>JAZGQO010000002.1:71262500-73852500 GCA_036850965.1 Patella caerulea
TTGCCTTATCAAATAGATCGCATTATACGGGATCTCAATGCAAACAGGTTCACATCTGGAATGCAGCCATTTACAATCTCATTAAGAACACTTCATGGGAGACCACTCTTTTAATCAGTCGGTTGACTGAATGACCTTTGACACGGGTTAGGAAACGATCACTGTGACACAATTGTTGTCGCTTTCTCAATTACTTCTGGGTTGCCGAAAGAGAGAAGTGTTCAGTGTCGTCTAATTATAAAGCATTTCGGGCTACAGTCACTCTTGTTCGTCCCTGACAGTGGGCCCGGTCGTCCCTGGAAAGGGGAAAAGGCAGAGTTGTTCGGATGGCTCCCCCTTATTGGAACCCCTGACCGAAGGAATTCGAATAAGAGAAGGCCCTAGAACCACTGCCTGGGCAAATGTACACTGTCGGTGCAAAACAGGAAACAAAACAAAATTTTGCTTGGCCTACAAAGAGAAAGTAGGCCCACAACCTGAGATATACAAAGCGCGCGACGCGTTGGGTCTTTAATCGATAATATTGGTATAGTGAAGTATAAAACATATGTGCTGTATCTATTTCTGACCCCTTTTAACCCGCCAATCTTATATTGGGTGCGGAGGGCGATTTACCAGATGCGCGTGAAATCACGCGGTTTTTCACTTAGTCAGGTGGCGCGGTTCGAATCCCGACTTGAATGTGATAAGGGGTAAGGTCGCGTGTCCGCATGCAACCTTGTGGATTTTCTCCTGGTCCACCCGACTCCTCCAACTGCTAAAGACCCATGCGTGCAAGCGATGTATTGATATAATTGTGTTCAGTGGACATTAATTCTCTCGTTAAAGCAGTCACTTCAAAGATGTAGGGTGTTACCCCCCTTTTTTTTATCCATCTTATCTCTATTCGACTATGTTGAAAATAAATGTACTTACCTATCACTACTAGAATAGTCACCAACAGTAAAATGGTAACAGAGGATGCCATCTTGTCGGTTTTTTAGCGAGAGTTTAAAACGCTAAAATACTATACTGTCGTATCCATACCAACCACGTTCTCAGATACTGATATATTTAATACTAACATTGAATTATATAAAACTATTGATGACCTTGATGATGTCATTTGGCTTTCCTGTTAGCTCGTGAAGCATCAGGAAAAGGGCGGGAAATAGTCGCCTGCACTTGACTACAAATAGTTTAAAGTAACACATTCCCAACCAAACTGTAATTCTGCTCTGACATTGTTGTGTACTGGCAAATCGAATATTCCTGCAGGGCTGACGTTGTTGTGAACTGGCCATTAGATTAGCCCCTAAGGGCTGGCATTGTTGTGTACGCGTCACAAGATTATCCCAACAGAGCTGACAGGAAAAGGGTATCTAGTTATTCGGATGGGGAAAAACGCATGGTCTATCGGTAAGCAGATTGTCGTGGGATGGGGCCTCTCACGATATAAACAAAATGAAATAAAAAAATCTAGCAAAAATTTAGAGACGTTAAACCAAAACATAAGCTTAAAATCCGTCAAGCTTAAAACTATAACATTAGCTTAAACCCCAGCATCAACATTACCGGAACCCTTACATTAGCTTTATCTACAGCATTAGATTAAACCCAAACAATAGCCATCGGCAACCCAAAATAAGCGTTTAGCTTAAACTAAAACATTAGCTTAAATCCCCAAAAAAGTCATCAGCGTAAAATCCAACATAAGCGTTTAGCTTAAACTATAGCATCAAGTTAAATCCCAAGAAAAGCCACCATCAGCTTAAAACCCAACATAAGCGTTTAGCTTAAACTAAAACATTAGTTTAAAACTCAATAAAAGCGTTCAGCTTAAGACCCAATATTAGCTTAAATTGCTACATCAGCTTAAAAGCCAGCATTAGCTTAAGACCCGACATTAGCTTAATACGTCCCTTTAACGTACGCTATATAAAAATACGAAATTATAAAATTTTGCTGTTGTACTTTGCATTGTCGATCACGTGTTTCATCAATGTAAGATTTTATCTAATAAATTGCGCATTAACATAACTTGAATATACCATTAAAAGACACCAGTTTGCAAGATATTGACTTTAATCGGCTTTTGATGATACAAAAATAAATGAATACAAAATAATTTTTTCAATGATTTAAAACAAGAATGAATCTAAAAATAAAACACACTTATATGGATACACTACTTCTGAATTTATTATCATGCTACGTTTCGATACACATACAGATATCGTTTTCAAGCAAAAAATATCTGTATGTGTATCGAAACGTAGCATGATAATAAATTCAGAAGTAGTATATCCATATAAGTGTGTTTTCTTTTTAGTGAAATCTATTTCTATATGTCTTATAAGGATTAAGAATGAATCTTTATCAAAAATGTATAATACACCGCTTATATAAAAAGCTGAAGCACAAATAATAAAAAATTATCACGAAACAGTTTTCAATTTTTGACTGGCAAAAGGTCTTTATCTAGTCCAGTCTGATTAAAACACAGGTCCTATTTCGTTTCGTTTTTTATAGTTCAAATTTTCGTTTACTTGTGTCCACAATACAAAGACCTGGAAGAGTTTTTATATAAGAGGCAATCTAGTTGATGTGGTGAGGAATTGACCAATGGCGTGGTCTGTTACGGTGAGTTCTTGGCGTGACATGCACGGAACTGTGAGTAAACCACTAGAAACGTCGAAGCTGATTGATTAATGGATGTTTGATGTTATAGGGTTAAAAGTCGCCCATATGACCCCTGGAACGACATCCTCCTACCACTGGTCAGATCTTCATGAAATGTAGCAATCGAAAGTATAAAAAAAAAAACGAGACGAAACATAGACCGGGGGTCTGTTTTACCAGATTTTAACTAAAATCCAAATTTTAGTAGATACTTCAATTTTTATTGGCTAAGCACTAAAATCAATCTAATATTATCCAATCAAATGACTAAAATTCGGATTTTATTCTAGTTAACATTTCGTGACACAGGCCCTTGTATTTCATTCAGATTGTACCTAGGTCTTAGACTTGCAATTTGTCATGAGGATAATTGTCCGCCATGAATCAGCTTTAAATCATACTAACTGCTAAGCCTGGGTAATTTGAACATTCTTCAATAGCACACATTTTTTTTATCTTTTTATAAAATAGTCACTTATTGTAAAAAAATACCCATTATATTTGAGAAACTTCCAATTTTAGAATTAATCTTTTCGAACGTTATCCAATTTGAGATATAATCCTTTCGAAAGTTATTTTTCTCCCAGTCATTTTGATAATTAAGCTTTTTAAACGTTTTTTTTTAGTCATCCAATTTCAGAATTAAAATCTTTTCAAATGTTATATTGAAAGATTCAGTAAGTCTGTAGATGACCATGACATGTTGCAACTCCATACAAATTAAATTAATACAAATAATTCTATTCTAAACCCTAAGAATTATATTTAGTTCGGCTAACATGGGCACACATTTCACATCCTACTACCACTAGGTCACTATAGATTTTATTCGTCCTAATGAACACATATCAGAATATTGAGAACATCTCATGTCCGAAAGACATCTTTAACTAAGATGTTTTTCATGTTATGGTGCAGTGCCTATGGTTTACTGCCAGTATCTGGTGGCCGCGAAACTCGAGGTATAAATATTCTTTCTTCTATTTCCCCTGAACCATCTATATCATCGGGTAAAATAAACACTGGTCGTTGTGATGTTGAAATAGGTTTATTTGTATCATTTGAGTTTAAAGATTCAGCTGAAGTTAATGGTTGCTCTAGTGAAGGAGTGACGGGTTCCAGTGCTTCTGTTGTTACTAATGGAGCTGTCACTAGTTCCCCCGATGAACCATTTAATGGTGCAGTTGTCACTGATACACCTGATGATTCAGCCAATGTCACTGATTGATCTGAAGTATTATCTAATGCTACCGTTGTTGCGGGTTCCTCGGATGGTGCTGCTGAACTAGCTAGTGTAGTTGGTACTACTAATTCATCGGTCGAATCATCTAATGTCGAAGTCTTCACTGGTTCCTCGGATGAAGTAATTGCAACCCCGACTGTCGTCAACGGTTCCTCGGATGAAACAGGTAATTCCGTTGGTGACACATGTTCCTTGGGCGAATCCGTTAACGTTGAGATTGTGACGGGTTCCTCTGATGATTCCCCAAACGCTGTTGTTACCCTGTGTTTTTCTGTGGCTGTCGTAACTGGCTCCACTGATGAATCGGCTGTGGTGGACATTGGTTCCTCCGATGAAGCAACGGTCATTGCGGCTGTCGTAAATGGCTCCATTGACGAAACAGCTAATGTTGTTGGCGTTAGTGGTCCATTTGATGAATCCACGACTGTTGTCACTGGCTCCACTGACAAAGTGGGTGTTTCTGTTTTTGTCATAACGGGATCCACAAACACATCGGTTGTTGCTGCCACTTCTTTATCTGATGTAGCTGCTGTTGTAACTGGTTTCACTGATGAAGACGCCATTGTCGTAATTGGTTCCAGTGATGAATCAGCTCCTGTTGTCTCTGATCTCTCCGATGAAGCAACTGTCATTGCTTCTGTGATAGTTGACTCGACTGCTGAACCGACTAGTGTTGTTGGCGTCAGTGGTTTCTTTGATGAACTTGCTGTTGGGACTGCTGAGGTTATAATTAGTTCTACTGATGAATCAGCAAATGTCGTTGGCGTCAGTGGATCCTTTGACGAAGTAAGTGTTTCTGCGCTGCTTGTAACTGGTTCCACTGAAGAATCAGCTGCTGTTGTCACTGGTTCCTCTGATAAAGTAACTGACACCGTTGCAGTTGTAACTGAGTTTTGAAGCTTCGTAAATGGTTCTGATTCGTTTTCTCTTGTAGGTTTACCTGTAAATGTATTTGGTCGAACTTCTTCAATTTTAGTTACATTTGTGACGTTTGTCTTCTGCTCTGGTAATATGTCCGGCGCCCTGGTAGATGTAACTTCCTGTGACTTCATGTTCGCCATCGCTTTGTCGCAGATTGGACGATATACAAAACAACATCTTCTTAGAGAACGTAAAATAGTTCGGTTAGGAACCGGACGATTTTCGGGTTTAATGAATACATATTTCTTTCTACGATACACAAGTGGTATAAATACAGCGTACCTATAAACAAAGGATACTATATTCTCACTTGGTAGTCGTGTAGGCTTTGGTGTGGGAATCGTTGTTGTAACCGGAGTAGTAGTGATCTTTACTGTTGTTGTTGTAGGGGGTATCGTTGTCGTCGTTGGTGGTGGTGTTGATGTCGTAGTAGGGGCTGTTGGGGTTGTTGGTTGTGGTGTATTTAATGGTTTTGGTGTTTGAACTGGTGTGTAGGAAGCAATGCCGGGAGGAGATGTAGTCGGTCTCAGACTTGTCATAGCCTCATCGCATAACGTATTATACCTAATGCAGCACTTCTTCAAATTGTTTAAAATAGGTTGCGATGGTTTGGGTCTGTTGTAGGGTTGAATAAACACGTACCTGCTCCGACCATAAACTAATGGTATAAACGGCGCGTATTTATACACAAAGGTATGGATAGCGCGAGGTACGTACTGTCTTCTTCCTCTGTAACTTGCGTAAACGTAACGAGACAATGGTCTTGGTGTTGGTCGTGGAATTGGGTAGTATGGCCTGTATCGGGAGACACTGGGACGATATGACCATCTTCGCCCACCAGATGGACGGTTGGGATTATACCGTATTCGATACTTTCCGTCACTGCTTTGACTAATGGAACCCGAAGGGACATATTTCTTAAATCGTTCCATGAGATCGGAGAGACTGGATTTCGATGATATGCTTCGCGACATTTGTAAAGATCTGCTGTCCTGGATTTGTGACTTGATAGGTCGTCTATATAACATGTAAGGCCGCGACGTCAAAGATGATCTCGGCCTGTGGTTAGGAGAATCTCGCTGTAGACTATTAATATTGATTTTATGTTCGTCTGTTGATTCCTTGGTTCCTGGTTCTGATGAATTCTGACGTAGTCTAGACAACCGGCGAGATCTGAGTCTCCTATATTGTTTCAATATTTCTGCTATAGTTCTTGAGTTTGTTCTGTTGCTTGTGTTAGAAGACAAGGTCGAATATTTAAAGTTTAATCCCTTTGAATTTGTTTCCGGTCTAATAGTAGAATTCGTTTGCGTTTCCGACGTTTCTGTTACGTTTATAGAAACTTTATTTTTAGATTTTCGTTTAGTCTTTCGTAATTTACGTCGACGTCTTGACTTACGTCGTTTGGAGCGATTACGACGCCGTGATTTCTTATCTGTATTTCCAGAGCGATCACGTCGACGTCGTGATCTATTTTTAGAATTTTCGGAACGTCTTAATTTCTTAGAAGGTTTGCGTCGGCGTCGAGATTTTCTTCGCAATCTACGTTGCCTGCGTCTTGAATTTTTAATTGATGTTCGTCGATGTTTATATTTCGTGGCGGAATCCACTGATGAATTATTGGATAAAACAGTCGGTATATTTTGATCATCCACGACATGGTTATTAGGTGATTTGGCGAGTTGATTGGTTGAAAATATATCAGATTTAAATGGGCGAATGTCCGGAGATGCTGATGTAGTCGGATCAAGTTGTATGTCATGGTTTAAACCATTGGTCCTGCGTCGGTGGTCCTGCTGATGAACATTGGTAACTGATAGGCCACACACATCTAGAAAAAGAAATATATAAAAACACAGAATAAATAATAATAATAATAATTTACATTTGTAGTGCGCCAAATTCACCAAAAAGAGCAACGAGACAATAGTTATTTACTCAGTGAAAAGAAATTCTAATTCTCATAGAATTCGAAAAATAGGTGAGTTTTAGTAAGAAAAAAAATGAAATGGAGTTTAACGTTCCATATTTTCTGCAACGACTGTGGTAATGAAGTCGCACATATGCCATACAATGTGCTACGCGGACAAATTCACAGCAGTAGCGGATTATCAGTGTGGCTGATGAGGCTGCAGCCTCAGGCCCAAAGATTTTGTACAAAAATTTTTTTTTTAGACCTGTCTGATACGATTAAAAACGCATAGACAATGAATGTTAAGGGGTTGGGGTTTAGGCCCAAAGGGAATCAACATAGGCCCTGACCCGAAATTAATTATCCCCACGTCTTTTTTAAATAGGCCCTCAAGAAACTGCCGCCTCAGGCCTTGGTGGAGCTTAATCCGCCATTGCCGCACAGCAGCGGTACGGTCAAGGGTTCTATTACGTGCACGCCAATTTGTATACATGCGAACGACTATACACTGTTCCTCGCTACGCTCTCCGAGAGGGGGTTAAAAGGCTCTCCTTCCTGCATCACTGAAAAGGGGATATCAGGCCCTTTGTTCTGCACCACAGACAAGAAGAATCAGGCGCTCCCTCTTGAACCACTGACAAAGGGCACCCATTCTGAAAATCCCGGAGAGTTGCCTCGATCAATATCGGGATCGCACCTTTTGATCAGTGCGTCACTGACTGACTTATGAATTAGTTATACGGAGAAAATGTTTTCGGATTCTATAGGTGGCTTTAGAATACTTAAAAAAAAACTCATTCTGTAGGGCTTATTTCAAATAACAATAGAATCAAAATAATTTTCTATAGTTTTGTATTGGGTGGTAGTTGAGATTTTACTTAGTGTAATATCCTATAGAGTTCTAAGGGTTACCGTAAGAAAACAAATGAATCTATAGTGCTACTATTGATTACAGAATTGATCTATTAGTCCAACTTGAGTATTGGTGGTAAAAACTATCGCTTTCTATAGAACAAACTTATATTCTAAAATCAGTTGTGTAATCGTGTAGTTTGTTATCATTATTTGCTTGGTAACGATACCTGTATGTGTAACGAAGCATGTTAATAAAATTCAGAAGTAGTATATCCATACACGTGTGTTTATTTTTAGTGAAATCTATTTTTATATCTTTTATAAGGATTAAATCGCACAGTTTTCTATGATATTTTATAGAAAACTACAGAATAATATTTTATTCTATAGATTTTCTGGAAGGATAATTTTGCCCATACAGCACCAGCTCGTGTAAGAAGTTCCACTTCTAATTCAGTTATACATGCTCTACCAATGTATACTCTCGATTTCGTATTTTTTGTCCCATAGAGAAGACCAACGGCAAACAGAATAATTATTAAAACACTTACCGTTCAGTAAGATTCCTGATAAAATAAAACTAATAAAACCTAAATCCATCCTTATTTCGGCTGTCGAATATCTCCTAACTCGAGCTAAGGTTTATTCCGCATCTTGACAAACCATAACTCGGACAAACCACGATGTTATTCTTCACCTTTTATATGCAACTGATTCCGCCTCGATGATGTCAACTTCTAAAGTTTTATTCAAAGGGCGGGAGAATGTCATTCCGTGATAAAAATGTCCTTGGAGCCAATCCCAACTTACAATAATAATAATAATATTATAATAATTGTACGCACATGGTTTTTCAAGTTTGGTAAAAACAAGTTATGTTCTTCAAAGATGTTTTAATGCCAGACCAGGGAAGGGATATACACGTAGTAATTGGCCAGTTTTGTGTTTAGATGTCATTATGGGTTATTTTCAAGACCGTTTTCCGCGTCGGAGGTTCGGTTAGAAAATAAAATGGGGTTCTGCTCATACAGCGTGAGGGAAATTTTGCCAGAGCAGCGGCGCTACGGCCTCCTCTTATATCGAATTACAACTAACAAGAGATCTTTTACGTGCACCTCAACGTGTACGTGGGACCTCCGTTTTTCATCCGACTATACGTTGTCCCATGCCTGACCTTTTGTCCTGAGAAGCTGCATCCATGCCGGAAAATCCCGATGAACATTTCGTGGTCTAACATAGGACTTCCGGGATAGGAAACCAACGTCTTTGTCACTGAGCCACCATGGCCCCGTTCAGTTAGGACAAAGAAATAGAAACCCGGTGAGGGCGGGAGGAGAAGAGTTGTCAGGGCCGACGCCTGTGAAACGAGAGAGAGAGAGAAATGGGGTTTAACGTCCACTCAACACAAACTAGGTCATTTCGGGACTAACATATGGTTTAATTTTATTTCAATAATTCGCTTGCACGTAGGGGTCTTTAGCAGTGGGAGGAAATCAGAGTGGCCGGAGGAAACCCACGAGGTTGAGAAGGCGCCCCTATCTCCATGCCACATACGCACACACCAGGGCTCGAAACCACAGCCGCAAGCCAGAGGTGACCGACCAGCTAGAGGTCGAAGCGCGGCACTCTAGACCACTAGGCCATTCCAACCCCCGCCCCCCCCCCCCGCCAGTGAAACGCCTGCAAGACTGATATAGATGTGGGCTTAATTGTTGGGATTTGAGACCCCACCCCTCCTGCCCTGCGGTTTTGAGAAAGGGAACGTGCTCAGCCAACACTGAGAATAATCCCAGAACCCTCTGGTTAGAATTAATACAAACATAATACAATATACCGTAATATAACCTGTAATGATGGCTTGTGAATTTTAGAATACTTTTATCTTTACAGACTGAAGCTAAAGAGGGCCTCAAGTAATAGAGGGCGTCTATAATATTTGTACAAACTGGGTGATTTGATGATATATTTTCACTTAAGAATTTTCGCACTGATTAATATATCTAATATTTGCTCCAAAACCCCCTCAAAACATTGTATTCGGGAGGGAGTACCCCAAGATAAAAAGGTATATTTTTAGTAGCCATGTTTTTTTTTTATTTAACTTTATTGAGGGAGAACCTTATATCGCCCATTTGCCATACATATGGATTATCTTCTGCGAACTTCTTTTTTTTCTGCCGTCTAGTTGCATAGATTGCTGTTCGTTTAAACACCTCGATGTTCCCCAAACAGCCTAACCATTCGATCTAGAAATAACAACCGCTCCCTAAGTTAAGCTGGCAGACAATAAGCCGTCGGGCTGCCAGTTACTGATACCCTGACATTTTTCCCAGTGCTTGCCTCATGGGTGTTTTTCAGGGAAACCGGTATTTTAGTTTGGACGTCTCATATTTCCCATTTGTACCAAAGTGACAATCTAACTATCTTAAAAAGTGTATCTTTAAAACTAAATACCCGGTGAATATTTTCTTGAAAGTGTATCTATCAAACTTCAGTCATGATACCCGGCTCTGCTCAACTGTTTAAAACACATTTTCCTCTAATAATGTTTGTTAGGGGACTGAGGGGGGAGGGGCATCGGTGGATTTATTCAGGGCCCCTTCATCAAAACCCGGCATGGAAATATAATTAGAATATTTTGTATGTAGTAATGGGGCGCATTAGTGGCGAAGTCAGAACAGATGCTGGCTCTTTCGCCTGGATGTCACGGGTTCGAGATCCTTGCATTGGCCGCTAAGTTCATCTGGTTTCAGTGGTGCAACTGTCTAGTCGTTCGGATGTTATGATAAACCCGAGATCCCGTGTACACATATGAGTACCCGTAAAAGATCTCTTGGCATCGGAATTCAATGTAAGAGAAGGCTATAGTGCCACTGCCCGGGACAAATATCTCTCATAACACACTGTATGGCGTTTGCCCGTCTCCATTAGCTTAGTCGGAGTAGAACAGTAGGACGTTAAACCCATCTCATTATACTTCATTTGTTTTCGTGTCCCCCGCTGTACGTGACAAGGAGTAGGGTCACCTGCCCAACATCGTGGCTTTTCTCCGGTTTCTTCACACTTCTAAAGACCCCAATTATGGAAATAATATTAAACCTAGGTTAGTCCCGAAATGACCTAGTTTGTGTCGAATGGACGTTAAACCCCATTCCACTCACTGTTTATTTCATTTGTATGTAGTGCTAGTATTTTCTAAAGTGTAATTTGAAGTGTGTTTTGTTTTATAACAGAGGTTTGTAAAGGTCATCTACTCCCACATCATTAGGATAATCTACATTATATTGTTGATAATAAACACGTGGACGTTTAAAGAAACACGCCATTAGATCACACTAAATATTGTATTTTACATTTATTAGAATAGTTGGGACAGACCGATTGACCTTCAATTTTATTTCAATAATTCGCTTGCAGGAAGGGGTCTTTAGCAGCGTAGGGAAACCGGAGCACCTGGAGAAAACCCACGAGGTTGGATAGGCGACCTACTTCGTGTCACGTACAACCGGGGAATCGAATTCACGCCACTCAATGACAGATCTTATGATACAGTGCGCAAGTGCTAACCATTGGTGGGGGGGATGACCGAATGGTTAGCTCAAACGGCCTATCCAACCTCCGGTTTGCTCCCACTGCTAAAAGACCCTTCTTGCAAGCGAATTATTGAAAAAAAAAATTAAAACCCATATGTTAGTCCCGAAAGGACCTAGTTTGTGTCGAGTGGACGTTAAACCCCATTTCATTAATTCGTTTGCGCGTAGGGTTTTTTAGCAGTGGGAGGAAAACAGGGGACCCGGAGAAAACCCACGAAGTTAGACATGTGGCTTTTTAGATAAACCCGTTTTCGTTGGCCCAATTGGAGCAGAACAGTAGGACGTTAATCCCCATTTTATTTCATTCATTGTTTTTAGATACCCCCCCCCCCTTTAACTTGTATTACCAAGCAACTAGATTCGACATAACAGAGTACTACGGTAATAATAAAAATAAAACCAGCGCCATTCCGTCTGACTGTAAATATTAAACAAACATAACCGTAGCGTTTTAAACTTTAAGATTTCAGTAATGTGCTACCCACGATTATTGCGAAATATTACTCTTTTAGTTGTGAATGTATTAGACTTGATGTGGATTTAACTACGTACATAATTATATCTTATCAATGATCCAGAGAGAGTGGGGTGGGGGGTCAACCCCCTTCCCCGCCCCCCACTCAGCTACATAAAAAAAAAATAATGCCTTGCATCAATGAAATTACATCACAAAGTTATCCTACATCAGTATAAAAATGATTTCTCTGTTTAAAATGCCCAATTTGTATGTATTCCCAATTAATTTAGACACGATGATGGCAGATTTACGTAACAGAAACCTGGCAAACACCCTCCTGCAAAAATTCCTGGATCCGTTACTGTGACATGGAAAAGAAATCAAACGAAATGGGGTATAGTGTCCTCTTTTTGTGCACCAACCGGTCCCCAGCCTCCGTGGGTGTGAACGCAAAACAACCCCTGACAGTTGTAATTCGAGAGACAGAGGGAGAAATGGGGTTTAACGTCCACTCAACACAAACTATATAAGGTCATTTCAAGACTAACATATGGTTTTTAATTTTATTTCAATAATTCGCTTGCGCGCAGGGGTCTTTAACAGTGGGAGGAAACCGGAGTGCCCGGTGGAAACTCACGAGGTTGAGAAACAGCTGTCTGGTCAAAATGGATCCCATAACATTGCATGGCTTATGGGTTAGGTATAAAGAGTAAGGCCAACTGCAGATTTCAACAATGGTCACTAACCCTAACCCTGGCCCACAATCACGTGCCCTGTCCCTAATTACATCACGCTACCCGGACGAAATCTGCAGTTGGCCTTATGTATGACCAGGTTCATGAAGATGCCATACAGTGTGCCATGGTTGACATTTTTCCCAGGCAGCGGCAACGGACTACTCTATCGAATTTCATCTGTAATCCAATGTGTACACGGTGCCTCGGGTTTTCGTCACACAGCTAACATTTTTATATTTATTTGAAACAAAAGCTACTTTAAAATTTCTAAATTTATTTAAACATGTTTTATATCTATATAACCTTATACACATGTTACCAAGTCCGACACCACCCTTGACGTCATAATAACCCTATGAACCCGGAACAAATACACGTCACTAGTAGCATGTGGGCTTTGATGTCATATTGCCATATTGCCATCGTATTTTATTCTTCAAGAAATCAGGTTCCAATTAAGAACACAATATGTCTACGTGTCAATACTATCTGGAATTAATCTGTAGCGTAGGCACCAGGGATGGTGTTAAATTTGTTCCCGGAACTATCAATGACAAAACACGGACAATAAATTTCATCTTATATTTTGTATAAAGGTACGCTAAACCCAACGTAATTTCAATTTCATTTTTACTGACAATATATAGTGCCTTTTATTTTATGATCAGTAGTGGAATACCACGTTTTATCAGTGAAATAAAAGTGTTATTTCACTGGCTAGCAGTTGCTTTACCTAAAATGATTGTAAAATCATAAAGTAAATAGAACATTTGTCGTTTTGTCGTGAATAACATATTTTATTTCATCTCTAAGCAAGAAAACGTTTATATTTTCACTCATGCTGAACATTCGTGAAAATATAAGTTTTCTTGCTTCTCGATGAAATAAAATACGTTATTCACTCTAAAACGACAAATATCCTCTATATATTTTGCCAACGGGTGCAATGCAATCCCATCCCGCGCCACCCGAGAGGGGATTTTATTAGACCAAGTTTTTCTAGAGCAGTAATCCGGTGTTGAAGATTAAAACACAGAAAGTATTTGCTTTACCTGCCTTCACTACACTAGGATCTGAAAGAGTTGTTATACAAGTCGCGTCCGTTCTGGTTCATTTGTATTGAGGGGGGTTGGTATGGCCTAGTGGTCTAGAGTGCTGCGCTTCGACCTCTAGCTGGCCGGTCACCGCTGGCTTGCGGCTGTGGATTCGAGCCCTGGTGTGAGCGTATGTGGCATGGAGATAGGTGCGCCTTCTCAACCTCGTGGGTTTCCTCCGGGCACTCCGGTTTCCTCCCACTGCAAAAGACCCCTACGCGCAAGCGAATTATTGAAATAAAATGAAACCATATGTTAGTCCCAAAATGACCTAGTTTGTGTCGAGTGGACGTTAAACCCCATTTCTCTCTCTCTCTCTCATTTGTATTGAGGAATAAGCCAATGAAGCAGTCTGTTACGGGGAGTTCTTGGTAACTATGCACGGAAATGTGGGTAAACCACTAGAAACGTCAACGCTGGTTGATTAATTAATATCTGTCACCTTAGAGATAAAAGTTACTGATATGACCTCTAACACAACCTTTTACTACAACCGATCGAAAGTATAAAAAGTAAAACGAAAAGAAATATAGATCTGTATTTTAATCAGATTGGAGAAATTCCGATAATTTGTTAGCAGAGATGATTGGACTGTAGTTAGAAAAAAATACCACTCAGGAATATGATCTCAGCGTGTTTAATTACCATTAAAAGAAATGGTGTTTATATTATAAACAGTGTCGGACTTGGCCACCTGTCCACCTAAGCTCATAAAAAATGTGGGCCATAGCCTATAAAGAAAAAAGAAAAAGGGAGAAAGAAAAAAGAAAAAAAAGGAGATGGGTAGCAAAGAAAAGAAGAAGGAGAGGACAGGACACAGGACAGGAAAAAGAAAAAATAGGAAGCTTTGGTCTGAAATGCTTGGAAAATGAGTTAGCAGTTATCAATTTTCAAAATTTTGATGGGGTGAAAAACCCTCGCGCTACCTTGTGTGGGCCTTGGTGATGGTAAATGACCTGACAGGTGGGCCTCGGTCCACATGTCCGACACTGATAATAAATTGTTTCTATGGTTATCGCAGGGTTACCATGTCAACTGAACGGGTTCTAGTTCTAAACATTCTTTATGAATAAAACAAATAAACATACAGCCTCATCAAAACTACAAATGCCATCACTGAGCTTCTGGTGCTATTGGCATGAATGGTGCATGGGTTATCGCCGATGGCTCTGTTGGCGTGGTTGACGTTGTACGCAGTGTTGTCGTTGGTTCTGTTGACGTAGTACGCAATGTTGTTGTTGTTGGTTCTGTTGACGTAGTACGCAGTGTTGTCGTTGTTGGTTCTGTTGACGTAGAACGCAATGTTGTCGTTGTTGGTTCTGTTGACGTAGTACGCAATGTTGTCGTTGTTGGTTCTAGTGACGTAGTACGCAATGTTGTCGTTGTTGGTTCTGTTGACGTAGTAGACAGCGTTGGTACTGTTGTTTGTGTAGTAGTCTTGTTTAACATGACTGTATAGCAGAGATCAGGACATTGAATACACCATTTCTTGAGTTTATTTAAGGAACGTTGGGAAGGAATGTTTCTGTTGACAGGTCTAACAAATGTATATTTACCTCTACCGTAAACTAAGGGTATAAACTCGGCGTTAGCAATAACACATTTCTGTCGGCCTACTCTCTTACATATTTTATTCACATAAATTTGCTTCTTATAAATAAACGATTGTCTACGATGTGATGAAATTGGTCTACGATGTGACGAAATTGGTCTACGATGTGACGAAATTGGCCTACGACGTGATAAAGTAGGTTTACGATGTGACGAAATTTGTGTACCATGTGTACCAGGCCTGCGATGTGGCGACATTGGCGTACGATGTGATAAAGTAGGTCTACGATATGACGAAATTGGTATACCATGTAATAAATTAATTCTACTGTTGGACGATGTTGGTCGACTGTTTGACGATGTTGGTCTGCGATCTCCACTATGAGAATGGTAGGTTACTGGCCCAACTTGTGATAGTGGACGATAATATCTATTTCTTCTTGACATCATGGCCCATGTTGCATCAGAAATATTTAACCCTGTAAGAAAACAAAAAAGATGTCACCGCCTAAAAATTAAGAAGATTTAAACATACATTATGCAAGAGCTAAATCTGCTTATTGCTGGTCGGTATTTAGAATATTAATTAGACATTAATTAATTAATCCAGACCATAATCAACTCGCTAGCCTGCGATATTTAGATTGGAATACATTTGGTAAAGGATAATTAAACGTAAATGTGGACAATCGAGATTTTTTTTTTATTGTATCGACATTAGTAATGATGATCGAGGCTAGCCTAAAATTCTACAGCTAAACTCTCGGTTCAGAGCGAAGAAATCTGACTGAAATGTTCAGCATACTCGTTATACCCAGTCTCCCATAATGCCCTTTTAATCTTTTTTTGATTCCAACTGCCGCGGAAAAAATATTAATTTGTAAAATATGTAATGGAACAGGGTTACTTCACAGTGGCGGATACAGCGGGGCGGGAGCTCCATTTGTATGTATGCCTATGTAATTTAGAGACGATGATGGCAGATTTCCGTAACAGAAACCTGACAAACCCCCTCCTGCAAAAATTCCTGGATTCGTCCCTGCTTCAAATTCTGTCGCGATGAAATGTTCCTTTTTGTGTAGTATACCTTTCACTTACTTCGAATGGAACTTGCGAATTGGACTGTAGTCAGACCAGTCAACCCAAAGACCATACAGGTTTGGGTGGGGTGGAGTCTAGTGCTTCAACACGTGCGCTTTAAATCATAGTGTATATCCTTGAGTCAAGTGACGTACTGTCGATTAACCACTTGCAGTTAACAAGAAATAGGTTAGCCTGTCCAACCTCTGCCACTCCTAGCGACCCCCTGCGCCTCCTATTTATTTTTGTAGGGTCCGAAATGATCTGGTTTGTCTCAGAAATTAAAACTTGGAATGCTATGGTTTTATGTATCGTCCGCACGACTAGACCATGTTTTTTTGTCGGGCCCATCGTCTTACACTACGAACATGGGTAAAACACGTGGGAATATCCCTCGAAAATATATCGGCCAACTCTGATTATCCGGAGCCCCTACTCAGCCCCACCCACCTCTGCTCAGAGGTGCAGGGCGGTGGGCTTGGAAGGGACAATGTATTCGTTGAAAAACCGAGGCCTCGAGAACACATTGGTGTTCACGTACCGATCCCGTCTCAGTTTGAATTCTATATAAGATTAAGTCGTAGCGCCGCTGTCCGGGCAAAATATCCCTCATAGCACACAGCATAGGCGTACGAGCTGGGGGGCTGGGGGGGGGGGGGCGGCACCAAATGCTGGGAAAATTTGGGCACACAATTGTACTTTGTAAAAGTTGTATAAAAAAATATTGTGTTCTTGAATGTGTCCAATTTAACAGCGAATTTAAATTCAGAGTGTCTATAGTTAGGCAATTAAATAGAAATCTTATGACTCGAACCCTCTTTTGTTTGCAGTACAGTAAGCCACGAGTTACAGTTACATAAACAACTGTTTCTAGTTGTGTATATTACAAGTAGATAAAATTTAGTTCTCTTTTATTGATGATTTAGAAATCAAGAACTTATTCATCGCAAAAGAGATATTGTAGAACCAGTCATGGGCCTTCAAAATAAAAATTGAACTTTTTTTATTTGGTAAAAACTCCTTAGAATCACTTAAAATGCATATTTATTCATACGTGATTTGGTTTAATAACAACACAGACACTCTTAGCAGCATTCGGATCGGAAATATAGTCGGTACTCGGTCCGTTAGCTTTGTAAAAGAATCTGCACACTTCGTTTCCATCCTACAGGGCTGGTACGTGAACCTATATTTTGTATTAATAATATTAAAGTAGCTAAGTCCCTAACTCAATATCATCCAAAATCTTCAACATTGAAAACACGAATAATTTGTCAATTTAAATCAACATTGACCCCCTAACTTTCGGGCAAGCTGACTTTTCGGGCAGGCAGATAAAGTGTGAAAATAAATTTCACATACTTAGCCCGAAATCTAATAAAACACTAATTTTACGGACTGGAATAGCAGTAAAACGCGTTTCGTCAAATATTCCAAAATTTTCTTGGGAGGTCTATCAAGGTCAACTTCTTCGCCTGTCGAAAAAAACAGGCGCAGCTGTCTGTAAACCTGAATTTCAGTTTAGTTTGCTTCCCTAACTGTCCTTGAGTCCTAAAACACTAATTTTACTTTTCTTTTAATTGACAACCACGAATTTGTACTGAGTCGACTATGGATTAAAACAGTTTGACTGGAGCCATTCTACTTTGTGCGACAGTTTTCGGGCATCGATTAGTATTTGTAAATGCAGCTACAACAGTCTGGCTGGATGGTTGGAATTCGGAGTGGGATTTCGGTTACAAAACCATTGGATACTTTTTGAGTTACTGACATGGGCTAGAATAGCAGAAAACGCATTTGCGGTGGTTAAATTTTCAAATTTTTCTCCGTGGGGGAGGCCCCCATACTCCGCGACGATTGATTGTTTTTAGAATTCGGGTCAGCAGGGGGACTGTATTTGACCAAATTGAAGTTACCCTAATTAAGCTAAATTTGATCACTTTGAAGTAGCTTTTTTCACGGGTTGAAATAAAAGGAAAACAGCCGTCAATATTCCAAAATTTTCTTGAGGGGGAGAGGGGGGTGCGTCTGTAACCCCGAAAATTTTTCGGGCAATTTGGGTTCTGCCCCCCTAACTGTCATTGAGTCCGTATGCCTATGATTATTATTGTGTAACATACTAAGCACCTAACTATATTTTTTGTTTTTTTGGGCACCAACCCCAACCGCCCCCCCCAGTCAAAAATTTCCCCGTACGCCTATGGCACACAGTATGGCCATGGGGTTTGCCCGCCTTCTCTAGCTCAGCCTGAGTAGAACAGTAGGACGTTAAACTCCATTTGTGACTCAAACTCAGAAAAAAGATGATGTACTTACCAATGACAACGAATAAGAGAATAAATCTTGTATCCATCGTTGGTTACTTATTAATTCAATCTGTAAATAAAATGAATATGCAGAATCGCCTGTCTTTATACTGTATCTTTTTCTGCTGTGTAACCCACGTTTCCCGCCTGATAAGAAAAACACTCAACAGGATTTCCACGAAAAGGGCGGATTGTTGTGGGCAATTTACGACCAAATAAAGTTACATCCTCGTTAATATTGTTCCTAGAAACAAGTGGTACCTGAACGTATGAGAACCGGTGTTCTCTCGCCCGTCTTCGGAGCAAAATTTTGAAATTCCCGTGCAGAAGGGGCCACATATGACATCTTCTGGCCGGTTACCATGAATTCCATCCGATCAGAATGAAACGCTAATCGCCAGAAACACGAACGGATAGGGACACTTTGACGTGTTCATTGAACATAAATCTTTACCTGGTTGAACCGTCTCAGCCCTGGAGACATATAAAGGTTCATTGATGACATAATAAATACAAGGGGTATTTTTGGACCCCCATGACCATATCCTTAACGTTTGTGATAAATTGGTTCATAATTGTCTAGCGAGAATTTTATACATTGTCAGCTACTTAATGTCGATTATAATGCTGTAAATAGAATGGATGTGAGGCAGTGGCAACATTCATCATTTGACAAGAAACTTCGAGTATTACGTTGTCGGTCACCAAGGGGTCTTGTGGACCCCCCTTCCCTTCCCTTTCAACATTTTGCTAGTTACAGGTGTCTAATCTGTTCTGCAATCAGTGCTAGCTTTGTATTGGGAATCGTGTTTACTGATGATATTATTTTGGTTATTCTAGTAATCTAGATCTGAGAGCAAATCAAGGTACCCTACCAACCCAATCAAAAGACTATTCTGCATGGAACATGACAATTACGACATTTGTAGATTGGAAGTATTTTGATCTAGCCTGATTGATTATTGTTCAGTCGTGATATGAAGCTGTAGTTTGATCGTATTTGAATGAAATTATTCATCCAAAAACCTTTTTATGTCTGGGGTCTGAGATTACCCCTTGTTACCGACAGCGTTTTTCGTGCGACGTGTACGCACAAGGGTTAAAGAAAAGCGGGCAAAACGTTTGACGTCCATTCGACACAACTAGGACTAACATAGTATTCAATTTTACTTCGATAATTGACTTGTGCGTAATGATCTTTTCGGAGTAGGGGGGCCAGAGGATTCAGAGAAAACGTATTAGGTTGGATATGTCCAAATGATCGATAAATTGAACACATGGTATGAAAGGTTGCATTATAAAATAGGGTGTAATAATAATTATTTAAATCATTCTCGTGGGGGCCCAAATCATCAAAATCATCCCAGTAGGTGCCCGCATCATCAAAATCATCTCAGTAGGTGCCCAAATCATTAAAATCTTTCCAGTGGGGCCCAAAATCATTAAATCATTCACGTAGGTCCCATAATCAATAAAATAATTCAAGTAGGTTCCAAAATCATTCCCGTGGGTCCCAAATCATTAAAATCATACCAGTGGGGCCAAAATCATTAAAATCATTTCAGTGTGTGTCCAAATCATTAAAATCATTCCAGTGGGGGCCCAAAAAACTAAAATCATTTCAGTCGGTTTCCAAGTCATTAAAATCATTCTAGTAGGTTCCCAAATCATTAGAATCATTCCAGTGGGGCTCAAATAATTAAAAATCATTTCAGTGGGGGCATTAAAATCCTTCCAGTGGGAGACTAAATCATTAAAATTATTCCAGTAGAGGACCAAATGAAAAAAATCTAATCATTAAAATCACCCCAGTAGCGACCCAAATCATTGAAGTCATTCCAGCGGGTGCCCAAATCATTAAAATCATTTATGATGCTCCACCTCCTTAAGAGCGGGGGGTGGGGTGGCCCAGTGGTGTAGAGTGCCGCGTTTCGACCTCTAGCTGGCCGGTCACCTTTGGCTTGCGGCTGTGGTTTCGAACCCTGGTGTGAGCGTATGTGGCATGGAGATAGGGGCGCCTTTTCAACCTCGTGGGTTTACTCCCGGCACTCCGGTTTCCTCCCACTGCTAAAGACCCCTACGCGTAAGCGAATTATTGAAATCCATATGTTAGTCCCGAAATAACCTAGTTTGTGTTGAGTGGACGTTAAACCCCATTTCTCTCTCCCTCCCCTTAAGAGCGGGAGAAATGGGGTTTAACTTTCACTAGACACGAGCTAGGTGATTTCGGGACTAATACAACGTTCAATTTGATTTCAACAATTCGCTTACGCTAAGGGCTCTTTATCAGTGGAAGAAAACCGGAGAAATTGAACCTCTTGTAAAATAAGTGTGTTTATCTCTGGAATAAGTTTTGTTCCCATACAACAGATTGTTTTATGGATAGACCTACGCCCAGGCAACGAAAACGTGATCAGTGTAAAATTGTGTCATGAGAAACTCGTCACCGTTGGTATACGGATGTATATTCTGCTGTTAATTATAACTTTGTTTGTTGGTCAAATTCTGTACAGCTATTGTTTGTAATCACGTAATCAGACCCGCACGGCTATCGTTATATTTAATGTAATCAAATACATCCTGAATGTTTTCCTGTAAAACCACGTAACCAATTCCTTTATCACGCGGGGGAGTAGAATATGAAATGGGTTAATGTCCGGTTAATGTCAAAACAAAGGTAGCAAGAACGCCTGCTAAAGGTTTGTCTGGGAGCCGGTGCAGAGTCCTTGTGGAGTTCAGGGAGGCTAAGTCTCATATACTCCTCGCAACGTTTCGTGTGATTTGATGTGGCACAGATTTCTCGGGCTATTTCTTCAATATGACAGCAACAGCATATTTTGTTTTACTAGACATACTTATTAATGCAGGGAACAGAGCAAGGAGCATGGGACCACAGTGGGTAGTGGCGGCTTTTGCTTTCTTCCTAAAATTGCAATGAAATTTGTTTTTACGTCCAACGGTTCTGCTTCTAAACTGGGCTTATGAGGACAGGCATACGCCATGCAGTGTGCTATGATGGAAAACTTGCCCAGGCAGCGGCGCTATGTCATCCTCTTATATCGAATCCCAATGTGTACACGGGACCTTGGTTTCCTGTCCCATCCGAATGACTAGACAGTTGTCCTTGTCTGGTCCTTTGTCCGGCACTTAACTGACAACTGACAAGGGGAAACCATGTCGTGTAATCCAGATGAGAGAAGGAGGGGGAGATATGGGTTTAACGTCCACGCGACACAAGTTAGGTCATTTAGAGACAATCATATGTTTTTTAATTTTATTCTAATTATTCGCTTGCGCATAGGGGTCTTTAGCAGTGGGAAGAAACCGGAGTACCCAGAGAAAACCCATGAGGTTGGACAGGCGACCCAACTCCTTGCCACATACAACCGGGGATTCGAAACCCCGCCAGTTGACTCAATGGCAGGCCGTATGATACAGCGCACGCTAACCATTCGCCCCCCCCCCCCCCACTCCCGTATAAATAAGATAACAGCATATAAAAATATACATGGAATATTTTAATTGTATAAAATGATAATTAACAATATGACACCATGATATCAGGACGGATTACAACTGGTTGAACTTGTCTACTATACAAGTACAGTATATATGAACTGGTTGATATTGTCTACTATATATTTTATCTATTTCTTAAGGCCACCACAAAGTCAAATTTAATGGGCCGACATTCAATAAAATGTGATTTGTATAGAGTAAATAATAACAGCGTAAACAGTCCTTTGATTAATTGAATAGATCAAAACCTATTTTCTCGTTTGGTCCCTTAAAGCCATCGTGCATGACGAACGTAACAAAACGGATAAACTTGTAAAGATCAACCAGACAATATACGGCCACAGCTTTCACATCTCATAAATAAATAAATATAAAACATAAATTTACATTAAAACCTAACAATAATTTATTTGATTTCTCGTCCTAGACCTATCTTTGATTAATGATGCTTAGTTCTTCCTCTTCCCGTTTATCAGAGAGAGCTGCAACCAGAGTTGCCAGGAATTTATTTAATGCGTCACGAACAGCTTCCCCATCTTCTTCTAAATTTGTCTGTACCGTCGCTATCCTGCTAAAGCTACTCGCTGTAAAAATAAAATGTTTATATTAAAGACACGGATCTTTATTTGAAAGATTTTTGATCCGTTGCAAACAACAGTAGTGAGAAGGTCGAATCTCTACAAGAAATATTAGTTAAATAAGCGGTTGCAAGCCAGATACGCCCTAATTTTGCTTGAGATGGGCATAGAACACGCTAAAAAAAAAAAAGCACACAATAAGCCATCAAAATATAGGATGTTCCGTTCAAAAGGAACAAATATCTTTGGGATCCAAACAATAAACATCGAAATTTTCTTTCATCAAAATCCGATGAAAATTGTGACCTCCAGAATGTCGACACGCTAAAGACGGACGGATGATGTATTTTTTAAAACATTTTATAGAAATAGGGCAGTAAAGATAGGTTGTCAGGCAACGAAACATACGCCCACATTCGTCCGGGCAGTCAACAAGAGTTGTCGAATTTTCTTACTTTTTTCGGTAATGAAACATTTATAATACTCTGAAATCTGATTATGATTAACAACTCAAAGTAATTATCAGAAAATCATTGGAATTTAGTTGTTTTTTATAAAGTTCTGTCCCATGCTAACGCTTAGTATATGAAACATTTAAAATCATTGATTTAGCTGTCCGGTTATCAAAATTCATTGAAAATCAATTACTTGTTCATCTCAAGACCTTAAACTAAGTGTATCAGTCTGAAGTCAATTGGGTGATAAGTTTGGCCTCTAGAGCATTACAAAAGATTTTTTAAAGTAAAGGGAGATAACTCTGGTAGTAATTATCGGAACTCGCTGAAAATCAATAGGATTCTTCGTCTCATGCACTTAAACAAAAGTGTATAAATTTTAAGTCAATCGGATATTAACTTTAGGCTGTAAAGCATTCACAAGATTTTTCAAAGTGATCAAGGGTCATTACTCTGGCAGTAATTATCGGATATCACTAAAAATCAATAGGCTTCTTCGTCTCATGATCTTATACACTGTGTATAAATTTAAAGTCAACCGGATATTAACTATAGCCTCTAGAGCGTTCACAAGATTTTTCAAAGTGATCAAGGGTCATAACTCTGGTAGTAATTATCGGATATCGCTGAAAATCAATAGGCTTCTTTGTCTCACGACCTTAAACACCGTGTATAAATTTCAAGTCAATCGGATATTAACTTTAGCCTCTAGAGCATTCACAAGAAATTGTGACGATGGACGGACGGACCGACCGACGGGGGCGACGGCAATATACGACCACATTTCCAAGTGGGCGTATAAAAAGGAAAGAGTTAAAGAGATAATTTAGGGATAGAAAGCGAAGAAAAAAAAAACAAGGAAGAATTGAGATCGTTCTACGCGTTTAAGAGAAAATGGAAGAATAACGTGAGTTCTATGGGAATAAGAGAAAAAGAAAGGCTGTGATTTGAAAAAAAATTGATATGGTTTGCTCCATGGAAATAAGGGAAAGCGAAGAACGGGGTGTTTTCTACAGGATTAAGGAAAAGCCAAGAATAGGGTGTGTTTGTTGATGGGATTACGAGAAAAGCGAAGAATATGATTTGTTCTGAGGGGTTAAGGGAAAACGAATAATAAGGTGTTGGCTACATGGTTAAGGGAAAAGCAAAGAATGATATTTTTTTTTTCACGGCATTTAGAGAAAAATTCAAGAGTTTGTAAATTTTTTTATGTTCATGTGATGATCAAATGTTTTATAGAAACAAGTACAGGAGTACAAAATGAACCAGGAACCAAGCATCACGCCATCTTGAAATGTTGACATATCTAGACCCATCAATCGACGCACAATTGTCCAAAGTGTGTTGGCAAATTGGCTGAATCATCAGCTTTTTCTTTGATAAAAGCGTTGCCTGAATCCAGAACAAGTACAAAAAAGAAAAGACGATTGCATTTTTCTTTGATGATGTACAGTTTTATTTCGGTATTTCTCCAATTGGTGGAGTATTACGCTATTTGTTTGACGAGCGTCACCTCAACCAATGAAGAATATTATCAAGTGTATGCAATTAGTTCCTGGCTCAAGAATGTGAAATGGATGTGCATTAAAAAGAAGACAACATCCAATAATCACCTGTTTCCTCGTCAGCTGATATTATATAAATAAATCAAATATATCACAATATTATTTATCAAATTATTACCTTAACTTGTTCTTTAACATTTAACACAAAATATAATTCCAATACCTTGCACAAACAGGGATTGACATGTTTTGTTCCTTTAAAAAGAAACTGCTTAACTGAAAACGTTTTGTCCCAGTTTAAAAAGCGACCATTTTGCTTATTGCTGAGATTTAATTGACCATGTGGCATTTAAAGGTGCCTGGGAGCAAATTTTAAAGTGACAAATGTTTTTGTATTTTTTTCAAAGACTTTAATTAACCCGTTGGTGCTGGGCAGAAGAAAATGTGTTAAATATTCGATCTAAAAGAACCAGTATCTGTGTATTAGCAATATGGCCCTGTTGGTGATGATGTGCCGTTAAACACAATTTCATTTAATTTTTAACTATTTGGCACTTTAATTACCCTGTTTGTGCTAAGCAGCAGAAAATGTGGTAATAAAATATCTGGACAGTCTGAAAGCACCTCAAACTAATCTTTCTTAAGACTGCCTCAAACCAACAGAGCGGTGTGAACAAATATCTGTATTGTATGGAGCCACATACCGCAGCTATCCACTTACCGGTAGTTTGGGGCAATCAAGTCTGAAAATGCTTGAAACTATACTGTCTCATAGACCGCCTAAAACCCAAGTTATGTATTATACCCTATAGTGTTGGCCTGCTGGGTATTGTGACTTCAGTCAAGATACCATACGTATCCTGGTTTAGGGTGCTACAATACTATTCGGATCGCAATTCATCATAACCGGTTTAATTATTTACCAAGAAATCAACAGGATTCATGGGAATCCATTTTATTACTGCCACACAAAGATTTCCTAAAACTTACGTAATTCTGATTGTAGAGCTCCACTAGATCGGGGTTTAACATGAGAAAATACAATACACTGACTTTCTTTCAATGCTCCTTGTTCCACGAAATAACTATATCTAAAAACAACATGAAACAACGTGCTAACAACAAACACAACATTTAGTTAAATAAATCAAAGTGAGAGAAATTCCATATAAATTTCAGTAACAAACAGGGATCCAGAAGTGTGATAAAAATGACACTTTAAGTGTCTGGGTCACTTTAAACAGGCAACAAAATAATAAAACAGTAACATGTTTAAAAGAGAGAGAGAGAAATAGGGTTTAACGTCCACTTGACACAAACTAGGTCATTTTGAGACTTGCATGTGGTTTAATTATATTTCAACAATTCGCCTGCGCGTAGGGGTCTTTAGCAGTGGGAGGAAACCAGAGTGCCCGGATGAAACCCACGAGGTTGAGAAGGCGCCCCTATCTCCATGCCACATACGCTCACACCAGGGATCGAAACCACAGCCACAAGCCAGAGGTGACCGGCCAGCTAAAGGTCTAAACGCGGCACTCTAGACCACTAGGCCATCCCCCCCCCCAACATGTTTAAAATAAAATAAAAAATGTGAAATGAAAAACAATGACTGTTTCAAAAACAGGGAGCCAAGGATGATCTTGTACAGGAAAACATATAGTCATTTGGATGGGATAAAAAAGCGAGTTCCACCAGTGTACAAATTGGCATGCACAGAAAAAAAACCTTGATAGTCGGAATTCAAAATTTTGCTATGCCCTATGAATAATTTTTTTTTATCCATTCTAATAAAAGTCCTCAAAATAATGCCTTAAGAGACAGAGAAACAGTCGGTAAAAAGCCAATCGGGGAATAGAAACACTCAGTTAATAAGCTGTAACCAATGGATACAAGACATTATAAGTTGGGTGGCCAAATGGTGAAGGGAGTCTCCGAGGGTAAGACATTGGCTCGCTAGTCTGGAGGCCGGAGGGTGTGTGTTCGACCCCTGCATTGGCAGAGAAAGTTCACTGGGGTTTCCAACATGGTTTTCCCTTTGTCTGTGGTGCAGGGCAGAGGGCCTCCCAAGGATAGTTGTCTAGTCGTGCAGATGGGACTGAAAACCGAGGTCCCATGTATGTATACATTGGCGTGCATGTAAAAGACAGTTGGAATTTGATATAAGAGTAGGCCATAGTGCTGCTGCCTGGGCAAAATTTCCCACATTGAACAAGGTCTTCGTTAGCCCAGTTGGAGCAGAAAAGTAGGAAGTTAAAAAAAAATTTTTGTTTCTGTCGTTGAGTCAAGTGGTGTGTTTTTAATTTCTGGGTTGTTTCGTTTCCTCCAACTGTTATTGAATTACTGGTATAAAATTGAACCATAGATTAGTCCCAAATTGACCTACTTTGTGTTGAGTGGAATGTAAACCCTATTACTATCTCTCTATAAGTCAGACAGGAACTTAATATATACATAACATTGTAATTTGTGCTAACAAAACATCATTCGGAATTCACATTCCCCTTCCCTCCAACATAAAAATTCTAATTGTTATAAAAAAAGGTGCCACAAATAACTTACAACAAATCATGCGACAGTGACTGGGTGATCAAACAACATGTAATAGACACATTTATCATGCTGTAAAATACTTACGAGTACGTTTTTTAATTCGTTCCGCCGTTGTAGGTTTTGTATTAGAGAAACAAATACATTGTTCCTGTCTTATACCCGATGATGAGAAATAATTTAACCTATAAGGGGAGACAACTACATTTTTTGAAAAATTGTCTCAAACAAAATAAAATCCTCAATAAAAACCTTAATCCAGTTGGCGTGGTTTCCCATTATCAGTGCCTTCAGTGGTCAAAAACTTAGCATCTGGCAAGGACAGTGTCTAGTCGTTTGGATGGGAAGAATTAACTCAGGTCCCATGTATACAGTATTGAGATGCACGTAAAAGAACCCTAGCCAGTTTGAATTTGAAATAAGAGTTGACCGGAATGCCACTATCCGGACAAAATTTCCTTCATAGCACACTGTATATCCACTGCCTGCACAAAATGTACTCTTACATAATGTACCTTTAAACAAATAATATTCAAAAGTTAAATCTGCTTATTGGAAGTCTTTCTTTAGGCCTGAAATGTTATCTAAGTTATTAATTAGATAAACTTATCCAGATCATGACAAACTCTTGATTCCCATCACTAGCCTGCAATATTTGATTACATTTTAGTAATGATGATCAAGGGTAGGCCTAAAATCCAATCTCTACTATCTCGTTCAGAGTGAAGTAATTTTGTCCAAAATTTTCAGCATATTCCCTTCATGTCATCTATTTTTAAACTAAGACAGTGAGAACTATCAGCCCTTTTCTATTCTCCCGGTCATCTCCCTTTTAAGGGAGAAACCTAAGTGAGTAACACCTTATTTTCATTAAATGAATAAATATTTGATAATTAAACTTACAAATATTCTAACTCTTTATCATGATTGGACTGATCTGGATTGTATACAAATATTATACCATTAACATCTCGAGCTATGGCTGGCCAACATGTCTCAAACCTGTAAACAACAATTATAGACTTCAAATAACCATGGCAACAGATACTTAATTAACAAATAACCACTGCAATAGGTATTTTATTAACAAATAACCATGGCAACAGATAAACATTATGTAAAAGTTAAATTTGCCTATTCCAAGTCATTCTTTAGGCCTGAAATCATATCTAAATTACTAATTGGACATATAAGTAACTTATCCAGACCAAAATCCTGCAGTTTTTACTACATTAGGATCCGATTTGCTGCTCAAGTTTCATTCTTGATTTCATCATTAAATGGATAATCGAGACTATGTTTTTCATCGCACCAACTTTAGGAATGATGTTTCAAATATCTACTTGTGAACTATGATAGACAGACCGGTCAGCTCCTTATCTAAATCTTACATAATGTATATTTTAGTACTTGTCTATATTGGTTTGTTTTCTTACTTTCTATCACCGCTAACATCCCACAATTCAACTTCAACACCTGTCCGTGACTTCACCTCAGAAGACGGAACTTCGAATTCTAAAATTCTACATATAAAAAATAAAACATAAATAAATTAATGAAGTATGGAAATAATAGTGAGATGGTAAACAGTGGTATTTGGTAGTTTTGGGTAAATCATATCTTGCCCATCAAATTAAGACAGTAATAAAAGGATATGTAATTAAATGGTCAAAATGACGGCTCGATGAAAAATGAAAAAATTTGAAAAATGTCCTGTATTACTATCCCAGACAAATATACAATATACCTGACACCCTGCGTCGGTTGATAATCGCCACCAGCAGAATCTGTTGAATCACTTAAAAAATTACTTAACACCGTCTTACCACTCTGTAATGTTAAATATCAACCATAATTTAAACACTGTCTAAAAATAGACTAAATAGACCAACGCACAAATAAAAGAACATCAGCAGCGACAATAAGACGATAAAAGAGAGGGAAATGAGGTTGACCCTGCACTTGACACAAACTAAGTCATTTCTGGACTAACATGATTTATTTTTTATTTCTATAATTCGCTTGCACATAGTAGAGGACCCTGAGAAATCCCCTGAGGTTTGAATATGATTGATAAGATGGTTAGCATGTGAGTGTTGTATCATAAGGTGTGTTATTGAGTCAGCTGGCTGGCATGGTTTCAATTCTCCGTTTTTACATGATAAGTTGGGTCGCCAGTTTCCTCCCACAGGTCAAGACGAGCAAGTGAATTATTGAAATATAATGTCAAGAAATGACCTGGTTTGTGTTTGTGTCCAAAAAACCCAGCTTTTCCGTGTATCACTGTACGGTATAGTGTATCTCGCATTGCAGACCAGAGGCTACACTTTTCAATTTTTATGAAATCAACAGTCTGCAAATTAGTAAGCTATTGCCAGCTAAATGTTGGTACCGAGCAGGGAGCAGTCAGTTATCAATAATACAGAACCCCACCAGTAGGCCTACTGGCACATGGTAGATAGCCTGCCGTAATTTCATTATTTCCGAATAATATGGGTTAACTAACTGAGTAACTCGTAACTCAGTTACTGTCACTGCAGTGCAGAGTATATTTACGAATATATAATAAATAGGCCTCTTACTAACGGGAATTCAGTCGTATCAACACTTTTACAAGCAAAATACCAACCTGGCACGGCCCTAACATTAAAATCTTTGCTTTCAGCATTGTGGACTTAATTTTTGTACAGACAACAAAATTGTTTTGGTTTGTTGTGGAATCTTAGAAGAGCGCCCTCGTTTTATGCGCAAAGATAACTCTCACATAAGTAATAGGGATGCAGACCACTAAATTTTCCTATCTCAACTCACATAATGTTATTTTTTGCTCTTGCCCAGAAAGACTTTAACAGCCGCCGCGCACCTATTACATTTTAATCGATCTAAAGTATTCTAGATATGTGGCCTGAGTAATATGTCAAAATCAGAAATATAAGAAAGAGAGAGAGAGAGATAGATAGATAGAGAGAGAGAGAGAGAGTCCCTATATCAGCACCCCGAGACGAACACCGCTTTCAATAAGGAGAATAGGAAAACTAAATATTTGTTTAGTAATAAGTTAAATGGATGAGATCAACGAAAAACCAAAAAGTCGCCGGCTAGAATCCTTACCTCGCAGCCCTACGATGTGTCAAATTGCAGGTCATTTTCTATTAATTTCTAGTAATTAGTAGAAATGCAGTAAAAACCAAAGTCGTCCTATATTTCTGACCATATCTGGTAATCAAATGTTGTCGATTATATGAGAATAATGGGTAATTAAGGTGCCAAATCTGATTTCGACCATCAAATAAAAAAAAAAAAAAAAAAAAAAAAAACAAGAAAAAAAGGCACAACATTGACGTCATGTAATGTTTTGAATAATATAAAGATAGTATTTGGTAATGACATTTTATTGAATATATTAGGATAATTAATGTGTCAATTCTTTAAACATAAATTATACAAGAGCTAAATCTGCCTATTGCAGTTCTTCCTTTATTAATTAGACATGAATTAGATTATCAAGACCATAATAAACTCTCGATGGCATCGCTAGCCTGCGATATTTACTAGATTAGAACCCGGCCTAGTGCTACTGAATAAATGAAAAAAAATGGATAACCGAGACTATGTTTTTTTTAACGTATCGACTTTATTAAAGATGGCCGAGGCTACGCGGAAATTTCAATCGCTTAAATCTCGGTTCAGATTGGATCAATGTGACCAAAATTTTCAGTAAATACCCGCTACATTATCTAGTTTTAACTATCACAGTGAAAACTGTCAAATCTCCCATAATGTATCTTTAAATAAAATATTAAAAAGAAAACAACTGTTAGTTAATTGTCTACCGATTCAGGCGCGGATCCAGGGGAGTCCCAGGGGTTCGTGCCCCCCCCCCCTGTCAGCCCCAGTGTGACACAGTTGATTTGATATTTGATTTTCGTTTTCTTTGTTACTGTTGTAGTTCACATATCTGCTCTTTAATAGATGATATAAACATGATTTTCGCATTATCTCCGCTGGGGACTACATCAAATCCGATGGCCCCTCCCTCGACAAAATCCTGGACCCGGGCCTGCGATTGACACATTCAGTAACTAGTAGATTAAAGTCGCCTATACCCGAATGAAATGGGGGGGGGGGGGTAACCGTCCTACGTTTCTCTGTGCTAACCGGGATAATAGAAACGGAGATACGCTATGAAGTGTGAAATGAAATAGAGTTTTAACGTCCTACTTTTCGGTCTCTAAATCGGACTAATGGGGACGAGCATACGCCATACTCTTATATCGGCGTCCAACTGCCAGGGGACCTTCTACGTGCACGCCAATGGTTTCACGGAATCTTGGTTTTTCGTCCCATCCGAACGACTAGACAGCTGTCTTTGTCAAGCCCTCCGCCCGGCGTCACTTACAAGGGGTAGGGACAACTCCGGAGATCTGGATGATCTTTTTCGGCCAATTCAGGGATCGAACATCTGGCCTCAAGGCTAGTGAGTCAGCGTCTTACCCACAGTGACACCACCCCCTTCCAACAAGAATGTCGAGTATAACGAAGTCGGTTCGTATCCATTCTAATTTCGCAATTTTAAGGATAATAGATAATTAATGTGTCAAATCTTTATATTACCTTTTAGTTTAAAAAAACCCAAGTATTTTTATATTTAAAACCGACATGGCATACACATGTTAACATTATCAAACAGACGATGTAACTTTTATTTTTATTTTTTATATTCCACAGATAAACAAGTTTATCGCCATAGTCGAATGGTCAGAATCGTCCTTGTATTGCAATAACCGTTTACTGGCAGGTATAAATTGCGGTTATAACTGTGATAATAGGTAATTAAAATGTCAGACATTTTTTTTGTAACGCTTTAAAATCAAAACAAAACCCAAACGATCTGCATAAGTTCGTCATCTAGTCGATTCTATTTCAACTTTATGTATCACGTTTCTTGTGACATAATATGAAGACTTGTTTGTTGCTGTTACTAGTGATCGCAGGTATACTAGACATTTATCTTTTTGTTGGTTGAATTAATTAGACATTTATCTTATTGTTGGTTGAATTGATTAGACATTTTATCTTATTGTTGGTTGAATTAATTAGACATTATCTTATTGTTGGCTGAATTAATTAGACATTATCTTATTGTTGGCTGAATTAATTAGACATTTATCTTATTGTTGTATTTATCTTAATGTTAGTATCATTAACTAGATGTTTATCTGACTGCTGATTCAATTAATTCATTTATTAATTAATTAGACATTTATTTGATTAGTATTGGCGGGCGCAGGGTATATTTGAGGGCTGTGATAAAGGTGGCAGTGTTGATTTGTACAACATCTGGGCCCTAAATATAACATTCAGTTTAATCAAAAACAACCAGACTATATTGCAGTGATGTATGTAATTTAAAGGGCCAATCTCGATAGTATTTTGGAGAATAAACCTGCTTAAGTTTGTGTTAAGGGCCCAGCAATTAGCTCAATATGTGTTACACGTTTTCCAACAACTTAAACCCTCTTCTTCTGGAAATGGAAACTGGTGTCCCTAGCTGTATTATACAGTGTCTGAATAAAATCAGACTTTTATTTTATAAAAGATAATGTTTAGGTGAAATTTACCTTTCTTTATGAAGTACAACGTGAGAGAGATAGAGAGAAATTGGGTTTAACGTCCACTCGACACAAACTAGGTCATTTTGGGACTAACAGGTCTCGAAACCACAGCCGCAACCCAGAGGTGACGGGAGGTCGAAGCGCGGCACTCTAGACCACTAGGCCATCCCAACCACCCATGAAGTACAGCATATGAGTCATTCATTGTATAGACCTTTATGGAGTGTTTGTGTCTCAGCTTATTCGGTACGCGAGAGCTTGTTCTTTCTATTCTGATTTTTTAAGTAGATCGAGACATTTGTCCACCAAGCTTCAACTACAAGGATACTTACGCACTAAACTTATAAAATCCTTTAAAAAGTTTTATGGCCGTCATATTGACTTGATTGGTAAATATAACATGTCGCTCTCAGCTATTATTCTTGATATATTTAATTGACGCGTATCCTATTTACCATCTCTCTGATTATGTCTACTACACCGATAACAATGTTCATCACGTGCATTTTGCATACCTATAGTCCATTGGCCAATCACGTTATTTTACCTACATTTTGCCTAGTAGTTTGGATGCAGCGATGGCGGGTGTGGCGCGCCAGGCAGGGTAAGCTTACTCTTCCGGACACCTGTTACCACTGTTTGCCGTGTATGTTGTACACGGTGAACAGTCCATATGCTGATTACACTATTTTTCCTGATTACACTATTTTGCCTATACCGTTTTATTTTTGGGGAATACCGTCGGTGTAGGCTGTCATTGATAGTCCATTGGCCAATCACGCTATTTTACCGAGATTTCGTCTAATAGTATGGATGCAGCTATGGCGGGTGTGGCGCGCCGGCAGGGTAAGCTTACTCTTCCGGACACCTGTTACCACTGTTTGTTGTGTATTTCGTACACGATGAACAGTCCATTTGCTGATTACACTACTTTGCCTAACTATTTTGCCTATTACGTTCCTTAGGACTTCGATTTTTGCCTAATTGTTTGGATTGTTCGTACTTGGTTTTATTTTATTTAAAGGAACGGGAGTCTATTTTCGGGACACCCAACGAAAAATATGACCCGGACTCCAAAAGGGTTACATGTCTTGATAAGCATCGGTTCTACAATCAAGGTCAGGGCAGATAATTTGAAATCGTGAAAACCCTGTTTGTGCATTAACCCAGGGTATCTTGGAGTGGAACGGAATAAGAACACTGGGGGAAAGGGCTATCGAGGATAAGGTGAGGAACCCGGTGAATGTTGATAATCTTTTGTTGCCAATACCACCTTTTGTTTTGAGAATTGTTTGGTTGTAGGCTACATATGACAGATTTTATTGGACGTATATTTTCAGGGTGTTGTGCTGTCCATCGAGGCGTGCCGAAGCGTTGTGTTTTTGCTTGCTTCATGGTGTATACACCAGTATGTGGCGATGACGGCGTTACCTATGTCAACAGATGCAGTATGGAGTGGCAGGCATGCGTGTATGACAAATTCAACTTTAATACATATTTCTAATCGATTGTGGGGCATATCATGTAGACCACTATTACAGATGATATGGGGTTTAACGTCCCACTTTATCACACGGACCCGCGCTAATTGTCGGACGGTTGGGGAGGTTCGGATATTTCCGGAGTCCAAAATGGTTAATTGTAGACCGATTGGGGAGGTTCGGAGATTTCCGGAGTCCAAAATGGTTAATTGTAGACCGATTGGGGAGATTCGGGTATTTCCGGAAACGAAAATGGTTAATTGTAGACCGATTGGGGAGGTTCGGGTATTTCCGGAGTCCAAAATGGTTAATTGTACCGATTTGGGGGGTGGGGGGATATTTCCGAAGTCCAAAATGGCTGCTTTATGTAAATGAGTATTTGGGAGAATCCCGAACCCGAACCCTAACCCTAAAAGGTAAATTGGATCCTAGTTCAGTCTTCTTAAAAGGGTTAGAATTAGTGTTAGGCATCACATTCCGGAATATTCTCAATTATATAAAGCGTCCATTTTTGGTCTTTGGTAACACTGGAATCTCCCCCAACAGACCGAGAATTAGCATCTCCCAATGTAGACGGTATATGCCATATAATGTGCGATATGGGACATTTTGCCCAGACAATGGCAATACGGCTTACGGTTACGCTAATTGCCAGGGGTTATTGTACTTACACTTCCTGTCCGACTCTCCACCCTGCATCATTGACGGGTTCACGTGGCTAAGGCGCTCGCTCGCCAGCCTGGAGGTCGGGTGTTCGATCCCTGCATTGCCCTAGAAAGTTCATCTAGATTTTCCGGCGTGGTTTCCCCTTGTCAATGATGCAGAGCGGAAGACCTGACAAGGACAGCCATCCAGTCGTTCGGATGGGACAAAAAACTGAGGCCCCGTGTACACATTTTTCTTAATTCTTGAATATTCGGTGTTCAATTTCAATTATTTGTTCTCAATTCTTAGTTTACATTCCTTAATTCTTCTTTAACATTTCGCTCTATTTCACTAGTCCCAAAATGACCAATCATTATTTAAAGATCATAGACAGGTTGTTTTTTATACATATTTTACAGTGAGAGAAAAACAATAGAGATTCAACACCATGGACCATGTGACGATAGTTAGAATGTGTAAATGGCGTGAATAAAACATAAAAATTATATAGTCGTGTTCTATCTTGTTGGAAGGGATGGGTGGCTGTGCGTGTTGTATCATACAACCTGTTATTGAGTCAACTGGCGTGGTTTCGATTATCCGGTTGTACGTGATAAGGAGTAAGGTCGCCTGTCAAACCAAGTAGGTTTTCCCTGGACTAAGTCCACTTTTGGTACCGGAAGTGCCCTGCCTACAATATGATTGCAAATATGAAATGGGTTTGTTTGTTATGCTGAATGTTTTAAATGGACAGCTTAATCCCCCCCCCCTATTCTTAACACGATTCCAACTGCCATTTACCTCAAGACCTATCCTAACGACTAGACGTTATACGTTGCCAGGCAATCCGTTCCGTGGACCTGTCTAGGACAAAACAGGTATCGAAACCAGCAATTCCTGATTAGTGAACCAGTTCCCTACACACCGAGCCACGGCATACCATCAAAATTTGTAACATTACCAGTCATATTCCTCGACTGTCTATGCTGATGTACCATAGGGCTCGGTTATCGGACCACTCCTCTTTCTTATATATGATATTGTTAAACACCTTAACATGTTAGATGCTTTGCATATTATACTAGCTGGTACGTAAGGTTCCACGGCCCAACTGCAAGCGTGACTGTCCAAATGGAAGTCCCAGATAAGATCAATGCCTAGTCAAAGACTTCGTTTGTGTCTTTCAACCCGGTGAAAACTGAAAAAGGTATACTAAATACGATCCCACATTGCCGACATTTTCACTAGACGACGCCCATCACAATGAAGACAGTCTCCAAACACAAGCAAAACTAACATGAAAAAGGATTTAACGTCTTAATGTTCTACTCCTAAACTCGGCTAATGAAGACGGACATACGCCATACAGTGTGCTATGAGGGAAATTTTGCCAATATTTTTCGTCCCATCCGACGACTAGACAGCTGTCCCCAGGCCCTCTGTCCTGCATCACTAACAAGGAGGAACCACTCCGGAAAATCTTGATGAACTTTCTCGGCCAATATAGGGATCAAACATCCGACCCCGAACACAAGCATGTAGACCTAGAACATTCCACATTAACACATATACAGAACCAAGGCTGTTTTTTTTTTTAAATATAACATATATTCTGGTAAGAAAAATATCTTATCTTTATGCCGATGTTATCTGGATTACATGTTGGTATCACGTGTTCAGAGTAACGAAGTAAGGTGTTTATCTTGACAAGAAAACAGTTTGTTGATAGAATTGAGACAACATGAAGCTTTTTATTTTAACCGTCGTTCTTCTTTTTATAGCAGGTAAGAAAATAATTTATATTGAATATTCGTCGTGGGTTTTCGCTCGAAAGCCAAGGTGTGTCCAGGTGGTGGAGTGGTGGACATGGTCGTGCTTCGATCGACACTTTTCGTTATATTCCGATAATTTCCAAATAATGTGAAGTCTGACAATGTTCTAGAATATTATTCATTGTCAATTGGAATTCTATGACGACAAGGTGGAAAGCTGTTATACCCCTACCCTAGACAATACCACAAGACCACCGTTTGCCAGAACATGGCGATTTACTCGAAAGCAGCTGTTTGTCCGCACATCCCCACATTTTCTAAAAGATAAACGAGATGAAACAAGCACGAGCTTCCTTAACGGACCATAAACCAACAATGACGTTAAAGCAGCCATCTTGGAATCGTGACGTCAATCGATGGACAATTGTCCAAGGAACAAGCATTCGAAGTTGCCAACCAGTTATCCGGTACAAGAAAGAGGGTTAGACGCGTAACCAAGCTCGATGTTTCCAGGAATCATTATGATATATCATACACTTTAGAGCAAAACAAAGTAATGGCGGAATAAGACATATATAGAAGAATAACCGCGGCTTCAGTGATCAAGTGGGATATTTGTTAGACCAATATGTTATTTAGGCAGTCTAGGTTTGATAGAGATATTTATCATATAGTCTAGAATATTGTACCATTAAAGCTGTTTGCATTTGTTGATTTGTTCACCAGGTAGTCTAGGCGCACCTGCAGAAGTGGACCCTTGTCTTCGAGCTTGTCAAATGATCTGGCGCCCTCTCTGTGGTGATAATGGTGTAACGTATGCTAACGAATGTACCATGGAATCATTAATCTGCATGTAAGTCTATCATTTCTAATTGGGTTTTTAAAGCTTCTGAGTTGTTTCGGGTTGGTTTTCCCTTGCGCCGGCGTACTAACCCGGAGGTATAGGTTCCATTCCGGCGTAGGAAGAGATAGATAGAGAGAGAGAGAGAGAGAGAGAGAGAGAGAGAGAGAGAGAGAGAGAGCGAGGGAGAGAGAGAGAGAGTAAATGGGGTTTAACTTTCGCTCACTACAATTTATGTCATTTTAAGCCTAACTCATGGTTAAATTATATATCAATGTTTCGCTTGCTTGTAGAGGTCTTGCAGTGGATGGAACCGGGATTGTACAGGCGACCCTTCTCCTCGTCACGTACAACTGGGGGAATTGAAATGGTGACAGTTGACAGATCTTATGATGCAACGCGCACGCGCTAACCATCCGGGCATACAACCTCTTGGTACAGGAAGAAGAAAGTACGGAGAGTCAAGCTTGTATGTGACACAGAGAATTGGTCGCATGTTCAACACTGTGGAATTTCTCTGGATCCCCTAGTTTCTTCCAACTGCTGATGCCCCCCCCCCACTAATACTAGTACTTTGTGTGTGGAGGGCCGTTTTTTCTTAGCCCAAACCGTGAAGAAAAGTAGGGTGTTAAGTTATAATGATGGTCGCGTTTGCAAGCATGATATCGTGTATCAGTTAAAATGACGAATGAAATTGGGATGCTACCATAAATACCAAATGCTCCAAACATTTGCCCACCCCTTGCTTCATTGAGGAAAGCCCCCACCCCACCCCGACCTTTCGATTACCACTCCCCACCCAGGACCTGGATCAAGACTCTTCGATTACCACTTCAAACCGATGGCCCAGCTCCGCGAACTTTGGATTACAACGTCACGCCGAGAAGCCAGCTGAACTAACCTTCGGATTAAACTGTTTTTGTGTTTGTTTGTTTTGTAAACAGCGTGCTCTACTGTTGATTATGGAGAGCAATAATCATCAAAACGTAACATAGTTGAGCAGTGTTTTTTTTAAAATGTTTTTATTTATGTATTTCAGGCAGAAACTTGAAGTAAATGTAGCACATGATGGAGCATGTGACACCATGCTCACAACTGCACCATAGTTAACAGGTATTGGCCATGATGGAGGATATCAAAATAACGAAATAAATCGTTAACATATTTTTTAGTTTGTTTATGATAATCTCCGAACACTTGGAATAAAGAAAAGTCATAGGCCAACACTAACAGTTTGTTTGAACATGACCTTTATAATGCTAGCTTTTCACTGTCGTGCGATGCGTTATGATAGAGTTGTGACTTCACTATCTCGTTCGGATACGTTTCAATACGATCAGCACGGTTGCTACGACTGGTTGTGCCGTGGATGAAGGCAGAGAGGGCGTTGGCTTTGTACATACCTTTTCTTTTTTTTTCTTGAGCTGGATAAAAAATTGTTGTTAGTGTTTAGTGGGGGGGGGGGGAGAGAGAGAGAGAGGGGGAGAGAGAGAGAGAGAGAGGGAGAGAGGGAGGGGGGTCATATCGGGATTTAACATATGGTTCAATTTTATTTCAATTATTCGCTTTGGGAGAAACCGGAGAAAACCCACGAGGGTGGACAGACGACCTTTCTACTTGGGGTAAAACCGAGGAATCAAAACCACGCCAGTTGACTCAATGACAGACCTTAGGATGCTAGTCATTCGGGTATCCAACCTACCATTTAATAGGAAAGCAGAAGATAGTATTTTGCGGCCCCAGACGTCATCAGTTGGCTTTGGAACGGAATGCTGTCGGCGCGTGCGCACAAATGGGTTTAAGCAAGTAAACAAAATTATATACCCTTTTGTTGTACCGTTTCTGGAAATATCAAAACATAATATTGAGTCGCCTGCATATATGTTCAGTAAAATTAGTTAAGGATTTGCACTTTTAACTTGCATTCATCTATCACGAAACGTATCCTTGCTCAGGATATATCCACGAGGGTAGACAAGCGGTTTTACTACTTGTAAAACAACGACTCGTAGACGTAGCCAAAAGTTTGATATAGGTTGTGGTTTTGATCCCTGGTGTGAACGTATGTGGCAAGGCGATAGAGGCAAGCGTATTATTGAAATAAAATTGAAAACATATGTTAGTGCCAAAATGACCTAGTTTGTGTCAGTGGCTGTAGCGGCCTAGCGAATATTCACTGTTGATCAATGTGTTGTAGTCCCTGTTGAGGTCACAATTTTTATCAAATTTATCAAACCTTGTCAATATATCACTATTACATATTAAGATATTGATTCCTTTTAATAATCGCCTATACCCGAACTTAACGTCCTGGATTATGGCCCCTGATTGTTCGAAAATCGCATTTTAAGCTTGCAGATTCTCTAGAGGTCACAATATTTTTCCGATTTTAAAAACCGTTTAAATACATCAGTAAAGTTTCAAGTTTATCTATACCAACTGCCGAACAACTAAATCATTGAGAACATACTTATGGATCAGGGAACAGTTGAATACAAAATAGAAAAAGGACTTTCTGGTTTAAAGAACTTGTGTGGCTTCAAACTCCTAAGACGTTTGTATAGTTCTAATCTGTGGAAAACCAAACAGCTCTTTATTCAATGTTCTTGGTTGTTAGTACTTAATTCATATTATTGATTTTAAGATACAAATGTTAATTTTGCTTTCTAATTAAGCTTGAATGTTCACACTTGGTGTAGGTGTTTATCATCAAGTCAATACCTTGATGAGCATTTTATGCTTAGGGTAAGCAGAGATAAGCAATTTAATTAGTTGATGCTTTGGTACACAATAACTTTAGTTCTAATGAAGTGAGAGTGACGGAACTTGGTGAGAGTGGCGGAACTGATGGTTGATAATCCTGAATAAAAAACTCTAGCTGGCCGGTCACCTCTGGCTGGCGGCTGTGGTTTCGATCCCCCGTGTGAGCGTATGTGGCATGGCGATAGGGGCGCCTTCTCAACCTCTTGGGTTTCCTCCGGGCACTCCGGTTTCCTCACACTGCTAAAGACCCCTACGCGCAAGCGAATTATTGAAATAAAATTAAACTTTATTGGCCTAGTATTGGGTCGAGTGGGCGTTAAACCACATTTCTCTCTCTCTCTCTCTCTCTCTCCCTCTCTGAATAAGAAAGTGTTTAAAAGAAAACAGACCAAGAATTCCTTATTATATTGAAAACACCAGGAGCCACAATCGATGTATAAAATAATACACTTGATTATGATCACAAAGTGATGTTCTTAAGAAACCGATCATTCGGTAGGTTTTAAGGGTGCCCACACCCCAATGGGTTCGTTTGCCCTGATCCAAACTTTGTTATATCTCTTACGCCCCACCACTCTGCTGCACCCCCTATTTTAAAATCCTACACACGGCCCTGATCAAACTCTGGACCTCCTTCATATGTTGAGTCAGTGATTTACTCACTATTAAACAATGAAAAATATATTATGAACATGCTTACCTATGAGTTGAGTATTTATATGAAGAGAAGACACTTCTGTCGCGCCAATTCTCCCCGTAGTTGGCGAATTTATGAAATAACAATAATTGTCATTGTCAGTCGCCAAAATCGCACAATCCACACTCTGTGAACAGATGCTAGCACAATCTAGAATACTCCGTACATTTATTATATCCGTGAAATTCAACTGTCTCACAGAAGTCAGGCTCACTTGTATCAAATATGTCGCTTCCGTAGTCATTATTGTTGTTAGGACTATCAATACGATAAATAATGGCACCATGATCGACCCGGGATTGAATATCACCACAACAACAAGGATAGAAATGTAAGGAAGACCAAGCAGTTCTTTATTCGGTGTTCTTAGTTCTACAACAGAAATGGTAGAAAAGGGGTCAACCAGTAAAGTAACGGACACACCAGGACAGACATATCCAAAACATAAATACAAGTGCGTCACGGTGGCAAAGTGGATAAGACGCCGGCATAGTAGAAATATCCAAAGCACGAATTTTAGATTTTGCCTTGTGGTAATGACGCTGTAACCAACTATTACAGTAAAACCCGAATTACGAATCGTTAGTAATGTGAGCTGTTTTGATGTAATAAGTAATTTGAAATAAAAACAAATAAAGTACTTATATTTAATCACAGCTCCGCTGGATCACAAATAGTCATTCCAAAATGGCAAACGCCTGGTTAACATTGCTTATACTAAAGGTGGTCAGAACTTAGTGCTAGATGGTTTCAGAGTTAAGCCCTGATGTAATATTATTAAAATTTTGGAAATGTTTTAATATAGGAATCCATATTACGTGTATTGGCCTACTTGTAATCTTTTTCACTAATATTATTTAATCCATTTTGTTGAAGTGTCACAAACTTGTTAGAGGCTATACTTTAAACCCCCTTTGTTGATTAATTGGTCATTGCCTTGTGGACCCAGACTCTAAACAATAGATGTGGGGAAAGTGAGATGTCCCTCCCCGTTATTTATATATAAACAAATATAAAATCAAATTAATATTGTCTTAATTTTGTAATCTTTTTCACATATTTTTTTTAACATAAAAAAAGGTTACCTAACAGGAAATATCCGTTTGATTTTTAGACTCACTTCGGTATCCTCTGGCAAATTGGTTTATTATTCGATAATTCAATTTGTTACCTTAAATTTAATCTCGCGGTACACCTGAAATATTTTCGTGGAACGATTTTACCCTAATATTTGATATTTTTAAATGCCGTTCGGTGACATTTGTTCACAGCTTCTGGTTGTGCTCATTGTATGACTGTCGGTTCATGTTTAACTTCGCCAAATCGATAAAGGAACACACAAATGTATCGAATCACGTCCCGTGCTTATATAATTCACATCTCACATCAAATAGCAGATTCAAATGTCTCTTCCGTGATCGATTCTGAACATAACTCGACCATCAATGTAGAAAATGTTTTTTTAAAATAAATAATACTCATCCAATGGAACTACCTAAGGCTAAAGATATGTATGACTCAGCAAATCATTCATTAGGTTGTCCAAAATGGGTGACGTGTGTTTTCTCCGGCTCACACCCGCCCCCACTGCTAACGATCCGTACATGGATGCAAATTATTGTCAAAAAAGCTTGTTTGTGTCGAGCCGACGTTAAACACAATTTCTTTAGATATTTTACCAAAATTTTGTAGCTCACGGTGGATTGACGCAGGCTCGTTAGCTAAGAGGTCGGGTCGAGAAAGTTCACCAAGATTTGTCAGCGTGGTTCCCCCTTGCTGGTGATGCAGGACAGCTGTCTAGTCGTTCGGATGAGACGTGAAACCGAGACCCCGTGTGCACATTAATGTACACGTAAAATATCCCTTGACAATCGGAGTTCGATATAAAAGTAGGGCGTAGTGCCGCTGACCAGGGGGGGGGGGGGGGTGATGGCCTAGTGGTCTAGAGTGCCGCGCTTCGACCTCTAGCTGGCCGGTTACCTCTGGCTTGCGGCTGTGGTTTCGAGCCGTGGTGTGAGCGTATGTGGCATGGAGATAGGGGCTCCTTCTCAACCTCGTGGGTTTCCTCCGGGCACTCCGGTTTCCTCCCACAGCAAAGACCCCTGCGCGTGCGCTAAGATAATGAAAATGAAAAATAAAACTTGTCTGCGATATCACCTTCGGTGGAAGCGGACGTTAAACACCAAGAACAACAACAACGCTGACCAGGCAAAATTTCCCTCACTGGACAAGATATGGCGTTTGTCCGTTTTCCTTTGCCCAGTTCTGAGCAGAACAGTAATACCTTAAACACCATTTCATTTCATTTTAACCAAAATTTCAAAATGTCTGACATAAACTACATTCAGACCGGGGTAGGATGGCCTAGTGGTCTAGAGTGCCGCGCTTCACCTCTGGCTTGCGGCTGTGGTTTCGATCACTGATGTGACATGGAGATAGGGGCGCCTTCTCAACCTCGAGGGTTTCATCCGGGGACTCTGGTTTCCTCCCACTGCTAAAGACCACTACGCGCAAGCGAATTATTGAAATAAAATTGAACCATATGTTGGTCTCGAAATGACCTAGTTTGTGTTGAGTGGACGTTAAACCCCATTTCTCTCTCTCTATCTCACACATTTGGACCTTAAAGAGAGAGAGAGAGAGAGATGGTTTTTAACGTCCACTCGACACAAAGTAGGTAATTTCGGGACTTACATATGGTTCACAGGCGACCCTACTCCTTGCCACGTTCAACCACATTCGGACCTTAAGGTACAGTAGTTATCTCCCCTACCACAATTCACCTTTACAAAACACCACATTGAGTGTACTTGAAAAAGCAGACCATGTTCACAATTTTCTTCCAGATGCTCTATTATATTCTCGGGTGGTGATGGTGCTGGTGGTCTGTGGTAATAATTGGGCCAATACACAAAAACACGTAGTATCACACATCGGTATGTGAATTATACAATGGGATTTCTATTAGCCCTTTTCATAAGGTCATGCACAGTTAAAGTTACATTCCCGGGTAAAAACTGGGTTATTTGATTATATATATTAGGACTAAAAGCATATTCAAACTAATTAATTGATCACATAGGCGTACAGGCTCGATGACAGTTGCGGGGGGGGGGCAGAACCCGAAATGCCTGAAAACACCTCAGGTGTACAGACAACGGCGCCGGTCTTCCTCGAGAGGCGATGAGCGGAGCTTACCTTGTCCACCCCCCCCCCCCCACACACACACCCACCCACACACACCCAGAAAATTTTGAAATATTTGACAACTGCAAACACGTTTTCCTGCTATTTCAGCCCGCGAAAAAGCAACTTCAAAGTGGTCTAATATTGCCTAATTACGGTGGCAGACTCGAATTCCAATCAATCGTTTACAGTCCACGGAGACGTGACCGTTTGGAGGCGGTTGAAAATTTAACTGCCGCAAACGCGTCTCCTGCTATTCCAGCCTGCGAATACAGCAACTTCAATTTGGTCCAATATAACCTACCTGGCTGACCCGAATTCCAAACCAATTATGGGGTTGTGTTTTTGTTTGAATAAATGTTTCTATTATTGGGATGTTCCATTATTAAATGAACTAAATCGGGGCGTCTAGGTTTGATAATTGCTTAACTAATTGCGCTCAACCGATTAATTTGGTAAATTAGATTCAATTTGGTTCATTCTGACGTATTTCCGGAAGGTAAATTCCAAAATTACAGGTCTAAATCGCCAATAAAATCGCATAAAAAAATTTTCAAGCCTGAGCAGGGGGACCTGGACCCCCCCCCCCTCTGGATCCGCGCCTGATTATTGGGATGTTCAATTATTAAATGAGCTAAATCGCTAATATTTGAGGCCTAGAAATTGACACAAATGCGTAGCAACGAATAAAATTATGTAACGCGAATGTATATAAACTGGTCTACATTCAATCGATTCTGTTTTTTCAAATCAGTTGTGTTCGGGAAAATACGCCAGAAGTCGCAATTGAATGGTAGTCTCTAGCGTCTGGTTATTCCAGTCTAAGCAAAAAGTATTAATTGCGCATTCTACCACGATATGAATTTTTTCGTCACCGTTTGACATGACTTGTATGATATGTCTAGCCTCGAGTTTCGATGGCACTGAAACGCATTATGATACACGATGTTGTACCAATGGTAAAATGTTTACATATTTGATATCAGAAGCCCATCTTTTCTCGGAAAGATCACAACATCAATGTTGATTTAAATTGACAAATATTTCGTGTTTCCAATATTGAAAATTTTGGGTGATACTGGGTTAGGGACTTAGCTACTTCAATGCAAGTTTGAGGAGAAACTTGGCATAGCTTCTGCAATAATTCTCCCCTAGCTGTCAACAATGGTACATAAATACGGGGTATAAATATTACAGTGTCCTTTGTTTTGCATTTTTGTGCCCAATGACTTTTCTCAACTTAAATCTTTATTGGTAAATATTTTCAAGAAATTCTGGTATATATGGCCATCACACCATGGAGATTAGATTTCGTAAACAATGCTCTATCCTTATTCAATCCATTCAACATGTGTAGCAATATTGCTAGAATTGTGGCTCTTTTAGTTAGTAGCATTATCTAAAATAGTATCTTTGTCTGAATTAATAGATTCACGCATTGTATTGAAGTCATAATATCTAATGCACTTAATTCAAAATGAATGAATGTATGATAGATTGATACAAAAAAGAGTTATAATTTGGTAAACATTAAATTATATGTTGATAACAGATATCTTGCTGGAAAGGTGTACTGTAAATTTCCACTATCCACATAAAGGTGGTTGTGTTGACGTCATTAGGCTTATTAACCGATCCCAATAATTATTTACGTCATATTTTACCAAATGGATAATTGAACGTCCAGTCTCAAAGCTACAAAACCATCATATCTTCCGGGCATTGGTCAGACAGCAGCTTGATTCTGGAAGGAAAGATGTAGCAATTTCTATCAGCAGACTTGCCCCAGTGAGTCGGGCTGGATGGGGTTTGACAGAATGACTTTACTGTAGTCTGCCATGCTTGTATCTATGTATCCAGCTATGATATATCAATTGTAAAAACGAACTGTTGCATTTTTATTCCTGAAAAACGTCTTAACTACTGGGATTGTAAGAAGCCATTGCACAACGTGAAGGGGCTGCTATAAAATGTGTAACAGAGAAGAAAGTATGCGTCACACGTTGGCTGTTAGGTGTTGGGGGGGGGGGGGTATTTTCCACATCTAACCAGCGATTGCATGGTACTACACATCCAAGTTGCCCTTTTCTGATAATCTGCTATTGAGACATAGATGATACTTGGGCGTATATGTACACAATGCGTGGCTATCTTTCAAATTTCTTTTGGGGCGAAGGATTATCACCAAAAGTGAATTAGCTTTTTTATTTGCAGTGTTCGCTAAGTTGTGAATTCTATTTCCCCATAAACTTTGGGAACGGGGGTGGGGGGAGGGCATAGTGTTTACAACGATTTTTGTTTTAAAATCTGGCGCAAGGCATTTGGACAACAAGGCACTAAACCTTGTGTCTATTGCTTTTTGGAAATAAATATGATCTGAAAACCATTTTCAATAAAACGTAACCCACACATTGAATTGAAATACTTTAATAAGCAAGTCTGTAAATCCAAACTTCAAAGAGATTTCGAGAAAGTTTCACATGATCTCGAGATCTACCAGATTTTGCGTGACACCTATACGTTTTCGTACTTTACCTAAACCTGGTGTATGTATTCATATTGTACATTTTATTTTCATATGACCAAGATGGTACGGCAGTGACGCCCTATAATTTAGTGGTGAACTTTTCCTCGGTGGGGATACGATACTTTGACTCTCCTCCGACGATGTAGTTTAGTGAGAGTATTTATTATGTTTGTTTATGATCTTGAATGACATCTTTCCATAAATAGATTATTTTATTTTAAAGCCTTTGAAAGAGGACAATATCAAAATAATAGTCATTTTATATGCTTTTGTACAAGTCTATTTTTGTGTATACCATTGAATGAAAGACCTTCCTTAATTGGATTTTATTTTAAAGCCTTTGAAAGAGGGCAGTATCACAATACTAGCGTCTTTTATTTTCAATTGATAATATATGCTTTTGTGTAAACCTATTTTTGTGTATAACATTGAATGAAAGCCTTTCCTTAAATAGATTTTACTTTGGGGCCTTTCTATCAAACGACCCAGTCGCTAAATTTTGTGGTGACCAAAATTTTGAGCATTTCAAAATTCTCGTCCCGACATGGCACGCAGTCACGACGGGTTTACGCACTCTTCACGCCAGTTTACGATTAATTTGTGCACTGGCACCAATCTCGTTCCCAGAGGCAGCCACGGAACCGAAGGCCTCTGGCACATTAGACCGTCCATTTTTTTCCAATTTTTTTCAAACCTAAGCCCCGCCCATTCTGACCTCTGATTGGTCAATCTTTTTGGGTCGATTTCTCGAAAACTAGAGGTCGGATCGTCGTTTCGTTTGTTGTAAAATGATCCTTGAGTCAAAGTCAACTCGTTGACATAAAAAATTCTAAACGAACAAATTCAAGTTTTTGTAAAGATCTATTTTTCTACGCATGGGTATATTTTTAAGTGATTCGGTCATCCAGGCACGTAAAATCAGGGGCGTACGACGCAAATAAACGAGAACTTTCGCGCGTAGGAATTACATATCATTTTCCGGGAAAATGGTTACCCCGATTCACCAGAGAAATTTCTTCAAAAATTTTTTCTGGTTTCGAGATTGCACTGGCACGACTCGAGTTGTGCCAATGCGTGCCAGTGTCAATCTGTTCTGATTTTCTGACTTATCTAGCCTTTTAATTTCATTTCCCTTTAGTCCAACTCGGACCATGCATATAGATGTTATTAAAAAGTTCTGTCTAGTCGTTCGGGGAGGACGAAAAACCGAGGTCCTGTGTACACATTGGCGTGCACGTAAAAGATCTCTTGACAGTTGGAATTCGTCGTGGTTCCGCTGTACGGGCAAAATTTCCCTCATAACACACTGTGTGACGTATGCCCGTCTTCATTAGCCCGGTTCGGAGCAAAACAGTAAAGCCAGGCTGACACTTGTACGACTTTTGGCCACGATTTTGTCGTGCCCATCAGTGTCCACATTGACACGAACTGATACAACGAGTTCACGCATAGTTCGCGTATAGTTTGCGTATTGTTTACGCACTTCCCGCATTGGCACGACGAGTTTGCGCAAATCGGACGGTGTCGTGCCACGGAATCGTGCAAGACGTTAAACTCCATTTTATTTCATATCAAGAAGATATTAAAATACCTGAACAACGTAATAAATTGTTACTAATGAATAAAGGCAAGACATACGCTATTCAATGTTTTATTGGACTGGAATACAAAAGGATTAACAACACTCCGTGTGGGATATTTCTTTCAAATATTGTGAAAGCAAATAAAATTGAAATTATTATTGTATAATTAAAGATACAATATGGGAGATTAGATAATGAGTTGGCAGTTCTCACTTTAATAGGTAAAAACTACATAGTGTAAAGGTAATTTGCTGAAAATTTCACTCAAATTGACCCACTATTAGCCGAGAAAGAAGCGGGTGAAATTTCCCTCTATCCTCGGTCATCATTACTAAAATCATTAATATAAGCAGCATGGTCTCGATTAACCGCTTCTTAAATTTAATTATCAATGGCTGTTAAGCGGCATATAAGAATCTAATCCAGCTTACATCGAAGGATAGCCTTGACATCCAGAGTTTATTATGGTCTGGCTAAGTTAATTAATGTCTACGTGATAATTTAGATAACATTTTATGCCTAAAGAAAGACTCGTAATAGGCAGATTTTTCTCTTAAATAATGCTATTTTAAATATTGGGCCTTACTATTCTGTTCTGTAATCATAAACAATGCAATAGACACTATGAATGTATTATAAGAGAAAAGGTGTCGACAGATCAATCTATAAATATATCTCACGTGGAAAGGTTCAACTTGATTTCCGTAGATCTACTTTTGTCTCTGGGTTCACGGTGGCTAAGTGGGTAAGAAGCTTTCTCGCTAGCCTGGAGGTCGGGTGTTCAATCCCTGCATTGGCAGCGAAAGTGTGTTGAGTTTCTCCTTGTCTGTGGTGCGGAACAGAGGACCCGACAAGGGTAGCTGTGTAGTCGTACGGATGGGACAAAAAAAAACGAGGTCCCGCGTACACATTGACGTGTACGTAAAAAAATCCCATTGACAGTTGGAATTCGATGTAAGAGTAAGCCGTAGGGCCGCTGTCCGGGCAAAATTTCCCTCATAGCACACAGCATGGCGTATACCTGTCTTAATTAGCCCAGTTTGTACTTGTAGAGGGGGGGGGGGGTAAGGATCAATGATAAGCAGGGACTTGGTGATTAAGGCATCGGCTAGTTAACGTGTAGATCCGGATATCGTGGAATCCGAAATAAGAGTAGAACCTAGGCCTTAAACCCTATATCATTATGTTTAGTTTATTGACCGTATGGCGCAACCCGTAACTCTTATCGGGAATCACGGTGGCTAAGTGGGTAAGGCGCTGGCTCACTAGCCTGGAGGTCTGGTGTTAGAGCCCTGCATTGGCCGAGATAATTCATTTCGATTTTCTAGCGTGGTTTCCCATTGTCAGTGATGCAGAAGGAGGGCCTGACAAGGACATCTGTCCAGCCGTTGGGATGGGTTAAAACCGGGGTCCCGTGTACACATTGACGCGCATGTAAAAGATCCATTGGCAGTTGGAATTCCATGTAAGAGTGGGCCGTATCGCCGCTGCTCGCGCAAAATTTCCCTCATAGCACACTGTATGGCGTATGCCCATCTTCCATTAGCCCAGGCCAGATGCAGAAGAGTAGAACGTTAAACCTCATTTCATTTCATTTCATTTCGTAACTCTAATCGCGTTTCAATAAACCACGTGTATCAGCTACAAACAGTTTTACATGCTACATTACTGATTTTCCACAAACATGAGCAAACTGTTCGTGAACTCGTCGGGACGATGCGGGAAAATACGTGCCAGTGCGTGGCAGTGATTGTGTCTCTGACATTCAGCACGTTGCCTTTTCCGCAGCAAAAGACCAGGGGTTGGGGATGCCCCCTTTTTATATGGCGTGTCCAAGTCAGCACGACACCGTCCGAATTGCGCAAACTCGTCGTGCCAATGTGGGAAGTGCGTAAACAATGCGCAAACTATGCGTGAACTCGTCGTGCCAGTTTGTGTCAATGTGGACACTGACGGGCACGCATTCGTGATCTCGTCGTGAACTGTGCGTGAACTAGTCGTGTAGAGTGTGGGAGCCTCCCAGTTCGTGCCCCAAAATGGCACGACTTGCCACGACAAAATTGTGGCCAAAAGTCATGCAAGTGTCAGCCTGACTTTACTTTATCTGCCTTTACCGAACAGCAGTGCCCAGTCAGAGGTGACACAAACTAACTCAAATCAAACATAGCGTCCTTCAGGACATCCTTGACATTGAACGAACCTTGAAATTTGCAACTCTATAATCACAAGTAGGCATTTTAACTGGAAAGCTCGAAACTTAATATTCGCGACGATGGAGGAATCTGATAGGCTCTCACGTTGGCCTTGTACCCAGTCGAAACTAGTGCCGAAATATGCAGGGTAGGGCGTGATAAGATGTACGGAGTTAAAGTCAGATCAAACCTTCCTTAGCTCAGTCGGATCAGGACAGAAGGGCGTTACACGTTATGGTGCATAGACCCATCAGAATACAAATAACTCGATACCCCCCAAAAGCAAGAGATTTGTACGCTGCGATAACAATACCAAGTGAATCTACGAACCGGATCTCTCAACAAGGTAACTCATTTGAACTTTAAACAGTTTAAAATTGAAAGACGTAAACCAATGAATTACCTATATTGTATAATTGGGCGGTGTTGTATCAATCCTTTTTTAGTATAGACGCATTGCAGAACAGTTGAGTGTGAGTATAAGGTTAGATATTGTTATTATTATTTATATCAGATAAATGGTATATATATATAATTGTATAGTGTCAGTCTGTTCAAATGTTATAAACATTTCAGCCCGTATTGACGTCTTGTGTATACATTTCAGTGGGCGTACTGTGTTACAGAAAATACCAGATTTGCAACCAGAAAATGTCTCTTAAAGTTTTCCTCTTTGTCTCATTAATGGGTACGTTTTTGTTTTTGTTTGATAAAATCTAATGACTTATTAATACGTGCTTGGCTTCAACATCGTCATTATGGTAAGGGGGGAATTGAAAATTTTCATCCTCTTGACTCAAACTAGGTCTTTTCGGGACTAACATGTGGTTCAACTGGATATCAATAATTCGTTTGCGCGTAGCGGTCATTAGCAGTAGAGGAAACCTTTAGACCAGGACCAGAACTCAAGAGGTTTTGTAAACGTTCACGGGAGAATCGAAACCCTACCACACGATGGCAGACCTTATGACTCAACTCGCACCCGTTAAACCATTTCCCCACCCGACCCCTTTGGATTGTAATATTGCATACCTTATATCTTACATGTACGACCCCTTGATTATATTTTATTTAGTGACAATTTGCATCACATATTTTCGTTTAAGAATAATGTATTTTTGTCGGATATTTTCTCAGAACCAAAATACAATCATTTTTTTTATGTTCACGACTGCCAATCGCACAAACAGATTTCTGAGCTTTTCAAGAATGTAACAGAATTTCGATTTTCACTGCAGGCGTAACCAAAGTTGCCAACGGACAAGGGTTTTATGATCTCGGACATTGTAGGACTTTTAATTATGACACCAACCAATGTATGGCGGAATATTCCGTACTCCCGGATATTCAAAATTTAGTAAAGGCACATTTGCAAAATTTGCACATGCTTAATGCTTCCATAGTGTGCAGGTAAGAATTTCCAATTGTTTTTTTTTATCAAGCTGAACAGTTGGAGAATGTAATTGGGCATCTCGTTTACTTACTATTGGATTGTTTAAATGGAAAAGTCTAACCCACTTTGGCGACCTAGCTCAATTAAACAACCCCCATCTCTCCCAGTGTCTATGAGAGCAACAGACTGATTCTTCCAATAGACTAATGCTGGCCCTTAACGCCCTACTACTTTGCTCCGACTGGGCTAATGAAGACGGGCATACGCTGATCAGTGGGCTCTATGAGAAATGTTGCCCGGCCAGCTGCGCTACGGCCTAGTTTTATATCGATTTCTTATAGCCGAGGGATCTTTTATCTGTACACGGGACCTCGATTTTAGTACTATCCGATTGACTATACTCTGTCAGTGGGGTGGGGGCAGGACGGGACATCGCAATGAACTTTGCTAAATTAAATAAGCTATTCCACATGACCCCCCCCCCCCCAAGCCACATGTAACTCAATCTTAGCTACATCTACAATATGTAACTAAATCTTCACAAATACAGTGTATCATATATGAGTATCCCCGGCAACAACCTCCACAACACTGTATTAGTTAATACAAATGTAATCCAGTACGCGTTTCAGGCCTATTCCTTCATCAGCTGGTATTTGACAAAACATGGAACAACAGTAGTCAATCCTTGTAGATACTCCTATATGATTTATCTACAAGGATTGACTTCTGTTCATCCCCGGATGCATCACTGAGATCCCAACTTGACTGCACTGCCATAGCGAATCTTCCGCCCTCTCATTCTTTCCGATTGTGTGGGTTTCATCCTTTCCTCCTTGGAATTATTTATCTACACAAATATCATGACATCTATCTTACACATTGAATATTCACTTTTTTCAGCTATAAGACAGAGTACATTTCGCTGATTACTTGTATTCGAGATGCCATAGGCAAATGTGTCTCAGATGAATTTAATAGTCTGTTTCCTTCAGATAAAGTTCATACTGCAAACATATTGTATTTTTGTCGGATGAGTAAATGTAAGTTATTTTACCTGGTCTTCATGCATTTTAAAATATACATATCTGACAAACTCAATGCTTCACATCAAATTTGAACACAAGCCGCTAAAAGTTATAGCCTTTATCGCGTTCACAAAGTTTTTGGAGACGGAGGTACCTCTGACTAGGACGGAATGATGGCAAAAATAGTATGCATGCTGTCGTGGTCCAAATGCTTCGCAGCAACATTAACAAAAATTACCACGTTAACAAAGAAGTCAGGTACCTACGGGTGGATAGACAACGAAGAAAATTGTTATGGTCTAGGTGACCACAGTACGTCCGCCCGTAAGACCATCGATACGACTCTTCCGTCCGTCCTTCAACAAATTGTTACCGCGATAGAGGCTATAGTTTTTATCTGTCTTCAAATTTTGTGTGAGGCATTGGGGTCATTAGTGGACGAACCATTCCAATTTTTAGCGATGAGCTATTTTTCCGAAAATCTCGGTTTGAAGCATTTGGGGATATAATGGGGTGAACCCTATGGATGTTTGCGTTCCGCAATCCTTCGTCCCCGGACTTCTCTTCCCCCTCTTTTGAAAACCTTATAAACACGAGTGAATATTATGCACTTTAAATCAGTGTGTCCTTCATAAATTGATATGATGCATTGGGGTTAATGAGGGAGTCCACTCACCCCCACGCCCCGAAAGGATATCTATTCCCGAAAACCTCTTGAACCCATATTTTTTAACATATTTTTTTTTCAAGTTTTACATATTTTATTTCCAAATTGGTTGTGAAATATGGAATCATTATATCAATCTTAATTCAATTAAAGGAAATCTTATATCTCGTGTAAATGAATTATTATCTCGCTCAAACGAATTAAAATTTAGTTTGAATAAAAATTTTATTTCGCTTAAACGAACTAATATTGAAACAAATTGACTTTTGAGTCGTGCACTTAACGCAGCCAGGTCTCTCATTATCATCCACAGTCTTCAAAATTTCAAACACAACTTGTTGATCAATTTAAATCAACATTCATGTTAGCTTCCCGTGAAAAGATGGGCTTCCGATGACCAATATTTCACACTCGACAATCCTCGACAGATTTCGTAACCTACATCTAGTCTCGGTTGTATGACGAATTCCGCCATATTTGAACTACTTTAAAGGTCCCGGATGAAACATGGATGTGCTCATGGTGTCTTGAAACTACTTTAAAAGTCCCGGATAAAACATGGCGCCCATGGTGTCTGGTTTGTTTGTAATAGCGTCAGGTTTTCCTACACTGAAAAAAAACTTGTTGTTTTCAACACAAGTTGGGTGTTACTATTTAACAACACAATCTTGTGTTGAAACAAAACAAACTTGTGTTAAATGTTGAAACATAACAAGACTTGTGTTAAAATTTAGCAAACAACACAAACTTGTGTTGAAACTTGTGTGAAAAGCTACACAATACTTGTGGTGAAATTTCTGAAACTTGTGGTGAAATTTCTGAAACTTGTGGTGAAATTTCTGAAACTTGTGGTGAAATTTCTGAAACTTGTGTGGTTCAATACAAACTTGTGTATAACCACCAACCAAAAACTTGTGTTGTATTTTCACCCAATTTGTATCCATTATAGCAAGCTTTACCTTGCAGTACCCCCACTCCCTTTACTCTGTTTAACCTGTAATGTTTGAATAATGAGGTAACAATAATATTTTTTTTTGTTAAATTATTATTTATTCAAACATGATGAGAAAAAAGTAAATATACATTTGAATGTTAACAGAAAAACAGAAAAATAATTATTATACTAACAAAATTATGTTATATAATGCCCCCCCACCTTTTTTCCCCATGCCAAAATATAAAAAGTTATTTTTTTTTTACACTAAAACAAGAAACCCCAAAATATATGATTCAAAAATGTCTAAATTTAATAACATCCAAACCAAGCACTAATAAGATTAATTATGCACTAATATTTTATGACATTTTTACATAAATGGAGCAAAGCATCAAGATAACATAATTTAAAAGAAAGTTGCAAATACATTTATTAAATAATATGTACATAAGCAAGGGAGGGGAGGCATAATGGTTCAATGAGTATAAGACGTTGGCCGAGAATTTTCAGCTAGATTTTATGTCATAGGTCCATCATGTCAGTAGTGTAGGACATGGCAAGGTATAATTGGGCACAAGCCCGGAATCGCCCCCCCCCTCCCCATTGTGTTCACTTTAAGGACCCTAGACAATTGAATTATTTGACTCAATGACAAGACCTTCTGATCCAATGTGGGTGTGTTTACCATTTGCGCCCCCTCTCGGGTTGAAATATTTGATATAAGAGTAGGTTAGTTGTAGGACAGGATCACCCTACTAACACAGAAAAGTAGAACAGGAAAGTCACCTTAATGCAGGTCAAGGCTTTTTGTAATTCTGGGTATATTTGATCTACATTTGGTTTCTAAATATTGCCTATTAAATACTTTATGATAGACAAACCTCATTGTGTTTCATTTAGCATGTAGGTATATTCTTTATTTCGAGTGTATATTTTAGATTGTAGTGTTTCATATACCATGTAATATTCTTTATTTGGATTGTATGCTACAGATTGTAGTATTTTCAGATAACGAAAATATCAGACATTTTGTCATATCTTTAAACATGTTTACCTGATTAAATATTCATGGACCTAACCGAAAAAAACAACCAGGATGTAATTTAATCTCTTGTACATAATATACCATCTCAGCTTGTAATTTAATCAACCATAACGATCAGCGCAACCCTAACACGACATTCGTTGGAAAACATGGGCGGGCCCCTAGAGGGGTGTGTGCAGTCGATACATCGCCCCGGGCCCATGAAGCCCCCGGAGGCCCATAAAGATCTATTAAATTTTATTTACGTCGACATGGCCAGTATTTGTGCAGCAGAGCCCGCGGCCCGATACCTGATGCCCTACTCTGAGAGGTGGTGGTAAAATTGGTCCTGCATCCGCACATGAAAATTGTTTCGGCGCCCCTGAGCATGAGTGTAGCACGTGAAACAAGAACCGCTAAAAGCGTTCTTTCATCCAAAATATTGCAAAAAATAAACCGACAAAGACAGCTATTATATAGATAGTATATTATAATGATATTCGAACTTTTAATAATATTAAAAAAATGATATATTTAGGGATATTAAAATCTGAAGCAAGTAGTGTTATACCGACACGTACATTTATAGTTCAAAGGTAAGCACAATAATATGTAAAGACATTAAACCGACAAAAAAGACAAATATATGTATAAATAACCTCAGCCCGCCTACGGTACGAAGTAAAAAAACCGCGGGTTTCAGAAAACAAATTTAAAACGTGGATCGTTTGGTAGCGGTGTAGGAATATATTTCTGCATGGGGTTTATTTTGATGAAATTAGATTTGTTTTATTGAATAAAATGATTCACTTTGTTATTTATTCATGAACGGGGCCACTCAAGCTTGTGGACGACTGTATCATCGTACTATTATATCCGGAAATTAAACTAAGTTGTGTGTACGACTCCACCAACGAGTGAGGATGATCACGCAGAACTCGGCACAAAAAAGGTATACTATTCATAATAAGAAAGGAATACCCATGTCGCGAAAGTAAACTATGTCTTGTGGACGACTTTACCAACGTATTATTATATCCCAAAATTAAACTCAGTCTTGGCACCACAAATGTCTTTTGAAATTTCTTTAACTGTAGTTCTCTGTTGTCAATAATTTCATATTATTCTTTATCATCTGAAATAAGCAGAAGAGAACTTTTCTACAACACTTGTTCACGGTGCATCAAAGTGATCAAATGTGACTATTTATTTTAAGCTTTTTGCTTCAAGCACTGCTAATTTATGTAAACTACAATTATAGTAGACACATCAACCAACTGTAGAATAAAGTTGTTGTGGTCATTACTTAATAAAGCAAGTAGTGATATTTTAGTTATTATGCATTTAGGTAAAATCAACATACCAAGCATTATTTCTTGACTTTTGTCATATCTTCTGTATAGTTCCCTCGCTTGGTTTGTAATGAAACTGTTCTCGGCTCCTGGATAAAAATATATAATTGCTCAAAAATGGATAATAACAACTGAAGATGAAGTCAGAAGCCCCTTGACAAATTGACACGTTTCATCAGTTAGTTCCACCATGGCAGTTGGGAATACAATATTTGCAAACAGTATTTTAGTATATTATTTATATTTTAGCGCTTTTGGCTCTAACAAATTTTGATGCATTTTAACGCTTTTAGGGGCTATTGTTTTTTTTATGAAAGGGTGTAACATATGAACAAGTAAAAGCTTAATACGTGTATATGAACAAGAAATAGCGTACTACATGAGCCAGGAAATTTCATTAAATTCAATTAACAAAAGTCAAAGAAATTCAATTGTCAAAAGTTTCTTGGTGTTCGTACTTGAAATGACAAAGCCCAAGACATTGCATGCCGAAGAACAACTAGATTGTGGAGAGTATGGACCCGGTTCCTCATTCAAAAACAAATATGTATGGTACTTACATAGCCTTTAACTGATTGGCAATCTCTGAGAACAAAATTTTCATAGCCATTTTCAACTGTCCCTTTGGCGGTTGGTCACTGAAATAAATATGCCACATGGTGGTTGACTTGAATGAAGTTGACAGTTTTGATTTGATCATATTCACAATTACCCATGATCAGTTAAAACGTGTAAAATATAAGTCCAAAACCATAATCATATGGCGATACCCTCACATTTTTGTTCTGTACATGAATGTTGTTTTAGAGAATCCGATATTTTTGTAGTAAGACTTTTAAGTATGTACTTCTTTTATTATAATATGCAGAAAATCATATTTGTAATATGTCATACTTTTATTATCTTTTTTCTAACTTTTATTCAGTCAATAACCAGGCCCGTATCTAGGATTTTGTCGCGGGAGGTGCCATACATTGGAGCAAATGGTAATAATCAGGTTTGGTGTAGTCCCCAGCGGAGATAATGCGAAAATCATGTTTAAATCATCTATTAAAGAGCAGATATGTGAACTACAACAGTAACAAAGCAAACGAAAATCAACTATGTCACACTGGGGCTGACGGGGGGGGGGGGGGGGGGAACCTCCCCTGGATCCGCGCCTGGTTAGAAGATACAGTATTTAGTTGTGGGATCGGAAACAAGCATGGGCTTACATAATTTCATTTTCCTGTATCTTTATATAAAATGATAATTATAGGCAAAGGGCATTATTGTTAAAAAAAACTAATAATATAAAAATGTTACCGGTCCTTCTTTGCAAATTCTAAACGATCTGCTTAAAATTGGAGAGCCATATGTACATGATTACATGTCATTTGGGACTCACGTCATTTGGGACTCACGTCATTTGGGACTCAAAAAAATTTGACCGCGACATTTGGGACTCGGGTATACGACGTTTGGGACTTTGATATACGACGTTTGGGACTTTGGTGTACGTCGTTTGGGACTCGATCAAGATATAAGTAATACGTTGGTAAAGTCGTCCACACGACATTGTTCATTAAAATAAGTCACGTGGTCATTGAAGACAGTCTCGGCGGTCTCCGAATTGCGCGTCTTCCACGCTTTGTTCGTGTGAATTTCAGGTACAGGTAGATATCAAAATAATAACTGGAAAATACATTGATGAAGTCACTGACCAGTTGTTAGGTAAATTTAAATCGTCATTGGTAATTCACTGCCCGAACATCGAATACACGGAGAGAGAAACAGTGGATGTTTTCCCCGACAGAATCTCCATTGGAGAATTCCAATGATACGTGACATATCGGTTGGCATTATGCCAATAAACCAGTTCTAAACTGATTTTTTATTGTATACACTATTGACAGGCAATCTGAACGACACTCACCCTACCTGCTACCATTTAATTTTTCATACGTTGTTAATTTTAACAAACATTGAAGGCTATATCATAGTCGTACAGAACTTTATTTTATAATGTAGCTATTTCAGTTATGGTTGTCACGTGATCATTGTGTCGTTTGTCTATCATCGACGGATAAATAAAAACGTTTGCAAGTTACATAACAAAATAGTCTAAAGAAATGCCACGGCATTTTCTGATACTGACAATAAACACTAATCAAACAATCAAAACTGCTAAAATCATAACACCAATTAACAAACAATACAAGAATACTTCATTAAAAAAAAAACATCGGTGAACAACAAAACAATGATCATACGATCAAACAAACAATACGATTAACATTAACTTTATTATAAAAACATCGATGATTCGATCTGAAATCAAATAACAAAATAGTCGAGTACTAACTATTTCTTCCATATGATTAAAATGTGTACGAGTCTTATAAATACATTTATTTATTTTAACAATACATTTATTTATTTTAACAATACATTTATTTATTTTAACAATACATTTATTTATTTTAACATTTTCATAGCACAATTTGTAGTTTTTGTCTGTCTCATAACTTTCAAATGTTTTTATTCATTCGTCCATGATAGACACACGTGCGGCACAGTGATCATGTGACAACCATAATTGAAATTGCTTCAAAATAAAATTCCGTACGACTATGCCAGATACCTTTCAATAATTTTTTCATAGCTCAATTTGTAGTTTTTGTCTGTCACATAACTTTCAAATGTTTTTATTCATTCGTCCAAGATAGACACACGTACGGCACAGTGATCATGTGACAACCATAATTGAATTGCTTCAAAATGAACTACATCATTGTCTGAAAAAAAAATAATCTAATCATATTGACTGTGGCTGAAATTTTTCACATAATGTAGATTTCATTTCAACCAAAGAACTAACACAAAAGAGCAATAACATATTAGTTAGTTACGCACGAGTTAATTTCTATTTTGGGCAAATTTTCCAAATCAAAATGGCGGCTTCGAAGAAAAATAAATGAATTGACTCTCGTGGACCGTACAAATTCTTACCTACTAACCCTAGTCGAACGATTTTTTTTTTTTTTTTTTTTTGAATATTTGGAATTCTAGTGATAATCGTGTAAAATTTCAGAAAAAGTAGATGATTGAGTACATTATTATGATTACAGAATTAACCTACCTTTTCTTCCCCTTGCTTTGTCCCCCATTTTAGAAATACACGCGTTACTTCCGGTGTCCCATGGCTGTAGAAATCGGCAAACATCGGTAGAAAATGGCTGATTGGATTCAGTGTAGCTAAACTGATCGTCGGTATTATATTATAATCCAATAGTAGCAGCCGTCGGGCTGTTTAACGTCTGCTTCCACAAAAAGAATTTGCCACTAGAGGTATATTAAACTTAGAGAAGATACATTTGGTAATGAATGTTAATTAAAAAACAGTACTTTTTCAGTCGAAAATATAATGATACGTTAGAATTTTCTTCACAAAACTTCACAAAAGTTTGCTCTGAATATAAACAATACCTAGGGGTTATTATGCAATTTTATATTTCACGACATACCTGTAATTAATAATAGATTAAAAAAACACATTACTTGTGTTAATTATATGAAAACACACAAGATTGTATAAATCTACCCAAGTTTGTGTTAATGCAATGCAAAACAACACAAACTTGTGTAGGTTAGTTTTAACACAAGTATTTGTGTTGAGATCAAACACAAGTTTTTTTTCAGTGTATTAAAGTAAACCGGTAGCCGCATCGCAAATGTATGGGCGTAGGTACGTATCACTTTCTGACATATAGCCGAGACTAGATGTAGGTTCCGGAACGTGCCGGAATCTATCGAGATTCGACAAGTGCAATATTTCAGACATTCGGAATGACGCAACTCGATAAACGAGACTAACTGGTGTAGACTGGAATAACCAGACGCCAAAGAATGCTACAGGAACTTTTCGCGTCTTTCGCGGAACATAACTGATTAGGTATTACAGTAGAACGGAAACGCTTGAATGTTAACATGTTTATATACATTCATATTACATTATTGATGCGTTGCAACTTATTTGTATCCATTTCTAGGTGCCATAGATTAAAGAAATAGTCCCCAAGGGCTTCGTATAAGTGTATCCCGCATTTCTAAAAGCTTGTGAACACGATAGAGACCACAATTGTTTGATTGGATGAGCTATAAAATTGAGGTTGCATTTTATAATTTTTGTTGTTGTCCAGGTCGTAATGTTATCATCACCCGGACATGTATATGTAAGGAATATACATCATTATTTTTATTTCAGATTTTGACTACAAGTGTTTCGTGGACATTGCCCAAGAAAACATGAATTGTATTTGGAAACATTTCAACGTCGCAGACATACCGAAACGCGACGATGGGTTCAAAAAATGGAAAGATTTCACATGCAGGTAAAAAAAGAGAGAGAGGGAGAGAGAGATCCGCTACTCCTCGTCATGTACAAGCTAGGAACCAAACCCAGGTCACGTGACTTAATTAGAGACCTTGCGATCTACCGCGTTGAACCATTAAATAGTTATCACTTATCTAGCACAATGTGGTCAAATGGACCGGGGATAAGAGAGAGAGAAATGGGGTTTAACGTCCACTCGTCATTTCGGGACTAACATATGGTTTAATTTTATGTCAATAATTCGCTTGCGCGTAGGGATCTTTAGCAGTGAGAGGAAACCGGAGTGCCCGAGGAAACCCACGAGGTTGAGAAGGCGCCCCTATCTCCATGCCACATACGCTCACACCAGGGATCGAAACACAACCGCGAGCCAGAGGTGACTGGCCAGTTGGCGGTCGAAGCGCGACACTCTAGACCACTAGGCTATCCCAACCCCCCATCGGGGATAAAAGGCTTCATTTAGCCTGGTCATCTCTGTAGCCTACTAGTTTGTGTAGAAATGGTCAATATCAATATAGTCTCCATTCCAAACTATTATTATAATCATATGATAATTGTGGAACGAGAGTTGAGACAGATTCACAATCCAAGGGGAGTAACTATGAGAAATAACATTGTTCCAAACCAACGTATGTCTATTATTTACTTTGTTATTGTCATATTATAATTACAGAATCCAAGAAATTACCCACGATTGTTTGATCCACCAAAAATCCGGATCCTGTCGGAGTACATTTAAAATAATGAAGAAATTGAATAGTATAATAGCACTACCAGTTTGTTCTAAATTTAGTGTTACGGCCGACAACCCTTATATGAAGGTTATCCCCGACAACAATAACGTTTAGGGTACCACCGATGACCCTAATCTGAATGCCCAAAACCGATATCCCCAATGATAAGTTTACCACCGATAACCCTAATGTTCAGGTTACCACCGATATCCCTAAAGATAGCCCTATTGTTATTTATGTTGAAACCATTATTAGTAATAATAGTGTCAACACCAATAATAATAAGGACTTAATATTGTTGATAGTTTCCACTCTTATAGGTATAGTTATTAATGATATTTTGTTGTATGTATATTGGTTATATTTTGCTATCTAACTAGTGTATGCTATCATGATGTATTATGATGTACAGTCTATTTGTCGAGTAGTAATAATAATCTTTATTCCAAAAAGACTTCTGTGAAGTTACATGAATGGTATTAACAATAATAAGTTACAATAAATAACATTACGATATATTTACACTATAGAATTGACAATGAAATGAACAGTGTATATTATACAATATAATCAGGTCTACGATAATTACCTCGTTATTTAAAATGTCGAAGGATAAGTTTGACAAATTTGCATAAATTCAAGATTTCCCTCTCATTATTGAATAAGTTATACATCTTTAGAGTTGATGGTCTATTTACATATTTTGTGGCAATGTATTTATTTCGGTCTGTTTTAAAGAATTGACAATCAAAAAGATAATGATATTCGTCTCCCAAGTTGTTGGAGTTACACAGATGACAAATTCGGTCATTTCCGGCGATTTTAAGAAAAATACCTAATTCGATTGGCAACTTATGGCTTCTACAGCGAAATTTACACATTGGAATTAGCAGGTTAGCAGGTTGTAGTAAATACTTTTCGAATCCAAAAATAGGCTTAAAATACGGTAGTTTGAACATTTAGAGCTTTCATAGATTTGACTATACCATAGTTGTTGGTATTGATCTCTGAGTCTAGTTTTGAGATTCAATTTCAACCCGTCAATATTAATACTCTCACCAGAATTAGTCCATATGCATGACAGACCTGACTCGTCCAACACGCGCTTAATATAACTAACCCAATAATTAATCCTTATAAGACATATAGAAATGGATCTCACTAAAAATAAACACACTTATATGGATATACTACTTCTGAATTTTATTAACATGCTACGTTTCAATACACATAAAGGTATCGTTATCAAGCAAATGATGATTAGGTAACAAAAATGTGGTGTAATGTCATTGTCTTATCTGCATTAATGGTTTCTACTATAGTTGTCTATATATTACATCTTTCATCTATATATTACATCTTTCATCTTGGTTAATTAAGTTGTTATTATTTTATATGCTAAATGGCTTCCAAAATGTCCATCTATATATTACACCACATTTTTGTTAACTAATCATTATTTGCTTGATAACGATACCTGTATGTGTATTGAAACGTAGCATGTCAATTAAAATTCAGAAGTAGTATATCCATATATAAGTGTGTTTATTTTTAACCCACGTTTTTTTTTCTCATCTTACCCTTAGAAAATACCATAACCTTAGTTTTAGAAGTATTGATATTTAAGTTCCAATATGTACAATATTCACACATAGCACCCGTGACACATTGTAATTCGACCTCACTTTCGGCCAGTACGACAGTGTCATCGGCATAGAGTAGGATAAACTGTTTGATATATACATCTAGATCCTTGTCTTTACATACTTCATTTGTGTATTCTTGGTACTTGCTGGATAAGTAAGATTCTAGATCTGCTAGGAAGATGGAAAACAAAAAGGGGGATAGATTTTCACCTTGCCTGACACCTATCATACAATTGAAGTTCGGCGAAGTTGAACCATTGAGTTTGATACAAGAGTTAGCACATATATACATTTTATAAATAACATTAAAAAGTTTACCTTTAATTCCAATATTTTGGACTTTTCCCCACAGATTTATTCTTGTCAAAGAATCGAAAGCACACTTGTAATCAATAAAACATGCAAATAATCGTTTGTTTTTATTAAGGTATAAATGTTCCGGAGTGGTTTAACCTTGTCTGCAGTACAAGAAAACAATGTATAGTCGTAAAACCTAGGTTTTACACATTGACGGCGTGCCCGTTAAAGATCCCTTGGCAGTTGGAATTTGATAAAAGAGTAGGCCATAGTGCCGATATCCGGATAAAATATTTCTCATAGTACACTGTCTGCGTATGTCGGTCTTTATTAATCCAGTCGGAACAGAACACTAAGACGTTAACTCCATTTCATTTCATTTTCTGGCTTTTCAGTGGGGCGGGGGGTGGCCTAGTGCTCTAGAGTGCCGCGCTTCGACCTCTAGCTGGCCGGTCACCTCTGGCTTGCGGCTGTGGTTTCGAGCCCTGGTGTGAGCGTATGTGGCATGGAGATAGGGGCGCCTTCTCAACCTCGTGGGTTTCCTCCGGGCACTCCGGTTTCCTCCCACTGCTAAAGACCCCTACGCGCAAGCGAATTATTGAAATAAAATAAACCATATGTTAGTCCCAAAATGACCTAGTTTGTGTTGAGTGGACGTTAAACCCTATTTCTCTCTCTCTCTGGCTTTTCAGCCCCCATCGGACTATTGAAGATGTGAAGTCTTTTTCTTATGTGCACACCAATGAGCACACAGAGGCTTGTGTAGACTAGACATGCGCACTTTGCCAGACCGTTCTTCCTGCACAGGGAGAAACCACGCTCCTGATTCCGGGGAACTTTCTTGACCAATGCCAGGATCAGTGTATATAATCATAGCTAGCCTGCAGGTCGGGTGTTCCATCCTGTATTGGCCGAGAAAATTCATCCAGATTTTACGGCGTGGTTCCACCATGTCAGTGATGCAGGACGGAGGAACTGACAGGGACAGCTGTTTAGTCGTTCGGATGGGATGAAAAATCGAGGTACCGTGTACACATTGGCGTGCAAATAAATGACCCCATAACAGTTGGAATTCGATCTAGTGTTGCTGCCCAGGTAAAATTTCCTTCATAGCACACTGTATGGCATATGCCCGTCTTCCTGAACCCCAATTCCAATCTCGTTACCAGAGGCAGAAGTGGAGCCGAAGGCCTCTGGCGCATTAGACCGTCCATTTTTTCCAATTTTTGTTCCAAACCTAAGCCCCGCCCATTCTGACCTCTGATTGAACAATCTTTTTGGGTCGATTTCTCGAAAACTAGAGGTCGGTTCGTCGTTTCGTTTGTTGTAAAATGATCCTTGAGTCAAAGTCAACTCGCTGACATAACAAAATGGATCCTAAACGAACAAATTCAAGTTTTTGTAAAGACCTAATTTTCTACGCGTGGGTATATTTTTAAGTGATTCGGTCATCCAGGGGCGTACGACGCAAATAAACGAGAAATTTCGCGCGTAGGAATTACATGTCACCTTCCGGAAAAATGGCTACCCTGATTCACCAGAGAAATTTCTACAAAAATTTTTCTGGTTTTGAGATTGCCTTAACCCATTTCGGAGCAGAAAAGTAGTATGTTAAACCCAATTTCATTTCACATAATCATAGTATTGAGAGGAGAATGGCCGACAAATAAAACAAAAAATGAAATGAGGTATAACGACCCACTGTTCTACTCCGACTAGGCTAATGAAGACTCAAACTATGTCATTTAGGGACTAACATATGGTTCAATTGTATGTCAATAATTTGCCTTGTGCAATGGGGGAAAACCGGGTGACCAAAAGAAAAACCATGCGATTTGACTCACGTACAATGGGGGAATCGAAATCATACTTCACAATAACAGACCTTATGAACCATCCCCCACACGTTAAACCATTCACCCCCGCCCTTATGATAACCCCTAAAAGTTATATGTAACTAAATCTTCACAATATAATCACATCCTATATAAAATGGAACATTCGACCATTTCAGTGATACGTCAGAGTTTGTCAGCGCTGGACTCGGCCCACCTGTCCACCAGGAAATCAAAAATTTGCCTTCTTCTGCTTTGGTCTGAATTTCTTGGAAACTAAGTTTGTCAATTTTCAAAAATAGATAAAGTAAAATGAATATATATATATATAAATAATTACATTCAAATTACTTTTTGAGCGACATTGTCAATGGTTGTAGCTTTGAAACGATGTTTCCAATTATCGTGACCACACTACTAATCTTTCGAGTCTTAGCCTCGCTTTTCCATTTTAAAATGAAATCATCAAATGGTCGAACCGTTCTAATGTACTTAAAATCGAACCATCCGATGGCATCGAAAGTTGATTATGATCTTGCCATGTTAATAAATGATTAATTGATAATTTATATAACATTTAGGACCACAGAAAGGCCTGCAATATACAGATGTAATTGTCTTACATAATGCCTGAAAGAAGTGGATGAACCCTATTGATTTTCAATATTTTCCGATATAGCGTTCCGGAAATAAAGGGTGTAGAATTTAACTTATCCAGTGTTCTCCACCCTCCATTTGTCGAGAACATTCTGAGCACAATAAAGGCTTTATTTTGTTTCACATATTATTTTTCAAAGATGGCGTGAGGCCCTGAGGCCCTTAAAGGATATTCAGCATTCTGCGACTTTCAGTTCAAGAGTCATTCCCCGTTTCTCGGAATATCGGGTAAGCTGTTGTCAAGACGTGCCTGTCTTTATTATATGTCGGGAGTGTAGGCTTAGCAACGATGTGGATTCCTTTTGAAATTGTAAGTCAAGCATTTACCCCAGAACTATTGTTGAGAATCATAAGAAACAGGTCAAAATCAAAATGAAATTGGGGTCCTGGGCTCAATGGGTAGATGCATTAGACAAATACATTCGGTATCCATATAAGTTCGGGCGAAATAAAATATTTCAAACAAGTCCCACTCTAACTCTATTCCGAACTTTTCGTTTTTCTCATGTATTATAGGTACGCTAAAGTCGTATTCCTTCCTTCACATTTTTAGATTGTTCATATCAAAATATCATAATACGCCAATATCACATATTCAGTCTCATGTGGAAACCTTATTTTCCAAGCACTTCTGAGAGGGTAGGGGGAGACCCGTGAATCGTCAAGTGTGGGTACATCGGCGCCCCCAGAAGCCCCCCCACACCAGTTTTGGAGGTACGGGTCTGCAATTAGAGCCAACAAATTACGACCCGTTTATCAATTAACATCTTAAAGATAATACATATTAAGATCTACAAACGATTCAGAAAAATCTATTTACAACTAATGGTTCTATTTTCAACTCGATGTTATTTTCAAATTTATGCTATTGATTAATTCTTACATCTTCTACAAAGTATTCAACAGTACTTTTAAAAAATGCTTAAGAATTTTTTCAGAAAATGGCGTCACGCTGCTTAGAATGATGGGAATATGGAGGGAACTGTATAATATATTCATGTAACCTTTAACCTGTGATAATAGAAACATTAACATAGATAGAAGTCATTTCAACATCTTGAGTTGAGGAGTACAAAGACATATTATATTGTGGTCATTCATTCTGTATAGGAGTATGACATATTTGCCGCTTTTTATTTTCGGGATATTAATTGTTTATCAAGTAATTGGTAAGATATATATCAATGGGGTAGTCGTTATTATATACCAATAACAATATAACCTATATCGATTAAATAGAATTTATCCTATATCAATAGAATTTGTTTAATAAAATACCAATAACAAATAATAGAATTTGTTTAATTAAATATCAATAACAACTAATAGAATTTGTTTAGTTAAATGTAAATAACAAATAATATAATTTTTTTTCCAACAAAAAATATCTAGTTATATGGATTTTTTTTATCAACATATATTCAAAAATAAATCAACAAAATGCAAAATTCATGTACAGTAATTTGAACAACCTTCTCACCAAAAACTGACCCTCCACACTACCAGTACTATTCATTGTTCATCTAGCTGGCTTAAATTAATCACTTGTATAGATCAAGTGCCAAATGATGTGCAAATATATCACTCAGTGTAACTCTTGCCCTAAGGAACGCATTTTGACTTAACACGCTGACACCCCCGGAATATGAAAATCATTCCGATGGGGGTGATGTAACTAGTAGTGGCCCTTTTAAATCAATTAAGTCTTTTTATTTCAGAACCTGTAGAAAGTGTAGGATGTAATGATTGTAGTACAGATTGTGTTATTTCATGTAGAGCGGGAGAATATTATGATGAAGGAATTTGTTTAACATGTCCACCAGGCTATTAGTAAGTACAGCAATTGACTCATATCCTGTTGATATTGAAATCTGACTTTTGGGTAGAGGTGAAGGGGTGTCATACAATTGAAATCACCATACATATACCTCACAACAAAATTAATATCTCGATATACTATTGTTGTTAAAATGGTGGACAGAGAGAGAGAGAGAGAGAGAGAGAGAGAGAGAGAGAGAGGGAGAGATGAATGGGGTTTATAGTTCACTCAATACAAACAAGGTCATTTCGGGACTAACATATCAATTTCATTCAATAATTCGTTCTTTAGCTGTGGGGGGGGGGGGACGGAGGAACCAGAAAAAAATCCGCACGCCAGTTGACTCAATGACGGACCATGTGATACATCGCGCTCACCATACGTCCTTCCAACTCCCCTAAAATTAGGGACATGTGGAACTATGTATCAATGTACAAGATTTTTTTAGTCTTCGATATATTTGATTTTTTATTATCCATTTATGAATTCTTACAGCCAATCAAAATGCCCAACCCTTTCTCAAAATCTTATATGATGCATCTTTAATACAGTAGAAGTATTCCATGGTTTCCATGGTTTCCATACCAATCGTATATTCTAGATGATTTATTTATATTTTAATAATGGCATTGTTTATCCAAAGGATTTTACAACATATGATTTAATTAATTTTAATTTGTCATATTCATTCTCAATGATCCTACATCAGCTGGATTGATATGTTCTTTATCGCTCCTTGTAAGAGACTTCTAAAAAATATAACATAAAAATTCTGACAAATCGTCCATAAATTATCCATGTTGTTTCTTCTTGTACAAGACTTCTAAAAAGACAACATACTAATTCAAACCATTAGTATATGAATTATTCAAATTGTACCAGGCAGGTTAATGAGTCAATACTCGTCTTAAAAAGCATTTTTGTTTTTGTTAAAAGTTGGAACAAGACTTTATCTTGGATCCCTTTAACATGTAGGAACATTCCCATCAAACAATCCATACATAAATATCTGCAATGAGTGAGCATTATTAAAGATAATCGATTAATGAACATTATCAAAGACTAATCTATTGTATATTTTTGTATATAGTGATACGAATTTGATTCAGGGAGCATTATTAAAGGTAGTGAATGACTCGGTAAACTTTCCTTTTATCACTGTCAAATATTTTAATGGTTGTTGATACACCTGGCATTCTCTTAGAATCTATTTCTATACGTCTTGTAAGGATTATATAGTTTCTTCTACAAAAAGCATAAAACAAATGGTGGGTCTATTTCCTGATAATACTTTAATGAGTTTATGCCAAAATGCACAAGTCTTCGGCATGTTCTATAATGTTTCTTTTGACATTTGTGATTATAAAACTGTAATGTCCTCTAATTAACAATACATACTTTCCGTGTTTCTAGCTGTACTGGTGGATCAGCTCCAAGAACACCATGTTCCCCAGGAACAGCTAACAGTAAACGTAATAGTACTCGGTCGTCTGATTGTCAAGCATGTCCAGCCCATGAATACAGTGGTAGTGCTGCTGCGGCATGTACTGCGTGTCCGGCAGGATACCATTGTTTTGACAACACTGCGAAAGCATGTGCCACAGGAGTATATTCTTTGCTAGGAGAAATGTTCTGTCAACCATGTCCAGCAGGAAAAATATGTCTAGATACGACATCTATTCCTGTGGTAAGTAATTGTTCTATTTTTAATCCACAAATGACAATTTAACGCCCGATAAATATTTTTCTGGGAACCTAGATTTAACAGCATGTGTTCTTAGATTATGTCAAACAGCATATGTTCTTATATTATGTTAAATAATGTAACTTTAACTAAAATATTTGCACTGTAGGTCAATCGTTGTTTACCATTTACTACATAAAATTTCAGGTTTTGAACATAATCACTCCCCAGTAGCATTTTGAACTTCACTTTAATTTGTCCCCTGAAGTTTCTGAGAAAGCACTGGACTATTCAAATGGGATTGCTCGTTCGTCGGTCTGACAATAACACAATTTGAAACACAATAACGCTGCTTCTAATTGATGTAGAATGCTCAAACTTGCTGTAGAAAGTAGAAATGTAGATGTTTTTTAAATGAATTGTGTTCACTTAGTCCGATAATGAACATTTTTGCTGTGGTTTATTAGTGCTTGGAACATAATAACGTTGATTCTAATTGTTGAAGAGGGGATAAAGGGGGGGGGGTATAAATAATAATATAGATAACAATACAGCAAGACAAATTTGGTTTAACTGTTTTTCCAATAAAAAAAGGGTTGAGCATCCTCAAAAAGATCTTGTTTGGTACATACCTTATTTACATGAAAATATTGATTTTGCATAATGGTTGTTTTAACCGTTTTTGTAGACTAAAGAGATCACCGAGACTTAATTAATTATTAAATTACCTGGAACAATCTGTTAAATAGGTGTAAAATATCTGGCGCCTTGACCTTTAGTAGGCACGTTTTATCGTCTTCGATGAATATTATCTTAAAGATACCTTCCCGTGTACAAACTGTGTGATTTGATGATATATTTGCACTTAACATATTCAAACTAAATGTATATTTTCACCAACCTGGATTAAGCAGAGTATAAAGCAGCTTGAAACTTTATAGATGCGTGTGCATATAATTAATTAGTGTCATTTATTATTTTAGGGTTGAGGCGGGGAGGCATCAGCCCCACTATTAACTTTTTACCTTTTATTTTAAACTATGAATCGTGTCAATAGATGTTAATCTATATCCTAAATAGTAATTGTTCTAGAAATATTTTGAAAAACATTTTGTTGTAATTTTTGTTATTCTTGTTTTAGGAATGTCCTGCTGGACAAGAACCAAATAGTGGTAAAACAGCTTGTACTAATTGTATTGCGGGAAAGTTCAAAAGAGTATCAGATACATCATGTCAACCATGTCCAGCAGGTTAAAATGGTTTTACGTTCAATAATTACTTGATTACTTGTTTATTGTCTTACATTCAATCAACTCTCCCAAAATAGATATACTTGTTACTTAATGGTTTCACAATTTATTTACCTATTTGTATCGGACTTTGAATATTTAAACTTTGCTCTGATGTTGAAAAAGTGTTATATATTTCATTTTATGTGCATTGACATGTAGGTCAATTACTAACTGGTAAATTACATATGAAACTAATATTTGAAAGCAAGTTTTGATTTCATTTTCTTGAAAATCTGCAAAATTGGCCTATGGCTTTAAATATTTCATGCAGACAAGCTTTATGAAGTCATGTTTTATGTTTTCTGATTTGTTTTATATGTCTGTATTTGTCATGTGTATAAACATCTTCTCAGGTTACAAATGTCCATCAGATGGTTTGGGTTCTGCAACAGTTTGTCCTTCTGGTGAATATCAGCCTACGCCAGGTTCATTAACATGTCAAGAGTGTCCAGCAGGATCAGAGTGTTCTGATACTACTAGAGCAAAACAATGTCAAGCTGGTCAGTTCTCAGTATCTAGATCTACCACATGTTCACCCTGTGCTTCAGGTAAGTCATAAGGGCATAAGGATATCATATTCTCATATACCCACATAGTCCAATGAACATAAATACTTTAAAACAACTTTCAATTTCTTACTTATAGTAACTTTCATTATACCCTTAAATGTGTTTGTTCTCCGATAAATGTTTTGTTTTGTTTTGTTGTTTGTTTTTTTGTTGTTTTTTTTTGGGGGGGGGTGTGCTTGAATATATCTCCGATAACTTAAATATTATTAATTCTCACAATTTTATGTTTTTACCCCATAATCTTGTGTTTTTATCCCACAATCTTATGTTTTTATTCCACAATCTTATGTTTTTATTCCACAATCTTACGTTTTTATCCCACAATAATATGATTTTACTCCATAATCTTATGATTTTACTCCATAATCTTATTTTTTTATCCAATAATTTTATGTTTTTACTCCTTAATCTAACGTTTTTGTCTCATATTCTTATATTTTTATCCCATAATCTCATTGGATCAGTTCTTGTGCTACTTATTTTATTTGCTTAAAACGACAGATATTAATTCTTACTATGTAATCATATCACATGTTGATTATTATGTTTGCTTCAAATGAGAGATGTTTTAACATCTGTTGTGGGTAGCGAACTTATCAATTGTATATCTGGTGCTTATAGTAACCAAGGAAACATAGTAACCAAGGAAACCATGTCCACCTGGTGATCCAGTCTGTCACATGTTATATGATGTGCTTTATATTTATAAAAATTACAAAGAAAATCATCGAGGTAAAGAAACATAATAATATGAAGTGCTGACTATCGATGTATATTTGAAAGATAATGGTTTATAATATTATGTTGATATTGGTATTACAGGCTTTTATAGCAGTGGTGCTGGTGCTTCAAGTTGTTTGGAATGTACAGCTGGATATTTTTGTACATCAACTACACAAACTCCGTGTGGGTCAAATAAATACAGTGAAGCTGGTGCTACAGTTTGTAAAAGATGTCCTGCTGGTTATACTTGTCCTGGACCAACAACTTCTGTTCCCAGTCATTGTACATAATGCCACTTCTTGTACAGCCTGTCCTTCTGGGTATCAACGTCCTCTAGATGCTTCTGTACCATGCACGAATGGAACATATGCCAGTTCCCCAAATACCATTACTTGTAGTTTATGTCCATTAGGTACGTTGTATATGTAACACATTTAACTTTCTCTTGCTATTCATATGAAAGTTGGTGTAATAAAACAACAAGTTTAAAAACACTTTCCCTAGTACAACTACAAACTGTGTCATTTGATGATATATTTGCTTCATAGAACTCTGAGTACTTTGTATTCGCATCGCTTCGAGAACTTAAATAACCTCTACAGAATATGTTTTAATACATGTTTATTGGATCTAATTATTTGGGTTGTCATGGTAATGTCTTGATTTCTTATTAGTTTATATCACCATGGTATATATTTTACTATATATTTATTGTATATTATAAAATTATAATTACATTGTTTAATATTAGAACTGTATAACGAGTAAAACAATTATTATATGAATCTTTAAATTGCAAGGTAGAGTGTATAATATGAAAAATATAATAAATTACAAGCTAGAGTGTATGATATCAAATATATAGTAATAGTTTAATAATTATTATATATATCTTTAAATTGCATGGTAGAATGTATATATCAAAGAATCGTATAGTGTATTAACAGACCACATTCACTACTTTTATTTTAAAAGCACAACGTTTCGACATTTATCCTCTTAACTTTATCAAGCACAATGACATTTAGTATAGTGTAGCTACTGATTTATCGTTTAACTGGCCACCACTCGCTTCTTCTGACGTTATAATATTCAGGTTAGATGAATTTAGAGAAAAAATGTTTTTGACATTGGTTTTGCCAAAGTGGAAATTTGTAGTTCGAGATTTGTTTTTCGTTTTAGGAAATGTAAATGTATTTTTTTTTTATTTTCTGAAATTATTTTTATCATTATATTGAAATACAATCAAATTAAACGAAGATACAGTTTACAAATCGTATATTAGAAATGTCTGATGTGAAAAACAAATATTCATTTTAATATACACATGTTAATTTTATTATACAAATGTCGAAATAAGATAATAAATGAAGAACTAGTTAATGATAATAAATAACGAACTAAGAATTAACAACACTGATTAAACAGCTGTTTGGTACTCCATAGATAAACAACTAAAACAACGATAAGAGCAGTGGTCTACACGACGTGGTATATAGGCAGCAAGGCCTGTAAAAACGCATTCGACATGGCAAGTACGCATGCGTGTATTTGTTGTTGTAATTGTTTAAATCGATTACGAATCTTAATCTGATGTTTTCGGCCATACCCCGGCTCCCAAATCAATCCTAACACAAATAAATGAAATACTTATGCTTGGGATATGTTGTTTTCCATTTGCATGGGATTCATCGTGGCTCAGTGGGAAGGACGCTGGCTCGATAACCTGGAGGTCCCGTTTCCGACCCTTGCATTGATCTAGAAAGTTCATCTGGATGGTCCGGAGTGGTTTAACCGTGTCTGTAGTACAGGAGAGGGGGTCTGACAAGATACAAAGTATAGTCGATAAATCGATGTGCCTTGTACACATTGACATGCACGTAATACATCCCTTCCTAGTCCATCTTTATTAACTCAATCGGAGCAGAACAATGTGACTGTAACAGCACACCTCGTTACGCAGGCAGCCAAATCATAATGAACAGAGGTGTGATGCTATGCGCAATCTTCTGGGATTAAGTCTCAAGTTTAACTTAATAATTACGTACGTATTTAATATTAACTCTAGGGAAAAGAATATACTAATAAACATATCTTTACTTCGGATATAAAATATAATCAATACATTATAGAATATAAACAATTGATGCTCCCAATAGCTATCTCTCTAGGAAACCAAACGGTCTATACTTTCATTCAGTCAATCGCAACACTTCGGGAATACGACAATTGTTACAGTGACTTTAACCCCCATAATTCGTGAGGGAAAAGCAAGATTTCAAGAAGTAATATACACATTTAGAGAAATACAAATTATGGACATGAAATTCACTGAGCATAATAAATGCAGGTACACATGTATATATACATACAGTGTGTCCTTTCCATCATAAGTGCTCTTGTTGTTTGTTTTTCTCTTTGAATTTGTGAAGGGAACTTCACCTTTACCGTTCAATTAGTATATTTATCATTTTGACACGAGGATTTTTTTTTTTAGGAATCTCCACGCTGGACAGCGTAGTGCTATAAGGGAGATAAACTGTGGATAACTTGTGAATGAAGACCTCGGTGTTAATCAATAACGCTATAAACGAGTAAACACGAACACACATTTCATTTCATTTTCCGACTTTTCGGCACCGGTCGGACTATTGACGATGTGAAGGGTTCTTTTATGTGCACACCAATGAGTACACAGGAGCTTGTGTACAATTGACACGCGTAATTGTCAGATCTTTCGTCACGCACAGAGAGCAACCACGCTCCAAAGTTTTGGGGTATTATCTTTTTATACGCCATATGTATTATAGGTACGCTAGAGTCGTATCCCTTCTCTTCATTTTTATAATGTTCATCATAAATATCATGATACGGCAATATCGCAAATTCAGTCTCAAAATTGAAATTTTCATAGTTACTCTACCTCAGGTGGAAACCTTATTTTCTAAAATATTCTGGGAAAGGGGGTGGGGGCACCCGTTTAGTAATTTATATTGTTTAAAATAAAAACTAAATGTAAGATTTACAAATGATTCTCCACATCTACTTACAACTAATGGTGTTATTTTCAACTCGATGCTATTGATTAGTTTTTACAACTTCCACAAATTATTCAACAGTACCTAAAAAAAATTTTAAGAATTTTTTCAGAAAATGGCGTCACGCTGCTTAGAATGACGGGAATGTGGGGGAAACTATTTAATATATTCATGTCACCTTTAACCTGTGATACTAGAAACATTAACATAGAAATCATTTCAACAACTTGGAGCGAGGAGTACTAAGACATATTTTATTGTGGTCATTCATTCTGTATAGGAGTATGACATATTTGAAGCTTTTTATTTTCGGAATATTAATTGTTTATCAGATAATTGGTAAGATCTAGCATTGTCATTTATAACCTACTCAATATATCTATGGGGCAGTCGTTATTAAATGTCAGTAACACGTAATACAGTTTGTTTAGTGAAATGTCCATAACAAGAAATTTAATTTGTTTAATTTGCTTTTGGTTTTCGGAAAATAATATTTAGTTATATTCAATAGTAAATAAACAAAATGCCAAGTCCTTTTAAAATCTGAGTAGTCTACTTACCACAAATTGACTATTCAATGTCCATCCAACTTGCTCAAATGTCTGATAGATCAAGTGCCAATTATTTGCAAATATGTCCTTTCGTGTAACAATTGCCTTAGATACAAGCCCCATGAACCTATTTTGACTTGCTACCTGACAGCCCCGCAATATGAATTTCGTTCCGAGGATCGTGATTGGAAGTTTATAAGATTAATTACACAATGCCTTACTGTTGTAACTGGAGGTATCCCATTAAATCAATTAAGTCTTTTTATTTCAGAACGAGTAGAAAGTGTAGAATGTAATGATTGTAGTACAGATTGTGTTATTTCATGTAGAGCGGGAGAATATTATGATGAAGGAATTTGTTTAACATGTCCACCAGGCTATTAGTAAGTACAGCAATTAACTCATGAGAAAGAGATAGAGAGAGAGGGGGGTATCATGCATTCGACACAAACTATGCCATTGCGGGACTAACATATGGTTTAATTGTATTTAAATAATTAGACATTTTTTCATATGACAAGTCCATTATCATTGGATGGCATAGATATTGAATGGAATAGAACCCCGCCATTTAATGTTAATTATCGTAGCAATGGCTCTTCACAATCAAGAGTATCCAAACTTCAAACTCTGCTCGGAATGTAATCATTTGACTGAAGAAATGTTGAATATAATCATTTTTAATCATCTATTTTGAATATAGCAAAAAATCTCAGTTCTTTATCAAAATCTTATATAAAGCATCTGTAATACAGTAGAATAAATCTTCAGTTGCAAGACTTCCATTCCAACCGTGTTTAACAATGGCATTGTTCAACCAAAAGCAATTTACAACATATTCTTTAATTATTTTAATTTGTCATATTCATTCTCAATGAACGTAGATCAGCTGGATTGATATGTTCTTTATTGCTCCTTGTAAGAGACTTCTAAAAAGTATAACATAAAAATTCTGACTAATCGTCCATAATTGTCAATGTTGTTTCTTCTTGTACAAGACTTCTAAAAAAGACAACATACTAATTCAAACCATTAGTATATGAATTATTGAAATTGCAGCAGGCAGGTTAATGAGTCAATACTCGTTTTTATAAGGATTTTTGTTTTTGTTTAAAGTTTAAACAGGACTTTATCTTGGGTCCCTTTAACGTATAGGGGAATGGCGAACGAATGCTGACGAAAATTTACCAAATATTTGATGCTGAAGCTAATCGAGCGAACTTCCGAATTCCGAAAAATCGTCAGCCAGAACCCTTACGGGATTTGTCCAAAGAATCCAAAAATAAAAATCCGTCGAAGATCTGTTTAAATATAAATCAAATTATTCTTTTTTGTCAATATGTTGAAAATAACGACATGTCTCCAGCATGTTCGATAATGTTTCTACGACAATTTGTGATTATAAAACTATAATGTCCTCTAATTAACAATATTGTTTCTAGCTGTACTGGTGGAGCAGCTCCAAAAACACCATGTTCCCCAGGAACAGCTAACAGTAATTGTAATAGTACTCTATCGTCTGATTGTCAAGCATGCCCGGCTAATGAATACAGTGGTAGTGCTGCTGCAGCATGTGCTGCGTGTCCGGCAGGATACCATTGTTTTGACAACACTGTGAAAGCATGTGCCACAGGAGTATATTCTTTGCTAGGAGAAATGTTCTGTAAAGCATGTCCAGCAGGAAAAATATGTCCAGATACGACATCTATTCCTGTGGTAAGTAATTGTTCTATTTTTAATCCTCAAATAACAATTTCACCCGATAAATATTTTTCTGGGAACCTATCTTTAACAGCATGTGTTCTTATATTATATTAAACAGAACAACTTTAACTACAGTATGTGTACAGTACATCAATCGTTGTTTAGCATTTACTACATACAATTTGATGTTTTGAACATAATCCATCGCCTATTGAATGATGAACTTCGCCTTAATTGGTTCCCTGACCTTTCTAAGAAAACAGGGGACTATTCAAAAGGGTTCGCTCATTCGTCTGTCTATTCAATTTGAACGAGGCATTCTGTGGTTTATAGTGCAATAACTCTGCTTCTAATTGATGTAGAATGAATATTTTATTAAAGATACTTTTCCGCGTAATAACTGTGTGATTTGATGAAATGTTGTGACTAAAACATATTCAAACTAATTAATCCATCAAAACTTTGCTTTAAATCCCTCTCAAAACTTAGTATTCGTAAGGGAGATACCGCAAACTATAATTATTGTTAATTAACTTATCTAATGATACTTTCCTGCGTACAAACCGGGTGATTTGATGATATATTTGGACTAATAGCATATTCAAACTAAGTGTATAATTCCATTGCACCAATACCCCGGCTGGGTTCCATGAACATTGTCGACTTGGGTTAGGTAGAGTATTAAGCAGTTTAAATGTTGGAGACTTTATAGAGACATGTGCACACAATTAATGAGCGTCATCTATTTATTGTTAGGATTGAAGCAGGGACATCAGCCCCAGTTTTGACTCTTATTTTGTCTTTTATTTTAAATTATGAATCTTTTCAATAGACGTTATTCTATATTTGTATGGTAATTGTTCTAATATTATTTGGAAACGCATTAAAAATTTTGTTGTAATTTTTGTCAATCTTGTTTTAGGATTGTCCTGCTGGACAAGAACCAAATAGTGGTCAAACAGCTTGTACTAATTGTATTGTGGGAAAGTACAGGGGACTCTCGGATACATCATGTCAACCATGTCCTGCAGGTAAAAATGGTTTTACGTTCAATGATTACTTGATTACTTGTTTATTGTCTTACATTCAATAAATAGACATATTCGTTACTTAATGTTTTCGGGATTTATTTACCTATTTGTATCCGACTTTGGATATTTAAATTGACCCGTGGTTTTAAATATAAGCTTTATATAGTAAAGCTTTGTGATTTCTTGTATTGGTCTGTATATCTTCTCAGGTTACAAATGTCCATCAGATGGTTTGGGTTCTGCAACTGTTTGTCCTTCTGGTGAATATCAGCCTACCCCAGGTTCATCAACATGTCAAGTGTGTCCTGCAGGATCAGAGTGTTCTGATACTACTCGAGCAAAGAAATGTCAAGCTGGTCAGTTCTCAGTATCTAGATCGATATCATGTTCACCATGTGCTTCGGGTAAGTCATAAGGACATACGAAAGAGTATCATATTTCACATTTTAATATACCCATATAGTCCAGTGAGCTTACGTCTTTTAAGCTTAATATTATTAATTCTCATGATCTAATGTTTTTATTCAAAATTTATGAAAGCAGATACAGCTGTTCCCGAATCCAATATGAAATGAAAAAAAAAAATATTCTTTGTAAAAGAAGACAGAATAATATCAATTTTTGATTTAGAATGTGAGTTTACTGTATTTTTGAAAGATTACGGTTTATAGAGAGGGAGAGAAATGGGGTTTAACGTCCACTCAACACAAACTAGGTCATTTCGGGACTAACATATGTTTTAATTTTATCTCAATAATTCGCTTGCGCGTAGGGGTCTTTAGCAGTGGGAGGAAACCGGAGTGCCCGGAGGAAACCCACGAGGTTGAGAAGGCGCCCCTATCTCCATGCCACATACGTTCACACCAGGGCTCGAAACCACAGTCGCAAGCCAGAGGTGATCGGCCAGCTAGAGGTCGAAGCGCGGCACTCTAGACCACTAGGCCATCCCAGCCCCCCTTACGGTTTATAATGTTGATATTGATATTACAGGCTTTTATAGCATTGGTGCTGGTGCTTCAAGTTGTTTGGAATGTACAGCTGGATATTATTGTACATCAACTACACAAACTCCGTGTGGATCAACTAAATATAGTGAAGCTGGTGCTACAGTTTGTAAAACATGTCCCGCTGGTTATACTTGTCCTGGACCAACAACTTATCTTCCCATTCAGTGTACACAAGGAACATATGCACGTTCTGGAGCCACTTCTTGTACAGCCTGTCCTCCTGGATACCAATGTCCTCTAGATGGTTCTGAATCTCCTGAACCATGCACGAATGGAACATATGCCAGTTCCTCAAATACCATTACTTGTCGTTTATGTCCATTAGGTACGTTGTATATGTTACAGATTTAAATTTATGTTTTTATCTTGCTATGCATGTGAAAGTTGTTATAACAAAACAACACATTTAAAAATACATCCCCGTTTACAAACTGTGTGATTTGATGATACATTTGGACTCAAAAATATTTAAACTAATTAATCTATTTAAATGTGCTTCGAATTCCTCTGAATACATTGTTTTCACAAGAAGATACCCATCACAGCTATAAAAAGAGTCTGTTTTCGGAAGCTATTATTGTCACCAAATTTGACTGGGGGAGGACCCATTTCTCAGAATGTATTTGTCATTACTCATTATCAACTTACCATAATTATTGAGGCCATAGTAATTTCTTGAATTATTTTCTGCTTACGTTTTTTTCTGACGTTTAATTACAGATTCTGTTAAACGTTTACATACCTCAGTGTTCCCAAGATCGCCAAATTATTTGATAAAGAAAAAACAAATCTCGCTTAGACAAACAGGCAGACAATAAGCCGCCTGGTTGCCAGATAGTGATACGCCCCATGTGTGTTTGTTGTCCAGTAATATAGTATATTTTTGTAAGATCGGCGTCTATACTTGTTATATACACCAACTGTGCCATACATTTATTGGAGGAGATGACCACACTATAAATGCTTTCGTAAGAATGTATCTTTAGAAGAAAAGATCTAGATTACTAAAAATTGATGTGAGGACAAGTGTAACAATACAATTTTTTTTTCATCTATAGTATCATTAAAGCTTTTGTCCTTTAGAATGACGTTCTAAACAAAATTGGGGGTCACGGTGGCTAAGAGGATAAGGCGCTGGTTCGCTAGCCTGGAGGTCGGGTGTTCGATCCCTACATTGGCCGAGAAAGTTCATCTCGATTTTCCGTCGTGATTTCCCCTTGTCAGTGATGCAGAAGGAGGGCCTGACAAGGACAGCTGTCTAGTTGTTCGGATGGGACAAAAAACCGAGGTCCCGTGTACGCATTGGAGTGCACGTAAAAGATCCCTAGGCAGTTGGAATTCGATATAAGAGTAGGCCGTAGCGCCGCGGCCCAGGCAAAATTTCCCTCACTGCACACTGTATGGCGTATGCCTGTCTTCCATTAGCCCAGGTTAGGTGCAAAAGAGTAGGACGTTAAACCCCATTTCATTTCATTTTAATAAACAAAATTGACATGGTATAAAAAAAGGCTGCTTTGCACCACCACCTACAAGTAACTCCACATGAGCAGAATAATCATACCTAAATATTATCCAATGGTATTTTTTTTATAAACAGTGTTCTATTCACAGAAAAGCATTGACGTGCAGGCTGAACCTATAATTACCTATCTCTAATCTCATTTTATTTTATTTGAAGGTCAAAAATGTCCGAATCCAACAAGTGCCCCAATTGATTGTGTTGAGGGAGAATACAGTCCACTAGGTAGTAACGTGTGTTTAGAATGTCCAGATGGTGAATACACAAATACTGTAAAATCAGGCGCTTGTACAGTCTGCCCTGAAGGTTCATCTTGTGTGAATAAAGGCGCATTACCTGTTCCATGTGGAAAAGGAGCGACAAGGTATTACCAAACCACATGGATTTTAATATACAAGTTTTATCATGTAACACTTAATTGTTACGATGCATTTTATTTTTCAAACCTTTTACCTCATTTTTAAACAGTAATCATTGATATTATTTTATAGTATCGTTGGTCAGAAGCATTGTGTAATGTTTCAACCGGGTACATATAATGGATCATGCCAAGCCTGTCCTACTGGTACGAAATGTCCTACAGTCACTTCAAGTAAGTCAAGAAATTAAACGCTTCATCAGGGTTTCTTGGACAAAATACACATATACACAATCTCTTTTCTAAATCTGGTGTCCATACGTCCACATTCATAATATGGACGTATTATGCTATCGTCCTTGTCTGTGTATTGGTGTGTCTGTGTCTGTATGTGTGTCGAGTACAGGGTGTAATTCTTTTGCATACGATCGATATCGTTTTTGGTTTCATGTCCGACCCTCAAGGACATCAATCAAAGTTGGTGGCATTAGTCGACATGTTTAAAATTTTATAAGAGTGGAACCATGCACTTAAGGGACTTAAAATTACCTATAAGATAGGGGGTTGTATTTTGTTGAACAAATCATTATTTTATAAATATATTCTTGTTGCTGTCCTACTTGTAATGTTAACACCAGTCGGTCATGTATTTTAAGTATATATCATTATTATTATTATTTCAGATTTCGACTACAAGTGTATGATAGACATTAAGTTAGAAACTCTGAAATGTATTTCTAGAAACTTAAACGTCACAGACTTACCGACACGCGACGATGGGTTCAGTAAATGGAAAGATTTCACATGCAGGTAATGAGGGAGAGAGAGAGAGGGGGGGGGGGGAAATAGGGTTTAACGTCCACTCGACACAAACTAGGTCATTTCGGGACTATAATACGGTTTAATTTTATCTCAATAAGTCGCTTTCGCGAAGGGGTCTTTAGCTGTGGGAGGAAACCGGAAAGCCCAGAGGAAACCCACGAGGTTGAGAAGGCGCCCCGTTCTCCATGCCACATACGGAGAGGGAGAGAGAGAGAGGGAGAGAGAGAGAGAGAAAGGGAGAGAGAGAGAGAGAGAGAGAGAGAGAGAGAGGTTGGAGAGAGAGCGATAGGCGCACAACATAAGACCAACACTAATTGGGCATTGTATCACTACGGACAGAGTCACCCAACCTCAATGAATAGTTAGGAATTATCTAGCACTATGTGGGTAAATTGTTACCGATGTCAGAGCAGGGACTTCGTTTAAAATGATCACCTCTCTACCTTACATTTAACATATCCCCTTTAATAACCAGGTACAGCAACTCTTGCGGATATGTCAATATGACACGCTATTCCTCTAAGCTGATAAAACTATAAAACTATAAACATAATAATGATAATTGTGGTGAGACAAATTCCCAATCCAAGGGAAGTAACTATGGGAAATAAAAATTTGTACTAATCATTGTCATATTTTATTTACAGACTTCACGAAACCACTCATGACTGTTTGATCGAGAACACCACACCCAAATCTTGTCGGAGTACTTTATACGTATTGAATGAAATAATTCGACTATTAACACCACCGCTTTGCTCTGGTAATACCAGTAGTATCAACAGAAATAATAATAATATTATCTTGTTCATGATTTGCCTTTTCGTGATGTACTTTCCTATGTAATTAGTAAATAAATTGCTAACGCATCTTGGGTCTTAATAACCCCAGGACATGTCTATTGGACAATAACATCCTTCTAAGAGCGATACAGGAAGTGTTTATCTCCTAAGTAGAAGTACATAAGCTGATGACATATCAACGAAGAATTCTTTTTTCCTTTTGTGGGCTCTAAAGAACTACGCCTTTGTTTGCTAGTGACAATATCCTTAGCGTATTCCTATATATCATAATGCTTTGTTCAACTGTTTTTATATAAAATAAATAAAAATAAATTTACTCTGTCAGTATGTGGTTATAGTTTTACACTCTAAAATATGTGTGTTCTGAAATATTTGGGGGGGGGGGGGCATTTTGGCACTAAATGCTCGGAAAATTTGGGAACACAATTGTACTTTATAAAAGTGGTATGAAAAACTATTGTGTTCTTGAATGTGCCCAATTTAACAGCAAATTTAAATACAGAGTGTCTATAGTTAGGCAATTAAATAGAAATCTTAAGCCCCAAACCCTCTATTGTTTAGAGTACAGTAAGCCACGACTAACATACTAAGAACCTAACTACATTTTTTGAGCACCAACCACCCCCAACCAGTCAAACTTTCCCCGTACGCCTATGGCTGGCAGTATTTATCAATCTGATTAAATAATCGATCTATATTTCGTTTCTTTTTTTATACTTTCGAGAAAGTACTTACAAGAAAATCTGACAAGTTATAGTGGAGATTCAAATGACAGGCTTTTGATCCTGTGACGTCAGACATTGATTAATCAATCAGCTTTGACGTTTCGAGTGGTTTACCCACAGTTACGTGCACCAAAAGGACAAGAAGCCGCCGTAACAGACAGTTTCATTGGCTAATCTCGCACATCAATCAGAACACGTCAATGATGACAACTCTTCCAGATCCCAGTGTAGTAAATACAAGTAAAACAAACTGGATTTTATTCAAATGTTTAATGGATTCTCAGTCAGGTTAAATTACATCTTACTCCATTTTAATTCAGCATTTGTCTGTTACTCTTATAAACACTGAAGAGGTTGAGGGTCGTTTAATGTTCCTTGATGGTGCCACAATAATGTTATTGTTATGCCCCTACTGCGCTTTTGAAGACGAGCATGCTATATAGGGGAATTTTGCCCATGGAGCGACACCACTGCTAGCTGTTATATCGAATTCCAACTTCCTAAGGATCTATTACGTGCACTCCCATGTGACCTCGGTTTTTCGTCCCATCATAACGACTATACGTTGTCCCTTTGCAGGTCCTCTTTCCTGCACCACTTACGGAGGGGGGGGCACGCCGGAAAATCAGGATGAACTTTCAATGTAGAGATCGAACACCCGGCCTCCACATTAATAAAACTATTAGCATTAAGGGGGTTTGGGATGGCCGAGTGGTCTAGCTGGCCGGTCACCTCTTGCTTGCGGCTGTGGTTTCGAGCCCTGGTGTGAGCGTATGTGGCATGGAGATAGGGGCGCCTTCTCAACCTCGTGGGTTTCCTCCCACTGCTAAAGACCCCTACGCGCAAGCGAATTATTGAAATAAAACTGAACCATATGTTAGTCCCGAAATGACCTAGTTTGTGTTGAGTGGACGTTAAACCCCATTTCTCTCTCTCTCTCTCTCTATTACCATTAACCAGGGCTATATCCCATTCCGAAAGCAGTGTCCTACCTATTTCAACTTTATTGATGAACACCTAAAACTAAACTATGTATATGGATGATGTATTTTCTAATTGGTTGAGGGTGGAGATAATAAAACAAATATTAACTTTCTTCTTATGTTTTGCCTGAAATGTCGTGATTAAGATCCAGGATCAAAGCTTTGTATGCAGAATGTTCAGGCTTCGATGAGTTGGGTGATCTGGAGCTGACCGATCTGCATATTACTAAAGGTTGTGAAACACCCAATTACTAGTCCCTTGTTCCATTGGTACAGTAATCATACAGGTGCGGACCCAGGAGGGGAGGGGTGGGGCGGTAGTAGAATTTGACAGATACTCGACAGCTAACTTTGAACCTGAGAAAATTCAAATTTTGCATCAGACTGGAGCTGTTATTGTTTTAATACTATTTAAAGATAACTTTCCAATTTATATTATGGGACAGGACTTTAAGCTTATGTTTTGAGACAGAGGAGATTATCAAAAGACGGCTTTGTTCAACGCGTTCAACACAAGAATTCCGAATGCATTATAAGACGCTTATATCCCACTCGGCAAATCTCGGCAGATTCCGTAAACTACATCTAGCCTCGGCTGTATGACAGTAAGTGATATGTACCTACGCCCATACATTTGCGATGCGGCTACCGGTTTACTTTAACAGGAAAACTTGACGCTATTACACAAATTGGGAACTTATTCGGCTAGCGACCTATTCGACCGATCGAGCTGCAACCTGTTCGTTGGAAACCTATTTAGAATAAAGACAACAGTCGCCTTAACTCATCTATCTATCAACCAATAAAATCCAACGTTATGTCTATCAAATGAAAGTAGAATATATTATTTTTTATCCATTCCTTTAGCTCAGAATAGAAGTGTAATTTCGTCAGCTGGATCGGTCGAATAGGTCGCTAGCCAAATAGGTCGCCAACTTGTGTTCGGAATGGGCGCAGCCATGTTTCATCCGGGACCTTTAAAGTAGTTCCAATTTGGCGGAATTCATCATACAGCCGAGTTTAGATTGTCCGAAATCTTCCGAGGTTTGCCGAGTGGTTTATATCCATCTTCTAGCGTTCTCAGTAACTGCGCGGATATATGCGCATACCATTGCGAAACCACCACCATATCATTATGAAGGTTGCTAGGTCAAAGCATCAAAAGTCGAAAGTTGTTCGATGTTTATTCTAAACAAACATGGAAAGCGTCGTTTCAAAAAGAAAACATTTCTTTACAATAATAGAAATAATATAAAATTGTAATATTAGAAACCCCATCTACACGAAACAAATAAAACAGATTAAATTATACATTGTCTTAGATTAGAAATTTCATGAATATTACGATAGAATTGTGAATATTATATTACAGGCGTTGCTGCCAATATACAACATCATGTCGACCACTGCTCTAATCGTTGTTTTTATTGTCTTATCCTTAATTCTGATTTCCCCATTTCCTTATTTCGACATTTTATTATAAACATAACATCTGTATCTTATAATCAATATGTTGTTTTTTTACAAATCAGACATTAATATAATGACAATATTTGTTTTAGAAAACGAAAAGCATAAATCCAATATCAAATCTCGAACAGCAAATTTCCCCAAAAAATCTTTAAGTACCAAGTTTGCAAAACCAATATCAAAAAACCGTGTCAGGAGTCTCAATCGATTGGTAATCTCTAGTGTCTGGTTATTCCAATCTACACCGCATGTATGAGGTCACCGATTGACATGACTTCAGGAATATGTCTAGCATCATTCTTCAACTCCCGTGTAACAAACGCATTATAATACACGATTCGTGTACCAATAGTAAAATGATTATATTGTCTTAAATATTGGTAAGATCACAAAATCAATATTGATTTAAATTCACAAACAAATCGTGTTTACAATATTAAAGACTTTGGATGATAATGGCGTAGCTACTTTAAACAATGCAAAATAATCATACAGTAAAATATATACCATAATAATATAAACTAATTACATATTCAAACATATACCATGACAAAGATAGGCTGGCACTGCCAGGCAGGATACGCCCACATTTTCGAGAGATGGACAGAGAACAAGCAATACCGAAAGTGATTTTTCCTACATCTTTAAGTCCTGTATTTCATACTGTATTGGGACCAGCCATTTAGTTGGTCAGTTCCAGTCTGATATTAATGAAACTCGAAACCGACAATGATTATGGTGTGACGGTACACAACCTAGAAATGTGACTTTTCATCAAAATCGGATAAGAATTGTGACCTGTAGCGAGTCCACAACCATGATATACCATATTTTTACACTATTCGCGTACAAACGGCGACCATTTCGTCCAGCAATTTTGGTACGATTTTCACGAAATAAGAACTCAACCTTCCTCATCAAAATTGAATTAAAATTGTGACCTATACAGGGTCCACAACCATGATATATCATTTTTTTAACAGTATTCGCGTACAAACGGCGGCCATTTTGTCTGTCAATTTTGGTCCGATTTTCCCGAAATTCAAACTCAACCTTCCTTACAGTGTAACGGTGATATAATCAAACGTTTTTTTAAATTGGATAATAATTGTGACCTCCAGAGGGACCACAAGCTAAAGAAAGGGGGATTTTGCGTATAACCAGGGGCCATAATTCAGGAAGTTATGATCCGATATGCGCAAATATTGAAAAGAACCAAGATCTTTGGGTTATAACGATGAATTTCAAGTTTCATCAAAATCGAATTAAAATTGTGACCTTTACAGGGTCCACAACCTTGATATACCATTTTTTAACAGTATTCGCATACAAACGGCGGCCATTTTGTATGGCAATTTTGGTCTGATTTTTCCGAAATTCGAACTCAACCTTCCTTACGGTGTAACGGTAATATAATCAAACGTTTTTTTAAATCGGATAATAATTGTGACCTCCAAGCTAAAAAAAAGGCGATTTTCCGTATAATCAGGGGCCATAATTCAGGAAGTTACGATCCGATATGCGCAAATATTGAAAGGAAGCAAGATCTTTGGGTTATAACCATGAATTTCAAATTTCATCAAAATCGAATCAAAATTGTGACCTCCACAGGTTCCACAACCTTGATATACCATTTTTTAACAGTATTCGCGTACAAACGGCGGCCATTTTGTATGGCAATTTTCGTCCGATTTTCCCGAAATTCGAACTCAACCTTCCTTAGGGTGTGACGGTAATATAATCAAACGGTTTTTTAAATCGAATAATAATTGTGACCTCCAAGCTAAAAAAAAGCCGATTTTGCGTATAATCAGGGGCCATAATTCAGGAAGTTACGATCCGATATGCGCAAATATCGAAAGGAAGCAAGATCTTTGGGTTATAACCATGAATTTCAAGTTTCATCAAAATCGAATCAAAATTGTGACCTCCACAGGGTCCACAACCTTGATATACCATTTTTTAACAGTATTCGCGTACAAACGGCGGCCATTTTGTATGGCAATTTTCGTCCGATTTTCCCGAAATTCGAACTCAACCTTCCTTAGGGTGTAACGGTGATATAATCAAACGGTTTTTTAAATCGAATAATAATTGTGACCTCCAGAGGGACCACAAGCTAAAAAGGGTGATTTTTCGGACAATCAGGGGCCATAATTCAGGAAATTACATTCCGATAGCCGCAAATATCGAAAGGAACCAAGATCTTTGGGTTACAAACATGCATGTCAAGTTTCATCAAAATCGGTTCAAAATTGTGACCTCTATAGGGTCCACAAGCTAAAAACGTGATTTTTCGTACAATCAGGGGCCATAATCCATGAAGTTTTGATCCGATACATGCCAATATCGAAAGCAGCCGAGATCTTTTGGGGATAAACCTATATTTCAAGTTTCGTCAAAATCGGATAAGAATTGTGACCTGTAGAGAGTCCACAAACAAATTGTGGACGGACGGACGGACGGACAGGGGCGACGACATAATACGTCCACATGAAAATGTGGGCGTATAAAAACATACCAATTATCAACATAGTTACATTACATAGTAAAATATATATACGGTGATAAGCAATAGATTATATATCAAAACATATCACGGTAATATGCAATATATTATATATTATGATAATATAAAGCAGATTATATATAAAGTATATATCATGATATATCAATTTGATTTACAATAGATTATATATCAAAACATATCATGATAATATACATTGTAACATGCTTAGGGGTGAATCTTGCGTTTTGATTGGTCGATTAGACACTGTCGATTGGACAATAACACCCCTCTGTTTTAGCAAGGCGAATAACTGCGTATAAATATTACAGTGTACTTTTTTTTCATTTTGTCCTTGGCAAATATCTTCATGAAATTCTGCTCAAATGACCATCACACTATTTTTAAACTTCATCTTTTATACAAACACATCTCTGAAATACATAAAGCAGAAGAAAATCAGTCATGAATTAATGAAAACCATTTTCAGGCAACATAAATTATTCGTAACTAAGCAGTGTGTACAATTTTGTTTTCGTTTTTTTGAACTCCGCAGTGTTTACTTTAAAGTGGAAATTTTAAATCAAAGTTTGCTCAAATTCTGAATAACATGATCCACCTGACAATGAGTCATTATTCAAAAGAATGTGTTAGGAAATATAGTAACTAGGGAAGGTGAAATAACAGCTTTAGAATGGGCCTAGAATAACGGGGAAATTATGCCAAAATTGACAATGATTGACAACACGTCAGAACGATATACATAGCAACCACGTGAATCCTAGGCATTGCATAGTTTTATAGGGTATTTTGAGGGATGTATGTAAGAACTGCTCTACTCCGAACAAGAACCAGCAATAAAATTGTGTTGACAGTCTGCAAATAAAATAATAAAGGCTAAAAACTCACCCATGTTATCACAAACTGCGAAAACGAAGCCATCATTGTTGCCAAGAAGAGTTAGGTAAGCATTTTTTTCCGTCCACCGCAGCCTGGTCTTATGACGTCATATAAGGATTGTGGGTTAGGATAAGGGTTAGGATAAGGGCTGTGGCCTGCAGATTTCGTCACAGTCTCGAGATGTAGACATGGCTAGCCCTAACCCTAACCCTGGGCCAAGCCTAACCTTTATCCTAACCCACAATCCTTATATGACGTCATAAGACCAGGCTCCGGTGGACGGTAAAAAACGTTTACCGAAGAGTTACCTCTGTGTAGTCTCGGTTAACAGGCCGTAACTAATTCGTTCACGACTGGCACTGTCGGTCAAAAAGACCACACTAAGGCTAATTTACTTATCTTTTAAAGTCTTCAAACGTTAAAAATATTTTATTTGAAATATTCGAAAAACATTTTCTTCCATAATTTATTTATCAGAGACCAAAGACTCAAGCATTTTAAACTTGAATTTATCTTCGCTTGGATTCCACCACTAATTCAGCACACCTCGGTAAAACGGCAGTCCGTTATCAAATTACGTCACAACGTTGTCTGACGCCAAAATTGATTTTTTTGATTTTTACGTCATTCAAACCGATTTGCTGTTTTGCGAATTTTGAAGTTTACACAATAAAATAAGTTCTTTTAAAATCCCGAAAAAGAACATGTTACAATGTCGATAAACACCTCCTGTTTCGCATTTAGAGGGGTGTTATTGTCCAATAGACATGTCCTGAGATTTTACATTAGAACCCGCGACGCTAACGCGTCTTGGGTCCTAATGATCTCAGGACATGTCTATTGGACAATAACACCCCTCTAAATGCGAAACAGGAGGTGTTTATCTCCTAAATAGAACATATGATAATATGCAGCAGAATTATATATAAAATATATATCATGATAAAATAGAATAGATTAACTAATTAGATAGGAAATATATATCATGATAATATACAGTACTTAGATACACTTTGAAAAAATATATATCATGGCAATGTGCAATAGATTTACTAATTAGATAGGAAAATATATATCATGATAATATACAGTAATTAGATACACCTTGGCAAAATATATATCATGGTAATGTGCAATAGATTTACTAATTAGATAGGAAAATATATACCATAATAAAATACACCCATGAGAAGACAACGAACATGATAACGTTATTATTACTGATGTTGATACTAACACTAGCATTATCGGTGGTATCCTGAAGATTGGGGTTTTCGGTATTAACCGGAAGATTAGGGTTATCGGTGGCAACATTAACATTAGGGTTATCGGGGGTAACATTAACATTTGGGTTATCGGTGGTAACATTGGGATTACAGGTGGTAACATTAACATTGGGGTTGTCGGTGGTAACATTAACATTAGAGTTTTCGGTGGTAATATTAACATTAGGGATACAGGTGGTAAAATTAGCATTGAGGTTGTCGGTGGTAACATTAAGACTATGGTTATCGGTGGTAAGATTTGGGTTGTCAGTGGTAACATTAACATTAGGGATATCGGTGGTATCATTAACATTGAGGTTGTCGGTGGTAACGTTAACCTGAAGGTTGTCGGTGGTAACGTTAACCTGAAGGTTATCGGTGGTAACCTCAATATTAGAACAGACTGGTGATGTTTGAATTTGATCCATTTCCACCATTATGTTTAAAGTACTCCGACAGGATTCTGACGTGTTTCTCTCGACCAAATAATTATAGATCCGTATTGTAATCAGATTTCAATTGGAATGGTAGTCATGTAACAGCAGATCTATAATTTTCTACTACATTCAAGATACATTATATAAGAATTTGATAAAGAGCTGGGGTTTTTTGCTATAAGAATTCACAAATAGATAATTAAAAATGATCGTATTTAAAAGTTTCAGACAAATGATTGTATTCGAGCAGAGTTATGAGTGATTGGACAAACTAGTCTTTATCGTGAAGTCAGTGCCATTGCTACGATAATAAAAACAGTCTCAATTAACATTAAATGACGAGGGATTCTAATCCATTCAATAGCTAAACCATCCGATGGACCTGGCGGTTGATAATGAGCGTGTCATATGAATAAATGCCTACATAATAATCTATGTGCCATTTGTATAGATAGACAAAAATCTGCTATGGGCAAATTTAGCTCTTACATAATTCATTTTTAATATACTATTCAAAAAAAGTAGGGGATATTTGATTTTTAAGTGATATTAAAGTCACCTAATGAAACTGACGAAGAAACAAATGACAAAATGAAATTAAGTTCACATTCACCGATTTATTCCAAATGATCGTTAGACTAAGTAAGGCACAGACTGACCATTATAAGGGTAAAATGATACCCGGGGTCAAACAGCAAAGTTACCACAGCATCACAACAAAGTCAGTAACGGGTAAATCCTCCTCTGTTTGCCAAACAAGCATTGATCCGACGTGGCATACTCCTTATGAGACCTCTAGGGTCATTTTGGTCCAAATTGTCCCATTCCTGTTGCAACGCAGCAGCAAGTTCTTGGATATTGGCAGGACGTTGTTGACGTTGACGTAACCTCTGTCCAAGCATGTCCCAGACATGCTCGATGGAGGAGAGGTCGGGACTCAGTGCTGGCCAAGGTAATGTGGTGATGTTCTGTTGTTGGAGGTAACCTGTAACGGTCCTGGCCCTGTGACATCTTGCGTTATCATCCTGGAAGATGAAACAGCGGCCATGACGTCGTGCGAACGGCACAACATGGACTGCAAAGATGTTGTCCCGGTAGTACTGGCCTGTAACACGCCCTGCAACAACATGTAAAGCCGTTCTTCCAGCAACAGTGATGCCTCCCCACACCATAACAGAACCACCCCCAAATCGATCATGTCGTTTCGACGACGCCATACCCTCCTACGTCTGTCCAAAAAATCAACAGTGAACCTTCACATTGCTCCAGCGTCGATTATCCCAGTGTTGACGATCCCTACACCAACGACGTCTTGCCTGAATGTGATGATCTCTCAAACAAGAGATCACGCGAGGACGTCAGGCGCGAAGGTGACCCCTATGCAGTCGATTCCGAATCGTCTGGCCACTCACTCTCACACCAGTGTCTGTTTGAAGACAGGCGCTGATCTGATATGCTGTGATGACACGATTTCTCACGGCAAAGGTACGGATAAATCGATCCTGGGCTTGAGTTGTCGCCCTTGGTCGACCTGAGCGTGGTCTGTCCTGTACAGTTTGTGTATCACGGTATCTGGACCATGGCCTGCTTATGACAGACTGAGAAACATTCATCGTCCGCGCCACAACCGCCTGTGTTGTGCCGATCTGTAGCATACCAAGGGCACGTAACCTTTCATTTTGGGTAAGCCGACGCATATCAAAATTTGTTTTCTGGTCAACAATTAAACTGATGTTTCCACCCTGGAATTCAATGCCACAATGACTGTATCATTCAAAGCCAGAGTCGTGCAAATCTTGGGTTGGACCCCCATGATGATCCCAAGCATCACCTGCATTCCATGCGGTAGCTATTGGTGAGTTTGGGCGTCACATGTAACTGGACATGTTTCTTCTGTTAGGTTCTATAGTGACTTTTTTCGTAGTCATTTGCATATTTTAGTATGCCCCCAAAATCAAATATCCCCTACTGAAGCGATTCTTGGCTCCTTCAAATGTCATTATTTGAGTACTGGATGGGGTCAAAGTTTGGCTCAATGTTATTTTGATCGGATCAGATGTAATGAAGTCTGATGTGTGCTATTTTTAAAACACATGATACAATATGCAAATGGAAGACTAAAAAATCTTGTACATTGATATATTGATGTTGGTAGTTGCACAGGTCCATCATTTTAACAACAATTGTGTATCGAGATATAAATCTAGTTGTAAAGTATGTGCAGTGATTTAAATTGAATGACAATTATAGGCTCCTCACCCCCGCCCTCATCTCCATCTCGCGCCAGGATTCAATGTCAACAGGACATGAGTCAATTGCTGTACTTACTAATAGCCTGGTGGACATGTTAAACAAATTCCTTCATCATAATATTCTCCCGCTCTACATGAAATAACACAATCTGTACTACAATCATTACATCCTACACTTTCTACTCGTTCTGGAATAAAAAAAGACTTAATTAATTTAACGCGGTACAGCTATGTGGCAATATGTAATTAATCTTATGAACTCCTCATCACACCCGTCGGGGACGATTTTCATATTGCGGGCCTGCAAATGTAGCGAGACTTGTCTCCGAGGCAATTGTTACACCGGAGGACATTTTGCAAATCATTGGCTCTTGATCTATACGTGTGGGAAATTTGATGGTCAATGAATAGTACTAGTAGTCAGACTGGTCAATGTTTGGTGAGTAGGCTACTCAGATTTATTTAATTTTGAATTGTATTTATTTATTTTGATTATTAATCGATATAACTCGGAAACAAAAACAAAACTAAATAAATTCTATTAGTTGTTATTGACATTTAATACATTGCCCCATCGTTATATTAATGGGTAGGTTATATATGATAATACTAGATCTTACCAATTATTTGATAGAGAATTAATATTCCCAAAATAAAAATCGGCGAAAATGTCATATTCCTGTTCAGAATGAATGACCACAATAAAATATGCCTTAGCACTCCTCACTCAAAGTTGTTGAAATGATTTCTATGTTAATGTTTCTGTTGTCACGGGTTTTTTTTTTTTTTTTTGTAGAATTCCTTAAAAGTTTTTTTAAGTACTCATGGATACTTTGTCGAAGTAGTAAGAACTAATCAATAGAATATAGTTGAAAATTACACCATTAGTTGTAAGTATATTTAAAGAATCATTAAGCAGATCCCCGGCAAACAGTCAAGGGTGGACGCGCCTCCCTTCGGAGAAGTTCTAGGATGTCTTCCTCCTGAATAGTTTGGGGAGAGAAGCAATGAAAATGACGGAAAAATTCAATTTTGAGGCTGAATTTGCGATATTGGCGTATTATGATATTTTGATTTGAACATTATACAAATTCGAAGGGGTGGGGAATGACCCATTACGCCACCCCCTCCATCGGATGACATCATTTACAACTAGTTACACACCTGCTAATTAATGGCTACTGTATAATTTATGACCACTTTCTATATATTAGTTTACAATACTGACCACTTATATGATTTAATGACAAAAAATGCCATTACTAAAAGGCCTAGCTTCATTTTTCAACGGTATCAGCTTACCAGAGATATAGATGATGTGTAAGCCGAAAATATTTATAATCTGACCTAGTTCACTAGTATACTTGGTAAAAAGAATTGGGCCCAGTGCGTATCCTTGCGGTACACCACAAATCAGGGAGACAGGAGAGAAATGTGAATCTCTGATTATAACAGACGGGCTTCTGCCTGATAGTTAGGCTGGATACCAATTTAATACCATACCGTCTAATCCACTCTCATCACAGAGCCGGGTGATAGGATCAATCGTGTAAAATGCAGCGGCTAAGTACAGCAATATCAACAAAGCTACATTTCTTTTATCAATAATTGTATCAACTTTATTTAACACGCAATTATGAGCAAATTTTGTTCCATGGAATGGTTTATAGTCTAATTGAAATCGATACAAGAACTTATTTCAGTATAAATTCTCAAATAAGACGGGCTTCTACAGCTCTTCCAAGAGCTTTGGATGTAAAAGACAGGTTGGATACGTGTCTGTAATTCTTTAAAAGGTTGTTGTCTAAATTTGACTTTTTTAAAAAGGGGTATTCCTGTTACGAGGCTGATGTTTACAATTCTAGTCATGACAGGAATCAAGGAATCAAGAAACTCTAGCATTATTTGGTTAGCATATTGTCCAACTGGCACCATGTAGCTTTCGAAACTCGAAAACGATCGGCAAACGAGGCCAAAAAATCACCTTTAAATGGCAGTTTCTGGTCTTATTATTATTAATTCGGTAGTCGGTACACAAACAATCTCGGCAGTGACTATTTGCCACATGTGGTAAGCAAGAATTTCTAAATAGCCTTAAGACTACAGAACGCAATTATTAGCAGTTTTCAGTGAAACTTGCAGATTATGATGTAATTCTAATCTGTAAGTATTCGTGAAATTGGTTGGCAATTGGCTTACAACCTATGGCAAATAGCCCACAGTATATGACTTTGCTATCGAACATCCAGGAGTCAGATAAACGAACGACGGACTTTATCCACTTGCACGAGATTTGTACGATTTGTGCTCGCTAACCTGGGGATTCCAGTGATGGCAGGGAAAGTTCGTCGGGGTTTTCTAGTGCGGTTGCCATTGTTAGTGGGGTATGATCGAGGGCCTGGTAAGAGACAACGTATAGTCGTTCGGTTGGAACGAAAATATGAAATAACGTGTACACATTGCTGTACACGTAAAAGAACCTTTGGCAGTTGGAATTTGAAATTAAAGTATGACCGCTATCATAATTTCCAGCATAATTTCCATCATAGCACACTGCGTGACGTATGTCCGCCTTTATTAGCCACTCATTGCAGCAGAACTGGTCACTAACCGCTATCGGGAATTCTTGTATTTAAGCCCTGTGGATAAATCATCTTTCCGATAAGTACAATGTACACCAATTCGACGTGACTCCATAAATGCCCACACATGTGGTTTGAAAATTTTATAGGGAGACAACTCTAAAATACATTTAAGCTCGTTATTGAGCCCTTCTTGTTCTGGGCATTACGCCCTTTGGAAAAGCCTATTGCTACGCCAATTTAGGTCCGAAATGAAAATTAGCATGCTTCTTCTTCTATTCTACATCGATTTGGTGAATTAGAGTTTGAATTTCATCCTGCAAAATGGTCAGTTCCAGATCCATGGAAGGGTCGAGCTCGAAGAGTTAGTCGTAAAACTATAAATAGTTGGGATTCCGACAGCCCCGAGAATTTATAAAAATAAACAACAATAATATGTTTTTGAATTATTTGTTTAATGTTAGACCATTATTTTTTTTCTACACGCTGGTATCACAAGATCCGTTATGTGCTACTGCCACTTGGATATTTTGCCTAGAATATATAATATAGTACCTGATCAACAACAGAGAGAGAGAGAGAGAGAGAGAGAGGGAGAGAGAGAGAGAGGGTGATGGTAGTTGTGGTGGTGGTGTGTGTGTGAGAGAGAGTAATGTCCAATCACCCAAAGTGACATGACAACGTGGTTCATTTTTATTTCAATGATTCGCTTGGGTATAGCAATCTTTAGCTGCTGGAGGAGACCCGTGACGTACGTCAGGTGACCCTACCTATTGTCATCGTGTATGGGGGTATCTAAACCACACTACTCGACTCAATGGCAGACCTTATCGGCTCACGCGCACACGCTACGGAGGGGGGGGGGGCAGGAAGAGAATACGAGGATTCTACGCCCGCAATCTAATAAAAATACAGATCTATATTTCGTTTCGCTTTATTATACTTTCGATGGCCTACATGTAGATCTGACAAGTTATTGTGAAAGTTCACGTCAGGGGTCAAACGAGCGAGCGGCTTTTGACTCTATGGCTTCAGGTATTGATGAATCAATCAGCGTTTCTAGTGGTTTACCCACAGTTCCGCGTACATCAAGGGGCCAAGAACTCGTCGTAACAGACCGTTTCATTGGCTAATCGCTCACATCGTCCAGAACACGCCATTGCTAACAGCTCTGCCAGATCCTAGTGTAGTAAAGTGAAATTGTGAACTCTAAAAACGAATCAAAATAGGATCTATGTTTTACTCAGAATTCTACGTCCATTAACACCAGGATTTATTATATTAATGTAGATCTAATATACCACATCTCGATATAAAGCTTGGGTAACACAAAAACCAACGAAAAAACACCATAAAGGGGGAACCCGTGGGTAAACAATTTGATATGGGATTTTACGTCTACTCGACACACACTTGGTGATTTCGGGACTAACATGGTTCAATTTTATTTCATTAATTCGCATGCGCGTGGGGGTCTTTACCAGTGGGGAAACGCAAGGGATCCGGAGAAAACCAAAGAAGTTGGACAGGTAATCAATGAAAGACCTTATGATGCAAACCGCGCACGTTAACCAATCGGACACCCAATCCAAAAGATGGTTAATATCGATAAGTCCGAAGGAGAGGACATTAAACCCCGTTTCCGTTATTGTCGGTATTATGAATGTTAAAGAAAACTTAACATAATTTCATAATTGTGTCCAATTATTTGATATGGGAACATAAAATAAAAACATCTGAGAAACGTACATGCAGGTCAGAGATTTCATGGCGCAACTGTTACCATAGGTTACACCGTTATCCCCACAGACTGGCATCCATATAAAAGGACAAGCAAGAAGACATGGATCCTCTGTAGTTGGAGCACACCAACAACCTGTTAAATAAAAATCATCGGATTCACAAATAAACAGACAAGCAAGAAGAAGACACGGGTCATCTGTACACAGACAACCTGGTTCATAAATATCATTCAAAAATAAACAGACAAGGACGAGGACATGGATCATCTGTTGTTGCAGCACATAGACAACATTATTCATAAATCAATAACTGATCATGGCCACACTAACAAATAAACAGTTAAACATAATATATCAGTAATAAAATGGAGTTTAACTTCCTATTGCTCTGCTCCGAGTGGACCAAATAGGAATATTTACACCATACAGTGTGCTATGGGGTAAACATTGCCCGACAGCGGCGCTAAGGCCTACAGCTAATGCTTCTGTTTCGTGCCCCCCTCCTGCTCAGACTTGAAAATTTTTTTTGTGCGATTTTATTGACGATTTTTAGACCTGTAATTTTGGAATTTACCTTCCGGAAATACGTCAGAATGCACCAAATTGAATCTAATTTACCAAATTTTTCTTGGGGAGGGCCGCCCGTTATTTGGTTGAGCGCCTTTGGTTAAGCAATTATCAAACCTAGACCACCCCCCCACCCCCCTGCAAAAAATCCTGGATCCGCGCCTGAAGCGGCGCTAAGGCCTACAGCCAATGCTTCTGTTCAGTGCACATTAACGTGTAGATGGGTAGAGTGTTTTCTTACCATCGGAACAGCGTTGACCCCGGTCAGAGTATATGTCCTGCAGCATTGACAAGACTGGACGGAGGGCGAGGAGGGACGCCAGAAAAATCTGATGAACTTTCTCTGCCAACATGGAGTTCGAATATGGGACAACCATGTTAGTCTGGATATGTATTGATGAAGATGAATTTATATTGTTAAGTCGACTGACCAACCACGATACAGTAATTAACAGAAAGAGAGAGAGAAATGGGGCTTAAAGTCCACTCGACACAACAGGTCATTTCGGGACTAACATACGCTCACACCAAGATCGAAACCTCAGCCGCAAGCCAGGGGTGACCAGCAATTAACAGAGATTATTGTATATGTATAGGATATTGATATTAACCTACCCGAAGTTAATATGACTGAGAACACGCGGGCGAAGCCCAACTATTTTCTTTGTCTATCATATCAATCTGGAGAAGAGTAGATTTATATGGAAATAAAAAAAACTACCGCCAGTTGTATATAGATATGTCTACTTACCTGCTGTAAAAAGAAGAAAAAACGTTAACACCAGATGCTTCATGCTGCCGTCTTCTCTAGCCAAAGTGTTGCTTAATCTTCGATTGCACCTTACTATGATAGCATCTCCACCAGGTGCAGCCTTGATAAGATCAATTTGATAAGATATAAGCACAAATACCTTGTGTCAAGCCGGGTTCACATGATCAGAACCTCACTTTTCTTCGGAATCGTTTGTGTAGTATGCCAATGGGCCATGTGTGGGACCAAGTTAAATCATGGCGTGTATCGGTAGTATGGTGACGTAAACGTCGCATCTTTTCTTGAATATTTGCAAAATTTTGTCAACGATACATAAGGTGAGGCAATTAGTAACACCATAGAAATATATACATATTTGTATATTTATAAATAACGCAGCCTACTTGCGGCTTGTTGCCCAATCTGTTCCAGTAACATACTGCAAAAATCACCTATGGCTGCGCATGGGTAGCTTGATGCTATGGTTGTGTGTTGTGTAGATGTTACGTTTCGTCACTGTGGCATCGCCACAGTCACAATACGATTCACCAATGCCTGGGGAAAACATCCGTGTGAGATGGGCTTTAGGGTCGGCTCTGCCTGGTATTGACCTACATACTCCCAGTGATAGCCTGGTTTTCAGGTACTACAATGCATTGTGCCGCTTTAGCAATTACTATACGATATGAAATATAGATTGAATATTTATCAACAAAGAGGTGTGAAAATCTTCTCAATATTTCCGACGTGGCTTTACTAAATTGCCAATCGACACGGCGCCATTGCTCAATGGTAGACCATCTTTACTAGATGGAACGACGTGGCTGTAGAAGAATGGAATGTTTACTCAAGGAAGAAACGCTTCAGTTTCAATCCCAATATATACACAGAAACTGTAGTTATCGTCTCATCTGAACAAGAGGGTGCCACGCCGGAAAATGTTAATCACGGGAACTTCAGCTTCGCGAGCAAACGCCTTACTTAATAAAATAATAAACGTCAAGAGAGTATTTTCAATTTTTATTTTTCGTCGACATTTATTGTGATTTCTACAAACAAAAACAGCCGAAATGAACACAAAATAATCTTAACAATAACAATCTAATCATGCCTACCAATGTTACTATGGCAACTCATAAACTATACATTAATCTTCAACAGCAACACGAATAGCTTCTGTAATTAGGATAGCTAATGACAGTTCTCCTTGTGCGCAAACTTAGAATATATTAACTAAGAAAGAACTTTGTCATTGGCGTCTTACCAATGGGAAAAACGTAATTTCCGGAAGTTGACCTTTAGATGCAGGCTTAAATAGAAGTTTGTCAATGGCGTCTTACCGTGGACAAAAACGTTAGTTCTGAATGTTGACATTTAGATGCGGGCTTAAATAGAGATCGAAATATGATTGATCAAAATGGTGATTTACTTTATCTGATTTAGTAAGTCAATTAAAAAGGTGGATTTTAGAGTATTCAGAACATACAGGGCCAAACTGAGAAACATTAAATAACGCAAGCTTAAATAACGATAAGAGTTATGCCCCTTTATTGTCCGTAAACATTTTGAAATCCCAACACTGCGCTACACACGGAGCCTATATTAATCCCCCTTATAAATCTCATTTTATGACAATTAAACTCCACGGTACCATAAACTTTACAATAAAACCAAACATTCCGGAAATTATCGGAATATATCGTAGAATGTCGATTGATAATATATATTTTTCGGGTCCATGCAGTTCAAAAGCCATCATCGAAAGTTACTATTTATAGCATATTTTAAACATATTTTATTACTTTAAAGTAAACGGATCAGACAAAAGTTACTAAAATTTTAAAAGGAGTCCTCTCCTATACAATACAATTGTCGTAGGTGGTCAGTGAAACAGGGTCAGTAGCATCTTTATGCTAGATATACAATAAATAATGGCAATCGAGGATGACTAAGCTGTGTACGACTGTTAAATAACATTCAAATTGAATTATAACGTAATATGACAAAATATATGACTAAATTTACCAATCCATATCAATTTGTTTCTAATCAAAAGACTGGTTATTGATCATGGTATAATTGAAATAAACACATTGCTTGATGTTCAGTAATAACTGTCGATTAGAATATTGTAATTATTGACATGCATCACCTGTTTCTAAAATAACAGAAATCTGATTAAACCCATAATAACACATAGATCCTCTTTCATGACGTAATTATTATTGTTGCGTAGTCAAGCCCGCCATCATAGTTTCGTATAACCAATCTCCAGAAGACCACGGAAGGTTGACAAAGCCGATTACTAAGCCTTTCGGAGTTTGGTTGAATGAGGCTACATGACAACAGCGTGTATATGACATTCAGGAAGGCAGTGAAATTAAAATCATAAAAGCAAACAAAACTTTATTTAATGATTAATTGACACATGTGTAAGGGTATTTATCAGTGGGTTGAAATCTGGGAACCCGGAGCAAACCCACGACATTACCCAGGCTAAAACAGCTTGCACATCTGCTTGTCACTACAAGAAAGAAATTGAATCATCAAAATCACAGATCTAATAAAATCATAAAAAACATCCATTGCAATCATATTTAAACACATATGGAACCAGAATTAAAGGTGATTGATTATCCTAATTTGTTTAAATAATGTATTATAATGGGTATGGCTACAATTACTGTTTTTATACATTTTATATGACACGGTTGTTAAAGATGCATTATGTAAGGTTTAGATCTCGTTATTCGTTTTATAATAGTTTTGCAATTGATAATGCAAAATGAATTTATTGAAACTTTCATTCACATTGCTCCATTGTGAGCTACAATATTAGCCTATGATGGTTTCACAAGAAGTGTGTACTAATTGCAACCACCGCACTAGTTGTTCAAAGCTTTGCGTCGCTTCGCCATTTTTAGATTAAATCAAAATATGGCCGAACTGCTCGGATCACCTTAATATCGGAGATATCCGATGACATTGAGAGTTGATCATTCGTCTAATTAAGAGCTTATATAACACTTCAGATCCTAAGAGAGACCCTTCAAAGACCTGCTCTTGCATAATGTATTTTTAACTGTATGACTGTACATCAGTATTATATTAGTTATTATTTTTATACATAGTGTACGAAGGACATAAGTTATAATATAAACTAATGTTTTGTTATATAAAAGATGTACATTTAGATTTGAAATAATTCAACAAAATATAAACAAATTGTACACATTCTTACATATAGTCTTAAACTTAACAATTGTTCTGACGTCTATGGGTTTTGACTAGAATTATATAATATGTATATTTTATACAAGGTAGTGTGTCCACTAGACACTGATTGATATCGAACTCTTGTACCTGTATAGGTAGATAATCTACTGGTCGGATATAATATATTATTTACTGATCGAATACACTAGATCATTTCACGGTCATCGATAATCAGTCACCAGATTAATTGCGCCAAATATTGGCTTTTAGAAGATTTAACTACTTTTATTTTTAAAGTGAGATAGCAGAGGGGTGTTTAACGTCCACTCGTCACAAACTAGGTCATTCCGGGACTAACGTGTGTTTAATTAATCCAAATGTGTGTAGGGGTCATTAGCAGTGAGAGGAAACTGGAGGGCCGGGATAAAAACCACGTCACTTGATTGGAAGACAGACCTAATGACCTAAAGCTCACCATTCAACCCCACTCACCTAACCACCCCTTCCTTTAAAGATTTTATACTTAGGAGATAAACACTTCCTGTTTCGCATTTAGAAGGGTGTTATTGTCCAATAGACATGTCCATTAATACATATTTTGACTAGAAATGATTCCACTATCTAATACTTATTATTTAGGATTGTTATTTAATTTAATTATACACTCTTTAAACAGAAATTTGGAAAACAAAATACAGTTCAGTTACGTAATTTCGACCTCGAATATCTCGACGATCAAGGTGTGGTTCCAAAAAATATTTTAGATTCAAGTAAACGCACCCCCACTTTCACGTATAACTGGGCGATTTCTAAAATCGCTTATTTAGTTTGCTTTATACGAAATTCTCGATTTTTAAGATTTTCTTGTATATCCCGAGAAAATATTGCTCTTAAAGGGCAACTGTACAATATTTATGCCGAGATCATTCTGGATTATTTTGGTTGAGATGTATCAGTTTATTACTCTGAACTGACCACTTACGGCTTTATTGCTGAGGTGATTTCAATAGAACTTTTACATATGTATATATATTTTAAAATGACAATAATTCCAATTTTCCTTCACGCGCATTAAAAATGAAAAAAAACTAAGTAACTTGTGTAAAATAAATTAATCGGCTGTGACTCCTTATACAATTTTCTAGCTTAATTTTAAGCGATGTTATTTTGAAAGCATACAACACAATTAATAAGCCACATATCTACATTACGTTTAGCACATCAATGATGCTTGTGATCTATGTAGTACACTAATATTGATGACGTGAACAAACTTGCAAAATGACGTGAACACATTGACGGAGGGAATGTTTTAAATGATAAAGAAGATGGAAGAATGAAGCAAGAAGAAATAGGTTCATTACATCTTCGTTTACAAGAAAAAGCAAAACAGACAACATCTCCAGCATCTGATATCCACACGCGCACATTAACTGATGAATGGTGGAGACGTTTTCCTCAACACGCATCTGTGTACACAAGACTTGATGACGTAGATGGTAGTGACGTCATATATCTGGGTACTATATCTACCAGTGTCAAAGGATTTCACTTTCACACAATCCACACCAAGAAAAGTAGTGGCGTAAAACATATTTGCGATTCATAAAGATGATCATATGTTCTCGGCAAACCGATAACTCCAAATTTCATCTTTCTACAATGGACACAAAGAATGCAATAATGTAGTAAATGGTGTTGATGAACCAATGGATCAGATGATGTATGCTCAGTGAGCTCGCTTCATTCTGTAAAGTCTTAGTGTGAACACCGTTGACCACATAATGGAATGGCCTCAGTGGACCAGACAGTGGAATAGCCTCTGTTGACCAGACGAAGAACTAGCACCTCTCTACTGACCAAACAGTGGAATAGCTTCTGTTGACCTGAAACTTAGACAGTGAACTAGTCTCCGTTGACCAGCCTCTGTTTATCCAACGGTGATACGACGGACAGCTCAATGGCAGATAATATAATGCTGACTCATCACGATCTGCACTGTGGACGTTGTCAACAGCAACATTTGTGTCACCAGTGATATACAACACTGGTAGATATGTTTTTATGAAGCGTGTTTTTTGATATTTCTAGTAAAGAAGTTTCCTGGTGATTTATTTTTTGACATTTGTTCTAGTTTCACCTCCACTTGCTCCTTGTCTGATTCTTCTTGGATTCTTTTGTGGAGCTGAACGTCCAAGAGCTCTTCCATATCCGCCTGAAAAAAAAGATAAAGAATTGTTAAAAATATTCTCAGTTTTGCCAAATGACCTTTTCTGGTGCTCAAAATATGACATGACTATTTTGGTATGGCCACAGTACAACAACCTATTTTATTTTAGACAAATCAAGATATTATATAGAGTAATATGTCACCATGATCGAGTTACTCAATAAGCGGCATTAGGCCCGACTGTAACCTGTATTTAGCACTTATTTCTTTCAAATTCGACTAATTTCAAATCTTTGTTCAAAAATTCGTTAAATTCGTAAAGAAATTAGTGCTAAATACCACAGATTAAATGATACCCGGGTTGCGGTGTCGACACTGGCCAGACTGAGTTAGAAGTGTTAACATCGTCTCTATAAGCCCATAAACGTTATTTGGTTGGGCTACCAATTTCATAATTGTGGTTTTCAAACATTATATTTGAATAATATGGAGGTTTGTGCGATAAAATAAGTTTGTAGATGACAATAATACTAGACGTGGTTTGTTTTTAAATTGTAAAATCGCAATATTTCTACTTTAAATTTATTGTTCACGTCGTTGTTACAATTTGTAAATATTTAATGTTAAAGTGACTGTCGCTTTGAAATATTTCAATTTGTAACTATGTTACAGAGGTGCATGCATATGCTTGTGAAGAATCATAAAATACGTATTAAAGATACACCTTGTAAGCGCTAAATCTGCTTATATAAATCACTAATTAGACATCTATTCACAATCGAAGGCCATAATCACTGGGCCATCGGATGAATTTTATTTTCAACGGATTTTAAAAAGATTATCAGTTGATAGATTGATTTTAAAAAATGGATTATCAAGACTTTGTGTATTGCAACATCAACAGCAACGACAATCGCGACCACGCTGTTTTCTTTTTTAAACTATTATCGCGAGAACTGCCAGCTCTTGATCGAAATCTTACATGATGAATCTTCAAGGAAATAAATCCATTCAAAGAAAAAGTATTATACACTCATTAAACGTATATACACATTCAGCATGCAATGAACAAATATTAAAACATTCAGCATCCAACGAAAAAGTATTAATATATTCAACGTCCAATGAAAAAGTATTAATATATGCAACGTCCAATGAAAAAGTATTAACACATTTATATCCAGCATCCAATGAAAAAGTATTAAAACATTCAGCATCCAATGCAAACGTATTTTAATATTAAAATACAGTCAACATCCCATGAAAATGTAATAATACATTCAAAGTCCAATGAACATGTTTTAATACATTCAACATCCAATGAAACAAAAGTACGTTCACCAACCAATGAAAAATAATAATACATTCAACATCCAATGAAAAGTAAGAACACGTTCAACATCCAATGAAAAGTAAGAACACGTTCAACATCTAATGAAAAAATAATAAAGCAGAAATCAGCCAATGATAAACAATAGAACAAAAAACTTTATAATAAGTCTTAAAAGCGACAGTCTACTTAAAAGTGGGACATCTACTGAATTTTGATGATTGCCAAAAATATTGAGAAGATCATTTGATTGATAGATTTATTGATATTTTGGACAATAGTCACAATATTTGTCAGGTTAATGATTCGTGGTTCTGACGGAAACATATTTCTACGAACTTAAAAAAATTTCAAACGAAACAGGATAAGTTTTTGTTTTTTGGGTTTTTTCTATTCTATTTGGTTGTTCGGGGGGAGGGGGGGGTAAATAACTCAATATACGATAAGTTTCTAAAAGAACCCACAAATTTCTCTTCAAATAGTACGCGATTTCAAGGTGTACAAAAGGCTATATTTTTCGACCAGAACATTCTCGTGGGTACAGAGGCAGTATGTTGGAGAGTAAAGGGTGTAGACGTTTTATGTTAGAGAACCTCCAAATTGCCCTTAGGATATTTGGCAATGTCTTAAATACGTAGCAAAGCATTTTACCGCCAGACTTCTATAAACCTTTGATTAATATGCCGGGGAATTCTTTGTTATTCAATTTACTACAGATATGTAATTGTCCTAGTTGATTAGAAATTAAAGATGAAATACATCTTTAGGACTGCGAAATACGACTGTGTTAAATTCATAGATAACTAATTTGCTGAAACATTTACTGGGATCGGTTAGATCCAACCTATCTTAATTGTGTAATTAAAATATTTTTGGAAGTGTCGTGACTACATCTTAATTGTTTCATTTAGAATCTCTTCGGGACTGCAATGTTGACTCCAGATTTTAGAATAGGGGCTGCCCCGTCTCCGTCTACATGCTGAATGCAGTATTTAGAATCTGTTTGGGACTGCAGTTTCTAATCTACTGACTGCAGTATTTAGAATCTGTTTGGGGATAACAGTGCCTATGTATTGACTGTTATAAATATAAAGCGTTTTGAACTAAAATGCCTATATATTGATATATGAGTGAAAACGGATGAAAATAATTAGATATGCCTTAGCCTTAACTATTAACTACGAGTCCGAGAGACCCACGAACACAAGCCTATAGATGAGATTATCCAGACATTCAACGATTATATAACGTGATGTTTACCTTATTTTTCGTTGAGGGATATGCTATCGATCTGCCTAATAAATTGATAAATACATCTCAACTCAAATTGGACAAATGTGTGACAACAATAACACGCCCACTAAAAGTTCTGAAAGGGTATGGGTGGGCGAATGGTCTAAGACGGCACGTTGGATTATAATATGGTATTTCATTGAGTCAAGTGGTGTGGTATCGATTCGTCACGTGTACGTCACAAGGAATAAGCAAGGCTGACACTTGCATGATTCCGTGGCACGCATTGGCACGACTCGAGTCGGTACGACACCGTCCGATTTGCATAAACTCGTCGTGCCAATGCGGGAAGTGCGTAAACAATGCGCAAACTATGCGTGAACTCGTCATGCCAGTTCGTGCCAATGTGAGCCATGATGGGCACGACAAAATCGTGGCTAAAAGTCGTACAAGTGTCAGCCTGGCTTAAAGCAAGGCTGACACTTGCACGATTCCGTGGCACGCATTGGCACGACCTGAGTCGGCACGACACCGTCCGATTTGTGCAAACTCGTCGTGCCAATGCGGAAAGTGCGTAAACAATGCACAAACTATGCGTGAACTCGTCGTGACACTGATGGGCACGACAAAATCGTGACCAAAAGTCGTGCAAGTGTCAGCCTGGCTTTAGTGTCGCCTGTTCAACCGCAGTTTTCTTCCATTGCCAAAGACCCCTAAGCACACGCGAATTATTGAAATAAAGTTTATCTTTCTCAAAGTTTTAACCTAATTAAACAAGAGAAAAATTTTGAGCTACATCCACAGTCTATATTGATTTCTTGGTATGAGAAAGATACATTAGGATGCATTATGTAAGATTTAGATGACCGGCGGACAATTACTTCATTATCAGGTGCGGATCCAGGATTTTTTGCAGGGGGGGGGGGGGGGTCTAGGTTTGATAATTGCTTAACTAATTGCGCTCAACCGATAATTTGGTAAATTAGATTCAATTTGGTTCATTCTGACGTATTTCCGGAAGGTAAATTCCAAAATAACAGGTCTAAATCGCCAATAAAATCGCATAAAAACATTTTCAAGTCTGAGCAGGGGGGGAGGGGTCCGGGCTCCCTGGACCCCGCCCCCCCCCCTCTGAATCCGCGCCTGATTATGGCTGTTTCGAGAAGAGTGGGAGCTTGATTGGTATGGCTACCTTTATAACGATAGTAAACAAAGTCTTGATTATACTTTTTAATACAAGGATCTTGTTGGAATCCCTCGAAACCAGCGCGCATCCGGTGATCTAGAGAGTTGATAATGGTTCTGTCATTATATAACATTGAGGCCAACACAATGACCTGTGGCACGCGGATTTAACTCTTGCATAATGCATCTTTAATGCCGTAAACGTTTTATGTGATTTTCATCATTTATACTCATAGACGGAGAGTTAAAGTGGTGTCAGTTGTGTCAGATAAAGTAAGAAAACATAATATACCCTACAAATACTTTTGTCATAATTGTGTTTGCTACTTCTAAGGACCCATCGGTGTGCAAGGCAATTATTGAGCCAAAATATATCCCAAATGAGCTGGTTAACGCCGAGATGTTCAAGATGGGCACGAGGGCGAATAGTGAACACTTGGAACCTAACCTTTGCATTGGCAACTGGCATCTATTCCCTGGAGCAACATATGGCATATAACCCCTTAAGCAGCATACGAATTCTAAACTCTGAGGCGGTAAATTGAATGTAACCGAAATCAGTAAATGAGTTGAGCATGGAGACGAATAGTTAACACTTAGAACCTAACAAGTAAAGTGTCAAATTGAATCTAACCTATGCAGCAGGATATGGCATCTAACCCCCAAAGCAGCATATAAAATTTACTCTCTGAAGTAGCATATGAAACCGTCTGAAGCACCAAAGGGATGCTAACCTCTAAAGCAGTAAATGGAACCTTTGAAACCCTATTACGTATGTGGACATACTCTAAAAGAAGGGAGGATATGGTATAGATTATGAGAACCTGTGTGACACTTACCTGCCACTGATCTAATTCTTGTGATAATAAAACTTTCTGTCTAATGGCGGCCAATAATTGATTATTGAGGTTCATCATTTCCATTTTACACTGGACTAATTCTGTTTCTAATTCATGATTCCTGTAATATACAATGTACATACAATATCGAATGGGGTTTGACGTCTTATTTGCCTGTATCAAATGGGCCAATGAAGATGTGCGCGAGCGCGAAATGTGGTTTAATGTCTACTCGACACAAAAGGTCATTTCGGGAGTAAAGCATGTGTCATTCGCATGCACGAACCCGAAGAAAACCAACAAAGTTGGACAGACGACCCTACTCCTTGTCACGTACAACCGGTGAATCAAAACCTCGCCAGTTGACTCAATGGCAGACCCTTATAATACAACGAGCATGTGCTGCCAAGGATTCGTTTACGTGTTCATGGGATCCAGCAAATCCCGAGGGATTGCCTGAGTATGGGACCTGTCGTTGGTGATCCAACACCTAACCAATTGATCTACCATGGGTCGTTCCACAAAATATAGGAGCTACTACTTCCTGAAGATTAGTACATAAATACAGTCTTTAAACGATCGGAACGTGATACCTGAGAACCTAACTGTTATATTACGAGAAATGAGGTTCAAAGTTACAGAACCACAGATCTTGTCAATGTGAAAATTTGTATTTAATCTAATAAAAATTAAACACTTTGTCATCAACAGAGAAAATGGTGATTACTTTAATGAGGTTTCATCTCGTTCTTTCCTTGCTTGTTCTACTACGTCATTAGATGTTAGATCAGGTAGTTGATTATTCTGTAGTTGATCTCGTTCACTACGAACCGCCATTAGTTGACTGTGCTGTGCTTGTAACTGTAGAAATATAAACATCTGTATTAGACCAAGTCCTGGCAGGTCAACAATAACAAACATCAACGCCTCGAAAACAGAAAAAAATCAAATCCAATAGCTGCTTTGATAGGCATTTAATAATTCTATACAATTTCATGGATACAATTAATTTTATGTAGACACAATTTTATGTAGACTGAAAGTTTATGGAAACACCATTACTGGATCCATTGCCATGCAACGTTTCCACGGGTATCCTCTTTGAAACGCTGCATGGTAATAAATCAATAATCGTGTATCCATAAAATTGTATATTGTGTTTTAAAGTCCATTAAAGTTGTAACTAAATAGAAATATTTGTTATATAAAGGTAAGAAAAATTTCAACGATTTTTCAACAAACAAATATTTATATATATTTTGCTCAGTTGGTATTTTGACCATAAAATTGAATTATCTGAAAGTCTCGCACAATGATAATGACAATCTCTTCATGTTGTCCCATTCTCTGACATGCCATAGTTTAAACGCACTGTTCTCTCTACACTTGAAAACTACATAAAGTCAGGGGTTCGAGTACCGGAAATGTTGTACTAACCAATTATTCATAACATCGTTGCAATTATTCATACCATGATAGCAATGATTAATGACATAATTGCATTTATTCATACCAGAACTGAAATGACTTCTAACAATTATTGCAATTATTCATTAAATGGTTGCAATTAATCATTGCACAATTGCTATTATTCATTAAATAATTGCAATTATTCATTAAATAATTGCAATTATTCATTAAATATTTGAAATTATTCATTACATAATTGAAATTATTCATTACATAATTGTAATTATTCATTACATAATTGTAATTATTCATTACGTAATTGCAATTATTCATAACATCATTGCAATTATTCATCCCATGATTGCAATTATCCTTCCCATGATGCAATTATTCATGGCATGGTTTTAATTATTCATTTCATGATTGCACTTATTCAAAACATGATCGCATTTATTCATAACATGGTTGCATTTATTAAAAATTAGATTCTGTAATTTACAACATAATTATCTTATTTTTAAATTCAACTATATATTTGACATTAAATATTGGAAAACTTCTAACCAATTATATGATTGTAACTTAGATAGATATTTGTTACATGTTCACTGTTGTCTGTTAACATCATGTAATCAAAGTTTATTTAATGTGAAGAAATGTAAAATTAAAATAATCTAGAACTACCACAAAACACTATTTACAGCCTACAAAATTTGCGATATTTGGGAAACAATTTTATAAAAGGGAAATCCTATTTTTATTGAAGAATTTCATGCATCTATTCTGATGTTTACGTCCTGCAATGAAATCGACATTGGAGAAAGCAGAGAAGTAAAGTATAAGACTAGAGTTGTGGAGTGGGTAAGGGGTGGTAGTGTTCTGAAAATGGTTCTTCGAAATAACTATGCATACTAATAATTAATATGTCTCACGACAAAACAGTATGATCGAATCAGAATAGGTCGCCATTGATTGAATTGGAGAAAAGGGGACAATGACAGAAGATATTTGCAGATTTCACAAAACAAGAACAGGTGAAAATATTCACCAACAAAAGTTACAATGTATGTGTTTTAAGACCAAAGCGGTGCGGACAAGTTTACATTTAATGTTATTTAGTTAGTGAGATCTTGCCTGCGACGAATTTTATTTCTGATGTGTAAACAAAACTTCCAGGAAACTTTAAATTGGAGAAAAAGAGAAAGAGAAATGGGGTTTGACGACCACTCGACACAAACAAGGTCATTTCGGGACTAACATATGGTTTCATTTTATTTCAATTATTCGCTTTTGCGTAGGGGTCTTTAGCAGTGGGAAGAAACCGAAGTACCCGGAGAAAACCCACGAGCGACCCTACTCCTTGCCACGTACAACCGGGGCTTTTAATTGGAAGGCAGATTACTATTAACTTCGGCTTACTTTAACAAACCAGTGCCTATCGCGAGCTTAAGCGTGGTGTAAACATTGAAAACATTAGTCATAATCCATATTGCAAATTGGTCAATCCCCGTTCCATGACACGTAACATGACTCCTTGTGATTTGTGTGAAATCTGATTCATGCAGAATGAACCACGAAGAAAGTTATTCGCAGCAGGCCAGACTTTTAAAAGCGTGAAAAGAAAAGCAATAATTTTAATCTATCTGAAAAGCCGCGTGTATTGTAAAGACGGTTTGTTCAGAATATTTCTCTGTCTTTTCTCAATCTTTCAATAAAAACTAAATCTGCATTTCTTTTCGGATTATTTTTTTATTTAAGGACCAAAGCTACAAGGACATCGAGAGGAGGTTCGATTGAACGTTCCGGTATTGAATTCTGGCAAACTAAAAATAGTGACAATTGAGTGACAAAAGGATTTGCGACTAGAACTCATTTGTCGACTGCGTAAGAATATACCTCGACCAACCATGACAGCTAAAACATATTCGTGGGGTTAATTACGTGACGATTCTTCTCACACTACCTTAGTTGGCGGTACTGACAGAACCGTGACAGTACTGAATTCTACGTCACTCGATTTTAATCTTGACAATTAAAGCAAGACTGGTGATGAGAATTCTGAACAATCGATCTTTGAATCATTTTAAATTCCTGGAGTAAAGTGATAATCTATGTAAGAGTTTTTATCTGGCTACCAAGAAACTTGTAAAAAATGAAATAATAAAACTAAACAAATCTCCTATTAAAAGAACCACTAGAGACAAGTAATGTAAAATTATGTTAAACTGTGTAAAATCCTATATCCCTCACCTTTTGAATTAGATACTGAGAAGGAGAAAAAATCGGGAACAAATATTTAGTGAAGGTTTTGTAAAAATTTGTAAAAACATAACTTTAAGTGTTAAAGTTGTATATCTTTAGACAGGCTTTACACAGTATGTCGACCTCTCTCTATCACTCAGAACCGTTAATGCAGTCTTTGTTTTTACATTTGATATACTTGATATAATAGTATTGTTCCGGTCTCAAGCGTTTTAGTTCAGATACCAGAGAAGAGTTTCCGCCCCACCAACCCTACTCCACCCACTAACTCTCGGTGTTGTTGGAGTATTAAATGATTTAGAGCTTCCACGTTGTTCGTGGAAAATGAAGGTGTCACACGAAGGCGGGAGGCCTTGAGTACACTACATGGAACCTGCTAATCCTACACAAAGACCAGAAATGATGCGCATATTAGAAATCTGCACAGCCTACGAGAGACGGAAGTTGAATGCTAATCCAATCTGTGCAGAGAACCGAACCGAAATAAAACATCTTAATATATTAAACGAAAAATACCTTGTGCGCCATGTTCGAGAATTCTCTATTTTTTTGCTCCAGTTGTTCATCACGAAGCTGTAAATCTAACTGATTCTGTTCTAGGTGGCGCTGTGTCATATCTAACTCTCTCTGTAATTCACCGATATGTTCCTCCATACCAGCCACAGCTCTTGAATCTAAACCCATAGCATCAGACTATAAAATAAAAACAACATATGATATGCATCTGGTTAATAAAGTCGTTCAAAGATAATACCACACAGAACTGGTGCGGATTAGCATCAGACTATATAATAAAAACAAATATAATATCACATCTGGTTAATAAAGTCGTTCAAAGATAGAACTGGTGCGGCGATTTGCAAAAGTACCGAATGGGAACGAGAGGGGGGGGGACACGTGTGCGTTTGATCCGAAGGTCTATTGCTAGTGTGGTTTGGATTCTCCCTTTGAATGTGACAAGGCAAATTCAAATGGGGAATGTCTAATCTCGTGGGAATGTCCAACCCCCGTTTGAATGTCCAATCTCGTGGGTTTCCTCCCACTGCTACAGACCCATACGCGCAAGCAAATGATTGAAATAATATTAAACCAGTAATGACCAACTTTGTGTTGACTTTAAACCCCATTAATTCCTTAAAATTGGCATCACTTACATGTGAGCAAACATATCAATATGGTTTATTTTCAAATACGTTTTTGATATAAGCCATAATAAATAACACTTTTAATATATGAACTTTTAATTTAGATCTGTTTCAATTTCGTATCTAAACAAAAAGTTGCAAAAAATTAGTTTAGCACACCCACCTTTCTGCAAGGGAACATTTGCATGTCTTCCATCAAGTCCCGTAACTCACCCAACAAACCCACTAGTTGAGCAGCCTTATCTCCCCTGGATGAAGGATCGTCATCGAATGAACTGCAGAAGGAAGATATTTCTTCACCTCGGATTTCAGCAATCATTTTCTTTAATTGTTTAAATACATCCAGCACAACCTTTCGCATCTAAAAACAGAAAATTGTAATTTTATATGAAGTGTGTTCTGTTTTGATTTAATTTGGACTGAAGACTGCTGTACAATTGTATTTAGAGTCTAGATGTGGCAACCACAGTGGGTCAGTGACTAAGCCGGGGTTCGAACCCGATGTTGGCCGAGAGGTCCCCGGGATTTTTACGTCTTGGTTTCGCTAATCAAGAGTATAGCAGAGCCGTGGGGTATCGCAAGGATCGGCATCTTGGAACGGAAAACCACTTTGCCATGCACATGATCGAACATTTGAAAGTAGGAATTCAACTGCTGTATGGTCAAAATGTCCCTCATATCACACTGTATGGCGTATACATGTCTGCATTAGTCCGGTTGATGTGGGACGTAAAACAACATAGCATTCATTCACATATGCATTTCGTTCAAATGTCCAATAAATTGTAATTAAAATTACAGTTTCCAACAATTCAACTTACTAAATCATCTTCACAATCCAGTGCTGGAGCTACAGGACGGGGAAATTCTGGCAGGAAGTCGAGGTCAGGTGACATGGTAGAGTGTGCAAGTAATCCCGGAAGTTCAATGTCGTCATCACATTCAAAATCATCCATGTCCAACATCTCGGCAGACATACTACGTTGCCAACTGTCGTTCAGTGAAAGCTGGTATAATCATAAAATCAGTGTAAGTAATAAACATATTTGCTTCAATTTCCAATTTCTATTTCAATATAATTAGTGAATTTTTATGAATATTTGATCTTTTAAAATATGGAATGTTAATTGATTAAGTTGGAGACAAAATAATTAAATTGCAGAAGGGCGATTACTCACTCGATTTTACATGAATATTTAATCAAAGAGAGGGTTGTTACAATGACTATAAGCCTGTTCCCCAATCCCATTCAAATATTCAGAATATTTGAATTCAAATATTCAGAATATTTGAATGGCAATAAATATATATATAAGTTTCAAATACTTTGAAGTTACGCCTTAGTTACATAAAGGGAGATTACTCACTTGATCTGAGCCATTTGATGTGGAAGGCGTTCTGGCATGCTCGTGCTCAGTACCGGATGATAATTGTGATAGTTCATTAAACAAGGTCTGTGATTGGTCGGCCTTGTTATTATCTGATGATCTGTGTAATGTTATATGATCTATGGTAGCTTGAAGATGCATGTTGGTTTCTTGTAGTTCCACCAATTCTCGTGTCTGCTTGTTAATCTGAAGTCAACCGGAAGTCAAGTATGTAAGAATATCGGTAGACGGAAAAATGATGTAATCACAGAATTACAAATTTGTCATTTTTTTGTCACACAATGACCAAGCATAATGTTGATTAAAAAACATAAAACAATTTATAGAACACAATCACTGGTTGATACACATACTTTATGGTGTACTTAAAAACGATAAGAGAATACTTTGGAAACGTTGTGTTATATGTGTATAAACCAGTGATTGTTTTCCATATAAATTGTATTGTGTTTTTCTAATGTGCTCAATCACTTGTAGGGGGATCTAGGATTTTTTGCAGGAGGGGGTTTGCCAGGCAACTGTTAGGGATATGCCATCATCGTCTCTAAATTACATAGGCGCGAGAACACACCGAACTTTTTAAAAAGAGAAATCCAACATCCCGTTTGATTTCAATTTTTATAATGAATCAAAACATTCAAGTTGTGTTTCAATTTCATTGATTCATTGTAGCAAAGCATTAATTGTGATATCCCATTATTTTGCGCTTTGGATGCCAATCTGATGATAAAGGATAACGCACACTACCGTTACAATTTTCTCTTAAAGTGATGTTTTAAAATTTTTATGTAGCTGAGCAGGGTTGGATGAGGTTTGCCCCCCTCCCCCACCCCCCGCCATCCAATCCGTTCTGATCACTAAATACCACTCAAGGATTACACAGTGTTGATGAAGAATAAGTTTGTTATAAACCAACCTGGACGTCTTTTTCTATCGATTGTCTTTCTAATAATAAAATCCTCTCTTGGGTTTCCTCCAGGGAACACGTATTAGATAATTTATCTTGATTTAAAGAATAAACTCTTCTCTCTAAATCAGCTTTTCTCTCTGTTAATAATTCTATCTCTTGTCTCATCAGATCTAATTGACTATGATGTTCAGAACTGTTTGTATGACGTATTGCTATTTTATCTTTTAATTTCTGTATTTCTTCTCCCAGTTCCTCTTCACGTACATTGCACTGTGAAAAACAAAAACAAACATAAAATAAAATTACAGAATTATAAGATGGAAATTTAATTAACTACATAATTATTTCCCAATCCGTCGCCTGCTTTGGTTATGTTTCGGGAGATATTTCAATCAATTTCATTATTCATATGATATTGTCGGAGTCGGGTGTGAGGAAAAACAGATTTTATTTATACGAGGTCCCCTCTATCATGATTCGTAATACGACCAAAATCGTGGTTTTTATCGTGTAATAAAAGAAGCGATCCACTCCACACCCTACACACATCATATTTTCAGATAATATGTCGTTAGATAGTGCGTTCGCTGGCACGTTAATTAGTTTAAATTAAACTAAAATCGTAATTGCGCATGACGTGAGACCCACTTTTCTACAGCATTACGCAATGTGAAGTAAATAAAAAGAGAAAATACAGGGCGTGCACACAAATTTCTAAATCAATTATTACATAGAAGTCATTAAATAAAATGTGGAGAGGTCTATACCTTTTACATCGAACATATTACCTGCTCTATACCTCACTGACTTTAAGATTAAAAGGGGCTATAGAAATAGTACATAATAAAGCACATAGACAAACAAACTGCTATTATTACGCAAACGTACATATTCAATACACCATTAGTCAGTATTACCTATTGTACCTCGGACTTTATTATTAATGCAGTCCATATAACCGCCCCTTTTTAAATATTAAATATAACACGACAATTAGACTGTACTGAAAAATAGCACGTATGTTAGAATTTAAGTATTTACACTGTGTCCCGATATTTCGTGTAAAAAAATCCAATTAGAGAATACTCTTAAATCACATGACGAATCTCGTGTACGGGGTAAACTTTACTGGCGTTCTAGAACACTTGAGACACATTATCGTAGGTAACAATTATCCTGTAACTTTCTACAAGATACGGTTATGTAATGAAAAGTACTGTATGTTTAATTAAAGATGTATTTAGAGAAAGAGCACGGTTCTTGCTAAAGGGAGAGATGCAAATGTGGTTCAACGACCACTCGAAATAACCCAGACCATTTTGGGACTAACATATGGTTTAATTTTATTTCAATAAATCGTTTGGGGGTCTTCAGCAGTGGGAGGAAACCGGAGAACCTGGAGCAAACCCACGAGGTTGGACGGCCAACCCTGCGCCTTGTCACGTACAACAGAGGATTCGAAACGACGCCAGTTGCCGCAATGACAGACCTTATGATACAGCGCGTATGCACTAGCCATTCATAGCGCTATCTGGTAAATTCAAATCCCCGGTTGTACTTGGCGAATTACTGAAATAAAATTAAACCATACGTTAGACCCGAAATGACATAGTTTGTGTCGAGTGGACGTTAAAACCCATCTCTCTCTCTCTCTCTCTCTCTCTCTCTCTCTCCGGTAAAAAGTTTCCTCATGTTACACAGTATGGCGTATACCCGTCTCCATTAACCCAGTTGGAGCAGAATAGTAGGATGTTAAATCCCGTTTCATTTCATATTCTCGTTTGTCAAGCACCATTCATAGTCTCGATTGTCAGTTCTTTTATCGGCTGGCATATTAACGTTCAATATTCCATTCAATATCTAAGTCATCCGAGGCAGGACTTGTTATTCACGACTATACTACGTGCCTTGCAATGATCGATAAAGCTGAATGAGGTTTTAGAAGAAGTAGGATGTGAGAACCGGGCCAGATGTTACACTGTATATTGTGTGTCTATTCTTCTGATATTCTATAGACGCCTACTGGACCATTCATAACTTTAACAATATTTCCTTAATAACAAGTTATTGACCATGGCCCGAATACAAAATACAGTATAATTATAAAAAAAAAACGTGAAATACGGTTAGAATTCAGTTCAACATATGTAGAAAAACACCGAAGTCAAAATTCATTTCTTCAAGAAATAATAATCTGGTGATAAATAAGCGATCCTTTATCTTCATCATCGATAAATAACGAAATGGTTAAAGCTGAAACTTTTATGGTCGGCCTTAGAATAAGGAACCAATCTGGTGTATATTGATATTTAACTAAATGTCTTTCATGATCTAACAGCAATAGAAACTACATAAGGGCTACACTTAAACACTACCGTTGGTTAAGTTGCTCAACCAATACGGTACTGGACAGGGCAGGACAGGCGGTCAGGCATGGACAGATGGTGTCTAGTCCTTCGGATAGAACAAAAAAACACAGCCAAGTGTACACATTGGGGTAGCATAAAATAACCCATGACGGTTAGAATTCGATATAAAAGTTGGCGCGTAACGCCTTTGTTCCTCGTAGCCTACTGTACAGCGTATGTCCGTCTTCGCCCAAACTGTTTTAATGGCATTTAGTAATTGAACTAGAGTATACAGGTCACAATTCTATGGAATACAATTACTGCTTATTACTGAACGACTTAGCTTCTCTAGTCATTGCGTAATAGAGAAGCGGGCGCGGATCCAGAGGGGGGAGGCAGAACTGGTAAGCAGAACTGGCGCTGTGGGATGAAACAAACGTCGGGTTAAGGCGCCCGATCGTCACGCAGCACCCCCCCCCCCCCCCCTCCTTTCTGAAAATCCTGGATCCGCCCCTGAGAAGCTTAGTCGAAACGTCGCTCAGTAATACTAATAGGCAGTAATTGTATTCCATACAATTGTGACTTGTATATTCAATTGCCCAATCGGTGCAGAATTAGGACATTAACCCCCTTTTTTATTTCATGTTATTTTGCTGTCAATCGTAAGAATAGTAACAATCGAATGAAAATACAAATATCGGCCTACGTGTATACGCTCACTGAATAATAAAACAGCTCAACACACCACGATAGTTGATACAAAATTGCTCAGACCACCTCCGTAGTCGAGACACGCGAAAATGTGACAGGTCAGAATTCCATGTCATTCGAATATAATTATGTAAATTGTAAAATAAAAATGTGTTAATATATATAAAGTACACAATTGAACTGAATTGAAATGGGTTGTTAAAACATCATACTGTTCTGCTCTGGCTGGGCTATTGAAGAGGGGAATACGCCATACAGTGTGCTATGATATAAATTATGATCGGGCAGTGGCACTATGGCCAACTTCATATATCAAATTCAAGCTACCAAGGTATCTTTTACGTGCAAGCCCTCAGTTTTTCAAACCATCCGAACGGCTAGGCAGCTATCCATGTCATGTCTTCCGTCTTACGCCAACGACAATGGGAAACCACGCCGGAAAATCCATGGAACCGTCTCGGCCAATCCAGTTATCGAACACGTGGCCTTCCGGCGAGCCAGGCAGCGTCTTACCCTCTGAGCCACCGTGGTTCCGCTGTCAATTCGAAACGTTCCGGGAGAACGATCGGGCGTCCCCATTGTATAATGAAAATATGATAACATACAGAAAAGACACTAAGTATTGTATTTCCTGGTAAATCAAACTGAGTTCTACGATCATATTGATAACCAATAAAATATACCCTTTTTAATTCATTACAGCAAAGAGTGATTGTAGGAAATACGATATCTATGGCAGTGTTCGATTGTCAATCCGGACCGATACGAAGTTACAGAATTACATTTGGCTGACACGAAACTAAGTCTAATAAAAGTTCTGACAGTTCCGAAGACAGACTTAGCATCGTTACATAACCCAACGTTACAGCTAAACATAGGGTGAGATATCACATGACTCATCTCCAGAAATCTTCGACGGATTGGGAGAATTGAATTCGGTGATGTCCAAAAAAATCCTGGCGGGTTTGTATGCTTTAGGTCAAGGTTATTTGTAACAACAATGTTTACGAATAAAGATTACGTCGTATTTGTGATTACATCAAAAAAAATTTTTACCATTGATGACCTCTCCCTAGATTATTGAGGCTACCAAGCACTTCTTGTGTGTGTTTATGATACAGTATGACCCAATAAATAACACGCTGCCCTAACCACAAGTACCAATTAGGAGTAGGATCGCCTGTCCAACCTTGTGGATTTTAGTCAGGTCCTCCAGTGCCCCACCACCGCTAAAGACCCCTACGCGCAAGCCAATTTATTGAAATTAAATTGAGCCATATAATAGTCTCGAAATGACCTAGTTTGTGTCGAGGGGACGTAAAACCCCATTTCTTTCTCTTTCTCGTATGTACACTGTAAGTTAGTCGCAATATTTCCCAATGGCTGCAGGGTATTCAACAATGTTTTTGGTTTAATACATGGCAGATAGGTTATGAACAAGGCAGGTTAGGGGCTATACAACCTAGTGATCGCTGACGTGCCATAGCATTATATAAAACAGTTGTGTCTACTTAGAATAGGTACCAATTCTAGAGCTGATAGATTATGTACATGGTAAGTTTGACACTGGGTGCTGACGTGTCATTAACAAACATGTGTATTTATTTAGAACACGTAGCAATATCTCCAGGTTATTATTGGAATTCTGTAGACAACATATGTTGTTCTAATCGACAGAAAAAAACTTTAAGTTGAATCGACACGAAATGAGGGAATAATAACTCAATACTGACTGGGTCGAGCGTGTCTGGAATATACTAGAAACGTATCAATAGTATCCGACTATAGAACGTCTCCTTTCAATAGTGATATCGAAACTTGTGGATAGTGTCTAATCGTTCAGATGAGACAAAATAGCAAGGTCATATGTACACATTGGCGTGCACGTGAAAAACCTCTTGACATTCGGACTTCTACAGAAGAGTAGGGCCCGCGCTGCCACCATCAAAGTGTTACTATACACCCCACCACCGCCACCATCAAAGTGTTATTATTTCCCCCCTTCCCACCATCAAAGTGTTATTATATCTCCCATCAAAGTTTGTTATACCCCCCTCCACCATCAAGGAGTTACTATTTCCCCCTTCCCACCATCAAAGTGTTATGATACCCCCCCCCCCCGCCGCCACCACCATCAAAGTGTTATTATACCCCCACCATCACCATCAAGGTGTTATTATATAGTCCACGTTGTATAGGTATTGTATTTCCCCATCAAGCTGTTTTATTTTATTCCAGTATTCCTCACCATCAAGGTGTTATATTATTCACGTCTGTATAGTTACTAAATCGATCTACGTATTTAATTCACACCTCAGATTAACACAAGAACCACCGGATGTTATATTAGAGTAATCTACACAACTCATTCATTACCCAAACCCATTTAATAACCTGCACGTATTCATAATCACACATAACCATTCGTATCTATATTATATTTAATATCTTCTCCTGGCAGACTGATCGATACGATCACTATTATTCATAATCATATTCCCGATATTAAATACACTACGATCGATCTTACTTTTCAAAATACAAACATTAGTGTAATTTCGTAGTCTTCGTAATTACTGTGTAGTAAAATGGGCGGCCATTATCATTATGCGATGTGTCACGTAATGATATGGCTACCAAATCTGTTGGAATTTTCCGTTTTTCATAGAACCTGTGATTACTCTGTGTAATAGAACGTGCAGCGTGATACAACATAGAACCCTTGGGGATCTATGGAGAGGAGATGGGGACGTCGATACGTGACGTATGTTCGACTTCATTACCCCAGTTGGTTCAACAAGTCTAGGGACTGACCATAATGTTTGAGAATGTGGTACATAGCCCATCCCCCTCTCACTCTGGTACATATAGTTTTAACATACAGGTATCGTTCTCTGAATATACTCTTATCATTCTGTAAAGAAGATAGCTGACTGTGGACGAAATTCAAAAATCTAGTTCACAAAGTTGATGCAGAATTGTTAAAATAAGCATGTCGATTTTTATGGCAAACGAACATTTAATTATATTTACTACAATGAATTTTAGTGATAGACTATATTTCAGTCTATTATTCAATAGGTGAAAGATCGCATTGATTCGTATTACATATCACATTACATGTATTATAGTTAATGTCAGAGGTAATCAGAGTTTATTATTCAATAGATAAAAAATTGTATAGGTTTGTATTACATGTGACAGAACATACACCATAATATTATAAGTATATCAAGGATTATATACCTGACTATAGTTATTTATAGCTGCGTTTATACCTAATCAAGGGGAGCAGAACAGTAGGACGTTAAACTCTACTGCATCTCATTTCACCTAATCGAGGACAGGCATATCTCTCTCTCTCTCTCTCTCTCTCTCTCTCATTCTCTGTGGTTAATGTTTGATATACCATGTATTATTTGAGAAGAAAGAGAACGAGTATCCAGGGAATACAAGCTTGCGTGTTTATTGTTTTAATATCCATAATGGAAATACGACCGTATATCTATATTGTTGGACACATTTATCCGTTCGGTTCATCTCTACCAGCAATAAATCCTGACTTCCAATTGAAAACCAAATAGTAATCACTCGCTACAATATTTTTCCTATTTTAAGTTATCTACAATCAATGATTCAGTCAATGTTTTGTCCGTGCCTGCTCCCCTCTCCGTTCATAGAAATATTAACACAATCTGATTAAAACACAGATCCTATTTCGTTTCGTTTTTTACAGTTCAAAATTTCGTTTTTACCACACTAGGATCTGCAAGAGTTGTTATATTACCGACAATCTGATTGAATTAGGGATTAGCCAATGAAACGGTCTGTTACGAAAAGCTATTGACATGCGATGCACGGAAATGTGGGTAAAGCATTAGATACATCAACGTTGATTGGTTAATCAATATGTGGCGTCATAGGGTTAAAAGGAGCTCGTATGACCCCTGACGCGACCTTTCACAACAACCAGTCAGATCTTCGTGTATTTTAATCAGTGTGACATTAACAGTAAAAAAATATTTTTGTTTATTGAACTCGTTGGTCATCCATAGTTTTGTTTAGTGAACTCGTTGGTCATCCATAGTTTTGTTTAGTGAACTCGTTGATCATCCATAGTTTTGTTTTAATATAGGCATATACTAAACAACTTGAAAAGTAGGGTCAATGATAATACGAGAAACATAATCCTACTGACTGAAGTTTAATTTAGATTAAATCTATTTTTGTTAAATCTTTTTAAACTTTAAACTTTCCATCTTGAATTACATATGCAGATAACATAATTATGTATCCGATTGATTAACTCAACCGGCGTGGAAATAAATATGTAGGTATCCGCGTGATTAACTTACTCGGCGTGGACGTAAATATGTATCTGTTTGAATGACTCACCCGGCATGAAAGTTAATATGTGTCCGTTTGATTAGCTCTCCGAGCGCGGAAATATGTATTCGTTGGATTAACTCACGAGGTATTGAAAGAAATATTTATCCGCTGGATTAACTCACCTCGCGTAGAAGTAAATATGTATCCGCTTGATTCACGCACCCTGATATGCAATAAATATACAATGTATAAGTCTTATTGGCCCACCAAATGTACAATTGGGCCTTTGATCAAACTAACTGGGTGGTTTTCTAGTCAAAAGCGGATTTAAATTCCACGAACTAAGCAATAAAATAATCAACTCACCTGTCGAATTTGTTCTGTTAATCTCTCGTTTTGTTGTACGAGATCTCTGATGGTATGGGATCGTTCTTTATCCCCTAATAGAGAATTATGTTGGTTGTCTTCAAGTTGCTGGTGTAGATGATTTATATCGTACTGTAGTTCTTTCACTGTGTTCTCATATTCCATCTCCATCTTCTCCAGTCGTAGATGTAGACCATACTTCTCTTGTTCTAATTCCTGATAAAAAAAGAATAAAAAATATTAGTCTGGTAGCTTATGAGCAGGTTTGCGATTGGATGTGGACATTCAGGGAAACAAAACGCCAAATCAATCTGATTACAATATTTCGTTTCGTTTTTTTTTTTTGTTTTTTTTTTTTTGGTTTGCTTTCAATGGCCCTAACTACTAATAAAGCCAAGTGGTTTTGATTCCCCGCTTGGAGAAGGGGCGCCTGTCCAACCTCTTGGGTCTTCTCCGAGTAGCCTACCCCGAATTCCTCCTACAGCTAAAGACTCCTACGCCCAAGTGAATTATTGAAATAAAATTGAGCTATATGTTAGGCCCAAAATGACCTAGTAGTTTTTCTTGGGTGGATTTTAAATCCTATTTCTCTCCCCCTGCTTCATGTAAATACACATTGGAATAAATTGGGTTCATGTAAGGTGACGTATTGTGAATTGTCACAGGAAACACTTTTTAAATCAAAATATATCAAAATGTACTTCTTTAACGGGTGCATCTCAATGATTAAGTGTTTTCACATACTGAAACTCAGTCTAAATCTCCCAGAACGTTCAAACCTCAACCCGGAAAAAAGAAATTATTATAATTCGGGAAATCATACATCAATTGTGTTGGGATAATATAAATCGCTTCTTCATGCAGCCGTAACAGAAGAAAGGAAACTGTGGGTAATATCATTTTAACCCAACGTTAACAAGTTTATAAGTTATAAAAACGTCGTAACAGAACAATTAAACTGCGTGTTATCTTATTTGTACGTAATGTTTACGAGTTAATAAGTTATAAAAATGTGTACCGCTCCTCTTCTCCTATTTCCGTGATCATGTATTGTTTATGTTAATATTAAGGGTGATATATCGTAACCCTGCTGTACTCCAACATGATAACATTATATTAGCGAACTCAACGTCCCCTTAGAAACCGATGAATAAAATCAATGTCTTAACCTGTGAGCGTCAGATCCGAGTGGGGGAGAAATTAAACCAATGTAATTCATTTCATTTACGTTTGAGAGAGAGAGAGGGGGGGGAGAGAAATGGGGTTTAATGTCCACTCGACACAAACTAGGTCATTTCGGGACTACCATATGGTTTAATTTTCGCTTGCGCGTAGGGGTCTTTAGCAGTGGGAGAAAACCGGAGTGCCCGGGGGAAACCCACGAGGTTGAGAAGGCGCCCCTATCGCCATACCACATACGCTCACGCCAGGGGTCGAAACCACAGCCGCAAGCCAGAGGTGACCGGCCAGCTAGAGGTCGAAGCGCGGCACTCTAGTCCACTAGGCCATCCCAACCCCCCATTTACGTTTGATAACTAGGGTTCAATAACAGCACTCCCGTTGAACCTCAACATAAACAATATCAGTTGTGGAACTTTAAAGGTCCAGACGGAAAGAGATGAGTTATAAGTGTAAATGTTAAACACTGTAAGAATATTTTAAACCCATGTTTTGGCATTAAACCCATGTTTGAGTAAACATAAAGCAGTCATAAAAATGAGTAAGTCACAGCATGATAACCTACTTACATCATTTGTTGAGTAATAAACATGTGAGGGTGGGGGGTAACACGATTTGGATTGGTTTGTTAGGTAATAAACACAGGGTAGGCGGGGGTAACACGCTGAGGTCAGTCTGTTAAGTAATAAACACAGGGTAAGCGAGGGTAACACGACTGAGGCCACGTTAGCTCTGTGTCCGATCTAAAATTGTCTATTTTATAACGGGGTCACGGTGGGTAGGACATTGACTCGCTAAACTGGAGGTCCTGTATTCGATCCCTGCGTTGACCAAGGAACATTTTTTTTTGTAAGCAATATTTTATTTCATGTAGTTCATCGGTATTTTCCATTGTCAGTGACGTAGGGCGGAGGGATTGGCAAGGGACAGTGTATAGTCATTCGGATGAAACGAAAAACGGAGAATCCGTGCACACATTGCACGTAAAAGAACCCTTGAGAGCTGGACTTGAAATAAAAGTAGGTCGTAGTGCCGCTGTTCGGGCAAAATCGCCCTCATAGCACATTATATGGTGTATGCCCGTCTTCATAAGACCCATCAGAGCCGAACAGTAGGACGTTAAATACAATCTCATCTATTTTACTAGAATATTATAGGCCTACCCACTGTGGAGATATAACCGATGCTGTGTTCAACTGTTGACATAATAATTCAAAATTAAAAAATACGCCAACTTCAACATAATTTCGAAACAACAGTTTAATTGTACAGATCCCGGCCCATTCCTAATCAAAATAACAAATCAGTTGAACCCAGTTCAATACTTTATTTGATCAAAATCAAATCGACTTGGTGTCTTTAAAGATGAAAGTTAGCTATCAAATTCTACTAAAAAAATAATTTTATAGGTTGAATCGATATAAAGCTGTGATCAAAGATTGATAAATACACAGCTCGGGGTCAAAAATACAGTAATCTACCTGGGAGTAGACATGTGGAATAGGTAGGTTGATTGGTAGGGAAAGACAGAGAAAGAGAGAGAGAGAGAGAGAGAGGACTCCACCCAACACAAACTAGGTCATTCGGGACTAACATATAGTTCAATTTTATTTCAATAATTCGATTGCGCGTAGGGGTCTTTAGCAGTAGGGGGGAGCAGAGGATACGAGAAAATCCACGAGGTTGAACAGGCGACCCTACTACTTGTCGCGTACAGCCAGAAAACGAAGGAGTAAGACCAGTCGACACAAACTAGGTTATTTCAATTACAATAACTCGCTTGTGCGTAGGGGTCTATATCCAACGGTGGTAATCAGGGGACCCGGAGAAAACCCACGATTCTGGTGAGGCGACCCTGCTCCTGGTCACACACCAGCGGGGAATCGAAACCACGCCACATGACTCAATGACAGACCTTTTAATCTTATAATTAAACCACTAGACCACACACACTCCCACCTGTGGTGTATACCTGTATGCTAATGATGACGGTAAATTACCTGGAAGGTGTGATATTATAACAGATAATCTGGCAGGACAGTTCGCTAATCTCCGGATAAACATGTAGCCAGTACTAATTTCACACATTTCTCGAATAAAATGAATAAATTATCCGGAATCTGTATTATTATTAGATTGAAATTAGAGTCACGCCGGTTGGAAATTTTAGCCAATCTTCATACAAACACATCCCGTCCATTAACCAAATAAAAACTGGTTCGTGACTGTTTTTGAGTATTTGGGACCGCTATGTAGCAACCCGGTATCATACATTTTAATCCCATCCGGGCTATTATTATTGAACAGAATTGTTCAATACCGATACCCTCATATCTACCGAAAATAGAATTATCAAAGTGTGTTATATAATTACCAAAGAGTTTTATGTATAATTTAAATATGCATTTGCCTTAAAGTCAAGTTAATAACCAAAATAACTTCAAAGTATTGGCTGGAGGGTAATTTTATGATTATTTTAAATTGTTCATGCTAGACGCTAAAAGGAAGTTTCGCGACTACGATATGGTTTTAATTGCATGTCAATAATTCACGCGTGCACAGAGGACTTTAATAGTGGGGGGTGGTGAACCGGAGGACCCGGGAAAAACCCACGAGGTCTGACAGGCGACCCTAGTCCTTGCCACGTACAAACGAGGAATCGACGCTACACAAGTTGACTGAATGAAAGACCTTATAGTAACCCAGTGAAAGGTATTAAAATAGTATTGACTATTGGTAGAAGGATTAACTCGGGGTCGAGGTTATATAAAGTATAACTGTTGAGGGTGTTGAGACCTGGACTACTACAGCTTAACTTCGCCATAGGACAACTTGTGTTGCTAAATCCACAAACATTTGTTTTATTTTAAACACGAAATCCCACTGGTCACAGCTGGCCATTCTTAAAACTTTAAAATAAAAGAGTGGCTTGCATCGGTTTCTCAAGTTCGAAACAAAGGCTACTCGACATAGTAGACCATTGTTTAAGAGGACAATAGTATTAATAAAAATACATATTAAGAGAAAACAAAATGATCAGCTGTCAGAAATGCAACAAATTAATAATCAGTTATTTAATTTATAATAACACCGGATTAATCTTCAACTGTGGACCCAGAAGGAGGGTATATTTGGCCGTTCGAATGCAACGGATAACATTTGTACAAATAACCTCGTGGGCGCCTTTCCTCCGGGCACTCCGGTTTCCTCCCACTGCTAAAGACCTCTACGCGCAAGCGAATTATTGAAATAAAATTAAACCATGTGTTAGTCCCGAAATGACCTAGTTTGTGTTAAGTGTACATTAAACCCCATTCCTCCTCTCTCTCTCTCTCTCTCTCTCTCTCTGAAATGGGGTTTAATGTTTTTGCTCCGACTGGAGCTAATGAAGACGGCATGCGCAACACAGTGAGCCATGTGCGACATTTTGCCCGGATAGGGATATGTTACATGCATGCCAATATGTACAGGGAACCTTGGTTTTTCGTCCCATCCGAAAGACTAGACAAGTGTCACTGTCAGTCCCGGAGTCATACAACGGACTGGTACTGTACGTTTAAGATAACTTTGACAGAATATACATGTAGGAGGCAGGGGTATGTTTGGTGCCGGAAAGCAGCGTGAGTGCAGATGGTATGTTTAATCATTCCAGAACATCTGATACCATATATAGTTCAACTAAGAAGCTTAACCAGTTTGTTATGCCTGGTCACAGATCGGAAATAACCTGATACCATTTCTAGTTTAATTAAGAAACTCAAACAATTTGCTATGCGTGGTCACAGATCGGGAATAAAATATAAATCAGTCGATGGTCAGGGACTATGAGAATAAAATAAAAACAAATGTAGGTAACTGCTGACAACAGATACAGAACTATCGACCAGTTATTAACGTTGATCAATATATACATATATATAATAAAAGTTTCCGCATCAGTAAATAATTAACACCTGAATCGTTCGTTAGCTTCAGGCAGGGCTAGCTGTTAGCTTTCTCATTACTTATCATCTAGTCAATACTTATATCGACTTTTTCGCCCGTACAGGTACAAAGCCACAGTTTACTACATGTACATGTATGTTAACTCTCCGGGTGTTAGATACTCGGGAATCCATATCCTGTCTTCTTAATAACACTCATCACGGCATTCTTAGCTAAATTGGGAAGGAGAGAGAGAGAGAGAGGGGAGAGATAGGGTGGGGGCGTAACCTATTAAAAGTAGTTTTAGCTATGTCTTAACTATATACGCACGCCAATCACTGAGCTAACCAGTTGTTAGGTATCAGTTCGCTGTTCGCAATGTTTAAGCTCCTGCTTAGCTATGTGTCAGCCAGTTGCTTTAGCTTTAACTTAGCTATGAGTTAACTATTGTTTAACTATGTGTACTTTCCAGTAATCGATCATATTAATCATATCAGTATGTCAGGTTGAGCATAATTTTACACGAATCAGTTGAAATTAGTTTTAGTTCATTGATTCAAACACCTATATCTTGATAACTGGAGCTTCACGTAGCTTCGGGCTAATTGTTATATATTTATTCTCGTATCTAAACGACATATCTATACCTGGTGTAGACAGAACTGGTAAGACTAAGGGTGATGTATTCGATTTGACCCCAAGATATACATGTATATACATCTCGTGAGAGGAAAAATTGGGTTTAACGTCAACTCGACACAAACCAGGTCACTTTGAAATTAATGTATGATTCAATTTTAGTGCAAAAGTGTTGTCTGCAATGGGGAGGGGATACACGAGACTTGACAAATAACCCTCCTCATGGACATGTAAAAGCGGGCAATCAAAACCACGCAATTTTGAGACTAACATATGATTTAATTTTAGCGCAAAGGTGTCGTCTGCAGTGGGGTGCGGTGGGGGGCACGCGGCTGGTCACATAAAAGCGGGGAATCGAAACCACACCACCTGACTCAATTTCAAACCTTATGATCTAACATGCATGCGTTAAATCAATCGGCACCCATACCCCACCCCCACCCTTCGCTAAACGCTTGAAATTATAAATTTTCAAATTACTAACCTCTATTCTGTGTGAGAACTCATCAGAAGCCTGTTCGGCCTTTTTCTCTAAGTCTTGATTCTTCTCTAACAAAGCTTTACCAAGTTCAGCAGCCAATAGGAGATCACGTTCCCGCTGTTCTAGCTGGCTGTAAACATCCGGTTCCTCTTCTTCTGGTATCCCTCCTTCCCCATCCTCCTCCCTCCCACCGTCCTCCATATTATACATCTCAACCTGGTGCTGCAGTTCCTCGTCCATCAGGAGACTCATATTTAGATGATGATGGAGATATATTTCTCTAATCCTTTTCCAGAATTGTCACAAAAACTGATTTGTTTATTATTATTTTTTTTATAAGTTATTTGGAAGAATCACTTTATTGACACGGTCACATCCAAACTTACGTGAAAAACCTCCAAAAAGTAATTTACAAATCCAAACTCGCGTTGAAAACCTTCACAAATCTTAACACAGTTCTCACTTTGTAATTCTTCTGCTCACTTTAGTGAATATATTCCGACACGGTTTCACTTCTCTTTCTTATGATCCAATTTATTTATCCTTTCTCGGGTCTTGGATGATCGTTCAAGTTGTGCTATTAATGTCGCTCCTCGTCGTTTAAACACTTTCACGGAAACACGTGTGTATTATGACACAGGCAGTGGCTACAACTTGTAATGTTTGGTATTAAAAACACACACAAGGATCAGTCCTTATTACACCTAGATTAACCTATTATCATAATTAGGGTCGGCCTTGACCGACAATTCAATTTCTTAATCGGGTTAATCCGTTAATCTATCAACAATTATAGTTAGTTAATTCATCGTTTATGAATTCATTCATTATTTTGTTTACTTTCGGTTTCGTTTACTTTGTCACTATGGTAAATCGGGTACACAAATCGGGTAATTTAATTATCTAATAAACGCCCGCAATAATCTGACCTTCGTAATTTATCTAATGTTTGTTTCACACCGAGGCTTTAATGACGTTATATTTAACACAAAATCTTAAAACAAATAGAGATTCTGTCGTAAATTTATTTAAATATTCGTTTCTCTGTTTTAAAATTTTAAGTTAGATTGAGAACTGCTATTACTGATGATTTATTGAGGTATGAAATATAAAATCTAATTTTGAGATATTCTAAAATAAATGAGATAGTTGACTTTTTTTGTTTTTGAATTAAAACCAGATTATCGAAATTATTGAGACTTTATAAGGCTTGAGATATTTTAAAATCATACGGTTAGAACAATAAATGAGATAGTGGGGCTTATACTCAGATCGTAGCTACTAAACAGATGGTTTTAAAAATTAAATGTTTACATAGGAAAGGATTACTGTTAAAGCGTGTTTTTGAGTCGAAAGTTTAAAAGTTGTATTTGAGTTGAAAGGTTATATTTGTAGAAAGTGAGAAATGAGTTTTTTTCTACAATTTTAAAAGTTTATACACTATATACAATTACATCTATAGTCTGTCTATTACATAGTTCAGTTATTACACACTATATGACGTATTATAAACTTTATGACGTAGATATATATATATAGTACGTATATCAAAACCATATACCGTGTATTACATCCCTCACATGTTAAACACCCTGTGACGTATTCAACACTATATTACGTAGAATAATATAGTACGTATATTGAAACCATTAAACTGTGTATTACATTGGTCAAATATTAAACACTTTGTGACGTATTCAATATTTTATGACGTAGAATAATATAGTACGTATATTGAGACCATTAAACTGTGTATTACATTGCTCAAATATTAAACACTTTGTGACGTATTCAACACTTTATGACGTAGAATAATATTGTATGTATATTGAGACCATAAACTGTGTATTACATTATTGCCTGGAATACACTTTATACACAATATTACATGTACTTATATAACATATGGTATATTAAAACATTGTATAATACATTGTATAACACATTATAACGGTATATTCTTCTACATTGTTCCAATTTCTCTTTTTATCTCGTGCGTATTATTACATCTGGGTTGTTTTGTATTACATCAGAATGGCGTGATTCATTGATTTCTGGATAAAATTGTTTTTTTCATTAGGTAATGATTTGTACACGAGTAATTCACCTAGAAAATATCCACGGCTTTTATAACATCCAAAGTTTATAGAGTTTAATGGTACACAATCTGTAATATAAATATACACTTTAATATAACTATATGCAAGGAACATTAGAGACTTAATTTCGGTACTAAGATATGCCACAATTCTTTTCCAATAAATCGCTTGTGCTTAAATATCTTTTGTTGGAGGGGGGGGGGGGGGGGTGCAGAACACCTAAAGAATAACTTGACTCAATATCGAACCTTTCAAACCCGAGCGCGAACGTGCCCCCCCCCCCCGCCCTCGGTCAAGGTAAATGTGAATAACTCATATTTTAATCTAGTTACGACAATGTCTTACGTTCGTTCATAATATCAGAGTCGTAAAATAAACAACCCTAAAATAAAACGAAACGAATTGTGGGTTTTAATCGTACTTATGCCGTACTACTGTCTACTTTACTACACCGGAACTTCGCTGTCCGGGCAAAATTCTCCTGTCTCATATTATACATGTAACCACAGTATTGTGTTGACGCGACATTACTTTTCCACTTTTTTGACACTCAGTTCTCTAGTCGTTCACGTTAGCGAGCACGTAAAAGATTTCTTGGCAGTTGGAATTCGATATAAGATTAGCCCGTGGCACCACTGTGCGCGCAACATTTTACTCGGGGCACACCGTCTGACGTATGTTCGCTTTCATTAGCCATGTTCAAGGAAGAACAGTAGGACGATAAAGACCATTCCATTCTCGTTGTCAGTGAAATTTGGGGGGTTGGTATGACCTAGTCGTCTGGGGTGCCGCGCTTCGACCTCTAGCTGGCCGGTCACCTCTGGCTTGCGGCTGTGGTTTCGATCCCTGGTGTGAATGTATGTGGCATGGATATAGGGGCGCCTTCCCAATTTCGTGTGTTTCCTCCGGGCACTGCGGTTTCCTCCCACTGCTAAAGACCCCTACGCGCAAGCCATATGTTAGTCCCGAAATGACCTAGTTTGTGTCGAGTGGACGTTAAACCCCATTCCATTCTTGTTGTCACTGAAATTTGACTGTTGGTTCGGATCGATGACAATATTCTGTATCAATGTACAGTCAACTCGTCCTGTTATTTATATTTTCAATTAATTGATTACATGTTTCTGTCTATGATTCATCCGGTTACTCGGTCTGTCGTCTAATCGTACGAAATGAAATGAAGTGGGGTTTAACGTCCTACTCTTTTGCACTTAACCAGGGCTAATGGAATACGGGCATACGCCATACAGTGTGCTATGAGTGAAATTTTGTCGCGGCACAATGGCCTACTCTTATATCTAATTCCAACTGCCAAGGGATCTTTTACGTGCACGCAAATGTATACACGGGACCTCTGATTTTCGTCCCATCCGAACGACTAGACAGCTGTTCCCTAGTATTGAAATAAAATTGTATGGTATGTTAGTCTAGAAGCAGCCGAGTTGTGTTTAGTATACGTTCAACTCCAGCGGTCTCCTGATGTTAATAGTTTATCAGGCATGCACACGTGGATATAAGATGATGGCATTCTCTCGTGGCACATAGATCTATATATTTATATTAATATATATATTTAAATTGCCATTCTTCGTTGAAAGACATCCCCATTCCCCACTCCCCCACCCCACCCCCTACTTTCCACCACAACCAAATGAAATTCATTAATCATATAAATCTTGCTAATTTTCTCTTGAATCCTCTCTTAAATTGTAAATAAAATATATTTAAACTAAAGATTCCCTATTTGGCTGTCTAATGAATTAAGGTTAACGTCCTACTGTTCTTATCCGACTGGGATAATGAAGAGGGACCTGTCTAGAGAGAGAGAGAGAGAGAGAGAGAGGGGGGGTAACGTCTACTCGAAACAAACTAGGTCATTTCGGGACAAACATATGGTTTAATTTTATTTCATAGGGAACTTTAGCAGTGGGAGGCAACCGGAGGACCCGGAGAAAACCCACGCTGTTGGACAGCGACCTGTCTATAGAAGACTGGTGACAACTCATCTAACTGTGACGTGTAAATGATAATCGTCTGTGACTATAAAAAGACTATTTCTCACGTAGTCTATTAATACAATATTCTATAAATAACGTGCTATACTCCACCCTCCCTTCAGTCGTATTAAAATTACAATTTAAATTGTATCGTAGTCGATCTCGTGTGAATATTATTTATAAAAAGCTTTCACGTGTATATACAATACTGACTCCCCGCTTATATACCATATCAAAAATACACCTCAAATTGTATAAATGACGCAATTAAAAAACATGTGATAGGTTAAGTGGGGCGTGGGAGAGACAAGTGGGGTTTAAAGTCCACTCGACACAAAATAAGTCATTTCGGACTAACATGTATCAATTTTATTTCAATAATTCGCTTGCGTGTAGGGGTCTTTGGCAGTGGAAGGAAACCGAAGGACCAGGATCGGGCGGGCGTTGGGGTAGGAGAGAGAGAGAGAGAGAAATGGGGTTTAACGTCCACTCAACACAAACTAGGTCATTTCGGGACCAACATATGGTTTAATTTTATTTCAATAATTCGCTTGTGGGTAGGGTTCTTTAGCAGTGGGAGGAAACCTGAGTGCCCGGAGGAAACCCACGAGGTTGAGAAGGCGCCCCTATCTCCATGCCACATACGCCCACGCCAGGGCTCGAAACCACAGCCGCAAGCCAGAGGTGACCGGCCGGCTAGAGTTCGAAGCACGGCACTCTAGTCCACTACCCCCCCCCCCCCCGGTTGGGGTAGGACGTTAAATCCCATTTCATTGCAATTCTGTAGTTCTATAGTTAATGCATTATTTCATAATTGCATCATTTCTGAAATTTGAAGTCTATTTTTGATATTATAGAAGGAAAAGTATCCCCTTAGTCGAATGTGTTACATGTGGAGACGTTAAACCCAATTTCATTCCGACATGTTACCTGTGGAGTATTATAACGTTACGAAATCATACTAACTGTATGTTACCTGCGGGATTATAACATCACGCAATCATTCTAACTGTATGTTACCCGTGGGGACGTTAACCCCCAATTCATTCCTACATGTTACCTGAAGGATTGTAACGTCACGCAATCATTCTACCTGGTTAGAAATAATAATAATAATAATAACCCTAGTCGACGGGTCGTGTGAATTATTATTGATTACCCTAGAACACCTCGACTAACCCACGTCAATAGATATATATATAAACAGGTGATATATAATTTTACCTAGGTTTGTATCAAAGCGACTGTATCGGTCTAATTATTCTACCTGGTTTTTACAGGTGAGCAGGTAATTAGATGACGTGCATGATGAAAGATGCTAATCTAATCCGGAGTACAAGACGATCAATATTTCATCTCTTATAAACCCCACATCTCCATCCCTCAACTGTTGATTTTAACAGGTAAAAAATCTTACCTGTAATCAGTTGTAAATTACAGGTAGAATGTTACACCTGTTTATTGAAATCGAATATCAATAATAACTAATCTATAACTTTAAATCCGTCATCTTTAGATTATAATATTCACATTCATCACCAGATTATGACGATTTCGTCTTCTCTTAACTCACCTGAGCTCGTGTCGCGTGGTAAACCTCACAGGTAACAAGATAATCAGTTATTTAACATATGTTTTAAATCCCACGTGTAAATAAAGCTAGATATAAACTCCAATCTTTAAACGAAATTTTCTCCAGTTAATTTCCATGTTGACAGGTAAAAAGTGACCCAGGTTGGTGTTGTTGATTATCTTCGTCTACCTGCAGGCAAACACTACGTCACGTACGCGTTGAACTATTGTAGACACAATCATCATGTCATTCATAATATGATTAGCTGCACACGTAACACGAGAGACATGATGACAGCAACACAATGCATTGTTTTAGTCTCGATCTTCAGAGCGGTTGTGGCTGCTGAAAAATCGATAAAGCCAAATAACTTGATGATCGCGTGGATAAAAACAATCGATTTTGTTTGAAGTGTAATATTATCAAGGACAGACAACTCGTGTTGTATTGTTTAATGTGTAATGAGGCGTGGCTTATCGATGATTGACAGCTGGATTTAATGAACAGGTAAATGGCAGCGCGTGATTACCTGTGTATTAAAGGAGAGGTTAATAATTGATGAGTTATAATTAGTCGCCTACCTGTCAGCCTCAGGTAATTTATACCTGCCCCTATATTAATATAAGATATACCTCATAGGTTATAAATAGGTGACATACTAGAGAATAAGTTATATATATTTATAGTATATGTATATATGCATTTATCTACCGTAAACAAAAAAGTGTGTGAGAGAGAGAGAGATGGGGTTTAACGTCCACTAGACACAAACTGGGTCACACAAACTGGGTCATTTTGAGACTAACATATGGTTTCATTTTCGTTCAATAATTCGCTTGCGCGTAGGGGTTTTTAGCAGTGGAAGGAAACCGGAGTGCCTGGAGGAAACCCACGAGGTTGAGAAGGCGCCCCTATCTCCATGCCACATACGCTCACACCAGGGCTCGAAACCACAGCCGCAAGCCAGAGGTGACCGGCCAGCTAGAGGTCGAAGCGCGACACTCTAACCCACTAGGCCATCCCAACCCCAAAACAAAAAAAGTACTTGTGCTTTATCTAATTTATTATATATATGTATTGTTGCTGTTTTTTGTTTTGGATACTGTTTATAATATACATAGTTCATCATAAAAAAAAAAACATTTTGTTTCCATTTTATTTAACCGTGGAGAGCTGACAATTGCGCCATGAACAAACATTGAATGGAACGTGCGCGTCATAAATACACACTATTATTATTATCATCGTTGCCTGTCTCGACTAGCTTCCGTGTTCGTGGTACTTTTGTAAAGCTGCAACAATTACTCGTCTCCTTGAATCCTGTTTTTATATTGAATATATTTTTACAGCAGTTGAGAATTCATTATTATCATGTTTGACATTTTTCGCATCTGTTGTCTTTAAGTACTACTCGGGGGGTCGCGGTGACTAAGTGGATAAGACGCCGGCTCGCTAGCCTGGAGGTCGGGTGTTCCATCCCTGCATTGGCCGAGAAAGTTCATCTCAATTTTCCAGGGTGATTTCTCCTTGTCAGTGATGCAGAAAGAGGGCCTGACAAGGACAGCTGCCTAGTCGTTCGGATGGGACGAAAAACCGAGGTCCCGTGTACACATTGGAGTGCACGTAAAAGATCCCTTGGCAGTTGGAATTCGATATAAGAGCAGGCAAAATTTTCCCTCATAGCACACTGTATCGCTATGCCCGTCTTCCATTAGCCCAGGTTAGGTGCAAAAGAGTAGGACGTTAAACCCATTTCAATTCATTTCCCATTTGTGTCAATTTCTAGGTAACAGATATTGACGATTTGCCTCCGTTAAGGACAGCAGTCATGCAGTTCGTATTTCATTCCGTTCTGTTTAAAACTCGATTTTTAACTTTATTCAACTTAGCAGTGGTAATGATGTTTGTTTGTTTGCATGTTTGTTTGTCTGAGGTAAACATTTAAACACGCACCTGCATCCGTCAGCGAGCAGACGACCAGTTTGTGTCACGAGACCTTGAAATGAGTCGATGTCTGCAACTGATCCTATGTTTCGTCATCTTAGTCACTCTAGGTAAGAAATAGTTTAATAAACTCGTCATTTATAAAATGCGTTAATACTGAAGAATAGTTTCTTAAAGATGCGATACATTATGGGAGATAAGATGCGAGTTGGCAGTTCTCACTATAATAGTTAAAAAATTGATAATGTAAAGGTAATGTGCTGGAAATTTCAGTCAAATTGATCCATATAAAGCCTCGATCATCATTACTAAAGTGAATACGATAACAAGCATAGTATTAATTATCCATTTTTTGATTTAATTGTCAATGAGCGTTTAGCAGCATAAATATGTGATTCTAATCCAGTCAATATCGCCGACTAGCGATGCGATCGAGAGTTGATTATGGCTTGGATATGTAAATTAATGTTAGATTAATAATTTAGATAATATCTAAGACCTATAGAAAGACCTGCAATAGGCAGATTTAGCTCTTGCATAATGTATGTTTAAGGCACCTTTGGTTGTTATATTCATTGACTATTTATAGATCAAAGAGTTTTCAAACAAGAAATTTTTTTTTAAGTTGCAATTTTAAAGGATCCCACATATGTTAATTGTTTCACTCATCGTTAGTGTTGGAATAAGCTACAACCCCAGAATAAAGCACTTCGGCAATCCCATAGAAATGGTCTAGAATAGAAAAAGGCACGTTTAAATGATTTTCCTATTAGGTTTATGCTTAAAAACAAAGCAAGGGTGATAACGCTCTTTACTAATATTTTAAGTTTTGTTTGAAATAAGTTACACGCCGACCATCCATTGAATGAAAATGAAGGCTATACGCATTTTTGACCCGATCTTTATTTACCGGTTAATTGTTTTTGACAGTCCTTCGATGGCTATTCATCGGTATGAAGGCGTTTACAGCACCACGGACGGTTGGAATTTGAAATAACAGACTAGCAAGCCAGCGTCTTACCCGCTAAGCAACCGTGGCTCCTACATAAAAATGTACCGAAACGCCGCTATTTAAGAAATGACCTCAATGCAAGGCGTAATTAAGCCAGTTGGAGTATAACCATAGGACGTTAAACCCCATTTCCTAAAATAGGAGGGTCAACGCCCTTCATACTTGCTTTCAAGCTGCAGCAGTAATAAAAAATATCTTTGCGGTTAAAAGTGTTAGTACGGTGATCACGTGGAGACTGTTCGACTGAGTTCACACCTTGCTGACAAAATGTTGTCCATCAGACCAACTCCACTCGCAAGAACATTACACAATCCGACTAAATTGACTTGAATTATCACGTCAGTTCCATATGTGCCTCTCGTCACGACTGTTTGATTTTTTAATTTTTTTTTCTTTTTCTCTGGCCATAGAAAACTAAACAAACCAGACTGGTGACAAAATGCAACGGGTGCTTAAAATAGAAAGAAGGAGAACAGAAGTAATTAACCTAGATTCCAAATTTACTACTGTTTGTTCAATTTCATCTCATTACGCTCCTTAAATTCTCCTAAGTCCGACGTCTATTATTACAACGTTCCTTAGTAAGACGTCTATTATCACAACGATCCTTTGTCCGAAGTCTATTATCACGTAGTCCGACGGTTATTTATCACAACGCTTCTTAGTCCGACGTCTATTATCACAACGATCCTTAGTCCGACGTCTATTATCACAACGATCCTTAGTCCGAAGTCTATTATCACAACGATCCTTAGTCCGAAGTCTATTATCACGTAGTCCGACGGTTATTTTTGCAACGTTACATTGTCCGACTGTTATTCTTAGTCCCGCTTTTATTTCCACGACGCTAATAAGCCCGACGTTTCTGAACCAACGTTAATTAGTCCGACGCTACCTAGTCCGACGTTGATTGTACCAAAGCTACGTAGTCCGACGTTATTGGCCCAACGTTACTTAGTGAGTTGTTTATTGACAACATTTACCAACCAAAAGCTGCCTAATCCAACACTAATGGAGACAGACCATCATTAAATTTCACGATCTCCGTACCCATGAATTGTAGTTCGTCTATTTACACCAAATCTCTCTGTGTCTCATTTACCCCCTTCTGCATGCCCATTTTGGTTGATGTTTTGGTCTAGAATGGACGAAGGAGTTATGAATAAACATTTTCTGCCAGGTTTTGGTAAATATTCATGATTTTGAGGCGGTAGGATAACGGCGTTATGAGGTTGGCTACGGTGATATGTACAGCAACTAGTTACATGTTTTTAGTATGTTTCTTTAAGTTTATGTATCTCAAAATTTTACCAGTCAACCTCATACAAATTTTAGTACAAAGATATGGTCATTTGTTTATCTGTCTGTAGTGAAAAGCATTCAGCCCAACAAAAATTTGGGGCAAAATTGGAGATGGGCAAAGAGTCCAGAATTAACATTGGTGTCAATGGGGACATTAATAATGGTCTGCCACTTAGTCCGACGCTAATTAACCTGAAGCTATTTAGCCCGACGCTACTTTGTAAGACGTTACTAAATCTGACTCTATTTAGCCCAACGTTTATTGTGCCGACTCTGCTTAGCCCGACGTCTATTTTGCCGACTCTGGTTAGCCTGGCGTTTATTGTGCCGACTATGTTTAGCCCGACTTCTATTTTGCCGACAGCTTAGCCCAACATTTATTGCGCCGACTCTATTTACCCTGGCGTTTATTGTGTCGACTCTGGTTAGCCCAATGTTTACTGTGCCGACTCTGCTTAGCCGGAGGTTACTTCTTCCGATGTTTGCTCGTCCGATGCCATCGTACACAAGGGAGAAACCTTTATATGTCATTTACATATTTTTACAGTTGTGACACAGGATGAATCCTCCTGGAAACCATGCCAACATGGTGCCGGTTGCTTCTGTCCGCCAGGAAAGTTTGGTAAATGTGCCCATGGAGAATGTCACTGCCATGAAGGTAAGTTACTGTCAGAAAAATCTATGGTGCCATTTTATTGTTTGGCCGGTGACACTATCGTCTATGCTATCGCTAACTCGGACACAATTTCACCAAATAGATATTTCCCACATTTCTCAGGCCATGGCCTGGGGAATCTCTCTCTGGCGTCTAATCAAACTAAACGTTTCAATGCGTATGATATTTGCCACCGGAACCTTACAAATCGTTTAGAGATGAGAAGAGGTTATATTATTTACATGGGAGTTAATTCCCTTGTGACATGGGGGGGGGGGGCTAGAGTGCCGCGCTTCGACGTCTAGCTGGCCGGTCACCTCTGGCTTGCGGCTGTGGTTTCGAGGCCTGCTGTGAGCGTATGTGGCATGGGGATAGGGGCACCTTCTCAACCGCGTGGGTTTCCTCTGGGCACTCCGGTTTCCTCCCACTGCTAAAGACCCCTACGCGCATGCGAACTATTGAAGTAAAATTAAAACCATATGTTAGTCCCGAAATGACCTGGTTTGTGTTGAGTGGATGTTAAACCCCATTTCTCTTGGTCTGTACTGTTATGAATTATTCAATGGGGATGCTCGATTCACAATTCCGGAATTGAATTTCAAAACTGGTGGTCAATCGAGTGAAAAGGAGAATTTTGGAGTACTATCGACTGTATAAAAAAATATCCCAACCAGCTGAATTATTTTTTTTTACCTAGGAATACGTCACGATTCTACTCACTCCACCTCAGCTGTCGGAACTGGTAGAACTGTGAGAGGACTGAATTCCGTGTCACTCGATTGTAATTCTGTCGATTCGGGACGTTCTGTACTGTGAATCGAGCATCCCCTATAAGTTTGACCGATTTCTGGACTACTTTATTTCAATCTGATTAAAAATAGATCTATATTTCGTTTCGTTTGTTTTATGCTTTCGATGGTCTACACTATACAAATCAAACTGATCCCGCAGTGAATATTCGCTTGGCCGCCACAATCACTGATAAGGATGACATCGACGAGACATAATGAGTTCGGCATATTAACTTTTTTACACTCAAACATTGTTTTGAAGTATAAGTATTTGTAGTTAAAAAATATTTCCTATTTAGTGTAAATAGGTAAAATGCATCATTTTGCCCGAAGCAGTTAGGTGTTATGTAAACGATGCACGAGCCGTTGAGCCAAACAGATTGCATAGAAATATATGTATATCTGACAAGTTGCAATGGATGGTCCTTTCAAGGGCAGTAGCGAGCGGCTTCGGGCCTATGACGTCATACATTGATAATTCAATCAGCGGTGACGTTTCTATTGGTTTACCCACAGTTACTTGCATTGTACACCAATTAGTCGCCGTAACAGGCCGTTTTATTGGATAAGCTCTCACTTCAATCAAAATGCCAGTAATATAATAACTCTACCAAATCCAATATAGTAAAATTTCGAACTATAAAAAACGAAACGAAATAGGATGTGTGTTTAAATCATTTTGATTTGATTTCGTATTTTATTTAAATATATTGTGTTTTGTCTATTTTTCAGAGAGTGCCCATATGAATTGTGAGTTTAATATAGATTGTGTGAAGTTATGTGATCGACTAGATGCTATTTGTTTTAATGATCATCATTGTCATTGTAACTCTAAACACGTTAAAAAATACGTGGAATAATCTCAGCCAATGAGATAACGGGCACCTGCAGGGCTATTAATAGACTTCATCTTCTTCAGACAGTTTTCATCTGGAACAAAAGTTATCATTGTACTCACAAGAAGTTTTAATTAAATCTATAAAAGGCGCTGATCAGTATTTTTACGGTGATATAGACGGACAAAAATATTCTAAAACTAATAAATATGTAATATTTGTAAAAGTAACTGAGATTTTATATTTGGGGCCATGGTTGTTAAATGCTGGCTCATTAAACCAGGATGTACAGGGTTCGATTCCAGTTTAATCAGGACGGGGATCCCGCAGAATTAAGAACTCTTGGTAGTTTAAATCAAAAATAAGAGTAATGCATGTTTTCATTTGCCCAGTCGATGCAGAGTAGCAAGACATTAAACACCAATTCATTTTATTTGGCTAAGGTAGACCTTAGTTTTTCGTCCCATCTGAAATATGCAAACCTGCCCTTGTTACTGTCTCAGACCCTACACTCCTGACTTTCGAATTGCTGGTTTGCCTTATAGTCCGGGTTAGAATTGAGGGAGGTGCCACCTGGAGAGGTAGAAATTCTCATGTGTTTTTCTTAACCAGTTTTTTTATGCTGAACAAGAATATATATGGGTATCTACGTTTTGGCGGAATATGAAGAGCGCCCTCACTTTTTATTTTATTTTCAGGAGCCTGGAATACAGTCGCAGCTCCTTTGGGAATAACTCTAATAAAAACTAATGTAAAACGTGGTCAAACATGTATCATGTTACTTACTCAACCCATATAGACACTATATATATGAGATTTTGGCGGCCATTTTGAAAAAGCGTCCTAACGGGAAAAGGTTCAGGAAATGGTCTGTTTAGGCTACCTCATCTATTCTTGTACAGCATAAAAATCTGGTCTGGAAAAACTACATGAGAATTTCTACACCATTTCATTTATTATGTCACGGTCACAGGCATTGAAGGGATTAGATAAATTAAATTAAAATTTGGCTATATATTATACTATACTATATAGTCAAGCAATAGTAAAAAGTTCTATTTTAATTTTTTTTTTAATCTCATCAAGTGCCCGTGGTCCCGGTAGGGTTTCTCAGATAAGCGATAACATTTCAAGGGAGATAAATCCATTTAAGGAACCATTGTTCTTTTAAAATGGCGGAAGACAAGACTTCTGTTGTAATTCTAGACGGCGGATCGGCTACACAGTTAGTGGAGTTGGGTCATACAGCATTACATGTAAGTAATTTCACAAATACTGTAAATATGAAGCGGACCGTTGTCGCATTCTGTGATGACACCAATCTGTTTCACAGAGAATTACTTAGGAATTAACTCTGTAACAGATAGTGTCCAAAGCACGTGCGTTGACTGCAGTCATTGGCTCAACGGCTCGTGCAATGTTTACTTAACATCTAACTGCTTCGGGCAAAATGACGCATTTTACTCCTTTTAATACCCATTTACACTTAATAGGAAATATTTTTTAACTTCAATTACTTCAAACGTCGTTATTTATTTTTCTGTTACCTCAAAAAAATGTTTGAGAATTTAATATGTCGGAGTAAAAAAGTTAATATGCCGTACTTATTAAGCCTCGTCGATGTCATGCTTATCAGTGATTGTAGCGGCCAAGCGAATATTCACTGCGGGATCAGTTTGTGATGACACATGCGACAAACTCTTGTGTTAGACCTTTGCACGCATGAATAAAAATAAAGTATGGAATCACAAAGGGGCTACAATGTGATTGTTGGAGAAGGTGAGGTGGTTTTAAACAGTATTTTACATTTATTGCGAAAGGCATAACGAATTGGATACGAAAAACCCGAGGCGGCCTATATTGATTTGCTTCCTGTTGTGCAGGGTGTATAACAGACCTATGTACATTGTTTTAAGTACCGTAAAATATGATATGGACAAGCTGCAATTTGATATTTTTAAGTTATATTTTTAAAATATATTAAATTAAAACCTTAAAATTGATGGTATCTATAAAAACTCCTACCCGATTAAAGAATAATCCTATTAATCCTATAATTCACTATTGTCAGTTGAGAAATTGGCAAAAATATCATTTTCAAATTCAAACTTTTGAAGATAGCTATTGCACGAGGGGAAATGAAAAGCCAAGAAAAGTAATTGACCAAGTTTTATTATTTCCGATATGAAAGATTTATTTGTAAGTGTGGAAAATAATGCCTATGATTGTATAATAGTGAGTTGGCAACCTATTGAGCAAAAGACATAGAAATAAATATGTTCTGACTTTCTTAGAAAATATGAAATTCCCGCTTTAAAGTAACGTAAATTAATAAATGAATAAGGTTAAGTTGATATAATAGTAAGACAGCTTTAGCAAGTTGATGTGGATGGTCCCGACAAAAGCACCACTTTTCCCCCAGATACTACCCATTGCCTTTGTTTTATATTTTTTATAGACACTCTACTTCCTTCAAATATGTTATGGCGGCCATCTTGGATCATGTATAAACCATAACGATTTACGATCGAAAACTGGGTTTCTAAACTTACATTGTCAGTGTCAAGGGCTACAATTATACAATCTACAAGTTGATCAGATTGTTATATAGTTATTGGTGTTTAATAATAATAATAATATAATAATAATATTGTCATTTATAAAGCGCGTTAATACTGAAGAAATCAGTTTCTGAAGCGCTGTTGGTTTTTATATTCACTGATTATTTACAGATCAGGGTTTTGAAATAAGAATGTTTTAAGTTGAGATTTAAAATGGCTCACTGACTGTAGTTGTTTCATTGACTGTGGTAGTCTATTCCATAGAAAAGGACCAGCATAAGAAAAGGCTCGTTTTCCAAGTTGTAAGTTAATGGCTGGAGATTTTAGAAGATGTTTTTTCTGTGTTAATCTTATAGGTTTTTGTTTTGCGTGTATTGTGGTCCTTCTGCACTTACTATTAGACCCTATATTTATCAGTGGCTACTCTGTGAAATTAAACAGATCGATATTTTATTTATTTTCAGGAGGATCCACTGTGGTCTGCTAAACTGATAAAAACCTGTCCGTCCGACATTAAACTCATTCACAAACAGTAAGCTAAGTATACAGTGATACCAGTGATACTTATTATAATAGGGGAGGGAACTAGTGGTTTAACGCGTGCGCGTGCAGTGACATCAAAACGTCGTCCATTGAGTGAAGTAGTATGGTTTCGGTTCTTCGCTTGAACGAGGGTTGCCTGTCCAACTCGTAGGTTTCCCCATCCCCATTCTTCCACAATCCTTGGCGTAAGCTGGTTTTTAAAGATTCTGTATCCGTGAACTCGTTCTTAAACACTGTGTGCGAACTCTGGTTAACGAAATAATGATATACTGTAGAGTTGTCCCGAAATGAGGAACTTTATCGGCTAAAATCGGGATCGAGTCTGGGCACTCCAGGTTACCGAGGTAGTTCCTTGCCAACTGACTCTTCAATACGGTTCATATGATTTCTTTGTGTTGTAGATTTAAGATGTGATTGGTTTGTGGTGTGATTTTCTTGTGTTGTAGATTTTATGAAGCTGGTGCCGACATCTGTATAACGTGTTCCTATCAGGCTTCCCTCGATGGCTATAAACAACATTGTAATATTGATAAAGCTCATGCCATACAATTGATGAAAGATAGTGTTCATTTAGCCCAGGGAGCGGCAAAGGAAACAGAAGCTGTAACGGGTTGGTATTCATGTCATGTATTACTTCACGTTGAAGATAATCACTTCCGAAGTATTTTTTCAGTTTCTTCATTCTAGATTCAAACGTGTTTAAAACAATTAAAATCTAAAATCTCCAAATAATTGAGCGTGGGGGTGGGTGGCCGAATGGTTAGTATATGCGTTCTGTATCATAAGGTCTGTCATTGAGTTCAACAGGCGTGGTTACGATTACCCAATTGTACGTGACAAGAAGTAGGGTCGCCTGTCCAACCTCGTGGGTTTTCTTTGGGGCCTCCGGTCTCCTTCCACTACTAAAGACTCTTACGAGCAAGCTAATTATCGAAATAAAATTGTACCATAATCTATAAGATCTGTAATCGTGTCAGTTGACGTGGTTTCGATCCCGAGCTTGAATCTCAGGTACATAATATGATTGATTGAGTTATCGGATAACAGAGTGGCTAATTATTGATTTTATTTGATTGATTTTACAGGTAGAAAATGTTATGTAGCTGGTTCGGTTGGACCCTATGGTGCCTGTTTACATGATGGGTCTGAATATTCAGGGAATTATGTTGAATCCATATCAATAGAGGTATTATTATATTGATATTTTGACCAATTTTAAACAAGGTGTTGAAGGGAGAAATGGACGAGGGGGGGGGGGCTTCCATGTATTTCTGGGTAACATACATGTACCCTCTGTATGCATTAATAAAATGGAATTGTGGTGGCTAGCCCGGAGGTCCCGGAGGTCGCGTGTTCGACCCACGCATTCGCCGAGACAGTTCATCAGGATTAAACAACGTGGTTTCCCCTTTTTAGTGGTGCAGGACAGAGGGACTGCCGACTGGTAAGGACACCTGTCTAGTTGTTCGGACAGGACGAAAAACCAACGTCTCGTGTTAACATTGGCGTGGACGTAATAGACCCCTTGACAATTGGAATTCGATATAAGAGTAGGTCATGGTACCGCTGCCCGGGCAAAGTTCCCCTCATCCCACACTGTATGGCGGATGCCCGTCTTCCATTAGACCAGTCGGAGGAGAACAGTAGGACGTTAAACCCCATTTCATTTCATTTTTTGGGGGTTGGGATGGCCTAGTGGACTAGAGTGCCGCGCTTCGACCTCTAGCTGGCCGGTCACCTCTGGCTTGCGACTGTGGTTTCGAGCCCTGATGTGAGCGTATGTGGCATACCCTAACCCTTCTCACCCTCGTGGGTTTCCTCCGGGCACCCCGGTTTCCTCCAACTGCTAAAGACCCCTACGCGCAAGCGAATTATTGAAATAAAATTTTAAAAATACATGTTAGTCCCGAAATGACCTAGTTTGTGTTGAGTGGACGTTAAACCCCATTTCTCTCTCTCATTTCATTTTTATAAATGAAAGTATGCATGTTTCCATAGAAATATGTATATGCACGTTGAAATTTATAAAGATTTCCAAAGAAATATGCATGTTATGTATGTTTATATAAATATGTGTGTTCAAATGTATGTTTCCATAGAAATAACCATGTAAATTTCATATGAAATTTGTTTGTATTTACAGGAGTTATCTACTTGGCACTTACCGCGAATAAGGGCTCTAGCTGAGGCTGGTGTCGATTTTCTGGCTATTGAAACAATACCAGCCTTAAAAGAAGCTGAAGCAGTATTGGAAACATTAAAACATTTTCCAAATTTAAAAGTTTTTGTTAATTTCTCCTGTAAAGTAGGTCTTTTTCATATGTTGTTGATTTATGCGAATTTGTTAAAGCCTTCACAGTTTCATGGCACATTAATAGGAGGAAATATGCACGTACCCCATTCATCGTTCGTACCCCATTCATCGATCCATGGAAGTTTCCACGGGTTTTCCGGAGGGGGTTGAGGCGGGGGGGGGGGGTGCCCGTTAGATAAGATCTGTGTAAAGTGAGGTAGTTTCGGTTCCAGGCTTGTTAAGAACAAGTCGCCTGTCAAGTCTGGTCTCGGGTTGCTTCCTGATTTTGACTGAGAAAGTTCTTTGTGAATTGTAGTGGTCCGGGATTAAAGTTTATGCAAGGAACAGCGCATCGGCGGCTTGTCGTTCGCGTGGGTCGTAAAAACGGTAAGCGTACCCACTACAGTAAGAACTCGATGAAATTTTACATTTTGATTAATTTGCAGGATGGTTTCCATACATGTCACGGCGAACGATTAACGGATTGCATTCGCTTGGTTAACCAGTCGTATCAAGTGACAGCTTCCGGTATGAATTGTTCCCATCCGCAGTTTATATCATCCTTGTTAACCAGTCTTCAAGTTGATGACATCACTAAACCTATCATCGTGAAACCTAATTCTGGAGAGGATTGGACACAGGGAATAGGGTATGATATGAACTGTCTTTCCCACAATCTCATTAAAATACACATCTATATTTCGTTTCGTTGTTTATTCTTTCGATGACCTACACTAGTGGAGAACGCTAGATCGGCGACGGTCCTACGCATTTTAGCACATATGACGTCATATATAGATTGTGGGTTAGGGTTAGGGTAAGGGCTAGGACCTGTAGATTTGGTCAAAGTCCCGAGATATAAACAGGGCTAGCCCTAACCCTAACCCATGATCAAGCCTAACCCTTACCCTAACCCACAATTCAGATATGACGTCACAATTTGCGTAGGACCGTCTCCGATCTAGCGTTCTCCTACACTAGTGGGAGTTCACGTCAGAGCTCATACGGGCGGCTTTTGGTCCTATGACGTCAGTACAGAATACACCTAACGCTCACCGTAACAGACTGTTTCAATGTCGAGTCGCTCAGACCATTTAGAACACGTCAATGATACCAACTCTTGCAGATCCTAGTGTAGTAAAGACAAGTAAAACGAAATTTGGAACTATAAAAACGAAACGAAATAGGATCTGTGTTTTACATTTAGTCCAGCTCCTATACATGTAACATTACGAGAACTTTGCCCAGGCAGCGTCATTATCCTATCCCTCTCAAGAGATGTTGACGTACTTGTCAATATTAAGTGTGTGCGTGGGTGAACCTTTGGTCCCAAGTTCACACAGATTCCTCAGACTGAAGTAAAGAACTTTCTGAACTCCCAATCACTGTTTATGGGAAATATCTTTGATCCAGAAACACAACACATTGTAGTTTCTTATTGATGTATTTGATACATTCAAACAAAAGTTTTATAAAGAGCTATATATTAGCTACAATAAGACGAACAATTTTGAGTAAAATCTTGACTTAATATTAGCAAGTGCCTGCTGTATCATAAGGTCTGTCATTGAGTCGACTGGCGTGGTTTCGGTTCACCGGTTGTTGAGTAGGGTAGCCAGACAATCTCTTTTGTTTTGTCCGGATCCTCTGGTTTCCCCCTACTGCTAAAAGACCTCCTACACGCAAGCGAATTATGGAAATGAAATTGGACCATGTCTTAGTCCCGAAATGACCTAGTTAGTGTCGATTGGACGTTAAACCTGATTTTTCTCTCTCTCTGTTGACAGGTGGGTGGGAAGGGATAAAGAAGAGTATTTACTATCCGAGAACGTGGATGAATGGATCAAGCTAGGTGCCAGATGGATTGGTGGCTGTTGCCGGGTATTTCCAGCAGATATTGCACATCTACGTCGAACATTGGAAAACAATAAAGCAATATCATTAGACGGGCCTGTCGTATAAATAAAAGTATTTTACAAATAAATTGTTCGAGTTGTTTTCTCTCCCAGACCAGTGGCGTGTCCATGAATTTGAGCAGCGGGATGGGCGGGGACACTCCAAGGTGTTAGACAACGTCAAGTTTGGCGCTATGTCGGGGAACTACCCGCGAATAGGATAAATTCCGAGGCTTTGGGACAATACTTCTGCTCAATTAGGGGCAGACATGCGTACGATTACAGTGGAGTGAGTCGAGACATTCTCAATCGAGTTCAATCACCTTGGTAAGTAAGTATAGGATTCTTCATCTGATGGACGTAAACACTGTAACAAGAAAACATAAGAAGAAACAATATCGGCTGTTGACTCGTTATATTCTAAAACATTTCTTCACATGCTCAGAAAAACATAAATATAGGGTTAACTACATATATCCTTTACATAAATTAATATTCATGAAGTAATTTACATATTCATGAAGTAATTTACATATTCAAGACCCCTACATTATAATAGTTATTATAATAATATAAATGATGTTTTATGTACAAATGATGAGACACAATATACAATGAGTTGATATTTAATAATCAAAAATATATTTTTTATAATGTGTTTACGTATTATATAATGATGAATTTAACCCACAACAACAGTAACAGCCATTGATTGTGGTGTTTTAAGGTAGATGGCCCCACTCCCTATACTTAAAACACAGATGTGACGTCACCCTTTGATGTTGGCATACCACTATTTCAAATAATCGCACGGGGAACTTGCCAATAGTACTTTATTTATGCCATAAAATCTTTGACTAGTGTGGCGTATTTCACTGTAACAACTCGTGCGATAATAATTAAAATTAGATAATGAAGCAGAATATGCTGAAAATGTCAGTCAAATTGCTCCACGAGACATTACCATTTCAATATTAGGCTAGTCTCTATCGTCATTACTACCGCTGGTACGACACCAAAGTCTCGATTATACATGTACATTGTTGTGTTAAATCATCCATCACAAAACGTATTCAAATTCATTAAATATCGCAGGTCAGCGATGCCGTCGACACTTGATTATGGTCTGGATAAGTTAATTATTGTCCAATTAATAATGTAAATAACTGACCATAATCTTCTGGGTATCCCGGGTAATATCGTTCCGTACTACTCCATTATACCCTGGTTCATTCACGGGTTTTTCACGAATTCATATTATCTGCCCTTGATCGTAGGTCGACTCTACGAACCAATCAAAACACATTTTACATACCTGTCTTAGCTTCATTGTTTACGTTCACTACAATAGTCTTAGTTCTAATAAAATGCAAGTTACTTTCCTTGGCCCAGTCGATTGGTCGATAAAAATAGCAGAAGCATAAAGGGCGGATAATTTGACAATGTGTCTATTCGTGAATAAACCCGGGGTCTAGTGGGGTAGAACAGAACGATGTCTCTGGAGATATCGATGATGGATCATCATTTGCATTTTTCTGACAAATTCCAGTTTCTTCAGGACTGAATCCACACAAAATGAACAGAAATTGATGAATTAAAGTAACTATGCGTGATTTATTTTCTCGGAAAAAATATTTCTCATGACTTAATCCAAATTGATTATTTAGCAATTAATTAATTTAAGAAAAAACAAAATCGGAATATAAACGGGAGATAGTCTAAAATTAGCACTATTATCATAAATTATTCACTTGACACAAAAATAAACTGTAACAGACTTGTCGTTACCCGTAAAAACTCACTAACAGCAGAGTCGTCCTAGATTCAAAAGCTCAAACCCCTAAACAAATATTCTGTAATTGGATAAGGTTTCTCGTCATGCCCAAATGAACTTTGTCTCGTTCATCACGTTAACAAAATTGCAATAAATAGAACGTAAACGAATTGAAGGCGAGCGCGTGTTTAGAGAAATTTGTGGACGGACGACCGACCTAGAGACAATGGTAACAATATACGTTCACATTTAATGGGGGTGCATAGAAATGGTCATTTGCCCTCAACAGTGCGGGACATTTTCGCCTCATCACACTTAACCCTATTATTCATGAAAAGATGTATTTCTAGGTCTGAGATCCGAATTTTTACTTAATGTGCCAGCGTACAACGGACCTGGAAACGAATATGGCGTCATCGCAGCCATCTTGGAATTGCGACAAGTTCCATGTAGATCGTGTGCGAAGTGGCCGAGCCTTGGGTTATTTTCGAGTGCGTCGCCTCCAACTGGGAGTACAGCAAGAACAAGTTTCTTGATTAATGATGAATATAATACTAGTAGTCATGACGGAGAGTACTATTATAATGATGCGAATAAAGGTCATTGCCATGACAACACAGCAGTAAATAGGGAGTGCTGTCATGTCACTCGGACAGTTAGGTACAGATATGCTTAGAATATTAAAATGTACAATTATATTTAGTTATTACAACAGTTATTCCAACTTTACACTAGTTTTAAAATATATATTAATATCAGCCCATCTATATGTACAACAGAGTTATTTTCTCTTTGATACAGGCCCAAAATATGACCTTTGTCTGAATTTAGCTGTACCCTTGCTAATCGTGAGAACCGTTTCAATTAATGTCTCCCCAGTTCAAATAAATTATTTGGTTTGTTTGGATGTACATGCAACATATTCTAGGAATCATTAGCCATCAAGAACAGTAACTCTGTTAAATCAAGAACAGTAACTCTGTTAACCCAACAACAGTAACTCAGTCAAATCAAGAACAGATAACTCTGTTAAATCAAGATTAATAACTCTGTAATACCTAAAGAAGAAGCTATTCAGTACTACATACATAGTTTGAGCATGGTTTATACAGGCCTGTTATATACATCTTCATTATACATAATGTATACTATTTAATAAAAGATACTAACAATACCTAAAACAGAATCGTTGAGAAAAAAAATGTGGGTTATTACCTGAAGTCTACCAAACTGCAGTCTATCTAGAAAATAGGCTACAGAGTACAGTACTCAATCCATGTTAACACAATTGATAAACTAGTAAATTATTTAAAACTTTCGGGAAATCAGATAAATTTCCTTAAAGTAACTTTATTTTATTATGTCCAGGGTCTTACAGAACCTTACCAAAATCTTTTTCAGGGGGCACACACCCTTTTAGCGTGACATCATATTCCAGGGGAGAGGGCAATGCAACCTAGACACGACCTGGCAATGGGCCTGTTAAAACAGCAATATATTATCAGTGTATACAGTTTTTGAATTGAAATAATACTGAATTTTACAAATCTCTACATCTCTCAAACAAAGTTTGAAAACTTTTTAAATATTCATTACATGTATGTATATTCAAGCCTTTTAATTTCTGGTAGATATTCTAGAACTATATTTAAAGGTAGATATTCCAGAATTATAATTTAACGAATATATTCCAGAATTATAATTAAAGGTAGATAATCCATAACTATAATTAAAGGTAGATAATCCAGAATTATAAATAAAGGTAGATAATCCAGAATTATAATTAAAGGTAGATAATCCAGAATTATAAATAAAGGTAGATAACCCAGAACTGTAATTAAATGTATTTAATCCAGAACTATAATAAAAATTAGATATTCCAGAATTAAAGGTAGATAATCCAGAACTATAATTAAACATGCATATTACAGAATTATAATTAAAGGTACATATTCCAGAATTATAATAATAGGTAGATAATCCAGAACTATAATTAAGGGAGATATTCCAGAACTCCAATTAAAGGTAGATAATCCAGAATAATAACTGATTAATCAATGAATATTTATGAGCATGTCACATCCTAATTATGGGAGCTTCTATGTCCTGCCTTCAATTGATCTAAGTGATAGAAAGTAGGATCAACAAAGACCAGTTTGAACCTAAAGCACACAATATGATCCACTGTAGACCAGTTTGTACTCGATACAGTAAGATCACTGTGGATCAGTTTGTACTCTATAGAGTAAGATCACTGTGGACCAGTGCATGTTCCTTTCGCCAAATCAGAACAAACAAGAGAGAGAAATGTGGTTTAACTAAAAATAGACACAAACTTGGTCATTTTGTAAACAACATATGGTTCAATTTAATTCCGATAATTTGCTTCTGCCTGGAAGTGTTTAGCGGGCCTGATTGGAAGGCTACCCTACTCCATGTCACACACAAGTTGGTAAATAAAATCTCACCACTCAACTCCATGACAAACCTCATTGATAGAGAGAGAGAAATTGGGTTTATCGTCCACTCAACACAAACTAGGTCATTTCGGGACTAACATATGGTTTTAATTTTATTTCAATAATTCGCTTGCGCGTAGGGGTCTTTAGCAATGGGAGGAAACCGGAGTGCCCGGAGGAAATCCACGAGGTTGAAAAGGCGCCTCTATCTCCGTGCCACATACGCTCACATCAGGGCTCGAAACCACAGCCGCAAGCCAGAGGTGACCGGCCAGCTAGAGATCGAAGCAGCGCCGCACTCTAGACTACTAGGCCATCTCATCCCCCCCACCCCCCGGATCCCCACTGATCTATTAACCGCACAAGTTACAGAAGAAAAATACCAGAATAAACAGAGATCAATAAATATTACATACATGTATATATATCCACTGATCCCTAAATTCCATTCAAAATGATCAAAAGTTTAAAAAATAATCATAAATCACTACACAAAAGACAATCTGTAAATAGGAAAAATGATCGATGTGAACTTTAGAAAATGTTGACCCTGTATTTCGTCCATATTTCACGACATACATCAACGATTGAGATGATTATGCACAAGTCTTCTATTTATTTATGACCATATAAGGATATTTTTACACGACATGTCAACATCAATATCCCTGTTTTAAACACCATGCGTAAACCGTGCTGTAGAATAAATTCTCACCCTGTAATTCTGCGTAAAGTTTTAATTATTTTTTTTGTTAGTTTCTTTTTCTGTTAATAAACCTACAACACTGCACCACAAGATTCTTTGAATAAAAATAAAAACGAAGAAATGTTCACCATACGTTGTATGATATAAATATAATATACCCTAGCAGTCTTGTATAGTCCCATATATATTATATACAGCCTTATAAAGTACTCTCAACAACATCACATTTAAAAAAAAAAATCTTCTCATTACGGCAGCAAAAAAAACCCTCCGCACTTATACGAACTTCACACTGAACAGTCCAAAGAGTCGGTTATTCTCACCCTGTATCAACAGCTGTAGTCCAAACTGTAAAACCCAAATCGCTTTTCGTGCTGCCAACTACCATTAACACATATTCAAAAAGTTTAAGATGCTGTTTTCTAACTGGTCGTTGCTGCCTCTCCATCACCAAGCATGGTGGACATTCCAATCGCGGAGATTATTTTTGGCTCTCAAAAACCAACCAACTCAATGAAGTAGAATCAAACCATTCTCAAGTCTTCCCCACCTGTTTCACCATTTCTCTGTTTTAGAAGCCAGTCATAGTGGAGCCATGCCAGGTCTCGTCATTGAAACATGTAAGTGGAGCCATGACGGATCCAGGCCATGGGATTAATGGAGTGATACTGGATCCAGAAATGTCATCAGTAGATCCATACCTGACCAAGAGATGTGATCAGTAGAGCCATGCCAGATCAAGATTAGATCAGTAGAGCCATACCGGACCAAGAGATGTGATCAGTAGAGCCATACCTGACCAAGACATGTGATCATTAGAGCCATACCGGACCAAGAGATGTGATCAGTAGAGCCATGCCAGATCAAGATGTGATCAGTAGAGCCATTACGGACCAACAGACGTGATTAAGGGAGCCATGCAGGACACAGACATACGAGTAAAGGCGCAATGCCAGATACAAACGTGATTAGGAGTCATGCAGGATCCAGTCATGTGATCAGTGGAACCACACCTGATTTAGACAAGTAATTAGTTAAGTTGCCCGGATCTTCACATATAAAAGGTACTTCTGTATTTGATCTGTTTTTTGCGAAATAAATGATCATTCAATTCACTACAATTTGAGCTGAAGATGCCATTGTCATGCCCATCTCCACGTAATCGCCATCCTCTACACTTTGTTCAAAATTATTTCCACACCATATAAGGATTTTTTTTTAAAACTTATTTTTACGGATGATTAAACTGAGATTTCATAACTTGTGTCATACAAACTACGATTCTTTTCTTCACGCTGCTGTTTTTTATTTTCCATGGCCGCCAAATGTCTGTTTCTCTGATCAACAGCATCACTGACTTCCAGCGCCCGAACAAATGATAATGGTCGACCGTGATGGTCAGGATCGCCCCCTTGTGGTATGTGCGAGTTGGGCATTGAGCGATTATATCCCGAAGTTAACGGTATATGTGGTGGCGCCCCTGATCTAGGAGTATGTCCCTTGTTTGCGTGTGAGTATTCGTTCCTATATGGAGAATTGTTTGAATGGTTTAACACGGGTTGTGAACCTGATTTTGGAACAAACGTATTTCCTGATGGGTGTGGTCTACTTCCTCCTCGACTAACATGGGTAACAGGATGACCTCGTTCATTGCCTCTATCTGGAGTGTGACCTCTCGCTCGATCAGGGGTATGACCTCTATTTGTCTGCGGGCGCATATTTCCACGGTAACCGCGATCAGGGCTGTTAATACTGTCGGGGGAAGAAAGGGAGGCATGTTTCGGAAGAACGACATCATCTAGCGTAGCTATTGGTGCACGGCGACTGGGATGAACATCTAATCTGTCCTGTGATGAGGGACGTGAACGCTGCGGTGATCTTTCGTAATAATTTTTTGTTCGGTAAATTTTGGGGGATCCTCTCCCCACAAGACTGCTGTGTGATTGAGCGGCTTGTAGCGAGGCCCCGATAGACGTGGTCTGAGAAGAATCAAATAAATTAGTATAGGAACCATTTTTCTTTTGTGTGGGTGGTGAAGGTTCACAATCCAATGATTGGCTGCCTTTATAATCGTCGACGTCATCGTGATAAATCGCCCGCGTCTGAAAATATAAACCATTTAGTTAATACACCGCCACATGCTATCAAATCATTAATAAAAATTCGGACCAGGTTCAAATAAAACCATATATAGTTCATTATAAATATTGGCAAAAGACATTTAACAGATTTTGATATTTACTTTTATAAGGCTAATGATGGTGTTATAATCGTTATTTCTTGACCACCCCGATGTGTCTACTCACTACACCAATCTTATAGGCAGAACCTTATATCATACAGGGGAGGGAGGGAGCGAGAAAGAGATGGGGTATACCCGACACAAAGTAGGTTATTTCGGAATAACATTTACTGGAAATGGGGTTTAACGTCCACTTGACACAAACCAGCGGTTTTTAGCAGTGGGAAAAAACTGGAGGACCCTGAAAAAAACCCTTAAGTTGAACAGACGACTCTACAGCCCCTTATTGAACCACCCTACTCCTTGTCTTAAACAGGTAATATCTGATGAACTATATGTCCTGTAGCAACATGTGTCTATATATTGATTTATTGAACCTGGTTTAAAACGAGATAATTACTGGTTGCAGATGTTACTACAATTACACAAAAATTATAATCAATTAATTTCTAAAATATTTGATAAATAAAAGTGTGTGACATATTTCATTGTATTTAACAAGGTTTTGACATACCAAAGATTGGAGAAATCATTAAGTGAAATACTTGAATAACCAATGAAATTATAGAGACAATCTCCCAATATTTCATCTGAAGACAAGCAGTAGAACACCACAGACAGTCTACTACATATTGATACTTAACAGTACCACTTTAAACCTGATTTTACTTCCTAACATGTATCAGCGACATGATGGAAAAGTTATTACTTTCACATTCAAATTTTAATATCAAGATCTCTTTATTGTAAATAAATGATGGAGAGATATAAATGAGGTATAACGTCCAGTCAACATAAACTAGGTTATTTCCAGACTAACATATGGTTTAATTTCATTTCAGCAATTCGCTTGTATAGAGAGAGAGAGAGAGAGAAATGGGGTTTAACATCCACTCAACACAAACTAGGTCATTTTTGGACTAACATATGGTTTAGTTTTATTTCAATAATTTGCTTGCGCGTAGGGGTCTTTAGCAGTGGGAGGAAACCGGAGTGCCCAGAGGAAACCCACGAGGTTGAGAAGGCACCCCTATCTCCATGCCACATTGCTCACACCAGGGCTCGAAACCACAGCCGCAAGCCAGAGGTGACCGGCCAGGTAGAGGTCGAAGTGCGGCACTCTAGACGACTAAGCCATCCAAACCCCCCTCCCCGCTTGCATAGGGGTCTTTAGTAGTGGTAGGAAACCGGAGTACCCGGAGGAAACCCATGAGGTTGAACAGGCGATCCTAACCCTTGTCACACACAAACTGTGAATCCAAACCCCACCACATAACTCAATGATAAACCTTAAGATCTAAAGTGTTGTTAACATGTTTCAACCAGTAATCATCAATCAATATTATTTATATGAATATTTTGTGCTGGGAGAGGAAAGAACGTTACAACATATAAATATCTACATTAAAATTATATCCCAAACATAGAAAAATTGTTACTATTCTCATTAAAAATATCAAATCATTTCATGTTATTGAATTCTCATCAGTCACTTAGCAACCAATGGGTAGTTACAATGTATATAACAGAAAGAATAGTCATTCAGAAACGCAAATATCACTGTTTTAATCACTTGATACCAAGAAATGAAATGCGGTTTAACGTCTTACTGCTTACTGCTTTGCACCGACTAGATTAATGAAGGCGCATAATTTATAAGCCATACAGTGTGCTAAGAGGAAAATTTTGCTCAGACAGACAAGTGAGGGATCATCGAAACCACTTGACTGGAGTCCCTGAAAGCGACCAGAGTTAGACCATTTGACCCCCCCCCCCCTCTTGAATAAACAAGTTACTATTAAAACATGCAGAGAGAGAAACTAAATAATGATATCAGTATTATTAGAGAATGATGTAAAACATCACTGATCTCTTCAAGATGTATTTCTTTGATAGCTGGGACTAGAAATTTTAACGATGAATTAGATCAGATTTAGATAAAGGGCTGTCCGTTCTTGCTATAAAAGTTCAAAGGTAGATAACGTAAAATGGATATACTGAAAATTTCAGTCAAATTACAGTGTTTGAAGTTTTGACAAGAGAGTTTGATTGTCAAGTACCTTTGCTCAGATACATGTAATAAACAAGTTAAATTATTAAATAAAGTAAGGGGTTCTAATCCATTCAATATCATGGTCATTCAGTCAAATTACAGAGTTTGCAGTTTTAACAAGATAGTTTGGTTGTCAAGTGCCATTGCTCCAATAATAAACAGAGTCTTATTTATCCATTTTAATGTTAAATTATTAAATGGAAAAATGGGTTCTAATCCATTCAATATCATGGCCATTCAACGGTCTAAAGAGTTGATTGTGGGCTTGCCATGTGAATAAATGTCTAAATAATAATTCATATAACATTTGAGGCCACAATAAAGACCTGCTATAGGCAGATTTTTTCCTTATATTATGCCTCATTCATTTTATCAAAGAAATACATCTCTTTAATTTTAATAGAACAGTTTTTCTATGTACAGGGGCCTTATTCACGAAATTTTAACTAAGATAAAATCCAAATTTTAGTTATTTGATTAGATAATATTAGATTGATTTTAGTGCTTAGCCAATCAAAACGGAAGTATCTACTGAAATTTGGATTTTATATCAAGTTAAGATTTCGTGAATCAGGGCCAAGGTAATTCATTTTCTAATTAATAAATTTATTAAAGACGAAAATATTCTATTATATCTCTATTGTATTAAATAAATCATATTTATCAATAACTTTCTACGGTTTTAAATCATATCTATTAATAATATAAATATTCTATTTAATTTCTATAGTAACAATTGGTTAAATTTCTATAGTATAAATTATATTTATCAATTTTAATATACAAATACTGGTAATTACATATCTATAATTTCGATTATCAATAATATAGACAAATAGTTAAAGAGGTGTATTCTGTATTCTATTTTATTATATTAATGAGAAATAATAAGTAATTTTCAATCGACTTGATGCCTGTCTTGAATGAGTTGGTGGTCTCATCAAGTAAAAAAGGAGAGGGATGGGGTTTTACGTCAATCAACAAATGGTACAATTTTATTTCAAAAATTTGCCTGGACATTGGGGTATTTAGCAGTGGGAGGAAACCAGGGGGACTCTGAGAAAACCCACAAGGTTAGACAGACGACCCTACTTTAGGCAGTAAAGCATGTTACAATTTCATTTCAATAATTTGCTTGTAGAGGTAGAGGTATTTAGCAGTAGGTGTTGACACCCACTCAACACAAACTAGGTCATTTTGGGAATAACATATGGTTCAATTTCAAGTCAATAATTCGATTGTGAGTAGGGATTTTTAGCAGTAGGAGACAACCACAGAAAACTATGCTACTTAATTCAGTGAGAGACGATGATCTACGTGTTTTATCTTTCACTCTCTCCTGATTAATTGATGTAATGATATATTACGCTATTATTGAATCTTGAATCTATCAGTCTTATTAAAAAGAGAGACAGAAATGGGGTTTAACATCCACTGACTGTAAACGTGAACCATCTTATTAAAACCACATCGGATTGCACACAAGGATATTTATTAGCTGTGGGAGGACAACCAGAGAAAAGCCAGTAGAGTTGGAATGTGGACTTGAAACCACAACTCCTGATTCAATTGAATTTTCACGTCTAATTAAAACCATCAATACTCGCACTTGAATACACCCCTTTTATACATGTTACCTGTTGTTATCATGCAACTGACCAATCACAACACGTACGTACGTCACATGACATCAAAACACGAAGGATGCCGATATTGTGAAATATACAACCTTATCAATTACTCACACTGTTGTTTGGTGGATTGCCGTCATGGCGAATTCCGTTAGTTGACTCCGAGTAAATCTTCACGTCTTTATCGGCAGCTACGTAAGTTATCTTCGACGAATGTACATTAATCGTTCTGGTCTTGGGAATGTATGAAATAAGTCTGGATAATAAAAATGAACAATATATTAGGTCTAGACAATAAAATATAATATTTGAATGTTTACTTTGACTTTTGAAATAAATATCCTGCATTTCGAATATTATGGAAAATACTGAGTTAGGACTTAGGTCCTTGAAGTAAAATATTCATGGTGCTTTGATTCAATCAGATTTAAAAAAGAAAATGTCTTCTAGTGTTGAATGTATAGTGTATATTTTCAGCTGTGTATTTTTAATTCATCATATCTGTTTAAATATTGGTCAGATATTCTTTTAAAGCGGTATTACAGAAGATTATATAAAGAACGGTCAGATAATGTAAAATGAAAATGCTGAAAATTTTTGTCAAATTACTTCACTCCGAGCCGATAAAACCAAATTTCAAAAACACTTTTGTCACTGATACAGGTGTTAGGATAATAAAGTTTTGGTAAGTTAATTAATGTCTAATGAATAATGAAATAACATTAAGAACCTAAAGAAAGACCTGCAATATGCCATTTTAGCTCTTGCATAATGAATGTTTAACCCTTAAGCTGCTGAATTGTTGACGTAACATAACGTCGCCAACTGAATTGTTTTCGGTATACATGTACGACGTTGGGTGTCTCTACTAAATCTGGTATAGCTGTGTCCAACACTTCCTTTGCAGTTAGCCGTGACTTAACGTCACTGTTTTTGGACATTTATCATCACATACGTAAACAAAATCTTCGTAAAAAAATATAAACAATTCAACAAGAGTGACAGCAGACTGCGCTACTTTCGTTTAGTGAAACACCACCTATTGAACATGGAAGTTAACAGTATTACACCACCCAGAAATAAATACAATCGGAAATCCTGACAAGGGTTAATAGATTCAACTTTCACAGAATTATAGTCTCTACAAAGGATTTAAGTTCACTTCCATGATGATCACAGGCTTTAAATAGATGAATCAACTGAAAAAAAAGCTGATTGGCACAATGGTCCCTTCTTATTGTGACGTCATACTAAAAACTGAATTGTTCGGCAATTTTCCAAGGAACGAGCATGCCACACTTTAAGTTTACAGTACTGGAATTTGTGGAGCCTTAGACTTTTTGCAAAAAATGGCGCCCTCGAGAGGAAGAATAACAAGAAGATGGAGAACATTTCAATAAATATTTTACAAAGGGAAATGGGGTTTGACATCCTACTGTTCTGCACATACTAAGCTAATGAAGACGGGCATATGCCATAGAGTGTGCTATGAGAGAAATTTTACCCGGACAGTGGCACTACGACCTACCCTTATATCGAATCCAACAGTAAAGGAATATTTTATGTGCACAATAATGTGTACACGGGATCTCGATTTTTCGTACCACCCGAACGACTAGACAACTGTCCTAGTCGGGCCCTCGGTCCTACACCACTGAAAAGTGAGAAACCACTCTGGAAAACCCTGATGAAGTTTCTCGGCTAACATAGGGAGCAAATCCACGACCTCCAGACTAGCGTGCCAGCGTCTTACTCACTTAGCCACTGTTTACAAAGATAGGTTGCCAGGCAACGAAACATACGCCCACAGCAGCTAAATCGTCTGGGCAGTCAACAAGGGTTGTCGCATATTTTTACTAATTTCGGTAATGAAACATTTGTAATACACTAAAAACTGATTAAGAGTAACAACTCATTATGTAATTATCAGAAAATCATTAGAATTTGATTGCTTTTTATAAAGTTTTACCCCACGCTAACAATTAGTATATACATGAAACATTTAATATCATGGATTTAGCTGTTAAGTTATCTAAATTCATTGAAAATCAAAATACTTGTTTGTTTCAACACCTTAAACTCTATGTATCAATCTGAAGTCAATCGGATAGTAACTTTGGTCTCTATAGCGTCACAAGAATTTTTGAAGTTATCAAGGGAGATAACTCTGGCAGTAATTATTTGAAATCGCTGAAAATCAATAGGCTTCTTCGTCTCATGACCTTAAACACTGTGTATAAATCTAAAGTCAATCGGATATTAACTTTGGCCTCCAAAGCGTCCACAAGATTTTTTGAGGTGATCAAGGGCCATAACTCTGGCACTAACTATCGGAAATCGCTGAAAATTAATAGGTGTCTTTGTCTTATGACCTTAAACACTGTGTATAAATTTAAAGTCAATCGGATATTAACTTAGGCCTCTAGAGCGTCCACAAGATTTTTTGAAGTGATCAAGGGCCATAACTCTGGCACTAATTATCGGAAATCGCTGAAAATCAATAGGCTTCTTCGTCTTATGACCTTAAACACTGTGTATAAATTTGAAGTCAATCGGATATTAACTTTGGCCTCTAGAGCGTCAACAAGATTTTTCGAAGTGATCAAGGGCCATAACTCTGGCACTAATTATCGGAAATCGCTGAAAATCAATAGGCTTCTTCGTCTTATGACCTTAAACACTGTGTATAAATTTAAAGTCAATCGGATATTAACTTTGACCTTTAGAGCGTCCACAAGATTTTTTGAGGTGATCAAGGGCCATAACTCTGGCACTAATTATCAGAAATCGCTGAAAATCAATAGGCTTCTTCGTCTTATGACCTTTAACACTGTGTATAAATTTGAAGTCAATCGGATATTAACTTTGGCCTCTAGAGCGTCCACAAGATTTTTTGAAGTGATCAAGGGCCATAACTCTGGCACTAATTATCGGAAATCGCTGAAAAACAATAGGCTTCTTCGTCTCATGACCTTAAACACTGTGTATAAATTTAAAGTCAATCGGATATTAACTTTAGCCTGTAGAGCGTCCACAAGCAATTGTGGACGCCGGACCGACGGACGGACGGGGGCGACGACAATATACGACCACATTTCAATGTGGGCGTATAAAAATGAGAAGAATGTAAGAATACTTACTTAGGCCACTGTGGACCACTAACTATATAACAACAGTTCTTATAACAACCTCTATCAAACGGATTATGACCACCTTTAAATTTACCCGTCATCTGGAAAAAAAAAGGAAAATAAAATATACTATTATTGTATCAGGAGGATACGAGAAGAGAAAATGAAATGAAATATGGTTTAACGTCCTACTCTTTTGCACCTTACCTGGGCTAATGGAAGACGGGCATACGTCATACAGTGTGCTATGAGGGAAATTTTGCCAAGGCAGCGGTGCTACGGCCTACCCTTATATTGAATTCCAACTGCCACAAGGGATCTTTTATGTGCACTCCAATGTGTACACAGGACCTCAGTTTTTGTCCCATCCAAACGACTAGGCAGCTGTCCTTGTCAGGCCCTACTTCTGCATCACTGAAAAGGGGAAATCACGCCAGAAGATCGAGATGAACTTTCTCGGCCAATGCAGGGATCGAACACCTGACCTCCAGGCTAGCAAACCAGCGCCTTATCCACTTAGCCACCTTGACCCCCCCATACGAGATGAGGGATGGCAACTAATTAACAATATCTAAGTTGAAGCCATTGTAAGTCAAACCTCATACACATACATGGAGCTGAACTTCTTTGATTCTGATCAAAATACAGTTGTGAAATGGATTTATCTGCTGTATCATTCCTATTATTTCATAGAATATAATTTATATAGATGGAGCTTTAACTAGGATCTAAATGAAAATAAAGCGTTGGATTGGGTATTTCCAGTATTGTATTGAAAATTGAGTGTACCTGTTCATTTGTGGTTCTTCCTCTAGATACTAGCACCATATGAAAACCTGTTAACCCTATCACCGGTACAAACAGTAGCCCAATTATACACATTAATACTATGCTGATTAACTTGTTAAAGATATATAATATAATAATATGTGACTGGCGACAGCTAAATCAGTCTTAAGTCACACAAGTAGATTTCTAATTACACACTAATTTGTGTCCGAGTGCAGAAATTCTCAAAATTTGGTTTTGACCATTTTTGAATACTTTAACATGTTGAATTATGTCAAGTTTAGTGGCTGTTTGGCATTTTTAACCATGACTTTTGTCATGTATAGCAGAAATTTTGAAAGTAATCTTTAAACAAAGTTTTCTCGAAATAGGCCTTTCTGGACTCCCAGACTTTGAACTTGAATATCTCGACTATGGAGTAAGGTAGAAAAATGATTTTGGTATCATTAGACAGCTTTACAATGACATATACAACTCATTTTTGAAATTGTGGTCATTAAGACTCATTTCGTTGTCACCGATCAAATATTTGTAAATGTGGTTTGTCTGTCTGTTTAGGGTTGGCGACTACATTACACTGGGGCTTTTTGTGATGCAAAGTCACCATGAAAAGTCCTGCATATATATATATATATATATATAGAGAGAGAGAGAGAGAGAAACCATGCAAATTGACTCAATGACAGACCTTATGATACAACATACACATGCTAACCATTCGGCTATCCAACCCCCAACTCAATGACAGAACATATGATCTAAAGCGCAAATGTTAGACCATTCTACCACTCAGCCCTTGTCAAAGGTGTGATCAAAACAATGCCAATTGGACTCAATGACAGAGAGAAGCGTGGGCTTTTAAAAAATGGGGTTTAACATCCAATTGACACAAACTAGGTAATTTTTGGACTAACATACATGTATGGTTCATTTTTATTTCAATAATTCGTAGGTGTCTTTAGCAAGGGGAGGAAACCAGAGGACAAAGAGAAAACCCACAAGGTTGTACAGACAACCCTTCTCCTTGTCACATACAACCGGGCAATCGTAACCATGGCAGTTGAATTTATGACAGACCTTATGATACAACACGCTGCACGTACGCACTAACCATTCAGCCATCCAATCCCCCTCAAAATAAAAAGACTCTAGATCGTTATCTTAAAGCCGCAATAACACTCTTGTTGTAACCGAATAATATTTTAGAATATTCCAATTAAATGATGATATAAATTTCATCTTAACACACCTATTTTAAAAAATTGGTAAAAATTCAACCAATTGATTTGAAAAGTCTAACGTGGACCTTTTCAAATGTGATTTGGATTTTTCAATATTTTCGAACCCTCTGGACAAGTAAAATAGGTTGTAATGGATAATTTACACAACAGGTAAGACACTAAAACATCTAGTACTTAGAATAAGGGTATTATTTATTTTCTCGAGCTACCAAGCCAGCAAGAGTGTTATTGTCCCTTAAACTATTTTTCATGCTGTTCTGATCTCCATTTGTGACAGTCTATTGTAGACAGGTCTCAACAGGTCCTGTGTTACATTTTATGTTTAAAAGGATACGAAACTATGGTGCCAGCTTCTGTGATATTATCTCGATGATCAAGGATATAGACTAAACATTGGGAAAATAAACTCAACATGTGCAATGATAAAGATGTTAAAAATAAAAAGAAAAATCGATAATTTCTTCTTCCTATACAATTATTTAACCATGGACAATGGTGATCAAAAGTCTGAAATATAAAAAAAAATACAATTTTATTCACATTAATAAAGTAATGGGCTAAGCAGCTAAACTTGCTGATGACCTGGAGGTCGTGGTTTGACTCCCGGTGTACCGTGTTGGAGAGAATAATGGGACTAAAGCTTCACTCGACACAAACTAGGTCATTTCGGGACTAACATAAGGTCCAATTTTAGTTCAATAATTCGCTTGCGTGTAGGGGTCTTTAACAGTGGGAGGAAACCGGAGAAAACCCACAAGGTTGGACAGACGACCCTACTCCTTGTCACATAGAACCGGGGATTAGAAACCATGCCAGTTGACTCAATGACAGGCGTTATGATACAGCACACACATGCTAACCATTCGGCCATCCACCCCACCCCCCCCCCAAAATATGAATAGGATTACAAAGGGTTCTTTTACATGAACACCAATGTTCAGGCACACCAGAGCACACACTTGTCTGAACTTAGGTTTTTTGACCACCAATGACTTTACTTGTCAGTCTTGCATTATTTGAAATCTGTTTGATTGATCACTTTCTGTAAAAGGCTTTTTTTTAATTTCTAGAAATTGTTCGTCTTTCAAATACAATTTATATCCTAAACGTGTCTACTGGCACTTTTAAATTTTACTTCATTTAATTAAATTACAATTGAATAAAATGGCAATTAAGAATTATTTTAGAGTTGATATGATTTGTGTGAATGTTAGTGATAAGATGTGAATCCACCATGTTTTTTATCCTACTTGTACAAGCTACTAGTGTGTAATAATCAATATATTGTCAATAAATATATAATATATACAGTAGAACTTGCTCGGGCGTGCACTCCTAATCAGCGAACACTTGCTTCAACGAGCACCAAAAAATCCTCCCAAGCGATTTTTAAGTAATTTAACCTCTACTAAACACGCACCTGTTCAACGCGTGCAACGGGCACCACGATTAATTCCCTCCGTAAAATTTCTACTGTTTCAACGGTCACTCCTCCAACAAAACATTGCCCATTCAACGGCCATTGTTGAATGATACCATCTTGTCGTTCTTTCTTTGAAACAATCCCGCTAATCCCGTGAGTAGTAGTTAATTAACTGGACCCCCACTGATCAGGTAAAAAGAAATGTAAAAATAACAATCAACCCGGGATTATCTGTTAATTAATCTTTTGTTTTATTAACACTTAACGGAACATTATTTGATACTGATTGAATAAAATGAAAGTACCGCGTTTTTTCCATTGCAACTTTGTTGTTAGACGTTTTAGCGCCCCCTATAATATTACATACAGAGTTACACCCCCTGTAAACGGTGATAAAATCAGCGATGGATTTTTTGTTGATGTGCTTTTTTGATAAAATAAAATTAATTCATCGATTTCCTTCACAAAAATGGATAAATATTATCAAATGCATCACAATGGTAGACAGTAGTATCGAAGGTTGGTCCACAATGACAAGTTTACAGAAGTTATGTTCGAGATTTGAGTAAAGAATTTTCGTTCGGCGCAAGATTCAACGGCACTCAAATTTATCGATGCAAGTATTGATGTTCGCTCCCAATGCACCCAAGCGTAATTAATTTATGTCAGCACAAAAATTGCCGAGATTTTATTAAGTGGTCGCGTAATCGCTAAAATAGTTGGGGTGGGAAATTCACAAATTCACGGCATTTTGAAACGCTTTTAGACGCTATGAGTATGATGAAAGTAAAAGAAATATTGGAGGCCAGAGACCCAGTATTACTAAACAAACACGTATACGCGACTACTTTGAATTCACAACTAGATAAAAAGTACATGTATTGTTATTGTTATACTACATGAATAAAACAATATATGCAATCTATATCTTTATTTTTTGTGGGAGGTGTTGGGACAATATTGGATACCTCTAGTCAAAGAGCACCTCCATTAAGCAAGCATTTTTGAATTTCCCTTGGGTGCTTGCTTAATACAAGTTCTACTGTGGATCAATTATTCATCTATTATATCTCTATACTAATTGTTTACATCATTCACTACATCATAGGGCTGCTATATATATACTGCTCTGCTCCTAACCTGGGCGAATGAAGACGTGTGAACACCATACAGTGTGCTACAAGGGAAATCTTACACAGGTAGTGGCACTAAGGCCTACATGTACTCTTATACCAAATTGCAACTGCTGAAAGGGGGGTTGGGAAGGCCTAGTGGTCTAGAGTGCCATGCTTCGACCTCTAGCTGGCCGGTCACCCCTGGCTTGCGGCTGTGGTTTCGATCCCTTGTGTGAGCGTACATGTATGTGGCATGGAGATAGGGACGCCTTCTCAACCTCGTGGGTTTCCTCCCACTGCTAAAGACCCCTACGCACAAGCGAATTATTGAAATAAAATTAAACCATATGTTAGTCCCGAAATGACCTAGTTTGTGTTGAGTGGACGTTAAACCCCATTTCTCTCTCTCTCCAACTGCTGACAGATCTTTTATATGAATTCCCACCCTAACAACTAGGGGGCTGTCATTGTCTGGCCCTCTACAATATCTATACTAACTGTTTACATGATTAACGTATTTATCAATGTACCAGGGGGACAATTTACTAAATTAATTTACAAATGTAGGTCATTTTAGACAAACTGATTAGCAGTAAATATTCGAAAAGGATAACTTTTGTGCTGGCTAATTGGCTTTCAATAATAATTCATAAAATAATGTGTTGGTATAAGAGTATATAAAATGTGTAAAAGAAACATTTTCCTCTAATCAGTTTATGTGTACATCTAATGTACATGTACGTTTGATGCTATCAAGGCCGGATGATGTGAACACTGTTTTTACCTATTATATTGTTTTTTTTACCTCTACCCTAATACTGTTCTTACCCATTATGTTGTTCTTACCCCTAACCACTTTAATATTGTTCTTACCAATTATATTGTTCTGTTACCACTACCCTTAAAACTGTTTTTACCTATCATATTGTTTTTTTTTACCCCTTTCCTAATACTGTTCTTACCTATTATATTGTTCTTACCCCTACTATTGTTCTTACCCCTACTATTGTTCTTGGTTCTTACACAAAATATTGTTCTTCCTATAATATTTTTTTGCCCCTAATATTGTTTTTGCCCCTAATATTGTTCTTACTCCTAATACTGCTCTCACCCCATCTACTGTTCTTCCCCCTACTATTGTTCGTACCCCAAATATTGTTCTTCCCCTAATAATGCTCCCTAATACTTTTCTTACCCTAATACATGTACTGTCTCTAATACCTGTCTTGTCCCTAAAATTGTTCTTTCCCCTAATATTGTTGTTGCCCCCAATATTGTTCTTACCTCTATACAGGTATTACAAACACTACAGTGTGAACATCTCGGTGGACGATAAAACTGACAAGTTGTACACCATTTCATCCGCACCGTTATCCCTTTTATTTCTATATTTTTATATAATGGAGCTCGGAAATCATCATCCTTAGCCTCATCTTCATGTGCTAAAAATACATGTTAATACCATAGAACAATTAATACTATTACAACTACATTATAATCAGCTTATTATCATTTATAGGTTTAAAGGGAGTAGGGCTCTATTCTTTCAGAAATTAAAAGACAGAGAGAGAGATAGAGAGATACAGAATTTAACTACACTCGATTCAAACTATATCATTTCGAGACCAACACATGGCTCAATTTTATTTCAATAATTTGCTTTTGTGTTGGGGTCTTAAGCAGTGGGAGGAAACCGGAGGACCCGGACAAAACCCATGAGATTGGACAGGCGACCCTACCGCTTGTCACGTACAACCAGGGATTCGAAACAATGCCAGTTGACTCAATGAAAGGCTTCATGATATAAGAACACCCATGCTAACCATTCAGCCTTCCACCCCCCTCATTACAATTAGTATCCACTACCATAGAATTCTTAAATATTGTCTTAAATATTGAGTATTGGGGTCTGATATTTTCACGATAAGATAACAACATCAATATTGATTGAAATGGACGAGTGATTACTCCTTTAATTATATATCCTAATGACATCTTTCTTTAGATAAACCATGAATATGCTTATCTTCTTAATGAGGAATTACAACTTTCAACAATAACTAGTTTCACATACTGTAATCATGATATTGCACAAGGGAGAGAAAAAGAAATAGGGTTTACATGTAATGTCCACATGACACAAACTAGGTCAATTCGTGACTAACATATGGTTTAATTTTATTTCAATAATCCACTTGCTCGTAGCAGTATTTAGCAGTGGGAGGAAACCAGGAGGTTGGACAGACGACCCTATTTTTTGTTGCGTATATGTACAACTGGGAAATCAAAAGGCAGACCTTATGATACAACCTACACGTGCTAAGGGAAATTATTCCAGGTCAGTTGTGTTCCGTCTACTCTATCACTGTATGTTGAATTACAGTTGTCAGAGTGTCACTTATACAGTTCTTTTATGTGAATGTCAATAGATACCTGGTTTTCTATCCTATCACATTGAATCTAGACGTTATTGCTTGTCAGACCTACCCATCTACGTAAATGTACAACATGGCCGAAAATTTGCATGGCCTTCTGTCAGAACTTTCATCATAGTAAAAATTTTATTTATTACTGGCTGGCAAAGATCTCTAAATTTCTTCAACCATTAATGGTAATGTAGGAGAAGAGATCTTGGATGGAATGGCTGAAAATTAGAGCCGACAATTATTATCTCCCTTGTCCTACCTCTCTGGACACTGTTTCTCAAAATTTTACCTAGAGATAAAATCCAAATTTTAGGAGATACAGCAATTTTGAAGGCTAAGCGCTGAAATCAATCTAATATTGTCCAATCGAATTACTAAAATTTGGATTTTATCTTAGTTAAAAAATTTTGTGAAACAGATCCCTGTTCTAGAACAAATTATAATTGTATAGTCCATAGGCCTACCTTTAGGATAAATACCCGGATCCATAAAAGTCGCCATACACAGATTGGCGAGCACAAATATCGTTAATATACCAGCAAATATTGGTATACCAATTGAATATGTTAGTAATAAATATCGACATCTGAAATGAAATGAAACAATAAAGTTTATTTACCCAATACATTTTAATTATTCAATAGCGATTAGTCTTCGCTGTCAGTCTGCATGACATAAAACGATAAAAAAAACAGGGCATTTTCAATGCGTCAATTAATCATGTACGCAGCTAGTCCTGTTAAAATATTAAACAACATTCCATAGCATTTAAACATATCATTAGATCTACATGTACTAGACGAAATTTACTGTTAAAAAACAGGAATTTTTTATAAAAAAAAATTGCTTGTGCCTGGGGCACCATATGTAGGAGCGTATGTCCTACATTTGTATATGTACAGTAATTAGATTTTGAGAATGATAGAATATGTAATTTATTTGTTGAAAGCTTCTGCTGCACATAGAATCAGACATAAATGTAGATAATAATCTATATTTCTAATTGAATCACATAATTCAAATTATCAATTTTATTTTGTGAGTTGACTGGAAAACAACAGCAACTACAGCGTTTCACAACAATAAACAAAATATCCCCTTATAATTCCAGCAACAACGCTTTGTGAGATAGTATTAACACAATCAAATAGGTTGCAGCTGCAAAATTGCCCAACCCTTTTTTTGTTAGGAAATCATCGTTCTCTATTACTCACACAAAAGCAAAATACAGGGATGTTGCTCCCAGCAAGAGCGTCCAGGCACATGTTGCTGGGATAATTCGTGTAGAACATTCACACCTTCCCATAGTTACATTGATCAAAATTCTTTAAATATTGTAAGTTTTTCACAAAATAGAATCATATTCAGTACTTGATGTCAAAGATGGCATATCGGTAAATTCAGGAACCAAACAACACCTCCTCCATGACCGAATGCGCGACACATAAATCACCCGGAAGTCACGTCTTAACTTCGCTAATTAGTCCGTTATCTTAAAACCCAATCAAATTGAAATTCGATCCCTTTGATCACAATCAATTGTGTCTGTTTTTTCCGCCAATCTGTAAAATTTCTCAGTTGAAGCCTTCTGACGCGAAATGATATGCATCCGGAAGTCGTTTCCTGCGCAGTCCATTACCAGTTCGTCACAAAATTGATCAAAGCGACAACTCTTTCACCTGTTCGTATCTTCTACTACACGAATCGGTATATTTCGAAGACATCCACTAAAGACCCTTTGTTGTGGATAATTCGTATCTTAATGATCTTATTTCGAACTTAATGTTCCCAATTCTTCGTTCTTACCTAGATGCATGGCGCGCTGCATCATACGGCCTGGTTTCGAATCCCCGGTTGCACGTGGCAAGCAGTAGGGTTGCCTGTCCAACCTCTTGCATAATGCATGTTTAAGGTAATGTAATTATGAAAGTTAAATGGACATGTTATAGACGTGTTGTAATACTGGGCAAGGTATAAGAGTTACTGATTACTTTTACCCCCGTGAGCTCGCCACCAACTCATTTTTCTTTCCAATAACTCCCACATACACAAAGGCCTATTGTCAGTAGCACGATAACGGGTAAAATAAAGAATAAACCAAACCACATAAGGAATCGTAAGTGGTTTAAACATATTTTATTACCACAATGTAAAAGTATCAGACACAAGTTACATAAACTTAAAAAAAAAACATCCCTTTCTTCATATGTACATGAAATTATTTAAGGTAACAAGAGGTGCATATTAAAGAGAATTGAGACGGTGATGGGGAATAAACCTCAAGATTGACGAAGATGATTATAACAAAGCTACCTAAGAATTATTCCAGTGAGTGCAAAGATCTTGAAAATTTAACACCATTTGGAACTATCTTACAGGACGAAATATTGGAAGGTTGCAAGAGATGTTGGTACGAGGTTATTTCAAACTTAAAGGTGTAATTCCAAATAGTGTCTTAAGACAAAGACCACTCTTATGCCACTGGCGAATGTTCATTTACACCTTACTAAACTCTATATAGTATTGGAAGTACACATTTAAACCATTTAAAATGTTTACCCAAATCTTTACTGTTTATTTCGAATATAAAGAAAAGTAATAGTTAGATAACACTGTCAATTTTTTTTTGTATGTTATGTTTTTAATGAGTCGATTATTTTGAGAATTACTCAAGTTATCATCACCCCATAATAGTGTACTAATATATTAATGTTAATATGATCTGGCGTGTTGTTTATCAAATCGTTTGGACAGTCCAGAAAATAATGCTGTGCATTTTCAATGGTATGGCCGCATTTGCAAATTTGATTTTCGACCAGGTTAACTCGGCATAAGATCCGATTTCAGTTTACTGCAGTTATGGCGTAGTTTTGTATGGATTATCACATATTTACGTTCTCCTGTACATAGGAAGTCCGAAATAGCTTTTGTATGGATTTGGGTTTTATATTACGTTTAAAAATAACTTATTTCTAAATGTTTTAGTTTTGATGGTAGAGGGGAAAAAGGATTATTGGAATGTTGTGGTTCTACAAAGTGGTGGTTTGGAGGGTTTCGTAGGGTGTATGTAGTATTAGGCGGTTTATAGTTGTTTAAGATTCCAGATAAGTGCGTAGGACATTCGTAAGTGACAGTTTGGTTCCACTGAGCTTTTATGGTTGTGAGACTATTTGCCTCCGATCCTAATGATTAATTCCTGGTGGTCACCGAACTCGAGTTCGAGATCACAGTCGAGGTCGCATTGCCTAACGGTCTTGGACAAAACGTACGCCGTTTTATTGAAAGTTATGTTTTCGTCTACACCCACGTACGGTGACCTTACATTATAATAAATGTCATCTGACGTCACATCGTATACTCCGGAACTATTTTTAGAACTACAATCCTCAATGATATCGATGGATTTTTCTACGGAACTTGGGTGGTTTCCAATTACTATCTCCTCTGATAATTAAAATTTCACTTTTTGGCAAAACATTTTTGTGCTGTGAGTGAAATGTTTTTCGTGCCATCTGAACGACTAGACAGCTGTCCTTGCCAGGCTCTTAGTCCTGCACCTGCGCTGACAAGGGGCAACCACACCGGAAAATCCAGATGAATCGAATCGAACACGTGACCTTCAGCCTAGCGATCCAAGGTCTTACTCACTGAGCCACCGCGGCTACAGCTCAATATGAGATTGTAAGCACAATTCCGAGAAATGGAATGGGGTCCAACTATTCTGCCCTGACTGGACTAATCGACCAAGTCCACATTCGATTCTCTACCATTTTGAAATATAATAAACAACTTCAGTTCAAAATAGATTTTTTCTTTTATTCCTGGCTCGAATCTCTTATAAAAAAAAAAAAAAAAAGGAATTGCCGTTATAGAAAGTTTGGCCTGTGATCTATTCAGATATGTTATCAGCTCTATTTTCGTAAAAAAAAAAGACCAATAGTCTGGTTTTATGGGAGCAGCTCATTTAAAACCCAACAGTTATTGTTTTGAATTCTGATTGATTGTCTAACCGTTATACACAATATACGGGACTTTAAATCCTCGTATCCTTTCGGTGGGTTTAGTGCACAGGCACTAACTTACTACTGCTTGACTATATACTCTAGTATAATACTATATAGTCAAGCAATAGGCTAGTAAGTTTTATTTACCCCCCCCCCCCTCCCCAATTGCCTGTGGTTTAGTGCGGTTGTAGTTCAGCTCTGAACGTCGGTCTCATTACACTCACCCTGAGTGTAATGAGACCGACGTTCAGAGCTGAACTAGTGCGGGTGGTGTGCAAATCGACTGATGCGTGGTACGTAACATCTTCACGCACTGAACACTGGGATTGGCTGACTTAAAAATGTAAATAAAACAGTATAACATCGGCACAAGTGTAAAATTAAACACACGGAACACTCTAAGGTCCGTGTCCGTACAATGACTCTATAATATCGCGAAATACGTCTTATAAGTGTTTAGCTTCATCATTTTATATACGAAATAATGGGAAATAGTAACACACAACCCAAAACTGACGAACCTCATCCTCTAGCCGATAGTTGGGGACACAACAGATCAAGAAGGGCGTCTACGAAAATATATAATGCCAGTTTATCCAAACTTTTTGAGGTAAGTGGCACTGGCCTAAACCTAAATTTTTAAGATGATTTTTCTTTTCTAATGCCCGTGCTGCAAATCAGATTATTTATGATGTAATGAACGGTACATGCAGGCAAGTCGCAGTTTCAATAAAAATCAATTTTCACTGAATGAAGTTATCCATTGATTATTGCTCTCGAGACTTCAATAATTTTAAAAGTTTTGATGTATGGACCCAAACTGATCCTGCAGTGAATATTCGCTTGGCCGCTACAATCACCAATAAGTATGACATCGACGAGGCTTAATGAGTACGGCATATTAACTTTTTAACTCCAACAAATTAAATTCTCAAACATTGTTTTGAGGTAGGCCTAAAAGAAAAATAAATAAAGACGTTCGTCGTTTGAAGTATTTGAAGTTAAAAAATATTTCCTATTTAGTGTAAATGGGTATTAAAATGAGTAAAGTGCATCATTTTGCCCAAAGCAGTTAGATGTTAAGTAAACATTGCACGAGCCGTTGAGCCAATGACTAATGCCACGCTGCAGGTAACGCACGTGTTGTGGACAGTCATCTGTTACAGAGATAATTCGTAAGTAATTCTCTGTGAAACAGATTGGTATGGACCATCGCTTCAACTCATAATGGGAGTGATGGTGGCTCAGTAAGTGAGTGAGACGTTGGCTCACTAATGTGGAGGTCCCACGTTGGATCCTGGTGCGTCATGCCCGATAAAGTTTATCTGGAGTTTCGACATGGTTCCCCCTGGTCATGGTCAGTGGTGTAGAATGTCGTTGGGCTTAGCAAGGGACAATGTATAGTTAGTTGTCTAATGGTACGATAAATTGAGGTTTGGGGTATAGCCTACACGTAAAAGAACCCTTGACAAGCCTACACGTGCAAGAACCCTTGATAGGGTCATTGTGACCGTGTGGGCAAAAGTTCCCTCATGAGTCAATGCACATTGTACCTGTCTATGGCGTACATGTATGCCCGTCTTCATAAGCCCAGTTGGTGCATAAAAGTTGACCAAAGTTCTTATTGTTTCTTTAATCATAAGAAAGTCAACAGCTGAGGTAAGGCCTTGAAATATTATTAACGCATTTTCTGTTTGTTTTAATAAATATTTCAATTGACAGTAAGTCATGCATTATTGTATATTGCCATAAATGTACTGTATTGTGCATTTGTAACTAATAATAAATTTATCTTTAGTCAGTCCAACTTGTTCTATTTTTCTACTCCCCTGTATCAACTAATTATAAATGAAATAATGTATTATTATTTGTTTACGAATGTGAAGCTTGTCAAACATGTTCATGTAATCTTGTTTCTGAATGAAAGAGTTGTTTGCTAGGTTTTTTTTCATTTTACATGTAAAAAGTAAAAATATTTCTCAGTGGTCAGTTCTATTTTTGAGTTAGTAATTTAAACTGAGTATGTAACTTATCTAAGCACCTGGCCCTGGTGCCTGTTTCATGAAATTTTAACTAAGATAAAATCTAAATTTTAGTAATATGATTGGATAATATTAGATTGATTTTAGTGCTTATCCAATCAAAACTGAGGTACCAGTATCTACTAAAAGTTGGATTTTATCTTTAGTTAAAATTCCGTGGTGAGACAGGGCCCCGATTTCCATCTCTTTTTAACACATTCACGTACATGTAATAACGTCGTCATTGAGTCAAAATGTGGTTTGGATTCCTATGGTGTACATGACAAAGAGTATGTACTGGGGCCTCCATATTTTTCCCACATGTATTGCAAGTGATTCATTGAAATAAAATTGAACTTTATGTTAATCCCCAAATTACCTCGTTTCTGTTGGATGTTCAGTAAACCCTGGCTCTCTTCCTCTAGAACCATGGAGAGGAATAAAATTACCAGTAATTTGGTTTAAGGATATACCAAGATTTTTATTGAAACATTGGTATGTGATTTCAATTTTGTGATCAGAAATTAAAAGAAACTATTTCTATCGTTGTTCTAACCAAACCTTGATCTGACCTGAGATCATTATCACTTTTAACATCCTTCATCCATTTGTTAGTTGGGTTGAATGTCCTCTTTCACAAAGGATTACCGAAGAACCAGTCATGCTTAGAGAGTCAAGTCCAGCAGGGTGTAGTAATGGAAGAATGTGAAAGTACATGTTAAAAGAAACTTATTTATGTAATTTACAGCTTCTTAAAGTTATTTAATGCAAGAGCTAAATCAGCCTATTGTAGGCCTTTCTTTTGGGCCTTAAATGTTACATAAACTATTAATTAAATGATTCGTCAATGAATCTTCATATGGATGAATGACATTTACATGGATTAAAACGCCAGCAAGATTTAATTTTTGATTGAAAAAAAAAATAGATAATTGAGACTTGTAGCATTGATTGTCAAGTACTGTTGCCATGATAATAAACAAAGATGCTTTAACTCTTTCTAGTACATATATTAGTCTTGTAATATGATCAATGTAATGAAATGGGGTTTAACGTCCTCCTGTTTGGCTCCTATATTGAGCTAATGAAGATGGGCACACGGCATGCAGTGTGCTTTAACGGAAAATCTTGCCCGGGCTGTGGCGTTATGGCTTACTCTTATATAGAATTACAACTGCCAATGGATCTTTTACGTGCACGTGAGTGTATACATGGGATCCCGTTTATTTGCCACATCTGAATGACAAGACAGCTGTCATTGTCGGGCTCTCCGCCCTGACAAGGGGAAACCACGCAGCAATATCCCAACAAACTTTCTCAGCCAATGTATAGATCAAAAACGCGACCTCCAGCTAGCGAGCTAGTGTCTTACCCACTTAGCCAGCCGTGACTCCCAACCTTGATTGTCCATGTACGTTAAGACAAATTTAGATGTCCTGTAATAATCTAATTTTACATGTACATTGATCAGATATTAAAACTTAAATAGTTTGGGGGGATGATGTGGCTAAGTGGGTAAGACACTGGCCCGTTAGCCTGGAGGTCGAGTGTTCGATCCCTGCATTAGCCAAGAATATTCATCTACATTTTCCGGCGTCGCTGCCCGGGAAAAATTTCCCTCATGGCACACTGTACTGTATGTATGGCACATGTCCGTCTTCCATTAGCTCAGGTTAGGTGCAGAAGAGTAGGACGTTAAACCCCATTTCATTTCAAACATTTTGATCATTCGAATTACAACTTTATCACTAAAAATATGTACCGGTACATGTAAAGTGATCTAAATGAATTTATTTCTAGCCACAAAAAAAACCATGAAGCTTTGTTGAGAACCTGAACAATTTACATGTACAATGTACATGTCTAATACACAAGTACTTTATTGTATAATGGTAAATTCAAGTTAAATTTATAATTAATTCATGAGGTTTTTCTGTGGTGAATGGTTAACACAAACTGAATGTGTAGCATCAGTGTGCTTACAGAAAAAAAGAAACAGATTTCCTTGTAGAAATTAAAACAAAACACTTTAACTCATGAATATATACATGTAAACACACTATTGTCTTACATTGAATGTTGGAGGTATAAAGGTGAAATAATGTATAACCCTAACTCTGTTGGTCATTATTATATCATAACTTATAAACAGTGGTTGGTCTTCTTTACAAATAACTCATTATTACATATTAAAGGGATGTGTACATAATTGTTATATAGTTTAAAGGGAAGTGTTATATAGTTTAAAGGGAAGCATACATTTTGATACAGTAGTTTAAAGTACATTTACACCACTGTTATATTTTAAGGGGACTCTTACACTATTATTATTATAGTTTGAGAGAGGGAGAGTTTATTGACATGGGGTTTAACCTCCACTCTACACAAACTAGATCATTTTGGGACTAACAGATGGTTTAATTTTATTTCAATCGCTTGTGCATAGGGGTCTTTAGCAGTGGGAGGAAATCAGATATTTTAGGTTAAAGGATTGGAAACACCAATAATACGTTAAAGGATTTATACACTACTATTATAATAATTACATATTGAATGGATTTGATTATACACAATGTTTATATACTGTAGTCAAATAGAGTTATTCAATCAGAAAAATTTATTCAAATAGAGTTATTCAATTGGAAAGATTCATTCAAATGGAGAAATTCAATCAGAAAGATTTGTCCTGATGGAGAAATTCAATCGGAAAGATTTGTCCTGATGGAGAAATTCATTTATATGGAAAAGATTCAGTCGGATGGGTACATGTAGATTCAGTCGGATGGATAGATTCTGCCAGATGGATAGATTCTGTCTATCTGAATCTATCGATATAAATGAATCAATCCAATATTCAATTTTGGGGAACACAATGTAGTCTATTCAATCAGATAGATACATGTACATGTAAATTTATTTAGATTCTACATGTATCATATGGATTGATTTGATCATATGAATCGATTCAATCATATGGATCAATTCAGTCATCAATCGTATGGATCCATTCAACCACATGGATCGATTAAATCATATGGATCGATTCAATCATATGGATTGATTCAACCATATGGATCGATTCAATTATAAATCATATACATGTACATGTATATCGATTCAACCATATGGATTGATTCAGTCATAAATCATATAGATCGATTCATCATATGGATCTACAATGTATACAACGATATGGATACATGTCGATTCAATGATATGGATAGATTCAATCATACAGTATGGATCAATTTTATCTTATGGATTGATTCAATTATAGATTCAATCATATGAATAGATTCAATCATAGATTCAATCATAGAGTCAACCATATGGATAGATTCAATCATAGCGTCAACCATATGGATAGATTCAATCATAGCGTCAACCATATGGATAGATTCAATCATAGCGTCAACCATATGGATAGATTCAGTATGATAAATAGATTTAATCTGATTGATAAAAGACTTTAATTATAATCAAGTAGTAAAATGTGTCCATATTTAGATGAGGAAGTCCCTGTACTACATGTAGTTGGGGGTTGGATGGCCGAATAGTAATTGTTTGCACGTGCTGCATCATGAAGCCTGTCATTGAGTCAACTGGTGTGATTTCGATTATCGGGTTGTACATGACAAGGAGTATGGTCGCCTACCCAACCTCTTGGATTTTCTCCGGGTCCTCATGTTTCCTCCCACTGCTAAAGACCCGTACACGCATGTGAATTATTGAAATAGAATTAAACCATATGTTAGTTCTAAAATGATGTAGGCCCCTACATATGTAGTTTGTGTCAAGTGGCCGTAAAACCCCTATTTCTCTCTCTCCCCCTGTAGTACTGTTACCTGTACAGTTGCCTAGTTTGAGATCAGGAAGTATTTCTACCTGTCATAAAACTGGCTCTACGTACCAGTATATTTCTATTTACATAAACTACCTGTAATAGGAGTTCAAGTACCTGTTCATCATATCTCATGATTGTGTAGGTATTTTATTATTGGAAGGGAACAGGATATAAACTCTTCTAATAATTATATATCTTTACATAAAGAGGGTGTGTACTACATCCTACTATATGTCATAAAATCTGGTACATATGTTCGAAATAGATCCTCATGGTTGAGAGGTGTGACTTCAGTTTTGCAACGTAATTAATGGAAAGATCCTGTTGTAATTTTTCTTTGATTTATTTCTATTTTAACACTTTAAATATTTACATTGCATGCATGTGATATGATGTACATGTAAATACTTGTGATCCATGCTTTTATAATATATTTACAAGTAGCTTTGTAGATCTATGTACATATTCATCCATGTGTACATGCAGCATACAAGAAAAATTCACGTCTTTTATCAAATGTACACTGAAACATTAAACATTACGAAAGAGCTAAATCAACCGATTGCAGATCTTTCTTTACGCCTGAATTTAATTCAATATTTATTAACATGACAACACCATAATCAACAGTCGTTGTTTTTTAAGGCGAGTGATCGCTCTCGAGCGCCTACAGCTCACCTGAATGTCGACCAAGGGGAGTTTTTTTTTCCCTCCCCTTAAAATTGAAAATCACTCTCCTTTACAAAGTCACTGGGGGTTTATTAACATTTATCTATCAATCACTCTCTTTAATTTCAGATCACTCTCCTTAATTTCTAAATCACTCTTCTTAATTTCTAAAGCATTCCTCTTATCGAACCTGGGGGAACCTTTTAGGAGAGCCATTTTTTTTCAATTTGATGATTGAGGGAAGCTTTTTTTGGCTCCCCTCTGAAATACAAAAAACAACGACTGAATCAACTCTTGATGGCATCAGATAATCGAGATCTAGATTAATTTAAAAATGGGAAAGCGAGACCAAGTCTCGAATATAACAGTGCCCTGGTTACCACAATGTACACATCTTGTCAAAATTTAAAGATATTGAGTTAAGACACTTAGCTACTTTATGACACAACGAACATTTTTTAATCACTACGCGTCTCGCGTATTCTACAGGAAATAATGGATTTGATCACCGTTTGTAATAACCAGCGGGGGGTTGGATGGCGGAATGGTTAGCACGTTCGTGCTGTATCATAAAGCCTGTCATTAAGTCAACTGCAGGTGTGGTTTCGAATCCCCGGTTGTGCGTGACAAGGAGTAGGGTCGCCTGTCCAACCTCATGGGTTTTCTCCGGGTCCTCCGGTTTCCTCCCACTGTTAAAGTCCCCTACGTGCAAGCAAATTATTGAACTATAATTAAACCATATGTTAGTCCCGAAATGACCTAGTTTGTGTGGAGTGGATGTTAAATCCCACTCTCTCCCTCTCTCTCTCTCTCTCTCTCTCTCTCTCTCTTTCTCTCTGTAATGACCAGAGAAAAGCATATACTATATACTAGAAGACAATGGATGATTCACAAACAAAAAAAACCAACATGTAGAATGGACTCAGCATGCGCAATTGGCTGCTGTTCAGTTTAGACCGTTCACGTATTTCACTGAACATGAACTCAGCATGTACAAACTACTGCGGTCCAGTTTAGACTGTTCTCATATTTCACATAACTGATTAGAAATTACAATAAAAAACAAAATTTGAAAATTGGATGTGAATCACTTACATGTAAATACACTCATGTTACATAGATACATATATGCTTTTATAACCATTTTAAACTATCTTAAAGTTTTGAACTGGCGGGGGATTGGATGGCATGTGCATTATTTCAACTGGCATGGTTTCGAATCCTTGATTGTATATGACACGGAGTAGGGTCCAACTTCATGAATTTTCTCCAGTTCCTCTCATTGATATTATATGGAGCCGTATGTGCAAGCGAATTATTGAAATATTGAACCATACAGTGTATGTCAGCCCTGAAATGACATATTTTGTGTCAAGTGGACATTAAACCCTATTCCTCTCTTTCTTTCTCTTTCACCCCTTTGGGGGGTTAGTATGTCAATTGGTTAGTGTGCGCACGCTGTATCATATGGCCTGCCATTGAATCAACTGGCGTGGTTTCGAATCCCTGGTTGTACGTGGCAAGATCGTCTGTCCAACCTTGTGGGTTTTCTCCGGTTCCCTCCCACTGCTAAAGACCCCTATGCGCAAGCGAATTGTTGAAATCAAAATAAAACCATATGTTAGTCCCGAAATGACCTAGTTTGTGTCGAGTGGCCCTTGATAAAAGAAAATGTAAAGTTTTAAACTGTCTATATTGTGTATTGTTCCCATAACATATCAAAACTTCATCTACGCTGCACCAACATATCTCGAGTAAATAGACATAAATAATTGAAAACAAAAACTACTCTCATTAACTCAACACACTATAGATTAGAGTATAGATAAAGAGTATCAGTGTACATGTTGATATATATACAGCTTTTATTGGGAATAATCAAATTGTTATCAGAAATTACTGTATATGCAGGTGCGGATCCAGGATTTTTTGCAGGGGGGGGGTCTAGGTTTGATAATTGCTTAACTAATTGCACTCAACCGATTAACGGGGGCTTTGGGGGCCCTCCCCCCAGAAAAATTTGGTAAATTAGATTCAATTTGGTTCATTCTGACGTATTTCCGGAATGTAAATTCCAAAATTACAGGTCTAAATCGCCAATAAAATCGCATAAAAGGTTTTCAAGTCTGAGCGGGGGGGGGGGGGGGTCCGGACCCCCTGGACCCCCCCTCTGGATCCGCGCCTGATATGCATCGTTCAGTTGGTATTTAGTAATATAACATCCTACTGTTTGGCTCTGACTGAGCTAAGGAAGATGAGCATAATATGCCATTAAGTGTACTATGAGGAAAATTTTGCCAAGGGATCTTTTACATGCACACCAATGCGTACACTGGATCGAGCAATAAACTATAACACAAACATGTACTTCTGGTTGAACAATTACTGATTTATTTAAAGATACATTATGGGAGATTTTGACAAGGAGTTATCCTGAACAAAGTTGTTACCACTATAATTTTTTACTAGAAATGGTAGTTAAAATCATCGACACCCTTTTCCCACTATGGTTGATTGTTGATTGACAGGCGTTAACTCCACCTACATAGTCTCGATCATCAAGTAATGCTAAACGGTATCCAGTGAAGGGTGTGTATAGCCTCGGTCATCACTGTCTTTTGTGAATAATTTACGGAAGTATGATGACGTCAACGTCACGGAGAAACCCCACCCACGACGCCATAGTGATTAAATCAGTCGACGAAATTCTGTTTTAATCCGAGTCCAATCCAAGCCATCCGTGGGTCTACAGTGTTCATTTTCTAATTTATTAATTCTATGACATCTGAGTCTCAAAGGAAGACCGACAAAAGTCAGTTTTTGCTTTTCGTTAATGTATGTTTAAGTTATGTTTAGATGAGTATTCTCTGAACCTGCTGGCAGACGTTGTTCTTGCATAAGTATGTTACAGTATAGATATTACAATCCTGAATCCAATTTTTGTCAAACAGCCCTAACATTACTCAGAATTACAAAATTTTACTGAAATTTTCAAGATGTATGTAATCCTGTTCATTATCTGTTTTGAAACCGTTATAATATGAACTGTCACCTTTTTTTTATCTAAACCCTACATGTACATAATGCGTGTTTAACCAAGTTGTTGTGGTCTGACTGTCCCATGACAACCGTACTTGACCAATACATGTATAACCTGTAGTATACCGTTCATTCATTCATACATGTCACACAAATATTTCAAACAATACTCATTCATAATATCTAATTTTATATAACAACGTATGACACGAAGAAATATTTTTATGGTTTTCCATTTCTATTTAAAATGTCAATTAATTTTTACCTCAATAGTTTTATAACAATGAAGATATTGTATTTAATTCATTGTCTCGTGATAAATTGTAAAGAGTGCACCATAATTTCTTCAGTTATTATACATGTAGATAAAAATGACTGAAGTGATCGTGTGTGTGAAATAGCTTTATTTTACATCCGCTTCCATTCAAGTGATATCGCAGACAAGCTTCAGTAATTGTTCAGGTTTCTTTGATATACATACAATGTAATTGTAGTCGGGATGGTATTGGGTAGAGTAATGTATACAGTGCAGAGGTTGGTGGGGAGGATAATACAGTTACCCTCCAAGCACAGGTGTGAAGAGACAACAAGATTTCTTCTGGGATCCAGAATAAATTGATTACATTTGAAAGTGACTATATGATTAATGTTGGGGCGATGGCCTGTCTAACCTCATGGGTTTACTCCGGGTCCTACACGGAGGTGAATTATTGAAATAAAATTGAACCATATATTATATATTACCTAGTTTGTGTTGAGTAGAGTTTCTCTCTCTCTCTCTCTCTCTCTCTCTCTCTCTGTAATGATTAATACTGATGACTAAAACTTGAAATGACATTTGGTTATTTGTTTTTTTCCTCATTGCCATATCAATCTAATTAAAATATAGATCTATATTTCATTTCGTTTTTTATACTATCGATGACCTACACTCGTGTAGATCTAACAAGTTATAGTGGGAGCTCACGTTCTGTGACGTCAGGTATCAAGCATGGGACATTTGACCCAATAACGTCAGTCATTCGATTAACCAATTAGCAACTGCCATCCTTTTTAAAATCTACTTTTGTTTTGTTTTGATTTCTATACGCCGGTGTTAATATAGACGTCATTGGCTGGTAATATCTACCCACAGTTCCACACATGAAAAGGTCAAACGGTCGATTCGACAGACCATTTGATTGGCTGACCCCTCATTTCAGGCAGAACACGGGTTAAATATCTAGTCCTCCAGATCCAAGAGTAGTAAAAACAAGTAAAAACAAAATTTTGAACTATAAAAAACGAAACGAAATTGGATCTGTGTTTTAATCACATTGTTGCCATATGTAAATATAAATCATAATGACTGGGTCTTGTATGTGGCAGTAAATTATATGTAACCCTGGTGAAACATGTCAAAATGACAATATTTTGATCCAGAAGAGTCCTGATTTGGATATATTTTAGTATTTTCTATCATGTTTCTTGACTAATAATTAAACCCCAATTGTACTGCTATTTTTCTTGCCTTGTTTGAATGCAGTTTTTGTACATCTCCGATGCATTATTAGACAGGCGATTTTCGGAGCCCTGGCCCATATTATAAAAGGTTTTAAAGTGAGGGTGGCGTGTAATTTCTTGTCCCTTGAAACACACGGTCTAACCCACTTTTAACCCACTTTTAAGTTTTCTAACCCCCTGTTATCTCCAACTCACTTTTATCTCTTACCCACCTTCTATCCCATTTATAACTTTCATTAACTCCTAACCCACCTTCGAACCATTTTAACACCTCTACCCCACCTTCAACAGACTTTCAACTCCTCTAACCCACCCTCTAACCATTTTAACACCTCTAACCCACCTTCAAACTATTTTAACTCCTCTAACCCACCTTCTAACCCACTTCTAACTCTCTTTAATTCCTCTAACCTGCCTTCTAATCATTTTCACAGCTCTATCCCACCTTCAACCCACTTTCAACTCCTCTAACCCACCCTCTAACCATTTTAACACCTCTAACCCACCTTCAAACCATTTTAACACTGCTACCCCACCTTCAACCCACTTTCAACTCCTCTAACCATTTTAACACCTAACCCACTTATAACTCTCTTTAACTCCTCTGACCCACCTTCTAGAACTTCTAATCATTTTAACTCCTCAACCCCACCTTCAACCCACTTTAAACTTCAAAAAAACACTTTTTAACTCATCTACATGTAGCCCACCTTCTAATTCACTTTGGGGGGTTGGGATGGCCTAGTGGTCTAGAGTGCCGCGCTTCTACCTCTAGCTGGCCGATCACCTCTGGCTCACGGCTGTAGTTTCGATCCCTGGTGTGAACATATGTGGCATGGCACTCCGGTTTTCTCCCACTGCTAAAGACCCCTACGCGCAAGCGAATTATTGAAATAAAATGAAACCATAAGTTAGTCCCGAAATGACCTAGTTTATGTTGAGTGGATGTTAAACCCCATTTCTCTCTCTCTCTATTTTACTGTTAACGTCTTGAACCAACTTTTAATTGATCTCATGTAACCCAACTTGTACCCAAGTAACTTTTTGTAAGATGACATGGACGTACATGTAAGTGTATATACATGTGCGAAAGATGACATCAAAGTAATGATGTATTAGGTTGTTGATTAAACATTTGTTGATTTATATTTTTCAGAAATTGGAGTTAACAGCTGATGAAGGAAATGCTCATCCTGGTGAATTATCTCGAGTTACATTTGAGGTGAGATTTTACACATTTTATTGGAACTGGCCTGGATACGCGTGTGTATAACAGTTTAAGTTGTAGCTGACACTTTTAACTTACTGCTGGCACCGGACAGGTACAATGTATTTAAAACTATTAATCAGCACCTGAATGTCGACCGAGTAGAGGTCTACATGTATTTCCCTCCCCTTAAAGGGACAATAACATTCTTGCTGGCTTGGTAGCTCCAGAAAACAAATAATACCCTTATTCTTAGTACTAGATGTTTAAGTGTCCTACCTGTTGTGTAAATTATCCATTACATCCTATTTTACTTTTCCAGAGGGTTAGAAATTTATTTTAAAATCCAAGTCACATTTGAAAAGGTTTACGTTAGACTTTTCAAATCAATTGGTTGATTTTTTCCAATTTTTTAAAATAGGTGTGTTAAGATGAAATTTATATCATCATTTAATTGGAATATTCTAAAATAATACGATTTGTTGACCAGAATGAAGATTGGGACATATTATTCAGTTACAAGAGTGTTATTGGGGCTTTAATATTGAATGTCATCCTCCTTTACAAAGTCATGGGGGGGGGGTATTTTCATTTATAAAACCCGGAATGACCCTCTTACATGCAGTTATTCATCTTGAGAAGGTTTTTCTACATGTACATGTATATCAAATGTCACTTTGAAATACAGTGTGAAAATTTGCATGTGAGAAGAGAGGGCGGTCATCTTCTCCCTCATCATAATAAAATCAAATTAAAACAGGAGATCCAGTGGATGGATGTTTGGTGTTATCCTTGCAGATTGAAAAAATCAAATCTGGAAAATTGTTTAACGCCCATCATATTTATGTGTTTTAACAAGTAGGTGTTAAGTCATTTAGATCCTTGAAATGTCCTGATCTTTGTTCCTTGAAGTCCGACTCACAAATCTGATAAGAGATTATTTTTCTCATCATCTACATTTAAAAAAAAACTCTAATAGTAATACTACGTGTAGATGTAGGTGGTCTCTTATTTTGTCAGTGAAACCAAAATTAAATTCATAAAAACTATAATTATTTTATGTGCATGTACTTTATCTGTGTAGGAAACAGGACATGGGAAAATTTATCATGTTATGGGAGCTTTTTTTATCGAGCTAAATTTTAAAATGTGTGACCCCTTGTCACGCCTATGCCCAAAAAAGGTCATATTTATTGATATATAAATAATGCATGTACTTGCGTTAAATGTACATGAATATTTGCATTCAAACTTTAAGACAAAAACCTGCAGCTGACAGCCATGTGATTATTTTTATACACCCTTATTTGGCCACAGATAACCGACGATTTCCCCACTGACTTTAATGTTAATTTTATGTTGGTGACAATATGCATGTATTAATGCATTTTAATTTTAAATTACTTTAAAGTAAAAAATAAATGATAGCCATATTAGCGAGTTATGCCCCTTTGTTAGGAAATCTTGTTTGAACTTTTCGTTGACCTTAATATGCATCTACATGTAGCTACATGTATTTCGTTTTAATTTTTATTGTTCAAAATATTTTTTATTTGTCTATACTATACTAAGATCTTGAAGAGTTGTTATATAACCTGCATTCTGGATAGCCCAATGAAACGGTCTGTTACTGTGGGTAAACCAAGTCTGGAAATAAGGCATCTGTCGCTGACAATGTCAGGCACAGATTGAGGCTTTGTCAGGCACAAAACCTCTGGTGCCTGTCATTTTGTCCAACACTGATTTGTCTTTTCTATTAATTGTCCCCCGCCCTTTCGAAGAAAGTTGGGGGACTATTAAAATGGGTTCGTCCGTCTGTCTGTCTGTCTGTCTGTCTGTCTGTCTGTCTGTCTGTCTGTCTGTCTGTCTGTCCGTCTGTCTGTCCGTCACACTTTTTGGGACACAATAACTCTCTTCCTAATTGAGCTAGAATGTTCAAACTTGGTGTATGTGTTTATTAGGTCAATGCCTTGATGGAGTTCGAAGATGAGCATTTTCTGCTTAGGGTAAGCAGAGATAAGCAATTTGATTGGTTGATGCTTTGGGACACGATAACTTTAGTTCTAATTAAGTGAGAGTGATGAAACTTGGTGTATAGTTTCATTACAGTAATACCTTGACTATGATCGATAATGAGCATTTTCTGCTCAGGGTAAGCAGAGCGATAAGCAATTTGATTTGCCGAGGCTTTGGAACACAATAACTCTCCTTCGAATTGAGTTAAAATGTTCAAAATTGGTGTGTCTGCTTCGTAGGTCAATGCCTTGATGGAGTTCGAAGATGAGCATTTTCTTCTTACGGTAGGCAGAGATAAGCAATTTTTGGATGACACTTCGTGTTCAGTTTGATTGGTCGATACGTTTGAAAAAAATAAATGTGCGATTAATTACTATGTGTCATCTATTTATTTTGGGATTTCGGCGGGGGACATCAGCCTCACTGTTGGCTTGTTTTATTAATACATGCGCCTGATGAAGCCATTTACAAAAATAAATAATAATAACAATAATAAGTAAAGGATTAAACAAAAACAACACAATATATAATTGGCCCACGGGCCAACCAAAGGATAAAATAACAACATTGAGTGCCTTAAAGGGAGCCATTGGGTGAAGCCATATTACAGTTAACGAGGTGATCAAGATGAGACCATACATATTGTGTGGGCCAATTACATATTGTGTTGTTTTTGTTTAATCCTTTACTTATTATTGTTATTATTATTTATTTTTGTAAATGGCTTCATCATGAACTCGTATATATTAAACCCAAGTTTACTAAATGTCATTGTGCTTGATAACGATAAGAGGATACTTGTCGAAACGTCGTGATATTAGAATAAACCAGTGATTGTTTCCCATAAAAATTGTGTTCTGTTACATATACGACCCCTTGATGCGATCTGTCAATAAAACTGGTCAGATTTTAAAGTATAAAAAATGAAGTCTATATCTGGGGCCTGTTTCACGAAATTTTAACTAAGATAATATCCAAATTTTAGTAATTTGATTGGATAATATTATATTGATTTTACGGCTTAGCCAATAAAGATTGGAGTATCTGCTAAAATCAGGATTTTATCTTTAGTTAAGATTTCGAGAAATAGGGCCCTGTATTATAATCACGATTTGTCAACTTTCCTATTGAAGAGAAAACTATTTTCAGAATGTATTCCTCATTCATTACACAAATCATCTATTTTTTAGAATGTATTCCACTGTTGATTACACAAATCATCAATTTTTTAGAATGTATTCCACTGTCCATTACACAAATCATCTATTTTCATAATGTATTCCACTGTCCATTACATAACTACTGATCTATTTTCAGAATGTATTCCATGGTCCATGGACTCCATTACATAAATTATCATATATTTTTAGAATGTATTCCGTTACATAAATCAGAATCTATTTTTAGAATGTATTCCACGGTCCATTACATAAATTTGGTAAATTGATGTACAGTATAATGATTAATGGAACAGCTAAAGAACGTATTACACGGGAACAATTCACAAAATCAGGCCGAGAAGTTTTAAAGAAATTTGATGAGAAAGATCAACAAGAATATTATTTCCGTTTATTTTCTGGTGGTAATAACACATTAAATAAGGCAGGTCAGTATACAAGTTGGATTATCTCCCTTTGTAAAGTTTCACTCCTAGGGAACTTAGATCATGGCAAGCACACACACCTATCTAAAAACCTGTTGAATGATAATCCCACTGTAAAACAGTTTTACTTTCCAAATTTTGATTTAACACGTACGTGTCAGATAAACCCTGTTGGTCCTTGATTATACTCCTTTTGGTGCAGTTATCGCAACTAGCGAGAAAACACACCAATTAAGCAATACATACCATTGACATTCATTTTTTCCTGTCGGTTTATTAACACACCTCTACAGAAAACGCATCTACCGTTAATTAACTCCCCTCGCGAGACAGGTTTTTTTTTAACCCCTGTTAATTAAAACACCATTTTACAATTTTGACACGGTAATACTGAGTAATAGTCCGAAAATGTATTTTCTTCCAACAGACGTACAAATAACAATCCAATTGATTTATATAGGGGCTGCGTACAGATCAACCCCTAAGTAGTTCTCAGTGTTATACAGATGTATGCTCTGTAGTTGACATGTAAATGACAACCATTTTGAATCCTTCACTTAATGTAATCGCAGATTGACGTATCTAGAAACAGATTAGAAAATCTGTAATATCATTTGTGTTGATTTTCATTGAGTTTTATCGCGGATTGAAAGAATTATAATAAGTATGATAAATTATAATCTGCCAAGATTCAATAGATATTAGTTTGAATTGAGCAGTGGAAAATTTGATGTTAGATATTGTGTATAGATGAATGTTTACAAATGTATTTATTTATTATAGATGCCCTACAGATGGTGGAAATAGCGTACGCTTTAACATTATCAGCGTCTAAAATACCCTACTGTAAAGATGAACGGGATGAGAAAGTATTTGAATCAATAGTGACAAGTATGGTAAGATAACCTTGCCTCTAAACTTATTTCTAAACCAGATTAATAGACATTCCAATGTGTACACGGAACCTCAGTTTATTTTCCCATCCAAACAACTAGACGGTTGTCCTTGTCAGGCCTGGGGAGGGGGGTGGGATGGCCTAGTGGTCTAGAGTGCCGCGCTTCGAACTCTAGCGGGCTGATCACCTCTGGCTTGCGGCTGTGGCTTCGAGCCCTGGTGTGAGCGTATGTGGCATGGAGATAGGGGCGCCTTCTCAACCTCGTGGGTTTCCTCCGGGCACTCCGGTTTCCTCCCACTGCTAATGACCCCTACGCGCAAGCGAATAATTGAAATAAAATTAAACCATATGTTAGTCCCGAAATGACCTAGTTTGTGTTGAGTGGACGTTAAACCCCATTTCTCTCTCTCTCTCTTGTCAGGCCTGCCATCCTGTATCAGAGACAAAGGGGAACCACTCTTGAAAATCTGGACAAACTTTCTCGGCCAATGCAGGGATCGAGCACCAGACCAAAGCATATTATAATCCCTCTCCCATATGTATATAAAATATACTACTTTTAAAGCAAGACGGGAGTAAAAGATGGTTCCTTGATAGTTTAATCTAGATTAGGACTGGCCAACCATTTTTTAGTTATGTTTCATAAAATTAGCCAAATATTTTAAACAAAATAATCTCACATGCCAGCCAAGATTTCTAATGAACATGTCATTGTCTGGCATCTCGAGCTGTAAAGTCAGAATATATAGTAGAGAGATTTTATGAGTGAGATTGAATGAAAGAATAATTTAATTTTTAATGACTGAAGGTGGATGGATGGTTGGATGACTGAATGCGGCTAGCACACATATGCTGTATCATACGGCCTGTCATTGAGTCAACTGGCGAGGTTTCGATTCCCCAGTTGTATGTGACACAGAGTAAGGACATCTGTCCAAGCAAATTATTTTAATAAAATTAAACCATGTGTTAGTCCCGAAATGAGTATTAACCCTTCCCCCCTCTCTCTCTCTCTCTATCTCTCTCTCTGAAAAGGGTTAGTTAGTGATAATACTGTCACAAACACAAACGAAATGAGTCCCTACCTAATCCTAGTAAAATTACAATAAATATAAATCATTTTCTATAGCGCTGAACATTCAGTCCCTCTGACTGCTCTATATATAAAATGTATATAAAAATAAGCAAAAGAATACAAAGGAATAGTCAAGTTACAATATACAAATGGAAAGTTGAGCATTTATATTATAGTTGAAAAGTTTGGGTAAAAAATAGGGTTGATGATTCATGATGTTGTGTATTTTTAGTTTGGTATCGAAACAGAGCTAACGTTGGAGGCATTTGAAAGTTGGTTAAAATGGAACTGTCCGCATTTTTTTTGCGGAGTACACAACTGGGTGTTTAGCATATTAACAGGATCCACGCTTCCATCGGAATTGGTAAGTCCTTAGTAACATTATATTTACATTGTCATGGAAATGTGTAAAATCAAATGAGTTATGAAGATTTCAATAAAAGATAGTGATGAACGCTGAAGGTAAACACAAGTTATCCTTTTATACATGTACATGAAAAGCTGACTGAAATGACAGACGAATTTCTGCCCGCTTATAATTCCTGGAAAGACCAAAATTGTTATATGAGACTGTGGGTGGGAGGATACATGTATCTGACTATTCAAAATAGAAATTGGCTGTCACTAGATAAGAGAAAATGAGAAAAATAGAAAAAGTATATGCATTACCATGTTTTTATTAAGTTGTTTTATATCATAATTCAACATAAAAATGTATACATATATTTTAAAGTAGATATTAAAGTAGATAAAGTACACATACTTCTTTGTTTACGGTCGATACATACATAAATAAATAAAAATTATGTCCAGGTAAAAAATTCTCCATTTTACTTCATTCTGACGTACGTTAAATCATATTTGCCATCTATTTTAAGGTGTCTTGAATATAAGCAATATTAAATGTATTATATGTTTGTAACTCACTGTTTATAATATATATGTTCACCGTTGTTTTTTGTTAATATAAAATTTGACTATTTTATATGTTTAGAGAGAGGACTTTTGTAGGTTTTTGCTCTTGTTCTCTCTGATTCAGTTTATTGAATGAAATATTGATTTAACTAAACAGCAAAGTGTTCTATATTTATGAATTATTCAATAAATCTTTGTTTATTTCTATTTTCAAAGGAAACCGCTCCAGTTCCACAGTTGGAAGGTTTTGTTGAAGGGAGATATCTGGTTACCATGGGAATGTTGTGGGTGCTATCGGCAACTATTCCTACGAGTTTTACACGAACCCCAACTGGTGAAGCATCGTCCAATAATCCTTTACTTAATTCATATAATCTGATCATGAAACTGGTAATACTTAGTCTCTTTTAATATTTTGGGGGGAGATGGTCAAATGGTTTAACATGTTACAACATAAGATTTGTCATTGATAGGATCCCTCACCAATACCACCATAAATAAATATCTCCAAATAGCTCAACAATTGCGCCACAATATTTATATATATAACATGTCTTAAATCTGTTTCACACATTTTTATAATCACTAAATAAAAGGTCTGGTTGTACTGAATAAGCTATGACCATTTAACCATCATAAATAATACACTGAAAAATGGTTCGGAGTGTCGTCCATAACATGTTACAACATAAGGTCTGTCATTGGATAAAGTGGCATGGTTTTGATTCCCTGTTTGTATGAGAGGGAGAGAGAGGGAGGGGAGAGAGAGAGAGAGAGAGACGTCCACTGACACAAACCAGGTCATTTTGGGACTAACATATGGTTTCATTTTATTTCAATAATTCCCTTGCGTGTAGGGGTCTTTAGCAATGGGAGGAAACCGGAGTGGCCGGAGGAATCCACGAGGTTGAGAAGGCGCGGCGCCTATCTCCATGCCACATACGCTCACACCAGGGCTCGAAACCACAGCCGCAAGCCAGAGGTGACTGGCCAGCTAGAGGTCGAAGCACGGCACTCTAGACGACTAGGCCATCCCATCCTCCCAAGAGAGAGAGAAGGTCTGTCCAACCTGATGTGTTTTCTCCGGTTTTATACCACTGCTAAAAACTCTTACCTACCTGTGTTAGTCCCGAAATGATCTAGTTTATGTCGAGTAGTTTATTGTCATATCGATATTTTATATTTGTGTAGGCTAGATTAACAAGGTGTCAGAGTTGGTCATTATTATACAGCAGCTCACAGCATGGTCAGTCATTGAACAGGTAAGTTACAGTTGTACTCTTGATCCATAATGTTGCATACATATTTGCCAACAATGATTTGAAACTTAACATTATATATCGGAACTCCTGCTAAAACAACACAAGTACACGATACCGGAGCTGTAGGGCATGCTTCTTAGTCAAAGGGAGACAACTGCTTTTATCTATATCAAAACTCCTGCTGAAACAACACAAGTACACGATTCCTGGGCTGTAGGGCATGCTTTTAGTCAAAGGGAGACAACTGCTTTATCTATGTTCATGTTGTATGATTGTCTAATCAATATAATGTATTTATTTGTAGATTTACACATCATGTGACATCGTATTCTGGACCAACCATGACATTTTTATCATTTGAAGGAAGAAATCTTTACTGTATAGCAGCTGATTGTGGCTGGAGGTTGGTTTATTATTATATAGTTCAGATTTCGGGTACGAGTAGTCAGTTTTTCTTTGGGCAGGGGGGGGGGGGGGAGGGGGAATAGCACACTGTATCATAAGGTCTGACATTGAATCAGCTGACTCAATGAGAGAGAGAGAGAAATGGGGTTTAACGTCCACTCAACACAAACTAGGTCATTTCGCTACTAACATATGTTTTTTGTTTTTTTTTGTTTTTTTTTTTATTTCAATAATTCGCTTGCGCGTAGGGGTCTTTAGCAGTGGGAGGAAACTGGAGTGCCCGGAGGAAACCCACGAGGTTGAGAAGGCGCCCCTATCTCCATGCCACATACGCTCACACCAGGGCTCGAAACCACAGCCGCAAGCCAGAGGTGAGCGGCCAGCTAGAGGTCGAAGCGCGGCACTCTAGACCACTAGGCCATCACAATGAGTATGATCAACTGTCCATCCTCATGGATTTTCTATTGTTTCCTCCCACACACAAGCGAATTATTGACATAAAAGTGAACTAATTGTTACTCCCAAAATGACCTACTTTGTGTCCAATGGAATGCTCTGTATTGTGTTTTATAGAGAAAGTTTATAAGACTGTGGTGTGATATTTAATCAGACTGTATGGTGTTTTATAGAGAAAGTTTATTAGTCGGGGTGATGTTTTATTTGACTGTGTGGTGTTTTTGTAGACTGTGGAATGTCTTGTTAGACTGTGTGATTTATGATTTATTAGACTATTAGACTGTGGTGGTATATTTTATTAGACTGTGGTGGTATATTTTGTTAGACTGTTGTGGTATATTTTCTTAGACTGTGGTGTGATGTTTTTATTAGACTGTTTTGTGATGTTTTGTTAGACTACTAGACTGGGAGGGTATATTTTATAAGACTGTTGTGTGATGTTTTGTTAGACTACTAGACTGTGGGGGTATATTTTATTAGACTGTGGTTTGTTTTTATTAGACTGTGGTGTGATGTTTTATAAGACTTTGTGATATTTTATCAGACTGTGTAATGTTTTATATTTATAGAGAAAGTACAAGTTTATTTGGAGGACCTGATTGTATGTTAATACAGTTATCTCCTGTATATCGAGTTGTACAAGGTTTGTATATACTTAATACCACCTAGTCTATAATATTACCTTAAAGTGGCATGTTTTCCTAGGTTGCTCCCATCGTATGAAACTCTTTAGCACAATACAGGTTTTTAGACAAAACTTACAAACATAATTTTTAAACCAATCAAAATGAAAAACAAATGTGGATGTATTGAAACACAAGATTGACATTGTAAAATACTTTTCATAACACTAATTGTGTGCCTTATCTGCAAATAATATGTATTTATTAATATTATATTATTTTGTCCGTAGCTGGTGAGAATATGTTATTATGGAATGAGTATTCCCGCGATTTACCAAAAGGGATACAAGTGGGTAAAGGTGACCAGAATAAGGTTATATTTCTACCACAAGATTTTGATCAGATAGAACATTATGGTGTTTCCTGTACGCTACATAAAATAGAGGTTTGTTTCAATTTATTTCATTTCTATATACCCTGGCGGTGCTGGGGATTTTTTCCTTTTTTTTTAGTATTTGGACAACTAGACGTTAGATTTTTGGGTTTCGGAGATTATGGTCTCATCAAGAAAATTTGATGTTTTTGTTTCTCATTCCTCCATCCTGTACTACCGACAAGGGAAAACCATGTAGGGGCGCCTTCTCAACCTCGTGGGTTTTCTCCAGTTACTCCTGTTTCCTCCCACTACTAAAGACCCCTACGCGCAAGCGAATTATTGAAATAAAATTAAACCATATGTTAGTCCCGAAATGACCTAGGCAGCATCCATTCTGAATGAATTATGAAATATTTGATATTTTATTTAAATCAAAATAAAATTTTATGGGGTTTGTTTTCAGGTGTGGGGATGTGGAGGTGCTACAGCTAAAGAAGCTCAGATACAACAAAAACAGTGGGAAAATAAAGATACGCAGAGACATCAGAGTAGAAAGGTTTGTAATAAACACTCTAATAGTAAGTGCATACAAAACAAAAATCTACAAGATAAACCTGCTCACAAGATAGAAAATAGACATGGCAAAAAAATAAACAAATATCAAATCAAGTGAATGGATTCGGGGCCAGCCGTAAGTGTCTACTGCGCTGTAGAGTAGGTTGTGTTATTATTGGGATCTGTATCTGCAGTGGGTGGGGGGGGATGCGCGTTTTATCATAATGTCTGTCATTGCGTGAACTGACTTGGTTTTGATTCTGGGGTTGTACATGACAAGGAGTAGGGTCGTCTGTCCAACCTTGTGGATTTTCTCTGGGTCGTCCGGTTTCCTCCCACTGCCAAAACCCCCTACCAAGTGAGTCAATTTGTGTCGAGTGGACGTTTAACCCCATTTCTCTCTTCTTCTCTCAATGTTGATTTAAATTGAGCAATAATTGGTGTTTGCAATATGAAGACTGTAGGTGATATTGTTAGAGACTTGCCTCCTTTAAATAATGTTGCCACAGTTGTACGTGACAAGGAGTAGGGTCGCCTCTCCAATCTTGTTGGTTTTCTCTGGGGTCTCCGGTTTCCTTCCACTGCTAAAGAAATATAAAATTGGGCCATATGTTAGTCCCTGAATAACCTAGTTTGTGTTGAGTGGATATTAAACCACATTTCCCTCTCTTTATATGGTGTTGATAAGACATTATATACTCATAAAATTTCATGTGTAAAACTCATTCAAGATTTTAATAACAATCTTATTTCAGTTGAATTTAGACCTGGATGGAAATTGGCAAGAAAATCCTGACAAAAAATTATTAGAATGGGGAGGAATTGGTACCAGCCATGCACAAAGATGAAGCGGGAGGAGAAAGTAATAGTGGGAGGAGAAAGTAATAGCTGTGTATTTACATGCATTTGTGATAAAATTTTCAATTCTTGTTAATTGGATGTGCCTACTCCACTAAGAACAAGGCTAATTTATGAAAGAAAAATCTATTCTTATGATGTCAAATTGTCTACAAGAAGAAATTGGTGATGATAGTTGAAGCGTATTAGAGAATTTTTGCTTGATATATATATATATATTAATATATAAAAATATACATGTAAACATTTTACTAGTCCCTGTAAGTCAAATAGTCCCTGAATTTTGGTTGTTAACAGACAAAAATGATTGTCCAGGTATATCATATAAATGTATTTAGTGTTAGACAGGTATCCCCCTCCTCAGACCTATGGTTTTCGACAGGTATCATATTCCCAGGCCTATGGTTTTTGACAGGTATCCCCCTCCCCAGGCCTATGGTTTTTGACAGGTATCCCCCTCCCCAGGCCTATGGTTTTCGTCATATTTGTTGGTCTTTAGTGACTTTAACTTGCTGGTTAGGGGCCATATCAAGAAGACCTAATCTATAATATTTTAGAATGCATCCTTTTCATTGGCTAAAAAGTAAAAATTGTGCTATCATTTTAGTTCTAAGCCAATGAAATCATAACGTCTGTCATTGAGTCAAGTGGCGTGGTTTCGAATCTCCGCTTGTACGTGATGAGGAGTAGGATTGCCTGTTCATCCTTATTGGTTTTCTCTGGGTCCTCCATTTTTCTCACACTGCTCAAGACCCCTACGCACAAGTGAATTATTGAAATAAAATTGAACCATATGTTAGTCCCAAAATGACCAAGTTAGTGTCGAATGGACGTTAAACTCCATCCTCTCTCTCTCCCACTTGTTTCTCTCCTAAAGAAATACCATTAAATGTGATATTTATAAGGATGACCTCCCTTGGCTTAAAAATGCATTAAAACTAGCTTAAGTATTAGTGACTGAAGGCATATTATTTTTATTCACATGATTTCTTCGTTGAATGGTAATATAATTACATCTCTATTGTCTTAAATGTGTTGGGTTTTTTTTTTTGTAATTAAGATTTATTATAGTCCCACTTGTCAAAACAATATATATTTAATGTAGCAATATGAAAAAACCTATGTCAAGCCTTCACACTGAATTAAAGCATACTAATTCAAATACAAGATTTGAAAACTCTAAATTGGATTCCAGTAAAATAACATTTGTTTAGATGGTCCATGGTTTCGTTAAACGATAGCCATTATTGAAGAATATTGTTCACACCACAGCCTAATCTGTTTCAGTTTCTAAAGCAACATGAATATTCAACAATTACTACGCTTTAACATATTGTTTCCATGGTAACATAAACTATGACATGTATATATTGTAATTGTTATGCATTTCTTCTATGAACTACAAAAAGGTTATTTAAAATAATAAAACATTTTAATAAATTTTGGTGGTTTGAATTGCCGATGTATGTACAACTATTAATCATGAATATTAATAGATTTATTACAGGTAATTTGTCGTTTAGGACATGGATGTAATTAAAACCGGGGGTTGCCATGCAAGATAGTTCACATTTTGCAAGAGATGGACAATCAGGGACCATAGTCCAGGAGATAATGGTCTGAAATGCTCGAATATCGACAGTAACTGAAATCTTTGGAATAAAAACATATTTCGGCCAAAAATTCTGACCTCTTGGTGATCCACAACCTTGGAATTACTTACTTTATTATTATTATTTGCTTTCAAGGAGCGGCCATTTTGTTGGACAGATTGCCCCACCCCCCTTGCCACCCCTGGCTACGGGCCGGATCAGGACAATACGTTACTTTAATAGTTATGTTACGTAGCTTACAAACGTACGAAGATTAAAGGGTAGCTACAACGTCGGATTAACCACGGGGCACATGCCCAAGGGCCCCCCACATTAGGGGCCCCCCCCACAAAAATCTCCGTTGCACGCCTCAAACATGGTCGGACCGAGGACACCAACGGCCGGTGACCTAGTGATGGGGCCCCTCCGATGCTCTGAGAGCCCCTCCGATGCTCTGAGAGCCCTCAATCGGAAGTCCCTGGGCCCCCCTCAACCCATGGTGTGTCGCGATCGACATCCGAGAATTCGGTGTAATCCGCTGATGGGGGTAACATATGGTCTTTCAACTGTCGTGAGATCTTCTATCGGACCGATCATCGTCTAACTCGAATTATCATATAACTCGAACAAATTACCCGTCTACATCATTTCGAGTAGCGCGAATTTTGCCTTAGATTGACGTACGATTGTATATAAGTTGTAGTTGTTGATATTTGTTGTGGGTATCGGCTGAATTTGATGAGATGCACATCATGATCACACGAAATATTCAGATTTCTTGATTAAATCTCGTATTACCATTGGTACTTATAGTCAAAAATCGTGTCCAGCTTGGTTGTAACCCTATGGCCTTCATTCATCAAATCATCGTGGGGGGTATAATACGATTCCGAATCAAGTGACCCCGTTATTTATCACTGAGCGACCTCAAAATGAGGTTTGATGTAGCTCTGCTCACTTACAGTGGCGGATTTAACGGACTCAATGGGCTCCAGCCCCTCCTCTTGAAATGCCCTCATTTCATAGCACTCGCATGGATCGGTCAACTGAAATAACACCAGAATGGACTAATTTTGTGGCAGAATTGTTCTGGGGGGAGGTACTCTAAATGGCTCTGACGCAAGCGCCTGAAATGTCAGGATATCACGTTTCCGGCATCCAAATCCCCCCCCCCAACCCCTTGCGGGGCTTCGGGCCTTCCGCGCTCGCAATGGACGGCTTCGTCGGCCATCGATCTGCGATCGTTACTCAGGGAGCTTCCACATGTTCCAGGCCCCAGATCCCCCACCATGGTTCATCCGGGGTTGGGTAGTTAGCTTTTTTGAGGAAGGGTTGGTCTTTCGTTCAGACTTTAATGATTACTGTCGACATGTACTTTCAAACTCCATACAACCAGTTCGTCACGAGGCCGTACTGATAACAGCAGGACGAATATCGATATTGAACAATTGTGAAATACTGCTGGTTCAAATTTATGGAAGAATATATGAGTCACTATTGATGAATTTTGTTTTTCTGTTCCAGTTTGTATGAAAAGAATATTTTAAAATAATGATTGTCTTTATGTCAACGGTGCTTCACCAACGACGTCATTGGAGTCTGTGGAGTCTGTGATTCTATCCCCAGATTATTCGCTATAACACCAGTCACGAAATACTCCTTATACGCCGTTGGAGTCTTTTATTCTATCCACAGCCTAGGCGATCATTAATATTGGTGATATCAGTTCACAGGAACTAATTATAATACAAGAAATCATAACAGAGGAAATATTTTTGCTCATGAATATTATCTATATTCATGGAAGGCATACACACTAAATTTGATCCAATTGCATTTTCCTAAACTATACAGATAAAAATGAACAATTTGTCCTGGCAGTGGTACTATGGTTACTCTAATAATATCGATTTCCAACCGCCAAGGGATATTTTATGTCCTGCACCACTGACGGTCAGTAGGCCTACAGGGATCGTACACTCGACCTCCAGGCTAACGCACCAGCACCTTCCCCACTTTGCCACCGTGACTCCCTAAAATACAAAGCATCGGATTTAGATGAAGATATGCTCTAGCCCTGGAGTGTCAAACATGTGGTCTACGGATTCGACCCGCCCGCCCGCCAAAGTTTTGAATGTGGCCCGCAAAACACATTTCAACACACCCTGACATATGTACTGTATGTCATATAGGTATCCAAGTAATACAAGAGAATATTAGATCTTGGCAATTTGGAAAGCTGTCTGAGTCCATTTTACAAGATTTTCGAGAAAGGTGAAAATGTATTTCCATACAATTGCGCAAAGCCGGGGATGATGGCGGCTTTGCGTTGAAGAAAAGCTTACCACAGTGTCAAAAATATTATATTAGTTGGCCATGGGCCCCAAGATTTTCCGGCATGACTTCAGCCTGTCATGTCTGTAGCTACACCTTGTGACCCTAGCCGCAAGCCTCTAAGTAGATCGGGCACTGTGTCTGTAGACACAGTAACTTTAAATGGAGGATGGATAAAGACTCGATATGATCTATTTTCAACCTAGATGTATATCATCTCAACCTGATTTCATCAGAGCTGCACCAAGTGCCTGAACTAATTTAGCATGGGGTAATGCGAGATTTAATATGCATTATGTGCAAGCCAAATCAGCACATGGTAGGTCTTTGTTTTGGCTTCAACTTTAATACAATACACATTATCAATTTGACATATATTTTAATGAAAAGTCGACCTCTAGCTGGCCGGTCACCCCTGGCTTGCGGCTGTGGTTTCGATCCCAGATCGTATGTGGCATGGAGATAGGGGCTCCTTTCCAACCTCGTTAGTTTCCTCCGTACAATCCGGTTTCCTCCCACTGCTAAATACCCCTTCGCGCAAGCGAATTATTGAAATAGAATTAAACCATATGTTATTCCCGAAATGACCTAGTTTGTGTCTAGTGGACTTTAAACCCCATTTCTCTCTCTCTCTTAATGACAAGTCTCTAGACCATCTGAAAGTTGTGATGCTGAACGTAGTGAAATAAGATCGCCCCTTGATAATTTAATTTAATAATGAATAATCGCGAGAGTCCATAATTCTTCAAACATACATAATTTTGCTCAGAAAAAAAATATATAATTTGACTGACATTTTCATCACTATCTTTGTGCATTATCTATTTAACTATAAAAAAACGAGACTTTGTCAGATTTTTATTAGTATCTTACATGGTGCACCTTTAAAACAAGAGAATAGGAACGATCTGATTTTAACGGCCTTTCTACTTTTTATACACAGAAAGAACCAGGGCATTATTTGGGTTTTTTTTTTTGTTTAAATATCCTATCTTGATTTTATCACGAGGTCAGCGTAACGAAGTAAGGTGTTTATCTTGATAAGAAAACAATTTTTTGATAAAACGAAGACAACATGAAGCTTTTTATTTTAAGTGTCGTTTCGCTTTTTACAGTGGGTAAGTAGACAATAATATATAAATAATGGAATATTCTGCACTAAAATATAGGGTAATCACCGTATCTTTATTAGCCCACGAGTGCATGATCTGTCATAGAATCCACTGGCGTCGTTTCGATTCCCCGGTTGTACGTGACAAGGATCGTATGTCCAACCTCGTAGCATTTCTCCCCCCCCCCATTTCCTTCTCCTGCTAAAAAAAAACACCCTCTCTCTCTCTCTCTCTCTCTCTCTCTCTCTCTCTCTCTCTCTCTCTCTCCCTCTCTCTGGTTTAACATAACATTCCACTTTTAAAATGTCATAACCGTATGTTCAAACATTGTCTTTTTACCATGACGTAACCCTATGTTGAAACATTGACGTAGATCAAAAGATTATCCAAACATTGAATGCTTAACACGACGTTACCGTATGTCCAGCATTCTCCGTTTAACGCGACGTTACCGTATGTTCAACATTGTCCGTTTAACATGCCGTTACTGTATGTCCAGGCTGGCGCGGATCCAGGATTTTTTGCAGGGGGGGGGGATCTAGGTTTGATAAAAGGCACTCAACCAATTAACGGAAAATTTGGTAAATTAGATTCAATTTGGTGCATTCTGACGTATTTCCGGAAGGTAAATTCCAAAATTACAGGTCTAAAAGTCGCCAATAAAATCGCATAAAAAATTTTCAAGTCTGAGCAGGGGGGGGGGGGTCCGGACCCCCTGGACCCCCCCTCTGGATCCGCGCCTGCCAGTATTCTCCGTTTAACATGACGTTGCCGTATGTCCAACATTCTCCGTTTAACACGACCTTACCGTATGTCCAGCATTATCCGTTTAACATGACGTTGCCGTATGTCCAGCATTCTCCGTTTAACATGACGTTGCCGTATGTCCAGCATTCTCCGTTTAACATGACGTTACCGTATGTCCAGCATTCTCCGTTTAACACCACGTTACCGTATGTCCAGCATTACCCGTTTAACATGACGTTACTGTATGTCCAGTATTCTCCGTTTAACATGGCGTTACCGTATGTCCAAACATTAACTAGTTGTTTGTTATGTAATTCCATGTTTTCTTGCTTGTCTGTTTATTTGTGAATCCGATGATTTTTATTAAACAGGTTGTTGGTGTGCTCCAACTACAGAGGAGGCATGTCTTCTTGCTTGTCCTTTTATATGGATGCCAGTCTGTGGTGATAACGGTGTAACTTACAGTAACACCTGTACCATGGAATCTCTGACCTGCATGTACGTATTTTAGTTTCTCTATTCAAATCCCTGATAAGAACAGTATCAGTGTCTTTTGTTTATCTACTTCATTAAAAACAAACCTTTTTGTGTATTTCGAGGCCTGTATACAAGGACCATTTAAAGGGTTGGCATATTGTAGAGGGTACAGTAGGAGTGTTTAGTCAGTCTTAATTTTCTGCTCAAGTTTGGCTAATGAAGACGGGCAATCGCCGTGCAGTGTACTATGATGAGGTACATAATCATATCGAATTCCAACTGCTAACGAATCTTTTTATTTTACGTGCTCGCGATATGTAATGTCTTACATCACTGACAAGGGGAAACAGAGTCGGAAAATATGGAGGATCTTTCACGACCAACATTGGGATCGAACTCGGGACCTCACATTTCACGTGCTAACGCCCTACCCACTGAGCCACATCGGCTTCGTGGTTAGTCAGAGTATGTGTTTTCCATAGGGTTTCTGGTGATTATGCGTCGTGACTTTTCATCGTGTGTTCCGGTGGTTTCCTCCCACTGCTAAAGACCCCTACGCAAGCGAATTATTCAAATAAGATTGAACCATTTCTACCTAGTTTGTGTCGAGTGGATGTTAAACCCCATCTCTCCGTCTCTCTCTCTCTCTCCCTGTCGCTCTCTGTCTGCCTCTCTCTCTCTCTCTCCCTTTCTCTCTCTCTCTCTCTTGTACATGGTATTATCGACTGGCTGATCACGTCTTGTCTTGTTTATTGTAGGCAAAATATCCAGGTGGAAATAGCACACGATGGAGCTTGTGATACCATTCCACAGTAATTCTAAAAGAAGAGTCAATACTCAAGACGAGTTGTGTAATATAATACTGGCATCGTGAAAATCATTGTTTATTGTTTTCTTTAAATATCTCTCTGCGCATACAGATACAGATTTGATGTTGACAAAACAAGGAGAGCAACCAGGATATGCATAATATAGGGGGCATCGTGACCCGGCGTTCATCAAGCAATTATAAGCAATGAATAAAATTTCGTGCTGTTTTTGCACGGTGATAAATAGAGCATGGCGAATGCACTTTGTATAATAAATGTAAGATCCGTTTTCAGTGTATGCAAAGTTGGTCTAATTTAAAGTAGCTAAGTCTCTAACTCAATATCATCGAAAGTCTTCGACGTTGAAAACACAAATTATTTGTCAATTTATATCAACATTGATGGTGTGGTCATACCAGGAAAAGATGGGCTTCTGATATTCAATATCTTAGATGAAATAATTTTTTTACCATTGGTACCCGAATCGTGTACCATACAGCGTTTCAGACTCATTTTCAGCTAGGGACCCAAAGAACAAGGCTAGGTATACTCCACATTACATCTCAAACAGTGAGCATGCGTAATAAATACTATGTAGACTGGAATAACCAGACGCTATATATATTAAGTGATTCAATTGAGACTTCTGATGTACTTCCCCAAACATAACTGATTTGATATTAGAGTAAAAACGGAAACGATTGAATGTAAATCAGTTTATAAACATTCCTATTAAATTATTATATGGCTTGCGACCCATTTGTGTCAATTTCTAGGACCCAAATATTAGGGATTTAGCTCCTTTAAATATAAACATGTATTATGCAAGAACTAAATCTGCCAATTGCAAGACCCGATTCCTAGAAAATTCTTAAGCACGTCCTTGTGCTTAGATTTCAAGTAGTCTTTGCATAAAAGTAAACTTATCGTATTTTGTGTTCCTAGAAAAATTCTTAAGAACGTCCTTGTGCTTATTTTAAGAACTTCAGTGTAAGCACAAGTACGATTTTATGTGTTCCTAGAAAAAACTTAAGTGCAACTTTGTACTTATCTAAGCACAAGTCTCAAGCAAGGCATAGGGCTTGCTTAGCAACCTTAAGCCTGTTTCTGCTTCAAACAAGATGACAGACAGTTAGTTATTCCACGGCATTTCCTACATCTTTTGATATGTAGGAGAGACAATTTAAAGGCAGCGAAAATCCTTTAGAAACATATTCTCGAGAGGTATGCTATAGAAAATTTCGCTTCTGCCCTGAAACCATTTTATTTATTTACCAATTATTAGTAAATAACACAATCACACAAGCTACTTCTACTTTAAGATCACGCGCTCAATTTTTCAGAGTGCTTGCGTTTTTTTGGTTTTTGGGCGGTTTTTTTCTAGTTTTTTTTTTAGCTTGTGTCACATTTCATATGTGTATAAGGGACGTGTCAAATGCATCTAAATCAACCATTTGCCGGGAAGCAGACGACAAATTCATGATGTAATTCGCATACCGAATCTGTTTATATGAGGTTTAAGAGCACCATAGTCTCATTTTACCAGTCACAATGTGCTTAGACTCGTACTTGACTTGTGCTTACGTAAGAACAGTCTTGAGAATTTTCTAGAGACGTATTTTATTAAGATTCTTACGTAAGAAAAAGTGAAGCATAACTTTGTGCTTACTTTAAGAATTTTCTAGGAACCGGGCCCTGGTCTTTCTTTAGGCCTGGAATGTTTTGTAAAGTATTAATTAGACATTTATTAACTGATCCATGCCTTAATCAACTCTCGATGTCATCAGATTTATCCGATATTAAATAGATTGAAATGGTTCAGCGATACTTTGACTTAATCAAATATGGTGGAGCAAGACTTAGCTTCGATTAACCAGGTCGGTGGTTGAAATTATTGCACACGTCTGTCAAACCCTCAGTTCGCTTGCAATAGAGTAATTTTAATGAAATCTTCAAATTATTCATTGTACATTATCTACTTTTGTACTATTATAGCTAGTGGCTAGTTCTTTATCTAAATCTTATATAACGTATCTGTAAAGGAGCTTAATCGCTAACATTTGGGACCTAGTAATTGACACAAGTGGGTCGCAACGCATATAATAATGTAATCTGATGGTATATTTAACTGATTTACATTCATTCGTTTCCGTTTTGACTCTAATTTCACATCTCAAATCAGTTATGTCCAGCCAAATACGGCATGAGTCTCAATCGAATAGAAATTTCTAGTGGCTGGTTATTCTAGTCTATTGTGCATGCCCTTGAGGTTATGGCGTTGCCGTTTAAAATGAGGTGTGTAATATGTGCAGCCTCGTTCTTTCTGGTCACGTGTTACAAATGATGCTGAGACGCACTATGGTACATGATTCGTGTATCAAAGGTAAAATGTTTATTATATTTCAAATATTGGATATCAGAAGCCTACCTTTGGATTAGGGGTGGGGTGGGGTGGATGGCCGAATGGTTAGCATGTGCGCGCTGTATCATAAAGTCTGCCACTGAGTCAACGGACGTGATTTCGAATCCCCGGTCGACGTGCCAAGGAGTAGGATCGCCTGTCCAACCTCGTGACTGTGCACAAGAGGAGCTAGTTGTAAAGAGATGGCGTCAGTTTCGTATGTAGATACCCCCTTAAAACTTAAAGGCCCGTTTCACAAAATTTTAACAAAGATAAAATCCAAATTTTTGTAATTTGATTGGATAATATTAGATTGATTTTAGTGCTTAGCCAATCAAAATCGAAGTATTTACATAAATGTGGATTTTATCTTTAGTTAAGATTTCAAGAAACATGGAGCAGTTTATTAATTAGTGGGTTTTAATTGGTGTCATCATTATTATTATAATATTCGTGCAGTTTCTGTTCAAGACATCCCGCAATTCGTATGTCAACGAACAAGTTTAATACTTGAGTCTATAAATTTCCGAATAATCTCTGACATTTTCACTAAATGTCCAATTTTATTTTACGCTTTTTGTGAATTATACACTCTTCTTTCATTTTTGTTCGTTTTTATTACTTATTTGTGTTAATGATATATACTGGGAGACTGGATAAAGAGCTGGCAGTTCGCAGTGGATAATTAAAAACTAGATAATGTAAAGTTAAATTACTAAAAATTCCAGTCAAATTGATTCACTATAAGCCGAGATTTAATCGACAGAAATTTTCGCCTACACGCGATCATCATTGCTAAAGTCAGGCGGATAAAAAAAAACATTGTCTCGATTATCCAGTTTTTGTTTTACTTATCAATGAGCGCTAACCAGCATATAGTGTTCTGATCCAGGCAATTTCGCAAGTTAGCGTTGACATCGAGAGTTTATTATGGTCTGGATAAGTTGATTAACATAAATAATAATTTAGATACAAATTAAGGCCCAACGAAAGACCTGTAATAGGCAGATTAACCCTTGCATAATGCATGTTTTATTTATTGGCCTTGTATTTTCAGCGGTGATGCAGGTGTATTATATTTGTTTATGAACTTGAATAATTTCCTTCCCGTAAATAGATTTTATTTTGAAAGAGGAACAAAAATGATCAAATTATGAGTTGAAAGGCTATGGTGCAGGCGCGGATCCAGAGGGGGGGGGGGGTCCAGGGGGTCCGGATCCCCCCCTGCTCAGACTTGAAAAAAAAATTATGCGATTTTATTGGCGATTTAGACCTGTTATTTTGGAATTTACCTTACGGAAATACGTCAGAATGAACCAAATTGAATCTAATTTACCAAATTATCGGTTGAGCGCAATTAGTTAAGCAATTATCAAACCTAGACCCCCCGCCCCCCTGCAAAAAATCCTGGACAGGTCTATTACATTTGTTCATGATCTTGATTGACCGCCTTTCCGCGAAAAAATTTATTTTGAACCTTTTCTTGTTACACAATATCATTTTTGGTCTAAAATGAAATATTGTCTTTTAATTCATATTTTATATTGTAATTTCAATTGTAACTCATGACCACAGTTAATGACATATTAAGTTACAGGTCAATTGCAAGGTTTAATTTGTTGCAGGTGTGAGTTTATCTGATATAGTATTATGTAAGATGTATGTGTTATCTTACTTATATCATCGAGTGTCTATTTGATATAAGATTTAAAGCCCAATACCACTCTTGTTAAAAACTGAATAATATGTCCTATTCTTCATTCTGGTCAACAAATTGTATTATTTTACAATATTCCAATTAATTGAAGATATAAATTTCATCTTAGCACACCTAATTTAAAAAAATTGGAAAAATTCAACTAATTGATTTGAAAAGTCTAACGTAAAGCTTTTCAAATGTGACTTGGATTTTAAAATATTTTCGAACCTTCTGGACAAGTAAAATAGGTTGTAATAGATAATTTATACAACAGGTATGACGCTTAAACATCTAGTACTTAGAACAAGGCTTTTATTTTTTTTCTCGAACTGCCAAGCCACCAAGAGTGTTATTGTCCCTTTAAGCTTAACGCTTGTTGTTTTAGAGCTAAGATGTGTGAATATATTGAATTAGTTTTCATTGTTCTGATCTCTATTACTATTAACTATGGCTTGCCTTAGGATTTGACAGGCATTGTTGGATTGTATATAAAGCCTAGTTTAGAGTTAGGTAGAAGAACAACAGGGACCAGAGAGGAGGTCTTAGGGACTCAGGGAGACCTAGGGAGAACATGGGGGTCTGCCCTCGGACCCCTGTACGAGTTGGGTTTTATGTGACCTAGGGAGAACATCTTTAGTTAGATATCTCCTTATTCAACCACCATATGTAAATATGTTAGGCAGTAATAAAACACCTGTTTAATAAAAAGAGTATGTATTCTATTACATTCTTTTAAATTACAAAATGAAAAAAATGTGTGGTGGTATGTCATGGTGTGTCAGTGTTAGGGGTGGGGGGAGTTGACATTCGTTTAAAGATACATTATGGGAGATTAGATACCGAGTCGGTTGTTCTGACTATAATAGTTAAAAACTAGATAATATAAAGGCAATTTGCTGAAAATTCCAGTCAAATTGATCCTCTGTTAACATAGTACTAAGCGAATGAAAGTTCCGCTTAGCCTCGGTCATCATTACTAAAGTCGGTAAGACAAAACCAGTAGTCTCGATTATTCATTTCTATTGGTAAATCACGAAGGAAATCCACCAAAAATCTCACGCTACCCTCGACATCGAGAGTTGATTATGGTCTGAAGAAGTTAATTAATGTCTAACGAAAACCAAAGCCCCGTATGGGCGCCCTTATGGAATGAGGCACCCCACAAATCATGCCTTTTGAATTTTTAAGATTATCATATTATTGGTGTCCACGATCTCGGTATTATGGGCGCCCCTCCGGAATGAGACCCCCCACAAATCATACCGACATCATACGGCGCCTTACAAACAATTAAGGCCGTCTCTCCGGGATAAGGCAATCCACAGATCAAACCGTTTTGGGCGCCCTAACTAATCTCACTAGCATTATATTATGGGCGCCAATGACTTGATCAACCAGTTCAATTCCGCATTATACGCACCAATCATGTTATTATGGGCGCCTCTCCGAGATAAGGCACCCCACAAATCAGGCCGTTGTCGTGTTAATCGTGTGGGTTATTATGAGACGGCTCATATATAGCGACATGATTAGCGAGGCGCCCATAAAACCAAGTGACATTGGTTGGGCGCCAATCTCGTCGTTGGCGCCCAACTAATGTCACTCGGCTTTATGTGTCGCCCATACAAATATGGAGACTTTGGTCGTTGACCTCGTGTTCCACAACGGCCAAATGGCGCCCGTGGCGCCCATAGGGGGCGCCGAAATTTTCCAGGGGAGGGGGGCAGCTGCCCCCCCTCCCTTCGCCCCCCCCCCCCGCTAGCTACGGGCCTGAATAGATTTGTTCTAGAAAGTTCTAGTTACTCACTGTTAACCACACATAGACGTCTTATGTCAATAATTCATATACTTTATTTAAAAAAATTATACGCAGTTGATTAAACTTGAATGTAGATATAAATAATCTACGTTGCATATACATAATTTATGTACCTTTCGGTTGAATCATATCATAAAAATATTTTACTTCATAAAGTCTTACGTATTTTTCGATATTAAGGTTTAGCCTTGGAATTTTCTTGTTGCACATTTGGTAGGGATGTATCATTTTATAGATGGAACAAAGGGCCAAAAAATGTTGGGATATGTGGAACAAACTCGAAACAATTTGTAACAAATCTGATATGTCTTTGATAGAGCCTGTGGAATAACATGTATTTGTATTTGTATCTGTTCAATTTGTGTCTTTTATATATTAGACAAACACAATCATGTTGCGCATAGACATAAAGAAATTTCGATTTTTAAAATATTGATGATACAATTAATGATCGATGACAGAAAACTGACACACAGGAATGTCTCCAGACCAAAAAATCGCGCAATTTCAGGCTAGAAGGAAAAATGGTTTATCTCCCAAATTATATATATTTTGGTTTTTAAATTTAACGGTCTGCACAAAAAGATCTGATTTGTAAAAGCGTATTCAAGTTAAACATATTTGATAGCGCTTTTATCTGGGAAATCTTTTACTTTTTTTTATGAATTCGGCTATATAACAATAATGTACTCGTGTGGTATAATGATTAATAATGGTAGTATGTTCATCTATACTTTTCGTTTTAAACATGTATGATTTATCGCCTATAGACTCTTTTTCGCAGAATTCTATAGCAAATCGATCAACATTCCATATCCCTATTGGGACAGGCAACTTCGATACAGCAATATAATTGGGCATAAAATAGATAGTGAGTAAGCAGTGACTTGAGACCCCACTCAGCAAACCTCGGAAGATTTCGGGAATCTAAACTCGGCTGTATGATGAATTCCGCCATATTGGAACTACTTTAAAGGTCCCGGATGAAACATGGCTGCGCCCATTCCAAACACAAGTTGGTGACCTATTTAGCTAGCGACCTATTCGACCGATCCAGCTGTAAGATAATGACGAAATTACTCTTCTATTCTGAGCTGAAGGAATGGATAAAAATAATATATTCTACTTTCATTTGATAGACATTTGGATTTTATTGGTTGATAAATAGAGACTGTTGTCTTTACTCTAAATAGGTTTCCAACGAACAGGTTGCAGCTCGATCGGTCGAATAGGTCGCTAGCCGAATAGGTTTCCAATTTGTGTAATAGCGTCAAGTTTTCCTGTTAAAGTAAACCGGTAGCCGCATCGCAAATGTATGGGCGTAGGTACATATCACTTACTGTCATACATCCGAGACTAGATGTAGTTTACGTAGTTTACGGAATCTGTCGAGATTAGCCGAGTGTTGGGACCCAACATGGCGCCTTTTTACACTTGACGTCATATTTTCATGACGTCATATGAAATTTCTGGCTTCGCAGTTGTCGCAACTAATATACGGCTTTGACGAAAACATAGTTATGACGTCACCCTTTGATGTTTTTATCCAGTATATAGAAAAATGTACGCTTTTCTTAAACAATCGTCTATTATTTATAAAACTATCCATTATTTTCAATAAAATAATGGACAGTTTTATAAATTTTCAATAAAATAATGGACAGTTTTATAAATAATAGACGATTATAAAACTATCCATTATTTTCAATAAAATAATGGACAGTTTTATAAATAATAGACGATTGAAAATAATGGACAGTTTTATTAATAACAGACATAATCTGAAAAATGAACATGTATTTTGGGATTATTTATTCTCTGAACAAATTAAATTGCAGAACATGAAATTACTTAGAAACCTCATAGTTACCGAAATGCCACATGACCGAATATTGATTTCACATATTTGTCTACATAAAAAATTCCACTTAAATCCATCTGTTATATGCCACTTGTCCATTTAACAATACATTCAGCACTAGATCATACATTTTTATACGCCCACCTTCTTTGTCGATACTCTGCAGGTTAATACTCGAAATATACGTATATATCCGAAATATCTCGGTTCCTTTGGGATTACATTGGCTAATTGGTTCAGACGCTGACTCACTAGCCTGGATGTCGGGTGTTCGATCCTTGACATTGGCCGTGAAAGTTCATCCAGACATATCGGTGTGGTTTCCTCTGGTCAGTGATGACGGGCGGAGGGCCTGTCAAGGTGAGCTGTTTAGTTTTTCGGATGGGATGAAAAACCAAGGTCCCTTGTACGCTTTGGCGTGGCACGTAAAAGATCCCTTGGCAGTTGGAAATCGATATAAATGTATGCCGTAGCGCCGTTGTCCGTGCAAAATTTCCACATTGTATTTCGTATGCTCGTCTTCATTAGCCCAGAACAGTAGGACATTAAACTCAATTCCATTTCATTTCTCGGTTCTTTTCGATAGTGGCATGTATGGGACCGTAGCTTCATCGATTATGACCCCTGATTGTACACACTAGAGGTGACAATTTTCAGCCCATTTTGATGAAACTGTACCATGTGTGTTTATAACCCAACGATCTCGATATTAGCGCATATCGGACCGTAACTTCGTGGGTTATTGCCCCTGATTGAACAAAAAAGGTGTTTTGGGCCGGTGTAACCTATACAGTCCACAATTTTTATCCGATTTTAAAAACCATTTATATATATCACCGTTACACCATAATGAGTTCGAATTTCGTGAATTGGTCTGTGCCTTTGATCCTGTGTCCTGTCACTTTTACCAGAGTATATGTTCAATTCCAAATCAAAATTTCGACGGCCTGTTAACCACAGTACTAAAAATATTAACAATATCTAAATCATTTTCGTAAGCATCCTTTCCATCACAACTTTGACTGCTATTATCCCTCATATCAAGACCATCATAATTTTTACGGCTATATCTTCCATATCCAGTACCAAATGTAATCAGTATCCAAACATGTCTTCTCCATATTTTGGATCGTCTGTGTTAGCTTGCATTGTTTAACTTGAGTGTTTCTCACATGCGTTCTTGAGCATGTGCATGTTGTTTTAAGAATATGTCTATTATTTTGTGGCTTGTTCTTTTAGAAAACTATATCCATTATTTGTATCTCCATGGTGCTATGTTTTAAGTTTGATAATAGCCTCAGACTGTCCATGATGTAAATAGAAAAAAAAACTTCTTCGGCCATTATCCATCACTTAATAGGTTTTTTTAAATAATATTTCAGGCCTAAAGAAAGACCTACAATAGGCAGATTTTGCTCTTGCATAATGCATGTTTAACGAAACTTTTTATTTGTGTAATAGTAGAAGTAGTAAAAATACTACTGTTTATGTTTTACAAATTCTACAACACAATTTCTTATCTTTTAAAAAAGTGAATGGCTACTTTTATATACTCGTGGATTAAAGAGGCCAATAAATCTTATCATAAGAGATTATAATATAAGGTATATTTAACGTACATGGTATATTTTAAATATAAGGTAAATTTAACGTACATCGCACATTTCAAGTACATGGCATATTTAACGTACATGGTATATTTAACGTACGTGGATATTTAACCTACATGGAATGTTTGAAGTACCTGGTATATTTAACGTATATGGTATATTTAACGTACATGGTATACTTGGAGTACGTGGTATATTTAACGTACACGGTACATTCAAAATATAAGGTATCTTTAACGTACATGTTATATTTAAAGTAACTAGCATATGTCAGAATATTTAAAATACACGATACAGTACATCTCCAAAGTAACATCGAATGATTCAATACTTCAAGTAAGTTACCACGTTGATATTGTGCGCACCTCTTGAATCCAGCAAGAGCCATATAATATGTAGACGTGTTGAAGTTATATTAAAAGGGAAGTTGCCAAAAACGTTCATGCTGGTGCAGGACGAACGCATAGTCGTTGGAGTGGAACGAAGGTCCCGTGTACACTTGGCGTGAAAAAATACCCCCTTGGCTGTTGGAATTCGGTGTAAGAGTAAGCCGTGGCGTTGTTGTCCGGGCTTATTTGACCTCATGGCACATTGTATAACATATGGACGCGTTTATCCCATTTTATATGGAATGCTTCAAGGGTTGAAAGCGTCACTGCACAGTATAAACTCATCAGTATACCATAAAAGAATACAAAACAATACAGACAGAACTGTACGCTAAGATAACCACACCAAGTACATCTACAACCCGGATCTCCCAACAACTTAACGCACGGGTGAAAGAAGAAAGCCAATAAATTACCCGTAATGTATAAAAAGGCGGTGCTTAATAGTATAAAGATATATATATCAACTATTTAGTAGCAAAACCGTTCAGTGTGAGTAGGGTTGTCAGATGAATATATATATATATATATATATATATATATAACTGTAAAGTATCTGAACAAATAGTATCAATATTCTTGCAGATATTTCAGTGGGCAGAGAATACCAGATCTGTGGTCAGAAAATGCCTCTTACAGTTCTCCTCTTTGTCTCATTAATGGGTACGTTTTTGTTTCTTTGTTTAAAAAAAAACTGTTTATAAACATAACTTGTTATTATTTATCAGTTTTAATTTATATACATTTTACCTGTCTGATTTCAAAAAAAGTCTTTTCATTTTATATACTGGAATTGTTGTTTACTGTTTATATATATTGGAATTGTTGTTTCCTGTTTATATATATTGGAATTGTTGTTTATTGTTTATATATTCCAATTGTTGTTACCTGTTTATATAATGGAATTGTTGTTTCCTGTTTATCTAATTGTGACACGGACTAACCTTAAATAATTAGCATGATAGTCACGACACGTGGCATTGCTTGGCTTCACCATCATCATTGCTTAGTGAGATGCGGAATGAAGTTTAACGTCCGCTCGACACATATTAGGCCATTTCGTGACTAACAGTTTCATTTTATTTCATTAATTCGCTTGGTCCTTAGCAGTTCGAGGAAACCGAAGAATTTGGAAAGGTGACCCGTATACTCCTTGTAATGTACAAGCGGTGATTGGAAACAACATCACTCAATGACAGACTTTCTGATCAAACTCGAAGGTCACCATTCGGTCACCACCAACACCCCTGACCCTTTTTGCTTGCTTATATTAAATACCTTGTAACCGTAATGTGTGAGGCCAAAGGCCCATGGCCCAAGGCCCTGTGATTTAGGCGGCCCCACGGTGCATGGCAAAAAGAGAGAACAAAAAAAAAGCAAATTCTATATGAAGGTGTCATGGTTATCGATCTAGCGGGTTAAGACTGAGCTATCCCTTAACTAGTTCCTTTAGGAATTGTCTCTGATAAGATGATGTCCTCTGACAGTTCCTATCGAGCCCAAGATAGCTGCATTATGAAAATACCACTCATCCCTACCTCTGGTCTGAGGTTATTTTTGAATCCTTACCGACTAATTTGAACTGAACATGCGCAGAGAACGTGTTATTTAATTGCTTAAATTATACTTGGACAAAGTGTTTAATTATTATCAATTTATGTCAGATATGACAAGAAATTATTTCTTTTGTGAAAAATCAACATTGACGGTGCAAAATAGAAGGTAAGGGTTATCCAATATAGCCCGAGAACGGTGGTGGGGAAGAGTGGTATTTCACCGTATTTCCATATTGTAGCTATATATAGGGCTCAATAGGAGCTAATCAGCAGACATCGTCCGATCAGAGACAGTTCCTAAAGGAACTATCCCTTAACCTTCTCCCTGAAGATCTACTTGGCAGGGGCGGATCCAGAAGGGGGGTTTTGGGGGTCCAACCCCCCCTGCTCAGCTGCATAAAAAAATAATGCCTTGCATCAATGAAATTACATCACAAAGTGATCCTACATCAGTATAAAAATGATTTCTCTGTTTAAAAAGCTCAATTTGTATGTATGCCTATGTAATTTAGAGACGATGATGGTAGATTTCCGTGACAGAAACCTGACAAACCCCCTCCTGCAAAAATTCCTGGATCCGCCCCTGCTTGGTGATCGGTCTAGTCTTCTAGACTGGTTTGCCATTTGGAAGTGAATAGAATTCGTATGTTATCAGATATGTAATTATTCTTGTATTACAGACGGTTAAATTGCGCGTTCTGCATGTGTGCCTCTCAAAGGTATAATAGTGAAATAATCTTTTCATTATTCTTTTCGTAATTCTAGTCAGAACAAGGGCCCCGCTCCGGTTAAGCTGGGCTTTGTATGGCGGCTCCATTATTTCATGTTTACGGTGACAACGTGCAACAAATCTGTTTGTTTATGAATAATTATTATTGTAGGCATGACCCAAGTAGTCAACGGACAAGGGATTTTTGAAATAACAGAGTGTTCAAGTTATATTAATGACACCAACCAATGTATGACTGAATATCCCGTAGTCTTTGGTGATAATCCGCTACTAATTTTGAATCCTATATCTCGTGATGCTTCCATTGTGTGTAGGTAAGCGTGCATAGTATTCATATTAGAGAGAGATAGAGAGAGAGAGAGAGAGAGTTAGAGAGAGAGTGAGATAGAGAGAGAGAGAGACGCTAAGATTAAGAAATCTGACCTGGAAAGCTGTGATAACTCAACCATTTTTTGAGACATTCATTTGCCTGCGGAACTGTGCAGTGTCTGGTACGGTCGGAGCAGCGCAGGAAGGACACCACCATCCCGGACTGACGAGGGCATTATTGTGGCATGCCTAGGATTGCCCTAACTTTGTATCACGTGATATCAGAATCGTATTTGTAAAATGAACGAAATGGGGTTTAACGTCCTACTGCTAGGCTAATGAAGACAGGCATACTTCATACCATGCGCGGGGTCACGGTGGCTAAGTGGGTAAGGCGCTGGCTCGTTACACTGGAAGTTGCGTGATCGATCCCTGCATTGGGATCATCGGGATTTTCAGACGTCGTTTCCCCGTGGTGCAGGACGGAGGGTATGAGAAGAACAGCTGTTCGGATGGGACGAAAACCGAGGTCCCGTGTATACATTGGCAGTTAGAATTCGATATAAGAATAGTCCAAAGTGTCGCCGCCCAGGCGGAACAGAACAGTAGGATGTTAAGCATCATTTCATTTCCTCCCCCACATCGAATTGTAATAGCCGATGAATCTGTTACGTGCACGCATACACGGGACCTCGGGTTTTCGTCCTATTCAGAAATGTAATCATAATATGGACTATTCACATTTTCAGTAATGAGTCAGAGTATGTATCGCTGATTACTTGTATTCGAAATGCCGTAACCAAATGTTTGTCGGCGGAATTTAATAGTATTTATCCTTCAGCTGAAGCTTTTGTTGCAAACTACATGTATTTTTGTCAGAACAGTGAAAGTAAGTTATTTTATCTGGTCTCCATGGTCTCTAATTTATACAGCTATGTAAAACAACCGCATGTCCAGAGAATCCCCTGCCAATCGTTTGTGATATATTCACTTTTCTTGAATTAATAAAACAAACAATCAGGGTCATTGTCTATAATTCTTGGATGTTCCTGGGAATTGTTTGTGATACAGTAGAAACTGCATTAAGCAGTCACCCATGGGAATTTTTACGATTGGCCGCTTAACGGGAGTGGCCTCTTAATAAAATCTCGTGTTTTTTTTGTGCTGACATTAATTAATATTACACTTGGGTGCACGTACATCGGTAAATTTGGCCGTCGCTGAATCTCGGACTTAACTTCCATAAACTTGTCATTTTGTCCCAACCTTCAATACTACTGTCTATCATTGTGATGCATTCGATAATATTTAACCTCATTTTTTTTGTGTGCTGACATCAATTAATATTACGCTTGAATGCATTGGAAGCAAACACCAGTACTTCACTTGCAACAATAAATTTGGCCGTCGCTGAATCTCGGACATAACTTCTGTAAACTTGTCATTTTGTACTAACCTTCAATACTACTGTCTATCATTGTGATGCATTCGATAATATTTATCCATTTTTGTGAAGAAAATCGATGAATTGATTTTATTTTATCAAAAAAGCACATGAACCAAAAAGAATCGCTGATTTTGCTACCGATTCACATGGGGGTGTAACTCTGTATGTAATATTATAGGTGATGCTAAATACGTCTATTTAACAACATAGCGGTTTTAGTCAGTACTTTCAGTTTATTCTATCAGTATCAAATAATGATCCGTTACGTGTGAAAACAATGATGAGGTTAGTCGTTTAATAAAACAAAAAACGGATAACCCCGGGTTATTTTCACAATTCTTTTTACCTGATCAGTGGGAGCCAAGTTATTGATTACTACTCACGGGATTAGCGTGGGTGTTGCGACAACGACAAGATGGTATCATTCAACAATGGCCGTTGAATGGATGATGTTTTGTTAAATTTATTAGCAAAATAGTGACCGCTGGTTGCGTTAGAGGAGTGGCCGTTGAGTAAAGAGATGTAACAATAGAATTTTTAGGGGGGGGGGAGGGAGATTTAATGTGACCACTTACAAGGAGATGTTGCTGAATAGGAGTGGCTGCTCATAGGGATTCTACTGTAATTGACAGCTTTCCTCTAACAATATTACTTGATCCACAAAGTAGTTCTTGTTTAACGAAAAAAGTAGTTCCCTTTTAATTGACCAATCAAATTCACGTAAAGCGATTTTTAAATTCGTGAACACCGTATGAATTAACCCTGGGATAGTGAAGTATTCACTAATTCAGATTTTATGCCCATGTTCATTTCACTGGTCATATAGCCTTCTACGAACCAATCAAAAAAACAGTTTACGTACCAGTCTTGGCCTCATGGTTTACCTACACTCGGCAAACCTCGGCAGATTCCGGTACAATCTAACGAATTCCGCCATATCATATTGAAACTATTTTAAAGGTCTAGGATGAAAAATGGCTGCGCCCACGGTGCCTTTGTTTTGTAGGAATAAAGATACAATCTTGACACTCGTGCATAGCTTTCAATGTCTGAAGCTGTTTGTCTTACAAGTTTATCTGATTGTCTTTAAACAAAAGACAACTTTGCTACGGAAACTCTACACACTCTACAAAAGACGCCATCTTGGGAACGTTTTTGTAAAAGCGGCGAGTTGTCCCGTTAAAGTAAACCGGTAGTCACAAATATATGGGCGAAGGTAGGCTACACATCACTTACTGTCATATAGCCGAGGCTAGATGTAGGGTACCGGAATCTGCCGAAGTTTGCCGAGTGGGTTTACCTTCACCAAAGTACAACAAAATATCAAAGAAGTGACAATGCACACAAAAAGAGGCCTGGTTTACAACAACGATTCGGAGATCGTATTTGCAAAAAAGAAAAACAAATTCCCACTCCATTCCTACTGATGGAATCTTTTGATTGGTCGATAAGAATAGCGCAATCATCAAGAGCAGATAATTTAACTACATATCTCACCCAGGAGAATAATGGAACGGTATCGCCTGGTATCTCAGGTGGTACCATTCCATTATGCTCCACTAAGTTTTTGCGAGAACTTTGTGCGTTATTAAGCTTCTTCAGGTAAACTTTAGTAATCACATCATGGTTACAACAATGAACTATAATAGATAAGTGATAAGTACGATAAAATAATATGCATATGTATCATTGACGAATTTATTAATTAAGCCTATGTATTGAAACATTTTTAAAACTAAAATTTACACAACTGCAATGTTGATATGACAAAACCTAAAATTAAACAAAGGTTTGAATTTTTCAATAAAATATGATTTCTTTGCTTCTAATAGGTCGTTGATTTTGCTGCTTAACTAACATAACGGAGTCATTAAAATTGCATTTGACACACACATATATATATATATATCCTACATAATTATTCCTATTTCAGATTTTAATAGAAAATGGCCTAGAACTCGTAGGATGTCTTCGGAAAATTTCTAACTTGACAGACTTGCCTACACGCGACGATGGATTCTATAAATGGCAAGACTACACATGCAGGTAAAAAGTTAGCCATTATTGATTGTAGTTTACTGATGGGAAGATTTGGCCAAGATCTTAAATCATTCGGCCCCCGCCCCTCTTCCTCCCTACAAATGGTTAGTAGTAGTCTGTCACTTATCTATAACTATGTGGATAAATTCCACCTGATGAGAGAGAAAGAATTACAAGTCCCATAAAACTGGTAGATTGTCATATAATCTGGTCTTTACTCTAGCCTACAACCGACTTATCTCTTCTAACAATCAAGGACGGTAACTCGTGGTCAATATCAATTTAACATAATCATTTGATAACCGTGGACCCTGTGGTTGAGACAGGTTCCCAATCCAAGGGGGGTAACTATGGGAAATAACATTGTTCCAAACCAATTGGTGTCTATTATTAACTTTGTTATTGTCTTATTACAATTACAGATCCCTAGACCTTTCAAATGATTGTCTTTTAGAGACAAAAACATCCGAATCCTGTCGGAGTACATTTGAAATGATGAAGGAAATGAGTCGAATATTAGTGCCACCAGCTTGTTCTAAATTTACCACCGATAACGCTAGTGTTAGTGCTAACCTAAATAATGATAACGTTATCTTGTTCATGGTTTGTCTTCTAATAGGTGTAATTCGTCATGGTATATATGTTCCTATCTAATTAGTAAATATATAACCTAACGGAATTTTCCCATGGTATATATTTTGATATCTAACCTATATGGCGGCCATATTGGATTTATGCTAATTACTCGAAAACCTATCTCTTTATTTTGGGCGATTTTCGTTTGGCAGACCTTGGAGAAAAATTATTTTGCAAAATGTTCTAGGTCATTTATTATTTTTACCGGAATACTACTGTATTTTCTCATGGTATATATTTGATATATAATCTATATTGCGTATTACCATGATATATATTTTGTCAAGGTGAATCTAAGTAGTGTATATTATCATGATATATTATTATAATATATTATCATAATACATATTTTGGATATATAATGTATTGCATGTTATATATATATACATAATTGGTCTATTGTCAAATTATACCAGGAAGACTATGTAGATTAATGTCATGTTATGTATTATATACTTTTAACCTTTTGTTGTATGTTACTTAATATTATTTATAATCGATTGTCATGGAAATCTATTGTTCTAAGAATGTATAATATCTGAAGACGCCTATAGAGGGCAGACAGCTAGCTTATATAATTTAATGTATGTCAGAATGCAGCAAAGTGGAGAATATTTTACCTGGACGTATTTTTCTATTTTTTTAATATATATATATATATATATATATATATATATATATCAATCAGTTTGTGTCGGCATACCTTTTATCTCTTTTGTATGCCGCCACAAACTGATTTCAACACTGGTTTAATAACATTTTAACATTTTAAAGTACTTTTCGTCCGTCTTGGGACTATTTATAAATAATGTCATTGTATAAAGATGGACATTATAGTATGTTTATACATATTTACATAGTAACACTGTGGTTTTAATTAGCTATAGTTACCATTGTCTATGGTTACATATCGTTAACTAATACAAAACATGTACACACGTGTGTTAATCTGTAGTATATGGTTTCAATTTGGGAACAATGAATGGAAGATTATCATGAGATAGATTAAAGAAAATGAATAAATAAATGAGCCTAATTGTCAATTGTTACTTATTGACTATTAAGTCGAGGAATGTATTTTTTAATAAAATGATTTTCCATTAATTTTCCTTTTCGTGGTGTCATCGACTTTCATTTTATAAAACGGGAAAAATTGAAATTTTAATTGTAGATAAAACCACAGTGTTATAGACACTGGTAACTATAGCTAATTAAAACCACAGTGTTACTATGTAAATATGTATAAACATACTATAATGTCCATCTTTATACAATGACATTATTTATAAATAGTCCCAAGACGGACGAAAAGTACTTTAATATGTTATTAAACCATTGCTGAAATCAGTTTGTGTCGGCATTCCTTTTATCTTTTTATCATTTACCATGAAACAAAGTAGTGCAACTTTGCGGTTGTCCTAAAAATTTTATATATATATATATATATATATATATATTGTATATATATATATATATATATATATATATATAATCTATTACACAAAAATAAAAGAACTATATTATTTGTCGTTTACTAGCACTTTTGCTTATTTTATTAATCTCTTTAGGTAAATAACATTTAATTAATACAACGGTGTCTATGACGTCATAACGTCATAGTAACACAGTAGTACAAAAATGGGACATAAATAGAATATCAAATCAGACAACAATAACTAGGCCTATACATTGTATGTAATAAAATTACTACAATTTTGCCTTCAAAGCTGGCCAATATTTGTCAATAAAATACGCCTCTTTGGCTTCTCACAAATCATTACTGTTGTTATGTAGCTTGTGCATTTGAAAAACGCTAAAGAAAAGCTTTAACTTTAATACAATACACATTATCAATTTGACATATATTTTAATGAAAAGTCGCGGGGGGGGGGGGGGGGCTAGTGGTCTAGAGTGCCGCGCTTCGACCTCTAGCTGGCCGGTCACCTCTGTTGCGGCTGTGGCTTCGATCCCTGATGTGAGCGTATGTGGCATGGAGATAGGGGCGCCTTCCCAACCTCGTGAGTTTCCTCCGGACACTCCGGTTTCCTCCCACTGCTAAAGACCCCTTCGCGCACCCCTTCGCGCAAGCGAATTATTGAAATAGAATTAAACCATATGTTAGTTCTGAAATGGCCTGGGGGCTCCTTTCCAACCCGTGGGCTTCCTCCGTACACTCCGGTTTCCTCCCACTGCTAAAGACCCCTTCGCGCAAGCGAATTATTGAAATAGAATTAAACCATATGTTAGTCCCGAAATGACCTAGTTTGTGTCTAGTGGACGTTAAACCCCATTTCTCTCTCTCTTAATGACAAGTCTCTAGACCATCCGAAAGTTGATAATTTAATTTAATAATGGATAATCGCGAGAGTCCATAATTCTTCAAACATACATGATTTTGCTCAGAAAAAAATATATAATTTGACTGACATTTTCATCACTATCTTGCTTGTGTATTGTCTATTTAACTTTAAAAAAACCGAGACTTTGTCAGCTTTTTATTAGTATCTTACATGGTGCACCTTTAAAACAGGAGAATATGGACGATCTGATTTTAACGGCCGTTCTACTTTTTATACACAGAAAGAACCAGGGCATTATTTAGGGTTTTTTTTTGTTTAAATATCCTATCTTGATTTTATCACGAGGTCAGCGTAACGAAGTAAGGTGTTTATCTTGATAAGAAAACAATTTTTTGATAGAACTAAGACAACATGAAGCTTTTTATTTTAAGTGTCGTTTCGCTTTTTACAGTGGGTAAGTAGACAATAATATATAAATAATGGAATATTCTGCACTAAAATATAGGGTAAAATATCGTGGTAGATAACCATCTTTATTAGCCCACGAGTGCATGATCTGTCATAGAATCAACTGGCGTCGTTTCGATTCCCAGGTTGTACGTGACATGGATCGTATGTCCAGCCTCGTAGCATTTCTCCCCCCCCCCCCATTTCCTTCTCCTGCTAAAACTCCCGACGCTCTCGCTCTCTCTCTCTCTCTCTCTCTCTCTTGTTTAACATAACATTCCACTTTTAAAATGTCATAATCGTATGTCCAAACATTGTATTTTTACCATGACGTAACCCTATGTTCAAACATTGACGTAGATAAAAAGATTAGCCATTTAATATGACGAAGCTGTATCCAAACATTGAACGTTTATCACGACGTTAATGTATGTCCAGCATTCTCCGTTTAACATGGCGTTACCGTATGTCCAAACATTAACTAGTTGTTTGTTATGTAATTCCATGTTTTCTTGCTTGTCCCTTTATTTGTGAATCCGATGATTTTTGTTTAACAGGTTGTTGGTGTGCTCCAACTACAGAGGAGCCATGTCTTCTTGCTTGTCCTTTTATATGGATGCCAGTCTGTGGTGATAATGGTGTAACCTATGGTAACACCTGTACCATGGAATCTGTGACCTGCATGTACGTATTTTAGTTGCTTTATTCAAATCCCTGACAAGAACAGCTGCCTTGTCATTCGGATGGGATGAAAAACCGAGGTCCCGTGTATACTTTGGCATGAACGTAAAAGATTCCTTGGCAGTTGAAATTCGATATAAGAGTAAGTCGTAGCGAAACTGCCCGGGCAAAATTTCCCTCATAGCAGACTGTATGGCGTATGCCCGTCTTCATTAACCCAGTTTGGTGCAGAACAGCAGGACGTTAAACCCTATTTCATTCAAATCATTAAACACAATAATAAACAAGATGTCCACAAAAATAAAATTTAAAAAAAACCGCCTCCAATACGAATATGAAAACAATGGATCGAAGAATCCGATACGGAAGTGCCCTTCACAAGATAAATATTGAAATAAACAAAAATGACGCTAACACTGTTTTCATCGCCAGATATTATTGACTATGAAAACAGTGTCAGTGTCTTTTGTTTATCTACTTCATTAAAAACAAACCTTTTTGTGTATTTCGAGGCCTGTATACAAGGACCATTTAAAGGGTTGGCATATTGTAGAGGGTACAGTAGGAGTGTTTAATTTTCTGCTCAAGTTTGGCTAATGAAGACGGGCAATTGCCGTGCAGTGTACTATGATGAGGTACCTAATCATATCGAATTCTAACTGCTAACGAATCTTTTTATTTTACGTGCTCGCGATATGTAATGTCTTACATCACTGACAAGGGGAAACAGAGTCGGAAAATATGGAGGATCTTTCACGACCAACATCGGGATCGAACTCGGAACCTCACAGTTCACGTGCTAATGTCCTACTCACTGAGCCACAGCGGCTTCGTGGTTATGTGTATTTCATAGGGTTTCTGGTGATTAGGCGTCGTGACTTTTCATCGTGTGTTCCGGTGGTTTCCTCCCACTGCCAAAGACTCCTACGCAAGCGAATTATTCAAATGACCTAGTTTGTGTCGAGTGGACGTTAAACCCCACCTCCCTCCCCCTCTCTCTCTCTCTGTGTCTGCGTGTCTCTCTCTCTCTCTCTCTCTCTCTCTCTTGTACATCGTATTATCGACTGGCTGATCACGTATTGTCTTGTTTATTGTAGGCAGAATATCCAGGTGGAAATAACACACGATGGAGCTTGTGATACCATTCCACAGCAATTCTAAAAGAAGAGTCATCACCCAAGACAAGTTGTATAATATAATACTGGCATCGTGAAAATCATTGTTTATTGTTTTCTTTAAATATCTCTCTTAGCATACAGATACAGATTTAATGTTGACAAAACAAGGAGAGCAACCAGGATATGCATAATATAAGGGCCATCGTGACCCGGTGTTCATCAAGCAATTATAAGCAATGAATAAAATTTCGTGCTGATTTTTCACGGTAATAAATAGAGCATGGCGAATGCACTTTGTACAATAACTGTAAGATCCGTTTTCAATGTACGCAAAGTTTGTCTAATTTAAATTAAACATGCATTATGCAAGAACTAAATCTGCTAATTGCAGGACCCGATTCCTAGAAAATTCTTAAGCACGTTCTTGTACTTAGATTTCAAGTAGACTTTGCATAAAAGTAAACTTATCGTATTCTGGGTGCCTAGAAAAATTCTTAAGAACGTCCTTGTGCTTAGATTTTAAGTAGACCTCAGTGTAAGCACAAGTACGTTATCATGTGTTCCTAGAAAAAAACTTAAGCGCAACTTTGTACTTATCTAAGCACAAGTCTCAAGCAAGGCATAGGGCTTGCTTACCAACCTTAAGCCTGTTTCTGCGTCAAACAAGATGGCATTTCCTACATCTTTTGATACGTAGGAGAGACAATCTAAAGGCAGCGAAAATCCTTTAGAAACATATTCTCGAGAAGTATGCTATAGAAAATTTCGCTTCTGCCCTGAAACCATTTTATTTATTTACCAATTATTAATAAACAACACAATCACACAGACTACTTTAAGATCAGGCACTTCCGCAATTTTTCAGAGTGCTTGCGTTTTTTTTTTTTATTTTTTTTTTTTAGCTTGTGTCACAATTCATATGTGTATAAGGAACACGTCAAATGCATCTAAATCGACCATTTGCTGGGAAGCAGACGACAAATATATGATGTAATTCGCATACCGAAACTGTTCTACTAAAGGCCATTGAAACAGTTTGTTTTTATGACGTTTGAGAGCACCATAGTCTCATTTTACCAGTCACAATGTGCTTAGACTCGTACTTAACTTGTGCTTACGTAAGAACAGTCATGAGAATTTACTAGAGACGATATTTTATTAAGATTCTTACGTAAGAAAAAGTGAAGCATAACTTTGTGCTTACTTTAAGAATTTTCTAGGAACCGGGCCCTGATCTTTCTTTAGGCCTGAAATGTTTTGTAAAGTATTAATTAGACATTAATTGACTTATCCAGACCATAATCAACTCTCGATGGCATCAGATTTCTCCGATATTAAATAGATTGAAACGGTTCAGCGATACTTTGATTTAATCAAATATGCTGCAACGAGACTTAGCTTCGATCAACCAGGTCGGTGGTTGAAATTATTGCACACGTCTGTCAAACCTTCACTTCGCTTGCAATATAGTAATTTTAATGAAATTTTCAAATTGTCATTTTACATTATCTACTTTTGAACTTTTGATCTTACATAATCTATCTCTAAAGGGGCTAAATCTCTAATATTTGGGACCTAGTAATTGACACAAGTGGGTCGCAACGCATATAATAATGTAATCTGATGGTATATTTAACTGATTTACATTCATTCGTTTCCGTTTTGACTCTAATATATATAAATTCATGCTTATACACGTACAAATAACTCGATACCATACAAATACAAACAGGAGATTTGTACACCCAAAGTGAATCTACGACCCGGATGTCCCTACACGGTAACGCACTTGAACTGTAAAACAGTTTAAAATTGAAAGATGAGAAGCAATGAGTTACCTTTAAATATTGTATACTTGGGCGGTGTTGTATAGGGTTAGATATTATTAATATTATTTGAGTGTGTGGCTGCTTGTTTTTCGTCGTCTACATATTATCAGTGATAACTGTGTTACAATATGATCTGTGTCTATAATTCTACAGGAATGTGTATGTATAACTCAAGATCATTCCGGTAATAATGCTTTTTACAAAGATCTTTTTGATTATCGTTTTTGATGAAAATTGTATTTCAATGTATAAAAATGATGGTGAGGGTGACATTGTAATGAATGGCGTAAGAAGGCACAATCAAGCGAATCGCTTAACCTATACATGTAAAGAGCTGAGTGCAATAAGATCTGAACTCAAATCAACCAGATTACCGATCGCTATATTTAATCGTTTACATCATTTGGGTTTAAACAAAACGTACAGAGGGAAACGGGGTCAAGTCTCAAAGAATCTAAGAACTGAAAAATGGCATAATTCCCGAGATTACAACAATAGGGTACAGTCGGAATTACTGCTTAACTTATCACCAGAAACTGAATATATTAAATCAGACCATTCTAAATTTGGCTTAGTCAATGCACGGTCACTTTGAAATAAAGTCTACCGATTCCTGCATCACATTCAGATCGAGTCTATTGACTTTTGTATTATCACAGAGACGTGGTTAAAGGATCACGACCGGGTTACTATAGTACAATTGAGACAACATGGCTATGACTTTAAAAATTTTGGAAGAAATAATAGGGTTGGTGGAGAATTGGAGTTTTCTTCAAGGACACTGTCACGGTCAAAATCCTTTCATCCGGAGAAACAACGTCTTTCGAATACGTGCAAGTTGAAGTAACGATCATACGGCAGTGGGCATATATAGATCCCCATACTCAGAACAGCATCCAATATCTTTTACTACATTCCTTTCTGAATTTGAACAATATGCAAGTGTCGTACTGTTGAATTCTAACAGATCCTTATTTTGTGGGGATTTCAACATACATGTTAATAAAGCATCTCATGTTGATACAGTGAAATTCAATGAACTATTAGATTCATTTTCTCTAAACCAAGTTGTGTGCGACCCAACCATATTTCTGGTAACACACTTGACTTCATATTGATCCGTGAAAATAGTGATTACTCGCTTACTGATTTGGCAACAGACCACTATTTTTCTGATCATGTGTTTCTATCTGCAACCATTTCAACATGTCGACCAACCCTGGTTCGCAAGAAAATACAATATCGGAACATTAAATCGATAAATCAAGTACAGTTTCGATCTGATTTATCAACCATTACTGATCATTTAATATCAATCAACGACATCAATACTCTTGTACCAGAATATAACAATCTGCTTTCTGATTTACTAAATTAGCATGCACCATTAAAGACAAAGACTGTGACAGTTCGTCGATCTGTTCCTTGGTTTGACCATGAAGCCCTGCGTCTTAAAACGTCAACACGGAACGCAGAACGTCGTTGGGTAAAACATAAAACATCAGAGAACTTCGAAACTTTTCGGACCATCCGTAATACATACTCGCACCATTTGTTTCGCGTTAAGACTTGCTTTATTCGGAACATAATCGATGACTGTGGAAACAATTCCAAACGCATGTTTGAAACAGTTTCACGTCTTCTCGGCACTACAAAATCGAATCCACTTCCAGAAGGTGTATCAGATTTACAGCTTGCTAATGACTTTGCGGGTTACTTTCAAGATAAAGTAGAAACCATCTGTCGTAACTTAGAAGGACACCCAAAGTATGAGCCACCCGTATTAGATATACCAGTCTTTGATTCATACTCAAATGTTGACATCAGCACAGTGATCAAGCTCATCCACAATGCAAAGCCAACTACATGTAGCTTAGATCCATTCCCATCCATGTTGGTGAAGGAACATTGTGATATCCTCGCTCCAGCCATCCAAAATGTGATAAATGTTTCATTATCGACTGGTGTATTGTAACACTACAGATAACAGACCATCAGCATAGGTTGTAGATCTTTTATTGAGAACATGGAATAGACATAGATCGGAAGGAGCTCTATTCAAGTCTGACTTACTGTCAGTTAATTCTGGCTTTACAGCCATTAAGAATAATGATACATGACAGATTAACTTATTTGGAATTGAGAGTATAGTTTCTATAACTGCACTGCATCTTCCCTTTAATGTCGCGAAGTTCTGCCGAGTGTTAAACACATAGATCATGTGTAGGTTATAAATAACATATAAATAAATAAGATATTTAATGAGATCGTGCCTTTTGTCAAAACGAGCAGAGGTCATTCGTGTGTTGCCTGTAAATAACATATTGAACAGATAAGCAGAAGTTGTATATAGTTGAAAACGTCAAATATAATATAATGTCAAATCTAGCAAAGTTCTATGTAAAAATAACTTTGTCACATTCCTTCATCACCCATGAGTTATGTACCAAAAGGACATAACAAACACAATTGAAAACGTCCAATATAATATAATGTCAAATCTAGCAAAGTTCCATATCACTTTGTCACAGTATTTCACAGTGATTGGAAACGAGCTATAATTAATCCTTTGTTGAAAAAACAAAATCTTGACCTTAAAAAAAAGAATTATGGTCCAGTGAGCAACCTGTCATTCTTGTCTAAATTAGTCGAGAAAGCATCCATGATTAGCTTTACCCAACACATGAATCAGCATCAACTACTCCCGCCTTATCAGAGTGCATATCGTGCCAATTACAGCACCGAGACTGTGACGTTGAAGATTTATAATGATCTTCTGCACAACATGGAACAATAGTTTTTATCCCCCTTCGTTGCGATTGACTTAAGTGCAGCATTTGACACCGTCAATCACCAACTACTTCTTGATGTCTTGGAAAAGTGCTTCGGCATGCGCGAAACGGCAGCAAAATAGACACACTCTTATCTGAGTGATTGGAACTTTAAAGTCAAGATTGAAGACACGTATTCAGATCCAGTGAATATCAGTTATTCCATACCTCAGGGTAGCATAAATTGTCCTATCTTTTTAACTTGCTATTCCAGCACTTTACAGTACTTTGTGGGTAAAGATCAAACTTTGGTTGGTTACGCTGACGATCACAACATTTACAGTTGTTTTAAAGCTGGTGATCATGCGTCCGAAGGGCAATCCATTTTGGATTTGTCAGCAACAATGGACGACATAAAACAGTGGATGCTGATGAATAGGCTCAAGATGAACGACGACAAGTCAGAGTTCATTGTGTTTGGCAGTTCACGGGCTCTTTCCAAATGTATTACACCCATGATAAAAATCGGAGATGTATTTGTACCCAGATCAACATCAGTTAGAGTTCTTGGAGTCACCATGGATCAGAATCTAACCCTGAAGTCTCATATTGCAGCCAAGACACGTGCTGCGTCGTTATCTTTATTTAATATAAAAAAATAAGACACTATTTGGACAGACCGACGTGTTTAAAGCTGGCCAACGCCCTCATATTTTCACATTTAGATTATTGTAACGCTCTTTTTGTGAATTTACCAAAAACAACACTTGCCCCTCTTCAACGAGTGCAAAACCTTACAGCCAAAATGATTCTTGGACAATCCAAATTCTCTAGTTCATCTGACGCCCTAAAACAACTTCATTTTCTCCCAATACATGTCCGTGCTGAATATAAAACCTTACTCATGGTATATAAGTGTTTGAACAATAATGCTCCAGATTACCTTTGCGATCTTTTAATTAATAACCCGAATCGATATTCCACACGATCGTCGATCACCCAGGATTTACATGTTCCAAAAACAAAATATAAAACCTTTGCTGACAGATCCTTTAGTGTAGCAGGACCAAAACTATGGAATAGACTACTGCGAAATCTAAGAGAGTGTTCTTCTTTGGAAAGTTTTAAGAAGACTTTAAAAACACATCTATATCAAATAACTTTCTGCAAATAAATTTTATTATGTATTTATTAATTTAATTGGTGTGTTGTGTTGTGTGTTGGTGTGTGTGTATATCGGTTGTGTCATGTAAAGTGCCATTGAATACACCAAAGATGTAATAATGAGCGCTATATCAAATTCAATAAACATAAAACATATCAGATAAATAATTGTATAGTGTCTGTCTGTTTAAATATTATAAATATTTCAGCCTCTATTGACGTCTTGTATATATATATTTCAGTGGCATACTGTTTAACAAAATATACCAGATATGTGGTCAGAAAATGTCTCTTAAAGTTCTCCTCTTTGTCTCATTAATGGGTACGTTTTTATTTCTTTGTTTTTAAAAAATCTATTTATTAATCAGATTTACACTATGTTTAATTCTTACACTCTACCTGTCTGATTTCAAAATAGGTCTTTCCTGTTTATATATTGGAATTGTGTAGCACCATAGGCCTTTCTGTCAGTCGCCACATCCTACGTATGACCCATGCATCCTCCGTGCTACATATCTTAGTAGGCTTGTGATCGTCTAGAATTTTTTTCTGGATGACTTTGCTTCTCCTTCACGTTGTGTATTACTTCTTACTGTTTTCTTAAGATGCAACAGTTCTTTTTTATATTTTATATATATCAAGCTGGATACATATATGTAGATACAAGTATAGTATAGATTACACTAGCCAGAAAAGAAGCTGGCTGGGGGAATCTGCTGTAAGACATTGCTACATCTTTGCCCTTCTGGAATCAAGCGGCTGTCTGGCAATCGCTCACAAATATGATAACTTCGTAGCTTGGGTTTTGGACCTTCAATTATTTCATTGGTCAAATATGATGTAAATAATTAGAGATATTGGTTAATTGAGTCAAATGACGACGTCGACGTCCATCCTTATATGGTAATGTAAATTTACTGGATAAACGTCCCATGAGATATCTGTTATCAATCTAGAAATGAAAGTTTACCACATTATAACTCTTTTTTATGTAACAATATGTCAAGCATTCGCTGAATGGATTTAAGTAATTTAAGTTTATATATATGAATATGTTTGAATAAAATAAAACCAAGTACGAACAATCCAAACCATTAGACAGAATTCGAAGTCCTAAAAACGTTATTAGGCAAAATATTGTAATAAGCAAATGGACTGCTCCCCATGTAGAAAATACACGACAAACAGTGGTAACAGGTGTCCGGAAGAGGAAACTTACCCTGTCTGGCGCCAACACCCGCCATAGCTGCATCCAAACTGTCTCGGTAAAATAGCGTGATTGGCCAATGGACTATCAATGACAGTCTAATCCCACAAACATTAATTAACACGATATGTTGCCATCTTATTTCTCTATCCCTTTTCTATATATTTGAAAACAATGTCGGAATGACGATATTTCTACAATTGTTGTTTCCTGTTTTTATAATGGAATTTTTGTTTATTGTTTATATATTGAAATTTGTGTTACATGTTTATATATTTGAATTTTTGTTGCCTCTTTATGTGACAGGGACTAACCTTAAATTACTATGATCATCACGACACGTGGCATTGCTTGGCTTCACCATCATCATTGCTTGGTGAGGTGCCGAATGAGGTTTAATGTCCGCTCGACACATATGGTTCATTTCGGGACTAACGCTTTAATTTTATTTCAATTAGCAGATGGAGGACACCGAAGAGTTTGGACAGGCGATCCTACTCTTTGTCATGTATAAGTGGTGATTGGAAATCAAATCACTCAGTGACAGACGTTATCATGTAACTCGAAGATGTTACACCATTCGGTCACCACCAACATCCCTGGCCCTTTTTGCTTGGTTATATTACATACTTTGTATCCGTAATGTATGAGGCCAAAGGCCCAGGCCCAAGGCTCTGTGATTTAGGCGGCCCCGTGGTGCATGGCAAAAAGAGAGAAAAAAAAGCAAATTCCACATGAAAGTGTCATGGTTATCGATCTAGCGGCGAAAGGGTGGAGACTGAGCTATCCCTTAACTAGTTCCTTTAGGAACTGTCTCTGATAAGACGATGTCCGCTGACACTTCCTATCGAGCCCAAGATAGCTGCATTTTGAAAATACCACTCATCCCCACCTCTCTTCTGAGGCTATTTTTGAATCCTTACCAACTAATTTTTCACCCAGATTCTTCTTTGTTTGTCAAAGGAATCATTTCTTGCCACAGCTGACACACATTTTTTATAAAGATTCAACACTATTTTGAAGTAGAATTCTGCGATTGAAAACACACAAAAATACGTTTGAACTGAACATGCGCAGATCACGTGTTATTTAATTGCTAAATTCTACTTGGACAAAGTGTTTAATTATTCTAAATTTATGTCAGATATGACAAGAAATTATTTCTTTTGTGAAAAATAAACATTGACGGTGCAAAATAGAAGGTAAGTGTTATCCAATATAGCCTGAGAATGGTGGTGGGGAAGAGTGGTATTTCACCGTATTTCCATATTGCAGCTATATATAGGGCTCAATAGGAACTACCAGCAGACATCCTAAAGGAACTATCCCTTAACCTTTCCCTGAAGATCTACTTGGTGATCGGTCTAGTCTTCTAGACTTGTATGTCATTTGGAAGTGAATAGAATTCGTATGTGATCAGATATGTAATTTTTCTTGTATTACAGACCGTTAAATTGCGCGTTTCGCCGCGTTAGGGGCCCCGTAATTCTAGTCAGACCAAGGTCCCGCTCCGGTTAAGCTGGGCTTCGTATGACGGCTCCATTATTTCATGTTTAAGGTGACAACGTGCAACAAATCTGCTTGTTTAAGAATAATTATTATTGTAGGCATGACCCAAGTAGTCAACGGACAAGGCATTATTCAACTCCAAGAGTGTACAAGTTATATTAATGACACCAACCAATGTATGACTGAATATCCCGTAGTCTCTGGTGATAATCCGCTACTAATTTTGAATCCTATATCTCGTGATGCTTCCATTGTGTGTAGGTAAGCGTGCATAGTATTCGTCATCAAAGCGAGAAAGAGAGAGAGAGAGAGGGAGAGACGCTAAAGTTAAAAAATCTGACCCGGAAAGCTGTGATAACTCAACCATTTTCAAGTTTGAAATTTTTTGAGACATTCATTTGCCGGCGACGCTGTGCAGTTTCTGGTCGCCGTACGGTCGGAGCAGCACAGTGAGGACACCATCCCGGTCTTACGAGGGCATTACTGTGGCATGCCTAGGATTGTCCTAACTTTGTATCGCGTGATATCAGAATCGTATTTGTAAAATGACCGAAATGGGGTTTAACGTCCTACTGCTAGGCTAATGAAGACAGGCATACTTCATACCATGCGTGGGGTCACGTAGGCTAAGTGGGTAAGGCGCTGGCTCGTTACAATGGAAGTCGCGTGATCGATTCCTGCATTGGGATCATCGGGATTTTCAGACGTCGTTTCCCCATGGTGCAGGACGGAGGGTATGAGAAGAACAGCTGTTCGGATGGGACGAAAACCGAGGTTCCGTGTATACATTGGCAGTTAGAATTCGATATAACAGTAGGCTATAGTGTCGCTGCCCGGTCAAAATTACACCCATAGCACACTGTATGGTGTATGCCCGTCTTCATTAGCCCAGTCGGAACAGAAGAGTAGGATGTTAATCTCCATTTTATTTCTTTCCCACATCGAATTATAATAGCCGATGAATCTGTTATGTGCACGCCTCCACGGGACCTCGGTTTTTCGTCCCTTTCGAACGATTAAACACTGGCCCTACCAGCCCGTCTGTCCTGCACAAATGTGCACGGGACCTCGGGTTTTCGTCCTATTCAGAAATATAATCATATCTAATATGGAGTATTCACATTTTCAGTAATAAGTCAGAGTATGTATCGCTGATTACTTGTTTTCGAGATGCCATAACCAAATGTTTGTCGGCGGAATTCAATAGTATTTATCCTTCAGCTGAAGCTTATGTTGCAAACTACATGTATTTTTGTCAGAACAGTGAAAGTAAGTTATTTTATCTGGTCTCCATGGTCTCTAATTTATACAGCTATGTAAAACAACCGCATGTCCAGAGAATCCCCTGCCAATCGTTTTTGATATATTCACTTTTCTTGAATTAATAAAACAACTAATCAGTGTCATTGTCTATAATTCTTGGATGTTCATGGGAATTGTTTATGATACAGTAGAAACTGCATTAAGCAGCCACCTATGGGAATTTTTACGATTGGCCGCTTAACGGGAGTGGCCTCTTAATAAAATCTCGTGTTTTTTTTGTGCTGACATCAATTAATATTACGCTTGGGTGCACTTACATCGGTAAATTTGGCCGTCGCTGAATCTCGAACATAACTTCCGTAAACTTGTCATTTTATCCCAACCTTCAATACTACTGTCTGTCATTGTGATGCATTCGATAATATTTAACCGTTTTTGTAAAATCTCATTTTTTTGTGTGCTGACACCAATTAATATTACGCTTGAATGCATTGGGAGCAAACACCAATACTTCACTTGCAACAATAAATTTGAAAAAAAAACTTGCGTTGAAACAACACAAACTTGTGTTGTTTTCAACACAAGTTGGGTGTTACTATTTAACAACACATACTTGTGTTGAAACAACACAAACTTGTGTTAAATGTTGAAACAACACAAGACTTGTGTTTAAATTTAGCAAACAACACAAACTTGTGTTGAAACTTGTGTTAAAAGCTACACAATACATGTGGTGAAATTTCTGAAACTTGTGTTGAAATTTCTGAAACTTGTGTTGAAATTTTTGAAACTTGTGTGGTTCAATACAAACTTGTGTATAACTACCAACCAAAAAATTGTGTTGTATTTTCACCCAATTTGTATCCATTATAGCCCTCTTTCCCTTGCAGTACCCCCACCCCCTTTACTCTGTTTAACCTGTAATGTTTGAATAATGAGGTAACAATAATATTTTTTTGGTTAAATTATTATTTATTCAAACATGATGAGAAAAAAGTAAATATACATTTGAATGTGAACAGAAAAACAGAAAAATAATTATTATACTAACAAAATTGTGTTATATAATGCCCCCCCCCCTTCCCCATGCCAAAATATAAAAAAGTTATTTTTTTTACACTAAAACAAGAACTGAGAAAATATAAAGAAATATACACAGTATTTCTACCCCATACCCCCAAAATATATAATTCAAAAATGTCTAAATTTAATAACATCCAAACCAAGCACTAATAAGATTAATTATGCACTAATATTTTATGACATTTTTACATAAATGGAGCAAAGCATCAAGATTACATAATTTAAAAGAAAGTTGCAAATACATGTATTAAATAATATGTACATAAGCACGGGAGGAGGGCATAATGGTTCAATGAGTATAAGACGTTGGCCGAGAATTTTCAGCTAGATTTTCGGTCATAGGTCCATCATGTCAGTAGTGTAGGACATGGCAAGGTATAATTGGGCACAAGCCCGGAATCGACCCCCCCCCCCTCCCCATTGTGTTCACTTTAAGGACCCTAGATAATTGAATTATTTGACTCAATGACAAGACCTTCTGATCCAATGTGGGTGTGTTTACCATTTGCGCCCCCTCTCGGGTTCCCTTGACAGTTGAAATATTTGATATAAGAGTAGGTTAGTTGTAGGACAGGATCACCCTAATTACACAGAAAAGTAGAACGGGAAAGTCACCTTAATGCAGTCCAAGGCTTTTGGTAATTCTGGGTATATTTGATCTACATTTGGTTTCTAAATATTGCGTATTAAATACTTTATGATTTCCGACCATATTTCTAAGTGAGTTATATGTCACTTTACTGTCTGTATGATACATAAATCTGTAAAGCGAATTAAAATCTGATTGTGTTTGGGAGAATATTTAACATTAAAAACAAAAATAAATATTTAAAAATTGGGTCAAATGCATTCTTTTCCAGAATTATAAAATAAATTGAAGCCTGGGTTCTGTCGTTGTTATCATACATCAAAATCTCTTTCAATGGTGTTCCAGTCTAAAAAATTAAAAAAAAAAGAAGAATACTTGTTTATGGTTCACAATGTTTAAATAAACAATTTATTTTGTAACATCCAGAGTGAGTCTCTATTTTGTTTTAACTTTGCGTAACACTTAGTATGTCTTGTCCAGTTACAGACCCGGGCAGATTATTATATTCAAATCAAATGGGTTAGAACTTAGAAGTCAGAAAAAAAATCGGGAGATCTGGGACTGAAACCTCTTAGTAGGTCAACAATTCACCCGGTTTCAACATGTATTGAGTTTCCAAATCCAAATTCTCTACTACATCAGGACAGCGCCTATTTACTTGGCAATGTCTAATTATTTTGGCCCATTCATATTTTTTTTTCCATTGGCAACAAATTAGATATTACCTTTTAAAATCTATTTGAAAAGTAAAATATTGTCCAACAAATTTATACTGCTATTTACAGTAAAAATACACTTATCACAACTATGGATGTGATTGTTAAAAATGAAGCATGACAAGTACTTGAAAGGGCAGAGTCCTAGGCATTGCCCCGATTAGAAAAACTCAGATTACCAAGCAAGTGTATAGAACTAGTTCCTTAATTAAAAATACAAATATGTATGTTACTTAAATTTTGCCCGATTATCAAATTTTGTGAGAAAAAATTTCCACAATATGAATAGCCATTTCAAACTGTCTTGATCTTTCTGATGTAGTTAACTGAGAAAAAAAATATACTATATTAGTCGACTTAAATAGACTCAACAGTTATAAGATGAAAGCTTTAATTTAATTACATTGTATGTTAAATGTTTTAGTTAGCTTTGTCACAGATGAAACGAGATGAAAAAATGAAATGAAATGGAGTTTAGCGTCCTGTTGTTCAGCTATCAAGCTGTGTGAGAAAAGTTTCCACAATATAAGTAGCTATTTCCAACCATCTTAATATTTCTTCTCCTATAAATGTATCCTTGCATCTTAATTTCTTATGCATTAGGGACATCCAAATCTGATGATATGTTGAATTTCTCTCAGAGAAGGGGAACCTTGTTTATTCATATATGGCTGTTTCTAAATGTATATGTACATGTTAGAGGTACCAGTCAAGTCGTCCACAAGCAAAGTCGTCCACAGTGAAGTCGTCCACACCCGTTGGTGGAGTCGTCCACAACTGTTAGTGATGTCTTCCACAATTATTGGTGATGTCGTCCACAACTAAGAATAGGATTAGTAAAACAACTAAGAATATTAGTAAAACAATTTAATCGCATAGAAGAAATAGCTAGTACTTGTTGACTATTTATTTTGTTATTTGATTTCAGATCGAATCACCGATGACTTGTAATAAAGTTAATCGTATTGTTTGTATAATCGTACTTGGTAAGCGGTTGAAAGTTTCAACCACTCTAAATAAACTGGTACGATAGTTTTCGGGTAGCGGCAGCGTGTACCTACCTACCCTATATACGTTCGGAAGTTTCCCCAATCCCTTTACTAATTGATTAGTACGTCGTGGCCGACGGAAGTACAATTCGTAATTACATTCAACACCTATTGCAGATCTATTTTACACCTTATAACTGTTTTGTTTCTCTTCACATTTTATGTTGACTTGATTTATATTAAAGTGTCTAGACCAAATATCTGTGTTGATCTGTTCAGGGAAGTGTTACCTTGCTGAAACCTTGCCCTCGTCTATCGATCAGGATTTTATGTTAGCGGAAAGGGGTTGCGTATTGCGTTAATATTAGCCCTTGGGCACGCTACACAAGCTTGCGTTCTTTACCTATTCATAGGCTACATTTTGAACCATGGGCTGCAATAGCAGGAAAGCGCGTTGCCATGATGCGGCCGTAATATTTTCTAATTTTTTCTTCTTTGTAAACGGGGATTTGTCTGGCCTTCCAGCCCCCCCCCTCCGACATTCATCTGACCCGTATGTCTATGGGAAAAAACAAAGAGTAGATTGCTAATTCTGGATAGTAAAATACAATAAATTACCCTAAACACCATTGACAGATAGCTCAATGGGTAAGTCGCTGACGCTTACCATAAGGTCTCGGGTTTTTTCCCGGTGTTGACCGAAAAAGTTCCTCCAGATTTTGCGACGGTTTCCCCATGTCGGTCGTGTAAGGTGGAGGGCCTGACAAGGAAAGTGTCTATTCGTTCGGATGGGCGAAAAATCGAGGGCCCGTGTACACGTAGAAGCTCGCTTGGAATTTGGTATAAGAGTAGACCGTAGTAGCATTAGCTAGTCGAAGATAAACCTCATTGCGTTTCATTTAGCATGTAGGTATATTCTCTATTTCGAGTGTATATTATAGATTGTATTGTTTCATATACCATGTAATATTCTTTATTTGGATTGTATGCTACACATTGTGTAGTATTTTCAGATAACGAAAATATCAGACATTTTGTCATATCTTTAAACATGTTTACCTGATTAAATATTCATGGACATAACCGAAACAACCAATCAGGATGTAATTTAATCTCTTGTACATAATATACCATCTCAGCTTGTAATTTAATCTACCATAACGATCAGCGTAACCCTAACACGACATTCGTTGGAAAACATGGGCGGGCCCCTAGAGGGGTGTGTGCAGTCGATACATCGCCCCGGGCCCATGAAGCCCCCTGGAGGCCCATAAAGATCTATTAAATTTTATTTACGTCGACATGGCCAGTATTTGTGCAGCAGAGCCCGCGGTCCGATACCTGATGCCGTACTCTGAGAGGTGGTGGTAAAATTGGTCCTGCATCCGCACATGAAAATTGTTTCGGCGCCCCTGAGCATGAGTGTAGCACGTGAAACAAGAACCGCTTAAAGCGTCCTTTCATTCAAAATATTGCAAAAAATAAACCGACAAAGACAGCTATTATATAGATAGTATGTTATGATATTCGAACTTTTAATAATATAAAATAATGATATGTTTAGGGATATTAAAATCTGAAGCAAGTAGTGTTATACCGACACGTACATTTATAGTTCAAAGGTAAGCACGATAATATGTAAAGACATTAAACCGACAAAAAAGACAAATATATGTATAAATAACCTCAGCCCGCCTACGGTACGAAGTATAAAAAAACGCGGGTTACAGAAAACAAATTTAAAACGTGGGTCGTTTGGTAGGAATATATTTCTGCGTGGGGTTTATTTTGATGAAATTAGATTTGTTTTATTGAATAAAATGATTTACTTTGTTATTTATTCATGAACGGGGCCACTCAAGCTTGTGGACGACTGTATCACCGTACTATTATATCCGGAAATTAAACTAAGTTGTGTGGACGACTCCACCAACGAGTGAGGATGATCACGCAGAACTCGGCACAAAAAACGTATACACTAATAAGAAAGGAATACCCATGTCGCGAAAGTAAACTATGTCGTGTGGACGACTTTACCAACGTATTATTATATCCCAAAATTAAACTAAGTCTTGGCACCACAAATGTCTTTTGAAATTTCTTTAACTGTAGTTCTTTGTTGTCAATAATGTTATATTATTCTTTATCATCTGAAATAAGCAGAAGAGAACTTTTCTACAACACTTGTTCACGGTGCATCAAAGTGATCAAATGTGATTATTTATTTTAAGCTTTTTGCTTCAAGCACTGCTAATTTATGTAAACTACAATTATAGTAGACACATCAACCAACTGTAGAATAAAGTTGTTGTGGTCATTACTTAATAAAGCAAGTAGTGATATTTTAGTTATTATGCATTTAGGTAAAATCAACATACCAAGCATTATTTCTTGACTTTTGTCATATCTTCTGTATAGTTCCCTTGTTTGGTTTGTAATGAAACTGTTCTCGGCTCCTGGATAAAAATATATAATTGCTCAAAAATGGATAATAACAACTGAAGATGAAGTCAGAAGCCCCTTGACAAATTGACATGTATCATCAATTAGTTCCACCATGGCAGTTGGGAATACAATATTTGCAAACAGTATTTTAGTATATTATTTATATTTTAGCGCTTTTGGCTCGAACAAATTTTGATGCATTTTAACACTTTTAGGGACTATTGTTTATTATGAAAGGGTGTAACATATGAACAAGTAAAAGCTTAATACGTGTATATGATAGCGTACTACATGAGCCAGGAAATTTCATTAAATTCAATTAACAAAAGTCAAAGAAATTCAATTGTCAAAAGTTTCTTGGTGTTCGTACTTGAAATGACAAAGCCCAAGACATTGCATGCCGAAGAACAACTAGATTGTGGAGAGTATGGACCCGGTTCCTCATTCAAAAACAAATATGCATGGTACTTACATAGCCTTTAACTGATTGGCAATCTCTGAGAACAAAATTTCCACAGCCATTTTCAACTGTCCCTTTGGCGGTTGGTCACTGAAATAAATATGCCAGATAGTAGTTGACTTGAATTAAGTTGACAGTTTTGATTTGATCATATTCACAATTACCCATGATCAGTTAAAACGTGTAAAATATAAGTCCAAAACCATAATCATATGCTGATACCCTCACATTTTTGTTCTGTACATGAATGTTGTTTTAGAGAATCCGATATGTTTGTAGTAAGATTTTTAGGTATGTACTTCCTTTATTATAATATGCAGAAAATCATATTTGTAATATGTCATACTTTTATTATCTTTTTTCTAACTTTTATTCAGTCAATAACCAGGCCCGTATCTAGGATTTTGTCGAGGGAGGGGCCATACATTGGAGCAAATGGTAATAATGCGGTTTGGTGTAGTCCCCAGCGGAGATAATGCGAAAATCATGTTTAAATCATCTATTAGAGAGCAGATATGTGAACTACAGCAGTAACAAAGCAAACGAAAACGAAAATCAACTATGTCACACTAGGGCTGACGGGGGAGGGGGGACCTCCCCCTGGATCCGCACCTGGTTAGAAGATACAGTATTTAGTTGTGGGATCGGAAACAAGAATGGGCTTACATAAATTCATTTTCCTGTATCTTTATATAAAATGATAATTATAGGCAAAGGGCATTATTGTTAAAAAAAAAACCCTAATAATATAAAAATGTTACCGGTCCTTCTTTGCAAAGTCTAAACGATCTGCTTAAAACTGGAGGGCCATATATGTACATGTACTACATCATTGTCTGAAAAAAAATAATCTAATCATATTGACTGTGGCTGAAATTTTTCACATAATGTAGATTTCATTTCAACCAAAGAACTAACACAAAAGAGCAATAACATATTATTTAGTTTATGCACGAGTTAATTTCTATTTTGGCCAAATTTTCCAAATCAAAATGGCGGCGTAGAAGAAAAATAAATGAATTGACTCTCGTGGAACGTACAAATTCTTACCTACTAACCATAGTCGAACGATTTTTTTTTTGAATATTTGGAATTCTAGTGATAATCGTATAAAATTTCAGAAAAAGTAGATGATTAAGTACATTATTATGATTACAGAATTAACCTACCCTTTCTTCCCCTTGCTTTGTCCGCCATTTCAGAAATACATACGTTACTTCCGGTGTCCCATGGCTGTAGAAATCGGCAAACATCGGTAGAAAATGGCTGATTGGATTCAGTGTAGCTAAACTGATCGTCGGTATTATATTATAATCCAATAGTAGCAGCCGTCGGGCTGTTTAACGTCTGCTTCCACAAAAAGAATTTGCCACTAGAGGTATATTAAACTTAGAGAAGATATATTTGGTAATGAATGTTAATTGACGCATGAAAGAATAAATTTCATTGGTTATTTTTTAGTGAACCAATAATATTTAATTTCGATTTTAACAACCAATCAAATTAAATAAGACTTTAACTAATTTTTCCCACGCAGGCTGAATCAACTGTAAAAACAACAATGTACTTAAATCACATTTAGATTATATATTCCTTTGATCTACCAGTTTATAGGGCCAATAAAAATCCTCAACTTGCAGACATTTTAACTATAACAGACATCTTAACACCAATTAACATCCAATTAATTTCTGTCAAGCCATTGTCTGTGTAACAAATGTCGAACTAAATGGTGAATATTGTGGGACAATAACATTCTTGCTGGCTTGGTAGCTCCAGAAAATAAATAATACCCTTATTCTAAGTACTAGATGTTTAAATGTCCTACCTGTTGCGTAAATTATCCATTACAACCTATTTTATCTGTCCAGAGGGTTCGAAAATATTTTACAATTCAAGTCACATTTGAAAAGGTTTACGTTAGACTTTTCAAATCAATTGGTTGAATTTTTCCAATTTTTTAAAATAGGTGTGTTGAGATGAAATTTATATCATCATTTAATTGGAATATTCTAACATAATACGATTTGTTGACCAGAATGAAGATTGGGACATATTTTTCAGTTACAACAAGAGTGTTATTGGGGCTTTAAGTAACTAAAACATTTAAAAAAACAGAAACAAAGAAATAATATAAGTTGACATAATTCGACCTCTTATTTAAGTTTTCGTTTAAAAAAACAGTACATTTTCAGTCGAAAATATAATGATACGTTAAAATTTTCTTCACAAAACTTCACAAAAGTTTGCTCTGAATATAAACAATACCTAGGGGTTATTATGCAATTTTATATTTCACGACATACCTGTAATTAATAGATTAAAACAACACATTACCTGTGTTAATTATATGAAAACACACAAGATTGTATAAATCTGCACAAGCTTGTGTTAATGCAATGCAAAACAACACAAACTTGTGTAGGTTAGTTTTAACACAAGTACTTGTGTTGAGATCCAACACAAGTTTTTTTTTCAGTGTGAATCTCGGACATAGCATCTGTAAAGTTGTCATTTTGTACCAACCTCCAATACTACTGTCTATCATTGTGATGCATTCGATAATATTTATATATTTTTGTGAAGATAATCGATGAATTGGTTTTATATTATCATATAAGCACATAAACCAAAAAGCATCGCTGATTTTACTACCGATTCACATGGGGATGTAACTCTGTATGTAATATTATAAGTGGCGCGGTTTTAGTCCGTACTTTCAGTTTATTCTATCAGTATCAAATAATGACCCATTACGTGTGAAAACAATGATGAGGTTAGTCGTTTAATAAAACAAAAGATTAATTAACAGATAATCCCGGGTTAATTGTTATTTTCACATTTCTTTTTACCTGATCAGTGTGAGTCCAGTTATTGATTACTACTCACGGGAAGAGCGGGGTGTTACGAAGAACAACAACGACAAGATGGTATCATTCAACAATGGCCGTTGTTGTTCGTTATTCACCAGATATTTTATTAGTAATATAATAAAGAAATATTTGTAAGGAATAACGAACAACGAACTGGTTTGTTGTTCGTTATTCACCAGATATGGAATTAGTAATATAATGAAAGAACTTTTGTAGTGAATACGCCGCACGTGGGTTTTTATGAGCCTAACTGTATTATAAAACTTCAAACTTCTGGGAATAGATTCTAACAACTTCTCTTTCTATCCGAAGAAAGAGCTGTTACATATTGGCGAATAACGAACAACGAGCTGGTTGGTTGTTCGGTATTCACCGTATATGGAATTAGTAATACAATAAAGGTACTTTTGTAGGGAATACGCCTTTTGGGTTTTTATGACCCTCAATGAATTATCACACTTCAAACTCTTGGGAAATCGATTCCAACAACTTCTCTTTCTATCCGAAGAAAGAGCAGTTTCATATTGGCGAATAACGAACAACGAGCCAGTTTGTTGTTCGGTATTCGCGAATAACGAACAACGAACTGGTTTGCCGTTCGGTATTCACCAGAAATGGAATTGGTAATATAATAAAAAAAAATATTTGTAGGGAATAGCCGAGAGTGGGTTTTTTATAAGCCCAATCGAGTTTTAAAACTTTAGAGTCTTTGGAAAAATAATTTAAATAACTCTCTTTATATCCGAAGAAATAGCTGTTTCATATTGGCGAATAACGAGTAACGAGTCAGTTTGTTGTTCGGTATTCGCGAATAACGAACAACGAGCTGGTTTGTTGTTCGGTATTCACCAGATATGGAATTAGTAATCTAATAAAGGTACTTTTGTAGGGAATACGCTGCAGGTGGGTTTTTTGAGCCTCAATGGATTATATCACTTCACACTCTTGGGAAATAGATTCCAACAACTTGTCTTTCTATCCGAAGAAAGCTCGTTGTTCGTTATTCGCGACTACCGAACAATAAACCAGCTCGTTATTCGCGAATAGCGAACAACAAACTGGCTCGTTGTTCGTTATTCGCGAATACCGAACAACGAACAACAAGCTAACTTGTTGAATGGGCGATGGGCAATCAAATTCATGTAAAGCGATTTTTAAATTCGTGAATACCTTATGAATATACCCTGGGATAGTGAAGTATTCACGAAATCAGATTATATGCCCATGATCATTTCACTGGTCATATAGCCTTCTACGAACCAATAAAAAACAGTTTACGTACCAGTCTTGGCCTCATGGTGTACCTTCACTCGGCAATTCCGCCATATCATATTGGAACTATTTTAAAGGTCTCGGATGAAAAACGGCTGCGCCCATGGTGCCTTTGTTTTGTAGGAATAAAGATACAATCGTGACACTAGTACATAGCTTTCAATGTCTGAAGCTGTCTGTCTTGCAAGTTTATCCGATTGTCTTTAAACAAAAGACAACTTTGCAACGGAAACTCTACACACTCTACTAAAGACCCCATCTCGGGAACTTCTTTGTAAAAGCGGCGAGTTGTCCCGTTAAAGTAAACCGGTAGTCACAAATATATGGGTGTAGGTAGGCTACACATCACTTACTGTCATATAGCCGAAGCTAGGGGGATGCTCGATTCACAGTCCAGAACGTCCCGAATTGACAGAATTGCAATCGAGTGACGCGGAATTCAGTCCTGTCACAGTTCTGCCAGTCCCGACAGCTGAGTTGGAGTGAGTAGAATCGTGACGTATTCCTAGTAAAAAAATATGTTTCAGCTGTCATGATTGGTTGAAATATTTTTTATACAGTCGGCACATGCGTTGTCCTCCGAAATTCTCCTTTTCACTCGATTGACACCAGTTTTGGAATTTAATTCCGGAACTGTGAATCGAGCATCCCCAATATGTAGGGTACCGGAATCTGCCGAAGTTTGCCGAGTGGGTTTACCTTCACCAAAGTACAACAAAATATCAAAGAAGTGACAATGCACACAAAAAAGGCCTATAATATTTTGACAAGGTTTACAACAACGATTCGGAGATCGTATTTGCCAAAACGAAAAACAAATTCCCACTCCATTACTACTGATGGAATCTTTTGATTGGTCGATAAGAATAGCACAATCATCAAGAACAGATAATTTAACTACATATCTCACCCAGGGTTAACTGGAGAAAGATGGAACGGTATCGCCTGGTATCTCAGGTGGTACCGTTCCATTATGCCCCACTAAGTTTTTGCGAGAACTTTGTGCGTTATTAAGCTTCTTCAGGTAAACTTTAATAATCACATCATGGTTACAACAATGAACTATAAAAGATAAAATGATAAGCACGATAAAATAATATGCATATGTATCATTAACGAATTTATTAATTAAGCCTATATATTAAAACATTTTTAAAACTAAAATTAACACAACTGCAATGTTGATATGACAAAACCTAAAATTAAGCAAAGGTTTGAATTTTTCAATAAAATATGCTTTCTTTGCTTCTAATAGGTCGTTGTTTTTGCTGCTTAACTGACATTTTTAAAACTAAAATTTACACAACTGCAATGTTGATATGACAAAACCTAAAATTAAGCAAAGGTTTGAATTTTTCAATAAAATATGCTTTCTTTGCTTCTAATAGGTCGTTGTTTTTGCTGCTTAACTGACATAACGGAGTCATTAAAATTGCATTTGACACACCTATATATATATATCCTACATAATTATTCCTATTTCAGATTTTCATATAAATTGTTCATTAGAAATTAGCCTAGAACTCTTAGGATGTCTTAGGAAAAATTTTAACTTGACCGACTTGCCTACATTCGACGATGGGTTCTATAAATGGCAAGACCACATATGCAGGTAAAAAATTAGCCATTATTGATTGTAGTTTACAGATGGGAAGAATTGGCCAAGATCTTAAATCATTCGGACCCCCCCCCCCCCCTAAAAATGGTTAGCTGTAGTCTGTCACTTATGTATAACTATGTGGATAAATTGCACCTGATGAAAGAGAAATAATTAAATGTCTCATAAAAATGGTAGATTGTCATATAATCTGGTCTTTACTCTAGCCTACAATCGATTTATCTCTTCTAACAATCAAGAACGGTAACTCTTGGAGAATTGGTCAATATCAATATAACATAATCATTTGATAACCGTGGACCCTGTGGTCGAGACAGGTTCCCAATCCAAGGGGGGGTAACTATGGGAAATAACATTGTTCCAAACCAATTGGTGTCTATTATTAACTTTGTTATTGTCTTATTATAATTACAGAGCTCAAGACGTTTCAAATGATTGTCTTTTAGAGACAAAAACATCAGAATCCTGTCGGAGTACATTTGAAATGATGAAGGAAATGAGTCGAATATTAGTGCCACCAGTTTGTTCTAATTTTACCACCGATAACCCCAATGTTAAGGTTACCACCGAAAGCCCAAATGTTCAGGTTACCACCGATAACCCTAATGTTCAGGTTACCACCGATAACGCTAGTGTTCAGGATACCACCGAAAACCCCAATATTCGGGATACCACCGATAACCCTAATCTTCAGGTTACCACCAATAACGCTAGTGATCAGGATACCACCGATAACCCCAATATTCAGGATACCACCGATAACCCTAATGTTCAGGTTACCACCGATAACGCTAGTGTTAAGCTAAATAATGATAACCTTATCTTGTTCATGGTTTGTCTTCTAATAGGTGTAATTCGTCATGGTATATATATTCCTATCTAATTAGTAAATATATAACCTAACGGAATTTTCCCATGGTATATATTTTGATATCTAACCTATATGGCGGCCATATTGGATGTATGCTAATTGCTCTTTATTTTTGGCGATTTTTGTTTGGGAGACCGTGGAGAAAAAGTATGTTACAAAATGTTCTATGTCATTTATTATTTTTACCACTGTATTTTCTCATGGTATAATTTTTGATATATGATCTATATTGGGTATTACTATGATATATTTTGTCAAGATTTATATTATAATGATATATTATAATACATATTTTTGATATATAATGTATTGGATGTTATATGTATATATATTACTTTATAACCTACTTAGTGTTTATTATCATAATATATATAATCTATTACACAAAAATAAAAGAACTATATTATTTGTCGTTTACTAGCACTTTTGCTTATTTTATTAATCTCTTTAGGTAAATAACATTTAATTAATACAACGGTTTCTATGACGTCATAACGTCATAGTAACACAGTAGTACAAAAATGGGACATAAATAGAATATCAAATCAGACAACTATGGTGGCTGATTGGTATCATGTCGTAATGTCGTGATGTCGCCTTTCATAACGCGACAACCCGACAACTCGACATCACGACATTTCTACCCGACAACACGACATTTCTACCCGACATCACGACATTTTTACCCGACATTACGACACTAAAAATGTCGTGATGTCGGGTAAAAATGTCGTATTGTCGGGTTGTCGGGTTGTCGTGATGTCGGGTGCATGCCCTACCCCGCGGGGTGGTGCCAATCCCGCTTTTTTGTTATTATTTTGTCTGTAAATATTCTACAGGTTGTAATTATTAACAGATTTTGTTCAAATTCGGCATGATCAATCATTTCAATAACAGGATGGTACCTATATTGATATTTAGTCTGTAAAAACTCTACAGGCCGCGATTCTTATGGATTTTCTTCAAATTTGGCAGGAGCATTATTTTTAAAGAGACAATGGCACCTACTGATGTAAATGCATGCCCGATCCATAGGGGCGTTGTCACGCCCACTTTTCGTGAATATTTTGTCTGAAAACACCTTTCAGGCTGTAATTCTTATGAGATTTTGTTCAGTTTTAGCTTGATCAAGACAGAATGGTAAACACCCCACATGTTGCAAATTTCATACGTCCACATTTAAATAAATCGTCGTCGCCCCCGTCTGTCCGTCAGTCCGCCCGTCGGTCAGATTGTGGACTCTCTGGGGCCTAAAGTTATCATCGGAAGGATTTTAAATTTATATACAATGTTTATGGCCATAAGACGTAGAAGCCCATTGATTTTCACTGCCAGATAATTACTGCCAGAGTTTCATGAACATAAACACTTGGTATAAATTTCAAATCATTCGGATAATAACTTTAGTCACAAGGACTGGCATGAGCATTATTTTCAAAGTTATGGCCCATGATCACGTTTCACTTTTTAAAATCTTGTGGACGCTCTAGAGGCTAACGTTGTCATCCAATTCGCTTGAAATTGATGCACAGTGTGTAGGTTCATGAGACGAAGACGCCTAATGATTTTCAGCGATGTCCAATAATTACTACCAGAGTTATGGCCCTTGATATATTTCAATGTGGGCGTATAAAATTTGCAGCCTGTAGGGTGTTTACCATCCTGTCTTGATCATGCCAAATCTGATGTCGGGTAGAAATGTCGTGATGTCGTGTTGTCGGGTAGAAATGTCGTAATGTCGGGTTGTCGGGTTGTCGCGTTATGAAAGACGACATCACGACAATACGACATGATACCAATCAACCACCATAGACAACAATAACTAGGCCTATAATATTATGTCGTGAAACTACTACAATTTTGCCTTCAAAGCTGGCCAATATTTGTCAATAAAATACGCCTCTTTGGCTTCTAACTATGGAAGCGTATAGGGGTCAATAGCACGATAGATACCGCAATATTAAGTTGATAATAAGTCAATATATTGTGTTTTTTCTGACGATTTTATCTCTGAAAAGGCAATTTTTGCCAAGTTAATTGAATAACTCGCTAATTTGCATGTCGTCATTTTGTTTTAGATGCACACGTCGACATAGCGCATGGCAATATTTTGCGAATATGTCGACATATACTACGGCGAAATGGAATATGTCGCCAAAGCTTCCGAATAGCAATATCTTACCGCAAACGTGTACATTTAAGACGAAATAGGGACATAAAACATAGCGTGTTGACTCAATTACCTAGGCAAAAATTAACTTTTCAGAGATAAAATCATCAGAATAATCACAATATGTTGACATAATACCAACTTAATATTGCGGTATCTATCGCGCTATTGACCCCTTATACGCTTCCATATCTAACAATCATTACTGTTGTTATTTAGCTTGTGCATTTGAAAAACGCTAAATTTGCAACCACCACAAATATCTATATGTCCACTAAGTGGGATCATCCTATATTGTGGATTGTGTTCTTCCTTGTCTTTAGCATGCTTATAGTTTTCCCAATGTACCGTCTATTACCGCCAGAACAAACAATCACATTTATGATATAACTGGTTTTACAGTTTATTGGTTGCTTAATATGGAAAAGTTTATTATAGGTGATCTGGACTGAGGAGCCCGTAATGATTATTTTGCATGTTTTACAATTTATTTCCCCACATTCACTTACCACCTGTGTATCTGTACTACAATCAAATTTAGAAGACATACATTTTATATATAATCTATTGTATATTATCATGGTATGTGTTTTAGTATGATAATTTGTTATCTAAGTGTTTATCTCCTTACTATATAATTATTATATATATATTTGTTTAAAATAAGAATTATATAAAGACTTTAATAATTATTATATTGTAGGGGATGCTCGATTCACAGTTCCGGAATTAAATTCCAAAACTGGTGTCAATCGAGTGAAAACAAGAATTCGGAGGACAACGCATGTGCCGACTGTATAAAAATATTTCAACCAATCATGGCAGCTGAAACATATTTTTTACGGGGAATACGTCACGATTCTAGCCACTCCACCTCAGCTATCGGGACTGGCAGAACTGTGACAGGACTGAATTCCGCGTCACTCGATTGTAATTCTGTCGATTCGGGACGTTCTGTACTGTGAATCGAGCATCCCCTATGTGTCGCGGTAGTTCACGTTTTCTTACCAATCTGTAGGTCATCGTCAATTCCTGTTGATTCGGGACGTTCTGTACTGTGAATCGAGCATCCCCTATGTGTCACGGTAGTTCACGTTTCCTTACCAATCTGTAGGTCATCGTCAATTCCTGTTTTCTTACCGATCCGAACTAATTGTCTATAATTTGATTAAGAGAAAAGACTCTATCGAGAACAGACATCTTGTTATTTCTGCTCGTCTACTCGCCGCTAACTTGGCTAGAATAGCTATAGTATCTTTGTGGTGCCAACTTTCCAGACCTGCACCTCTAGAATAACAGCGGCACGGCATCACAATATTATCGAAAGAGAACCGTATTGTGTAGCTACTCATTTGTCGTGGTAGATGCGTTTATCAGACTATCACTAGCGCCCCTGTACTCATAAAATTCAGGTTAGATGAATTTTGAGAAATATTTTTCTAAAATTGATTTTGCAAGATTTGTTTTTGGAGATTTGTATTTTGAAATTTGTTGTTCGAGATTCATTGGTACCGACAGCGCAGGTCAACACTTGACCTACCGAGACCAGGCGAAACAAGGGTGACCTCCCTTGCTCTGGTTAAACCCACCCGGAAACGTAATTTGCTGATACTGTAGCAGTAATTCCTAGACGACGTAGGATCCCAAACCAAATATTCCGTAAACGCCTAGCAGCAATCGCATTATGAGCCAGACTTGTCAAGTAACTTGTATAGAAAGCTAATCTGGTATTATGCTATAACCCAGATGTGTAATCATCTTGACGTCATTTGAATCCTCCAGTCTGAGCGCCAACTCCTGTCGGTAGCCGATTGTCTAACGCTTTCTCCCCTATAGGAGCAAAATCAACCCCCGACTGAAAGCAAAGTCTTGGGGTGAAGTAGCGTAGTGCTCTACATTTTCGCGATTCGATCTCTAGCCAGTCGGCCACCTCTATACTCTGGCTTGTGTCGGTGGATTCGGCTCCTGGCGTGAGCGTATGTGACTGGGAAATAGGGCCGCCGTGTTAACCCCGTGGCTTTATTTAGGATACCCCCCCCCCTCCCAACACACACATGAAAGATCTATGCGCGTGCGCTGAAATAATAATAAAAAAAATGAACACATAACTTGTATGCGATATCACACTCAGTGTAAGAGGACGTTAGGCTCAAATAGAAGAAGACGGCGGTAGTCGGTCGTCGAACTCCAACAAAACAAGTGGATTAAGGAGTATACATGTGTCATATAAAATACTGGGCACAATCAAACTGTTATGGAGTTAAATTAGTGGTTGTCAACAATACTGTTTACACAGCACTAGGAAGGAGTCTCTTTTAGTCAAAAGTAGTTCTTTTATTAGATAACTGCATTATGGCAGTCGGCGCAGACCAGTTAAGCCCAACTAATTTCATTTCATTTAATCAAACATACATTATGCCAGAGCTAAATCTGTCAATTGCAGGCCTTTTTAGGCCTGAAATTTTATATGAATTATTAATCTACTAACAACACAAGACCATAATCAACCCTCGATGTCATCGCTAGCCTTCGATATTTACTGGATTTGAGCACGATCTGCTGTTCTTCATTGATGATTAAATCAAAATATGTTTTTTATCGTACCGACTTTAGTACTAATAATCGAGGCTAAGCTCAAAATTCAATCGCTAAATTCTCTGTTCTGAGTGGATCAATTTGACTGAAATTTTCAGCACATCCCCTTTACATTATCTTGTTCTTAGCTATCATAGTGAGACCTGCCAGGTTTTATCTAATCTCCCATAATATATCTGTAAATAAGGATGTAATTTAAAACTTAGAAAAGAAATGCCGAAGATTAAAGACAGACAAGATTGCAAAGCGTATTTCCTTTAGACATTCAAAGCACAAGAAAGATTAAAACGTCTGGTAAACCTACACGTATTCACAAATCGGATAAGAGATTAGTTTTTCTCGTCGTTTACATTAATAACAGTCGCATACATTGTCATTACCGACATTAATTCAATTGAATAAGGAAACATGATGGGAGAAAATGTATCAAATTATGGGATTTTTGTTTTGTCGCAAGGTTTGTTATTGAATCAACTGGCGTGGTTACAATTCGCCGGTTTTACGTGACAAGTAACTATCTTCAACGTGCGAAGGGTCTGGGACTGTTGTCAGAATTTCAGTTAAGTCAAGTAGATGCCATCCTTATCAGTGATTGTAGCACCCTAGCGTATATTCACTGCTCATCAGTGTGGTCCGGAGGGTCTGGGACTGTCAGTAGTTCACGAAAAATTCCTTGCCCATGCGTAACCGGGAGTTTGGTTTTTACTGTAGTTGACTATCCAGCATCTTCTGGACAAGTCAAGTAAGAGTTTTTTTTTTTTCTATAAACAATATTCAGGATGTCTGAAAGGTATTGGGGAACAGGCTTAGCTTATGTGAAACCCCTCTCAAGTAAGAGTTGCGACCTTTCCCGCAATAAATCCCATATTATTGCATTAATATCAACAAACATGAATCGTGACGAGACGAATTAGGATTAAATTTAGAAAAAAAAACCCCAACATAGATATGGCCCATGAGGACGGGAATCTTGCAATAAAAAATAAGTGTTGGGCATTAAACTGACATGTAATCAAATGGATTTTTTAAAAATGTCATTTTAAAATTAATTTCATGGGCGTCAATATCTTGTTTTAGGACGAGTTACCTTCCTTAGATGTCGTTAATGATATGTTTAAGACCGGATCAAGCCAATCATCTATTATTCTTAAATGTTGACAACGCATCCAGACTCATATTCGTAGACTATTTTCTGGATGATAGAGATTAGCCCGTTTTCCGTATGCGCCTTCTCCCGAGTCTGTTCACCGGCGAAAAGGTCGATCTTTTGAACCGTTTCTCAAGGTGACCTCAAGTTCTGTTATTTATCATTGTCGTGTGTAAGAGTTCAAATCTGCTCAGTATTTTCTTTGAAATTTCCACACACGGCGAATAGGCTGTATTAATTGTTTTTTTTACCTAAACCTTATTTTGACTAGTGACATGTGACTACACATATACAAGCAGTGTTTGTCTACGGGGGGTTGGGATGGCCTAGTGGTCTAGAGTGTTGCGCTTCGACCTCTAGCTGGCCGGTCATCTCTGGCTTGCGGCTGTGTTTTGATCCCTGGTGTGAGCGTATGTGGCATGGAGATAGGGGCGCCTTCTCAACTTCACGGGTTTCTTCCGAGCACTCCGGTTTCCTCCCACTGTTAAAGACCCCTACGCGCAAGCGAATTATTGAAATAAAAATTAAACCATATATTAGTTCCGAAATGACCTAGTTTGTGTTGAGTGGACGTTAAACCCCATTTCTCTCCCTCTCTCTCTCTCTCTCTCTCTCTCTGTTTGTCTTCAACAAGCCCCAGAATTTCAATTGTCCTTTAAACACCAAAATATAAAAGATAAATATAGAAAGTATACACTGTGCATTTCGACGTTTATTCCATTGTATGCGGTTGAGTTTTGGCGTATAGCGAGTCATTTTCAGTATTGTTTTTAAAGCTACAATTTCATATTTTTAAAATATATTTAAATAAAGCCCTAAAATAGATGGTATCTATAAACAGTCCTACCTTGTTAAAGACTCATCCTATTAATCCTATAATTCACTATTGCCAGTTGAGAAATTGGCAAAAATATCATTTTGAACTTCAAATTCAAGCGATTGAAAATAGCTATTGTATGGGGGAATACAAAAACAGGGAAGGTTTGTGTTATTATGTCCTGTGTGAACGATTTTTAAGTGTGGGAAATAATGCCTATGATCGTATACTAGCGAGTTGGCAACCTATTGAGCGAAAGACATAGAAATAATTGTTTTTCACTTTCTGAGAAAATATGAAATTCTCGCTTTAAACAAAACTTAGTGTGTATTCTTTCTTATATTAATATATACTATTCAAAAAAAGTAGGGGATATTTGATTTTTAAGTGTTATTAAAGTCACCTAATGAAACTGACGAAGAAACAAATGACAAAATGAAATGAAGTTCACATTCATCGATTTATTCCAAATGATCGTTAGACTAAGTAAGGCACAGACTGACCATTATAAGGGTAAAATGATACCCGGGGTCAAACAGCAAAGTTACCACGGCATCACAACAAAGTCAGTAACGGGTAAATTCTCCTCTGTTTGCCAAACAAGCATTGATCCGACGTGGCATACTCCTTATGAGACGTCTAAGGTCATTTTGGTCCAGATTGTCCCATCCTGTTGCAACGCAGCGGCAAGTTCTTGGACATTGGCAGGACGTTGTTGACGTTGACGTAACCCCTGTCCAAGCATGTCCCGGACATGCTCGATGGGGGAGAGGTCGGGACTCAGTGCTGGCCAAGGTAATGTGGTGATGTACTGGAGGTAACCCGTAACGATCCTGGCCCTGTGACATCTTGCGTTGTCATCCTGGAAGATGAAACGGCGGCCATGACGTCGTGCGAACGGCACAACATGGACTGCCAAGATGTTGTCCCGGTAGTACTGGCCTGTAACACGCCCTGCAACAACATGTAAAGCCGTTCTTCCAGCAACAGTGATGCCTCACCACACCATAACAGAACCACCCCCAAATCGATCATGTCTGATGACGTTAACGTCTTGGAAGAGCTCGTTTCGACGACGCCACACCCTCCTACGTCTGTCCAAAAAATCAACAGTGAACCTTGACTCATCTGAAAACATCACATTGCTCCAGCGTCGATTATCCCAGTGTTGACGATCCCTACACCAACGACGTCTTGCCTGAATGTGATGATCTCTCAAACAAGGGATCACGCGAGAACGTCGGGCGCGAAGGTGACCCCTATGCAGTCGATTCCGAATCGTCTGGCCACTCACTCTCACACCAGTGTCTGTTTGAAGACGAGCGCTAATCTGATTTGCTGTGATGACACGATTTCTCAAGGCCAAGGTACGGATAAATCGATCCTGGGCTTGAGTTGTCGCCCTTGGTCGACCTGAGCGTGGTCTGTCCTGTACAGATTGTGCATCACGGTATCTGGACCATAGCGTGCTTATGACAGACTGAGAAACATTCATCGTCCGCGCCACAACCGCCTGTGTTGTGCCGATCTGTAGCATGCCAAGGGCACACAACCTTTCATTTTGGGTAAGCCGACGCATATCAAAATTGGTTTTCTGGTGACTAAAACAATTAAACTGATGTTTCCACCCTGGAATTCAATGCCACAATGACTGTAACATTCAAAGTCAGAGTCGTCCAAATCTTGGGTTGGACCCCCATGATGATCCCAAGCATCACCGCATTCCATGCGGTAGCTATTGGTGCGTTTGGGCATCACATGTAACTGGAAATGTTTCTTCTGTTAGGTTCTATAGTGACTTTTTTTCGTAGTCATTTGCATATTTTAGTATTATGCCCCCAAAATCAAATATCCCCTACTTTTTTTTGAATAGTATAGTATAACGTCGTGAACAGGCATTGCCCCCGAGCGATTCTGCAAGACCTGGATCACTGTCCCGATTACCCCCAGGTACTGACCACATTCCGTTAACAAAAACAAAATACAACGTTTTGCATGAGGAGATGAAAATTCCGCCTGAGATATGCCTGAGATATGATTTGCGTGATCTTGCACCGTGATTCGATATCTTTGTGTACCTTTATTGATTATATAATCTGTATTAGCACAGCCATTAAAAGAAATATCACCTAAAGACAACACACAGTATTATTGGTAGTTTTTATCAGGTCTAGGAATTGGACGCCGTTATAATAGCATATTGAAACGGTGATACCGCTATTATTAGCTGTGGACCATTGGATATTAATTTGATGATGTGATACAGTTTCAAAAGTGGAAAGTTCTGATATTTTCTCCTCAGCTTTTTTTTAAAGTAAATACTTGTTAAAGAAATCCGTGCTCAAATTTTGGTATTCATACAATTTGGTATTCATATATTTTCATCGAAAATATTTTGGTCTAATACGAGATCAAATTGAAGGTAACGAATTTAATTATCTAACAATAAATTAAATTGCCAGAGGATAGTGGAGTGGGTCTATGAATCAAGTGGATATTTCTTATTACATCTATATACAGAATTACCAAAATTAAAAGAATAATTATTCTAATTTTTAAATAACTTCTGAATATATTTACCAAACCTACCAAAATATAGAAAATTGTTATTCTTTTTAAAATTTATTTTTGAATATAAATACGTTATCTCTTTTTCCCTCAATTTGTAGTTCTTAACACACGTGTATATTCTTCAATATAGGCAGGGAACCCACGCGGTTCGTAATAATATAAAAGGATTCCAGCATTTCTAAAAATATAAACGATTTCTTGAATGTTGGATTTTTCGCGCTTCACTACATTATTGCTACTTGGCGAAATCTGAAATTCAAGTATTCGATTTTTCTTCGGTGGGTACCCCAAACTATGCAGCACAGTCCAGAAATGCTAGTAGCTATCTCAAACACTTCCACCATTCCATAAAATCATGCAGCCGTGTTGTGTATGTCTAATTAACTTGCCTACTATTGAGGAATTTGTAATGTGCACATTGCTTAATTATGGAAGCGTATAGGGGTCAATAGCGCGATAGATACCGCAATATTAAGTTGGTATTATGTCAACATACTGTGATTATTCTGATGATTTTATCTCTGAAAAGTCAATTTTTGCCGAGATAATTGAGTCAACACGCTATGTTTTATGTCTCCATTTCGTCTTAAATGTATACGTTTGCGGTACGATATTGCTATTCGGAAGCTTTGGCGACATATTTTATTTCGCCGTAGTATATGTCGACATATTCGCAAAATATTGCCATGCGCTATGTCGACGTGTGCATCTTAAACAAAATGACGACATGCAAATTAGTGAGTTATTCAATTAACTCGGCAAAAATTGCCTTTTCAGAGATAAAATCGTCAGAAAGATCACAATATGTTAACTTATTATCAACTTAATATTGCGGTATCTATCGCGCTATTGACCCCTATACGCTTCCATACTCAACAAATCTATCATTTTTGTTGTAGCGATACCCAGCCCCTGATCGAAGATGACGACACTATTGGTGTTATCAATAGCTTCAGCAACGATAGGGACAACAGAAACAACATCTTTTCTGAAAGTGAATCTGAATTCTGTGAGGCAGTTGAATTACAAGGATAGTTTAAAAGTAAAGAGTATTTTAGAATGCGCCAGTACTTGTTCGCAGAGTTCAAACTGTGAGATTTTGGCGAAAGACAATGGCAATTGTTATTTTATAAATTCGTCAACTACGGAAAGAATTGGTGCGATAGAAGTGTCTTCCCTTCACATAGACACTCAACTAATAGGTAAGCATGTTCATTATATATTTTTCATATTGTTTACCAAGGGAGTAAATCGCATTGCCTTAAAGCGCAACTTGATAACTAAATAACTATACACAATAGTATGGAAGCGTATAGGGGTCAATAGCGCGATTGATACCGCAATATTAAGTTGATAATAAGTCAATATATTGTGATTTTTCTGACGATTTTATCTCTGAAAAGGCAATTTTTGCCAAGTTAATTGAATAACTCGCTAATTTGCATGTCGTCATTTTGTTTTAGATGCACACGTCGACATAGCGCATGGCAATATTTTGCGAATATGTCGACATATACTACGGCGAAATTGAATATGTCGCCAAAGCTTCCGAATAGCAATATCTTACCGCAAACGTGTACATTTAAGACGAAATGGGGACATAAAACATAGCGTGTTGACTCAATTACCTCGTCAAAAATGGACTTTTCAGAGATAAAATCATCAGAATAATCACAATATGTTGACATAATACCAACTTAACATTGAGGTGTCTATCGCGCTATTGACCCCTATACGCTTCCATAGGTATGGCCGAATGGTTAGCGCGTTTTATCATAAGGTCTGTCAATGAGTCAACTGGCGTGGTTCCGATTCCCTGGTTGGTCGTGACAAGAAGTAGGATCGCCTGTTTAACCTCGACGCGAAAGCCACATTATTGAAATAAAATTGAACCACTTGTTAGTTCTGAAATCACCTAGTTTGTCGAGTGGATGTTTTACAACATTCCTTTATCCCTCTTGCTATACACCGAGGTAGAATAATGTCAGAATAGGACAACATTTAAGCTAATTAAGTATCCGGTCAACTATGGAAAACCAAACAGCTCTTGTGTCAAGCGATTGGTGTGTTGACGTCCACGGAGCAGTATGCGCGTTATTCGGGAATCGCGAATAATGAATCAAGAGCTAGCACGTGATTTGGGATTCGGTATTCGGCTCGCGAATATTGAGCAGTCGTCGCCTTACAAGTTAGTATGCCTCGCATCAGTCACTTATCCTTACTGACGGAGGAATCGAAAAAATGGTCGGATGTATTGACGCACTGTAGGCTTGTCTATGGAAGCGTATAGGGGTCAATAGCGCGATAGATACCGCAATATTAAGTTGATAATAAGTCAACATATTGTGATTTTTCTGGCCGATTTTATCTCTGAAAAAGCAATTTTTGCCGAGTTAATTGAATAACTCGCTAATTTGCATGTCGTCATTTTGTTTTAGATGCACACGTCGACATAGCGCATGGCAATATTTTGCGAATATGTCGACATATACTACGGCGAAATGGAATATGTCGCCAAAGCTTCCGAATAGCAATATCTTACCGCAAACGTGTACATTTAAGACGAAATGGGGACATAAAACATAGCGTGTTGACTCAATTACGTCGGCAAAAATTGACTTTTCAGAGATACAATCATCAGAATAATCACAATATGTTGACATAATACCAACTTAATATTGTGGTATCTATCGCGATATTGACCCCTATACGCTTCCATACTTGTCTGCTTTAGTCCCCAATCCCGAACAAAAGCACTGGCTAGATTTCCTGGACACTGTTCTTTGCCGAAAGGGAGATATCTCTTTGCAAAATCATGTGGAACTAAATCTTGACCAACAGCGGGATCAGTTTATATAATGCTCATATTCAGATGAGCATGGTCGCCTCTGCATTGTTATGGAAAGATGAGAGCCCAACATCACGACAACGGGACAATACAACATTATTTACGCGACATTACAAATGTATTATCGCGATTGTTGTGATGTCGCTTTTGTCGAGTTGTGTGAAAATGTCATGATGTCGGGTTGTCGATTTATAAAGGTCGACATCACGACATTATACTCATCTCTTACCATAGATACATGATGTATGCTTTATGTCATTGTTTTGTTGTTTGACATTGGACATGTCCCCAACTCACTTGCGTGTTGAGAATTGCCCCTTTATATCATTCTTTTAATGTGTAATAGAATCAAGTCGTTCGTTCGTTCTTGGAGTTTTACCATCACATCCACCATGTGGATCTTTGACAACAATCAGGTCAGATCGTATCCGCCTTTGCATTCCAGATAAAATAGAATTTGTTTTTAAAAACAAGAATCGGATTTCACATTAACATTGTACTATAGTTGCTTTGTAAACCAAATGTACCATTGTTGCTCTTGTTGGTGTAAAATGATGCGCCATTCTTATTCTCTTCCTGGTACCACATTAATCTAAATCGGATTATAAGCTCACATTATTTTATATTCTATTAATCCGATTATAATCAAATATGTTTTAATACGTTTTCCATATTTCTTTTGCAAATAGTTTTGTCGTGTTGTTATTTGTGTACATGTCTAGATTAATGTATTTATACATACTGTAACCACCTTGAATCAAGGAAGCGCATATGGTAAAACGAAATAAGGCATACTTTCAATGGTTAGGGATGGAGTGCCTGACAAGGATATCTGTCGTTCGGGTGGGACGAAAAACATTGGCGTGTGCGTAGTTGGAATTTGATATAGGAGTAGGCCGTAGAACTGTTGTCAGGGCAAAGTTTCCCTCATAGCACACTGTATGGCGTATGACCGTCTTCATTAGCCAAGTTCGGATCAGAACAATAGGACGTTAAACTCCATTTCATTTTATTTGAATTCGTCAATGGTATAGAGAATCATTCTACCTTATTAAAATAAAAATGTGCAACCATTTATTTATAGTTATAGATGCACGAGACAGGCATACTAAACTAAAGCTGCCTGCCCACATTACCTCCTCTTGCGAACAGACACTAAAATAACTAACCGACATTTTAAGTTCTAAATCGACTGTTTTAGCCGAAAACACCACAAGTATAATTCGAGAATGTTAAGAAATATTTATTCCGCTTTCATTTAATGGAATTAAAAAGGTTTACTAGCCTCTGTATGTTTATGAATCATGTAAGGGCAGCGTGAAGTTGGGTCGTTTCTCGTTATCAGTTAATAGGGACCTTTCGCATCGGTACGAAAACGAATACGTAAACGAACACGTCATCGATTCTTGTGTACTTGTGACGCCAATCCGTAATGAGTGTTCGGTCAGTGAAAACGTTACGCGTGTGGAGCTGGATTCACGTACGTCTGCAAACGAAAATGTGTTTTGTCTCATATATTGAATTTTCCACAAATTATCGAGAGGTTGTGTATATTGTTGATTGTGTAGAGTTTGTAGAATGTGCCCAAATACAATATTATGCTTGATTGGTTGTACATTTACCAAAGTATCGATTGAAAACTTTGCCTACACGACTAGACAGAGAAGTTCCTGGTATGGAAATTAACGCCATCTAGCTATTATCGTACGTCTGATTGCGAAACCTCGTGTTTGAGGATACGAAAACGTAAACAAACATATTATTATGTTCGTTTTGGTGTTCGTTTTGGTATCGATGCGAAAGGTTCCTATTCACCAATAACGAATAAAACACAGTAAAACGACCTCTAGACCAAAAACAGTCCACATTGTTATAAAGTTGAATAACGAATGCCTCGTCATTGGCTATTCTCCGCTTGAATAACACTCTGGTTTATTTACCGACTAACTGTCATTTAATCTGTTTCTACTGCTAGGGGATACTTTGCAATCCATTATTCTGTTCTTTTCGAATGATCGTTTAGAATTAAATCCAGAAATATCTTCATTAAAGATACATGAACACCTTGTGAATCCCGAATAACAAAGTGAAAAAAAGAATAACAAACAGCTCGTTATTCGCTGTTTGAATAACAATGTGGACTATTTATGATCTAGAGGTCGTTTTGCTGTGTTTTATACTACTGGGGGATACTTGTCATCCATCATTCTAGTCATGGCTAGCTGCATACTGGAATCCCGAATATAAAGTTGAATAACGAATAACGAGGTGACTTGCCTCTTTATTCGCCAATAACGAGGCAAGTAACCTCGATATTCGTTATTGGTGAATAACGAAAAACGAGGTGACTTGCCTCTTTATTCGCCAATAACGAGGTAAGTAAACTCGATATTCGTTATTGGTGAATAACGAATAACGATTCATCTTCACACTGCCCCATGTAAGACGGAGTAGAAAATATTACAAAACACTCAAAAGTATAGTAATGTTTGGATATGGCGGTCCATCACGGCAGAGATCTATTCTTGAAGTTTGTAGCAGATTGATCCCTGGATACAGAATTCGAGGCAGGGCCTGATTGCAGATTCAGACCACTGAAGACCATTTTGCCGTGCATATCGATAACAATATATATATTTTAATTCCCTTTCAATTTATCAATCGTTCAAAATAGATTGTGTTCAATTTTTTGTTATTTTACAGACAAATGTACCAGTCAAGGTTATAAAACCTTCTTAAAAGACGGACTTTGTTTCAAAGAATACAATACAATTTCTGATTGGTCAACCGCCAATACCACGTGTGAACAAGATGGCGGGAGGTTGATTTTGATGCGCAAATGGGAAATGGATATGAAAATATTGCGACTTAAAAGTATGAACTTGACTGGTGAGTGTAATAGACGATTAATCATAGTAATCGCTATACTTATATTCAATCATCTCTTTCTAATAAAGATGTAAGATTTAGTTAAAGAGCTGATAGTTCTCAGATAGAAAATATTTTTTTTTTTTATTCAAATTACTTTGTGCTGTGCGAAGTTATGGTTCTTATAAGATGTAGCGTAGATCGTTTAGTATCGTAGCAAAGATTCTTGACGACCAAGACTTAGTCTCGAATATCCACTTTATCGTTATATTTCTAAATCTCGTGGCTGTTCAAATCCATTTATATCGTGGTCATCTGATGTTCTAGAGAATTGATTATAGGATTATCATGTGAATAAATATTCTTGAGGACCATAGTTGGATAGCTGGAATTGGATGAGGGGTGAAATTTACCTTACACCACACCCCCATCCAACAGATGGGTATGATAGCGCCAGTCAATCTTCGTTGCCGGTGCCCTTCTTGCAGTGTCTCGATTGGTGCAGAAAACCTCAGTCCAGTTTTGATTTCAATTCTGAAATCTCTGTTAAACTCAATTGTGCTTCTATATTTCAGTCAGAAAATATTTTATTGGAGGCAATGACCTGGACATAGAAGGGAAGTGGGAGTGGAATGATGGATCGCCTTTGTCCTTGACAGCCAGATGGATTGCGGGAGAACCGGACAGTAAGAAGGGCAACGGCAACGAAGATTGCCTGGCGCTTTTATACACATCTGTTGGATTTCTCGATGCATCTTGCCAGAAACCCAAAGCTTTCATCTGTGAGATGGAACTCTTTTGAAGACGCTTTAGTGTTAAGTGGTTTGATGTGTAAGCTCTATGGTTCGTTGTGAGAGGGGACATGTGGGTGTCGTAACTTTGTCGAGCGACAAGGTAATACGGTCACATAGGAGTTATATTGCAATATTTACAACCATTCAATCCAAATAAAGCTCAGACCCATTTCGTTTTGTTTCTTACAGTTCAAAATTGTTACTTGTCTTTATTACACGGGGGGTTGAAATGGCCTAGTGGTTTAGAGTGCCGCGCTTCGGCCTCTAACTGGACGGTCAACTCTGGCTTGCGGCTGTGGTTTCGAGCCCTGGTGTGAGCGTATGTGGCATGGAGATAGGGGCACCTTCTTAACCTCGTTAATCCGGGCACGTCGGTTTCCTCCCACTGCCAAAGACCCCTACCCGCAAGCGAATTATTGAAATAAAAATTGAACCATATGTTAGGCCCGCAATGGCTTAGTTTGTGTTGAGTGGACGTTAAACCCCATTTCTCTCTCTCTCTCTCTCTCTCTCTCTCTCTCTCTCACACACTATTTTATGGGAAACAATCACTGCTGGTATTTCTTAATCGTCACATAAAAATTGTGTTCTATCAATGTGTTTCCCAAACGCTAAATGTCATATGAAGGTTATCTGGAAGAGTTGTTATACAAACAGCGTTTTGCATGATGTGGGGATTAGCTAATGAAACTGTCTGTCACGGCGAGGTGTACGGAACTGTGGATATCCATCTAGAAATATCACTGCTGATTGATTAATTAAATGTCTGACCGCATAGGTTCAAAAGCGGCTCGCATGACCCTTGTCGCGACCTCTCACTAACACTGGTCAGATCTTTGTGTAGTAGATACCATTGAATGTATAAAAAACGACATGAAATATATAGATTTATATGTTAGTCAGATTGATGACAAAGCTACCCTATTTGGAATTGGTTTTAAGCTTACTACTTAAGAAAGTGTGGTATTTCAATATATAATTCCTTGGTATAGATTTAATTCTACTGCACTCGAAGGGATGAGGGAGGGGTACTTGGACAGCTTCTCCCCTAACGTTCGGGTAATCTGACTTTTCGTGCGGACGGGTAAAGTGAAAACAATACATATTATTTCATCTAGTTGGCAAAATAAAGTGCCCGAAATTTAATAAACCACTAATTTTACTGTTCTTTTAATTAAATACTGAATTTACTATGGATTACAGCATTTTGTTTGACATTTTCGGGCATCGATTATTATTTGTGATTGCAGCTGCAAGTCTAATTGGGTGATTGGAATGCAGTTCGGCATAGCGTGGGCTTGCGGTTGCTAACAAATGGGAAACTTTGGAGCTACTTAATTGACGTAGTTTATCCGTTTAACGAGTGGATGTCCCCCCCCTCCCTCCACCTCTCTCACATGCTCATTGTGATAGTTTATATTCTTTGTTGGCGACATGTTGAATTTCACAACGATTTCGTGCGTTTCTCATTTAAATGAAACGAAATGGGGTTTAACGTCCTACTCTCTTCTGCTCCTAAAATGGGCCAATAAAGACAGGCATACGCCATACAGTGTGCTATGAGGGAAAGTTTGCCCGTGCAGCGGCGTTACGGCCTACTCTTATATCGAATTCCAACTCCCAAGGGATCTTTTACGTACATGCCAATGTGTACTACACCGATGTCCCTGTCAGACCCTCAGTTCTGCATCACTGACAAGAGGAACCACGCCAGAAAATCTGGATGAACGTTCTCGGCCAATGCAGAGGTCGAAGACCCGGCCTCAATGCCATCGAACCAGCGCCTTGCCCACTTAGTCACGTGATCCCCGTTTCTCATGTAGCAGGCGAAGGGTTGGTGCGCTAACAAAATCCTGGTCAGACACCAAATTTGTTTTCTAACATATAATAAGGGCGCTATGGACAGCGCCATGGTAAGATAAATACATGTATCTTAAACGTCATCTTGAATTTCTCGTCATAGTGAAGTCTTAGCATAAAACTAATAGGATTTTTGAAATTTGTGCTAGAATAAAATGTCGTATCCTGCCAGATTTATAATAATGAGATCCCAAACCTCCAGCCTTGTATTTAAACACCAACACGCACGACACTTTAGAGATGTAATGGGGACTAAATATGGACGTATATATTGACACTAGGGTAAAATATTGAGAAAATAATCCAACTTGGCTCATTGATACCAAAACTCGTTAGAATGAACCATGATGCAGACCGTAGTTTGTTGGATATCCCCGTCAAAGCAACTTAGTGACGAAAACCTCCATGTCATAAAATAAACATGCTCCAGCATAGACCTTGGTCAGGTGCTCAACGATCCGTTAACATGGAGTTAATGGAACTTTAACTTTAACTAGTTACTGGAAGCCCTGTGAACTTTAACGTATCTTTAACTTGCTGTTATAATTAACGGAGGTGTTGGGTTCCGTTATCTGTTTAATGGTAGCATTAGTGGGTTGTAGCACATGTAGATTACCAGTGTAATTTTCTATAGAACATTCTAGAGTGTTGGGCGATGAGTGGCTATTCCATTTTCTACAGGATGAAATTCTATTGTATTCTGCAGAGTTTGGGAGGTCTGTAGAAAATAATGGCCCCCAATATATTATTTCTACAGATTTATGGCAAAATTTCTAATTGAAATTATGTTTTTGTCTTTAATCAAGTTTTGTGGGCGGGCTGTCCAGTTGGTTGTCCCACTGTCTTCCGTTTCTTGTTAATACTTACTTCGTTGAAGTTGGTATACATGTACATGTACATTGAAAATCTAGGCAAACACAACTTTGGCAATTTAGTCTTACTGACAAAAGTTTCCTTCGATGAATTACTAGGGCTACTCAAATCAGAACTATCAGCTATACTGGTACTCAATTTTATACTGGCCTTCTCATTCTTATGTAAACACAATTTGAATTTAAATAAAGTTCTATTAATAGTGTCAGCAAATTCACTTGATTCAAAAATATCATTACCCACTTCATCTTTGTCGTCAATATCTTCTAATACTTTTTCATCGTAAGATGCTAAAATGACATTGAAGAAGGAGATACATCAAATTCGGCTAATAATTCTTGTATCCTCTGATGAGTTTGTTTTTCTTGGCCACATCAACACGCCTGTCTGGGTCGTTACTAGTCGTAGACATGATAATAATTGTCAATACTTTAAAGGATTATTACTATAAGGTCGACTGGGACATGAACTAAACTCAAGAGATTGAATGAAATAACTGTATCCGTCCACCATATTGGAACTACTTTAAAGGTCCCGGATGAAACATGGCTGCGCCCATACCGAACACAAATTGGCGACCTATTTGGCTAGCGACCTATTCGACCGATCCAGCTGTAAGATAATCACGAAATTACACTTCTATTCTGAGCTAACGGAATGGATAAAAATAATATATTCTACTTTCATTTGATAGACATAACGTTGGATTGTATTGGTTGATAAATAGATGAGTTAAGGCGACTGTTGTTTTTATTCTAAATAGGTTTCTAACGAACATGTTACAGCTCGATCGGTCGAATAGGTCGCTAGCCGAATAGGTTCCCAATTTGTGTAATAGCGTCAAGTTTTCCTGTTAAAGTAAACCGGTAGCCGGATCGCAAATCTATGGGCGTAGGTACATACCCATATCACTTACTGTCATACAACCGAGACTAGATATAGTTTACGGAATCTGTCGAGATTTGCCGTGTGTCAACTTTATACAACATTTTATCTCCAATAAGGAGAGTCAAAAGAAAACAAGAGGTGTCTCCCTTTAATCATTTCAGAACAGATATATAATTTAATTTGTCGCAAGAAAAAAGTTAATATGGGGTACCAATTAAGTCAAGTAGATGCCATCCTTATCAGTGATTGTAGCACCCTAGCATATATTCACTGCTCATCAGTGTGGTCCGGAGGGTCTGGGACTGTCAGTAGTTCACGAAAAATCCGTTGCCCATGCGTAACCGGGAGTTTGGTTTTGACTGTGGTTAATTATCCAGCATCTTCTGGACAATTCAAGTAAGAGTTGCGACCTTTCCCGCAATAAATCCCATATTATTGCATTAATATCAACAAACATGAATCGTGACGAGACGAATTAGGATTAAATGTAGAAAAAAAACCCAACATAGATATGGCCCATGAGGACGGGAATCTTGCAATAAAAAATAAATGTGTTGGGCATTGAACTGACATGTAATCAAAGGGATTTTTTATAAAATGTCATTTCAAAATTAATTTCATGGGCGTCAATATCTTGTTTTAGGACGAGTTACCTCCCTTAGACATTGTAAATGATATGAAAAAGACCGGATAGTCAGGCCAATGGTCTATTAAGCTCTGTTCATATTACATCCGTATCTGTGAATACGTACTGTAATACTTTAGTCATTTTTAGAGAAAGGTTTCAAATAGAATCCGACACGTATTGCGCACAAAAACAAATGTGTCCGCTAAGCAGGATTGATTACCACCAGAGCGTATTTTTGTAAAGTGCTTCCGGCATTTCGGCTAGTGAACCGAGCTTTAGCTAATCAGCTGATACTGTTCCCTTATTACATCATCTCCCCAAATAGAAACTCAATCCATTCCAAGAAGAGGCTGGCCTTGTGTGGTGTGGATTTGTGAAGAAAGGCAGAGAAAATAGTCATCCTTGTGGAGAGAAATCCCACACTATTTTGGTCCACAAATACAAAAGAAAGACTTGCTCTGTGTTACTGTCAGATTCCATGATTGCAAATGACAATATGTTATCTCTGACAGACAATTCAAACTTGAAAGCCGGCCGGGGGATCATGGTTGATAAGGCGCTGGTTCGCTAGCCTGGAGGTCGGGTGTTCGATCCCTGCATTGGCCGAGACAGTTCATCTTGATTTTCCCGCGTGATTTTCCCTTGTCAGTGATGCAGAAGGAGGGCCTGGCAAGGACAGCTGCCTAGTCGTTCGGATGAGACGAAAAACCGAGGTCCTGTGTACACATTGGAGTGCACGTAAAAAGATCCCTTAGCAGTTGGAATTCGATATAAGAGTAGGCCGTAGCGCCGCTGCCCGGGCAAAATGTCCCTCATAGCACACTGTATGGCGTATGCCCGTCTTCCATTAGCCCAGGTTAGGTGCAAAACAGTAAGACGTTAAACCCCATTTCATTTCATTTGAAAGCCGGACGTTTTCGCGTTTTCTAATTGAACGGCAAAACGCGGATGCGGGTGTGGATACGGATGCGGATACGCATGTAGTATAAACAGAGCACTTAGCTGCATTTCCTTTAGTACGGATCTGGTCCAGGTCCGGCCCGGCAGTTATTCAAGCGGGAGGACTTAACATCGCACGTGTCTACGAAAGGGCGAAAATTGGAATTTCCCTACCTAATTTTAGCCTTTGCCGTGCGGGCTACCCAAACTGTGTTTCCTTATACACCCATCAGACCGGGAATGTGTCCTTACTGAGCTTCTGCTGCGACAAAAAAAATGATCTCAGAGTGAGTCAAGATCGCAATAAGCGTGGTGGAAACGTCAGATATCGTGCTGTGGCCTCCATGGTCGCCAATGATCGCCGAGCCACGACGTTTGTTTTGAACATGCTCATATGATCTGGAAGGCTGCGAGAACGTGATGGGATCGCTGAAGTCCTTACTGCGCTGCTACGGCGACAAAAATTGGTTTCAGAGCGTGCCAAGATCACCATAAGCGTGGTGGAAACGCTAGATATCGTGCTGTGGTCCCCATGGTCGTCAATGATCGCTACGTCACGGTGTTTGCTTTGAACATACGGCGTTTCCTTTGAGTATGTTCAAAGCAAACACCAGGTTCTGACATATGACATGAAAAGCTGAAAGAACGTGGTGGGTCGCGAAGGTCGCAAGATAAGCGTGGAAACATCTCTATGAACGTGGCAAAGACGCTGCGAAAATTGTAAAATTTGCAGCGGTGCCTTCACGGCGTCTTCGACACAACCCTCGAGTGTCGACCGCGACCCCATCAAGCGTTCTGCGTCCGTCTAGCCGGATTCATTGCTCCCGGGGCGTATATTTGTAAGGTGCGTCCGGCATTTCGGCTAGTGAGTCGAGCTTTAGCCAATCAGCGATTACTTTTCCCGTATTACACCATCTCCCCAAATAGAAACTTAACCCATTCCAAGAAAAGCCTGGCCAACCCTTCTTTCGGAGGGATAGCCTCCTTCCAACTTGTATCCTGTTTGCGAATTTCATCTGTAATCAGGTCCAAGATGTAGTCAAACTGTTGTTCTGTCATTCGGAAATATTGTCTCAATTTGTCCGGATGAAAATACAATTCTTGCACCAGGAGCTGATATTCTCCAGATTTCTTCCTTCTCGTTCGTCTTTGGTTTCAAAAATACAAAAGAAAGACTTCCTCTGTGTCACTGCCAGACTCCATGATTGCAAATGACAATATGTTATCTCTGACAGACAACACAGCTTTGAAAGCCGGATGTTTTCGCGTTTTCTATTTGAACGGCAAAATGCGGATACGGATACGTTTATGGATGTAGTATGAACCGAGCTTTATTCTCAAATGCTGACAACGCATCCAGACTAATTTTCTGGATGATAGAAACTAGCTCGTTTTCCGTATGCACGTTCTCTCGAGTCTGTTCACCAGCGAAAACGTCGATCTATATCGAAGATTTTATATGGCCGTTTCTCAAGGAGACCGCAAGTTCTGTTATTTTTCATTGTCGTGTGTAAGAGTGAAATCCCCTGCTCAGTGTTTTGATTGAAATTTCCACACACGGCGAACATTCTGTATTGTTGGTCTTCTTACCTAAACCTTATTTGACTAGTGTCATGTGACTACACATCTTACCTCAAAAGGCAACACCTAGTAACTCACTTTTTTCTTATTTTGAGAAAATAAAGGAAAACGTAATGAATGAAAATTTTAAGCCAAATTTACCCATTGTTTTGACTATTAGGTTACCAGGCTTATCTGTGGCATTCTAGGCAAATGAAGGATGTTGCTAGATTGTGTCATGGGTGTAACTTCTTACAAAATCAAAAGACAGGAAGTACATTCCCTAGTAACTATAAATTTTGTCCTAACTCAATTTTGACAAAAAGTGAGATACTAAGTGTTGCCTTTTGACGGGAGACATGTACGAGTGAGTTGAATTCTGTTTGGCTTCCACAAGCCCCCAGCATTTCAGTTGTCCTTTAAACACCGGTATATAAGATAAATGTACCAATGTCCAAAACCAAAATATAACGTCTTGCATGAGGAGAGGAAAATTCCGTCTGAGATATGATTCGTATGAGCTTGCGACGTCATTCGATACCTTTGTGTACCTTTATCGATTTCACGATCTGTATTTATACACTTACGACAGCTTGGCGAAATCTGAAATTTAAGCATTCGATTTCTCTTCGGTGGCTACCTCAAACTATGCAGCAGAATCTAGAAATCTCAAACACTTCTACCATTCCATAAAATCTTGCAGTCGTGTTTTTGTATGTGTCAGTGGCTGTGGTTTCTTATTAACTTGCCTACTATTTGAGAATTTGTGATGTGCACATTGCTTTATTGATTGACCTCAGCCCCTGACCGACAATGGCGGCACTAATGGTGTTATCGATAGCTTTAGCAACGATAATTACAACAGAAACAACATCTTTTCTGAAAGTGAATCTGAATTCTGTGAGGCAGATGAATTTCACGGATATTTTAAAAGTAAGGGGTATTTTAGAATGCGCCAGTACCTGTTCGCAGAGTTCAGACTGTGATGTTCTGGTGAATGACAGTGGCAATTGTTATTTTATAAATTTGTCAACTAAGAAAAGAATTGGTGCAACAGAAGTGTATTCTCTTCATTTAAATACTCAACTAATAGGTAAGCATGTTCATTATATATTTTTTCATATTGTTTACCAAGTGACTAAATTGCTGGCTCACTAGTACAATAAAAGTTGTCTGGTCTGTTTGGTTATTTGCCTACAAATTGCCATGAGGTGCAACGTGATATAGTAATACTAAATTACTATACAATGTAGGGGATGGTGAAGGGGGGGGGGGCGAATGGTTAGCATGTTGTATCATAAGGTCTGCCATTGAGTTAATTGGCGTTGTTTCGATTCGCTGGATGTACATGTAATAAAATTGAACCAAATAATAGTTCCGAAATGATATAATTTGTCAAATGGACGTTGAATCCCATTCCCCTCTCTCTCGCGATTTATACACCGAGCTAGAATAATGTCAAGTAGGACATAATTTAAGCTCATTAGGCACTCGTCGCCCATGGAAAACCAAACTGCTCTTGTGTCAAGCCATTAGAGTGTTGACGTGCACGGAGCAGTACGCGCACGTACTAACCAGCCGTATTACCGAATCCGTGCTGGCTCGTTATTCAGGAATCGAAAATAATGCATAAAGAGCTAGTACGTAGTTTGGGATTCGACATTCGGCACTATAGGTGGGATAACAATGAGAGGGGTGACCTAGAACAAACTGCAACAGAAATCATTTCTTTGGGAACTGTTCGGGTGTGGCCTCTAGTACTTCCATAACTAAAGCGGCCATTATCGGTCTTGAGGAAATTTGCATAATCAACATCATTCTAAGATGGCCGTCAGTGGACCAGAAAATCGACTAAGTCTCCGAAACGGTTGACTTTAGTTCAGCTAAATATATACTCAAGAGTTCAAAAATACCGACATTATTTTCCTACGACCTTATCGTAACCAAAGTCCTATATAGGGAAAGTTACGACAACTCGTTTCCAGGCACCATTTTGGCTCCCAACTATGACGCACAGAAAATGGCGTCATAGGCCTACAGCTTTACTTAACATTACAAAACGTTTTATTTACTTCATGCAATAGTATGTAGGTGGGAGACTTAACGTTCTACCTTAAACAAACAGCACCAATGCAGTTTGGTTCAATGATAAATATGTCAGACAAAATCATACTCAAAATCGGCTGAATTCGGCCAAGGCAAAATGACGCGATTAACATAATTCAAAATGGCGGTCTTCAGGAATTTCTGGAAAGAGATATCTCGCAATCAGAGTGTTTTGATGGTGGAAGGATAAATTCCTCAAACACAGAGCGATAATGCAAGCGAAATGTGAATTTGACAAATATCAATTTAAAAAATTTATTATTCATATGGTGCCGGGCAATTAAAGGGACAATAACATTCTTGCTGGCTTGGTAGCTCCAGAAAATAAATAATACCCTTACTCTAAGTACTAGATGTTTAAGTGTCCTACCTGTTGTGTAAATTATCCATTACAACCTATTTTACTTGTCCAGAGGGTTCGAAAATATTTTAAAATCCATGTCACATTTGAAAAGGTTTACGTTAGACTTTTCAAATCAATTGGTTGAATTTTTCCAATTTTTTTAAAATAGGTGTGTTAAGATGAAATTTTTATCATCATTTAATTGGAATATTCTAAAATAATACGATTTGTTGACCAGAATGAAGATTGGGACATATTATTCAGTTACAACAAGAGTGTTATTGGGGCTTTAAAGGGCAGCGATAATCTCGTAAGATTTGATTTTTGCAATGTCTTTTATATGGGTTTCGATATCCGAATTTAAAGCTAAATTTCTAAAACCCCAAATGGCAGCAACACAAATCAGCAGATGTTAATTTAATCGTCATTTCATTTTTCCCTGTTGGATATTACTTGTAACATAATAATCTTTGAGTGGCATTTAGTAACTGGATAGAGTAATAAACTATAACACATAATTATAGAAACACAGCTACTTATTTATTTAGGCGACGTTTCGAAGAGTATTCTCTCAACGTTATCAAGCTAATACAGTAATACAAATAGTGAGGTCAAAATATACAAAAAAACAAACTATAACAACAATTCCTGAAACCACACAGGACAACAACAGGTTCAAATGAGGCGCTATTCTGCAAAGACTAATTAACAAGGGTTAAGTGAAGCGACTAAATAAGCTTAAGCAATTAAGTGGCTGTGGTGATAGATACTAGAATACTAACAGGTTGTAATAACAGTTACAATACAATTGCATGGGTTATATGGATAACGGTAATTGAATTATAATAACTATCTTATATATAGTGATATATGTACAATTGAAATAAAAAGACCTATTGTTGCAACTATAGTTTTAAAAAGATGACGAGGTGACATGATATAACATATGATGTAACTTAGAAGGAATGAGATAATCTAATAATAGTTATAAAAAAATTAATTCCAAATTATTAATAAAATTATTTAATAAGTCCAGCACAGGCACTTGGCAGGAATATCACCTTGTCACGGTTCAGGTCTGGGCTATTTCTTTGTATGTGTATAGCCTCGATCAATTTTCGGGTCTTTTCTATAGGAAGGTTGGCTGCCAGAGTTGTATAGGATTTTATTTTGTGTCCTTGGTGGGATTGTAGATGGTGGGCCACGGCCGATTGGTGGTAGATAACTCGGATTTGTGTTGGCTGATTCTTTTGTCAATGGTCGTCTCGTTTCTCCAATATATTTACTGTCACACTTACAAACGACACATTCTTTTCTTGGTTGAGGGAAGCTTACCATTGGCTTTGAGTATGTCTTTAAGGGTTCTTCCTTTTATGAATGTGACCTGGATGCCTGTTGGAGCGAGGAGTCTTCTAAGATGGTATGAAAGTTTGCCTTGGAGTGGTATGGTGATTCACACTGCTGGTGTATCAGGTTTTGGTTTTCTAGCATCGGTGGAAGGCTTAGTGGTTGTCTTAATGATATTCTTGACTAACTGTTGAAGTTGGTGAGAGTTGTTTCTATGTGGTCAAGTTCTGTTTTTATGGATTGATCATCGCAGATGTTGACAGCTCGGCGCGCTAAAGTGGCTATTGTGGCTTTCTTCATTGTGTGGATTGTTCGACTTGTAATTTATATACTGATCGGTATGTGTGGGCTTCCTGTACACACTTGTATTGAGTTTGTCAGCAGATCTCTTTACCATGACGTCTAGGAAAGGGAGGCATTGGTTTTGTTCTTTTTCTAATGTAAATTTAATTCTATTGTTCTGGTTGTTGAGGTGATGGAAAATAAAATTGGGGTCTTCTTCCTGATTGAGGATGACGAAAATGTCATCGACCTTACGGAACCATGCTTTGGGTTGAACTAGATAGGGTTTCCTTTTCGAAACTAGACATGTAAATCTCGCTGAGTACTGGGGATAAGGGGCTTCCCATTGGTAATCCATGTAACTGTTCGTAAACATCATCTCCCCAGGAGAAGTAAGTGGAATTAATACATGACCTTGGGAGATTTATTATATCTTCCGTGACGAGGTTGGTGTCTAGTGGATTCTCTAATGTAGTTAATCTGTGGCGTAGTGCTTCTATGGCTTCATCACGAGGGATATTTGTAAAAAGGTCAATGACATCATATGAGAGAATCTGTATGTCTTTAGGTTGGTCTTGTAGTTTGTGGCAGGAATCCTTGGTGAACGAGGGTGCTTCTTTTCCTAACGGGGAGAGGAGTTTGGACAGGTGTTGTGCTGTACTGTAGAATATGTGCAACCGCATGACACCTTAAATTTTTAAATATGATTATTTCTACAAAGATCCAATTATAGTCTTGAATTACACGTTGTTTTAACACACGCCATTGTCGCTTCAATGACTACATTTAGTTTATTCAGTTCGACGTAAGATTTAAACCGAATAGATACAGTTTTTTTTTTACTTGAATGAAGATATATAACACCTATGTTGCATATATATCTCCTTTCAGTTGAATCATATATCATTTGTTATGTTCATATCGTCTTACGTCAAGGTGACCTTGTTCTATTGTTCCACCTGCCTATTCAGATTTGTTTAGATGAACGTAGTATTAAAATGTCATTTTTATACGCCCAAATTTTCATGTGGACGTAAATTGTCGTCGCCCCTGTTTGTCCGTCCGGACGTCCGTTCACAATTGTTTGTGAACTGTCTACTGGTCACAATTTTTATCCGATTTCAATGAAACTTGAAATGTAATTTTATCACCCGAAGATCTCGGTTCCTTTCGATATTGGCATGTATCGGACTGGAACTTCATCGGTTATGGCCCCTGATTGTACGAAAAATCATGTTTTTAGTTTTTGAACAGTGTAGAGGTCACAATTTTGAACCGATTTTAATGAAACTGCCGGACAAAATGGCTGCCGCTAATACGCGAATAGTGTAAAAATATGATATATCAAGGTTGTGGACCCTGTAGAGGTCACAATTTTAATCCGATTGATGAAATTTGAAATGTAGGTTTATAACTCAAAAAGTCGTGGTTCCTGTCGATATTCGGGCACATTGGACCATAACTTTCTGAATTATAACCCCACGAAAAATCATGTTTTTTACCTTGTGGACCCTATGGAGGCCACAATTTTATTCCGAATTAAAAAACCGTTTGACTATATCCCCGTTACACATTAATGGTGGTTGAGTTTGAATTTCTTGAAAATCGATAATTGAACAGCAAAATCCATAATATTAAATGTTTCGTATACTAAACGTTAGCATGGGGCAGAACTTTATAAAAACCAAATAAATTCTAATGATTTTCTGATAATTACTTAATATGCGACTCGTGTTGACTGCCGTGAGCGTATGTTTCGTTGCCTGGCAACGTATTTTTCCGAAAAGATTTGACTTTTACTGTCTTATAAATGGATGTCGATGTCTTTGAATTAAAGGTCACCGTTGAGTGCAGAAGTCATGAAACACGCCGTCGGGGGATTTGTTCGGACCTGTCTCTCCCACAAAAGTCCTGAAAATTACAAGCCGGAAAACGCGTTGTCTTGCTACGAATTTCGGGCACGGATACAGCAATCTGCAGGTGGTCCATGCTAACGAAGACATCTGAACTCCAATCAACAAATCAATCAGACTGTTGTCGTTGCATTCACATGTCACCAGAAATTTTCACTGATGAAACAAATATTTCCGAAACCCACTTAGGGCAACGTGGCGATACACACTTTTTTTTAAAATTTAAATTACACTGATTTTAATTTTTTTATCCATTGGACAATTGAAAGAAATTTCGATTACCGAAATATTGATGATACAATTAAAGATCGATGACCCAAAACTGCAGTCACATTTTCTTTCCTCCGACCTTATTGTAACGTCATAACGTCATTTTGTCATTATCAAATTTTATTGTAACTTCGCTCGGAAAACCACGAACCGGCTGTATAATTTGTATAAAAGAACACATCTTCACCCAAACTGAAACTATATATCATCGTTCATTTATAGCCTGAAGCCACGGTTTTTCAATGCGTTGCAGAAAGTGGCCAGATAAAGTAATGACAAGTTCTTCACCTACACAAGTATAGTCCCTACCTCCAACATTGAAGCAGACGAAATACATGTCACTTGCAAGCTGTCAATCAAACCACGTGATGTAAATACATAGCCATGTGGCGTGAATTGGGTCACAGCATACTGTTCAGTATGAGTGAATTTACGCGACGGCTTTGTGTACTAAACGTTAAAAAACCATACATTCGTGTTTATAATATCCTAACAAACAGCCCAATTCATAAGATTTCTGGTCCAAGGACGAGGCGTGAATGCAATACAGCAGTAAACGTATGCTAAATCTGTATGCTTACTATAGAGCCCAGTTAGCGTGTTGAACCAACTATGTCACTTCCGGTTTTAATAAAAGTTAATTTCTCGTTTACAAAAACTTTTTTGCTTGTGTTACAGAGGGTATTGTTTCTGAATATTTATTTAAGATTTATGGAAACCTTGTTGAAAATCATTGGTCTTCCCCTTTAACATACTAAAAACTTACCCAAGTAGGACCCCCCGGAAAGGTCTTTTTTCAAGATTACGCCCAAGCGGACACCGAATCCTAATGATCATAACTCTGTAACTATCAACCCAAATTTGATGATCTTGGTGTCTATCCCTAGGTTTTGGGGAGCAGAGAACACATCAAAATCATTAAAAATGGTGTTGGCTTTGAAAATAATCCACTGCAACTATTCGGTGGGATGCAAAGCCTTTCGATGCAGCAGAAGATGCAATGGAGACTCCTCTACTACTGTATGTGGCCCTTGCCAAGCTGGAAACTGTGACAAGCCAAACAAGACTCACGAGGTCAATACATAGGAGGATGACACTTAAAACTGAACGCTCCGAAACTTATTCTACGGACAAAGGTGTTTGTGTATTGAGTGATAGTGGACAGCTGGAGGCCATAAATTCAATTTCACAATGATTCAACAGCTAAGTGATAACCAAAGTTTTCTTAATGTGTTTCTTGTCCTCTCAAACCTGGGCATAGACATCCTACTTTGGTAAACTTTTAGTACATTGTATGTTATGAAGTACATTAAACCTTTCCAGAATCAATTGAGAAACTTTGGAGGGTCGAGGGGAAATTTCCATATATCAACTGGGTTACAATATCACGGCTACCTAGTGTACGAGCAGGTTCAAACCTGGACTAACGTTGTCACAGAACTAAATCTAGAACATTTGGGTTGACAACTTACTAACACAAAATACGTTTCGAAGACGATGGACAGCCCCCGTGCGCCCGAATCACTGCTGACAATCATACCTTGTAACTGCAAAGGGGGATGTAATTCCAAGCGACGTAGGCCGTAAGCATGGTCGGGCTTGCACTGCTGGATGTGGAAAATATACGGATATATCTTGTGCAAACTCCGAAACAGTGATAATTTAAGCCTTTGAAGATGTGGGCGATATTTTCTATTTTTGGGTCTCATAAGTTGGCCCTGGAAACATCAGATGTGTTTTATTTCATTGATATTTCTAAATATTACGGTGCCGATTTTATATATTTTGGTTTTCATATTCTAAGTAGGTGGATTATTCTTATCGGCCTTTAATAGATGGTAATAGATGATGTGGGTTTTAACGTCCTACTGTTCTGCTCCAACTGGGATAATAATACATGCGCTATAAGGGATTACGGCCTACTCTCATACTGAATTCCAACTGACAAGGGAACCGTAAATTGCACACCAATGTGAACATTGACAGGGGAGAACCACGCCGGAAAGTCCTGATCAACTTTCTCGGCCAACGCAGGGATCAAACACTGAATCCCAGATAAGCAAGCTAACGTCTTACTCGCTGCGCTGAGCCACCGTGGCCCCCGCTATAGATGAACGATGATATTTAATTTCAGTTTTGGTGAAGACGTATTATACAGCGGTTCGTGGGTTCCAGCAGTTTTCCGAGTACAGTTACAATAAAATTTGATAATGACGTCACGAGAACAACGTAATGTCGTCAAAATGACGTTACAATAAGGTCGGAGGAAAAAAATGTCGGCATTTTTGAACTCGCGAGTATCGATTTCCTATAGCTCGGTAATCCATTTATTTGTGCTAAAGTCAACCGTTTTGGAGATTTCGGCGATTTTCTGGTCTTCTGGTGGCCATCTTGGATTTATGGTAATTATGCAAATTTCCCTAAGATCGATAATGGCCGCTTTTGTTATGGGAGTACTAGAGACCATACCGGAACAGTTCCCAAAGAAATGATTTCTGTTGCAGTTTGTTCTAGGTGCTTTTTATCTTTACCCGCCTACTAAATCAGACCTGACAACCATGTCATCGACACTTATTCGGCTCGTTATTCGGGATTCGCACCGGGCTGCGATCTCTTGCCCCCAGAGGGGTTGGGTGGTCGAATGGTTAGCGTGCGCCCGTTGTATCTATCATACGGCATGCCATTGAGACAACTGGCGTGGTTTCGAATCCGCGGTTCGAATACGTGACACGGAGTAGGGTCGCCTGTCCAACCTCGTGGGTTTTCTCCGATTTCCCACTGCTAAGACCCCTACGCGCAAGCGAATTAATGAAATAAAATTGAACCATATGTTAGTCCCGTTTGTGTCGAGTGGCCGTTAAACCCCATTTCTCTCCCTCTTGCTCCCAGCTCCGCTATTACCGAATCACGTGATATTACCGAATCTGGCTCGTCATGTCCGGTGAAAATGTCATGATGTCAGGTTGTTGATTTATAAAGGTCAACATCACGACATTATACCCATCTGTTACCATAGATACATGTATGCTTTATGCCATTGGACATACCCCACCCCACTTGCGTTTTGAGAATTGCCCCTTTATATCATTTTATTAATGTGTAATAGAATCAAGTCGTTCGTTCCGAGAGTTTTACGTCCAAGTACACCAAGTATGATATCGTGGCCAAGAATCAGGTCAGATCTTATCCGCCTTTGTATTCCAGATAAAATGGATATTTGTTTTTAATGAAAAGAATCGGATTTCATATTAACATAGTACAATCGTTGCTTTGTAAACCAGTGATGTACCATTGTTGCTCCTGTTGTTGAACAATGAAAGGCCATTCTTTTTTGTTCTTGCTACCATATTAATCTAAATCGGATTATAAGCTCACATTATTTTATTTTATCTTAATCCGATTAAAATATGTTTTAATTCGTTTTCCATAGTTTTTTGTAAATAATTTTGTCACGTTTTTTATACGCCCACATTTTCATGTGGACGTATATTGTCGTCGCCCCTGTTCGTCATTCCGTCCGGACGTCCGTCCGTCCGTCCACAATTGTTTGTGAACAGTCTACACGTCACAATTTTTATCCGATTTCAATGAAACTTAAAATATAGGTTTATCACCCTAGGATGACGGTTCCTTTGGCTATTGGCATGTATCGGACTGTAACTTCATGGGTTATGGACCCTGATTGTACGAAAAATCGCTCTTTTTAGCTTGTGAACAGTGTAGAGGTCACAATTTTGAACCGATTTCGATGAAACTTGAAATGCATGTTTATAACCAAAGATCTTGGTTTCTTTCGATATTTGTGGCAATCGGATCGTAACTTCCTGAATTATGGCCCCTGATTGTCCGCAAAATCGCCCTTTTTAGCTTGTGGTCCCTCTGGAGGTCAAAATTGTTATCCGATTTAAAAAAAAAAAACGTTTGATTATATCTTCCTTGGTTATGAAGGTTGAGTTCGAATTTCGTGAAAATTGGACCAAAATTGACGGACAAAATGGCCGCCGTTTGTACGCGAATAGTGTGAAAATATGTTATATCAAGGTTGTGGACCTCATAGAGGTCACAATTTTGAACCGATTTTAATGAAACTTGACATGTATGTTTATAACCCAAAGATCTTGGTTCCTTTCGATATTTGCGCCCATCGGATCATAACTTCCTGAATTATGTCCCCGGCTTGTCCGAAAAATACCTTTTGTTAGCTTGTGGTCCCTCTGGAGGTCAAAATTGTTATCCGATTTAAAAAAAACGTTTGATTATATCACCGTTCCATGGTTATGAAGGTTGAGTTCGAATTTCGTGAAAATTGGACCACAATTGACGGACAAAATGGCCGCCGTTTGTACGCGAATAGTGTGAAAATATGTTATGTCAAGGTTGTGGACCTTATAGAGGTCACAATTTTGAACCGATGTTGATGAAACTTGACATGTATGTTTATAACACAAAAATCCTGGTTCCTTTCGATATTTGCGCCCATAAGATCATAACTTCCTGAATTATGTCCCTTGATTGTCCGAAAAATCGCTTTTGTTAGCTTGTGGTCCCTCTGGAGGTCAAAATTATTATCCAGTTTAAAACACCGTTTGATTATATCACCGTTTCACTGTAATGAAGAGACAATTTGAATTTCGTTAAAATCGGACCAGAGTTGACGGATAAAATGGCCCCCGTCTGTACGCGAATTGTGTGAAAATATGTTATATCAAGGTCACAATTTTGAACTAATTTTGATGAAACTTGAAATACAGGTTTATAACATAAAGATCTTGGTTCCATTGCATATTTGCCCATATCGGATCGTAACTTCCTGAATTATGGCCCCTGATTGTACGAACAATCACCCTTTTTAGCGTGTGGTCCCTCTGGAGGTCCCAATTATTATCTGATTTAAAAAAAAACGTTTGATTATATCACAGTTACACCGTAGTGATGGGTGAGTTTGAATTATGATTTTCTGATGATTACTTAAAATGCAACAACTCTTGTTGACTGCCGGGACGATTTGTCTGCTGTGTGGGCGTATGTTTTGTTGCCTTGCAACCTATTTTTTGTGTACATGTTCGATTATCTCTTAATCCGATTATAATCAAATATGTTTTAATACGTTTTCCATATTTTTTGTAAATTATTTTGTCATGTTTTTTAGTGTACATGTCTGATTAACGTATTTATCCAAACAGAACAGTAACCACCTTTAACCAAGGAAGCGCATGTGGCGAAACGAAAAAAGGCATACTGTCAATGGTATAGGCCATAGGGGCGGAGGGCCTGACTAGGACAGCTGCCTAGTCGTTTATTTAAGGTTTATTTGATATTTTGTATATGAACCATGTAAAACGAAGTAAAATCAAATTATAAAACAGTATACTAATTTTGGGATATGGCGGTCCATCAGGGCAGAGACGTTTTCTCGAAGTTTGAAGACCACTGAATACCATTCAATTCTCTTTTAACTTATCAAACTTCAAAATAGATTGTGATAGATATTTTTGTATTTCACAGATAAATAGATTGTGATAGATATTTTTGTATTTCACAGATAAATGTACCAGTCAAGGTTATAAAACCTTCTTAAAAGACGGATTCTGTTGGAAAGAATACAATACAACTTCTGATTGGTCAACAGCAAATACCACGTGTGAACAAGATGGCGGAAGGTTGATTTTGATGCGCAAATGGGAAATGGATATGAAAATATTGCGACTTGAAAGTATGAACTTGACTGGTGGGTGTAATAGACGATTAATCATAGTTATGATTATTTATGTTCAATATTTATGTTCAATCATCGCTTCCTAATAAAGATGAATTATATAAGGTTTAGATAAAGAGATGATAAATCACAAATAGAAAATAAAAAATGAATAATATACATGTATTCCAAATTTTATTCAAATTACCTTATGCTGGGCCAAGTTATTGATGTTAGAAGATGTAGCGTATAAAGTTTAGTATCGCATGGAATTAACCATCTGTGTTGTACTTGTGGTTTTGATCCCTCTGACTTTGTAACGTTGATTACAGATTAAAGAGAGATGGAAGAAAAATGTGGTTTTACGTCCACTCAACACAAACTAGGACATTTAAGGACTAACATATGGTTTAATTTTATTTCAATAGTTCGCTTGCGCGTAGGGGTCTTTAACAGTGGGAGGAAACCGGAGTGCCCGGAGGAAACCCACGAGGTTGGGAAGGCGCCCCTATCTCCAGATTACAGATTAAACATTCAAAAGTGTAAAAATGTGTTCCCATTTGAATATTGTTCACAATAAGAAGCAAAATAAATAAGATATGTTTACAGGATCATTTTGTTATACGAAAAACTATGTGATGCGTTTTCTATGGTGCTCAGTATATTTCTGAATCTCGTGGGGGTCCAAATCTATTTAAATTACTTTATGCTATGCGAAGTTATGGTTGTTATAAGATGTAGCGGAGATCGTTTAGTATCGTAGCAAAGATTCTTGACAACTAAGACTTAGTCTCGTGGCTGTTCAAATCCATTTAAATCTCGGCCATCCGATGGTCTAGTGAATTGATTATAGGCTTGTCATGTGAATCAATATTATTATGAGGTCCATAGTTGGATAGTTGGAATTCGATTGGGGGGGGGGGTGAAATTTACCTTACATCACACCGCCATCCAACAGATGAGTATGAAAGCGCCAGGTAATCTTGGTTGCCGGTGCCCTTCTTGCAGTGTCTCGGTTGGTGCAGAAAAGCCCAGTCCAGTTTTGATTTGTTAAACTCAATTGTGCTTCTATATTTCAGTCAAAAAATATTTTATGGGAGGCAATGACCTGGACATAGAAGGGAAGTGGGAGTGGAATGATGGATCTCCTTTGTCCTTGACAGACGGTTGGAATGCGGGCCAACCGGACAGCCAGCAGGGCACAGTCAACGAAGATTGCCTGGCGCTTTCATACCCATCTGTCGGATTTTTCGATGCATCTTGCCAGAAACCCAAAGCTTTCATCTGTGAAATAGAACTCTTTTGAAGACGCTTTAGTGGTTTGATGTGTAGGTCCTGTGGTTGTTTATCATAGGGGCCTAAGTGTTAAGTGGTTTGGTGTGTAACCCCTATGGTTTGTTGTGGGAGGGGACGTAGGGATGTCGTAACGTTTTTGTAAGTGTGTGTGTGTGTGTGGGGGGGGGGGGGTGGCCTAATGGTCTAGAGTGCCGCGCTTCGACCTTTAGCTGGCCGGTCACCTCTGGCTTGCGGCTGTGGTTTCGATCCCCGATGTGAGCGTATGTGGCATGGTGATAGGGGCGCCTTCTCAACCTCGTGGGTTTCCTCCGTGCACTCCGGTTTCCCCCCACTGCCAAAGACCCCTGCGCGCAAGCGAATTATTGAAATAAAAATTGAAAACCATATGTTAGTCCCGAAATGACCTAGTTTGTGTCGAGTGGACGTTAAACCCCATTTCTCTCTCTCTCTCTCTCTTTCTCTCTCTCTCTCTCTTTGTTAGTGACTAGATAATACGGTTGCGTAGACGTTATATTGCAATATTTACGACACATCAATATGATTAAAACACCTATTTCGTTTTGTTTTTTTTTATAGTTCAAAATTTCGTTTTAGTTGTCTTTATTACACTAGGATCTGGAAGAGTTAACAGAACACAATTTTTATGGGAAACAATTCCTGGCTTTAATTTGTGACTGACACATAAAAGTATGTTGTGTAGATGTGTTCCCCAACCACTAAATGCCACACTAAATATAACAAGTGTTGTTATATAACCAGCGTTTTGGGTGATATGGGGGATAAGCTAATGAAACGGTCTGCCACGGCGAGGTGCACGGAACTGTGATTATCCCACGAGAAATATCAACGCTGATTGGTTAATCAAATGTTGTTTGACGGCATACGGTCAAAAGCGGCTTGTATGACCTCTGACGCGACCTCCCTCTACAACTTATCACATCTTTATGTAGCAGAGGTCATCGAATCTGTATTTTAATCAGATTGGGAACATAATCTACCTTATTGACAGAATTGCAATCGAGTGACGCGGAATTCAGTCCTGTCACAGTTCTGCCAGTCCCGACAGCTGAGGTGGAGAGAGTAGATTTGTGACGTATACTAAGCAAAAAATATATTTCAGCTATCATGTTTGGTTGAGGCATTTTTTATGCAGTCGGCACATGCATTGTTCTCCGAAATTATCCTTTTCACTCCATTGACACCGGTTTCGGAATGCAATTCCGGAACCGTGAATCGAGCATCCCCTCCGTGACAATGTATTGTATTATTTGACTTTGTTTTATTATTTGACCGTGTTTTATTATTTGACTACGTATTGTACTATTTGACTATGTATTTTATTATTTGACTATGTATTATATTATATGGCTGTGTATTGTATTACTTGACTATGTTTGTATTATTTGACTGCATTGTATTATATGACTATGTATTGACTATGTATGTATTACTTGAATGTGTTTGTTATGAAACTCTGAATTTTACTTTGCATGGTATTAAACTCTATATTCGACCTTGTTTATATTGATTGTTGTGTAGTTATTTTAAAATATATCAAGGTCTATTCTTATGTAAATCTAGGATGTTGTTATCAATACTTCAGCAATACTTAGTTCACGAAGCATTCTCAGACTTAAGTTAAGAATTTACTCAAAATTGTTTGCCTTATTTTAACTAAAACATAGACATTTATAAATGTTTTGTTGTCTTAATGTTTCAAATAAACCAATCAAAACCTATGTGCAAAGTTTTCAAAGACATTTCTCATAAACAGTGATTGGAAGTTGAGTAAATTCTTGACTTGAGTCTGGGAATGCTTTGTGAACTCGGCCCCAGTGCTTCGTTGTCTTATGACCGTGGTTCTTTCGTAGTTTCATTCCACTCTACTCCACTAAGCCCTTGGTTAATCCTTGGGGAGACACGTTTTCAAATTATCCGCGCTGATGATTGTCCCTTTTATCAACCAATGCCATACATCATTCAGTAAATGAACATGAATATGGTTATCCACCCTTATAAAATCGATGGTCAAACGACTGGTTTGTAAACTGTGTTTTGATTGGTTGATAGACCTTACCTACAATCAAGGCCAGGGTAGTTTATTTGAAATCGTGAAAACCCTATAGATTAACCCAGGGTATAGTCGAGTAGAACGGAACGAGAACACCGGGGATACCGATGATAATGAGGATGCTAGAAACCATGTCTTGGATAAACTGTTTAGACCAAACTTCACATAACCCTCTTTCTATGGGAGAGGGGGGGGGGGGCGTATGATTAGGTCTGTCGTTGAGCCAAGGTCTGTCGAATCCCCGCTTGAAAGAGACAAGATGTAATGTCACAGATTGTGTGATCTCACGCGCACACGTTAAACCACCAGACCATTCAATATAAAACAAGAATAAAATAAGCTAACAGAAGAGTCATGGTCCCAATTATAACCTAATTTTCATTATTTATTTACAACAATCAGCAGCGACTGGAGTTTCACACGGCAAATATATTTTTGTAATATAAGTAAATAGCTATAGAATTTCAATCTTATTTCGTTTTGTTTGTTATAGTTCGAAATTTCGTTCAATTTACTACACCAGGATCTGAAAAAGTGGTTATATAACCCGCGTTATGGATGGGGTGAGTGATGGATTATCCAATGAAGCCATCTGTTACGGCGACCTCTTGGCGTGCGATGGAGGGAACTGTGGGCAAACCACCAGAAACCTCAACGCTGACTGATTAATCAATGCCTGGCGTCCTTAGGTCGAAAGCCGTTCGTGCAGCCTCTGACGCGACTTTCCACTACCGGTCAGATCTTCATGAAGCCTAACCCACCGAAATATAGATCTGTATTTTAATCAGATCGATAAAATTTATAATGTTAGGACCTTGGCTTTTTACTATAGAATATAATATGTTTGGTGGACATTGTTAGCTTCCACAGTACACCAGCTGTAACAGTTAATGTTACTGTCTTATACCCGTCACCTCCACTTCACACAGAGTGAGAAATTCTGTTGGTTTTGATATCCTGATAAATCTGCCACTTGTTGCCTGGTCACATTCAAAAGTTCTCACGGTACATCCAAAAACACCGGGTATAAATATACACAGTTGAGAAGTAGCATTACCGACTTGAGGATCTGAATCATACACAGTTACACGCACATCTGACAACCGCTCACCAAGATCTGAAATAAATACAAAAACAACTCCAGAATGACCACCACCACCAGCAATACCACTACTACTACTACTTCTATTACAAACAGCTATACTGCTAAATACTACTTCTTCTACTATTACTACTACTACTAATACTTCTACTAATACTACTACTACTATTACTACTGATGTATTCAACTGTAAGTCGGGGAGATGTGAAGGTGACTTACGTTGTTTCGCGTCATATCTGTTAGATATAGTTATACTTGTGAGATGATACATCCATTCTAGATCTACTTGCCACCAGGGATTGTTGTCATGGTAAGCAGAATGTTGACAACTGGACGTCGAGGTCAGGTTGCCATCCATGTTTCCGTCAACAGCCTTACTAGAGTTGCTACTATCATCAAATGTTGAGCTTTGTGCGGTTGTTTTTCCTAAAGCAATGTTGCCACCCTCTGAAAGATAGTGTGACAGTAATAAAGATGAATGCACTTCTTTATGACTAGTCGAAAATTCCAGCTACGCCTTGATAAAAATCTTAAAACCTAACCAGTTGAGAGTTTACAAAGTTCAGTTGACAAATGTATTTGGGTGTGTGTTTCTTTATAAACAGCCAATTCAGTAAAGTCTCTGAATACACACTCAATTTGGTAGGATGTCTCTCAGTAAAGGGACAGTTTTGGAGGATGTCTCTTTATAAACAGTCAGTTTTTAAGATGAATTTTATGAAGGGAGGATGTCTTTTTATAAACTTATGTCTCTTTAAAAACAGCTAGTATGATTGGATGTCTCTTTATAAACAGCCAGTGTGATTGGGTGTCTCTTTATAATGTGCTTACATGACGGGTCCATCCACAACGTTAGGACATGGGTGATGATAATAATATTTCATATTCTCACATAAAATTAGGCGGGTGCAGTGGGGACGAAATTACAATATATCTTTCTCACCTGGTAATTTCTTACATTCGTATCTGTTATTAAAGGTGTAACTTGTTTGATTCACTAAAACAAGGTTTATACAAGGTCAATTAACATATAACACATTGTTGATCCTGTTCTGTAACAGTTTATAAATACAAAAATATAATTGACATCATTGATATATTTACTTCATAGAATGTTCGATAATCATAGACAATATGTAATCATAGTACATAAATACAGTATATCACTGATACTGATCGGAGAGTATACTCATAGTACAGAATACAGTATATAATTAATACTGACCGGAGTATATCAAACTGATACTGATCGGAGAGCGTAATCATAGTACAGATTACAGTATATCATTGATACTGATCGGGGAGTATACTCATAGACACACTTCCAGTATATAATAAATACTGACCGGAGAATATTATACTGGATACTGATCGGAGAGTATACTCATAGAGACACTTCCAGTATATAATAAATACTGACCGGAGTATATTATACTGGATACTGATCGGAGAGTATAATCACAGTACAGAAATACAATATATACGTGATACTGAGGGGTAATCATAGTACAGAATGCAGCAGATATTGATCGGAGAGTGTAATCATAGTACAGAATGCAGCAGATATTGATCGGAGAGTGTAAAATAGTACAGCAATGCCGTATATACTTGATAATGAGGAGGTAATCATAGACATACTTCCAATATGAAATGGATGTTGCGTTCAACCACTTCCTATTTCTGACATCGTGTCAAAGATGCAGGAATCCACAATAACACAGTCAACGCTCACATCCACTCAATTTATTTCACCCAAGCCTAAATTAGATTAAATAAATAATATTTCTTGGCATCCCTGAATAAAACTAAAATGTACCCGTTATAATTCCCCAAATCGCAGCGGAATTAAGTCGGTGTTAACGTACACGTTATAATTCCCCAAATCGCAGCGGAATTAAGTCGGTTTTAACGTCCTAAAGTTCTGCTCCGACAGATCTAATGAAGACGGGCATATACAGTGTGCTATGAACGAAGGTATGCCAAGGCAGTGGCACTATGGCCTACTCTTATATCGAGTTCTAACTGTCGATGTGTACATGGACCCTCGGGTTTCTGTCCCATCCGAACGACTATGCGTTGTACCTTGCCCGGGTTTCTGTCCTGCATCACTCACAAGGTTGGAGCCAGACTGGAAAATTTCAATGAATGTTCTCGGTCTAATAAAGATAGAACACGAGGCCTCCAGGTTAGCGAGCCAGTGGAAATAGTCTAGAATACTTACTAGGGGTTCCGTATATTTCCACTTCACAAAGCGTTAAGAAATTGGACTTTTCGATAGACATCTTTACAAATCGTCCTTGGACGCTATCGTTACACCTGATGATGTTTTTACCAATAGTGTAACCAACCACTGAAGCACAACAGTTAGCTTCTGAAGAGTTGTTTATCTTTGGATCAGAATCATAGACTTCATAATTAACGTCATGGAGGCGTTCAGCTGGCAATAAACGGAAATAACATTGAGAAATTGAAAAATAACCCAACGATATTAACGTGGAAACTACGTCATGAACATGCGATATAGCTTGAATAAATATATACTCGAGTTGACGTTTACATTGAAACTGCGTCACGAATATGGAATAAGCGTCCATCTTGAATATAGGTTAGTATAAACATCGGCACTTAAAGTAAAATTCTAACCTTAAGTACTATAAAATAAAATAAAACCAAGTACGAACAATCCAAACCATTAGTCAAAATTCGAAGTACTAAAATAACGGTCGAGGCAAAATAGTGTAATCAGCAAATGGACTGTTCATCGTGTACAAAATACACGACAAACAGTGGTAACAGGTGTCTAGAAGAGTAAGCTTACCCTGCCTGGCGCGTGGGACTTTGCTGCGGTTTGCTCATTACACTTTTTCAGAGATTATATAAGGATTATCACCCTTATTTTAAAAATTGTTTGACGATGCAGCTCATGACGTCAGCTGGCAGCCTATCGCCATTTTGTAGACAACCACCGTTAAGATCGATATCTTTCTCTCTGTTACGTCTTTTGTTTTCATTTTGAGTGAAATCTGTATCATTAATTACAGACCTGGGAGTGGACAGCGGACTCTAATGCACCACCCCACTCCCTCGGGCCCCATCACTTGAGTTGATACTTGTTTATTTAGTGCAAAATAGAATGCCTGTACTTACGATAATCAGCCTCGTTGTAGACCACTATGAAATTAATTAGAAATGTTTCCATCAAATCAACGAGGAACCAGGGTTGATAATCGTCTTTCTTTGTTTGAAAACAGGTAGTTGTGTTGTTATCAACAGCTGCTTGGGGTGGATGTAATATACCAACAGAGCTTGCTGGTGGTGATCCTAAACTAACCAAGCTACTTCCTGCTGTAACCAAAGGTAATGAAAAAAAAATCTGTAGTATAATTACATTTCTATATTAAGCAGGTTGAAGCTTTGCGCTTCAGAGAGAAGACGAGAAATAATCAGAATCAAGGCAAGAAATAATCAGTGTAAAGCCAAGCCATCCAGTCATTTCTTTGTTTCGCCTTGTTCATTTATTGCCTTCGTGATGTTTAGTCATGACGATTCCAAGCATCGAAGAAGCGTGGTTTCTTGCCTTCGCATCGATGTAAGTCTATAACGGGAGGGTAAAGGCCAGAGGCAGCCACGGTCCTGTATCTGTGCACTCCTATTGTTCAAACGTTATCTGTCGGTTTATCCAGGACCGTGTATGACTTTAAGGACCTCGGCTTACTGTCTTCATCTTGGCAATCAGTTAAAGTGTGGACAATGGGGGGGGGGGGCGAAAGGATACCATAGAAAACAATTTAAACAATTCAGTTTGAGCCATCTGGATGACAAACAACAAAATCGCTACATGAGAAAGTTTCCATAATAGTACTTACCTGTACTCACCGAGAAAACTTTCATTCCAGGATCGGGATTACTTCCAAGTTCTTCAACATTTCCGTTATAAAGATGACATTCTTTTCTTTGTTGATGAAAGGCTAAAGCCAGACACCGGGGTTCCATTTTACAGGCAAAGAAACAAGCAAATTTTGAATCCTTCGACAGAGATTTTAGTGCTGAGTCAGGTATCACGTTTTCGAAAACCTGCTTAAATCTCAACCAATAATGGGGACAACTAGAATTTAAATTTTTCATCTGGTATCCAATGAAAAAGACTGTAAGAAGAACCCGAAGTTCCGGAAACATTTTGTAAATTTGTGTAAACGAATGTTGGTTATGAGTCTTAAATCAAATATTTGAATAAAGTATAAAGAGACCCCGTCGTGGTGACTGGATTCTCTAATACCCTCTGTTATTGACTGATGTTAACAGCATTGGCTGAGTTGAACACCAATGAAGAATCTGATTTACACATTACTGGCTGAGATGAACACACCACTAAAGAATCTGAGTTGTCCACCACTGAAGAATCTGAGATGAACACCCCACCAAAGAATCTGAGTTGAACATCACTGAAGAGTCTGAGATGAATACCACTGAAGAATCTGAGTTGATCTGAAGAGTCTGAGATGAACACCACTGAAGAATCTGAGTTGATCTGAAGAGTCTGGGTTAATCACCACTGAAGAGTCTGAGTTAAGCACCACTGAAGAACCTAAGTTGAACACCACTGAAGAGTCTGGGTTGAAAACTTCATTAAGAGTCTACTGAACGTTCCTTGACTTTGGCAAGGAGTCTTTGCTTGGCAACTTGAGAATTAAACGGATTGGGTTTTAGAAAGGACGCGGTAGATAATACCTGATTTAACAAGGGTGTAGGAGGTTTAGCAGATCCATGAACCATGTAGTCGCTCCAGCAAAATTTGACTCTGTGAAAATATCATTCAAATATATGTAGTATACATATATCCATAATTCAGGGTTACTTACAGGGGCATTATGTAAGAGCTGATTCTGTCTGATGCGCGGCTCTTTCGCTTGGCCTGGAATGTTATTTCATTTATGAATCAGACATGGATTCACATCTCAAACCCATAATCAACACTCTAGAACATCGGGTGTTTGAGATTTTAGACTGATTTCACACGCTTGTCAGTTAATAATTTAGATACAGTTAACAATTTATTTACAACGGTAGCAATGACAATGGAGACTACACCGTTCTTCAAAAGGTCATACCTGTGCACGCCAACACCCTATTTGCGTGACAAACCAGTCAACTCTCTAATCGCGTGACAAACGGTCCTGTCCTTGTTAGTCGTTTACTTACCGTGGGGTCAGTGGTAGCGAATGGGTGGTCGAATGTAAGGTAGGCAGGTCTGTTTTATTGCCGAATAACATGCTGACTCGTTATTTGTCACTGGCAAATTCCGAATAACATACTGTCTCGATATTTGTCATTCGCTAATCTCGAATACAGAAAAAAATATGGCAAATTCACATGGCTGCGCCTGATATGACACAGGGTCTTGTCAGATGGGACAAAAACCGGGAGTCGCGTGAACACCTTTCACAGTTGGAATCGACTATGTGTATATCCCAGTAATACCCCCATAGCACATTCCATCGCGTATGCTCTACTTCATCATGGCGATAAACACAATCAAAGGTAACAAAATAGTAAGACGAAATTTAATGATATACAGATGACAACTTACCTCACGTGTACAACCCTCTACAGGAATAATTGTAATAACTGGACGAAGCCGATGTTCTTACATTTATGCATTTTGACGAATCATGCATCTCATCTATTGAAAAGCTAAGCAAACAAAAGAGAATTGTTGAACGGTTTCGCCAGTTTGTTTAAGTCCGCTAGCAAGTGGATATAAAAACAGTTTTTAATTCTTCCCTGTCAAGGAGAATTCAATATAGTTTTTAATTCTTCCCTTTCAAATAGTTCTTGTTGACAAAACTGAAGGATGTGACAACCACAGAGAACAGGGGATTTTTTTAGTTTTAGAAGAATTTTCTGCAAATACCTTTGACTGACTAGAAGCCATTAAATTAGCTAAGATTTTGTTTAAACTTTAAAGTACTTTTATCGATTTTATAAATTCAATTCTGAGTTTTAAAGCATTTAATAAATACGTTTCCGGGCTGAAATAATGTTTACTTGTTGGCGTGGCTAGCATGTTGTTGTGAACGTTCCGGACAATAGTCCGACAGAACTATGGCTGAACCTGAAAATTGTATACAAAGCTTTTTTATGATTGATTTAAGCAGCCTCGGATGTCCTCTTTAGAATCTGCCGGGTGAACACCCTTGAACGTTTTGAGGAATTTAAGATGGCGTCCATGGCGGCCGCCACATGAAATAAGCCCATATAGCTCCCATAGTAGGCCTATTTATTCTAGGATGATAATTTTGGTGACAAACCGTATGTTTCCGGGGCCAAAGAATACACTGAAATCATTTATTATGTTGTGGGGTGATTAAATGATAGTACAATCAAACATGTCAGACAACATGGCCCTTTAACTCGTTAGCGGCGGTTGGGGCGATTACTTCACCGAATCAAACTATATTTAGTAACAAACTATCTATTTCTGGCCATATTCCCAAATCGCTAGTAGGCCTATCTCTGTATTTATGTATTTATTGAATAGAGCCACAACAGTCAATAAAAAACATATCTTTATATTCAAATCACGTGACATATATTTACACAGTGACTATGCATGGTTACATAATAATATCCTTATTATAGACCAGCAGACGGTGAAAGCAATATGGCGGAGAAAAATGATCGCCTGAACTGTAGCATTTGTTTGAGCGACTTCAAGAGGCCTAAAATCTTGGACTGTTTTCATTCATTTTGCGAGAGCTGTCTTAGTGACTATGTCAGTAAATATGAAGAAAATGGCGAGTTTATGTGTCCGTTGTGTAGACGTAGTATTCCTATACCCACCGGCGGGGTGAAGGACTTGGCCTCTAATGTTTACATCGAAGAAAGACAAAGCGTCCATCAACCTGAAAGCAACCCACCATGTAACATTTGTGATAATGATATCCAATCAGAATTTCGCTGTAAAGATTGTGACAAATTCCTGTGTGGTTCGTGTAAAACCAGTCATGATCTGTTCGTTAGCGGTTTGAACCATTACGTCATATCACTTGACGAAGACGACACGGATGACGTCAAACCTATGCGCCATGTCATTTGTCAACATCACCAGAAGAAATATGCAGTTTATTGTTCAGATTGTTCCAAGGTAATTTGTTCTAAATGTTCAAAGAAAGAACACAAACATCATACAATAATAGACAATGATGACTTTGATCAAGTTATTGATGCCGCTAAAGCAAGTCTCGAGAAACTAAAAAAAGACATAGACCGCCAGATACAACGGTTATGTGATTGCCGACATTGTGTTGAAACGTCATCGTCTAAACTCCACGAATCAATAACAGCAGCCTGTAATATGGTGGATCAGCAGGTTACGGCTATTTGTGAAACCGTAAAATTTTACGGTGAAGAAATCAAATACGATATCAAGAAATCGGAATTCGATGGCCATAATCTTGACCAGATGCACGAAGAACTTATCACCTTAATCAACGAATTAAAATTATGTAATGGCGAATTATCTGAGGAACTGACAACAGGTGATTCTGTGGATTTATTAGATGGGTTCCTTGATCTTAGAAACAGATTAAAAGTTATAGCAAATACACCTTTTTATATTCCAGAGTTTAAGCTACCAAGTCTGAAGTTGGGTGTAGGATTCGGCAAGGCGTTACTTAAGACAATAGGACAGGTAGAATATACTAAATCAATTCAACATACCTTTAGTTTAATTGCTGCTTATTCTGGGAAGACTTTTGCAAGTCCATATTTTATTGTGAACGATACCCCGTTGTATTTTAAATTAAAGTATGAAACTGGCGGCTGGTTATACATCTACCTTCAAATGATGGAAGATGCTTTCAAATCTCGGGTGACGCTCCAAATACTGAATACAAGAACTGGACAAACTCCTCAAACAAATCTGCAAACCAAATACGAATGGAGAATACATTCAGATGGTTTTAATGGAATTGGTAATACTCTAGATACCGTAACAATTAAAGCAACATTTCAAACCACATAGAATCAGAATTAGACAACTGCTTACAATTCTAGGGAATACAATTACTGCTTATTCCACAGAATCCTGACCTAGCTATATATTCCAGTTCAATTACTAAATACCATTGAAACTATTCAGACAATTGCTATTATTTATCAACATTAAATCTATACTTTGTGTTCTACGTTGCCGTTTGCAATTGAAGTTAAATAAATAAAACAGGTTTTGTGACAAAGTACTCCATAACTTTCTTCAAATTGAACTATCATTTAGAACTTATTGACCTAAGCTGCATTTGATAATATATTATATTGACTTTTCAACTCTGTGTATACTTCTGTTAAGGCACGAACGTCATGTGTCAAAATAAAAGATTCTACTCCTTACATGGCTAGACATCTTTTTTTTCTCAAGATGCTGCGCATTGTTTTAGCTTTCCATTCTTATTAACCACGGGGGGCGGGGGGTGAATGGCCTGCCATTGAGTCAACTGGCCTGGTTTCGAATCACCGGTTGTACGTGGCAAGGAGAAGGGTCACCTGTCCAGCCGTATGGGTTTTCTCCTGGTACTTCGGTTTCATCCCACTGCTAAAGACCTCGACTGCGCACACGCGAATTATTGAAATAAAATTAAACCATCTGTTAGTCGCGAAATGACCTAGTTTGTGTCGAGTGTACGTTAAACCCCATTTATCTCTTTCTCTCTGTCTCTTTTTGACCACCTTCTCCAAATATATCATGACAGCCTCGATCTTCAGGACTTCCGTCGTATACGTAAAACTCAAATTTCCAATGTCCAATAATACAATTACAACATGCATATGGGAGGATAAAATCACAGAAAAAAATGATTTGGTGACGTAATTGCCCAAGGTCTTAAGTTTTATAGAAATGTCTTCTTTTGTCCCATATATTATAGGTATTTCCTCGGAATCAGGATGGTACGATATTATGGACAGGTGGATTTAATTAAATTATTTACATTTCAAAAGTGTTGAGAATGCTATCGTGTCCCTTGGTTACATAAAAATAAGCTAAAACAGGGGGTCCAGCTAATTGATGTTTGGTGTCATCCGTGCAGAATGAAACAAAAACGTGGGAAAACGAATCCGCTGGCTTTATGTGGAAATGCGAAGTGTTGCTTTCTGGGTATTGTAGCTTGTTCCAACGACGACAACTCAGATAAATAGTTAAAATTGTACTTTAATAACGAGTGTCAAAAAGTGGTTAACGATCACAATAACGAGGTAGGCATCGCTAGCCACCAGACTAAAGTTACAGTAGAATATGGAACATATACAAGCTGACCATTAAAATAATTACATAATAATATTTGACCAGAAAATATATACAAAGATACACTATAACACTTCGTTATTTCCCCCATTCCTATGATGTTACTATTTCGTCACATTTCGGGTAACTTAGATTTTGGCAACATTTTGCGTATTTTCAAAACACCCCGCGATAACTTAACGCACCATTCTAGTAATACACGTCTCGTTCTCACTTGGTCTCGTATCGCAAACATTGGCATAATATTCTATGCAGGGGATAGCTGGATGGTGATTCACTCATGTGTGCCGGGCTTTACACGACAAGATATCGGTGTTTATGTCTCATCCCTAACCGAACTTTTCAGACACCGCCAGGGATCGATTTTAGCTCCATTTCGTTTCCTACTGAGTCCACTTGTTTAAATATTATTACAAACTGTGACGTGTCAATTGTAAAACCCTTAGAATAATCACCGGATATAAATTATATTATAATGAAGCCCTATAGAAGATGAATAATAATAATAATGTTTTATTTTAGTAAAGTGCAATTCAGGATTAAGCACCACTTTGACCAGAGAAGACTGGCACACGCCCGGGCAGTGGTGCCATGGCCTACTCTTATTCGATTTTCAAATGACAAGGGCTCTTTTACCTCATACATATTTCGGTTTGTCGTACCATCCGAAAGACTAGACAGTTGTTCTTGTCAGATTCACCGTCCTGTACCTATGACAAGGAACAACCAAGTCAGAAAATCCCAATAAACTTTCTCGGCCAGTATCGAGATGGAACCCACATCTTCCCGGCTTAGAAATGTCAGACTTTTAACCACATTTCGTTCATTTATTCATTACTAATTGGTGCATCGACTTCCACAAACAATTTCAGGTTTCCTGACAGGCGTATTATTGAAATAAAAGTGGACCATGTTAGTTTCGAAATGACCTAGTTTGTGTCGAACGAATGGACGTTAAACCCCTTCTCTCTCTTTGTTTATCTGTGTCTCCTTCTCTCTCCCTCTCTCTCTCTCACTCTTTCTCTCTCTCTCTCTCCACATACCTAGTTTTAGTGTATATGGTTCCACGGGCGTCGCTTTAAAACATCTGAAAGGAGTCATGGTTTTGTCCGAATAGATTATCAACCAGAAAGTTATTTTTATAACGGTTTAGACATATGGTACCAATAAGGAAACAAATCGTGACTATCGTGTAGTCTTTCTCATCCAGTTTAATACATTAGTATGTAAGTTGGTTGTTATAATTTGAATGACATGTTATGGTGTGGCAATATTAATATAAGTATCACATGTCTAATATATAGGTCAATGTTAAAGGCCCTCTCTGTCATATACAGCGTTAGTGGGTCAGAGGTGAAATCTGTCACTGAGTTGAAATGAGGTTTAACGTCCGATAATGAAAACTATCATGTGTTATACAGGAAATTTTGCCCGGACGGCAGCAGTTCCGTCCACTCTGCCTTGAATTGTTAGGGTATAGTTGATGCTTGTTATTCTCGGGTTGTCGTCCCATCCCAACAATTAGACACTGAGACCTACCAGAACACTGCGCCACTGACAAGGGGAAACCAGACTCTTATATCCCGAGTAGTCTCTCGGTCAACGCCGGGTTCAAACCCGGGATCTCCTTGTTAGCGAACCCGCGCCCGTTTGCCATATAAAATATATGGTTGTCTTTACTAAATAAAATAAAACCAAGTACGAACAATCCAAACCATAAGGCAAAATTCGAAGTCCTAAAAAACGTAATAGGCAAAATAGTTAGGCAAAGTAGTGTAATCAGCAAATGGACTGTTCATCGTGTACGAAATACACAACAAACAGTGGTAACAGGTGTCCGGAAGAGTAAGCTTACCCTGCCTGGCGCGCCACACCCGCCATCGCTGCATCCAAACTACAAGGCAAAATGTAGGTAAAATAACGTGATTGGCCAATGGACTATAGGTATGCAAAATGCACGTGATGAACATTGTTAACGGTGTAGTAGACAAAATGACATAGATATATGCGCTACAAAAAGTTCCGTCCATTATGTAACGTCCCCACGTACGTGATATTGTATTTAATAACATTATTTACAAACATTAAAAGGCCAACAAATTGATCTATTTATCTCTTTGATAAAGCGCATTATACGTCATTTTATGACGCAAAAAAAAAAAAAAAAAAATGTTGAAAATTATGATTAATTGAAATATTCAACATTAAGATTATCTAAAATATTTAATATTACGATTATCTGATTTAACAATATCTGAATATAAAAATTGTTAAAATTTACTCTAACGAATTTTGGTTTTAATATACATAGTCCTAGTCGGATTCCAAAGTTACAGTTATGGGTTGGGCGGACGGGAGGGCTCTGCTTTACATCATAACGTCTGTTATCTGAGTCATTGTTTTGGCCGGAGCCGACCTGACCTCTTGCTATGTTAGAAAATAACTTTCACTATTGTCCCTGGATGTATACAACCTCGTGTTATTTTGCCAAGTCCCCCACCCCCTCCCTCTCTCTCTCCCTCTCACTCCCACCCCCTCACCAATCCTCTCTCACTATCGTGGACGTTAAATTCCTCCTTCCCTCTCTCAATCACTCTCTCTCTTTTCTATCTGCCCCCCACCACCAACTCTCTTTCACTCTCTCCAGTTTTGTCTACTGTGAGTGTGCACCTTGAAATATATGTCACTAGGAAATGTGGTAAATATTTATATAGATATAGGAACATTACCAAATACATATTGTTAGTACTTATATCACTCCATGGTTACCTTACTGTGTTCGTCGTTCGTGGGGTTTAACGTCCACTTCCACCTAAGGTGATATCGTAGACAAGACTGTGTGCTTACATCAGCTATATATACTATACTATAAACGCATGGGTAACCCATGTTACTATAAATACACACACAATCAACCAATCACAGGACGATTATAAATAATTCATATCTGTGTTACTATAAATAGATAGACTATAACACATAACATGTAAGATACATATATCAGTATATTGCTATATTATTTGAGATTCGTTCCGTGTTTGGATCATTAAAAAGATAAAATGTTTTTTTGTTGTTTAAGGAGATCAGGTTAGTGTGTTTTTAGATATCCAAATTTAAATTAAACAATTAGCCGTTAAATGCCATTTATTCATCCATTGATTGATTGATTGATTGATTCATTCATTCATACAGGAACCGTTTTATTATTAATCCGGAGTATTCGTGTCAGTCTGCATAAAATTGATATAAAATTCATTCTCATAATATTTTCTAATTCATTATAAACTAAACTCATTGGCTCTGTTTTTTTTTTTACTCAAAATGCACTCACTCAAATATAATTGAAATTTGAAATATTGTGGAATATTTGGAGTGTTAATTTTCAATATGTTAGAATAAATTTGCACCAAATTTGAAGTATATCTATCAAATAAATATGTAAATTAATTTACCATGAAGTAAATGGACCGAGAAAGATTGTTGGTAGGGGATTAACGTTAATCCCTGAAATCAATTCATAAAAAATCCAACACTTGTTAAAATATTCATGTAATGTCTACTTTTCATTATTTTTTATTTTTAAAAAAAACCCTAAAATTAGTGTCTAATTATTAAACTATTAATGCCTAATTATTAGTATAATGTCATAATTATTAAGCAAATGTTTGAATTAATGTCTAATTATTAATCTATTATTAATATCTAATTAATACACTAATGTCTAATCATTAATATATTACTAATGTCTTTAGTAGACTATGAATAGTGATTATTCGAATGATTGCGACCTGTTAATTGTGAATCAAATTTATGTTTTAAAATAGATCTGCAGTAGTGAGTCACTCTGTTAGACGTTGTTCACAATTGGCGCCACATTCAAAAACCAGGAAATCAACAAAGAAAACACGTGTCTGTGTCGAGATTTTCCAGTCACTATTTTAACCAGTGTAAGAGTTAAAGACGTGGGCTAAGATTAGTATATCTGCTCATTTTATTTAGCAACAGACACATAGATTGTATTTCTCCCCACCCCACCCTGGTAAATAAGCCACCCTACCCAACGAAATTAAATAATCAGCAATAGAAATATATTACTATAAGAAACCAGAAGCAGAGCTGAATAAAAATTTAAATAAGACAACAATATCGTTCAGTTTGTATTCTCATACCAGTTTGTAATATTACAACACCTAAAATAACCTGATTCGCATTTTTTTTTAAAATTAGAAAGAGTGAAAAAAAAAAAATAAAAAGAGAAAATCAAGGACTATGACTCTTTTTTGATGAGTTGATTATTTTTTGTTGGATGACAATCATTGAAGCTCCTATAATATAACTAATTTTGTCTTCAACTATCGACAAAAATAAAACAAATATCCGTAAACAACTTGACGTGTGTTTGATAAAATAAAAATAAAAATTTATTAGTATAGTGACTAATTCATGACTAATCGAAACATCGCATCAAAGATATCAATACAACATTTTGACCGAAGAAAACAAACCATCAATTGATTTATATCGACTATTCTGAGTTTAGTTAAAATTACATTTCGTGTTGACTGCTGTGATTTTTAATTAAACATTTATATCTGTATTTTCGTTTATCGGTTCTGAATTTCTGATAAAATATAAAATATGAAATGCACGAATACGAATTGGAAAACATGATGGATTATAATGTTTCTATTTTATTTTAAATTTCAGGTGAGAAGGAGGAGAAGATTGTGAGGAGGAAGCTGGTAATTGTTGGTGATGGGGAGTGTGGGAAGACCTGTCTCCTCCACAGATATACACGTGACCAGTTTCTACCGGACATGTATATACCAACCGTGTTTGATACCTGTGTTAAAGACGTCATATCTACAGGTAAACAGGTAGGATGGAGTTGCATTATCTATTAGCATGTCTGGACTGGACACAGCATACCTGTAGCAGACTTTGCAAGGCACAAATTGTCTAACAAAAACTGTTTTTAAAATAGGGCGTCCGGAAAGTGGTTGTAACATGCAAGTCCTAGTCGGATTAGAGCTACACCGAGGGGATCTGCTTATCGAAGTCATTGTGTTGGCCGACCGACTTCATGCTAAACACCCCAGGATTCAATCGAATTAATGATATTAACATATATATATATCACATGTTAGACCCGAAAATAATATATATCACATGTTAGACCCGAAAATAACTTTCTCTATCACTGTCCTTGGAAGTAAGTATGCAAGTCACTTGTTATTCGGACAACCTCGAGTTATTTCGCCAACAATTCATGTCTGACAATGTCTGTGACCGGTGCTTTATGTCGACATGATGGCAGGGCCGTATGTAGGATTTTAGAGTGGTGGGGCTCCAAAGCCACCACTTTATTGATATAAGAAAGTTTGGATGTTAATCTAGTGTACTATTTTATAATTGAAAGGTTGTCAAATTATTTTCTTTTGGATGGGGGCGCCGTTTCTCGCCGGGAAGCCTTATTTAATGCCTCGTCAACACAGTAAGAGCAAGAGCTAAATAAGCCCATCGCATATTTATTTTCCGTGATCAATTCTCAGGATCATCAGATGGCCATGTTATTGAACGGATTAGAATAATCAGGCAATTTAATAATCTGACTTTAAACTGGATAACTGAGACTATTCTGAAAATACTTCAAATACTAATTACTCCTCTCAGATTAAAGTTATTTAACTGAACTTTTCAACATATTCATTTTGTTATCTATTTTAGAACTCTTGCATTATAGCAAGAACGACCAGTCCTTTATCTAAATCCTACATACTGCATCTTTAGGCTGCTATTGTAAAACACAAAATTTGACTCATTCGCAAATTATTTTGTTTCTTTGGCTTTAAATTACCCCCCTTTGTTCTCATTGACAGGTTGAACTGGTTTTACACGATACGGCAGGACAGGAAGATTTTGAAGTACTGCGACCGCTATCATATCCAGAATCTGACGTCATAGTTTTATGCTTTTCTGTAGATTTTCCGGACAGTTTGGAAAATGTCGTGCAACACTGGGCGCCGGAAATACGACATTATTGCGGCGACATTCCCATAATTCTTGTAGGAAATAAAATAGACTTACGTAGCGAGAGCCCATCACAGAAACAGAAATTTGTGACATATGAAAAGGGACATCACGTGGCACAGAGAATAGGAGCAGCCGTATATTGTGAATGTTCGGCGAAATTTGATGCTGGGGTCACGGAGGTATTTGAAGAAGCGGTTCGAGTAGCCATGATCAAGAGGGGCAGTCGTAAAAGATAAAATCCTTTCAGATATGCTTTATCATTAAGCGAAACCAATGTTCGAGAAAATGAACATTCGAAACCATTCGTACAGAATCGAAATCGATTTCTGTGTTAAAAGATACGGTCCAAGACTGTCTTGTTAACCGATGTCGTGGATGAGAGGGTAGAAATCAAAAGTAATACATGACATATTTCATTCTTACAATTAGTGAGACTAATTGATGTATTAAGGATTCTGTGAATATTGTTGAGAAAGAACTATAAACTTATAAATAAAACTTATATTTAACGCCAAAGAAAATAGTTATTTCAGCAGTAGCATTTTCCACGATCGTGTGAATGTCAATTTCATCATGTTTTCTAAGATTGAATAGTTGGATAGTTTATGATTTTATACCGTTTCAATTTACCTTATTCAGCAGGAGTTAAGGTTTTGAGATTACAAGTTACCGTGTTCAACATGATTATGGAGTTATGGTGTTACAGGGTTACCCTTTTCGACAGTTTATTATGTATTAGGGGTAACGAGATCCCATCTGGACCCAGTGTTATTATGTATGTGATATGTATTTGTTATACTTTATTTATATCTTGCCATTATACACTAATTATTTTATATATTATAATATATTTTATTTATTGACTTTTTATTTATAGAGATCATACACCTGTATCGAAATATTGATGTCGTTCCATATCTGATGGGGCGGGAGCGGTGGCTACGTGGGTAAGACGCTGGGTCGCTGCCCTGGAGGTCGGATGTACGATTCCGTCATTGGTCAAGAAATTTCATCCTGATATTCCGGCGTTTTTCCCCTTATTAGTGGTGCAGTGAGGAGGGCCTGGCAAGGACAGTCGTCTAGTCGTTCGGATGAGACAGCAACGCGAAGTCCTGTGTAGGCCCTACACATTGACTTGCAAGAAAAAGATACCTTGACAGTTTTTAATTCATTATAACAGCAGGCCTTAGCTCAACCTCCCTCAAAGCACACTGTATGTCGCATTCATTAGCCCATGTCTGAGCAGAACATTAAGGGGATGCTCGATTAACAGTTCCAGAATTAAATTCCAAAACTGGTGTCAATCGGGTTAAAAGGAGAATTTCGGATGACAATGCATGTGCCTAGTACAAAAAATATTTCAACCAATCATGACAGCTGAAACATATTTTTTACTAGGAATACGTCACGATTCTACTCCCTCAACCTCAGCTATCGGGACTGGCAGAACTGAGACATGACTGAATTCCGCGTCACTCGATTGTAATTCTATCGATTCTGGACTGTGAATCGAGCACCCCCAAAACGTCATTTGATTATTTGTCACGTATTTTGTACACGATGAACAGTCCATTTGCTGATTACACAATTCTGCCTATAACGTTTTTTAGGACTTCGAATTTTGTCTCATGGTTTGGATTGTTCGTACTTGTTTTTTTCTTATTCATACCATTTCGGGTGATGTATCCCCGTCTTCGTTAGTTCGGGTGATGCAGGACGTTAAAACCCATTCACTGTATTTAATCAGATGTCACATGTGTGTTATCTTATTTAGTTCTTAAGACACAATCACACGATTAGATAATATTAATAAGAGAACAGTGTACAATTGTCATTCGGGAGACTTGACTTATTTCCTTACCCTCCGCAATATGAATATTGATAACAATAATATCCATAAATTTGATAACAATAAATAAATTTGATAACAATAATATCCATATATTTGATACTACCGCCAAGATCGGCACCCGCGGCCGCTTCACCCAGACTCGCGTCTAAGGCTTCAGCGCTGACCCTCCTGGTGGTCTGTGTTCTAACAAAGTATATATATATATATATATATATATATATATATATATATATATCTATATATATTATTAGAGAAAACCAATTAGGATGGGACGAAAAACCGCGGTCCCGTGTACACATGGACGTGCAGGTAAAAGATCCTTTGGCAGTTGGAATTCGATATAACAGTAAGAGGTAGCGCCGCTGCCCGGGCAAAATTTTCCTCATAACATACTGTATGGCGTATGCCCGTCTTTATATCCCAGTTAAGATATCCCAGTTAAGGAACAGAACAGAAGGTTTCCAATGTACTGGTCATTACAACCAATAATTATTAATTTAGTAAATTATATACATTTCGATTTGCTAAAAAATTTAACATCTTTAATAATTTGGACAAATATTCCTACTCAAAGTCATTAAAACGCAGTGCAAAATTCAAAGTTTATGTACTGCAACAACTTTTAACAATCGACAAAGTCGAGATAACAAGTATCTGTGGACAATTTCATGAAATAATTCACTACAAATGCACACAACCAAAACGTCAGAGAACCATTAAACAAAGCAAGGGGGAACTGAAGTCCGTAATATCGGGTATGTCCACCCTGAGCTCTTACACATGCCCGAAGTCGCATTGGCATAGACTTGTACCGATGTCTCACTATACACGCTATGGGATGGTTTGCCAATGATTTTGGAGAGCCTGTGTCAACTCTGCAACTGTTCGTGTTGGCACGGTTTGAGTTCCCAAAGGTGTTCATCCCAAAGGTGTTCAGTCGGGTTCACGTCAGGAGAAAAAGTGAGCCAATGCATAACACGGACATGATGATTGTTCGGGAAGTTGCAGTGTGAGGTTGGGCGATATCATCTCAAAGGTGTTTGGTCGAGCGATATCATGATGACTGTGGCAGTGTGAGAAGTCGATGGACGCCATGCTGAACAAACAATGGTGGCAACACTGCACGAAGGATGGCGTCAACCTAGTGTTGAGCGTTGAGATTACCTTGGACTACCACCAGACGAGACCGGAAGTTGATGTTGATAGGGGCTCAAACCATGGCGCCATCTACCCCGAAGCAATCCCTTTCCATCTTGAGCAGTCCGTTGTTACAGGTGGCGCTCCTCGTCGGGAAATCGTAATGCGCATTTTGTAAACAGCTTATCTGTTCTGTCTAATAATCCAGACTTTACGTGCTTAGCGATTCTACCCGTTCAACTAGCAACTGCTAGTTCCGGTTTCACCAGTGATGTCATGAATGTTATCTTTAACTTACTGTTGCGTCCCCTTGAAAGTATGCGGGGTTGGATAGCGAAATGGTTGGCACGTGCGCGCTGTATCATGAGGTTTGTCATTGAATCTACGCACAGGCGAATTACTGAACTGAGTTTGAACCATGTGTTAGTCCCGAAATGATCTAGTTTGTGTCGGTGGGGTGGAGGATAGCGAGTGCGTGCCCGTTGCATAGGCCTACATAAAGGTCTGTTTTGAGTCCAGTGGCATGGTATGACATACTTTGTGTCGAGTGGACGTAAATCTCACTCTCTTTCTATCTCTCTCTCTCTCTCTGATTTTATCTATAAGTGGACAATGACCTTTGATATATTCACACAATACATCTATCAGTTATCTCAGACCACTGATATTCTTCATATATATGTGCCAAATAAGCAAAGACGGACACACACATACCGAGGCAAGGGTTGGATAAATAGCCGAGCTAATCAGTCTCCAGGACGCAGTTAAACTTGTACCAGTCGTAAACGAAACAGAGGTATGGAAAAAATATCTCTTTCAGGTGCAGTTCTAAATGAAAAGGCCGGCTCAATTTATTGTTATAGGTACGAGATGCAACCAGGGTTAGCGGTAATCCCAACCCTAACTTTAATCCTGGACCTAGCCTCAATGATTACCAAAACTCTAACCTACAATCTCGCCGTAACTTTATTTACATCTCAGCGGCCATGAAAAAAGTTGAGCTGACCTTAAGCCATCCTGCAATGTCAAGACACAATTTTTGCAGACTAAACTGGCACCACGTGTCTCAATAAGAAAGGCGATGGGACACTGACAGGGGTGTTCAATATTTGATCCATGTTGAGTAGGAAGTGAAGCCTTGCAAGGGATATTGTCTAGTTGTTCGGACGGGATAAACAACCGAGCTCCCGTCTACATTTTTGCTTGCACGCAAAAAAGAATCCATAGCAGATGGAATTCGAAATAATAGTAGACGCGATGTATGCTGGTCTGTATCGGCCTTATTAAAGGAGATAAGTCTCTAACTCAAAATTTCCCATAATATTCGAAATTGAAAACACGAGTTAAGATTCAATATTGATCAATTTCAATCAATATTGAACTTAGTATTTTGCTGTGAAACTATAACTATAGGATAGGTAAAAAAATCTTTATCGACGAATGTTGATATCTTTTAATATCAAAAAAGACGAGTAGAAGATCTTATTTACCATGCAATCCTTTCTTACATGCACAAGTAAATAAATATAATTCTTTGGTATAGATTTCACTTTTACTGAATCTGATGACATTACGGCGTAGTGATACATCATTTTGTAACAGCACTTCAACCATCGCAAAGTCTTTTTTAATAGTGAGGTTCCGCAACCCGTACGAACTAGGAACTACGAACACAGCTTCGTTCTTCGTACTTGGTTTTTTGACATATTTTACCGCCAAGATGCAAAGTTCGAAGTACGATGTTTAATTCCACAGATTTCAAGATTTCAAATTAAATCAAACTTTAGTCCTCAAGATGCTTATTGTAATGTGTGTGTGTGTGGCGGCGGGGGGGGGGGTATTGTTTTGTTTTTTTATTTATTAAATTCGAGATGATTGTCTAAAAACAAAAAAAAATAGACCCAAATATTGCCGACCACTTTGACTCTGATCCACCTTATACAGAACTTTAAATGTACATGCTTTCAATTAAATCGCAAAAAAATACGAATTTCATCCACAAATCAGATGGAAAATCATGATTTCGTACCTCGTTTTGTAACCCCGAACTTTTCTTCGTAATAAATGGATGAAGACCCGCCGCTTATGTCAATGACAACACATGAAGTGATGACGTCAGCACCAAAAAAACCTTCGTAGTTCGTACTGGTGTAGCAATATAGCCGTGGTGACATTGTTTTTAAAGATTATAGACAATTAATGAGGAGATAAGATATAGTTTTATGTTTCTAACATATTCACATATGCAGGTGTGTACTGAAATCAACTAACATTTGATTGACATATTGTTATATAAAAAAGGGTTATAGAAACAAAACATAGCTGGTTCTATATGTCAACAACATGATAACAGATATCTCATGCGCAATTTCTAGAGTAAATTTCCATAACCATATAAGGGTGTGTTTTGACGTCATTGGGCTCAATTAACCAATCTCTCTAATTATTTAAATCATGTTTGACCAATTAGATAATTGAATGTCCAAAACCAGTTTAGGATACTCGTGAGAATTCAGCAGACTTCGATTAGATTCCAGAGGGTTACCATCTAAGAGTCATAGGCACCGCGAGGTGTCTAGGTTGAGAAGAGTTTAGTTAGTATTGACTATAATTGTAATATGTACTATGCTTGTATGTATATGCTACATAAAAGGTAAAAACGAACTGCTGCATTGTTATAACTGAAGAAGACAAACGTCTTAAGAAACCAGTAAGAAGTAAACACAACGTGAAGGAGAAGCAAAGACGATCAGAGATAAATTCTAGACGATCACAAAGCTACGAAAATATGTAGTAAGAAAAGATGCATGGGTCATACGTAGGATGTGGCGACCGGTTACCCATAGACGCTCTCCACGTCAGACAGAAAGACCCATGGTATTACACTGGTTGCGGAACCTCTCTATTGACCCACTGTTTTCACCAAAGTCAATTAAATAAAAATAATTCCTTTTTAATAAAATGAAAGTTACTTTTAATAAAAAAAAGAAAGAAATAAACTGTTCTTTGAAATTAAAAGAAGTATGTCCTTTTTAACTGACCAATCAAATTCATGTAAAGCGATATCTTCTAAAGAGTTATCGTAATAGATTATCAAATTTATCACACATGCGATATCTATTGTAGAATGTGTTATTGGCGGATAAAACATCAATTGACTAATGACATAATATGTGCTATATCTGAATATTGTTTGTATGTGTATCCTTTCTAGGCCGGAGAAGTATTATCAAGTTGAGAGTGGTATTTGAAGTCTGAAAATGGCTACAGAAGATATTATATATGACGTCATTGTAGTAGGAGCCGGTATAGAAGGGTCGGCTACAGCATATCAACTTGCTAAACGAGGTCAATCCACACTTCTACTAGAACAGGTTAGCTAAAAAAAACAAACCAAACAATGAACTTTATTGATTTAAAGATACATAAGATTGGGAGATTAGATATAGAGCTGACAGTTGTAACTATAACTAGATAATATAAAGGGAGTTTGCTGAAAATTTCAGTCAAATTGATCCACTCCAAACCGAGATTTTAGCCATTGCATTTTCGGACTAGCATGGATCATCATTTCTTAAGTCGGTACGATTAAACCATAGTCTCGATTATCCAATTAATGATAAAATCATGAATGAAAATCTAACAGCAAATCGGAACCTAATCCAATAAACATCACAGACTAGCGATGGCATCGAGAGTTGATTATTGTATAGATAAGTTAATGTATAATTAATAATTTAGATAACATTTAAGGCCTAAAGAAAGAACTGGACGAGGATGATTTAGCTCTTGCATAATGTATGTTTAGTAAAAGATAAAATGAAATGGAATAGTGTTAACATCCCACTACTCTCCTCGGGCTGGATATACGTCATACAACGTACTATGGGGGAAAATTTGCCCAGACTCTTACATCAAATTCAAATTACCAAGAAGAACTTGGCAATGTGTAAACTGGATAGGCAACCCTACTCCGTGTCACGCACAAGCGGGGAATCGAAACCACGCCATTTGATTCAATGACAGATCTTATGTTGCATCGCGTACGCCTTTACCCACCGGCGACCCAACCCCTTGTAAAAGATAATATAGTATTGTCTTGCGAACTTGATTTTGATCCCCGGTTGGATTTTGGTAAACGAAATAAAAGTACCGATTTAATTATGTTTGTTGTTTTGTAGACGGAAATGAATTAAATGAAATGGGGTTTAACGTCCTACTCTTTTGCACCTAACCTGGGCTAATGGAAGAGATGGCCTGGCAAGGAATAAAGGGGGCATAAACGAGGTCCCATGGACTCATTGAGTGGCTTAGTCTCGCTGCATGGGCAAACTTGCTCCCTATAGCACTCTGTTTGATGTATGTCCGTCTTTATAAGCCAAGTCACAGTATGGTGTTTAAGCTCATCAGCAGTAAAAATAGATATGATAGCAGACGTGTAATATGTTCACATTTCAATAAAGGTACTACTATATTCAAACCTGGAAATAACGGTTTTATACGTACCTGACAAAATGTCAGACACCATTTTTAACTTAGCCTAAGACATGTATTAATAATATCATTAAAAAGGACAAATAATTCCTGTAAAATTGACAGACACGAGACAGATGCCTTATTTCCAAGCTTGACTATATATTATAACACGTCAATATAGTTATGATAACACATGCACGTGTAATATTTATATGTTTCAATAACAGTATAATTAACCATGCATACAGCTAGCGATTAATTGACCACCGATAGAACACGCGTGATATGTATACATATATATTTATTTGCAATAGATGTGGGAGCTATCATGTCTTAAATAAATAATCATTATCAATATTTTATTCTGTCTTGCATATAAAATATATTTGGTAGCCTTTTTTATAATTCAATACATCAAGCCTTACTTTGTCAGAAACATCCACAATCAGATTTACACACAGATGCTATTTCGTTTCGTTTTTATAGTTCGAAGTTTCGTTTTACTTGTCTTTACTACATACGGATATGAAAGACTTGCTATCATTGGCGTGTTCTGAATGGTGTGGGGTATTAGCCAATTAAACGGTCTGTTACGGCGAGCTTTATGTGTGTTTTTGCACGGAACTAGTAACATCAATGCTGGTTAATTAATAACATGTTTGGCGTCATAAGGTAAAAGGCCGTTCGTATGACCTCTGACGTGCAGTGTAGACCATCGAAAGTATAAACAAACAAAACGAAATAAATATCTGTACGAGAATGCGGGCTTTTAAGGATTTCTCGAGTTAAAGGAATGGTCTTATGTGGCGAAACCATGGCAACACAGCAGCGGATTCAGGACTTGCAGAACTAAAAACCTGACAAATCGCCACTACCATTGCCGATCTTACCCTTCCTCGCCATTTCAACCAAACCCTTTTATTTGTGTTATTTTCAGTTTCCCCTACCCCACTGTCGGGGCAGTTCACATGGACAGACTCGTATAACACGGCGAGCCTATCCCCAGGCCATATATTCTGCTATGATGGGGCAGAGTTTTGACGAGTGGGCTATCCTAGAAAAGGAAAGTGGTGAAAAGTTATACCGGTAAGTCTGTACAGTATGCCGAGCGACGATCTGTTCCTTGAGACACATTACCCCGGCTATCTCGCAAGAGAATGTGGCGAGTTAGAGTCTGTTCCTTGAGACACAATACCCTGGCTATCTCGCAAAATAATAAACAGTGATGCGTGAAGATCATTATATGTGCACAGAAGTAAATTACTTCATAGCATTGACGGGTTTATTTTGACGCCTAAGTCTCCATTTTACCACAATTCCAATTCAAATATGTTTGTTTCCAGTGCGTAATATTTTTATCAGAATATCATTAATAGTTTTCGTCTGGCATATAACATCGACACTGTCCAAAATATCAGCTGTATCTTTCGTCGATTGTCTCCCTTATGGGTGTTTTTGCATTTTAAGTATCCCAGTGGTTCCATTCCGTTCACCTACACACATTATCTGCCCTTGATCGTACCTTGATTCTACGAACCAATCAAAAAACATCTTACTAACAATCTTAGCCTCATTGTTTACGTTCACAAGTACAGCGATGACATCGAGAGTCTGGTATGTTTCGGATAAATTAATTAATGCCTAATTAATAATTTAGAATACAATTACATTTTATGGGATGAATAATGGTTTTCTTTGTACGGTGCGATCGCACACACGTTTTACGGGTCCTGATAGTATATTCTTACTTGAAAGCATGCCAGCCTTGGCTTACTTATTGTAGATATTGTTTAAGGCTACAATTTCATATTTTTATGCTATATGTTTAAATGTATAAAAATAAAGCCTTAAAATAGATGGTATCTATAAACACCCCTACTTTGTTAAAGAATAATCCTATTAATCCTATAATTCACTATTGTCAGTTGAGAAATTGGCAAAAATATCATTTTCATGGCGGGAATAGAAAAAACAGGGGAGGTAATTGTGTCATTATTTCCGGTGTATATGATTTATAAGAGTGGGAAATAATGCGTATGGTCGTATAATAGTGAGTTGACAACCTTTTGAGCAAAAGACAACGAAACAATTATGTTTTGACCTTCTTAGAAAATATGCAATTCTCGCTTTAATTTGTTTCAGAAATTGTGGAACTCTCGTGGTATCTCCACCGCCCATGCTGGGACTAGTTGAAAGGGGGTTAAAGGTCAATAAAGCTCCGTACAGATCACTCACAGTTCCAGAGCTAAAATCCGAATTCCCTAATATTACACTACCGGATGATTATGTGGCTTTATACGACTACCAAGGTGGAATACTTCACGCTGATAAATCACTGATAGCCTTCCAGGTGAAACATCTAAATTCACTTCTTGGCGAAATGCAACACCAAATTTACCGAACTCTTTGAACGTCGTATTAAGATTTGTTAACAGGTTTCTCTGTGTGTGAGAGAGAGGGGGAGAGAGAGAGAGAGAGAGAGAGAGAGAGGGAGGGAGGGAGGGGGTAGATAGAGATAGAGAGAGAGGTGGGGTTTAACGCCAACTCGCCACTGTCTGGGTCATTTAGGGACTGACAGTTGGTTCAGTTTTATTTCAATAATGTAAAAGCGCATAGGGATCTTTAGTAGTGGGAGGGAAACCGGAGGACCCGGAGGTTAGCGTACTCCAATGCCACGTGACACAATGACAGACCGCCTGATCCAACGCGAATGCATAACTCAAACATAATGACTTTTCGGGAACTGTTACCGGCTCACAAGTGCCAACACGAACCAACGTGTATTCAAGCTCTTTGGAGAATATTATGTTATCTTCTGATTCAGGACCAGTTTAAGAAATATGGCGGAACCTTACGTGATGGTGAACAGGTTAATGACGTAATACCAGGAGATATAGTTACCCTGAAAACCACAACTGGTAATCTCTTTAAAGGACGAAATATTATTCTAGCTCTAGGTCCATACACCAATAATTTACTGGCTAAAACTGGACTCCAATTACCTCTCAAGGTAGGTCGATACTGTGTTAGTCTGTCTCCAAAAGAAGCTATAGATATACACACTGACAGAAAAGCATCCTCAGCAGTCAACAGTCAAACGCCGTAGCTCCTAACGCAGTACATACTTGTATTTTTTGTATAAACGATATACTAGAGACTTTGGATAACTTTGAAAGGGCCGTCACTTTGTTTTCCGTTTTGGATAATGTGGGATGTTTAAGTACGACATTCGTCTCCAATTCTACCACTTACAATATTATTCCAGAACACACTGTTCTGGTTCCTTTAATGAGTCAATCTGATTAAAATATAGATCCTATTTCGTTTCGTTTTTTAATGTTCAAAAAAAAATTCTTGTCTCTACTACACTGGGATCTGGAAGAAGTGTTGTATTACTGGCTTTTCCTACACAGTGATCTGGAAGAATTGTTAAGTTACCGGCGAATTGGTTAAAGTGAGGGATAACCGAATTAAACAGTCTTTTACGTCGACTTCATGGTGTGTCCTGCACGGAACCTTAGGTAAACCAATAGAAACGCCAACGCTGATTGATTAATAAATGCTTGACGTCATCGGGTCGAATACAACATATCGGGTCTTCATGTAGTGTAGGCCATCGAAAGTATACAAAAAAAAAACGAAACGAAATATAGATCTGTATTTTATCAGATTACGGATGGTTTAGGGTATGGGGACTAATCCTTTTCTTACATAAATCTAGATCATATTTGTTGATCAATTCGAATATTGAATGAATCGATGTCTTTTTTTGTCTATGGTTTAGCCTATTAGAGTACCTGTACTGTACTGGAAAGAAAAGGTTGCTGGGATGTACTCATCTGATAAATTCCCGTGTTATATTGATCGAACTGGTTCTGAGGGTGTATCCATTTACGGTTTACCAGCTCTCGAATATCCGGGGTTAGTCAAGGTAAATACTAATGTCTTAAATCATATCCAACTTTGGCGCTAAACACAGAATCATATGACTCCTTGCCATTATCCAAGGCACCTTTAAAATCGTAAAAGTTGAAAACGAATCAGAGGTAATGGTACAGACGTTCCCTTCGGTGCCAAGGAATAATATTGCAGACTAAAAGGGTGCCATGGTGGCTGTGTGTGTAAGCGGATGGGGCAAGGGCAGGGAGATTCGATCGAGGCTCAACGAGTTGTGTGGGAAGGAGGAAACCTTGCAAAGAACATGACCTGGTCATGCAAATGTGGTGAACAACCACGTTCCTCTGCTATCTCCAACACCTGACATGCCAACCACTGACATTGGTTTAATTTCTCAACCACTGAAACGAGGTTAATTTGTTACACCTCTGACATTGGATTGTGTCAGCTCCTTGCATCTCCGACGTGCCTGCCAATGACATCGGTGTTCACGCTTACATAATTACGAAATCAACTTCCGTCGAGAAAGCCATAGACAACCAAACGTCCATTTGCATATCCTGGGCTGTTCTTGACTCTTGTATCGCTCCTCTGGATTAACTTCCACATATATTGCCACTGTGCAACCAAGAAAATAAATTCATCAGGATTTTCCAACGTGCTTTCCCCTGTGTATACATTGGCGTGCATGTAAAGATCACTTGGAAGTTTGAATTCGATATAAGTGTAGGCTATGGTGCCATTGCGTGGGCAGAATTCACTGTGTGGCGTTTGTCATTCTCCATTAGCCCAGTTTGGGAGCAGAACAGTAGAACGTTAAACCCAATTACATTTCATTTTCTTATCAAATGATTTAGAACTCTACGTTCTGATATTCCATACTGGATGTACTTTTTATGAGATATTGTTGATTTTATTAGATGTGTTTGCACGATGGTCCCGTGGTGGATCCCAACAAGCGAGAAGTAGCTGATGTCAGCTGGGTTCGAGACAGAATGATGAAATACGTCGCGCAGACTTTTCCATGGTTAGATCCTGTGCCTGCTATAGAAGAAACCTGTATTTATACGGTAGCACTATTTCAACCTTTCTTCTCCTGTCCAGGCTGTTTACAAAGACCATTTGTAGACGACTGAGACCTCACGAATCCCACTGTTGGTTGGGAAGTTCTTGATGATTTTTTTGATGCGGTGTTCCCTTACCATTAATGAAGGACGGTGGGTCTAGCAATAACACCGTCGAGGTCCCATGCATTTGTTGGCGTGTGCGTAAACGAAACATTCATTAGTCGGTTAGAAACCGTTTAACTCCATTTAATTCTTAGGTAAGGTCAAAGGTCAGGCTTTATTGGGGTTATTTTTACTTCAATTTAATAAAATCCTTTTGTTTCATTTCTAGAATTCACCAGATACACATCTGTTCCTTGATCGCCATCCAAAATATGAAAACATCATCATAGCGGCCGGTTTCTCTGGTAAGGTTTTACTGTTTCGTTATTCATGCGATATCATTGAGGATATCTGACTCGCTGCCTTACCGTGACCAGTTGTTTGTATATGATTTCATAAATGAACGCCGCCATATATTTTTACAGTATGTAATCACCAGTGTGATGGATAGGACGTAAATATCGTTGAAGTAATATCATCTTCCTTCGCAATTAAAAATCGATGGGTGGTAGACATATTATGAACTGTTACCGTCCATGACGTCATCGCCGCAATCTTCGAATATTGATGTCCCACAAAGTTATGAACGCATGCCAAATGTCGATGGCGGAGGCTTACACATTTGTTGGAGACCATCGCCCCATTCGCACATCAAGTCAATGTATCCTCGGAAAGGTCAATTATTAAGCCGTCTTCTACTCTGTTAATTTACATTTTACTTTTTATTATTTTCACAACATTTATCTTTAATTGTTTCTTCCAGGCCATGGATTCAAGCTAGCACCTCTTGTAGGAAAAATTTTAAGTGATTTGGTCCAGGGAAAGACACCAGAGTATGATATGGATTGGTTTAAAATTTCCCGATTTGACAAAGGAGGCGAGAACCCTTCATCAAAGTTATAGTGTCCATCTAAAATGATATTGTGCTTGGGCAAGCGCAGTCTGAAATTCTTACTTTCTTTTAAATAATTAACGTAAAATGATTCAAGAAAGAGTCATCTAATAAAGTGTAAACAACCAACGTATCATTTGATTGAAAGAAAATCGATCAAAGCAAAATATCAAATAATTCACTAGAGCATATAAAATAATAATACTCGGGAAAATGAAATGAAAAGGGGTTTAACGCCCTACTGTTCCGCTCTGAACTGGGCTAAGATAAACTCAGGGTGTCTTACAGTAGGCTTAACAATTGAATAATAATTAATATACCCCCCCCCCTCTTCTTGACACAGAAAGATTTGGGATCTAAGAAGAGATTTTTTAAAATATATGGTGCAACTCGTGTGTTGAAAAATACCATGGATTATACAACACATCTATTGCTAATTACAATATTTCTTTGAAAAAAATATTCCACACAAAACCGTGTTGTTGTTAATAGTTTAACGTCCTCTTCCACCTAGGGTGTTATCGCAGACATGTTGTATCAATTTTTTTATATTTTAGCGCACGCACAGGGATCATTTCTGTGGGAGGAGGTACCCATATCCCCAAGCTACATGTGCTCAGACCAGGGATCGGAACCACCACCGTGAGCCAGGGGTCACCGGCCAGCCAGCTCGTCACTCTAGACCACTAGGTGCTTGTGTAATTCCTTAGTCCTCAGATGGTGATTGTGGTCTTCCTTAGATGGTACTTGCGGTCATCCTTGGGTCGGGCTTGTGATCTGAGGTGGTGCTTGTGGTCTTCCTTAGGTGGAGCTTGTTGTATTCTGGTATTTTTGTTTTAAGGGCTAGGGGTTCTTATAGCCACACGAATTTGATTTTATTTACTAAGTGTTAGTGCTATGGTTCGGTATATTTTTTGTGTTAGTGTCTAATTTACTGTGCACTATGGTGTTCGGATCTTTATTTTCACAAACTGTTGTTTTCAATTTTTCAATCTGTTGTTAGTCTAAGCATTGTAAAATCCTCTGGAGTTCAAAATCGAAACTAATATTTTCTTTTGTCATTACAATGAGATCAGAAATGCCCATGATTTGGTTGTTTGAAGTATACTACTCAAAAGAAGTTAGGATCAAACCTTTTTTTCTACCAGGTAATTGTCTATGCACATATCAGATATATATATATCCAAAATTATTAGTACAACCGCAAAGCTGTGCTACTTTGTTTCACAGTAAACGACGAAGAGATAAAAGGTATGCCGACACAAACTGATTTCAACACAGGTTTAATAACTTTTTAACATGTTAAAGTTCTTTTCGTCAGCTGAGTGAACTTGACAGAGGAAGAGCCATTGCGTGGCTTCAACAGGGTTTTACACAGGGGGGGGGGGCACAGAGAATCGGCTGTAGCCAGGGTGTGATTGGGAGACTATGGCAGCGTTTCCAGGCAACCAATTCAATTCAGCACCGCCCACGGTTTCATCAGATCCCCAGAATAGTTGTGTATAAAAAGTGCATATGCTTTGCGTAACAGACTCAACATTGAGACATATTGAACTCATTCTGACCAAAAGTGTGCTTAAAAGTTTTGATTTACATGTTCCCTGTGTCTAATAAAATGTCAAACAAAAATAATTGGTTGACCCGTAACTTCTTTTGAGTAGTATATATATAGTTCGATTTCTCGTTTTGGATGACTATATCTGACCAATGACCGTTAATTCTTTTCCTAGCCGTGCCTGTGTTCCAGTGGTTGGAAATCAATTGGCTGTAGCTGTTGATGTCAGTGCAAGCCGGGGGCCTGGGGAGGTAGCATCTAGTCGTCCGCAGGGGATTAAACACCAAGCTCCCGCATACACACAGGGATGTATGTAAAATCACGCACGCTCGCCATTTTTCATGTTTAGTAACCGGGGCAACTCTTTTGTATGACATTTTACCTTGAACGCTACATTGCGAACGGACACGAGATCAAATACGCCTCTTAATCAATCCCCACGACTCCAATCCCAAGCTGTATTAAGTCTGGCAATAACAAAACATCTGACGCACAATTCCAAATATTAGACCAACTTTAATACACAATTGACATTATTCACACCTTGCATAAATGAAATCGATTACCATCCTCATCTGATTTATGACCCACAGATGGTCGACATTGGCACTGGCTTGACACGACCAACGGCAACGCGAAAGTCATTAGTGAAGTCATTAATCATCACAGCTTCTTCTTCCCATTAACGAGTCAGCCTCTGTGAGAGTGTAATTGACTCGGGCACATGCACAAACGTATAGGAAACTTCTCTGCAAGCACTTAAAAAGTGGATAGTGTGTACAGATATTAACAATATATACAGGTTAGGATGCGATCTATCATGGTTTGTGCTGTACACAAATTAGCCCTAAATTCTTCTAATGATTCCCCTCCATTATTTGTGATGGGAGTCCGCTCCAGTATCTTACTGATCTTGGGAAGAAGGAATGCTGGTATTTATCTTTCTTGGTTCTTGTTTGTCTAAGCTTGTCGTTTCCCCGGGTTCTGCTACGCCGGCTGTGTACAACTTCTCTGGGTCAATGGAAATCAGTTGGTAATGTATCTTATAGCAGGTGACAAGACTCTGCTTCCACCGTCTGTGTTGGAGAGATTACCATTGGAGGTTGTCTAAAAGTCTTTATTGCGGTTGAAAGCAACGCGGGCTGCTCATCGCTGTACTTGCTCTATTTCTCGTATGGTAGTTATCTGGGACTGGTCTTTCAAGGGCTGACCTGAATTATGTAAGGTCCTTTGTCTAGTAAAACATGTATCGTATAGCAGGTGACAAGACTCTGCTTCCACCGTCTGTGTTGTAGAGATTACCATTGGAGGTGGTCTAAAAGTTTTGTTAAACAGCCGTGGGAGTTGTCTTGGTAGCAGTGGAAAGCAACACGGGCTGCTCATCGCTGTACTTGCTCTATTTCTCGTATGGTAGTTATCTGGTGCGTGTCCCACACTGTGGGACTGGTCTTTCAAGGATTGACCTGAGTTATGTAAGGTCCTTTGTCTAGTAAAACAGTCTGTACTGAAAGCTTAATCTGGTATTTTATTATAACCAGCCGCAACCTCGGGACACATAAGGTCTGGAATATAACACCTGATGGTAGCGGATTGGATAAAAAAATATCTGAGCAATCGGGTCACAGTGCGTGTATGTGGTATCTGGAATTCAACGCTGTACATCGATCTTGCCAAGTACTAAATAAGATCAGATTAAACGAGTATAGTCAATTTGTGTGCGATATCACTTCTGTTGAAGCAGACGTTAAAGCACCAGGTAGTAGTCGATTGTAGTCTATCCAGGCCGGAGAGCTGAGCCGGGAACAAGTCTGCCACCAGACAAAGCACCTGTTAACTAAGTATTATAGAACTTATGTTTAAAGAAGAATAGAAGCATTATACGAAGTTTAATCCAGTCTTGTCGTCAAGAACCTAACATAAAGACCCAATACTATAATACACCTGTATATTACTATGTAGTCTTACCCGGAAACTAGCCCAAATGATTACCCTAACCTACAATCTTACCAACAATCACGTGCCTTAACCTTATTTGCATCTCAAAGAACTTGACAAACATGAACTGGCATTAACAAATAGATTTAACATAATGAATACAACTATGTAAAGAAATATGTGCAGGGATTGAATATATGCACTAGTTATCTAGACCAGGGAAGTATTATCAAGGCGAGAGGGCCGTACTTGAAGTGTGAAAATGGCTACAGAAGATATTTTATATGATGTTATTGTAGTAGGGGCCGGTATAGAAGGGTCGTCTACAGCATATCAACTTGCTAAACGAGGTCAATCTACACTTCTACTAGAACAGGTCAGCTAAACATTACTATATGACCTCATTTGGTTAAAGAAAAAGTGTTGATTTAGTTATGTGTGGTGTGTCGATCTGAAAAATTTGGGGTTGTGGTTTCGATCCCGTTGATTAGGGTAAATAAAAGTGTTGATTTAAGTACATTTAATTATGGGGTTTGCTTTGTAATTTACATTTGGAAGCTGCGGTAGCTTGTTGATCTGGCTTGAGGTCCGGTGTTCCGTCCTGCTGTTGATCAAGAAATGCCAAGGAGATTTTCTTGTCATATACACAGGACGGAAGGGATGGCGAACATCCAAGTCTAGTGTACACACTGGCGTGCATGTAAGTGAACCTTTAACAGTTTGCATTCCAAAGGTCCCCCAGAGCAAACTGTATGGCGTATGCCCATATTCACTGTTCCGGTTGAGCAGACTGGTAGGGCATTAAACACCAGTCCATTCACTGTTCCGGTTGAGCAGACTGGTAGGGCATTAAACACCACTCCATTTCATTTATATGCATCTAATTCAATTCTCTACATATTAATTTCCACGGGAATCACACTCTTCTGTATTATATCAATAGATTCCTCTTTTATTAAGACATGTCAATACATATGTAATATGTATATGATCAATAACATTGGCCAATAACAGTATAATAGATAGAAAGATCTCATGATAGGATGTCAGTAGTTGGGATAAAACACATGTGAGGGTTATCAAGTCTTGAAGGGACAGTGTGGAAGATTAGATAAATAGCTGGCAGTTCTCGTTCTCACTATAATAGTTAAACTACTAGATCATGTCAACGGCATATGCTGAAAATTTCATTTCAGTCACACTGCTTGCCTCTGGACAGAAATATTAGCGATTTAATATTAATCCTAGCCTCGATCATCATTACTAAAGTCGGTGCGATAATAAAAACATTATCCATTTTATGATTTAATCATTAATAAACGTTTAGCAAATCCAATGAAAATCCGATGCATAAGATTACAGCGAGAGTTGATTAAGGTCTTTTCATGTTAATAAATGGGGGGTTGGGATGGCCTAGTGGTCTAGAGTGCCGCGCTTCGACCTCTAGCTGGTCGGTCACCTCTGGCTTGCGGCTGTGGTTTCGAGCCCTGGTGTGAGCGTATGTGACATGGAGATAGGGGCGCCTTCTCAACCTCGTGGGTTTCCTCCGGGCACTCCGGTTTCCTCCCATTGCTAAAGACCCCTACGCGCAAGTGAATTATTGAAATAAAATTAAAAACCATGTTAGTCCCGAAATGACCTAGTTGTGTCGAGTGGACGTTAATCCCCATTCTCTCTCTGTTAATAAATGCCTAATTGATAGTTTACGTAACATTTAAGGCTTAAAGGAGGACCAGCAATTTACCTCATGCATAACGTATGTTTAAATAAACGCACATCGCCAATATATTTACCTATGCATATAGCATACGTTTGATAATAATTCTATAATTCAATTTATGTATAACCTTGTAACAAATATCATTGTTTCGATTATTTTGAGATTTATTAGTTTGTCCTGAAGGGTAGAAGATTGCTGATTTCTAGTGATATTGTTTGGAGTAGTGTCGCTAAATCGTTTTAACTCAACACCACATTCAATATATGTTTGAACAAAATCCTGAGAAACCAAGTGCTTTTGATTCTTTTATCCCCCTTCCTGAGAAACCAAGTGCTTTTGATTCTTTTATCCCCCTTCCCGTTCTATCCCTTGCTAGATCTTTCTATTAGAGCCTATTGTTTTGTTATTTTTTTTTAAGTTTCCCCTACCACACAGTCGGGGCAGTTCACATGGACAGACTCGTATAACACGGCGGGCCTATCCCCAGGCTATATATTCTGCTATGATGAAACAGAGTTTTGAAGGGTGGAATATCTTAGAGGAAGAAAGTGGTGAAAAGTTATTCAAGTGAGTCTTTAAGAAGGCGTTACTTTTAAATATTCTGATGTGGTAACATAAAATAAACCAAGTAAGAACAATCCAAATCCATTAGACAAATGTGATAGAATACATAACTCTTTTTTTTATTTAAAAGATATTTAAATACTGGCGAACATAAAGCTCTACATATGAAAGTCATTTAGTTAGATATGGTAACGTCTATCTAAAGCTGTTCCCACTAGGCCTCAGAAGACCTCAAGACCTCACTAACCAGGTCTGAGAGCGGATCGATTTCAGCTGTTCCCCCCGAGACCCAATTACTACTACTACTACTTGGTGTTTAACGTCTGCTTCCACATAAGTGATATCACAGACAAGACTTAGGAGAGCCGAAGCTGATTCCTGTTTTTTAGAATATGATTTTGCAATCTTTCCATTTAGCTTTAAGCCATGGATTGGGTTTAGTGGGCGAGACCCAATTCTCAACTATACTTTTTTATAATGTGGAGGGACATCTGTCACATGATCTCGGCAGACAATCCTGATTGGTTTTCATGTGATATAAACAATTAAGATGATTGGATAACTCGTACTCACATTGAGATTGATTGACAGCTAGGGAACGCAGTTAAAATGGCGTTGATAATCAGAACAATGACAACTAATTATTAAGATTCACACATCTTAACTCTAGACGATAAGAGTCAATACCTTTTATTTTTAAATCTTATATCATGTAACTCTTTAAAGGCATGCCGAGTATACAAGTTTTTACAACATATCACCTCGTACATAATACTACGTGAGATTGATTGACAGCTAGGGAACGCAGTTAAAATGGCGTTGATAATCAGAACAATGACAACTAATTATTAAGATTCACACATCTTAACTCTAGACGATAAGAGTCAATACCTTTTATTTTTAAATCTTATATCATGTAACTCTTTAAAGGCATGCCGAGTATACAAGTTTGTACAACATATCACCTCGTACATAATACTACGTCATATACTTCACACCTGGTACAGATTGAAGGCATCTTCCATAATACTACGTCTGAAACCCCACACCTGGTACAGATTAAAGCTTGCAATTAATCTCAGGCGCGGATACAGAGGGGGGCGCACCCGGCGCACGCCCCTCTATTTTTTTGCTGCGGCGAACAATTTTTAGCTCCATATATCCTCGGGGAATAGGAGAACAAAAACAGTTTAGGCTGGAAATCGTAATTTACAGTACAAATATGAAATTAGTCCCTGTGGGAATTTTTGTCCACTCAAAAATCATGGGCCGGGCTTCGCACTCCCATGTGAGTGCAGCACGAACCCCTTTTCCGAAAATCCTGGATCCGCCCCTGAATCTGTCACTTAACATTGCCCAAAGATGGGATAGAATGTGTAAAATATTAAATTAAAATATGGAATCAAAATACAATATTTTTTTAAATCTCGGATGATATTGTATTACACAAAATTCGAAGACCTCAAAAAACGGTATAAGCAAAATAGTGTAATCAGCAAATGGACTGTTCATCGTGAACAAAATACACGACAAACAGTGGTAACCAGTATCCAGAAGAGTAAGCTTACCCTGCCAGGCGCCACTGCTATAGTTGCATCCAAGGCATTAGACGAAATCTCGGTAAAATAACGTTAAGTGGTCAATGGACAATCCGTATGCAAAATGCACGTGGTGAACCATCTTTACGAATGTAGTAGACATAGCTAGGCAAGATAGTATACGCGTGAATAAAATATATCTAGAATAATAGCCGGAAGAGACATGTTGTATTTACTAATCAATGTGACGGCCATAAAGCTTTTAAAAGACTTTTGTAAGTTTAGTGGGTAGTTGAAGCTTAGATGACAAATGCCTCACCTAAGAGTCAAAAGCTCTGGACAACAGTTGAGAATTAGTTACCTGACAACTGGTAACAGATTAAATTTACAAATCCAGTCCAATTATTTCACGCAAAATCTTCTTTTACTGTCCATTTTACGAGACGTCCAAAAATTCATCGCCGACAAGCAACCAAAACCCATACTTAAACCAGTAATGATCTATTTGAACTTCGGCAAATTCAAAAAGCTAACAGAATTCCACATGCGAAAAAACGCAACACAATTTATATGGAAACAATCACTGATTTATACCTATTATTGTTTTCCATAACAATCGTGTCCTGTTTTCAATGTGCCCAATCGATAAATATCACTCAAGCATTTGAGGATTCCGCGTAAAACGAAATCTATCTTTTATTATCCTTTTATTTTTAATATCAATTCATTTATTTTGTTATTGTAGTAATCTTAGTTGTCCTAAAGCGTTAATGTTTTGTAATAAGGGTCAAATCTTTGATAATTCATATATTTGTCAACAGTTGACGAGTTTTAATCCAGGAGATTTCGGTAAATTTAAATTCAAAGTGCTTGTTACCTGAGCTCAAATATACTATTTAAATCACAATAGGAATAATATTTTTCTGTTGGCATAAACCATGGACACTGTCAAAAATACCAGTTGAAACTTTTATAAATTTCACCTGTAAATTTTTTCCAGTTGAGTGAAGCTCGTATCTTTACAGAACCTTCGTGCGGAACTGCCGGGTAACAGCTGTCTCTTGGCCCATTCGCTTGATCTGATATGTGGGTCTTGTCCACGGGTTGGCGCGTATGAGAAATAGCTTGATTTAGCGTGTGCTCACTTCGAATTGATATCGTGGACTATTACATTTTTAGGTGCTGAATGTCTATAAAAGAGATGATAGTTGTTTCCTTACGTGCAGTGCGGTCAAATCCATGTTTTAGGGTTCCGAATCCTGGTTTTATTGCGTCAATCATCCATGTAAATATACACATTTTCATACATTATTTTCAGGCCTTTGAGTTTTAATTTTTATGAGAAGTGTGATAATAGAACATTAATGTTAAACTTGTTTCAGAAATTGTGGATCACTTTATGTATCTCCACCATCCATTCTAGAACCAGTTGAAACGGGGTTAAAGGTCAACAAAGCTCCATACAGATCACTTACTTTAGAAGAGCTCAAATCCGAATTCCCTCATATTACAGTGCCGGATGATTATGTGGGTTTATACGACTACCAAGGCGGAATACTTTATGCCGATAAATCACTGAGAGCCTTCCAGGTAATGCATTTGAATTCAATTCTCAACGATCCGATGGCACAAAAACTCAAATCAAGAATAAGCGGGTGAAATCACGTACGTCACAGCGCGCGTTATGTAGTGTGCACAATTAAAAAAAAATAAAACGAAAAAGATAAATGTGAAAATATATACCAAACTTGACTTCTCCTTTTCCTAACTTCGATCTGGTTGAAATTCAATATTTTGACTTCACGTGACGTTTTCTGATAGTTAAAACTTGTGAAACCACATTGTTATCAATCTTTGTTTATATAGCAGTTGGATCTGCTCCGATATTCCATCAGTATAGGAATATCGGAGCAGATAGTCCATAAATTATTAGTGTGCATAATCGTCCATTTAACAAGCATTCCGGGTATTTGAAGCAGAGAGGATGACGCAAAGACGCGCTTTGTGTCATGACTTTGAATCTGTACGTCCCCTTCTACCTTGGCTCTGAAATGCATTAAATATTGACTCCTCCACACTGACCAGGGATTGAGAATCAAGACATTAATATTGGGTTTTTGTGCTTTGATTTGTTATTTTTCTGATTCAGGAACAATTTAAGAAATATGGTGGAACATTACGTGATGGTGAACGGGTTGATGACGTAATACCAGGAGAAATAGTTACCTTGACAACCACGACCGGAAATCAGTATAGAGGACGAAATATCGTGCTAGCTCTAGGTCCATACACCAATTATTTACTGGCTAAAACGGGACTTCAGTTACCTCTAAAGGTAGGTCGGCACTTTGTCTCACCAATAAAATATGAATTAGAACACGGATATAAAAGCTTCTTCCATGGTCAATCACAGTAGTTTGGATTTATTGTACAAATAATTTACTGACTGACAAGGTAGGTCTGCACTCTGTCTCCTCAATAAAATATGAATTGGTACACGGACACAAAAACCCCTTCCATGGTCAATCACCATAGCTTAAATTTATTGTACAAATAATTTACAGGAGACTTTGGGACTTCGGTCGTCGTTGTTTTCTTATTTGGTACTGTAATTATTCAACTGACTTGGTGGCCCCTTTCCACATCTTACCGAATAAGTCTGGGACAAAATGTTCTGTTCCTCTGACTAGTTCGGATAAATCGATGTATTGTTAAAATATGTACCAGACATTTGCGGGAGTAAAGCGAAGCTGATTTGATTGTTGTTAAATACAAACCTTCGCAATTAAGTCACACAAGAATGTTAAATAATTTCCTTTTCTTCGATTTTTTCATTTAGTCATTAGACACCTCATAGAAGTATTTCTATGGGGCGTAATCTCGCTTGGGAGAGATTTGGGAAGTTGGCATGCGCATTGCCAGTTTTGACCAGTGTGTCCGGTTCCAGTTTTTTTTTAAAATCAACAGTCTGTGACTGACAGTTGGACAAGACTTGTGGGATATGTCTAGTTTTGTTCTTCGGGTCCCTTGTTATCAATGGGACTGACACGCGTTATGGTACACGAATGGTAAAATGTGCATATTGTCTTAAATATTGGATATCAGAAGCCCATCTATTCCCGGTAAGACCACAACATCAATGTTGATTTAAATTGACAAATAATTACGTTTTCAATGTTAGTCCCAAAATAACCTGGTCTGTGTTGAGTGGACCTTAAACCCCATTTCTCTCTCTCTCACGTTTTCAATGTGGAAGACTTTGGATGATATTGATATCGAGACTTATCTACTTACACGAATCGATGTATTGTTGTTTGATTTAGGTGGTAAGGATATCTGTACTGTATTGGAAAGAAAAAGTTGCTGGGATGCACGCAGCTGATAAATTCCCGTGTTTTTTTGATCCGATTGGTTCTGAAGGAACACCCATTTACGGTTTACCCAGTGATGAGTATCCGGGGTTAGTCAAGGTAAATACACGTGTAGATGCCGAGTTGGTGAAAACTAGTTCGATGATTTTCACTTCACTTAAATATTCACATGACACCGCTATCTTACTATCTAGTCTCTTTTCAACATATCTGTGGACGATTTTGCTTGTGGACGACTTCACTGGTACCCGTTCCATACGCGATGGATGAAAACACATGATATGTCTTAGTGATTCAGAGTATGATCCGATAGTTTATACTGGGTGTGTTAATTCTTGTATGAGATATGTAATATTCCATACTGGATGTGTTGTATAAGATATCTGATATTACATAAAGGGTGTGTTGTATGAGATATATGATATTCCATACTGGATGTGTTGTATGAGATATCTGATGTTCCATACTGGGTGTGTTATATGAAATATCTGATATTCCCCTCTGGATGTGTTAATTGTTTTATGAGATATCTGATATTCCCTTCTGGCTGTGTTAATTGTTGTATGAGATATCTGATATTCCATACTGGGTTTGTTGTTTTATTAGATGTGTTTGCACCATGGTCCCGTGGTGGATCCCCACAAGAGAGAAGATGTTGATGCCAGCTGGGTGCGAGAGAGAATGATGAAGTACATCGGGAAAACGTTTACATGGTTAGACCCTGTGCCTGCTATAGAAGAATCCTGTATTTATACGGTAACAATATTTCAACCTTTGTTCAGGCTGTAGACAAAGACCACTTTTAGACGACTGAGACCATACGAATCCCGCTCTTGGTTGGGAAGTTCTCTTGGGATTTTCTGATGGAATTCAAAATAATAATAGGCAGGAGCGTTGCTGTCCGAACATGCCTAACTTCTTCATTTGCCGATAAGAGTTTTTTTTTACGTTAATTTAATAAAATTATTTTGTTTCATTTCTGTTTCTAGAATTCTCCAGACACACATCTGTTTCTTGATCGTCATCCCCAATATGAAAACATCATCATAGCGGCCGGTTTTTCTGGTAAGGTTTTACTGTTTTGTTATTCATGCGATATCCTAACGGATATCTAACTCGCTGCCTCAAACATTTTTGGAGAGCGACCCCACCCACACCCAGTCGCCCATCAAGTCAATGTATCCCCGGAAAGGTCAATTACCTTATTAATATGAATTTTAATTTTAATTGTTTTCACAAAATTTATCGACTGTTTCTTCCAGGCCATGGATTCAAGCTAGCACCACTTGTAGGACAAATTTTAAGTGATTTGGTCCAGGCAAAGACACCAGCGTATGATATGAAATGGTTTAAAATTTCCAGATTTGACAAAGGAGGCGAGAACCTTTCATCCAAGTTATAGTGCCCATCTAGAATGTACTTTCCTGCTTTATTTAAAGCCCCAATAACACTCTTGTTGTAACTGAATAATATGTCCCAATCTTCATTCTGGTCAACAAATCGTATTATTTTAAAATATTCCAATTAAATGATGTTATAAATTTCATCTTAACACACCTAATTTAAAAAATTGGAAAAATTCAACCAATTGATTTGAAAAGTCAAACGTAAACCTTTCCAAATGTGACTTGGATTTTAAAATATTTTCGAACCCTCTGGACAAATAAAATAGGTTGTAATGGATAATTTACACAACAGGTAGGACACTTAAACATCTAGTACTTAGAATAAGGGTATTATTTATTTTCTGGAGCTACCAAGACAGCAAGAATGTTATTGTCCCTTTAAAATAATTAACGTAAAAGGATTCAAGAAAACGCGATCTAACAATGTTTGAAATGAAAAGGGGTTTATCGTCCGACTGTTTTGCTCCTAACCTGGGCAAATTTTGAATAGTATAAGTATTGTTGTTGTTGATAATGGTGTTTATAGCAGACATGTTGTATTACTATTTTATATCTTAGCGCACGCACAGGGGTCATTTCTGTGGGAGGAGGTGTCCATATCCTCAAGCTATATGCGCTCAGACCAGAGATCGAAACCACCACTGTTAAACAGAGGTAACCTACCAGTCACCGAGACACTCTAGGCCACTTGGCGATTCCTCTACTAAATCAAACCAAAGCTCCAAATCTGGCCTTCTCATATCAATGAGCCTATACCAAACTATTACATAGGACACAGCGCACCAAATCTCTTCCTCCGCCGTCGGTCGCGAAAGTTAATTTTTAATCTTACTCCCCCCATCTTTTGCAAAGCAGTTGTCGTTGACTTTTCTGAGTAGAATTGATGCAAAGGGTTTGAAAATACATGTTCAGACAAATTTTTGTGAATGTTCATATTCATGATTCTGAAGCGAAAGGAGAGTTGAGGGTTGGTTTGGTTGAAATGTAAGGCCGTAAACCTTTACTTTCAGTTTGTGTATCTCTAATTGTCCATGGTGCACCACATACGTGCTTATGAGCAAGTGGTTGCCTTACGTTGCTCTATCTAGAATCGAAAGCGTTCTACCCAACGAAATTTAGGAAAGAATCAAAGCCGGTCTGAGAGACGAGAATTAACATTAATGGGGAAATTATTGGTGATCTGTGGTCATGTGATTATGAAGCGTTCGGTCAAAGAACATGGTTGACCTGCTGCCTTGTGTTGGTGAAGTTATTCTGGGCCAGTACTTTACTTTGTAATTGATCAAATATAATCGTGGTGTACAGTGTAAGACATATAACACTCGGTGATGGAAATGCGGTAACTAAAGTTTTAAGGAAACTACAATCGCAGAAATGTTCACGCATTTCCGCGTGTTCTCACTACCAGAAATATGCCACCCAGCCCTTGCATCGTCCTCTACATACCCGCAAATCTCCCGTCTCCAACCCTAAGCTGGATTAAGTCTATTATGTGGCTTCTCTGACAAGTTTCTTAGGCAAAAATGGTCTGCGATAACACCCGAGGTGGAAGGGCGACGTAAAACACTAGGAACGACCGAAAGAACAAACGACTGTACCGGGGATTAAAATGTTGATTGGGTTTTCAGCTTTAGAGTGCACACCATCAAAGTATTCCGGACCCGAAATGGGAAAACGATTTGCCCCGAGATACGTAAATCTCTTCATGGCGGAGTGGGTAAGGGAAATTAAAACAAATTTCTATGGACGTTTTTCAGATGATATGCACTTAGAAGACCGACTTTGGATCAGCATGTACGCTGGTATTTAGCAAACAAAGAGAAAGGGTGTACTACAAACACCCTAGCTGAACTTGCCGCCAAAGAAACAAATAATATGCTATCAGCAGTTAAAACCAAATCTTGTGGAAACCCAAGATGTCAAACATGCGAAATCATAAACATATCCGACAATTTCCATAACAAATCATCTGGCACACAATTTACAATATTAGAACAACTTTCATGATGGAGTTCAAACATAATTTATCTAATTTCATGCAGACAATGTGACAAACAATATTTAGCAGAGACTCAATATTTAGGATGGGCTTAATATGTAGGAGAGGCTTAATATGTAGGAGAGGCTCAATATGTAGCAGAGACCCAACATGCACTTCGGAAAATAATTAACGGTCACCGGTCAAACATGGTCACTAAAAATGATAAAACCAACCAAATCACTCCCACCAACCAAATCATGACATTCCTGATCACCTAATTTCATATACACTATGAATTATACCGTCTATCTAGTCTCGAGATTTGTCAAAAGTTGATTATCGATGACTAAGTTATTGAAAGTTAACCTGGTTTTTATAATCATGTTGGGTATTTATTAAACTTAAAACTGCCCGATCACCAGTTGTTGGCAGATAACGCTGGTTTAATTTATCATTTAATCAAATAAATGTGTATGGTGCAGTGGTATAACACGTGTCGATTACGACAGAGAGAGCGAGAGTTTAACGTCCACTCAACACAAACTAGGTCATTTCGGGACTAACATATGGTTTTAATTTTATTTCAATAATTCGCTTGCGCGTAGGGGTCTTTAGCAATGGGAGGAAACCGGAGTGCCCGGAGGAAACCCACGAGGTTGAGAAGGCGCCCCTATCTCCATGCCACATACGCTCCCACCAGGGCTCGAAACCACAGCCGCAAGCCAGAGGTGACCGGCCAGCTAGAGGTCGAAGCGCGGCACTCTAGACCACTAGGCCATCCCCGCACCCCCGATTACGACAGAGACAAGGGGGATTTAACGTCCACTCGACACAAACTATGTCATTTTGGGACTAACAAATAAACACATGGTTCAATTTAATGTCGATAATTCGCGTGCGTGTAGGCGTCTTTAACAGTGGAAGGAAAGTTGGGCACATGAAGAAACCCCACGAGGTTGGACAGGCGACCCTACTCCTAATCACCTATAACTGAGGATTCGAAACCAATAACAGGCTTTATTATATAGTTATTAGGGTTTCACACTGCGTAGCTTGTGTGAAACACTATTGTTTTTGTTAAAATTATTAGGGTTTCACACTGCGAAGCTTGTGTGAAACACTATTGTTTTTGTTAAAATTATTATTCTTATTATTATTATTATTATTCTTCTTTTGTTTTGAGTAGATCTCAGCAACTACGTGTCGCATCGTTACGATTTCTTCGGTTTTACTGGGAAAGTGGGTGTGACTTAGAGGATAAAGCTATTTTGAACGTTCTGCGACAATGCGAAATGTCCGAAATCACCGAAGTTATCGTTTTTACAAATATTGCAGTAATTTTAACAATAATCATGGGATTTTAACTTTCGATACATTTTGGCATAGCTGGAGACAGGGCACATAGCTGCGCTACTTTCGATTTTTGATTTTCGGCAAATCTTCGACGATATTAGGCGCCAAATTTCGGAAATTTAAAATTTTACAAAAAACTTTTTTATTTATGAATATTTTTTAGTCGTGTTGTGCACAGAATTAAAGAGTCGTCTGACTTGCGCAAAAATGTTAAAAAATTTTGTCTCAGTAGTTTTCCTTGGCCTCCATTGGCTAATTCAGTTTTTCAGTCCTAGATTAATTTTTTATTGTTCGATTTGTATAAAACAAAGTTCATATGCTTCGTTGTCTCAATTGTCATTTTTTTTATTACCAAAAGTATTATCGGTCGGCACCGGAAGTGGCATAATTTTACCAAAAACTACAATTTTGACAGTTAGGTACATTTTTTGAAAACAAATATTATTTTTTTGAAAAATTATATGACTCAAAGAGTGTGTCCTTTAAAGGCGCAAAAAATGTCGGAAGCAGTTTTTTTAATTTCTTTTTCATTTTCTAGCAAATTGGATTAAGAGGTGAAAAAAGGCGTAAAATTGACCTATTTACAACTCATTCAGGCTTTTCAGATTTTAAAATATTTTTACGTAACTTTTATAAACTTGTAGCTATAATCCATACGAAGAGAATGTATGTGAAAATTAATTTGTAATATAAGCAGTTGCCGAGAAATAGGCATTTTTGCATGAGTCACTTTTCACGTAATTTTGGCTGTAAAAGAATCAATTATTATTCAATTTTCAATTTTCTTTCGCCATTGGATGCCTAATGCCATAGTGGACTATGTCAAACCATTTTACCCCTTGCGCTGCCACCGGAAATGACGTCATTTGCTCAAAACTTAAATTTTAGCCTTCAAAAAACAATATTTTATTCAAATGAGTCCTATTTGTTATTTTTTTCAAATTGTGATATTTGATTCTATTAATCAAATAGATTGAACCCATACGATCATACAGATACCACAAAATGGTTTCTAACTTGTACGGTTGCAGAGAAAAGGGCGATTTTCCTTAAGTCACTTTTCAAGGTTTTTGGTCTATAAAAGTGTCAGTTATTATTCTATTTTCATAAAATTTTCACCATATGATATCTTGTGTCATTTATGATTTCATAGAACTAATTTAACATTTTCAGTATCACCGGAAGTAATGTCATTTTGGCAAAAACTGTATTTTTAGCCTTCAAAACAGACATTTTTTTCAAATGAGTCTGATTTGTAATATATTTCAAATTATGATATTTGATTCCAATCAACAAATGGATTGAACCCATACGATCATATAGATACCAAAAGATAGTTTTTATCGTGTACGGTTGCCGAGAAATAGACGATTTTCTACAAGTCACTTTTCAAGGTTTTTGGTCTATAAAAGTGGCAATTCTCATTCGATTTACATACAATTTTCGCCATTATGATGCCTTATGCCATTTCTGATTTCATAAAACTAATTGAACATTTTCATTATCACCGGAAGTAATGAAATTTTGCCAGGATCACTTACAAGTAACATATATATAAAATGAATTGATATTGCTGGATTTGGTTGATTCTTCGTCCATTTTATTTGATGTTTACAATGCTTATGTGGAAACCTGTTTGATGGTTTCATTGGTATCGGAAGTGACATATGTTTAAGGGTAACGTGGCACCGAAAGTGACGTGGCACCAGTGAAACCCGTCATTCCTGCATGCAGGTCTAGTTATTCTTATTATTATTATTATTATTATTCAGATTCCAATTTGAATAGATCTCAGCAACTACGTGTCGCATCGTTACGATTTCTTCGGTTTTACTGGGAAAGTGGGTGTGACTTAGAGGATAAAGCTATTTTGAACGTTCTGCGGCAATGCGAAATGTCCGAAATCACCAAATTATCGTTTTTTAAAATATTGCAGTAATTTTAACAATAATCATTGAATTTTAACTTTCGATACATTTTGGCATAGCCTGAGACAGGGGACATAGCTACGCTACTTTCGATTTTTGATTTTCGGCAAATCTTCGAAGATATTAGGCGCCAAATTTCGAAAATTTAAAATTTTACAAAAAACTTTTTTATTTATGAATATTTTTTAGTCGTATTGTGCACAGAATTAAAGAGTCGTCTGACTAGTGCAAAAATGTTAAAAAATTTTGTCTCAGTAATTTTCCTTGGCCGCCATTGGCTAATTCAGTTTTTCAGTCCTAGATTAATTTTTTATTGTTCGATTTGTATAAAACAAAGTTCATATGCTTCGTTGTATCAATTGTCATTTTTTTTATTACCAAAAGTTTTATCTGTCGGCACCGGAAGTGGCATAATTTTACCAAAAACTACAATTTTGACAGTTATTTTCCTTCTTCGAAAACAAATATTATTTTTTGGAAAAATTATTTGACTCAAAGAGTGTGCCCTTTCAAGGCGCAAAAAATGTAGGAAGCAGTTTTTTTAATTTCGATTTCATTTTCGAGCAAATTCGATTAAGAGGCTAAAAATGGTGTAAAATTGGCCTATTTACAACCTATTCAGGCTTTTCAGATTTTAAAATATTTCTTCGTAACTTTTATAAACTTGTAGCTATAATCCATACGAAGAAAATGTATGTTAAAATTCGTTTGTACTATAAGCAGTTACCAAGAAATGGGCAGTTCTGTACAAGTCACTGTTTTCGTTATTTTGCCTGTAAAATAGTCAATTATGATTGGATTTTTATAAAAGTGACATGATTTGATTCAAAAAGCACGTAGCGTCATATCAAGTTGATTACAATTTAAAATTGACACCGGAAGTGACATCATTTGGTCAAAAAATGCATTTTAAACTTTTTAAATCAATGTTTTATTCAACCAAGAATAACTTAATATGTATTAATAATTTTAACTTTTGGTTTAAATTCACATATAAACAAAACTCATATGGTCATATAGATATCATAAAATGGTTTCTAACTTGTTCGGTTGCCGAGAAATAGACGGTTTTCTACAGGTCACTTTTGAAGGTTTCGGGGCCATAAAAGGGTCAATTATTATTCGATTTTCATAAACGTCACACCATGTTATACCTAATGCCATTTGGGATTTCATACAAGTAATTCAAGATTTTCCTTATCACCGGAAGTAACGTCATTTTGGCAAAAACTGTATTTTTAGCCTCTTAAACAGATATTTTATTCAAATGAGTCTGTTTTGAAATCTTTTTCAAAGTATGGTATTTGATGCCAATCAACAAATAGCATGAACCCATACGATCATACAGATACCACAAAATGGTTTCTAACTTGTACGGTTGCAGAGAAATAGCCGATTTCCTACAAGTCACTTTTCAAGTTTTTGGGTCTTTAAAAGTGGCAATTATTATTCGATTTACATAAAATTTTCACTATATGATATCGTATGCCATTTCTGATTTCATAAGACTAATTGAACATTTGCATTAACACCGGGAGTAATTTAATTTTGTCAAGATCATTTACAAGTAACAAATGTATAAAATGAATTGATATTGCTGGATTTTGTTGATTCTGCGTCTATTTTATTTGTGTGCAATGTTAATTTGGAAACCTGTTTAGTGGTTTCGCTGGTACCGGAAGTGACATATGTTCAAGGGTAACTTGGCACCGGAAGTGACATGTTTAAGGGTAACGTGGCACCAGTGAAACCCGTCATTCCTGCATGCAGGTCTAGTTATTATTATTATTATTACCGTAGATTTATATAGCACACTTTTCATAAAATGTTCAAGGGCGCTTTACAATACAATGATTAATTGCATAAAATACATAAATATAATGTTTAAAAGTAACCGTATATCGAACATAAATTAAGAAACATTCAACTAATCGTCAGCATAGGCCTAAAAGAAGTCTAAATAAATATGATATATAAATATAAAACAAGATACAAAACAATTATTTAAAAGCAATATTAAATGAATACGTCTTTAAGCGAGTTTTAAAAATAGATAATGAAATGCTGCTTCTGATAAAATAGGGGATCTTATTCCACAACTTAGGAGAAGCCACAGAGAAAGCTTTTTCTCCATATGATAGCATGCGTACGTGCTAACCATTCATCCACCTCCACCCCACCCCCGGGCAATCGCCATACAGTGTTGAAATACAGAATCAAGCCACCTTTGGTTTTAAACAAGTAGTTATCATTGGTTAACATAGCACTAAAGGTGATAGTCGTATTTTAGTGCTATTACCAAGAGTTGCATACCTTTCAATATGGCGTCCTTAGCTCGAAAATGGCGTTGTGTTTAATAAATCGGTCCAATTTGTTGTAGAATTTACCATTATTCGTGATAGTACCAGTTCAATTTGCTACTGCTAGTTCCGGTTCCGCCAGCGATGTTATCGTTAGAATACTGTTGCGTTTTCTAGAAAGTTTTTAAAAATTGATTGTAGTTGCTGTGAGTTGTATCTATGTATTGTTAGAAAATAAGTAAGTGGAGCATGACCTTTAATATAAATACACAATATATCTAGCTGTTATCTGTAACCGCTGATGTTGGGAGTAGTATATATTTAACATATAGGCAAAGACAGACACATATATCGAGGCAAACGGTGGATAAATAGCCGAGTCAGTATCCAGGACGCAGTTAAACTCGCACCAGTTGTAAGCTAAATAGAGGTATGAAATAAACCTCTCTTTCAGGGTTATTGCTAAATGACGAAAATTGAGCCGATCTGCAGTGTCAAGGCACATTATTGCAGACTGACATGTGGCGCCATGGTGACTCAATGAGAGAGGCAATGGGCACTGAAAGGAGGATTTGAGGATCGATCCCAGTTGTGTAGGAAGGGAGACCTTGCAGGGGGTATTGTCTAGTCGTTCGGATGTACACTCTGGCTTGCACATAAAACGAACCCAGATGGAATTCGAAGTAAGAGTAGACAATAGTGTCGTCCGCAAGGTAAAATTTTACACACGGTTTATGCTCTTCTGTATTCGAAGTAAGAATATACAATAGTGTGTCCGCCAGGTAAAATGTCACACATGGTATTAGCCCTGTTAAAGAAGCTAAGTATCCAACTCAACATTTTCTATAATAATTAAAAACACGTCAATAGTGACCAATGTCAATCAACATTGAAATAGTGAAACTTGCTATGAAACTATAGAATCCTAATATCTATTTTTAAGACACATTTAACATGCTATAATGGGTTCGAGTGCCATTTTGTAACGAAAAAATAAAAACATGTCCTACAAAACAATTTGGAAGAAATTAGTGAAGAAAGGCCAATTCACATATTTCATCGTGAGAGAGAGAGAGAGAAATGGGGTTTAACGTCCACTCAACACAACCAGGTCATTTCGGGACTAACATATGGTTTCAATTTTATTTCAATAATTCGCTTGCGCGTAGGGGTCTTTAGCCGTGGGAGGAAGCCGGAGTGCCCGGAGGAAACCCACGAGGTTGAGAAGGCGCCCCTATCTCCATGCCACATACGCTCACACCAGGGCTCGAAACCACAGCCGCAAGCCAGAGGTGACCGGCCAGCTAGAGGTCGAAGCGCGGCACTCTAGACCACTAGGCCATCCCAACCCCCTATTTCATCGCAGATAATTGATTAGAAATTACAATATTTTCTTTCAAAAATTGAATGTAAATAATTTACATACATTCATGTTACATTATGATTGAGCTTATTGGTTTATTTCAAAGTTCCACAAAATAGAGTATGTCCTTTAAACGCCGTTTCATTTCATTTCCCGACTAAAACACCCCCCCCCCCCAAAAAAAAACAACAAAACAAAAACATAATAATATTTAAATCAAACACCATATTTTGTTCTGATTTCACCTCGCCATTTTGTACGGAAGCGTGTTAGATCCAACAGGTAATAATAATTCTAAGTTTTTTTTTTATCGTTTTTATAATAACTAAACATTACGTAGATCATTCGTTCGGCCGAATCAATCGGGGTCAAAATTCGCCTGGTGTGTCCATTGTTATTCGGCCGAATGATTCGCCCGAATCAAACAGGTTTGATATATTCGGCCGAATATTTAATCGGCCGAATGATATTCGCCTGGTGTGTCCGCTTCGCCGAAGCATTCGGCCGAATGTAGAATTCATTAGCCAATCGTCACTCATATCGAGAAGTCACGTGATTGTTTGAAGACATTGACGACGCCATGTTTTGATCATGTGACGTGAAAGGTGACGTAATCGACTGGTGAATCGGGCGAAGCATTCGGTTGGTGTGTCCACCCATTCGGTGGAATAAAATTCGGCACCGATTGATTCGGCCGAATGGTTCGGCTAATGTGTCCACTGCTTTAGTAACTAGAGAGCACATGGCTATATAAACCTCGGGCGGTTCAATGGCCGGATCACTGTCATTGAGTCAACTGCCGTTGGTTTCGAATCCTCGGTTGTACCTCCACTGCACAGTGCACACCCCCTCTCACGCGGCATATCTTTTTCACACCCTCTCCATACATGTACCCATACTGCGCACATCCCAATTAAACCGCACACCCTTCTCCAAATGTATACCTCTCTCAACGCCAAATACCTGTCGCATACTGCACATACCTTAGCCGCTTGCAAAATGGAAAATATTTCAGAAGTAACAGCAAGGCCATGTACGTAAACGCGATGATCAAATCACTGGTCTGATTCTGATTCCTAACTTAGGAGCAAATAACGCGTCTGAAACCGATTCTCTTTCAGTAGATACAGTAATACTGTAGATTTCGTCAACCAATGGCAATACTTGTTAGGTAGACAATCGTTTGTACGATGACGTTTACGATTATCAACGTGACCCTCTTTAAGTAACGTGGACAATGTTTAAACGCTTCATTCCGTTATATTACTATGCTTTTAGGCTTAATTAAGAGATATTTGCTCTTATTTAGGACTATTATTAGTGAGCTACTATCTACTAAATAGGACATATTATAAATGTGACCTAATGAGAATTTCGTCCTAATGAAAGTTCTGGGTAGCACATAGTATCTCCTAATTAGTACTTAGTACACCCTAATAAGGACGAAATAAAATGAAATGAAATGGGGTTTTGACGTCCTACTCTTTTGCACCTAACCTGCGGCTAATGGAAGACGGACATACGCCATACAGTGTGCTATGAGGGAAATTTTGCCCGGGCAGCGGCGCTTTGGCCGACTCTTATATCGAATTCCAACTGCCAAGGCATATTTTACGTTCACTGTACACGGGACCTCGGTTTTTCGCGCCATCCGAACGACTAGGCAACGTTAGCCATGATTGTCATGCTTTATGTTACTTTATCATTGCGAACTTTTTCTTACACGTGAATCTATCAGAACATAAAATACGGTCAGTGCTAAATGATAAGGCCAGCTCAAGTTTTCGCCATAAGTCACGAGATGTAAACAGGGCTAGCGCTAATCCCAACCCTAACCTCAACCCTAGACCTAGCCCCAATGATTACCCTGATCCTATTCAGCTACAGTCTCGCAAACAATCATGTACCCTTACCTTGTTTACGTCACACCGACCTTGACAAAAATTGAGCTGGCCTTAACAAATGGATTAAGCCTTATGTATACAACTATGTCAACAAATATGCACAGGAATTATGACATCGATTGACTATAATATATACTTTATCACAGTATTCTATTTATGTTTTATGTTATCTAGGCCAGAGAGACATTATCACGGCAAGAGGGGAGTACTTGAAGTGTGAAAATGTCTACGGAAGATATTATATATGATGTTATTGTAGTAGGGGCCGGTATAGAAGGGTCGTCTACAGCATATCAACTTGCTAAACGAGGTCAATCTACACTTCTACTAGAACAGGTCAGTTTAAAGAAATTGACGCAAGTGGGTCACAAAGCATATAATACAGTAATACGAATGTATATAAACTGAGTTACATTCAATGGTTTACGTTTTTACTCTAATTTCAAATCAGTTAAGTTCGGCGGAATAATACGAGGCTACTTTATTACAAAAACATCGGCGAACAAAGCAGTCTCAATCGAATGCAAATTACTAGCGTTTGGTTATTCCAATCTACTTACGCCATTTGCTTTGATGCAATGTTTCTAGCCTCGTTCCTCGAGTCTCTTGCTAGAACTGGGGCTGAAACGCATTATGGTACACGATTCGTGTAACAAATGGTAAAATGTTATTTTGTCTTAATATTGGATATCAGGAGCCCACCCTTTCACGATAAGATCACAACATCAATGTTGATTTAAATTGACAAACAATTCGTATTTTCAATGTTGAAGATTTTGGATGATATCGAGTTAGAGTCTTAGCTACTTTAAAATAGCTATGACCTTTTTGATTTGAGAAAAAATAAAAAACACGGAAGGAATATTTGCATGCTCCCATCAATGTCTCTCAAGTATGTAGGCATAATACACATTGAGCTTTTTAAAGAGAAAACAAAAAAAAACCACGTTTGCTGCCAATTTTTAAAATGATATATAATCACATTGTGATTCAATTTCATTAATGCGAGGCATTCGATTTCTTTTACGTAGTTGAGCAGGGTGGGGTTTGCCCCCCCCCCCCCGATCCGCACCTGTAAGTTCTCTACATACATACATCCACTCGAATGACAATCGTCCTTATTATATCTGTAGATTCCTCTCTTAATAAGACATGTCAATACTTATGATAACACACATGTAAAATTGTAATATATATATTTATCAATAACAACATTGATCCGTAAAATTATAACAGATAGACAGATATTATGATATGATGTCAATAGTTAAGATAACACGCGTGTAATATATACATTTATCAATACCACATGTTCGAGTGTTATCAATATGTTTATTTGTTTTGCATATAGCATACTTTTGGTAAAAATGTATAATTCATTATTATTATGCCTTATCTTGTTGCAAATACCACCATATTGATCATTTTTGAGATTGTTTAATTTTTTCGGATTTGTCCTGAAAGGTGTGGGGGGACTGACCGGATGGTTAACGCTTGCGCGTTTGATCATAGGGTCTGTCGTTGATTCAAGTGGTGTAGTTCAGGAGTAGTGTCGCGTGTCCAGACTATACTCTCTCTCTCTCTCCACTCTCTCCCTCTCTCTCTCCCTCTCTCTCTCTCTCGTGACCTAAAAGATATATGATTGCTGATTTTTAAGGATTTCTGGTCTTAAAGAGTTTTGGTTGTGTTAGTAAGCCGTGGTAATGCGTCAGCACCTTCAATATACAAAAGAAATGTTGAACAAAGGCCTAACATATCAAGTGCATTTCATGCATTTCACCACCTCCCTCACCGATATTAACCTTTCTGAAACTCTCATCCATAGTCTGGTTTTCTTTTGGTGTTAATTTCAGTTTCCCCTACCTCACAGTCGCGGCAGTTCACATGGACAGAGTCGTATTACACGACGAGCCTATCCCCAGGCGATATATTCCGCCATGATGAAAGATAGTTTTGAAGGGTGGAATATCTTAGAGGAAGAAAGTGGCGAAAAGTTATACAAGTGAGTCTTTAATAAGATCTTACTATCTAATATTCTGATGTGGTGACATAAAATATAACCAAGTCCGAACAATCGAAACCATTAGACAAAATTCGAAGTCCTAAAAAACGGTCGAGGCAAAATAGTGTAATCAACAAATGAACTGTTCACGAAGTACAAAATATGGCGCCACACTTGCCATAGCTGTATCCAAACAATTTCGGTAAAATAGCATAATTATAAGTCGCCAATGGAGTTTCCGTATGCAAAATGCACATGATGAACAATGTTAACGGATGTAGTATGCAGTAAAAAATGGCACTGTCGAAAATTAGGAGATTTACAAAAATTCATCGATTACACGCAAACACACACCATACTTAAACCGGAAATGGGGAGTGTATTATTGAGACAACTAGCGTGGTTTCGAATCCCTTGTTGTACGTGACAAGGAATAGGGTCGTCTGTAAAAACTCGGGGGTTTTCTCCCATTGCTAAATACCCCTACGCGCAAGCGAAAATATTGAAATAAAATTATCCCACAAGTTAGTCCCGAAATGACCTACCCCCCCCCCCCCCCTCTCTCTCTCTCTCTCACTCTCTCGGCAAATTCAAAAGTTCAATAATCGAACATGATTCGACATTTAAAAAAAAACGCAGCACAATTTATTTGGAAACAATGACTGTTTTTCCATATAAACTGTGTTGAGTTTTAATGTGCCCCTCGGGAATTTTAGGATTCCACATGGAAGGCTTGTCTTGTCCACGGGTTGGCGTGTTTGTGAAATAGCTTTATTTCACTTCTGCATCCTCCTAAATGATATCGCCAACCATTACATTGTTAGGTACTGAATATCTAAAATAGAGATAGGTGTTTCCTTACGTGCTGTGCCGTCAATCCTTGTTACAGGGGTAGTTCATCCATTTACATCTAAACATTTTCATACATTGTTTTCAGTTTTTGAGTTTCTACGAGAAGCACGCATGATATTAAACGATTAATATTTTATTTGTTTCAGTAATTGTGGAGCCCTTTATGTATCCCCACCATCCATTTTAGAACCAGTTGAAACGGGGTTAAAGGTCAACAAAGCTCCATATAGATCACTCACATTACCACAGCTCAAATCCGAATTCCCTCATGTTACAGTGCCGGGTGATTATGTCGGTATTTACGACTACCAAGGTGGAATACTCTACGCTGATAAATCACTGAAAGCCTTTCAGGTGAAACATTTGAATTTTTTTAAATGGCGGTCGTCTTGGACGCCATCTTGATTTTCGCAAAACGCTCAAGCGTTACTGAGATTCAACCGCCTCATTCTGAAAGAGGACACCATAGAATACTAAATAAAATCAACCAGGTTCACTCGAAATATTGAGTTTGGCGACCGCACTAACTGAGGCGAGGGGTGGTAACTAATGATTTCCACGTGGCCGTTGACCGTACTAGACAAGCACAGCCCATCCAATGGTTATACTTATGATAACGATGTTTTGATCAATGTCATGTTATCTTCAATTATGTACCATACAGCTACTCCGATATCCCACCAGTATTATTGAATTAAAAACACACAATACCTCATGATAGTCCACAGATTATCAGCAGGTCCGGATCCAGGATTTTGTTGAGCGGGGGGGGGGGGGCGCACACATTGGAACAAAAACAAAGGGTAATATGTTGTAACCTTGGATTGTCTGGGCGGAGACAATGCGTAAATCATGTTTTTAACAGTAACAAAGTAAACGAAAATGAAAATCAACTATGTCACTGGGGCTAACGGGGAGGGGGGGGGGAGCGGCCCCACCGGGTTCGCGCCTGATCAGTGCGCGTTATCTTCTTCACTTAGAAACACATATTAACGGTATTTAACTTCACGTATTAACGGTATTTGAGGCAGGGAGGATGACACAAAGGCGGGCTTTGTGTTATGGTGTTAATGTTGTGCGTCCCCTTCCTGAAATACACCACATATTGTCTCTACCATACTGACCAGAGCTAGAATGATAGAACCCACCCTAACGACATAAATAATATTGTTGTTTCTGCCCCTGATTTGTTATTTTCTGATTCAGGAACAATTTAAAAGATATGGTGGAACCTTACGTGATGGTGAACGGGTTGATGGCGTAATACCAGGAGAAATAGTTACCTTGACAACCACGACCGGAAATCAGTTTAGAGGGCGAAATATCGTGCTAGCTCTAGGTCCATACACCAATAATTTACTGGCTACAACTGGACTTCAATTACCTCTAAAGGTAGGTCGGCGCTGTGTGGTTGACTCTGTATCCTCAATAAAATATGAATTTGTACAGGACACAAAGGCTCCTTCCACGGTCAATCACCGTAGCTTGAAATTATTGTACAAACAAATTCCAGGGTTTTGGGGAATTCGGACACCTGTGAAGGGTTCGTCGTTGTTTTCTTATTTGGTACTGTGAGAATATTTAAGTTACTTGTTCGCCCATTTCCACCTCTTACCAAAATTAGTTTGGGACACAATGTTCTCTTACTCTGACCAGTTCGGGTATAAACTTATCACCGTTCCTAACACCAATCAATGTAGGTTTGCTGATCAGTTCGGGACTTATCGTTGCTTTATTATTTATAAGCGATTACATTGCACAGTGAAGCTTTACAATAATCATTATGCTATTTAAAAAATTGACTAAACAAAATATATCTAGGATTATAATCTTTATAGGCATTTAGTTTGGAAAGAGCAATACACTACGGACAAACAATTACTGATTTATTTAGGCGACGTTTGGAAGAGTATTCTCGCATAATTATCACAGAGATGATTAATTAAAAGTCCTATTAAACAAGTTCTTTACTAACATGAATCGATAATTTTGTTTGTTGATCAGCTCGACTTTGTTATTTACTTTCAAGAATCTTCAGTGTATTGTTGTATTATTGAGGTGTAAGAATATCTCCATTTCTTACATGAATCGAAGTATTGTTGTTTTATTAAGGTGTTAAGGATATCTGTGCTGTATTGGAAAGAAAAGGTAGCTGAGATGCATGCAGCTGATAAATTCCCGTGTTTTATTGATCCTATTGGTTCCGAAGGAATATCCATTTACGGTTTACCTAGCGATGAATATCCGGGATTAGTCAAGGTAAATACTAATAATTTAAATCAAATAACTTAAAAGTACAAGACGTTCTGTTTACCCAGTGATCAATATCCGGGGTCAGTCAAGTTAAATACATGTAATATTAACACTACGTTGCGCCACATATAGCGCATTCATAAACATTGACGTATCTTCAATGACACATTTAGCTTTCATTTATACTGATACCATGGGTGTTTTAAGTTTTATCATGGCGGAGGCTATACTATTTTGAGGGCCCTCTTTCGCAGAAGGGTCGGGGGGGTATGGGGTTGTCTTAATTGATGATTTTCAAGCCAATACAATGACTACATTCTCATTTAGTATTGGATTCGACAGTAACCGTGTATAGAAAACGATTGACTCGGACTCGGACTCGGAGCTAAGAGCAGAGACCCTGTCCAGGGACCATCAAGCCCACGTATTAAATATGAGGGAGTTGATTTATAACCCTACGATCTGATATTCCATACTTGGTTTGTTTTTTTATTAGATAATGTGCTATTAATTCCGTACCGGGCTTGTGTGTTGTATGAGATATATGATATTCCATACTGGGTGTGTTGTTTTATTAGACATATGATATTAATTTAATACTGGGTGTGTAGTTTTATGAGACATATGATATTAATTTAATACTGAATTTGCGGTTTTATGAGACATGTGATATTAATTTAATACTGGGTGTGTTGTTTTATTAGATATGTTTGCACCATGGGCCCGTGGTGGATCCCCACAAGAGAGAAGATGTTGATGCCAGCTGGGTGCGAGAGAGAATGATGAAGTACATCGGGAAAACGTTTCCATGGTTAGACCCTGTGCCTGCTATAGAAGAAACCTGTGTTTACACGGTACAAATATTACAGTATCAAAGACAACTTGTAGACTGGGACCAGATGAATTATGTTCCGCGGGAATTTCTGTCGAGGTTTACTCTTGTCATTGGTGAAGGACGGGGGGGGGGGCTGGCAAGGAACAGGAACAGCGTCTTGTTAGATGGGAAGAAAACCTGAGGTCCCATATACTCGTTAGCGTGAACGTTAACGTTAAAGAACCATTGGCTGTAGGAATTGGACATAAGGGAGTAAGTAAGCAGTAGCGCAGCTGCCCGGACCAAATTTATCGCTGCAAAGTGTATGCCCATCTTCTTCATGAGCCCGATTGGAGTATAAAAGTGGAGTTAACCCCATTTCATTTCATTGCAGTCAAGTATAGATTTATTTGTTGTTTTGCTTAGATTAAAACAACATAATCTGTAAATTAAATCTGTATACTTATTTTACTTTATTTCTGTTTTTAGAATTCTCCAGATACTCATCTTTTTCTTGATCGTCATCCAAAATATGAAAACATCATCATAGCGGCCGGTTTCTCTGGTAAGGTTTTACTGTTATTGTTATTCTTACGATATCTTAAAGGAGTAGGACAGGAATAATATGAAATAGTGACTATACCATTTCAAGATAAGAGATGTACTGCAAGGCACACCGGTGTTGTGTGAGCCAAACTCGTGTCTTGTCCCATTTGAACGGCTACCAACGGCCACCAGTTCTTTGTAAATGTGAGTGCAGGACGACCGCACTACACACAAAACAAAACCGATAATAAAAACTTCCTGACAAGGCAGCCTTACTAGACATTGGAAGAAAAAAAAATCAAATCAAGTGAATGGATGTCATGTCACAAATCAATGTCATGTCGATCGTATACGAATTGGCGGAGGCTTACAATTTTTTTAAGAGCATCGCCCCAAGATCAAGAATAGGAAGCAGATTATCAAGTCCGGGGGTTAACGTTCAATCGACACAAACAAGGTCATTACGAGACTATCATACGGTTCTATCTTATTTCAATAATTCGCTTGCGGTTAGGCGGTATAGTAGTGTTGGGAAACGGGAACAGCCAAAGAAAACCTATAGGCGACCCTACTCCTTGTCACGTACAGGCAGTGAATCGAAACCACGCCACTTGTTTCAGTGACAGACCATATGATTCAACGCGCACGCTTTAACCATCCGGCCACCCAACCCCTAGTCATCGAAAGGCCGCAAATGTATCTTCGGAAAAGCCTATTATTAAGATTTCTTACGCTGTTAATATAAATGTCCCGGGCAGTTATTTCTAATTATTTTCACGAAATTTATTTTTCGTTTTTTCCAGGTCATGGGTTCAAGCTAGCACCAGTTGTAGGAAAAGTGTTAAGTGATTTGGTCCAGGGAAAGACACCAGCTTTTGATATGAATTGGTTTAAAATATCGCGATTTGATAAAGGCGCTGTGAGCTTCTCTTCCAAGTTATAGATAGACATGCAGAATGATATAACGAAAATTTCTGATTTTTTTTGTATAATGAACGTGCAAAGATTTAAGGAAGAACAATCAAAAATATCTGTGAAATATAGAAGTATTAATTGATTTGAAAAATTAATGATAGATTCTTAGAGATTGGATAAGAACTGTCAATTCTCAATGTAATAGTTAAAAACTAGATATTGTAAAGGGAATTTTCTGAAAATTTCAGCCAAATTAATCCACTCTTACCTCTTGCATAATGTATGTTTAAGTACTTGAAATAATTATACTCAGGGTGTCTTAACACGGGATTAACTTGAACAATAGTTTAATACCATTGTAATTTGGCAAAAGATTAAAGATATTAAATGATGTCATTTGTTACAAAATGATGGGGTGAATGCGCCAGTGGAATAATTTAAAAAAAACACCCCGTCAAACATGGTGATAAGAAGTATGAGAATACATTTTTGAACACACGTCTTGTGCAACTCGTGTTGTGAATAAAATAAAACCAAGTACGAACAATCCAAACCATTAGACAAAATTAGAAGTCCCAAAAAGTGTAATCAACAAATGAACTGTTCATCGTGTACAAGATACACAACAAATAGTGGTAACAGGTGTCTAGAAGAGTAAGCTTACCCCGCCTGGCGCGAACACGGCGTGCTAAAATACCAACTCGTCAGAATTTCTGTCATTTTCTTCCCTGAGTCCAATATATCACACGAAGCCCAGACATCTAGCGTTAATGCGTGGGTGGGTCTTACAACAATGAAACTGTACCAACATTTAGATTAAAAGTTCAGGTGATCAAATTGCTTTCATTAAATGAATGTATCTGGAACTGCCACACATTATTTTAGACCAAGCCCCCGATAAAACCAATTGGTGTAATTTGAACCCAAGTAAAAATAAATTCAATCTCGATTGTGTTCATTTAGGGAGAATGGTTTAATCATGGATGTAATGATATTATAATACGAATCTCAAAGTTACATTATGGGATCAACATTAAAACCGATCAACTGATCAGTGCCTTAAGAGCATCACTCTGTGATCACAATCAAGTGTATGGTTGTGTAATTGAAAGATTGTCAAATATTTTTTTTGAAAGGTGGAAAGGGGTGGGGACATTTGTCGGGGCGCCTTATTGGAATGCAATGTATCCCCTACATTCCCGCTATTTTTGTCCTGCATTTGCCGAGAAAGTACATCCAGATTTTAACTGATGTGGAGCTGAGGGACTGACAATGACAGCTGTCTAGTCGTTCGGACGGCACGAAAAACCGAGGTCCCGTGTGCATTGACTTATCTCGCGATAACCTCATACCAACTCATGGTATAGACTCGTGGTAACCTGGTACCGAGTTATTGCATAGACTCGTGATAACCTCGTAACAAGTTATTGGATAGTCGTGATAACCTCATACTAAGTTATTGCATAGTAATGATAACCTCATCATACCGAGTTATTGTATAGACTCTTGATAACCTGGTACCAAGTTATTGTATAGTCGTGATAACCCCCTGCCAAGTTATTGTATTGACTCGTGATAACCCCATACCGAGTTAAGGTATAGACTCGTGGCAACCCCATGCCGAGTTATTGTATAGACTCATGATAACCTCGTACCAACTTATTGTATAGACTCGTGATACCCCCTACCGAGTTATTGTATAGAATCGTGATAACTCCATACCAAGTTATTGTATAATCTCGTGATAATCTCTTACCGAGTTATTATACCGGGTCGTTATCTAAAGCCTAGTTAACACCCATTCGTACGTTCTTTGACACGCACTGGTCGTATAGGGTTCAGTAGCTCGCGGAGGAGACGCGAGAAACCGGGAGAACATTTCGTATATGAAGACGAAACGTCTCTTCGGCCAGTCTGCTATACGGTGCGGAACACCCACCGTGCACCTTGTATACCAAGAGAATAACCCATACTGAAATATATTTATTTATATGTTGACAGTTGAAATTCGATATAAAAGTAGGCCACAGAGCCGCTGCCCGGGCAAAATGCCCTCATAGCATACTGTATGGCGTATGTCCGTCTTCATTAGCCCAGTCGGAGCAGAACAGTAGGACTTTAAACCTCATTTCATTTGACGGAATCTTTGACATTGTGAAATGTGATGTTTTTGGTGTCCGACATGTCGCTGCCCGGGCAAAATTTCCCTCAAAGTACAATGTATGACATATGCGCGTCTTCATTAGCCCAGTAGGAGGAGAACAGTAGGACATTAAAACCCATTTCATTTCATGGAGGCTTTAACATTGTGTAAGGCGCTGCTTTTGGTGGCCTACATGGAACACCATAGGAGATAAATAAATAGCTGACTAATATTTTATGCAAGCCGAGTCTTTTTGGGGACGACGTGTATTATCAAGACAGGAGATGAATACTGAGAGACGTGAAAATGTCTACAGATGATATTATATATGATGTTATTGTTGTAGGGGCCGGTATAGAAGGGTCGTCTACAGCATATCAACTTGCTAAACGAGGCCAATCCACACTTCTACTAGAACAGGTCAGCTTAACATTACGGTGACCTCATTTGGTTGCACTATTATAAACCATTATAGTACAAATAGGTCTAACAGACAGAGAGAGAGAGGGGGAGAGAGAGAGAGAGAGAGAGAGAGAGAGAAAGGAGAGAGAGAGAGAGAGAGAGAGAGAGGGTGGGGTTTAACGTCTACTCGACACAAACTAGGTCATTTCGGGACTAACATATCTTTTTTAAAAAAATTTATTTCACTTTTTCGCTTGTGCGTAGGGGTCTTTAGCAGTGGGAGACCGGGGGACCCGGAGAAAACCCACGAGATTGGACAGGCGACCCTACTCCTTGTCACGTACAACCGGGGCAGCACGCCCCCCTTTCTGAAAATGCTGGATCCGCCACAGGAGTCACCGAAAATCGTGATGACCGTGGCTTTATCCGGCCGAGTTAACACGGAAACCTGTTAGGCTCGTGGTTTAAGCCTGCCAAGCCTATACGTACATTCGGCACTGAGCTTGATTTCTAACGATGTCTTGCGTAAACATTTGGAGTTAAACATATTCAGATTGTAGCGGAATGGTTTAACAAAAAACCCTGACAAATCAAGTACCTTTTAAGCATTTCTGCACCGCTCTATGTAATTTTCAGTTTCCCCTACCTCATAGTCGAGGCAGTTCACATGGACAGAGTCGTATAACAAGACGAGCCTACCCCCAGGCGATATATTCCGCCATGATGAAAGATAGTTTCGAAGGTTGGAAAATCCTACAAGAAGAAAGCGGTGAAAAAATATACAAGTAAGTCTATAATTTTCGTTGATCGTTATCTGTTCCAAGAGGCGGATTAATCTATTGGCCCTTTGGGGGTTTGGACTCGGCGATATCACCCAGGAAGTACAATAAAGAATAATCCACAACAAAAGTTGGAAAGAGGCGTTCACAGTAAATGGAAGAGCCAAAAAAGGATCTAATACCTGGACTGTTGCAATTCCTTGATACGACCTATGGAAATGGTGTGTGCTCTTTATCTTTGTCGTCTTAATTAGCCCGAGCAGTTCAGAAAAGTACGACATTAAACTCCAATTAATGTTTGAGAGAGAAGGAGAAATTGGGTTTAACGTCCACTCGACACAAACTAGGTAATTTCGGGACTAACATATGGTTTCATTTTATTTCAATAATTCGCATGCGCGTAGGGGTCTTTAGCAATTTAAGGAAATCGCAGTGCCGGGAGAAAACCCACGAGGTTGGACAGGCGGCCCTACTCCTTGCGACGTACAACCGGGGATTCCATTTAGTTTCTATAGTGTTGCGAGGAGTAATAAACTAATATACGAGCGAAGGTTTAATATTTAGAGTGTGGTCTGTATCCCCCTTTACTTTCAATAACACGTGGTGTGAATGTTTAATCTACAAAGTTACTCGTAAGTTTATATAGTGATAAATCAGTAACTGCCATGGATATGCTTAGTGTATTGGGTCGCAATGATTTAGAAGAACACGACATTCCTGACTTTCATTATGCTAAAGAATACAACGTGAAGTCCACAATGAAGTCCATATTGAAGTACACGATGTAGTGTCAAATTGCCAATTTCGATGGAACCTTGATACAGGATAGCGTCAAACAATATGATCGTACGTAGTGTCACATTATTAGTTTTGCCACACATAAAATTGTTCTGATAAGCAGCACGTACTAAAGAGTGAAACAGACCACTCCACCGAGCCAGAACCGTTTGTAATCCATGCAAGGAAACTTTTATTTGTTTCAGTTATTGTGGAACTCTCTATATATCCCCACCTTCCTTTCTTGCACCAATAGAGACAGGGTTAAAGGTCAACAAAGCTCCATACAGATCACTAACATTATCAGAGCTGAAATCCGAATTCCCAGCCTTTACACTGCCGGATGATTATGCAGGTATTTACGACTACCAAGGGGGAATACTCTACGCTGATAAATCACTGAAAGCCTATCAGGTAAATTTGTGCGAGTGGGAGCATGCGTCTTTAGTGAGATGGAATTGCCGGGAATCGGAGAGAGAGAGAAATGGGAATTAACACCCACTCGGTACAACTAGGTCATTTCGGGACTAACATATGGTTTTAGCAGTGGGGGGAAACTGGAGTACCCGGAGAAAACCCACGAGGTTGGACAGGCGACCCAACTCCTTGCCACGCTAACCATTCGCCCACCCAACCCCGTTATGAAAACAATAGAAGTATCTGGTATTTGACCAACCCTGACATGTTTGTATATTTTCTGATCCAGGACCAATTCATCAGAGCTAGAGAGCAAGACCCCTCCTAAAGAGGGAATCGCGGTGGATAAGTGGGAAAGGTGCTGGCTCACTAGCCTGGAGGTCGGGTGTTCGATCCCTGCATTGGCCAAGAAAGTTCATCTCGATTTTCCGGCGTGGTTTCCCGTTGTCAGTGATGCAGAAGGAGGGTCTGACAAAGACAGCTGTCTAGTCGTTCGGATGGTACGAAAAACGGATTCCAGTAAACACATTGGCGTGCACGTAAAAGATCCCTTGGCAGTTGGAATTCGATATAAGAGTAGGCCGTAGCGCCGCTGCCCGGGCAAAAATTTTCCTCATAACACACTGTACGGCGTATGCCCGTCTTCCATTAGCCCAGGTAAGGTGCAGAAGAGTAGGACGTTTAAACCCCATTTCATTTCATTTCCCTCCTCGCGTTTCATACAAAATTATTTGTTACCAGGGCCTAGGTTTGAGGAACATTTTGTTATTTTTCCGATTCAGGACCAGTTTAAGAAATATGGTGGAACATTACGTGACGGTGAACGGGTTGATGACGTAATACCAGGGGATATAGTTACCTTGACAACCACAACCGGAAATAAGTATAGAGGAAGAAATGTCGTGTTAGCTCTAGGCCCATTCACAAATAATTTACTCGCTAAAACTGGACTTCAATTACCTCTCAAGGTCAGGACAATTTTAAAAAACTTTGCCCAGGGGTTATAAAAATAAAATAAAACCAAGTATGAGCAATCTAACCATTAGACAAGTCCTAAAAAATGGTATAGGCAAAACAGTGTAATCAACAAATGGACTATTTACCGTGTATAACATACACGACAAACATGTTGTGGAAACAGGTGTCCGGCAGAGTAACCAGGTGCGAGAAAATGTTTGTATTTCAACACACCAAAAGCTAGTATTCTGCTGTAGGTTTCAATTTATTCTCAATGGATTCACAATTTTGTCGCACCTAGAGATCCAATGGCAGTTCGCGGCAGTTTCGTTTCCGGAACGTAAGATTCTCAGTTTAGTTTCATAAGTCGCCAACCCCTCACAGAGTTGTCTGGATTTCCCGAGGCATTGAAACTAAATTAAAAAGGGGTCGAGCTGACTCGAGACACCTACGACAACTCTATGAATATGTTGAGAGATATTTTGTCGCGTGAATATTTAAACATTCCATAAAAGAATGCCCCGAGAAAGTTTTTAGACAGTTTAGTTTTGGAAACGCCCTCGAGAATGCCGTTCTCTATTTTGTCACCAACAGTTCAATGCTAGAGGGATACTACCTTTGAGGATCTGGGGCCGGTTGCTCAAAGCTCTATTAACTTTTAACGATCCGTTAACATGGAGTAAACGGATCGTTAACTTTAACGGAGATAAAGGTTGTTGCTGGAAGCGCCGTTAACTTTAACGGACAATGAAATTGACTTTCCAGCAACAGGAATTTAATGGACCGTTAACAAGATAACGATCGTTAAAATAACTTAGTTTTGAGCAACCAGCCCCTGGTGTATACAAGTGTGACGTCTTCCTATATTCTACTCTTTAAAGGTAGCCCTACCAAAAGCAGACGATTTCACTTTTCAATTTCATCGGTATTGTTCCACTGCTTCTTTAACATTTTATCGCTCCCGTTGTTGGCCAAGAAAATTCATCGTGATTTTCTAGGGTGCTGCAGAACGGAGGGGATGACACAGACAGTTTTCTAGTCCTTCAGAAATAACAAAGTCCAGTGTACACATTAGCTTGCTCTTTAAATAATCCATTGACAGTTGGAATTCGATGTAACAGTGGGCCGTAGCGCCGTTGTCCGGGCACAATTTCTCTCATAGCACACTGTATGGCGTATGTCCGTCTTCATTAGCCCGTAGGACGTCGTTAAACCCCATTTCATTTCATTTATGATTACGTGTTCTTGCTTTTGAAGGTTCAGAGAGTCATGGTGCTGTACTGGAGAGAGAAAGTATCTGGGATGCACTCATCTGATAAATTCCCGTGTTTTCTAGATCCAGCAGGATCTCAAGGCATTAGGGTTTACTCTACACCCAGTGATGAATATCAGGGCTTAGTGAAGGTAACGAGGATGACTCTATTTAAAGGATCTAAATCGCCAATACGCCAGTAGTCTCAATCGAATGTAAATCTCTAGCGTCTGGTTATTCCAGTCTACATAGTATTTATTGCGCATGGTCTCCAGATAAGAATATGGCGACGCCGTTGGATTTGGTGCAATGTGTCTAGCATCGCTCTTCGAGTCTCTTGTTACAACTGACGCTGAAACGCATTATGGTAGACGATTCGTGTAATGGTAAAATGTTTATTTTGTCTTCAATAGTGGAAATCAGAAGCCCATCCTTTTCCGGTAAGATCACAGCATCCATGTTGATTTAAATTGACAAATAATTCGTGTTTTCAATAAAATAAAACTAAGTACGAACAATCGAAACCATTAGGTAAAACTCGAAGTCCTAAAAAACGTTATAGGCAAAGTAGTGTAATCAGCAAATGGACTGTTCATCGTTTACGAAATACACAACAAACAGTGTTAACAGGTGTCCGGAAGAGTAAGTTTACCCTGCCTGGCGCGAGATTTGGGATGATATTAAGTTAGAGACTGTGCAACTTTAATTATTTTTAGTCCCTTGGATTACTCACCCTTCCCTTACCCCCCCCCCCCCCTCATTTACACATCATGTGTAGCTGGTCTTTCGCCATCAATGTTATTGAGATAAGCCTAATAAATTGAAATGGGTCTGCATGATAAAATATTTTGCTCACCTTTTAACGGTTTGTGTTGTTAGGTATGTTTATCACTGGGTCCCGTGGTAGACCCTTACATTAGAGAAGGTGTTGACATCAGCTGGGTGAGAGAAAGAATGATGAAATACGTCACGAATAGATTACCATGGTTACACCCTGTGCCTGCGATAGAAGAGGCTTGTATTAGAACGGTAACATTCATTTTTTCATATTGTTAACAAAGACCAACCACTTAGTAGTTACAGACCAATTTGAATTATCGGCATGGGCGTAACTTGCTGAGAGCAACGACGGGGCGGGTATTGTTCTCAAGGGTTCTGTAAAATTGATGGTGAAGGACAATATTGTTTTAGTGATCGACAATTGTTTCACGGGGGGGGGGGGCTTTGCGCGTCCCTGCCCCTTAGTTCTGGGCCGGATTAGCAGTCAAGTTCAATTTTTTTTTATTTTCGTTCAAATCTACCAACATACAATTGCAGCAAAATTATCCTTATATCAATTTTATAAATGCTTACTTTGCTTTATTTCTTTTTCTAGAATTCTCCAGATGGGCATCTTTTTCTTGATCGTCATCCAAAATATGAAAATATCGTCATAGCGGCCGGTTTCTCTGGTAAGGTTTTACTGTCTTTGAATACATATGGGAGGGTATAGACCTACAATTTTCTATTCATTAATAATGAATAAAACATGTCTTAAAAAATGGATATTCAAAATAAATTACGATATTTAAACAGTCATTGTGAAGGAGCTAAATCGGCCAACTGCAGCTTTTTCTTCAGGTTTGAAACGTTATCTAAATTATTAATTAGACATTTTCGAACATGGTCTAATCAATTATCGATGCCAACTGGTGTGTCAGACTTTCCACACATTTGATGATAAAACGTAACAATGAATAATAGAGAATTGGATTATTATCGAAGCAACTGTAACAGGTACAGTCGAGGCTATAGTGTTATTACACAATGGATTTCTGGGCTGATGATCTGACTGAAGTTTTCGGCATATCCCCTTTACATTATCTTTTTTAAACTATTATAACTTTATCTAATCTTCCATAATTTCGGTTTAAGTATTAAAAATATCAAGCTTTTAAAAACGTCCTTGAAGATACATTTGTCCAGAGATAGAGAAATGCGGTTTAACGTCCACTCGGCACACACTTAGTCATTTCGGGACTACCGTGTAGTTCAATTTTATAACAATAATTCGCTTACGCGTAGAGGTCTTTAGCAGTGGGAGGGGGCCGGAGCCTTAAATTTTAATGACACCTGCAGATTTCGGCAATATATGAAATGTAATTAGACTTAGCAGCTAGTCCTATTTACATCTCATGTCCTTTGACCAAATCTGCAGTTGGCCTTAACATTTAGATCTGACCAACCTGGGTGTCCCCGTGTCGATTGTGGTGTTTTTGTCTGACAACAGGTCGACAAGCCTGGTTCACATATAGTCCATCTAATGTTATTTGATGGCTTATATATCTTCAATCGCGCCATCCGCTGTCCGGGCAAACTTGTCCTCATAAGACACTGCATGCAGTGCGCCCTTCTTGGTTAACCCAGTCGAAGCAGAACAGTAGAACGTTAAACCCCATTTCTCTCTCTCTCTCTCTCTTGACAATATTTCACTTAGTTGTTATCAAGCCTACACAATGACAAAAGTGTAACATAATATTCAACAATACCGCATAATACATGGAAGGTTTTATTTCATTTAAAGTAAGCAATGCTCCTGTCAAATAACAACTTGACTAAAATATTCTGAATTTTTCATTTCTTCCAGGTCATGGGTTCAAGTTAGCGCCTGTCGTAGGGAAGATTTTAAGTGATTTGGTACAGGGAAAGACACCATCTTTCGATATGAACTATTTTAAGATTTCTCGATTTGATAATGGAGTTGTGACAAATAAGAGCAAATTATAATTAGGGTGATAATATCATTTAAACTCCCTGATATTATTTTTAATTACGTCCGAATAATTCTAACTCCATGTTTACGGCTTAAATATTCTTTATGGGAGAATGGATAAAGAGCTGGGAGTTCTCACTATAATAGTGAAAAACTAAATAATGTAAAGGCAATTTGCTGAAAATCTCAGTCAAATTGATCCACTATATAAACCGAAAATTAACCAAGTGAAATTCCCGCCTTGCCTCGATCATCATAAAACTAAAGTGGGTACGATAACAAATATAGTCTCGATTATCCATTTCATGATTGAAAGTTAAGCAGAAAATCGAATTAGTTCCCCCAAACATTTCGCCAACAATAATGATTTCTTCGGAGTGTTCTTACCCAACCACATCCTCAGCCCAACCAAAAAATTCTGTAGTCCCACCAAATTTTATGAGCTGGCTACGGCCCGATTAATACGCCGAACTACCAAATGAATCAACGAATTTCTCATCCTATAAATTGTCACTATGATCGTATTATTGATTTATTCGTTCCATTCGCATGTCAACAAAAATAAAATAATAATATATTGTTTGTGTTCTCTAGTAGATCTGTGCCCCAGAAAATAATATATGGTTTGGACTCTCTACCATATCGGGCGGCCAAGAAAATGATATCATTTGGTTTTGGTTCTCTGGTATATCGGGTGGCCCAGAAAATAATATAATATGGTTTGGGTTCCCTAGCATACGCATACTAAGTACTTGCAAAACTGTCAGCCCCCCACCCGCCATCTGCACCAATGCCTACAATTTATTTTCAAATATATGAGTATCAAGTCAAGCAGTGGTCTAAAGCTGGTCGGTCACCTCTGGCTTGCGGCTGTGGTTTTGAGCCCTGGTGTGAGCGTATGTGGTATGGAGATATGGGCGCCTTCTCAACCTCGTGGGTTTCCTCCGGGCACTCCGGTTTCCTCCCACTGCTAAAGACCACTACGCGCAAGCGAATTATTGAAATAAAATTAAACCATATGTTAGTCCCGAAATGACCTAGTTTGTGTTGAGTGGACGTTAAACCTCATTCTTTCTCTCTCTTTACATCTATCATCCTAGACGAAATAAACATTTTTTACAAATTTTATTAAATGGAAGCAGAATAAATACTCTACTTAAAGGGACAATAACACTCTTGGTGGCTTGGTAACTCCAGAAAAAAAATGATACCCTTATTCTAAGTACTAGATGTTTAAATGTCCTACCTGTTGTGTAAATTATCCATTACAACCTATTTTATTTGTCCAGAGGGTTCGAAAATATTTTAAAATCCAAGTCACCTATGAAAAGGTTTACGTTAGACTTCAAATCAATTGGTTGCATTTTTCCATTTTTTTTTTAAATTAGGTGTGTTAAGATGAAATTTATATCATCAATTAATTGGAATATTATAAAATAATGCGATTTGTTGACCAGAATGAAGATTGGGACATATTTTTCAGTTACAACAAGAGTGTTATTGGGGCTTTAAAATGTCGGTCAACTAAGTTCTGGGTTTAGTAATAGCATGAACCCACGCCCCTTCGATTATCCGTCAAAATTGCTGGACAAATTTATATTAGAATATAAATTGCAAGTTGTATTCAATGACCTCGGTGGAGGGGGGGGGGCTTGCCTTCACTGTTGGAGTTTTATACATGACTTCGCCAGAATAAATCTGGAAAAGATTAATAATAATTCTTATAATTATAGAAATAGATTTCACTCAAAATAAAAACACTTAGCCTATATGGATAGATTAATAATAATAGGCCTGATAATAACTTTTTTTTCAAAAAGAAGGGTTGAAGATTATGCTACAGTATAACAGCTTTTCTAACATCCTGTGGTTCGTAGAAATTATTTATTATGCTACCATTCCAGGGCGATAATTGATTGTTTCACACACGGTGGCCGGGTATGAATCGACAGTATTTCGATTGATAGACTAAATATCTCATGTTGTCATGTTGATCAACTTAAAATATCTCAATCGATCAATTTTTGATAACGAGGCTGTACACAGATCGATCGAGATATAATTTTTTTTTTCTTTTCAAATTTACTATTTTCACTGAAGTAGATAAGAACTAATGTAACCTTCGCTTGTCCAGATTCGTGTAGAGCATTTCTTAATTTCTGCGATTTTTTAAGTTAAAGGGAGGTAACCTTTTCTCCAAAGTCAGTTACTTCCCTTTACTTCGTCTTTTGTGTACAGAGGAGGAAAGAGTGGTATTCGCGAACTCTGTAAAAACAAACAACTGAACCGAATTTGTGAAAGAATTAATCGTTAGGAAGAGAAAACATCTTTTACCAATGACAAGTTCCGTTATAACCAGTTGCCTCGGCGACTGGAACGACTTGGAAAAAGAATTCACGCAGTTACAAGTGAGGAGCATGTTTTCTTGACAATTTCTTTTGTTGAACTTTGTTTTTGTTAAAAGTTGAAAGGTCCCAACTCAGTCCAAGGAGGTCCAGAGTTCACTTATATATTGTCTAAGCATTCAATCGATGTCGTATTTTGAAATAATATGAAATTCCAAAGTACACTACGTGTCATTCAAACAGAAGTTTTCTTGATCGAATTATGTATTCATCTTTATCTTTCATCCAATTTTTCTTATTCCAGCTCTACTTCTGTTAATTACATTTATCTATCATTAAACCAAAAATTTCGAACATATAATTAATTCTAACTTGATTTTCAGCTGTGTCCAGCATGATTATAGTTGGTTGATATTTGTTGACGGGGAAATTGAATAGACACTGTACCAACTTAATCAACCAAGTACCATTGAAGAAAAATGTTATAGTTTTTGCTCAGTTAATGGTTTGACAGACGCAAGCCTTGAAATAACTGCCAAGGTTCAGCCTGACATCATGTCAGACTGAACTGATTTTGGCCCTGACATTTCAGATTTTCAGCCAGACAAATACCATTATTCAATGCAGTGGAAAATTCCCTCATATATTTGATATGTTTTAAAATACTTTTTAACAGAGTTCACATTTTAGTGTAGTCACAAAACCATCGTCTTCTTCGTATGTTAACCACTCATCAGCATTGGATTTTGCTGCATCATTTTTGATCCACTTTTCTACGATCCTTATTATATGTAATTTTCAAACTACAGGTAGTGACGGCGACATCCCCGTTTAGAAATGTCATTTTGAGAGACATTAGACACAGTACCTGTCTTAAAATTTTCTGGAACGGTCCCACTAGCCGGGATGTCCCGTGCCAGAGGGTTGGGAAAAATAAGATGTTATTTTATTCGACATGTTTTCAAGGATCGGATGTGTCCAATAAAGTGAGATATTTTAATTTTCGTATAAAAAGTCTCTCCCTAATTACACCCATAGTCAACTTGAACATTTTCTTGTAACATTTTAAATATTTTTACTTTTATTACTAATGATTTGTATAATAACATGTCAAGTTAGGTGTGATTTAGAGCTAATCGTATACGAAAGTAACGCAAAGCTAGCTGCTACACGAAGGCTCGAATAACCAGCGTAAAAGAGCCGATTCTCAATATTATTCATTATTTTAACTTCACGCAGCCGTGATACATGTAAATAATGATATTTTTACTATGACTTGGGTTTTTGATATAACCAGCGTAAAAGAGCCGATTCAAAAAAAAAATAGTAATATTTTTACTGTGACTTGGTTCGTTGATATAACCAGCGTGAGCGTAAAAAAGCTGATTCTAAAAATTATTGATTATTTTATCTGCACGCGGCTGAGATATAAATAGTAACATTTTCACTATGACTCAGGTCGTTGATATTTTTGAGTCTGGATTTTGAGCCGATTCTATAAAGAATAGTAATATTTTTACTAGGACCTGGGTCGTTGATATAACCAGCGTAAAAAAAAGTCGATTCTAAAAATTATTGATTTTTTTATTCTGCACGTGGCCTAGATATAAATAGTAACATTTTCACTATGACTCAGGTAGTTGATATTTTTGTGCCTGGATTTTCGAGTCTAGTAATAATTAGCAATTGACTCGAGTTTGCGAATGAAATTACTATTTTTGGCTTACTGTTTTACCCAAACTCGGACGGACAATTATGTCCGGACGAAAGGCAACTTGGCCTGTCAAAGGGAGTCAATTCGAACGGACACTGTCCGGACGCTTATTTCAGCACTTGGACAGACGATGACTATTGCTAGATAAAACTCTATAGTACCATACTTCATCTCAAGACATGCAGGGTTGAGCGGAAGTGATATCGGTACGTTACATGTATCCAGAGTTTTTACGGTGCAGAAAGTTTATGTATGAAACATAGTTTTAATTTGTTTACATGTATGTGACCTACATGTATATCAGATCAGGCCAACTTAAAGTATACTTATCAGCAATCCGATATGCAACCTTCTTATGTTGATGAGTTTTGCATCTGGCCATGTTGGGTCATATCACCATGGCCTTGATAGAAGCCAATATGTCACATAGAATTATAATTTTGGTACCAGTAGTAATCTCTTTCACTGACCTCTGATACATGTATAGCCTACCAGCAGCTTAGTGTTTATATTTTTGACGTAAATCAAATTTACAGTTTGGTTAACTTTTCTGTTGCAATGGCTTATTGTAAAATGCCTAAAATACAAGGAATCTATTGTACATTTACCCAGCCAGTGCTACATTAACCTTTGACAGCTCATAAGCTTTAAGCTTCTATGTAATCAACTAATATTCAAAAACAAAGCTATTTGTTGAAAAAACCTTAAAATAGCACCGAAAGGCAATGCATATATTGAATATTATAATAGCAATCAAATTTAGTAAAGTAAATGTTTATTGGACCACAAAGAATAACAATTTTATCAGAAGAAGTCATACTGTATTATCTGTATGTCAGTGCCGTTCTCAGGGACGGATCCAGGAATTTTTGCAAGAGGGGGTTTGCCAGGTTTCTGTTACGGAAATCTGTCATCATCGTCTCTAGATTATGTAGGAATACATACAAATGGAGCTTTTTAAACAGAGAAATCATTTTTATACCGATGTTGGGTCACTTTGTGATGTAATATCATTGATACAAGGCATTATTTTTTTTTATGTAGCTGAGCAGTGTGGGGTTTGGACCCCCCCCCCCCCCTGGATCTGCCTCTGGCTCTAGAAGAGGTAAAGATCTATAGCTGTTAAGGAGTTGGATGTTCGCGAATGGGTTAACGTGTGCATGCTAGATCACAAGGTCTGTCACTGATTTAAGTGGCATGGTTTCAACACTGTGTCAGATCACCTACAAAAAATATAAAAATTCAACCGTACACCATTCTGTTTAGCTGAAATTTGGTGTATACATGTAAGCCTGTAAAATCATGTCAAATGTCCACACATGAGGCTGAAAATCAGTGTTTTTGCACTTAAAGCAGGGTTTTGTTCTTATAAAAAACAAAATATACCTCCAATTTTTTTGATATTGTGTAGAAAACATGTTGGGCTAATTTTTGCACGAACTATAATCTCAAGGTCACAAATTCCACACGGTCAAGTTCAAGGTCAAAGTCGAAATCAATGGTTTTTGACACTTTAAAATTCACCCATGTCAAAAATAAGGGCATATTTGGAATCCTTATGAATTCCCATTCCAGAAAAACTTATTATAGCAATTTTGACTTAATGGTTGCTGAGTAATGGTCAAATGAATAATGGCGGCCATGCCCATTTTGGCCAAAATTTCCAAAAATGAGACAACCATATCTCGGCAACCGTTGGTCGGATCAAGCTAAAATTTTAAATATTAATTTATCCTGTCCAAATAAGCATACATGTACACCAAATTTCAGCTAAGTCGAAGGGGTACGGTTTAACTCATTGGGTGATTTGACACAGAATGACCCAAGGAGTAGGGTTTGCTTGTCTACTCTCATGGGTTTTCTTCTGTTTCTCCAGTTGTTAAAGACACCTTCGAGCATGTGAAGTATTAGAATTAGATTTAAGGTAGCCCCAAAATGATCTAGTTTGTGTCAAGTGACTTTATTTTTTCTCTCAGGAGGACCACAAGGAATATCAGAAGAAACTGGAACAAATGGTCTCATGTCAAAAGAAATGTGTAGCCAGCATAGCACATCATAGATATCGCATCAAACAAATCAACGAATCTTTAAAAAAGTAAGTGGCCAGTTGATCATTCAATTCACCAACCATACATGTGCATTATACAAGGGGGGGGGATGGCCTAGTGGTCTAGAGTGCCGCGCTTCGACCTCTAGCTGGCCGGTCACCTCTGGCTTGCGGCTATGGTTTCGAACCCTGGTCTGAGCGTATGTGGCATGGAGATAGGGCGCCTTCTCAACCACGTGGGTTTCCTCCAGGCACTCCGGTTTCCTCCCACTGCTAAAGACCCCTACGCGCAAGCGAATTATTGAAATAAAATTAAAAGGATATGTTATTCCCGAAATGACCTAGTTTGTGTTGAGTGGACGTTAAACCCCATTTCTCTCTCTCTCTCACATAATACAAGGGGGAATTAGATGACCAAATGGTTAACATGTGAGCTGTATCATAAGGTCTGTCATTGATTCAACTAGCGTTTTGTTTCGATTCCCCGGTTGTATGTTACAAGGAGTAGGGTTGCCAGTCCACTCTTACGGTGCAGTTTCTCCAGGTCATCCGAGTTTCCTCCCACTGCTACATGCAAGCAAATTATGGAAATAAAATTGAACCGTATGTTACAGTAATCCGGAAATGACCTAGTTTGTGAGTAGACATTAAACCCCATTTCCCTCTTTACATTATGCAAGAGGTAAATCAGCCTATTGCAGGTTTTTATTTAGGCCCGAAATCTTATATAAACAATTAATTTAACATTGATTAAACATACATTATGCAAGAGCTAAATCTTCCTATTGCAGATGACATTCTTTATTAATATGGATAGATCATAGTGAACCCTAAATGCAAAGCTGGATAATCAAAACTTTGTTACTTACCATGAAACCACTAACAATGACAATAGAAGCTACAAAGATTTTAAAAAAATAACGTTTTCTCTTCCAAGAGTAAAGCGGGGAGGGGGGGGCTGGGAATAGCCTTGTGGTATAGAGTGCCGCGCTTCAACCTCTAGCTGGCCGGTCACCTCTGGCTTACGGCTGTGGTTTCAAGCCCTGGTGTGAGAGCGTATGTGGCATGGAGATAGGGGCGCCTTCCCAACCTTGTGAGTTTCCTTCAGGCACTCCGGTTTCCTCCCACTGCTAAAGACCCCTACGCTAGCGAATTATTGAAATAAAATTAAACCATATGTTAGTCCGAAAATGACCTAGTTTGTGTCGAGTGGACGTTAAACCCCATTTCTCTCTCCCACTCTCCAAGAGTAAAGCAATTTGACGGAAATTTTCGGCATACTCCCTTGGCCAGTCCTTTTATTAACTCCCATATTGTATTTTTAATGATTTGTACGTTGAACAAGTTTTTAAAATATTCTACAACAAAAAGATATTTACTCCTCATTTTGTTTTATTAGAGTAGGATCAGAAATTACAGCAGACGAAAAAGAACAGGTGGAGAATTTGAAGAAAAACATAGCAAAAAGGAAACTTGAGTTCCGAGATATGGAAGAAGTTCTACCACATAAAAATGGGTTTGTTGACATTTCTACAGTTACAGTAGATTAATTACTTTAGGCATCCAATAAATGTGTTCACTTTAGATCATAAAGTCTGACAATGAATGTCATTAGGGTGTGCTGTATCATAAAGTCTGTCATTGAGTCAACTGGCGTTGTTTCGAATCAATGGTTTTCTCTGGGTCCTCCTATTTCGTACCACTGCTATAATGGATTATTGAAATAAAATTGAACAGTAAATGTATGTTAGTCCCGAAATGACGTAGTTTCTGTTGAGTTTATGTTAAACCCCAATCCTCTCTTTTATTGAGTTGAGGAGCACAGTTTCAATCTGACATTGTTGAGTATGAATATTCAAGTTGTATTTTTCAGGATATACATGCATTTATATTTAATTTGTATTCTTTGTATTTTTCAGGATATATTTAATTTGTATTTGTTTGTGTTTTTCAGGATTTATTTAAGTATTATATTAGGAAGTGTTAATATTTCACTCTTAAACAAAGCTGATAAGTAAGTATAATTTGTATGTACCAGCATGGCCTGGTCTAAATATAAAGGCCACTTGCAGATTGCGTCAAGGTTGTAAGATGTAATTAGGGTTAGGGCATGTGATTGGGTTGGCTCTAGTCATGTAACCTTGTTTACATCTTGTGACTCAGATGCAATTTCTGCAATTGGCCTTCATATTTAAACCTAAAGATACAAGCATGCTATGGACTGGGAATAGAGCTTGGGAAAATGGTTGACATCTTGGAATTCTGACATCGTATCAAAGCTTATATACATATCACAATTCTATGGAATACAATTAATGCTTATAACTGAGCAATAATTTTGACCTGTACATGTATATTCCAGTTCAATTACTGAATGTCATTGAAACAGTAACAGTGTATCAAAGCTTAATGCACAGTTGTCCAAGGAACAAAAATGTCAACTGGGTGGGAGTTGCCATAAACTGACATGTGAGACCTAGTCCTCACAAGATAAGGAGTCGAGGTGGTTCAGTGTATAACCTTGAGATCCTGTGTTTGATTACACTGTGTCAATAAAGAAAGTTCATTGAGATTTTCTGGCATAACTTCCACTTTTTTTTTTTTTAAACAATAATATTTTATTCAGAAATTGAAAGGGATTGAGGAACAGGCATAGCCTATATGACCTCTCTCCTAAATACAAAAATTAATATGGATATGTAAAAAAAAAATAATTGAGTAAACAACAAAACAAAAAAATGAATACTTAATCAACATTTCATATATACATATTTACACATTGGCTACGCAGTTGTTCGTGGTCGATAAAGATCTTAAAACCTTCTACTCATGTCAAAAAACATGTGGAACCTTTCAAAAATGGTTAACAAAATATCACTGCTGCTTACACCGTATAACAGATTATGTGTATTGATTGTCAGTGGCATAGGACTACGGGCCTAGCATGGGGCAACATATAGTCGTTTATGATTGACGATAACAGAGATCCTATGTACACATTAGTGTGCACTTGAAATAGCTTTTGACAGTTGGAATTCGAAATAAGAGTAGGTTGTAGTTATCATGGTGAAATTTCCCTCATAGCAAACTAAATGGCATATGCCTGTCTTCATTAACCAGTCGGAGCAGAACAGTACGATGTTAAACCCTCATTTATTTTAGACGTATACCAGTATTTATATAATATGAATGTTATTTTTATGTAGATACCAATATAAACAAGACTATGAGAAGTTTAAGCTGACTGTTAGTTATGTTGTCATGTTTTTATCAGCGTTCATGCATTTCATTCCTGAATACAGGTAGGACACAGTTACTTCCCTTTATATAGCACTTACTTATGATTTTCAGACCAAAATGTTGTATCGAAAACAAACTTTATACAAGGGATATTTGAAATTTTTCTACTTAATGTTAGACGTTTTTAGCTAGATGGAGCCACATTTGCTAAGTGGGTAAGGTGCTGGCATATTCTTTCCCTGCATTGGTCCAGAAAGTTCATCTTGGTTTTCCTACATGATTTCCTCTTGCTAGTGGTACAGGACAGAGAACCTGACAACGACAGCTGTCTAGTTGTTCGTATGGGACGAAAAACCATGGTCCTGCTCCTGTGTACACATTGTTGTGCAGTTAGAATTTGATATAAGAGTAGGCCCTAGTGCTGCTATCCAGACAAAATGTCTCTCAAAGCTCACTGTAGAGAGAGAGAAATGTGTTTAACATCCACTCAACACAAACTAGATCATTTCGGGACTAACATATGGTTTCATTTTAATTCAATAATTTGCTTGCAAGTAGAGGTCTTTAGCAGTGAGAGGAAACCGGAGTGCCTGGAGGAAACCCACAAGGTTGAGAAGGCGCCCCTATCTCCATGCCACATACGCTTACACCAGGGCTCGAAACCACAGCCGCAAGCCAGAGGTGACCGGCCAGCTAAAGGTTGAAGCGAGGCACTCTAGTCCACTAGGCCATCCCCCCCCCCCCCAAAGCACACTGTAGGTCATATGCCCGTCTTCATTAGCCCAGTTCGGAGCAGAACAGTAGGTTGATAAACCCCATTTTATTTCATTTAGTTATATATTTATTATTGTATATTTTAGATGGATCGATGCTGTGTTAAATTTTTTATTGGTATGGTATTATTGTACATTAACTATCAGAGAAAGTATACTAGTTGTGAATGGATCAAGGTTAGTTACACCTCTCAGTCTGTTACACTCTGTATCATAATTATACTCTAGACCCAGTAGGATTACTTCACTCAGATGTGATTATAAGGTTTATTTACTTGATCTGAAAGTACCGCATCACAATTTCATGTGTGATGATCACTATAACTTTGTATTTATGTGGATTTGTTTCTCCGTGAATCAACACAACAAAACAATACTGGATACCCTATAACACATAAGTGGCTCGCTAGTCCGGAGGTCGCAGGTTTGCTCCGGGTGTTGACCAAGAAAGTAATCTGGATATTTCGGTGTGGTTTCCACTTGTCAGTGTTGGGTTCGAAGGGCCTGACAAGAACAGCTGTCTAGTTTTTTGGATGAGACAAAAAACCATTGTCCAGTGTAGACATTGGCATGCGCTTAAAAGATACCTTGACAGTTGGAATTCGATATAAGCGTAGGACGTAGTGCGGGTGTCGAGGTAAAATTTCCCTCATAGCACTTTGTATGGTATATACTGATCTTTATTATCCTAGGGGGAACAGAACAGTAGGCCGTCAAAACCTCATTTCTCTCTTTCTCTCTATTACACATGTTTACAATTGTTGATTTTATTTATTTGCAGAATAAAAGGTTGGTGGGTAACCCATCATTTTATATCAACTGTTTGTGCTGGTATCAGTTTAATTTGGTTAGTATATTTACATGTATATTTTAATAGGATAGATCAAGGTCCTGTTTCTCGAAATCTTAAACATACATTATGCAAGAGCTAAATCGGCTTATAACAAGTCTTTCTTTAGGCCAAAAATGTTATCTAAAAATCAATTAGACATTAATTAACTTATCCAGACCATAATAAACTCTTGATGTCAAGGCTAGCCTTCGATGTTTAGCGGGTTAAATTCCTATATGCTGCTTAACGGCCGTTGATAATTAAATCAATCAAATGGATAATCGACACTATGATGTTTATATTAATGATTTGAGTAATGATGACCGAGGCTATGTGAATATTTCACTCGCCTCGTTCTCGGCTAATAGTGGATCAATTTGACTGAAATTTTCAGAACCACGAACCACGGCACTCTAAACCACTAGGCTATCCCAACCCCCCTAACCTTCATTAAGCCCGAACCACGGAATTTGGTTAACAAACATTGGCAGTAGTGATGTGCGGTTCTTCGGTTTAACCGTACGGTATCGGTTTTTCCAAATAAACCGAAAACTGAACCGTTAAAAAAAAAAAAATAACTGTGCATTTGGGTTTTTTTCCAAATTCCAAATTTTTATGTAGCCGTATTTCGTTTACTTAATAATTCCAAAATTTTAATGTAGCCACCACTTCCGTTTTTATTTTCGATCAACCAGAGCCCGTATGTATAGAAAAATAGAGTGTTTAATTAGTCTAGTTGGCCTAGACTATTTATTTTCTCAATTCGTTTCGGTTTACAATCCAAAATTTTATGCAACCCGAAGCCGGTTGTCAATATCGAACAATGGCTTCCTCTAAAAAGTAAAATGCCTCAATGGCTTGCTCAATAACTATGAAAGATTAGATGATACAAAATGTAGATTTAATCTTTGTAAAAAACATATTTCTGCTGCATAAATTATAAGAATATAATTTAACAATTTTGAGTCAGGTTTAGAACAACATTTGAACAACACCCGAAAACGGAAATTGCGTAAGTTTTGTTTTTAAGTTTAATAACGAGAAATGAAAGACCACATGTTTCGATTTGTTGGATTGGTATTATTTTGTTATGCAAATTTATTTTGTTATTTTTTTTTTACAGTAGAATCTAACTTTATTGTTACTGATATTATGTCGTTATATTAATTTATTATCATGCCTATGGCGTTGTGTGTGTCAGATCTTTTTTTACAGTAACTTTGTTATTACTACCAGTCATAATTAAAGTCATATAACAGTAAAAAAAAAAAAACCTTGTTGTTTACTATTTACATCAATATTTTTGATATTTTTCTGGCTTTCAAGTATTTCTATAAAATAACCATAAATCAGTACATACATTACACAGTGTTTAAATGAATAAAAAAAACCCGAAACCGAGCTTTTTTGCCTCAGAAAAACCGCAAACCGAAACCGAAAGAAAATTTAAAAACCGCACATCACTAATTGGCAGGTTGATACCAGATTAAAATACAGATCTATATTTTGTTTCGTTTTTTTATACTTTTGATGACCTCAACTACATGAAGACTGTGGAAGGTTTCGTCAGAGGTCATACAAGTGTCTTTTGACCCTATGACATCAGGCATTTGATTAATCAATCAGTGTTCACGTTTAATGGTTTTACCCACAGTTCCATGCACCTCAGGCCAAGAACTCTCTGTAACATACCGTTTTAGTGGCTAATCCCCCACTTTAACCAAAACGCTGTTAATATAACAACTCTTCCAGATCCTAGTGTAGTAAAGACAAGTGAAAGTAAATTTTAAACTATAAAAAACAAAACGAAAAAGGATTTTTTCTTTGAATCAGATTAAGGCCTGAGTAAACAATATTAGGTATTAATCTTTTAGAGGCATTTAGTAACTGGATAGAGCAATACACAAAAACACATACTTAAATAAATTAAGTAGCTGTTATTCCATAAGTATGTGTTTTTGAATATTAGATATATTATAATACATCAGTATATTGTTTATATTTTTTATTATATAGGCCAGATAGTTTGACCTATCAGTTATTTCGTAAACAGTACATCTTCTTTATACTATATTTAAGTAAGTACAATTCAAACTTTTTAATGGTTAGGTGGTCAGTCTATTAATAATAAAATTAATGAAGTAGAATTCAACATGTAAAGAATATTGAAATTAAACGAAAGTATTAATTTGGGTAAACGTGATGTGTTTTTTCTGTGATGAGAAACATTCTTTGTGCAGTTTCATTTTCATGAACCTAACCCTGAGTTCACAAAGCATTCTTAGACTAAGTTAGAATTTACTCAAAATTGTTTGCCTTATTTCAACTAAAGTATAGCCCTTTATGTATCAAATACATCAATAAGAAACTACAGTGGACTCTGTCAAATCCAACATCGTACGGGATCGTTACAATATGTCACAGAATGTCGGAATACCCAGTTTTGTCAAAACCGGAAATATTGTAACTTCGAAAACCGGAAGTATTATTACAATGTTGATTTCAATCACCAGAACATTATTCCCATTAAAAATGATAAACTTTAATTTTTAATTCATTCAACATGCGTAGGCATTTTGAATAGGTCAAATCTGACGTTAATTTATCTTCTTCGTCGCATTCAGTTGATCGCACAGTTATGTTTGCTATCACGTGTTCATTGATAATCTGTCGTTCTATGTCAAGGTGGTCGTCACACGGTCCGGCGAGATCCGTAGGGTTAACAGATATTGAGCTGAAGTGATCGGACGTTACGTTCTCAGTGGCCGTTTTAGGATCTTGACCCACATTGGCGAAAGCTGCGGTCAATGGTTAAAATACTGCAGGGCGTTTGTTATACATTTCATCCGCTCATATAAACGGCTAAGCACTGTGTATAGTTAACCGCAGCTATTGACGATGAGGGTCACGGTCATAAACCGTAACGTCCGCTCATTTCAGGTCAACATGGACAAACTTACGTTATTCGGGTTCAATCGGCATGTGCAAGGAATGTTTCTACTGGTGCTGGGAATATTTGTACAACCGAATTCGTGGGAAAATTCGTAGATATTCTTGAAAAATTATCAAGGTAATCAACACAGACCTACACGATAGCGAGTTTTAATCTTGCCGATAATTGATTGGTGATTGCTTGTTAATCTTCAGTGGCTTCACACCCATCAAATTTTAATCTTAACGGACAATTGATTGGTAATTGCTTGACACCCACCGATTTAAGGCTGGATTATACGATAACGATTCAGTGGAAATTATGTGGCGGGACGGCTGATTGATGTCGTAATCCGGAACATACAGAGTCCGAATTGACTGTTGATTGAATGTTGACTAATTTATTAACTCAAGTCTGAGAATGCTTTGTGAACTCGGGACCTGTACAATTAAATATTACGTAGAAACGTGTATCACAACATTAACCAATCTGTGGAACTTTAATTTGAAAGATATCCACTTTCGAAAGCAAATCAAAACACCAAACTTAATTAAATCAACACTTTTACACAAATCAAATTGATGGAGTTATTTGAATGTTGTTATAATTGTATTTTATATGGCAGATTGAGATTATATAACATCAGATTGTGTTTATTTATATAATGTCAGGTTATATTTATTTATATAATGTCAGGTTATATTTATTTATATAATGTAAGGTTGTGTTTATATAACATCAGGTTGTGTTTATATAACATCAGGTTGTGTTTATTTATATGTTGTGTTTATTTATATAACATCAGGTTGTGTTTATGTGATGCAGTATTATTATCAGAGTGGCTGTTTATACAGGATGCGATCACTAGGTGAAGGTCATGACATGGATATTACCGCAGGTACGTCACAGTTCAATGCTGAATATCACTTATAAAATTTGCGGGGTTGGGATGGCCTAGTGGCCCTAGAGTGCCGCACTTCGACTTCTAACTAGCCGATCACTTGTGGCTGTGGTTTCGATCCCTTGTGTGAGCATATGTGGCATGGAGATTGTGGGTTTCCTCCGGGCACTCCGGTTTCCTCCCACTTCTAAATACCCCTACACGCAAGCGAATTATTGATATAAAATTGAAACCATATGTTAGGCCCAAAATAAACTAGTTTGTGTCGAGTGGACGTTAAACCCCATTTCTCTCTCTCACTTATAAAAATTAGACAGTCGCACATGTTTATAAAATAATTCTCAAAATTGATCCAGTTATATCTGGTGGTTATGAGATAAACAGGGAATGAAATGGGGTTTAACAGCCCCTTGTTTTCCTCCAACTAATGCAGGTGGAGATACGCCATACTGAGTGCTTTGACGGATACGCATGTATCGAATTCCAACTGCCAAGGGTTCTTGTACAGGCATATCATGGGAGCCACAGTAACTCTGTGAATCATAACAAGGTTTTCCCAGGTTTACTCCCGATATTGACTATAAACCTTCTGTTAAGGTCTTATTCGCAACTGTTCATTTAGTGAATTGCAGAATTGTCGACTAATTGGGCCATTTTATTGTCTAATACCCCACATTACATATAATTGTATTGTGATAACTATATATAAATCAATTGTATTTTTATTGGTTTACAGAAGGATTCATGTCTTGGATGTGGAAAGGGTTGGCATTTTTACTTCCTCCAATTTTCTTTGGATATGTAAGTTTATTATTTTAAAATTCATTGTCTCCCCTTTTTGAATCAGGCATAAATTCTCTCTAATCTTTTGGTGGGACTCAGTCATACCTCACTGTATTGTTTAATGCATATAAAAATATCTGTGGTAAATGCAGCTGTCTTGGCAAAATTCTCAGACTTACTTGTATGGACACACAAAACAATGACACCATAAGTTAGTCTCATAATAAAATAAAGTGTTAATAGGTTGGCAGTCAATCTGTTTCTTTTAGAAAATCAGAAACATGAATAATTGATTTTTCAAATCAAATGACATATGGATTAACATCCTACTGTTCTGGGGGGTCACGGTGGCTAAGTGGATAAGGCGCTGGTTCGCTAGCCTGGAGGTTGGGTGTTCAATCCCTGCATTGGCCGAGAAAGTTCATCTCGATTTTCCGGCGTGATTTCACCTTGTCGGTGATGCAGAAGGAGGTCCTGACAAGGACAGCTGCCTAGTAATTCGGATGGGATGAAAAACGGAGGTCCTGTGTACACATTGGTGTGCACGTAAAAGATCCCTTGGCAGTTTGAATTCAATATAAGAGTAGGCCATAGTGCCGCTGCCTGGGCAAAATTTACCTCATAGCACACTGAATGGCGTATGCCCGTCTTCCATTAGCCCAGGTTAGGTGCAAAAGAGTAGGACGTTAAACCCCATTTCATTTCATTCTCTTACACTTCTGCTCCAACTGGGCTAATGAAGATGGGCATACAGTGTGCTATGAAGAAAATTGGGCCAGGACAGCTGCACTATGACCTACTCAATTCTCGAATTGAACTGTCAAAGTTTGTTTTGTTTTTTTTACATGCATGCCAATATGTACACTTATATCCAGTGTTATAATGCCTATATTTTATAGTGTTATATAACTCCTATGTTTTATATTCTAGTTCTTCCAGTGTTATAACGCCTATGTTTTATATCATCTCTCACAGTTACCCGAATGTAAAGAATGGCAGGTATGGTCATCTCTTATATATAAATTTATCATACATGTATGGTTCAAATATTTCTCAAGTGGAATTAATTCTTTATGAATCGTTGATTGCCAATAAAAAATTAATGTTGGACAACTTGCCATGATTTAACGGCTCTCTTTGTCATTGAGTCAAAGACCCCTAAGCATAAGTGAATTATTGAAAAAAAACTATTGAATTAGACATCAATTAACTTATCCAGACCATAGTCAACTCACGATGTCATTGATAGCCTGTAATATTTACTGGATTAGGATCTGATTTGCTGCTAAACTTTCATTCATGATTTAATCATAAAATGGATAATCAAGACTATGTTTTTTTTTATCTTACCGACTTTAATAATAATGAATGAGGCTGATCCGAAATTTCAGTCGCTAAATCCTCATTTCAGATTGGATCAATTTGACTTAAATTTTCAGAAAATTGTCTTTTACATTTTAACTGTTATAGTGAGAACTGCCAACTCTTCATCTAATCTCCCATAAGGTATCTTTATATATTTTAGTAATAATCAAACGTGTTAAAACAGTTTTAAAAGTGTATGGTTTTGTTTTTGTCTGCAGGTGATCGTTCTAGCAGCTATTCATTTTGTTCTGTTCGCGGGAAATTTGGCCACAACATTACGTGTCATCCGTCAAAAAATACAATCTGATCTGTCCTGGTTACGTAATCGCTATAGAAACAGCATGGATAATAATAAAACAGACTAGATTACCATGGCAATCACTTGATGGTAATATACTTTTAACAACATTATTAGGTATCCATAGTTACATCCCCACAAAAATAATGAGAACTTACATTAATTTGAATGATAAATCAAAATGAAATTTGTAAATAAAGTTCTCGATCTAGGTCGAGATCTGTTGTGTTAATTAGTGATAAGGAAAGCCTTGATTTTCAACCTTTTTTTGAGTCATTCCCACGGAACAGTGGTGCTTTCCAAAACGGGGTTTTGAAAAATATGCCATCTTTCCATGTGTAAATTGACCGATTGACCCTCGGACATTTCCGTTAAATTTCTATCCTGACTGGAGGGTTGGAAGACTGAATGGCTAGCACCTGGGTGCTGTAATCATAGGGTCTGGCATTGAATTCCTGGTTGTACGTGACAAGGAGAAGGGTCGCCTGTCCAACCTCGTGGGTTTTCTCCAGGTCCTCCTGTTTTTTTATCGCTACGCGGAAGTGAATTATTGAAAAAAAGATTGAACGATATGTCAGTCCCAGAATGACCTAGTTTGTGGCAAGTGGACGTTATACTCTCACATGTTTCTAAATTCTCACCTGCAGCCCACCATCACCATGGTCCCCAGAAAAATAATCAGACAATCTCCATCAGGGCCGTATGTAGGGTTGTTTAAAAGTGGGGGTGCAGAAGAGTGGGGGTGCACTATATCTTCCACGAAAGTGATGTATGAAATTTTGGATCAGGGCAAACAAAAACATTGGCGTGTGGGCGCCCTTAAAACTGACCGATTGATCAGATCCTGAAGAGCATCACTGTGTGATCATAATTAAGTGTATTATTTTATAATTGAAAGATTGTCAAATTATATTGTTTTGGATGGGGTAGGGGGCGCCTTATTTTTCTGGGGTTGTAATGTACCTCCTGCAGCCCCGCTAGATACGGCCTTGATCTCCATACCTTGACTTCTATTCATTCGTTAGTGCTACAATGCAGCTACATATGGTTGTGTATTGATGTCGACTGGACACTAATTGGGAAATGCCCTGAAAGTGATCAAATTCACCCCTAGGTTGAAAACCATGGCTCTTTAAGATTGAATTTAAGTTCTGAAATATTAATTGAAAATTGGATCCACATATACTGATTGAAGACTATTTAGTAATTTACTTTAACAAAGTTTTGAACATTATGTCACTTGCTTGAAAACATGTCCAAAATAAATTATTAATGGTTCTTCGGTTATTATCTGTCATAGTTTATTGCTGTATGGAATTAATAAATGGCTGTAAAGCCTTAAGATATAGCTGTATATTAAATAAAGGGCTTCAGGATTGTTTTAAGGGTAAATTTTCTAAAAAGCATTTGTTAATATTTTAGTTAATTTGTATAAAAACAAAATTAAGTTGAAAAACCACTGCCCTGTCAAAATGGTATTTGTCAAAATATGTTTTTGTTTTGGGAATACAAAGTTGATGTTTAAGAAATATGAAATTATGGAAATATGAATTTTTTGTTGAATTGTTATAATTATGGTTCAGATGAAGTTATTTTGATGAAATATGGAGACTATGATGAAATTATAATTATGATTTCGCTATAGTTATGTTAAGGAGACTATGTTGAAATATTGTAATTATTACTCAGTTTATGTTCAAGAAATATGGAGACTGTGTTGAAATTGTAATTATGGATAAAATGAAGGTTTTTTTGCCGGGGGAGGGAAGGGGGGGGGGAGAATGGAGATTAATGTTGAAATAAATTATTTATTCGAAAGAATTATAGGGGCATTATTATAAGTGTAATAAGGAGCCGCAATCTCGACCCCAGAGATAACTTAACACTTTGTATATCTGTGGTAAACTTGCCGCCATTTTTAAATGGACAGCATTTAATTCTAACAAATCCTGCTAATCAGAAGCCAAGGGGGCGGAGCTAAACAACCGAATTCATGCTGATTAATGACTGAATCGAGTTGACAGTCTCAATCCAAGATATAATTATATCCATTCTTTAACTCGTGTAAAACTCACCAGCCATTAATCAGCTCGAATTCGGTTGTTTAGCTCCGCCTCTCTTAGCTTCTGATTAGCAGGATTTGTTAGAATGAAATGCTGCCGATTTCGAAATAACAGATAAGCTTTACCAGAGATAAATGAAGGGTTAACGTATCTCTAGGATCGAGATTGATGGAGCTGTTACATACCGTATTAATTCAAAGTTTTGTCTGCAATATTATTAATTCAGAGTTTTGTCTGCAATATTATTTAGTTATTTAATTTAACCAATGAATTGTACATATTATTATTTTGTATATTATGTTGTTGTGTTTAAATATATTGTATAGTTGAGTTGAGAATAATGATTAAAATGTTAGAAAAGCAAAGGAATTATTTATATCCCTCTCGAACCCCTCATATTCTAGAAAAAAATAAAACCGGCGGGCAAGTTTAAATCGCGCCAGTTAGTTAGATGGTAATTCTGAATAGAGAGGCAAAAAGTGATTAAGGTTGTGGCCGAAAATGCACGAAATGGGGCAAGATAACGTGCATGGCTGATAATGCATGAACAATCAACTGACTACCCGCGGGGAATAAAAAGCTAGTTACGTATGCTCTCACCATACTCATCACATTAGTATCATTAGTTCCTTATCAACGACTAATAGTCAAGCGACATTGATTCAGTTGACATGAAATCTGACTCATTGACATTCTAGCGGTGGGGGGGGGGGTGGCCTAGTGGTCTAGAGTGGTGCGCTTCGACCTCTAGCTGGCCGGTCACCTCTGGCTTGCGGCTGTGGTTTCTATCCCTGGTGTGAGCGAATGAGGCATGGAGATAGGGGCGCCTTCGCAACATCGTGGGTTTCCTCCGGGCACCCCGGTTTCCTTCCACTGCTAATGACCCCTACGCGCAAGCAAATTATTGAAATACAATTAAAAAACCATATGTTAGTCCCGAAATGACATAGTTTCTGTTGATTGGACGTTAAACCCCACTTCCCTCTCTCTCTTTGACATACTAGCATCTCATTTCCAGTCTTGGTTTTTAGTGTTGGAGATCACGGTGGCTAAGACGCTCGCTCGCAAGCCTGGAGGTCGGGTGTTCGTTTCCTGCATTGGTCGAGGAAGTTCATCCAGATTTTCCAACGTGGTTCGGGTGGACGAATAACCGAGGTACACATTGGCGTGCACGTAAAGATCCGTTGACAGTTGGAATTTGACATAAGAGTAGGCCGTGGTGCCACTGGCCTGGCAAAACATACTGTATGTCGTCAAACTGATCCCGCAGTGAATATTCGCTTGGCTGCTACAATCACTGATAAGCATGACATCGATGAGGCTTAATTAATACGGCATATTAACTTTTTTACTCCGACAAATTAAATTCTCAAACATTTTTTTGAGGTAAAAGAAAAATAAATAAAGACGTTTGAAGTATTTGTAGTTAAAAAATCTTTCCTGTTTAGTGTAAATGAGTATTAAAAATGAGTAAAATGCATCATTTTGCCCGAAGCAGTTAGGTGTTAAGTAAACATTGCACGAGCCGTTGAGCCAATGAACTACGAGGCGTGCAGTCAACGCACGTGTTTTGGACAGCCATCCGTTACAGAGATAATTCGTAAGTAATTCTCTGTGAAACAGATTGGTATGTCGTATGCCCGTCTTCATTAGCCCAGTTCGGAGCAGACCAGTAGGATGTTAAACCCCATTTCGTTTCATTTCATTTCTATAACGATTATTGCATGTTTACATTCAAGATTCAAAACAACTTACATCAACGTTCATTCATTTATTCATTTATCCACCCTGTCATGATGTTATTCATCATTCAAAACAGCTTATATCAACATTATTTATCTATCATTTCATGTTTTCATTCGTTTACCCATGTTCCCGTGTATTCGTACGCGTGACCGCCTTCTAATAACGAGATAGCGGAGCGTGGAATCTATTCAGGATATCATGAATAAATAATTGATATGATAACAAACTGACTGGTTATATTGATGATGAGTTGGCGGTATATTAAAGATGCCTTCCCAAGTACCAATTGACCGGTTATATTAAAGATGCCTTCCCATGTATTGACTGACTGGTTATATTAAAGATGCCCTCCCATGTATTAACTAACTGGCAGTATATTAAAAATGCCTTCCCATGTACAAACTGACTAGTTATATTAAAAATGCCTTTCCACGTAGGGGGGTTGGGATGGCCTAGTGGTCTAGAGTGCCGCGCTTTGAACTCTAGCTGGCCGGTCACCTCTGGCTTGCGGCTGTGGTTTCGAGCCCCGGTGTAAGCGTGTGTGGCATGGAGATAGGGGCGCCTTCTCAACCTCGTGGGTTTCCTCCGGGCACTCCGGTTTCCTCCCACTGCTAAAGACCCCTACGCGCAAGCGAATTATTGAAATAAAATAAACCATATGTTAGTCCCGAAATGACCTAGTTTGTGTTGAGTGGACCTTAAACCCCATTTCTCTCTCTCTCTCCCTTCCCACGTACAAACTGACTAATTATATTAAAGATCCCTCCCTTATATTAACTGGTTATATTGGCGATGAGCTGGCGGTATATTAAAGATGCATTCCCATGCCTAAACTGACTGGAAAGATTTCTTCTCATGTACAAACTGATTATATTGGTGATGAGCTGTTTCATGGTGGACAGGATGGTAGAAAGGCTTCTACAACCTAATCCTTTACCCTTCTCAAATAAAGTTATTATTATTATTATACAAACTGTGTGATTTTATGATGTATTCTAAAACATCCATCAAAAGCTTAGTTCAAATCCTACCCAAAACATTGTCGTCGCCGGGAAATGCGTTAGTTTATTTTTAACGATATAAAAAAATTCGGTGCTGGATTTACGGGTACGGTTGAAGAATATGGTCTCGAGATCCAGAGGCATCCACCCAATAATGTATAATTATTTTTGACGCTGCCATTAGGGTTTTCGAAATTAATTAACCCATGTTTGCCTAAACGAGATTCTCTGGTCGTCGTGTTTTGTCTGTTGTCTGAAGTATGTCACGTGACTGTGGGTGCGCGAATCTCCGTGAATACGTAAAACCTTAAAATGAATCGTCCCTCTCAAGATGGGAACTAGGGTGGCAACGCAAACCAGACTGGACCTGATTGTTATCACTCACAGGACTTGACTTTATTTAACCCACCTGTACCCAGAAGCAACACTTTTAAATGATTTATTGATGGTCCCTAACAGCAGCACCACTGGATATTGTATCTTGAAATTTTAGTTAACAATCAACTAGCTTTTTTGCTCTATTTTGAGGCTCTTTTTCTACGATTTCCAAACGTTTAGACGAAAATACCAGTCAAATAACTCTTGAATTGGCTAGAGAGGCAAGGAAATGACGGATGACGCGTCCTGTCTCCGCGGTCAGTGCCCCCATTTTGCGGCGCTGCCCCCCCCCCCCTTTTTCAAAATTCCTAGATGCGCCCCTGTGTATATCCATAAAATTGTACCTTGTGTTGCTATAAGCTAAATCCAGCAACGCAAACAAGTAATAATTGTAATGAGCTGTCAGTGTATTAATATTGCCTATTGCCCTTGTATAATAAGTTTATTGTCCACAAAACACATTATCTAGATTAATATGGTTCTGTATAGACATTCTATTTTATACACGTTTTGTATGGACATCTGGACTTCTCTTACACACGTTCTGCATCGACATCCTCACTTCTATTATAAACACGTGATATTACAGAGGCGGATTCAAGGGGGCAGTGCCCTTTTTTACTACTGGAATTGCCTTTCAGCTAGCTTTTTTGCTCGATTTTGAAGCTCGTTTCTACGATTTCCTAACGTTTAGAGGAAAATATCAGCCAAATAGTTCCTGGATTGGCTACAGATGCAAGAAAATGACGGATAATTTTCCTGGGGCCCCAACCCCCCTCTCAGCGTCGTGCCCCGTCTCCGCGGTCAGTGCCCTCATTTTGCGGCGCCCCCCCCCCCTTTCAAAGTTCCTAGATCCACCCCTATATTATACTCGTCTCAGTGTGCTTATTGGTGATAAATGAAATGAAAATGGGTTTAACGTCCTACTCTATTGCACCCAAACTCGGCTAATGGAAGACGGGCATACGCCATACAGTGTGCTATGAGGGAAATTTTGCCCGGGCAGTGGCGCTACAGCCTACTCTTATATCGAATTCCAACTGCCAAGGGATCTTTTACGTGCACTCCAATGTGTACACGGGACCTCGGTTTTTTCGATCCATCCGAACGACTAGGCAGCTGTCCTTGTCAGGCCCTCCTTCTGCATCACTGACAAGGGGAAATCACGCCGGAAAATCGAGCTGAATCGAACACTCGACCTCCAGGCTAGCGAACCAGCGCCTTATCCACTTAGCCACCGTGACCCCACTTTTATTGGTGATAAATTCTGACATTCATTAGTTAATGTTCAGATTGAACAGCAGCTTACTTAATTATCTGTACCACCCCAACTCTCCAAACCCACAAAAATCATTCCGCGAAATCTCTGGATAGAGAGGGAGAGAGAAGGGAGGGGGGGAGCTTTAGCAGTTGGTGGAAACGGGAGGACCAGGAGAAAACCCATGCGGTTAGACAGGTGACCCTACTCCTTTCCTTGTCACGTACAACCGGAGAATTGAAACCGCGCCACTTGACTCAATAACTGATTGACCATCCCCGTTTTAACAGAAATAAACGTCGGTGTGAATAAACACCAAAATATTGAATCGTTTGGCCATGAACGTCAAAACCGCTTATGGGTGGCCCTTGCGGGTTTTAAACTATATTGTCTGCGGTGAATGTCGCAATTTCTTTCAATTCAGCATATCGTTTAATATACAGTGCAGGGCGGGTGGGCTAACAAGGACAGTTATCTAGTTGTTCGGAGGGGACGAGGAGTTGAAGTTCCGTGTACAGACTGGTGTGCACGTATTTGAACACTTGGCGATAAGAATTCAATATGTAGGTCGTAGCGACGCTGGCTGGGCAAAATGTCCCTCGTAGCACACTGCATGACGTATATTCAGTTTGGGTCGCATATTTTCATGGACCTCAACAAATAAAATGAGGAGCCACGGTGGCTCACTGAGTAGGAAGCTTGAAATAAAATTGAACCATATTTGTTCGTCTCTCTCACTCTCTTTAACAAGTTTTTTTTTGTTAATAGGTAATAGGTGATTTTATTTAGTAGGTGTGTTCTGAGTACACAAAGATTAGCTTTCTGGCACCGAATGAGTCTAATTTGAAACATATGCGCACGTGATTATAACGCGATTTCGGGCAATTGTTTATATTATTGGACCGTCTGTGGTTTAGCATGTCGTCGACTATACATCTTTTTTTTATAAGCAAATTGATATTGAACACAAACGCCGCCATCTTGTCAAACAATCAATCACTCAGAAGACGTTAAACTGACAGGAAAAGTTTGGATCGATATTTATAACTCGACGTACCGAGTGGAGTTGGTATTTTCCCGCCACATACGAGGATAAAAAGCAGACGATTGTTTGGGTGAAACAGTATATTCTTCAAAGGGCGGAATCTCGTGGTGGAATTCCATAAGTACTCTGTAGTTTAAGTTTTAGCGCAGACAAAACAAGCTGTTGTTAGGCTAGACGATGGAGAAATTTAACGGAAAATGGGAAATCTTTTCTAGTGATAACTTTGAAAACTACATGACAGCCATCGGTAAGTCTTTACTATGGTATTGTATGTAAAAACACCGTAACGAAGTTAAATAGAAAAAGCAGACCTAAGCATTTATATTGTTTGTAAAACATTGTAATGTTTAGGTGCTATTAAGTTTGGGGAATGCGTTATAGGCTATATGTAGCCTATCGATTCTAAGATCTTAGCCTCGAAAGAAATTTTATTGTGAAAGTGTGCAGCGTTTCCAGGTGTGCAGAGTGTGTGCAATGAGTTGCACGAGGCGTTTGTAAATAAATATTAAAAGGCAGTTTTTTAAGTTTCTGCGCCAACCCGGATAAAAAAAAGCTGGGCATGTATAGGGCCCTATATAAATGACAAGCGGAAATCAAGCTGGAACATAAATGTTTTTAGTGTTGTTTGATATTTCTGGTAACACATCTGTACGTCAGATGGTGGGAATTCCCTACCTTGGTACTCACGTGACTAAGGCCGGGAGCAGTGAGTACTCTCCTTCTCCCCCCCCTCTCTCTCCTATTTAAAGTGCATTTAACAAATTAGGTTAATTTGATGCTGACACGTGGCGAAATTTATTTCAATAATTCGCGTGAAGGAGGGTGGTTTGTTCTTTAACAGTGGAAAAGAACTGGAGGACCCAAAGAAAAACAAAATGGCTGGACAGGCGACCTGCAATTTGTCACGTATACACGTGCTGGGAAAGGAAACTACACCCCTTTACTCGATGAAAGAGCTATGATATAACGCAAACAAACAACATTCTATTTTATTTACTCCCCAAAATTCGCTTACGCGTAGGGGTCTTTAGCAGTGGGAGGAAACTGGAGGACCCGGAGAAAACCGCTGAGTGTGTATAGGCGACCCCACCACTTTTCACGTACAAGCGGGGATTCGAAACCACATCAGCTGACTCAATGACAGACCTTATGATACAACGCGCACGCGCTAACCATTGGGCCATATGACTTGACAGAAATGCAATATAATAAAAGGTGATTGACAGCGACATTATTTTGACATGTTATTGCAAACAGCGATTCTTTATTTACAATTTTTGTTGAATAATATTTGACAAGCTATTGTCGGGGAATAATATTTTGTCAGTCGAATCTATTACATAAAATGGAATTGCATTGTACAGTATATATGGATTGTTAGGATTGTGATGATTTGATCTTTCTAGAGACCGCCAAGAACTCGCTGCAACAAACTATTTTATTGGCTAATACCTCACATAAACCAGAACGCGTGTTATATAACAACTCTTCTAGATCCTAGTGTAGTAAAAACAAGTAAAACGTGTTTGATCGCCGCATTGGTTCCAGCTTGTCTGTGATGCAGGACGGAGGACCTGACAAGGACAGCTGTCTAGTTGTTTGGATGGCACGAAAAACCGAGGTGCCGTGTACACATTGGCATGCATGTGAAAGATACCTTGGCAGCTGGAATTTGATATAAAAGTAGGCCGTATTGCCGCTGTGACGCTGTCCTGGCAAAATTTCACATATAGCTCACTGGCGGGGGGCGGGGGCTAGTGGTTTAGAGTGGCGCACTTCGACTTCTAACTGGCCGGTCACCTCTGGCTTGCGGCTGTGGTTTCGAGCCCTGGTGTGAGCATATGTGGCATGGAAATAGGGGCACCTTCTCAACCTCGAGGGTTTCCTCCGGGCACTCCGGTTTCCTCCCACTGCTAAAGACCCCTACGTGCAAGCGTATTATTGAATAAAACTATATGTTAGTCCCAAAATGACCTAGTTTGTGTTGAGTGGACGTTAAACCCCATTTCTCTCTCTCTCACTGTATGGCATATGCCCGTCCTCATTAGCCAAGTTCGGAGCAGAACAGTAGGACGTTAAACCCCATTTTATTTTATTTTATTGTATGAGATAGTTTTTTACCTGTGTAATTATATCAGGTGCAATTCACTAGTTTATATCTTCATGATGAACCTGGCAGTGTCCCAGCATTAAACACATGCCACCGGCAGATTAACACGAAATATAACACTCATCATTAACATTTACCTAACGGGTTAAAAAAACTGGCGCACATTTCATTCAAATAAACAGCAATGCGTATAATCACATAATGACATAAAATTGAAATTTATCTCGCTAGAAAGAACAATGAGATATCTGAACTGCCCCAAATAATGTCGATTGCGTATACAATTTCAAATTCTGGGGGCACGATCCGTCAACACCAGTTGACCGAACTTGACAAATCTCTTGCAACTAATATGCATTTGTTAAATTGGCAATAATATCTTTCAATTGCTGCTGAAATAGCGATGGGTACAAACATTAGACATTTGTGCCCAGCGGTACACATTAAAAAATGATGATATTGTTCATTAGGTTACAAGGAAGACCCCTGTTGAATATCAATTGTTAAGGTCGTATTTTTCCATTCATATTTCCATTTTTCAAGCTTTAATACAGGTTTTTACAAGTGACATCGATTTTGAACTTAGCGAATTTAAAGATGATTATGGATATAATATTTTACTAGACAGACCCCGCTGTGTGTTTTACACACCCCCCGCAGGCGCTCGTGGCGCGCCTTGGACGCGTATTTGTGTGAGTCTTGTTCAATGACCCGACAGGTGTGCCTTCGATCGACCAGTCCGCCACTGATCACACTGTATAGTATACATGTATGTCTGACTTCATTATCCTAGTCATAGCAGAACAGTAGAACGCTAAACTCCGTTTTATTTCTAACATATTTAGCTACGCTTGTATTAATTTTATCATGATCAATTTGACAAGTTGAGTCGACTACCTTTAGCCACAGATAATTCTGTATCTATTGATTATTAGTTTGCTACGCTTTTATTAATTTTATTCATCCTGATTAAAGTACAGATGTTCGTTTCGATTTTTATATTTCAAAATTTCGTTTAATTTGTCTCTACTAAACTAGGATCTAGAAGTGTTGTATAACCGGCGTTCTGTATGGCGTGATGGCTTAGCCAATGAAACCATCTGTTATGGCGACTACTTGGTGTGCGATGCACGAAACTGTGGGTAAACCAACGCTGATTGATTAATCAATGTCTGACGTCATAAGGCCAAAAGCTGCTTGTTAGACCTCTGATGCGACCTTTAAAACAACTGATCAGATCTCCATGTAGTGTAGGCCTTCGCAAAAAAAAAAAAAAAAAAAAAAATACGAAACGAAATGTAGATCATTATTTTAATCAGAATGAATTTTATTTAAGTTAACTCGACCACCATTAGACTCATATATGCCTCTGCTACTAGTTATATAGGTCATCACAATTGGGACTTGAACGCATTACGATACACAATTCGTGTACCAATACCATAGTTAAATGCTTATTTTGTGTTACATATTGGATACCAGAAGCCCATCTTTTTCCGGGAAGATCACAGCATCTATGGTGATTCATATAGACAAGTAATTCGTGTGTTCAATGTCGAAGACTTGGGATGATACTGAGTTAGAGACTTCGCTACTTTATGTTGACTCGACCAGCAGTGGAGTCAACATAAAGTCCTACAAATGTTTTATTCATGATAAATATAAATTCTAGTTAAATAGTCTCCATCAGTTATATCCACTATAAATATACTGCAACAAATATTCCAACCCTTTACCTCCTGGGAGAGATCAAAAAACTTTACATTATTATCCTGTAAACCACCGAAGATATTATTACAACCAAATCACTTTCGTATTTAAATAGATACCATAATTATAGTGGGATGATGGCTGACCGGGTGATCTGACGTGTCGGGAGAGAGAGAGTAAGAGAGAGGAATGGTTCGGCCGAATCAATCGGCGCCGAATTTTATTCGGCCGAATGGGTGGACACACCAGCCGAATGCTTCGCCCGATTCACCAGTCGATCACGTCACCTTTCACGTCACATGAACAAAACATGGCGGCGTCAATGTCTTCAAACAATCACGTGACTTCTCGATATGAGTGACGATTGGCTATTGAATTCTACATTCGGCCGAATGCTTCGGCGAAGCGGACACATCAGGCGAATATCATTCGGCCGATTAAATATTCGGCCGAATATATCAAACCTGTTTGATTCGGGAGAATCATTCGGCCGAATAGAAATTTGGCCGAATAACAGTGGACACACTAGGCGAATTTTGACGCCGATTGATTCGGCCGAACGATTCGGCCGAATCATTCGGCTAGTGTGTCCACCGCTTAAGAGAGAGATACCATTAGGCCTGTGATCATAACGCCTGTCATTAGTGACCATAAAGCCTCATTGGGTGATCATCATTGGGTCAAGTGCTTATGGTTTCACTCCTATGTTGTACGTGACAAGGAATAGAGCGACCTGACTAACCTTGTGGGTCCTCCTATAGCTACAGACCTGCGCATGCAACAGATTTTAAGATATCTTCATGTTAGCCCCGAAATGAAATATTTTATGATGAGTCTATAAAGATTATCCGGCCGTAATTCAGTTTTGGGTATACAGTTAATTGTGGATTGTCACTAGTTGCTAAGACGTAGAATTTCTATTTAATTGATATTGATCATAAACCCCCAGTGTATAAGCTTTTAATGTCACCATTCAAAAGTCGTGCTAAATCGTTTATGTTGGTCATATAGTTTGATGATTAAGTTACGGATTTATTAAGAATTGTTCACCTTATTTTACAGGAGCTAAATCGCTAACATTTGGACCCTAGAAAGTGGATCGCAACGCATATAACACTGTATCTATATAAACTGATTTACATTCAATCGTTTCAAATCAGTTATGTTCGGCGAAATAAGCTAGCAATTTTAATGGAATACGAATTTCTAGCGATGATTATTAGAGCAATGTTGCTATCCTCGTTCCTCGAGTCTCATGCGGGGAGTTGGGATGGCCTAATGGTCTAGAGTGTCGCGCTTCGACCTCAAGCTGGCCGGTCACCTAGTGTGAGCGTATGTGGCCTTCTCAACCTCGTGGGTTTCCTCCGGGCTTTCCAGTTTCCTCCCACTGCTAAAGACCCCTACGCGCAAGCGAATTATTGAAATAAAAATTAAAACCATATGTTGGTCCCGAGGTGACCTAGTTTGTGTCGAGTGGACGTTAAAACCCATTTCTCTCCCTCTATTTCGAGCCTCATGCTAAAACTGGGGCTGAAACGCATTATGGTACACGATTCGTGTACCAATGGTAAAATGTTTACCAATGTTCTTTAATAAGGGCACTGACCGCGGAGACGGGGCACGCCGCTGATAGGAGGGTTGAGGGCCCAAAGAAAATTATCCGTCATTTCCTTACCTCTGTAGCCATCCCAAGAGCTATTTGGTTGATAATTTCGTCTAAACGTTCAGAAATCGTTGAAAAAAAGCCTCAAAATCGAGCAAAAAAGCCAGTTGAAAGGCACTTTCAGTAGTAAAAAGGGCACTGTCGAAAATTGGGGGTGGGGGAGCGCGCCCCTTGCGCCCCCCCCCCCCCTTAAATCCGCCTTTGAAGTTTTGTGTTTCTTGATCTAAGATATTTCTCATAAACAGGGATTGAAATTTGAGTAAATTCTAAATTTAAGCTTGAGAATACTTTGTGAACTCGGGGCCAGTTGCTGATAGAGTTTAAATAGTGATGATACAATACACTCCACCTTGTTACAGTAGATCATCTGTGGAATGTTGATTATAAGAGGAGTGTATTGGCTCATTCTGAATGGAACATCATATAGGAGGTAATATACACATAATTGCCCTTTGAGGGTGTGATATATTCCCTATAAACTATTTCTTTTTTTTTTTTGTTATTTTTAAATATTCGTAGTACTTAACCGAACCCGGAAAAGCCACGCATTTTCTGTGAAATCAAGGCATGACTGTTTCGTATTTCTATGAAAATATCATCCAATGGTGCAGCGACATCAAATGATGGCGCCACAGTTGTATTTAAATTCTATTCATTTTGCTAGGTCTATTTCTTAAGGCAATCTACAGATTTCGTCAATGTCGCTCTGACGTAAATAAGATAAGGTCACGTCATTGTTGACGAGCCTGTTGGTTTTGGACATTGTCTTGGGTTAGGGTTAGCCCTGTCCACCTCTGGCGACCTTTGACCCAATCTGGAAGTGGCCTTAAGAAATAGATCTAACCCATTCATTATGATTGTGTAAAACCATTAAGTTATATCCGGTTTCTATCGCCACGCTACCTGTTACAGATTACAAACTCACACGGTTAAACATCTTAAATTCCAGTCAACGCCATTCATTAATAAAGACCATTCAATTTCAATTTTTACTGTAATATATACTAGTCACATGATATACCCAATCTGAACGACAGACCCACCCTACCCGCAGAGAAGTGACTCTGAAACGGCGAATAGCCATGATATCCATATGACGTTATCTAAACGTCACAGGTCATGAGGTTACAGCGACATACAAATGTCAACACATTATCAACATTACACGACACAATGTTACATTGTAAAACAGCCTTCCTGCAGCCTCGAGGACTGTATAATCCGTACAGCCTTAACGTCTTATCGCTTCTTCCAATGATTTTTCACAAAAATAACATTACAACTCAAGATTTGACGTCGGAATATTGGCACTTTTTTGTGCTTCGGTCGTGTATTTTTCAGATACACCCAATCTATTCTGTTAATGTTTTTGGCGTGGGGATTGATAATTTATTTCAGTTCTAAACAAAAATTTAAAACTTTAACTCAATTTTAGAAAAATAGCCAAATTCTGGCTGGGATTACTTAGCAAAATGGTCATTCATTGTATACGTGCGAAAAAAAAAACCAATTCACTTACCATTTAATTTTCGACGTTGGTTACGTACGATGATATACCATCTAATGCATGAATGAAACGTAAACTGATTTAGTCGTCTTGATTATCAAGCCAGTTACATTACACCATTATAGAACAGAATTGAACACGGTGATGGTAGTGCCTCGTTTTAAGGGTAGTGTGCTATAGCGATGACGTCACACTCACTTGATACGGGCAATTTCCAGCGGTGCAGATTCGGTATAGACCCACGTTATTTTGACTAATATTTCTATTTCCAAATAAAAACAGTTGATTAAAGTGGTTCGTCAGTTGTGTTATAACATTCACGTGGTGTTAAAATTTTCTATCTTCGGAATTTAAAACAATCGTGGAAACAAGGAAGACTTGCTAGCACTAATTCCACGAATAGTAAATAGAGACGATAGCCAAGTCGACGAATTATCAGTTAAAACAATTAGAATTCGTTAGAAAACAATAAGTAGGTCATCGCCATTTTCCGAGAAATTGGGGCGTCGCCATACTTTGTAGGCGAAAGGTCCAGCTAAACAGATGCTACATCGGTTTATTTATTGATTCTAAACTATTAAATTGATATTACAATAAGAGCTTTCATTTCCATACCTTTCAATTTCCGAAGATAGAAAAATTCTAACACCTTCTTCACGACGTAACGTAGGCCTATAACAAACAGCTGTACCACTGGAAGTTACCCGGTCCAGGTGCGGGTGACGTCACGCCATCATTTTTTATGATTGCTGTGGACATTTTGATATCTTATCACGTGTGAAGAGTATCCCCCCCCCCCCTGTATTTTAGAGAACGATTTCTGAAGATATCAACGTAACTGAATTGCCATTCAAGATGCATTGTAAAATGCTTAAAGGGAGAGAGAGAGGGAGAGAGAGAGAGAGAGAGAAGAGAGAGAGAGAGAGAGTCCCTATATCAGCACCCCGAGACGAACACCGCTTTCAATAAGAAGAATAGAAGAAAACTAAATATTTGTTTAGTAATAAGTTTGTGGTTGTGACAATATTATCACTAACTTACCCTTTTCAGAGAGAGAGGGAAAGAGAGGGGGGGGGAGGTAATTTTGGGACTAATACAGGGTTTAATTGTTTTCGGTTTGCACGAAGGGTTCTTTAGCTGTGGGAGGAAGACGGAGAACCAGGAGAAAACCAATGTCGTTGGACAGGCGACCCTACTCCTTGTCACGTAAAACCGAGGATTCGAAACCACTCCGATTGACTCAATAACAGACCTTATGATTGATATACCCTGCACGTGCTAACCATTGCCCCCCCCCATTTAGAGTGCTGGCTGTAATAGTTTACAAATAGATAATGAAAAATGTATATATTGAAAATTTCAGTCAAATAACTTCATTCTCAGCGAAGTTGTGACAGTTTGTAGAATACTCTCGATTTACAATGTTTCCGTTTTTACGCTAATAAACAAGTTCTCGATAATGTATTTTTTTAATGACATACTATGATATTTAGATGATGGTAAATCTATATTATTACAGTAAATATGATATCATAACGTCGGTGATTAACTATATGACTATAATAAACATGACACTGATGACACGTGAAGCGGTTGTATAGTAATCTATTTCTAATCAATTATATATCGCATATGAGTTCCAATGGGACAGAATATGGTTTACTCTTTCAGTAATATCTGATACCATTTACCAGTTTACAGTCAGTGTTTTTAAATTATCAGGACGATCTAGATAAATAAAATCAAAGATTTGAGTATGTTCACTCATCAAGTGACGTAACCAACGAATCGAATTTAGAGTCTGGCGAATTGGATCTGGGCCCTGGGGGCATTACACTTCGTCGTGGAACTCCACTCCAGCGTGTGTGTTATCAAATTAACCAGCATGACTTCGTGAATGTTTTAGGCCGTCGAATTTGGACCTGGGTGAATTCGATCTGTGCCCTGGGTGAAAAACGCTTCGTCGAAGAGCTCCACTCCAGCGTGTGTGTGTTACCAAATTAAACCAGCATGGTCCCGTGAATGTTTTAGTCAGTCGAATTTGGGCCCGGGCGAATTCGATCTGGGCCCTGGGTGAAAAACGCTTCGTCGCCAAGCTCCAATCCACATAACCAGCGTGACCGCCAGTTGTTAATGTTTTAGGCCATCGAGTTAGGGGCCCCTAGCGAACTGAGCTCTGGGAAAAGCCGGATATCTTGTCAGAGTGTTCTAAACTGAACTCCGGGTGAAGCTGGATATCTTGCCTTAGTTAAACCCCATTTCTCTCTCTCAAAGCCGGATCCTGCTAAATGTTTCCATGTCAATATATAACAAAGTCTTCGTTTGGAAAAAAAGAAATAGTCGCTTCTTTTTATAAAGGAAACAGTTCTTCGTTTTCCATAAAAAAAAGACTTCCGGATGAGCAAGGAGTGATAATGTCCTGTACCCAATCTGAACGACAGACCCACCCTACCCGCAGAGAAGTGACTCTGAAACGGCGAATAGCCATGATATCCATATGACGTTATCTAAACGTCACAGGTCATGAGGTTACAGCGACATACAAATGTCAACACATTATCAACATTACACGACACAATGTTACATTGTAAAACAGCCTTCCTGCAGCCTCGAGGACTGTATAATCCGTACAGCCTTAACGTCTTATCGCTTCTTCCAATGATTTTTCACAAAAATAACATTACAACTCAAGATTTGACGTCCGAATATTGGCACTTTTTTGTGCTTCGGTCGTGTATTTTTCAGATACACCCAATCTATTCTGTTAATGTTTTTGGCGTGGGGATTGATAATTTATTTCAGTTCTAAACAAAAATTTAAAACTTTAACTCAATTTTAGAAAAATAGCCAAATTCTGGCTGGGATTACTTAGCAAAATGGTCATTCATTGTATACGTGCGAAAAAAAAAAACAATTCACTTACCATTTAATTTTCGACGTTGGTTACGTACGATGATATACCATCTAATGCATGAATGAAACGTAAACTGATTTAGTCGTCTTGATTATCAAGCCAGTTACATTACACCATTATAGAACAGAATTGAACACGGTGATGGTAGTGCCTCGTTTTAAGGGTAGTGTGCTATAGCGATGACGTCACACTCACTTGATACGGGCAATTTCCAGCGGTGCAGATTCGGTATAGACCCACGTTATTTTGACTAATATTTCTATTTCCAAATAAAAACAGTTGATTAAAGTGGTTCGTCTGTTGTGTTATAACATTCACGTGGTGTTAAAATGTTCTATCTTCGGAATTTAAAACAATCGTGGAAACAAGGAAGACTTGCTAGCACTAATTCCACGAATAGTAAATAGAGACGATAGCCAAGTCGACGAATTATCAGTTAAAACAATTAGAATTCGTTAGAAAACAATAAGTAGGTCATCGCCATTTTCCGAGAAATTGGGGCGTCGCCATACTTTGTAGGCGAAAGGTCCAGCTAAACAGATGCTACATCGGTTTATTTATTGATTCTAAACTATTAAATTGATATTACAATAAGAGCTTTCATTTCCATACCTTTCAATTTCCGAAGATAGAAAAATTCTAACACCTTCTTCACGACGTAACGTAGGCCTATAACAAGCAGCTGTACCACTGGAAGTTACCCGGTCCAGGTGCGGGTGACGTCACGCCATCATTTTTTATGATTGCTGTGGACATTTTGATATCTTATCACGTGTGAAGAGTATCCCCCCCCTGTATTTTAGAGAACGATTTCTGAAGATATCAACGTAACTGAATTGCCATTCAAGATGCATTGTAAAATGCTTAAAGGGAGAGAGAGAGAGGGAGAGAGAGAGAGAGAGAGAGAAGAGAGAGAGAGAGAGAGTCCCTATATCAGCACCCCGAGACGAACACCGCTTTCAATAAGAAGAATAGAAGAAAACTAAATATTTGTTTAGTAATAAGTTTGTGGTTGTGACAATATTATCACTAACTTACCCTTTTCAGAGAGAGAGGGAAAGAGAGGGGGGGGGAGGTAATTTTGGGACTAATACAGGGTTTAATTGTTTTCGGTTTGCACGAAGGGTTCTTTAGCTGTGGGAGGAAGACGGAGAACCAGGAGAAAACCAATGTCGTTGGACAGGCGACCCTACTCCTTGTCACGTAAAACCGAGGATTCGAAACCACTCCGATTGACTCAATAACAGACCTTATGATTGATATACCCTGCACGTGCTAACCATTGCCCCCCCCCATTTAGAGTGCTGGCTGTAATAGTTTACAAATAGATAATGAAAAATGTATATATTGAAAATTTCAGTCAAATAACTTCATTCTCAGCGAAGTTGTGACAGTTTGTAGAATACTCTCGATTTACAATGTTTCCGTTTTTACGCTAATAAACAAGTTCTCGATAATGTATTTTTTTAATGACATACTATGATATTTAGATGATGGTAAATCTATATTATTACAGTAAATATGATATCATAACGTCGGTGATTAACTATATGACTATAATAAACATGACACTGATGACACGTGAAGCGGTTGTATAGTAATCTATTTCTAATCAATTATATATCGCATATGAGTTCCAATGGGACAGAATATGGTTTACTCTTTCAGTAATATCTGATACCATTTACCAGTTTACAGTCAGTGTTTTTAAATTATCAGGACGATCTAGATAAATAAAATCAAAGATTTGAGTATGTTCACTCATCAAGTGACGTAACCAACGAATCGAATTTAGAGTCTGGCGAATTGGATCTGGGCCCTGGGGGCATTACACTTCGTCGTGGAACTCCACTCCAGCGTGTGTGTTATCAAATTAACCAGCATGACTCCGTGAATGTTTTAGGCCGTCGAATTTGGACCTGGGTGAATTCGATCTGTGCCCTGGGTGAAAAACGCTTCGTCGAAGAGCTCCACTCCAGCGTGTGTGTGTTACCAAATTAAACCAGCATGGTCCCGTGAATGTTTTAGTCAGTCGAATTTGGGCCCGGGCGAATTCGATCTGGGCCCTGGGTGAAAAACGCTTCGTCGCCAAGCTCCAATCCACATAACCAGCGTGACCGCCAGTTGTTAATGTTTTAGGCCATCGAGTTAGGGGCCCCTAGCGAACTGAGCTCTGGGAAAAGCCGGATATCTTGTCAGAGTGTTATAAACTGAACTCCGGGTGAAGCTGGATATCTTGCCTTAGTTAAACCCCATTTCTCTCTCTCAAAGCCGGATCCTGCTAAATGTTTCCATGTCAATATATAACAAAGTCTTCGTTTGGAAAAAAAGAAATAGTCGCTTCTTTTTATAAAGGAAACAGTTCTTCGTTTTCCATAAAAAAAAGACTTCCGGATGAGCAAGGAGTGATAATGTCCTGTAATATTAGTTCCGGTTGCAGATCAACACGTTATAACTTGAAACTGAAATTGGCGTTTATTGCGACGTATTAACCGATATATACTCTTTATTTCCTTTTTTTTTTTTTTTTTTTTTTTGAAGTCCCGTTATTGATTGTCTATTTCTTTGCCAAGAATTTGTTTTAAAAAAATCGGTCGAAGTACGATTCTTCGTGCCTGCAATATATTACACCGATATATTGAACTGGTGTTATCACTTAGCACTGACCGATTGAGCTACTCAAACCCCTGAAGAATGTTATCTCAAGTTTAGACTTCGCGAAACGCCCACATCCGGTTGTGACGTGTATGGAACATTGTTGTCAATGGGCTATAGTTAGTAGTCTGACTCCTGATTAGTCATTTATGACAGTTATTGTGAAGTATCAACCTCCGCCTTCTATATATATCACGTGGCTGCGTGTTTTATATCACACACGCGCCAAAACATTGCTTACTACAGTCAAAGAGCAGACGTCAAATATCACATCGGCTTCGGAAATGTCGGCAATATGCGGAAAATGGGAGTTATGCAGTAGTGAAAATTTCGAGGAATATATGAAAGCTATAGGTAGGGTCTATATTTTTTTTTGTAACTAAATATGAAATTTTCTGAATTAATGAATTTTGCATTATGTCGGATTTAGGACACATGAGAGAGACAGGAAAATGATATTTCAGTATATTATAGTTTTCAGCAACAAAATTGTTGTAAATAAACGATCTTTATTGTTCGTTATTTTTTAGTACATAACCAATAAAACCCACAGGGCGTCGTTAAAACTAGTTTAAAATATATATTAAAATAGGTATCTATATTTTATATAATTACACCTGTCGACTGTCAGTTTGGCAGGTATAAATTATGTTTTTAGATGTATGCTCATCATTCACATATGTTTATAGGTTTTATGTTGTTATCATGTTCACGTCAAATAATAACCAGTTTATCTGTAAATAACGGTAAAACAGATATTATATAACATTGTATATTTCACACTCAGTAATAATCATTCTAACAGGTGTACACATAGAGCTTCAAATTTTGATATCAGATATAGAAATACCAGATTGAGGACATATTGAGGATATTTTGAATATCCAATGAATTAATTCTATAGTATTAACATAAAGGGCCAATTTCCATTAGATTATTTTGGAGAATAAAACTGCTTAATTTGGTGTTACAAGCCCTTAATATCCCCTACTTTGGGACTGAGCATCTATTTCAAAATACGTCATACGTTTTCATACAGCTTAACCCCACCAGTCTTCATCTGGAAATGGAGACTAATGTTGTTACATGCGATGTCTGGATTTTATAAAAATAACGTGTAGGTGAAATTTACCTTTCGTTTTCAAGTACAGCACACGGGCTATGCATTGTGTTGGCCTTAAAAGGAACGGAATCCATTACCAGATGACCCGAAATTGTAAAAGGGTTAAGTGTCCAAATAAACGGTTTTGGCGCTTACGTCCAAACGACTCAATATTTTGATCTGAAATTTTGTGACAAGATAAATACCTTATTCCTCTATATTTTACCTTTTAACTTTGATACGTACCCGGACATTTATTTCTGAGATCGGGATAACCCCCTCAACAAAAGACCATCAAACGTTAGAACCGAATCGGAACCTAACTAATCAAACGGTCCTGTATGTAATATCATAATTATTTTTCATATTATTGTTTCATGTGAATACACCTTGGGTTTTTGATGATTTTTATTCCCAAGGCTTTTTCGTTGTCTGAAAAGCAAGAACTCAATCTAAAGTCACGTGCTCGTTTTGTTTTGACTATTAAACTTGGTGGAAATTCCATGGGGGCAAAATTCCAATCTTTCATAATTTCTGCATTATCTCCCGTTAAAGATTTGAGTTTCAAGTCTTGGGTAGGCTACATCATGTTGATAGAGGAAAGACCATTCCTCACGTATGCCTTTTCGCGACGTTTCAGGCTGCGTTTTTTGGCCGGTTAGATAATAACGGTCCCATTATATTTGCATTAGACCAAATTTTTTCGCCGGCGAAAACGCGCGAAGAAACACGACGAAAACAAGTACTTGTAAAATGAACCTAATACAAACATTACAGTGCATGAGTGACGATGAACTTGATGTAGGAAACTGACAGCTCATTATTTTATTGATATTAATTATTTATCACGGTTGCTACGTAAATAAACTTGTTTTAATTTGTAATACCGTCGTTTCTATCCGATATGATGACTTTATCGCCAATATGATTTAATGTAGGTTATTTTGTAACACTGTCGTTTCAATATGTTGATTTTATCTAATTTGATGGAGTTATTTTAGTTCATATCTAATGTGATTACATTTAGACGTTATCGCAAAATGCCAGAAGGTATAAATTTTAATCCAGGTAAACGGCAGAAAGATATAGTTCACCCATGTTTTGAAAATCTGACGTGCCCCAACAGCACTATATTACTTCATTTTCAAATTTCTGTGTCTGACAGTACTTTAAGTTCATTTAACCTCTTAAAGTTAGGTTAAAGCGGGAATTTCATATTTTCCAAGAAAGCGAAAACATATTTATTTCTACAACTCACTATTATAAAATCATAGGCATTATTTTCCACAGTTAAACATCTTTCACATAGGAAATAATAACACAATTACCTCTCTTGTTTTCCCATTCCCCCCATGCAATAGCTATCTTCAAACGTTTGAATTTAAAGTTGTAAGTGATATTTTTGCAAATTTCTCAACTGGCGATAGTGAATTATAGGATTAATAGGATTATTCTTTACCAAGGCAGGACTGCTTATAGATATCATCTATTTTAAGGCTTTATTTTAATATATTTTAATATATATAACTTAAAAATATGAAATTGCAGCTTTAAACAAGCTGATTCAGAGGTTTTATTTAGATTAGTGTTGGACAAGTTCTGTATAATTACATGTAAATGTTTCTTTTAAAAGATATCAAGGAATTCTGGAACTAATTTAAGGATAAAACAAAATACCAATTGATTTATTTCTAAGCGTTGGCTGTCTTTCAATGTTTAATACTGCCATTCCGCAAAACCTGGCCCCAAGTTCACAAAGCATCCTCAGACTTGAGATGAGAATTTTCTCAACTTTCAATCACTGTTTATGAGAAATTTATTTGATCCACAAACACTAAACTTTGCACATAGTTTCTTATTGATGTATTTGATACATTAAAACAACAACAGTTTTATAAAAGATTATGTTTTAGTTAAATTAAAGTTCAGTATTTTGAGCAAATTCTTAACTTAAGTCTGAGAATGCTTTGTGAACACGGGGCCTGTTTAGTCCCTTGACACGTGGAATTCGTTAAAAGTGTAGACGATAGTGCCGCTGTCCTGGCAAAATGTCTCTCATAGCACACTGTATGGCGTATACCCGTCTTCATTAGCCCAGTTAGAGCAGAACAGTAGGACGTTAAACCTCATTTCAATTCATTTTCTCAACACCTGAAATCAGAGATGGTTTATCCATTTTAACGTCCTACTGTCATGCTCCGGCTGGGCTTATGAAAACGGGAAAACGCAATGCAATGTGTTATCGGACGACGGCACTATGGCCTACTCTGATATTAGCCTCCATGACCTACCCTGATATTAACCTCCATGTTACCAAATCATTGTCTTACTCACTCAGTGCACATGCATAAAGCTCAATACAGCTTTCACGATTTGTAAAACAGTCAATGTGCTATATGGATATTGATGTAAATGTCAGTGTATAGTTTTTGGCATGTCTATAAAACATATGGCCTGAGTCAGACACCTTCTTGTCATTCCTAACATTTCCTATCATACTCGTGTGTGCTGTATCATTAAGCCTGTCATTGAGCCAGCTGGCGTGGTTTCGAATCGCCGGTTGTACGTGACAGAGAGTAGGGTTGCCTGCCCAGAAATGAAATGGGGTTTAACGTCCTATCTTTTGCACCGAACCTGGGCTAATGGACATACGCCATACATTGTGCTATGAGGGAAATTTTGCCCGGGCAGCGGCGCTACGACCTACTCTTATATCGAATTCCAACTGCCAAGGGATCTTTTACGTACACTCCAATGTGTACACGGGACCTTGGTTTTTCGTCCCATCCGAACGACTAGGCAGCTGTTCTTGTCAGCCCCTCCCCCCTTCTGCATCACCGACAAGGGGAAATCACGCCGGAAATCACGTCTGTTCCCCCTTTAAATCAGGGATACCAGTATATATGTAGCTAGCTTAATTCCTGTTACTTATATTTATCTTCTAGTTTCCAGATGACAGTTTACGAACCTATGCCGATTTACCCCCTTCTGCAATCGTATAGAATTTCGTGTTAGACATTGAGGGATTCTTCAAACACACTGGTCTGATTTATTCCGTATAGGAATCTCGAATTTGCACATCACCTTATCCCGGGTTTAATGTTTGCTTTTTAAATGCCGCTCCGTGTGGTTTCAGTGAAGATTGGAATACATTTATTCTCAATAGGCGTTGACCGCTTTGCTACAAATCATGGACCGTTCGGCAAATCACCATCTGAGGTGGTCGATTGCACCTTCTACTTGGGATCTCGTATATGCATGTGTATCCATTGTCGTGTACGTAAGATAAACCTTGGCAGTTGTACTTATTATAGCTCGGTTGGTGCAGGAAAGTAAGACGATTTGGGAGCAGAGGCGGATCCAGAGGGGTGGGGTGCTCAGCTACATAAAAAAAAATAATGCTTTGCATCAATGAAATTACTTCACAAAGTGATCCTACATCAGTATAAAAACGATTTCTCTGTTTTAAAAGCTCAATTTGTATGTTTGCCTATGTAATTTAGAGACGATGATGGCAGATTTCCGTAACCGAAACCTGGCAAACCCCCTCCTGCAAAGCCCTGGTTCCGCCCCTGGGGAGTCATGGTGGCTGAGTGGGTAAGACGGAGTCTCGCTAGCCTGGAGGTCGCGCGCTCGATCCCTGCATTGGCTTAGAGTGTTCATCGGGATTTTCCACCGTTGTCCCCCTTGTCAGTGATGCGGGACAGAGCGCCTGACATGGACAACTGTCTAATCATTCGGATAACAGTGATGTGCACGTAAAGGATTCGTAGGCAGCTGGATTAGGCCATAATGCTGCTGCTCGGGCAAAATGTCCCTCATGACACACTGTATGACGAATGCCCCGTCAGGACCGGCCGTAACTAGCTCAGAGCAACGAGGGGGCAGGAAGTGTTCTCTCGGTTGCTGTAAATTTGACTGACAATGTTTATCTCACAGGGATTTGAAGGGATTAAAATAAAACTTCTTACTACTGCTTGACTATAATAGTATAGTATTAGTATATAACTATATAATAAAGGGATGGCAGACGCCATCTTTGTTCTGACTTTTTTATGATATATCGTCTGGTGTCATCTCACTAGTTCTGACACTTCATGTCATTTTTATTGCCAACGAGACTTTATTTGATCATTATTCACCTTCCGATGTAATTAAATTGGTCCTTTTACAGCGTTATTAATAACAAATCAAACTTAAAAGCTATCATTTATCGATATTCAACTTCCCGAGCCCGGAAGAAACCCGAAATAAGGTCAAAAGAAGTCTGTATCACTCAGTCCCTTTATAAACCTATCATTACTCGATATGTGCATAGGAACTGGGTGATCAAGTCTCGCTCAACAGCGGCCTCGCTTTGTAAGTTCTATCACGTGATACTATTATAGTCAAGCAGTAGTAAAAAGTTTTATTTTAATCCCTTCAAGTCCCTGTGGTTTATCTATATAGTCGTCAATGTTTTCACATGGAAGGGGCGGGGGCGAAACGATTTGCAGGGGACCAAGACCCCCCCCCCTTTTAGTTACGGGCGTAATGTCCGTCTTAAGGCCCCCGCACACGAGCCGAAAACTGCGTACGCAAATGGCGCAGCGTCATTTTCGGCTCGTGTGCGGGGGTATTTTCGAGCGCATTTTGACGTTCGCCAAATATCTGTCATGTTTGATATTTTTTGACGCAGCGCCAACTGCGCTCTCGTGTGCGGGCGACTCAGCGCTATTTGCGTTTCATTCGTCGTCAATGCGCATGCGTCATAACTACTGCAAAATGGCGGCACCCAGTGGGTTCGTCAGTGACGCAATTTTAGAGGATAAAATCGTCGATTTATGGCAAGAATATCCTTGCCTATATGATACAAAATGCGTAGAAATTCGAGACCGCTGCCATTTTCGGATGAGTGGTGGTCACGTGAACGACACACTTGCCGCAGACAGATATTTGGCGAACGTCAAAATGCGCTCGAAAATACCCCCGCACACGAGCCGAAAATGACGCTGCGCCATTTGCGTACGCAGTTTTCGGCTCGTGTGCGGGGGCCTTAAGACGTTGTGGATTGAGAAGTGGTTATCGTTATCTATCAATGTTTTCATGGAAGGTCGGGGGCGAAACGATTTGCAGGGGGCCAAGACCCCCCCCCCCTTTAGTTACGGGCGTAATGTCCGTCTTATAGCCCATTAGGACGTTCAACTCCATTTCGTAAGACGTTGTGGATTAAGAAGTGGTTATCGTTATCTATCGACATTGAAGGAAAAATGGACTATAAATAAATGGACACGTCTGGTTTTATTGTTATATTGAATCTTTATCTAATAATCCATTCTTGTTATGCCATGGTTTTATTATATATAGCTTCAGATCAAGACAAGTGGTGCTTGGAGTTGGTTAAAATAGCAAAATATGGCTTTTATAGAATTAATAGTTGAGATAAAGTCCTCTCGTAATCCCACCGTATAGGTTGGTTTGAATAAACAAATCAAGAGATATTAGTTCTATAGAAGGTATCACTTGAAAGCTCCAATTAGGTAAAAAGTTTTTTTTCTGTAGACTGGAATGTCCACATGTTCACTAACTAGTCTGAGGGCTAAATCTATTTGATAAGGCCAGTTCAATTTTTGTCTGGATGTAAAGAAGATGTAAAGAAGGTTAGGGCATGTGCTTGTTGGCGTAATTGTAGGTTAGAGTTAGGGTAAACATTAGGGCTAAAACCAGGGCTAGAGTTGGGGATTAGCGCCAGCCCTGTTATTTATATATCGTGACCTATGACGAAACATTGAGCTGGCCTTATTATTTAGTACAAACCCTAGCCTGAGATGGTTTATATTTGAATAGCTTGTGACACAGATGGTGTATGGTTAGTCAGCTGGATTTGTTAAAACCTATTTCTGAAATATTAAATTGAGAAATGAAGAGAAGTCGAATAAATGATAACAATACATCGCCATCTTATTATACATTTCTATCAAACTACACATCTGCTACCACACACTATATCTGATGTCTTCCGCATCCAGATTTTTAACTTTGATAATTCGGATTATCTACTGTAGACCGCATTAAACAAAGGTTACCGAGACGGCGGTCCCACCCCAAGGTTTACTGAAAGTTATAAATGGTTATCACAGAATTCCGATCCTTATAGAAGACTTTTGTGACATTATTTGTCAAAACTGTTGTGGTGCAAAGATCCCGTTGTGCGCTTACCACGCGCAAAGAGTCTATAGGGTGTGACGATAATTACTTGCTCAGTAAGCGCAACGTCTTAGGTTTACGTACCCAATAACACACACACATATTTGTCATATTAGTTCGGAAATGATCTAGTTTGTGTTAAGTGGACGTTAAACCCCATTTCTCTCTGTTACAAAATTTCTTTCTTTGTCCTATCCATTTACTCATTATGGTTGTATTGGGAATACAAATTCATCGTGTAATGATACGAGAAATGTGGCGCCACGACGATTCCCATTACAAGTGCTAACCGTTTCGAATAACAGTCAATTACCACTGATTATGATATTACCCAGTCAATATGTACATACAGTGTCGTATTACTCACGTTTATTGTACGACCAATATAAACAACTATGTTAGCTATGTGGATTAATTTGAAATGAAATGGAGTTAGGGTTCTACTGTTCTGCTCCGATTGGGCTAATAAAGACGGCATACGACATGCGTGTGCGACAACGGTAATTTTCCAAAGCGGCATTATGGCCTACTCTTATATCGAATTCCAACTGCTAAAGGATCTTTTATGTGCACGCCAATGTATACACAGGGCGTCATAGGCCAAAAGTCGCTTCTACGATCCTCTGACGCGACCCCACACTACAACCAGTCAGATCTTCATGTAGTGGGGACCATCGAAAGTATATAAAACGAAATATAGGCCTGTATTTTAATCAGCCTAGTCCTATCACTATCCAGCTAAACACTAAGTTATTGCGGTTTTATGAGCTGCGATAGGTCAGTGAAAAAAAGCTGGTTCGCTTGCTTGGGGTTCTCGGGAGAAAGTTTCCCCTTGTCTGGTCGTTCGTATGGGACGACAAACCGAGGCCCCGTGTACACATTGGCGTGCACGTAAAAGAACCTTTGTCCATAACAAATTGTCTCTGAGTTACTGCCCCTGACGTGTTTTTTTCTAGTTAATATTGTCTGTGATCGTTAAAGGGGGTTGGGTGGCCGAATGGTTAGCGTGCGCGCGTTGTATCATACGGCCTGCCATTGGGTCAACTGGCGTGGTTTTGAATTTCGTACGTGGCAAGGAGTAGGGTCGCCTGTCCAGCCCCGTGAGTTTTCTCCGGGTACTCCGGTTACCTCCCACTGCTAAAGACCCCTACATGCCATTGAATTATTGAAATAAAATTAAACCATATGTTAGTCCCGAAATGACCTAGTTTGTGTCGAGTGGACGTTAAACCCCATCCCTCTCTCTCTCTCCCTCTCTCTCTCTCTCTGTGATCGTTTGGTGAATGGTTTATTCGGCCCATTTGTCTTGAACAGATTCTCTTTACCCCATTATGTGACAAACGAAATAGTTTATGGTTGCTTGCTTTGTTATCGTGAATGATAAATGTTTTTTATAATGTTATTATATAATTATTGTAGCATTCATGGCATGCGTGGTTATAGTAATTACTTAATCTGTGCAATTTATCAAGATAGTGTTTCAGTTCTCATAGTAGCAATATCTTTATTATCAGGGCTTAAATTGCTTCAGATTCCATCAACTAAGTCTACTTAAGCGTTTCTGCTTACTTCACGTCGACTTATCAAGAGCTCCGTTGCATATAACTGAACAATTGAACGGGGCCTCGGTTGTTCGTATAATCTGACGAACTATCTACGACTCCCTATCAGGCGCCCCGTGTCATGTACCACAGACAAGGAGGAACCGCATTAAAGAATCTCGGACTCCTATTTATCGTGCCAGCGGCTGACTCACTGGGTCTCATTATGTAAATATTTTTTATTTCGTTATTATTTTTAAACAAAACAAAATACAATTGGGACAAACATTCAGGATGACCTTACATATCCACGTGTTCCTACTGATATATGGAGTCTGACAGGTTGGCATGCATTTGTATCGAGCCTTTCGGTCGGGACCTAAAGACGAGATTCCGTATTCAAATTGGCAGATGAGTAGACGGACCGTCGCCAAAATATAAAAAAAACCGCCCCATCGGATTCCACAGGCCAACATGTACATAAAATTACCATATGTTAGCATAAAAGGGTCTCACTACAGTAAAACTCCCTTTGACATTAAGCTACACAAGATATGAAACGAATAAAAAAATAATTCATCACTACAACCGCTGAAACTGAATCTACATTCAGTTCTCTGGTGGTCAAAATACCAAATCTAATATGATCAGTTGATAGAAATCGATCAACTGCGTGGACAATAAATCTGACAACCTCGTCAAATTACATTATAATAAGAATAAAGAGTAGGCCCTCCATGTAATCAGTGAATGTTATAGTATATCAATAAGCTGGATCATACATTGATTGAATCTATTACAGTCTGTCTCTAAATACAGTATTACTATCTTATTTCTGATAAAATTTTATTCAACTAGCTTTATTGATGTTAGTCGTGTTTTATCAGAAGCCGCTGTGGTTCAACGAGTAGGGCGCTGGCTTTTTAACCAGGAGGGTCCCGTGTTCTATCTTGGTGTAGGACGGGAAGGATAATGTATATTCCTCGGATGGGGAGAGAGAGAGAGAGAGAAATGGGGTTTAACGTCCACTGAACACAAACTAGGTCATTTCGAGACTAACATATGTGTTTTGTTTTTAATTTTATTTCAATAATTCGCCTGCGCGTAGGGGTCTTTGGCAGTGCTTGGAAGAAACCACAGCCGCGAGCCAGAGGTGACCGGCCAGCTAGAGGTCGAAGCGCGGCACTCTAGACCACTAGGCCATCCCAACCCCCAGAAAACCCGAGGTCCCGTGTACACATTTAGGTCGGATTTAAAAGAACGCTTTCCATATGTAATTAGATGTAAGAGTAGGTCGTAGTGCCGCTGCGTGGGTAAAATGTCCTCAAACCACACTGTATAACGCACGCCCAGTTCGTGCAGAAAAGTAGGACGCTAAGTATTTTACCAGCTATCTGTAAAAATAAAATCCTACCAAACCGAAAGCGCCATTAATTCTTATTTTTTCATTGCATTAAAAGCGAAATGTTGCATGAGTGGCGAATTGTAACACACGTTGGTAACTTTACTTTTTCTCAATATCTAATTAAACATTATCACAGCATCAAACTCAGGCATGCGTGAATTCATCACGGTGTGTGCTTTTACATCAAAGATAATGAACAGTCGCAGGTTGAATTCGAGAACGCACTATCATTTTAGAATTAACGGTCGTAAAAAGTAAACTCCATGGGGAATACACTATACTCGTATTAATACTAGCTGTCGCGAACCACTGATGTTTATTTCAAATAAATATACTAAGGATTTTTTTAATCTTCTTTTTTTGACAAGTATATGGTGTATCTTTTTTTACATATGTCTATATTTCTAGATTATCGCCGTGTACGTCCGTTGTTAACACGGCACAGACTACATTAAATTATCTGATTTATAAATGTGAAATGTAGAAGCCTATTTAATTTCAGCAATTTCCATCATTTTCATCTAAATTTAAGGGGGTTGGGATGGCCTAGTGGTCTAGAGTGCTTGCGGCGGTGGTTTCGAGCCCTGGTGTGATCGCGTGGCATGGAGATAGGGGCGCCTTCTCAACCTCGTGGGCTTCCTCTGGGCACTCCGGTTTCCTCCCACAGCTAAAGACCCCTACGCGCAAGCGAATTATTGAAATAAAATTAAACCATGTTAGTCCCGAAATGACCTAGTTTGTGTCGAGTGGACGTTAAACCCCATTTCTCTCTCTCTCTCTCCCTCTCTCTCACTCTCTCTCTCACATCAATAGTCACAATTCTAAAATGGCTGCGATCCTGGTTCATATTGTTTCGAATCATATTTCACAAGTCCGCAATAACCCGTAAATAACTAATAACTTGATCATGTTGTTTTCATTTCTGATAAGTTATACATAAATACGATATCTTTGAATTATACTCAGTATCAGTACGACTTGACTGAGTGGAATGTTGTATCAAACAGATGTTTTACTGTAAGTTATATTCCACAAAGTAAGCACAGGTATATCAATATACCTCATACTGTTGTCTTTGATCTCACCGCTTCGATAGATATATAATAGTCTCATCAAAGTCCTCTATTTATTATTCACCACAGTATCTTTAATGATCCCTTCGTTGTGCTTTTTGTATAATGACCCCTTACTTGTGCTACTTTTATGCTGTTAATTCTTTACTTTCTCGCTGTGTTTTTCATATAGAATCAACCGCTTTATAGGTTAAGAATATGCTCAAGAGTCTCGTAAAATATTTATTATTTAAGACAGTATCTCTAATAATCTCTTTGGTGTGTTTTTTTTTTTTGTATAATGATCCGTTATTTTTATGCTGTTAATTCTTATCAGTGGATGTCTTTAATTTATCCCTCTGGTTTCTTATAACATCAACCGTTGTGTATGGATTAGAATATGCTCTGAAATCTCGTAAAATAGCTTTATATATTAATAATTCACTGCAGTGTGTGGAAAAAAATATATATTCAAACCCTATCGATTCTACGCCAAAACAGTCAACAAAATACACATGCAAAAGGGGTAAAAGGGGAATGAGAGGGTAAGAATATTAATACCATTTGTACAAGATTCGTGGGTGACCGGCGTAGGAATCAAAGATGTTCTTGTGTCCGTATTCTTCAACTTTTTTAAAACATGATATCCTTTACTTCATGACTTTGGTTTGTTATAACGTCAATCCTGTATATTTTATGTTGAGTTGGGTCTGGTGTCTCACCAATCTGTTTCACAGAGAATTACTTACGAATTATCTCTGTAACAGATGACTGTCCACAACACGTGCGTTGATTGCAGGCGGCGGTAGTCATTGGCTCAACGGCTCGTGCAGTGTTTACTTAACACCTAACTGCTGCGGGCAAAATGATGCATTTTACTCATTTTAATACCCATTTACACTAAATAGGAAGTATTTTTTAACTACAAATACTTCAAACGTCTTTATTTATTTTTTTTTTTACCTCAAAAAAATGTTTGAGAATTTAATTTGTCGGAGTAAAAAAGTTAATATACCGTACTCATTAAGCCTCGTCGATGTCATGCTTATCAGTGATTGTAGCGGCCAAGCGAATATTCACTGCGGATCAGTTTGGTGTCTCACATGTGTGTGTGTGATGTAGTTTATGACATCTGGTGTCACCCTAATCTGATTAAAATACACATCTATATGTTGTTGTTTTTGGTGTTTAACGTCCGCTTCCACCGAAGGTGATATCGCAGACAAGTCTTATTTTTTTTTGATTTTCATTATCTTAGCGCACGCGCAGGGGTCTTTGATGTGGGAGGAAACCGGAGTTCCCGGAGGAAACCCACGAGGTTGAGAAGGAGCCCCTATCTCCATGCCACATACGCTCACACCAGGGCTCGAAACCACAGCCGCAAGCCAGAGGTGACCGGCCAGCTAGAGGTCGAAGCGCGGCACTCTAGACCACTAGGCCATCCCAACCCCCCTACACATCTATATTTCGTTTCGTTTTTTTATACTTTCAATAGCCTCTACTACATTAAAGTGCCAATCCCGATAACTTTTAGGGGAATAAAACTGCTTAATTTTGTGTTAAAATCCTTTAAAATCCACAACCTAAGGTCCACCTACTAACCCAACATTTGTGATACGCTTGTAAATAAATAAACCTGACAGTCTTCATCTGGAAATGGAGAACGTTTTATTATACAGTATCTGGATAAAACCACACTTTTTTCTATAAAAATAACATGCAGGTGAAATTTACCTTTTGTTATCAAGTACAGGGCATGGGTCATTCACTGTATAGACCTCTCAAGAAACATTAATCGATTATCAGGTCACCCAATGAAAAAATTGACCCGAAATCATAAAAGGGTTACGTGTCCGGATAAGCAGTGTTGACGTTCACGTCAAAACGACTCAATATTTTGAGCTGAAATTTTGAGACAAGGTAAATACACCATGCCACTATATGTTGGTCCATAAATTTCATAAATACTCGGACCTTAATTTTTAAGACTCTGTTCTTATCGGGATTGTCCCTTTAAAATCTGACCAGTTGAAGTGGGAGGTCATGTCAGGGCATACGAGCGGCTTTTGACCAACAATTCCGTCCATGGCACGCCAAGAACTCGCTATGTGCAACAGGCTACTATTCTCTGTGTATTTTAATGATGTAAACACCAAGAAAACGTGACGTATTGTTTATTTATTAATGCCGAGCCTCCACTTAGTCACAATCGTGTCTTTAAATATTAGAATAACATTCTGAATGTTGGGATTATTTACATAGCATAGTCTATATACACCTAGGGGAATAATATGATTCCTGGCTTGGAACAAAACAACAATTTATTCTAATTTATTTCAACAGTTTATCTCTTATTTCATCAGTTGAGAGATATTCCAAACAAAATTCCTCATATCCCTGGGCCAAACAATTTAGATTACATTTTTTAAATTATATGTAATAAATATATAAAATATTTGATTTAAATATATATAAAATCTAAATATAATCATTGGCGTGATAAAGAAGTGGAATGTTGAGATCCCACCTTGATGCCAAATATGACCAAATGTTACATGCCACAGAACGTGGAATAGCTTACATTGATCAAACATTAATCTTACTCAGCCATTTTGCACCGACCCTGTTTAAGCCCTGCTCACACAAAACGGAGACCCGCTACGAGTTAATTACTACACGCACATTTTTGAAAGTCGCACCCAGATCGTGTTGGTGTGTTAAAGGGGTACAAACACGTGGGAATGCCTTTGACAAAAGCAGGAAGACAGCATCGCCCTTTTTATAGCCCGCTTCACACAGAACGGAGGCCTCGCTAAGAGTTTACCGCTGATATTTCTTTAAAGGGCTAAACCCGATAATATTTTGGAGAATAAAACTGGAAATGTAGACCGGTGTCCAAAGCTGTGTTATATGGTTTCGGGATAAAACTAGACTTTTTTAAGAATCATGTGTAAGTGAAATTTACCTTTTGTTCTAGTGTTTTATACTGCCCTCGATACGGGACTAAGACTGGGGCATGCTCTACCTTGATATTATCATGTGACAGGTTGTATTGTTCTAGTGCTTTATTACTGCCCTTGATGTGGACTAGGACTGGGGCATGCTCTACCTTGATATTATCAAGTGACAGGTTGTATTGTTCTAGTGTTTTATACTGCCCTTGATGTAGACTAAGACTGGGCATGCTCTACCTTGATATTAAGTTGAAAATGGTTTAAGATAATTAACCGACCTTTGTACGGGCGTGGTTATTATCATTAATGTTCTACTACCAGAGATTATCAATATAATCAATATAGTCCATGTGAAAGAAAAATGTCATTCTTGTTCAGATACTGTGTTTAGACCATCGAATTTAGGGTTTAGAGTGATTGAAGTAATATGTTGGTTTGAGTAACAAAGGGATTATTCCGTGTCAAATTACCATATTGTAAATCCCGCCTGTTTCGATCTACTGAAATATGGCGGTCAATAGTCCAGTAACTGATTAGTGATGGTCACCTGTCCTTAACGTTGTCCACGTGACCTTTAGATGATAAAATAGTAAGCCCAATACATTTTCTACACAATATAATTAATGGAATTAAAATCGCGAAAACTGAATGAGCCGGGTCTCAATTGGAATTTCGGCTATTTTCGCCACAATAGGCATATAAAAATGTATTTTTATTTAAGGAGTTACCCATACATAGAATTTTATTTGTGAAAAGTCATCCACGGGGTTTAGGTGGGTAAGACGCTGGCGCGCTAGCTTGGAGGTCCCGAGGTCGATCCATGCATTGACCGACAAAGGTCATTTGGATTGTACGACGTGGTTTCCATTTGTCAGTGGTACAGGGTGGAGGGCCTGACATGGACACAGCTGTCTAGTTGTTCGGATGGTACACAAGCCAAGGTCCCGTGTACACATTGGGATTAACATAAAAATACCTTGGCAATTGGAATCCATTATAAGATTATGTCATATTACCACTGCCTGGACAAAATGTCCCTCATAGCACACCGCATGTATGTCCGTCTGTATTAGCTTAGTCCGAGCAGAAAAGTAGGGCATTAAATTCCATTTCATTTCATTTATGTATGAACAGTTGGTCATATGAATGATAACTTGATATATTATAATCGCTGTCTATAGTCTATGTAATGGTAGATCCAGACGGTTGTACAGAATAGCCAGATTGAAGACGGTTGTATAGATAACAAAATAAACATGCTATAGAGAATGTTATACAGGTTGTATCAATATAAAACATCTGTTACTATTACAACCCTACTTATCATAATATTATTACATTAATCTTTCCCCGCACATAACATTATTATAGCCCTTACATAGCATTGTAATACGACAACGCTATGTAACATTACAGTCAGACATAACGTTATCATAGCACGTACACATAGCATCACAGTCAGATTTAACGTTATCATTGCCAGTACATGTAGCATCACAGTCAGTTATAACGTCATCATAGACTAGACATAAAGCACGAAAGTCAGATATAAAGTTTTCATAGCTCTTTTATCGGAGTCGCGATGGATCGGCGAATAAGACATTTGTTCGCTAACCCGGATGTACCATGTTCGATCCCGGTCTTGGTCGAGAAAGTGCATCAGGATTTCCCTGGTATTTTTCATTTGACGGAGGTGTATAGGGATCTTTAGCATTGAAAAAAAAAACCTATAGGACATGGAGAAAACCCAAATGGTTCAGCAGGAGATCATAAGGAGAGAGAGAGAGAGAGATAAGGAGAGAGAGAGAGAGAGAGAGAGAGAGGGGGGGGGGGTTGAAACTAACAGTCAATCCTCATACAAACATTAAAATACACAAACTTCGATACAGTCAAACAGCAACACACTATCGTGATTTAAAAATGAAGTATGTTGGCGCTACACACCTGTATGTATGGTGTGTTGCTATTGGGGCAGGTTTACCTTCGACCAGGTAACAATATATAACGTTTACCTGTATCGACTGGGCTAATGACGAGAGACACAGATCTGTAACCACAGCAATGTATAGTTATAGTGTTACTATGGAAATATGTACAAATTGTTGTATTTTGTCCATCTCTAACGAACTCCCCAGATGAGCAAAAATAACAATAAAGTGTGAAATGTCATTAAACCAGTGTTGAAAACAGTTTGTGTCGGGATACCTTTTATCGTTTCATCGTTTACCGCGAAACAAAGAAGTGCAGCTTATTCAAATTCCTTTCTACCTCTCCAGGCCATATTATAACTCGTGTTTATTTCTTTTTGCCAACGTAATGTTTCAATATATGTCCCTGTGAGTATTGTAAATAATATGCATTCATATTAAAAGTAATAGTGGATTATATATTATATTTCCCCGAGAACTAATATTGTATATAATATGTATTAATATTAAAACTAATAGTGGATTATAATATATGCAGGTTTCGAGTGTAACACAACACACTTGTACATGATGCCTTCACTCTGTTATCCAAATGTCAAACGTTACAAGAATCCTTTTGTATTTCTAATGTCAAGAGAAGAAATGAGCTGAATTTACATCATGTGTAAACATTTTGATGATAAATTCTTGAAATTGTTAAACAGTAGAGTTTGACAACGGTCATTTATTAACACACTAGTTGCTAGTCACATGGTTAAAATAACGTTTTGTCCGTTAAAGTTACATTAGTTGATATCTAACTTAACATGTTTTTTTATTTCTTCCATTGCTATATGAACTATTATTTAGACATTTATTCACGTGGCAAACCGATAATCAATACTCTAGAACATTGGATGGTTGAGATTTAAACGGATTGAAACACGATCACGATTTGATGTATTCTTTTTGCATTATCTAGTGTAACAGGAATGGTGAGCCTTTTATTTAAATCTCATATAATGAATGTTTAAAGTGGGCATTATGGTAGATAAGATAAGGAGAGGACAGTTATCACAATAATAGTTAAAAACTAGATAATGTAAAAGGAATATTCTGAATATATCGCTCTACACTCAGCCGAGATTGAATTTTAGACTTAGCCCTGATCATCACGAAAGTCGTTACGATAAAAAATGTAGTCTCGGTTACTATTTTTTGATTAAATCATCAATGAGCGTTGAGCAGCAAATCTGATTCAAATCCAGTACAAATCCAACACATGTTAATGAATGTCTAATAAATGGTTTATATAACATTTCACATCCAAAGAAAGAAATGAACTTGGCAGATTTACCTCTTACATAATGTATTTTGAATTAGTGTCATGTAAGATACATTTATTTTGCAATAATTTCCAAAAGTCATTTACACATTCTTCTCGTTTTCTAAAAGCCATTTACACATGCTTCTCGTTTATTTGTTCACCGGGACTTTTCAGCGAGGTTCCTTCTTGTCCGTGACACAGATATGACAGTATGTCAAGGAACAACGTCTAGTCGTTCGGATAGGACGACAAAATGATTTTACATGTACACAATGACATTCGTGTAAAAGAACTAATGGAAGTTGGAATTCGATATAAGAGTAGGTCTAAGCAAAATTTTCATCGTAGTATGTTGTAAGGAGAGAGGAAACCGATGGACCCAGAGAAAACCCTGCGGACCCTACTCCTTGGCACGTAAAACAGAGGAATCGAAACCACACCAGTTGACTCGATGACATGCTTTATGATACAGCGTGCACACACTAACCATTTAGTCATCCATTCCCCCTTATATTGTAAGGCATACAGAGGCGGATTCAATCCCCCCCACCCCTAATTTTCGACAGTGCCCTTTTTAACTACTGAAAGTGCCTTTTCTCAGACGCAAATATGTCCATTCTGAACGTTTACTTAGACGAAAATATCAGCCAAATAGCGTATAGCATGGCTACAAATGCAAGGAAATGACAGAGAATTTTCTTGGGGGAGCCCCCCCCTCAACCCCCTCTCAGCGACGTGCCCGGTCTCCGCGGTCAGTGCCCTCATTTTGTGCCCCCCCTTTCATATGCCCGTCTTTATTAGCCCGGTCTACGTTAATTGTTTGGAATCAATTGCCAGTCATAAATAAATGAAGTGTTCTAGAAAGAGTAGGCATATTCTGCTTGGTGTACAGCACCCATCAGTGCGCCACGCTCACTGACGCGATATTATAGTGTAACTAGAACGTTGATTTGGGAGTGAAGAGTTCAAAACTGCAATTTACCCCAAATCCGGAAATGAAATATGAGCTTACTATTCTGCATCAACCGGTATAAAAACATTATATCCGACGTCCCCATTTGAGATCTTCTTCGAAGGTCTCGGATTTTGTAGATGATGACTATCATTCGGGCAAACAATTGCAACTCAGCTATAAATTATGAACAGATTCTCAAAGAACGACATAACATGATTTATTTATTTATTTTTCAAAGGCGTGGAACATGACAGATCAAAGAAGTGTTTTATCCATTTCAATTTAACATAAGCAGATCGTATTTTTTTTTTTATAGAATTCTTCATTGTCGTCTCTTTGGTATGGCCTATTATTGACGTGTGTTTGGAGGGCGCGACTGGTTTAACTCGTACGCATTAAATCATAAGGTCTGTAATTGAATCATGTGGCGTGGTTTAGGTTCGACATTTGAACATGACATGACGTAGGATCGCCTGTCTGACATTGCGGGTTTTTCTGTGTCCTCCGGTTACCCCCCACTGCCCACTGCTAAGGACCCCTTCGCACAAGCAATATAATCTAGTTAAATGGATCCATCTGTTAGTCCCGAAATGACCTAGTTTGTGTCAAGTGGACATTAAACCAAATCTTTCTTTACATATTTTACAGGTATGTCAGCCCCCCATACCCTTTATCACCCAGCCAATTGGCATCCATGCATTAAGACGGAGAGCCAATCCCCACAGTAATTAAATAATAACTGTCATATCCATATGTTGTAGGAAGATAACGCCCTGCTTGTTCCGTTAAATTAAATTAAAGAATATTTGAATGTTTGTCTGCGGATGTTATAAAAATAGGAAACACATGTTGAACATGGTGTGTTTAAAAGATAGGAAGTTGCAGAACGCGATACACCATCGGCTGATATAATATTTATGTAAGATCTTCTTAAAAGAGAGAAACGGGGTTTAACGTCCAATCGACACAAATTATTCATTTCATGAAACATGCTTCAATTTTATTACACGAAGCTATGCTATAGCAGTCACTAATATTAGTTTTTGTTCCATTCGTATTTTTGAAAAATGCAAGCGTGCTGATTATTTTTTGGCCAATTATCTTAATTAAATGTTTCAAACGTACATGTACATACATGTGAGTTGTTTTAAAATGCACTAAGTCATACTAATAAAGAAATATCAATATAATGATTTATTAATATGTTTTTAACTGTTATTGTTTTTGTACTAATTGTTTTCCAACATTTAACTTTTCTGAAATCCGAAAAACTCACCAATATGCGTGGTGAGGCATGTTGTTGCCAAATACACCAAGAAACACAAATAAGAAAGATCAAAATATGGCGCACGGTTTTATCAGTTTTTTGTTTCATTTAGATTTTTTGAAAAGTTCACCAAGAACTGTTCTTGTTATTGTGCTAATTTTCCACATGAGCGTATACCAAGCATTATTTGAAAGTTTTTTTTTTGTTTCATTTAGATTTTCTTGTTTTCAACATTTACCTATAAGAAGTGTAGAAAATGTATCGGAATTCGCGGTCTTCAGGTTTGAACACGTCGATTCCCGGTGGTTTGAAATCGTCAAATTTGCTGAGTGTGTATTCGTGTTCTATGTTCTTCTATAGATTTATACCTAATGGTTAATTTAATTATTGTATTGATTCATTCAGTGATAAAATAGCTCAACCTTTTTACTACTTTAACTATACAAACTGGCATTTATCGTCATTAAAGTGGCGATCAGTAAACCCTGGGCCCACCCAGAATTAGTAGCTGATATTATTCAATTTACAATGGAAATAAATTGTAATGACTATATCCAGTTGCGTTCCAATGACTATAAACGGTATCATTGCTCTAAACGAACGTAAACTTCGAGACGGGGATGCTATCGACAGTGGTGGACTCAGCACCTCCTCTCATTAATAACAGTCGTAGGTTTCCTAATTGCATTCACTATGTTGCATGCTGCAGTATAGTTAGGTTGTAGCTGATTAAGTAAATTCAAGTTCTAACACTATAAACCTCAGAATGCCTCGTTCGGCATTTCTGTCCAATCGAGGTAAAAAAAATGCCTCGTTGTCTGCAGTTCCAAAACGAGGTTTTTTAAATTGCCATGTTTTGGAACGAGGTATTTTGTTCAGAACGAGGCTCGTTACTAAACGTGTTTTTTTTTCAAGATAGTTATTAGCGGTATTTGCTATCAGCGAATTTGTACAATTTATGTTATTTAATAGGAAAATAAACCAGTCCAAACTATGATATTATAATCAGAGAAATAGATAAAACAAGAATAAAGTATTTAAGTTTTTATTTTGCTTCCATTTAATCAAATTGAAAATATGAAACGGAGTGAGAGAGAGAGAGAGAGAGAGAGAGAGAGGAGAGAGAGAAATGGGGTTTAATGTCCACTCAACACAAACTAGGTCATTTCGGGACTAACATATGGTTTAATTTTATTTCAATAATTCGCTTGCGCGTAGGGGTCTTTAGCAGTGGGAGGAAACCGGAGTGCCCGGAGGAAACCCACGAGGTTGAGAAGGCGCCCATATCTCCATGCCAAAACCACAGCCGCAAGCCAGAGGTGACCGGCCAGCTAGAGGTCGAAGCGCGGCACTCTAGACCGCTTGGCCATCCCAACCACCCCATGAAACGGAGTAGAGCTGCATTACAAAACAATATTCTAAATGTTAAATATTGCAGCCAATTAGGATAGAGATCTATTCTCGAAGTACGAATTAGATGGACCTCTGTGTGCCGAATGCGTCCGAATGGACACCCCCGCCCCCGCCATATTAAGTATCAGGGTGTGAACCAGGAATTCCCAGCCTTGTCTGTGTGTAGAATACATCTGAAGGCACCCCCACATCCTAACCAAGTGACTGAATATCATCAGGGTATGAACCAGGAATCCCCCATCTGATAACCCCTTTAAACGATACACTTTCCGATCTGACCGGTTTGATTAATCCGTCGATAAAATCAACCATGTGTATAAACCACGTGAGTAATGGCGTGTAAAAGCCACACTGGTTTCACCTGTATATGATATCGATTGTACATCAAATCAAATTACTTTATCGATTTGTATTAACACAAATAAAAACACTGGCTATCTGGTTAATTAATTAATCATTGCCGTTAATCAGAGGACACAAAAAATCATTTCGTGCAAAGGTTAGGGAGTAGGATGTTTTTACCAAATGATATAGAGATTAACGTCCTGGGGCCGGTTGCTCAAAACTAAGTTATTTTAACGATCTGTTAAACTAACGGATCGTTATCTTTCACGTGTCGTTTGTTAACGGTTCGTCAAATTTCTGTTGCTGGAAAAACTAAATTTCATTATCCTTTAAAGTTAATGGGGCTTCCAGCATCAACCTTTCTCTACGTTAAAGTTAACGATCCGTTTACTCCATGTTAACGGATCGTTAAAAGTTAACAGAGTTTTGAGCAACCGGCCCCTGTTCTGCTGTGACTGGGTTATTGACGACGGGCTTCTCCATGCAGTGTCGTATAAGGGCGGCAGATTTTAGTGTGCCAGACAGCGCCGCTATGGCCTACTCTTATATCGAATTCCAACTGCCAAGAGTTCTGTTACGTGCACACCAGTGAGTGCCATTAGCAAGTTGTCATTCAGTTTACCCAACTGCACTTGATTGCTAGTACAATGGTGTATCCAGCCTACCCACACGTAACGGTTGTGTATCCACCCAGTTGCAAAAAGGTACCGGTAGGATAGCCTGTCCATTCTACCCACCTGTAAATGGATACCAATAGAATGATGTATCCAGTCTCGTCGGCTGTAAGTTGGTACCGGTGTATGTTTTATGGAATTACGTTCTCTGGGCAATATATGTTGGTGTTCTTTCTCAGATTTAAATAACTCGGGAATACGTTTTTAGCATTTAACTTTTAGATAAAGCGCTTTAGTATGTTTCAGAACTTATACACCTGGCTGGAGACACATACACGCTTCGCGTTACACAAACGCTTAGGACAAGCTGCCGAAAGGTCGCTCATCGAGCTTACATGGACACGGTCGCATTACATGTGCCTGACGTTTTCGCCGGTGGAAAGCCGACCTAAGGGTAATGTCTTTGCCGCAAAACCCACATCACATTGGTGGAGGTGCTTAATAACAACAATTTACCCGTCACCATTGAGATAAATTGTCATTATCTAAAGTTTCATGAATGTTAAATCATTTTATTTTATATCGTTTTAGGTGTATCACCTGAGAATATTGACAAAGCTAAGAAATCTCTGGAATCCAATTCTAAATTAGTTCATGAAATCAATGGATCGGGCAATTCCTGGTCTATTAAAACAACCACTAATGCTGGAGAGAAAGAAATCAAGTTTAATTTAGGCGAAGAGTTTTCTACTGCAACCTTAGATGGGCGACCAGTAAAGGTAGGACGCTGCTTGCTAATATTACTTAAAGATCACCGGAAAGGCTTCACAAGTTGTTATGGCAACATATCCTCTCCATAAGTATAATACCTTCCAGAATGTCAATGTTACCTGCTAGAGGTATATTTTTCCGTCGCATCTTTCTGCCATTAAACATGCCATGACGTCAATTAAGTCCATCAGTTCGTAGAAATGAAGACTAGAATATGAAGAGAAGGACAAAAATGACGTCACGGCTTGTTTATTGACGGAAAGTTACGACTATTCACGGAGAACGGTGGATATCTCCGATTTTATATTCTCAGATTGATTATTCAACATTCCATTCAGACAAAATAATCAGAATACCAACTCTTGATAATCTACCTGTTTGTATTCAACCGAAATTATATCAGGCCTGTGATTGAAATTTCCTTGCACTGGCTTGTTACTCAGTGAGCAGCATAGATCAATGGAATTTCAATTCCAGATATCTTTGTAAATACTAAACGGAATTGAATTATTTGGGGGTTTATTTCTATTAGAGCTTCAAGTGAATCCTAGTGGTTACACTGGTACATCAGGAGTTTAAGCTTATTTCAAAATTTTCCCAAACTAGTAAATGAATCATTCCCCGAGTCTAACCTAACAATTTAATTTGATGTTGTCTCTCGTTATGATTACGATCCACTGCACAATTAAATATCCCCACAAAATAAACGAGTTTTCCTAAATGCCATTTAAACAATGTAATAAATCATTTAACGTATTCTGAGACCTGCATATTCATTCCTATTTTTTTCCAAAGGCTGGGGGGGGGGTGGCCTAGTGGTCTAGAGTGCCGCGCTTCAACCTCTAGCTGGCCGGTCACCTCTGGCTTGCGGCTGTGGTTTCGAGCCCTGGTGTGAGCGTATGTGGCATGGAGATAGGGGCGCCTTCTCAACCTCGTGGGTTTCCTCCGGACACCCCGGTTTCCTCCCACTGCTAAAGACCCCTACGCGCAAGCGAATTATTGAAATAAAATGAAACCATATGTTAGTCCCAAAATGACCTGGTTTGTGTCGAGTGGACGTTAAACCCCATTTCTCTCTCTCTCTCTCTCTCTCTCTCTCTCTTTTCCAAAGGGAAGAATTTGGTCCGGTACTTTTCTAATCCCATCTTTTAACCTAGTCATCTCCGTTGTTAGCTACAGTTCAAGCTACCCGCAGCAATTCTCGTTTCTATAGAAGGGGAATAATTTCACCCGGAATCGTTTTCTACATCAATCCGACAAGAGTTCTCCATCTCGGTCTCCCCGTGGTCAGCCTTGGTAAAGTTCGCCCAATTTTTATCGCCTTTGAATCAACACCACGATAGTTAAGAACTGCTTATTCATAAAGGGAACTAACTCTAGAAGATCGTCAGGTCTCAGACTAGAAATTATTTACCCGTTGACTTTAATGTTAAATGGTTGGAGAGAGAGGGGGATAGGGAGAGAGAGGGGGAGAGAGATGGGGTTAAACGACACAAACTAGATCAGTTCGATACTAACATATGGTTTAATTTTATTTCAATAATTCGATTGCGCGTAAGGGCCTTTTTAGCAGGAGGATCCGGCACGTACAACCGGGGATTCGAAATCACGCCAGTTGACTCAATGGCAGACTTTATTATTAAATGGTTGTAACCTGGACCCTACTCCAGTTCAAATACTAAATGTTTTTTATTAGACCAATTTAAATGTTACACGATGGTAATATGTTTACTATATTCTACAGGTAACGTTTTCTGTTGACGGTGATCAATTAGTAGAAATACAGAAAGGAGATGGATTTGAAACTAAAAATGTGAGAAGCGTGTCAGGCAATGAATTGACGGCGGTAAGTTATGCCGTGATCGTTAAGGACGGGGTGGGCTGCATATTAATTTCTCTCATATCGATATGGGAGATGCTAATTGTTGGGGAAGTTCGAGAATTTCCGGAGTCCAAAGTGGCCGCCTTATATAAATGAGTTTTATTTTTTTGTGAATACTAACCATAAACCAACCCTTTACGAGGGGTAAACGGTAAATTGGATCCAAGCGGCCATGGTGGACTCAGGAAATTCCCGAACCTCCACAATCTCCATATCGATATATGTCAATACAATGCGGATGATACTCCGCTATTCATCAGATACCACTACATCATAACTTGAACATGAAATGAAATGGGCTTTAAAGTTCTGCTGTTCTGCGCTGACAGGGTTACTGAAGACAGGTATTCTATAAGGTTCACAAGTCGGACATTGTCGTATTTGGAACAGTGATGTGGCCGATGAAATTGTATGCTAACCAGAGAATTCCTGCATTCTGCACAAATCAGTGGACACGATGAATCACAAATATCACATGAAGATTGTACGTAATAAATAACAACTGTGGTATAAATCCAAGTGACTGTTTTTGGTGCCCGACCGCAACTGAAATGATAGGGGATACTCGATTCACAGTTCCAAGACTGGTGTCAATCGAGTGAAAAGGAGAATTTCAGATTACAGCGCATGCGTCGACTGTATAAAAAGTATCCCAACCAATCATGACTGCTGAAACATATTTTTTACGTAGGAATACGTCACGATTCTACTCACTCCACCTCAGCTGTCGGGACTGGCAGAACTGTGGCAGGACTGAATTCCGCGTCACTCGATTGTAATTCTGTCGATTCGGGACGTTCTGGACTGTGAATCGAGCACCGCCATAGAAACCCACAAGAAGGGAGACAACCCAAATACATTTGTCAGTGTTTGGATACGGACGGCAATTAAATTGCACCTTCTTGGTACCCACATCTAGAAGTTTGTCTAAATATATATAAACTGATAATTTATTTTCATGTAGAAAGCCCCCCCCCCCCCACGACTTTCAACCGCGTCATTCTCCGAGCGAAGCAATCTTAAATAAATCCTTTTTTTATACGCCCACATTGAAATGTGGTCGTATATTGTCGTCGCCCCCGTCCGTCCGTCCGTCCGTCTGTCCGTCGGTCCGTCCGTCCGTCGGTCCGTCGGTCCGTCCGTCCGTCGGTCCGTCCGTCCGTCGGTCCGGCGTCCACAATTGCTTGTGGACGCTCTACAGGCTAAAGTTAATATCCGATTGACTTGAAATTTATACACAGTGTTTAAGGTCATAAGACGAAGAAGCCTATTGTTTTTCAGCGATTTTCGATAATAACTACCAGAGTTATGGCCCTTGATCACTTCAAAAAATCTTGTGGACGCTCTAGAGGCCAAAGTTAATATCCGATTGACTAAATTTATACACAGTGTTTAAGGTCATGAGACGAAGAAGCCTATTGATTTTCAGCGATTTCCGATAATTAGTGCCAGAGTTATGGCCCTTGATCACTTAAACAAATCTTGTGGACGCTCTAGAGGCCAAAGTTAATATCCAATTGACTTTAAATTTATACACAGTGTTTAAGGTCATGAGACGAATAAGCCTATTGATTTTCAGCGATTTCCGATAATTAGTGCCAGAGTTATGGCCCTTGATGACTTCAAAAAATCTTGTGGACGCTCTAGAGGCCAAAGTTAATTTCCGATTTACTTTAAATTTATACACAGTGTTTAAGGTCATGAGACGAAGAATCCTATTGATTTTCAGCGATTTCCAATAATTAGTGCCAGAGTTATGGCCCTTGATCACTTCAAAAATCTTGTGGACGCTCTAGAGGCCAAAGTTAATATCCGATTGACTTTAAATTTATACACAGTGTCTAAGGTCAGAGACGAAGAAGCCTTTTGATTTTCAGCGATTTCTGATAATTACTGCCAGAGTTATGGCCCTTGATCACTTCAAAAAATCTTGTGGATGCTCTAGAGGCCAAAGTTAATATCCGATTGACTTCAAATTTATACATAGTGTTTACAGTCATGAGACTAAGTCATCTATCGATTTTCAATGATTTTCAATAATTGCTGCCAGAGTTATTGCCCTTGATCACTTCGAAAAAATCCTGTGGAAGCTCTAGAGGCCAAAGTTAATATCCGATTAAATTAACACACAGTGTTTAGGGTCATGAGACGAAGAAGCCTATTGATTTTCAGAGATTTCAAATAATTATTGCCAGAGTTATCTCCCTTGATAACTTCAAAAAATCTTGTTACGCTATAGAGGCCAAACTTATCATCCGATTGACTTTAGATTGATACACAGAGTTTAAGGTGTTGAAACGAACAAGTATTTTGATTTTCAATGAATTTTGATAACTGAACAGCTAAATCCATGATATTAAATGTTTCATGTATATACTAATTGTTAGCGTGGGGTAACACTTTACAAAAAGCAATCAAATTCTAATGATTTCCTGATAATTACATAATGAGCTGTTACTCTTAATCAGTTTTTATTGTATTACAAATGTTTCATTAGCAAAAAAAGTAAAAATATGCGACAACCCTTGTTGACTGCCCGGACGATTTAGCTGCTGTGGGCGTATGTTTCGTTGCCTGGCAACCTATCTTTATATTCCAGATAATGACGGGAAATGGTGTCCAATGTACAAGAAAATACAAAAAAATCTAAAGTAGTTAAGAAAATCCACATCCGCCATATTTAATTCTAGTCGTATTATTGTATTTCGTTTTGTTACAATATTCCTTTATAGCTCAATTAAATATTGTTCTAAATATTCATATAACCCAATCTAAATATTTCAAATTCATGGAATTTACGACAAAAAAGGTCGATAACTCTTGGTCAAATTCGGTTTTATTTTTCACGGTTTACTGATGACTAGCGATGGGTACTCTCCCCTTACATCCAATTTAAAGTGTCAGTCATTATCACATATATGTGATTACAGCTGGTTAAACACGTTCCAAGTGTAATTCTAACACAGCAATCAGTGCTATGATAGATGCATAATCAAGGTTTCTACAAAAGGAAGTGGAGAACACAAACGGAAAACACGAGTTGTCCTTCTATATAACTGACTTAAGTGATAATGACACACACTAATATTGTCCTTTAATTTGTTTGAAAAAATAAACTTCGAGACAATACATTATTAGAGCTATTTTGCCTATGAACATTCTAAGCTTGAAATTATTTATAAAAATTTATTTAATGATATTATAATTATTGTTTTCACTGGTATTTATTTGATATAGGAAAACTACATGTATTGTCATTGGTAACAGATAAATTAGGTTATTTGGTAAACAGTAACTATGGTAAAGAACAAATTAGGTTATTTGGTAAATCATTGTCCATGATAACAGGATAGTTAGAATATTTGGTAAAATATTGTCCATGGTTAAAATATTGATTAGGTTATTTGGTAAAATAGTATCCATGGTAACAGATGAATTATGTTATTTGGTGAAATATTGTCCATGATAGAAATATAAATTAGGATATTTGGTAAAATAGTATCCACGGTAACAAATAAATTATGTTATTTGTAAAATGTTGTCCGTGGTAAAAAGATTAATTTGGTAAATTCTCCATGATTAAAAGCGATGAATTATTTTATATTGTTTATCGAACGTTAAAGGTGAAATTATCTGTGGTATATAAGGGTATAGTGAGGTTGATAAACCTCTAATATAAGAATATGAATGTGTTTATTATTTCTATGCTGCTTGGTTGTTTTTATGTTAATTCTAGTCACGTAGATGAACATCCATAGATATCACAAGGTCAATTTATGTATTAATTAAATATGTATATTAGTTATGTCTCTGTCTAGTCAATGTTCAAGCTTTTTATATATTTATTTAAAATCGTTTGCATCATTTTTAATAACGATTTCATGATTTAATAAATTACATGGTAATCTCTCGAAAAGCGTATTTAAATACACCCCATTACAGTTTGTCAGGATGGACAAACACTGGGATCCAGATGGTAACGTCAGTGTCAGACAAAAGTGGGGTAGGGGCAATATACGACTATATTTAAATATGCCGTCGTATAATATCAACAATTCTATTTCATTTTGATATTTTCGGAGGGGGGGGGCAATGGTTAACGTGTGCGCGTTGCATCATAAGGTCTGTCATTGAGTCAAGTGGTGTGGTTTCGATTCCCCGTTTGTACATGACAAGGAGTAACGCGTCCAACCTCGTGGGTTTACTCCGGTTTCTCCGCAAGCGATCTGGACATACACACTGTGGCGACAAGAAGTTGGAGAAATAAAACGGAAGAAAAATGCTAAAACCGATGAAAAAAATGAAAATGTAACCTAGTTAGGAGGGCCCTAAAGGCAGACAAAGGGGCCCCACGTCTGACAAAGGGGCCCCACGTCTGACAAAAGGGCCCCACTGGCCAAGGGATTTCCAGTCAATCGTTTTTATGCACTTTTACTGTCGAATCCACTACTGATTGAGGATGCAGTCATTGCATTGGCACAAAAGTCATCAATCAAGAATCTCCCCTCGCGACAGAGGGCCCTCAAAATAGTACAGCCTCCGCCCTGATAAACCTTAAAACGCCCCTGAATACAATCAATATAAAACATGTAATGTCTAATCACGGGGTTTATTTTTAAATGCAATCAATATAAAATATGTAATGTCTAATCGCAGGGATTATTTTTAAATCGAGTATTTGAATTGAATTTGACTGTCTTTCATACGTTGGCTAATACTTGATCAATATTTTCACTTTCGGCCACGGTTAACCAGTTCTTCCAATCACCAACTTTACCTGAAACAGTTAACGGTGCTTTATGTGGGAGCTCCATATACCCAGGCTTCAAATGTTATGTAAACTATCATTTATATCTTTATTCAGATGCCAAGCTTATAACGAACTCTCTAGACCATCCCTAGATTAATGGATTAGATCACCTGCAAGACTTAATATATTTACGATAAAATGTATAATTAAGACGTAATGTTACCGTTACTACGGTAATGAACATTCTACACTAGAATTTGTAAAACCTGATTTCGCTTAGATTAAAGTAATTTGGGAGGAATATCCAAGTTCCCTGGCTTCCGAATCCACCTTCAAATCGTGGTTTGAGAGAATCTGTCGTGTTAGTTGTCATGTGTGTCTGTTGCCCTTGCAATAGTGTTAGCTAGATAATAGTGTTAGTTTGATAATAATAATAATAAATCAGGAAGGCTTTATTTGAATAATAACATGGTTACGTTTAATCTCAATCCCTAGTTGGGGTTCAATATTATCATATATCATTGGGAAAGAGAGAGAGAGAGAGAGAGAGAGAGAGAGAGAGATGGGGTTTAACGTCCACTCAACACAAACTAGGTCATTTCGGGACTAACATATGGTTCAATTATATTTTAATAATTTAGCAGTGGGAAGAAACCGGAGTGCCCGGATGAAACCCACGAGGTTGACAAGGCGCCCCTATCTCCATGCCACAAACGCTCACACCAGGGCTCGAAACCACAGCCGCAAGCCAGAGGTGACCGGCCAGCTAGAGATCGAAGCGCGGCACTCTAGACCACTACCCCCCCCCCCCCCGCCCCAAATATCATTTGAAATTTCTAGAACGAACGGTTAAAAGATTCTACCCCTACCTTTTCTAAACATTGACAGTCCTTCCTTGAACAAAGGTTTTACAAAATCGTCCTTCGCTTCGTCATTGGCTTTCTCAAGTTTATCAAAAGAGCAGGCATCTACTATGGCGCTACTTAATTCATCAGTGACATCTCTTCCTAGAAATTTAGCCAGCTCTTTTACATGATGTAGAGGACTCTGAAGAAAATGCAACAGTTTCAGGGAAACGTATCTGAAGAAAATGCAATATTGGCGAATGTTTGTGTTTGTTTCGGGGACACTATTTAAACAGTGACATTATTCAAGAGTTGTTATTTCCCACGCGCATATTGTTCAACCGGTTATACGATACAGGGGTGTTTTAAGGTTTATCATGGCCTCTTTCGCAGGGCGGGGGGTGTCCTGATTGATGAATTTTATGCCAATGCAATGACTGCATTCTCATCCAGTATTGGATGCGACAGTAACAGTGTATAGAAAACGATTGATCCGGACTCGGGGCCCTTTCCCTTGGTCAGAGGGGCCCTTTTGTTAGCATTCTTCTCCCGTTATATTTTTCCAATTTCTTCGATTTTTTTTCGCGAGGAGACTGGCGCCTTCAGCGCCTCCGCTATAAAATGCCTTTGATATTCAACAGCTGATATTATTCATAAACTGATGTTGTTCACCAACGTATATTATTTAACAGTTAATGCTATCTAACAGTTGATATTATTCAAATGGTAATATCATTGGATAAAACTGTGAATAAAGAGAGCCCGTCCTAACAGATGAATATCAAATGGGTATTGCTAATATTATCGGAAGGTAAATTATTGATATTATCTATCAGCTGATATATTCTCCCATATAAATGAGGTTTAGCATCATACTTTTCTAAACCGACTGGGCATCGTGCTACAGCCAATTCGAATTCCAACTATCAAGTGTACATTTACGTGCACGCCAGTGTGTACACGAGACCCCGATTTTGCGACCGTTCGACGGACTGAGAGCTGCGCCAAGTAAAAAATCACCTCATAGCCCAGGCTTTAACAAAGTTTGGTGCATACATGGCGTTAGTACACGGTTTGGTACACGGTGGGGGAGGGAGTAAACTAAGTCTGGACCTTTATCAGATTTCGAATTAGGCAAATAAAATTAGTTCCTCTATTACTTACAATGTTTATTCAGGAATAGGTCAATGAAATCACTTAAGTTGCCACGATAACCAATTATTTTTTCCAATCCGGTGTAAAGACAGAACATAGATTGCGACTGACAAAAATTATTTTGGTTTTCTTTTCAAAAATTTGTCTAGGTAAATGTCGCGGTCGTAGATGTGAATCAAGGACTCGTGGTGAAGGTACAGAATCTATCCCCTCGATTTTAGTACGTTCTAGCATATGTTTCGCCTTGATATCTTTGTGATATTCAGTATTTTGAGCTCTCAACATCTGAACCACTTCCCAGATCCAATGGGTACCTGAAGGTAATAATACAATAATGTTGGTGGGTTCTCTATAATATACTTTAATGGCCTCTATTATACAAATGGCATGTCCCCGTTTAGATCATTATAAGTCTCCTTTTATATAATGGTTTGTGTATCACCTCTTTTGTATTATCCTAGTCGGAGCAGAATTGTTGGAAGTTAAACCAATTTCCGTAACCTCACAGCTAGAGTAACAAACACACAATTTGGATAAACGCATACAATAACATCATCATCTCTTATGTTCATTTCTCTGAGCTTCTTCAAATGTGCTGGGGTTGACCTGCCAATAAATGATTCTGGAAATATCGATAACGGTATCCCATCTAGTTCATAGGCTGTCAATTCATTTCCGGACTTATCCTTAATTACAATTGGCATTCCCCCATCAGCATTTTGATCACCCATCTTAATTAAGTTGATATCAAGTTGAATTCTGCCTACAATTATCAATATTTTACCTTTTTACGTGGATATTGGAATGGGAAATGAAATAGAAGCTAGCATCCTACCTTTCGGCATCAACCTGGCGAATGTAGACTGGAGAACAGCGATACGACCTACTACGGAATAACATTGTGGTCAAAAACATGATATAAGAAAGAATTTTGTCGTCTTTACGCGATAATCAGAATATTGTAAACGTCGCCCCCTGTCCTATAGCTGAACTCCGATTACATAAACAGATAACCAAACAGTCGCCATACCTGTTTTCAATTTGTGGAACAAACATGCGACTGATGACGGGTGTAAGAAGTTAGACAGGCCACGCCCACATTCAATATATACCTTATCAAGCACAGTGTGCACCCCGGCTTGCTATATTTCAACTACCAAACGCTCGACTGGTTATAGATTGTTCTTTTCACTATTACCTTACTGTTAATATTATTGCTTCACAATTATCATGTCTGATCAGGTATATATTAGTATACTAATTAGATGATAAAAGCCGACCATTCAATTCTTCTTATTTCGTGAAATATTTTGCACAACAAGGTAGAAACATTAAATAATTTTCTGCATCATAAAACCCAGTAATAAAAAGTATCCAAACTTTCAAATTATCAACAGCTACGACGAAAAATCACGACGAAAATCTGTTTGTATCAATATTTGACATTTGTTGAAAAAATATTTCCAGATGATTCAACCGCTTGATATATTAAACAATGTTTCAAACAACATAAAAAATGTAATGTCAAATCACGGTGTTTATTTGTAAATATAATCAATATACAAAATGTAATGTCAACTCCAATTAATTCAAGTATGCAATGTCTAATCATGGGGCTTATTTTTAAATCGTGTACTTAATTGAACTTTCATTCGTTTGGCTGTTACTCGATCAATATTTTCACTTTCAGCCACGGTTAACGTAACAAGTTCTTCCAGTCACCAACTTTACCAAAAGCAGTTAATTAATTATCATTTATAACGTGGTTAAGTAATGCCAGACAGTGGAACCAGAAACCTCTAATAACAGTTTTCAGTAGACAACAGTTTTAAATTTATGTATTTAAATAGTAAGTGCAGGGGAACCGCACGACACGAAAAACAAAAACCTATAAAATTAACCTGCGAAAAATATCAATTCAAGTTTGACATTATTATTCCTTTTTCAAGTCGTAAAATCCTCCCGATCGTCCAACGGCATTCACCATGTGGGCAAGAAACATGCGGCTTAATACGTAGATCAAAAAGTGAGGTAGTAAGTTACTTGTCATGCATGTCACCTTGTGCTAAAAGTCGGCCGTTGGCTTTTCACTAATGTCGAAGCGCGACACTCTAGACCATCCCAACTCCCTGCGTGAGACTCGAGGAACAAGGCTAGAAACATTGCACCAATAACCAGCCGCTAGAAATTCGCATTCCATTAAAATTCCTAGCTTATTTCGCCGAACATAAGTGATTTGAAATTGGAGTAAAAACGGAAACGATTGAATGTAAATCAGTTTATATAGATACAGTATTATATGCGTTGCGACCCACTTTCTAGGGTCCAAATGTTAGCGATTTAGCTCCTGCAAAATAAGGTGAACAATTCTTAGTAAATCCTTAACTTAATCATCAAACTATAAAACCAGCATAAACGATTTAGCACGACTTTTGAATGGTGAGATTAAAAGCTTAGGCCTATATACTGGGAGTTTATGATCAATATCAATTAAATAGAAATTCTACGTCTTAGCAACTAGTGACAACCCACAATTAACTGTATACCCAATACGGAATTACTCATCATATCTATATTTCATTTCGGGACTAACATGAAGATATCTTAAAATCTGTTGCATGCGCAGGTCTGTAGCTATAGGAGGACCCACAAGGTTAGTCAGGTCGCTCTACTCCTTGTCACGTACAACATAGGAGTGAAACCATAAGCGCTCAACTCACTATGGGGCTTTATGATCACTTAGTGACAGGCGTTATGATCATCAATGACAGGCCTTATGGTATCTCTCCCCCCCCCTCTCTCCCTCTCTCTCTCTCTCTCACGACACGTCCGATCACCCGGTCAGCCATCACCCCACTATAATTATGGTATCTATGTAAATACGAAAGTGATTTGGTTGTAATATCTTCATTGGTTTACAGGATAATAACGTAATGTTTTTTGATCTCCCCCAGGAGGTGAAGGGTTGGAGAATTTGTTGCAGTATATTTATAGTAGAACTCATATTTATCACGAATAAAACATTTGTAACGACCCGTATATAACTAGTTATAGAGATATAGGACTCCACTGCTGGTCGAGTCATCATAAAGTAGCGAAGTCTCTAACTCAATATCATCCCAAGTCTTCGACATTGAACACACGAATTACTTGTCTATATGAATCACCATAGATGCTGTGATCTTCCCGGAAAAAGATGGGCATCTGATATCCAATATGTAACACAAAATAAACATTTTACTATTGGTAGAGCCCATGGCCTTATTCACTTCAATTATTCAAGATGTAGATGAGCAGGCGATTCCAAAGACCACGACTGAGCCCAAAAACGTTTCAATAAACCATGGTATAATAACGATTGCAAATCCGCACTTAAAGAGCGGGATCGTATTTTAAGACACCTTGAGAATAACCCTTCCATGGAGAATCTTGCATCATACCAAATGGCCCGGGCGAAGGCCCGTAGAACCATAACCCATGCAAAGAAGTCTTCATGGCAGGGCTATATCTCAAGGATAAATTCCCGTACGTCTTCCAAATTGGTATGGGATAGGATTCGTAGGATTAAAGGTAAAAGTAGTGCATTATCAGTTAACCATCTAAATGTTGATAATACCACCTTAACAACATTTCCTGATATTGCTAATTCTCTGGCCAGTACATTCTCATTCAATTCATCATCCAATGTCTCTTCTGGTGCCTTTCGAGGCATTAAACAACAACAGGAGAAAAGGCGACTTAATTTCAAGTCCCGTAATGATGAATGCTACAATGATCGTTTTTCCATTACAGAGCTCCGTGACTCGTCAAAGCGAGCTCAGGACACTGCAACTGGTCCAGATGAGATACACTATCAAATTTTATAACATCTACCTTATCCAACACTTCTAATTTTACTGGATCTTTTTAACCGGATTTGGGTTGATGGGAATATTCATCCTTCGTGGCATGAATCCACAATAATTCCCATTCCTAAACCGGGTAAAGATCATACGAATCCTATCAACTATCGTCTAATCGCTTTAACTAGCTGTATTTGCAAAACCATGGAGAGATTGATCAATGGAAGGCTTTGAGTCAAACAACCTCATTGCTGACCTCAAATGTGGATTTCGGTCCCAAAGGAGCACTCTTGATCATCTCGTAAGATTTGAAACTTTTGTCAGGGATGCTTTCATCCAGAAACAAAATTTAGTTGCTATATTTTTTGATCTGGAGAAAGCATATGATACCACATGGAAATATGGTATCATGCGCGACCCCCATAACCTCGGTCTGCGAGGTCGCTTACATATCTTCATTAAAAACTTCTTAGAAGATAGGTCGTTTAAGGTACGCCTGGGATCAATATTCTCTGACCCATTTCCCCAAGAAATGGAGGTTCCTCGGGGTAGTATATTATCTCCCACACTTTTTGCAATACCGACGTGCCTTAAACTTGGGGTCGACGGCTCTCTTTATGTTGATGACTTTCAGATGTGCTACGGATCGACAAGTATGCAGACAATCGAACGTCAGTTGCAGCTTTGTTTGAATTCTATTCAACGATGGGCAACTGACAATGGATTTCGATTTTCGAAATCCAAGACTGCGTGCATGCACTTTTGTCAAAGAAGAGGCTTACATCCTGATCCGGAACTTACACTGGATGGTAGTCCCATTCCAGTTGTAGATGAAACAAAATTTTGGGGTTTGATATTTGATAAGAAATTATCATTATCCCCCATATCAAAACCCTCAAAAAGAAATGTCTGAAAGCCCTCAACATATTGAGAGTCTTATCAAATACTGACTGGGGAGCAGACCGTAAGGTCCTGCTCAGATTGTATCGAGCATTAATACGATCCAAACTCGATCATGGGTGTATTGTGTATTGGTCTGCCCGCGAGTCTTATCTCAAAGAGCTAGACACCATACACAACCAAGGACTTAGTATCACTTTAGGAGCATTCCATACATCTCCAGTGCAGAGTTAATACGTCGAGGCGCACGAGCCCTCATTGCACGACAGACGTGATAAACTTGCACTGCAGTATGCCACAAAAATTGCATCTCTGCCTCATCATATTTCATTTAACACCATATTCAGACCTCTCCATGAGCATTTATATCTGATGAAGACTAATACTATTCCATCTTTTGGTATTCGAATTCAACCCCTTTTGTCAGGGGTTGGTATAAGTCATGACAGTATTGCGAATATCCTCTTTCTTTGAAACACCACCATGGTCCATATCTCCTCCTAAGATCGATCTTGATCTTACAAAAAATAGGAAGAAAGATACTAGTTCCACAGTGTTTCAAACTCTCTTCGGAGAGTTAAGGTCTAAATATGGTGATTATGCTCCAATTTATACAGATGGCGACCAGGTAGCTTCGGCTACTGTCACGCCATCTGAGACCATTTCTGTTCGTCTTCCTCCTGCTGCGTCAATATTTACTGCTGAACTCCAGACCATCTTTCAGGCACTGGAGTTCATTCAATCCTCTCCATCTCTAAAACGTTATATTTACTGATTCTTTGTCCTCTTTACAGACAATAAACAACAAGCAGCTTGTACACCCATTAGTAGCAGGCATTTATCCTCTGCTACTATCACACGAGTTCATCAGGAAGGACATTGTCCTTTGCTGGCTCACCAGTCATGTTGATATTAAAGGGAATGATCAAGCAGACTTAGCTGCCAAGTCTGCTTTAGATCTTCCCATATCACCCTTTTTGTTACCATTTTCAGATTTTAAATCTTCAATAAATCTTTTTATTTATGGCCGCTGGCAACGGACCTGGGATCTTGCTGGCACAAACACACTTCATCACATCAAGCCTCTCTTAGGAGATTGGCCGAACTCCTATAGAACTAACACGAGAGATGAAGTTGTTCTGTGTCGCTCTCGCATTGGTCATACTTTTTTAACTCATATTTTCATTTCAAAGCGAGAGCCTCAACCAGAATGTGAAGCACATTTTGAATGAGTGCAAGCATCCCAAGGATGTTAGATCGCATTTTTACCGTTGTCAGTCATTACATCACATGTTTGCCCAACCGGGTTTATATGGTAAAGTGTTGGACTTTTTAAAAGAGACAGGTTTTTATTATAAATTTTAATTAAGTATATATATATATATGTGTTATTTCATTTTTGTATTTAATACTTATATGCACAAAAGTTGTTTTTTATTTTTAATTTTACAAACTGTGATATTGTTTTTATTTATGCATATAATGTTTTTCTGTGATATCATTTAGCCTGTCTCGTAATTTTCACCATATGTCTGGCGCAATATAGCCCGGTTGGAGCTGACGTGCCATTAAAGAACATTTCATTCATTCATTCATTCATTCTGTTTCAAGTAAAATGATCCATTAGAAAGAACATAATATTGAGTAAATGTTCATTATCACTGATACGCATTCAATATGTAATATTTCTCATGTTGTTTAATTAATTTTTGACATATTATTTTCCAGTGTTTGATACCATTTTACTGATTTTGAAATTTTTTGTAAATCAAGATTTGATTTTTTCTACAAACCCCTTCCCACCCTGTAATAAAACAAAAGTCTTCTGAAATCCCTTCTAATCTATATTGCTTCAGCCATCTATAAATATTGGTGGGTGTCGTAAACGAAGCAGTGAATGCTTACTTGTTTTATACCAGCACCACTTTTTATTCAAGGAATTAACTTAGCTAATCCACTTTGGTCCTGCTATTGTACTTCTTCTCAACCTCGTGGGTTTCCTCCGGGCACTCCGGTTTCCTCCCACTGCTAAAGACCCCTACGCACAAGCGAATTATTGAAATAAAATTAAACCAGTTTGTGTTGAGTGGACGTTAAACCCCATTTCTCTCTCTCTCTCTCTCTCTCTCTCTCTCTCTCTCTTTCTTCCTCTATCGTTATTGCACGTTTAGATTTGTTTAATATAATACCAAATATAATTCACTTGTAGGCACAAAATGTTTCATTATTTTGAGAAAACAAATAATTAATCAACGTTTTCCTATTCTCTCTTTTATATTTATCTAATCTGCTACTTATATAATTATGATGTAATAAGTGGATCCGTAATGAATACAGCTGTATTTTTGTGACTTGTGGAAAGAGACTAGGACAATAAGTCGACACCTCGACGTTACGATAAAAATAACACGATGATACGACATAATAAAGTGTCGTATGATTGCGTCAATACTGTCGTGATGTTGTGTTGTCGCGTTATGAAAAGGGCGAGATATATAACATGGCCACTATCAGCCACCATACGCAACCAGTACGAACCACGAAGTTTTTTTTTTCTGTGCTGACATCATCACATCATGCACGTTCGGTCCGTCCATTTTCTACGAAGATTTCTGGAAAAGTTCGGATTTAAAAAACGAGGAACGAAATCGTGATTTTCTCGCTGATTAGTGGATCAAATTCGTATTTTTGCGGTTTTATAGAAATCTTGAGCATTCACAGTTCAGTAGAAGGTTGATCATCGTCAAAGTGGTCGGGAATTGTTCTGATTTTGGACAAGTTTTCGGGTTGTGTAATTTGTTTTTTGACAGTCTGCCATGCGGTCGAATCCTCTCGAATTTGATAACAACACATGATTTTGATGTCATTACCGTTGTTATTAAGACCAAGGCAGTAAAACACATGCAAGCGAGCCAGTGTTCTCCTTCATAGTGTTTTCTAAAATCGGTTATAGTTCTAATCGAACGGATGTATTATTTGCACTCTCTCCTTTGCTAAACGGATATCAAGAATTCATTATCTTCCATTTCAGTGGAAACAGCTATTTCTAATCAAACGCAAACAAACAGTCCATATTTCATGTCAAATACCATGTTCTATACGTACACGATAGTGTTGTAAAAACAAATAATAATACCCAAAATCCTCGTCGGCCAAATTTTAACTTTTCTTTCTGGAAGTGCACGCCCATTTTACATATGCGCCCGACTATATAAAGAACCTATAGTTTACTCTAGTTAGTGTTGTGTTAGTATGCTTATATTTACATGTACATGTGATATTACAAATCATACTTTACTTCTATCTATATGTGATAGTTGATATTGGAAATTATGTTTTACTTGGTTTGTATGGTGTTGATCCGATCACCAGTTTGTGTGTGTGAGTGTGTGGGGGGGGGGGGTATCGCCTACTTTGATACGCGGGACCTTGTTCCTTTTATTTAGATTTCTTTCAAAGTAGACCGAGACATTTGTCATCTAAGATTCAACTACAGGGATCTTTGCCTACTATTTTTACACGATGAACAGGAGGATTTGATGATTACACTATTTTGCCTATACTGACATCGTATTTGCTCTAATGGTTTGAATTGGTCGTACTTGGTTCTATTTTATTAGCTAAAAACGGGAAAGTACATATTGGCAGCAAGGTTACATAGTTCAAAGTTACCAATATAACATTTATAAACGCAAAATATTGCGCAATCATTTATTTTTAATCAAAACCCTCATCGCGTTGCTCCGACGGAGTAAATGGAGATGGGTATACGCAACACAGTGTGCTATGAGAGAAATTGTGGTCGAAGGGCGGCTCTAGTGCCTCTCTTCCATTCGCTTGTTAGGCCTTTCGTCCTGCACCACTTAAATGCCGGAAAAATACTCCGACCAAAAAGAAGACAATTCCACTAAGTAGCCAACTGGACATCTGTGGTAAACGAAAGTTCAAAGGCGCGCCATTATGTAAGTTGAATTTTATAAATGAACAAATATTGGCAGCCAAAGTAAGCTGAACCGGCGATTGAAATAAACATTATTTTGATTATAAAACCACCCCTTTGTTTGGGTCATACTGGAGTTATGTCCCATTATTGATGTTGCGCTATTTTGTAACAATGCAACTTACCGACAACTATGTAAATGTAACTAAAATGCAGATTTTGCCATTCAAATCTTAGTATTTTTGGTCTCTACGGCTTAAAACATTTTATCTGACGTCACTTTACTTTGTGCGACATATTTCTGGCATCGATTAGTATTTGTTCCTCCGGTTTCCTCCCACTGCTAAAGACCCCTACGCCCAAGCGAATTATTGAAATAAAATGAAACCATATGTTAGTCCCAAAACGACCTAGTTTGTGTCGAGTGGACGTTAAACAAAATTTCTCTCTCTCTCTCTCGATTAGTATTTGTAAATGCAGAGAGAGAGAGAGGGGGAGGGGAGGAAGGGAAAATGGGCTTAAACGTTTACTCGACACAAACTAGGTCAATAATTCGCTTGTGCGTCGAAGTCATTTGCAGTGGAAGGAAACCGGGGGACACGGAGAAAACCCCAGGGGAAATCGAAATTACGCCAGTTAACTGAATGACAGCGCACACACGCTAACCTTTTAGCAATCCAACTCAACTTGTAAATGCAAATGCAACAGTCTGATTGGGTGATTGGATTCACGTCACGTGGGGTTTGGGTTGTTAATAGTTTGGTGATCACAATGACGTCATTCACCCAGACACAGTTGAACTGTGGCGCCTTTGGAAATCAAGCGACAGATTTTCCATGACAAGCGGTCGGCACACAATCGCCTAACGGACGCTTGTAATTCATATCACCGCAACTCCACGGGCGCTAATACAATCGTTCTCAGATTTCTTCACACATGCTACGAGAATCACTCTACACAAATGGGCGACCTTTTTGGCTAGCGACCTATTCGACCAATCCAGCTGTAAGAGAATGACGAAATTACAATTTTATTCTGAGCTAAAGGAATGGATAAAAAATAATATATTCTACTTTAATTTGATAGACATAACGTTGGATTTTATTGGTTGATAAATAGATGAGTTAAGGCGACTGTTGTCTTTATTCTAAATAGGTTTCCAAGGAACAGGTTGCGTCAAGTTTTCCTGTTAAAGTAAACCGGTAGCCGCATCGCAAATGTATGGGCGTCGGTACATATCACTTACTGTCATACAGCCGAGACTAGATGTAGTTTACGGAATCTGTCGAGATTTGCCGAGTGCATCATTACAGTGTAGTGGAGGGAGATATTCACGCCAATGTATGATTTAAATGAGGTTTAATGTCATTCTAGTCGTGGTATACGTGATAAAAATGTATTTTAATTAGTTGTGATATTCCAAATAATAATATGACGTTATAAGCAGCAGATTTGTGATGACAATTATGTAAAAAAGGTTTATATAAGTTTGTAATTAAAGCTCAATGATTCAAATAACTATATATATCATGTTGTGTTTATTGAACACATTTATTATTTATCCGTTCATAAAATCGTAGACAAATCATTAATAAAACCCGAGTTATCGTCTTTCAAATGGAAAATTATATATTATATTTCATGTGTCCATTAAAAGTGCTAACAAATGTACATATCAGAGTAAGTAAATGGATCCAGCCTTAAGGGTCCACAACGCCGACACAAACTTCACCCCAAAATTGAAAACTAACAAATAGCATACGATTAACCAACAAGATGACATCAGTAGGCGGGTTTAGCTCATGAATAATGTTTCAATAAACCTTTAAAATACTGTAATGTATTCGCCCGTGTTACTAAGTGAGGTGTACTGGTGAGGGACATCACTCGACACCTCGGCTGTACTTTCATAATGAACACTTGGTTCATTTTGTTCTGATGTGGCGATGTTGGTATTTCTGTTTCGTCTTCTAAACCTGATAATAAAAGTATTGTATATTAGTTGTATTGTTCTAAGTTGGTAACCTTTATAATTATATGAAACGGGATTACACTGTCCAAATGCCAGTTACGACATTAAAAATTGGTGTTCTGTTTTCGTCGTCATGATTTGACTACCGTATTATGGAAGCCTGTAACTACCATTCATAATTGCTACTTACGACAAAATGTACTCGAAAATAGAGAGAGAGAGAGAAATGGGGTTATACGTCCACTCAACACAAACTAGCTCATTTCGGGACTAACATATGGTTAAAACTGCAGTGTCTTTGTGGGGACCATTAAGCAACAACGAGTACATGAGTGTAAAACGTGTCTCACTTGTTGGGTATTCTATTTGTGAACAAATACGTAAATGCGAAATTTTAGTACAATTCTTAGGTCTTACATACAGGAAGGCGGTGGGGGATTGGATTGCCGAATGGTTAGCGCGTGCGTGTTGCATCATAAATTCTTTAAATGAGTCAACCGGTTTGGTTTCCCTGGTTGTACGTGCAAGGGGTAGGAGCGCCTATCCAATCTCGAGGGTTTTTTCCGGGTTCCTACCACTGCTAAAGCGCCCTACTCGCAAGCCAATAAAGTAGCACTCTCTCTCCCTCTCTCTCTCCTGATATTATTTATCCCCGATGAACTTTCTCGGACAAAGCAGGGATCGGATACGGGACGTCCAAGTTTGGGCTCCAACGTCCTACTCACTGAGCCATCGTGACACCCTATACTTTGCCCAAATATATATATGTCGGCATACCTTCTATCTTCTTATCATTTACAAATAATTTTGGATATATATACATATATAATTCTTACCATATTATAACAAATATTAGGATGATAACTATCACAAGAACAAATCCGATCCGTGTTAATATCTGTCCATAGTCCACTGTAAAATATATAGAGAGACAATCTGATTAAAACACAGTATATATTCCGTTTCGTATTTTTATAGTTCAAAATGTCGACATTAGCATCTGGCAAAGTTATTATATGATTCGCGTTCTAGAGAGAAATAGAGAGAAATGGGCTTTAACGTCCACTCAACCAACTAGGTCATTTCGGGACAAACATATGGTTTAATTTTATTTCAATAATTAGCTTGCGCGTAGGGATTCTTTAGCAGTGTGAGGAAACCGGAGTGCCCGGAGGAAACCCACGAGGTTGAGAAGGTGTCCCTATCTCCATGCCACATACGCTCACACCAAGGCTCTAAAACACAGCCGCAAGCCAAAGGTGACCAGCCAGCTAGAGGTCGAAGCGCGGCACTCTAGACCACTAGGTCATCCCATATTCCTGATTCGCATTCTTCATGAATCGATAGTTTAGCCAATGAAACGGTCTGTTATGACGATTTTTGAGTGTGAGGAAAAAAGTTAATGCGAATCAGTTAAACAAATGTCTGATGACATATCAAAAGCCCCTCGCATACGACCTTGGGCGCGACCTCACACCATAACCGGTCAGATTTTCATATAGTGTAGGTCATTGAAATTATATATACTCGAAACGAAATATAGATATACATATATCCTCTGTAATATACATATATATATATATATACATGTATACATAAGATTGATATTAGTATATGCCGGGGTTTGTATTGTCTATTTGTTTATGTTCTGTCGTACGGTTATGTCTCTTACAATAATAATAAGCACGTTTTTATTGAGTGCAGGCATCATATACAACGAGTCAACAACTAAACTACTACATTAAATCAACTATTATATTACAACGAATCAACAACTATACTACTACGGCAAGCCAACAGTTAAACTACAAGCCAACAACTATACTACCATAAGTCAACAATAATTCCACAACAAGCCAACAACTATACTACAACAAGCCTACAACTATACTATAACAAGCCAACAATTATACTACAACAAGCTAGCAACTATACTACAAGCCAACAACTATACAACAACTATTATACAACTACAACAACTATTATACAACTATACTACAACAAGCCAACAACTACATGTACATTACAACACGCCAGCAACTACACTACAACAAGCCACAACACCACTACACCACAACAAGCCACTACAACAAGACAATAATTGCAGTACAATGAGGAACAACTACAAAACTATACCACAACACGACAGCAACTATACTACAGCGGGCAAACGTGTTATACTACAACAGCGACCATATAATTATACTACAACAGCCAACAATATTATACTGAGAAAGGCAAGAAGAAATTAGTTTTAGCACCGAAATCCAATTCCGTGCCCACGGGTCTCCAGATATCAGGGGAGACGGGACAGAGTCCAGCTTAGCGCGTCATCGGCCGATATATGGGAGCAGAATATGTATAAAAGTTAACGCGTTTCCTGCAATCCCCATCCAATAACAAAGTGACAAGGAAGTGTTCAATATAATATAATTTCTGTGGCTTTGGAATTGATCACTCACCGGATACCCATCCATCCGGACAGCTCATGGAGTATATAGGGCATATATCAACCTGCACATTGATGACATAGCTGTTTCCTACTAATTCAGCTTGGGGACACAGCAACAAAGATATCAGATATGATCATGTATATAGTCCAATGAACCAATAATTGTTGTTGCCTTTATTCACAAGAAATGATGCTGCTCGAAAAAAACAGCGTGAATACACTAGAGCTGCGCACTGGTTATTGCTCTGATCTTAAATGTTTTAGTTATGAAAGAAGTTTTGATGCCCAAAAATTGTATTGTATGATTTCATTTTTACCCGTCCGCCCGAATATTCCGATAGCACGAATCTTTGTTCATTTATTTATTTATTTTTGACGCCGGAGGGGATGTGGGCTAGATATACAGTCAAACTATAGACGGAGATAAAATTTACAAACCGGGGCACTCTTCTGTATGTTTACATGCAGTGCTCTGTGTAGCTTTACCAACACAGTTACTACCACCATTAGTTGGTTCAGGTTGATCACAATTCCTTCTCCTGATAGAGATGCCTTCACCACATGAAACAGAACAAGCACTGTATTCAGACCAATTACTCCAACCACCACCCATCACTGTAATGATACATTTACCGAATTGTTAGACATGTTACATCATTTGATACTGTTAAACCTGTCACATTATTTGATACTGTTACCCACAAAAAATGCATTAAATACATGACAGCTCTGATTTATGATGTGTTGTTCGTGCAAAAGTATGATTTCTTAAGTTGATAATTTCGGGACCAATATATGGTTCAATTAAAATTCAATAATTCAATTGCGCGTACTGGGTTTATAGCAGTGGGGCGAAGGAACCGTAGAACACCAACGAGGTTGGATAGGCGACCAATTCTTGTCACGTACAATCGAGGAAGTTGATTAAATGACAGACCTTATGATACAGTGCGCACATGCTAACCATTTGTTCACGCAAACCCTCTCAACACAAAATATAACATACGTTGTAAAATAATATATTGTTTATAAGCCTATTCTTTCGAAATTATTCATTGTGGTCATTTCTGTCCAAACAATACATTTTAAGCGTCGCGAAGTTAGCTTGTGGTTCATTGTTCGTTATTCACCATATAATAATATTTGTGACTGACGTTTGTCTATCTGCTGTTTGTCTGTCAAGGCTTGACTGCTACACTTGTGCTGTCATTGCACCATTACACCATTATAACTCTTAGCGCAAATAAGTACTTGGCGGAAACTTCATCATTGCATCACGATAGCCTTTGTTATCAGTTACAACTAACAGGTGCGCGAAGGAAACTGTATCAAGATAAATACAATATAAACTCACCTGCTTTATTACAATCACATGACGCTGCCACGTCCCTCCTTCCAACACCTATACATACAGCAAATATTTAAAAAAAGTTCACACAGTTAGAAAAAGGCTAGTAGCTACATGATTTGCAGACGCAAAGAAGAGGACCAAGTGAGAGAGAGAAATGGGGTTGAACGTCCACTTGACACAGACCATGTCATTTCGGGACTAACACATGGTTCGATTTTATTTCAGTAATTCGCTTGCAGGGGTCGTCAACAGTGATGAGAAATTTGAGGACCCGAAAAAACCCACGAAGTTGGACAAGCGACTCTATTCCTAGTCACGTGCAATCGGGTAATCGAAACCACGCCCGTTGACTCAGTTACAGACCTTATGATGCAACGCGCAGTTTGAAGAACAATCTATATTACAATCCCCATTGTAAATAAAAATATTAACTGTCAGTCGTCGTTTTCCTATGAAAATCAAAGGTATCCTATGTTTTAGAGAACTAATTTTTTGATTGCCATGTGAATGGTCCATTAGGTAGACAATAATCTTCTGCAAAAGGATGTACACCATTTTATATCTCATCCTGGGGTGGAGAATATGTTAATCACAAATATATTAAGTCTATAGAGTATATGAAGTACATACCCATGTAGAACATTACTATTTCGTCATCCTTATTGGAAGTCATGTTGTTAAACACTATCCTAGATCGGTATTTGTAGTTGTAAACACTCTGACCAAATCTCAGTATACCACTATCTTTACAGGTGTCCCCATTTAGGTCAGTTCGTGGTACAATTACTTTGTTACACGATTCATTACTCAAGTACATATAATTAATCCCAACATACTCAGCATTAGTCATATCACAGGAACAGGATAAACCATTAACTGGTGATTTTTTACCATTATAGTATAGAATTAACTCATGTCCTAATATTGTACCAGTTGTCAGGATGTTATGGATCAGAGAATCTGTTAAAGATGGCAATGGTATATACATAACATATTAGATAACTTTATCAAATAGATGGAGGAGACGTGCGTTCTACCCGAACCTTGTCAGGCTTTCGGCCCTGGGATGTCATTATATCTTTTTCAATAGGAAAGAGACACAGAGCTATGAGTCTTAGTAACGTCGGCTGGAATTTGCGGCAGGGTGCGTTTATGATCGGATATTAAATATACAGCCGGTGGCTATTAATAACCTTACAACATTCACTCCACATAAACTATGATATTTTAGGACGAATAGAACCTTTGCAAATTGGAGAAAACCGAAGGGTCGGGGAAAATCCCGAGATTGGACAGACAACCCTACACTTTGTCACGTACAAGGGTAGATTAGAAATCATGCGACTGCACATTTTGATAAAACGCACACTCGTTAACAATCCTCCACCCCACAATTCTATGACTAACACTCATTGTTTATTAAGCGATTAAAATGAATTATAAAAATGGTTAAAATATAAAGAAAATGAACATACTTAATTACCACATCCGGAGATGTGAACATTTGCCAGATGGAACAATACTGTATGTTTTGGTCAACAATAGTGTTTGGTCAATATCCCGGGGTTCAATACGGAACTCATGCACACACCCCTCCAAACACCATTGAGAGATCCTAGAGAATATATTAGTCAGAGTTCCCAGATGAACAACATAGCCACAGCCTCTTCGGTTGCGAAATAGACATCATTCGGAGTTCAAGGGGAAGGGGGAGGGGGCATCATAATGACAGCGTCCTCAGTTTAGAGGTTTGGAAATACCGCCGCAAAACACAAGCCAAGCTAGTGGATAGAGAACTTACATTTAGTTAGTTTAATGTCATAATTATGTGTGTATTTGCCTTTATATGAGCCTTGTATTATGAATGTTACAACGTTATAAAACACAAAGTGTTCCGGAGTTAGTTGATCATATCCAAAGCGTGATAAAGATCCTGCCGCCCTAGTACCACGGGTCGTTTTCTTGAAGTTCTTAATTACACATCTGTGACGGTAGTGTCATACAATCAAGCCTTGGACTTTCATCACGAAAGTGTACCCAACAATCCGATACATGTACAGTTTTTTGATAAAGAAATATTAAAATGTTCAAATTTACAAAAGAAATAGTGTACAATCAGAATGGTAGACGGTCTACTTACCATTCATACAATAATATCCATAGTCTATATAATTATAACCTGTATCCTGTTCGTAAGGGGAGGTGATGGAACATGATTGTTGAAGAGAACAGGCTTTATAAACAACTAAAGAGTCTGGTGGACTCATTGATCCCATCAGTTGATCTCCCCTCGTCTTCTTACAGCATGGACGAGTTTTACATTCAGCTTCATCTTGTATTAGCGAGCAGGTGGCCATTGATGGAATTGAGTAATAACTCAGAAATCCTAAATTAATACGGGTATTTTCGGGGCATGTAAGGTTATGAATAGCACACCGCGAACCCTCTGGTTGATAGCAGCCATTCGTATCATAGCTGGATATAGCTTCCAATGCTAGAATAATACAATTATAATATGATTAGAATATCATATAGAAAACGTGCTAAAACCACCATTATCATAATATAACACATTCGACAGTAGATATCGCTTGTATGATAAATTACATAATCTATTGCGATATCGCCTTAGGTCAATCAAATCTTTTATTTTAAAGAAACCACTTATTTTGAATAAAATGTAACTTTTTTTATTAAAAAGAAACTGTTTTTACTTAATTGACCTTGAAGGAAATACTGGGCAGGGCTGGGGTAATGGTAATGGAATGTAATCATTACATTTTTTAAGTAATGGCCATGTCATGAGTAATGGAAGATTTCAAAAGTAATGAAAATGTAATTAATTACATTCCAAAAATCATGTAATGGTCAATTACATTTCAATTACTTTTCAAATACATTTTATTTTATGGCACATAAATATTTCCATATGACAAACATCAAATTCTATGGCACCAAAGAAGAAAATTAAGTGTTCCTGACACAAATCCAATTTATTATACTTTTTTTAAGGACCCTTCTTTAGACATGTAACCTAACAAGTGGATCTTTGTAAAGAAGATTATTTTAATCAAAGATTAGTGTTAATTTACAGTCAATCACTCTGTCAATCAATCAATCAGTTAGATTAAAAGACAATAGTCTCACTACACTTTAATCTTAATCTCAAGGTAACATGTGACCATCCAAACAATGGCTTTCAAGTATCTCATCATTTTATGGTTACTTAATAATAAACAATCATTTTGTTTTAGAGTCATGCTAAATAATTTACCAGTTATACAATATATTATAGACAAGATTAAAAATCTTATAAAATTACTTAAAGGAGCTAAATCGCTGATTTTCTGGACCCAGAAATTGACACAAATGGGTCGCAACGTATATAATAATGCAATGTATATAAACTGATCAACATTCAATTCTTTCTGTTTTTGCTGTAATCAGTTATGTTCGACGAAGTGTATACAGCAATTTTTGTAACCACTACCCGTCACTTGAATATTTGTCGAGATGTCATAATTTATAAAAATAACAATCCATACACAGATATTGATTTAAGTGAAAAAGGGATTATTTTAAGTTTGGCTTTGTAGGCTCTTCATGGCATAAAACAATGTTGTCTTTTTAATTTCTCTGTGAAAAGTAATGGATAATGGTAATTAATTACTTTCAATGTAATGGGTAATGGTAATTAATTACATTGCTAAAAATGCGAAAGTAATTGTAATGATTACATTTAAAAAGTAATGGTAATGTACTTAATTACATTGGTAATGTATGGCCCCAGCCCTGATACTGGGTCAATATATAGGACTTTGCAATAGGTAAACTGCTGTCAAAAAACTGATGTATCACTACGCTGTAATGTAATTAGATTCGGTAAAAGTGAAAACTATTCCAAAGAATTATATTTATTTATTTGTGCATGTGAGAAAGGATTGGGTGATAAATAAAATCTCCAACACTCGTTGATCACGTTAAAAAAAAACCTCGGCAGAGCCTCGTTTTTCTCACTTTATTGACTTGTGTTGATATCTTTTGATATCACAACCACTCGTAAGAGATTATCTATATAAAACACGTGATACTATTACTATAATATGCAACACGAGTAGGTCATATGCATCACAATCTAATCGAGTGGATTAGAATAATACCAAGAAGAGTATTCGAAGTAAAAACCATTAAAACAAACTAATGAAGTGTGTGAGAATAATACGAAAAACAGTATTCGGAGTAAAAACCATTAAAACAAACAATCGTTGTTACTGCTGTAGCGATAATTAACAAAGTCTCGATTGTCCAGATGGGATTTAAATCCAACGAAATCGGACACATAAGATGGCATCGAGAGTTGATTAGGGCCTTTTCATGTTAATAAATGTCTAATTGATGGTTTACGTAACATTTCAGGACTTAAAAAGACGTACAATAGGCAGATTTAGCTCGTATGTATTGCATATTTAATATTGAAATACATGACTATAATACGAGTTTTTTTATTATTTTAATATTTAAAACAAATACCTGTATCCATCACAGTTAACACAAAGAGAAATGATGTCATTAACTTCAATATGTCGGCCATTATCTGAAAAGAAATACTTTAATGGCATCTTGTTATAATATATAACCTAACTATTAACTGTCAATTAACTGGGCTACTTTCGTCTATAGTGTTATATACGAAAGACGGGTAGGGACATTCCAACTTCAGTGTTCCGACTTCGAACTTCTAAGTTCCAACTTCCAACTTCCATGTTCCGTGTTTCATTCTCCATTTTATCAGTAGCCACGTGTGTGTAAGATTGTGATAATAGGTTAAATAAAGCAAGTTTTTATTAATATTTATAGTTTATAAATACATTTAGTACAGATATCTAATACTAATTGAATTATGTTTTAAGTCGGAGGGGTGGCCGAATGGTTAGCGTGTGCGAGCTGTACCATTAGGTCTGTTATTGATTCAACTGGCTTGGTTTCGATTCCCCGGTCGTACGTGACAGTTAGTAGGCCCGCCAATCCAGTCCCCGGGTTATCTACGGGTCTTTCGGTTTCATCTCACAGCGAAAAGTCCCCTACGTGCAAGCGAATTATTGAAATATAATTGAACCATATGCCCCGAAATAAAATGAAATGAAATGGGGTTTAACGTCCTACTGTTTTGTGCACCTACTCTGGGCTAATGAAAGACGATCATACGCCATACGCTGTGCGGGAAATTTTGCCCGGGCAGTTGCGCTACGGCCTACTCTTATATCAAATTCCAACTAACTGCCAATGGATCTTTTAAGCACACGCCAATATGTACACGGGACCTCGGTTTTATGTCCCATCCGAATGACTAGACAGCTGTCCTTGTCAGGCCCTCCGTTCTGCATCACCCCCAAGGTGAAACAACGCCGGATCGAACACCCGACCTCCAGGCTAGCGAACCAGCGTTTATGTTACATGTATATTTGTTGCTTTGTATGAATGTAATTTTTTGTAATTGTATGCTGCTCTTCGTGGGCGTTTTTATGCAATAAATTTACTTTACTTTTTAACCCACTTAGCCCTTAATCAGGCGTCAGTGTTCTACACCAGGATCATACTTCATCTGGCTTTAAATTTGGATGGGTTAAAACCTTATTATTTTGCAATACAGGAGCAATTGGCGGATTTACGTGACTCTGGATATATAGCATTCATCAAGACTGTTTGCGATACTGTTTTATGTCAGTTCTGCAACTGGAACTAGTAGTCTAGACGCTCAGTGCGGGGGGGGGGGGGTCAAATGGGCACAAATCCAGACCCAACTTATAGAGTAAAATTTTGCGTAGAAGATGATGCCGAGTGGTAACCAGTCCGTCACTGGGAGCGTTTTCGAGATATTGACAATCGAAGGTCAAATGATTTCATTTGAACTGAAACTAAATGCGCAGTCAGTCATGAAAATAAGCTAAAAATGATCACCCTTTCAATAAAAATGTAAACTTGCTAAATTGTTCTTTGTGATCATGGAGTTTAAAAGGTCAAATTATCCTTTTAGCACTAGGAAGATTTAAAGCAATAAATGTCAGCGTAAAATATAAAAACTGTAGCGAAACCTGATCTCATTAATGGTAGGTACAATTAAAATTTATCTTTAGGTGGTCTTAGCACTGTACACATACTTTTGAACGTCGAAAAAAAGACTATTCGAAATTGTACATAATATACGTAATAGTTATTTAAATGTAAACCCCCACATTGTCATTTACCCCAATAACAAACTTGGATAAGGGAAGAAAATCTACCGTTTACGCATGTTTAACCCATATTCAATCTTAAGCAGGGTTTCTAGAGAATCGCCAAAAATGTGCTTCAATCATGTCTTTATTTTTCGATATCCAAGCTTCCAGCCGCCACCCCTACAGAAATTTGGCTACAGTACAGGTAAGGTAAGGTTCCAAACACTGACAAATTGCAATCATGCTTAAAGAACGGCATGTAATAGGCGAGGAACCCAGCTAATGTTTAACAAGTTTTATTGAGAAATGTAATGCCCTTTCTTATTTCTTATTGGTGAATAAATAAATGTAAACCATTGTTTATTAACAAAGAAATAAATATGAAATAAATTATTTTATTTCATTACTTGTGAACAGGATGCAAATATAGCAGCCATTTCAGAAACCAAACAAAGAAATGGAAACAAGCCAACAGTGAGGCTGATGTCCCCCGCCGAAATCCCAAAATAAATAGAAGACACATATTAATTAATCGCACATTTATTTTTTTCAATGTATCGAGCTATCAAACTGTACACGAAGTGTTATCCAAAAGTGTTTTATAAAGAAAAATGCTAAAACCGACGAGAAAAATGAAAATGTACCCTAGTTAGGGGGACCCTAAAGGCAGACAAAAGGGCCCCTCTGGCCAGGGAAAGGGCCCTCGTGTCCAAGTCAATCGTTTCTATACACTGTTACTGCCAACCCATTACTAAATGAGAATGCAGTCATTGTATTGTCATAAAAATCATCAATCAAGATGAACCTAAGTTATCTTGTCCCAAAGTATCAACCAATCAAACTGCTTATCTCTGCTTACCCAAAGCGGAAAATGCTCATCTTCGAACTCCATCAAGGCATTGACCTAATAAGCATATACACCAAGTTTGAACATTTTAACTCAATTAGAAGGAGAGTTATTGTGTTCCAAAGTCTCGACTACTCTCGACCAATCAAATTGCGTATCGCTCTGCTTACCTTGAGCAGAAAATGCTCATTATCGAACTTAGTCATGGTATTACTGTAATGGAACTATACACCAAGTTTCATCACTCTCACTTAATTAGAACTAAAGCTATCGTGTCCCAAAGCATCAACCAATCAAATTGCTTATCTCTGCTTACCGTAAGTGGAAAATGCTCATCTTCGAACTCCATCAAGGCATTGAACTTATAAGCATATAAACCAAGTTTGGACATTTTAACTCAATTAGAAGAAGAGTTATTGTGTTCCAAAGTCTCGACCAATCAAATTGCGTATCGCTCTGCTTACCCTGAGCAGAAAATGCTCATTATCGAACTTAGCCAAGGTATTACTGTAATGAAACTATACACCAAGTTTCATCACTCTCACTTAATTAGAACTAAAGTTATCGTGTCCCAAAGCATCAACCACTCTCACTTAATTAGAACTAAAGCTATCGTGTCCCAAAGCATCAACCAATCAAATTGCTTATCTCTGCTTACCGTAAGTGGAAAATGCTCATCTTCGAACTCCATCAAGGCATTGAACTTATAAGCATATAAACCAAGTTTGGACATTTTAACTCAATTAGAAGAAGAGTTATTGTGTTCCAAAGTCTCGACCAATCAAATTGCGTATCGCTCTGCTTACCCTGAGCAGAAAATGCTCATTATCGAACTTAGCCAAGGTATTACTGTAATGAAACTATACACCAAGTTTCATCACTCTCACTTAATTAGAACTAAAGTTATCGTGTCCCAAAGCATCAACCAATCAAATTGCTTATTTCTGCTTACCCTAAGCGGAAAATGCTCATCTTCTAACTCCATCAAGGCATTGACCTAATAAGCATATACAATAAGTTTGAACTTTTTAGCTCAATTAGAAGGAGAGTTATTGTGTTCCAAAGTCTCGACCAATCAAATTGCGTATCACTCTGCTTACCCTGAGCAGAAAATGCTCATTATCGAACTTAGTCAAGGTATTACTATAATGAAACTATACACCAAGTTCATCACTCTCATTTAATTAGAACTAAAGTTATCGTTTCCCAAAGCATCAACCAATCAAATTGCTTATCTCTGCTTACCCTAAGCGGAAAATGCTCATCTTTGAACTCCATCAAGGCATTGACCTAATAAACACATACACCAAGTTTGAACATTCTAGCTCAATTAGGAAGAGAGTTATTGTGTCCCAAAAAGTGTGACGGACAGACGGACAGACAGACAGACAGACGGACGAACCCATTTTAATATTCCCCCAACCCGCCGGGGGACAATTACAACGTCTTAGTTTTTAAAATAAATGATACTTAGGGCGGATCTAGGAATTTTTGAAAAGGGGGAGGGGGGGATGACGCAAAATGGGGGCACTGACCGCGGAGACGAGGCACGCCGTCGAGAGTAGGGTTGGGGGGGGGGGGGGTCCCAAGAAAATTATTTGTGATTTTCTTGTATCTGTAGCCATTCCAAGACCTATTTGGCCGTCGAGAGTAGGGTTGGGGGGAGGGGGGGTCCCAAGAAAATTATTTGTGATTTCCTTGTATCTGTAGCCATTCCAAGAGCTATTTGGCTGATATTTCGTCTAAGTAAACGTTCGGAACGGACATATTTGGGTCTGAGAAAGGTCACTTTTTTAGCAGTTAAAAAGGGCACTGTCGAAAATTGGAATCCCTCGCCCCCCTCCCTTTTAATCCATACATGTACATATAGGTGTTTTAAATGACAATTAGGAATCTTATTACATGTTCTGATGGTAGTGTTTTTTTCTTGAACATTTAAAACCTGTAAATTATCTGATAATGCATATTACTAATTGAACAGTTATTAAAAGGATTACAATCCCTGTATCTAAAGCTTTCCAATGAAACAGATTATTCTTGTATTATGTATATTGCCAAAATAAGCATAACACAATTCATATATAAAAATAAAAAAGCTAAAAATTATTAGGAGATCGCAATGCAGGATATGCCCACATGGACAGAGAACGAGCTAACAAAAAAAATAATGTGATTTTTTTGTACAACCAGGGGCCATACTCCAAGAGGTTACGGTCCGGTGTGCGTATCGAACGCAACCAACGTCCTCGTGAAAAAGCAGGCGAATAAAAAGGAAAATTACATCTGTCAAGATCTAGACACTGCTGTAAACAGTGAAGTGAAAACCACTTTTGGTTTAGTTCTTGATTATTTGTCTTACATGTAGATGGAAATTATTAAAAAAATTTTAAAAATTGATACTTGCGCACGCTGCATCATACGGCCTACCGTTGAGTCAACTGGTGTGGTTTCGAATCCCCTTTTGTACGTGGCAAGGGGAATTCAGGGTCGCCTTCCAGCATCGTGTGTTTTCTTTGGGTACTCCAGTCCTCCCAATGCTAAAGATCCCTACGCGCAAGCGAATTGTTGAAATAAAATTAAACCATATGTTAGTCCTAAAATGACCTAGTTTGTGTCGAGTGGACGTTAAATACCCTCTCTCTCTCTCTCTCTCTTCGTCAAATAGTTGATTTAGCTCATTCATTTTAATTCTTTAATCACGTGATGGCCATCTGATCGTATTGCTATCACGTGATACTATGAACTTGGACGTCGGAACTTGGAACTTGGAACACGGAACACTGAAGTTGGAAGTTGGAATGTCTCTGTCGGTCTTTCGTAGATACCTGTACTTAGTGTATTTATAAACTATAAATATTGATAAAAACTTGCTTTATTTAAGCTATTATCACAATCTTACACACACGTGGCTACTGATAAAATGGAGAATGAAATATGGAAGATGGAAGTTGGAAGTCGGACGTAGGAACATGGAAGTTGGAACTTAGAAGTTTGCAGTCGGAACTTTGAAGTTGGAATGTCCCTCCCCGTCTTCTGTAGTTATATGTCACACATACGTTTTATTATTTGGTACCATCAATTAAATAATTAATATACTATACCAGTCTGTCTCCAAATAGCAGCTGTATTACCAGAAACTAGTTTAAGCATAAATTAAACAATTAATTACTATATTACTATATTATACACGATTGTCTCTATGTAACTGTTTTATCAGGAACTGGTTTGTTTTGTTCTAACAGTGATAATATATAGACAACATAATCAATCAATACCGTGTGTTGCAACACAGTGTTATCACACACTGATGCACACAAACGGTATTATTGATGAGGATTGTATGTCTGTAATTAGAGATTAGTTATACCAACGATTTAAATATTTCCTTCAATTTTCCATCCGTTAACCCTCAGCATTCCCTTTACGAGAGAGAGACTAACACATGGTTCATTTTCCTTTCAAAAATTCGCTTGAGCGTAGGGGTCTTTAGCAGTGTGTGCGGGGGGGGGGGGAGCGAGAAAATGGAATCACGCCAGTTGATTCAATGAAAGACCTTAGGATACAACGCGCAGGTGCTAACCATTCCTTTGACGTACACAACTATATATATATATCATATCACTGGTATTCAAACGCCTTTGTCCAGTAATTGCAGGTACCGTGTTAGCGAGACCATGTATGTACCGTGTTAGCGAGACACTACATATATACCGTGTTAGCGAGACATCATTGCATGCACCGTCCATTCTAATAAATTATGTTCGGTGATATTTGGGAACCGTTAATATTGTACGGCAAACGATTGCACCTGCTCCATTCATTATTTTGGTCGAATGCGAAACAGTCATTTTTTTTTTATAACTTCCACAATATCTTCTTGGGTATTTTTTCTTTGTTCATAACATAATATACGGCCTCGTGTACTGATTATAAAATGTTCATTTTGTCTTAACTATATAAGATGCCAGGATCCAAAATTTTATGTTGAGATGGTAACACCCATTTGACTTAAATAGGCCAAATACCCCAAAACATATTTATGAGTTTAACTAGTGGGATGTTGGTATGCTTATGTTTGAAGGGTTATATAGAACCCATGTTTTACTATAGTCAGTGGGGTGTTTATTTCTATACGTGAAAGGGGATATGATCACCAGCCCATGGTGTCTGTGAGTCTCACCTAGTTCCACAAGTGAGGGAAGTGGATATAAGAACTCAAACGCAAAAAATATCGGCCCGTGTGCTAACAACATCAATGTCTTGGAGTGTCCAGCCATCTCTCCGGACATGGCACCGATAGAACATGTATGGGGTGAGATTGGACGCGCGTCTGTATCGAAGACCACAGATACACATCATTGCTGCTTTAGAAACTGCTCTTGTCCAAGAATGGAACTATTTCTTTGAAACATTTGTTAATTTCATGCGACGTCGCTAGATATGTTTACAGGTTCATTTTGTTATACGAAAAACTAAGTGATGCGTTTTCTATGGCGCTCAGTATATTTTACATCCGTTAATACTGTTCACCACGTGCATTTTGCATACGTTTAGTCCATTGGCCTACTACGCTATTTTACCGAGATGGCGCTTGGCGGGGTAAGCGTACTTTTCTGGACACCTGTTACCGCTGTTTGTCGTGTATCTTGTACACGACCAACACACCATTTGCTGATTACAAGATTTTGCTTATACCATTTGAAAGGTACATTTTGACAGCAAGGTTGTATGGATCCCAGTTATCAATACAAAATTAATAAATTCAAAATATTGATCAACAATTTACTTTAATCAAAAGTATCATCGCTTTGCCATCCCACTGTTTTGCTTCGACTGGGTAAATGAAGACGGGCATTCGCAATACAGTGTGTTATGAGAGAAATTGTGGTCGGATATTGGCGCTATCGCGCCTACTCTTCTAATCTCTGCCCAGGCCCTCCGTACTGCACCACTTACAAGGGGGAACCATGCCAAAAATGCCGATGCACTTTCTTGTCCACTGCAGGGATCAGAGAATTGTTCAATTCTGTTCCGTATTTACGAAGATAATAGGCTGATCTGAAATCTCATCGATATGAGCTGCCAGCTGCCTTTTTGTTGCTGGCCAATCGAAATAATATGACTATTTAAATCCTATTGAGAATTAATTCAGAAGATTATCTTGCCTTGATAGATTTTGTAGATTAAATATAGAATAGACAATCTGCATACATATTTAGGGTGGATGAAACAGTGAGCCAGGGACGGATCCAGGGAATTTTGCAGGGGGTTTGCCAGGTTTCTGCCATCATCGTCACTCAATTTCATAGGCATACACACAAATAGAGCTTTTTAAACAGAGAAATCATTTTTATAATGATGTAGGATCACTTTGTGATGTAATTTCATTGATACACGGCATTATTTTTTTTGTGTAGCTAAGCAGGGTGGGGTTTGGACCCCCCCCCCCCCCCTGGAGCCGCCCCTATGAGCAATTTGACATTTCAGCAAAAATTACAAATGCGGCATCGTTACTCGTACAACAGATAATATTTTATATTTGAAAGACGATAATTCTGCTTTTAATTTTAATTAAGGTATTATGTATTGACAAATAATAGATGTGTTCAATAAACAAACATGATACAGTTATTTGAATCATTGAAATTTTATTTATTACAAACTAATATGAAGCTTTTTTTTTTACATACTTGTTATCATAAATCTACTGTTTATAACTTAACGAAATGAATTGGTGTTTTCGTTGGTCAACAAAATTTAGTACAGACAGCGGCAATTTAACAGTTTGTGAACCTGTGGACACATCTGTAAATAAAAGCGAAGTGGTTTTATCTCCAATGGTGGCTAAAGAGACGATCCGAGATGTTGTTATTGACCAACATGAGACGGGGAACTTCTTGAACCAATATTCAAATTTATACTGTGCCAGCCTTTCCGATTTACATAGGATGATGCTTCATTAACTGCTGCTACTTGAATCCACACATGAGTGCCATCGATACAACTGAAAGCATTAAGAAGATAGCCGAATTCACAAAAAAACGCTTTACTCTGTCCCCTCTTTCCTCCCAGAGCTTTGCAAACGTTAAAGACACATATAGAGACTGTGCTCTTTTTTGCATCCTCTATCTCTTGTGCCTCAAAGGAGAAGAGACACAAAGATTCAACAAGAGCCCAATCAGCCTTATGCAACTTCCACCTCTGAGGTCTTTCGACCGGTGAGGGACCATTACATTGAATTATGATAGGAAAGTGGTCACTGCCACACAGATCTTCGTTTACTCTCCATGTAAAATCCTGAAAGTAGGCCTATCAAACATCATTGATGCCGTTTTATTGATTCTGAAATTATTTATAAAACAAAATAAAAGACGTGGGGGGAGGGGCTTTTAGAGTGTGTTCATGGTTGAAGATTAAAGATATTACTGGGCCTATTTTACTCATAGTTACAGAGACATATATGTCTAATGTTGGTCGAGTCAACTTAAATAAAATTCATTCTGAATAAAATACACATCTATATTTCGTTTCGTATTTTTTCTTTTATTTGCGATGGCCTACACTACATGGAGATCTGATCAGTTGTTTTTAAAGGTCGCGTCAGAGGTCGAAAAAGCAGCTTTTGGCCTCATGACGTCAGACATTGATTAGTCAATCAGCGTTGGTTTACCCACAGTTTCGTGCATCGCACACGAAGTAGTCGCCATAACAGATGGTTTCATTGGCTAAGCCATCACGCCATACAGAACGCCGGTTATATAATAACACTTCTAAATCCTAGTAGAGACAAATTAAACGAAAGTTTGAAATATAAAAATCGAAACGAACATCTGTACTTTAATCAGGATGAATAAAATTAATAAAAGGGTAGCAAACTAATAACAAGTAGACACAGAATTATCCATGGCTAAAGGTAGTCGACTCAACTTGTCAACATAAACATGATAAAATTAATACAAGCATAGCTACATATGTTAGAAATGAAACTGAGTTTAGCGTTCTACTGTTCTGCTATGACTAGGGTAATGAAGTCAGACATACGCTATACAGTGTGATCAGTGCCGGACTGGTCGACCGAAGGCACACCAGTCAGGTCATTGATCAAGACTCACACAAGTACGCGTCCAAGACGCGTAACGGGCGCCTGAGGGGGGTGTATTGGCGGGTCAACCCCAGCACCATTGAAGAATCTCAGAGAAATGACCATAAGAGATGATGATGCTATTATGTGTGCTTATCCAAAAGCAGGTTAGTCTGCTGTTTATTTTCTTTAGTTTTTTCTAGAAGGCCATTAAAGCTGTGTGCATTTCATTACAATCAATTAGTAGATAAGCGTGATACATAGTACACCTGACGCGGACATGAACAATAATGAAGATGAACCAATAGAGTACTTAACATATCTGACAATATAAAGAGAGAGAGAGGGAGAGAAATGGGGTTTAACGTCCACTCAACACAAACTACAGTAGGTCATTTCGGGACTAACATATGGTTTAATTTTATTTCAATAATTTGCTTGCGGTTAGGGGTCTTTAGCAGTGGGAGGAAACAAGAGTACCCGAAGAAAAAATACGAGGTTAGAGAGGCGGTTCTACTCCTCGCCACGTACAACCGGGGATTCGAAACCACGCCAGTAAACTTAATGGCAGGCCGTATGATACAGCGCGCGCACGTTAACCATTCGCCCCCCCCCCCCGAATACCCGTCATCAGTCGCCATGTTTGTTCTCCAAATTGAAAACAAGTATGGTGATTATTCCATAAAACAGGTGCTTGATAAAAGAGCGCTGACCATAAGAGGCTAGTTGAATAGTTTTGGGCTTTAAAAGAAGTTTATCTGATGTACGTAATGTTCGGCCGGAAAACTGTCAATTTTCATAATCATCAATGTTCTATGATGTAGGAATTGGTTATACCGGGCCTAACTTTATTCGACATCAGTAGAATTGGTTGGTATGTCGGCGATTTGGGGAGACCGCAATTGGACCTGTCTTTATTTGGCTTCAATATAATTGACTATTTTGAGCCGGTCTTTATTTGACTTCAGTAGAATTGGTTATTTTGGGCCGGTTTCTGGCTTCGGCAGAATTGGTTTTATTTGGTCTGTTTAATTGACTTCAGCAAAATTGATTATATTGGCGTCAATAGAAATATTGTAAATTGGGTTTGTCTCTATTCGTATTAAGTAGAAATATTTTAAATTGTACCGGTCGCTATGCCGGATTTTCCTACAAGCTTGCCAAATTGACACCGGAAGTGACGAAATTTTGTCAAAACTGTAAATAGACCCCTTAAAGTCAATATTGTTTCAGCTGTCATATAGACATCTTAAAATGGTTTCTAACCTGTTCATTTGCGAGGAAATAGCAGATTTTCAACATGTAATTTTTCATGGTTTTTAGTCCATAAATAGGGTGCCCCACCCTAAATGAATATCTCCAAATATCTCGACAATTACACCACAAAACTAATATATTTAGAAAGCCTTAAATCTGTTTCACACATTTATAGTCACTAAATAAACGACCATGTTGTACTTCATAAGCTATGATCATTAAGCCATACATAAATAATACTGAAAAATGGTTTGGAGTGACGTCCATAACATCCAGACACTTTTGAGTAAAAGATAGGTTACGTGCCCTTGTTTTGAAATTAGTTTCGCTTAACGGTCTACCGATCATTCTACGTCTAATTGACGGGTCGGGATAATCAAGACTACTTTTTTTACGAAACATGGAACAAGAAATTGAATTTAGAAGTACAAACATCAGGGAACTCAACAATATTTTTAAGAACCTTGTAAAAGTAAAATGAAACTACTGCTAGTATCATATTCTTGCCGTACGGATGTTGAGTCAGAGATATTATTTGTACTTAACCAAAATATGCAGCTTCTAATGGTACAGTTAATCATAAGGCAATTTAAAAAATAAAACGAGCGTAATTTCTAAAGATGCCGTAATAACCAAAATGTTAAATATTATTGCTATTCGGACTGTAGTAGTGTTTGGTGTTTTGAACATTTCCGCATGCTGTTGCTATTTATAGCCTCAACGAGTGTGCGAGACTGTCAGAAATCAGTAGTAAGTCATTCAGCTAAAACGTGCAGGATCAACGTGTCAAGAACAACTTTTCAGTTGGCACGTGGGGCACCCTACCATAAAAGTGTCCATTATTATTCGATTGTCAAAAAAATAATTTTCACCGTGTTAGACCTCGTTCCACTTTCATTTTCATGAAACTTATGTCATTTTGGAAAAAAAAAAACTATTTTAAGCTTCCAAAACAAATATTTTTTTAAAGTGAGTGATATTCGTTAATCGTTTAAGATTATGATATCTGAGTTCAATGAACATACAGAGTTAATCAATGCAATCATATTGATAGTAGGCTTTGGGTAATTAACTGCAGTGTTAATACAGTTACCCAATGAGGTTGCGGTTTCTATGGCCATTTCGGATGTGAATACCAATCTGTCAGAATTTTGACCCTTGTAAATTCAATTTATTCAAAAACGAAGCAAAATGATTTGTTTTTCTTTTCCTGTTTTTGGTAAAATATATTCTAAACGTTCCGTCCAATACCTATATATATATATATATATATATATATATAGGTTTTAGAGGTAGGGAAGAACGAAAAACAACATTTCAGAAAAGTTTTGGTCAAATATATTTTAAACATACCCTCTAATACGTCTGTATATATAGCATTTAGGGGTAGGGAAGAAAGACAAACAACATTTCAGAAGGGTTGGGGACATCAGATCAGAGCTTTTAAATTATGAAAAACTACGAAAACTCAGTTCGTATCAAAATTTGACATTTTTTAATACAATACTTTCCAGATTCAACCGCTTTACATAGTAAACAATGTTTGACACGACATAGAATATGTAATGTCACAGCACGGGTTTTTTTTTTTTGTAAATACAATCAATATAAAATATGCAATGTCAAATCACCGGATTTATTTGTAAATACAATATAAAATATGTAATGTCACAGCACCGAGTTTATTTGTAAATACAATCAATATAAAATATGTAATGTCTAATCGCAGGTTTTATTTGTAAATACAATCAATATAAAATATGTAATGTCTAATCGCAGGGTTTATTTTTAAATGCAATCAATATAAAATATGTAATGTCTAATCGCAGGGATTATTTGAATTGAAATTGACTGTCTTTCATTCGTTCAGCTAATATTCGATCAATATTTTCACTTTCAGCCACGGTTAACCAGTTCTTCCAATCACCAACTTTACCTAAAACAGTTAACGAGGGTTCAAATGTTACAGAAACTATTGTTTGAACATTTATTCACATGACACGCCTACAATCAACTCTCTAGATACATTATGTTAGATTTTTATATTCTCAGGCTTCAAATGTTACATAAACTATTATTTAAAGATGCAATATGTAGGAGCTCCACATACCCAGGCTTCGATGTCATATAAACCATGGACCGTGGTGAATAGATGGACAGGAAACGTCCACGAATCCATTAGAATTCTGTGTCGCGGCCAAAAGCAGACCTGGCAATCGTGCCTAAAATAAAATTACCTCCCTTCACGCAATTACCAGTATTATTTTTATTAACATCGTTTATGTGTACTTCGGATTTTAGAGGCGCTCATATATGTGCATCCGAATATCTTTAAAATCAAGCCTACTAAAAACATTGTTTTTATTTTTACTTCTACACAATTAATCATTATACCGGAGGGTATCATACCTTTAACTTTATTTTCATAATTTTAAAAATCCCCCATACATATGGGAATTTGGATTATTAAGCAAAACCAAATTGCTTACAAAAATTACGATAATACCGAAATTGATCATTTCACAATTTTCAACTGTTGCATTTGGAAATTTCAAAGTTCTAAACTAGAGAAATTCGTCGCTACCGGATAATATGCTTATCAGGTCGAGAAATTACCATGTAACTTTAAGAATACCGTAAAATCTCAAAATGAGTTCGAGAAATTAATCTGAATAAAAATCCCGCAATGTCAAGAATCATTTCGCCTGGGTTACCGTTGACATTGAGATCTCGTCGTGTCTCGCCCAAGCGGCAGAGAATCCGACCAAAGGAACTCGTTGCCTGTTCATCTATATACGGTCCATGTATAAATTATTATTTAGACATTTATCAACCTGGACACTCTAGACTATCGGATGGTCGAGATTTAAAATATTTACTATAAAATGTATAATCGAGGCTTAGACCTGATTCTACATTAGATTTTTGTCAAACCTTCTAACACTCCTGACTTTGCTTAGAATAAAGTAATTTTGGAAGAATACCCATCGGGTTCAGGGGTAGAATTCGTTTAGAATCCACCTTCCCATCGAGGTCCGCAAGAACCTGTCATGGCCATGCTAGGTGTCATATGCATGTATGTCTATTGCCCTGTCACTAATGTTAGGTTGACAATAACAATAATAAATCAGGAAGGCTTTATTTCAATAATAAAACGACCCTAGACGTAACGGTTAAAATATACTACTCCTACCTTTTCTAAACATTGACAGTCCTTCCTTGAACAAAGGTTTCACAAAATCGTCCTTTACTTTGTCATTGGCTTTCTTAAGTTTATCAAAGGAGTAGGCATCTACTATAGCCTCACCTAATTCATCAGTGAGATCTCTTCCTAGAAATTTAGCCAGCTCTTTTACATGATGTAGAGGATTCTGAAGAAAATGCAACATAGGCCAAACAGTTCAAAAGTGATATAATTATAACACTAATCCGCTACACAGACACCAAACCTACAGAGCACAGCCCCTACACGTCAAGACATATATGAGAGTTTTTGTGTCACATATATATATATATATCTTGATTACGGTGTTTCCACTGCGGAACAGGTTCCGTCACCAAGTGAAAGTCCTCGGCGTTTCGGCGCTTTCCACAACGGTCTAGAGAGGTGCGCCAACTGAGTAGATCAGACTCAGCCCAGAACCAGTTCGCACTTCCACTCTTCTCCCTTCTTCCACAACCAGTTGGAGGCTTCTTCGGCTTGTTTGCCTACTTTGGTAATTAAGGTCCTGCCTGTCGGCCCAGTTTCCTATAAGTTCCTGAGTGTTCTCCAAAATGTTTGAAACACGAATCCTCGGCACCCTATCTCCACAGTAAAATTCCAGGTTTTCCACCCAGTCTACTGGCACTGTTCTAAGAGTGGCTGATATTTATTCAATTTCCTTGCATAGTCCCTTTTCACTCTGACCACACTGGGGACGGTCAGCTATACCAGAACAATTTGCTTGGTGCCTCTTGACCAAAGGTGTTGGACGGCCGAATGGTTAGCGTGCGCGCGCTTTATCATACGGCCTGTCATTGAGTCAAATGGCGTGTTTTCGAATCTCCGGTTGTACGTGGCAAAGGGTAGGGTAGCCTGTCCAACCTCATGGGTTTTCGTCGGGTACTCTGGTGTTTCCCACTGCTAAAGACCCCTACGCGCAAGCGCAATAATTGAAATAAAATTAAAAACCGTATGTTAGTCTCGAAATGATCTAGTTTGTGTCGAATGGGCGTTAAAACCCATTTCGCTTTCTCTCTCTCTCTCTTCTCTCTCACTCTCTCTCGCCTCTTGACCACAACACAATGTCGGGTCGCATGGTTGTGCTGGCAACCTCTTCTGGGAATTTCAGCTTTGTATTCAGTTCTGCTTGCTTCTCCCAGTCATTTGCTATTGTGCTTCTGTTCTTTTTGTTTTTGGTCGTGTCTCCGCTTCTTACATACTTGATGAAGCCCAGGCCTTTGTGGGCTGTCGTTTTCTGTCTTCTCTAGACGTCAAGACTCGCTGCTATCTGCTATAACATATTCTAAATAAGCAACAACGTCTAATTGTTTAGATTGGTCGGTGTTAAACCGAAGTCAAGTATACACCCTGACGTTCAGGTAAAATGACCCTTGACACGGTTGTACTCCATTTAGGTTTAGTACATGGTTAGGTTGGGATCAATTTAAGTCGGGACATTCATCAGGTTTTGTATTAGGCGGGGTGATAGGGGTTAATTAAAGTCCGGACATTCACAGTACATGGTGGGGTTAGAGGTAATTTATCAGACTTAGTTGTGATAGGAATATTTTCAAGTTCGATCTTTAATCAGGGTTTGTACACGAAGGAGTTGAGGATAATTAAATGCCACCCTTTATCAAGTCTGGTACACCTAGTTAATGCATACCAGGGCTTCAATCAAGTTTGGTACAAGGAGGGGTTTGGAGCAAATTAAGTCCAGGCATATTTATCGGGTTTTGAAATAAGTACTTACATTGTTTATTGAGGAAAAGATCAATGAAATCACTTAAGTTGCCACGGTAACCAATTATTTTATCCATCCCGGTGTAAATACAGAACAAAGATATCAATATGTCTTTAGGATTGCGACTGACAAAAATTATTTTAGTTTTCTTTTCAAACATCTGTTTAGGTAAATGTCGCGGTCGTAGATGTGAATTGAGAACTCGTGGTGAGGGTTCAGAATCTCTATCCCCTCGATTTTGGTACGTTCTAGCATGTGTTTCGTCTTGATGACATCGCGCCTGGTACGTTCGTGCATTTTTATGCGCGAACTCTTAGTTTTCCTATTACTGGCACGCGCACGGGCACTATTTCTTTTTCTTTTGCATGTACCAAAATCGGGGGTTTTGCGCGGAGGTACTTTTGAGGTATTAGCCTGAGAAGCATAACACTTGCCACTGTACCTGTATATCGCTAATTATAAATCGAGTGTGTGAAGACAGTTTATATAGATCACGCGAAAATTTTTCAGTACAGAGTTTATTCACGCTGTATTTGCAGCTAAGAAAACCAATGGGACTATTTTCTCAACAGTGTATGAACTTTTTCATAAGCGATAATATCCTTACACCGAGAGAAATTATCTAGTCCCGATGAAAAACCATGATCATCTGGTAAAAAATTACTTTTCTATTTTTTGGAACGAAAAACAGTGTTTTTAAAAACAAACGAACCTGCCGCACATGAGGAAGTCATTATACTAATAATAACAGACGAGAACTCTTTTTGGGCACATACTTTCTTACTGAGTAGTAAATCGTCCACAAAAAATTATGAATGAACTATAATAAGAGTAGCGACGACTGTAGACAGTAAGTAGGTTATACACTATACTTTTGAGTCGAGATTACTCGCTTTGAGTCGAGATTACCAGCTTTCAGGTCACCGATAACCAATTATGCCAGAAATACCATACTGACATTCGGTTTTTTCAAGTTGTACGCGAACTAACAATCGGCGCCCTAACTGTCTTCATCAGCTACTTTCAGTTTCACAATGGCGTACGACATTCGGTTTTTCAAGTTGTACGCGAACTAACAATCGACGCCCTAGCTGTTTCGTCAGATATTTTCAGTTGCTGGCGTACGGCCAGTGCCGGTGGGAAAAGACAACATTAAAATCAGAAATAGTTTATTTATTATTGTCGGACTTACGGTATCAATCCTGTCTAAAAAATCATAAAGCTGTGGTGTTACGGTAGCGGCATAGTATTTCAACGTAACACCACAGCCACTGTAACAATTCATAATACATCTAACTATCACTCCCTACACATTTCCCCTCGACCTACTTTCCCAAACGTCAACAACACATCTCATACATCCAGTTCACTGATTAACCCTTGTACCACGTCTACTGGATATCTTTGTGATATTCAATCTTTTGACTTGTCAACATCTGAACCACTTCCCAGATCCAATGAGTACCTGAAGTTAATAATACAATAACGTTGGTGGGTTCTCTATAATATACTTTAATGGCCTCTATTATACAAATGGTATGTCCCCGTTTAAAGCATTATAAGTCCCCTTGTATGTTATGGTTCGTGTATCACCCCGTTTTCATTACATGAGTCGGAGAAAAACAGTAGGACGTTAAACACATTTATTTAATTTCGTGTATCCTCACATCGTCAATGGTAGAGTAACACACAATCGGTGATCCGTCATCTGGATGTACCGTAACACCGTGAGTAATCCATAATCATCTGAATATTAACATAAACTCACAAGTAACCGACGTGAATCTACCGTAAACTCATAACAAAGCCAAATAACTTGGATCTACTGTAAAATCACAAGCAACCCACAATCGGCAGGGTCTACCGCAAAATCGTAAGTAATCTGCAATCGTTTCGATATAACGTAAATTCACAAGTAATCACGTGGATCTACAGTAAACCCACAACTAAGCCAAAGTCACTTGGATCTACTGTAAAATTACAAGCAATCCACAATTATGTGGATCTACGCGATCTCTGCCACACTGTTAGAAACAATCTGTTAAATTTACATGAAAAGCACTGGCAGCTATAGTTGCCAGTAAAATTACTGTAAATAAACATTCAGCTGTAAAATTACAGAGTGTAACTTTACCAGAAAACGGTAAATGGAAAATAACTATGAGTTTGTTTTTTAACATTGAACTGTAAATTCACCGTAACACAGTAAACGAACGGTTGCAGTAAGTTTGTTTTTTAATTTTGAACTGTAAATTCACCGCGACACAGTAAATGACCGGTTACGGTAAGTTTGTTTTTTAACTTCCATTTGTAATTTTACCTGAAAGCAATAACTGAAGAATTACAGACAAATGTTTAAAAACACATTGCCCCCCCCCCCCACCATTATTTTAGGATATTAACAATTTCCGCCGTGAGAAAAACAAATCTCAACTGAATAAAAAGGCATTTAAAATTTCGCTTGTTGTTGCATACCGAGATCATATGACTTATCCTGTAAGCCAACAGAGGTTAAAACGACCGATCGTAAGTGATTACGGTGGTTCCAGGCCTTCAGATGTAAGCTTGCGGCACTGTCTATTGCAGGCATTGGAACTACTTTAGAGACAGTCGGGGTTACACTGGGTCAATCGGTTTAATTATCCGTCTTCAAGCTTGATTACGACATAATACAACCTATGGCCGGAATGTCAAAACATTTTTTTTTATACTTTTATGAACATACTTACAATCTGATTATTGTACCATGAAAAATAATACACGTTATTGATCGTATAAATGAAGATTTATGAACATACTTACAATCTGATTATTGTACCATGAAAAATAATACACTACTTGTACTTATGCAAATTTACATAAATTTCTAATAGTGCACTAATGACTTAAGCGGTATCAAATGAACAATAACAGTTGTCTAAATTCTAAACAGGAGGTGTTTATCTCCTGATATGTTGTTCGTCATTTTTATTGTCCACGTTCCCGTCACGTGTACTATATTTCATGTTTCATCTACAAATTTATTGTAATGGAATGCACAAAGGTTTAATGGCCTCCTAGAAAAAACTAAAGAAAGTAAACTAGCGACTAACCGGCTTTTGGATAAGCGCATATAATGGCATCATCATCTCTTCTGGTCATTTCTCTGAGCTTCAAGAAATGTGCTGAGGTTGACCTGGGAATATTGGTAGGGGTATCCCATCTAGTTCATAGACTGTCATTTCATTTCCGGACTTATCCTTAATTACAATTTGTTTGGCCTCATCAGAATTTCGATCACTCATCTTAATTAAGTTGATCTCTGCCTACAATTATCAATATTTTACTTGAATATTGAAACAGGAAATGAAATAGAAGCCAGTATCTAACCTTTCTGCATCAACCTGGCGAATGTAGACTGGGCGATCTTCGAATGCAGACTCTGGTTCGAACTACAGTCTGAACTATCCCAACCGTGCTCTATGGCATGGTAAGACTGGTCACGACCACAGGTTGAACTATAGTGCAACATCTAAAGCCAGGCTGACACTTGCACGCCTCGCGTCGGCAGCAAGACAGCGTCCGATTTGCGCAAACTCGTCGTGCCAATGCGGGAAGTGCGTAAACAATTCGCAAACTATGCGCAAACTCGTCGTGCCAATTAGTGTCAACGTGGACAGTGATGGGCACGACAAAATCGTGGCCAAAAGTCGTGCAAGAGTCAGCCTGGCTTAACCGTTGCTTCAACACCCAACAATTCCCGAACTTTTGCGCCCGTTGTGTTTACACGTGACTTATTAGCATTGTCCAAGCAGAGGTCGTGGCACATAACACACTGTAAACAAACATGGCGGTCTCCATAGTTTACAGCCGTTGAATGTTTTTTTTTTCAATTGAGAAACCCACGGAAAACCAACAATCTTAACATTGATGGATCTTTGAACTTTGCAACCGTTGAATGTTTTTTTTTTTCATTTGAGAAACTCACGGAAAACCAACAATCTTGACATAGATGGATCTTTGAACTTTGCAACTCGATTGCCACATGTAGACATTTTAGCTAGAAGCGCGAGACTTGGTATTCATGACGACCGATGAATCTGATAGGCTTACAAGCTGGGCCTGTGTCCAATGGACATTAGTCGCAAAATATGCAGGGCATTACGCGAAGAGCTTGATAAGATGTGGGTTGTTAAGGCGGGATCCTATTGAGGATGCGAGACGACCTACTACGTAAGACCACTGGGGGTCCATCAAATGAAAAATTATTCTGATTATCTCGTATACGAAATAATTATGTCGTCAATACCAGATAATCAGTATATTGTAAAGGCTGCCCACCTGTCTTGCAGCTGAGCTCCATTTAAAAAAAACAGATAACGCCCCAAACCCGTCGTCTATACATGTTTTCAATTTGTGGAACAAGCATGGCGACCGATGACGGTGTAAGAAGATAGGCAGGCCACGCCCAACTCCAGTATATGCCTTGTCAAGCACAGTAGAGTGTGCCCCCCCGGCTTGCTATATTTCAACTACCAAACACTCGACTGGTTGAGTTTTGTTTCACTATCAGCTTACTGATATTATTATTGCTACACAATTATTATGTATACCAGGTACATATTACTTTACTAATGAAATAAAACGAGTCAACCACGAAGTATTTTTGCTCGAAAAAGTTTAGAGAAAAACTGCCTTACCCCAAACAATAACTATGCCAACGCCATTCAGTTCTTCTTATGTTTTGCACAACAACGTAGACACATCAAATAATTTTCTGCATCATAAAACCCAGTATTCAAAACGAATCCAAAACAGCAATAAAACTGTTCTTCTTTCCATGAAATAGGTATGCTTTCACTTCAAAATAGTCACGGAACTTGGATGGCGATATATCCTTTATGGACATTATGTACCTTGAGTTTATGTTAACAACATGGAATTTTATAGCCTTTTAAGTGAAAACAAACCTCTACCCGTCATCTGTCGCCATGTTTGTCCTACAAAGTGGAAACAATTATGGCGACTCTTTGGGGCGTTATTTTTATTTAATTATTTCCATAGTTTTGTTATCGGAGTTCCGCTTTAAGACAGTTGACAACCTTTGCAATATTCTGATTATCTCAGCTTTAATGAGAGGATGTAATGAAAGAAAAATATAAATGACAGTATGAAATTAAATAAAGATATTAAAGAGAGCATAAAATCAGTGAATCCATTTGAAAACTACAATCTTGTGAAATTTTAATCTATAAAAGGAATATCTCTCTACAAACGGTTCAATTAGATTACAGAGATAGAAATTGACAATTTCACAATTTGGCTTTCTATTTTTAATTAGATTGACTACAATATATTATTTGATTCTTATAGTCCAGAAGCTTGCCGTGATTTAATTAGCAGCTCGAGTACAAAATGGTTGAGATCAAGTATTAGTAGATATCTGAACAGAGTCCTCAAAACCACAACACAATTTCATTACCATCGCTGAGAGAAAATAAAACCAAGTACGAACAATCCAAACCATTAGTGAAAGTTCAAAGTCCTATAAACGGTCGAGGCAAAATAGTGTAATCAGCAAACAGACTGTTCACCGTCATACTCCGCGCAGCGTTTCGTTTGATTAGAGGTTATCCAACTACACACTGCTATTATGAGTGGATATTGTTGTTTTAAATTTTGATTGGTCAGTAGTCCGTCTACCAACCAATCACTAGCTGTCCTACAAAAGCTTTACATTTAAAACGAGTGCCAATATTGGACCAAATATGTTTACATAACGTTACGTCATGGCTCACGATTTTATTATGCCTAATTAACCCGTGCATAGCAGAATACTGCAGTAAACCTAATTGCGTGACAAACGAGGCTATCAAGTCGAATGAAATGTAAACAATACGGTTTGGAAACAAACATACTTTCACTGTTTTTAATACCTTAAATCACTGTCCAAAGTTTTAGGGAAGATACAGATTAAACGAAGGACTGCTATGTTGCTGTACTTAAGCGATAGCGTTCATTGAACGGAAAGAATAGACACACTCCCGCATAAGTTCAAGAAACAGACGCTATTCCAGCAATGGCCAGAGAGGGATTTCTCAGGCCATTGGTTCAGGAATATGGTTCACCGTGTACAAAATACACGACAAACAGTGGTAAGCTTACCCGCCATAGCTGCATCCGATATTAGACAAAATCTCGGTAAAATAGCGTGATTGGCCAATGGACTATCAATGACATAATTATGATAGTCTTTTCAAAGATTCGTTTAAGTCGTAAGCATTATGGCCTACACCAGTTTTAATTGAGCCCACATGCACACGTGTAAGACATCCCACTTCACAAATTAGGTTGGTTTTATACAGTTGTAAACAGAGACATAATATAGTAAAAATACGTACAATTTAATGATAAATTTTATCTCCAATGTTAACAACCTCACTGTCTTTCTAAGATGTATTTACATTCAGGTCAAACTTTGAATATATTAAAGGCACGACTTCAATTTATTGGTTGGCCGTGGTTGCTTGTCGTGTTATGGTGACTGGTGTGGACAAGTAAAAACTTTCGTTTTCATCAATATTTGGCAATCAGTAGGAATTGATTATAATTGGGTCTGACTTTATTCGACTTCAGTAGAAATGGTTATAGTTGGCCTATTTTGCTTCAATAGAAATTGGTCATATTGGGTCTGTCTTACAAGCTTGCCAAATTGACACCGGAAGTGACAACATATTGTCAACCCTGTATTTTCACCCTTTAAAGTCAATATTGTCTTAGCTGACAATTACTTGCAACGTTTAAATCAATACGCCAGATATGTTCATTGACATCACAAAATGGTTTCTGACCTGTTCAGATGCGGAGATATAGATGATTTTCTACCAGCCACTTTTCAATGTTTTTGGTCCATAAAAGTGTCCATTATCATTCGTTTGTCAACAAAATAATTATCACCATGTGATGCCTCGTTCCATTTACATTTTCATGAATCTAATGTCATTTTGGAAAAAAAAACCCGTATTTTTAGCCCCTAAAACAAATATTTTTCGAAGTGAGTGATATTCGTTATTCGTTTAAAATTATGATATCTGAGTGTGATGAACAAATAGAATGAATTAATTCGATCATATAGTAGGTTTGGGTAAATAACAATGTTATTGCAGTTATCCAATGATGGAGGTTGCGGTTTCGATGGCCATGTTGGACGCTGAATTCGAATCCGTCAGAATTTTGATCCTTATACATTCAGTTTATTCAAAATCGAGGCAAACTGTCATGTTTTTCTTTTCATGTTTTGGTCAAATATATTCTAAACATTCCGTCCAATACTTTTATATATATAGGTTTTAGAGCCAGGGAAGAACGCAAAACAAGATTTCAGAAGAGTTCGGGACATCAGAGCCTTCAAATTATGAAAAGCTACGAAAACTCAGTTTGTATCAAAATTTGGCAATTTTTAACACAATACTTTCGGAAACAACCGCTTGATATAGTAAACACTGTTTCGTACAACATATTATATACAAAATGTAATGTCTAATCGCGGGTTTTGTTTTTAAATACAGTCAATATAAATAAATGTAATGTCTAATCGTGGGTTTTATTTTATTTTCAAATCGTGTACTTTAATTGAACTTGACTGCCTTTCATTCGTTCACTTATTACTTGATCAATATTTTCACTTTCAGCCACGGTTAACCAGTTTTTCCAATCACCAACTTTGCCTGAAACAGTGAACGATGCATTATGTTAGAGTTTCATAAACCCAGGTTTTCAATATTGTATAAACTATTATTAACACGACAAGACTATAACCAACTCTCTAGATCATCGGATGACCGAGATGAAAATGGATTAGAACACCTGCAAGATTTAAAATATTTACGTTAAAATGTATAATCCAGACTGAGACGTGTTTTACCGTTGCTACGGTAACAAACATTCTGCAATAGTGATGGTTCTAAAATAATTGCATATTTCATTAGACAATTTTTGTGGTCGCACTGCGTTGTCAAGCGACGTAGGATCAGAGGAGTTATTGCCTTTGGCTCGATTGTTGATTTTTGGGTCATTTCCGGTGGGGGTAAAGAGCATGTCGCTTTAGAATTCGGGGTTTTAGTGTCAGTCAAGTCAGAAGACAGAGTGAGGCAACCATGTTTAAATGATAATGCAGGTTGTAAACCTTTGATGTTGAATAAACATAAAGTATGATCTGCAGTATAGAATTGGACCCTACAACTAGATTTTGTCACACCTTCCAACACTCATGACTTCGTTAAGAATAAAGTAATTTGAGGGGAATAACCATTGGGTTCCGTGAAAGGCATTCTTGTAGAATCCACCTTCAAATCGAGGTCAGAGAGAATATCTGTCATTAATTTTACCCCACTAAATAACAAGAATATTTAATTATCTTGAACATTTAAATTTTCCCCAAGGATGCCGGAGTGGCCTCATTCGTATTCTAAATCTACACATATTGAAGATATATAACCCATCAAAAAACATTAGGTGGACTATATTTCCATGTCAACAGAAACACCGAGTACCACTTGTACCCGAGTTCATTTATGTGGGACATTTACAGTGGGGGGTTTCAAAAGCTCAATATTTCCCTTTAGCATTATGGATTATCTGACCCCTAAATTGAGGGACAATGGCCCCTGGTTGTACGACAAATTGTGTTTTGGCTTGCCGACCCTCTAGAGGTCACAACGTTTATTTCATTTTAAAATCATTTTATATCACCAGAATGACGGTTAAAGTCGAATTTCGTGAGAATCGGACAGAAACTGCAGGACAAAATGGCTGCCCCCTGCGCATGGACTTTCTATACGTGGACCAAAGCCCTATATACGCTTTGGGGTGGACAAATAGATGGCATTGCAAGTTAGCTATCATGCGTGCCTATTGCCCGTTCACTAATGTCAGATAAATAATTCAGGAAGGCTTTATTTTAATAATTCCCGGGTCCGTTTTTTGAGGTCAATATGATGATATCTCACATGAATTTTCCAGAAGTAACGGTTAAAAGAATTCTACCTTTCCTAAACATTGAAAGTCCTTCCTTGAACAAAGGTTTCAGAAAGTCGTCTTTCACTTCACCATTGGCTTTCTTAAGTTTATCAAAGGAGCAGGCATCTACTATAGCCTCACCTAATTCATCAGTGACATCTCTTCCTAGAAATTTAGCCAGCTTTTGTACATGGTGTAGAGGATTCTGACGATAGATAAATGTTTTTGTTAGTTTCGGGTAGATGTACCTGAAGATACTATTTAAAGATTACAACAATGATCTTAGTCAACAGCTGATTTTTTCCAAAGCGGATATTATTCAACAGCTGCTATTATTTAATAATTGATATTATTCAACAGTTGATATTATTCAACAGTTGATATTATTCAATAGTTGAAATTATTCATCAGTTGATATTATTCATCAGTTGATATTATTCAGCAGTTGATATTATTCAACAGTTGATATAATTCAACAGTCGATATTATTCAACAGTCGATATTATTCATCATCAGTTGATATTATTCAACAGCTGATATTATTCAACAGCTGATATTATTCAACAATATCCAGCAGATACTGGTGATATTATCGGAAAGATACTGGTGATATAGATAACCCCCCGTCACTCCCTTACAGATCAATTAGTGACAATATATATCAGCTGATATATTCTCCTATGTATAGTACATGAAATAAAATGAGGTTTAGCATCCCATACTTTTCTAAACCGATTGGACAGTGTGCTACAGCCAATTTGAATTCAATCTGTCATGGGTTCATTTACGCAAGACCTTGGTTTTGCGGAGGGTTGGATGGCCGAATGGTTAGCACGTTCGTGCTGTATCATAACGCCTATCATTGAGTCAACTGGAGTGGTTTCGATTCCCAAGTTGTACGTGACAAGTAGTAGGGTCGCCTGTCCAACCTCGTGGGTTTTCTCCGCGCGAGCAAATTATTGGAATAAAATCAAATCATATGTTAGTCGCGAAATGACCTAGTTTGTGTCGAGTGGACGTTAAACCCCATTTTTTCTCTTTCTCTTCCTTAGTTTTGCGACCCATTCGACAGACTAGAGATATGCGCCAAGGAGAAATAACGCCACATATTAAATAAAATATCACATACTTGCTGCATGTCCTCGTAAGATAGCTGGCAAAATGGATTTTCGGTTGTTTTAAGGAACTTTTGCCATTCTAGAGTATATTCATGCCATAGTCCATAAAGTACTAAAATATAAATGAAAATATTATTTGCTTTCTGTCTGGTCACAACAACACATATAAATATAACATATCCAAAAATCAGCACCAGTGTCTAGTCGTTTGGATTGTCCAGCGTTAAAACCGAGGTGTGGTATACCCAGATGCTAGCAAAATAAGAGAGAAATGGTGTTTAACGTCCACTCGACACAAACTAGGTCATTTTGGGACTATCATATGGTTTAATTTTATTTCAATAATGCGCTTGTGCGTAGGGATCTTTAGCAGTGGGAGGTAACTGGACTTCCCGGAGAAAACCCACGAGGTTGGACAGGCGACCATACTCCTTGCCACGGACAACCGGGGATTTGAAACCACGCCGGTTGACTCAATAGCAGGCCGTATGATACAGCGCGCGCACGCTAACCATTCGGCCATCCAATGGGCCTCCAGTGAAATAAGCCTTGGCAGGTGGAAATTAGTTGCTGTTCGGGAAAAAAAAAGTACAGGGCCGTACTTAATAATGTTTAGTACATGGGTGGATTGGGAGTTAATTTAAATTCGGGCTTTTATCTGGTTTAGCACATGGTGGGGTTTAGGGTAATTAAAGTACGAATATTTATCAGGTTCAGCACACGGTGGGGTTAGAGGTAATTAAAGTACGAACATTAGCACACGGTGGAGTTAGGGGTAAGTTAAGTCCCGACATTTATCAGACTTAGCACACGGTGGGGTTAGGGGAAGGTTAGGTCCGGACTTTAATCAGACTTAGTACACAGCAGTTGTGATAGGCGATATTTCAAGTCCGATCTTTAATCTGGGTTTGTACACAGTGGGGTTGGAGGTAATTTAAGTTCAGACTTTAATCAAGTTTGGTACTCGGATTTAATGTATGCGCGGGCTTTAATCAAATGAATCCGGACATTAGCGGGTTTAGTATTCGGCTATAGTACTTACATTGTTTATTCAGGAAAAGGTCAATGAAATCACTTAAGTTTCCACGGTAACCAATTATTTTTTCCAACCCGGTGTAATGACAGAACATAGATACCAATATGTCTTTAGGATTGCGATTGACAAAAATTAATTTGGTTTTCTTTTCAAACATTTGTTTAGGTAAATGACGCGGCCATAAATGGGAATTAAGGACTCGTGGTGATGGCTCAGAATCAATACTCTCGATTTGGGCGGCTTCAATCATTTGTTTCTCTTTTATGTCTTTGTGATATTCAGTCTTGTGAGCTCTCAACATCTGAACTACTTCCCAGATCCAATGAGTACCTGAAGGTAATAATAAAATAACGTTGGTAGGTCCCTATTTTGTACAATTCTGTGACTCCTATTATACAGTATACACATGCAAGGCCCCCTTTATGGTTCGTTTATCATTGCAGAGCCAAAGGAGAAGTAGAACACATAGTAATCCAAAATCATATGAAACTATCATAAAATCATAATTAGTAACCGCCCCCCCCCCCCCAATCACGTGGATCTACAGTAAAATCAGTTGTAATCCTCGACTATCTGAACTTGCCCTAAGATCATAAGTAACCCACCATCATCTGGATCTACCGTAAAATCGTGAATCAACCAAAATTATTTGGATATATCATAAAATCTTAAGTAGACCACAATCACGTGTATTTACCGTAAAGATTTTCCTACAATCACGTGGATATACCGTAAAATATTAGTAACTCACAATCACGTGGATTTACCGTAAAGATTTTCCTACAATCTCGTGGATCTACCGTAAAACATTAGTAACCCACAATCCCGTGGATCTACCGTAAAAACATTAGTAACGCACAACCACGTGGATCTACCGTAAAAACATTAGTAACCCACAATCACGTGGATCTACCGTAAAAACATTAGTAACGCACAACCACGTGGATCTACCGTAAAAACATTAGTAACCCACAATCACGCGGATCTACCGTAAAAACATTAGTAACCCACAATCGCGTGGATCTACCGTAAGGACATAGTAATCCCCAACCACGTGGATCTACCTTAAAAACATTAGTAACCCACAATCACGTGGATCTACTGTAAAGACATCAGTAACCCATAATCACGTGGGCCTACCGTAAAAATAAGAGTATCAGATCTATCTACAAGCAAAATCACAAGCAAGCCACAGCCATGGATGCACCGTTTGTGCGCCCATGATCATCTACAAAAGTATTGTAATGAAATTCACACAGCTTTAATGACCTTCTGGAATAAACAAAAGTAAGTTAACAAACGACTAACCAGCTTTTGGATAAGCGCATATAATAACGTCATCATCTCTTATGGTCATTTCTCTGAGCTTCTTCAAATGGACTGGAGTTGACCTGCCGATTAATGCTTCTGGAAATATTGGTAGAGGTATCCCATCTAGTTCATAGGCTGTCAATTCATTTCCAGACTTATCCTTAATTACAATTTGTTTGCCCTCATCAGCATTTGGATCACTCATCTTAAAATAGCATTATGCAAGAGCAAAATCTGCTTATTACAGGTCTTTCTTTAGGCCTGAAATGTTATCTAAATAATCAATTAGACATTAATTAACATATCCAGACCATAATAAACTCTTGTTGTCAAGGCTAGCCTTCGATGTTGGCGGATTAAATTCCTACATGCCGCTTAATGGCTATTGATAATTAAAAGCAATCAAGTGGATAACCGAGACTATGCTGTTTATATTAATGATTTGAGTAATGATGAACGAGGCTATGTGAATATTTCAAACGCTTTTTTCTCGGCTAACAGTGGATCAATTTGACTGAAATATTCAGCAAATTACCTTTACACTATCTAGTTTTTAACTATTATAGTGAGAACTGCCATTTCTTTATCTTATCTCCCATAATGTAACTTTAATTAAGTTGTCGTATCAAGTGGATTTGAACCTACATTAATTATTATCATTCTATTATTTTGGTGTATTTCTATAGCGCACCTTTCACAAAGTGCTCAGATGCGCTTAACAATTCAATAACATTTTATAGTGCAGATAGACGATATGATAAAAATAATTGGAAAACATTAAAAGTATCGCAATGATAATAGCGTAAAAGATATTTCCAAGTCTGGAGTGATTCGCAGCTTCTTTTTGTTAATGATAATTTATTCCAAAGTTTAGAAGCTTTAACAGCGAACGACTTTTTTTCCGTTATCACTACTGGAATGGAGTTGATGTTTGGGTTTATATTGATATAATAACAGAGATAGGTACACAAGAGCCAAACCATTTATTCACTTAAAGGTTAAAAGTAGGATTTTATAGTCATTTCTGTAAGTAATAGATAGCCAGTGGGGGTTAAATAATATTGGTGTTATATGATTTAATTTTGAAGATCCAGTTAATAGGCGAACAGCAGAGTTTGGAGTTTTTGAAGCTTGTCGAGTGAGTTGAAATTATCCAGTCGAGAAATAACTAAGGCTTGAATTAGTGACTTAGTAGCAGCATCTATTGTTATATACTCTCCCACAAAAGAAACGCAACGTTACATTTCGTCGTCAGTATATCCTCGCTCTACTATCGCCTTGCTGCAACAAGAACGGCGACACGTCGCTGAACCAAACTGCTCTCCAGTGTTGCTGTGACCATACCCTCAGTGCCTGAACCCATTAAAGTTGGATTTCATGGCTTCGGCGTATTTCAAAACAGAAGCTCTAACGAGGACGTCTGCCTCGTTATTCGGTTTCACGTAGGCGTTTGCCTACTTCCGGTACGAGATTCTACGCCGTCCGGGAATTGCTGCTGCAGTAGAGGTCGCTGTTGAAAACCAATTACGCCAATGACGCAACCGGAAGTGACGACCCAGGACAAGTAGGACCACACTTGTTTGGCCTGAGCTTGGGCGTTCACGTGTTGAACTTCGCTGTCGGTACCTATCCCAAAGGCGAGAAATGGAACTAAGGGAAACATTCAGCAGTCTGGCTACATCTGTCTTGGAGTCATCTGCTTGTAATCAACCAATAGCGTTGTTGCGTTGGTCTTCATTCGGATGTGGCATCACTTGGGTCTTTAAGTGTTTACATGTGCAACTGATTTGGAAACCGAGAGCCCCGGGATTTTAAAGACCTTAGATTTAGGTTCCATGCGAAAAGCTCGCGAAGTTGTTAAATTCATGTTTCTTGGTGCAATCAAGCGATAAAAAATTTCGACAAAAAGGATGATCAGTCACAATTAGTGACCCTACCTTTAAAATCAATAATGAATTTCTTTTATCCTTACATAATGGCATTAAAAACAAGTAAGATTTACCGAAACAAAGACCTGGTTCAAATAAAAAAGTGATGAAAAATGGGTTGTGCCTTTCTTTTTTTGAACAGTATATATTTCTTGATTTTACCAATGTTCCTCAGGTGAAAGTAACCTGTTTTACAAATGTTATTTATTTGGCACTCCAAATTTATATTTAAGTCAAAAATCGCTCCATTGTTTCTGGCGGACTTAGATTGAGATATAGTAGACTCTCGTACAGGAAGATTGAATTTTGAGCCTATAACTAAATATTCAGTTTTTTCATCATTCAATTTAAGGAAATTTTGTGACATAAAAACTTTGACGCTGTCAATTATGGAGCGGAATTATCCCCGTAATTCTAAATCCTAACCTAGTAATGCGTATGCTAATATGCTTACTTCTATGCATGTAACTTCTTACTAACAAATGTTAAATTGGCTATTTAAACATGTAAACATGCTAATTTATATTACTTATTTCTTAAATATTGCAGTTAGAATTTGTATTTTGTTCTCTTTCCATTATTAGTTTTAATTTATTGTAGTCTGTTTAGTTTCGTTAACATTTTGACATTTCACAAATGTTGCGCGGTAAAGCTGTCATAATTCTAAGCCACATTTTGCTAACAGACGGCGCTGTTTACAATTGTATGGAGTCTTATTGGGGACATGCAAAATCTCGCCTCATAACCCGACATAGACCAAAATCATTAACTATTCTATATATATATATAAATAGGATTCTCTGTCGTGCATTTATCATAATAATACTGCTAAATCGATCGATTTAGCATATTGTGTTTCTAAAAGAATAATAAAATATATAGTAAGAACTAATTACGTCATGCACGAGAGTGAATAAATAAATATAAATAGGTAATCATTTTTCACCTCAAATTTATGAAATATTTTAGGTACATAAGTAATTATTTTTTTGATATTATTTTAGCTTTTTATCGGGTTAAGCTTCCAAATTTTCATGATCCTCGGTGGCTCGGTGGGTATGTCCCACACTCGGTCTCGGGTTCGTTGCCGGTGTTTGAAGAGAAAGTCCCTCGGGTTTTCCGCGGGTTTAACGTCCTATATGCGTCTGCACCTAACTTGGGCTAAGGAAAGATGAGCATACGCCATACAGTGTGCTATGAGGGAAATTTTGACCGGATAGCGGCGATACGGCCAATGTGTACACGGGACCTCGGTTTTTCGTCCCTTCGGTTCCTGACGTGGAACAATGTCTAGTCGTTCTAATGGCGCGCACGTAAAAATGTACCCTGGACGTTAGAATTTGAAATAATAATGGGCCGTAGCGCCTCTGTCTGTGCAAAATCACCTCACACTACACACTTCATGGCGTGTTCTCGCCTTGATGCTGAACGACGGGACGTTAAACTCGACTTCATTTAAAGATAAATTAAGGGAGAAAAGATAGATCCAAAAAGCTGACAAATGTAAAGGGAATTTGCTGAAAATTTCAGTTTCACTCTGACCGAAAATTTAGCGATTGAATTTTGCGCATAACCTCGATCATCATTACTTAAGTCGGTTAAATACAACAAAAACCCCACATAGTCTGGATTATCCATTTTTTGATTTAATCATGAATCAGCGTTGAACATCAGATCGGATCTTTATACAGTAAACATCGACAATTAGTGATGTAGATTCTGCTCTTGCATAATGTATGTTTAATTTCCAAATCACCGGGTTGTCTTATGAGGTAGAGGGCCTCTTTGGGCATTGGGCGAACGATTCGCCCCTTAAATTGATCTTATTAATCTCATTCCAAAGTTTGGGTTTGTGGGTGGGTGGGTGAGGTGTGGAGTGGGTGGGGTGTGGCTTTGCTTTAATATTTATATCTGAATTATCATTTCCTGTTTCTCAATCTAATCTCAAATAAAATAAAATATTGTTTATAAACCTAAACAAACACAAAAAAGCTTTTTTTCTACCGGTGTATTTCTATATTATTTAAATAATATAAGAACATATTTTATATATCTTTAGGCAATTACTTCTCTCAAAAATATTGAGAACGAATATTGCAAAAAAGGAGACTAAATCAATCGATAAGGAAGTATCGGGGGCAAATGCAAAAAAGTATCAAATTTATTCATCTTAATTTGCCTTTGTACGTTAAGTATTTTAGTATTTTTGAAATAAAAATGTCTTCGTGTCTGACGGGTAATGAAAAGAGCGATATTGTACATGTCCCCAATGAACTACCATATAGTACACAGCGCCACCTGTTAACATAATGCGTGCTAAAATTATGACTCCCTTTTAACCCGTTATGATACGTTATAATTCTAACTATCATTATGCTAACAGGTGGCGCTGTTTAGTATATAGTGGCCCATTGTGAACATGTATATGTATTACATGCTTTGTAACTGCATGTATTTGCGTAAAGGGGCGGAACAATTTTAACGAGAGGTTACGGACAGGTGTAACAAAGTTATCTGAACATTCATTTAGGTGCAAAGAACTGTATGACCTCTGGTAGTTTTGATATTTATTATAGTGGACGTTTCTTTTACTGTCTAAACTTATTTAAGGCACGATCTTGTTAACTACATAATTTATTCCATATGTTATTTACTAGCTACATACGATATGCACAAACGCCATAGAACTTCCTTATTTGATGATCCCTCATGTCCACCTTCCCTAAGTGTTGGAGGCTTTATATACAGTAGTATACACACAGTAGATGAGTGAAAGACAAGACAGCCAGAGAGAGAGGGAGAGAGAGCAGGCGGCAGTCCAGCCGCTGCATTGGCAGTGGTGTAGAATGGATGTTACAATGTAGTTAGATATGTTACAGTATATATAGACTAGTTCCTGTAGTGTAGATGTAGGCCTATTTGTGTATTTGTTGATATTCTGTTCCCGATGTAAATAAACCATATATATACGAAGCCGACTCTCTAATAACTAAAAATATGTTACAGTGATTAGATTTGGTGTCATCGACCAACGAGACCCTTGGGTGTGTTCCCGTCAACCAGAAAAAAAATCCCGCGTGGCAGACAAATGAAGTTTCACCGCTAGCCGCCCGTTGCGTTTGTGAAAAAAAGAAGTTTAAATAAAAATCCAGGACTGAAACGTTTATCTGTGAAACCGTGAGTGGCAGGCGCGGTTTCGTTGATATAAAAAATTCTTAATTCACGGATGGAAATGGAGCAAATCACCAAACACGGGGAAATGACGAACAAAAAGCCATGAAAGACGTTCCGATTAATGGCGACGGACCAGCGAGAAAAATGTGTGTGATTGTTGTTTTACGGTGAGTCATTTTGTTTTTAAAAGAATGTAAATTGTCCTCGTTTGTTTTTGAACACATATTTTGGCTGTTAAAGTGAATCGTAATAAAGTATTAAGAAGTTTGTAGTAAGAAGTAAAATATTTTGTGATTGTTTGACTGGAATTGAGTTAAGTTCCTAATTAGGAAATTCTTGAATAGACGGTTGAATAGATTTTTCATCGTCCATCGCCATATTTGCGGTGAAGATATTAACTCACAAACATTCACATAATATTCACGGTTTTATCTCCTGTTAATTTTTTTTGTGTGTTTTTATATACCCCGACGTAACGGGAGAGTTTTTTCAAGAGTTTTTACCTCGTAAATTCGAGAGATTTGTGTATTCCTATAAGGAGGAATCGGTTTTGTATACCCTCAAGGAAGAAGGGTCGCGCTTAGGTTAGAAGCGTATGTGGTGTTTTGTTTTGTTTAAAGAATAGAGAGATAAACCGTTGTTAATTTTGATAAGTTCTTTGAAAATATCTTATTTAAGATTAGTAAAATGTGTTCAAATCATTCATTCACCATTTATCTCAAGTAAAAAACAAAATGACAAAATCCTATATTAATTTCTTACTATATATTATGTACATTTTCTATTTTATAAAATGTTTGCTATTTTTTATTAACATTATATTTCAAGTATACGATTTCCCTTTTAGAAATGTTTACGATCGACGTTTATATTGTGTACATTATTATAATATCGTGTGTGTCGTTCTTATTTCGCATGTGATCAATTAATGGAGATGAACCCAGAGTCCCAACTGTGTGAATGGTGTTATTTATTTACTTTCGTAAATAAACTGTGGGTGAGAAAGGAAATGTAACAAAGTTATCTGAACATTCATTTAGGTGCAAAGAACTGTATGACCTCTGGTAGTTTTGATATTTATTATAGTGGACGTTTCTTTTACTGTCTAAACTTATTTAAGGCACGATCTTGTTAACTACATAATTTATTCCATATGTTATTTACTAGCTACATACGATATGCACAAACGCCATAGAACTTCCTTATTTGATGATCCCTCATGTCCACCTTCCCTAAGTGTTGGAGGCTTTATATACAGTAGTATACACACAGTAGATGAGTGAAAGACAAGACAGCCAGAGAGAGAGGGAGAGAGAGCAGGCGGCAGTCCAGCCGCTGCATTGGCAGTGGTGTAGAATGGATGTTACAATGTAGTTAGATATGTTACAGTATATATAGACTAGTTCCTGTAGTGTAGATGTAGGCCTATTTGTGTATTTGTTGATATTCTGTTCCCGATGTAAATAAACCATATATATACGAAGCCGACTCTCTAATAACTAAAAATATGTTACACAGGTTTCCTCCAAAATCGAATTCACCAGTGATTGTTGTTTATGTTTAAACATATTAGATATAGCTAATCAAAATTATGATCTCTTCGGGGCGCACAAGCTATGTACGCGATTTTGGCTCAACCAGGGGTTATAATCCAGGAAAATACGGTCCAAACGCGCCACAATTGAACCTAATCGAGTTCTTCGTTTATAACATACAATTTTAGTTTTAAAGAAATTGAATAAAACTTGTGATCCACAAGCTGTTTGTGGGACTTTCGTGCGATCAGGAGCTACACTTCTTCGGGATATTAATATACAATTTAAGTTTCATCAAAGTCGGATAACAAATTAGAATCTGTAGACACACGCACCGACAAGTGTGATGGCATAATACGTGCACGTGAAAATATGAATGGATGCAAACTCTTGAAAGAATAATATTTGTCTATACTACCCTATGTTGTCTAATCAATTTTTAATGTTATGTACCTGTCAGTTATCATTGGTATAAGTTTATTGATTCCAAATAATTTACAGGGGGGGGGGGGGTCACGGTGGCCGAGTAAGTAGGACGCTGGCTCGCTAGCCTGGAGGTCGAGTGTTCGATCCCTGCTTTGGCCGAGAAAGTTCATTCAGATTTTCCGGCGTGCCCCCCCACCCCCTAGGCACGGGGAGGGGGGATCTGGGAAGAACAGCTGTCTAGTGTACGTAAAAGATCCCTTGAAGTTGAAAATCTAAAATATAAGAGTAGGCTGTAGTGCCGCTGTCCGAGCAAAATTTCCCTCATAGCACACTGTATGGCGTGTTAGCTCAGTTCGGAGCAGAACAGTGTCATGTAAACCCCATTTCGTTGGAAAAATTAAAATATAAGAGGAGAGGGGCGGTGGCAATTACCCCGGAACCCCTCAACGGGCGCGTAATATAGACATTTGAGAGGGTGTAAACAATGTAGAACTATACCATTTTTAAATTCGTTTAGTTATGACACCATAGAATGGGATCAATAATGGCCCAATCCCCAAAACCTCTACCTCCAGACACAAAACCGGTGATTTAGAAATGAAATAAAGTTTAACACCCTGCTATTATGCACTGACTATGCTAATGAAGACGGGGAAACGTCATGAAGTGTGCAATTTCTGGGGATTTTGTACGGACGGGGCGCTATGGCCTACTCTTGGTGTACGTAATTGGGTATCGTCCCATGAAGACACAGTTCCTTGTCAGGCACTAACAGATGGAAAGCGAGCCGGAAACCCGAGATCTCCTGGTTACCGTGCCAGTGACTTACTCACCGAGGCACCGCGACTTCCGATGATTTGGAAGCCTGGCCTGATATAGGTGACTTCAATAATATCATAAATACTTTGTTTGTGTGCGTATAACATTTCATAATTTTGAGGGGAAGAGATAAGCTAAACTAAGCATGACCGATTTATAATTATTTATTCACTTTCATTCATGAAGTAATGAGTTCTTGCTATATATTATTCTTTTAGAAAACAAATAAGCCAAAACAATCGATAGTGCATTATTTGTGAAAATGCACGATAAAATAGCCCATTTATTCATCGGGTCATTTTTACGTGTTCCTAATATGCCACCATACAATTGTAAACAGTGCCGTCTGTTAGCAAAATTTGGCTTAGAATTATGACAGCTTTACCGCGCAACATCTGTGAAATGTCAAAATGTTAACGAAACTAAACAGACTACAATAAATTAAAACTAATAATGGAAAAAGAACAAAATACAAATTCTAACTGCAATATTTAAGAAATAAGTAATATAAATTAGCATTTTTACATGTTTAAATAGCCAATTTAACATTTGTTAGTAAGACGATACATGCATAGAAGTAAACATATAAGCATACGCATTACTAGGTTAGGATTTAGAATTATGGGGGGAAATTCCGCTCCATAGTCAATACACTGTAGATATATTAAAATTGTCAGGGTTTGAGGGGTTAAACGAAATATAAAACTGTGTTGATATTAAATTGGGACAGACTATGAAGTGAAATATCGTTTACCTTGTCTGCGACAACCTGGCGAATGTAGACGGGAATACGACATGCTACTCGGCCATATTTTCCGGTCGGGGCAACACGACCTAGTACGGAAGACCAATGGGGTAAATCAAATGACAAATTATTCTGATTTTCTCGTATAAGAAATAATTATGACGTCATTACAAGATAATCAGAATATTGTAAAGGTCGTCATCTGATATTAATGCGAGCATGAAATTAGTGAGAGCATGATATTAATGAATTATATTAAAAGTCACCGTAGGTTATATTGAGGAATTGTTGACACTGTGAAATTTTAATATCTAAAAGGAATATTTGTTTTAAAATGGTTCAACTAGATTCCGCATTAACACTGATACGAATCGACAATTTCATAAAATTTGGAAACCTCTGTGGCGAAAGTCTTTGGAAATCTCTTAGACAATGTGATTCCTTCTGAGTTGTCACTTAAGTCAAAGGTCATCACCCAATCCACTTTTAACGCACATCGCCCGTACTAGCACAATATGAACCCCTCTGAGTTGGGAACCAAGGGGGATAAACCGCTTCTGACCGAATGCGCTGATTGCAAACAGCCACATTCAAAATGCATATTGGACAAGCTACACGGAAACCCAGTGTGATGTTATTGTATGGCCACCTTAAAATTTTTTCATCATTACGAGGTAATCCGAATACATTTTTGGATTTTGGTTGACTACTATGGTCTTTCGCATATGTATTTACAAGGTAATTAGAATAATATGTACTTTCATTTTTTTTAACTTAATGGTCTTCCATAGCCTACCATAATTTGGGCGTTGTGATTCGATTAAGTGTATGATGAAAACCCGATGTCCAGGCGAAATGTTTACCATTGCACACTGCATGTCACATACCATTTCAATAGCCGGGATTATGTAAAAGGTTAAACACCATTTTATTACCATAACTATAATTATTATAGTCTTTTCAAAGATTCGTATAAGTCGCAAACATTATGGCCTACACTAGTTTCCATAGCGTTCGCGGGCACCTGTATAAGATATACGACTTCATAAATTAGGTTCGTTTTATGAACCTGTAAAAAAGTTTCATAGTAGAGTAAAAAATACGTACGGTTTAATTAATGATAATAATTATCTTCAATGCCCACATCTTCGCTGTCTGTAAATTAATGCGGTACTTTGCATGTACACCATTATGCTTGATATCACAGTAAATAATAAAAGCGCGAATTCAATTTATTGGTTGACTGTGGTTGCTAGTTGTGTTATGGTGGCTGGTAGTGGCCAAGTAAAAACTGCCCTTATCATAATCATCAATGTTCTATTTGGTTTCAGTAGGATTTGTTTTATTGGGTCTGACATTATTCGACTTCAGTAGAATTGGTTATATTGGGCATGACTATTCAACTCAGTAGAATAGCCAGTTTCCATTAGCCCAGGTCAGGTGGAGAAGAGTAGGGCGTTAAACCCCATTTCATTTCATTTCAGTAGATTAAATTATATGGGACCTGCATCTATTCGGCTCCAGTATTAATATTTTAAATTGGGTTTGTCTCTTTTCGGATTAAGCAGAAATATTTTAAATTAAACCGGTCGCTATTCGACTTAAGAATAACATTTTTTTATATTGGGCCACACTGGTTTAGAGTTGACATCGGAAGTGACTAAATTTTGTCAAAACTGTATTTTACCCTTTAAAGTCAATATTTTTTCGCCTGACAATTTCTTGCTAACCTTTTTAGAATTCTAACTTTTAGTTTAAATCAACTCATGATTTCTAACCTGTTCCGTTGCGGTGGAGAAATACACGATTTTTTACAAGTCACCTTTTAAGATTCTTAGTCCATAAAAGTGTCCATTTTGTCTAAAAAATAATTTTCACCATGCGATGCCCCATTCCATTTACATTTTCATGAAACTAATGCCATGTTGGAAAATAAATGTGTTTTTAGCCTCCAAAACAAATATTTTTTGAAATGAACGATATTCATTATTCGTTTCAAATTATGATATCTGAAAAAGAATTACCTAGGGAAATCGCCTACCCGGCGTTAACACCTGGTATTACACAGCTGCCACGTGTGACAGACTACGAAACATAAAATTATGCCAAATCACCGCGTTTATTTGTAAATCCAATGAATATAAAGAAATGTAATGTCGAATCGCCGGGTTTATTCTTAAATCCAATCATTATCAATAAATGTTATGCCAAATCTTGGGGTTTATTTCAAAAACATTAAAAATAAAGAAGGAATGTCAAATCATCTTGGTTTATTTTTAAATATAATCAATAAAAAAAAAAATAATGTCTAATCTTCGGGGTTTATTTTTAAATAGAATCAATATAAAATATGTAATGTCTAATCGCGGGGTTTATTTGTAAATCCAGTCAATATAAAATATGTAATGTCTAATCGCGGGGTTTATTTGTAAATCCAATCAATATAAAATATGTAATGTCTAATTGCGGGGTTTATTTGTAAATACAATCAATATAAAATATGTAATGTCTATTCTCCGGGTTTATTTTGAAATATAATCCACATGAAAAATGTAATGTCGAATCACGGGTTTATTTTTCAATCGTGTATTTTAATTGAACTTGACTGTCTTTCATTCGTTCAGCTGTTACTCGATCAATATTTTCACTTTCAGCCACGGTTAACCAGTTCTTCCAGTCACCAACTTTACCTAAAACAGTTAATTAGTTACCATTTATACCATTAACTAAAGGCAGACAGTGGACATGGAAACACCTAGTACCACTTTTAACAGAGTTTATATAGGTGGGATATTCACCGTGACAGGTTTAGGTAGACAACAGTTTAATATATCTTCAAAGGAATTATTAGTGAGTCAGTAATATATTATGATAACTCGTGTTTTTGTTTGTTTTTTTTTGGGGGGGGGGGCTTTCGTCATTTCCCTTTATTTAACTCTTCATTACGCATCTATCGTAGCAATGATCTCTAAATATCTGATAATGGCTGGCATCAATATTGTCCTTTAAGGAGAATATAAACTACTTCTACCTTTTCTAAAAATTGAAAGTCCTTCCTTGAACAACGGCTTCAGAAAGTCGTCTTTCACCTCATCATTGGCCTTCTTAAGTTTATCAAAGGAGCAGGCATCTACTATAGCACTGCCTAATTCATCAGTGACATGTCTTCCTAGAAATTTAGCCAGCTCTCTTACATGATGTAGAGAATTCTGAAGAAAATGTAACATACTAGGCTAATGTTTGTGTTGGTTTCGGGGATAGTATTTCAAGAGTTCAAAAGTGATATTATTCAACAGTAGTATTCATCAGTTGTTATTCTTTAACAGCTCCTATGATATTATTCAACAGTTGACATTATTCAACAGATCATATGATATTATTCAATAGTTGACATTATTCAACAGCTCATACCATATTATTGGATAGATATTATTCAACAGTTGATATTACTCAACAGTTGATATTATTCAAAAGTTGATATTATTCAACAGCTGATATTATTCAACAGCCCATAAGATATCACTGAAACAGACTGTTACACAACCGTTGATATTATTCAACAATATCCAACTGTTATTGGTAATAGAATCGGAGCAACTCGGCCAGACTGATATATACACATAATTGGTGACATTATCAATCAACTGATACAATGTACATGAAACTGATATAATGTACATGAAATAAAATAGGTTTTCACATTCCAGTTTTCTGCACAGACAGAGCAGTGTGTGTTGACAAGGGGAAACTAATCATATGTATAGAACAATCTGAAATACCTGCTGGTGGGGGTTTGGATATGACCTAGTGATCTAAAGAGATGCACTTCGATCTCAAGCAGGCCAGTGGCCAGTCACCTATGGCGGCTCAACCTTTGATTTGTGAGCATATATGGCTTAGATTTAAGGTCGGACCCCTTCTCAACCCCATGGGCTAACCCCGTGTGCTCCGGTGTCCTTCCATAGGAAAGATCCCTACGCAGGAAAGATCCTTATGGTACAATAACGCTTGTTTGTGAGATGACCCTCGCTGAAAGCGGACGTTAAACCTTAAGAACAACAACATACCTGCTGCATGTCTTCATAAGACAGCTCAAAAAATGGATTTTCAGTTGTTTTAAGGAATCTTTCCCATTCCAGAGTATATTCATACCATAACCCATAAAGTACTGAAAACATTTTTTTTAATTCAATATTATAGGTAATAATATCAATGAAAATATTAATCATTTTATGTCTCATCACGAAAACAACAACTTTTTTGTTTATAAACATAGCAAATTCAGAAAGAGAGCCAGCATGCAATTGAATTGTTCACAAGTGGAGAGGTCGCGCAAATCGAAATCGTACCGATGAAATCATTTTGTGAAAAGTAGATAAAAAAAGTAGGTCATTTGCGGAATTAGGGGCCAGAGTTGTCAATTGGCTCGCGAGACGAACCCGATGACCATTAAACTAGACGTTTTACACGGTTGGACTTAAACACGTTTTGTATTTCGTAAGGGTGATAGAAGTTAATAAATGAGGTCCAAGCTTCAACCAGGTGGAGTTGTGGTTAATTTAAGTGAATGCTTAAAACAGGTTTGATACACGTTAGGGGTGGTAATGTAACAACGAGCTTCAATCAGGTTTAGTTCACGACGGGGGTTGTCAGTAATTTAAATATGCATTATATAAGAGTACAATCTGCCTATTGTTGGTCTTTCTTTAGGCCTGAAATGTTATAAAAACTATTAATTAGACATTAATTAACTTATTCAGACCATAATCAACTCTCGATGTCGAGGCTGCGTTTTGTTGGATTGTAGTTCGATTCACTAAAATATTTTCCTGCGTGATTTATCAATAAAATTGGATAACCGAGACTACTGGTGTTGTCTTACCGACTTTAGTAATGATGACCGAGGCTAAGCGGAACTTTTATTCACTTGGTTAATAGTGGATCAATTTGACTGAAATTTTCAGCAAATTGCCTTTATATTAGTTAGTTTTTAACTATTATAGTGAGAACAACGAACTCGTTATCTAATCTCCCATAACATATCTTTAAGTTCATGCTTGGTACACGTTAGGGGTGATAATGTACGAACGAGCTTCAATCAGGTTTAGTACACGACATTTTGTATTCGGTTAGGATCTGCTTGATCCTTTGGGGTCATACATACAACCAATTATAATAAATTTGTCTAGTACTTACATCGTTTATTCAGGAAGAGGTCAATAAAATCACTTAAATTGCCAAGGTAACCAATTTCTTTTTCTGCCCCGGTGTAATGCCAAAACAAAGAAATTAATATGTCTTTAGGATTACGATTTACAAAAATTATTTTGGTTTTCTTTTCAAACATTTGTTTAGGTAAATGTTGCGGCCATAAATGGGAATTAAGGACTCGTGGTGATGGCTCAGAATCAATACTCTCGATTTTGGCGGCTTCAATCATTTGTTTCTCTTTTATGTCTTTGTGATATTCAGTATTTTGACTTGTCAACATCTGAACCACTTCCCAGATCCAATGAGTACCTGAAGGTAATAATACAATAACGTTGGTACGTACTCTATTAGACCTTGGCAGACCCACATTTTATAAAGCACAACCATGTGGGGATAGCCTAAACTGACAAGTGACCCATGATCATGTTGATCTATCGTTAAACTGTAATATTAGTTATTGTTCTTCCATAATTATTTGTTATAGTTTATCACTGATTCAGAATTTGGATTATTAATGATATTACGGTTAGTCCGCATGATTAAGAATCACTACTGATTTACGGTAGATCCACATGATTAAGGAGCAGCACCACTATTAGAGACTCGGCTTCTTTTATTCGTAGACAACTTATGGACGGCATGGTTTCATCACTATTCAAGCTTCTCGTCTAACGTATTTATATACAATCCACTTTGGCGGTCTACACATTGATTGAAAATTTCATAGCCTCTACGTTTAACGAAAGAAAGTTAACGGGCTTACCTGCTTTTGGATAAGCACATATAATAACATCATCATCTCTTATGGTCATTTCTCTGACCTTCTTCAAATGTGCTGGAGTTGAGTTGCCTATAAATGATTCTGGAAATATTGGTAACGGTATCCCATCCAGTTCATAGGCTGTCAATTCATTTCCGGACTTATCCTTAATTACAATGGGTTTCCCCTCCTCAGCATTTTGATCAGTCATCTTAATTTTAGGTTTACCCGAATATTGAAACTGGAAATGAAAAAGGTTTGAGCATCAGTATGTTACTTTGATACTGAGATATGAAATGGAATAAAGGTGATCTCTGCCTACAATTGCTAATATTTGAAGTAACGTCAATATTATACGAGGCTATTGGGATATGAAATTGAATGAAATATGGTTAAGTATCAATATTTGACATGGATATATTGGGTCGTGGGGTTTAGCATTGATATTTTACGTGGTTATTGGGATAGGAAATGGAATGAAGTGGGGACTAGCATCCTACGTTTCTGTATCAACGTGGCGAATGTCATCCTCGGTTACCCAGTGTACTCATTCCGTTCTACTCCACTATACCCTGGGTTAATCCATAACGTTTCCACGATTTCCAACTATCTGCCCTGGCGGATGGTGCTATTTTTATCGTCCAATCCCATAAAGCGTTTCTTGGAAAGGTAATAGGCGAAGGGAAGTAACTCTCGACCAAGAATTCCCCACACATAGTGACCTCAGTCCGTGCTCGCACAATTTGCAAATATGTCATTGGGAAAATACCTACCGCGTAGTAGAAAAATCAGTGTCATTTACGAATTTCACGACAGAACTTTCCCTGCCATCTTTTTGTGTGCATGTCAATTTTTTTATATTAAATCTTTTATAAACTTTCTCATAATCGAACAAACAAGCCGCCATATTGTTTGTAAACAATGTAGTTCTGTGACGTAAAAGATGACGCTAAAGAGTCTATATAGGACTGGTTTGTAAACTGTTTTTGATTGGTTCGTATACTCTAACTACATTCAGATAGTTTGAAATCGTGGAAACCCAGGGTATAGTGGAGTAGAACGGAATGAGTACACTGGGTAACCGAGGACAGGCGAATGTAAACGGGAATAGGTCATGCAATGTACTACTTTGGAAGACCATTGGGGTCAATCAAACGATACACTAAATATTATTCTTATTATCTCGTAATTGCGAGATGATTATGTCGTAATTGGAGTAAATTAAACCTTTCCAAATTTGGTAAGCAAGACCATACAATGATAAAGTATGAGAATAATGAACGGTATTAATTACGACATTAAAATAATCAATAATATCAATAAGAGCGAGAGAGAGAGAGAGAAATGGGGTTTAACGTCCACTAGACACAAACTGGGTCATTCTGAGACTAACATATGGTTTCATTTTATTTCAATAATTCGCTTGCGCGTAGGATTCTTTAGCAGTGGGAGGAAACCGGAGTGCCCGGAGGAAACCAACGAGGTTGAGAAGGCGCCCCTATCTCCATGCCACATACGCTCACACCAGGGCTCGAAACCACAGCCGCAAGCCAGAGGTGACCGGCCAGCTAGAGGTCGAAGCGCAACACTCTAGACCACTAGGCCATCCCCCCCCCCCCGCATCAATAAGAGCATTCATTTATTTATTTTATTTTTATTTTTTTATTATTTTAAAGGAGCTGTTCTCGCTATTATATTTCAAAAATAGAATATATTAAATATTATATTTCAATTCATTCATTTTGAACAAAGTTATCAATGGTCGTAGTTTTGATAAGATGTGTGGATTGATCATGTCACATTGGTCATTCCAGGTTTAGCCTCGGTTCTCCATTTTTTAATTAAATTATGAAATGGCCAAACCGTTATTATCTACTTGGGGAACACCCGATGGCACCGACAGTTAATAATAGTCTCGTCATGTTAATAAATGTTTAATTAATAATATATATTGTAACATGTCATGCCCCTTAAATAATACCCGTTGGACATTGGAAACCTGGAATTAATGGATAATATTAATGAGAGAAATGAAATGAATGCGCCGATTGTACAACCAGTAACATTCCATAGGCATGTTAACCTACATGCATAGTAAATCAGCAAGTGGTGTTCATGTATGGCGATCTTATAATTTTATGTCCAAAGAACGAGATGGTAAACATTTGGTTGACTTTAGTGGTCTTCAGCGTATGTCGTAATTACGAGATGAACAGAATATATATTGCCATTGGTTTAACTGACCCCAGTGGTCTTCCGTAACCTTCTTTAATTGGCAATTGAACTTCAAAGAAATGTACGTGGACATGCCACTGTTCGGGCTAATCTATCATTGGACTTTATCCTCTATCTCCCTGTCTGTGTGTGTGTGTGTCTCTCTCTGTCTCTCTCTCCCCTTTCTCTTTCTTTTTTGGCCAGGTTATTGCAGACACGTGGAGTTAAACACAATTTTATTCCACAGCTATGACAAAATATCATATAAATGTACCCTTCATTGCACCCAGCATAGTGAACTATAGCGAAAATATGGGAGTAAATCAACATTTCATTACAATTTCTGGGATATAATTTAGTCTCACTCGGCAAACCTCAGCAGATTCCAGTACCCGACATCTAGCCTCGGCTGTATGACATTAGAACTACTTTCAAGTTCCCGGATGACGACGCCTTTTAAGAATGCTTTATCTTACAAAGTTGTCATAGTTTGAAGCTGTTTTTCTTTCAAGTTTATTCAATTGTCTTTAAACAAGGACAAGTTTACACTGAATATTCTACACACCCTTCAAACGACGCAATTTTGAGAACTTCTTTCTTATAGCGGCTAGTTTTCTTATAAGTAAACCGGCGCCGCATCGCAATTGTATAGGCGTAGGTACATGTAACTTACTGTCATACAGCCGAGTCTAGATATAGGTTCCGGAATCTTCCGAGGTTTTCCGAGTGAATTTATGGCCTACATAAGTTTCCATACAGTTTGCGAGCACCCGTATAAGACATCAAAGCTCACAAATTAGGTTGGCGTTATCAAACTGTAATAAGTCTCTTTTTAGAGTAAATAAACATGCATTTCGATGATGATACTAACCTCCAACGCCTACAACCTCACTATCTTTGTAATTATTGGTAAAGTGTATATAAATTAACTCCAGGTCAAACGTTGACTTCACGTCCCTCGATGTGTGATACTAGGGTTATATGGTTAAAATGTAGGTCTTTTATCTATCGTTTGACTGTGGCTGCTGTAGTGTTATGGTGGCTGGTAGTGGCCAAGTAAAAACTGGCGGTTTAAATAGGTATTGATTATATAAGCAATTTCGACTGACACCGAATAGAGAAAGAAGCAATATAGTCAATACCCATTTAAACGGAATAGAGACGGTCCAATATAATCAGTAATGTATCTATTGAAACCGAATAGGACACCATAACACTACCACAGATTCAGAAGAGACAGTGCCGCATTCACCTTTAAACTTCATCTAGGGGCATCAATGCGGGATGCATACGCTTTTTCTAACATACATTGCAGTGTTAACAATTATTTGTAAAACACATTTATCTTCCTCTATTCGTCAAGTTGGAGGATTGAGGTGGGGCTAAGAGGAATAGCATAGACATAAGACATGGGCTTAATTCCTCGTTCACTGCTTTTTGGTCTTCAATAATTCTGCCGATACAGAAACATAGGATTTTACACCCCATTTGATTTTATTTCTTGGATTTCGTAGTTGACGGAGATAGTGTCTAGTCGTATGGATGGGACAAAAAGGGCCAATGTAAATTTTTGGATACATGTTAAAGATAACTTAACAGTTTAAAATTGAAATAAGAGTAGGTCGCAGCGCTGCTATCGGAGCGAAATGTCCATCACTATTATAGGGGGGGGGATGCTCGAATGGTTAGCGCGAGCGCGCTGTATAATACGGCTTGTCATTGCGTCAACTGGCGCGTAGGGATCTTTAGCAGTGGGAGAAAACCGGAGGACCCGGAGAAAACCCACGCGGTTGGACAGGCAATCCTACTTCTTGCCACGCACAACGATTCGAAACCACGCCACTTTTCTTAACGGTAGGCTTTATGATAAAAGCACGCACGTGCAAACCGTTGCCCCTCCCCCACCCCGCCGACAATTACTGTATTGTCTGTCGTGTCCACCGGTTTGTCTTCTGTCTGTTAATATGTTGCGCCATCACCCTGCACTTGTTATTAATCGTGGTACTAAATCGTCTAGGAGGTAAGAGACAATACTAATTTTTACTAAGTCTGACGTTTATTGTGGTTACTGATATATACTGCGAGTCATGAAATAAGAGACAATACTAATTTTTTTTTATTAAATCTGCCGTTTATAATGGTTACTGATATATGTAGTGCGTAAAAGTCATGTAATAAAATTCAATGTATGATAAAACAATCAATAATATAGACTAAACAAAGATAAACAAAATAACATGTAAAGTAATATATATATACATAAATCAAATATTGTACTCTCGGATAAAGTTATATAGAAATATAGGCTTTTAGAAAAAAAAAAACAAAAAAAAACCATGATTTTATCTTAGATAGCGCTTTCACTCACTATGGGGGGGGGGGGGGATCATCAAGTAGTATGTGATATAGCGATGCGCTTTATATAATAAAGTCAATGTGTTTCATGTACTTATTTATGTAATAAAAATAAAACAAATCAAGTACGAACAATCTAAACCATAAGACAGAAGTCTTAAAAAACGTTATAGGCAAAATAGTGTAATCAGCAAATGGACTGCTCCCCGTGTGCAAATACAAGGCAAACAGTGGTAACAGGTGCCGGGAAGAGTAAGCTAATGTGTTTCATGTAATATAACTAATTAAATGTTCTTCGTGTAATATAGTTAATGGTCTTCGTGTAATATAGCTCAGGTTCTTTATGTACAATAGCTCATGTTGTTTATGTAATATATCTAATGTGCTTTATGTAATAAAGTTCATGTTCTTTGTGTAATGTAGCTAATGTTCTTTGTGTAATAAAGTTGATGTGCTTTATGTAATAGAGCTAATGTTCTTTGTGTAATAAAGTTGATGTGCTTTATGTAATATAGGTAATGTGCTTTGTGTAATAAAGTTGATGTGCTTTGTGTAATATAGCTAATGTTCTTTGTGTAATAAATATAACTGCAACGATGACCATACTGAGCAATTTCCTTTATTTGACTCTGTGATTGCTGTTGTTAGTATTTTCTCTATCGTTCGTTCTGTTATCTCCCCTGATATAACAGCATCTCCAAACAAAGTCGGCTATCAGATGCGACAAAAAACCCCACAACACCCATAGTTAGAATAAGAGTAGGCCGCAGCGCTGCTGACCGGGCAAAATGTCCCTCATAGCACACTATATGACATATGTCTGTCTTCCATTAGCCATGTTAGGTTGGACGTTAAAGCCTGGTTCATTTCATTTTATTGACTAGTGATAAACCTGTACAATGTAATGAAATCTATTCCTAATATAAACACAATAGGTATTATAAACAAACAGACAGCACTGCCACCTATATAAACAACCGATGGTCTATCATCAACTAGGCTAATATATCGTTGTTTTTTATTAATCAGAACTGTTTTGTCGATTTGAAGAATTTTTTTTATTTTTTGTATGTTTTCCTCTACCTCAAATCTATCAGAATAATTCAATACGCGTTGAAAACAAGCACAGTGGCATAGGTCGTTGGATATTCCATTTATGATCGAAGAATTTAAATCACCTGCTGTATTTTCGGTCACCGTATTCAGAGGTTGTTCATTTGGTGAAAACGTAAGCAGTCTCTGTGATGACGTGAATGATGTATGCGTAGTTCGTGACTGGTTTAACGACGTAGGCATGTTTGTTGCTGTTTCGAGTTCGGGAGTTCGTGGGTCAATTAACGTCGTATCTGTTGTTGATTCTGGTTCACTAGTTCGGGAATCATTTAACGTCGATATCACACCTGCTGTTGTTTCAGGTTCGGGAGTTCGGGATTCAGTTAACATCACATCTGTTGTTGTTTCAGGTTCGAGAGTTTGGGACGTCGCATCTGTTGTTGATCCTGGTTCGGGAGTTCGGTAATTATTTAACGTCGACGCCGCACCTGTGGTTGTTTCTGGTTCGGGAGTTCGGGAAATATTTAACGTCGATGACACATATGTTGTTGTTTCGGGTTCGGGAGTTTGGGATTCAGTTTGGGAATCATTTAACGTCGACGTCGCATCTGTAATTGTTTCTGGTTCGGGAGTTCGTAACTGGTTTAACGACGTAGACATGTTTGTTGTTTCTGGTTCGTGAATTCGGAAATCAGTTAAAGTCGTATCTGTCGTTGTTTCTGGTTCCGGAGTTTGTGACTCACTTAACGACATCGCATCTGCTGTTGTTTCTGGTTCGGGAGTTCGTGATTCAGTTAACGTCGCGGACATGTCTGTTGTTGTTTCGGGTTCGGGAGTTGTAGATATAACTTCGTCTAAAATAGATATAAATTATTTCTTAAGCAGATTTTAGTAATCGATAGACACATTAACGTAACATATTTTTTACATATTTTTATGGGACACAATCATTACATAAGCATGGCGTTTCGACAAGTGCTGTTTTGCCGTTATCAAGCATATGACATGAAAATGGTTCGTTGATTCACTGGGATTAACGCCCGTCTCCGCTGATGTGACATCACAGAGACACGTAAGAGTATCCAACGATAAACACTTTATAAATATTAAGTTAAAGCTGAGCCATTTATGTAATATAACTAATTTCTTTATGGACTAAAGCTTGCGGCTTTTATGTAATGATGCGCATTATATAATAAAGTCAATGTGTTTCATGTAATGTTCTTCATGTAATATAGTTAATGTGATACATGTAATATAGCTATTTATTTGTGTAATAAAGCTAATTTCGTTGTGTAATAGTGCTATTTGGGTTATATAGTTAATGTGTTTCATGTAATATAGTTAATGTGTTTCATGTACTATATCTAATGTGTTTTATGTAATATAGCTAATGTGTTATACAGCTGATGTGTTTTGAGTAAAAAGGATAGCCGTAATGATAATGATATTAAGTGTGTGTACTTACAATTTTCTTTATTTGACTCTGTGATTGCTGTGATTAGAGAAAGAAATGTGGTTTAATGTCAACTCGACACACACTAGGTCATTTCGGGACTAACATATGGTTTAATTCGATTGCGTGTAGGGGTCTTTAGCAGTGGGAGGAAACCGGAGTACCCAGGGAAAACCCACGACTACACCATGATGCCACTGGCTGGGCAAAATGTCCCTCATAGCACACTATATGACATATGTCTGTCTTCCATTAGCCATGTTAGGTTGGACGTTAAAGCCTGGTTCATTTCATTTTATTGACTAGTGATAAACCTGTACAATGTAATGAAATCTATTCCTAATATAAACACAATAGGTATTATAAACAAACAGACAGCACTGCCACCTATATAAACAACCGATGGTCTATCATCAACTAGGCTAATATATCGTTGTTTTTTATTAATCAGAACTGTTTTGTCGATTCGAAGAATCTTTTTTATTTTTTGTATGTTTTCCTCTACCTCAAATCTATCAGAATAATTTAATATGCGTTGAAAACATGCACAGTGGCATAGGTCGTTGGATATTCCATTTATGATCGAAGAATTTAAATCACCTGCTGTATTTTCGGTCACCGTATTCAGGGGTTGTTCATTTGGTGAAAACGTAAGCAGTCTCTGTGATGACGTGAATGGTGTATGCGTAGTTCGTGACTGGTTTAATGACGTAGACATGTTTGTTGTTTCTGGTTCGTGAATTCGGAAATCAGATAAAGTCGTATCTGTCGTTGATTCTGGTTCCGGAGTTTGTGACTCACTTAACGACATCGCATCTGCTGTTGTTTCTGGTTCCGGAGTTTGTGACTCACTTAACGACATCGCATTTGTTGTAGTTTCTGGTTCGGGAGTTGTAGATAGAACTTCGTCTAAAATAGATAAAGATTAACCATTAAGTACCCTTTAATAGTTGAGAAACATATTACCAGAACACACTATATAATCATTGGTTTTATTACATAAGCACAACGTTTCGACAAGCGTTATCTTATCGTTGGCACGAAGTTTGTTCGTTCATTCGAGGAGCATAACGTCTGCTTCTGCTGATGGTGATAGCACAGAGAAAAGTACACATTGATCCGTATATTCGCTAGGCTGCTGATAAACACTTTACAACACAAACAAGAAAAAACACAGGAATAATCCAAGCACAACACAATTGATAAGGAAACAATGATCGAGGGGGTGGAGGGTACCTAGACTGACAATTTCCATCCCAAATATGGAATAGACGTCCTTTATTTGGTCTATTAACCATATATGTCATAAACTGGCAATTCGATGGATATTTTGACAGGATTTTTGGTTAGGATTTTACCAAAATATCACTGTTTTTTTTTTACATATGTCGCCCGCTTTTATTTAACTCTAGAAAGGGTGACCCAATAGTTTTTGAAAGACTCAAGTCTTACATTAACGTCCTACTTTTCTGCATCAACGGCTATGTGGGTAATTTTGTCCTGCAAGCCATCGGCGTTTTGATCCGCTCTTTGTCGACTTCACAAACAGTCAAACGTTCCTTTACGTGCACGATAACGTGTATTCTTAAATCCGAACAAGGCCTAGCTGTCCGATCACCTCTTGTTCGTAGTTGTGGTTGCGATTCCTGGTGTGCGCATATGTTACTCGGAGATAGCCCCCCCCCCCTCACACAACCACAGGAAAAGACCATAAGACCATAAGACCATTGTGCATGCACGAAGATAATACGAAGATGGAGATTGGGGGGACATGGAGGGTTTCACGTCCTACTGTTCGGCTCCATCTGGGCTAATGAAGACGGATGGTGAACGATGGGACGTGAGCTTGTCTTAATAAGATGGAGGGTGGACTTGAGCGTTAGATCCTAAGGTCTACGTGCAAACAAATTATTGAAAGAGAATTGAACCACATGATAGTCTCAAAATGGCCTCACTCTATAATCAAGTATATTCTCATTTCATTCCATGATCGAAATAATAACGATATACAGGGGCGGGCGGATTGGGCCATCGGGCGATCCGCGGTCAGTAAAAGGGGCCGCTCCGAAACGGGAGCCCGGGCCGGTTTCCGGCCCCAATCCGCCCCTGACGATATTGCTACTGTACAATATCGTGACTGTATGTAGAACTGGATAATCGCCGATGAAACAAAAAAATTGCGTTGTTCTACTTACCACAGGATAAAATAATAAAATACCATTGCTCGTCATTATTCAAACTATAACATGTCAAAGAGAGATAACTGTTGTCATCACAGAGATAATCCATTTGTACTGTAAGGTTTAAGGAAGGTAGGTCTGTGGATGCTGGCCCCTTCTTTCCTACTATAAACTGCCAACAGTCATCGTAGATATAGACATAGGGTTGGTTATAAACTTGGTCTCTATTCATCTGTATCACGTTTAAATTGGAGTAGTAAGCTATAAAGAGATAATATAAGATGTACGATGCACTATGTACGAAATGAAATGAAATGAGGTTTAACGTCCTACTGGCATGCTACGACTGGGATAATGAAGACGGGTATACGCCATACAGTACGCTTTGAACGAAGTTTTCCTCAGCTAGCGGTACACTTACATCGAATCTCAACTGCCAAGGGATCTTTTATGTTCCGCCCGAACGACTAGAGTGGTGTCCTTATCAGGCCCTCCGTACTGGACTACTGACAAAGGGAGACCACGTCAGAAATCCCGCTGATATTTCTCGGCAAGCGCAAGGATCGAACACCGAACTCCCAGGATAGCAAGCCCAATGTGTCTGTTGCAACTCTCTCCATTATGCTATTTAACTTTTCTCCAGATCATCCGAAAATTTAATGTTAAAATGGATAAACGAGACTTTGAAAATTGCAACTCTCTTGTCACGATTTTGGAATGAAATATCGCCAGGGCAATGGCAAACTTGCGTCTAACAGCAACCCTAGAGAGCCCAGGGATAATGGTAGTATTGGAGAATGTTAAGCAAATTAATGGAAACCCCAACCATTTAAAGGAGCTAAATCGTTTTCTGATAAGATCACAACATCAATGTTGATTTAATTAAATTGACAAGTAATGTTTTTATTCGATGTCGAACACTTTGGATTATATTGAGTTAGAGACTTAGTGACTTTAAGATATGGTGTAAGATGTGGTAGTTTACAATACCGTTTAGCATATATACTTGGCGCAAATACTGGAAATCCGTAACAGAATTTGTTACTCGTAACCAAAATTTGTTAATCATTACCAAAATTTGTTAATCATTACCAAAATGTGTTAATCATTACCAAAATTTGTTAATCATTACCAACAAGTGTAAATCATTACCAAAATTTGTTAATCATTACCAACATTTGTTAATCATTATCAGAATGTGTTAATCGTTACCAAAATTTGTTAATCATTACCAAAATTTGTTAATCATTACCAAAATTTGTTAATCATTACCAAAATTTGTTAATCATTAATTAGAGAGAGAGAGAGAGAGATGGGGTTTAACGTCCACTCGACACACGCTAGGTCATTTTGGGACTAACATGGTTTCATTTTATTTCGATAAAATTGTGCGTAGGGGTCTTTAGCAGCGAGAGGAAACCGGAGTGCCCAGAGGATACCCACGAGGTTGAGCAGGCCCCCCATCTGCTCGTTTATTAGAGAGTAAGGAAGAGAGAGAAACACTTGGGTTTAATGTCTACTCCACACAAACTAGGTCATGTCGGGACTAACACGTGGTTCAATTATTAAATCAATAATTCGTTTGCGCGTGGAGTCTTTAGCACTGGGAGGAAACCCCGGGACCCCCCCCCCTTTCCCAGATTGGACATGCGACCCTACTCCTTGTCACGTACAACTGGGTAATCGAAACCACGCCAGTTGACTACAAAAATAACTCAGGACTTACGGCATTGAGGGATAGAACAATGTTCATAATCTGTGGTAGCTGATGTACTTGTAATACACCATGGTTGTGTTTGAGATCGCCCTGGATTGCGACAATAACTGTTGTAATTCCTTGTGAAGCCCTTGTAGAATGGTTCCATTCCGTTCATCTCCGATGACCATTGGATACATGGTCTGCCACTGATGGTTGTTGACCTATAACCTAGATAATCACTTCCGTCGGCTTCTCTTTTACACATACGTTCTAAAAGCAAAGAAATGAGATATGCTAATTGGTATAAGTCGGTTGGGAAGGGGGGGGGGGGGGTATTTCCGGAGTCTAAAAAAGTCAAAATGGTCGCTTTGTGTAAATGAGAATTTTAAGGAATGGGGTTTAACGTCCCACTTTTCCGTCCGGGCAGCGGCACTATGGCTTACTACCAAAGAATCTTTTACGTGTTGTAGGTCGGTTGGGAAGGGGGGGGGGGGTATTTCCGGAGTCTAAAAAAGTCAAAATGGCCGCTTTATGTAAATGAGAATTTTAAGGAATGGGGTTTGACGTCCCACTGTTCCATCCGGGCAGCGGCACTATGGCTTACTACCAAATAATCTTTTACGTGTATACATGGGTCCTCGGTTTTTGCGTTTCATCCGAAAGACTAGACAGCTATCCTTTTCAGACCCTCCGCCCTGCATCACTGATAAGGGGTAACCGAACACGCGACCTCCCGACTAGCGAGCCAGCGTCTTACCACTTACCCACCGTGGCTCCTAAATGAAATTGAATCGGGGCATTGACAAGTATTAGGATTTCAGAAACTCAATTCTCCCATGGCTTAATCGAAGCTTACTTACTACATGGTAGTATCGGACAATATTCCCAGTCAGCAGTCGAAGCATCTATATAACACCAGGGAGCCTGTCTCATGCCATTTGGGTTTCTACAATGGTTACCTACATCAATCATATTGAAATCAGGAAACTCCTCGAGGTCATGTAATGTGCCCATATCCTGCCATGGTATGCATGTTTTACCACTGGTTGTTATAGCAACACGTCCCTTATAATCACGCCCATTCGACTTCTCTAGGCATTCGAATACTGAAATATAGACATTCAAATATTGTAATATAAACATTCAAATACTGAAATATAGACATTCAAATATTGTAATATAGACATTCAAATACTGCAATGTAGACATTCAAATACTGCAATATAGACATTCAAATGCTGTAGTATTGACATTCAAATATTTAGCAGTGGGAGGAAACCGAAGTGCCCGGAGGAAACCCACGAGGTTGAGAAGGCACCCCTATCTCCTAGCCACATACGCTCACACCAGGGCTCGAAACCACAGCGCGGCACTCTAGACCACTAGGCCATCCCAACCCCCCGTAATATGTAGAAACATGCATAATATAATATACATAATATAATATATTACACATACATACATTCAACTCGAATATTACACACACGAACATTCATTATATAGAGTACTACATGCGTTTAAAAAAAAAACAAACATTTTCATGATAGTGAAAATGACAAAGTTGGTGTCATATACTGTTTTACTAACATCATTTTGGAGGCGACACAAAATATACACAGGCGAATTATAACAAAGAGAATACTATACAGTCATCTTGATATATAAAAATCAGAATTCGCTCTGGAGACCATTTTCTAGGTATTGGTGAGTACTCTGTGCTGTGGGATTTAAATCATCGATACAACATATTTAATAGAAATATACAAAGAGAATATTATGCACTTAAAGAAAATATACAAAGAGAATAATAAAGAGGCATCTTGATAATAAAAATAAATAAATGTTACTTTGAGAAATCTTGTATTTAATTTAGATCAAAGACATGCAGATTTAATAATCTTAATAGAATGTTCCGAAAGTAAATTGTAGTAAGTTAAACTTGTATTATGTAAAAGCTAAATATGTCTATTGTAGGTCTTTTTCTAGACGTTAAATATTGTGTAAACTACTAATGAGTCATTCTTTAAAGTGGTAATTTCATATTTTTGAGTTATAGTTTTAAAATATATTAAAATAGAGCCTTAAAATAGATTGTATCTATCCTACCTTGTTGAAGAATAATCCCATAATTGTCAGTTGAGAAATTAGCAAAAATGTAATTTTAAACTTCAAATTCAAATGTTTGAAGATAACTATTGCATGAGGGCAATAGAAAAACAAGGGGGTAATTGTGTTACTATTTCCGGTGTGAAATAATGCTTATGATCGTATAATAGTGAGTTGACAACATGTTGAGCAAAAGACAAAGAAATAATTATGTTTTGACTTTCGTAGAAATTCTCGCTCTAACACGACAAGACCACCATAAACTCGATTTGCCATTTGATGGGTCCAATTTTGAATAGATTTGAATCCGATCTGCTGTTCAACGGCAGTTGATGATTAACCATAACACTGGATAATCGAGACTTTGTTTATAATCATAATAACTGTAACATTGACAATCGGAACCACAGTGTTATTAAGATGAGAATTTCTCGGCTCAGGAGGAAGAACTTTGGCTGGAAATTTCAGCATATTGCCGTTACATTATCTAGCTTTAAATTATTATAACGAGAACTGTCAGCTCTTTATCTTATCTCCCAATATATACATGTATAAGAAGAGAAAAGTCATCTAGATGAATAAAACATAACTATAAGTCAGGGCACCTTTTTGTCCACATAGAAAAATGCTGTATTCTGAGATTAGATCAAAGACATATCAGATTTAATTGTCTTGAAGAAAATATACCCACTTGAAATGAAATAAAGCGAATGCTATAGCATATACAGTTATAGCCATAAATAATACGCCAGATTTCGTAAAATTCGCTCCATACACCATTTTTTCTAAAAACTGTGAGAAATGTTGTATGTGTGAGATTTAGATCAAAGGAATAACAGATTTAATTGGGTGTTAAAAGAAACTATACAAGGAGAATAATATAGTATATACAGACATCCAAATACATATATCAGGATAAGTAACATTCTCACTCGGCAGTATATTTGTTGGTATTTCGATGAACTAAATTGTTTATGTGTAACGTTAAAGAGAAAGTCCGAGGTTTAAACATTGATCTGAATATTTCGAAAATTCAACGCGGCTAATGACCTTTAATTACCCTCAAAGCGCATTTCATTCAAATCTTTACACAATCCCTTAATCACACACAGTTTAGTTGATCTAAATCATTGGTTCTCAACCTTTTCTGATAACGGCACAGGGGCGGATCCAGGATTTTCAGAAAGGGGCGGCGTGCTGCACTAAGTTGGGAGTGCGAAGCCCGACCCATGATTTTTGAGTGTAAAAAATGCCCACAGGGACTAATTTCATACTAATACTGTAAATTACGGTTTCCAACATAAACTGTTTTTGTTCTCCTTTCCCGCGAGAATATATGGAGCTAAAAATTGTTCGCCACCACACAAAATAGAGGGGGCTGCGGCACACCTTGAAACACATGAAAAAATAGCGACACACCTGGCTAAATGTATATGGAAAATAATTGCAGATTGCAAAAAAATAATAATAATAGAGGGGGAGGGGAGGGGTCATAGACAGCACACAACCATTTACACAGACTGACTTAAACTAAAACTAAATAGAGAAAAACATAACTACAAATCTAGAAGACACCAGTAAATACTCAATGGGGATCATGTGATTTTTCGCTATGCCTTAGTGTGCCGTTCAAAATTTCGCGGCGCACTTGGGAAGATCGCGTGGCACACTGGTTGAGAATCGCTGATCTAAATTGTTCCCTTAAACACGTTCTAAAACAATAATTGAAGGCCACCGAAAAAGCTTCAATTTTTTTTTAAATAATGCAAGGAATTATGTCAACATATCTTTTGCATAAGTATAACACGAGCTCGAATGTCATTGTTACCTTCCACAGGTAAATTTCAACATTAGCGATTCCCGCCGTTCTCCACGAGTAGCTGTAACTTTCCGCTAATAAATATGCTGTTCATAAATATTTGCTTTATTCAAAAATAATATGAAACCTTTACGGAGATCTTTAAGTTTGTGTACTGTTAAAACGGTACATACCTTCAGCTCGACTAAATATTCGTCTACCCCATACCGTTATATCACATATCTCAACATTGTCATTATTCACAATAAAAATACCGAGTTGTTCATCAATAGGTTGTTGTTGACAATAGAAAGTTCGGACGGTGCTCTTATTGTGATCATCGCCATCAGAGAAGCATTCCTTACTAACACTGTTCTTGAACACCAGTACATGTACTCCAGGCCAGTCGTCTGGCCCTATTATTAATAGAAAAAAGTCAACGAAAGAAATATTATATCCAAGTATTCCAGGCCAGGACTGTGGTCCTATTATTAACAGAAATTAGCCAATGAAAGAAATATATGCGTGGATAATGCTGGGTTCCCACTATCGTAGTTTTAATTAAGGGGTAATCTTAATTAAGGGGTAATCGTGGTGATCCTATCCGTATTGCGATCGGCCGTAGCTATCGTGTTGATCGTATCGAAGCGTATCCGAATGTATCTCCATCTACCAGATTGAGAACTCATTGGTTTAAACAGAGCTTTAGGATTAAGAAACAAGCAAAACTGCTTATATAAACTAGATCATTTCGGGACTAACGCATGGTTCAAACTTATTTCAGTAATTCGCCTGTGCGTAGAGGTCTTTAGCAGTGGGGGGAAACCGGAAGACCTGGAGAAAACCCACGAGGTTGGACAGGCGACCCGACTCCTTGTCACGTACATCCGAGGAATCCACACAATGCCATTTGATTCAATGACAGACCTTATGATACAGCGCGCACGTGCCAACCAGTTCGCTATCCAACCCCGCATACTTTCTAGAGGACACAACAGTAAGTTAAAGATAACATTCATGACATCACTGGTGGAACCTGAACTAGCAGTTACCAGCTGAACAGGTAGAATCGCGAATCACGGAAAGTTTGGATTATTAGACTGGACAGTTGTTGTAGTAGCACTGACAATTGTTCTGTCAAATAATATTTTTTTTTTATTTTTCTGGGCAATTTTATGGCCAAATTAAAAAGGCCGCTATGGGCAACAAAATCATCCCAACCAACACATAGAACAGTAAGGGGGATTACCTGGTTAAGTGGGTAATATACTGGCTCGCTAGCCTGGAGGTCGCGTGTTTGAAGCCTGCGTTGGCCTAGAAAGTTCATCTCGACTTTCCGGCATGATTCCCCTTGTCAGTGATGCAGAACGGAGGGCCTGACAAGGACAGCTGCCTAGTCGTTCCGATGGGATGACAAACCGGGGTCCTGTGTACACATTGGCGTGTACGTAAAAGATTCCTTGGCAGTTGGAATTGGATATAAGAGTAGGCCATAGTGCCGCTGCCCGGGAAAAAAATCCCTCATAGCAAACTGTATGACGTATGCCCGCCTTCCATTTGCCCAGGTTAGGCGCAGAAGTGTAGGACGTTAAAACCCATTTTATCGACCTACATATATGATACAGCCACAAGAGAAATGTACTCCAGATGTCGCATTATTTAAAGTGTTTGAACGACTTATATCCAGTTGGTCTTAACATGCCATCGGTATGCATTAAAAAGTCCAAGGTCGAACATCTGGTTGATTCTGCTCTCTAACGAACAATCAATGTTTTTGGATTGCGGGTAAATGTGCAGGATAAAAAAACAAACTTAATATTTCGCCTACATCTTCATTGTGATGTAATGTTTCTGCGTGTTGCAATTACTATCTTTAGTTACATGAATTTGTATAGCCAAATGAGGTGTGTGACATCTTTAGATAACAAGAAGTAGAATGGACGGTACCCTCTCTTTCTCTCCCTCTTTCTCTCTCTCTCAGGAGGTTGGGTTACCGAATGGTTAGCATGTGCACGATGTATCATACAGCCTATCATTGAGTCAACTGGCGTGGTTTCGTGACAAGGAATAGCTGTTCCATAACAGTGATATGTGTCAGTCAAACAGTCAGTAATATCAAAGTTATGTACCTAAATGCATTTCACGGGGCTCAACAGCAATTACATATTTTAGAACCGATTAGATGTGTCCAACATTAGCCACTAGATGTAGCTAATTATATATCAAGGGGTCCCATAGCGGTTCCATATCTCAGTGGAATCTGTCAGATGTGCCCAGTACTTACCCTGTATTGTAACTGAGTGTATTTCTAGCGGTTCCATGACTGTAACAGTTGTATTTTGTCGGGTGCATGTTCCCAAATTTTGGTTGGTGGTACCAGGATAAATCATAGAAGTTGAGATATTCGCTACGTATCCATCTAATTTAAAATAATAAAAATATGTACTACAATTAGTGATCAAAATACACAAATAGAATTACACACGTTAATTGGGACACAACTTGACAAAAGTAAAGAAAAGAACAGATTAATATTATTCGTCCAAAGCCTACGTGTAAGCTATACTAACTCCCAAGATAATTAAAATAGCAAGCACTGTGCTTGAGGCTTTCTCGTTAGTCCCTACTTCCTCCACTTATGGGGGGATGGTCTAGTGGTCTAGGGTGCCGCGCTTCGACCTCTAGCTGGCCGGTCACCTCTGGCTTGATCCCTGGTGTGAGCGCATGTGGCATGGAGATAACGGCGCCTTCTCAACTTCCTGAATTTCCTTCGGGCACTCCGGTTTCCTCCCACTGCTAAAATCCCCTACGCGCAAGCAAATTATTGAAATAAAATTGAACCATATGTTATTCCCGAAATGACATAGTTTGTGTCGAGTGGACCTTAAACCCCATTTCTTTCCGGTCCTACGCCATAGAGTGTGCAATGAGGGAAATTTAGCCCGGACCGTGGTGCCAAGGTCTACTCTTATATAGAATTCCAGCAGCCATTGATCTTTTACGTGCACGCCAATGTGTACATGGGTGTTTGGACTCATCCGGACGACCAGATTTTCCTTGTCAGGCCCCCCATCCAACATCACTGACAAGGGGGAAACTACGGCGGAAAATCCTTAGTTACTTTCTCGTCTGAGCTTGCTCATGGGCCCCTGTCCTCTTACACTTCCTAGTTTAAGTGATGATTTGCATATATATATATACATAAAATAGAATAAATAAAACCCACTACGGGTATCGTCAGGCCTGACGACGACCCCCGTAGTGGGTGAAAGTGCTAGCTAAGATGAAATTATAATTTTTTTCTTTCTAGAAACTTCATATTTATATATATATATATATATATATATGTATATATATATTGAATCAGATGCTACCTTGTTACAAAGCCCCAAAACATGCTATGGCGTGGTGTAGAATGATACGAAATAGGGATAGGTGCATGTTCCTGAAGCAACGGTATACTAGTTTTATAACTATTATCCGTTGCTTTCACGGCCCACTATTCTTGTCACTAATTTTGCTTGGTAGAAGGGATATTCCAGTAGCCATTGAGATTCCTTGAAACAAAGTTTTCCGCGAAATATTCGAATAACCAGACGCTTGATCTCCAGTAGAAATCCCTATTTATGTTAATCGAGTCTCAAAGGTGACAAAGGTTGTCAACATTCCATCATGGCCGATCGTGCATTCGCTTTGCGTAGAATCTATGGAGGTCGCCATTTTTAAATCACTGCCGTTACTCCATATGTTACGAGGTAGCTAATTGGACAAATCGAATAGTGACGTAGGTTCCGCAAAGGGAGGTTATTACCCATAAGTGACGAGAATATGGTGCTGCGTAAGCAACGGATAATAGTTATAAAACTAGTATACCGTTGCTTCGGGCACATGGGATAGGTGAGACGAACACACTATTTAAAGTGTATTTATATAGAATACGGCATGTAAATGAGGCCAACACAAAGTTAGCAATATGTAGAGGAGTGTAACTATACAAACATTTACCCACCATAACATACTGTGCGTACATTCGACCACCAATTATTCTCTTTGCATTTGCCCGCAGTAAATCCAGCTACCATCACGAAACCTGGAGCACAGGAAACTTTTGACTTATCCAAATATTTGGTAGCCTTAACATCTACCATACTACCGTATATTAAATGGTGACGCTCACAATTAACTGAAAATAATTAGTAAATCGTCCCAAGAAATGATAGCATCATGTACGTGGCTGTGTATTATTTATGGAAAGGGTTTATTTAATCTTTTTAGAATATTATTGAATCGACAATTATTTACGTTGTGCCATCCGGGTGACCTGTCTGCGTTCGTTGATGGAACTTTATTCTTTGGATCAAGATAAATTATTGGTCACAAATCCACCACTTTTATGATCTCTACCAAATCACAGTCGTGCTCTATGGATTAAAAATACGAACGCCCCACCATTGTTCTTACATCAATTACTAATTCTGTGCTAATTAGCCAAGATTGTTCCCTAAATTGGCCAGCTATACACAATCAGTTAGTGTCGCTACATTCCATTGTATAGTTTTATAAACTGTACAAATAAGGGTGTGTTTTGATAAAAGATGGATCATTTTAATATTAAAAATGATCTATTTTCGTAACACACTATTTATAGACAACAATTTCTGAATTATTTGCATGAAACCTTTCGGTGATTTATGTTAATTAATGGTGTGTTTTGGTAAAAGATAAGTCATTTTAACATACATTATAATACTTCCATTTCATTGCTCAAGCACAACCCTTTGACGTCACAATATTGAGAGTAAGTGTCCAGTTTACTACTACTTCCGTAACACAGTAACAACTATTTGCGGATAGCAATTACTGATTTATCAACATTTATCAACATCGATGATGATACTATCGCCGAAACGTTGCGTGTTAATAAACCAGTAATTGCTATCCATAAATAGTGTTAGTGTGTTACTGTACAATTACATGCCACTTAAAGAAATAAAAATAAAACCAAGTACGAACAATCCAAACCATAAGTCAAAATTCGAAGTCCTAAAAAACGGTCGAGGAAAAATAGCGTAATCAGCAAATGGACTGTACAAAATACACGACAAACAGTGGTAACAGCAACAGGTGTCTAGAAGAGCAATATATATTTTCGTAGCGTAACATGATATCCTATCTAATATAACATATTTACGAACACCTGTTACCACTGTTTGTCTTGTGTTTTCTACACGATGAGCAGTCCATTTGCTGATTACACTATTTTGCTTAATAACGTTTTGGGGACTTCGAGTGTTGTGTCTAATGGTTTGGATTGTTCATACTTGGTTTTATTTTATTTACGAACTTGTTGGCAATTTTATTGTCAGATATGGAATTCGGCATTTTTTTTTAATTTGGAGGGTATTTGGGTTTTTTGAAAATATTCTTGGTTATTGGTCCCTGTGTTGTGAACAGTATCGTTTACACGTTGGGGTGTAAGTAAAAGTACACTTGATAGTTGATACCCTAAAACGGAGTAGAACGTAACGTCGTTGTCAGGGCAAAATGTCCTTCATGTCACACGGCATGCCGTTTGCCTGACTGAATTAGACCAGAGAGAAGAACAGAAGGAAGTCAAACTTCCATTACACCCCTTGACGTCACAAAACTGCCAGTAAATGCCATTTTAAAACTGTCGACACCACTGACTTTGGACAGCGTTTGTCTTCTACACTTACCTTCTCTAATGCGACCGTAAAGTTCGACTTCACACAGCTTGAGAGGTGAAGGTGAAGAGTAGGTGGCAGTTATTATAAGGTATTTGCCGTAGGTGTTGGAAGAACAATTAAGATTCATCCATTCCGTATTCAAATTACTACTTATTGATGCACAATATTGACCCTTTTTCAGCTCCTGTTCCTTTTTGATTAAACCATCCACCCTTATACTGTTTAAGCCACCTGAAATGATATTTAAAAGTTACTTGGGAGATAAAACGCTTCCTGTTTCGTATGTAGAGGAAGTCTATTATCCATTTTACTAGGCCTGAATCATTAGAACACGAAACGCGGTAGCGCCGAGTTGTTCTAATAGATAATTCAAGCGAGATATTTAGTAATATTTTGACATAGTATCAGTGCGATAGCACGAGGCCAATATTTGTATATTACGCAATGTCTTGCACGAGAACATTGATCAAGTAGTATAAATAATGTACGCCCGGTACAGTGCCCTTGCCATTATTTCAAATAATGGTAAGTCAACATCAAAGGATGGCGTCACATCTGTATTTTAAAGAAAGCAAATACAACTCGAAAGTCTATATACATATACGTTAAATTTAAAATCAGTGAAAAAACAAGAGTGTTAGCAGGGGTAATGAATTAAAGAATGGATATTGGACAACCAATGCCAATTGATGAGAGATCATATACTACCAAAACCTGGCTTATCTTTCAAACAGATTTGTTTCTGAAATGGACAGAAATCCTTACAAGGACAGCTTTCTAGTCATTCATGTGGTCAACACAGTGATCGAACACCGCGGCCTGACATAAGACTTTAAATGCAGTGGCGGATCCAGGATTTTTTTGAGGGGGGGGGGGGGTGACAACCCCATGTTTTGTCTCGCCGACCGCGGTTTACGAAGCTAATTTCTGCCGCTAGTAACATATACTGATTGTGTGTCTGATAAGCTGCGTACCGTGTGCTATATAATATACACACGACCATGCGTGCATGTCCCGGTGGAAGCTTGTAGGACCCGGGATTCCTATACACCGGTGGGGAGGGGGGTGACTAGTCACCCTAGTCACCACCCCCACTGGATCCGCCCCTGAAATGCTTACCCGTATCCGCCATTAGGATGTTAACTCTATGTATATCGACGAAATAGTCTCTGCCAAGCTCAACTATCCAAAATGGCGACACTGAATAAGTTGTTGATGTGCATGAAGTTGGATCTGTATCACTTGGTCTAACCTCAGAAACATTATCTGATGTGCTGGCTTCGTGGCCGATTAAGTTTATTGGCTCGTTTTCTAAAAACAAAAGAAAGGTAAATCATCCAAATTTAAAAATATTAAACAAAACAATGCTATCACAATATCAACTACTGTTTATTTTAAACATACATTATGCAAGAGCTAAATCTGCCTATTGCATTGCAACTAAGATTGTTGTGGTGAACGTAAACAGTCTTACTTTAGGCATGAAATTTTATCTAAATTAATAATTAGATATTAATTAACTTATCCAAACCATAATCAATTATCGATGTCATTGCTAGCCTGTGATATTTATTGGATTTGAATACGTTTTGTTACGGATGATTGAACAATAAAGTGGATAATCGAGACATTGTTTTTTTTATCGCACTGACTTTAGTAATGACGATCGAGGCTAGGTTCAGAGTGAAGCATTTTGACTGACATTTTCAGTATATTCTCTTTACGACTAGTCGTTAAGAGAGAAAGCTGAGGGGTTTAGACTTGATGTGTACATTGCATTAAAATTATCATCAAGAATATGGATTTAAATTAGTAGTCTTCTTATTATGTTAATAATTTATTCAAGCGTACGTTTTTTTGTCATTTGTAAGCCATATTTTTCAATCTAAAAAAATATTTCAACATTGAATTTCAGTGGTCTCTGATTAAGTCTTGTAGATACATAATTTCACATTTATAATTATTGGGGATGTAGTTTTAGAAATTTATTAAGGCGAAATGCGTGGTGAAGTACCAATCCATATATACCAGGCTTACACGTGTTTAGTGGGATTTAAATACCGATACCGTCTCTCGCCTTCCAAGCGAAATAAAAACATGTGAAACAAATAATGAATGTTTAGCTCTCTTATCCCACAGATAGGCCTACCATCTGTAATCCAACCCCGAGTTCACAAAGCATTCTCAGACTGATGTTAAGAATTTACTCAAAACCGTTTGCCTTATTTTAACTGCAATATAGCTCTTTATGAAACTTTGTTTTAATGTATCAAATACATCAATAAGAAGCTTTGTGCAAAGTTTTGTGTTTCTGGATGGATCAAAGATATTTCTCATACACACTGATTGAACTTTAAGTCAGAGAACGCGGGACCTAGTTTTAGAATTTATTGAGATGAGTTGTGTTGGATTTGAAGGGACGAGTCGTGATATACCCACCGCTGCACCTGTACTGTAATTTTGACCAACTTCCAAACCAGTTCTGACAGCTTCCAGTATAATCTTCTATAGGGTCTTCTTGGGTGTAGTTTGACCAACAAGTATAGTTTACTTCCGATTTCCAGCTTGTTGTATTATAATCTTTCGTCGCCCCCATGACATCTCTCGGTTCACCACATTCCACTTTAAAGTAAAAGTAGAGTATAAAGAAACACCTGTTATGAAATGAAATGAAATGGGGTTTAGCGTTTATCATTTTTCTGCACCGATGATGGGCGGACTGGGCATGTGTATGTGGACTGGTTGGGCTCCTGAAAAAAAATAAAACCAAGTACGAACCATCCAAATCATTAGTCAAAATTCGAAGTCCTAAAAAACGGTTGAGGTAAAATAGTGTAATCAGCAAATGGATTGTTCACCGTGTACAAAATACACGACAAACAGTGGTAACAGGTGTCCGGAAGAGTAAGCTTACCCTGCCTGGCGCCACACCCGCCATAGTTGCATCCAAACTATTAGACGAAATCTCAATAAAATAGCATGTATGTAAAATGAACATGATGAACCGTGTTAACGATGTAGTAGACAGGCATAATTAGAGAGATAATATACGAATCAATTAAATATATCTTGAATAACAGCCGAGAGAGACATGTTATATTTACCAATCAAGTCAATATGACGACCATAAAACTTTTTAAAGGTTTTAATGAGTCTAGTGCGCAAGTATCCTGAAGATGTACCGACTGGGCTCCTGAAGATGTACCGACTGGGCTCCTGAAGATGGACCGACTGAGCTCCTGAAGATGGACCGACTGGGCTCATGAAGATGGACCTACCCGTGACATGAACATGGATTGACTGGACTCATGCAGGGATCGAACACTGGTGCGCCAACGTCTTACCATATTAGCCACCGTGGCCCCCTGATCAAAAAGAGTCTTAAAAATAAAATTGCTACGCATAAAATATGTTAGTTTGACTGTGAGAACATGAAAGTGATTATTTAATGTAACTCTCATGAATTTCTCGTATTAAATATTATTAGATTGACTTTTGTGTACAAATAGTGGTTTAAAACGTCATAAAATGAGAGAGACGGGGAGAGAAATGTGCTTTAACCTTCACTCGACACAAACTAGGTCATTTTGGGACCAACATATGGTTTCAATTATATATCAATAATTCGCTCGCGCAGTAGGTGGAAACCGGAGTGCCCGGAGGAAATCCACGAGGTTGAAGGCGCCCCGGCAAGCTAGAGGTCGAAGCGCGGCACTCGAGACCACTCGGTCATCCCAACCACCCACGTCATAAAATACTCACATGCACAGACCGGGGGTAAACCATCGTAACTTCCATTATATCTACAGTAACGGGTTAAATTTCCACTGCGGTGGATATATCCACTGTAACATATATATGTTACATTGCTTCTCGTTACGTTGCTTGTCAGATATCTGTAGGCATTGGTAACCGGTGGAGGTTCATTACAATCACACCCTACTCCACTAACATACAACCCTTTAATGATAATAATAATAATAATAACAATAATAACAAATGCACTACTACTACTACCACTCCCACTACCACTACTACTGTTAATAATAATAATACATTTTAATTCATTTCGAGAACAAAATCTGTCAGAATGTGTGAAAAATGTATTAATTATGAAAAAAAAACATATAACCCTTTAACGATAATAATAATAATAACAGATGCAATAATAATAATACATGTAATAATAATAATAATAACAATAATAATGCATGTAACAACAACATTAACAAAGATAATGATAATAATAATTAAGTGAAAGTATAAACTAGTGCAAAATAAATATTTTAATTCATTTCGAGAACAAAATCTGCCAGAATGTGTGAGAACTGTATTAATTATGACAAAAAGATGTTAATATTTACCAATAATGATGAAACACGCAAAACAAAGCTGCTGTAATGCATGCATTGTGATCATCGCATGAACTGAAATATATATTTTAAAAATATATAAGGGTTCCATTTACAAAGGTGATAATACAAAAACTATATACCAAAAATAGCACGATCTAAGTCCCATTTTTGTTGTTTCGCATAAAACGCAAAATAAGCTTTTGGAATTGGTAGAAAAAGAACAACGAGTGGGTTTACTTACAACTTCAAAATGATGTTTAACACGAACCATAATTACCAGTGCAACTGACTAGAACCTTTCAGCCAAATTAAGGTTAAATATAGGGTACGATTGAGAGAGAGAGAGAGAGAGAGAGAGAGAGAGAGAACGGGTTTAACGTCCACTCGACACAAACTAGGTCCTTGCGGGACTAACATATGGTTTCTTATTTATTTCATTATTTCGCTTGTGCGTAGGTGTCTTTAGCAGTGGGAGGAAACCGGAGATCTCGGAGGTAACCCACGAGGTTGAGAAGGTGCCCATATCGTCATGCCACATACGCTCACACCAGCGAGAAAAACCGCAGCCGCAAGCCAGAGGTGACCGACCAGCTAGAGGTACGGAAAGATTATATAAGAGGTATGCCGACACAAACTGATTACAATACTGGTTTAATGATTAACATTTGAACATTTTAAAGTACTTTTGATGTGTTGGAATTGGTAAAGCTTGCCTGAATATTTCTAGAAGTTGTGCTCTTTTTGCATTATATTGTAGTAAAATATATTTGGCAAATTATTAGATTTACATATTTGTACTTAAATCAAGTTGGCAAATGCGTGGCATATTGTTACATAAAAAAGAGTCATAATGTGGTAAACATTCATTTCTAGGTTGATAACATATATCTTGTGGGTAATTTCTCCAGTATATTTCCATTAACCATTTGTCCTTATATAACTATATCTGACCTATATGTTTATATGTATATATATATGTATGTATTTGAACTTGGTTATAATTACTAAAATCGTAGAACTTACCTCTAAATAATTATATATTGTATTGAACGAAATTATACAGCTTACCTTGGAATATACAGCAATTCATATATTATGTTAAACTCTAATAACCATATCTAAACTATGTATGTTGAACTCGGTTATAATCATTAAAATTGTATAACTTACCTCTAAATAGCGCACAGTCTTTATAGACTACTATACACTATTTAAATTTAACCTAAAATACCACACAGTATATTTTATTATATTATATCTGAACTTTCTATTAGTTACTAGAATATTACAACTTACCTTAAATTATCTTAATAGCTTACAGTCTTTATAGACTACTAAAAACTATTTTGAACTTAACCTAAAATACCACACAGTATACGTTATTATATTATATCTGAACATGGTATTAGTTACTAGAATATTACAACTTACCTTAAGTTATCTTAATAGCTTACAGTCTTTATAGACTACTAAAAACTATTTTGAACTTAACCTAAAATACCACACAGTATACGTTATTATATTATATCTGAACTTTGTGTTAGTTACTAGAATATTACAACTTACCTTAAAGAGCCCATCCCGATAACTTTTTGGGGAATATAACTGCTTACTTTTGTGTTAAAATCCCTTAAAAACCATCACCTAAGGCCGACCAACTAACATGATAATTGTGATACGCTTGCAAATGGCTTAAACCTGACAGTCTTCATCTGGAAATGGAGACCGTTGTATTATACAGTATCTGGATAAAACCAGACTTTTTTCCATAAAAATAATATGTAGGTGAAATTTACCCTTTGTTATCAAGCAAGTACAGTACATGGGTCATTCACTGTATAGACCTATCAAGAAACGGGAATCGATTATCAGGTCACCCAATCTTAAAAGGGTTACGTGTCCGGATAAGCAGTGTCGACGTTTACGTCCAAGCGACTCAATATTTTGAGCTGAAATTTTAAGACAAGGTAAATACACCATGCCACTATATTTTGGTCCATAAATTTCATAAATACTCGGACTTTAATTTCTGAGACTCTGTTCTTATCGGGAGGGTCCCTTTTAATTATCATATTGAGTACTTATTCCGTTTCAAATATGTTTTTAGCAAGTGGAAATATATAGATTATGGATTATTTGAACATATTGAACTTACCTGTACTTAACATTAAATGGTCAAAATTTTAATACACCCTATTCTTGGTTGTCAATTCATATGTAAAAGATGAACAATCCACAAACACTGATTTACCCCCAATTGTCAACAATGGAGCAACGGCGTTTTCTGACCTTGAAAAAGGCTAACACTCTTAACAAATTCTTTATCCAACTACCACAGCTCGACACAGCCAATGCACATCTTTCTTAAGCAAGATCCATCTTCACTGTGCAATATTAAGCTAATACCACATGAGGAAAAAGACACGCTTCTATCTAGTGATGTTTCTAAAATCAATGGAAAACTTTTGAAGTCGATTGTTTTTGAAATTTCCGTACCACTTTTTAATTCATTTAACATGCCTTTGTCGTCTAAATTTGGAAATGGCGAATGTAATAGCTATGTTTTGTTTTTTAAAAAAAGGTGACCCAGCGAGGTGTGGCAATTAAAGACCTGTTTCCCTTCTGAGTATAGTCGCTAAAAGTTTTGAAAAATGTGTATATAAGCATGTTTTTAACTACTTTCGGGAACACTCCGTTATAACTAATCTGCAAAGCGGTTTTCTGCACGGCGAATCAACGACTAATTGACCTGACAAATTTCTTTTGTCAAGCTACTGATGAAGGCCAGTACATCAAGGCAGTGGTCTGTGATATCAGCAAGGCTTTTGACAGGGTCTGACACGAAGGACTCTGCCATAAGCTTGGGCGGTGGGGATTAGAGGAGGTCTATTCGAACGGTTCAGAAGTTATTTAACCAATAGAAGCCAATCCGTGATTGTCAGTGATACCCCGTCCTCTCCCTTGACCGTCGCTGCTGGTATTCCACGGGGCTCTGTGCTCGGACCGCTCCTGTGCTTTATATATATAAATGATATTGTTGAAAACCGTAATTCTAATGTTAGATTATTTGCAGATGATACCAGTTTGTACTTGAGAATCCATGACCCAACTGCATGCGCGGCTGTCCTAAATGAAGATTTAGGTAAGATTAATACCTTAGCAAAAACTTGACTGGTCTCCTTCAACCCACACCAAACTGAAACATGGATAGTGTCTACTAAAAAGGACCCTGTATTGCCAATACTTTCATAAGATAGCACTGCAATAAAGGAAGTATTCGAGCACAAACATTTGGGATTGACATTTCAAAATGACTGTAAATTCGATAGACGTATCGACAATATCTTGACGAAAAAGTCTAGGCTTGTAAGTACAGATTAAATAGAAATTCTTTGAAAACATTGTACATATCCTATATTCTTCCGCTTTTCGACTATTGTGGTGCCATATGGAATGGGTGCACCGACGAACTTACTAATAAACTAGAATCATTGCAACTTGATGCACTCCGGACTATGTGGTGCTGTTAGGGGGCGTCACAAACTTATACTCTTTTACAAAATTATGAATCATCTCACACCACCATATCTTCACGAATTACAATTATTACCGGAAAAGCCTTATAACCTTCGTAAAAAAAAATCTAATTTATCAGCGTACTTTTGCAGAACATCTTTATTTTCGAAATCATGCATACCATCTATGATTAAGGAAAGGAACAGACTTTCTGAATTTATAAAATCCCCCCTCTCTCTATCAGTATCTTTAAAATATTGAAACAAGTCTCCATCATATTTTAGATCAAGAAAAAGGAAATAATCAGATTTTACATTGTCGACTTAGCCTTTCCTGTAGTGACTTAAATGGTCATAAGTTCTTAAGACACATTTCAGACAGCCCTGTATGCGCTTGCAGTCATGATTTCGAAGATGCGGAGCGTTACCTTTTAACCTGTCCTCTACATTCCGATACACGTAAACTTTATATTTTCATCTCACCCCAAAACCTAATTTCAATACAGACATTATTAAATGGAAATAACGATATTATTACTTCAAATATGAACTTTCAAGTCCATAGATTTCTAGACATCTCCGGAAGGTTCAATTAAAATTTTTATCCAATAGTTTAAAATATGAATATGGCAAACCTGAAATTGTAATATATGTACATAGCCATTTTTTGTTTATTTTATATGTTACACTATTCAGATAGATTTTATCGTAATTTGGTTATATAGTCTTTTTGTATATATGGCCTGTTATATAGGAGAGAGGTATATAGGCCTAGTCTGTTCCTCAATCCTTTTCTGAGAATAAATTATTGTTTATAAAAAAAAGGGTGTGTTTGAACGTGTTTTGGCTTAATTAACCAACCTCTCTATCATTTACATGATATTTGACCAATTAGATAATTGTAGGAGGTCTAAAACACAAAGCTACAAAACTACCATAGGGTTTGAGAATGACTTTATTACTGTAATCTATACTATGCATGTATTTGTGTATCCCGCTATGATATATAAAATGTAAAACGAATTGTTGCATTGTTATTCTTGGTAATACAAACGTCTGAACAACTGAGATATATATAAGAAGAAGTAAATACACAACGTGAAGAAAAATACAAAAACTATCGCAAGGCTATTAAGTAATATAGTAAAAAAAAAGGGTGCGTGGGTCATACGTAGGATGCAGCGACCGGTTTGTGTAGTTCCGCTCCCACGTCTGACAAAAGACCCTTGGTGGTACAAAACCTCGTTTGGATGTGAGAATGTAACCATACCTCTAGATGTCATTTGATGGCATTCATCGATATAAAACCATAGCATCTGACACCGTTTTCGCACTGTCTAAAACTTTAAGATGATTTACTATATTTAAAACTTTGCTATTGGTGAATATATAGAGGATATTTGTCGTTTTAGAGTGAATAACATATTTTATTTCATCGAGAAGCAAGAAAACTTATATTTTCACGAATGCGTAGCATGAGTGAAAATATAAACGTTTTCTTGGTTAGAGATGAAATAAAATATGTTATTCACTCTAAAACGACATATATTCACGACAAAACGACAAATTTATTTTATGATTTTACAATCATTTTAGGTAAAACAACATGGACTACTTTGCTAGCCAGTGAAATAACACCTTTATTTCACTGATGAAACGCGGTATTCCACTACTGATCATAAAATAAACTGTAAGATATTCATACCTTAAAACACAACACAAGATATATATGTACATACATACATATCACGTTATCAAGATAATGATAAATATCATATCCTTGTTCTTTGTTGTTTATAACAATCAACCATAATGACAATAACAAGGCGGGCTAATGGAGACGGGCATATGCCATACAGTGTACTATGAGGCCTTAGGGGATCTTTAATGTGCATTCTAATGTGTAATCTGGACCTCGGTGTTTCACCCAAACGAACGACCAGACAGTTGTCCTTGCCAGGTTCTCCACCCTGCATCATTGAAAAGGAGAACCCACGCCGGAAACTTTGGATGAACTTACTCGGCGAATGCATGGATCAAATACCTGACCTCCAAGCTAGCGAGCCAACATCTTTTACCCACTTAACCACCGTGGTCCCCATTAATAATAAGCCAAATAATAATAAATAATTGGTACTTGAGTAGTAACAATAAATGATATAACTTAATAATCCCGGTGAACGTTTCAACTTACCACGATTCTTTCTTTTTGGTCACTATCAGCTTAAATGTATAATCTGGTATTAACAGCTATATCAAGACATTTCCAATGAATATGTTATACCTACCACGACGCTCTTTGTCTCTCAGAACTTGGCTGTTGTGTGCTATGCATTTATAGGTTCTTGCGGTGCGATGATAATCTATAAATATCGCACAGATTTAAAGAGTCGAACAAATCGAAATAAAATAAGATTCGAGTTGTATGAAAACAATTACTTTATTTCCCATCATTACTATATTCCCTTGTCGTTCTTCAAGTACAACACGCTCACTCAGTGCAATCGGCATTTATAGAATTTGAATAATTAATATCAGTCGTGATTTCTAGTTGATCATTCAAACGTTGAAATGCTGACATCATTAATAATTCAATTGATCAGTGGCCTGTTTATTGTTCGTGGGGAAGTCAATATGGTTCGTTTAGTTTCAAGTCTTTGATCTTCACTAGGGTGTTTGCTAAAAACAAAAAATGACTCTCCAAAAGAAATGAAGTGGAAATGGGGTTTAAAGTTTGACTGTTCTGCATCATCAGGGCTAATGAAGACGGGCATACGTCATAATATGTCAAAAGGTCATCTTATCTATGTGCCAATGCGTAAATTGGCCCAGCCGGGCCTATATTGTAAAGCGCTAGATTTTTTAAAAGAGACAAATTTTTATCGAAAATTTTAATTGTAAATATCCGAATATTTTCTTTCATGTTTTAAATATATATACATAAAGTTTGTGATATTTATTTTTAGCTGATGTTTACTGTGATATTTGTTTTTATTTATGTATATATAGATAATGTGATTATTTGTTTCTAGTTTGTCTCGTAACATCATCATATGTTTGGCGCAATATAGCCCGGTTGGAGCGGATGTGCCATTAAACAACATTTCATTCATTCATTCCAATGCGTAAATTGGACCTTTGTTTTTGTCCCATCCGAACGACCAAGCGTTGTCCCTTGCCAGTCTGCATTATGCTGCATAGATGTCTTGGTAACACACTTTTCCTAAATCACAGGTGTATGCGTGTATGAAAAGTTTGATATTTTAGCGAAAATGCAAATAATAAGAGAAAGAGAGAAATGAGAGAAATGGGGTTTAACGTCCACTCAACACAACTAGGTCATTTCGGGACTAACATATGGTTTAATTTTATTTCAATAATTCGCTTGCGCGTAGGGTTTTTTAACAGTGGGGGGAAACCTGAGTGCCCGGAGGAAACCCACGAGGTTGAGAAGGCGCCCCTATCTCCATGCCACATACGCTCACACCAGGGCTCGAAACCACAGCCGAAAGCCAGACGTGACCGGCCAGCTATAGGTCGAAGCGTGGCACTCTAGACCACTAGGCCATCCCAACCGAATTCATTGACGCACCGATTGAGAGTGCAACAATTTCAACCAAATGTAGCGCGAGGTTCAAGGGTTTACTGGAGAGAGAGATATAGTGAGAGAGGTGGGGCGAGACAGAGAGGGTGAGAGAGAGAAGAGAGAGAGAGGGGGGGGGGCGGCGACAATGCTTCGAACGTTCAAATATCGAACAAATAAACAAGCATTACGCGAGATCCTATTGTAATAAAGTCAAGTTAAACAAAATTTTGAACCAAAAAAACGAAATGGGATCTGTGTTTTATTCATTTTGTACTATGACGACTTGAATTCCAACCATCCAATCTGACTGTTGCAGCTAAATTTACAAATGATTATCGATGCCCGAAAAATGTCGTACAAAAGTAGAGTTGCTCTAGACAAAATTGTTTAATCCACAGTCAATTCAGTACAATGCGTGGTATGAAGTCAAAAGAAAAGTTAAATTAATGTTTTATTAGGTATCAGGCATTATACTTTGCCAACTAGACGAAATCATAATTCAGATTGCCCTATCTCGTCCTGTGTACAATCGTATACTACCCGAAATAATAGAAATAGGGCTAAACTCCTATGAGTTCTCCTTCGACTGTTCAAATTAAGTCGAGCATACCACATACAGTGTGCTATGAAGGTCATTATGCACGGGCAGTGGGACTACGCCCTACTCTTATATCGAATTTCAACTACCAAGGGATCTTTCCGTAAATGCCAATGTGTACACGGAACCTTGGTGTTTGTTTCCAATTGGAACGATTGGGAAACTGTTCTTGTCAGGCCCTCCGTCCTGCAACACTGACAATTGGGGAACCACGCCGCAAAATCTCAATGAATTCGATCGAAAATTGAAGGGATCTAGCACGCGACCTCTTAGCTAACAAACCAGCGTCTTACCACTTATCCAACGAGACTCCTGTTTGCTACGCAAATGAGGTCACCATTCTGTTTTATCAATGCAGGACACATAAACTCCTTATGGATTCTTACAGTAGATAATAGTTATTTCGACATGCGTTTGTTGCTCCATATAAAAGTAGGGCATTTATTGCTCTATACAACGAGATAAAGAAAGTAGAGCATTTCATCGGATTGTTAAAGTTGTATTCCATTGACGCTATTAGTCCAATTATAAGATAACCACCCATTTCAGAAATGTCGCTTACTCAACGTCGAACTCAGGTCGTAGCAAATAACGTAACAAATCTGAGGTAATCGTAAAGACTAAGAGACCCTTATTCAGAATTACGTCACTATTAATTAGTTGATTAGTTAACTTAACATTCAAAATATGCGTGATATTCATGCCTTTTATCTAAGTACTAATTTCTTTTGCACATATGGTATATAAAGGTTGTTGACCCTGTAGAGGTCACAATTGTAATTCGATTTTATTGACACTTGAAATACATGTTCAGAACTTACCGAACTTGGTTCCTGTCAATATTTGCGCATATCGGTTCGTAACTTCCTGAATCATTGCCCCTGGATATACGACAAATCGTCTTTTTAGCATGTGATACCCCTGGAGGGGAGTATGTCATAATCATGTCATCGTTACACCATAATGAAGGTCGAGTTCAAATTATGTGACAATCGGACCATTATTTCCGCTTGTACCCAAATAGTGTAAAAAAATATATGGTATTTTAAGGTTGTGTGGACCCTGTAGAGGTCACAATTTTAATCCGATTTTAATAAAACTTGAAACGCATGTTTAAAACCCAAAGACCCTGGTTCCTTTCCATATTTGCGCATATTGGATCACTACTCTTTCTTATCTTGTGGTCCCTCCGATTTAAAAAGAAACCGTTTAAATATACACAATATTCATGAAGATCTCACCGGTTGTTGCGATTAGTCACAGCAGCAATCATATGAGGGGCTTTTGTCCTTTTGACATCAGACATTTGATTAACCAACCAGCATTGATGTTACTTGTGGATTGCCCACAGTTCCGTACAAAACACGACTAAAGCTCGTCGTAACAGACCGTTCCATTGGCTAATACACCACACTATTCAGAACACGTCAATGATAACAACTCTTTCAGATCCTATTGTAGTAAAAACAAGTAAATCGAAATTTTGAACAAAATCGGATATGTCTCCAATCAGAATGATATAATGCATCTTTAGATCCAAAAGAAAAAAAAAAGAAATAAGTAGTTAGGCGCGTGACTTAACAAAGTTTTATTAATGCATTAGGGTGTGCAATATCCAGTGTAACAGTTTTGAGCGTTGGTCACGTAGCTAATACACTTATTATCTTATACCCCTGTACAACCTTGACGTTCAGTTCTCTCGTGGGGCTTGTTAGATAACTGTGTAAAACTGGTACAATGGCCTTGGTAAAGATTCCAGATGCAGCCGGAGAAACAATCAATTTTATTGAGTTTAAAGGACGACTTTATCCGAATTTTAGCATCAGTTCGGTGGAGGCTATACCCAATTTTAAAGTAAGAGCGGATGACATCTTTTTGATAGCATATCCAAAATCAGGTAAATAAATTGTATGCTATTTTCTTTTCCCAAAACACAAAGCGCATGTTTTTTCTTGCGTGTCTGGATTGGAGAGGGAGAGAGAGAGGGGGGGGGGATTTAACGTCCACTCGACACAAACTAGGTCATTTCGGGACTAACATATGCTTTTAATTTTATTTCAATATAAACGTCGTGTTGTCGGGTTAAAATGTCGCGAAGACGGGTTGTCGTGGTGATGGTGTTGTGATTTGAATTAAAAAAAAAACGCAATCTTTGATGTTTATTTCAAAATTGAGTACTGTGTTGAGACGAATAATCCTAAAAATTGAAAAAATATTCGCATATCCAGTAAGTCTTTTAGCGGATTATATCACATCCCATTTGTTTTTGGGTTTTTTTGTGGTGGGGGGTGGTGGCATAGGATCTGCCACTGAATCAAATGGCGCCTGACCAACGATGTGGTTGTCTCCGAGTCTCCCGGTTTTCTCGCACTGTTAAAAGCCTCTACACGCAAGCGAATTAGTGAAATAATATTGAAGCATATATAGTCCAAAATGTCCTAGTTTATGTCGAGTGGACGTTAAAACTCGTTATCTCCTACTCAACCCCATTTGGTGTCGTTGGTTCGGTTTTTTTTTTTATCTGCGACACAGACTTAGACTTTGTAGATGACATGATTTGTTGCATTGGAGATGGCTGGATGTCTAAGATTTCGATTATTATTATTGTTCCCTTTATATAGCGCTTCATTACACATGAATGTTTCTAAGTGCATTCACAACACAAAAGTTCAAAAACATCTTTGAAATAATTATGTTTTTAAGTTAGTCTTTAAATCTCTGGATTGAAGAAATGATTCCACAATTTAGCTGCTTTGGCGAGAAAGCATATTCACCAGAACGTTTATTATATTTGGAATTCTCAATGTACAACGATTTGAAGAACGAAGGTTGGATCGTCGGACAGTAAAGAAATCAAAGAGTTCGTTTAGATAACTGGGTGCAATGTCAGAATAAATTGATTTAAACACATTCACAAGAGCTTTAAATTGAACCCTCGTTCGAACTGGAAGCCAATAAAGTTTCTGTAACTTAGCTGATATATGATCAGATTTTCGTGTTCTAGTTATGAGACGTGCAGCATTGTTTTGCACTATCTATAGTCTGTTTAAAGCTCTTTCTGGTGCTCCTAATAGCAGAGATGCGATGTTACTAATACTCTAACAACACTCTGACAAGCATCAGTATTACGATTAGAGAGTATTCTCGAAATAGCTCTCATTTGAAGGTGCATTTTCCGTATGATACTGTTGATTTGGGGAACTGGGAACATAAATTCATAGCCACGATTTTTTGTCTGCTTCTTGGGAGATATAGATCAATCACCGATCTGAATGGTTAAGTAGAGCCGTCTCTTTGCAGTAACCTCTATTGTAAGCAGATTGGAGCGATTCGTGTAAGAAATGAGTAATGAAAGGGGGTTTAACGTCCCAGTAATTCGGTTAGGGATAATTGTTGTTTTATTTGGAATTTTGCCATACTGTGTTATAAGTATAGTCAATCGGATAGACAGAAACCCCGAGGTCGCGTATATGCTTAAAAGATGTTATACAATATCATTCGGGATTTAAATTTTGATATTGTATTTGATTCCATACATTAATTTTATATTTTACATGTGTACCCCATTTTGAACATTTAAGTGGCAGATTATTTCTAAGATTTAGTCTGTACCAGTCGTGGGTAGTCCGATCTTTAACGTAAATACATCGGCTTTTCAGGTAGAAATCGTGGAATTAGCTTTATTTTGTAGGATTTGATGTTTGCTACACCATCCTATTCGGTTTGCAACATAATTACCATCCGTCGACTTTTCGGGTAGAAATCATAGGACGTTAAACCTCGTTTCATTTCTAATAGAAGTAATACACCATGGAGTCAAAATGAATAATTTACGTTAGAATATTGCTCCATGTTCTCATAGGAAGGGGGGTGGTTGTAGATTGCCGTATGATTAGCCTGTCATTGAGTCAACTGTCGAATCCCCGGCTGTACGTGACAAGGAGTAGGATCGCCTGTCCGACCTCGTGGGTTTTCTCCAGGTCTTCCGGCTTCCTCCCACTGCCAAAGACGTGTAAGCGAGTGATTGAAATAGAATTGAACCATTCTGTTAGTACCGAAATGACCTAGTTTGTGTTGAGTGGACATTAAACCCAATTTGTCTCACTCTCCCCCCATCTTTATCTCTCTTACAGGAAGTCACTGGCTTTGGGAAGTGTGTAGAATGCTGGTAGCTGGAACTGTTGACGTGAAGATTCGTCCAAAACAATCAATGATGCTGGAAATAGGATCACATGAAGAAATCGACCAGGAACCATCACCGCGAGTCCTCAATGCGCACCTCAGATTAGATGAAATGCCAAAAGATTTTACAAAATTCAACAACAAGATAATCTACATCAGAAGAAATTTGAAAGATATTGCTGTGTCATTTTATAATCATACGTTAAAATTCTATGATTATTATCAATATAAAGGAGAATGGAAGAACTACCTTAAAATGGTTCTAGACGGTAGAGGTAAGTGGGGTTTTATAGATAAAGACCAAGGTGGCAACCTTAGCGGTTTCTAGGCTTTTACATATACGACGGAAGACTTGAAGATATTTGGAGAAAATGGTTACCAAGAATGGAAATTTGAGTGTTACATATACGACGGCAGACCACTCGGCAAACCTCGGCAGATTCCAGTACAATGTAGATGTAGGGTACCGAAATCTTATGAGGTTTGCCGAGTGGACGGAAGATTCGAAGATACAAGATGGCTGTCATAATCTATTTGGTGAAAGTTAAGAGTAAGGATGGAATGCGAAAGCCATTCGTAGCATCTTTAGAAAACGGAAAGACTTCGTCCAGAACGTTCAGAACAACTTGCTAAGCTGCTTGACTAAAACTAGCCATGTCAACTGAGAAATATGAGAAAATATTATGTTTAATAAATAGGAATTTAAACGATACTTTGGCCATATGGGGCGATCTTAATTAGTTCATGTACCCTTTGTCATTTGACGATTAAATAAATGAATGAATTAAAATGAATTTATGCCACGTCAGCCCCGACCAGGCTATATATATATATTTATATATACAAATAAAACCAAATATCTCAGATGATGCGCTCGTCTTCATTAGAGCAGAACACTTGGGCGTTAATTAACTCAGCCGCGCCAGCCCCGACCAGGCTACATTGCATGATTTTTTTCTAAACCGACAAATTAATTATTGTTCTCGGCCTACAGTGTCATTAGTTCAGCCTTTTTGTATGGGTACTTCAATTGGTTTATCGGTGGACATGACTTCTGAACCACCCGCAAGACTAACATCCATTTCCATTTGATGCACAGTAGATGTTGCACCTGGTAATTGGCAACCATCATGGTGCTCGAGCCCTGAACCATGAATTACCTCCGGTTTGTTATAAAAGATCTTCGGTTCCCGTAGAAATTTGGTGATCATTTTGTTTTTGTGAATTTGACCCATGAACTACTCACGGTTCATTATAAAAGATTGGTTCCAGTAGACATTTGATGATCTAATTTGTATTCATTTATTTTTTTGATGTAGTTGATTATAATTCATGGTTTGATTTTGTTCTACACTGGGAAGAGGTCATCGCCACACACCCGAATTTACGTATATTAGAATTAACTTACGAAGATATGATTGAGGTGGGTTCCAGGTTTACATTAAACTGATTTGTCATTTTATGATTTGGAATTCTGTTCCCCTTAGGGGTCGATGGCACAAGAAGCCATGTTCATATAAACACGTCATCCACCCCGACCCCGCACACACCCAAAATGCAGGAGCCGGCATTATGAAACACGCGCCATAAAAAGGTGAAGACTTCTTAATGTAATCTACCAAGAGTAGATACCTGGTTTGTTATGTTAATAGAAACGTCAAATGTTACTCCTCCAGTGTAAACTACAGTACTCGTGGGGGAGGGGGTTTTAAAAGACAATGACGAGGAAAAGGGATGTTTTTTTTTTGCGGCAATTGGAAAAACCTGAAATGAAATTTTAAATTGCAGTGTCCTAATAGAGAATTTAAGAAAATTGCTGAATTTTTAGAAGTTCCCTTTGATGATAAACTTTTAACTGATGTAGTCCACAAGTGCAGTTTTAAAAGTATGAAAGGAAGAAAGGGCCACTTTTATTTGTCACCGGAGGGAGATTCGGTCGTTTATAGAAAAGGTAATTCCAATTAATAAATATTTGAGAGTATGTACCAGTGGCTCGAGAAGACTCCACTAATACTAATTATTGCACAGCTTGCTTGTTTCTGATGCATTTCGAAGATTAGTTGGCCACGTGGTCTGGCGCATGCGCTTTAGATAATAAGGTATGCCACCGAGTAGTGTTTTGACTTAAAGCTTATATTTGACAAGGACTAAGGTTGCCTGTCTGATCATGCACAGGTATGTTGAAATGTCGGCAGGGTAAAAATAAAAAAACAAGAATTAATGATTATATGTGACAAGACTACTCATGGAGATTTACCCAACACGATTGAATGAAAATTTTCTATAGACCCCTTTTGTGGACGAGCCCTAATTCGTTAAAAATAATCTAAATAAAAAGAATACACAGATTTCGTATGAACGATTCAGATTCTAATTATTCATTGGATTTACATGAAAACATCCATCTTGCACTTCACCGATGTGTAGAACAGTATGTTACGACGCACTGAAGAAATTTCACAGAGTAGTCCTTGTTGTTCATGTCTGGTTTGTAACTACCTCGTGACTACAGAGCTCCGAAGTCGGTGTGTACTGACTCACTGGCTTGTTCACTATAGAATCCCAATCCCTTTCCATATGTCTGTTGTCTATCGAAGAATTGAACTACATGATCAATGAGTGCATGGCACTTGCTGGTGTTTGGGATCCGTATATCTTTGTACGTTGACCAGTATCTGGCAGTGAACTCAGATTCGCGGAGTAAATAGTCCACGTGATCGTACAACCTGTTCGTAAACCAAAGCAGCAGTTTCTGACTAGCGGCTGGTGGACACAGCTTTTGAAAGCAGCTGCCGATAATGGCTTTAACTTCTTGTGGAGTTTGGCTGCAGTCTCGTATTGGCTCGCATTTTTTTCTAATTGATCCTAGATCCCTTGCACCAAGGACATGGATATTTGGAGGAGTGCGGGTCCAGACCGAAGAATACGTTAGCTCGGTTCAAATTAAAGGCTGACATAAAGTCAATTCTGTCCAGATTGAGGAGGTCCATTATGGCCGCTATATTTTCGTACGATTCCTTCACATCCTGAACGATAGTGATAGCAGTTTCTTGAATGCTCCATTGTTCTTTTCTGCAGGGGACTTGAGTCGTCTTTGTTCATTAAAATGTTGATGCAGAATTTAAGAAATGAGCCACCAGCATCAATTCCCACTTTTATAATGTAGTCGCCATCGTATCCGTCTCTGTACTCAATACATTTCAGTAATCCTGAACACTAGAATATATTAATGATCGAACTTTGTGCCTTCGCTAACTACTAAGATTTGATAATCACTGACCAAACTGCACCTCGAGTTCAACTGCACATCCCTTTTTTCCGAAAGAGCCGTGAGAAAATTCATGCGAGACAAAAATCAGTTATCAGGTCTCAGAAACGACAGAACGGCTCCTATACGCGCAAGAAATGGTACAGTGGACTGCAGAATAATTTGGGAATTCTCAATGACAGATAAACTGCATTCAAGTGATTATTGCTTTCTGTCATGTCATTTTCATGCACTTAATTGCACATACGTTTTTCCTGCAAAGGGGGTCTGTAGGAAATTTTCATTCAATTGTTTTTGGTATATGCCCATGAGTAAGTAGTCTTGCCACATGTTGTAACTAATTCTTGTTCTTTTATTTGACCCTGTCGTCATTCCAACACAGGTTTCTCCCATCATTGAAACCTCTACGGGGGTTATTGAAATAGAATTTTGCCGTAGGGTAGGTATCAAATAGTCAGGTTTATTTCCCTCTTTGCTGCATTTTGAGAGTCTGTCCAGTGGGTCCAAACTCGGATTTATTTTACTTGTAAAAAGGGTGTCCAGCAAATTCAGACAAGCAGTGTACGTAAGCTATTTATTTTGTATAATAGCAAACATACATGCAATACATGAGTTCTTCTATATAGAGGATCTCTTGTCATTAACGAATGCTTTAATGAAAACTGTCTATCATAAACAAGGGCGATAAACAACAAAACAAGGCTAATCATACTCGTTGTTTGGTGAGTTAGGCTCTAAGCAGGGGGTCACAGGTTCGATCCCGGTTTTGATCGGGGAAAGTTCATCGGGAATTGACCAAACAGCGTTTCCCTGCCAGGGGACCAAACTGTAAACGTTACCAGATTGTATGCTTACCCATGGACATGACGAACAATGATTTGATGTTTTGCAGGTGAAGTTGGCGACTGGAAGAATTGGTTTACTGTGGCACAGAATGAATGGTTTGATCAGATATATGACGAAAAGATGGCAGCATCAAAATTAATGTTTAAATATTCTAAATAAGATATAACCCCTTTCTTTTCTTTCAACGGGAGTATGGTCATAATTCCACGGAATACAATTACTGTTTATTACGGACTGTTAACCCAATATAAAACATGATTCTTAAAATTAGTATACATAAAGGAAAGTATAGCACTTCTTCCTGTTTAGTGTTTAGAGAGATATGTAATAGTTGTATGGTCGGTCGCGAATCATGTATTTTCTGAATTGAAAAACTTCAAAATTGTCTAGAGGCCATACATGCGTACATTCGAGGAATCGAAACCACGCTAGTTGACTCAACGAAAAACGTTATGACACAGTGCACACGCCTAACCATTCAGCCATCCGCCTACCCTCAAAACAGGGATAAGACCTTCGTGTATATTTGGAGATAATCATTCGTAACGTGTACAATGCTAGGTAGGAGTATTATTTCCATATAGAAGCGTTTTAATACCAATTCCATCCGAATACAAAACAAAAGCAGCGAAGAAGACAAAACAACAATTCTACAAATAACGTGTAGATAATTGAATCAAAACAAAACAAAAATCTACATCATATGTAAATGCATGTGGGTACAAAAATAATTATTTTAAGAAAAAAAAATCTCATTATCACACGATGCGAAAACACGATTACTTAAATAAACACAAAACTCACCACATTATACATGATAACAAACTCGTAGCTATATAATGACTAACGCAATACACGTCATAATAACCGTAGCCATTTTACGATTAACGCAATACATGATACTAATCGTAGCTATTTTACGATTAAATCAATAGACGGCAACAGTCGTAGCTATTTTACGATAAGGGAGAGAAATTTTATTCCAACAATTCACTTAAGCGTAGGGTTTGTTAGCCGTTAATGGAAACCGGAGTGCCCGGAGAAAACCCACGAGGTTAGACAGGCGATTAGTTTACGAGTAAATCAAAACACAATAATTCTACTCAATGATAATAATGGTAGCTATTTTACGATTAAATCAATACACGGCAACAGTCGTAGCTATTTTACGATAAGAGAGAGGGAAATTTTATTCCGATAATTCACTTAAGCGTAGGGTTCGTTAGCAGTTGGAGGGAACCGGGGTACCTGGAGAAAACCCACGAGGTCGGACAGGCGATTAGTTTACGAGTGAAGCATTACACAAGACAACACAATAATTCTACTCCATATGGAAATGTATGTGGGTACAAAATAAGAGTAAACAGTGATTATTAAAAAAAAACAACCACAATATACATAACAATAGTAACTATTCTACGATTAAACTACCTTCATTAGTGGGGGGGGGGGGTGGCCTAGTGGTCTAGAGTGCCGCGCTTCGACCTCTAGCTGGCCGGTCACGTTTGGCTTGCGGCTGTGGTTTCGAGCCCTGGTGTGAGCGTATGTGGCATGGATATAGGTGCGCCTTCTCAACCTCGTGGTTTCCTCCGGTTTCCTCCCACTGCTAAAGACCCCTACGCGCAAGCGAATTATTGAAATAAAATTAACCATATGTTAGTCCCGAAATGACCTAGTTTGTGTTGAGTGGACGTTAAACCCCATTTCTCTCTCTCTCTCTCTCTCTCTCTCTCTCTCTCACCTTCATTAGCCCGGTCATTTCATTTACGATTAAAGGGAGATAATCAAATCAATAAAATGGACACGACAACAACTTAATTCTTAGTTAATGCATTATGTGTGAGCGCATGTAAAAAAGTGATTGTTTTAAAAACAGAATAGATTTTGTGGCCAGTAGCACAATTAAGCCCTCTGTCTTACACTTCCTCCACTAAAATCAAAGTTTTTACCTTAAAGATACATTATGGGAGATTAGATAACGAGTTGTCAGTCTCACTATAATCGTTAAAAACTACCTAATGTAAAGGCAATTTGCTGACAATTTCAGTCAAATTAATCCGCTAAGAACCGAGAACTATCAAGTAAGGCATTTCACTTTATTATTTAAGTTGTATTCCCATGACGCTATTGGTCCAATAATAACAGGGAGGTCATGGTGGCTAAGTGGATAAGGCGCTGGTTCGCTAGCCTGGAGATCGGGTGTGCGATCTCTGCATTGGCCGAGAAAGTTCATCTCCATTTTCCGGCGTGATTTCCCCTTGTCAGTGATGCAGAAGGGGGGGGGGGCTGACAAGGACAGCTGCCTAGTCGCGTGTACACATAAGAATGCACGTTGAAGATCCCTTGGCAGTTAGAATTCGATATAAGAGTAGCCCGTAGCGCCGCTGCCCGGGCAAAATTTCCCTCATAGCACACTGTATGGCGTATGCCCGTCTTCCAATAGCCCAGGTTAGGTGCAAAAGAGTAGGAAGTTAAACCCCATTTCATTTCATTTCCAATAATAACATAACCGTCGATTTGAGAATCTATACTAAGCAGCAAAAGAAACGTCGGTTTGGTATGCTACTCTGAATAGACACATTGCATAAAACTTGCCAAATGTTTTTATTGTATATTTGTCACCACACCTCCAACTTTATTCGAGCAATAATTCTCCTTCCCAAATACAGAATTAAGCCCAGAAATGGTTCTCAAAAACGCAACCGGAATTCTGAGATGGTAATATGATCTCCGTGATTTTCATGTAACTCGTGCTGCACGTGCTGTTCACCAGCTCTATAAAATGCACCACCGTATACGTGGATGAATCATTCACACTACAAAGTCAGCAGCATGCCACGACTCACGACAGCTGAGAGGAACCAGGCGCTTGTAAGACTCGACGCTGGCCACACTGCCCGAGCAGTTGCCAATCACTTCTCCAGGTCAATGTTCCAGCCGTCTCCAGGTTTCAGTAACGCTTTCGGGCCACCAACACCACGGATGGTGAAGAACTGTTCCAGTGGCGTTTTAAGGTTTATGATGGCGGAGGCTATACTATTTTGAGGGCCCTTCTATAACAGTGTATAGAAAACGATTAACTCTGACTCGAGGCCCTTTCCCTTGGCCAGATGGACCCTTTTGTCAGAAGTGGGACCCTTTGTCTGCCTTTAGCCTCTCACCCCTAACAAGGATACATTTTCATATTTCTCATCGGTTTTAGCATTTTTCTCCCGTTTTATTTTTTCAATTTCTTTGATTTTTTTCGCGAGGAGACTGGCGCCTCCAGCGCCCCAGCTATAAAACGCCCTTGAACTGTTCACATATGGGAGTTGTTATTGCGTATCAACTGCACATGGTGTCGACGTGGCTAGCGTTATTTTGACCAATGTGTAATGGAACGAGACTCGTGGGGCGGTCCAAGCATAATGGTTTGGGGGTGAAATCAACCTGAATCATAGTGATAGTGGGTCATGTGTGGTATTCCAAAATCTTGATCCAGGGAGAGGAGGCGGCATCATAGCAGTGCACTAGATCGATCAAGCTCTCAGACTCCACGTCATACCCCATTTCGCACGCCATCGATCGACGTTTTCCAACATGATAACACCCGTGCCCACACTGTCCGAGTTACTCATAACGTTCTGACTTTCTACAGCAGAACGGTCTCAACGCTATACCCTGGGCAGTCCTTAGACCTGACTTAAACCACACACAGCCGATGGATTATGCCAGGATTTTCGGAGGGTGTGGTTCCAGGTGTCAATGGCGTTCATCAATTGTCTGGTCCACTTCATGGATAGACGCTGCGTTGCTGGTATAGACAGTCGCGGGGGACAACCCAGATACTGATATAAACCGTGTACAGACTACAAGACTTGGAATTGTGATGAATTAATCATTAATGTGGCAACATATACTGTCCATAAAAAAGTTCTTTGCTCCATTGTGTAAGTCGTTTTCTAGAATGATTTAATTAAAGTGCCGCTCTGATTTTAAAATCGTACTGACGATTTTTTGTTGTTGTTTGTTTAACAAAAGATTAATTTCCTTCGTACATATAATTGTATATATTGTGTAAATCTGCATCTGGCATCATATCTGGTAAATTCCACATATGTATTTATTTTTACGAGAGAGAGAGAGAGAGAGAGAGAGAGAGAGAGAGATAGACCATCTGGATTGAGTTGACTCCATTGATATGTTGGAGAGATAAATCAGCTCTTCATCTAAATCATATAGCGTCTCTTTAAATTGTCGAATACTTTAAGATACGTAAAGAATGTTTAGTGAAGCGTATCACGTGACCTGACATAGTTTTTATTAATGTCTAGGGCTGTATAATATATATCAAGTATCATTTTACTGACCGTTGGCCACGAAGCGTATACACTTGTTGTATTGTACATCTGTATAACCTTGATCTTCCAGTTATTTCCATCGTTCGTAGGGCTTGTTTGATATCTGTGTAAAATTCGCACGATGGCCTTGGTAAAGATTCCAGATGCAGCCGGAGAAACAATCAATTTTATTGAGTTTAAAGGACGACTTTATCCTAATTTTAGCATCAGTTCGGTGGAGGCTATACCCAATTTTAAAGTAAGAGAGGATGACATCTTTTTGATAGCATATCCAAAATCAGGTAAATAAGCTGTATGGTATTTTCATTCCTCTGAACTGAATACAAAGCGCATGTTCTTGCGTGTCTGGGGAAAAGCTAATGGATTTGAGGAGCGAATTGTGTTTAACCATTTGGGTGATCCGAGTCTAATGATATGATGGATCTTTTACGTGCACGCCAATTTGTACACCGGACCTTGGTTTTTAGTCCCCTTGTCTTTCACCACTGACAAGGGGAAACCACGCCGAAAATCCCGGGATCAAACCTCCAGGTTAGCGAGCCAGCGTCCTACCCACATACCCAACGTGGCTCCTACGCGAATGAAATCTCCATTCTGTTTTACAAATGCGCTACACATAAACTCCTTAGGCTGCTGTTACATAGAAGTATACGGTATTCGATATACGGGCACGGCGGTTTACACGGCATATGGTCACCTCTGGCTTGCGGCTGTGGTTTCGAGCCCTGGTGTGGTGTGAGCGTATGTGGCATGGAGATAGGGGCGCCTTCTCAACCTCGTGGGTTCCCTCCGGGCACTCCGGTTTCCTCCCAATGCTAAAGACCCCTACGCGCAAGCGAATTATTGAAATAAAATGAAACCATATGTTGGTCCCAAAATGTACTAGTTTGTGTCGAGTGGACGTTAAACCCATTTCTCTCTCTCTCTCTGTCTCTCTCTTACACGGCATATTCTATACGTCGGTATACTCGCTTGGCCAGTTATTTTCCCTACCGCTTTTGGTACTGTCATTAAGGCTCATTCAAATCTGATCATAATGGAATCACAAAGAGAGGAAACACTGGCTTGGTTTCTACTTGTGGGGGTGGCATAAAGTCAGACTTTTAGTCGGGTCATTCCAATGGGGCGAGGGCGGGGGCAGGGGGGACAGTTAACTGTATATGACTGTTCGAACACAAGTATTCGCGTATGCCTGTAAACGTATACTGAATACGTATACAGTATACCCCTATGCAATAGCAGCCTTATGAATTATTATACAATCGAGTTGGGTCAATGTGCAGACGATTATAGTTATTTTGACATGCATTTGTTGCTCAATATAACGGGATATTTAAAGTAGGGCATTTCATCTGATTATTAAAATTGTATTCCCTTGGCGCCATTTGTCCAATTATAAAATAACCGCCGATTTGAGAATCTATGTTAATTAAGTTATACACATGGATACGAAATGATCGCTTACTCAACGTTGAACCCCGGTCGTGGCAAATAACTTGACAAAATTAGTGTATCGTCAACTATCGTAAATAGCTGAGCGAAAACTAAAAGCGTATTTTTTTTATTATAAAGGTTAATAGGCTTAAATCTGAAATACGTCATTAAATACTGATTAGTTGATTGGTAAACTTAATATTAAAAATATGCATGATATTAATTGTAAATTTAAAACTGGCATCATCTGAGATTTATTTTAATGCGCAAATTTCCCATCCTTTTTCAATGGAAGAGATGGTTTTGGTGGCGTCTTGGTAAACAAAACGGAAACAAATAGCAGACAAACAAGTCGCGATGTTTGGTTGACCCAAGGGTTATTCTAACATGTAAATATGAAAAGAAATGAAATGAAATGGGGTTTAACGTCCTACTCTTCTGCACCTAATGGAAGATGGGCATACGCCATGCAGTGTGCTATGAGGGAAATTTTGCCTAGGCAGCGGCGCTACCGCCTACTCTTATATCGAATTCCAATTTCCAAGGGATCTTTTACGTGCACGCCAATGTGTACACGGGACCTAGGTTTTTCGTCCCATCCAAACGACTAGACAACTGACCTTGTCTGCATCACTGACAAGGAGAAACCACGCCGGAAAAACACCATATACTACCTCATAAAATTTGTTTACGAATTTGAACCCCAAATTAGGCCGAGGTAATATTATTGCTACTGCAGCTCTTTATATAATGCAATCTGGCTAAAATACAGATCTATATTTCGTTTCGTTTGTTTGAACTTTCCAATGCCTACACATCATGAAGATCTAACCGGTTTTTGTGATAGGTCACTTCAGAGGTAAAACGAGCGGCTTTGGGCTATATGACGTCAGACATTTGATTAACGAATCAGCATTGATGCTACTAGTGGATTACCTACAGTTCCGTGCAAAACACTCCTAAAGCTCAACGCAACAGGCCGCTTAATTGGCTAATACCCCACACCAATCAGAACACGTCGATGATAGTAAACACAAGTTTTTTTCAAGTTTTTTATTCACATAGCTGTAAGTCATTGACTTTTAGCTTTTAAACACAGTACAGCAATGGTAACACATAAAATAGAAAAATTAATAACATGATCATTATAGAAGTAACAGCTCACGGGGTGAGTAATGATTTCCGAAATTTAAAGGCTTCGAAGACATATTTACTACATAATTTAACTTGAAGATTTCCATTATTTGTAGACATTAATTTATTAAATTTATAAACAGTAGGATGAAGTGAATAAAATTTAGGGATATATTTTGTTCTTAGGTGATTTAAAGATTTACAACACAGGCTCATGGCATAATTCACATATTCTATTTTGTGCTAATATTTTAAATAAATAAGTCTGCAAAGTGATATGCGATACTTTGGTATACAATAATTTAAATAGCTTTCAAAACAAAAATCATTTTTAAATAGGTTATAATACTTTAGTTTAGATAGGTTCCTACGGCTCCCATTCCAGGATTTGATATATTGATCACGTATGCGAAGCATTATTGGACCAGGTTTGGGTAAACGACACAAATGGTTAGTCCAGATGTAAGATAAATCTAGATTGTCGAGTAACGATTTAACTTGATGAGCCCAATTATTCACATTTTTGCGTTTAGTTGAAAATCCGGAACAAAGGCACAAATCAGAATACACTTTATAAACAAGCGAGTCGTGGTCTGTAATGACATGGCACCAGTATTTAAAGGGGGGCTACCCAGCTCACCATAAACAACTGGGGTTGGTGTAGATTTACGAACCCCAAACTGCGGATGAATACGAGAGAATAGATTCTACATAACAATCAAATAAAAACAACTGCTGTCTGACGTTAACATTAACTTGATGAAAAACATTAAAGAGGCTATACGGGGCTTTTGAAACATAAAAACTAAACGAAATCGGATTTGTGTTTTAATCTGTTTGTGTATAATACATCTTTAAGTCGTCGTACATTTAGGTCAAAAAAAGGAAATATGCAGTGAGCTGCATGACATGACCTAACAAAGTTTTATCAATGCATTAGGGAGTGCAATATCAAGTGTAACAGTTTTGAGCGTTGGCCACGTGATTTATACACTTGTTGTATTGTACCCCTGTATACACGCGACGTTCAGTTCTCTCGTGGGGCTTGTTTGATAACTGTGTAAATGTTGTACGATGGCCTTGGTAAAGCTCTCAGATGAAGCCGGAGAAACGATCAATTTTATCGAGTTTAAAGGACGACTTTATCCGAATTTTAGCATCAGTTCGGTGGAGGCTATACCGAATTTTAAAGTAAGAGAGGATGACATCTTTTTGATAGCATATCCAAAATCAGGTAAATAAGTTGTATGGTATTTTCTTTTCTAAAAACACAAACCCCAAGTTCTAACAATTCGGATGTGGTGTGGGGGCGAATGGTTAGTCCCATATCTGCCACGCTTTCGCTAGACTTTTAACGGATTATACCCCACCCCATTTTGAGGTGGTAGATGGCCCGATGGTTATCACGTGCGCGTTGTATCAATAGGTCTGCCATTGAGTCAACTGTCGTGATTTCGATTCCCCGTGTGTACGTGACAAGGATTAGAGTCGCCTGTCCAACCTCATGAGTTTTCTCACTGTTAAAGACCTCGTGCGCTCAAGCGAATTATTAAAATAAAATTGAACCATGTGTTAGTCCCAAAATGATCTACATGTAGTGTATGTTGAGTGGAGGTTAAACACCATGTCTCTCTCTCTCTCCCTTACTCTCCTTCTCTCTCTCGCCTCTCTCTCTCGCCTCTCTCTCTCCCTTACTCTCCTTCTCTCTCTCGCCTCTCTCTCTCGCCTCTCTCTCTCCCTTACTCTCCCTCTCTCTCTCTCTCCCTCCCTCTCTCCCTCTCTCTCTCACCCTTACTCTCTCTCTCTCTCCCTTACTCCCCCTCTCTCTCTCTCCCCTCTCTCGCCTCTCTCTCTCTCTCACACACCCCCCTCTCTTTTTCCATCCCATTTTGTGTCCGTTAGTTCGGGTTTTTTTTTATCTGCGAGACAGACTCAGTAGATGACATGATTTGCATTGGAGATGACTGGGTGTCTAAGGTTTCGATTACAATTTTCAAATTCAGGTGTTTATGCTCGTCTTCTTCAGCTTAGTATAACGTTAAACCCCATTCTATTTCTAATCGAAATGATACACCAGATCAGCGAGATTGAATAATTTAGTTGAATTCAAATATGAACAAGTTAATATATTATTCTTTTTTCTAATAGGAAGTCACTGGCTTTGGGAAGTGTGTAGAATGCTGGTAGCTGGAACTGTTGACGTAAAGGTTCGACCAAAACAATCCATGATGCTGGAATTAGCATCGCATGAAGAAATCGACCAGGAACCATCTCCGCGAGTTCTCAATTCACATCTCAGATATGATGAGTTGCCAAAAGATTTTAAAAAATTCAACAACAAGATAATCTACATCAGAAGAAATTTGAAAGATATTGCTGTGTCATTTTATAATCATACGTTAAAATTCTATGATTATTATCAATATAAAGGAGAATGGAAGAACTACCTTAAAATGGTTCTAGACGGTAAAGGTATGTGTGGTTAAAGATACAGTATGGGGGATTAGTTAATTAATGTCTAATTAATAAGTAAGGTAACATTTCAGGCCAAAAGACAGACCTACAATAGGCATTAGATAATAATTGATCCTTATAAGACGGATAGAATTAGATTTAACATAAAATAAACACTTTTATATGGATATACTACTTCTGAATTTTATTAACATGTTACGTTACAATATACATACAGGTATCATTATCAAGCAAATAATGATTAGTTAACAAAACTGTGGTGCAAGATATAGATTAAACAATAACAACAAATTTATTAACAGGAACAAGAATTAAATGCATAATATAGACAACAAGTATGAACCATTTTAGCAAACAATTGTTGTTATTGTGATATTTGCTAATAATATGGCCTTCATAATATACATCTGGTGAATAATATTCATAACGTGTGCAGTATTAGCTAAGAGTACTATTCTCGGTCTAGAATACCATTAGTCGGGCCCTTTTGTGGGTACAGTTCATAGTTCAAATTCCGGTGTGAGAACCGAGGATGGTTCCAAATTTTAAGGCTTAACACCATCGGGGCTACAAAGAGTGGATGCCCTGAACCATGGGCTACCCCCGGTTCATAATAAAAGTTCGGTTCCTATAAATATTTGATGATCTAATTTGTATTCATTTATTTATGATATAGTTGATTATAATTCGTGGTTTGATTTTGTTCTACATTGGGAAGATGTCATCGCTACACATCAGGAATTTCATATATTAGAATTAACTTACGAAGATATGATTGAGGTGGGTTCCAAGTTTAGATTACACTGATTTGTCCATTTTATGATTTGGAATTCAATGACATTCCGCTTATTTGTATTGAAGAGACCGGGCCGATTCAGGTGCAAAATAAAATCATCCATTTCGTACACTCTAAACATAGCTTAACATATGACGCGTCATGTATGTTCTAATATTGAACACATAGGTCTAAAAAGAACACACCGTATTCTATGTGAGATCTCAGTGGTTCTCAACGAGATCACTAGTGTTCTAGCGATGTGTTCTGATCATGATGTATATGCTATATAATATCAAATATTATGATTCTTTGAGATGACATCTGTCTAGGTTGAAACTTCTGGCTACTTTAAAAGAAGATAATGAGAAACAGTCGATGGTCTTTTCGATAATTGTAAAACACTCAAACCAAATTTTGCATTACAGTGTCCTCATAGAGAATTTAAGAAAATTGCTGAATTTTTAGAAGTTCCCTTTGATGATAAACTTCTAGCTGATGCAGTCCACAAGTGCAGTTTTAAAAGTATGAAGAAAAGAAAGGGACACTTTTACGTGTCACCGGAAGGAGATTCGGCCGTTTATAGAAAAGGTAATTCCAATTAATAAATTATTTGAGAGTTTGTCCAGTGGTTCGACAAAACTTAATTGATACTTATTATTTCATACCCAGCTTGTTTCTGCTGCATTTTGAATAGATTGGGTGGCCAAGTGGTCTGGTGCATCTGCTTTAGATCATAGTGTATGCCACAGAATAGTGTTTCGTTTCCCAGTTTATAGTTGGCACAGAGAAATGTCGCGCCTGTCTGATCACGTGTGTTTTCTCCGGATCCCCAGCTCCCGGATACCCCTACGTGTGTTATTGAAATAAAGTTGAGCCGTATGTGAGTTCTCAAATAGTCTGGTTTGAGTAGAGCGGTCGATAAACACCATTTCTTTCTGTTTCCCTTTACTGCACTTGGTCACGTCTGTCCAGCAGGTGCAAACAAGCAGTTTGTGTTACCAATTTATTATTTTTTGTATCCCTTGCAAACATGCATAGCAAACATGGGTCTGTTCTATTTATGAGATCTCTAGTCGTTAACTGAATGCTCTAATTTAACATTTCCTATCATAAACAATACTGATAAACAACAAAACAAGGCTGAAGCCGTCATTTGTAGTGCGAGCGTGCTCTTTTGTGTTAGCTTGACGTATTTTAGGATTTCTTATGCTTGGGGTGCGTAGCTCTAATACGTCGAAGCACACAGCGCTCTCACAATAATTGTTATTAAAGGAGCTTTAATCTATAAGAAACATACGTATTAATTATTTGACGTCAATCTGGGTTTATTAACGAATGAACATGAATTACACAAATAAAGATATATTGAAATCATAATTAAAACATCATAATTGAATGTATAAAGTTAGCATATATTATGTGATCAAGTGCAATTGTAAGCTATTTCACATTATCATATTATGCATAAAAGAAACATACATTTATCAATAAGCGAATATAAAGTATTCTCATATTATGTGAATGAGTGTAGTAAACTATTACACATTATAATATTAGGAATACAATAAACATATATACTAAATGAATTATTAGGCGACACAAAATGTGATATAAATTAACATATTTACATTACTGAGACCTAACTCAAATATAGGTACACATAAAATCAATGACTAAGATGCATGTTAAGTAATTATTTAAAGATAGATGTTAAGAAAAGGTAAATAGATAAGACAGTGCGTCCAGATTACAGCGATCAGGGTTCGGAGTAAAGATTAACTTATCCACTTGAAAGCAATTGATCAATTAAGATAAGTAAAGATATGTATATCAGAATATGTACTATAACAGTAGGAAAAAGGTACCCACCCACTTTTGTCTTCCTTTATTATCGGGGTGGTGGTTGGATGGCCTAATGGTTAGCACGTGCGCGCTGTATGATTACGTGTGTCATTGAATTGACTGGCGTGGTTTCGATTCTCCAATTTTACTTGACTAGAAGTAGGGTGGCTAGGCCAACCTCGTGGGTTTTCGCCGGGTCCTTCGATTTCCTTCCACAGGATCCCCCCATTGTTGAAACCCCTACGCGGGTTATTGAAATAGAATGGAGTCGTATGGTAGTTCTCAAATAGCCTGGTTTGAGTAGAGCGCAAGCGAATTATTGAAATAAAATTGAACTATGTGTTAGTACCGAAATGACCTAGTTCGAGTCGAGTGAACGTTAAGCCCCATTTCTCTCCCCATTATTACCGACTATAAATCTTAACATTATGGCAGATCGAATATCTCGTTACAATGATAACTTTCATGGTGTCGCTGGCTGGAAATGTCAAGGGGGCCGTTGCATCTAGAATAAAAGAGCCATTGACTGACAGCCACACTCATAAAAATGTAATTAATTTTAAATATAGATACGACATAATAAATACAATCAGAGGTCACCTTTAATATTGATGCAGCTGCCTGGGAAACCGCCACCCCACCCACCCGTTAACTCGGGCCTGTCACGCTGTACTCCAAAATGGAGTTATGCATCTCCATTATTTCGACTCTTTGGGTTGTTTTTTCGTATAACCAAACTGTAGACATAAAAGTTATCAGATTACCTCCGGGTAGGCCTACAATAAACAATGATTTGATGTTTTTCAGGTGAAGTTGGCGACTGGAAGAATTGGTTTACTGTGGCACAGAATGAATGGTTCGATCAGATATATGACGAAAAGATGGCGGCATCAAAATTAATGTTTAAATATTCTAAATAGGACATGTATATGAGTACTGTTTCTTACGTAGCCTGTGACCTTTCTTACGTAGCCTGTGTATTCCTGAATCTAGACTGTTTATAACCCAATAGAAAATATGATTTATAAAGATTAGTATACCGAAGGAAAATATATTAAAGAAAGCGCATCATGAATAGTGTTTACAGACGGACAGCGATATACCATATAATACCGTATGTTTAATAAAAATAATGTGTCACAAAACTAATTTTCATTTTCCTTATTGTAGAAAAATCAGGACTTATTCTTTCTAAGGTCGATGCTATATTGATCCCAATGGTAATTGAGATAAATTAGCTTTTTCTTCTTCGGCTGGTAGACGTTTAAAGAAAATAAAATCAGCAAACTGATCCCGCAGTGAATATTCGCTTGGCCGCTACAATCACTGATAAGCATGACATCGACGAGGCTTAATGAGTACGGCATATTAACTTTTTTACTCCGACAAATTAAATTCTAAAACATTTTGTTCAGGTAAAAGAAAAATAAATAATGACGTTTGAAGTATTTGTAGTTAAAAAAAATATTTCCTATTTAGTGTAAATGTGTATTAAAATGAGTAAGATGCATCATTTTGCCCGATGCAGTTAGGTGTTAAGTAAACATTGCACGAGCCGTTGAGCCAATGACTACCGGCGCGTGCAGTCAACGCACGTGTTGTGGACAGTCATCTGTTACAGAGATAATTTGTAAGTAATTCTCTGTGAAACAGATTGTAAAATCAGTAGAACGTAACCAGTAATTTAGATTGGGTTGTTTACCCCACTTCATCTTGCGATGATTGTGATTAGTTGACGCGAAATCATTTGACAAATTCATCCCCCCCCCTCCATAAAGAAAAGGGGAAAAACCTAAAGGGAAAGGAGAATTAGAGCTAAATCCGTATTCAGATTTAATGCCTGGTACATTCAAGGTTTAAAAGGGCTCTATTTTCACAATGATAGTTGAATGATAAGGGTATACAACCAGCCTTTTTACCTCATTTACATACTTCCGATCTTAAAGGACATCATATCGAGATAGTGACGAGTGAACGTTTTCTTATCTTACACGTATTGAATAATCACATTCGTAATTATTTCAGGAGGTTTTTATTTCCTGAATACTCAAATGGATTTTCATTCTTAATGTTATATTAATGTTACTTTTAAAAGTAATTGTTTGCATTTGGTTCCCGATTTCTTATGATATAGCTCCCGAGCTGTATATATAGCTACTGAAAAATGATGCAGAGGATGAATTCGGTTAATTTGAATTAACAATATTGCGTTTGAAACTATATATCATTTTATGAATATATTGGGAAGTTTGAAGTTAGAGGTCTATAATTGAATTATGTGCAAGATTAAAGATCTCTTTCACCACTATGGTTATCGTTATCATTCAGGATTTAACAAAATTTCTTTAAAAACTTAAACAAAATGGAAAGCAAGGTCAAAATTAAAAGTAAATTAAAAGCAAAAGTTAAATCAAAAGCAAAAGATAACCAAAGGTAAAATTAAATCAAACGCAAAAGTTAAAATTAAGTCAAAAGCAAAAGTTAAAATTAAATCAAAAGCAAAAGTTAAATCAAAAGTAAAAATTAAATCAAAAGCAAAAATAAAAGTAAAATCAAAATATAAACTAAAATCAAAACACAAATTAAAAGTAAAAGCAAAATGTAAATTAAAATCAAAACACAAATGAAAAGTAAAATCATTTTTAAAAGTAATTTAAAATGTAAAACAAAAGTAAAAGTGAAAAGCAAAACAAAAATATTTGTCGGCTTTTCGTTATCATTCAACTTTTTTTTTTCACGCAAAATTAAATGAACTAGACCCGCATGCAGGAATGACGGGTTTCACTGGTGCCACGTTACCTTTGAACTTGTGTCACTTTCGGTGCCACGTTACCCTTGAACATATGTCACTTGCGGTACCAAAGAAACCAATAAACTGGTTTCCACATAAGCATTGCACACATCAAATAAAATGGACGCAGAATCAACCAAATCCAGCAATATGAATTCATTTTATACATTTGTTGCATGTAAGTGTACAATACTTCCGGTGATAATAAAAATGTTCAATTACTTTTATGAAATCAGAAATCGCAAATGGCATCACATGGTGAAAATTTTATGCAAATCGAATAATATATGCCACTTTTATAGACCCAAAACCTTGAAAAGTGACTTGTAGAAAATCGGCAATTTCTCGGCAACCGTACAAGTTAGAAACGATTTTGTGGCATCTGTATGATTCTATTTGTTGATTGGCATCAAATATCATAATTTTAAACAACATTACAAATCAGACTCATTTGAATAAAATATCCTTTTTGAAGGCTAAAAAAACAGTTTTTGCCAAAATGACATTACTTACGGTGACACTAAAAACGTTAAATTAGTTTTATAACATCGTCTATGACATTGGGCTTAATAATTGACTATTTTACAGGCAAAATTACGAAAACAGTGACTTATGCAAAACTGCCCTTTTCTCGGCAACTGTGTACCCATTTGAATATTGTTCACAATAAGAAGCAAAATAAATAAGATATGTTTACAGGATCATTTTGTTATACGAAATACTAAGTGATGCGTTTTCTATGACGCTCAGTATAGTCGTATTTTGCCATCTTTAATTTCAAGATGGCCGACTGAGGTGGACACGCAGATAGCCAGAGAGAGTTTTTCTTACTTTATGATTGAAATTAATGTGATAAGCCTTCAATCATCCTTGTGTTGTTGGATATAAAGACTATGCTCGTTATTCGACGCGATTTTACACCGAATGTGAAATGGATTATTAATAATTGAACAAAAAATACAAGTTTTGTGATTCCAGGTGCGAATTCTACTGACGCGAACAAACTCAGGTGAAGACCAGTTTGTAGAAGTCAGTGTGCAAACCTTTGGTGATATTTAAACTTCAGGTGTAAATAAAACCTCCAGTGTAGAATGTCAGGATACAATTATTTTGTGTGAACCTAAATTAATTTCGAATTGGACTAGCTGTGGAGATTTAGCATACAGACTGTAAGTACGGGCACTTTTTGTCTAACTTTTAATCTTTAATAATGGGTGGAAAAGAAAATAAGAGGAAACACAGAAAAAGCAGCATGAAGAAAGTAGATCAAATAGCATAAATGAGTTTTTAGACAGCATGATGAGAGATGAAGATTGTTTAAAATGTTTGGTTACAGAGCTGTTAAAACACGAGACAATAATTAACAAAGTTAGTGAAACGTTCATGCCAATAAACTCAAATCAAATTCAGAGTGTGTTATCAAAGCACTTTAACAGTCAAATTAAGGTTCTAGAAAATCGGATTGATGATTTAGAACAATATTCGAGAAGAACGCGGTTAAAGATAACAGGTATTAAAGAAAATCCCCATGAAAATACAGACGATATCGTAGTAAAACTAATAAACAGTCACATCTTGGTAGATAAAACAGTCAGCCGATATCAAAGGAGCAGATAGGACGCACTCACAGGGTAGGACCCAAAGGCACTGGTAACGTACGGGATATTATTGTACGTTTTATAAGCTATAGAGATCGCACATCAGTATATGGTAATAAACGTAATCTCAAATCCTACAACTTAACCAATAATTCAAAAGTTTATGTGAATGAAGCTCTGACAAAAACACGGTCGCTACTCGATAAAAGAATACGAGAATTATTCAAGTTAAAGAAAATTAAAAATTGATGGCCGAATTTATGTTAAGCCACTTACGGGTGACAGAAGTCTAATCATCAACTCTGAAGAATATTTGGGACAGTTTATTCACTCTAACGAGCAACAGTTAATACATGAGACACAGATCTAACAGACCAGACCAAATACTACACAACGGAATGCTACCGGTAATCCTGACTCGTTAGTTAACACCACACCCCGTCAACAATCATTGTGCGATGTTGGAATATTGACTTCAACACTCCAAAACGCAATCAACCCCACGATAGCATCTAACATCGGTTACGAAATTGACATTATAAACGCCGGTGAAAACGTTAGCATAAAAATGTAGTTTTATTTTGCCATCTTTAATTTCAATTATATATTACCAAAGAGCAGCTTTAATTAACTATTCTACTATATATATATATATATGTATATATATATATATATATATATATGTATATATATATCCGAAATTATTAGGACAACCGCAAAGTTGCACTACTTTGTTTCACGGTAAATGATAAAAAGATAAAAGTTATGCCGACACAAACTGATTTCAACACTGGTTTAATAACATTTTAAAGTACTTTTCGTCCGTCTTGGGACTATTCATAAATAATGTCATTGTATAAAGATGGACATTATAGTATACTTATACATATTTACATAGTAACACTGTGGTTTTAATTAGCTATAGTTACCATTGTCTATGGTTACATATCGTTAACTATATATATATAAACTTCCCGTCTTTGTTAATATAATATTGCATAATTTATCGTTAATAAAATACGCATTTAGAATCATTTCGACTTGTATCATTTAGGGCAACTCCCAACTTTGTCAGATAAGAGTTACTTCCCTTTGACAACATCCCCTGTAATTAACGATTTATTGGATTGTTCGATACGCTGCATTAACATTGGCTTATAGGTACACAGCAAGGCAGTTCTTATGCCATTAGTAATGTATTTAAAATCGAAGACAACAAAAAACCCTCTGCATATATTTTCTAAGTGTTATCCAAAATATGATGAAATAATTATGCAAATGAAAAGGAGAGATATTATAACTAGTGTTAAACTTACTGTCTGTTCCAGGCAACACTACAGCTCGAAAATTGCTTGCTATTTTTTCAGTTTTTAATAAAAATGGTTAAAACTTAATGACCTACATGGAATGGTCACCCCATTACTTCCTTCGTTGAACCTTAACGCCAATAAGTTCGACAAAATCATCTGTTCTCTTGTAAATTTCACATTTTTCGAAACATTCAATTTCTCAGAACATAACCATTGACTCTACGCATGCGTAAATTGGGTCACTCGTATATCATGTAGGGGTAGAAGGTATTCCACAAATCGGGTGCATTCGGTTAATAATACTTTGGGCGGGAGGTTTCGCACCGTCATTTTGTGGCAGTAATATTTATTTTCGATTATTTTCAGAGCTTTTTTCAAAATGTTTCATGCTAAATAAATCCATTTATTGTTACAATATCAACAATTTGTGTGTGCGTGTGTTTTGGTTTGTTTTATTTGGTTTCCGGTATTTAAATATTCCTTTGAGATATTCATAGACGTGCATGTCTTCTAAAATATTCCTCACAGAACACTTATTTTCAGCATTAGATAGCATGGTAACCTTTCGGATGAAGTGTAACTATTTTACGATATCTTATAATTTTATGGACTAGTATCGATTATCGGTATCCATTTTTATTTATTTCCCCGTTCGACAGGCGCAACGGTTTGTTTCAGATATTGTCGTTGAATAGATAAAAAAAACTAACCGTAAAAAAATATAACCCATTGAATGGGAAGCGAGGAGATTAAATGAAGAAGTACCACCATTTGTCATTTCATTCGGAAGTGACAGTGAATTCGAGTATGAGAGTGAACAGAATGTCAGAGGAGAGAGTGGGACTGAAAATGTTGCTGAGAATACGGATAACGGTGGTGTTGCGAATGGAGATTTGAGTGCTGATAATATAGACGTGTGTAGTGTATGTGATTGTCAGAACCCACCGGGAAGTGAGTCGGATGCGATTGTTGTTTGGGTGGGGTGTGATTTGTGTGAAAGGTGGATGCATGCGAAATGTACTGGCAGGGAGATTGGTGTGAGCGCGAGTGTTGTGAAATGTGTAGATTGTGTACGTAAATTGTATAATAGATAGCGTGAATGTAGGCCAAACAACTTCAGTGATGTATATAATTGGAGCATTTTCTGTGAATTTGTGTAAATAAATGATTTCTATAAATGTTTATTTCTGCTTTCTTGTTTAAAAGGTAGACTTGCAGAAATTTAATGAAGTTCAGGGTTAATCAATATGAATAAACTAAATGTAAAAAAAAATAACTCGTGGTCTGAACACAAAAACGCAATTACGTGCCCTTGATCTAACAAAAGTTGACCTTGTGTGGCTACAACCCCTTTCCGTTTTCTGTCAAAGCATCATTTGCTTACGGGCATTTCACAAAAGAAAAAAAAACTAAATCAAAAATGAAATAGACTAGACTATCTAAAAAAATTCCGTATTAGCAAATTTAATATCTAAGGCAGTGGAACAAAAAACTGTGGTCTGAAACCAAATAGAAAATTTATATTACTTCCCTTAAATAGCTCTTTTAAGCAAGTTATATTCTACTAGATCGAAACAGATAGGACGAAATGACTCAGAGCCATATCCACACCCCTGTTCGATTTGGTTTATCCCAAATAATTAGGTCAAGCATGGAAGACTTCAATACCGCGAAGTAAATAAAGAAGGATTTTTCAAGAGAGAAAGGTTACATAGCTTGATCTGAAATTGGTAAACGTGCGATAGAAAGTAACGGGATGACCATTCCAGGTAGGTCGTTAAGTTTTAACCATTTTAATTAAAAATTGAAGAAATAGCCAGTAATTTTCGAGTTGTAGTGTTGCTACAGAAAGTAATTCTTATTTATTTATACATTAATTGAGGGGTTTTTTTTTCTACAACTAAACTCGCCATTCTCTAGTTGAGCTGCAACTGAGTCGTAACCACATTCCTTAAGGCATTCTATCAATATATTATATACATCACCGCGATGTAATAAAATGTTCAGTAACGTGGCTGTAGCATGTCTCCTTCCAAGGATTATCTTCAATTGATCTATGGCTTTCTTGTCGAATACATGTATCATCGGTTGACATTATTCCGTATTGTACTGAAATCATAGATTATATAGTTGGTTTTATTTTATCTGTGTATCACTACACAATTAAAATAGGACAACGTCATTCTTTATAGATGTTTTATTTGAATCATGTTAATATGTTTTGTATTATATTTTTATTTCGTTTATTACAAAATATCCGCAGCAGACTCAATCTATATTAGAGGAATCGTCGATATGTGTATCGACACAATTGCACTGTATCCCTTGAGGTAACAGAGACTTTCGGCAATCGTAAATTCCTGGTCCGTATCGCGTATTCGTATCGATCTTGCGTGTGACGTCATCAGTGTGTGTGTGTGTTTCTCATACGTGATAAGGCATACGGATGCGACAGCATGTATCGAATAGATGTCATACCGAAAGGTTCTGTACAACAACCTTCGCTTTTTCACCGTCTTTTTGCTACTTTAAGACACAGAAATGTTGTGCCATAGCTTGAATGTATGTGTATCCTACAAGACGAAGGTGTACACAATTTGATGTAATTTAAACCATGATAAATGCTTGAATTTAATCAACATTTTTGATAAGTTTTTCTCTGAATTTTCATATTTTCCCTGTCTGTTTGCATGCTGGCTGATCTACGCGCCAAATAAATTGCTGCTGAGTCGAAGTCGGAGATTTTAAATAAGATTCGACATGAAATTTTGTTTAATAGATCAGCGACTGTCAAGCGACTTCGCTTCTTTCAGTAATTTATAGGCTGGGCACTTGACTAGAACTGATGGTGATCTTGGTAGATAACTGCCAGCATGCTGTAATAGAACTACTCATACGTACGCGGCGCGAAAATCTGACAAAATATTAAAACGACAATGAAGCAACGTATCAAGTGACGATACGGATACGAGTTACGAATGGCAAAAGTTCCGCTTGCCAAAAGTCTGTATTATGTGCCTTTGTGGTCAATTAGCTCATTTACTCAATCGGATTAAAATACAGATCTATATTTCGTTTCGTTTTTTTTTAAAAAAAAAACTTTCGATGGCCTACACTACATGAAGATCTGACAAGTTGCACTCGAAGGCCGTGTCAGGGGTCGTACAAGCGGCTGTCGGCCCGATGATGTTCATACATTGATTAATCAATCAGTGTTGACGTTTCTAGTAGTTTACCCAGGGTTCTGTACATGGCACGCCAAGAAGTCGCCGTAACAGACCGTTTCATTGGTTTATCCCTCACCGCAACCAAAACGCCGGTATTGCAGCAATTCTTCCAGATCCTAGTGTAGTAAAGACGAAATTTTAAACAATAAAAATCGAAACGAAATAGGATCTGTTTTTAATCAGATTGTTCGTCTATTTCAACCCCCAAAATATACATAATCTTTAGCAATTGAGAAACCGAGCATACTTTAATGGGAATCATTATTCTAAAAGCACGAAATGAAATTTCGACAAGTGTCCTACTTAGTGATTCGTTAACAACAGTTAAATCATGATATACATTGGTGTACACCTACAAGACAGCTGGATTTTCAAGAATTATTTAACCGTGTAATGTCTACATAACCATAGAAATATAAATATATATAACTATTTATCTCGAAGTATTATGCCCATATCAATCTTCCATCTAAATGTTACAACTCTTGATAATCACGTGTTAAAATGTAACTCGCCTTTCAAAGCGTCATTAAGTGAACTGTCGTACCTGCAACTGGTTCAGTGAAAGAATATAACGAACCAGCCAGATGTCACAGGTTATCCGTTGATACAAATATACGTAAAGGTATCTATATTACATTATATGAAAGTTTCAAATTAACTGCAGACTACTGAAAGTATTATTTTAGTTGAGAAAGTATCACTAGATTAGATAGATTTTATCACTTACACCATGTTAAATTACAGATGTGAAGTCATCCTCTGATGCTGACATACCATTATTTCAAATAATGGTACAGTCAACGTGCCAAGCATACATTATTTATACTCGTTGAAATATTGGACCCGCAAGACATTGCGTAAACTATAGATATATTATATATGATTGTCCGTTAGTTGAAGACTATATATTATGTACGTATTATAACTTGTGAATGGCTGTTAAATACTAATGAGGCTGTCGATATTACCTTGACCGTGCAAGACAGAACCAGGCTATGTGAAAATGGATATAGTCGTGAATAAGGACGATGGCCGTAATGACTACAAACTGTTTATTTAACATTTAGTCAAGAAAATAATATCAAAATACCAATGCTTTTCATTTTTGTTTAAATTAATAAAACTGTTGACTTACGATCAGATTTTTCATATCCAATATCAGTGACCATACTAGTTTCCAGTTTAGTTGATTCCACTGATTGGATTATACTAGTCTCTGGTTTACTTGGTTCCATTGATGGAGTTATATTAGCCACTAGTTTAGTTGGTGCCACCGATTGGGTTATACTAGTCACTAGTATACTTGGTTTCATACATTGGGCTGTGTATAATCTAGAAAGGGCATCATATTTAATAAACACATAGGGTAATATACGGAATCATACATATAATGAAATTCAGATCTGATACGTTAACAATATTTTGTCAAGCAAATTATCATGTAGCTTGTGGTGTGATGAGGTTCAAACTAGCTGAAAAGTTATTCAGTTTATATATGCACCCATCTAAGCGCCCTGTCACAGGATGCCAGATTATTTGGGGTGGATTACCCCCACCGAACGTCACTAATATAATAACACTCCATAAAGATCCAATTCAAGACAAGGGACATAAACTTGACATAAATCATCAGATTTCAGACTAACAATTGTCTCCTCATTCTTTTAGTGTTAAATCCATTCCTTGGCCCTTAACGTCTTTAAAAAAAAACATTTCGATGATCTTACGATCTGTGTCCAACATGTTACAATCTCGACTGTAACAGTAAATGCGAGCAATTTGAAAGTATTGTCCAGCATACATAGGAGCATCATTCGTAAATCGACTTCTTCCGAAAGTTCAAAAGAATAGGTAACTGTATTAGAAAGACAATTCGGATGAAATATCCTACTCAATCGACGACTTTGTCCCGTATGTCCACAAATCAATATGCGGTACATGGTAATCGTGGATTCGTTACCGGAATGTCCGGGGTTCGAATCCTGGATCTGGCTGAGAATAAACTAATGAAGATATAAATCTATAGTTTACATATGACTTGAGGGATCACGTGACCATATCGTGGATTATTGTGCGCTCTTTTGTTATGACACTTTTATCCACTATAATATTACTTTCAATTACAGTAAAAACAGCAATTTAAATTTTTTATACCGGTACATCGTCTTTATACCTGATTTCAACATAATATCTAACACCATAGATGAAAATATTAAACATTGTTACCTTTTATGTGGATCTGGAACTAGTGTCGGTGGTCCCTGTGGTATAATATAAGAAACATTTTAAAATGAATGTGTCCAATCATTTAGAATATAAATATACATATTATCATTCTGAATCCATGACAACTCCGATCAAAGACCCGTCTGACCAAGACCAGTCGGATAAATAATGTACCACTCAGACGAAAACCACAACAACCAATCTGACAATTCCGAAAGATTACTCTGACCAATATATTTCAGAAATAATTAAGTGGTTATTGGCACGCTAACACGAACTGGTCTACATTGCACATTTCCTAATTTGTTTGATTCTGCTCTTAGCTTGAGTATATGCAAATTAAAATATTGGGGACAAAAGCGACAATAGTATTAGTAAGTGCTATCAATGCTTCTTGTTCCGCCATACCTACTCGCATAGCATTACTTGTTCTCCTAAATTCATTTAGATTTTGACACCTACGCCAATGATTTACATGTACTCTCCGACCACGCGATCCTATGGAAATAAATGAAAGAGTTATACTTACATTTATGGTCTGTTTTTCTAGCCAGTCATCCAAACTGATGAATTTTCGTTCGGGTTTAGCTGTTTTCAGTTTATATACATTGATTCCAGGCGACTTGTTACAGTCATAGTCATCTTCCACTCCATTAAATACCACTTTAATGTCTTTTTCATCTGTCTTAGACAGGTCTACTGACGTTTCAATAATATAGTGTGAATCGAGGGCCTGTACTATAATCCCTGCTTCATAACATATCATATTACCAACAACCAGATCAACAACTGATGGTCCTTCTTTTATACCATCGGTGGACAAATCAGGAATATTGTAAATACACCAACCGCTTGATGTACAATTTATAACACAGTTATTGTTAGATACAACAGGAGTCAGTTTTCTATTATTTATATTCAGCGTAAATTCAATATAATTGTGCTCGTGAATGTTTTCGTCTTTTACCGCGAGGTAAAAATTGTTGTCATTTTTAAATTCACGGCATGTATCTTTATTTACCACAGATCGATATGGCTTTTCACTCGATGTATCGGAATTTGAATCCGGTAGTGTTCCAACATCTATCCAGATCTTGTCACCATTAACCATCCTAGAGAACACTGAAAGGATAAAACGAACAGTTTTAGTATTGAGTCGGATGCACGCTGATTCAACTAAATAGGAACAGTGCCCTGTGTCAAAAACACATAAATCTCCTCGGTAGCGTTTTAAACTAAACTTGCATCCTAACTTAAGACATGCGAGTTTCACAAAACGACTTTTAGCATTTTAGATAAAATCGACTAAAACACGATTTTAAGTTAGGCGAGGTTTAGGACAGCTTCATTGTTGCTAAGCAATGTTCAAATTCTACAATGATTTACAGCGTAGATTACTTCATAAAAATCACAATTTCCATCATTTTAATCTGGCCTTACATGGCTATGCTTATTCGTCTTTTAAACATATTTTATAAATTCCCGTACACACCCTGATATATCATATGTTTGGAAGTGGCAATTCTCAATAGTTGCTGTTACCCAAATTACCATAAAACTACGATATTCAACCGGTTTAGTTCATCGATACTCAAAATTTCCATGGTCACGTTTACTAAACGTAAAATGGTTAACTAAAATACACCAATAGGTTTAAGAATTGGTTATTGGAATATGTATATGCCTTAAATGTATGCAAACATAAACCATGTACATAGGGTTATTTAAAATTGACTAAACTGACACTCCATAACTTGTCAAAAGAGTAAGACAGTAAATTTTAAAGTAGCTAAGTCTGTAACTCAATATCATCCAAAATCTCCAACACTAATTGTTTGTCAAGTTAAACAAACATTGATGTTGTGATCTTACCGTGAAAAAGGTGGGCTTCTGATATCCAATATTTAAGACAAAATAAACATTTTACCATTAGTACAGGAATCGTGTACCATAATGCTTTTCAGCCACAGTTCTAGCAAGCGAATCGAGTGACGAGGCTAGAAACATTGCACCAAATCAAGCGGCGTATGTTGATTGGAATAACCAAACGCTAGAGGAATTAAGGAATCAGCCAGGCCTTATGACGAATATACATCCCCGTTGTGTAATTGTCGGTTAGTCAAAAACATTCGGTCATTGTGTCATCACTGAAGTCTAAAATCTATATATCTGTGACTTGGCTTGGATCGAAGATGCAAATTCTATGGTTATTTTATATGTTCTTTAAGGATTCTTCCCCAGATCCTATTCTATGTTAAAAGTGTATGACTGACTGTAATTGTCTGCTGTGTGGGCATGTCTCTTCACTGTCAGTGACAGTGTTAGAAAACTAAAATGAGCTTTCCCTTGCACTGCTTAGGCTTTTCTGATTGAATTGGTTCAAATTAAAGAAAGCGGTGGAATTAAGTTCGAGATAATTTAGAAACGGAACAGCGAAGCAATTACTTGTTCCCGATCCTTTAAAGTTTATTCGGGAGGGAGTGAGTGGTATCTTTATTTTACGACTGGTTTTAGTATAGACCCTATTGTGTATTTCACGTTGTGTATTTCTTCTTACTGGTTTCTTAAGACGTTTGTCTTCTTCAGTTATAACAATGCAACAGTTAGTTTTTACCTTTTATGTAGCATAGGTATACATACAAGCATAGTACAATTACAGTCAATGCTACCTAAACTCTTTTCAACCTAGACACCACGCGGTGTCTAGGACTCTTAGATGGTAACCCTCTGGAATCTAATCGAAGTCTGCTGAATACTCACGGGTATCCTAATTTTGTATCAACTGGTTTTGGACATTCAATTATCTAATTGGTCAAACACGATGTAAATAATAAGAGAGATTGGTTAATTGAGCCCAATGACGTCAAAACCCACCCTTATATGGTTATGGAAATTTACTCTAGAAATTGCGCATGAGATATCTGTTATCATGTTGTTGACGTATAGAACCAGTATGTTTTGTTTCTATAACACTTTTTTATATACCAATATGTCAATCAAATGCTAGCTGATATCAGTACACACCTGCATATATGTGAATATGTTTTGAAACATCAAACTATATCTTATCTCCTCATTCCTCGTCTATAATCTATATTGCTACATTATTATGTCATTTGAATACCTGTTTAAGGAAAATAAAGTAACTAAGCGTAATTTTCATTAAACGCAAAAATTTCTCACTGCTTAATCCATGCTAATATGTACTAGTTTAATTGACATGTATTTAAACATACATTATGCAAGAGCAAAATCTACCTATTGCAGGTCTTTCTTTAGGCATGAAATGTTTTAAAAAACTATTAAGTGGACATTAATTAACTTATCCAGACCATAATCCACTCTCGATGTCAAGGATAGCCTGCGATATTTGTTGGATTGCAGTTCGATATGATTGAAACATTTTCCTTTGTGATAAACTCATTAAATGGATAACAGAGACTACTAGTGTTGTCTTACTGACTTTAGTAATTATGACTGAGGCTAAGTTGAACTTTTATTCGCTTAGTTTTCGGTTCTTAGTGCATCAATTTGACGGAATATTTTTACAAATTGCCTTTACATTAGCTAGCTTGTAACTATTATAGTGAGCACCAGTTCTTAGACAAGAAGAATTAAGGACGACTATTTCTGACTTGAACTTTATTAGAATAATAACATAAAACCAGAACGAGGCTGGGCATTATGGACAGCCAAGTATACAAAACTACTAAACCAGTACTGTTGATTATGGAGAGCAATAAGCATCAAAATAGAACATAACATAGGTTTGGAGACGTGCCAACTCGTTATCTAATCTCCCATAATGTATCTATTCAAACTCTTTTTACTTTTGTTTAATACATTAAAATACAAACGTTCACTTACCATCACTATCAGCTATCTTACTTTTGTACATATTGTGAATTGTTTCGCTGATTCTTTACTATAAATAAAATGGTAATATAATATTATTTACTATAAATAAAGGGGTAATATTAACACTCTTTGTTATAAATAAAAGGGTAATATTAATATTCTTTGTTATAAATAAAAGGGTAATATTAACACTATTATAATAAAGGGTAATACTAACAAACAATAGGGTAGTATTAATATTTTTCATTATAAATAGTTTTGTTTCTATATTTTAAATAATAGGATAATATTAATATTCTATTAAAATAGATGGGTAAAATTAATATTATTTTTAAATTAAACGGTAATGTTAATACTATATATTTTAAATAATTTCTACCTGCATGTGCATAATTAGGCATTCCCAGTAGCCGAGGGGGCCGTGATTTTGTCCAATGTTGTCTTGTAATATTTCAAATCCCAAACACGTCATGTGATAGATATTTACATATCAGACGTTTTATAGAAACATTATATATCTCCTGTCGGAATTTGAACCCATGATTATCAGTGATGTAAGTAACTAATTTTAAATTTTATACGTAAACACCATCTAATGGCCATATAAAATTATATCTAATGTAATAATAGTCCAGACTAAGAAATGGTATTCACTCTCGATTACTAATACAGCAGTTTATGTAAAGACAGGTAAGGCAAATTTAATTTCTGAGATTCGGGATTAAAAGTAAATTTTGGGCATCACCACCAAGCGTTCTTGCACGTAAAGCATATAACCCCTGTCATATTTTACTGCACCGAAGACAGGCGTGAGTCATACATACATACATAGTACAATGAGAGAGATTTTGCCTTTATTTTGAATTCCAGCTGTCAATGTTTCTTCTATGTGCACGTCAACGTGAAAACAGGATCCGAACCACTAGATCTTATACGTGCAAGGTGCTTTTCCGGACCTCACGCACAGTTAGCCAACGTCTTATTCACTGGGTCACAGCGGCTCCCATGTTATTGGAGTATTGATTTGGAAAGCCCGGAGGGGGAGGGTAATCAAAAAAATTAATGTAGGGGGTTGGATGGCATTGGGAATTATTTCGCCCTAAGATTAATGTATATAGTTGTACTCGCCGATAATAGTGCCTGGTGAATGTTCTGAAAGGGGATTATATATATTATAAATCGCAGTCGTTGAACTAATATTATTTACTCTTCAAAAAAGGAACACATTTTTCATCATTTTCTTTATTTGAACCAGATCGTTGTTTCGGTAAATCTTACTTGTTTTTAATGGCATTATGTAAGGATAAAAGAAATCCATGATAAAAGAAATGCCGAAATTTGTTTTCGCTTGATTACAACAAGACACGAGTTTAATAACTTGAAGCTTTTCACATGAAACCCAAATCTAAGGCTTTTAACTCCCGGCCTTCCAGATGTAAACACTCAATGAGCCAAGTGATGGTATGGGTCGGTTACAAGCAGGTGAATCCCAGACATATGTAGCCAGGCGGATGAATGTTTCTCTGGGTATCTCTCGCCTTTGGGATAGGTACATTTATTACAGCAGCTATCCATGACCATTGCAGGATCTCAAACCAGACATTACGTAAACGCCCACGTGAAACTGGATTACGAGCCAAACGCCCAGTTAGAGCTGCTGTTTTGAAATACGCCGAAACAGTTTGTTTCATCAACGAATCGCGGTACTTGTTGCATCGAGTAGATGGTAGAGCGAGGATATGCGAAACGTCACTATGCTGTCTCTTTTTTTAAGAGTATACATAACGTAAATGTTAAACTAATATATAATTATGGCCGTTGAACTAATATTATATGTTTTATTTATGTTCTTTTCAGCGTCCAGAGCGGCATGTATACTTTACCGCCAAGAACCAGCCTTCACATGGCATCAAGTCTGTAAAGCCTATTTTTTTTTAAAAATTATCAAAGACCCAACTATGTCAATATTTAATGCGCCTTTCAAAGACTATAATGATAATATGTTACCTGGCGGTTACCGAGATAAGACTGTGGATGAATTTATTAAACAGAATGCCAAAAGAGTTGTTCAGATAGTCTACAAGACTTCGTATGGAAGTGGCATTGTTTTTAAATTAGGAGGCAAATTATGTATTCAAACCAGTTATCATGTTGTCCGGAAAGCACACCGGGATTGGCTTAATATTGAAATTAATATTGGAGACACGAGCTATAAAATCGATACCTTTTGGGGAGGGTGTCAAAAGCACGATATGGTTCTACTGAAGTTGAAAAATGGCCCAAAACAGTTGCGCAGACTTCCTATTACCGATATTAATCAACAAGTTGTAGATATAACTGTCGATGGAAACTCATTTAAAGGTCTTGTGGAATATCATAGAGGAGAACATCGTTTCATTGTACATGCTTTGAATTTCGTACAAAGACGATTAGATGACGATACTGAGGTCACCTGTAAATTTATGAATGTTGATACGCCATCAACTTGTTGTATGCGTGATGTCTGCTACTGTAGTGACACCGGTTGTGTTATCATCTTCCTAGATTCAGACAAAATACCAGACGGTGCGAAAAATATCTTTCACAGTCAGAAGTTGATGGAGACAGTACACAACCCATTAGTTGTTGTTTTATCTCACCCTTTCGGACAAGTCAAACATATCAGTACCGGTAATGTTATGCACGGAGAATGCGACAAGAATGGTTTTCCCCAGTACAAGCCTGCGGGAAAAATATGTTTCAAAATTGAGGGAGATAATGAAACCTGCTTTTTTGGTGATAGTATAGGCATCAGTAACAATCCCGAAGAGATTGGAAGTGCAGTGGGTCAGACGTCTGCCATTACGACGGGGGTTGATGAAGACAGAATTGTTGGTGAAGCTGAAGGTGTATGCGGTGGCTCAACATATTTTCTTGTCAATAGTAATAGAGTCCGTGTTAAATTTCCAATAATCGAAGATGTAACTTCATACTTCTCATGTAGTGATTACGATACTAAAAATGCTCCTGTCAACCGAGACGATAACAGAAAATATTTCTACGCCAGAGAAGGGCAAGTTTATTGTTCTACGGATGGTCTTATTTTACCAGTCTGCTGTCCGGGAAAGAAACAAATCTTCACAGTAAAAAAACATGAAAATACTGTAATACCCCAGTCGTGGAGAGACAGAGGAGAAAACCAAATAAAATTTCCATTATTGGACAAAAGTAAAATTTACTGTCTAAACATAGATGATGACTCTAGTTACGTTCTAGGCTTTAATGTATACAGAAGCCAAGATAAAGTATATTTTCCAGGAGAGATCGAGGATGACCCTAATCCAGTTTATTTCCTGGTTGGTCGAGATGGAATGGTGATCAGTAGAGATAAGAATGATGAAGAGATATTTGTACAGACAGACATGGATGGGAATAAAGGATTTTTCAAGGTAAATGAAGATGGTTACAAGACGTATGTGTATGAACCTGGGAGAGCCAGATATCTAGTGGGAGAAGATCCCGATGGTAGTAGAGTGTATTTTGAAGAGGACAAAGACGGCAAGAAAGGGTATTACACAATGCAAAACTTCCAAAAAGATCAGCATGGTAGTCGAATCTTTCGACGAACAGACACCAAAGAAGATCAAAAAGTATATTATCGAAACAAGGAAGGCAAAAACAATCCATTCCAGATTGATGAGGAAAATAATAAGGTGTACAGGCTTATCGATTACAACAACAAGAAACTGTACACCATGAAATATACAAATGACAGTGATAAATTTGTAAATATTCATAATGTTATCCATTTAAACCATAATGCCGAAACTGCTCCCGGTTCTAGTGGTGGATGTGTTCTGGTTATTGGCAAAGATGAACAAAAACGGTATCAATGTCTGGTATGTATGCATAAAGGAAAAACTGAAAACCCACCTGTAAATAAAGCGATAGTTTATCGTCTTCGAGAATAAGAAAACGTGGAATATCTAGATTTTCTATTGACAGATGGGTGAACTGATAACATATAGGAATAAACTTATTTAAACCTCAATTAAGAATTATATGTATTCACCAATCCCCATTGTATAAAAGTGTGTCTTTCGTTATGCAGCCGCGCCAAAACAGAAACTTTAGTTTAAGATTTAAATACCACTCCTATTGTTGACAAAAATAATAATTTATATAGAAAATATATTTCCTTATTGTTTACAGTTATTTCTTGTGTGAATACAAAATATAAATTTTAATAAAAAAAATGTATTTTGCTTTTGTTGGGTTGGGAGCGTGGGCATGGTACGACAACTCTCCTTGGGAAGAAGAAAGGAAAGGGGGAAGCTTGTCATCGGATGTTACATTTAAGCATGCGCTACAATGAGGTATGTATTCACTCATAGACATGCAAATGATAGGATCAATCAACCACACGCCGCCAAAGTAACATGCTACTGCGTTAGGTTTAAGTCCACATTGGTTTGCAAGCAGACGGCAATTACATTTCACCTCAGTGCGTCTATATTGTGCAAATGATTTTTTCATCTTGAACCGACGATCGGTGTTTCAATTGACATTATTGACTTTTTGGCGCGGAACCTACGATGAATGTTTCAATTGACTTCCCCCACCCGCTGACGAATATCAGAATATTTGTTAGCTGCAGGAAGAGGCCATGAATATCACAAGCCAACAGTGAGGCTGATGTCCCCCGCCGAAATCCCAAAATAAATAGAAGACACATATTAATTAATCGCACATTTATTTTTTTCAATGTATCGAGCAATCAAACTGTACACGAAGTGTCATCCAAAAGTGTTTTATAAAGAAAAATGCTAAAACCGACGAGAAAAATGAAAATGTACCCTAGTTAGGGGGACCCTAAAGGCAGACAAAAGGGCCCCTCTGGCCAAGGGAAAGAGCCCTCGTGTCCAAGTCAATCGTTTCTATACACTGTTACTGTCGAATCGATTACTAAATGAGAATGCAATCATTGTATTGGCATAAAAATCATCAATCAAGATGAACCTAAGTTATCTTGTCCCAAAGTATCAACCAATCAAATTGCTTATCTCTGCTTACCCTAAGCGGAAAATGCTCATCTTCGAACTCCATCAAGGCATTGACCTCATAAGCATATACACCAAGTTTGAACATTTTAACTCAATTAGAAGGAGAGTTATTGTGTTCCAAAGTCTCGACTACTCTCGACCAATCAAATTGCGTATCGCTCTGCTTACCTTGAGCAGAAAATGCTCATTATCGAACTTAGTCAAGGTATTACTGTAATAAAACTGTACACCAAGTTTCATCACACTCACTTAATTAGAACTAAAGTTATCGTGTCCCAAAGCATCAACCAATCAAATTGCTTATCTCTGCTTACCCTAAGTGGGAAATGCTCATCTTCGAACTCCATCAAGGCATTGACCTAATAAACACATACACCAAGTTTGAACATTTTTACTCAATTAGAAGAAGAGTTATTGTGTTCCAAAGTCTCGACCAATCACATTGCGTATCGCTCTGCTTACTCTAAGCGGAAAATGCTCATCTCCAAACTCCATCAAGGCATTGCCCTAATAAGCATATACACCAAGTTTGAACATTTTAACTCAATTAGAAGGAGAGTAATTGTGTTCCAAAGTCTCGACCAATCAAATTGCTCTGCTTACCCTGAGCGGAAAATGCTCATTATCAAACTTAGTCAAGGTATTACTGTAATTAAACTATACACTAAGTTTCATCACTCTCACTTAATTATAACTAAAGTTATCGTGTCCCAAAGCATCAACCAATCAAATTGCTTATCTCTGCTTACCCTAAGCGGAAAATGCTCATCTTTGAACTCCATCAAGGCATTGACCTAATAAACACATACACCAAGTTTGAACATTCTAGCTCAATTAGGAAGAGAGTTATTGTGTCCCAAAAAGTGTGACGGACAGACAGGCAGACAGACAGACAGACGGACGGACGAACCCATTTTAATAGTCCCCCAACTTTCTTCGAAAGGCGGGGGACAAAAATATGTGCTAGGTGTGTATTTGTTGAACTTGTGTATATTATTCTGAGAGTGTTCTATTTACAAATATATACAGTAAACATTGGCCCTGCTTGATTTATCCATACCGGCTGACCACTGTTCGGCAGTTTGCCCTGCGAGGTTACTTGATTTAACTGAAAGTCGACGCAAGTTCGGCCGCGGCGTACGCCGAATGTGGTGAATGGTGAACATGTTCGTTAACGAAATAAAATCCACGTTAGTTAGTAATGCCATGATTCGCGGCAGCGTTCCTGTAACCGACAAAGACGTCTAGCGCTTGAAAAGGGACGCCCCCTTGTTACCACGTCTGGGCACGTCTAAAACACCTTGGAAGACCCGTCGGCGACTTTTGAAGCAACAGAAAGGGTGATTCTTCGCCCGATTGTTTCGGTCCTTTCTCAAAGATGAAATTCGCCAAGAAAATGAAACTGGTACCCTTCGACGGACTCCCCGGCGTCAAACACGTCGAAATCAGGCAAGTCGAAACCGCGTACGATCGAGATCCACTGCAGCAGACCGTCGAGAATGTCCACCAAGACATGCAACACGTGCTAAACGATCCCACCAGGACCGACGAAAATAAAATACAACGGTACGGACAGTTGTTACATCGTTATCAAACGATGCAAAGGAAAAGAAAACAGGTTATTCCCTTGTTGGACGAAAACATACCCGAACAAAAAGAAGAAAATTTGGAGGCACCCATCCTGAAGTCAATCCCTCGATCCTATCAACGTCGAGCTCGCCTTTTGTTGAAACACATGAAAGAGAAGTCACCTTGGTCGTGGAACGAGAACTTGGAATTGGTTCAGAATGGGGTACGCGTACCCAACACCAATGCCATTGACATCGTGAACGATTTGGTTCGTCGGCGAAAGAATACCCAGGCTCCCGTGGGATGGATTGGCGTGATGTAAAATTTGAAGGCCACACACGTACCGCGCGAAGCCATTGGTAATCAAGAACGATGGAACGTGTTGTCCACGCTACCGGCACGGACTCCGCCGCGACGCCCGAGAAAGAAGAAAATCTCCAGCACGGATACCCCTAGTATGGCTCTCCTTGCAAAAACTATAAATAGTCTGTTCACATGGCAATCTACTGAAACATATTCACAGTGTGTACTGAAATCAACTAGCATTTGAATCACATATTGTTATATAAAAAAAAAGGTTATAAAAACAAAACATAGATGGTTCTATAGGTCAACAACATGATAACAGATATCTCATGCGCAATTTCTAAAGTAAATTTCCATAACCATATAAGGGTGGGTTTCGATGTCATTTCATTTAATTAACCAACAGTTCTAATTATTTACATCATATTTGGCCAATTATACCGATGAAGTCGCTAAAGTACTTCTTGATCAGCGCTATATGCGTGGATTTTTCATTTCCGATGAAAACAGATATCTCAAAGGTTTATGATCCGTATAAATAGTAAATTTGGCCCCAACCAAATAAGGTCGTAATTTTAGAAAACAATAAATAATTGCATAACCCTCCCTCTCAATCGTCGGCCATTTTCGTTGTTCTGTACCTAATTGATGAGAAATAAACTGAATCACATGTTCACCGTCTTCAACCTCTTGGGTTAGAATACCGCCAATAGCATGACCAGAAGCATCAGTATATAATTTGTAAGGCAAATTAGGATAAGCATAAGCTAAAATTGGAGCTTCACTTATCTTTGTTTTTAACAACTGAAAAGCATTTTTGGAAATAATATGTCCTAAATATTTTAACTGGGGTTTTAAAAACTCACACTTTGAGGGTTTTAATTTTAGACCAGCCTTTTCTAAACATGTAAAAACTTCCTGAATATTAAGAAGATGTTCCTCGAAAGTTTTGGAGTGTATAATGATATCAACTTTTACATACTTATTTAACAATCCAGACATGACCTTAGCCATTAAATGTTGAAAAGTAGTAGGAGCTGTGCTGACCCCGAATGGGAGCCTATTGAACAAGTATAGTCTCATAAAAGTAGTAAGTGCAGTTTTCGTTTTGGAGGATTCTGCCATCTCAATTTGCCAAAATCCATTCTTTAAATCCAAACAACTAAAATAGTTTGACCCGGAAAGTGAATCAATTAGATCGTCCATATGGGGTAACTGGTAATTTCTTAACTTCTTTTCAAGGATATGTTTCTACTAAGTGGTACACGATAAGATTTTAATCTAATTGGCGGACTATCACTCGTATCTAAGGTAGCTTGAACTACATCAGTTCGCCCTAAATGAATGTCTTCCGTCAGTGTATAATATTTATTCAAGATGGATAAACGCTTGGTTTGTCTGATACTAGAAATATTTTGTAGATTTATCAATTGGGACAACGGTTTCTTCTCTTCAGTGATGGATAATGTATTATTAGAATTTAAATTCTGGTTGTGGCTGTCTAATTTGTCAATAGTTAATATATCGTTATAACCTCAGCTACGGCGATTTGGTCACTTTTATATAATTTGTAACTCATACCCGTTTCGTTCGTTATCTCGAGAATTATCTCGTTGATAAATGGCTGAGTAATGACACTAGTCATCATCAAGTCAGGTTGACCGTCGAATATATTGGCGTTATCTAACGGGGTTATCAATAGATAATCAGGTTTCACAAGATTAGGAATAATACACGTGACCGTCGAATATATTGGTGTTATCTAACGGGGTTATCAATAGATAATCAGGTTTGACAAGATTAGGAATAATGCACGTGAAACGACTTGTATGTCTAGGTATAATATCTACCTCGTTCTTATCTATTATAATGGTGTGATAATCTGTCAATGGCTAATATATTTAATGTTTCTTAAAAATTAACCACTTTAAAGTCAACTGGCTAGTAAGTCGTTAACCTGTCATCACTTGTCAAGCCGTCATTGAGTAACGACTTTAATCCAATCTATTCTTTTGTTGATTTATATTATTGTTTAATCTTTTATGCATTGTTCGTATATCGACATCTCAGTTTTAATTACAACATTTATCAATTTTACTTTTATCCTGTTGTCTGATTTCCTTAAATATCACAAAAATTGTACATTGAAGGCAGTCACTAGCTAGGATTCCTTACTAAGTGCAGTATCTGGCCTGTCAGTACTGTATGACGAAATATCTGTATATTTATGTTCCGGTATATTAAAGAACTCAACAATCATTCGAAGTCTGTTATATCCGAAGAGAGAATTTACACCTCTAAAGTTGGCGGAGAAATTTTGTATGGCAAGACCCCAACCTCTCTACAAGTCATAGCGAGTATACCACGCCACCCCCAAACGACAACTTCGCAATGGAACAGGTCTTAATACCTGAAAAATTGGCTGCGATTTTTAAAATCATGGACATTGAAATAGAGGCCAGCCAATGGAGAATAGAAAGCAGAGGAAATAATTTTAGCGTTGTGCTAACATGGAGTGGCTTCTATTCTTCGGTGCCACAAAAGAGAAAATCAGCCAGTAAACTCAAGCGAGATTGGTACAGAAGTCAGAGTTACAAAGAAAAACAGCAGACTCAACAAGCAAACGTAAGTACCATGACACTTACTGAGGAAAAACTGCCCAAAGAGCACCCTCTTCCTGATATCCCCACAAAGAAATCGAAGTCGAAGATATGCCAGACAAAAGCAGTGCGTGTTTTTAACAAGACAACCCAAATAGTAGCTGTTACTAAAGACCCGATTTCTCAAACAGATTCTTCGACGAACGATGGCGTATCTGGCGAAGATATAGCCATTTTAGGGTTGCCACATCAGAATCGCGACGACACTTTCGTTGCGCCGATGGGGGGGGGGGGGCACAAGAGTGTTATGCCAAACCCCAAAGGTCCAGTGGAACCTACACCCTTTACTCGGATTGAAAACGTTCTACGACAGCGATATGTGGGCAATCCGGATGACCATGAATACCTAATACAAACTGAACGAGGGACATACTGGGAATGCGCAAGAACTGTAAGACAACAATGTGGAGATTTTACTTTGAGAGCCGTGCCCGTGGAAAGCTATAGGACTAATAGATATGAGTGGGAATCTACCTGTAAATGGAGATATAAGTATAATGCCTGTAGACAGTACTATTAGTTTTTGCTTTTCGCATTACCACTCCTTCCCACTTGTCTGTTTTGTTAATCCTTGAATGGGACTTCCAACGCAACGAACTCAATATTTAATGTCATCCTTTTATTTAAATGATTCCAAGATTCAACAAAGTACTGTATCATTTCGTTCGTATCATTTATTAAGACGCAGGGACTCGTCTTTTCTAAAAAAAACGAGGAAATTATAATAGTGTGATAATCTTAGCTACAGTCAGTATTTGTGTGCAGCTCAAATTGTTTCTCTCTTCTCAAATTGTTAACTTTACGAATTCAATATTATTGTGTTTTTCATCATTCAACAAATAATTTATCATTTCTTTCGTATCGGTAATTAAGACGCAGGCACGCGTCTTTTCTAAAACAGAGGAAATTATAATGGTGTGATAATCTGCCAATGGCTAATATAATTAATGTTTCTTAAATTAACCACTTTAAAGTCAACTGGTTAGTAAGTCGTTAACCTGCCATCACTTGTCGTCAAGCTGTCATTGAGTAACGACATTAATCCAATCTATTGTTTTTGTTGATTTATATTATTGTTTAATCTTTTATGCATTGTTCGTATATCGACATGTCAGCAGAACGATTACGAAACCGGAGAGGAGATGCGCCAAGGGGCCGAACAAAAAGGTTCCTTCTTGTCTTTCAAGAAAGACAATACCAACGATAGAGTGTATCTGCCCAGTAAACATGGATGGTTAGATTTACGTTACTTTTACGTCATTATGGTTAGATTATGGTCAGCGTCCAATAATGGTAAAATTTTACGTTTACATTTACGTTACTTTTACGTCATAATGGTTATGGTTACTTTTACATCAGAAAATGACGTAAATCTAACGTAAACTTTATGACCGTTTTCTTACCAATTTTTGTCGCTTTAAATACTTCTTGATTAAGTACCCATATCAGTGTGTGCACAGTCTAACAATTGATAAATAGTCGGAATTCAGACAAAATAATTATATATGTGTTATTGGTGATAATTCTAACGTTAATCTAACATAAATTTTACGTCATGTATTTAACCGTTAGATTATGGTTAGTTTTCTGACGTAAATCTAACGTTAATTTTCTAACGTTAGTTATCTAACGTTAATGTAACGTTAGTTTTATGTCATAATTCTAACATATGAGGGAACTTTTTCTCAGACAGCAACGCGACAGCCTACTCTAATATCGAATTCCAACTGCCAAGGGATCTTTAACATGCACACCAATGTGTACATGGGACCTGGGTTTTCGGCCCATCCGAATGACTAGGCGTAAATCTAACGTAAATTTTATGACGGTTTTCTTACCAATTTTTGTCACTTTAAATACTTCTTGATTAAGTACCCATATCAGTGTGTGCACAGTCTAACAATTGATAAATAGCCGAATTCAGACAAAATAATTATATGTGTGTTATTGGTGATAACTCTAACGTTAATCTAACATAAATTTTACGTCATGTTTCTAACCGTTAGATTATGGTTAGTTTTCTGACGTAAATCTAACGTTAATTTTCTAACGTTAACATAACGTTAGTTATCTAACGTTAATCTAACGTCATAATTCTAACATAAGTTTCTAATGTGAATCTAACATAAACCTAATACTTATTCTCTATCGGAAATGAAAGCAATGAAATGGGGTTTAACGTCCTACTTTTCTGCACCTAACCTGGGCTAATTGAAGATGGGAATACGCCATACAGTGTGCTATGAGGGAACCAGCAGCACTACAACCTACTCTAATATCGAATTCCAACTGCCAGGGGATCTTTAATATACACACCAATGTGTACATGGGACCTGAGTTTTTCGGACCATCCGAATGACTAGGCCGCTTCACTGACAAGGGGAAACAACGCCGGAAAATCGAGATGCAGGGATCGAACACCTGACTACCAGGTTAGCGAGCCAGCACCTTATCCACATTGTCTAACAGAAAAGAATGTCAGTTTTATAATGTTAGGATACTAACAATTACGTAAACAAATGTCAGTTTAATATCAGGATAACATTGATTAAATAAATGTTAGTTTTTGATTGTTGGCTATCCAACCATAATCAAAAAATCCATTTAAGTTAACCAAATTTACTAAATTTTAAGCGTTTTTTTCGGCAACTTGAACAAAATCTGTTAATAATTGTAACCTGTATAATATTTATGGATAAAACATTAAAAAGTGGGTGTGGCACCACCCCTAGGTGTTGAGCCATGCACCGAAAGGAATAAATATACCAAGTTAAAAAAAAACACGAAAAGTTGATGTGGCTCTGCCTCTGGGACTCAGACATGAAACAATTCTGATTATTTATCAATTGGTAAAATGTGCACACACTGGTATGGTTATTTAATTAAGAGGTACAATGGGGATCATACCGAGATGCAACAAAAACTGTTACTAACTGGAACCTGTAGACTATTTATAGACAAAATATTAACAAAAAAGTTAAACAAGGTTTAACGTATTACTCGTAAACTGGGCTAATGAAGACGAGTCTACATCATATAGTGTGTGTGCTATGAGGGTTATTTTGCCCGGGCAGCGGCACTATGGCCTACTCTTAAATCTAATTCCAACTGCCAGGGGATCTTTTACGGGCACGCCGATGTGTACATAGGACCTCGGGTTTTTTGTCCCATTCAAATGACAAGGGGAAACCTCGTCAGGAAATCTGGATGAAATGAAATGAAATGAGGTTAACGTCCTACTGTTCTGCTCATAGACTGGGCTAATAAAGATTTTGCCCAGACAGCGGCACTACGGCCTACTCTTATATATCGAACTCCAACCGCCAATGTGTACACGGAACCTCGGGGATTTTTTCGTTCATCGGAACGACTAGACAGTTGTCCTTGTCATGCCCTCCATTTTGCATCATTGACAAGGGGAAACCACCCCGGAAAATCTGGATGAACTTTCTAAGCCAATGCAGGGATCGAACACCCGACCTCCAGGCTAACGAGACAGCGTCTTACCAACACAGACAAAAACTGGCTGTGGCACCATCAAAAAGGGAGCGAGAAAAAAATGGGGTTTAATATCCACTCAAAATAAACTAGGTCATTTAGTGCTACATGTAAGGTAAAACAAAAGTCCCCACAAATATTATATACCAGTACGTAATTATTCTTTTTACACTGCCTGAAAGATCTTCCAGCCCAAATGTTGTGGAGCAACATACACGTATGCCAACCCATTGTTTTATATTTTATAATAATCATCCTTAAAAAACTGTTAAACTCAAACTGTTAAAGTCAAAATATATTTATACATTTTGTATTTTCATTTTGTATGACCCAATATTATAAGGAGATGGGTTGATTAAAAGATTTTAGCTTGTCTTTACATCTTCCTATATAATATAATAATATGTTCTTAGAATGAATCTTATCTGATTAAAACATTAAATTTAATGATTTAAATTCTTGTGGCGGTTTATGAAAGAGGCCATGACGACCAGACTCGTTCGTTGGTTTGTTTATATCAGATTTTTTAAATTTTACGCTTGTATTTAATATTATATATAAGGTGTAAAACCCGACAAATATAAAGATTATCAAATTTATTGTATATAGGGCCTCGTATAATAATATGGGTGAATTGGAATGTGCAATCAAATTCAACCGAAAACACATTTTACAAGACTTTCACTTTGAGTCAAGAACCAGTTCGAACCAGTTCGAACCAGTTATTTCCGGAAATTATAGATCTAGTCAACATATCGTCCCCGATAAAAGACATCTGAAAATTAAAACTTCTCTATTGGATTATTCGTATAATATTAACCCACATAACAACATGACGTTACATTTACGTAAAATTTACGTAAAAATGGTCAGCCAGTTTATCATCAGTTTGCTCATCTTCTTAACGAAAATGTAATGCGCGAAATTGTAAAGATGAAGAATACTGGAGGCCTATCACATACTGTACGCAGAAATACATCTACTTCATACCGGACCCTAAGCTCGAGGTGAATATATCATATTATACACACACACACACACACACACACACACACACACACACACACACACACATATATATATATATATATATATATATATATATATATATATATGAAACGATCTAACTCTCAGTTAAACATATAAATAAAATTCAAATATTAGAGAAAAAACACTAAGTACTAGCCTAAAATTTAATTTTTAGTGTTTTTTCTCTAATATTTGAATTTTATTTATATATATATATATATATATATATAGCAGTAGTGAGTTGTTCTAACGTACAGTATCATATATTATAGTATATATATATATATATATATAGCAGTAGTGAGTTGTTCTAACGTACAGTATCATATATTATAGTATAAAAATACCACCGATTTGCTTCTAGTTTCAATATAATTTCATCAGGAAGTCATCGATAACAATGACGTTGCAAGGTTACCCCTGTGACCTCACAATGGAGGTACATTACATTGCGTGAATGAATAAATAAATGGATGAAAAGTGATGAATGAATAAACAAATATAATATGTACATACACACTATTCAGTTAGCTACTTATCAAAGGGAGATCAATTAAGCTAATTTATTTGTTTAGCAGAGGTCTAAAATTTATTCTTCTTTAACTGTTCTCTGCTTTGCGCAATCATTTAGGAGCTGGTAGAACGGAAAAATTTGGAATTTTGTATTAAAGTTGTGTGCACGTATGTGCAGATGCTCGCTCAGAGATATCATGCGATATTCTGGATTTTTTATGTGTGATTTGTGTACAGCAACTCGCGATCTCAAACATTCAGTTTGACCGATATCCTGCTCCGTACAACCAGGGCAAGTTATGACATAGATCACATTTCGTGATGCATTTACGCTAAATGTCCCGTGACCTTAAAGGTGACTGATGGTCCTTTCATAAGATGTTCGCAAGTACCACAGTTTCCACTATTGCTTTGACGTTTTCTACTGATGTAAGAACTCTTTTCATCCGTCCATCATTTTCTAGCACTGGTAGATTATGTCTAATTTTATTCATAATGTCCGGATTTTTGGGGTTGAAGGTCGAAACGAATGCAATGGGTTTTCGCTGTGACGTGATTTTCTCTGTCACAGTCAGCAGATCGCGTCTATCCAGCCCTAAAGCTTTAGATGTTCCATCGTTAAATAGATATAGTGGATATTGTCTGTTTCGAAGGAATATTCGTAACTCCTCGAATCGAACTTTCTGTTGATTGTTGTCAGATATAATTGTCCGTATTCGTCTGGCTAAATTATATGGTAAACTCCGTTTGGTGTGACTTGGATGGCATGACGTGAACATCAATACTGTTTGGTGTCAGTAGGTGTGTAAAAGATATCAGTTTCAATCTTTTTTGATAACCAACGTGTCCAGAAATGCTAATCTAGTGTTCGACATTTCCATTGTATATTGACATCCATACCATTTAATATTTTAAAGAAAATATCCAAGTCCTTTTTTGAACGGGTCCATATTATGAAACAGTCGTCCAAGTACCGACGCCAAGCTTTTATGTAATAGTTAGCAAATACGTCTACGAATTTCAGTTGAACCTTTTCATACAGTGGTTCTTCTAAATAGGATAGTACCAGAGTTGCGTATGTTGGCGCCATTTTTGTCCCCATAGCTGTTCCTTTCATCTGTTTGTAGTGGTCACCATCAAAGTGGAATGTATTGTTTTGAAGTATGAATTCCACACTTGAGATGACCAGTGAGTTAGAGATTCGGCCTGGTAATTCGGTCGAGTATTTCTCCAACCAGTACTTTACACTTTTTAGACCGAGATCATGCATGGGATGTTACTATATAGAGACGTTACATCAAATGACACCATCATGGATTCTTCGTTGGCAGTTGATGGAGGAAATCCATTGTGTCACGTACGTAGCTTTTCACGTGACTTAAATATGGTTTCAATAAGATGTCAATAAAGTTGCTGAGGCGGTGTGTTGAACTGGATGGCCCCGCAATTATTAGTCCTATTTTCAAATCTGGTGGATGAAGCATACTGATAAATTCACTGGTAGCTGGGGAGCATATCTCATTGATAGCCTTGCTCTTATGAACTTTTGGCAGGCCGTAAACATTGCTCTCTCTACACACGAATTGTGTCAGATAATCGTGTTCCTTTTCCGTCAGCTGATCAGCGAATTTGTTGACGAGTTGTTTCATCTTCTTGAATGTATTAGCGTTCATTTCCACATAAATTTTCATGTAGCTATCTGTATCACTTAATATATCCAAGATCATGGTTTTATAGTTCATAACTACAGTTGCACCTCCTTTGTCGGCCTGTTTTAAAAAGATGCATTTATATTTTGCCAAGCTGTCCAGTGATTTCTTCTCATTGTACGTGATGTTGCTAGATCTGTTTTGTGCCCGATACTGATCAATTGGAATTGATCAGTATTTTTCGTAAAGATCTATAGTGGTTGGTTGTTAGTCTTTGCACACCAATTGCTTTTATTTCGTACGAGAGAATCATCTACCCCTGATAGTCGACCGTGGAAATGCTCTGCGTGTTTTAATTGCCGACAGAATTCACTGACATCAACTTTTAATTCAAGGGTATTTGTATATTCGGGGGTTGGTGTAAATTGTAATCCTTTTTCCAAAATTCGTAAGTCCGTGTCCGAAAGCTGGCGTGATAATAAATTAATTACCTTTATATCCGTGTATGCTGTGGTGTTTGGTGAGCTTTCTTTTTCGTTTCTTTCGATTTTTGGTTAGGTCTAAGAAAGATTTCTCTTCCTTTTTTCGAATTTCCGACCAATCTCTGGCTGTAACGCGGGGGGCACCTTTTTGGTTTAGGGTGACTCTTCAGTCCTTTTTGAACGCCTTTTCTCTCGCGTTTTGTTTCAATCCGTTTCTGCTTTTGGTCAGTCTTCGATTTCTGGATAGTGTCCGTTTTCTTAGAAACTTCTTTTATCCAGGGACTTCTTCCTTGTAGACCTTGAATGAATTCGGTTCTGTATTTTTCTAGCCATTGTGAAGATTTCTCCTATCCATCTTTTGATGTTTTCTGAAAGGATGATGCATATTTCACATTTGGTTTACATTGGTTATTTAAAGCTGCCACATCGTAATGTTCTGTCTGGATAAGTTGGTTAATTAATTTTTTAAATTAATAATTTAGATAACATTCCAGGCCTAAAGAAAGACCTGCGTATTTGCATGACAGCCACTTGTTTTACTGAGAAAAAAAACAACATTGAAGGGTCATTGACATTTAGTAATCATTTATCAGTTCTTTTTTGTTAATCATCCTGGCCTGTAAGCTTGTTAAAGGGGAATCCCCAAATCCTACAAGCATTGACAAAGGTGTGTTTAAGTATACAGATCAAGTGCCAAATTGTAAACATGCAGCTGAACAGCTCTTCTAAAGGCTCCAATTCAAAATATTTAGATGTTTGTAAGTGCTCGCTAGATTTTCGTAACAGGGTTACGTAATACTATACCTTATGGAAGCCTATTGCGGCCATTTCAGACTCTCGTCTTCTCGCCGCGAGAAGTCGAGGGCGCGGGAGCGAGAACACGGGGAAACAGGGCGAGAATACGAGGATCTCGCCCCGAGAACACGAGATTACTTTCACCTCGACTTCTCGCCTTCGACTTCTCGCCAAGCATTGTATTCTTTAATCGATTTTAAGGTGCACATAAAATGACCTTGCAAATTTTTCTATGTGAGCAGTCCATGGTTATTTTATCCACTTTACGGCAAATTCAGATCAATCCGACTAAAATAAATTCAGGTATCTCCACTCAAAGTCGTATCCCGTAAAAACGACTTTTCCAATTATCGAAAACACTCTTAATCCTCTCAGACGCCAGTGACGTCACAGTGACCGAATGCATATCTGGAATGTTTATTCCTAAATTACCTATATACACCCGGCGTATTTATTCCTAAATCCCCCAATTAAATAAAACAATTGACTACGGAATAATTTGCTTTGTAATTCATTTTAATTCAAGATCCAATTTAAAATTTGTTTCATAATGTTCTGTTTCCCACGGCAGCGATTTTAATACACTATACCATCGTGTGCAGTCCAAACGATTCGAGATACATTTTCGTCAGAAGAGTATTGTGGTTCTAATTTAGAATTTGTTTCATTATGTACGGTCGTTCTGTTTTCTCACAACGGGGATGTTAATACAATCTACCATCCTGTACAGTCCAAACGATTCGGGATGCATTTGCGTCTGTTATGTTATTCCTGATTCTTAGTGGAGAAAACTTCGTTTATCGTCAGTGTGTCTGAAGACGCTTTCAAACGCGTGCTACTCGCATCGCAGCGCCACCGTTATACCGTAATGAAGGTTAAGTTCGAATTTCGGACAAAATGGCCGTCCCCTGTACGAGAGAGAAATGGGGCTTAACGTCCACTCGACACAAACTAGGTCATTTTGGGACTAACATATGGTTTAATTTTATTTCAATAATTCGCTTGTGCGTAGTCGAGGTCTTTAGCAATTGCGCGTGGGGGTCTTTAGCAGTGGGAGGAAACCGGAGTGCCCGGAGGAAACCCACGATGTTGAGAAAGCGCCCATATCTCCATACCACATACGCTCACACCAGGGATCGAAACCACAGCCGCAAGCCAGAGGTGACCGGTCAGCTAGAGGTCGAAGCGCGGCACTCTAGACCACTAAGCCATCCCAAACCCCCTCCCTTGTACGCAAATAGTGTAAAAAATATTGTATACCAAGCTTGTGGACCCTGTAGAGGTCACACTTTTAATTCGATTTTGATGAAACTTGAAATACATCTTTATAACCTAAAGATCTTGGTTCCTTTTCGATATTTGCGCATACGGATCATAACTTCCTGAATTATGGCCCCCGATTGTATGTAAAATCGCCTTTATTTGCTCGTGGTCCCTATTGGAGGTCAAAACATTCTTAACTTAAAAAAATCTTGTGGTTGCTCTAGAGGCCAAAGTTAATATCTAATTGATTTTAAATTTATACACAGTGTTTATGGCCATGGGGCAAAGAAGTCTATTGATTTTCAGCGTTTTCCGATAATTACTGCCAGAGTTATGGCCCTTGATGACTTTGAAAAATCTTGTGGACAGAATTAAAGATCTTGAGACCAACAAATATATTGATTTTCAATGAATTTTGATAATTGAACAGCTATATCCATAATATTAAATGTTTCGTATACTAAACGTTAGCATTGGGCAGAACTTTATAAAAACCAAACAAATTCTAATGATTTTCTGATAATTACTTAATATGCGACAACTTGTTGACTACCCGGACGATTTAGCTGCTGTGTGAGCGTATGTTTCTTTGGTTGCTTGGCAACCTATTTTTCCACTATTTATATGATATAAGAGGTGATTACTTGACCAATTATATGATGGAATGTGTGATTATTACACTAATTATATGATGGAATGGGTGATTTATTTCACGAATTATGTGATAGAATGGGTGATTATTTGACTAATTATATCACTAATTATATGATGGAATGGGTGATTATTTCACTAAGTATGTAATAGAATTGGTAATTTTTTTTACTAAATATGTGAGAGAATAGGTGATTATTTCACTAAATATATTATGTATGATGTATAATTATTTTGTTGTTATTAGACTAACTATATGATTGAATGAGTGATTATTGGAATATTTTTGTGATGGATAATACTTGTTGTTGTTGTTATTAGACTAACTATATGATTGAATGAGTGATTATTGGAATATTTTTGTGATGGATAATACTTTACTTTAACGCCTATAGCCAGTATTATAATATCTTGAGTGTGACAGGCGTTTATATCCTGTCATAGAGACATAGAAATTGGTTAGCTTGTCAGTTAGTTTCAAATGAAGACAAACAATCGGAGGTAAATCGTCACCGCCAAACTGTTTAGCATGATGGTATACTGGCGATAAATGTTTGTGTCAACGCGTGCCCTGTTATATGACATAAATGTAACTCAAACACAGCAATTTACTAATTGTACGTCAAAAGTGGGTATTATTTACTTACTTGATGTACAGCTCATTCTCGTTCAGGCCGAGACTAGAAATACGCCTATTCTATTTTGACGGAAATACGGTGTGCCCCAGCGTAGTGTTTGTAAAACAAACGAAAATTAAACAATGGTGTTGTTACATGCTTACCAGTCCTGTGTATCAGGTATGATCCAGGAATATATTCAGTATTGTCGCTGATATTAAAAGTCGTTTGCGAGTACTTAGTGTTTCGATTTAAATACTTCCGAATATACGAAGGCCCAAACAAAACATACATATTTTAATATCTGTTTGAACGAAATAGATAATTCTTTCAGACGAGATACTAACTCGTTCAAACGAGATACTAACCCGGTCAAACGATATACTATAATAACTCGTTCAAACGAGGTAATTAATTCGTGCACACAAGATGCTAATGTGATAAAATTAACAGAAGCGTGGAAGGGACATCATATAAGAAATGCTGTGGAAATGACAACGAAAACAATCATGTCAGTCAAAATGAGAGACAAATTAATCAGTTTGAATTTAAGCTTCGGGGTGCCCAATAGCCATTCTCAAAACGTTATCTTCGAGGCGCAGACCCATGATAAGAGGAATGCATATAAAAAGAATTTTGGACAGTGCCTTGGGCGAACTCATAAGCTATCAATGAATCAAGCAAACAACATGGATATAAAAAGGTTTGAAGTCGGGTGAAGCGTAAAACAAGACCGGATGAAAACTTCATGGATTGTGGCCCCTGATAGGTTTATCCCCAAAAGATCTCGCCTGCTTTCGACTTCATGGATCATGGCCCCTGATTGTACGAAAAATCACGTTTTTAGCTTGTTGACACTATAGAGGTCACAATTTTGAACTGATTTTGATGAAACTTGACATGCATGTTTATAACCCAAAGATCTTGGTTCCTTTCGATATTTGCGCCTATCGGAATGTAATTTCCTGAATTATGGCCTCTGATTGTCCGAAAAATCACCCTTTTTTAGCTTGTAACTCCCTGAATTATGACCCTGATCGTCCGACAAAAATGTCTTTTTAGCTTGTGGTCCCTCTGGAGGTCACAATTATTATCCGATTTAAAAAAAACCGTTTGATTATATCACCGTTACACCCTAAGGAAGGTTGAGTTCGAATTTCGGGAAAATCGGACGAAAATTGCCATACAAAATGGCCGCCGTTTGTACGCGAATACTGTTAAAAATGCTATATCAAGGTTGTGGACCCTGTAGAAGTCACATTTTTTATTCGATTTTGATGAAACTTGAAATTCATGGTTATAACCCAAAGATCTGGGTTTCTTTCGATATTTGCGCATATCGGAACATAACTTCCTGAATTATGGCCCCTGATTATACGCAAAAACGCCTTATTTTAGCTTGTGGTCCCTCTGGTGGTCACAATTATTATCCGATTTAATAAAACGGTTGATTATATTACTGTTACATCGTAAGGAAGGTTGAGATCGAATTTCGGGAAAATCGGACCAAAATTGCCATACAAAATGGCCGCGGTTTGTACGCGAATACTGTTAAAAAAATTGTATATCATGGTTGTGGACCCTGTAGAGGTCACAATTTTAATTCGATTGTGATGAAACTTAAAATGCATGGTTATAACCCAAAGATCTTGGTTCCTTTCGTTATTTGCGCATATCGGATCGCAACCTCCTGAATTATGGCCCCTGATTGTCCGAAAAATCGCCTATGGTCCCTCTGGAGGTCACAATTATTATCCGATTTAAAAAAAACCGTTTGATTATATCACCGTTACACCCTACGGAAGGTTGAGTTCGAATTTCGAGAAAATTGGACCATAATTGCCAGAAAAGATGGCCGCCGTTTGTACACGAACAGTGTAAAAATATGGTATGTCAAAGTAATTCGATTTTGATGAAACCTGAAATGCTTGTTTATAACCTAAAGATCTTTATTCTTTTCGATATTTGCGCATATCAAATTGTAATTTAATGAATTATGGCCTTTGATTGTAGGAAAAATCACTTTCGGTATTGCTTGTTCTCTGTCTATCTCTCGAACAATTATTATCTGATTTTAAAAAAAAACTCTGATTATATTACTGTTGCACCGTAAGGAAGGTTGAGTTCGAATTTCGTGAAAATCGTACCAAAATTGCGGCACGAAATGGTCACCGTTTGTACGCGAATAGTGTAAAAAATATGGTATATCATGGTTGTGGACTCTATACAGGTCACAATTCTTATCCGATTTTGACGAAAAGTAACATTTCTAGGTTGTGTACCGTCACACAATAATCATTGTCGGCTTCGAATTTCATGAATATCAGACTGGAACTGACCAACAAAATGGCTGCTCCCAATACAGTATGAAATACAGGACTTAATGATGTAGGAAAAATCACTTTCGGTATTGCTTGTTCTCTATCCATCTCTCAAAAATGTGGGCGTATCCTGCCTGGCAGTGCCAGCCTATCTTTGGTACATGGATTTATTCCTACAGTGTACCAAAATGGCTCAATTGGTATGCCATTTTTATACGCCCACATTTTCATGTAGACGTATTACGCCGTCGCCCCTGACTTTCCGTCCACAGGTCAAAATTCTCTTCCGATTTTGACGAAACTGGAAATATAGGTTTATCAAAATTCTCTTCCGATTTTGACGAAACTGGAAATATAGGTTTATCCCCATAAGATCTCGGCTGATTGCGATATTGGCATTTATCGGATCGAAACTTCATGTATTATGGCCCCTTGTTGTACGAAAAATAACGTTTTTAGCTTGTGGACCCTATAGAGGTCACAATTTTGAATCGATTTTGATGAAACTTCACATGCATGTGTATAACCCAAAGAACTCGGTTCCTTGCGCCCATTGGGTCGTAACTTCCTGAATTATGACCCTGATTGTCCGACAAAAATGCCTTTTTTAGCTTGTGGTCCCCCTGGAGGTCACAATTATTATCCGATGTAAAAAATAAAAAAAAAAAACGTTTGATTATATCACCGTAACTCCGTAATGAAGGTTGGGTTCAAATTTCGTGAAAATCAGACCAAAATTGCATGACAAAATGACCGCCGCTTGTACGCGAATAGTAGAGATCACAATTTTAACTTGACTTTGGTGAAACTTGAAATGCATGTTTATAACCCAAATATCTGGGTTCCTTCCGATATTTGCACATATATAGTGAATCCTAACTTCCCGAGTTATGGCCCCTGATTGTACGAATTTTTTTAGCTTGTGGTTCCTCTCTGGAGGTCACAATTATTATCGGATTTAAAAAAAACAAAAAAAACGTTTGCTTATAGCACCGTTACATCGTAATGAAGGTAGATGTTCGAATTTCGTGAAAATCGGACCAAAACTGCTAAACAATATGACCGCCGTTTGTACGCGAATACTATAAACAAAATATGGTATATCAAGCTTGTAGACCCGGTAGAGGCCACAATTTTAACCTGACTTTGACGAAGCTTTATATGCATGTTTATAACCCAAAAATCCTGGTTCATTTCGATATTTGCGCATATCGAATCGTAACTTCCTGAATTATGTCCCCTGATTGTACGAAAAATCGCCTTTTTAGCTTGCCAGTCCCTCTGGCGGTCACAATTATTATCCGATTTAAAAAAAAAGCAAAAACGTCTGATTATATCACCGTTACACTGTAATGAAGGTTGGGTTCGATTTTCCTGAAATTCATATCAAAACTGGCGAACAAAATGGCCGCAGCTTGCATGTAAGCGTATAGTGTAAAAATATGGTATATCAAGGTTTTGAACCCTGTAGAAGTCACAATTGTAATCACATTTTGATGAAACCTGAAATGCATGTTTATAACGCAAAGATCTTGAATCGTTTCGATATTTGTGCATATTGAATTGTAACTATATGGCCCTTGATTGTAGGAAAGATCACTTTATTTTTAGCTTGTATTTTATCTGTATCTCACCCACTGCGTGTGAAACTTTTGGGAATGCAGACTGAAAAGGCAGTGATCTATAGTATTAACAATGAAATGAAATGGGGTTTAACGTCCTACTCTTTTGCACCTAACCTGGGCTAATGGAAGACGGGCATATGCCATACAGTGTGTTATGAGGGAAATTTTGCCCGGGCAGCGGCGCTACGGCCTACTATTATATCGAATTCCAACTGCCAAGGGATCTTTTACGTGCACACCAATGTGTACACGGGACCTCGGTTTTTCGTCCCATCCGAACGACTAGGCAGCTGTCCTTGTCAGGCCCTCCTTCTGTATCACTGACAAGGGGAAATCACGCCGGAAAATCAAGATGAAGTTTCTCGGCCAATGCAGGGATCGAACACCCGACCTCCAGGCTAGCGAACCAGCGCCTTATCCACTTAGCCACCGTCGTGACCCCCCCCCCCCCTTATAGTATTAAGATCAAGAAAAAAATGGGTAGCAATCGAACCGTTTAGCAGTAAATAATCTCCATTTTTATTCACAAATAACGATTTTCAACAATACTGACGAGAAGAGTGCATTATTTTGAGGATTGTACAGTTAACATTTATTTTTACTTCACACGCACAAGTCTCCACGAATAAAATGTATTGTCAGACCTATTGTGTCCCTTAACGCCGTCACATAATTTGAGTAACTGCCTTGTTGAATAAGTAGCACAGTAATAATACATAATATAAAGAAGACTGTGTGTGAAATTGTATATATGATAGGTTTTATTCATTATTTATACACTGGATTATGGCGTGGGGTTTGTGAAGTGTGTTTCACGTTTAACTTAACTGAAACAAACGCATTTTCCTACTATTCCAGCCCGTGACTTACCTGAATTCTAAATCCCAAACAACCAATCAGTCTTCGCGGGGTATGGGGGACATGCGCCCCCGAGAGAATTTAAACGCCGCAAATGCGTTTTTCTGCTCTTCTTGCACGTGAATTAAGCAACTTCAAAGTTTACCACCAGTTTGCATCCGCAATTACACTCTATGCTGACATGAATTCCAACCATCTAATCATCAAACTTGCAGCTACATTCGCAAACAATAATCGGTGCACGAAAAATGTCAAACAAAGTAGAGTGGCTCCAGACAAAATGCTTTAATCCATAGTAATTTAAGACAAATTCCTGATATTTATTTAAAAAAAAAAAAAATTGACTGGCGTTTTATTAGATTACGAACACTTTATTTTGTCAGCTAGGTGAAATAATAATCTTTGATTTCACTTTACCCGCCAGAAAAAATCAGATTGTCCAAGTGTTAGAATGGATGCTGCCCCCTGCACGCCTGGCTCCTACACCTATAAGTTTATTATCTCTCTATACGTCTAATAAGTATCTGTCAAGAAAACTGAGTTCGCAATTACACCATTAAAATTTTTGAAGTTTGAAAAGCCTCATTTACTGTAAATGCCGAAAGAACTGTTCTTAGTAAATGAAGTTCATCCCTCTGGACTAATTGTCAACATTTTATTAATTCGGCAATAATTATAACATCATGAACTAGTAGAAATGAAATGAAATGGGGTTTAACGTCCCACTGTTCTGTGACCTGGTAGAAGGATGATGAATTTTGGAACAGCAAATCGTGAAAACTAATAAATGTAATTTATATTATAGTCATTTTCATCTGTCTATACATGACAATAGAATCAAGTGATATTTCAAAAAGACAAAAATACCAAACCGTCTATTTGTGGAAAAAGACGGGACAATGAACATTTTCAGCCTGGCGAATAGTAATAATAATAATACTATGTACACTTATATAGCGCAAGCACTCAATGTACACAGATATGTTCACTGTGCATACAATGGAATTAATTTAAAGATACATTATGGGAGATTAGATAGCGAGTTGGCAGTTCTCGCTATAATAGTTAAAATCTACATAAGGTAAAGGTAATTTGCTGAATATACCAGTCAGTCAAATTGATCAACTATGAACCGAGAACTAAGCGGATGAAAGTTACTGCAATATTCTTCTATGCACTGGCAAATTGGGCATAATAAAATAGTGAGCCATGACTAACGTTATGTAAACATATTTGGTCAAATTTAACGTGTTGTTTTAAACGTAGAGCCTTTGTAACGCAGTTAGTGATTGGTAGTTAATGGGACTATTGACCAATCATAATTTAGAACAATAATATGGGGTAATATGAGAGTATTTGGATGATCTGGCAACAAATCGAGCTGTTGTATGTTTTTACTAACAAGATGTTACAGTGGCCAATCCTTGAGAATACCAAAAAACATACAAGTGTAGCAGCTGCTTTCTGGCTAATCGAGTGTCTTATACATGGCCAATGTTCCTGGACTGAAGATATCATTTTCGACAAATTCCAGTAATGTGACTACCCATGCTTAAATTTGGCCCTAAGAGGACACCCAAGTTCTTCACAGTGTTTGATGGTACACGTATTGCATCTCGTACAACCAAATCATTTGATCTTGGGTTTTTCAGATGTGTATTTGGACCAAACAAAATACGTTCTGGTTTACTTAATTCAATTCCATTTAATTTCAACATATTACTTGTCATCCTATCTTTAATGTCAAGTATACACAATTTGATGTCGGAACATTTAGGGGATGGAACAGTTTTTTAAAAGGGGTAATTAGCAATAGGTCGTGTTATCCCCTGCATAAAAATGTCGTCTTAGAAACCATGGTTATCGATTAGTTGTCCTAAATTCTTAGTATACATTACAGAAAGGAGAAGTCCAAGGACTGATCCCCGTGGACGCCCGAATGATCCGCACACGGTTACTGGAAGGCGGTTGCATTGGGTATTATCAGGCCTAATAATTCAGGCAATACATGATTTTATTGTACAAATGATGCCAGTAATAAAGTTATTTTCATCAAATTTGATATGAAAGAAGTCCGTGTCAGTCATTTTGTCAAAACCAAATATTACTTTGTAGTTAAAAACTTCAATTTTTAACAGAATTGTCCTCAGCCCCACAGTGGGTGAGATATAACAACCTGAAATATATATCTTTGGGCATATAACAAAATAAATTCCTCATAGCTTCAAGTGGTTTCCGAACAATGTAATAGTCATATATTTCGAAGTAGTAGACAAGATCATTTATAATAAATAATTAGTAGACATTTTATGGGAAATATTTCAATTTAAAATGGCGTAACTAAAAGGTTTGTAACCTCATATTTCATGTGGGGTATACCCAATTACCAAATCTGCAAAGTTCGGTCAAAATCACACGACACCGCGTGTGCCGTTATCTTATTTTTATATGGTTCTCTCGTATGTGATCATTAAAGTAAATAAATTTGACACTGAAATTTAATTAAACACTGGGGTAGAAACTGTTTATAAGTATAAGCATTGATAGAAGTGAAATCATATACGCAAAAGGCTTTAAGTAGGTTAACTATTGCTATGATATACTTTATTTTTATAATCTGTATGCATATGGATTGTCAAACTAAATGTGGTCGAATTACTTCCATATCTTGCGCGATCAAATGTAGTTCCTAATCTATTTTGTAATCTCTCTCTCTCTCTCTCTCTCTCTCATGAATAATCATTTTGATCGAGAATCCTAGAAGGGGGTTTGAATTGACATTTTCTACTAGGTTTTGATGAATAGGCGGAAGGATAAACAGAGTAACGCGGCTAGGGTTATGATTGCTATTTTACTCAGTAGATGATGTCATCTAAGGCAGTACGCTCATATCTTAGGAGACTGCAGGTTAGTTGATTTTTTTTAATTGAAGATAAACATTAAGGTTAGAAGCTCTGATTTATCTGTAAAAAGATGAAACTTAGATATATATTAGCTGACTAAAAGCCACCCCATAAACTAATTTACTGGTTAATCTGAAAACGATACCATATGCAAGAATATTTAGTCGATGAATTATATGACCTAGGTGGCCATAACTGAGTGTATTGTGAGTGGTACCTTTGTAAATATCTATGAATATTATTACATATATAGGGAAATATTCACTCGACATATTGTAAGTGGTGGTTATTGGGCCTCATTGTCAAGATTATAGCATCTCCTCCTACGAAACCCGAATTGGGGAATAACCGTTATTTATAACAATATTTCGTCGCCTCGTTTGTTCTTGTTCCGTATTATATATCATCAGACTAATGTAAACTTTTTGGAAACAAAAATAATAGGCGTATCCTTTGAATTGACTAACCTCACACAGCCTTCAATAATTCTTCAGCACGGATCGCATACCCTTAACTCGTTAAGTGCGTAGGACGTTATATAACATATCGGACAACTGGTGCCCACTGTGTGTAGGACGTAATATTATTATAACGTTTTAGGGGTAACTTTCCCTGATCTATATATAGAACTGGATGGCTCATGACGCAATCTACAAATGACTTAGCTTGAAGCCACAGTCCGACATCTTGCTATACTCATAGGCACTCGCAGTCCTTTATTTCCACTATAAGTACGCGCTTTGTTTACAAACAAATTCGACGAAAACATTAACAACAGAATATTATATTTTGATTACAAAATTGTTGGTGCTTTATATAAAATAAATTCACAAGGATACAACATTGATTTTTTTTTTAAAGTGCACATTCTCATTATAATATGTCGGCTGACGCCATAAAATGTTTTGAAGCGCGCCATACATTTGCCGTAAATCAGTTTATAACGTTAAATTTATCAATTATTTCTATATACAATTGAAAATAATAAATTATAAATGATTAAGACATGGGCTTTTATCAGATATTGTTTGGAAAAAATAAAATCATGTGACGAAAAAGAAAATGTAAGTTGCCACTCCTTGTTTTTCAAAATTATAGTTTTTATTTTGGATTTTAAAAATGTTTGGAAATTAGCCAGTTTCGGGGGGGGGGGGGTGTATGTATTTTTTCTTCATAGTCTACTGTAGTTATGGAAACTGTATATTGTTTATTGTTTAATAAAAGCATTTCACTGCACGGGCCTATATCCTATTTTCCTCTTTAAATAAAACTACTATTATTATAGGCCTATATTATAGTCCTTAAAAACACTACTTATATTATAGGCCCAGATCCCATTTACAATTCTGTGTTTTCAGTGTTAATTTCAAAGAAAATAGCACATAAGTTGAAAGATATAATATAGGCTTATAATAAGTTATTTTTCTTTATTTGGCCTTTATATTAATAAACACCGGTCATTGCATAGGCCTATATCTTTTTTTCTTTAAAAAAAATACTTCATTATAGGCCTATGTTATGTTTTTTAAATTACATATATTATAGGTCTATATCATTTTATTATTAAATACTAAGAGTTTTGACCTATATCCTATTTTTTAAAACAACTAACTACTTATATCACAGGCCTATATCACATTCTCTTTTTGACTATTTATAATGTTGTTTTTCAATGGTAATTTCATAGAGCATAAATGCACAAATTTATTTGAAATAAAGTATAGGATTACATTATATATCTATATTCTGTGGGGCTATATCCCAATACATTATTCAGTATTTTCACTGTTTATTAGGCCGTGTTGAATTGATTCCTTGTTTCTCCTGCCACCACTATGGCAATCATGTGCGGTAGTGCGGTAAACACAACACAAAGTGGGTTTCAAAACACAAAGTGGTCTAGCATAACATCTATAGCCTGAGGGTTGTGTACCTTTTTTAATAGTCTACTTCTTGGTCAGAAATAAAAACACAAGTAATATGAAATTGAATAAATTTAATAACAACTAAATTTGGTAACAAGTGGCTTCTTATTTGACTTTTCAAAATATGAAATAACCAGATTTTGATATATTATGAAAAAGGTTGTACATTTATTTAAGATGATTGCAACTGAAATGCAATTCAACAAATATTTCTTTCTCACATTGTTATAGTCATTTTAGGATTTTCAGAGAATTTTTTTAAATTTATATTTAAATTTCAGTTGAAATATGTAATGTAAACAGAAAAAGTTGTTTTCTAGTTATACATATTTTGAGGATAAGAAATTATTATACAGTTATATTATTAAAATATCACAGAATAAAAAAAATAAACTAAACTGAAAGTAGATATAAAATCAGCCGCACCAAACATTGCTGGGAAAATCATTGGGATGATGTCTAAGACTAACATTATGTATCTTTAATAGAAAACATGTAATACAGTACAATGTAGTTTCAAAATCCTTCAACTTTTATTAAAGTTATTAGAATTTCTTTTCTTGTTGCCCCCCCCCCCTTGTTCGAAATCTTCTACTTGTGGCACAGATCTCACAAACTGGGTGTGGGTCAATTAAATTTGTTACATTTGAATCACCACACACGTAACAGCACTTTGGAAAGTCTCTCCGGGTGCTAAAATAGTGAATTGACACATCATCTTCACAAGTTATATTTTCTTCCAATGTTATGAAGTTACATGGGAATACTGCACCACAGCTATACAAATTATCTTCCAGTAGCTTTTCAACCGGCAATGAGAAATCAAAACCATCTTATTTTAATAACAATGATCAATAACAGCAACAGTGTACATTTAGGTGTATCAATGATGGAAGTGATATTGACTGTGGAGTTGTAACAAGGTTAGCAACAAACCTGAAGCAATTGATCTGATGATAATTTTTTCTGTGAGTAGAGACACCTTGGTTTACTACACATATAACAAGCTGTATAGAGTCGAACAGTTTCAGCTGATTTCCGGTAAGTGGCGTCACTTGTTGAATCTTCGGTATTTATTGGTAGACCCGTCGATTCAGGAGTAGTGGCTGGTTGGACTGCAGTTACCTTTCTCTGAAAATAAAAATCAAACAAAAAAGATTAAGAACATACGATTTTTCCTTTTCACCATATAACACAAAGAGAATGAAATTTCCATTTTACACAAGGAAAAAAGGGGTTGAACACCAGGTACTATTATTTATTGGTAACCTGTAAAACTGTATTTGAATTAATTTGAAATTAAAAAAAGTATACCTTTCTAGGTTTTTTCTTCTCCAATGCTTTCTCTTGTAGACTGGGGCGGTACTCTTCTGAGGTATTGCTCCCCCAAACTTCATCGAATGGTTTATAGTGTGTTTGATCTGTTCCTGGTACTGGATCTGATAAATGGTTTAGATTCATCAAGTCTGGTAGGGATAATCTAGGAGGATGATGTGAACAGAACTCACAGTTAGAATAGTCAGTACATTTCTTAATAGACACAAAATAATGTCTTAGAACACAATGGTTGTCAATAAATTCTGAAAGTTTTGCATAGTTCTTCAAATGACATTTCTACAGTTTATTAACATCAATATTTGGATCGAGATCTAAAACTGCCTGAGTAATCTTACTTATTTCCTCCTCAGAAGCTGATCCAGTTGTACAGACTGGCTGTGAAGTGTATTGCAACCTTTCAAAAACAGATTCTAAAAGTCCAATTGGTTTGTGAACACTTTGTTTCATTTTATCTTTAAGGTCCTGGGGTTTTTTTTCAGCTACATCACGTAAAGCCTTTAGTGTGCTGCTTTTCTTAATGGCTTTTTCAGCTTCATCATCCATCTTTGCACGAGATATGGAAACAAACTGCAGGCCGAGATTTAGTGTGGCCATGCATCGTTCTACAGGATTACGAAACGATTGCAAGGGTGCAGTTCTTGCAGCTACAAGCATGTCCAAATCTAAATTTACAAACAAGGCTATGAGTGAAAGCTGCACAGAGAGATACGTTATTCTATGGTCAGGCCCTCCGTCTGAATATATTGCAACAATTGGGGTTACAAATTTCAACTCAAGTATTTTGTTCAGTTCGGCTGCATGTCGAAAAGGTTTACTCGTTTCAAAAACCTGGTCCTTTAAAATAACTTGTAAATTCCCTTGATAAAAAGAACCCCCAATGTCTTTAGGAATATCAGTTAAGAGAACAGCAGACGGTACAAGTTTGAATTTTGTGAAGTCGTGATCAGTGGCTGTAAAAGCCTGTCCATCTCCATGAACAATCATCTGTCTTCCTCTTGGTACAAATGCCACTGGTGATCCAGGTTCGCCAACTTTTACATGACACTTGTCATCAATCGATAGAAAAGTGCCCTGTTCTCTAAATTTTATCAAAAATTCTCGAAGGTGTCTGAAAACCGTATTTGCATAATGTAAATCCACATGCTCCCCACGAAGTTGGCGAGTTTGTATTTGATACCGAAGATTAAAACGCCCTGTATAATGCAGGGCTGTGTGATAATGTTTATTTTTGGGCCAAAACTGAAGTCTTAGATAGGACTCAGAAGGAACCGGAACTGACGAATCAAGTGTTTTCGAAACTTGAGTTATTAAATCACGAATGGAGATTGCTACTGCTAGTCTTCCTATTTCATCATGGCGTCTTTCGTGGGCGGCATTCAATGTTCTCTCACTGATGATAAAGTTTTCTACAGCTTCAAAGAATACATCATACTTTCTTGGCTGGCCTGAGTTTATCTCGCGAAGATCTACAGCAATATCTGGATTCTCAATACCGGCATCTAAATACACTCTCAACCTGTTTCTTACTTCTTTGTGTTCTATGGTTGGAGATGCCGACATATCTCCTGTTAGGTCTTGATATATTTCTTCAAGTACTGTTGCTGAACTACATTTCTTGGGGTTCAAAATTATCCTATCATAATGTTCCACAAATTTTTGTCGCATGACTCGGGAATGATAATGTTCAATGTGTTTATCTTCTATTTCTTTTGAAATTTCCAAAGATTTATTAATATCCCGCTGTCCATGGTTGTGTGGTATTTTCCAAATAAACCATATTTTGTTGTTCCCTTGAGAGCACCAAATCATTTCGTAACAGAATGGTAAGGTAATTCGATTCATATATTTTGAATTTATTTGGGTGTCAAGTGGTGCATATTCATTCACACAAACTGGTTGATAGTCACATAAGTTACGAAGTGCCACTTCAAGTGGTTTGTATTTCTGTATGAGAGATATTGGACGTAAATAATTTGCATTTCCAGACATCATTGTGCTTTTACAGATACTGTTTCACGACAGTGGAGCGCTTGAGATTTTTGATTTTTGTCTCGTAGATATATGGCATACTATCCTACTGATTCGGCAAACTTTTCCACTGCTTGTCGTAATTCTTGAAATCGAGGTAGACGCATAAATGGTACCAAGGCAAGTTCATATAATTTATTACAATATGAATCTAATATTTCTCTATTTAATTGTTTATGAACATGTTTGCTTTTTTCAGGTTGATTGTAAATTTGGGACAATTCATTTCTGTCACTAATTAAATTTTCTAAAATAAACTCTGGTATTGGTATCTTCACTTCAGAAAACTTTCTTAAATGGGGAAGAAGATTATAAAGGGTATTGACTAAAACACTGAGAGCATCTGACCCATCCGAAATATTAAGTGTTGTAAAAAACATCCCCTTTTTTTCCATTACACTGATGACATTATTGTGGAGTCGATAATCCCCTCTAACTGTCACTTGCCTCTTGTTTGGGTAAATGCGGCCGTCTTTTAAGCATTTCGATGCAGATTTTAACACCTCAAAGGCATTTTTCGAACTCGACCCAGTTTCTATAGATGACGTGTTTGAAGTCACGCGATTGTCTTCAACGATTTCAATACGTATAAATTTCCCGTATTCCTGTGTTACGGTCGAAACATTTAAGTTTGAAGAAATTTGTATTGCCTGTAGTTCGTTGTTTGTTTTGCCCACAAAGAATTTGTGAAAAGTCGGACTGTTGGTAATAACATGTCTCTATTAAATAGTTTATGGGGAATATATTCACTTTCTACGTTATAGATAGCTTCGACGATATCGTCGAAAGTGAATGTGCTTGGAATGCCGACCAGAGTCCAGTTGAGAAAGACAAATTCCCGTAATTTATTTATCTTCAAAGAGATTACGGTCGTCCTTGCATCGCTTGTCATTTTGAAAGGCATGCGTAATTTAGTACACAAGATATGATTGGACAATACATGGATAATAATGACGTGTGATAATTTTAGCCAATGAAAAAATTGATTATTCAGGTTCGCGATTGAACACTAGCGACTGTCTTACAGTTTATAATATGCTTTCCTATTAGCCGAAATGACCACTACACGCGCCATTTTGCGAAATTTATCCAATCAAGTACAGTGTTTCTTATTCCATGGTATGTGGGCCCCTACGTGTGTATTATCAACATCTTTAGTTCGTAACCAGGAGTAAACAACGAGAGATGACTTTTCGGATGTTTGGTAGAATTTTATTTCGAGGTTATTAACAAATTTTATTAATATTTTTTTTTGTGTTGAAAAGATAAGCGCACGATTTTCGGGGTTCTCGTCATAAGCAGGCGGGGTAGGAGAAACAAGGAATCAATTCAACACGGCCTTAGCTAACAAATGGTCAAAATTTATTTTTTCATCAATATACAGGCCTACATTATATACCATTTTCGTCTTTCCTTTTCTGCAATTCCACAGTTAATTTTAGAGGGGGGGGGTGTCGATTTGACGTTAGTTAGTTATTTTTTGGGTTTTTTGAAAAGAATAATCTGTAATTTTAAAGTCTTTATTTAAAAAGCATTTAGGCTATTCACATAATAAAAGAAGTATAGGTCTATGTGTATATGGTATGTGGCTAGCTTCTTTTATTTCTTCTTTTTTTCACTGATGTTTAAACAAACAAAAAGGGAAAAAAATAAAAATGAGCGAATTTTAATCAAAATACATGCAAGTAACAAGAAAGAATTTTTTTTTCTGTTCTGTATTCCATCGCTTAGGCAGGCCTACATCCGGTTTTTTTCTTAAAAGACCTTACATATTTCATAGTCCGGGGGGGGGGGGTGGCCTAGTCGTCTAGAGTGCCGCGCTTCGACCTCTAGCTGGCCGGTCACCTCTGGCTTGCGGCTGTGGTTTCGAGCCCTGGTGTGAGCGTATGTGGCATGGAGATAGGGGCGCCTTCTCAACCTCGTGGGTTTCCTCCGGGCACTCCGGTTTCCTCCCACTGCTAAAGACCCCTACGCGCAAGCGAATTATTGAAATACAATTAAACCATATGTTAGTCCCGAAATGACCTACATGTAGTTTGTGTTGAGTGGACGTTAAACCCCATTTCTCTCTCTCTCTCTCTCTCTCATAGTCCGGCCTATATCACATGTTTTTCTCTACAATTCTGTATTTTAACTGTTTCTTCACTGTCCAAATTTATTTTTTAACAAGGCTTGTATTATTATAGACTATTCTGTAATGTCACATTTAATAGTGGGCGGTTAAGGAAGATTTTTTGGTAGAATCGTGCACGTTCGGTTAAAAGCATGAAACTTGGCACATAGATGGCATGGACCCTACTGATTATTTTGGGATGTGGATCTACCTCAGCAGCGCCTCCTGGTAGTCGATAAGGCGATTTTTTTCAAAATGGCCGCCTATTTATTAACATACATTAATATCTTTAGAATAAAGAATCCTGATCTAGGTGTCTAAATGTATTGCTCTAGGGTCAACAAAGCCAACGGACACAAAAAGATATAATCAATTACATCAAACACCACATTCAAAATGACTTAAAAGCATATTTTGTTTAAACTTAAAAATAAATAAATATTGGAAATAATTTTCAAAGCACATTTCACCCTTTGGTATGGTTTATAATGTAATTTGATGTGTTTTCAGTGTTATTGAACTTAAAATTAATCTAAATTTATAGAGGTTCAAAAATCCAAAATGGCGGAAATTCAAAATGGCGGCCAGAAATTACCTAAAATGGCTGATTTTTCTGATAATCATCATTTTGAAGTTTGATATGGCCAGTGATATGTGATTTAAAGAGTTTTCTGTGTCACTGAACTTAAATACATCCCCAAAAGAAGAGTTTCCAAAATCCAAGATGGTTGAAAATCCAATATGACGACTAGAACTTCCCTTAAAGATGAACTTGAGACTAGAATATTATTCTTTAAATCAATAGGAATAATGCTAAAACTCCTAAATAAAAAAAAAAAATACGAAAATCGGCCATTCCGTTATCGTTATATTTAGATTGGAAAACCCCCTTTGCACCTGCCTGGTGAAATCCAATCAGCGTACGAGTCAACTTCCGGTAATTCCCTGAAATATGTTATGACGTCATAGTGTGAGACAACATGTGTTCGTTCGGATAGGGCATCAATTAAAAAGGAGTTCTAGGCGAGTTAAATTTGTCATATAAATAATCGTCGTTTGAGGATTCCGAAAGAGGTGTCAATGAGGACGAAGGCAGAGTAAATCCACATCAATTTGAGCCTTATGCAGACTGGTATGAGTCAAACAAAGACGACCGTATCAACGGCTTGAACAACCACGGAACTACGATCGTCTGGATTCCACAGAGTAAGAATAATTTTTACTCTGTGTGGATTCCACGGCAATGAATGGTTAGTTTTATTATTATCTACATTGCAATTTATATTTAACCATCCTGAATTATCTATCAGTAATATTGTGTTTGTATCAAATTGAAATTCAAACGTTCTTTTGACTTAGATATCGATTTTTTAAAACAATCATTAACCAAACACGAGTATATATTATTCAGTAGGCCGCTAGTACTAGTAGTAGTATCGATCTATTCTGTGAGTAGAGCTAGGCCTAGTAAATGGTATCTAAGACAAAGGATTTATTTTCAAATTCATAAAAGAAAATAATAAAATACACCTATCTAGGCCTAATTGTTAAATTGTATGCATTACACACAATTATTATATTATATATCTTTAGATCAGTTATTACTTAGGCCTAGGCCTATATTCTTATTATTGACATTATTGTCAAAGTAAATATTTTTTATTATTATCTGCCTAATTGTTAAATTGTATGCATAACACACAATTATTATATTAGGCCTATATATTTTTAGATCAATTGTTACTTAGGCCTAGGCCTATATTCTTCTTATTTGACATTATTGTCAAAATAAATATTTTTTATTATTATCTTTGGAGTTAGCCAGATTGAAAAAAAAGTCACTTTTTTTTTATAATTACATTTTTAAAATTGAATCACATTTTTTTTCCAATAAAATTATTTAATTAAGATTGTACCATATTAGGTTATAAATTCATAAAATTTCCTGATTTGTGTTGTTGACCCTCTAAACATAATTAATATTAAAGATACATTATCAACCGAAAATTAAGCAATTGCAATTTCCGCCTAGCCTCGATCATCATAACTGTAATCGATATGGAAAAAAACATAGTCTTGATTATCAATTTAATAATCAGCAAATCGGATAATAATCCACCAAAGATCGCAGGCTAGCGATGCTATCGAGAGTTGATTATGGTCTGGATGTGTTAAATAATGTTTAATTAATAAGAAAAGATTTCAGGCCTAAAGAAAGACCCACAATAAGCAGATTTAGAAAAGACAATTAAACAATGTATAAAATACCTAGTTTAATGAATAAATTGTGTAACACACAAATACACAATTATATTTCAGTAGGATATTAAACCCCCATTTCATTTCTGTAGATCGGATACGATTGTCAATTATTTTTAGGCTTAGTCCTGTATGGTTATTGTCAAAATTTGGCAAATTATATTAGGTGGTATCTGGGTTGGGAAAAAATCTGATTTCTATTATTTTGGGTAAACATCAGTTGTAACATGTCCAGAGGGATTTGATATCGTGATTATTGTACTAACAAATAAGAAATGGAATGGGGTTTAACTTCCTACTGCTCTGCTCCGACTGGGCTAATGAAGACGGACTTACACCATACAGTGTGCTATGAGGGAAATTTTGCCTTGACAACGGCGCTACTGCCTTCTTCTATATCGATTTCAAACTGCCATAGGATCTTTTACGTGCGTGTGAATGTGTAATGTCAGTTTTTCGTCCCATCCTGCATCACCGAATAGAGGAAACCGCCCCGGAAAAACCTGGTGAACTTTTTCGGCAAACACCAGGATCTAACTAGCTATGTCCAAGCTAGCAAGCTAGCATCTTACACACTTATCAACCTCGTTCGGTTCCTAAAAAAAAATTAGCAACGAAAATCTTGGAGATATACATTTGATCACACACTTCAACGTGCCTATCCTTATGGGTTTGCATTACCATTTGCCATAGGTGTATGTTATTCTTAAATTTGTGCAGTGGATATTAAACATAATAATATGTATATTAATTATATTTTCAGGAGACATTAATATGGAACGTGGCTTAATAACAGTTTGTCAGGAGTTATTGGGGCTGGTTGGGAAGACAAAATGCTGACATTGTACCAATGGTAAAAATTTATCAGAGAGGTCTTTGTATAAGAAAAAGCCATGTAGGATTTATGTGGAAATAAAACAATATGTATTCAGACAATTTTTTTATTATTTTTCTGTTGGCATTCCTACATGATAACTACATCAATCAACCACTTAGTACCATATTGAACTAAATGTTTTTTTATGTCAATGATGGGCTGGCACAAATGTGGCACTTTGAACAGAGGCTCAGCAAATGTTCTTTCTTCACTACTATTCATGCAAATGAATTTGACAGTTATGCATTAAAATATTATAAGTTTAATCTAGCTATAGAAGAGAACAAAATGAATCATTGTCAAGTCACGACTCACAAAAATCCACAATATAATTTATGACCTTCACTGGGAATGAAGTAAATCTATGACTGGCAATGAAAATCGAAATGTACGTAAACTGTAAATCAAATGGGGTTTAACGTCCTATTTTCCTGGGGGGGGGGGGATGGCCTAGTGGTCTAGGGTGCCGCGCTTCGACCTCTAGCTGGTCGGTCACCTCTGGCTTGCGGCTGTGGTTTCGAGCCCTGGTGTGAGCGTATGTGGCATGGGGATAGGGGCGCCTTCTCAACCTCGGGGGTTTCCTCCGGGCACTCCGGTTTCCTCCCATTGCTAAAGACCCCTACGTGCAAGCGAATTATTGAAATAAAATGAAACCATATCTTAGTCCCAAAATGACCTAGTTTGTGTCGAGTAAACGTTAAACCCCCATTTCTCTCTCTCTCTCCCCTATTTTCCTGCTCCATCCAGACTAATGAAGACACCAAATGTCATGCAAAGAGCTACTATGAAACTTTTGCCCGGGTAGTGGCGCAATCACCTACATGTATTCTTATTCCCTTGTTTACGTCTTTCACACTTGTGACGTCAATCGGTCAAAGGTCACGAGAGGTTCTACTCGGCTTCTCGCTTCAGGTGAGAATTTTAGTTTTCCGTCTATATCGTGAGAACGAGTTATTGGATTTCGTTAAAACTTTCAGGAACGTTTTATGGAGGCATTTCAGATATAATAATAATAAAATATGAGAGGTCTCAAGTTCATCATTAAATGAACGATTTTTCAGATAATCGTCTTTTTAGGGTTTTGTATGGCTTGTAATAATATCCTTTATTAGGTTTTCAAAGTCAATGAACATGGAAATAACCTCAGAAATTTTATTTTGAAAATGAATAATACAACATAAAGTCCCATCTTAAACTGGATATTAGGCCAAACACAAGTTCAAGGTCACTTGTTGGCAATTACATGGACTTTAACACATTAAAGGTCAATTTACCTGACTTTATCACAGGTGTCACAGTAAGGTCGAGGAAAATTCATATTTATTTTCCATTTTTGGAGGTTTGATATGACTTGACCTCTGTTCTGGTTCACCGTGGACGATTTATTTGGGATAGCCGGAGTCTTAAAGATGTACAAATATTTGGGAGGTGGAGATTTCATATCCCGGGAGATGTTTTTGGTATAAGGTCGGACTTTAAGACCGTGGATCGTCTTCTCCAAAATAAATTTCAAAAGTAGCCTGGATAGATGCGCCGTAAACTAGTTTGGGCCTTAATTGGGGCTAGCATCTTTTTTTTCAAACTGGTTGCTCTTTGGGTGGTCAATATTTTATAAAGGGTATTTGTAATAAGTATCTACGTGGCTATATAAGTGGGCTCGACGTTGGCTCGCTACCCTGGGGGTCTGGTGTTCGATCCCTGCATTGGTCTAGATTTTCCGGCGTGTTTTCCCCTTGTCAATGATACAGAATGGGAGGACCTAACAACCAGGATGGGACGAAAAAACGAGGTCTCGTGTACACATTGGCGTGCCTAAAAGATCCCTTAGTTGGAGTTCGATATAAGAGTAGTAAGCCGTAGCGCCACTGCCCGGTCCAAATGTCCCTCATGGCACCGTATGGCGTATATTAGACCTTTTAACACTTTCATCAAAAACCACACAGTTTTTCGCTGTTAACGTAGTTTCAAGTGCCAAATTATGGTTAAATCTAAGATGTTGAAACCTGCAGTGCCTATCAATTTTAAACTGTCTCCTATATAGCTGTATATATAGGATAAGTAAGTTGAAATAATCTGATTGTGTAACACTACAACAGCTTTTTCACACACCCCCCCCCCCCCAGTATGAAATCGTATAATTTGAAAGCACATGAATTTTGAATTCCACAGAACATTTTTATTATTGAACATAAATGCATTCTGTAAAAAGATGAGATAAATTCAATATATATGAAACATGAAAATACGTAAAACAGTAATCAAGATGCAATATTAGACTTTTTGACACTTTCATCAAAAAACACACAGTTTTCTCTGTTAACATAGCTTCAAGTGCCAACTTGTGGTCAAATCTAAGATGTTGAAACATGAAGTGCCTATGAATATCAAAATATCACCTATATAGCTGTATTTCCACAGGATAAGTTAGTGGAAAAAATCTGATTATGTAACACTGCAACAGTTTTTTTTTCATCTCAGCCCCCAGTATTGAATTGGATACACTGCTGACCAATCATAGGTCACCCTGTTCTGTCAAATGATTTACAATGGTGATGGTGCTTACAACTTTCCTGGCAAAGAGATATGAACAACCGTCAAAACACAGGCCATTTATTTGCATTTATGTTATCTTCCAATATGAGATGTCATGATAAACACAAGGGTGTCCTTTTCAAGCTCGAAAATGAAATCATCACCAAAAAGCAAAGTTTACAGAGGTTCTCGGCTGGAACCCTAACTGATTACGATTTGCCTTCCACTTTCACCACCGGTGTCATAGAGATCAGGGATGAAATTGAGATGCATCATCATTCTACAAAAGCCAGTCAAGAAGGTCATCGGGTTTCAAGATGTAGACCTGAAATGTTAAATTTGGATGAGAATGAACATTTTGGGGCGAATACTGTCCAGGGAAATGGATCATTGACATCCAGAAAATGGTCAAAATGTGCAATTCTGTCATTCAGTTACATGCCAAGGGGACAGGAAAACCCTGTGCAATACCAAATTTCCAGCCCATTAGTGAGCAGAAATGGGGATCAGGTTGGATGTACTTCGTAAAGTGTATGCCCATTTATCTGTTTTGCTTCTTCTTTTTTTTAAAGCTTGTGTTGAGGTCAATCAATCCAGTCTATGAATGAAACATTAGCCTTGCCACCTGAAATGATAGAAAGCTGGGGATAAATATGCAATAAAAAACTGTGGGATAATAAGAAAGGAAAAAAAATGGTCTCAATTGGGAATAGAAATAAACCTCTTTGTTTCTTGCGCACATCCCGTCACTGAACCTACAACTAGAAACCAGTTCACAGTCAGTAGTCTGTAAAAAAGTAAACTCTGAGTGTCACATAAGTCTCAAAGGTAGACACCATCTTTAAAAGTTTCATCTAAATGTCAAGGCCAACTGCAGATTTGGTCAAATGTCACCCAGGTGAAAATGTTGGAGTGTACCTGTTAACATGTCATTGTGTGTAGGCCAAACATTTTAGGTCTAAATATTAAGGCCAACTGCAGACTTGGTTCAAGGTCACATGTAAATTGGGGTGTGGGCGCATGATTTTTGGACAAAATTGTGGGTTAGGGCTAGGGCCAAGACTGGGTTTTAGCTTGGGCCTAGGACACATGCCTGTTGACGAGATTGTAGGTTAGGGTAAGGGCTTGGACTTGTGTTAGGGTTAGCGTCAGCTCTGTTTACATCCCGGGACCTTCAGTGAAATTTGCAGTTGAATAGGCCTTAATATTGAGACTTAAAACCACGTTTTGACACCAGAGCGAACGAAATTTTAACATCTACACCTCAAATTCACCCTCGGTCAACAGATAACCCCAATAATAACTATTTTGATATGAAAGACACAAAACCTACTGCTGAGGAATAAAAAAAAAACCAGTGTTCTTACCATTTCTGACACTTTCTATTCAAAACTTCAGGAAATAAGTGGATGAGAAAATATCCATCCCCCATGCTTGTTGTCATATCAGGTCTCAGACTAGTAATTATTTTCCCATTGACTTCAATGTTAAATGCCTGTAACATCACATTCCGTTGGTTCCAATCTTTTTAGGCACAATAGGGGCCACATTTGGCAATCTCCTCATCATACATTTGTAGGGGGTTGACCGTTTAGATTTTTGGCAACGGGGATTTGAAGTTGATTGGGGGTAAAAATCTCACTTCCGACACAATGATTGCTCCACAGAACCCAAAAATGCAGGAATAGAGGAGAAAAGAAAAACAAGGGAAAAATTGTCTATTTATAACTCGCACTACATTCGTAAATAAGGGGAAATAATTACTAGTCTTAGTCCAGTGGTGTTTATGTTTTTCCAGTAAAATCGTACTTTGCGCCAAACTTGAAAGACAGAGTAATCAAAATGGTGGAATATGTCGAACGGAAGTGGATATTAAACCAATCAGAAACGATGTACGGTAAAACAGCGAAAGTAGATACTTTGCTGAGTTCGGTAAAATATCCACTGCGATTTAATATGTCGATAAGTACGCCGTCTATTTCGTTACTGAATGCTACAAACTGTACTATAACAATGTTTTTTTATTGTCAAAAGAATAAAATTAATTTCTGTGTTCTTTGTATTATTTCGATCATCTACGTCATCAGCGGTTGATATATATCAACCTGAGTAGTAGGGGTGCTGTCTGGCAACACACGTGCGCGCATGCGCGTGCGTACATGCGCGTGCACGTGACCTTGCACTGGATGACCCCTCACACGTGCGTGACCCCTGGCACGTGCGTGACCTTGCACGTGCGTGACGTACGGAGAGAGGGGCGCGCGCGCGGAAAAGAGAGAGAGAGAGAGAGAAGAAGGAGAAGAAGAAAAAGAGAGAGGACAACGAAGACAAAGAAGAGGAGGGAAGGGGAAACAACTCTTTTACATTGATTAAAGCCCCAATAACACTCTTGTTGTTACTGAAAAATATGTCCCAATCGTCATTCTGGTCAACAAATCGTATTATTTAAGAATATTCCAATTAAATGATGATATAAATTTCATCTTAACACACCTATTTTAAAAAATTTGAAAAATTCAACCAATTGATTTGAAAAGTCTAACGTAAACCTTTTCAAATGTGACTTGGATTTTAAAATATTTTTGAACCCTCTGGGCAAGTAAAATAGGTTGTAATGGATAATTTACACAACAGGTAGGACATTTAAACATCTAGTATTTAGAATAAGGGTATTATTTATTTTCTGGAGCTACCAAGCCAGCAAGAATGTTATTGTCCCTTTAAGTTCGCCCTGACAAGGGCCGTTGGTTGGCCCTGAAAAGGGCCGTTTGTCTAACAAGAGCACTTTGGCTGCTCCCACCGATTGGGTTTTTTGGTGCATTTGACTGCATGCTTCGACCGCCTATGACAGGTGTTGCCAATCTCTGTCCCGCACCAAAAACAGACCAAGTAATCGGCATCGGGCCGATTCCCCCTAAACATGGGGTAATACCCCCGACAAGTAGCGCAAAATCTTTTATCGTTTCGATCCATGGTGTTTGTGACTTCTTTGGGCTTTGACACTCCTATTTATAGCTCGAGACGGGACGAGTCTAAGGTGTTGGGACGATACCATTTTCCACCAATCAGAAAAGCATGACGTCCCATGACGTCATATGACGTCACAAAAAAACAGACACGTGATATGTTGTCGACATTTTATTGAACATATTTACAAAGCATTTTATTCAACACAAAATTGAACACAAGGGCATAGAACACAAATTATATTGAACTTGAATTGAACATATTTACAGAGCAAAAAAGCATCGACATCGTTGTCCCTTCTTCTGGTATTTTTGTAAGTCGGGAAAATGATCCCTAGCCCATTGTTCGACGAGTATATCGTTCACACGATACACGTGCGCGAACACCGAAAGGGCGTGCGGGAAGGGAACGTGAAACCGATGACACAAATAATACAAACAATAATGCCCGCAGACGACTCTCTCGAGTCCCTGAATCCATCGGGGTTGGTAGTGGAGTTGTAGATCTTGGACGAAACGTCGAAAGGCTTCTCCGTAAACATCAGGGGGGCACCCGTAGGAATCAAAGAAGGTAATGTGATCTGGTACTTCGCACACAAACACGGTCCAGTGTCTACAGGGTTGGTCTTCGTCGTCCGTGTTGATGACGTAGGCTTTGGGGTACGAGGTCGGGCGCAGTATATCCAGATGATTACGAGCCCACACGCCGCCGAACACGTTAGCGGGGAGGTGTTTTTCTAAAGCCCGTGTCAGTTGTCGATTGGAGAGAGCCTCACCAATCTGTGATGACTTGTCGGTTGGCGTCGATTTCCAAGACATTGTCGTATTCGGCAAACAGAACAAGACTGAGGTGATTGGTCGGGGCCGCACCGAACTTGAGTTCCAAAGACAGGTTACCCGCTGCTTTGGGATGAAAGTAGTTACCGTCGGCTCCGTGGTCGTTGGTCAAATCGAAACAATACAAAGTGTACCCATTGATATAGACGTTGAAAGGGAGGTCCAGGTCTTCTCGGGATGTTTAAGACGGCCACTCTTTTCATCAAATCCAGGTATGGTGCGATGGCTTGTCGTTCGGGAAAGTCGACGTCGTATTCGTCCACAATTTCCCCGTTCTTGGTCAATTTGATGTTTTGCAATTGATTGTGTTCGAATTGGAAGGGATTTCTGTTTTTTCTTCCGTCGTAGGCCGTGTTGCGTACCATACCCACGATTAATCTCTTGGGCAGACTTTCGTTGACAAACAAATTGTCTAGGACGTGACTGGCACGATTGTCGGGAATGACCATGTCGCGGACCACCACGCGTTTCAGGGGATACTTGGTGTTGGACGATTGAAGTTGCGCGGCCACCCGTGTGTAGGTACTGGGAGCTAGAGTGACGAACGGGATATCCAGGTAGGCTTTGGTGAACTCGACTTTGTAGTCTTCTGTATCGTTGCCTTCGCCGTACATCAGAAAAAATTTCGGGGATTGCTTTTCCAATTTCAACCGCAGGTCCACACCATCCAGCAGATACTGATCTTGTAAACACATGTCCAAGTGTAGACGCGACTGCAATTCAAAGGTGCGACTGGCAGCAATGGTTTTCTGGCGTTGTTCCAATCGTTTGTTATTCGGAGCCTGTCGTCCACCATCCCCGGCGGTGGCGACGGATTTCGTGGAATTGAACTGCCCGGCGGTATCTTTTACCCACAGGACTTGTTTCAACAGGTGGTCGTTCTTGGCTCCCTTACCGAAACTCAGCAAATTCTCCAAGTAAGCCCGGTAGGGATAGGTGGGCAGAGAGGTGGTGACCAAAGTTTCGGCATCCTTTCCCAGGCGTAATTTGACGTCTTTAATCAACGAATGAAACAAGTTGTTAATGGGTGCGACTTGACTATCCGCGTCCAGGTCATCCCCGTTGTTCTTGGTCACCTTCAGGGCCACGTGCAGTGTCATGTTGGCCAGATCGATGAAATCGGTGGTGGCATTGGAAATATAAAATTCGATGGGTCCGTCGTGGTTCAAGTTGGGCGTCAGTGGATACTTTCTGATTTTCGTCACCTTGTTTATGGCCGTCTGCGTGTCGGGTACACTGAACAAATCCTGCAATTCGTCTCGCGCGCAGGGACAGGAATCATTGCGCATTACCTGCGTAGCCATGGTCGAAGATATCTAGTTTACGTCGCTTGTGAGAGGTGACCTGTGTCTTCTTCTTCCTCTTCGGACGATGTGAAGTGGACGGGGTTCGTGAGGGGTCTTTTATAGGTTCCAGGTGGGCGACCACGTTCTTGAGTGTGTCGGACATCGTGTTTGACACTGCGGGGCGAAGCGTGTCCTGGGCGACTTTCTTCCAGTTCCATTTTTCACGACCACTGACGGCGTCGAGCACGCTTTGCCCCACTTTGGGTAACACTTGGGCCACATTCTTTTTCACGGCAGCTTTACCGGCCGACCACAAGGTCTTCCCAACCGATTTGACGGTATTCAATAACCCCGACCATCGACCGGCACCCTGTTGTCTCAGAATTCCTCCCCTGTACACTACCAGATCATTGCCAGCCCCTCGCTGTCTGAGCACTCCACCTTTGTACACTTGAATCATCATCGGCGGCGAAAATGAAGTTGGGTCACCACCTTACCGTCGAGAAATGGCACGGCTTTCCCCATTCCGTTCCTTATATAGAAACCAATGGAGCTTAGTCGACTGTACTTCAGAGGTAAGTAGTGAATCCTGGCGGGGCGGTGATACAATCGTCGACTGGGAATCACGTCCAACAAGGTAGCCTTCACGTCACCCACGGTCTGGGGTTCGATAATGTCCGTGTAGATGTAAAACAGATCGTACTGGATTTGAAGATTTGGGGTGTGGTGGGCGTAGAAATACCGTAGACTTTGGACATCGTCGCCGGTCACATCGATTGACTGCAGGGCAACCAACAGTTCGTTTCCAGGCCATCCCAACATGGACACGATGGGTCCACACAGACGAAGTTCGATTTTTGGCAACACGTCAAAATACAAAAGCGCTTGCACGTGATTGATCTTCAGATACACTTTGTCGTTGGTGCCGTCTTTCTTGAAAGACACAAAGGAACCTTTTTGTGCGGCCCCTTGTCGCATCGCCTCTCGAGTTTCGTACTCGTCCTGCTCTTTCTTCTCGTGGTCGGTCATTTCCTTGTTATTGGGATCCAAACGAACGGGTTTATGGGCCAAATGGTTGTAGATGGGAGGCAGGTACCACAACACCTTCAAGTGTTTGTTTAGGACATCCAGGATATGCCTCAGCGACTCGTAGTCGCCACTCTTGATGTGCGTTTCCATTTCGATAGATCCCTTGATCTCATCACCCTTTACACCTTTGAAACAATGCGACGGGTCGATCTTGTGGGCACTGTAGAAGTCCTGGCATATCTTTACTTCGGGTTCGTCGCTCGACGGCGACCAAGGATGAATGCGTAAGCCGATTGTGTTGTCTCGGTGATCGATGTTTTGCCATTGGTCAGGTAACGTGATCATGGACAGACCCACTTCCCATTCCTGATGATCGACGAGAAGTGGCGGGTCCAGATGTGTATGATACGTGGAGACTTTGTTGTCGGGATACCACGACGTGGAACTGTCACTAGGGAGCGTGAGGTAAAAGGGCCGGTCGTTGTTCATTATGTTTGGTTTTCAAGGTTGGAGAAGGTAACAGGTAACCCAAGGTACTGGAGAGCAAGGCCGTCCACAACGTGGTCTGCGATCCGTCGGGTTTGAAAGCCAGTTGGGACAAAGAAACTCCCGCCACGACGTACACTAAAATCACTTGACAGAAAAAGACGATTTCCGCTTGTGGCAAACGTTTTCCCAAGAGTGACCAATTGTGGGCACTCGCGGACGTAGACGTGGTTTCGTCTTGCATGTTGACTGATGTCGGCGTCTCTCGCTCCTATTTATACGTTTTGGAGACTGGTCCTGTCGATCCACGAATTAAAACTCGCCGGATAGCCCAACCATTTCACCAATACTTTGTCTTTCTTTCTTTCGAGTACTCTTTCGATGGGAAAGATCTCGTCGTCGTTGACTTGGACCGCTTGCAGTTCTTCGGGATAGAAGGTGCCCTGTATGGGTTCGCCTCTTTCGTCCAACAGTTTGTAACCGGGACCGACGTTGGGTGCTACGTTGAACGTTTCCAGAGTCCAGTTGGGCCAGTAACCTTTGTCGAAGGCACCATGTTTCGGTAAAGCCAAACGTACGGTCGTACCAATGTCCATTGATTTTTTCTTTTTCGGGGGACGTGGAGGAGGTGTTGTCAACATCCACTCGTGTTCGGGGCGAACGTCTTTAGGCGCCATACCTATGGTCCGATGTCGTCTAGCATTGTAAGCCCGAACAAGGTCGTCTAGCACGTCGATGTACCGTTGTGTTTGTCGATGAGTAAAGTATCGCCACATGCGCTCTTTCAGGGTCCGTTGAAATCGTTCGACCACACTGGCTTTGGTTTCGACGTTGTGTGTCACGAAAAAATGAATCTTTTTCTTCTTCAGGTACGCTTGCATTTTTCGATTGAGGAATTCGGTACCTTTGTCCGTTTGAAGTCGCAGGGGTTGTCGACTTTGAAAGATTTGACGAAAGGCATCCACCAAACTGTCCCCCGTCTTGTTTTTGAGGGGCAACACCCAAGCGTACTTGGAAAACACGTCGATGACGCACAGCAAATAATTGTATCCCTCATTCTGTTTGGCCAAGGCCGACATATCGCTCAAGTCGGCTTGCCACTGATGATCTATGCCGGCCACCACCGTGGAAGACCGCGAGAATTTCTTTTTCAATGGTTTGTGCAAGGTATACGCCCTTTGTTGTTTCAACCATGCCTTGACTTTGTCAAAGGACACGCCGGTAGCTTTGTGAAGTCCCAGAGCGCCACCGAAAGCGGCCGGGTGGTTCGGGTCGTAATACACTTTCTTCAACTTTCATTCCATGTTTCAGCAGGTGTCCCTATGAACAGGCTATTTATAGTTTTTGCAAGGAGAGCCATCTTCTGGTAGGTATACTAGGCGTATCCGTACTGGAGATTTTCTTCTTTCTCGGGCGTCGCGGCGGAGTCCGTGTCGGTGGTGTGGACAATACGTTCCATCGTTCTTGATTCCCGATGGCTTCGCGCGGTACGTTCGTGGCCTTCAAACTTTGCATCACGCCAAACCATCCCACGGGAGCCTGGGTATTCTTTCGCCGACGAACCAAATCGTTCACGATGTCAATGGCATTGGTGTTGGATACGGGTACCCCATTCCGAACCAATTCCAAGTTCTCGTTCCACGACCAAGGTGTCTTCTCTTTCATGTGTTTCAACAAAAGGCGAGCTCGGTGTTGATAGGGTCGAGGGACCGACTCCAGGATGGGTGCCTCCGAATTTTCTTCTTCTTTTGGCTCGGGTATGTTTTCGTCCAACAAGGGAACAACCTGTTTGCGTTTCCTTTGCATCGTTTGATAACGATGTAACAACTGTCCGTACCGTTGCATTTTATTTTCGTCGGTTAGGGTGGGATCGTTTAGCACGTGTTGCATGTCTTGGTGGACATTCTCGACGGCCTGCTGCAGTGGATCTCGATCGTACGCGGGTTCGACTGGCCTGACTTCGACGGGTTTGACGTCGGGGAGTCCCTCGAAGGGTACCAGTTTCATTTTCTTGGCGAATTTCATCTTTGGGAAAGGCCCGAAACAAACGGGTGAAGAAACCCCCTTTCTGTTGCTTCAGAAGTCGCCGACGGGTCTTCCAAGGTGTTTTAGACGTGCCCAAACGTCGTAACAAGGGGCGTCCTTTTTCAAGCGCTTGACTTCTTTGTCGGTCACAGGAACGTTGCCGCGAATCAGGTTTCCAATACACTCACACACACCGTCGACAATGGGTTGGGTCTCGAGTAAAAGGGGACGGTCTTTCGGTGCAGTGTTCAAGAGATACCGCAGTGTCTCCATGACTGAGCTTGGGGTCGTTCTCCGGTCCCCTTTTTATACCTTTCTGTTCTCTGGGTTATCCACCAAATAGTTTAGATAGCTCGGCAGCCATAGCGTTCGCTTTATCGTGCCTTCTAAGGAAGGGATGTTTACCACCCTGTTATCCACCCAATAGATTAGATACCAAGGGGGCCAAAGCTGGGAGGGCCATGGCCAGCAATGCACCGATGGCCCCACCCTGTTGATCGACGTTTGACGTCGGGTGGAACATTACTCAGTTTGCGAAGCAACGCTCGATGTTTGTTCAATTCTTCGGTACTCAGTCCCCTTCCGCGCTGTGCGGTCCGTCGAACGAATTGATTTCGTTTCTTGTTTCTTTCCTCTTGCAGCCTTTCCTTCCATCGCAGCAAGATACGAATCAACACACCCCCAAAAAATCCACGTCCCCCAGGTTTCATGATCAGGGAGAGTTTTTCGGTCGTCGGCATGTTTCTCTCCGTCAGTTGGGTCAACACTTGTCGATTTCGTTCCACCCATTTTCTTGTGTTGAGCGTGCAGTGGCTGAATGTTACCCTTCAGCAAATGGTTGGCCGCCAACTTGAACCACTGCAACAATCCAATACGTGCCCGGCCCGTATTCTTGACCAACTGCCCATAAGCCATATCGGGAGTCAGATGTTGTAACTTGCGAATGAAGGACTTGGGTCCTTTCATTGAACTCTTCTTTTCTCTTCGTGGTCTGCGAAAGATCGGGGAGAGAGACCGAGCAGGGGAAGGTGGTGACGTGGGGCGTGGAGGTGTGACCGGTAAGGTGAGACGTGGTGGTGGTGTGGCCGGTAAGGGAGACATGGGACTCGTGGGTGGTGTCAACGAGGGAGGTGACCACTGTGTTCTGGGGTCCCTCATTCTCGGGCGAGTCTGACTTCGTACCGTGGGATCACGGAGGTCCGGTGCCAACGTCGGGAACGTCGCCCTGGGAAGGGTGGGAGGTGGGTGTTTCCTCTGCGTATTCTTCGTACGAGCCATCGTGACAAACAAGAGTCAATTCGAGGTACAGGTCCCCCTTTTATACTTTTTGGACGTAGACGATGGGTGGTTCCTCTTGGGGTAAAATGTTGGATCTCAGCCGCAAAGCTTCGGGTGTGTCGGGCTTCAAATCAACGAGTAAGTAACTGCGAGGAGTACTCGTCGTATCTTCATATGCCTCTTGCATATACTTGGAACGGGAAGGGTACATCTGACGGGCCAACACACCAATTTGCGAGGCGTCACGGGGATTTTTGAACAAGACCAGGTAATGGGGATTCAGACTGATGGTACGCTGTTGCTTGTCAAACAAGTTTTGCACAATGTAAATGACACTCGTGTCGTGGTGATGACTCTTTTTCGTGAACCAGTTTTGCAATATCTCCGTGTCTTCTCCCATCAAATCGTCCACGACTAAAACTTGTGGACCCTTGAATTGACCCATCACGTCGTCAATATCCGTCAAACCTTTGACATAAGTGTAGGGAAAGCGATCGTAACTCTCATGCCATTCGCCATAAGCCCACACGATGCGTTGGGGAGGGACGTCGAACAGGGACGCTTGAAGAAACTTCTGCACAAAGACCGTTTTCCCAACACCCGTTGGACCACTGACTAACATGGTAAAGGGATGTTTGAACGTCACATCCATCTTGCACTGTTTCCCCCCTTCCCTTTTCCCCTGCCTTTTATACCTTCGCGCCAGAACAACAGACATGGAGTGAAATTAGAACACAATTTATTTTACAAAAAATACAAAAAGAACTTTCAATGTGTAGCCATCTCTAATATTCTATTAGGAGCATTATTTAAGACCCTACTAAAAATTATCAATGTCTGCTATTTTAATTATTGTATCCGGAAACTATTAATATTCGCAAATCAGGCATCTGTAATGATTTCTCCAATGCCATGTTTTAGATAAACCTAATTAATGTCAAGGTCATTAAAGATCCAAGTCATTGTTTTACCCTTCCCTAATTGCATTGTGGGAAATTTATCACTCCGTCCATGTTGAGCGATCTTATTGCAGATGTTTATTAAATATAAATAAATACTTAAATACATTTATTTCGTATTGTCTTTATAGGTAAATTACTATTTTGTGGTAAACGCAGACTACCTGAAATCTAACGACTCCAACCTTTAAGAGTATTTGAGGGAGGGTTACATGGCGAGCTTGCCAGGATAGTCTGCTCACACTACTTAGATTAAACTACTACGATGGAGCCTGGAATAGAAGTAATAGAAAGAGGTATACATGTACAAGATGGACAGAGTGATACAGCCACAATCACAACTTCAGCTACACCAAGTAAGAAAGTGATCGAACTTCCATTAAGTTCTGAAAAAGTAAATGTACAAGTGGAACATATCGTCAAAAGTGACAATTCGCATATAAAAATAAAACCCTTTTCGGGGAAGGAAAGCGACGTTGAGCAATGGCTAAGACAGGCAGAATTAGTTTTAGAGGATGAAAGTTTTAGCGATAGAAACAAACGCCAGAAACTCCTCAGTAGTTTACTACCACCTGCGTCAGATCTGATCCGCTCCCTTGGTGATGTCTCCCCTCGGAACATTTGGAACGAAATAAATGAACTATATGGATCCACTTCAACGGGTGTTGAACTTTTACAGAAATTCTTCATGACTAGGAGAGAGGCTAGTGAAGATAGCTCAACATATTTGCAACGTCTCATTGTGAAAATAAACCAAGCTCATGAGCGTAACGGCATACCAGCCAATCTTATTAAAGAAACGATTTTAAACCATTTCAAATTAACCTGTAATAGCGACACCTTGAAACAAATGCTCCACATCAAATATTCTTCAGGGAATGCCCCAGAAGTCCATTCCCTTATTAAAGAGGTCAGACAGACTGAACAAACATTAGGTGCCCGTACCCCGAATATAGTAACATCAAAGCGAGACACGAAGGCTACGTGCAATTCCCAAGTTCACCCTAGCGACAGTGATAATGATGACATCAGGTGTATGCTGCAGAACATGCAGCGACAGATAGATAAAATGACGAAACCCCAGCCCAGTTTTAACTACCATCCCGAGAAATCAAGAAGTTCAGAAGCTGCCAAGCCTCGATCGAGTGGCGCAGAATTCAAACCTCGCCCAAAGCGCAAATTTTGCCATAACTGTGGGCAGAATGGACATTTCCGATACAATTGCAAAGAGCAAGCTAACCCTGATTTAGTGTTCAAAAAACTCAACGGCCTATCTTTAAACTAGATCGAGTTTCTACTGAGGACCGAGCAGAAACTCAACCAAATAAAGGTCCTGATATAAACTTTACCGTTTTAAAACAAAATCCAGTTAGACTTTTGAATAATCACTGTGTAGAGTTGACCCCAGGCGTGAAAGTGAGTCTTCGTGGTATAGTCAATTCAAATTTAGAAAATTTGTCAATCAGACCGAGGAACATTTTACCGAATGGTGTAGTCATCAAGGATGCAAGTTTAGAAGGTAACGGCAACACCAGATTTATCAAACTTCTGATACACAATTCTGCTAAAAGTGTAAAAACTATTCGCTCCAAAGATGTATTGGCCTATATTCAACATAATTCAGAAGAATTGGACAATAATTCCGTGTTCGAAAGTTTAGTATGACCTGGTTGTGAGACAGAAGGGTATGTCAATGGTATTAAGTGTACCTCCCTTTTAGATAGTGGCTCACAGGTCACGACTGTTAGCAGAGCCTTCTATGACAAGAATCTATCTGACTTTGTTCCGTTAAATCCAATTACAGAAAGTCTTCACGTTGAAGGTGCCGGAGGACAAAGAATCAACTATGACGGTTATATCAGAATCAACATTGAACTCCCAGAGGATGTCGTGGGAACAGGTACACCAACGTCAACTCTAGCCTTGGTTTGTCCAGACACTCGATATACTAAGGACGTTCCAGTAATAATCGGAACTAACACTTTTCGGTCGCTCAGGGAATTCTGCAAGGAGAAATTTGGCCAACATTTCATAAACTCACTGAAAGTAAGATCAGAAGTGAAGAACGCTTACGAAGAGGTAAATTTCGACAATAGCGACGGTAAGATCGGACCAATCAAAATTACAAATCGGATGAACATCTCTATTCCAAAGGACAATTTTTATGAACTAAAAGGCTTTTGCCGTTCCAAAGCTCTGTTAAGTAGAGATGTTCTAATGATTCAAGAAGACCCTAGCTTTGATCTCCCTGAAGGAATCAAAGTAGTTAACTCCATCATTTCATGTAATGCTCATCATATGATAAAACGGGTCAAGATCCTAGTGCAAAATATTAGTGACCAAACAATAAAATTGAGGCCTCGACAAGTTAAAGCAGCCCTGTATTTAGTAGATCAAGAATCTTCAATAGAGACCGTTCAACAAAATCTTATCAGTTATTTGCACCAAACTGGCTCAACAGAAAAGACGTCAACTATTGATAATGGCAATGATGCTCTACATGAGAAAATCAAATTCAACTTCTGTCCTGACTTTCCAAAAGAAGACAGAGAAAGAATTACTGATACATTAATACAATATTCAGATGTTTTCTGTCAACATGAGTTCGATGTTGGAAAAACTGATGCAGTTGAACATGAAATAAAATTATTGCCAGGTCCCACCATCAAGGAAAGACCTCGACCTATACCAACCAGAGACTTCGAAGAGGCAAGGAAACACATCCAGTCATTGTTGGATGCAAACATAATTAAACCTTCGCATTCACCATACGCTAGTCCAATTGTATTGTGTCGCAAGAAAAACTCTAAACTTAGATTGTGTGTGGACTATCGTAAGATCAATTTAAGAACTATACGAGATGCCTACCCCATTCCTAAGATATCAGACATTTTTTCTGCCCTGCATGGCTCTCGTTATTTTGTAACCATGGACTTGAAAATGGGATTTCATCAGATTCCTATGGCTGAGAATTCTAAGGATCTCACTGCATTTGTCTGTCCATTTGGCTTGTTTCAATTTGAACGTATGAGTCAGGGCCTAACTAATAGTCCTTTAACATTTCAAAGACTCATGGAAAGGTGTGTTGGCGATATGAACTTTAAAGAACTCCTTGTGTATTTAGATGACATAATTGTACACGGACCCGATCTTCAAACAACAGAAGAACGTTTGTACAAAACTTTAGATAGACTTCGTGCCTTTGGACTTAAACTTGACCCAAAGAAGTGCACATTTTTCTATAAATCAGTAAAACATTTGGGTCACATAGTATCTGAAGAAGGGGTTTTGCCAGATCCAGACAAAGTCTCTGCACTTACAACTTGGCCGTACCCGAAGACACTTAGAGATCTTAAGAGCTTCCTTGGTTTTACTGGGTATTTTAGACAATTTGTAGACAATTATTCTGATATTGTAAAACCCTTGAATAAATTAACCAGCGGTTATCTTCCCCCCAAGACTCGAAGAAAGATGAAAGATAAGGATTTAAAAGGAAGGACCATACTATCTATGAATTCATCAATCGAGGATAAGTGGGACAACAGTTGTAAGAATGCTTTTGACGAAATTATTCATCGACTTACTACAGCACCTGTGCTCGGTTTCGCCGACCTATCATCACCATTCATTGTACATACAGATGCAAGTAACATAGGTATTGGTGCCTGTTTATACCAAGAACAGAATGGTAAACTCCGTGTGATAGGGTATGCTAGCCGAGGACTTTCCAAGAGTGAACTCAACTACCCAGCTCACAAGAAAGAATTTCTTGCCTTAAAATGGGCAGTGACGGACAAGTTCCACGATTATTTGTTTGGCGTAAAGTTCACTGTAGTAACCGACAATAACCCCTTAACCTATGTTTTATCAACATCCAAATTGGACGCTACTGGTTACAGGTGGCTTGCCACTTTATCTGTGTATGACTTTGATTTAAGGTATCGTCGCGGACTTAATCACAATGATGCAGATGGGTTAAGTAGAAGACCTCAAAACCCTCCTCAAAGTGATCAAGAATATGAAAATACCCTGAAAAATATTTCATGGTTGGAGTCCCGAGCTCAACCTTTGCTCCAAGACTCAAATTTGGAACTCTCAAATTGTGCTGTTGATAGTATTATCAATAGTCATGGTATTAGTGTCATTAAATCTAAAAGAACTCCTATTACTTGTCACATGTCAAGAGTCGACCATAAGTCAACTGCCGAGATAAAAGGAACCCCTGCAGAAGTAAATACTCGGTGGATAGAAGCACTCGCTGCATCGGAATCATCCATTCCTGATAGTTTTACAAATCCAGATATGATTCTTCAGTTTTCCCAGTCTATATCTATCACAAGTCAAGAATGGTGTGACTTTCAAGATGCTGACGCCAATATCAAGACTGTCCGCCATATGGTTAAAACCAACACCAGACCAACCAAGCAGGATTTCGTCAATGCTTCTCCCGTATTAAAAGTCTATTTCAGGGAGCTAGACAAATTACAGCTGATAGATGGTGTTCTTCATCGATTGGTAACGGATAACAAAGGACTCAAATGGCAACAACTGGTTGTACCATCCAGTCATCAAAATCAAGCTTTGTCAGGTATACACGAAGAGATTACTCATTCTGATTATCAATCAACATTAAGGTTAGCCAGACAACGTTTCTTTTGGCCTTTTATGTCCTCAATGGTTGAAGACAAATGTAAGCGATGTGAGAGATGTATCCGTCGTAAAGCAAATGGTGAGAAAGCTGAGATGGAATCTATAGTAACTGCATATCCTCTTCAGTTGGTATGTATTGACTATTTGTCTATTGAACCAGATGCCACAGGTATCAAGGATGTACTAGTTGTCACGGACCATTTCACGAAATATGCCCTTGCTATACCAACAAAAAATCAGACTGCCAAAACAGTAGCTCGTGCACTCTGGGAAAATTTGATCCTTCATTATGGTTGGCCAGAGAGAATCCACAGCGACCAGGGAAAAGACTTTGAATCTAAAGTAATTGCTGAGCTGTGTAAATTAGGTAATGTGAAACAATCCAGGACCACATCATATCACCCCCAGGGTAATCCAGTGGAACGATTTAACAGAACTTTATTAGGAATGTTAGGGACTCTGCACGAAAGTCAAAAACGTAATTGGAAGAATTATGTGAAGCCCCTAACACATGCATATAACTGTACGGTTAACGAAACTACAGGTTATTCCCCTTATTTTTTGATGTTCGGTCGTCACGCCAGGCTTCCGATAGATTTAGTATTTGGAACTGATCCTGGTATTCTACAATCTAATAAAAGTATTAGTCAGTATGTTACAGATTTGAAGGAGAGACTTAAATATGCCTACGATACAGCATCAACACATGCTGTTAAGATGTCTGAGAAGAATAAGAAATATTATGACAGAAGAGCTTTTGCTGTAGCGTTAGATGTTGGTGATAGAGTACTGGTAAAAAATGTCAACATCAGAGGAAAACATAAATTAGCAGATCGTTGGGAACCGGACGTCTATATTGTGAAATCTAAATCTCCCGATGTTCCTGTTTATACTGTGCGCAGAGAGAATAATTGTGGTAGTAATAGAACATTACACAGAAATCTTTTATTGCCTTGTGGTGAATTGCCATTGGACATGGAACCTTGTGAATCAAGTAAACCACATAAAGTCAAAACACGTTCTCGGTCAAAACAAGATTTGATTAAATGTGATAATTCTGATACCCCAGAATCAAACTCTGATGATGAATATGGAGAAACAACTGTACGCATAAGCCTACCTCCAATTGTGAATACTCGCGCTGATGATAATAAATCAACCCTTGTCAGTGATTCTAATTTGTCTGCAGATGCTGACGAGTTTGTGCCAAAGACACCTGTTTTTGGAGAACAGGAAATTCCCCGTCCTCATTCTCATGTGGAGAATATACAAATGAATGATTCTCAAAATCATAGTGATGTATCTGATAATTCAGATTTGGATGAAAATATTAGTGATAAATCGGACAGTATTTTTATAGACAAAACTCCTCGGGTCTCAATTGAATGTGATAGTGATGACAATGAGGCAGAGCCCCCACCGGAAGTTGATTATATTCGTAAATCTAGTCGTGCTCGTAAAATACCTCATCGATTAACTTTTGATATACTCGGAGAACCGTCGTCTCAAATTATTGACACTGGTGTTGTAACATAAACCACCCAGAGTAATACTAATAATAATATCGCCACAGATATGTTTATGTGGGTTTCTTCCCTTTTTCGTGACACCGGTACCATCGCTAATCATACAGGCCAGATTTGTGTTGTTTAATAATCTGGACCCTTATAGTAAATATGTGTAGTTCGTGTTTGAATCCTTATTCGCGAGATCAGGACTTTTTGTGAACACGTAAACGAACACTAGAAAAAAAAAACTGCCATTTTAAATCTTAACTGCCATATTGTATTGTTGTATTATATGTTATTATTACCATGTTATTTGTATTACATGTACCTTTTCTTAATATTCCTTTTGTATTAGCTAAAATGGTCGCAGCTTTTAATTTTATTTAAAAAGTTAAAACCTTCTTTTTCTAGGAGGGGTGTGTGTAGCCATCTCTAATATTCTATTAGGAGCATTATTTAAGACCCTACTAAAAATTATCAATGTCTGCTATTTTAATTATTGTATCCGGAAACTATTAATATTCGCAAATCAGGCATCTGTAATGATTTCTCCAATGCCATGTTTTAGATAAACCTAATTAATGTCAAGGTCATTAAAGATCCAAGTCATTGTTTTACCCTTCCGTAATTGCTTTGTGGGAAATTTATCACTCCGTCCATGTTGAGCGATCTTATTGCAGATGTTTATTAAATATAAATAAATACTTAAATACATTTATTTCGTATTGTCTTTATAGGTAAGATATTATTTAAGTATTCTGGATCATGTTTATTATAGTTTTAGTGATTGTTTTAGTCAGGAATTTGTGTAAATTGTCTTTTGTGCACGATAAGTTCAGACCATGCTGTCTGAACATATTCCGGTTTAGTTCCTAACCATTTTCGGTTGAACGGAAGTTGCATCGAACCACGTGATCAATAGTTGTTTACACTTTCCAAATGTCTTTTGCTATCCTGGTTTATTCATTTAATTGTTTTCAAATATTTACTCTTGTATTAATTCTGATATTTAGCTTCAAATAATATGACATTGCATTGTCAATTATTTGTGTTATGTAAGGATATGATAAAATAGGAAAAGTTCAGTTGGACAGTTGTGACCTAGTTTCAAGATGTGTTTATTCTGAGAGTTAGTTAGGCTTATCATGTTTACTTTTGATAGCAACTGCTTAGTTAGAATTAAGCAATTTTAGAACTGACTATGCAAATAAATCTACACTCCTGTGTCACATTATTACTTTTGCCAACTGTTTGTACCTGTGTTATTAATTTATGTTTATAATAAATATAAACATTATGGGCCCATTAATGAATACAAACATGTTGTGAATATAGAAATCCATGGTAAACTTAGATTATTATTATCATTGTTATCTAATAGCTTGTAAGTTAACATTTTGATACAATATGATATTTCCTAATGTCAAGTTACTGAACTTAGTACTTTGTTATTATCTTTTGTCATTTGTTTATGATAATTACTATACAATGCTTCACTAATTGCATTGTGGGAAATTTATCACTCCGTCCATGTTGAGCGATCTTATTGCAGATGTTTATTAAATATAAATAAATACTTAAATACATTTATTTCGTATTGTCTTTATAGGTAAATTACTATTTTGTGGTACACGCAGACTACCTGAAATCTAACGACTCCAACCTTTAAGAGTATTTGAGGGAGGGTTACAAATGCAACAAACATATCATACAAAGGAAAAGAACATTCAATAGAACATATCATACAAAGGAAAAGAAAAAACTGTTAGTTATCGCGTTCTCTCTTCAGGATCTCTTGTCTCACCCAGGGTACATTTCTCAGGACGCGAGGAATCCAATACACATGTCCCAAAAGCTTCTGCATCGTGTCGTGTGGGTGCCAGTCTTCCACTTCAGCAAACGTGACGACGACGGGTATCCATTCACTCATATCGAAACAAGGGGGATACGACAAGACTTCGGTCATATCTCTCGGACCCGCATATTGGATGCGTGCTCGGGAAAAACTTTCTGCTTCCTTCTCTGCCAACAAGAGGACAGCCGGCTTCGGGATTTCACCGTTCGAAGTTTCACCGTTTTCACTGGTAGTCGGGAGAATAGTAGGTGGAATGGAAAGCTTCGTCGGCTGTTTTCTTTTTTTCTTTGTATCGTCTGTAGAGCTCGAACGCTTCTCCGCACCAGTACCAGTATCGCTGACTGCGGGTGTTGTCTCTGGGCATGTCGATGTTGTTGTCGAACATGCGACTGTCAACGGCTTCAAAGTTGTTTTCTGTTTGGATTTCTTCTTGGCACTCGAGCAGGCCGTGTCCGAGCTGTCCACAGTTGAGGCACTTGTGATTTTCGTCGGTGGGTCTCTTGATTCCGTAACACTTTCTTTTGACAGTTTCTTTTCTTTCTTCATCACTCTTCGCTTTTTGGGCTTCTGTTCGTTTTCCACACTGGGGTGCCCAGTGTCCTGGTTCTCCGCAGAGGTAACAACTTCCATAGGAACCATACACTGAAAAAAAACTTGTGTTGGATCGCAACACAAGTACTTGTGTTAAAACTAATCTACACAAGTTTGTGTTGTTTTGCATTGCATTTACACAAATCTTGTGTGTTTTCATACCAGTAACACAAATTTTGTGTAGGCCTATCGTCAACCAAAGATTTTTTTTTTTTTTTTTTGTTTTTGTTTTGTTTTTTTTGTGTTTACAAAGTCAGAATTCGGGAGTTCACAAGTTTAAGATAAGTAATAAAATAAAAGGGTTAATTCAAATCCCGAAAATTACATGGGGTTCTTCACTGGAAGAGTGTGTGCACTAATTAATCAGACAATTGCCAGGCAGACTTGAATGTTAATTGGTGTTAAGTCGTCTATAAAGATGAAATGTCTGGTTGTCTTTTTTTTATTGATCCAATCAACTGATATATCAAAGGAATATATAGTGTACATGTGATTTTCAGCACCCTTGTGTTTGTCAAAATTGATTCAATGTGCATTGGAAAACAATGAGTAAAACCCTTAGTAATGTAATTGGTTGATGTAATCGAAATTGGACAGTATATTGGTTAACAAAACAGTAACCAATCAAATTTAATTAATCTTCCAGATTTGTCTCATAATTGATTTATTGTTACAATGGTTCTCCAAGTTATCTATACTTTATTTGATATTTTATCAGCGACATTCAGTTAGACATTTAACTGTAGTTTCGTAGTAGTGTCAACCGAGAGTGATATTTTTAAAAATATAATTTTCACACAGAATACAAGACCACAGGTTTGTAAAATTTAAAAAAAAATAAAACGTGTATTTAATTTAGCATCGATTTATTGTTTATATGTATATTACTAATAATTAAAAACAAACAAGTCAGACCAAGACTTGTTCTAGAACCTCGTAATCTTCAACGTACGTTATTCGTAGAATATTTTTCTGGATGTTAGAGACTAACTCAGAACAATTAAACCGGAAGTGTGTATTTGATAATGGCGGACAAGAAAATTTTTTTGATTGTTTCTAAAGCGTCCCGGACCCGGTAATTCAGCAGTCTAACGAATTTGTCTTAATTTTTCTGAAAACGTGCTTTATTAATATTATTCGGCGCTACATCGTTGTTCAAATACTTGTACTTGCAAAAAACAACACCAACTGGGACCGGCAGGTAAGAATTTCTCTTCATTTTATAACTCGCCAGGCAGCCATCTTTGTTTCGGACAAAATGAGAAATATCAGGCATAACATATTTCCAAGTAACATGTGGATAAGGCACAAGTTTTACAACTTAGAACGCCATCTCCAAAATGTAATCTTATCTGTGTAAAAGAAAAAAAACAAACAAACAAACAAATCAGCCTTTTATTTTTATATTAATCAATGCAACGTACTGATTCAGAAACTAACACCTGCCGCCTGAAGTTTCTCTATAATTTCTTCTCTTTTTTTTTCAGTCATTGATGTTAGCATATAGGCCTACTCCACAAATAAAAACTGGTAAGAATTTCATTTTCTTTTAATATATTTTTTTAATAATATCACTATCAGTAGTAATATCCAGTCAAGAGAGAGATGAAATCGTGTTTTAATTTCACTTAACAGAACTGTGCGATATACATGTCCTTGTATTAAATTGGTCGAATCAAGTAGGCCCATGCATGATATATATCCTAGAATCAAGTAGGACTGGACTTCCATTTCCGCCATTTTCCTGAGCACTGACCATTGTGTATGTTGTGTTTATATTAATTCGACATAAACTTTGGAGTTGTTGTTAGTGTTTGTTGTATAACAGAATGGTCTATTTCAAATATGATATTTGCATAAGTATAAACGTAAATCGGCAGTGCTGGACACACTAGCAGAAGGATTCTGCTGAATCAATCAGCGCTAAATTCATGTAGTGTGTACACTGACATTCGCCAAATCAAACAGGTTTGATATATTTGGCTGAACTATATTTGATTGGTGTGCTCGCTTTGTTGAAGCATTCGTCTGGTTTTAGAATTCATAAGCCAATAACCACACATTCATATCAAGAAGTCACATGAATTTTTTGAAGACAAATGTTAAATCATGTGACCTAAAAGGTAATGTAACTGTCAACTGAGTGGTGAATCTGAGGAGGGAGAGAGAGAGAGAAATGGGGTTTAACCTCCACTCAACAAAAACTAGGTCTTTTTGGGACTAACATATGGTTTAATTTTATTTCAATAATTCGCTTGCACGTAGGGGCCTTTAGCAGTGGGAGGAAACCAGAGTGCCCGGAGGAAACCCAAAAGGTTGAGAAGGTGCCCCTATCTCCATGCCACATGCGATCACACCAGGGCTCGAAACCACAGCCGCAAGCCAGAGGTGAGCGGCCAGCTAGAGGTCGAAGCGCGGCACTCTAGACAACTAGGCCTGGGAGTATCCACTCATGCGGCTGCAATTATGTGCCAATTGAATTGGGCAAATAATTTGAGCACATCATTCTGGTGTGTCCACAGCTTTACTAGAAGAGCCTGTATTTTCTAAAAACCAACAATGGGGCATACCCAGAACAAAAATATAAGGCCATACCATGCTATCGGGTTACATGCACGCCAATGGGACTGCAGGTTTTTGGTTCCATGGAACAATACAAATGCACTTTCTCAGGAAAAACTGAGAGCAAACCCGCCACCTCCAGAATAGCAACCCGCACCTTACTCACTCAGCCACATGGCTATCGTCTAATTACTGTGACAGTCCAGTCAAATGACAAACAAGGGTTATTAAAATCGATTTTCATGGCTTATGTAAAATCTTCAGGATTCAAATGGTTTTGGATACCGTAGATATTTTAGTTTCAATTTCATATCACACAGTTTGTATATGGTAAGATATCTTAAACAGTTAATTACATGTCACATATTCATATTTTTCAGTTTCCATATTAGATGCCATAGCAAATAAAACATCATATAATAAAATAAGAAAAAAAAACAAATATGGGAGAAGAAAGAGCTGAAAGAATGAGGTTTTTGGAGGGTGAGTGTTCAATTCTAATAGAAAAGATTGTTGATATGGTAATTTGAAATCTCACCATTAAATATGTTTGGCACAATGTAGCCCGGTTGGAGCGGAGGTGACATTAGCCTCCATTTCAGTTTATTATTTTGAAATATAAAATTCAATTTAGTAAAAGTATACACACACATGTATGTGCACATATGACTGTCTCATTTGTAGAGAGTCGAGGTGGGTAAGACGCTGTAGGTTTGCTCCCAATGTTGACATAGAAAATTCAGGATGGAGGGCCTGACAAGGACATTCGTCTAATTTTTCAGATTGAACAACAAAACATGGTCCTGTGTTCACATTGGCATGCATGTAAAAGATCCTCTGGCAATTGTAATTTGATACAAGAGTATGCCTTAGGTATGCGGTACCGTGCAAAATTTCAGTCCAAAATCTCAAGGCCTTTTGTGACTTCTAAGGGGGTGGGGGTGAATTGCCGGTTGGATGGCTGGATGGTTAGGACATGCGCGCTGTATCATAAAGCTGCGGGTCCTCCGGTTGCTCTCACTACTAATGACCCCTCAGCGCAAGCGAATTATTGAAATAAAATTAAACTGTATGTTGGTGCCAAAATGACCTAGTTTGTGTCAAGTGGATGTTAAACCAAATTTCTATCTTCTCTGACTCTAGCCCATTTCATTTGAGCATTATATTCTGTCTGGGCCTGTAACTTGACAAGACAAAAGGAGTGTTATGCAAAGTTGAAACAAAATAGAAACTAAGTCTTGTTTATTTAAACATTATGAACCATATAGAAAGTATTCTTATTTCCCACTTTTTATTTTTTAGGCTGAAGCACCCTCAGAGGAGAATTTAATGAATGATAAAAAGAAGAGAAACCAAGCATCAATTTATTTTATAATTCTGGAAAAGAATGCATTTGACCCAATTTTAAATATTTATTTTTTGTTTTTAATGTTAAGTATTCTTCGAAAACACAATTAGATTTTAATCCTCGTATTAATTTCTGTATAATATAGAAAGTAAAGTGACATCTAGAAACCAAATGTAGATCAGGATATACCCAGAATTACAAAAAACCTTGACCTACATTATGGTGACTTTTCCTTCCTCATGAAACGAAATAAGGTTTAATATCCCACTTTTCTGTGTTATTAGGGTGATTCTGCCTTACCGTCTACTCTTATATCTAATATTTCAACTGTCAAGGGTTCATTAAAGGGAACTCAGGGGGTCGAATGGTTAACAGGCACACATTGGATCAGGAGGTCTGGCAATGAGTCAAATATGTCAATTGTCAAGGGTACGTTAAAGTGAACACAGTCAAAGTGGCTTTGATTCAGGCTTGTACCCAGTTTGTGTCAAGTGGGCGCTTAACCTCATTTCTATCTCTTCTTTAAAATACACGGCAATGTGTACATTAGATCGAGGTTTTTTGTCCTATCCAAACAACTATATATTGTCCCTTCCCACGTCCTACACTACTGACATGGAGGAACTATGCTTGGAACTCCAGTTGAAATTTCTCGGCCAACGCCTTATACTCACCGTGGCTTCCCATTGCTTATGATTTGTAATTGTATATAAATATGTTGTACATATTATTCAATATTTGCCATTGTCTCTCATATTTTTATATTTTAATCCTGCAGTCTCGAGGCTTTGCTCCTTATATGTACAAAATATTCATTTTGTTTGGGTTTTTTTTCCTAATGAGGAAAGAGTTCTACACCATTTTATTACTACTGTAAAATAGGTCATTTTTCTTTTGTTAATTTTCTGTGTATGCTAGTTATTTCTAGATTACTCAATAATCACATGTAATTCGACTTATGACACTTTTCACTGTTTGAAAGTAATTCAAATAAGTGGATAATTTATCTTATTAGTGCTTGGTATATATCTTATTAAATTTAAATATATTTGAATTATATATTTTGGGGGTATGGGGTAGGGATACTGTCTTTATATGCTTAGTACTTGTTGATGAGTAAAGAAAAATTTAAATAGCTATTTTATAGTTTGTGTTATTTAACACAATTTTATTAATATTATTTTTCTGTTAACATTCCAAATATCATTTTATGAATAAATAATAATTTAACAAAAAAAAATTATTGTTACCTCATTTATCAAACTTTGCAGGTTAAACAGAGCAAAAGGGGGGATGCTGCATGGGAAAAGTTGCTATATTGGATATAAAGTGAGGGAAATACAACACAAGTTTTTGTTGATGGTTATACACAAGTTTGTATATGAAACCACACAAGTTTCCGAAATTTCAACACAAGTTTCAGATATTTCAACACAAGTTTCAAAAATTTCAACACAAGTTTCAACACAAGTTTCAAAAATTTCAACACAAGTTTCAGAAATTTCAACACAAGTTTCAGAAATTTCAACACAAGTATTGTGTAGATTTTCACACAAGTTTCAACACAAGTTTGTGTTGTTTCAACACAAGTTTGTGTTGTTAAATAGTAACACCCAACTTGTGTTGAAATTTCAGTCTGACACTTCGCTTCTTATAGTCTTGGTCGTGACGTCACTCGCTTTTGATTGGTTCTTTCTTTTCCTTCGTTTTGATTGGTTCGTTGTTTAGTCTATGATTTCCAGGCTGTCCACGTACTTTTTCACTTCGTCCCAATCGATCAAGGCTTCACTCACGTGACAGGCTTCCAACAACGTCATCAGGCCGGCTCCATTACCGTGCTTTTGTCGCCATTGATTGAACACGGTGAAGATTTGCATGCGCGCGTTGTTGGGATGACTCATCTTGGCTTGACTGATTCGCGCTTCTCTGATCCCCAGATGTCTGCCAATACATTCCCAGCCTTCTCCCAGTTTACCGGACATGACATTGATATCCATTTGATCCAGAGACCATCGTTTCTTTTTCTTCGGCAAACCGTCCATCCACTGGCGTATGGGGTCTTCTTTCTGTTCGACAAACTCGTCTTTGCGTTTGATCAACACCGTCTTAAAGCCCGGTACCACCGCCCAGAACTTTTTCAAGGCTTTGTCGACGTCTTCTCGCCAACGTTGTTCGTCCTCCCACGTCTTGACTTGATCCCGTGGATCGTCCATCATACTGCCTAGCACGTTATCGATGTCTTGCAGTTTCGGTTCGTCCACCCAGAGGTAGTGATTGTAATCGTCCACGGGATGCGAGGGTTGACCCGTTATGGAAGAAACGCCTAGTCCCGGACACGAGTGGTATCTCTGACTGGGATGTTCGTACTTGCAGCCGATACACTCTTCGTGTTGCCTTTCTTCTATGATGGGCAGGAAACATTTCAACACTCGAAAGTTGAGCCATCGTTGTCTAAGTTTCTCGATCATATTTTCTGCCGGTTCGTCATCTTCTTTGTTTGTTCGCCATCGTCCCGAGACCCACAAGTCAGTATCCATAGGGGTAAGTGTTGCTCGGTTGGCCATCGTCATTGAATTGAACAAACCGTTTGTCATACACGATCTTATATCTTTTGTTCTCGGGGCGTGTCCAAAGACGGCGGTCACGTGATCTGGTAATCTTGAACGGATTGGCTATGACCAGAGGCTCGTTTTGATTGACGTGCCGTACATTCTCCTTCATGGTGACGTAATTTAATTGTTGGGAGGCACGATAATTAAGTGTGAATCCCCTGACTTTACACACGGTTTTTCCATCGCTCTGGCGGTACGCGTAATTCTTTGGCCCTCCGCTAACAAATTCTCGAATGGTGACACCTTCGGGCAACTCGTTCTTCCACTGTCCCAAACTCGAACCCTCCGGGGGATTCCATGACGTGGCGTGGTATTGGTAGATGACGCTGTCGGTGTCAAAATAGCATACCCTTTCTCCCAACTTTTCCAAGACGGAATAGAGTTTCAAACGGGCCTGGGCAGTGACAAAGGCGGCGATAACCACGTTGATGATAGGACAGGGTGCCACGTGTTCTTCTTTTTTCAACGTTTCCATCAAGACCATGTTATCGTTGACTAACTGCACATCTCGTACGGTCTGGGTCACGTCCAACATTTTTTCAAAATAGAGGCTGGGCTCCGTGACGTATTCGGTCTTGGGAAAGTTGTCTCTCTGTCCGAATTTACCCCATGCAGTGTTCAATTGTAACTTGCTAAACGCCCGCATCCCTTTGTTGGGTTTTATCGACGCGGGATCCAGACGAATACCTTCGGTGTCGTACACGTCGTTGACGAAGCGGGTCTTGTCTTCTTCGGTGTGACAGGTGTCGGGATAACCGCTGCTTTCCATCTTCTTCTTGAGGTAGTGATTAATGTACCCCGTAAACAGACCGCCCGTTTTGGCCTCCGGATCGTAGGTGCTGAATTCTTTCCAGTGCCAGACTTCGTAAACTTTCAGTACTTGGTATCCTAGGGTCACCGCTTTCTTGAGTTCCAGGGTGACAAACGTACCCACCCAGGCTCGCTGTTCGTCGGTGTGCTCACACGGTTGGTATTCGGCAATCTCCCCTTGTTGCATGTGTTCGTCGACGCAGCTTCGACACAGGGCAAACAGCAATTTCTGTTTCCGCCGAAACGGGAGCACCGGGTGGAACAGGCCACGGGGCGGCAAGACGGAACACTGGATCAATCCTTCGTACTGCTGCCACTGGTCTTGATCGGGCTGTGTGACGATCGTGGGTTCCTTGATGGGAAAGGTACCGTACTTGCAGATGTAAGGGTACAGGGACACCACGTCGATGTAGCGCATGTCTTCCACCGACTCGTTCACCAACAGTTGAATGGCATTGGTTCTCCTGCCGAAGAAAGCGTTGCGGGGCATCAGAGGTTCGGGAGCGGGCCTTTGCTGATCTTCCAAGCCTTGTAAAAATTCGTTCATCTCGGGATCGTGGCGTCGTTCTTCCTCCATCTCACACTCCCACATGACGCGGGTGGTCTTCATACCGTACTGCTCCTGGAGTCGACGGTGACGTTCTTGTGTCTTCTGGTACAAGTCCCTCATACTGCGAGATGGATCGTAGGGATGTTTATGCTGAAGGTCTTGGGCGGAACCCGGATAACATTTGGGACAACCGTGAAAGGCACACCCGTGAAACTCGTACACCGTACCTGTGGTCGTGTCCATACCATCTAAACTATAAGGGCCAACTCGGCATTCACTACCGTTACGGGCGTGTCGAATGTTGGGTAGTGGGGTCTGGTTTCGGAAAGCTGCCATGGTCTGTCGATGTTGTTCCCATTCCAACCATCGAAGGGCTTTGGTGGACTGCTGTCGAGGCTGGAAGCGGTGCCAGTCCTTACCAGGTTTCGGCTCTTGCATCAAAGCTCGAGGAATGACGACGAGGGTGTCTTTCTTGAGGTAGTGCGTGCGTAACACGCGACTGCAGGCAGAGGCCAGGGTCAAGCTTTTTTCGAAGGGATCGATTCCCGTGTCCATGAGAAATATCTCTCGAAACACACCACATCATCGGCGGAGGACATCGACGTCACTTTTACAGTAGGCGAGAATTTCCTGACGAAAATCAAAGACGTCGTGATTGTGTTGTTGGTACCACTCGTGAAATTTATCTCGTTCCGATACACTCATGCCATCCGGATCGTAATCGGTGTCAGGAGGATAGGCGCCCACGTAATCTTCGTTCTCCGGTCTGTTAAAGTGGTGAGGGAAGTAACCTTTCTTGAGTTCTTGCAGGCCAAAGGTCTTGGGCATGTCCCGTAAAGCCATCGGTAAAAAGTCGAGGGAATCGATGAATTTTACCGTACCGACAGTGATCGTCATCGCTTTACCACCATTCAGAATCACTTCGGGTTGCGCCACGGAATGTTTATGCAGCGTCTGTAAAATCAGTAGGCCGTCGTAACCTTTAAAGTTGTGAGCCACGGCAATCACGGGACTCGATTCGTGACCGTCATGTTTCCGACCATTTACCACCGTACCGTGAGCAGCGAGTTGTAGAAACCATTTTCACACATCGTCCAGCGTGTTTGGGCCTTTAAACACAATTTCCCGTTGGTGATTCCAATACGTGTCACAGTGCTCACAGGGATCTTGGTTGTCGATACAAAAGTGACAGCAGGTTTGCAGGACACATAGGTTGGGAATGTGCTCACCGGTATCTTGCTGGCATTCAAAGTCAAAGAAGACGAAGCGGGTCAACGTTGATTTCTGTAGTTTGTCGATTTGGGTCTTTCGGTCTTTATTCATGTCGATGGGTGATTTCAGTGGTTGAATGTAGCAAAACTGTTTCTCGGCCGTGTGCCACTCTCGGCAGATGGAACACTCGTATTCTCCGCATCGATGTTCTTTGCATTTCTCACATTTCTTCCATCGATGACATACACTGCACTTGGCTCTGGAACTGGTGGCGAGATGGTTGTCGAAACACTGGCGGCTCACAAACACACGATGACATCGGTAACACGTCTTTGTATTGGGATCGGGTGGACAGGGTGGACCCACTGTCTTACATCCTTGACACATGACGTGACATGAATGTTTCTCTGCTCGATTGTATCCTACCTGGCAGGTCTCACAAAAATACGACCTTTCCACAAAGGCGGGCATGGAGGTAATGACGTCGTAATGTCTGTCGTGTAAGTACAGGTTGAGATGTTTTGGTGTGCCTGTGACGTGTTTTGTTCCCCGATAGATCGCCTTCCCAAAGATGGCCCGAGAGAAAACATTGAGCTGATAACCTTGCTCTCCCAAATACTTGGCGTACAATTCCCAGGTTTCCACACCCGTGCAGGCTTGTCTGGCTCCACCGACGGCATCGATAAGGGCTTCGGTTTTCTTCGTCTGCCACGAGTGGGGCCCTGTGTTGTTGGTTAATCTCTTCTTCTCCCTTATCCATTCAGGTGTTTCTTGTTTGTTGGCAAAGTGACGAGAGACGACAATGGATCGCTGAAAACACAGTTCGTCGGCATTCTTTATGGTGACGAGGCATTGCTTTTTCTTCAAATATTCGTCGAAATTTGCGCAGTGTCTCTTCGTGTTAGTTCCGCTACCTCGACCATCGGGAGGGGACACGTGACAGATACTTATGGACATGCGTTGATCTAATCTAAATTCTTCGTTACTCTGTAACACGGCCGCCACTTTCTGCAAAACGTCTTCGGCTTTTAACAAACGATGCTCACGGAAAGGTAACCAAATAGGTGTTTTGAGTCCTGGGTGACTGATGGCGATTCTAACATAGTCACTTTCTCTGGCGTCCAATGTTCGGCGAATTTCCTCGATGATGGCCTCGAAGGTGTCGTGTAGTTGTTGTGGTACATCGTTGGCTGGAACGTGGGACCAATCATCTAGAAAATCTATCTCCACACACAGTGATTGGGTTCTAAATAATCGGCTGTATCGTCTATCCACGGGTCGTAATGTAAAACTCATCTTGCTTCGCTCGCTGATCGCATATCAATGTTCAAAGCTGTCGCCTCCCTTCCTTTTATTCCTGTCACCATGAATGGACTCGTCCATGACGTCATACCCTTCAAATGGATTCGTCCGTGACGTCACCCATGAATGGACTCGTCCATGACGTTATATCAAATGGATTCGTCCTTACGATCATAAAACGGTACAACACCCGTCACTCTATCAGTATCAGAATGGATGCTCCGGTGTTACGCATCGAAGACAACCGCAGCACGGATACTCTCATGTATCTCAGGGGTCACACGCTTGCCGTGATTACCCCTGACGATATCTTTGTCTTACCTGACGAGGTATTAAAAACACCTCCCAGGAAAAGACCTCCTCCCTAATTAGTGGAGGCCATTAGACGCAACCGACATAAAGTGCGTCGTACCCTCACCGTTGAGTGAGGACAACGGCCCTTTTCAGGGCCAACCAACGGCCCTTGTCAGGGCCAACTTAATCAATGTAAAAGAGTTGTTTCCCCTTCCCTCCCTCTCTTCCCCTTTCTTCTTCTCTCCCTCTCTCTCTCTCTCTTTTCCGCGCGCGCGCCCCTCTCTCCGTACGTCATGCACGTGCAAGGTCACGCACGTGCAAGGTCACGCACGTGCCAGGGGTCACGCACGTGCCAGGGTTCATCCAGTGCAAGGTCACGTGCACGCGCATGTACGCACATGCACGCACGCGCATGCGCGCACGTGTGTTGCCAGACAGGCACCCCTACTACTACCTGTCATGACGTCATCAGCTGTTGATATGAACCGAATATCAACCTATGATGACGTCATGAGAGGTTGCTATGAGATATAACTGCTCCGGACATCAAAGAAAAAAACTACACCCAGCTGTATATTTAGGAGATAAACACCTCCTGTTTCGCATTTAGAGGGGTGTTATTGTCCAATAGACATGTCCTGAGATCATTAGGACCCAAGACGCGTTTTATTGTGTAAACTTCAAAATTCGCAAAACAGCAAATCGGTTTGAATGACGTAAAAATCAAAAAAAAATCAATTTTGACGTCAGACAACGTTGTGACGTAACTTGATAACGGACTGCCGTTTCACCGAGGTGTGCCGAATTAGTGGTGGAATCCAAGCGAAGATAAATTCAAGTTTAAAATGCTTGAGTCTTTGGTCTCTGATAAATAAATTATGGAAGAAAATGTTTTTCGAATATTTCAAATAAAATATTTTTAACGTTTGAAGACTTTAAAAGATAAGTAAATTAGCCTTAGTGTGGTCTTTTTGACCGACAGTGCCAGTCGTGAACGAATTAGTTACGGCCTGTTAACCGAGACTACACAGAGGTAACTCTTCTTGGCAACAATGATGGCTTCGTTTTCGCAGTTTGTGATAACATGGGTGAGTTTTTAACCTTTATTATTTTATTTGCAGACTGTCAACACAATTTTATTGCTGGTTCTTGTTCGGAGTAGAGCAGTTCTTACATACCTCCCTCAAAATACCCTATAAAACTATGCAATGTCTAGGATTCACGTGGTTGCTATGTATATCGTTCTGACGTGGTGTCAATCGTTGTCAATTTTGGCATAATTTCCCCGTTATTCTAGGCCCATTCTCAGCTGTTATTTCACCTTCCCTAGTTACTATATTTCCAAACACATTCTTTTGACTAATGACTCATTGTCAGGCGGATCATGTTATTCAGAATTTGAGCAAACTTTGATTTAAAATTTCCACTTTAAAGTAAACACTGCGGAGTGCAAAAAAAACAAAAACAAAATTGTCCACACTGCTTAGTTACGGATAATTTATGTTGCCTGAAAATGGTTTTCATTAATTCATGGCTGATTTTCTTCTGCTTTATGTATTTCAGAGATGTGTTTGTATAAAAGATGAAGTTTGAAAATAGTGTGATGGTCATTTGAGCAGAATTTCATGAAGATATTTGCCAATAAAAATTTGAGTTGAGGAAGATGGCTGAGGAAAAAATGAAAAAAGGACACTGTAATATTTATACGCAGTTATTCGCCTTGCTAAAACAGAGGGGTGTTATTGTCCAATCGACAGTGTCTAATCGACCAATCAAAACGCAAGATTCACCCCTAAGCATGTTACAATGTATGATAATATACTGATATTGTATGATAATATACTGATTCTGTGATACTTTATGATTATATACTGATACTACCTGATAATATATTGATTTTGTGATACTTTATGATTGTATACTGATACTGCATAATAATATATTGATTTTGATTATAATACCCATACTATATCATTTTAATACCGATACTGCATCATTAAACTGTCAATCTCGAAACCAGACAAATTTTTGAAGAAATTTCTCTGGTGAATCGGGGTAGCCATTTTCCGGGAAGGTGACATGTGATTCCTACGTGCGAAATTTCTCGTTTATTTGCGTCGTACGTCCCTGATTTTACGTGCCTGGATGACCGAATCACTTAAAAATATACCATCGCGCATGGTACGATCTTTACGAAAACTTGAATTTGTTCGTTTAGGATCAAATGTTTTATGTCAGCGAGTTGACTTTGACTGAAGGATCATTTTACAACAAACGAAACGACGATCCGACCTCTAGTTTTCGAGAAATCGGCCCAAAAAGATTGACCAATCAGAGGTCAGAATGGGCGGGGCTTAGGTTTGAAAAAAATTGGAAAAAATGGACGGACTAATGTGCCAGAGGTCTTCGGGTCCGCGGCTGCCTCTGGGAACGAGATTGGTAAACTGTTTCTGCGATACTATATGATTATATACTGATTCTGTGATTCTGAATACTGTAGGATTATTTACCCTTTCTGTGATATCGATGTATGATTTCTGTGATATTGATTTATACTTTTTAATGTTATTATTATTACTTATTAAATTTATTTTTAAAAAATATTCTTGTTTATGTTCATATTTTTGATAATAGAATTAAGCTGACCTTTGAAGAAATGATATTACAGGTTATACTTTAATTACACGTTATGGGTAACGTGTAGGGGGAAGAATGTAATACATGCTATAGACGTTATAGAGAACGTTCCAGGTGGAGAATTAAAAACCTGCTACAGACGTTATCGGTAACGTATTAGGGTGGGGATTTAGCATATAATATAGACGTTACAGAGAACGTTTAAGATGTTTCAGGGAGAGAATTAAAAACCTGCTATAGACGTTATCGGTAACGTTTTAGGGTGGGGATTTAGCATAATGCTGTAGACGTTATAGAGAACGTTCCAGGTGGAGAATTAAAAACCTGCTATAGACGTTATCGGTAACGTATTAGGGTGGGGATTTAGCATATAATATAGACGTTACAGAGAATGTTTCAGGGGGGGGGGGGAATTAAAAACCTGCTATAGACGTTATCGGTAACGTTTTCGGGTGGGGATTTAGCATATGCTGTAGACGTTATAGAGAACGTTCCAGGGGGAGAATTAAAAACCTGCTATAGACGTTATCGGTAACGTATTAGGGTGGGGATTTAGCATATAATATAGACGTTACAGAGAACTTTTCAGGGGAGAATTAAAAAACTGCTATAGACGTTATCGGTAACGTTTTAGGGTGGGGAGTTAGCATATGCTGTAGACGTTATAGAGAACGTTTCGGGGGGGGGGGATGAACACCTGCTATAGACTTTATCTGTAACGTTAAAGGAGGGAAATAAAACACGTGCTATCGACGTTATTAGAAACCTTACAGAGGTTATTTATAACGTTTAGGTTAGGAGAATTTAAAACATGATATAGACTTTATCAGGAACGTTTAGGGAGGGGAATTTACCACATCCTATTGACGTTATCCCGAGCGTTAAGAGGTGAATTTAAACACATGCTATAGACGTTACTGGTAACTTTCATGGCTTACGTCCGATGAACATTCAAAACTAAGCTAAATTAACAGAATACTATTGTTTTCAAAACGTTAAAATTAATGTTCAGTTAACTTATCCTTTAACTTTGTAAATAACGTTTGCCTTACGACAACAAAACTTTTTCTGGCTTACGTCAGATGAACATTCAAAACTAACGTGAAATAACAAGATAGGCTGGCACTGCCAGGCGGGATACGCCCACATTTTCGAGAGATGGATAGAGAACAAGCAATACCGAAAGTGATTTTTCCTACATCATTAAGTCCTTTATTTCATACTGTATTGGGAGCAGCCATTTTGTTGGTCAGTTCCAGTCTGATATTCATGAAATTCGAAGCCGACAATGATTATGGTGTGACGGTACACAACCTAGAAATGTGACTTTTCATCAAAATCGGGTAAGAATTGTGACCTGTAGAGAGTCCACAACCATGGGTCCGACTTTCTCGAAATTTGAACTCAGCCTTCCGTAGGGTGTAACGGTGATAGAGTCAAACGTTTTTTTTTTTAAATCGGATAATAATTGTGACCTCCAGAGAACCATAGGCAATTTTTCGGACAATCAGGGGCCATAATTCAGGAAGTTACAATCCGATATGCGCAAATAACGAAAGGAACCAAGATCTTTGGGTTATAGCCATGAATTTCAAGTCTCATCAAAATCGAATAAAAAATGTGACTTCTACAGGGTCCACAACCTTGATATACCATTTTTTAACGGTATTTGCGTACAAACGGCGGCCATGTTGTATGGCAATTTTCGTCCGATTTTCCCGAAATACGAACTCAACCTCCCTTAGGGTGTAACGGTGTTATAATTAAACGGTTTTTTTTTTAAATCGGATAATAATTGGGACCTCCAGAGGGACCACAAGCTAAAAAGGGTGATTTTTCGGACAATCAGGGGCCATAATTCAAGAAGTTACGATCCGGTATGCGCAAATATCGGCAGGAACTGAGAACGTTGGGTTATAACCACACATTTCATGTTTCGTCAAAATCGGTTAAAAATTGGGATCTCTACAGTGCCCAAAAGCTATTAACTTAATTTTCTGCATAATCAAGAACTTTGGGTTATAAACATGAATGTCAAGTTTCATCAAAATCGGTTCAAAATTGTGACCTCTATAGGGTCCACAAGCTAAAAACGTGATTTTTCGTACAATCAGGGGCCATAATCCATGAAGTTTTGATCCGATACATGCCAATATCGAAAGGAACCGAGAGCTTATGGTGATAAACCTATATTTTAAGTTTCGTCAAAATCGAATAAGAATTGCGACCTGTAGAGAGTCCACAAACAAATTGTGGACGGACGGACGGACGTCCAGACGGACATGGGCGACGACATAATACGTCCACATGAAAACGTGGGCGTATAAAAACATGGTAATGCACGGACTTTTTTCTGTTTTTCTTTCATGTTCTCTTATCTAGTGGCAGTCAATTATTTTTATGAATTGTAAGATATTCTCTCACAGTGTCACACAGCAACTTTGGGTCTTCGAGGGAATTATTAGTGAGCAGATATTCGCCCATGTATCTGTTATCACTGGTCACTTCAGTTAGTTATATAGGGGAATAACTCGTGTTTTCCTTTGGCGTTCGTCACTTCCGATTTATGAATCCTTTATTACTCCTCTATGGTATCGATGACCTCTGTGTTAATATTATATTTCAAAAGTGTTTAATCAGTTCTATCACATATGTGATAATGACTGGCACCAATATTGTCCTTTAATATGGTGGCTGATTGGTATCATGTCGTAATGTCGTGATGTCGCCTTTCATAAAGGGGACAACCCGACATCACGACATTTCTACCCGACAACACGACAACCCGACATCACGACATTCATACCCGACATCACGACATTTTTACCCGACATTACGACACTAAAAATGTCGTGATGTCGGGTAAAAATGTCGTGATGTCGGGTAAAAATGTCGTATTGTCGGGTTGTCGGGTTGTCGTGATGTCGGGTTGTCGGGTTGTCGCGTTATGGAACAAAAATCTGGCAATAAAGAAAATGGTTGATTAAGTGGAAGTAGATTCACACTCACATTGCAGTTTGAGTTACATTCGTATCCATTTGTATACGTCCACATTCATAATGTGAACCGTCTTCATTAGCTCAGTCGGATCAGAACAGTAGGACGTTAAACCCCATTTCAGTTCATAATGTGAACATATTATGCCGCCGCCCTTGTCTGTGTGTCTGTCATTGAGTCAAGTGGTGTGGTTTCTAGCCCAAGCTTGTCCATGACAAAGAGTAGGGTCGTCTGTCTAACCTCGTGAGTTTTCTCCGGGTGCATGCCCTACCCCGCGGGGTGGTGCCAATCCCGCTTTTTTGTTATTATTTTGTCTGTAAATAATCTACAGGTTGCAATTATTAACAGATTTTGTTCAAATTCGGCATGATCAATAACAGGATGGTACCTATATTAATATTTTGTCTGTAAACACTTTACAGGTCGCGATTCTTAATGAATTTTCTTCAAATTGGGCATGAGCATTATTTTCAAAGAGAAAATGGCACCTACTGATGTTAATGCATGCCCGACCCATAGGGGCGTTGTCACGCCCACTTTTCGTGAATATTTTGTCTGTAAACACCTTTCAGACTGTAATTGTTATGAGATTTTAATCAGATTTGGCATGATCAAGACAGGATGGTAAACACCCTACAGACTGCAATTTTTATACGCCCACATTGAAATATATCAAGGGCCATAACTCTGGTAGTAATTATTGGACATCGCTGAAAATCATTAGGTCTTCGGCGCATGAACTTACGCACTGTGCATCAATTTCCATCGAATCGGATGACAACGTTAGCCTCTAGAGCGTCCACAAGATTTTAAAAAGTGAAACGTGATCATGGGCTATAACTTTGAAAATAATGCTCATGCCAGTCCTTGTGACTAAAGTTATTATCCGATTGATTTGAAATTTATACCAAGTGTCTATGTTCATGAAACTCTGACAATAATTATCTGGCTGTGGAAATCAATGGGCTTCTACGTCTCATGGCCATAAACATTGTATATAAATTTAAAATCAATCCGATGATAACTTTAGGCCCCAGAGAGTCCACAATCTGACTGACGGGCGGACTGACGGACAGACGGGGGCGACGACGATTTATTTAAATGTGGACGTATGGAATTTGTAACCTGTAGGGTGTTTACCATTCTGTCTTGATCAAGCTAAAACTGAACAAAATCTCATAAGAATTACAGTCTGAAAGGTGTTTTGAGACAAAATATTCACGAAAAGTAGGCGTGAGAACGCCCCTATGGGTCGAGCATGCATTTACATCAGTAGGTGCTATTGTCTCTTTAAAAATAATGCTCATGCCAAATTTGAAGAAAATCCATGAAGAATCGCGGCCTGCAGAGTGTTTACAGACTAAATATTAATATAGGTACCATCCTGTTATTGAAATGATTGATCATGCCGAATTTAAACAAAATCTGTTAATAATTGCAACCTGTAGAACATTTACAGACAAAATAATAACAAAAAAAGCGGGATTGGCACCACCCCGCGGGGTAGAGCATGCACCGGAGAAAACCCACGAGGTTAGACAGACGACCCTACTCTTTGTCATGGACAAGCTTGGGCTGGAAACCACACCAATTGACTCAATCATGTCGAGATGTCGGGTTGTCGCGTTATGAAAGGCGACATCACGACATTACGACATGATACTAATCAGCCACCATACTTTAACGACTTATAATAGGATGAATATTTCCAAATATCTCGACAATTACACCACAATACTAATATATTTAGAAAGCCTTAAATCTGTTTCACACATTTATAGTTACTAAATAAACGACCATGCTGTACTTCATAAGCTATGATCATTAAACCATACATAAGTAATACTGAAAAATGGTTTGGAGTGGCGTCCATAACATCCAGACACTTTTGAGTAAAAGATAGGTTACGTGCCCTTGTTTTGAAATTAGTCTCGCTTAACTAGTCTACGTCTAATTGACGGGTCGGGATAATCAAGACTACTTTTTTTTACGAAACATGGAACAAGAAATTGAATTTAGAAGCACCAACATCAGGCAACTCAACAATATTTTTAAGAACCTTGTAAAAGTAAAATGAAACTACTGCTAGTATCATATTCTTGCTGTACGGACGTTGAGTCAGAGATATTATTTGTACTTAACCAAAATATGCAGCTTCTAATGGTACAGCTAATTATAAGGCAATTTAAAAAATAAAACGAGCGTAATTTCTAAAGATGCCGTAATAACCAAAAAGTTAAATATTATTGCTATTCAGAATCGTCAACAATAGATTTTTACGGCTGTAGTAGTGTTTGGTGTTTTGAACATTTCCGCATGCTGTTGCTATTTATAGCCTCAACGAGTGTGCGAGACTGTTAGAAATCAGTAGTAAGTTATTCGACTAAAACGTGCAGGATCAACGTGTCAAGAACAACTTTTCAGTTGGCACGTGGGGCACCCTACATATAATAATATGCCAATGATCGTGACAAACATGACATGCAGAGTGTACATACACCATGCGGTTTTGATTAGAGATATTCTTAAATAATTACTACTACATGTACTATATCCAGGTTTACAAAAAAATAGATCTTGGTACACACAGTTTACATGAAAGAGGACAAAAGAACATAAATATATGCTTACAGATACGTTTGGCTCTTACACTAACAAAAACTTTTGCAATATCAATCAGCCATTACACTTAAGAAGGATAACTCCAAATGCTGTACATATATAAATGTTGCATGCCAGGAAAATTGAACCAAATTAAAGGGACATAACTCTTCTATGCCTATCATTATTTATTACTAATCTTATGTCATTTAGAATCAACACCACCTATTTTGTTTTTTTATCGATATTGACGCATGTCCGACCAGAACATCCTGGATTATGACTTCTGATTGTACGAAAATTCTCTTTTTTTCATCTTCTTCTCTTACAGAAAATGGGCTTACTAGCTTTGCAACCGCTTGGTCTTCTTTAACATTCCTGACAAAATTCATGATTTGTGACCAAAAGTGATGATGAATATAAAAGCTTTCATTTCTGACTGATTTTTTGTTGTATTCGGAAGATCTTAAATTAAGTGGACCTTTCTCAATTCTACTGATCTTTCCATGAAGAAATACGTCTTCTTAAGGTAGCTTAACTTTAAGAGGAAGTTTGATGCAGCAGTACCTTTGAAGAGAACTTACCTTTAACGTATATTTAAGCGAAATCTAGAAGTTTTAAAAGTGACTACATAAAACTGCGACTTAAGATTTCCTTTTGAGTGCGGAACCAAGTATCTACCCCACCCGTTAATATAATATTAATTACTTTTTATTCTTGTTTCTATTGTTGTTAGATAAAAGTCCAGGTGAAGTAAGATATATCTAGGTCCAGCATAGAAATTGTAAAAATGTAATATTAAGATGGCAACGAATAAAGGTAAGAGGAATGCTATAAATGTAATACTCTATCTACTTTACTCTCAGATTTATAATGATGCCACGCCATTCTTCTCCCTTCCTAGCCCAACAGGCTTAAATTTATGATGTCAAAACTCAGTTTCCTTCAATGTAATAACATTGAGATTTCTTGTAAATACACAGACGATCGTGACGTGCCGCATCTTCAATTCTACTGATCTTTCCATGAAGAAATACGTCTTCTTAAGGTAGCTTAACTTTAAGAGGAAGTTTGATGCTTAGCAGTACTTACACTACTTTGCCTAACTATTTTGCCTATTACGTTCCTTAGGACTTCGATTTTTGCCTAATGGTTTGGATTGTTCGTACTTGGTTTTATTTTATTTGAAGAGAACTTACCTTTAACGTATATTTAATCTAGAAGTTTTAAAAGTGACTACATAAAACTGCGACTTAAGATTTCCTTTTGAGTGCGGAACCAAGTATCTACCCCACCCGTTAATATAATATTAATTACTTTTTATTCTTGTTTCTATTGTTGTTAGATAAAAGTCCAGGTGAAGTAAGATATATCTAGGTCCAGCATGGAAATTGTAAAAATGTAATATTAAGATGGCAACGAATAAAGGTAAGAGGAATGCTATAAATGTAATACTCTATCTACTTTACTCTCAGATTTATAATGATGCCACGCCATTCTTCTCTCTTCCTAGCCAAACAGGCTTAAATTTATGATGTCAAAACTCAGTTTCCTGCAATGTAATAACATTGGGATTTCTTGTAAATACACAGACGATCGTGACGTGCCGCATCTTCCTGGATTATGACCCCATGATTATGCAGAAAATTAAGTTTCTAGCTTTTGGACACTGTAGAGATCCGAATTTTTAACCGATTTTGACGAAACATGAAATGTGTGGTTATAACCCAACGTTCTCAGTTCCTGCCGATATTCGCGCATATCGGATCGTAACTTCCTGGATTATGACCCTTTATTGTTCGAAAAATCACGTTTTTAGCTTGTGGACTGAAATTCGGACCCAAACTGCTAGACACTATGGCCACTCGGTTCCTGTCGATAATCGCACATAGATGTCATAATTTAGATACGATGTTTATGAAACTTACAATATATTATGTTTATGTGACACAAATCTGGGTTCCTTTTGTACATATCTCGGATTGTAAAACTTCCTGGATTATGGCTCTTGACCCCCTGGTGTCACAATTTTTATCTGATATTTTAAATCGTTTGCATATATCACCGACAAAATGGTCACTCCCTGTTCGCAAAAAGTGTTGAAGTATATTATATCAAGGTTGTGGACCCCCTCGAGACATAACAATATTGATACGGTTTAAATGAAACCCTAAATATGTTTATATACCACAGATCTCAGTTCCTTTCTGTTTTCGTGCATATCGGACTGTAACTTTCTGGATTATGGCCCCTAATTGTACGAACAAATCGTAAGGTACCGTGTCCAGTCTTTCAGATGGGATAAAAATTGCGCCGCTATCCGGGTATCATTCCTTATATGTCCACATTTCGCTTGTTCACCGAGAGGAAAAGGTTCACTCCCGATGTTGAACATTTTTTGTTAAATTTTTCAATTTTATTAAGTCAAGGTCAACAACATACATTACAGCTGTTTAGTCGTTCGGAATGTACGAAAAAACGAGGCCCCAGGTACCCATTTGCCTACACGTAAAACTCCCTTGTCAGTTGGAATTCGATATAAGAATAGGCCACAATATGCCCGTCTGTCTTCATTAGCCCAGAAGGAGCAGGACAGTAGGACAGTAAAATAATGCTCATGCCAAATTTGAAGAAAATCCATGAAGAATCGCGGCCTGTAGAGTGTTTACAGACTAAATATTAATATAGGTACCATCCTGTTATTGAAATGATTGATCATGCCGAATTTGAACAAAATCTGTTAATAATTGCAACCTGTAGAACATTTACAGACAAAATAATAACAAAAAAGCGGGATTGGCACCACCCCGCGGGGTAGAGCATGCACCCGGAGAAAACCCACGAGGTTAGACAGACGACCCTACTCTTTGTCATGGACAAGCTTGGGCTGGAAACCACACCAATTGACTCAATTACAGACACACAGACAAGCCCGGCGGCATAATATGTTCACATTATGAACTGAAATGGGGTTTAACGTCCTACTGTTCTGATCCGACTGAGCTAATGAAGACGGTTCACATTATGAATGTGGACGTATACAAATGGATACGAATGCAGCTCAAACTGCAATGTGAGTGTGAATCTACATCCACTTGATCAACCATTTTCTTTATTGCCAGATTTTTGTTCCATAACACGACAACGCGACAACCCGACATCACGACAACCCGACAATACGACATTTTTACCCGACATCACGACGTCGTGATGTCGGGTTGTCGCGTTATGAAAGGCGACATCACGACATTACGACATGATACCAATCAGCCACCATACTTTAATGACTTATAATAATATGCCAATGATCGTGACAAACATGACATGCAGAGTGTACATACACCATGCGGTTTTGATTAGTGATATTCTTAAATAATTACTACTACATGTACTATATCCAGGTTTACAAAAAAAAATAGATCTTGGTACACACAGTTTACATGAAAGAGGACAAAAGAACATAAATATATGCTTACAGATTCGTTTGGCTCTTACACTAACAAAAACTTTTGCAATATCAATCAGCCATTACACTTAAGAAAGATAACTCCAAATGCTGTACATATATAAATGTTGCATGCCAGGAAAATTGAACCAAATTAAAGGGACATAACTCTTCTATGCCTATCATTATTTATTACTAATCTTATGTCATTTAGAATCAACACCACCTATTTTGTTTTTTTATCGATATTGACGCATGTCCGACCAGAACATCCTGGATTATGACTTCTGATTGTACGAAAATTCTCTTTTTTCATTTTCTCCTCTTACAGAAAATGGGCTTACTAGCTTTGCAACCGCTTGGTCTTCTTTAACATTCCTGACAAAATTCATGATTTGTGACCAAAAGTGATGATGAATATAAAAGCTTTCATTTCTGACTGATTTTTTGTTGTATTCGGAAGATCTTAAATTAAGTGGACCTTTCTCAATTCTACTGATCTTTCCATGAAGAAATACGTCTTCTTAAGGTAGCTTAACTTTAAGAGGAAGTTTGATGCAGCAGTACCTTTGAAGAGAACTTGCCCTTAACGTATATTTAAGCGAAATCTAGAAGTTTTAAAAGTGACTACATAAAACTGCGACTTAAGATTTCCTTTTGCGTGCGGAACCAAGTATCTACCCCACCCCTTAATATAATATTAATTACTTTTTATTCTTGTTTCTATTGTTGTTAGATAAAAGTCCAGGTGAAGTAAGAAATATCTAGGTCCAGCATAGAAATTGTAAAAATGTAATATTAAGCTGGCAACGAATAAAGGTAAGAGGAATGCTATAAATGTAATACTCTATCTACTTTACTCTCAGATTTATAATGATGCCACGCCATTCTTCTCTCTTCCTAGCCCAACAGGCTTAAATTTATGATGTCAAAACTCAGTTTCCTTCAATGTAATAACATTGGGATTTCTTGTAAATACACAGACGATCGTGACGTGCCGCATCTTCCTGGATTATGACCCCATGATTATGCAGAAAATTAAGTTTCTAGCTTTTGGACACTGTAGAGATCCGAATTTTTAACCGATTTTGACGAAACATGAAATGTGTGGTTATAATCCAACGTTCTCAGTTCCTGCCGATATTCGCGCATATCGGATCGTAACTTCCTGGATTATGACCCTTTATTGTTCGAAAAATCACGTTTTTAGCTTGTGGACTGAAATTCGGACCCAAACTGCTAGACACTATGGCCACTCGGTTCCTGTCGATAATCGCACATAGATGTCATAATTTTGATACGATGTTTATGAAACTTACAATATATGTTTATGTGACACAAATCTGGGTTCCTTTTGTACATATCTCGGATTGTATAACTTCTTGGATTATGGCTCTTGACCCCCTGGTGTCACAATTTTTATCCGATATTTTAAATCGTTTACATATATCACCGACAAAATGGTCACTCCTTGTTCGCAAAAAGTGTTAAAGTATATTATATCAAGGTTGTGGACCCCCTCGAGACATAACAATATTGATACGGTTTAAATGAAACCCTAAATATGTTTATATACCACAGATCTCAGTTCCTTTTTGTTTTCGTGCATATCGGACTGTAACTTTCTGGATTATGGCCCCTAATTGTACGAACAAATCGTAAGGTACCGTGTTCAGTCTTTCAGATGGGATAAAAATTGCGCCGCTATCCGGGTATCATTCCTTATATGTCCACATTTCGCTTGTTCACCGAGAGGAAAAGGTTCACTCCCGATGTTGAACATTTTTTGTTACATTTTTCAATTTTATTAAGTCAAGGTCAACAACATACATTACAGCTGTTTAGTCGTTCGGAATGTACGAAAAAACGAGGCCCCAGGTACCCATTTGCCTACACGTAAAAAATCCCTTGTCAGTTGGAATTCGATATAAGAATAGGCCTCAATATGCCCGTCTGTCTTCATTAGCCCAGAAGGAGCAGGACAGTAGGACAGTAAAATAATGCTCATGCCAAATTTGAAGAAAATCCATGAAGAATCGCGGCCTGTAGAGTGTTTACAGACTAAATATTAATATAGGTACCATCCTGTTATTGAAATGATTGATCATGCCGAATTTGAACAAAATCTGTTAATAATTGCAACCTGTAGAACATTTACAGACAAAATAATAACAAAAAAGCGGGATTGGCACCACCCCGCGGGGTAGAGCATGCACCCGGAGAAAACCCACGAGGTTAGACAGACGACCCTACTCTTTGTAATGGACAAGCTTGGGCTGGAAACCACACCAATTGACTCAATCATGTCGTGATGTCGGGTTGTCGCGTTATGAAAGGCGACATCACGACATTACGACATGATACCAATCAGCCACCATACTTTAATGACTTATAATAGGATGAATATCTCCAAATATCTCGACAATTACACCACAATACTAATATATTTAGAAAGCCTTAAATCTGTTTCACACATTTATAGTTACTAAATAAACGACCATGCTGTACTTCATAAGCTATGATCATTAAAACATACATAAGTAATACTGAAAAATGGTTTGGAGTGGCGTCCATAACATCCAGACACTTTTGAGTAAAAGATAGGTTACGTGCCCTTGTTTTGAAATTAGTCTCGCATAACTAGTCTACCGATCATTCTACGTCTAATTGACGGGTCGGGATAATCAAGACTACTTTTTTTTACGAAACATGGAACAAGAAATTGAATTTAGAAGCACCAACATCAGGCAACTCAACAATATTTTTAAGAACCTTGTAAAAGTAAAATGAAACTACTGCTAGTATCATATTCTTGCTGTACGGACGTTGAGTCAGAGATATTATTTGTACTTAACCAAAATATGCAGCTTCTAATGGTACAGCTAATTATAAGGCAATTTAAAAAATAAAACGAGCGTAATTTCTAAAGATGCCGTAATAACCAAAAAGTTAAATATTATTGCTATTCAGAATCGTCAACAATAGATTTTTACGGCTGTAGTAGTGTTTGGTGTTTTGAACATTTCCGCATGCTGTTGCTATTTATAGCCTCAACGAGTGTGCGAGACTGTTATAAATCAGTAGTAAGTTATTCGACTAAAACGTGCAGGATCAACGTGTCAAGAACAACTTTTCAGTTGGCACGTGGGGCACCCTACATATAATAATATGCCAATGATCGTGACAAACATGACATGCAGAGTGTACATACACCATGCGGTTTTGATTAGAGATATTCTTAAATAATTACTACTACATGTACTATATCCCCGTTTACAAAAAAGTAGATCTTGGTACACACAGTTTACATGAAAGGAGACAAAAGAACATAAATATATGCTTACAGATACGTTTGGCTCTTACACTAACAAAAACTTTTGCAATATCAATCAGCCATTACACTTAAGAAAGATAACTCCAAATGCTGTACATATATAAATGTTGCATGCCAGGAAAATTGAACCAAATTAAAGGGACATAACTCTTCTATGCCTATCATTATTTATTACTAATCTTATGTCATTTAGAATCAACACCACCTATTTTGTTTTTTTATCGATATTGACGCATGTCCGACCAGAACATCCTGGATTATGACTTCTGATTGTACGAAAATTCTCCTTTTTTCATCTTCTTCTCTTACAGAAAATGGGCTTACTAGCTTTGCAACCGCTTGGTCTTCTTTAACATTCCTGACAAAATTCATGATTTGTGACCAAAAGTGATGATGAATATAAAAGCTTTCATTTCTGACTGATTTTTTGTTGTATTTATCCTGCAATTTATCCTCAGAATCTAATCTTCGGAAGATCTTAAATTAAGTGGACCTTTCTCAATTCTACTGATCTTTCCATGAAGAAATACGTCTTCTTAAGGTAGCTTAACTTTAAGAGGAAGTTTGATGCAGCAGTACCTTTGAAGAGAACTTACCTTTAACGTAAATTTAAGCGAAATCTAGAAGTTTTAAAAGTGACTACATAAAACTGCGACTTAAGATTTCCTTTTGAGTACGGAACCAAGTATCTACCCCACCCCTTAATATAATATTAATTACTTTTTATTCTTGTTTCTAGTGTTCTTAGATAAAAGTCCAGGTGAAGTAAGATATATCTAGGTCCAGCATAGAAATTGTAAAAATGTAATATTAAGATGGCAACGAATAAAGGTAAGAGGAATGCTATAAAAGTAATACTCTATCTATTTTACTCTCAGATTTATAATTATGCCACGCCATTCTTCTCCCTTCCTAGCCCAACAGGCTTAAATTTATGATGTCAAAACTCAGTTTTCTTCAATGTAATAACATTGGGATTTCTTGTAAATACACAGACGATCGTGACGTGCCGCATCTTCCTGGATTATGACCCCATGATTATGCAGAAAATTAAGTTAATAGCTTTTGGGCACTGTAGAGATCCCAATTTTTAACCGATTTTGACGAAACATGAAATGTGTGGTTATAACCCAACTTTTTATTCTTGTTTCTATTGTTGTTAGATAAAAGTCCAGGTGAAGTAAGATATATCTAGGTCCAGCACAGAAATTGTAAAAATGTAATATTAAGATGGCAACGAATAAAGGTAAGAGGAATGCTATAAATGTAATACTCTATCTACTTTACTCTCAGATTTATAATGATGCCACGCCATTCTTCTCCCTTCCTAGCCCAACAGGCTTTAATTTATGATGTCAAAACTCAGTTTCCTTCAATGTAATAACATTGGGATTTCTTGTAAATACACAGACGATCGTGACGTGCCGCATCTTCAATTCTACTGATCTTTCCATGAAGAAATACGTCTTCTTAAGGTAGCTTAACTTTAAGAGGAAGTTTGATGCTTAGCAGTACCTTTGAAGAGAACTTACCTTTAACGTATATTTAATCTAGAAGTTTTAAAAGTGACTACATAAAACTGCGACTTAAGATTTCCTTTTGAGTACGGAACCAAGTATCTACCCCACCCCCTAATATAATATTAATTACTTTTTATTCTTGTTTCTAGTGTTCTTAGATAAAAGTCCAGGTGAAGTAAGATATATCTAGGTCCAGCATAGAAATTGTAAAAATGTAATATTAAGATGGCAACGAATAAAGGTAAGAGGAATGCCACGCCATTCTTCTCTCTTCCTAGCCCAACAGGCTTAAGTTTATGATGTCAAAACTCAGTTTCCTTCAATGTAATAACATTGGGATTTCTTGTAAATACACAGACGATCGTGACGTGCCGCATCTTCCTGGATTATGACCCCATGATTATGCAGAAAATTAAGTTTCTAGCTTTTGGACACTGTAGAGATCCGAATTTTTAACCGATTTTGACGAAACATGAAATGTGTGGTTATAACCCAACGTTCTCAGTTCCTGCCGATATTCGCGCATATCGGATCGTAACTTCCTGGATTATGACCCTTTATTGTTCGAAAAATCACGTTTTTAGCTTGTGGACTGAAATTCGGACCCAAACTGCTAGACACTATGGCCAATCGGTTCCTGTCGATAATCGCACATAGATGTCATAATTTTGATACGATGTTTATGAAACTTACAATATATGTTTATGTGACACAAATCTGGGTTCCTTTTGTACATATCTCGGATTGTATAACTTCCTGGATTATGGCTCTTGACCCCCTGGTGTCACAATTTTTATCCGATATTTTAAATCGTTTGCATATATCACCGACAAAATGGTCACTCCCTGTTCGCAAAAAGTGTTAAAGTATATGATATCAAGGTTGTGGACCCCCTCGAGACATAACAATATTGATACGGTTTAAATGAAACCCTAAATATGTTTATACAGTGGACTCTGTCAAATCCGACATCGTACGGGATCGATACAATACGTCGGATGTCACAGAGATCCGGAATACCCAGTTTTATCAAAACCGGAAATATTGTAACTTCGAAAACCGGAAGTATTATTATATTTCTGCTTCGAATCACCAGAACGTTATTCCATTTAAACATGATAAACTTTTCTGTATTCAAAATTTTCTTACATTAATATTTATTCCATTCAACATGCGTAGGCATTATGAATAGGTCAAGTCTGGCGTTAATTTTCTTCTTCGTCGTCTTCAGTTGGGCTTGTGTTTGCTATCACGTGTTCATTGATAATATTCCGTTCTATGTCAAGGTCGTCGTCATACGGTTCGGTGAGATCTGTCGTAGAGTGAACAAACAATGAGCTGAAGTGAGCGGACGTTTTATGACCTTGACACTCATCGGCGAAAGCATTCAGCTCAACATGGACAAACTAACGTTATTCGGGTTCAATCGGCATGCGCAACCAATGTTTCTAGCAGGTGCTAGGAATATTTGTACGATCGAATTTGTGGGGAAAATTTGTAGATATCCTTGAGTATTTGTCACAATTACTGTCTTACAAGAGATTATAAAATTGTCAAGGTAATCAATAAAGATCTACAGCGAGTGTTAATCTTAACGATAATTGATTGGTGATTGCTTGTTAATCTTTTGTGGCTTCACACCCATCAAGTTTTAATCCAACTAACGGACAATTGATTGGCAATTACTTGACACCTACCGGTTTAAGGCCGGATTATATGGTGACTATTCAATGGAAATTAAGTGACGGGACGGCTGATTGATGTCGTAATCCGGAAGATACAGAGTCCGGATTAACCAGAGATTTTTTGGCTGAAGTAATAAGGAAATAAATCGGGACATGAAAATCATGTCGGATGTCACAGAAATCCGGAGTGATCAGACATCGGATGTGACAGAGTCCACTGTATACCACAGATCTCAGTTCCTTTCTGTTTTCGTGCATATCGGACTGTAACTTTCTGGATTATGGCCCCTAATTGTACGAACAAATCGTAAGGTACCGTGTCCAGTCTTTCAGATGGGATAAAAATTGCGCCGCTATCCGGGTATCATTCCTTATATGTCTACATTTCGCTTGTTCACCGAGAGGAAAAGGTTCACTCCCGATGTTGAACATTTTTTGTTAAATTTTTCAATTTTATTAAGTCAAGGTCAACAACATACATTACAGCTGTTTAGTCGTTCGGAATGTACGAAAAAACGAGGCCCCAGGTACCCATTTGCCTACACGTAAAAAATCCCTTGTCAGTTGGAATTCGATATAAGAATAGGCCACAATATGCCCGTCTGTCTTCATTAGCCCAGAAGGAGCAGGACAGTAGGACAGTAAAATAATGCTCATGCCAAATTTGAAGAAAATCCATGAAGAATCGCGGTCTGTAGAGTGTTTACAGACTAAATATTAATATAGGTACCATCCTGTTATTGAAATGATTGATCATGCCGAATTTGAACAAAATCTGTTAATAATTGCAACCTGTAGAACATTTACAGACAAAATAATAACAAAAAAGCAGGATTGGCACCACCCCGCGGGGTAGAGCATGCACCCGGAGAAAACCCACGAGGTTAGACAGACGACCCTACTCTTTGTAATGGACAAGCTTGGGCTGGAAACCACACCAATTGACTCAATTACAGACACACAGACAAGCCCGGCGGCATAATATGTTCACATTATGAACTGAAATGGGGTTTAACGTCTTACTGTTCTGATCCGACTGAGCTAATGAAGACGGTTCACATTATGAATGTGGACGTATACAAATGGATACGAATGCAGCTCAAACTGCAATGTGAGTGTGAATCTACATCCACTTGATCAACCATTTTCTTTATTGCCAGATTTTTGTTCCATAACACGACAACGCGACAACCCGACATCACGACAACCCGACAATACGACATTTTTACCCGACATCACGACATTTTTAGTGTCGTAATGTCGGGTAAAAATGTCGTGATGTCGGGTAAAAATGTCGTGATGTCGGGTTGTCGTATAGAAATGTCGTGATGTCGGGTTGTCGCGTTATGAAAGGCGACATCTCGACATTACGACATGATACCAATCAGCCACCATACTTTAATGACTTATAATAATATGCCAATGATCGTGACAAACATGACATGCAGAGTGTACATACACCATGCCGTTTTGATTAGAGATATTCTTAAATAATTACTACTACATGTACTATATCCAGGTTTACAAAAAAATAGATCTTGGTACACACAGTTTACATGAAAGAGGACAAAAGAACATAAATATATGCTTACAGATTCGTTTGGCTCTTACACTAACAAAAACGTTTGCAAAATCAATCAGCCATTACACTTAAGAAGGATAACTCCAAATGCTGTACATATATAAATGTTGCATGCCAGGAAAATTGAACCAAATTAAAGGGACATAACTCTTCTATGCCTATCATTATTTATTACTAATGTCATTTAGAATCAACACCACCTATTTTTTTTTTTTTTTTATCGATATTGACGCATGTCCGACCAGAAATCCTGGATTATGACTTCCGATTGTACGAAAATTCATCTTCTTCTCTTACAGAAAATGGGCTTACTAGCTTTGCAACCGCTTGGTCTTCTTTAGCATTCCTGACAAAATTCATGACTTGTGACCAAAAGTGATGATGAATATAAAAACTTTCATTTCTGCCTGATTTTTTGTTGTATTTATCCTGCAATTTATCCTCAGAATCTAACCTTCGGAAGATCTTAAATTAAGTGGACCGCTCTCAATTCTACTGATCTTTACATGAAGAAATACGTCTTCTTAAGGTAGCTTAACTTTAAGAGGAAGTTTGATGCTTAGCAGAACCTTTGAAGAGAACTTACCTTTAACGTATATTTAAGCAATCTGATTAAAACACAGATCCAATTTCGTTCCGTTTTTTATAGTTCAAAATTTCGTTTTTACTTGTCTTCACTACTCTTGGATCTGGAAGACTTGTTATTTATCTTGTGTTCTGCCTGAAATGAGGGGTCGGCCAATCAAATGGTCTGTCGAATCGACCGTTTGACCTTTTCATACGTGGAACTGTGGGTAGAACCAGCCAGTGACGTCTATACTAACACCACCGGATATAAATCAAAACAAAAGTAGATTTTAAAAAGCATGGCGGTCGATAATTGGTTAATTGAATGACTGACGTTATCGGGTCAAATGTCCCGTGCTTTATACCTGGCGTCATAGAACGTGAGCTCCCACTATAACTTGTTAGATCTACATGAGTGTAGGCCATCGAAAGTATAAAAAAACGAAACGAAATATAGATCTATATTTTAATTAGATTGATATTTAAGCGAAATCTAGAAGTTTTAAAAGTGACTACATAAAACTGCGACTTAACATTTCCTTTTGAGTACGGAACCAAGTATCTACCCCACCCCCTAATATAATATTAATTACTTTTTATTCTTGTTTCTAGTGTTCTTAGATAAAAGTCCAGGTGAAGTAAGATATATCTAGGTCCAGCATAGAAATTGTAAAAATGTAATATTAAGATGGCAACGAATAAAGGTAAGAGGAATGCTATAAAGTAATACTCTATCTATTTTACTCTCAGATTTATAATTATGCCACGCCATTCTTCTCCCTTCCTAGCCCAACAGGCTTAAATTTATGATGTCAAAACTCAGTTTTCTTCAATGTAATAACATTGGGATTTCTTGTAAATACACAGACGATCGTGACGTGCCGCATCTTCCTGGATTATGACCCCATGATTATGCAGAAAATTAAGTTAATAGCTTTTGGGCACTGTAGAGATCCCAATTTTTAACCGATTTTGACGAAACATGAAATGTGTGGTTATAACCCAACGTTCTCAGTTCCTGCCGTTATTTGCGCATATCGGATCGTAACTTCCTGGATTATGACCCGTTATTGTTCGAAAAATCACATTTTTAGCTTGTGGACTGAAATTCAGACCCAAACTGCTAGACAATATGGCCACTCGGTTCCTGTCGATAATCGCACATAGATGTCATAATTTTGATACGATGTTTATGAAACTTACAATATATGTTTATGTGACACAAATCTGGGTTCCTTTTGTACATATCTCGGATTGTATAACTTCCTGGATTATGGCGCTTGACCCCCTGGAGATCACAATTTTTATCCGATATTTTAAATCGTTTGCATAAATCACCGACAAAATGGTCACTCCCTGTTCGCAAAAAGTGTTAAAGTGTATTATATCAAGGTTGTGGACCCCCTCGAGACATAACAATACGGTTTAAATGAAACCCTAAATATGTTTATATACCACAGATCTCAGTTCCTTTCTGTTTTCGTGCATATCGGACTGTAACTTTCTGGATTATGGCCCCTAAGTGTACGAACAAATCGTAAGGTACCGTGTCCAGTCTTTCAGATGGGATAAAAATTGCGCCGCTATCCGGGTATCATTCCTTATATGTCCACATTTCGCTTGTTCACCGAGAGGAAAAGGTTCACTCTGTCACGGTCGTATTTCATTAGTATCACTATCGGTCGCCCAAACTCTGCTGCGTGGCTCGCCTAAACTATTTACCTGTAATATATTAAGGCTCGCCCAAACTTTCTACCTGCAATGCACGTGCATACGACTAGTACAGGTATATAAGCCGGGCAATCTGGCTTGTTTGGGAGATGGATTTTGACAGAGGAATCGATACTGCCACCAGGTACTTGGGTGAGTAAAATTATGCTAAACTTTGTTGCCTTGGGTTCCTCGGTGCATGATTCGTGTTTTTACTCATCGTTGTATATTTTTGTGTGAGTAATTGAGTTAGTAGAGTATGAGTAAATTTATGTACAAATGTTGACTAATTTTACAGGTCCCCTTTTGGGTACCTACTGATGATTGTGCCTGGAATGGTATCGTCGATGACGGGTCGCCGATAAATGGTATCATCGAAGTGTGGTCTTGCCGATGGGTGGACAGTTTATTCAGTGGTCTTGCCGATGAGTGGGCAGTTTATTCATGGAATGATATCTTTCAAATAGTCGCCGATAAATGGTACCGTCGACAGTGTGTTCCTGGAATGGTATCGTCGATGACTGGTCGCCGATAAATTGTATCATTGAAGTGTGGTCTTGCCGATGGGTGGACAGTTTATCCTTGGAATGATATCTTTTGAATAGTTGCCGATTAATGGTATCGTTGACAGTGTGTTCCTGGAATGGTATCGTCGATGACTGGTCGCCGATAAATGGTATCATCGAAGTGTGGTCTTACCGACGGGTGGACATTTTCTTAAGTCATAATTCATTTAGTGCGCGCACTTGTGAGAATTGTTTTATGTTGTATATTCATATTGTACTGTATAAACTAATTCTTTTTGTATCTTAGTTTTCTTTATTCCCCAAAACGGTCACGCCTCTCCCATCCTGTGACATTTGGTGTCAGAAGTGGGATGTGACTGTGAAAGGGAATGAGGAAGATAATATTCTGCATTTAGTTTATTGTAGATTGTAAACGGACATTGCCCTTGGGGACCAAAGTACCGAAGGTTGTTTTGATGTAAGTTGTTTTAAAAAAAAAATAGTGGTGGAATAGAAATCGATGTCTTCAGACTGTAAGTTAATTTCCATATTTACAAGTATTATTACGGGTGGTGGCGTATACGCGGTAGAGTTTGGGAGCTCCGATGGTCTATCATGGATACTTTGTCTAGACTTAAAGAAACCGGGGAGTCGATGGGACTGTCTGGAGTTGAATTACAGGGTTTTATCTCCGAACAGCAAAACATTTTGCGCGAAGAAAGGGCTTCCAAAAGGGAGCAAGAGAAATTAGAGGAAGAGAAAGCGAAACGTGCATTTGATTTGCAATTTGAAAAGGGAAAAGTGTTTGAAGGAGAAGGAGAAACTAGAGCATGAGTTATTAGTAGAGCGCGAACGGACTGAGCAGATTAAGGTTAAAGAACATGGGCTGCTTAAGATAAAAGAAATGGAAATGTCCATGCTAGAACTGAGGACCGCGAACAGCTCGACCTCTTTCCTTGATCAATCGCAAGCAACCGGTAACGTTGCACCCAAGGGTCCCCCAATTCCGTTCTTTGATGAAGAGCACGATGAAATGGATAGTTACTTGCGCAGATTTGAGAGGTACGCGGCTGTACAAGCGTGGGAGCCTGGAACGTGGGCTATTCACCTGGGTTCTTTTAAAAGGCAAAGCTTTGGACGTGTATTCTCTTTTGTCAAATGAGCAAGCTAAAGACTATAAGGCATTGAAAACGGCTTTGCTCAAAAGGTTTGACCTTACTGAACGCGGATTTAGGAATCGGTTTCGTAGCTGTAAACCGGCAGCGGGAGAGTCGTTTACTCAGTTTTCTGTGCGCTTGGGAAGTTACTTATCACGATGGGTTGAGATGTCAACCGTAGAGGCTACTTATGAAGGTTTGTATGATCTGATCCTCAGGGATCAATATCTCCAAGTTTGTGAACATGATTTGACTTTGTTTTTGGGTGAGAGGGTTCCCAAAGACATTGAGCAGATGTCACGTCTGGCAGATCAGTATAAAGAGGCTCGCTGCATAAGCCCCACCGCACTTAGTAACCGTACAGCTGCGGTACCTAAAGAGGCTTATTCGTCCCGTAATTTTATTACCCCAATTCCACATGTCAACCGAGGCTTGAATAATGATAAGCGTTGTTTTAGGTGCGGTAGGCCCGGATACATTGCTACGAATTGTCCAGCCCGACAAAGGGTCGCGTCGATTCAAAATGCAGGGACTGCACCCCGGCCAAGACAAACGCCGCGAGGCTACGTCTACGAGGATGGCGTATATAGGTCGTGCGATTTGTGTCCCGAGTCTTGTAATGTTTTTTTGCCTTTCTATGATCGCATGTGTGATGTGTCGTCATCTCCTGTGATTTCTTATGCTTCAAACATGTACAGGGATTCAGGAATGCCCGTTCAAGTCGGTTGGGTTGGAAACCACATGGTGAAGGTGTTGAGGGACACGGGATGTAGTGGCATAGTTGTTAGACGGGAGTTCGTACCGACTGGGCAATATACGGGTCGTGAGCAAACCTGTCTTCTTGCCGATGGGACAAGAATAAAAGTACCTGTAGCTTGTGTTTTTATTGATTCTCCATATTTTCGAGGTCAAACTGAAGTATGGTGTATGGATAATCCTCTGTATGACATAATTATAGGCAACGTGGCGGGAGCACGGGAGCCTTCTGGTCCTGACATGTCTCGAATTATTTCGCCAGTTCTCACTAGGCAACAGGCGCAAAGTCGACAGACTGGCTATTCGGGGATGAAGGTGGAAGATGGTATTGGCATAGTCGATCCAGAGGCCATTTAAAGAGGCACAATTGAATGACCATACGTTGGCGAATATTCGTGATTTGGTTAAGAGGGCAACACCGTTAAAAGGTAAGTATGACTCCGAAACCCATTACATAATTAAACGAGGTTTAATTCACAGACGGTATCATTCACCCCGAATCGGTAATGGAACTCGGTTCTGTCAATTGGTAGTGCCGAGTAAGTACAGACGGTCCGTATTAAAAATAGCCCACGAGTCTATAATGTCGGGTCACTTCGGCATCGAAAGAACCGTAAATAAGGTGTTATCCGAATTCTTTTGGCCTGGGGTGCATGCAGATACTCGAAGATTTTGTCAATCTTGTGACGTTTGTCAAAGGACCATCCCAAAAGGGAGAGTACCGAAATTGCCACTGGGGAAGATGCCAGTTATTGATGTGCCATTCAGACGGGTAGCTGTTGACATTATAGGGCCACTGAAGCCCATTAGTACAAACGGAAATCGTTACATTCTTACTCATGTTGACTACGCAACCCGATATTCTGAGTCTGTGGCTCTGCCAAGTATCGAGGCCGAGCGGGTAGCTGAAGCTCTCATAGACATGTTTGGTAGAATAGGGTTTCCACGTGAAATGTTAACTGATATGGGCTCCCAATTTACGTCTGCACTAATGAAGGAAGTAAGTAGATTGATTTCCTTGAAGCCACTCACTACAACCCCATATCATATGTGTAATGGATTAGTTGAACGTTTCAATGGAACGTTGAAACAAATGCTGAAACGCATGTGCGCGGAGCGTCCTAAAGATTGGGATCGGTATTTAAATGCTCTGCTGTTTGCTTACAGGGAAGTACCCCAAGAGAGTTTGGGTTACTCGCCCTTTGAGTTGGTTTATGGTTGGCCGGTTCGTGGTCCAATGATGATTCTGCGGGAGTTGTGGACCAAGAACATTGATGATCTGGAAGTCAAAACCACTTACCAGTACGTTTTAGACTTACGAGAGCGACTGGAGACGGTAGGGGAAATGGCTAGAGACAATTTAAATGTTTGTGCCAAAAAACAAAAGTGTTATTTCGATAAACGTGCTAAACGTAGAGTTTTTGGGGTTGGCGATAAAGCTCTTGTTTTACTTCCGACAAAATCAAACAAATTATTACTTCAGTGGAGAGGCCCCTTTTCAGTAGTAGAAAAGTTAAACGATTATGATTATAGATTGTCTGTACATGGTAAGATTAAGACATTCCATGGTAATCTTCTAAAGCGTTATTTGGAAAGGCCACAGGAAGATAATCATGTGGACAAGGTGAATGCGGCTGTGGTGGACGTAGAAGATGACGGAATGGATTCGGAACCCATCCAGTTACCCGGTACGGGTAAAGAAGGTATTGATAAAGTACATATCTGTGATAAGTTGAATATGGAGCAGGGGAGAGTTTAGCTAGTTTGCTCAATTGTTATCAGGACGTTCTGACGGATTTACCTGGGCACACTAATTTACTAGAGCATGAAATTAACACCACCACGGATGTACCCGTACGTTTGAAACCGTACCCGATCCCTTTTGCATTAACTCAGGTTATTGATGATGAACTTGATAAAATGCTTGAGATGAACGTAATTGAGTCTTCAAATAGTAATTACTCGTCTCCAGTAGTAATTGTCAAAAAGAAAGATCAGACGAATCGTTTCTGTATTGATTTTCGCGCTTTAAATCGGGTAACCATCTTCGACTCTGAGCCTATTCCTAACCCAGAAGATATGTTTGCTAGAATGGTGGAACGTGGGTGCCGATATTTGTCACAACTCGACTTATCAAAAGGGTATTGGCAGGTTCCCATGGCTGAAACCGCGAAACCTCTGACAGCTTTTCAAACCCCACGCGGGTTGTTTCAGTTCAAAGTCATGCCATTTGGCTTGGTGAATGCTCCGGCCACTTTTAGTCGGTTGATGCGGAAATTGCTTTTGGGATTAGAAAATGTGAATAATTTTATAGATGATATTACGGTGTATTCAGAAACGTGGGTTGAACATATCAACATTCTGGATTCGTTGTTTCGTCGTTTGCGTTCTTCGAACTTAACGGTCAAGCCATCGAAGTGCTTCCTTGGATTTGATCGGATTGAGTGTTTGGGGTTTAAGGTTGGATTAGGCTGCATTGAACCGACATGGGATAAGCTAAAGGTAATAGAGGAAGCTGAGCGTCCTCGTACAAAGAAACAGGTAAGATCATTTTTAGGACTCGTTGGTTTTTATAGACGGTTCATTCCAAACTTTTTCACGATCGCTGTTCCTCTTTCAGACTTAACGAAGAAAGGTAGGCCCAACTTACTTACGTGGGATGTCCCACAGGAAAATGCTTTCCAAGCCTTGAAGCGATCGCTGATACGTGGACCAGTTTTAAGGTTGCCAGATTTGAGGGAAGTCTTTTGCAGACAGATGCCTCTGATAATGGCATTGGAGCGATTCTTCTTCAAGTTGAAAATGAAGTGAGAATGCCAGTCGCTTATGCCAGTCGTAAATTAAAGGATAGTGAAACTAGATATTCGACGATAGAGAAAGAGTGCTTGGCAATTGTTTGGTCAATTCAGAAATTCACGAGGTATCTTTATGGGGTTGAGTTTGTTCTGGAAACGGATCATCAGCCATTAATCTATTTAAATCGATCTAATATGACTAACTCTCGTTTAATGCGGTGGGCGTTAATTTTGCAGCCATATCGCTTCCGAATTGAAGCTATCAAGGGTAGTGCTAATGTTGGGGCTGATTATCTGAGTCGAATCCATCGGCTCTAATAAAATCTCCCGTGTGTTACTTACTTTAAATTGCATTTAAAACTTTGAATAGGGGGAAGGTGTGTCACGGTCGTATTTCATTAGTATCACTATCGGTCGCCCAAACTCTGCTGCGTGGCTCGCCTAAACTATTTACCTGTAATATATTAAGGCTCACCCAAACTTTCTACCTGCAATGTACGTGCATACGACTAGTACAGGTATATAAGCCGGGCAATCTGGCTTGTTTGGGAGATGGATTTTGACAGAGGACTCGATACTGCCACCAGGTACTTGGGTGAGTAAAATTATGCTAAACTTTGTTGCCTTGGGTTCCTCGGTGCATGGTTCGTGTTTTTACTCATCGTTTAATATTTTTGTGTGAGTAATTGAGTTAGTAGAGTATGAGTAAATTTATGTACAAATGTTGACTAATTTTACAGGTCCCCTTTTGGGTACCTACTGATGATTGTGCCTGGAATGGTATCGTCGATGACGGGTCGCCGATAAATGGTATCATCGAAGTGTGGTCTTGCCGATGGGTGGACAGTTTATTCAGTGGTCTTGCCGATGGGTGGACAGTTTATTCATGGAATGATATCTTTCAAATAGTCGCCGATAAATGGTATCGTCGACAGTGTGTTCCTGGAATGGTATCGTCGATGACTGGTCGCCGATAAATGCTATCATTAAAGTGTGGTCTTGCCGATGGGTGGACAGTTTATCCTTGGAATGATATCTTTTGAATAGTCGCCGATTAATGGTATCGTTGACAGTGTGTTATTGGAATGGTATCGTCGATGACTGGTCGCCGATAAATGGTATCATCGAAGTGTGGTCTTACCGACGGGTGGACATTTTCTTAAGTCATAATTCATTTAGTGCGCGCACTTGTGAGAATTGTTTTATGTTGTATATTCATATTGTACTGTATAAACTAATTCTTTTTGTATCTTAGTTTTCTTTATTCCCCAAAACGGTCACGCCTCTCCCATCCTGTGACAACTCCCGATGTTGAACATTTTTTGTTAAATTTTTCAATTTTATTAAGTCAAGGTCAACAACATACATTACAGCTGTTTAGTCGTTCGGAATGTACGAAAAAACGAGGCCCCAGGTACCCATTTGCCTACACGTAAAAAATCCCTTGTCAGTTGGAATTCGATATAAGAATAGGCCACAATATGCCCGTCTGTCTTCATTAGCCCAGAAGGAGCAGGACAGTAGGACAGTAGTGGTAGCCTGGGTACAGCGCCTTTGGTGCGCATGAGCAGACGACCATAGCAACGGATTGCGCATATCACTTCCTTAGCAATGGTCACGTCCGGTGATGACGCAACTACCGGTAATGACGTCATTCCCTTAGCAACGGTAACTCTCCGGTGTCGACGTCATAGCGACGTGACGTCATAGGATTCCCTAGTAACGCCACATGTGTGTATGGTAATTAATATATGATAGAATTTATAATAGAATTTATAATAGAATCTATGATAAGATGTGTGATAATTAATCTATATAAAAGGATCTATTATAGGATTCAGGAGGGATGGGGAAAATAAACTGGTGGCCCTGAAAAGGGCCGTTGATAGCTTGACCGCCTAGTCTAGGCGTTGGCGGACATGCCTCATGACGTCGTCGTATAGCTTTCGCGTAACTGGTATTGGTGGTGGCGTAACCCATTTCAGTAGTCGTCTCGACTTCTATTGTTTATATCACTATCTGTGCCTACCTGCATCTATTAACTATTTGCAATATTCCTAGGTCACCAATCGAACACGTCCGAGATTGTAAATGCCAGTTACCTCCCTTTGACCTACTCGCCACTACACCGCTTCCGGTTCAGTCATTTCTCGGACGCCATTATTTCTAGTTGTGTTTTTTCACGCTGGAGATATTTTAATCGAATTTTAGTCCTTTTTCGAAAGTTTAACAGTATTTTCTTGTGTTTTTGTGTATTTTATTATCAAGGTAAGTTCTTAACGATCGCTAGAAGTTGTGTCAACTTCATTTAGCGCTGTGAACCGAAGCCGAAGTTTTGTGAACTTCACGTGGCTTATTAGTTATTTGTTATAGTGGACTTACGCTCGTTTGTGACGAGTCTAAAATGTCTCAGTCATCTTCTAATAACTTTAAATCCTGTTCCGATTGTGGAAGGGAGATGAATGTTTTGGATGACCATATTAAATGTTTCCGACATCGTAATTGTGACCGGGATAATGTCTGTTCGGTTTGTGACCTGTGGACGCAAGACAAATGGTCGACTGTTATGAAGATGATTGGTAAGGCACAGGTTAGATCTAAGGCTAGTTCTAAGAGTAGTAATAAATCTGCCACAGTAACTTCGGGTTCCATAAAGGCCTTACACCCTCAAACGTCTGTTTCACAGGATGGCCAGGTCCCTGGTTTCCTGTCTTCAGACTTGCCTCTTAAAAAAGGGCCGATTCTCAGAATTTTTCTGCTAACAGCAATGTGGATCCTAGTATGCTTCAAACTGTCTTGAAAGCAGTCACTGAAGCTATGGATAAAAGGTTTGAAGACTTTTCTAAGAAGTTGTCTATGACAAATTCTAATAATCAGCCTTCAGTTGCGAGAAATGTTGAACAGTCCAAAAGAAGGTATGATAAGTTTAATTCAAATCGCAAGGATTTAGATTCAAGCTCTGATAACGAGGATGTGACAGTACATGAGCAAGCGTTAAGTCTTGCGGACTCAGATAATATTAGTAATGCTAGATCATCAAATTTTGACAATTTACATGAACCCACTTCTGATGTCAATGATTCTAGGATTCATGAGACGGGTTGGGATGGGTTTGTTCGCAAGATGGCTGAAGCCCTTGACATTGACTGTGAAGGAACTTCAAAGTCAGAAGAGCATAAGTCTTATATTTCTGGGCGACTTTTGACTGATCAAATGTCCAAATCTAGAAGGTGTCAATTACCTTTAGAAGGTTCTATTTTAGATTCTTTACATGATGTGGACGATGAAGTTTCTAAAGGAAAGATTCGAGCGTATAGATCGGCTGACGATTCTCGCTATAAGGTGTCAACTGATCACTTTAGGCAGTATTGCTACACTCCACATCTTGATGAAAATATAGCCGAAGGATTATCTTCTCAGTCTTCTAATAAATCTCCTTTTACCAATGCTTCTAGAGGTAAAGGGGTCAAATTACAAAATAAACAAGCCCGATCCCGTAACAGTGACTTTATTAAGATAGATACTGAAGCTAGACTTTTATTAAGAGAATGCTCATACGGGTCATTGATGGTTTCCTATCTAGATGGTCTTGTAGACGACAATGCAAAGACTCTAGCTTTGCAAGCTCTTTTAGATCTTTTCCGATCTATGGCTGACCTTACATCAAGAATACTAGTAAATTCGGTGTTGGCCAGAAGGGCAATTTATCTTAATGAATTTCCTTTCAGAAACTATGCTACTGAAGACAGGCTTCTTTATCAATCTTGTCTTGGACCTGAATTATTTGGTGGTAAATTCTTTGAACTGTTACATTCCAGTGCTGAGAACATCAGAGATGCTAAGGAAACTCAGCATTTGTTAGCAAGTTCTGCAAAATCAAACTTTTCTGGTAATGTACCTAAGACTTCATCAAGTACTCGTTCCTTTGATAGGAAAAGAGGAGCACCTCGGGATCATCCTAACAAATCTGCTCATTCTAATGCCAAATACAAAAAGATGGAGTCTCCTGAAAGCTTTAGGCACTCTTCTCAGGATTATGGCAATAGTTATACTTCTAATGCTATTGAAAGGCCCAAGCGGCAAGAATTTTCCAACTATAGGGGAAGGAAGGCGGGGTTTCGCCGCCGATAACCTCTTTTCGTCTAAGGTCAAATTGTTTGATCCCCCAGGTAGGGGGCAGAATTTCCTTATTTTACCCAGCATGGGAAAAGATCACAAAGGACCAGTGGGTCTTGGATGTGGTCAGAAACGGTTTTCGCATGAGTTTTGCGAAGGTTCCTCCAGAAACAGGAGTAAGGTATACTCCTTTACAGGATACCAAAAGAAAATTGGTTATTTTGGTAGAGGTAAGCAGTCTTCTAGAAAAATCTGCTATAGAGCCTGTTCCCCCAAGCCAGGTAGGAGAGGGGTATTACAGCACTTTCTTCATTGTTCCAAAAAAGGACGGAGGTTTACGTCCAATTTTGAATCTACGCTTTCTAAACCTGTATCTAAATGTACCTCATTTCAAGATGGAGACCCTGCGTTCCATAATTCAAGCACTAAATCAGGGCGAATGGGTAGCTTCGCTGGATTTAACAGATGCGTATCTTCATATTCCAATTTTTCGTCCACACAGGCAATTTCTTCGATTTTGTGTAGACGGGAATCATTACCAGTTTGCAACAATGCCGTTCGGTCTAGCTGTAGCTCCACGAGTCTTTACAAAGATAATGTCAGTAATAGGGGGCTACTTACGAAGACAGCACCATCATATCTTCCTTTATCTGGACGACTGGCTAATGAAAGCCATTCAGCAAAATCTTCTGACAGCCCGAATAAGAATCACTTTGGATCTCCTATCAGATCTTGGTCTTCTTGTCAATTTCAAAAAGTCCAAACTTGTACCGACTCAGAAGATAGAATATTTGGGAGCAGTTTTCAACCGTCGATTAGGTGTGATATGCCCAACACAGGAGCGCTACAATACAATTCAGTTAATGATATCTCTTTTTCTAGACAACAGTCATTTGCCGACCCATGTTTATTTACGGTTGCTGGGACTCATGGCAGCATGTATCGACCTTATTCCATGGGCCAGACTTCACATGCGCCCAATACAATTCAGTCTTTTGGCTCAATGGAGACCTCATTCGGAGAGCCATTTGAAGATGGTCTCAATATCGCACGCTCTTCGTTTCCATCTCCAATGGTGGAGACAGAAGGAGGTGTTCTTTCAGGGTATTCCTCTTGCAAGTCATCAGAATCAATTTCCAATTTGGACGGATGCAAGCAATTCAGGATGGGGAGGCCATTCTTTTCAGGAGAAAGTATCTGGTCTTTGGAACAGGTTCGAACGACAGAAGCATATAAATTGGTTAGAACTTATGGCAGTTTTCAAAGTCCTCAAATTGTTTGTTCATCACATACAGCAGAGGAATGTGTTGGTTCATACAGACAATTCTACAGCAGTAGCCTATATCAACAAGCAAGGGGGGACTCACTCACCAGAACTGTGTTTTCTGGTATGGGAGATGCTCCATTGGTGTATGGATCACAAGATTCATCTGTTTGCAGCACATATCCCTGGTCAGAGAAATGTATTGGCAGACAATCTGTCACGGAGTCGCAAAATTCAGACGACAGAGTGGTCTTTGGACCGAGGTATAGTACAGAGAATTTTCTTCCGTCTAGGCTACCCCAATATAGATTTGTTTGCAACATTTCAGAATGCTCAACTTCCAGTGTTTTGTTCCCCTTATCCACAGCAACAAGCGTGGGCTTGCGATGCCCCTTCAATTTCGTGGACCGGCATGTTGGCTTATGCATTTCCTCCTCCTGTGTTAGCCCCAAAGGTACTGTTCAAAGTCAAGTCAGAGGACTGTGTACTTATTCTAATAGCACCATGGTCCCAGAGACAGTCTTGGTTTCCTCTACTCCTGGATCTGTTGATAGACCAGCCATGCAAGCTTCCGATCTTCAAGGGTCTGTTATCTCAGAACAACGGCCAGTTTCTTCACAACTGCCCAGAAGCATTAAATTTGGTGGCGTGGAAAATTTCAAGCAATCAAGACCTAAGAAGAAATTTTCTTCATCAGCTTCCAGATTCATTGAAGGGGCTAGAAGACCCTCAACTAGAAGACTCTATGATAGTAGAATTTTAGCCTTTAGAGAATGGTGCAAGTCTAAGAAGATTAGTGCAGGTTCTGCCTCTGTAGAAAAGATAGCTGATTTCTTTGTTCATCTTCATAAGACAAAAGGATGCCAATATAACAGATTTATCCAAGCTAATTAAAGGCATTTTTAATGCGTCACCTCCATGTCGGAACCTTATTCCAAACTGGGATTTACCTTCGGTTCTTTGGAAATTGTGTGATCCTCCATTTGAACCCTTATCTTCATCAGAGTTAAAGTTTTTAACATGGAAGACAGCGTTTTTAGTTGCTCTTGCTTCAGCATCTAGAGTTGGTGAGTTACATGCTTTGTCAGTTGATCCTTCAAACTTTCGTAAAGAACGTTCAGGTATTAGGCTTTTGCCAAATATGATTTTTTTGGCAAAAACTCAACGGATAGGTAAAACTTGGACTCCTATCTACATCCCTAAATTTAATAACATGGCTTCTGATCCTAAAGATTTGTTGTTATGTCCGTGCAGGGCATTAGATGCTTATATTGATCGTACTCAGAACTTAAGGTCTAATGAATCTCAATTATTCATTACATATCAAGAGGGTTATCACAAGCCAGCTGCCAAATCTTCGTTATCTCGATGGATTGTTAGCCTGCTTAAGTATGTTTATAAAACAAGGGGCAGGGATTTACCAGTGGTCAGGGCACATGATACTAGAAAGATGTCAACATCTTGGGCATTGTTCAATGGAGCTCCATTAGAGGATATATTGAAAGCAGCTCATTGGGCATCAGATAATACCTTTACTACTTTTTATCTGAAAGATGTGCCTACTTCAGAAGCATCTTTCGCTCGCAGTTCAATTTTACTGTCTTCTAGACAGAAGAAAGTTTAGTTTTACATATGGTTAAGGTGAGTTTAAAGGTCTTTTAATAGGCTTCCCTCCTCCTATTGCTACAAATTCTGTATTGCAAATAGTTAATAGATGCAGGTAGGTACAGATAGTGATATAAACTGAGGGTTTTCTCTTGTAAAACCCCTGTTTATGAGATATCTGTACCTACCTGCATCAGTGCCGCCTCCTCCCACGAAGCCCTCTTTGGGTTTTATGGAAATAATGCTCGAAATGACTGAACCGGAAGCGGTGTAGTGGCGAGTAGGTCAAAGGGAGGTAACTGGCATTTACAATCTCGGACGTGTTCGATTGGTGACCTAGGAATATTGCAAATAGTTAATAGATGCAGGTAGGTACAGATATCTCATAAACAGGGGTTTTACAAGAGAAAACCCTCAATCTCAGCTACTCCTAACTGTTCTACCATCACCTCTTCCAACGACCAGTCTTCGAGCATGTTGAAAGACCCCATGATGAAATGACAAGAATGTGCGATCGGTCATTTTTTTTACGTAAAATTATAGCATCGAAATTTCCGAGCCCTCCATTAACGCGGACTTTATATTTCTTCAAAATAGGATTAGAATTGGAGTTGGGAAATCGGATTGAGAATTGGAGTTGAAATTTCTGAGGCCCCACCCCCTCTCTCTTAAACAGATTTAAAATAGATTTAAAATACATTCAAAATGTATACTACACTATTACAAATTAGGCACGAATGGTCGCAAAACAGGATTGAGATTTGGAGTTGGGATTTTCGAGCCCCCCTCAGCGCGGACTTCATAGAGAGCAACGAGCCCCCCTTCTCAAAAACAAACTTAAAGTAAGGACGTTTAACTATAGATGTTTTGTTCAATTGTATTTCATTGTCAAAGTAGAATATGAAAAAATTCTTTCTGAAGGATTTGGTGGCCCTGAAAGGGCCTTTTGGGTGGTCCTGAAAAGGGCCGTTGGTTGGTTAATAGCCTAACAAAGACGGACATGAACTTGGCGTCGTTTTCGTTCTTGTACAGGGTACCTGATGGCGTGTTGGGTTGGTGCCAGGTCTTTACTGTCCACGTACCGGTAAACGGCTCGTATACGGGTGACGGCGGTGTCGTTGGAGTGGATGGGTTATTATCCGAGACCAAGGGCTCACTTGGTACTACAAGCCATTCATCGCCGTCTTCGTCTTCACTCACGACTATGACTTCATTTACCTCTAGAGTGGTCTCTGCTGAGCACGGTGTAGTTTCTATGGCACTCTGTGGTGTATACTCTGGTATGCCTATTACTTCTTCTAAAACTTCAAACCATTCTTCTCCGTCTAACATGATGTAAGAACCCATGATGGAAAAACGAGAATGTGCGATCGGTCGGCTTTTTATGCAAAATTATGGGATCGAAATTTCCGAGTCCCCCATTAACGCGGACTTCATAGAGAGCACTTTTCTTAAAAAGAGGATTAAGAATTGGAGTTGGGAAATCGGACTGAGAATTGGAGTTGAAATTTCCGAGCCCCCCTCAGCGCGAACTTCATAGAGAGCACGCGAAGGGATATTTCGTACGTTGGACGACGTGGGAAAGTGGTTCTTCCATTTTTCAGCACACGGTACAGTTCCGGGAGGGAAATAATATCGCAAGTCTACCAAAATCATAGCCGTTGCACATACTTCCAAGGGATACGATGGTTTGCTAATGTTGCAGGCGATACACGACCATGCGATAGCCGCTCCTCAAGTTGTTATGAGTGGTGGGAAAGTTATGACACCAACAACACAAACACAAACCGGTTGCTTTTCAACAAGAGCTGATGACGTATTGTAAGAGCGACGTCGACGTCCTCAGACGAGCCAGTGCTGCATTTAGAGACATGTTTTGGATGGACACGGGCCTCGATCCTTTTGTGGAAAGTCTCACCCTGGCTTCGGCCTGTAAAAAAGTATTTCGCACGCATTATTTGGAACCTGACACTATGACCATCATTCCTCGAGCTTTGATGGAAACAATTTAGACCGCGACAGCAATCTAACATAGCCTTGAGATGGTTGGAATGGGAACAGTACTGTCAGACTCTAAAAGCTTTACGAGAGGGAAGACGCGTTCCACAGATTCAACATGCCCGTAATTGGCGAGTATCATTTAGATGGTTACGACGATAACACGGGCTACGAATTCATGAGGTGTGCCTATCACGGATGCCCTCGCTGCTACCTAGGGCCCATACAAGACGTGCAACATCATCACCCCTATGATCCGTCTAGAACCATGCGTGATTTGTTTCAACACACCCAAGATCGTCTTCACAAATTACGTCACGTGTATTGTCTATCCGAGATCAAAGTCATGTGGGAATGTGAACTGAACGAAGAACGTCGTCGTAATCCTGAAATGGAAGAATTCTTTGCCAGTTTAGAAGCTCAGGGGTGGCCCTGTGCGGATCCCCTGTCGCCCAGAGCTGGCTTTTTTGGAGGAAGAACCAATGCCTGTCAATTGATGGCCAATGCCGAACGTCCCGACGAAGGGATCCGATACGTGGACGTGGTATCTCTTTATCCCTGGGTGTGTAAATACGGCAAATTTCCAGTCAAAGAACATCATCACACGACCCAGTCAAGCATGGGGACAGTACGAAGGTCTGATTAAGTGTTCTGTGCTTCCCCCTCGCCAACTCCGTACTCAAGTTTCGTTACAACGGGGCCGTGTAGTGGCTGTGTGGAACAACACATACAGAAAAGTGAGACCACTCACTACATCGACTGTACACACCAGCATAAGGAACGAGCCTGGGTAGGAAGGTTTGTGTCGCTGGAATAAAAAAAGGCCGTGGCGATGGGTTATCAAGTCCTCGTCGTGTACGAAGTGTGGCATTGGAGCGATTGGAGTCAGTACGACAATCAATCCAAGTCTGGATGATTATTTGCTGGATACATTGACCATTATTTGACGTGTATGACAAGGAAGGCATGATAACCAACAAAGGCCTGAGAAGTTTTAGCAAGCTCCATTTGAACACATTGTGGGGCAAATTCGGGACAACGCGACAGACCTTGCCGATTATTTTCCACTCATGATGGATGTCACCGAAACCATCAAAGATGTTCGAGTCGTGAACGACAACATGATTATGGTGGAAAAATTAAAAAAAGAAGAGCACGTGAGACCATGTCCCATTACCAACGTCATGGTGGCTGCTTTTGTGACAGCCCAAGCCCGGTTGAAACTGTATTCGATATTAGAACCACTGGGAGAACGTGTCTGCTACTTTGATACGTACAGTGTCATATTCAAATACGATCGGAATCTGTGAAATCCCTCGGAAGGAAATTATGCGAATGGAAGAACGAATTACCCGACACATTGTCCATACGTCGGTTTGTATCTGGTGGACCCAAAAATTACGGCTATCAACTGAGTAATGGCGAAACGGTGTGTAAAATCAAAGGATTTACGCTCAACTACCGCAGCAGTCAACTGTTAAATCATCGCTATTTACCTATTATAGACCACAACCAACATACATTCTGCATTGGATGTGCCTATAATCACCCGAGTCAGCGGTATCATTCCTGTCCCATCCCGTTGACATGTATCTGGATCAAGTATTAGAGGACCACAACCACGAAGATGTCGAAAAAGTATTGGGAAGTTTCATGGACGAGCCACGACAACAGGTACAAGAATGGGAAGCAGATCCCCCAATGGGCAATTGACGTGGAACACGCTCTGCGACAACACTGGGAGGTGGTACCGGGCTTCAAAACGGCATTGATTACATGAATAGAGAAGATACGTAGTTATTAAGTGATATGCTAGATACTGTGTACCCTCTTACACACCTCTGGAGGGCCTATTATAAAAAGAGTCAAGGCTATCAAGGACGGTTCGAGGAAGATCTGATTAATTTTGCTTATTACAAAAGATTCAAGATCGGATTATTTTTGATGTACTGGATCGTTTGGTCAAGACATATGGTGTAACAATGGCACAGGAAGCAATGAATCACTGGTTCGCCTCCCATCTACTACCGGACTATCACGTGACAATGACCTATTGTTTATGCTGTGTCGGTCATGCGGAACCGGCTCAACGATCTGGATGTTGTCTATTCTGACCAATATGACCAATGAGTGAATGCCACGTCATCCATTACGTGATTTGGGGGGAATATAACATCGCCAACAACAACACTAACACTTCATTCTTGAGACATCGACTCAACTACTCGGACGTAGTATGGAAACTGCTGATGATGGACAACAGTACGATCTTCAGCGAACTCCTCAATGAACCACTCAACGAACTAGTCTACGAGAAACAGAAACCAAACAACAACAGTCCAACAGCTGTTTTGGGTGCGGATACAATGGCAAATGGTACAGAGACTGTCAACAAAGAGCCACTCAAGCAACTACTCAACGAGAAACAGAAACCATACATCAGTCCAACAACTGATTTGGGGTGTGGATACAATGGCCATCTCAAAGAGACATTCAAGGAGAAATATTTCACGGAAGAGAAACATCTAAAGGAGAAACATCTCAAAGAGAAACGACAGAAGATTAAGCTGAAAGCGAAGCTCAAAGAAAGGTCAACACCCAGAGAGAAGCTCAAAGAGAAACTCAAAGAGAAACATTTCACTGAAAAGAAGCCCAAGGAGAAACTCAGGGAGAAGCCAAAGAGGTCAGAAAACGCTACGACACCTGTTATCGATGCAAACAAGTCGGACACTTGGCTCCCGTCTGTCCCCAAAGCTACCAACCTTACCGGTCGACCAGTTACCAAAAGAAAAGGAAACAGCACACCGATGTCTCAACTGTAATGCATTTGGCCATGGTTTGTTTGCCTGTAGATAACCCAAAGAAAGAATCGACGACTTTAACACCCTTAGCAACAAACTGTTTAACGTCCAACCATGTAACTGGTACTGGGGCGAAGAAGCCAGCGCACTCTATCACCGGTTCAGACAGGCCGAAAAAGAGAAAGAAGAAGTTACATCGGCCTACGTCCGAGCCTTACACTACGACAGCAACTAGACTTGAGCAAGATTTGAAACAAGATTTGAAACAAGATTTGAAACATTGCCCAATTGAACTCGATGTGCCACCGGTTCGTATTACCTTGACGGCCGAAGAGGCTCAACGATTAGCCTACACACTCATCATTCCAGGTGGCTATCGTGGCATGACAGAACATCCTCCACCACCACCACTGCCTTGGATGGACGACGAATGGACGCATCTAGTGTTGACACTACTAGATGCCCAAGACTGGGTCAACGACGACGTTTTACAATAAATGATCGGTTCCGTGTATTGGGTACCCCGTGTGTTGACCCGATCTCCATGGCTGTATGAGCATATGGTGCGCATGGAATACCCTTTGCCGTTGTGAACACTGTTGTGAACATTTTGGATAACATAAATTTGTGAACACTGTTGTGAACATTTTGAATAACATTTTGAATAACATTTTGAATAACAATAACATTTTGATTAACAATAACATTTTGAATAACATTTTGAATAACATAAATTTGTGAACACGTTTATGAACATTTTGGATAACATCTGAACGTCTTTTGTGAACACTGTTGTGAACATTTCAGATAACATTTCGAATAACATTAATTTGTGAACACCGTTGTGATTGTAAATAAATTGTAAATATATTATAATTATATTGTTAATAAATGTTTTATTATTATACACATCTTGTCTGTTTTATTTTTGTTTAAATTTTGCCAGGGGATAGTATAAAAGCGGGTCTGCTCAAAAGAGGAAATGTTATTTCACCATGGACGTGTCATTCAAACACCCCTTTACCATGTTAGTGAGTGTAAAACGGTCTTTGTGCAGAAATTTCTCCAAGCTTCGTTGTTTGATACCCCCCGGATCGCATCGTATGGGCTTACGGCGAATGGCAAGACAGTTACAAACAGTTTCCTTATACCTATACTTGTGGGTTGGGCAATTTGGACGATGTGATGGAACAAGTCCAAGGACCCCAATGTTTAGTCGTGGATGATTTGATGGGAGAAGACACCGACACCTTAGAACGCTGGTTCACCAAGAAAAGTCATTATAGGAATGTGAGCGTGATTTACGTTGTGCAAAATCTGTTTGATAAAACAACAAAGGACCATCAGTTTAAATGCTCACTATGTGGTCCTCTTCAAAAATCCCCGCGATGCCTCACAGATGGGTGTCTTGGCCCGGCAAATGTATCCGGGACAAGGTCAATTTATGCAAGAAGCATTTGCTGATACCACCAGCACCCCTCTCAGCTATTTACTGATCGATCTGAAATACGATACCCCTGATGAACTGCTTCTTCGTACACGTATCTTACCAGAGGAAGAACCGTCTCATGTCTACGTGAAAAAGGTATAAAAAGGCCCATGGGATGGCCACCTTCATTTAATGTCAGCATGGCTCGTGTGAAGAACACCGTTTGTCGGCATCCACCTCCAGGACTACCCCGTGCTAGATTTCCACCGCCCGCCTGGAAAGGACAAAATTAATTTGGCGCCACACCAACACAGGGCGCAGGACCCAATGTGGATTCCAAAGTGGGTTCCAATGTGGGTACCAATGTGGGTTCCAATAGGGTTACCAATCAAGCTACAGATTTACGTTTATCCACCATGGTCGTACGTGTGCCACGCCATCATCGGATTCCAGTCACAGAAGATGACGCCCACCGTCCCACGTCGCGCCGTACCGCACCACGCCGCCCTCTACGTCTGAATGATGACGGTGTCGTCAGACGCCGTCCAGTGCCTCGCCAACCACCACGTCAGGAACTGAAATGAATGCGTTTATTGAAACGACTGTCCCCCGAAATGGTTTATGGACAGTTGGCCAAGAATACAGAGATGGCCCAAATTGGATTGCAGAAATGGTTCAAGCCGAACATTTGCACAAACAACACGAACATTGGGTAGAGCGAAATCGAGAGAGATTGCAACAACTGACCCGAGATCGTTTGTCTGTCAACGATAAATTGAACATTATCATGAAACCCGGTGGACAGGGATTTTACGGAGGTATCCTAATTCGAATCTTGATTCGTTGGAAAGAACGTTTGCAAAAGGCCACAGAAAAACAGAGACCCGTGAGACGACGAACCGTTCAACGCAGTGGATTTTTTGGTGACATTGCCGGTGTCAAGGCCAGACAAAAACGACGAAGACGGCGATAGAAAGGCTATAAATACCAAAATCCAATGCATCCCTTCATAACACCATGAAATCCCGTGATCTCAACATTATCCGGTCGCTACGGGCCCTGCCCAAACCCTGGCAGAAACAAGTTCTAAGACATGCTCCTGATACTTTTATTCGGACTCTTTCCGAATGTTGCCGCCAAGTCTCCAGTCTGCTACCCCCATCTTGAACTCTGTTGGCAAATAGTAAAAACCCGATGAGAACTGAACGACGAATCGTTCAACGCGGTGAATTTTGGGGTGAAATTGTCAAATTCTTGCTTCCAGTTCTGAAAACCGTCGGTCAGGCGGTGGGTCGTGCGGAAGGTCTGCCTATCTAGATTAGTATCTATATTAGTTTCTAGACCGGTATCCAGACCCCTATAAAAGCTCTAAATAGCTCTAACAAGTTTCCAGTATAAAAACCAAGACGTCATCATGCAGTCATTACCATGAATGTGTTATTCAACGTGTCTCCAGCTTGTCGAAAACGTCTGATTCGACAAGCGCCCCGAGGCGTGGTGAATTGTTTATCCGAGTGTATTGGTAATTTGCTGCAAGGCACCATACCGCTGACGCCCAACGAAAAACAACGTTTACAACGTCTAAAACGTGTGTTGCGTTCTTTGGGAACCCCCAACACCCCTTGGCATCAACGAAGTCGCTTATTGGATTCTTCAACCCTTTGGAAAAACGTCTTCCCCTGTATTCAACGTCAGCTGGAACGACGACGATGAAATTTGCAAAGAAAATGAAATTGGTTCCGATGGACGAACCCAGTGTCACGGTCATGAAGCCGTACGAACCCGTGTGGGAACGGCACCCCATTCGCCGTATCGTGGAAGAAGTGTCAACCGAGATGGATACCGTCTTGAAATCCCGTATGTCTGATGCCGATAAAATGCAAAAGTATGGACAGATGTTTTAAGGATTTCAAACGATGCAAAAGAAACTCGAGACCTCCCAGCCTTCGCAACTGCCACCTCCACCCCAAACACCCCTTGGCGTCCTTTAACGATGGATATAAATCGTTACTGTGTATCATTGACGTGTTCTCAAAATACGCCTGGGTGGTACCACTCAAGAATAAAACGGGTCCCGGGTTATCGAAGGCTTTACAGAGTGTTTTGTTACAAAAACGTATTCCCCTGTGGCTGCAAACAGACAAAGGAACCGAATTTCTCAATCGACATGTTCAAGCTTTCCTGAAGAATAAAAAGATTCACTTTTTCGTCACGCACAATGTCGAAACCAATGTCAGTGTGGTGGAACGATTTCAGCGCACGCTCAAACAACGCACGCGTTATTTTACGTATCGGAACACACAACGTTACATCGATGTAAAATTTCATTTCATTTTCATTTTGAAAAAAATATTCACCTGACTCAATACTAAATGTATTCTTTCACCCTTTTCAGTGTTCTCGAGAACAGTTAGTGGTGACAGGATATGGATAGATGTTGGTACGGGACCGGAATCAGATTCATCGACTGAAGAACCATATCGATTTGACGTAAATAAAGATGAATACCATGTTTTTAAAAATGCCGATAATTTGTACCTCGCGGTAAAAGACAAAACTGTTCATAAGCACAATTATATTGAATTTACGCTGTATATAAATAATAGAAAAAAGACTCCTGTTGTATCCAAAAATAACTGTGTGATAAATTATACATCAAGCGGTTGGTGTATTTATAATATTCCTGATTTGTCCACCGACGGTATAATAGAAGGACCATCAGTTGTTGATCTTGTTGTTGATGACATGATTTGGTATGAGGCTGGGGTTATAGTACAAGACCGCGAATCAAATTATATTATTGAAACGTCAGTTGACCTGTCTAAGACTGATGACAAAGACATTAAAGTGGTATTTAATGGAGTGGAAGATGACTATGACTGTGAAGAAAAGTCACCTGGAATAAATGTATATATATTGAAAACAGTTAAACCCGAGGAGATTTCATCAGTTTAGAAGATTGGCTTGGAAATCAGAACATAAATGTAAGTAACTATTCCATGAATATCTGCGTCGGGGAATAAACAAATCCCCGCCCACCACAATGAAACAAAATAGATAATGATAAAAAAATAATAAAAACAATTTGTGCTTATTTAAACGATCTTAAATTGAACATTCGAAAGACAATGGTATTTAGATAGGTACGACTAAAATATTTTCAAATGATTTCAGGGATCATGGATTAGCAAAAGCAAAAAAAATATGTTTGGTTTACACATTAGTCAGAATGGTCGGATTGATTGTTATTTTGGTCCGATGGGCCTTTAATCCGAGTTGTCATGGAATCAGAATGATAATATGTATACATGTATTAATATAGCATTTCCTCTTTTATGCCACAGAGATCACCGACTCAAGATCCTGGTCATGATAAAAGGTAAGAATAGTTAATATTTGTATGAAAAGAAAGAATTGTAATTTTACCATTTTGTTTAAAATACAGAATATTAATATTCCCCTTATATTTATAATAAAGAATATTAATATTACCTGTTTATTTATAATAAAGAAACTAATATAAACCATTTATTTATGATATAGAATGTTTATATTACCCTTTTATTACTGTTTTTTTTTATAATAAAGAATATTAATATTATCATTTTATTAAAAGAATATCGGCATTACGGTTTATTTATAATAAGGAATATTCAAATTACCCTTTTATTTAAAATCATGACAGTTTATTTTGTATGTTTATTTTGTATATAGTTACCAAGTACAATTTGATGGTAAGTCAACAGTTTTATTTATTTAAACAATATTACTAGACAGAGAGCTTGGCAAGGGACAACGTTTAGTGGTTCGGATTGGACGACAAATCGAGCTTCCGTCAGTCCCGTGTACATATTGGCGTCTACGTACACATGAAATAAGCCTTGACAGTTGGAATCCTAAATATGATCAGGTGGTAGCGTCGCTACCCGCGGAAATGGCGCATGTCCTTTTTCATTAGCCTAGTCGGCGCAGAAAAGTAGGACATTAAACCCCATTTCATTAATTTAAACAATTTAATTGGGGTGAAACCACCACGTATGACTTTATTGTTGTTATGATATTATGTTTGATTGTTTTGATTGCATGATTGGATTTATTATTGATCATTGATTGATTAAAAGACTCGTAGGAGTATTGACACGTTGCATGTGCCGTAGTGTTTTTTTCTTGGTGCTGCAGCTTAATGGAACTCTAACGTCAAATACTCAGATAAATAGTTAAATAAACGAGTGCCCAAAACTGGTTAACGGTCACAATATCGAGATAGGTGTCGTAAGGGCGAGCCGGTCACCATACTAAAGTTACAGTAGAATATAGAACATATACAAGCTTAGGATTAAAAAAATTTTAAAAAAATATTTGATAAAATGTGTTCATTAAATCGTAAATTAGTTCGAAGATTTGCATCATCAGGTCGGGTCTTGGAAATCATTGACATGAGTGTGTGTGTGTGAAGTGGTTGTATTTTACGTCCGCTTCCACCGAAGTGATATCACAGACAATCACGTTTAATATATTGTTGGTGTTGTAGGGATGTTGTGTATAATGCAGATACTGAAATTATTCAAATCAGCACTGATGTCGTGAGGTGTGGAAGTTGAGGTATGGTAGCTGCATTCACAAATATCGATACTGCTTTCATTTATTTTTATTGGAGGTGGTCTTAGTTTTGTAAATTTAAATTCTGCAGTTTCTGATGTTTTTCTGGCTTCATCCTCTCTTCTTCGTTTGGGTGCTTTTGGTTCGGCTGGCGGAGACTGGGTTACTGTTCTAACGACTGTTTTCTTTACTTCTGGAACTGTGGGCTGTGCTGGCAGGACTGGCGGAGACTGGGTTACTGTTTTAACGACTGATTTCTTTACATCTGGAACTGAAGGCTTATTGTTTTGGACTAGAGGGAGTACTTTGGGGACTGTCTGTTTTTTCTTCTCTGGGCCTCGAAGAGGGCACTCTTTTCGAGAGTGGCCGACCTTCTCGCATCTAAAGCGCGGAGAATGTTGGCCTGGGGTTACAACTCTCACTCTGGCGTCTCCGTAGTGTGCTTTCAGTATTATCACTTGCGGTATGTCTTTTTCTTTATCGTTCTTTATCTCTATCTCGACTTCTCGTACTCTTTTATGAACGTTGGTTCCCGGGAGTTGTTGATCTTTGAACGTTCGTACGTATCCAATATCACTCATAATTTCTAGGAAATAATCATCTGAGTAAGATACGGGGAAGTCATATATAGTGAGTGTGACTATTTTACTGAAGCGCTTGTGGAACTTATATGTGGTACCCATGAGGGTATGTTTTTCTGTTTCTAGGAGTTTGTATTTCACTTCTTCAGTCCTTACATGGACGTGCCATTCGTCGCCTTTTAGGTAGATAGTTAGTATGTCATCCGACTTGCCGAGTATGTCGGTCAGGCACTTCAAGATTCCCCTGTCGGTTAATTTATCCGTGCTACTAACCGCCACGTGGTATGATATGCGACTTGTTTCCTCTTCTGGCACTTGGTAAACTTTGACGATCGGGTCCATGATGAATAGAATAGATAGAATAGAATACTGTAACACTGTATAACTGGAACACTGGAAAACTGGATAATTGGATAATTGGAACACTGGATCACTGGAGCTTCAGGTGTTAACAGGGCGAACGCTAATTAACGAGTGAACATGATAAACCAAAGCCAATTTATACTAAATTGACTTTTATAACACGGGTAATTAATAATATGGAACAAAAGGACTTATGTAAAGACTACATAATTAAATCATTTGTCATTGATAGATTATCTCACTATAAGCATATGACAGGCTACAGAACAATTGATGTGTGACAGCTAACGCTAGTAAACGTCATTAGTGATCAGCGGATTATTTAACTTGACCATTATACATATTATGGCAACATCTGGTTCTTTATTAAATGAACAATAGTGTGGTCAATTAGCGAACAGCAGGCGCGGATCCAGAGGGGGGGGGGGGGTCCACCCCCCCCCCCCTGCTCAGCTACATAAAAAAAATAATGCCTTGCATCAATGAAATTACATCACAAAATGATCCTACATCAGTATAAAAATGATTTCTCTGTTTAAAAAGCTCAATTTGTATGTATGCCTATGTAATTTAGAGACGATGATGGCAGATTTCCGTAACAGAAACCTGGCAAACCCCCTCCTGCAAAAATTCCTGGATCCGCACCTGAACAGTGGAGAGTTGTTTACACATACGGTCATAGGATGATTATAATCTTTCACCTATCACTGCCTCTCACGCTATGTAACACTTTTTCTATTTTTTACACATATTTAGAAGCATTAAAAAGTAATATTTTTTCCAAGCTCTAAACAAATCCTAATTTATATTAACGTGAACTAAATTCCCGCCAATGGGCAACCGAAAATAGATTTCGTTTTTAGAAATCCAAGACTGTCTGACAGCATTTCTGTCAGAACCGAGGTTTACATCCTGATCGAGAACTTTTCTTGGATGGCATTCGCCTTCCAGTTGTGGATGAAAGCAAATTTCTGTGGCTGATATTTGATAAGAAATCATCATTTATCCCCCACATTAATAACCTGAAAAAGACATGTCTGGAAGCCACCAACATGTTGAAAGTCTTATCAGATATTGACTGGGGACCAGACCGCAAGGCTTTGCTCCGATTACAGTGCCGCTGTCCAGGCATAATATTTCTCATAGCATAGAACACTAGGACGTTAAACGCATTGATTTATCTCTACAATTTGTGTTCTGTCCGTGTGTTTGTCTTGTGTTTTATATCATATAATACAGATAATAGTATTTTATCATTATTGAATTGTAAATAATTTTATTATACAGGGCAAAATAAAACCAATCTCATGACAGAACAAGACAAAATAACCCATTGTCTCGTAGACGTAAACCACCCTGGTAATCAGCAATTACAAGGACTACTACAAGTTGGGGGCAGGTATTAAAACTCTTACCCTAAATAAGGAAGGTACGTTGATATTATTTTTCAAAAATATTACGCCATACTAACATACACTCATCGTCATTAGATACCCATTGTCACCATAGAAATATATAAATATAGTACCATTATCGTTACACTTTAAAGTTATTACGTCATACCTATCGTCACAAGTTATTACGCCATATATCTATCATCAATGAAGTCAGAACACCTATGATAAACGTTATAGTTATTATTGTTGGATGAAAAATATTAAATATGACTTATATATTACAGATACCTTTCAGCCACAAAGTACTATTCAGATTTGACCCCAGTATAGATGAAAATGTATAAGTATTAACTGGAGATAATATCAGAACTTCGACTAATCCTGACTTCATTAGATATGATAAATTAAACCTCGATATTGAGTCGAATTTATTCTTTCTGCCTCATTACTTACACGATAATGATAAAAACTTACACGATAATGATAAAAACTTACAAAGTAGACATAATATGGATGAAGCGGTCAACTGTAGAGACAACTTCTATACTTATGTGTTATGACTGGTTTTCGAATTGTAAACGGTAGATTTTGGGAGGATGAAGAGGGAAATTTTACTTTCACTAAATAAATTAAAAGGCTAAGTTTAATAGATTATCTCCTATTACGCGGTGACAATTTCAAACTCTCGAGTTATTTATGCCCTGGAAATTTTACTGAGTTCTCTGACCATTGTGCTTTAACATTAATGTAGCAATGCATAGAAGTCATGAGAAAAATGAAGCGACGGGTCAAAATTGTATAAATTTTAGGTGTGACGATATGATGAATGACAAAATCCTGAATGACCTTGAAGCGTCCTTGAACCATATTTCATCTATGTGTCATATCACTGAGCAAACTCAAAAAGGCATTGACCAGACTGTTGATAACTTTTCAAATTCCCTTTCTGACATAATCTCACCGTATTACAAGAAAACTATTTATACACATAAGGTGAACTCAAATCACATTAAGAGCGCAGATAAACCATGGTTCAATGATCTTTGTAAAGATAAATACAATTCACATCAATTAACAGGAAAAAAATCAGTTACGAATCGAATAAATATTTCACAATGTCGACTTGATCAAAAAAAAAAAGAAATTATAGTAAAGATTATTTACAACCCTCACCAACAAAATATGATGGACCTTTTGAGTAAAAATAGTCCTAAGAGATTTCATAAACTGTTTAACAAGAAAAAGACCCAAATCTTAAGTAATATTGAATTAAAAGAATTTTTTGCGCATGATGTTGAATCTTATCTTAAATCTAGTAATTGTCAACCACTTTCCTTATCCTACCTCAATCTATTTTTAATAATGTATGCCGATGATAAAGTTTCATTTTCTGAAACGCCAAAGGGATTTCGGGAGTTGTTAGATTCACATGCTGGATATACTAATAAATGGGATTTAACGGTAAATACTAGTAAAATTAAAGTAATTATTTTTAGAAATTGTGGCATAATAACGGGTAAAGAAAAATGGGATTTTAACGGTAATGAATTAGAGGTTATGAATGAAATTAATTATCTAGGTATCTTGAAGATGAATTTCACCACGTCTTAAATCTGAACTCCGGTTACAAAAATGCCAAAATAATGTAATTAAAAAAAGTTGACGCCCTCAAGCCGCCATACCTGTTTCCAATATGTGAAATAAGTATGGCGGACATGGAGGCTTATGACCTGGAAAGGTTAGCCGATCTCACTTCCAGTTTGTTTCTTGTCAGCCAGCTATACACATCCCGCTTATTCTCTACACACGGTTCACTTATTACTCTATTTTCCCCAACAGTATACCAAATTATGTGACAAAGTAATTTATACATTGTAATCTTGTTCATGTTTTTATCTGTATATATTATCCTTTTAATTATTGAATTGTTATTATATTATTCTTCAAGTTATTATATTTTGAATATTTATGGTATACATATATATATTATAATATATAGTTGTGTTATTGTTTTATGCTAACAAACAAGTCCAAACAAGGAACACGATTGTACATTTAAATTCTCACGTGGTGACGCATGGATCCAAATAATGGCCGAGGTACCAGATAATGAGGAATTTCAACAACTGGCCGACTATATGGTTACCCAATGGTTAGACGGTCAATTTACTCAAGCACAATGAAACCACAACCAAATCACGCGAATATTTTTGAAGTGATGGCATTTTTGAACGAAGATCTAAGACGATCGAAATTCAGTTGTTGCAGTATTCGAGTGGCCAGCGACAACCACCTAAAAGGAAAAAAGACACAGATATCAACAGAAAGATCGAAGATGCAAAACATAGATATGAAGAAGGAGGATTGAATTTGTGCGAATTTTTGGACTATGTTGGACATTCTATGCGTGCCAAAAATTAAAATTATTTGTTATTTATGTGTTAAAGGTTGTTTTTTTTTTTAAATAAATGCTTCCGAAATTATCGGCTTAATTAGTTTTATCCCCCAGCTTGGGTCTCCCTTACGAAAATGAAGCAATGACGCCATCCATAAGAAGCGTGGATGACACTTAACCGAGACCTGTTCGAAGTGAAAAATTTGATATCCGACGTGTTCATTTCTACCGCACTTGCCCAACAACACTTCAAATTTTCAATGAAATAAAGAAGGCAGAAATGATATTGAAGCGAGGAAGAAGCCATACAAAATATGCTAATTAGGCTTCCACGAAGTGTTCACTTCAGGCCAGTGCTTATCGCGTGTTTTGCTCACTTCCAGCCAATGCTCATTGCGTGTTTTGCTCACTTTAGGTCAGTGCCCATCGCGTGTTTTGCTCACTTCAAGCCAGTGCTTATTGCGTGTTTTGCTCACTTGAACACGGTGCTTATTGAGTGAAGTTTTTAGGAGGGGCACACCTATTACAGTCTACAGTAGGTATTTTAGAGTTATGGTTGGCAAATTTTCTTGGGGTGGAGAGTGGGGGGTATTGTAACATTTTTTCAGGGGACTTGTCACGGGCCTGATCTGGACTAAAATTCTATAGGACACTGATTTATCCTAGTTATGCGGAAAAGTGGCAAAGATGAAACAAAATAACACTTTGATATTGATTATTTATTACTGTTTTCAAAATATTAAAATACAATTGATACAACTAACAAGTGGTTGGCATCTACGATACACTTAACATCAGGGAATATCAATAGGGCCCATCCACTCACTGGTCCCAATGTTTCATATAGAATTCAAAACAAATCTGTCAATAAATTGTAGTCTATATCGATTTCACATGTTTTCCGAAAAAGGGGTTTAAGTCTGAATGGCTGAAATTTACATATGATTTGTCCTCTCATGGCCCCAATGCTCACTCCAAATTAAAAACTGACGTCCCATCACATTCACAAGCTTTTTTTTTAAAAAAGGAGGTCATTTTTGAATTGCTGCATATCGATGAGGTTTGTGATTTCATGAATCCAAAGCTTCACATCAAATCTGAATAGGATCTGTTAAGAATTGGGACCTCTATGGAATTCAGTTTTTTGCTATGAGGCATAACAGAAGTTTTTCACAATAAGGGGCAATAACCCATGAGGTCACAGTTGAACATGTTCAAAATCAATTTACATCGTAAATTGTGACCTGTAGAGTTGTCCACAAACAAATCTCAACAGGTGTATATCTGGACTGATATGTAAAAGTGGGAGCTTAAACAAGGGCAGGTATACAGGGCATTTTCTTGCATCCTTAAAACACCATATTCAACCCACAGATGACAAATGCAAACGGATATTCAATGTTGCTATCAATCACCTCCACACCTTGTTCCATCACAGTCATACATGCTGGGCTGGTATTCTGGTTTGATTAACCTGAAATAAAAACCAAAAAAATATTTAAAGATGCATTCCGAAAAAAGTAATTATTATAGGGTGGTTATTTCCAATAAAAGTATGGCAAGTCAGAATATGGGATTTAACCTCCACTCGATACAAAATAGGTCATATTGGGACTAACATGGTTCTATTTTTAGACGAACTACCATTTGTGGGTACCGAGACGGTGAAATTTTATGGTGGTCTGATAAACGTGGATTGATAAACGAAAAATAAATAATAAATGGTAATACTTTAACACTCCGGTAAAAATGTTACTACACTCTTGATATGAATCACGTCAATCATCATAAGAGGTATTTTTGAAATAAAAGAACAAAGTGTAATTATTTTTTGGCAGACACTTATTTTGATCTTAAAATTAAATACCGGATACAATAACAAGGTAAAAACAGTTATGATGCAGTAAACATGAAACACGTGTGTATGAAATATGAAGCCGAATCGTTGCCATATTAAGAGAAAATATCATAGTTAAAATTGACAAATTATCATGGTCAAAATGGTAAATGCGTGATTTTTCACTTGTTGATATTACATAACACAAAATCACAATATTAGTATCAAAACAAAAATTGTTCGCCAAAAATTAACAACATAAAAATCTACTTGTGTTTTTTTCACTTACTACTACATTTGCAAATTCACTGTGACTTTTCATCTTTGCATTTTCAACTATAAGAATTTCACCATCGTATTTTCAACCACTAAAATTTCTCCAATCTAACTGACCATATAAGGAAAGGGGCGTGTTTACGAGTTCGGACGTCAATATTTAGCGTCTGGGCTAAAATTAATGTTCCATTGGGTTATTCGTGCCTCTTAGTGTTAAGATTATCCGATTTGAAAAAATCAAATAAATAGCTTGTCATGTCAGACAACCGGTGTTAAAATTGTTTCTGGGCATTGAGACTAACATAACATTTAAAGACTGCCAGGAGAGTGGTGGCACTGGCATACATAATTCAAATTTCGATATCAGTTTCAGCCTACAAATTTACATTACCTTATAAGTTTATGGTAACCATCAATATGCCATAATGAATTAGGAGCTCTAACGCTGTATCTTCTCCTGCTTATAGGTTTCATTTTAAGTCTTCGATAAAGTAAGCCTTCTTGATCTACCTTTCCTCTTGCAAGGTAAATCACTGAGCTGACAAATGGCCCTTTACACTTCTATATCCCTGATCAGGTAATCTTGATATAATAGCAGTAACTAAATTATCCAGTAGACGTGGTACAAGGGTTAATCAGTGAACTGGATGTATGAGATGTGTTGTTGACGTTTGGGAAAGTAGGTCGAGGGGAAATGTGTAGGGAGTGATAGTTAAATGTATTATGAATGGTTAGAGTGGCTGTGGTGTTACGGTGAAATACTATGCCGCTACCGTAACACCACAGCTTTATGATTTGTTAGGCAGGATTGATACCGTAAGTCCGACAATAATAAATAAACTATTTCTGATTTTAATGTTGTCTTTTCCCACCGGCACTGGCCGTACGCCAGCAACTGAAAATAGCTGACGAAACAGCTAGGGCGTCGATTGTTAGTTCGCGTACAACTTGAAAAACCGAATGTCGTACGCCATTGTGAAACTGAAAGTAGCTGACGAAGACAGTTAGGGCGCCGATTGTTAGTTCGCGTACAACTTGAAAAAACCGAATGTCAGTATGGTATTTCTGACATAATTGGTTATCGGTGACCTGAAAGCTGGTAATATCGACTCAAAGCGAGTAATCTCGACTCAAAAGTATAGTGTGTAACCTACTTACTGTCTACAGTCGTCGCTAGTCTTCCTTCATAATTGTTTGTGGACGATTTACTACTCAGTAAGAAAGCCTGTGCCCAAAAAGAGTTCTCGTCTGTTGTTATTAGTATAATGACTTCCTCATGTGCGGCAGGTTCGTTTGTTTTTAAAAACACTGTTTTTCGTTCCAAAAAATAGAAAAGTAATTTTTTACCAGATGATCATGGTTTTTCACCGAGACTAGATAATTTCTCTCGGTGTAAGGATATTATCGCTTATGGATAAATTCATACACTGTTGAGAAAATAGTCCCATTGGTTTGCTAAGCAGCAAATAGAACGGGAATAAACTCTGTACTGAAAAATTTTCGCGTGATCTATATAAACTGTCTTCACACACTCGATTTATAATTAGCGATATACAGGTACAGTGGCAAGTGTTATGCTTCTCAGGCTAATACCTCAAAAGTACCTCCGCGCAAAACCCCTGATTTTGGTACATGCAAAAGAAAAAGAAATAGTGCCCGTGCGCGTGCCAGTAATAGGAAAACTAAGAGTTCGCGCATAAAAATGCACGAACGTACCAGGCGCGATGTCATCTAGCTCATCATCACTTAAAGTATTGTACTTTTGTGAAATGGATATATTGTATTCTTTGAGACGTCTACAAACGGTGCGTTTGGAAACGCTGAATAAATTCGCAATTTCGGCTAATTTAAAATTGTTATCAACTAAATATTGTAACTGTTCTTGTGGAATAAATAACTTTGGCGGACCAACTATTCCTGACGAAACATGATACTCTCTTGTCGTGTCCTAGTTGTCTTGTTTGCAAATTTATTGCATCGTCTAATAACTGTAGAGCTTTTCTTAATTGATTAAGACAATCAGAGCTTTTCTTAATTGATTAAGACAATCAGACACTTCTTCGGTAGTGACACTTATTTCAGATATAATGCCAGCAATACACACACATCCATGCCGATGTTCAGTTAAAGATTCGTCGGGTCTATTAAGACAATGGGCCAACCTCAAGTTTCGATGATATATCTCATTCAACAAAAAGTTGTCTGACATGACAAGCTATTTATTTGATTTTTTTCAAATCGGATAATCTTAACACTAAGCGGCACGAATAACCCAATGGAACATTAATTTTAGCCCAGACGCTAAATATTGACGTCCTATGACGTCAACTTCGGCCGAACTCGTAAACACGCCCCTTTCCTTATATGGTCAGTTAGATTGGAGACATTTTAGTGGTTGAAAATACAATGGTGAAATTCTTATAGTTGAAAATGCAAAGATGAAAAAGACACAGTGAATTTTGCAAATGCGAAAAGTAGTAAGTGAAAAAAACAAAAGTAGATTTTTATGTTGTTAATTTTTGGCGAACAATTTTTGTTTTGATACTAATATTGGGATTTTGTGTTATGTAATATCTACAAGTGAAAAATCACGCATTTATTATTTTTAACTATGATATTTCCTCTTAATATGGCAACGATTCGGCTCCATAATGAAAAGGTGTTTGATTAATATGGTATTTATCTTCAAGTGCCAGATAATAACAAATCACTACAAATAATAAATTTACATCCAAAATATACACCATTAAAGATATATTAGTTAAGAGTGTTATAAAAAAAGGTTTGCCATTCTTGCTATAATAACTAAAAATGGAAAATGCACAGTGCACGTGCAAGACATAATCAACTCCAAAAAGTCGTACCCTACTGCGTTTGGGCGATGCAAACAGTTTTGTGGAGCCTTGTTTTGAGCTTCGGTTTATGGTTTCTAAGGAGACTGTCAAAATCGTTTTGTTTGAAAATGACATATGCCTTCAATCTCGTTCCCAGAGGCAGCCGCGGAGCCAAAGGCCTCTGGCACATTAGACCGTCCATTTTTTCCAATTTTTTTCAAACCTAAGCCCCGCCCATTCTGACCTCTGATTGGTCAATCTTTTTGGGTCGAGTTCTCGAAAACTAAAGGTCGGATCGTCGTTTCGTTTGTTGTAAAATGATCCTTGGGTCAAAGTCAACTCGCTGACATAAAAAATTGGATCCTAAACGAACAAATTCAAGTTTTTGTACAGATCTATTTTTCTAAGCGTGGGTATATTTTTAAGGCACGTAAAATCAGGGGCGTACGACGCAACAAACGAGAACTTTCGCGCGTAGGAATTGCATATCATTTTCCGGGAAAATGGCTACCCCGATTCACCAGAGAAATTTCTTCAAAAAATTTTCTGGTTTCGAGATTGATATGCCTTGTACACAGGTTTTGTCGTCAAGATATCGTGAACCAATTTTGACATATATATCTGATATGTGCATAGATAATTACCTGTTAGAAACAAAGGTTTGACCCTTAACTTCTTTTGAGTAGTTTTATGGTACAATTGTAATATTTAGTCACCTGAATCAAATGGTTGATACGATAATTAAAACAGACTATCATCTCCCACTAATCTCCCAGTGCCGTAGACCAGCTGGCAAAATGAACGCCCCTTTTCAGAGTGGACGATGGCTAATGAAATTCAACAATAGTGTAACAAAGTGATCTATCCTTTTCATAAACTGAACATTCATTTAGGTGCAAAGAACTGTATGGCCTCTGTTAGTTTTGATATATATTATAGTGGACGTTTCTTAACTCTCTAAACTTATTCTCAGGCACGATTTGATTAAAGGACAATATTGGTGCCAGTCATTATCACATATGTGATAGAACTGATTAAACACTTTCCAAAAATATTATTTACACAGAGATCATAAATTAAACAAATCATGCCGATCTGAGAACTATGGAGGACTATCTTCTGGTGACGGGCTTCCAAATAAACAATATGAAAATGGACTATGTTAACTTTACTTCAGTAATGTTTGAACACTGCATTCTTCTTGTTTGTATAGAAGGTAATAAACAGGTGTAATACTATAGGGGTTATTTTAGTTCTAAGAAAGGTGTTCTGTTTAACATAGAAATTCTTTACCTATATGTGTGACGAAAACTATGGTAATGAAATACCTTGCGTTATTCTACTACCTTCTTATGACTAACTCGATCACCAACAGTTATGCCAGTATCCATTTCTAGAATGTAGGTTACTATTGTCCAGTCATCTCGTGCACACATTAGTACAATTAACTAGAATGATGTTGGCGTAAAACGGGTAATTGCCTCACCCTAATAACTGACGCATTATACTTTCGATATAGGAGAGAGCTGGTTGGATTTACCCTCAGGCATCATGTTCAATTGGTATATCAATGTTTTCCGGCATCCGGGCAAACTATGCATGCCCTATGAAATAATTACTTAATTATATAATCAATAAGTTTCAAGCATTTGTTTGTCATACCAATTGAAATTTAAGAATTTTTCGCCGATATCTTTCAGATTTTTATACGCCCACATTTTTATGTGGACGTATATTGTCGTCGCCCCTGTCCGTCCGTCCGTCCGTCCGTCCACATTTTTTTTGTGAACAGTCTACAGGTCACAATTTTTATCCGATTTCAATTAAACTTAAAATATAGGTTTATCACCATAAGATCTCGGTTCCTTTCGATATTGGCATGTATCGGACTGTAACTTCATGGGTTATGGCCCCTGATTGTACGAAAAATCACGTTTTTTAGCTTGTGAACAGCGTAGAGGTCACAATTTTGAACCGATTTGGATGAAACTTGACATGTATGTTTATAACCCAAAGATCTTGGTTCCTTTCGATATTTGCGCCCATCGGATCGTAACTTCCTGAATTATGTCCCCTGATTGTCCGAAAAATCGCCCTTTTTAACTTGTGGTCCCTCTGGAGGTCACAATTGTTATCCGATTTAAAAAACCGTTTGATTATATCACCGTTGCATGGTTATGAAGGTTGAGTTCGAATTTCGTGAAAATCGGACCAAAATTGACGGACAAAATGGCCGCCGTTTGTACGCGAATAGTGTGAAAATATGTTATATCAATGTTGTGGACCTTATAGAGGTCACAATTTTGATGAAACTTGACATGTATGTTTATAACCCAAAGATCTTGGTTCCTTTCGATATTTGCGCCAATCGGATCTTAACTTCCTGAATTATGGCCCCTGATTGTCCGAAAAATCGCCCTTTTTAGCTTGTGGTCCCTCTGGAGGTCAAAATTGTTATCGGATTTAAAAAACCGTTTGATTATATCACCGTTCCATGGTTATGAAGGTTGAGTTCGAATTTCGTGAAAATCGGACCAAAATTGACGGACAAAATGGCCGCCGTTTGTTCGCAAGTTGTGTGAAAATATGTTATATCAAGGTTGTGGACTTTATAGAGGTCACAATTTTGATGAAACTTGACATGTGTGTTTATAACCCAAAGATCTTGGTTCCTTTCGATATTTGCGCCCATCGGATCGTAACTTCCTGAATTATGGCCCCTGATTGTCCGAAAAATTGCCCTTTTTAGCTTGTGGTCCCTCTGGAGGTCAAAATTGTTATCGGATTTAAAAAACCGTTTGATTATATCACCGTTCGATGGTTATGAAGGTTGAGTTCGAATTTCTTGAAAATTGGCCCAAAATTGACGGACAAAATGGCCGCCGTTTGTACGCGAATAGTGTGAAAATATGTTGTATCACGGTTGTGGACCTTATAGAGGTCACAATTTGGAACCAGTTTTGATGAAACTTGACATGTGTGTTTATAACCCAAAGATCTTGGTTCATTTCGATATTTGCGCCCATCGGATCGTAACTTCCTGAATTATGGCCCCTGATTGTCCAAAAAATTGCCCTTTTTAGCTTGTGGTTCCTCTGGAGGTCAAAATTGTTATCGGATTTAAAAAACCGTTTGATTATATCACCGTTCCATGGTTATGAAGGTTGAGTTCGAATTTCGTGAAAATCGGACCAAAATTGACGGACAAAATGGCCGCCGTTTGGACGCGAATAGTATGAAAATATGTTATATCACGGTTGTGGACCTTATAGAGGTCACAATTTTGAACCAATTTTGATGAAACTTGACATGTGTGTTTATAACCCAAAGATCTTGGTTCATTTCGATATTTGCCCCAATGGATCGTAACTTCCTGAATTATGGCCCCTGATTGTCCAAAAAATTGCCCTTTTTAGCTCGTGGTTCCTCTGGAGGTCAAAATTGTTATCGGATTTAAAAAAAACGTTTGATTATATCACCGTTCCATGGTTATGAAGGTTGAGTTCGAATTTCGTGAAAATCGGACCAAAATTGACGGACAAAATGGCCGCCGTTTGTACGCGAATAGTGTGAAAATATGTTATATAAAGGTTGTGGACCTTATAGAGGTCACAATTTTGAACCGATTTTGATGAAACTTGACATGTATGTTTATAACCCAAAGATCTTGGTTCCTGTCGATATTTGCGCCCATCAGGTCATTGCTTCCTGAGTTATGTCCCCTGATTGTACGAAAAATCACCCTTTTTAGCTTGTGGTCCCTCTGGAGGTCACAATTATTATCTGATTTAAGAAAAAACGTTTGATTATAAAAACCAAACAAATTCTAATGATTTTCTGATAATTCTTCAATATACGACAACTCTTGTTGACTGCCCGGACGATTTGGCTGCTGTGTGGGCGTATGTTTCGTTGCCTGGCAACCTATATTTTAGTATAAGCTGTGCGCAATGACGAACGTTATGGAACAACAAATTTTGTATATTATAACCACCCCTGTCCATCCATTCCCATAGGTCTTGCTATTTCCTTTTGAAACTTGCTATGATTGTTACACTAGTCCCAAGGAGGAACTCTGACGATTTGTCGTAGATTTTTTGCCATTGTCACCGAAACCAAGAATGAGCAAATTTAGTTCAAGCAGTTTGATATTTTATTACAAAATTGTCAGAAATTGCGAAATTCAGAGATACATATAGACATGGACAACACAATGTGTAACCGGACGTAAAACAAAAGATTAAAATCAAGAATTTATTTTATCTGTACATGATTCAATAACAAGGCTGATAATAGCGTACATACGCCATACCGTGTAGGGGAATTTTGAAGTTGAAAACCATTTTACAAACACAAGTAAGGTCTGCAAGGAGAGCTAAGCTGTAAGTTTAAGCTTATCGCAGCTAAACCTATTATTCAATATTCAATTTGAGCATAATGTTTCAAATTAAAAACATGAGTTAGATTATTGCATTGGTCCAATTCACTCAATATTGATTATGTTATCTTGTCATGAAAAGATGGGGTCCTAATAAAGAACATTCTAAAATCACTGCACGAGTCGTTTACTCTATGTTATTGGACACCGCGTGTAATGAAGAAAGAAAACATATCCTAGAAAACAATGCGGAAGAAGTTAGTAATGCCGGATTTACAAACAACCAAATAATAATTGAAAATACATTTTGAATGTCGTTCATATTGATCAGTCCATGTATTTCGCCGAACATAATCAATTAACAGTAACAATACTCTTTATTAATTGAATATGAATCACCTTATATGCATCCCATATAATTGGTGCTTTTAGGCCTAGTAAGGTTCCGAAGAATAGTGCCACGCACTCTTTAAAGATAGTTTCGGTGATAATTTTGAGTATCGGATGAAGACTTCTCTAAAATAATTTTATATCAGCCATCCCTTACGAGTGAATAAGGGGAGATAACTCCTCGTTGCTATATTCCAAACGCGCAGGGTGAAATTTGTCGCCTTTACTTGATGAACGTCTGGTGTTTTACATCCTCGGTTACCCAGTGTACTCATTCCGTTATTCCGTGGAGTGAGTAGAAACGATTTCAAACTATCTGATTGTAGTTAGAGTGTACGAACCAATCAAAAAAACAGTTTACAAACCAGTCCTACGTAGACTCTTTAGCGTCATTTTTGACGTGTCAAAGAACTACATTGTTTTCAAACAATGTGTCGCCTTGTTTGATCGATTAGGAGAATGTTTGTAAAAGATTTAATATAAAAGAATTGACATGCACACACAAAGATGCTAGGGATCGTCTGTCATGAAATTCTTAAATGACACTGATTTTTCTACTACGCGGTAGGCATTTTTCGCAATGACATATTTGCTAAGTGTGCAAGAACGGAGTGAGGTCACCATGTGTGGGGAATTCTTTGTTGAGAGTTAATTCCCATCGCCTGTTACCTTTCCAAGTAACGGGTTATGGGATTGGACGATAAAAATATCACAATTCGCCACGGCAGATAATTTGAAAACGTGGAAACATTGGGGGTACTCGATTCACCGTCCAGAATCGACAGAATTACAATCGAGTGACGCGGAATTCAGTCCTGTCACAGTTCTGCCAGTCCCGATAGCTGAGGTGGAGTGAGTAGAAACGTGACGTATTCCTAGGGAAAAATATGTTTCAGCTGTCATGATTGGTGGAAATATTTTTTATACAGTCGGCACATGCGTTGACCCCGAAATTCTCATTTTCACTCGATTGACTCCAGTTTTGGAATTTAATTCCGGAACTGTGAATCGAGCATCCCCCCTATGTATTAACCCAGGGTATAGTGGAGTAAAACGGAATGAGAACACTGGGTAACCGAGGATGGGTGTTATAACAAGCCAATATGTGTAGTCTCTATCATTCAGTAAAAAGGAGAATTTCGGAGTACAGCGCATGTGTCGACTGTATAAAAAAAAAATATCTCAACCAATCATTACAGCTGAAACATTTTTTTACCTAGGAATACGTCACAATTCTACTCACTCCCCCTCAGCTGTCAGGACTGGCAGAATTGTGACAGGACTAATTCCGCATCACTCGATTGTAAGTATGTCGATTCGGGACGTTTTGTACTGTGAATCGAGCATCCCGTACGATGACGCTCATGTAATTAATTTAAGAATGTCATTTCAAATAATACATTTGATTGCATGCCAGTTCAATATCCACCCCCACCCCTTTTTTTTCATTGTAAAATTTCTCTTCATGGGCCTTATCTATGGTTTTTTATACGCCCAAATTTCTCTTCATGGGCCTTATCTATGGTTTTTTATACGCCCACATTTTCATGTGGACGTATATTGTCGTCGTCCACAATTGTTTGTGAACAGTCTACAGGTCACAATTTTTATCCGATTTCAATGAAACTTAAAATATAGGTTTATCACCCTAAGATCTCGGTTCCGTTCGATATTGGCATATATCGGACTGTAACTTCATGGGTTATGGCCCCTGATTGTACGAAATCACGTTTTTTAGCTTGTGAACAGTGTAGAGGTCACAATTTTGAACCGATTTGGATGAAACTTGAAATGCATGTTTATAACCCAAAGATCTTGGTTCCTTTCGATATTTGCGCCAATCGGATCGTAACTTCCTGAATTATGACCCCTGATTGTCCGAAAAATCACCTTTTATAGCTTGTGGTCCCTCTGGAGGTCAAAATTGTTATCCGATTTAAAAAACCGTTTGATTATATCACCGTTCCATGGTTATGAAGGTTGTGTTCAAATTTCGTGAAAATCGGACCAAAATTGACGGACGCGAATAGTGTGAAAATATGTCATATCAAGGTTGTGGACCTTATAGAGGTCAGAATTTTGAACCGATTTTGATGAAACTTGACATGTATGTTTATAACCCAAAGATCTTGGCTCCTTGCGATATTTGCGCCCATCGGATCGTAACTTCCTGAATTATGGCCCCTGATTGTCCGAAAAGTGTGAAAATATGTCATATCAAGGTTGTGGACCTTATAGAGGTCAGAATTTTGAACCGATTTTGATGAAACTTGACATGTATGTTTATAACCCAAAGATTGTGGTTCCTTTCAATATTTGCGCCCATTGGATCATAACTTCCTGAATTATGTCCCCAGATTGTCCGAAAAATCGCTTTTGTTAGCTTTTGATACCTCTGGAGGTCAAAATTATTATCCGATTTAAAAAAACGTTTGACTATATCACCGTTACATGGAAATGAAGAGAGAGTGTGAATTACGTGAAGATCGGGCTAGAATTGACGAACAAAATGGCCGCCGTTTGTACACGAATAGTGTGAAAATATGTTATATCAAGGTTGTGGATATAGAGGTCACAATTTTGAATCGATTTTGATACTTGACATGTATGTTTATAACCCAAAGATCTTGGTTCCTTTCGACATTTGCACCCATCGGGTCATTACTTCCTGAATTATGTCCCCTGATTGTGGTCCCTCTGGAGGTCACAATTATTATCTGATTTGAAAAAAAATGTTGATTATAAAAACCAAACAAATTCTAATGATTTTCTGATAATTCCTTAATATGCGACAACTCTGGTTGACTGCCCGGACGATTTGGCTGCTGTGTGGGCGTATGTTTCGTTGCCTGGCAACCTATTTTTTTAAAATTTTATACTAATTCGTCGTCACGATTCACGTTTGTTGATATTAATGCCAGAGTTATGGTATCTATTGCGGTAAGGGGTGCAACTCTTGGCCAGAAGATACTGGATAATCAACCACATTAAAAACTCCCGGTTTCGCATGGGCAATGCCAACGGACTTTACGTCAAATGTTGACAACTTTCCAAGACCCTCCGTATGTTGAAGTTGAAGACTTATATTGTGGTTTAAAAACCATAGTCTTACAATTTTAAATGGTGTTAAGAGAGGATGTGTCTTAATTTTTACTTAAAGATACATTATGGGAGATTTTGACAAGGAGTTAGCCATTCTTGCTATAAAAGTTCAAAAATAGATGTTGAAACAAGAATATATTGAAAATTTCAGTCAAATTACTTTATCCTGAACAAAGTTGTTACCACTATAATTTTTTTACTAGAAATGGTAGTTAAATTCATCGACACCCTTTTCCCACTAAGGCCGATTGTTGATTGACAGGCGTTAACTCCACCTACATAGTCTCGATCATCAAGTAATGTTTAAACGGTATCTAGTGAAGCTTGTGTATAGCCTCGGTCATCACTGCCTTTTATGAATAATTTCCGGAAGTATGATGACGTCAAAGTCACGGAGAAACCCCACCCACGACGCCATAGTGATTAAATCAGTCGACGAAATCCTGTTTTAATCCGAGCCCAATCCAAGCCATCCGTGGGTCATTTTGGGCTTGTTGTTTAAATAAAGATCTAATTTATAATTTCTATGACATCTGAGGCTCAAAGGAAGACCGACAAAAGTCAGTTTCTGCTCTTTCTTAATGTATATTTAAACAATGTTCGCGAATTTAGAAGAATTGAATTGCTTTTCGCCTACAATTTGAAATGTGTTCACTCAATTACCAATATATCACAATGGAAATTTAAACGAAGCAATTAAAATCGTCCATTAAACCAATACCATCACTGTATGATGGAGATATTTCCAGGTGAATGGACTGATGAGAAAAAGACGGCAATTTCATCATTTGTTGAAATGTATGTCCCAGGCTAAGCACCCAGAAAGGCGATTTACACAAGAAGAGTTGGGTTTGATGGAAAATGTGAACACCGCATCTTACCTGTAACACATGGACTAATTTGTTTATAATACAATCTGATGTGTCTTTTGGTTTCGTTTTTATACTTTCGATGACCCGGTAATGACAAAGTGAAATTTTGAACTATAAAAAACGAAACGAAATAGGATCTGTATTTTAATCAGATTGTAATACATGTATGCAGTAGAGATAGTTGGGTATAATCCGATATGCACAGTGATATACACACATACCAATCCTATTGCTAATATTAATCCCTTACTTGCGTAGTTAGTTTTTGAAGCTTTACGTGCACAACCGCAACGGTATTCGGCTGATAATTTTATAACATGAACACATATTTATTTGTATATATGATTAAGATGTAATAATATATGGTATCTGTAAATGTTAATATAAACCATAAACTTCCTAAATCACATTAGCCTGTACAAACTAATGTATGTGATCAACAAGTAGATTAAAGTCCATTTCGTTGTGCATACATAACTGACATTGATACTTTTCATTGTTCATCGTATATGATGGAATATGATATTCATCATCTACTTCTGACCACTTACATTACAGATATACGTTGTTTACATCTGGAAACTTCAAACTAACATACAATCTGATACTCGTCGAGACCTTTGTTCGTCGTTTCTAGAACAAAACATCAACCACTAAATATCATGCAGTAGGGGACGAGGGGTGTGTGAAAAAGAGAATTGCTAAATATTGGCACCAAACATTGGTCCTATCATTTGTACGTCTGTAAGAAGTGAGTTTATACCCCAGTCTAGCCCAGGTTCACCCCCCCCCCACACACACACACACACACCTACCAGATACACACCATTTTTCTTGCAAGTAGGGTTTTCTTCCCACGCAGTTCAGGGCGGAATTTGAACGGAGATTGCCACCACTTCCAACCCGAAAAAAGCCAAAGAGTTGGCCCCGAAAAAAGTAAAATTTGGTCGTCTGTATACACTCGCTCCACTATCGAATAGCCAAGTAATCACGCTTTAAGTTTGATTTGTAATTAATAACACCTTAAAATGAACAATTTAATCGCGCTTTAAGTTTGATTTGTAATTAATAACACCTTAAAATGAACAATTTAATTACATTGGAAGGTGTATAATGATGAAATAAAGTCTCGTTGGCAATAAAAGCAACGGAAAGTGTTAGAACTAGTGGGTATTGTGAGATGATAAACGAAATGTCAGCAGATTTATCTTGTTATCACTGTAATATATAGTCAAAGAGTAGTTAGAAGTTTTATCTCTTAGTATTGTTTGTCAACTATAGAAGTATTTTTTTAAAACTTAAACTAAAGTTTCTGTTTGCTGCACTTGCATTATGAAACGACACACTTTGATACAATAGGGCTTGTTGAATATATAGGACTATGTGGTTAGTAAATGTCAACGATATAGTCATCTGTCAGTTGAACAAAAATTATATATTCCACGTTTTCTTATTCCCGAAGACGATAAGTTATCGCTTTATTTACAGGTGGGTTTTCAGTTTTTCCTTTATGCATGCAGACTAGACATCGATAGTTGTTTAATTCATCTTTGCCAATAACCAGAACACATCCACCACTAGAACCTGGGGCAGTTTCAGCATTGTGGTTTAAATGGGTAACTTTATGTATTTCCACAAATTTATCATCACCATTGTCATCTTTCATGGTGTACAATTGTTTGTTGTGGTAATCGATCTGTAGATACATCTTATTATTTTCCGAATCAATCTGGAATGGGTCGTGTTTACCTTTCTCGTTTCGATAATATACCCTTTGATCCTCTTTTCGGCGAAAGATTCGACTGCCCCGCTGATCTTTCTGGAAGTTTTGCATTTTGTCGGTGTAATATCTTTTCTTGCCATCTTCGTCCACATCAAAGTACACTCTAGTACCGTCACAATCTTCCTCTAATAAATATCTACTCCTCTCAGGTTCATAAACACACATCTTGTTACCGCCTGAATCTAACTTGAAATATCCTTTATTTTTATTCATGTCTGTCTGGACAAACGTATCTCTATCATTATATCTTGTGATCACCATCCAATCTCGGCCAACCAGGAAATACACTGAATCAGGGCCATCCTCGATCTTTGCTTGAAAATATACTTTATCTTGAATACTGTAAACATTAAATCCTAACACGTGACTGGAATGGGTATCTTTTTTTAAATAGCCAACCCTACTTCCGTCCAATAATGGAAATGTTATTGGGTTATCTTTTATATCTGTCCACGACTTGAGTAGCACTGAGTTTTCATTTACTTCCACTTTGAAAAACTGATCACCTCCGGACAAGACTTTAGTTGTAGGCACGTTTTTGGAACAACAATAAACTTGACCTTCCCTGGCGTAGAAATATGTTCTGTTATCGTCTCGGTTGACAGGGGAATTTTTAGTATCGTATCCACTACATGAGAAATATGGTATTACATCTTGGACTGTCGGAACTTTAACAGGATCTCCCTTACTGTTGACGAAAACATAGTTTGTGCCATCGTTAGGACTGTTACTGATCCCTATACTATGATCAAAACGGCACATGTCATTATCTCCCTCGATTTTGAAACATACTTTGTCTGCTGGTGTGTACTGGGGAAAACCATTCTCGTCGCATTCCCCACGCATGACATTACCGGTACTGATATGTTTTACATCTCTTTCCGGGTGAGATAAAACAACAACTAACGGGTTTTGCACGTTCTCCCAAAGCTTCTGATATGCAAACATACTTTTCGCACCGTCTGGTATATTGTCCGATTTTAGAAAGATTATAGCACAACCAGTTTTACTACAGTAGCAGACATCTCGCATACGGCAAGTTGCTGGTTCCTTCACATCCATAAATTCACAAGTAATCTCGATATCGTCATCTAATCGTCTTTGTATGAACTTCAAGGCATGTACAACAAAACGATGTTCGCCTCTATGATATTCCACCAAACCTTTAAATACGTTTCCATCGACAGTTATATCTACGACTTGTTGACTAATATCGGTAATATCAAGGTGCCGGAACTGTTTAGGGCCCATTTTTAACGTCAGTAGAGCCATATCGTGCTTTTGACACCCTCCCCAATAGCTATCGATCTTATAGTCATTGCCTCCAATTTGAATTTTAATATTAACCAAATCCCGATGAGCTTTCCGGACTACATGATAATTGGTTTGAAAACACAACTTCCGTCCGAATTTAAAAACAATACCACTTCCATACGACGTGTCCTTGTAGATTATCTTAACAACTCGCTTGGCATTGCAGTTGATAAATTTTTCTACATTGTCATCTCGATACATTTCAGGTAACATATTCTTTTTATAGTCTGTGAAGGGCTTACTAAAGTTTGACATAGTTGGGATTCAGTTAAATGTTGAAAATTATGGGCTTTAGAGTCTAGATCACCACTTGATGTCAGGTTCTTGGAGATAATGTATAAATGTAGCTCCAGATGCTGAAATCAGAAAGGAAAACTGTATTAGTTCAAGCCTCGCCATTATATATATAATATTAATTTAAGACCCACCATTATATATATATATATCCAAAATTATTAGTACAACCGCAAATCTGCACTAATTTGTTTCACGGTAAATGGTAAGAAGATAAAAGGTATGCCGACACAAACTGATTTTTTTAACATTGGTTTAATAACATTTTTAAATACTTTTCGTTCGTTTTGGGACTATTCATAAATAATGTCATTGTATAAAGATGGACATTATAGTACACTGAAAAAAACTTGTGTTGAAACAACACAAACTTGTGTTAAATGTTGAAACAACACAAGACTTGTGTTAAAATTTAGCAAACAACACAAACTTGTGTTGAAACTTGTGTGAAAAGCTACACAATACTTGTGTTGAAATTTCTGAAACTTGTGTTGAAATTTCTGAAACTTGTGTGGTTCAATACAAACTTGTGTATAACCACCAACCAAAAACTTGTGTTGTATTTTCACCCAATTTGTATCCATTATAGCAAGCTTTCCCTTGCAGTACCCCCACCCCCTTTACTCTGTTTAACCTGTAATGTTTGAATAATGAGGTAACAATAATATTTTTTTTGTTAAATTATTATTTGTTCAAACATGATGAGAAAAAAAGTAAATATACATTTGAATGTTAACAGAAAAATAATTATTATACTAACAAAATTATGTTATATAATGCCCCCCCCCCTTTCCCCAATGCCAAAATATAAAAAAGTTTTTGTTTTTTTTACACTAAAACAAGAACCCCCAAAATATATAATTCAAAAATGTCTAAATTTAATAACATCCAAACCAAGCACTAATAAGATTAATTATGCACTAATATTTTATGACATTTTTACATAAATGGAGCAAAGCATCAAGATAACATAATTTAAAAGAAAGTTGCAAATACATTTATTAAATAATATGTACATAAGCAAGGGAGGGGAGGCATAATAGTTCAATGAGTATAAGACGTTGGCCGAGAATTTTCAGCTAGATTTTAGGTCATAGGTCCATCATGTCAGTAGTGTAGGACATGGCAAGGTATAATTGGGCACAAGCCCGGAATCGACCCCCCCACTCCCCATTGTGTTCACTTTAAGGACCCTAGACAATTGAATTATTTGACTCAATGACAAGACCTTCTGATCCAGTGTGGGTGTGTTTACCATTTGCGCCCCCTCTCGGGTTCCCTTGACAGTTGAAATATTTGATATAAGAGTAGGTTAGTTGTAGGACAAGACCACCCTACTAACACAGAAAAGTAGAACGGGAAAGTCACCTTAATGCAGGTCAAGGCTTTTTGTAATTCTGGCTATATTTGATCTACATTTGGTTTCTAAATATTGCCAATTAAATACTTTATGATTTCCGACCATATTTCTAAGTGAGTTATATGTCACTTTACTGTCTATATGATACATACTTTTGTAAAGAGAATTAAAATATGATTGTGTTTGAGAGAATATTTAACATTAAAAACAAAAATAAATATTTAAAAATTGGGTCAAAAGCATTCTTTTACAGAATTATAAAATAAATTGATGCCTGGGTTCTGTCGTTGTTATCATACATCAAAATCTCTTTCAATGGTGTTCCAGTCTAAAAAATAAAAAAAATAAGCAATAAGAATACTTTTTTATGGTTCACAATGTTTAAATAAACAATTTATTTTGCAACATCCAGAGTGAGTCTCTATTTTGTTTTAACTTTGCGTAACACTTAGTATGTCTTGTCCAGTTACAGACCCGGGCAGATTATTATATTCAAATCAAATGGGTTAGAACTTAGAAGTCAGAAAAAAAATCGGGAGATCTGGATAGGTCAACAATTCACCCGATTTCAACATGTATTGACTTTCCAAATCCAAATTCCCTACTACATCAGGACAGTGCCTATTTACTAATAATGTCTAATTATTTTGGCCCATTCATATATTTTTTTCCATTGGCAACAAATTAGATATTACCTTTTAAAATCTATTTGTGAAGTAAAATATTGTCCAACAATTTATACTGCTATTTACAGTAAAAATACACTATCACAACTATGGATGTGATTGTTAAAAATGAAGCATGCCAAGTACTTGAAAGGGCAGAGTCCTAAGGCATTGCCCCGATTAGAAAAACCCAAATTACCAAGCAAGTGTATAGAACCAGTTCCTTAATAAAAAATACAAATATGTATGTTACTTACATTTTGCCTGATTATCAAATTTTGTGAGAAAAAATTTCCACAATATGAATAGCCATTTCAAACCGTTTTGATCTTTCTGATGTAGTTAACTGAGAAAAAAAATATACTGTATTAGTCGACTTAAATAGACTCAACAGTTATAAGATGAAAGCTTTAATTTAATTACATTGTATGTTAAATGTTTTGGTTAGCTTTGTCACAGATGAAAAAATGAAATGAAATGGAGTTTAGCGTCCTGCTGTTCAGCTCCCACTTGGCATATGCCATACAGTGTGGTATGAGAGCAATTTTTCCAGGTACCTCGACCCTAAGGTCTACTCATATCAAATGTTAGTTACATTTTCCTGTTTATCAAGCTGTGTGAGAAAAGTTTCCACAATATAAGTAGCTATTTCCAACCATCTTAATATTTCTTCTCCTATAAATGCATCCTTGCATCTTAATTTCTTATGCATTAGCGACATCCAAATCTGATGATATGTTGAATTTCTCTCAGAGAAGGGGAACCTTGTTTATTCATATATGGCTGTTTCTAAATGTATATGAACATGTTAGGGGTACCAGTGAAGTCGTCCACACCCGTTGATGGAGTCGTCCACAGCTGTTAGTGATGTCTTCCACAACTATTGGTGATGTCGTTCACAACTAAGAATAGGATTAGTAAAACAACTAAGAATAAGACTCGTACACAATTTAATCGCATAGAAGAAATAGCTAGTACTTGTTGACTATTTATTTTGTTATTTGATTTCAGATCGAATCACCGATGACTTATAATAAAGTTAATCGTATTGTTTGTATAATCGTACTTAGTAAGCGGTTGAAAGTTTCAACCACTCTAAATAAACTGGTACGATAGTTTTCGGGTAGCGGCAGCGTGTACCTACTCTATATACTTTCGGAAGTTTCCCCAATCCCTTTACTAATTGATAAGTACGTCGTGGCCGACGGCAAACTGATCCCGCAGTGAATATTCGCTTGGCCTCTACAATCACTGATAAGCATGACATCGACGAGGCTTAATGAGTACGGCATATTAACTTTTTAACTCCGACAAATTAAATTCTCAAACATTTTTTTGAGGTAAAAGAAAAATAAATAAAGACGTTTAAAGTATTTGTAGTTAAAAAATATTTCCTATTTAGTGTAAATGGGTATTAAAATGAGTAAAATGCATCATTTTGCCCGAAGCAGTTAGTAAACATTGCACGAGCCGTTGAGCCAATGAATGACGCTGCCTGCTGTCAATGCACGTTATGTGGACAGTCATCTGTTACAGAGTTAATTCGTAAGTAATTCTCTGTGAAACAGATTGGGCCGACGGAAGTACAATTCGTAATTACATTCAACACCTATTGCAGATCTATTTTACACCTTATAACTGTTTTGTTTCTCTTCACATTTTATGTTGACTTGATTTATATTAAAGTGTCTAGACCAAATATCTGTGTTGTTCTGTTCAGGGAAGTGTTACCTTTTGGCTGACACCTTGCCCTCGTCTACCGATCATGTTTTTATGTTAGCGGAAAGGGGTTGCGTATTGCGTTAATATTAGCCCTTGGGTACGCTACACAAGCTTGCGTTCTTTACCTATTCATAGGCTACATTTTGAACCATGGGCTGCAATAGCAGGAAAGCGCGTTGCCATGATGCGGCCGTAATATTTTCTAATTTTTTCTTCTTTGTAAACGGGGATTTGTCTAGCCTTCCAGCCCCACCCCCTCCGACATTCATCTGACCCGTATGTCTGTGGGAAAAAACAAAGAGTACATTGCTAATTCTGGATAGTAAAATACAATAAATTACCCTAAACACCATTGACAGGTAGCTCAATGGGTAAGTCGCTGACGCTTACCATAAGGTCTCGGGTTTTTTCCCGGTGTTGACCGAAAAAGTTCCTTCAGATTTTGCGACGGTTTCCCCATGTCGGTCGTGTAAGGTGGAGGGCCTGACAAGGAAAGTGTCTATTCGTTCGGATGGGCGAAAAATCGAGGTCCCGTGTACACGTAGAAGCTCACATGGAATTTGGTATAAGAGCAGACCGTAGTATCATTAGCTAGTCGGAGATAAACCTAATTGCGTTTCATTTAGCATGTAGGTATATTCTTTATTTCGAGTGTATATTATAGATTGTAGTGTTTCATATACCATGTAATATTCTTTATTTGAATTGTATGCTACAGATTGTAGTATTTTCAGATAACGAAAATATCAGACATTTTGTCATGTCTTTAAACATGTTTACCTGATTAAATATTCATGGACCTAACCGAAACAACCAATCAGGATGTAATTTAATCTCTAGTACATAATATACCATCTCAGCTTGTAATTTAATCAACCATATCGATCAGCGCAAACCTAACACGACATGATGAGAAAAAAGTAAATATGCATTTGAATGTTAACAGAAAAACAGAAAAATAATTATTATACTAACAAAATTATGTTATATAATGCCCCCCCCCCCTTTTCCCCATGCCAAAATATAAAAAAGATATTTTTTTACATTAAAATAAGAACCCCCAAAATACATAATTCAAAAATGTCTAAATTTAATAACATCCAAACCAAGCACTGATAAGATTAATTATGCCCTAATATATTATGACATTTTTACATAAATGGAGCAAAGCATCAAGGTAACATAATTTAAAAGAAAGTTGCAAATACATTTATTAAATAATATGTACATAAGCAAGGGAGGGGAGGCATAATGGTTCAATGAGTATAAGACGTTGGCCGAGAATTTTCAGCTAGATTTTAGGTCATAGGTCCATCATGTCAGTAGTGTAGGACATGGCAAGGTATAATTGGGCACAAGCCCGGAATCGACCCCCCCCTCCCCATTGTGTTCACTTTAAGGACCCTAGACAATTGAATTATTTGACTCAATGACAAGACCTTCTGATCCAATGTGGGTGTGTTTACCATTTGCGCCCCCTCTGGGGTTCCCTTGATAGTTGAAATATTTGATATAAGAGTAGGTTAGTTGTAGGACAGGATCACCCTACTAACACAGAAAAGTAGAACGGGAAAGTCACCTTAATGCAGGTCAAGGCTTTTTGTAATTCTGGGTATATTTGATCTACATTTGGTTTCTAAATATTGCCTATTAAATACTTTATGATAGACAAACCTCATTGCGTTTCATTTAGCATGTAGGTATATTCTTTATTTCGAGTGTATATTATAGATTGTAGTGTTTCATATACCATGTAATATTCTTTATTTGGATTGTATGCTACAGATTGTAGTATTTTCAAATAACGAAAATATCAGACATTTTGTCATATCTTTAAACATGTTTACCTGATTAAATATTCATGGACCTAACCGAAACAACCAATCGGGATGTAATTTAATCTCTTGTACATAATATACCATCTCAGCTTGTAATTTAATCAACCATAACGATCAGCGCAACCCTAACACGACATTCGTTGGAAAACATGGGCGGGCCCCTAGAAGGGTGTGTGCAGTCGATACATCGCCCCGGGCCCATGAAGCCTCCGGAGGCCCATAAAGATCTATTAAATTGTATTTACGTCGACATGGCCAGTATTTGTGCAGCAGAGCCCGCGGTCCGATACCTGATGCCGTACTCTGAGAGGTGGTGGTAAAATTGGTCCTGCCTCCGCACATGAAAATTGTTTCGGCGCCCCTGAGCATGAGTGTAGCACGTGAAACAAGAACCGCTTAAAGCGTTCTTTCATCCAAAATATTGCAAAAAATAAACCGACAAAGACAGCTATTATATAGATAGTATATTATATGATATTCGAACTTTTAATAATATAAAAAAAATGATATATTTAGGGATATTAAAATCTGAAGCAAGTAGTGTTATACCGACACGTACATTTATAGTTCAAAGGTAAGCACGATAATATGTAAAGACATTAAACCGACAAAAAAGACAAATATATGTATAAATAACCTCAGCCCGCTTACGGTATGAAGTAGAAAGATAGGCTGGCACTGCCGGGCAGGATACGCCCACATTTTTGAGAGATGGATAGAGAACAAGCAATACCGAAAGTGATTTTTCCTACATGTACATCATTAAGTCCTGTATTTCATACTGTATTGGGAGCAGCCATTTTGTTGGTCAGTTCCAGTCTGATATTCATGAAATTCGAAGCCGACAATGATTATGGTGTGACGGTACACAACCTAGAAATGTTACTTTTCGTCAAAATCGGATAAGAATTGTGACCTGTAGAGAGTGCACAACCATGATATACCATATTTTTACACTATTCGCGTACAAACGGTGACCATTTCGTGTGGCAATTTTGGTACGATTTTCACGAAATTCGAACTCAACCTTCCTTACGTATGTACGGTGCAACAATAATATAATCAGAGTTTTTTTTTATAAATCAGATAATAATTGTTCGGGAGATAGACAGAGAACAAGCAATACCGAAAGTGATTTTTCCTACAATCAAAGGCCATAATTTATTAAGTTATAATTTGATATGTGCAAATATCGAAAAGAATAAAGATCTTTAGGTTATAAACAAGCATTTCAGGTTTCATCAAAATCGAATTAAAAATTGTGACCTCTACAGGGTCCACAACTTTGATATACCATATTTTCACACTGTTCGCGTACAAACGGCGGCCATTTTTTCTGGCAATTATGGTCCGATATTCTCGAAATTAGTACTCAACCTTCCGTAGGGTGTAACGGTGATAGAGTCAAACGTTTTTTTTAAATCGGATAATAATTGTGACCTCCAGAGGGACCATAGGTGATTTTTCGAACAAACAGGGGCCATAATTCAGGAAGTTACGATCCGATATGGGCAAATAACGAAAGGAACCAAGATCTTTGGGTTATAACCACGCATTTCAAGTTTCATCAAAATCAAATTAACATTGTGACCTCTACAGGGTCCACAACCATGATATACAATTTTTTAACAGTATTCGCGTACAAACGGCGGCCATTTTGTATGGCAATTTTGGTCTGATTTTCCCGAAATTCGAACTCAACCTTCCTTACGGTGTAACGGTAATATTATCAACCGTTTTATTAAATCGGATAATAATTGTGACCACCAGAGGGACCACAAGCTAAAATAAGGCGATTTTGCGTATAATCAGGGGCCATAATTCAGGAAGTTACAATCCGATATGCGCAAATATCGAAAGGAACCAAGATCTTTGGGTTATAACCATGAATTTCAAGTTTCATCAAAATCGATTTAAAAATGTGACTTTTACAAGGTCCACAAACCATGATATACAATTTTTTAACAGTATTCGCGTACAAACGGCGGCCATTTTGTATGGCCTTAGGGTGTAACGGTGATATAATCAAACGGTTTTTTAAATCGGATAATAATTGTGACCTCCAGAGGGACCACAAGCTAAAAAGGGTGATTTTTCGGACAATCAGGGGCCATAATTCAGGAAATTACATTCCGATAGGTGCAAATATCGAAAGGAACCAAGATCTTTGGGTTATAAACATACATGTCAAGTTTCATCAAAATCGGTTCAAAATTGTGACCTCTATAGGGTCCACAAGCTAAAAACGTGATTTTTCGTACAATCAGGGGCCATAATCCATGACGTTTTCATCCGATGCATGCCAATATCGAAAGGAACCGAGGTCTTTTGGGGATAAACCTATATTTCAAGTTTCGTCAAAATCGGATAAGAATTGTGACCTGTAGAGAGTCCACAAACAAATTGTGGACGGATGTCCGGACGGACGGACGTCCGGACGGACAGGGGCGACGACAATATACGTCCACATAAAAATGTGGGCGTATAAAAAAACGCGTGTTTCAGAAAACAAATTTAAAACGTGGGTCGTTTGGTAGCGGTGTAGGAATATATTTCTGCATGGGGTTTATTTTGATGAAATTAGATTTGTTTTATTGAATAAAATGATTTACTTTGTTATTTATTCATGAACGGGGCCACTCAAGCTTGTGGACGACTGTATAATTGTACTATTAATATCCGGAAATTAAACTAAGTTGTGTGGACGATTCCACCAACGAGTGAGGATGATCACGCAGAACTCAGCACAAAAAACGTATACTATTACTAATAAAAAAGGAATACCCATGTCGCGAAAGTAAACTATGTCGTGTGGACGACTTTACCAACGCGTTATTATATCCCAAAATTAAACTAAGTCTTGGCACCACAAGTGTCTTTTGAAATTTCTTTAACTGTAGTCAATAATGTCATATTATTCTTTATCATCTGAAATAAGCAGAAGAGAACTTTTCTACAACACTTGTTCACGGTGCATCAAAGTGATCAAATGTGATTATTTATTTTAAGCTTTTTGCTTCAAGCACTGCTAATTTATGTAAACTACAATTATAGTAGACACATCAACCAACTGTAGAATAAAATTGTTGTGGTCATTACTTAATAAAGTAAGTAGTGATATTTTAGTTATTATGCATTTAGGTAAAATCAACATACCAAGCATTATTTCTTGACTTTTGTCATATCTTCTGTATAGTTCCCTTGTTTGGTTTGTAATGAAACTGTTCTCGGCTCCTGGATAAAAATATATAATTGCTCAAAAATGGATAATAACAACAGAAGATGAAGTCAGAAGCCCCTTGACAAATTGACACGTTTCATCAGTTAGTTCCACCATGGCAGTTGGGAATACAATATTTGCAAACAGTATTTTTGTATATTATTTATACTTTAGCGCTTTTGGCTCTAACAAATTTTGATGCATTACAACGCTTTTAGGGACTATTGTTTTTTTTTATGAAAGGGTGTAACATATGAACAAGTAAAAGCTTAATACGTGTATATGAACAAGAAATAGCGTACTACATGAGCCAGGAAATTTCATTGAATTCAATTAACAAAAGTCAAAGAAATTCAATTGTCAAAAGTTTCTTGGTGTTCGTACTTGAAATGACAAAGCCCAAGACATTGCATGCCGAAGAACAACTAGATTGTGGAGAGTATGGACCCGGTTCCTCATTCAAAAACAAATATGTATGGTACTTACATAGCCTTTAACTGATTGGCAATCTCTGAGAACAAAATTTCCATAGCCATTTTCAACTGTCCCTTTGGCGGTTGGTCACTGAAATAAATATGCCAGATGGTAGTTGACTTGAATTAAGTTGACAGTTTTGATTTGATCATATTCACAATTACCCATGATCAGTTAAAACGTGTAAAATATAAGTCCAAAACCATAATCATATGCTGATACCCTCACATTTTTGTTCTGTACATGAATGTTGTTTTAAAGAATCCGATATTTTTGTAGTAAGATTTTTAAGTATGTACTTCCTTTACTATAATATGCAGAAAATCATATTTGTAATATGTCATACTTTTATTATCTTTTTTCTAACTTTTATTCAGTCAATAACCAGGCCCGTATCTAGGATTTTGTCGAGGGAGGGGCCATACATTGGAGCAAATGGTCATAATCAGGTTTGGTGTAGTCCCCAGCGGAAGATATAGTAATACGTTGGTGGAGTCGTCCACAAGACTTAGTTTAATTTGAAGATATAGCAATACGTTGGTAAAGTCGTCCACTCGACATAGTTTACTTTCGGGATATGGATATTCTTTCTATAATCCGGTAAAATATTCAAAACAAGCTTGTTGATTATTCATAAAAGGTGCATTAAAATAAGCCACGTGGTCATTGAAGACAGTCTCGGCATGGTTTCAGAATTGCACGTCTTCCATGCTCTGTCCGTGTGAATTTCAGGTACCGGTAGATATTAAAATAATAACTGGATAATACATTGATGGATTCACTGACCAGTTGTTAGGTAAATTTAAATCGTCATTGGATATAATTCCCTGATGGAACATCGAATACACGGAGAGAGAAACGGTGGATGTTTTCCGCAATGAAACGTGACATATCGGTTGGCATTATGCCAATAAAGCAGTTCTAAATCGATTTTCTTATTTTATACACTATTGACAGGCAATCCGAACGACAGACTCACCCTAGCTAGTACCATTTAATTTTCGTACGTTAGTTACGTACGTATTGACAGGGTGTTAATTTTAACAAATATTGAAGGCTATATCATCATAATTCGTAAGTAATTCTCTGTGAAACAGATTGTCATCATAGTCGTAAAGAACTTTATTTTATAGCCATTTCAGTTATGGTTGTCACGTGATCATTGTCTATCATCGACGGATGAATAAAAACGTTTGCAAGTTACATGACTGTTACTTGAAGGACTATAAATTGTTTTATAAAGAAATACCACATCATTTTCTGATTTTAACTTTGGCATTTTCTGATACTGACAATATACACTAATCAAACAATCAAAATTGCTAAAATCATAACGCCAATTAACAAACAATACAAGAATACTTCATTAAAAACAAAACAATGATCATACTATCATACAAACGATACGATTAACATTAACTTTATTATAACAACATCGGTGATTCGATCTGAAATCAAATAATAAAATAGTCAACGAGTACTAGTTATTTCTTCCATGCAATATGCAAATAAGATAGTTTTATTCGTGCATACATGCTGTCATCCAATAGTAACAGTAAATTTTCCCGCGGTTAGACGCCTCTGACCAATCAAAAAATTGTTGACCCTTCAATCCAGAAATCAGGCTTCTCGTGCGATTTTCTATAATTTAACTATAAGTGTGTGTTTTAATGGTTTCCAAATAAAAAAGAATTTACATACGTGTAAATAGAAATAAATATGACACTGCCGTTAAAGAAATGTGTAGAATTCGGATTCAAAGTATCGGTATAAAATTGAATATCAAACACGACGTCACACCTGTGCAGAGCCAGAGGACAGCGGATCACGCCCCCCTCGAATTTCTTTCACACATTCGACTAATTTACGCTAACTTTATTACAAAAAAATCGTCAATACTAATCAAACAATCATACAAACAATACGATTAACTTTAGTACAAAAACATCCGTGATTCGATCTGAAATCAAATAACAAAATAGTATTTCTTCCATACGATTAAATTGTGTACGAGTCTTATTCTTAGTTGTGGACGACATCACCAATAGTTGTGGACGACATCACCAATAGTTGTGGACGACTCCACCAAGGGGTGTGGACGACTTCACTGTGGACGGCTTTGCTTGTGGACGACTTGACTGGTACCCGGGCTGACGGGGGGGGGGGGGACCTCCCCCTGGATCCGCGCCTGGTTAGAAGATACAGTATTTAGTTGTTGGATCGGAAACAAGCATGGGCTTACATAAATTCATTTTCCTGTATCTTTATATAAAATGATAATTATAGGCAAAGGGCATTATTGTTAAAAAAATCTAATAATATAAAAATGTTACCGGTCCTTCTTTGCAAATTCTAAAGCTTAAAATTGGAGAGCCATATGTACATGTACTACATCATTGTCTGAAAAAAAATAATCTAATCATATTGACTGTGGCTGAAATTTTTCACATAATGTAGATTTCATTTCAACCAAAGAACTAACACATAAGAGCAATAACATATTATTTAGTTTATGCACGAGTTAATTTCTATTTTGGGCAAATTTTCCAAATCAAAATGGCGGCTTCGAAGAAAAATAAATGAATTGACTCTCGTGGAACGTACAAATTCTTACCTACTAACCCTAGTCGAACGATTTTTTTTTTTTTTTTTGAATATTTGGAATTCTAGTGATAATCGTGTAAAATTTCAGAAAAAGTAGATGATTAAGTACATTATTATGATTACAGAATTAACCTACCTTTTCTTCCCCTTGCTTTGTCCCCCATTTTAGAAATACATGCGTTACTTCCGGTGTCCCATGGCTGTAGAAATCGGCAAACATCGGTACAAAATGGCTGATTGGATTCAGTGTAGCTAAACTGATCGTCGGTATTATATTATAACCCAATAGTAGCAGCCGTCGGGCTGTTTAACGTCTGCTTCTTTTTTTTTTTCATAATTTTATTAATATACAAATTAATAAATATATAATAAGTACAAATGTAATAAGTTCAATTAATTATATATAAAGTACATTGGTGCAGAGCAGTTTTCTGAGAGACGGGATGATGTTGATTAAGTGAAACCAGAACCATTTTTTTTTTTTCTTTTTTTTTACATTTCATAAACAAATATATTATATAAAAATATACACCCTGAAATTATATATTTAACCAATCAAAGCATTTTTACATCTGTAGGGAAAATAATAATAATAATTAAAAAAAACAATACAAAAGAAAAAAACATGAAAAAACAAAACTCTAGTATAACTAAACACTGTCATGGTAGAATTTAAATATTAGGTCTTCCGAATCCAGAAGTTTGTCTTTATTGTCCCACACAATATAAAAATAATAGAAAAGAAATAATATAGTTTGATTATTATAAGATGTCAAATTAAAATATGGTTTGGGTAATTGGAAAGATTTATTACCGGGGATGTTTTGTATGTGTGCTGTAGTGAATTTTCGATAATAATACAGATAAGGGCAGTTTTCAAACAGGTGAGTAAGTGTTTCTTCTTTAATTTTGCAATAATTACAAGTTGTATCAATTATATTGAAAGTACGTGATTGTAATAGTGTCTTAGTTTTAAGTGCAGAATGAACAATAAAATACAGAAAATCGCGTTGTCTACTTAGTGAAATTTGTTTTGTTGGAAGTTAAATACATTTCGAAGATTTAGCCCCTTGTTATTAGAAATTACATTAGGTTTATGGGTTATCTTTAATAAAAGTTCTGTATAGATCGTCTTTGTTTCATTTTTTTGATTTCCAGTTAATGAGTCTCGAATGATTAAAGTAAGTATCTTTTATTTCAGAGACAGTTGATGGTGAATTGATGTTATATAGTATAGATGGGTGGTATGGAATATGGTTCCTTAGAGTAATACCAAACCAGTACAACCCTAGAGCTATCCAGGCATGTTGAGGCTTAGAGTGTCTTAATATTAACTGGTTAATGATTTTAAGGTGGGAACATTGAATTTTTAAATTTATGTCCAGAATTTTTAAACCACCTCTGTCTAAATTTAGCATAAGCGTTTGACGTTTGATTAACTCTATGTTATCTGGCCAAATGAATTTAAAAATTATTGTATTAATAGTAGATTGGTAATATTTATCAGGTGGGATTATATAACTAGTGTACCAGATTTTACTAAGGATGTAAGTATTGAGTACAGTTACCTTTTCTTTAAGAGACAAATTTTTTGACCTTTCTCTATAAAACTTCAGTTGACCTAACAAAGAATTTTTTCCAGTTATTGTATTTCATATCATTTCCATAATAAATTCCTAAAACTTTAATATTGTCTTTAGTTATTAAGTCTGTTGTATTGTTAAAATAGTTTATTTCCAGAAGTTCGGTCTTATTAGTGTTTAAACTTGATTCAGTTATAGCCCCAAAGGATGTGATTTCCTCGTCTGCATGCTGGAATACTTTTGTGTCTATTTTCATATTTGGTATTTTAATTCCTGAGATGTATTCGTTTTGTATTATTCTAGATGCAAGCGGGTGTATTGCTATTGCATACAACAACATTGAAAGTGGGTCTCCTTGACGTATCGAGCGATTTATGGGGATATTGTCAGTAAAGGCACCATTTACAAGAACCTTGCTGTTTATATTTTTATATATGATATTTAGCCAATTTAAAAATATATTTTGGAAAATTTAACTTTTCAAGCAGTATTTGTAGGTAATTTATTTCTATTCGGTCAAATGCTTTCTCTTGATCATAGGCTACTAGTGCGCCACCTATATTTTTTTCGTTCATATAATCTAAGATATACTTAATTGATAATAAGTTATCTTGAATTGGCTTATTGTCCCCAGCCCCAGTCTGAGTAGGGTATATAATTTTTTCGATAAGTGACTTAATTCTATTAGTGAGAACTTTAGTAATTAGTTTGTAATCCATGCACAAAAGGCTTATTGGCCTGTAGTTTTTAAGTTCTGCATGACTCCCCTTATTTTTGTATGAAATGGAAATGATTGCCGATTTCTGAGTGTTAGTAAGTGTCTTTTGTAGGTATACATTGTTTAAAATTTCTGACAAGTCATCTTTAATATCTTCCCAAAATTCAACATAAAATTCTTTTGGCAGACCATCCACCCCAGGTGATTTATTGTTACTTGCTGACCTTAGTGCCAGAAGAATTTCACTTTCAGTTAATGGTCCTATCATCGATTCATGATCACTGTCATCTAGTTTATCAAGAATCGTAGAGTCAAGATATTCTACGATTTTTGAATTTGGTATTAATTGAGAAGTATATAAACGAGTATAGAATTTTGTTATTATTTCCATGATATCCTTTTCTTCTGTTTAAATTTGTCCACTTTCATTTTTAAGTTTTTTAATTTCCTTATTAGAGGCGTTCTTCTGCTCAAACATTTTATATAAGTGTATATTTTTTATATCACCTTCTATATAGGTCTGTTTGGATCTAATTAAGATGCCCATATTTGCATTGTTTTCAATTTCAGTTATATTTTTTTTTAATTTTATCAATTTCGAAATTGTTTACCAGTGTTATATTCTCAAAATTTTCCAGAGTCTTGTATAGAGACTGTAATTTTTCTTTTTTTTCTTTTGCTATCCTTATCGAGTGTATTATTGAAATTTCCTTAATCCTATATTTACCTTCTTCCCACCAGTCTAGTATATTTTCAAATTTTTCTTTCTCCCCCCGCCAATTTTTCCAAAAGTATAATATATGTTTTCTATATATTGTATCAATCAAGATTGATGTATTTCATTTCCAGTAACTTTTCCCCCAATTATTCCTACCGATTTTCAGACTCATAAGAACTGTTTTATGGTCTGAAATAGTGTTTGGTATGTGCTTTATTTCTGTAACAGTACTTGACAAGGTTTTATTAATATATATTCTGTCTATCCTTGTCGCACTGCCTGTGGAGTTTGTAAAAGTGTACGATTCTGAGTGTGGGTATATAGATCGATATACATGTACATCTATAAGTTTATAGTCTGTCACTCAGAAATTCTAATTTCGGCAGCCTTTGGGCCATGTAAAATTTTCGTTTTTGTATCAATAAGATCCGTAACAATATTGAAATCACCCAAGATAATTAAGTTATCCTCCTTTGTTATATTGCTATTAATATATATTGACAGATTTTCATAGAATAAATTTTTTTCACGGTAATTATTTGGACCATATACATTAATTATGTTGAACTTTACGTTATTTAAGTATAATATAATGTGTAGAAGTCTACCTTTAAAGAAGTGACCAATAGTTACAATTCGGACTTATGATCCTTTCTAACAAAGGTAGTTACCCCCAGACTATTATGTGTGCCATTCGATGTGTAGACCCTATAGTTTGTCGATGATTCAAACATGTTTATATCGTCTAGCGACATAAACGACGTTTGTTGTAAATTTATTATACTTGCATCATCGAAAGTTTTTATTATGTTTATTTTATTCTTTAGGTTTTTACGGATATTACACGAATAAATAGAAATAGCCATAATAACAGAGCTAAATGTTGTAAAAGTAAATATAAAAGAGAAAATAATTAATAAAATATTACACATTTTGAAAAAAAAACTTTTTTTATTATTATTATTATTATTTAGTTCTTTGTCTTTTTGTTTAAAGGCTTTTCTGGTATTCTAGGTTTTGTAGGTAATTTTACCGTATCCGATATTAAAGAACTACTTGTATTACTACTAATTTTCCTTTTGTCTTTCCTTCCTATAAACTGTTTTACATTTTCGAAAAAAGACGAGTGATCTGACTCCATAATGGAGCTGGCACCCGACATATTTCCACTGCGTCCCACTAAGGTGACTCGCGGAGATATCAAAGAAACGTCATCGCCCTCTAATTGGTCTATCATGACATGTTGTTCAGTGTTTCCTGCTTCCACAAAAAGAATTTGCCACTAGAGGTATATTAAACTTAGAAAAGATACAGTTGGTAATGAATGTTAATTGACGCATGAAAGAATAAATTTCATTGGTTATTTTTTAGTGAACCAATAATATTTAATTTCGATTTTAACAACCAATTAAATTAAATGAGACTTTAACTAATTTTTCCCACGCAGGCTGAATCAACTGTAAAAACAACAATGTACTTAAATCACATTTAGATTATATATTCCTTTGATCTACCAGTTTATAGGGCCAGACATTTTAACTATAACAGACATCTTAACACCAATTAACATCCAATTAATTTCTGTCAAGCCACTGTCTGTGCAACAAATGTCGAACTAAATAGTGGATATTGTCTTAATAATCTTTTGTTAAATAACTAAAACATTTAACAAAAAACAGAAACAAGGAAATAATATAATTTGACAGAATTCGACCTCTTATTTTAGTTTTCGTTTAAAAAACAGTACTTTTTCAGTCGAAAATATAATGATACGTTAGAATTTTCTTCACAAAACTTCACAAAAGTTTGCTCTGAATATAAACAATACCTAGGGGTTATTATGCAATTTTATATTTCACGACATACCTGTAATTAATAATAGATTAAAAAAACACATTACTTGTGTTAATTATATGAAAACACACAAGATTGTATAAATCTACACAAGTTTGTGTTAATGCAATGCAAAACAACACAAACTTGTGTAGGTTATTTTTAACACAAGTATTTGTGTTGAGATCCAACACAAGTTTTTTTTCAGTGTATATTTATACATATTTACATAGTAATACTGCGGTTTTAGTTACCATTGTCGATGGTGACATAGTATATCGTTAACTAACAAGGAAGTGGAATATAATTATATAATCCTAGGATAGTTCAACACTTGTCATTATATATAAACACCCACCATTATATTATATATATTAGTTTCACACCCACCATTATATTACATGTATATATAATATTAGTTTAATAGCCACCCCTGTATATAACATTGGGTTCACACGCACGATTATATATAATATTAGTTCAACCCCCACTATTATATATAATATCGGTTCGATAGTCACAAACGGTTGATCCAGTAAGGCGCTAAAAACCAAAATTGCTGCAGAAATTAGTTCTAAAAGTATTCTTTCAGTACCAATAGCAGCATGCACGCGTGGTATATCGTATCAGGGGTTGTGAGGGACCAGAATCGCGAATGTGTCATTTCCTAACTAATTTGAAAGGCGATAGCACAGGTAGACACAATAATAACAACCATAAATTGTTCCATCCTGCATTAATTTCACCTATCATAATATACTGAGCGCCATGGAAAATGCATCACTTAGTTTTTCGTATAACAAAATGATCCTGTAAATATATCTTATTTATTTTGTTTCTTATTGTGAACAGTATTCAGATGGGAACACATCAATAACAACACATTTGTACACTTATGGGTGTTTAATCTCTAATCAACTGTACATACATAGTCAGAGGAATTATGGAATTAACCATCGGGAATACATATTAACATGGTACATTAAGACAACCATTTCGCCCTTCTACCACGGCTGAACTCGGATGAGCCAATACATCGGTCTCTCCGTTTCTTGTCTCGTCTCCGGTCGTATGTCTAACTATCAGCAAACTCCTAGTTATATAGCCTCCGACAATAGATAAGACCATGCAATTGTCTCTTTATCACGCCAACAGAGGTATATAGAGTGGCAAGCTCTAGGTCAATATCATCTATTATCAAAACCAGCTTAGTTCAATAAGTTCACAGAATCTAATTAATAGTTCGCATTTTACAAAATAGAAAATTCAGCACTTTGTCACACAGGGCTACTCTTTTTCGAATTCCCACTTTCATGTGTGCTTTTACGTGCACGTCAACCTGTATACGGAATCCCATCCGAACCACTAGACATTACCACGTACTTTTTCGACCAACACCGGTACTTCACCGACAATGGAATGACTGCTTACTTGACTAATTGTGTGATTTATTTGCTGATTATTTCACTAGTTTTATGATATAATGGGTGATTTTTATACGCCCACATTTTCATGTGGACGTATATTGTCGTCGCCCCTGTCCGCCCGTCCGTCCACAATTGTTTGTGAACAGTCTACAGGTCACAATTTTTATCCCATTTCAACGAAACATGAAATATAGGCTTATCACCCCAAGATCTCGGTTCCTTTCGATAGTGGCATGTATCGGACTGTGACATTGTATATTGTCGTCGCCCCTGTCCGCCCGTCCGTCCACAATTGTTTGTGAACAGTCTACAGGTCACAATTTTTATCCCATTTCAACGAAACATGAAATATAGGCTTATCACCCTAAGATCTCGGTTCCTTTCGATAGTGGCATGTATCGGACTGTGACACGTTTTTAGCCTGTGAACACTGTAGAGGTCACAATTTTGAACCGATTTTGATGAAACTTGAAATGCAAGTTTATAACTCAAAGATCTTGGTTCCTTTTAATATTTGCGCCATACGGATCGTAACTTCCTGAATTATGGCCCCTGATATCTCCATGTCACATACGCTCACACCAGGGATCGAAACCACAGCCGCAAGCCAGAGGTTACCGGCCAGCTAGAGGTCGAAGCGCGGCAGTCTAGACCACTAGGCCATCACAACCCCCTCCTTTGTACGCAAATAGTGTAACAATATTGCATACCAAGCTTGTGGACCCTGTAGAGGTCACACTTTTAATTCGATTTTGATGAAACTTGAAATACATCTTTATAACCTAAAGATCTTGGTTCCTGTTCGATATTTGCGCATATCGGATCATAACTTCCTAAATTATGGCCCCCGAATGTATGCAAAATCGCCTTTATTTGCTTGTGGTCTCTATTGGAGGTCAAAATTATTACCTGATTTAACAAAAACGTTCTTAACTTTAAAAAAATCTTGTGGTTGCTCTAGAGGCCAAAGTTAATATCTAATTGATTTTAAATTTATACACAGTGTTTATGGGCATGGGGCAAAGAAGTCTATTGATTTTCAGCGTTTTCCGACAATTACTGCCAGAGTTATGGCCCTTGATGACTTTGGAAAATCTTGTGGACAGAGTTAAAGATCTTGAGACAAACAAATATATTGATTTTCAATGAATTTTGATAATTGAACAGCTATATCCATAATATTAAACGTTAGCATGGGGCAGAACTTTATAAAAACCAAACAAATTCTAATGATTTTCTGATAATTACTTAATATGCGACAACTTGTTGACTACCCGGACGATTTAGCTGCTGTGTGAGCGTATGTTTCTTTGCCTGACAACCTATTTTGTCACTATTTATATGATATAATAGGTTATTACTTGACCAATTATCTGATGGAATGTGTGATTATTTCACTAATTATATGATGGAATGGGTGATTTATTTCACGAATAATGTGATAGAATGGGTGATTATTTGACTAATTATATGATGGAATGGGTGATTATTTCACTAAGTATGTGATAAAATTGATATTTTTTTTACTAAATATGTGACAGAATAGGTGATTATTTCACTAAATATATTATGTATGATGTATAATTATTTTGTTGTTATTGGACTAACTATATGATTGAATGAGTGTTTATTGGAATATTTTTGTAATGGATAATACTTTAACGCCTATAGCCAGTATTATAATATCTTGAGTGTGACAGGCGTTTATATCCTGTCATAGAGACATATAAAAAATGGTTAGCTTGTCAAGACTCAGGTTAATTAGTACTCTTACTGATAACACCTAATGCACCAGAGCTCCAGAGCTATCGTCTAAATTTATCTTAAAGATAAAGTAGCCTAGCAAAGACTCGAGAAAGACTCTCCACTCGACTTTAAGACTCAACAAAGATTCTTCAGTCCCAAGGTTGTCTTTCTACTTTCATTATTTATTTTATTTTCTTTCTTTTCTCTTATACCTGAATAAGGTATAAGATTTTTTCTTTTTTTGTTTTCTCTACTTCTTTTTATTTTATTTTCCCTTCACTTTTGACAGCTCCTTTTCAGTTATTCTATTTAATTATTTCATTTCATTTTTTACTATTTTTTACACTTAGTTGGACCATCTCATTTTGTTTTTTCTGATTTTATACTTTGACTTCGATTTCTAGTTTTAACTTTCTTGCATCGTTAGCCTCATACTTTTGTTTATATTTTTGATAGTTACTTCTCATATTTTCTCTCATATTCATATATTTTTTTCTCCATCACTTTAGATTAGTTTCTTTTTTTTGTTTTATACTTTAATTTTGGTCTCTAGTTTTACTTCGCTTGTATCACCAGCCTCATATTTTTGCTTATTTTTATATTTTTCTTTGGTAGCTATTTCTCATATTTTCTACTCATTTACTTTCTTTGTTACGTTACCGCCACAAGGGCTTCAGTTCTACTTCTTTGTTAGACAATCAGTACCCAAGGGATCAGAGATTAGCTCAAGCGATTGAACTACACTCAGATCAAAGATATTAAATCAAAGGCTTTACCGCCTTTGTTGAGGTGACAATCTGACAACTAATCTGCCTACTGACCTATACAAACATCAGGAACCTATAGTTAATTAGTATAACCAAATCTGATTGACTAGTGGATCTGTGTGGAAGGGGTCAATAGCAGATCATCAGTTAATCAATCAACCAATCACTATTCAATCTTAAACACTCTACTATAGAGTACTAATTAGATTCATCTCTTGTTGATCCCTCTTTTTAATTTAGACTTTCGAGGCAGAAAAAGGGAAATGGAGTCCGTGACTGAGCTCAACATGTCGATGGTTGAGGCTTTCAACAGCAGTCCGGCACCATCGACCTTTCCGGCGGCTAAAAAGAGGGAGGAACAAGCCTTCGTCGTCCAGGTGAGGCCCGCTGAAGGCAAGTCCTTCAAAGGGATGAAACTGACGGCGATAGGGAAGGAGATTAAGAAGACCTGGGGTATTATCGATATCCCAGACATCAGAGTAACTGTCCCTGGACACGTCCGACTGGCTTTTAAAACACAGGAGGACATGGACAGGGCGGTGAACCAGGTATCCCTTCTCGGTGTAGAAGTGAGGGTATCCCAGCCGTCAACCTTGTCAACTGAAAAGGTGGTGGTACACGGGATTCCCTCCGAGTATGACGGAGAAGAGATCCTGGAAGACTTGAAAGACAGAGGATATGCGGTCACGGAGGTATACCGTTTCAGGATCGCTGAAGGTAAAGGCCAGGGAAGCGTCGCCCTGACCTTTAACAACAAAGCACCTGAGATGGTAAAAATAGTGTATCTATCCCGAAGGACCCACGCTTACATCAACAGGGTAAGGCAATGTTCTAATTGCCAAAAGCTTGGTCACACAGTCAAGTACTGCAAGGGAAAGACTGTGTGCCAAATGCGGCGGGAGTCACGCGGTGGCCGAGTGTGGGCCGGGCATTCAAACAAAATGCTCGAACTGCAAGGGTGGTCACGCAGCGAACTCCCCCGACTGCCCCAAGATACAGAGCACTAAGGCTGCCCTAAAAATACAGGGGAAGGAGAAAGTGAGTTTCAGTGAGGCTGCACTAATTCTCAAAAAGAAAGAGCGGGTGATAAAAGAAGTCAGGAAGACGGCTCCGGTTAATAAACCAAATACGGAGCCAATTCCATCGACATCGACGCCGGAAGAACCACCCAAGGCTCTCCGCTCAGAACCACTACCAAATACAAAGACCCCAAAGAAGAAGACCAACCCAAAGAAAAAGGAGGAACAAAAAACGAAAGCTGATGAAAATCACTTCATTCCGAAATTCAAAACGGAGAGTGGTTTCATGAGCTTCATGATTGAATTCCTGAAGGTGGCAGTATCAAATGAAGACCAAACGACAAAAATGGGAAGCCTCCTAGGGAAACTTAGAGCGTATATGGTCAACGCAGACGCTCTAATCAACTCAATCAACACAGTCAAGAAAAGAGCTAGAGATGACGATGAGGAAGCTGAAAAAAATGATCAAGAGGTAAATCTCGCTCTACGTAGGAGGATATCTCATGTTCGCCACTACAGCACTGGCGATATGCCCAGTTGCTTGCCGGTGTTAACACCAAAAGCGAACAGCAATGAGGTACCTTCTATGGAAAGCGAGACGCCAGTAGATCAATAGAACACAACCATTGAGAGGCATCAATCCTGACAGTCATCATGGCGGGCCAGGTAAAAGTTCTACAACTTAACGTTAACGGACTGGCCCCCAGATGTGCTGAGCTGAGAAAATACATCACCCACAACCCCAAAGATGTAATATGCCTCCAGGAGACCAAGCTACTACCAACCAAAAAAGACATCTACCTACCCGGATATACTTGTCAGAGAAGGGACAGACCGGGTAGCACGACACGTGGCGGCGGCCTTGCCATCTACGTCAGTGATAACTTAAATTATATTTCTGTTACGCTGGACGTAGCGGGCCCTCTAGAAGCAATGGGCATAGCCATCACATTGAGCAATAATACAAAATTGACAATAGTGAATGTCTATGCACCCCCTCAAGTCACGATAAAATCAGTAGACTTCCAGTCACTTCTCGACCAGCTTCCGCAGGGCGAATCTGTGTTCTGTGGAGATTTCAACGCAAAGCACGCTCTGTGGGGGTCACCGAGGAATGACTGTCGGGGGACTAGCCTGTGCTCAATAATAGAAGGGAACGACCTATGCGTACTGAACGACGAGAGCCCTACTTTTGTTGGAGGAAATGCCCCACCTTCACACCTGGATCTCACGCTCTGTACGCTTGGTATGGCAAACCGCTGCGACTGGCAAGTATACGAAGACGAAACACTTGGCAGTGACCACCTACTGATAGAATTCTGCATCCAATTTGAAACAACCAGGGAAGTCTATAACATGAAACCCAATTGGAAAATAAAAGAGGCTGATTGGGCTAACTTCCGTGTAAACTGCCTTGAGTGGAAAGAGGATGACATCATTGATGCCAACATCGACGAGTACGCTGCCAACATCACAAGTGCTATTATAGGTGCCGCAGACGACTCCATTCCCAAGACTTCTGGAGGGAAACCAAGGATTAGAAAACCTTGGTGGTCACTAGAATGTCAGAAGGCGGTTAACGAAAGAAAGAAGGCTCTACGCCTACGGAAACGCCACTACAATGAAGTCAACCACCAAAACTACCTGAAGTTGAAATACGCCGCAAGAGACACCATCCGGAAGGCACAAAGCGGACACTGGATGACTTTCTGTAATGCGTTGAATCGAAACACGCAAACAGGTGTCGTCTGGAAGAAGCTGAACGCCATGAACGGGAAGCGCAGATCATTCAACATACCAAACCTAAAGAATGGAGATGAGTACGCTACCAACGGCAATGAAAAGGCAGACCTACTTGCGAAAACGTTCGCTGACGCAAGCAGGGACGAAAACCAATCACCAGAGTTCCTGAAGAGAAAGGAAATCTTTTACTCACAGCACCCTTCATTAGAAATTGAACCTAATGAAGGGGCTAAACCAATCAATCTACCCTTCTCTGAGGAGGAGCTAAATAAGGCTCTTTCCCTCAAGAAGGATAGTGCGGCTGGTGAGGACAAAGTAAAGTACTCAATGCTCAAACATCTGCCTAGAAATGCCAAAAGGATACTACTAAACTTCTTCAACACATCCTGGCTGGCGGGAGAGGTACCTAAAGAATGGCGGAAAGCCAACGTCATCCCTCTCCCAAAACCAGGTAAAGAGAGAACAAAAGCAGAGTCCTATCGACCAGTAAGCTTGACATCCACACTGTGCAAAACCTTGGAAACAATGGTTAACATCCGACTACAGTTCTATCTGGAGAGCAACCGACTGATAGACGAAAATCAAAGCGGGTTCAGGAAAGGGCGTTCAACAATGGACCACTTGGTGAGACTACAGCAAGTCATGTCGCAGGCACTCCTCTCTGGGAACCTGTTATGTGCCGTGTTCGTAGATTTAACTAAGGCTTTCGATTTAGTCTGGCTAGACGGACTGCTCTTCAAGTTAGGACGTATTGGTATAACGGGCATAATGTTTCGGTGGATCAAAAGCTTTCTGAGCGATAGAAGGATACAGGTGAATGTTGGCAGATTCCTGAGTGCCGAGAAAACATTAGAAAATGGCACGCCTCAGGGGTCGGTTATCAGTCCCACTCTCTTCAATATCATGATCAACGACATACAGAAATCCTCCTACCTCGACGCCAAAACTGAGTTAGCTAAATTTGCTGATGATAGTACCATATGGAGGACAGGGAGGCATTTTTGTGAACTACAAAAGAATATGCAAAAGGCCTTAGACAAATTCATGGCATGGGCAAACGACTGGGGATTTAAAGTTTCGGAGAAGAAAACGATCGGCATGCTTGTAAGCAGGGATAGTGGGATAAACAGAATGACTCTGTGTATGAACGGGAAAACCATCGAATTCAAAGACCAAACCAAGTTCCTTGGCGTAATCTTTGACCGAAGGCTGACCTGGAAACCACACATCGACGAGACTGTAGATAGATGCACCAAAATCCTAAACTTAATGAGGAAAATAACGGGCAGCACATGGGGGGCCAACAGAGTTACACTAATGATGGTGTATCGTGCTCTAATACGATCTGTATTAGACTACGGCTCTCTGGCCTTCATGAACTGCGCGCCATTACTCTTAAGGAAGCTTGACACCATCCAACACAAAGCTCTGTGTGTTGCGACTGGCGTAGGGCAAGGGACTAGGAGAGAGGCACTACTGCAGGAAGCCGGGGAGTTGCCCCTATCCCTAAGAAGAAAAGAACTAGCGACAAGGTACTGGGCTAAGATCTCGCAACTGGGCGCAAGATCTCCAACTTTTGTCAGTCTACAAAAGACAAGATATGTGAGAGATCCAAGAAAGAAAAGCTTTGGCCAAGATATCAGGGAAACAATCAAGGAACTGCGACTGGGGGAGCTCGTGATAAATAAACACGACCCCCCAGCGATCGCCCCTTGGACGCTCCCTATACCGCCGGTCAATCTAGATCTGTTACAGAAAACCGACAAGAAAAACAACCCCACTGCCGCACGAGCTTTATCGCTAGAACACCTGGAAGACAACTGGCCGTCCAATGACTGGGACCATGTGTATACGGATGGCTCACGCAACCCTGAAAGGGGCACCAGCTCGTTTGGAATATACCTGCCAAACGGGGAACAGGGAATAAGCAGGAAACTGCCCAATAACTGTTCGGTGTACACTGCAGAGCTTGTGGCCATTCGTGACGCTATATCATGGATTTCCCACCAAAAGACTAGTAAGTTTGTCATTCCAAGCGACTCCCTGAGCAGTCTGATTTCAATCCAAACTGACAACTCGGACTCAAGACCAGAAGTCATTTTGGAAATCAGGCAGCTGTACCAGAGGGTCTTAGAGAAGGGAAGCAAAGTAGAGCTCGTGTGGATTCCATCACATGTCAACATTAGAGGAAACGAGGAGGCAGATCGACTCGCAAACGAAGGTCTCAAGGATACAGCACCACTCCGCACCATAGACTACAGCACCACGGAAATCTACAGTATGGTTAAAAGACAGGTCAATTCAATCTGGGAATTAAAACTTCTTGAACTTGACACATACAGATTCCGGCTGGATGACAAGATCAACACGAAGACAGCAATCAATCACCCTAGAAGAGATATATGCAGATTTATATCGAAACTAAGGGTGAGAGAGCGGCTGCGAGACCACAAACACCAAGTCATCGTCTGTGAGTGCGGGGAAGAATGTACCACCAACCATGTCCTGGTAGACTGTGAGGTATACAAGGAGGAGAGAAGGGAACTAGTAAGAACAATGGAGACCAACAACATACCATTCAACACTAAGAACCTACTCTTCCCTAGACCAGATCTGAAACTGCAAATCTTCGAACAAATCCACGCTCTAATGGAGACAGTAGGACTAAGTAGAATAGTGAAGTAAGAGGGGGTCATGATTAGACGGGCCCGGCATCTAAACACTAAACTACATAGGGGATTGATACCAAACTGGCAGAATAGTGGAGTAAGGGAGGGTCACGATCAGACGGACTCGACATCTAAACACTATTCCGCCAAAAAACAGACACCAAACCTACAGAATAGAATAGTGGAGTAAGGGGAGGTCACGATAAGACGGGCCTGGCACCTAAACACAAATCCTACGAAGATGACATGTACCAAACTAAGCAGGATAGTGGAGTAAGGGGGAGTTTCGGTCAGACGTACTCGGCACCTAAACACTATTCCGTAAATAAAAATGATACCAAACCCATAGAGTGGGATAGTGGAGTAAGGGGAGGCCACGATAAGACAGGCCTGGCACCTAAACACTAACCCCAAACGATGACACCAACCAACCCAGAAGCAAACGAGATCATCTACCAAATGATATATTTATTAAATAAAGGGAAGAACTTCCCACTAAACCCAATTCATGGCTTAAAGCTAAATGGAAAGATTGCAAAATCATATTCTAAAAAACAGGAATCAGCTTCGGCTCTCCTAAGTCTTGTCTGTGATATCACTTATGTGGAAGCAGACGTTAAACACCAAGTAGTAGTAGTAGTAGTCAGTTAGTTTCAAATGAAGACAAACAATCGGGGGGTAAATCGTCACCGCCAAACTGTTTAGCATGATGGTATACTGGCGATAAATATGTTTGTGTCAAAGCGTGCCCTGCTATATGACTTAAATGTAACTCAAGCACATGTAGCACCATGGGCCTTTCTGTCTGACGTGGAGAACGGACCTTTGACAAACCGATCGCCACATCCTATGTATGACCCATGCATCTTTTCTTACTACATATTTTCGTAGCCTTGTGATCGTCTAGAATTTATCTCTGATCGTCTTTGCTTCTCCTTCACGTTGTGTATTTCTTCTTAATGTTTTCTTAAGACGTTTGTCTTACCAGTAATAACCATGCAACTGTTCGTTTCTACGTTTTATATATTCAAGCTGGATACATACAAGCATGGTATATATTACAATACAAAAATCATTCTCAACCACTAGTCAGCCAAACTCACTAGGTGGGTTTTCTGCTGTCTAGGAACTCAGATGGTCATCTCTCTCAGGAATCTAAATGCCTTCTGATTTAATGACATAATATAGTTTCCTTTATAGCCGCAAGGGTATCACGCAGACACATGCGTGTTCATGACCATGAACCTGTGCAATCAACGAAATGATTGGTTAAATTAAGCCAAATGACGCAATAGGAATATCTCGAATCACATGTATTTTGTTGAAAGATAGAATCAGTTTGTTATGGTTCTGTAGCTCTTTTTATATAACAATATGTCCATCATTGACTAAGTTGATTTAAAGGACAATATTGGTGCCAGTCATAATCACATATGTGATAGAACTGATTAAACACTTTCCAAATATAATATTAACACAGAGACCATCGCTACCATAGAGGAGTAATAAAGGATTCATGAATCGGAAGTGACGAACGCCAAAGGAAAACACGAGTTGTCTCTCTATGTGAATGACTGAAGTGACGAGTGATGGCAGATAAACGGCCGAATTTCTGCTCACTAATAATTCCTTCGAAGACAAAAAGTTGTTATATGGGACCGCTAGAGGATATCTGACGCTTCAATAAAGTAATTAGGTGTCATAAGATAAGAGAACACGAGAAAAATAGAAATACTCCGTACAGCCCCTTGTTTTTATTCATTCTATAGGGGAGACCGGGGCTCATTGAACCATTTTGTTCTCCATACATGTTTGCCCTCATTTCATATCAAATGTTTTTATTAGAAGATCTCTTTATTTTATTGTATTGTTTAAAGACATATCATAGTTGCTATCGTGTATCAAATTGAATTATATTAATCTTTAACTTATTTTTTTTTCACCCCCCCCCCCTCCACCAAAAAAAAAACAAACAAACAAACAAAAAAAACAAACATATTTTAATCCACTTGACCGTAATGGTTCAGTGTATCCCTCTTACAAAATAGTCGGGGCAGGTTTAACCAAATAATTGGGAAAGTGGACACCGATAAAAATTCCATGTTAACATAGATCTGGATTTAGATCTTAACTCTACTCACTTATTTCGTAGTGATCTAATGAATCTGCAAACAATCAGCACTGTATAGTTGAAAAAAAATATCCAAAGATTTGACATCGGTGCCACGATCGAAACAAGTAGGATTCTGGATTCCCTAGGCTCCTACAAATCACCGTAGATGCACATAAGTTGGCAGTTTGGTGGGATCAATTCAACGTTTGCAGTGATTCAAACAAAAGTTGTTCCAATATTCAGACAGCCTGATTTGCTGACGAGCAACTCTAGTCCGGGAGACCGATTGCGCCCATGCATGACACAGCCAAGTTTCGAACAAGGTTAATTCCTTTTATACGATAGGCCTACAGAGTTGTATAAACTGATATTCTAAATCTTTTGCTTTTATTTTCAAAGATATTTTTTTAAAAATTCAAAATGGATCAAGCCCTTGTTTATATGGATTGTAGATTACACATACAAGAATTTCTTAGGATAAACAAATTATTAAATGATATATAGTCTATAATTCACTGGGGAACATTGAACCATGGTTCAAAGTACCCCGCTGACAGTGGTTCAATCTGCCCCATCACAGTTTCATGATCAAAATTTAAAAAAAATACCAATATGCCCTCTTATATGGATCAAACCCCGGTTTATCTGGATTGTATAGACATATATGAACTTATTTTAAGTACAAGAATTTCCTAGGCTAAGAAGTTAACATGTATGGTAAATTTTTCTCTTTTAAGCGCTTTTTTTTTTAAAAAATCACTGCCTAAGAAAATAATTGACAGCATGTGGCTTATTGATGGAGAAATGGGTCTAAGAAGTTATCTCACTTCTGTATAGTGTTGGGTTGTATAGTATTATTTATAAAGGATATATCCATGGTGGTTCAATGTGCCCCGGTCTCCCCTACCTTATAAAAACATGGTAATGCACGGACTTCTTTCTGTTTTTCTTTCGCGTTCTCTTATCTAGTGGCAGTCAATTCTTTTTATGAATTGTAAGATATTCTCTCACAGTGTCACTCAGCAACTTTAGGTCTTCGAGGGAATTATTCGCCCATGTATCTGTTATCACTAGTCACTTCAGTTAGTTATATAGAGGAATAACTCGTGTTTTCCTTTGGCGTTCGTCACTTCCGATTCATGAATCCTTTATTACTCCTCTATGGTAGCGATGATCTCTGCGTTAATATTATATTTGGAAAGTGTTTAATCAGTTCTATCACATATGTGATAATGACTGGCACCAATATTGTCCTTTAAGTACTTTAAGTACATATATGTGAATCTACTGACTTGCCAAAGATATTAATTAATGAAGTAATATGCCATCTTATTTCTCGAGCAAAAATTCTTCTAAAAGTATTACACACAGCAATTTACTAATTGTACGTCAAAAGTAGGTATTATTTACTTACTTGATGTCCAGCTCATTCTCGTTCAGGCCGAGACTAGAAATACGCCTATTCTATTTTGACGGAAATACGGTGTGCCCCAGCGTAGTGTTTATAAAATAAACGAAAATTAAACAATGGTGTTGTTACATGCTTACCAGTCCTGTGTATCAGGTATGATCCAGGAATATATTCAGTATTGTCGCTGATATTAAAAGTCGTTTGCGAATACTTAGTGTTTCTATTTAAATACTTCCGAATATACGAAGGCCCAAACAAAACATAAATATTAATCTGTTTTTACGAGATAGATAATTCTTTCAGACGAGATACTAACTCGTTCAAACGAGATGCCAACCCGTTCAAACGATAAACTATAATAACTCGTTCAAACGAGGTAATTAATTCGTGCACACAAGATGCTAATGTGTTAAAATTAACAGAAGCGTGGAAGGGACATAATATAAGAAATGCTGTGGAAATGACAACGAAAACAATCATGTCAGTCAAAACGAGAGACAAATTAATCAGTTTGAATTTAAGCTTCGGGATGCCCAATAGCCATTGTCAAAACGTTATCTTAGAGGCGCAGACCCATGATAAGAGGAATGCATATAAAAAGAATTTTGGACAGTGCCTTGGGCGAACTCATAAGCTATATCAATGAATCAAGCAAACAACATGGATATAAAAAGGTTTGAAGTCGGGTGAAGCGTAAAACAAGACCATTTGGTTTGTTGTTTCTCATACGAAAATCTGTAAGGGTGCTAAGACGCAGCAATTTCATCTAGAGCTTTTTGATACATGGACTTGCTACAGTGTACCAAAATGGCTCAATTGGTATGCCATTTTTATACGCCCACATTTTCATGTAGACGTATTACGCTGTCGCCCCTGTCCTTCCGTCCACAGGTCGCAATTCTCTTCAGATTTTGACGAAACTGGAAAAATAGGTTTATCCCCATAAGATCTCGGCCGATTTCGATATTGGCATGTAACTTCATGGATTATGGCCCCTGGTTGTACGAAAAATCACGTTTTTAGCTTGTGGACCCTATAGAGATCACAATTTTGAATCGATTTTGATGAAACTTCACATGCATGTGTATAACCCAAAGATCTTGGTTCCTTGCGCCCATCGGGTCGTAACTTCCTGAATTATGACCCCTGATTGTCCGACAAAAATGCCTTTTTTAGCTTGTGGCCCCTATGGAGGTCACAATTATTGTCCGATTTTAAAAAAACGTTTGATTATATCACCGTAACTCCGTAATGAAGGTTGATTTCAAATTTCGTGAAAATCGGACCAAAATTGCATGGCAAAATGACCGCCGCTTGTACGCGAATAGTAGAGATCACAATTTTAACTTGACTTTGATTAAACTTGAAATGCATGTTTATAACCCAAAGATCTGTGTTCCTTCCGATATTTGCACATAGTGAATCCTAACTTCCCGTGTTATGGCCCCTGATTGTACTAAAACTCGCCCTTTTAGCTTGTGGTTCCTCTGGAGGTCACAATTATTATCGGATTTAAAAAAAACCAAAAACGTTTGCTTATAGCAAACCAAAATTGCATGGCAAAATGACCGCCGCTTGTACGCGAATAGTAGAGATCACAATTTTAACTTGACTTTGATTAAACTTGAAATGCATGTTTATAACCCAAAGATCTGTGTTCCTTCCGATATTTGCACATAGTGAATCCTAACTTCCCGTGTTATGGCCCTTGATTGTACTAAAACTCGCCTTTTTAGCTTGTGGTTCCTCTGGAGGTCACAATTATTATCGGATTTAAAAAAAAACAAAAACGTTTGCTTATAGCACCGTTACACTGTAATAAAGGTTGAGTTCGATTTTCCTGAAATTCATACCAAAACTGGAGAACAAAATGGCCGCAGCTTGTAAACGTATAGTGTAAAAATATGGTATATCAAGGTTTTGAACCCTGTAGAAGTCACAATTTTAATCACATTTTGATGAAACCTGAAATGCATGTTTATAACGCAAAGATCTTGGATCGTTTCGATATTTGTGCATATTGCATTGTAACTATATGGCCCTTGATTGTAGGAAAAACACTTTATTTTTAGCTTATATTTTATCTGTATCTTACCCACTGCGTGTGAAACTTTTGGGAATGCAGACTGAAAAGGCAGTGATCTATAGTATTAACAATGAAATGAAATGGGGTTTAACGTCCTACTCTTTTGCACCTGACCTGGGCTAATGGAAGACGGGCATATGCCATACAGTGTGCTATGAGGGAAATTTTGCCCGTTCAGCGGCGCTACGGCCTACTCTTATATCGAATTCCAACTGCCAATGAATCTTTTACGTGCACACCAATGTGTACACGGGACCTCGGTTTTTCGTCCCATCCGAACGACTAGACAGCTGTCCTGGTCAGGCCCTCCTTCTGCATCACTGACAAGGGGAAACCACTTTGAAAAATCAAGATGAACTTTCTCGACCAATGCAGGGATCGAACACCCGACCTCCAGGCTAGCGAATCAGCGCCTTACCTACTTAGCCACCGTGCCCCCCCCCCCATAGTATTAAGATCAAGAATAAAATGGGTAGCAATCGAACCGTTTAGCAGTAAATAATCTCCATTTTTATTCACAAATAACGATTTTCAACAATACTGACGAGAAGAGTGCATTATTTAGACACTGAAAGTGTAAAAGAACATTTGAAAATAAATATATGCGTATTCAAGAACATTTGAAAATAAATATATGCGTGTCCCAGGTCCATTAAGAACAAGCCATAAGAAAAATAAACAAATAAATATAAACGCGTTATACAATTTCATCAAATAACTAACGTTTAAAAACAGTTCCATTATCAAAACTACAAATAGTTATTACTAATAAGTATTTCAAAATTAAAAATATCACTGTAGTGTACTCTCCCCAAAAATGAAAATTTGACACTCGCAAATGGGTTTTCCTGGCGGGTAACCTCACAGTAGGAACATAGCGTTAAGACGGTTGTACAGTTAACATCTATTTTTACTTAACACGCACAAGTCTCCACGAATAAATTGTATTGTCAGACCTATTGTGTCCCTTAACGCCGTCACATAATTTGAGTAACTGCCTTGTTGAATAAGTAGCCCAGTAATAATACATAATATAAAGAAGACTGTGTGTGAAATTGTATACGTATCAACGATAAATATATGCTAGGTTTTATTCATTATTTATACACTGGATTATGGCGTGGGGTTTGTGAAGTGTGTTTCACGTTTAACTTAACTGAAACAAACGCATTTTCCTACTATTCCAGCCCGTGACTTACCTGAATTCTAAATCCCAAACAACCAATCAGTCTTCGCGGGGTATGGGGGGCATGCGCCCCCGAGAGAATTTAAACGCCGCAAATGCGTTTTTCTGCTCTTCTTGCCCGTGAATTAAACAACTTCAAAGTTTACCACCAGTTTGCATCCGCAATTACACTCTATGCTGACATGAATTCCAACCATCTAATCATCAAACTTTTTGAACATCGAAGTTTGAAAAGACGCATTTACTGTAAATGTCGAAAAAGCTGTTCTTAGTAAATACAATTCATCTCACTGGATTAATTTTCAACATTTTATTAATTCGGCAATAATTATAACATCATGAACTAGTAGAAATGAAATGAAATGGGGTTTAACGTCCCACTGTTCTGAAAACTAATAAATGTATTTTATATTATAGTCACTGTGCATACAAAGGAATTAATTTAAAGATACATTATGGAAGATTAGATAACGAGTTGTCAGTTCTCGCTATAATAGTTCAAATCTACATAAGGTAAAGGCAATTTGCTGAATATTTCAGTCATATTGATCAACTTTGAACCGAGAACTAAGCGGATAAAGGTTCCGCTTAGACTCGTTCATCATTACTCAAGTCGGCAAGACAAAAGTAATAGTCTCGATTATCCATTTAATTGTTAATCACGAAAGAAAGATTTGCAGCAAATCGGACTATAATCCAACAAATATCGCTGGCTAGCCTTGACATCAAAAGCTGATTATGGTCTGGATAAGTTAATAAATGTCTAATAGTGTTTATAACATTCCAGCCCTAAATAAGCAGAGTTTGCTCTTGCATAATGTATGTTTAATTAATTCTGATAACAAGATGGGGTTTAAGTACTGATTTAAAATAAGAAAGAGTTTGGGATGACTTAATGGTTTTAGAAAGATTGTTGCATAGTTTAGGCGCATTCACTGAAAACGATCTGTATCCAACAGATTTTAATTTCCACTTTGACAACTGATGGAGGTATGTTCAACCGGGGGTTACGCGAGGTGTTTACATAGGGCCAGAGAAGTATTTTTGAGCTAAGCCATTCACCTACTGATGCGTCAAAGACAGACTTTTGGTGATGATTCTTCCATTTATTGGCAGCCAGTGGGATGATTTTAGAACGGGGGTAATATCCTATTCCTGAAACAATAGCCCGAGAAATCCCTTGCCATTGCTAGATTGGCTTCTGATACAAGAACTTGTGAGGGAGTGTGTCTATTCTTCTCGTTCAATCAAATCTATCACTCGAGTACAGCAACATGACAGCCCTTCGTTTGGTCTTTCGTAAAACTTTAGTCAGTGATTTAAGGTATTAAAAACGGTGACAGTCTCTTCGTCCCATACAGTATTGTTTACATTATGTCAATGTTTATAGCCTCGGTTTGTCACGCAATTAGTTTTAATGCAATATTCTGCTATGCACTGGTATATTGGGCATAATACAATCGTGAGCTATGAAGTAACGTTATGTAAATATATTTTGTCAAATTTGACGCGTTGTTTTAAAGGTAGAGCCCTTGTAACGCAGTTAGCGATTGGTAGTTAATGGGAGTATTGACCAATCATAATTTAGAACAAGAATTTTCACTCTTTCCAGCAGTTAGTAGTGGGATTAGCTCTAATCACAGGGAACACTGCGGGGAGTATGGGGTAATGTGAGAGTATTTGGATGATCTGGTAACAAACTATTGGCACTATAGGTTTTTACTAACAAGATGTTACAGTAGTCAATCCTTGAGAATACCAAAGACCATACAAGTGTAGCAGCTGCTTTCTGGCTAATCAAGTGTCTTCTATAGCGAATGTTCCTGGACTGAAGATATCATTTTCGACAAATTCCACTAATAGTCCAGGAGCTAATGACAAAATAATATGGTCATTAGTTAAACAAAAGGTTTGACCCCAAAAATTTGTAGCAGGTGTCCGTACGAGTAGAAATCAATTGGTCAGATCGTGCACTGCTGGGGCGTTTAGCCACAGCATCACCTTAAAGTAGCGCCCAGGGGGCCTAAAATTTGGTCATAAGTTACATGGCTGAAACTTTCTAGGGACAATGGTATCCTTAGTCGGAGTAAATATTTCACAAATCTAACCAAAATTTCCGGGGCTTTCCCCAAGTCAGACCACGCCCAATAATGTGACTACCAATGCTTAAATTGGACTCTAAGAGGATACCCAAGTTCTTCACAGTGTTTGATGGTACAAGTATTGCATCTCGTACAACCAAATAATTTCATCTTGGATTTGTCAGATATGTATTTGGACCAACAAAATACACTCTGGTTTACTTAATTCAATTACATTTAATTTCAACATATTCCTTGTCATCTTATCTTTAATGTCAAGAGTACACAACTTGATGTCGGAACAATTATGGGAGAACAGTTTTTTGAAAGGGGCAATAAGCTGTGTTATCACCTGCATAACAATGTCGTCTTAGAAACCATGATTATCGATTAGTAGTCCTAAATTCTTAGTATACATTACAGAAAGGAAAAGACCAAGGACTGATCCCCGTGGACGCCCGAATGATCTGCACCGGTCCTTCACATGGTTACTGGAAGGCGGTTGCATTGGGTATTATCAGGCCTAATATTTCAGGCAATACATGATTTTATTGTACAAATGATGCCAGTAATAAAGTTATTTTCATCAAATTTGATATGAAAGAAGTCCGTGCCAGTCATTTTGTCAAAACCAAATATTACTATTTGTAGTTAAAAACTTCAATTTTTAACAGAATTGTCCTCAGCCCCACAGAGGGTGAGATATAGCATCCTGAAATATATATCTTTGGGCATATAACAAAATAAATTCCTCATAGATTCATGTGGTTTCCGAACAATTTAATTGTCATATATTTCGAAGTAGTAGAACAGATCATTTACAATAAATAATTAAAAACAACAAAATATTAGTAGACATTTTATGGGAAATATTTCAATTTAAGATGGCGTAACTAGAAGGTTTGTAACCTCATATTTCATGTGGGATATACCCAATGACCAAATCTGCAAAGTTCGGTCAAAATCGCACGACACCGCGTGTGCCGTTATTTTATTTTTATATGGTTCTCTCGTATGTGATCATTAAAGGGACAATAACACTCTTGCTGTAACTGAAAAATATGTCCCAATCTTCATTCTGGTCAACAAATCGTATTATTTTAGAATATTCAAATTAATTGATGATACAAATTTCATCTTAACACACCTAATTTAAAAAATTGGAAAAATTCAACCAATTGATTTGAAAAGTCTAACGTAAACCTTTTCAAATGTGACTTGGATTTTAAAATATTTTCGAACCCTCTTGACAAATAAAATAGGTTGTAATGGATAATTTACACAACAGGTAGGACATTTAAACATCTAGTACTTCGAATAAGGGTATTATTTATTTTCTGGAGCTTCCAAGCCAGCAAGAATGTTATTGTCCCTTTAAACTAAATAAATTTAAAACTGAAATTTAATTAAACACTGGGGTAGAAACTGTTTATAAGTATAAGCATTGATAAAAGCGAAATCCTATACGCAAAACGCTTTAAGTAGGTTAACTATTGTTATGATATACTTTATTTTTATAATCTGTATGCACATGGATTGTCAAACTAAATGTGGGCGAATTATTTCTATATCTTGCGCGATCGAATGTAGTTCCTAATCTATTTTGTAATATCCCTCTCTCTCTCCTTCTCTCTCGCTCATGAATAATCATTTTGATCGAAAATCCTAGAAGGGGGTTTGAATTGACATTTTCTACTAGGTTTTGATGACTAGGCGGAAGGATAAACAGAATAGTGCGGCTAGGTTTTGATGACTAGGCGGAAGGATAAACAGAATAGTGCGGCTAGGGTTATGATTGACAATTTAATCAACTCAGTAGATGTCATCTAAGGCAGTACGCTCATAGCTTAGGAGACTACAGGTTAGTTGATTTTTTTTTTAATTGAAGATAAACATTAAGGTTAGAAGCTCTGATTTTTCTGTAAAAAGATGAGACTTAGATATATATTAGGTGACTAATAGCCACCCCATAAACTAGTTTAGTGGTTAATCTGAAAATGATACCATATGCAAGAATATTTAGTCGATGAATTATATGACCTAGGTGGCCATAATTGAGTGTATTGTTGTGAGTGGTACCTTTGTAAATATCTATGAATATTATTACATATATAGGGCAATTTAACCGATATATTGTAAATGGTGGTTATTGGGCCTCATTGTCAAGATTATATAGACCTCTCAACAAACGGAAGTCGATTATCAGGTCATTTACGAAAAAATAGACCTGAATTCATAAAAGGGTTACGTGTCCGTATAAGCAGTTTTGACGTTCACGCCCAAACGACTCAATATTTTGAGCTGAAAGTTTGAAACAAGGTAAATACACCAGTCTTCGATAGGAGACTACAGGTTAGTTGATTTTTTTTAATTGAAGATAAACATTAAGGTTAGAAGCACTGATTTTTCTGTAAAAAGATGAGACTTAGATATATATTAGGTGACTAATAGCCACCCCATAAACTAGTTTAGTGGTTAATCTGAAAATGATACCATATGCAAGAATATTTAGTCGATGAATTATATGACCTAGGTGGCCATAATTGAGTGTATTGTTGTGAGTGGTACCTTTGTAAATATCTATGAATATTATTACATATATAGGGCTATCCCCCGAATTGGGGGATAGCCGTTATTTATAACAATATTTCGTCGCCTCGTTTGTTCTTGTTTCGTGTTATATATCAGATTAATGTAAACTTTTGGAAATAAAAATAATAGGCGTATCCTTTTAATTGACTAACCTCACATAGCCTTCAATAATTCTTCAGCACCGATCGCATACCATTAACCCGTTAAGTACGTTTGACGTTATATAACATCCTGGACAACTGTTGCCCACTATGTGTAGGACGTAATATTATTTTAACGTTTTAGAGGTAATTTCCACTGATCTATATATATAACGTGATGGCTCATGACGCAATCTACAGATGACTTGGAACGAAGCCACAGTCCGACATCTTGCTATACTCATAAGCACTCGTAGTCCTTTTATTTCCACTATAAGTACGCGCTTTGTTTACAAGCAAATTCGACGAAAACATTAACAACAGAATATTATATTTTAATTAAAAAATTGTTGGTGCTATATATAAAATAAATTCACAAGGATACAACATTGATTTTCTTTTAAGTGCACATTCTTATTATAATATGTCGGCTGACGCCATAAAATGTTTTGAAGCGCACCATACATTTGCCGTAAATCAGATTATAACATAACGTTGAATTTGCCCATTATTTCTATATACAATTAAAAATAATAAATACTAAATGATAGAGTAAGGCATGGGCTTGTATCAGAAATTGTTTGGAAAAATAAAATCATCTGACGAAAAGAAAAGTGTAAGATGCCATCCCCTTTTTTTAAAAAAATTATAGTTTTTATTTTTGATTTTAAAAATGTTTGGAAATCAGCCAGTTTCGGTCGGTCGGGGGGTGGGGTTGGAGGGGTGTATTTTTTCTTCGTAGTCTACTGTAATTATGGAAACTGTATATTGTTTATTGTTTAATAAAAGCATTTCACTGCACGGGCCTATATCCTATTTTCCTCTTTAAATAAAACTACTATTATTATAGGCCTATATCATAGTCCTTTTTAAAAAAACACTACTTACATTATAGGCCCAGATCCCTTTTTCTCCTGGGGGGGGGGGGGTGGCCTAGTGGTCTAGAGTGCCGCGCTTTGAACTCTAGCTGGCCGGTCACCTCTGGCTTGCGGCTGTGGTTTCGAGCCTCGGTGTGAGCGTATGTGACATGGAGATAGGGGCGCCTTCTCAACCTCGTGGGTTTCCTCCGGGCACTCCGGTTTCCTCCTACTGCTAAAGACCCCTACGCGCATTATTGAAATAAAATTAAACCATATGGTAGTTCCGAAATGACCTAGTTTGTGTTGAATGGACGTTAAACCCCATTTCTCTCTCTCTCTCCCCCTTTTCTCCTTTACTATTTACAATTCTGTATTTTCAGTGTTAATTTCAAAGAAAATAGCACAAATTGTTTTTTGGGTTTTTTTTAAAAAAAATTAAAGTATTACATTACGTAACTATATTTTACAAGCATGTATCCCATATTCTTCTATACAATTTAAAATTCTGTATTTCAATGTTTATTAAATAAAAAACCGGTGTTTATTGGAAATAAATTTTAAGGCACATTTCACTCTTTGGTACGGTTTATAATATGTAATTTGATGTGTTTTCAGTGTTACTGAACTTAAAATTAATCTAAATATATAGAGTTTCCAAAATCCTAAATGATGGAAATTCAAAATGGCGGCGTGAAATTACCTAACCTGGCTGATTTTTCGGATAATCATCATTTTTAAGTTTGATATGGCTAGTGATATGCGATTTAAAGAGTTTTCTGTGTCACTGAACTTAAATACATCCCCAAAAGAAGAGTTTCCAAAATCCAAGATGGTTGAAAATCCGATATGGCGACTAGAACTTCTCTTAAATGAACGATTTTTCAGATAATCGTCATTTTTAGGATTTTGTGTGGCTTGTAATAATGTCCTTTATTAGGTTTTCAAAGTCAATGAACTTGGAAATAACCTCAGAAATGAATTTAGAAAATGAATATTACATCATAAAGTCCCATCTTAAACTGGATATTAGGCCAAACACAAGTTCAAGGTCACTTCTTAGTTGGCAATTACATGGACTTTAACACATTAAAGGTCAATTTACCTGACTTTATCACAGGTGTCACAGTAAGGTCGGGGAAAATTCATATTTATTTTCCATTTTTGGAGGTTTGATATGACTTGACCTCTGTTCTGGTTCACCGTGGACGATTTATTTGGGATAGCCGGAGTCTTAAAGATGTACAAATATTTGGGAGGTGGAGATTTCATATCCCGGGAGATGTTTTTGGTATAAGGTCGGACTTTAAGACCGTGGATCGTCTTCTCCAAAATAAATTTCAAAAGTAGCCTGGATAGATGCGCCGTAAACTAGTTTGGGCCTTAATTGGGGCTAGCATCTTTTTTTTCAAACTGGTTGCTCTTTGGGTGGTCAATATTTTATAAAGGGTATTTGTAATAAGTATCTACGTGGCTATATAAGTGGGCTCGACGTTGGCTCGCTACCCTGGGGGTCTGGTGTTCGATCCCTGCATTGGTCTAGATTTTCCGGCGTGCTTTCCTCTTGTCAATGATGCAGAATGGGAGGACCTGACAACCAGGATGGGACAAATAAACGAGCTCTCGTGTACAAAAAAATCCCTTAGATGGAGTTCGATATAAGAGTAGGCCGTAGTGCCACTGCCCGGTCAAAATTTCCCTCATGGCACTGTATGGCGTATGCCCGTCTTCCATTAGCCAAGGTTAGGTGCAGAAAAGTAGGACGTTAAACCCCAGTTAAGATACAGATACAGTATAGTAGCTAAACAAATAAAGGACACAAAGCCAAGTTCAAGATCATTCAGGTCAAAGCCAGTTTCACTTATTTGACCTTGGCCCAGGACATTAAAGGGCTAATCCCGATAATTTTTCGGAGAATAAATCTGCTTAATTTTGTGTTAAAATCGCTTAATATCCTTTACCTAAGGACAGAGAAACTAAGTCAGTATTTGTAATACGTTTTGTTCAGCCAATCGTCATCTGGAAAGGAAACAAGTGTCTCAAGCAGTATTGTGCGGTGTCTACGTAAGCCAGGCTTTTTTTTTATAAAAAATAATGTGTAGGTGAAATTTACCTTTCGATATCAAGTACAGTACATGGGTCATTCATTATAAAGACCTCTCAACAAACGGAAGTCGATTATCAGGTCATCAACGAAAAAATAGACCTGAATTCATAACGAAAAAATAGACCTGAATTCATAAAAGGGTTACGTGTCCGTATAAGCAGTTTTGACGTTCACGCCCAAACGACTCAATATTTTGAGCTGAAAGTTTGAAACAAGGTAAATACACCAGTCTTCGATATTTTGACGTGTAAATTTCATACGCACTCGGACCTTTATTTTTGAGACCCGTTTAAAACGGGATAGTCCCTTTAAGACAGCTCAGGTGGGTTGAAAGTCATTTAATGTTCTTTTGAACCACGACCTTAAATTTAGTAAAACACCCACCCTTTAAGGTCTCAAATACATGATCTATTTGGAGAGGGGTGGTAAAAAGCAAATATTATTCAATTTCATCTCTAAAGTATTTACGTTTTTTTATTCTTTTACCCAACTTTGTTCAAGAAAAAAAATGTTCAAGATCATGGAGTTCATACCCACAAATGGCTCTTTGTGGGTATAGGGTATGAAGATTAATATCACCTGAATATTAAAACAAAACGCTATAGGCCAAGAAATGTGATGGTTCGGTCATCTTCACGGCTAAAAAAATACCGAAGTGTACTATTGTGTCAGTGTATATATTTACTCCAAGTCCTACTTGGAACCACAAGGCGCGTCCGCAATGTATTAACTATTTTTATTTTTTTTTGTAAACAATATTTTATTTCAGAAATACATGAAATGGGATCAGGGAACAGGCAAAGCCTATATCACCCCTCTCCTCATACAAGGAATATAATACATATAGTAATATATACAGATCGTCTATGTACACATTATACAATAGTGGTAAAAATCATGTGAAGTTAAATAATTAATATACATACTATTTACAACAAATAAAAAGGATGAAGTGCTGTTATATAACATGAATAATAGGTTTCTATTAATAGAATCAAATATTGAAGCGTCTGGAAACATCGAAGTATTCATGTACTATTTTAAAGATATTATTAGATGTAGCCTCATTTTCTATGCCAAAAAGGAGTGATTTTATTGATTGCTGGTGTGATGGTAAAAGATGTATTGTAATTTTTCGTGCATCTGAGTATAGTGGGCACCAGCGGAGAAAATGTTCAGAATCTTCATATCGATGACCGCAGCTGCAGGATGGATCCTCGGAGATATGTCGTAAAAATTTATGTCCGTTTAGGTCGCTACAAGAAAGCCGCAGTCTGCTGTGAATTATCTGGTTCTTTCTTTTGCCCTGTAGAAATGAATTTGGAATTATTGGATCATTTAGTTTTATATTTTGTTTGAAAATAGTGAGAGATGGGGAAATTTTTATATTGGTATCAAGTTTATTCCATTCTTTTGTTGATGAGGGTCCAAAAGAGTTAGAAAAGATTTTTGTTTTACATTGGTATTCTGAAAGGTTGTCATTGTTTCGAAGTTGATAATTATTTGGTCGGTATAATATTAAGTTCTTAAGGTAAGCGGGTGTCAAGTCATTAATGATTTTATAAATAAGTGTCAGTTTGTGTCGTTTGCGTCTTTCTTGTAGCGTAATAAAACCGGTTTCGTTATATAAGAGTTTATGACTGGTACCCCTTACAGCCCCACATATTGTTCTTAGTGCATCTAATTGTAAGTTTTCTAGTTTTTTAGTATGGTCATTTGTGCACCCATCCCAGATGACATCACAGTAATCGAAATGGGGTAAAATAAAGGAAGTGTACAGAGTGTGCAGGGATTTTCGGGTAAGCCTATATTTAAGTGACCTTAAGGAGTTAATTAGTTTGCTTGTTTTAGTGATAATTGAATCTACGTGTGCGTGCCATTTGCAGTTTGACTGAAGAATTAAACCGAGGTGTTTATGTTCATTGACTTCTTTTATAGGAATGTGATTAAAACTTAAGACTGGAAGTGGAGGATTTTTCTTGTTAGTAGTGCCAGTGTTTCAGTTTTAAGGGGGTTGAAGGATACCAGCCATGTTTTAGCCCACGTGTTTAATTTTTGTAGGTCAGTATTGATTGTATCGGCATTTGCAGCTGGGTCATCGATTGTGAGATATAGGGTGGTGTCATCTGCAAATAGGCGAATGTTGAAGTTTATATTTTCTATTATATCGTTAATGTAGATGAGAAACAGTAGGGGACCGAGAACAGAGCCCCGCGGAACACCAGATGGGACTGTTCTGGGGGCGGAGGAGACGTCATTCACTACAACTCTTTGTTTACGGTTAGTTAAATAATTTTCGAACCAGTGAAGTACGTCCCCTCTGACCCCAGCCGCCTCAAGTTTATGACAGAGTCCAGCGTGCCAGACTCTGTCAAAAGCTTTGCTTATGTCGCAGAACACTGCTCTCGTATATTTGCCTTGATCGATGGCTTGACAAAACGTGTGTGTTAGATCAGTAAGTTGGTAAACAGTAGATTCGCCGTGCAGAAAGCCGCTCTGGAGGTTAGTAATAATAGAATTGTCATGGAAGAAGTTAAAGACATGTTTGTATATGCATTTTTCGAAAGTTTTGGCAAGAATACTTAAAAGAGATACGGGTCTATAGTTTCCACAGTTTGTCGGATCGCCTTTTTTGAGGATAGCTGTAATGTTTGCAAATTTCCAAATATCAGGTACGATTTTACTTTTGAGGGATAGGTTAAATATATTACATAAAGGTTTAGATATTTCTTCAGATACTGATTTTAATAGTTTTCCGCTTATTTCGTCCGGGCCATTGGATTTTGATGGATCAATTATTAGAAGCATGTCCTTAACTTCCTGGGGAATTAGTTCAATAGTACAAAGTGAGTTTTCGTTGCGGTTTAATGTGGGGAGAAATGCATTTGTGCTGTCAAGTGATGATTGAGTTATAAAGTGGTCGTTTAAACAGTCAGCTTTATCAGCTGGGGAAAAGAATGTTTTGTCGTCTTGTGTAAGGGGAGGTAATTCGTTACATGTCTGTCTTGTCGTTTTCATAAATGAATTGACAAGTTTCCACCAGTTTATATTACCAAAGTTTTCCTTATCGTTAATCTTATCATCAAGTTTGGTAAAATATTCGCGTTTGCATTTTCTTATAAAATCAATATAATCATTTCTAATAGTTCTGAAATTCTGCCAGGCTGTGTCTGAGTTTTCCTTTACTGCTTTTTTGTGGAGTTTATTTTTCTTTTTACTCATTTTTCTTATACTGTTATTCATCCATGGTTGGTCCCTAGGTCTAATGGTTACTAATTTATTTGGAATGTGTTTTTTGGCAAGACTTGTCAATTCATTTGTGAAATTATTACACGATATATTTATACAGTTAGTGTTAATAAAATCGTCCCAGTTGGTGGATAATACGTCCTGTCTTAGTCCTTCGTAATTGGTATTTTTGAAGTCCCAGATAGTTCTTTTATAGCATCTTACTTTCGGTTTTTGGAAACTTAATCGAAGGTACACAGGGCAGTGGTCGCTACAGAAATTATCGAGACATCCTGAATCTGTCGTGAAACCTGAACAGTTGGTTATTATTAAGCCAACAAGAGAGTTATATCCTTTACTATCATATCTTGTAGGCTTGTTTATAAGTTGTTTCAAATCAAAAAGATTAATGGCGTTATGTATAAAAGTATTTTGTTTAACATTCATATTGATATTAAAATCACCTAGTATAAAACATTTATTGATATCGTCATATATTGACCTAGTAATTGATTCAGCAATCTTATTATTAACATCAGTGGTAGAGTTAGGGGGTCTGTAAAATGTTCCTATAAGAAATTTAGTATTATTTGAATTGATTTCTAGCCATATGCACTCTGTACTGTCGATTTCTAGATCTAATCTTCGTTTAAAACTTAAATTTGTTCGGATATATACCAAAACTCCACCCCCTGTCTGTCTGTCCTGTCTTTTCTGATGGAGTCGTGAAATAACGGAATGGTTAGCATATTAGAATTTATCGTTTTGTCAAGCCATGTCTCACTTAACGATATTATATCAAAATTATTTGAAAGTTCTGCTGTAATTATGTCAACTTTATTTCGGAGGCTTCTTACATTCAGATGCACGAGAGATAATGTATCAGATGGACCGGGATTTACTTCGATGTCACCAGAAAGGAGTAATGCCAATTGAGAAATATTCGGTTGGTTAATAGTTTGTTTTTTATTTTTTTTACAACTGTATTTTAAGTTCGGTGTTTATGTCAAGTATAATGGATAATGTGATACAGAATAATCAGAATATATTATATAGCACATCAAAAGATAATAAAAATATTTACATGTAAAGTGCAGTGCAACATCAAGACGGTCTATAAAACATAAAAATTGAAAATAATATGTACATTTTTTGTAAACTTGAAACAATATGACTGTGGGCATGGATTGGCAAACGTCAAGATATCGGAGCAGATTTTGTTTTAAATTTACATTATGGTAGTTTAAATGTATATGGACAAAATGTAGAAAGTAAAATAATCTGATTAAAACGGGAGCTGTTTCGTGTAGCAGATGTGAATAAACAAATGTACGAAAGATTTGGGAGACTGGATAACAGGGGACATCTTGTTACAATAGGAAGCTCTATGTCAATCGAGACTATCACGTGCAGCCGCGTGTAAACAAATCACAGATGGCGTTGTGCCACGCCGTTAGAATAGGTGAGTAAATTGCAGTTGTTTGTACTAGAGGATTCCTATAGTTACATATAATTATTATGGGATTATTACCAGAGCCATAGGAACAGATATGGATACATGTTATATTAATAGCGCTGCTACAGGTCTCATTCAACTTAGGCCTATATATTTCTCATTTTCCATTACTAATTATACTTTAATAGTATTATGTAGGGGTATTGTTTAGCAAGGTCCAGGGAACACTTACTCCTTTTTCAAGTGCACAATAGATTCTGACATTTCATTATTGATATTTTTATATTTTTATACATCCATATTTCTTGTAGGTGGTGTTTATATTTTGCAGATATTATTTAATTTAGATGTTCGCAAGGCTTGCTAATGACTAAGATTAAGGTCCCAGATTTTTACTACTTGCATTGGTAAGTGCTGATTTTGTCATAATAATAAAATTACCCACCTGTAGTGATTCCATGTGTCTTCTCCAGTTTAGAAATTAATATGTTTAATGATTTACACCGTAATTAGTAAAATGTTAGGAGTTGTCTACAGTTAGTAGGGTACATGACATGTTAATTTACACCGTTAAGAACAACAAAAAACAACATTGACTCCTATAAGACTTAAGTCATACACAATTGAATGTAATACACACCATACCTGTTTTGTATAATCACATACTTAATGGAGTGAAGGTTATCATGTTATATACTTTAGTTTATGAGATATTCTATCATTCAGCTACATATATATTAGTCACATTGCTATATAAGTTGTTCGGGGACATACTTCTATTTATATATTACTTTATTGATATAATACATGCATAATCATACCTCATAGTATTGATTAAGATGCATATATATTGATACATGTACATCACTGTGTAAGTTAATCAAGGACATATATATTTTTTATATTGCTATATTGATAAGGTATATATATAAATATTGATATGCTTCTATAGTAATAACAGATAATGGTAATACATATTGAGATATTATTGGAAGGTACATACGTGCAGGGGGTATGAAAATGTGTGTAAATATGCAGTTCAGACATGAAGTCGAAGCAGGGTCTCAAGCGGGCGACATGGTGTGTCACAGTAGGCTGGGGGTCCTGCTTTTAGAGTAGGGGTGCTCTACAGAAGGAATTTAAAATAAATTCTTGGAAAATATAGTTTTAAACTGACTAGAGCATTGACACAGTAGATTGCGAGTCTTGATACAAGTGTGAGGGACCTCTGCCGAGGGAAATGATAAAGGCAGTTTTAGACTTGCTTAACAATTAGAAACACAGTCAATACATTTGATGTTAGACATTCATTTCCAGTAATTATTTGTTCTATTTATAGGTGTTCAGTGATTGTAGAGACATGGCTCTGATAGAGTGGCAGTTAAAAACTAGATATTGTATAATTAAATATTTGAACATTACCAGTTATCCCACACTGACAGGTTAAATTTTTTTAACAATTTGAGGACTATGCTTATTCAAGATGTTATATGGTTAATTTCCTCTATTTTATTGGTGGAAATGATAAACATGTCCCATAATTTCACTATAGTGTAAAAACATACAGTCAGTGCAAATTTCAACTAAGATGAGTGATATATTCATCAAGTCTGATCAGGGCATAGTAAGTGTGCTTCTCTGACGGCAGAAGCCGATTATATACAGGTCTCGGGGAAGGTAGTCTCGCTCAACCAAGCGTCTACCGGAACTATACCATAGGATCATAGATACGATCTATTCTATGATGGCACAATCACAACAGTACTGAATGTACTGGTAGCTTTCATTCAAAATTGGCGCTATTTTTGTCACAGTCAGTGTGATACCGGTAACTGTGAAGTCAAAGAAGATTTAGTACTTATTAGACGGTGAGTACAATTTTATGTTTTGTTAAATTATAAGTCATTGTCAATATTAATAAGACTGGCGATGTTGTTAGGGGGTTTTTTTTACGTCTGCCTGTATAAACTTTGTTTGTGACCGTACACTGTAGTAAATCAGTAGACGTAAACACGTAACTCCTAATCTTGCCTAGCTTAGAGAGAAATGGGGTTTAACGCCCAATCGACACAAACTAGGTCATTTCGGGATGAACAGAACATATGGTCTAATTTTACTTCAATAATTTGATTAGCAGTGTGAGGAAACCACAGTACCCAGAGAAAAAACCGCGAGGTTGGCCACGCACAACCGGGGATTCGAAACCACGCCAGTTGACTCAGTGGCAGGCCGCATGATACAGAGTGCGCACGCTAACCATTCGGTCACCCCCCCCCCCAACCTGTTGAAGTAGAAAAGCTGTTATTTGAAACATTGGTTCAACAACTTGAAATGCACCCTAACACTAACTAATCTTAAATTTGATTTCAGAATCCTGTAGAAAATTACATATAAACAGGGCTATTAAAGAGATAATGATTTCATGGGAGATACTCTCAAATAAGCTCAGGTAATCAATTTTATCATACATGTATTTTCAATTTGAGAGAATATTGTTGCCATAAAAGTCAGTCCATCAGTCTCTAAAATTCCAGTAATTGTGAAACTTCATTGGACCAGAGAAAATCATAAATCCCAAACTTAAGTGTGACTGTAGTCCAAAGATTTGTCTTATCTACAATGCGGAGATCTGAACAGACTTGCGAAAATCTTAGCTGAGAAGTATTTAAAACTTTTACTTCCTACATTTATCAGGAATCATAACGCATATTCAAACATTATTGCGGCCATGCTTCTCAAGAACACGATTTGCAAAACTGCGAATCAAATGAGGTAAATTTAGGCAATTAATTATTAATTTCCGGTTTTGATTAGCAATATTGTGAGAGAATTGTGATTAAATAATGTCTGTGTTGAATTTACAATATAATGCAAAGTTTTATTGAAGTATAAATATTTCAAAAATTATAGTTAATTATAAATATAGATTTCAAAATTTGTCCACTGTTGTCTATACTTGCATGTGTTACAAATACTTTCTTCTAAGCAGTGTCAGTTGAGACGCTGGGTGTAAGCATATCCGAATAGTTTAGATATGATATTGCTTGGTTGATTGGTAGTTTGGAAATGACATGAAATGAAATGGGGTTTAATGTCACAATAAGCACAACCATATTATGTGCCGTCATTCACTCATTAGTTTACTGGATATTTGTATAGACATTTCATGCCAAAGCTAACTTGTCCCATTTTATTTTATTGTTACAGAAGAGTTACCTTACAAGATACAAATGGTAGTGATGAGTCATACATGTAATTATATATTGGTTCTTTGATACTGCATATGTTGATTCTGTGATACTGTATGACAATATATACGCTGATTCTGTATGTAGTATGACAATATTTATACTGATTCGGTACTGTATGATAATATACTGGTTTTGTGGTTCTGATTATGTGATATTATATGATTGTATACAGATTTTGTGATTCTGCATGATTATATACGGATTCTGTGGTTCTGATTACTGTGATACTGTATGATTATATATACTGACTCTGTGATTCCCATTTCTGTGAAACTGTATGAGTATAATAAAAATCGGTGATAAAATATGACAAAATACTTATACTGTGGTACTGTATGATAAGATAGTGATTAGAGAGATACTATGATAATATACTGATTCTGTAATAGTAGTAATACTATCTGATAATATACTGATTCTGTGATACTGTATGATAATATACCGATATTGTATGATAATATACTGATATTGTATGATAATATACTGATTCTGTGTTACTTTATGATTATATACTGATACTGCCTGATAATATATTGATTTTGTGATACTTTATGATTGTATACTGATACTGCATAATAATATATTGATTTTGATTATAATACTAATACTATATCATTTTAATACCGATACTGCATCATTATATTTGTAAACTGTTTCTGCGATACTATATGATTATATACTGATTCTGTGATTCTGATTACTGTAGGATTATTTACCCTTTCTGTGATATCGATGTATGATTTCTGTGATATTGATTTATACTTTTTAATGTTGTTATTATTACTTATTAAATTTATTTTTAAAAAAATAATCTTGTTAATGTTCATATTTTTGATGATAGAATTAAGCTGACCTTTGAAGAAATGATATTACAGGTTATACTTTAATTACACGTTATTGGTAACGTGTAGGGGGAAGAATGGAGTACATGCTATAGACGTTGAAGAAAACGTTCCAGGGGGAGAATTAAAAACCTGCTATAGACATTATCGGTAACGTATTAGGGTGAGGATTTAGCATATAATATAGACGTTACAGAGAACGTTTCAGGGGGACAAATTAAAAACCTGCTATAGACCTTATCGATAACCTTTTAGGGTGGAGATTTAGCATATGCTGTAGACGTTATAGAGAACGTTTCGGGGGGGGGGGGGAAGAACACCTGCTATAGACGTTATCGAGAACGTTAACGGAGGGGGTGTCATGCATGCTGTAGGCATTATAGGGAATGTTTACCGAGAGGATTGTAACACCTGCACTAGACGTTATCTGTAACGTCAAAGAAGGGAAATAAAACACGTGCTATCGACGTTATCAGAAACCTTACATGGGAGGAATTTAACACATTCTCCAGAGGTTATTTATAACGTTTAGGTTAAGAGAATTTAAAACATGATATAGACGTTATCAGGAACGTTTAAGGAAGGGAATTGACCACACCCTATTTACGTTATCCCGAACGTTAAGGGGTGAATTTTAACACATGCTATAGACGTTACTGCTAACTTTCATGGCTTACGTCCGATGAACATTCAAAACTAAGGTAAACTAACAGAATAACTAATGTTTTCAAAACGTTAAAATTAATGTTCAGTTAACTTATCCTGTAACTTTGTAAATAACGTTTGCCTTACGACAACAAGACTTTCCTGGCTTACGTCAGATGAACGTGAAATAACTAACGTGAAATAACAGAATAATTGATGTTTTCAAAACGTTAACATTAATGTTTTCACAACGTTAACATTAATGTCCAGCAAACGTATCCTGTAACGTTTTTAAAAACGTTAACGTTACGAAAACAAAACTTTCCTGGCTTACGTTAGATGAACATTCAAAACTAACGTGGAATAACAGAATAATTGATGATTTCAAAACGTTAACATTAATGTTTTCAAAACGTTAACATTAATGTCCAGTAAACGTATCCTGTAACGGTTTTGAAAACGTTAACGTTACGACAACAAAACTTTCCTGGCTTACGTTAGATGAACATTCAAAACTAACGTGGAATAACAGAATAATTGATGATTTCAAAACGTTAACATTAATGTTTTCAAAACGTTAACATTAATGTCCAATAAACGTAACTTTCCTGGCTTACGTTAGATGAACATTCAAAACTAACGTGGAATAACAGAATAACTAATATTTTCAAAATGTTAACATTAATCTTTTCAAAACGTTAACATTAATGTTTACATAACGTTAACACTAATGTTTTCATAACGTTAACATTAATGTTTTCAAAACGTATCCTGTAACATTTGTAAAAACGTCAACGTTACAACAAAACTTTCCTGGGTAACGTGCCACAAACATTCACAGGGAACGTTAAATAACGAAAAATTAATGTTTTGAAAACGTTCGTAAAACTAAATTTATTAGCTGGGGAAAGTGACCTTTTTCAGACCCAAATATGTCCTCTCCGAACGTTTACTTAGACGAAAATATCAGCCAAATAGCTCTTGGAATGTCTACAGATGCAAGGAAATGACGGATAATTGTCTTGGCCGACTCCCCCTTCCCCCAACTCCCTTGCAGCGGCGTGCCCCGTCTCCGCAGTAAGAGCCCTCATTTTGCGGCGCGCCCCCTTTTCAAAATACCTAGATCTGCCCCTGTTAGTCCCGAAATGAACTATTTGTGTCTTTTTGAACAAAGACATATGTCGCTATCAGACAAAGCCTAATTTCTGACAATCGACTACTTTAGCCGTTCTGACATAAAATGGGGTTTAACATCCGACTGTTCTGCTCCTAAACTGTGCTAATAAAGACGTACATACGCCATACAGTGTGCTCTGAGTGCAATTTTGCCCGGGCAGCGGCGCTACGGCCTACTGTTATATCGAATTTCAACTACCAAGGGATCGTTTCACTAGCGTCGCGGTTACCGAGCGATTGTTCTTATTGTACATGTGCTTATACTCGATTCCCATTGTTGTATGGTGAGTTATTGTATGCCTGTTTGATTGCTAATGTTCCGGTTGGATGAATTTGGAGAAATGTTTCTGGAGAAATGTATGTGGAGAAATTTCTTTGAAGAAATGTTTTTGGAGAAATGTTTTTAAAGAAATGTTTTGCAAAATTTGTATTCGGAGATTTGTATTTTGAAATTTGTTTGTTCGATATTTGTTTTTGGTTGTATTTTTCTGATGAAATGTAAATATAGACTATTTTTTGGATTTTCTAATAAAAAAATAAATATCTTATATTAAAATACATTTTACAAATCTGATATAACAAATGCCTGATTTGTGAAACAAATATTGATTTTAAGTACAAATGTTAATTTTAGTGTTCAAATGTCGAAATACGACAACCAATGAAGAAGTAAGAATTAAGGACTATGGATTTGGAACTAAGAACACCGAATAAAGAGGTGTTTGGTCTTCCATATGTAAAAGGTGACAAATCACATACAATCACAAAATAATACACTATCGCAACATGAGAATATTCTGAGCAGAGATAATTAATTGTCAGCGGTACTTATCTAAATTGATCTCATTCATTTATTTCAAAACACGTTACGATGTCGATGATCGAAAGTGACAGTCGACACAATTTGTAATTAAAAATAACTAAATATAGCTATAATATTGAATTGTTTATTGCATTAAACAGACTATTTTAATAAACGAATTGCAACGAAAGTACATGTATACGTAGTTTCTTGTCAACAAAAAATCACATGCACGAGTTATCTCTCATGAACCTCAGATTTGGGCACAAAGCAGAGAGGCTTCTTAGACTCAATTAAATTGTTATTTTGTGTTTCCACTGTCAACATTTTTGGAGTTACTGGGTGCTGTTTTGGAATTATTGGGTAATTTGACGCACCCTACGTTATCAATATCATGATGCATATATTTGAAATGAATTCAGGTTGTCATTCAAATAAATACACCTACAGCGCCTTTTTTCTAGTCAGTGGAGAGATCAAAATAGTTATTCCCTATATTTATAGTATAATATGCATTTAAAAAGCGAATTCCGGTGATTATATGTGAATTCCGGTGATTGTAAATGAATTCCGGTGATTAGTCGGGCCCGTTAAAGTATAGTTTATCAAGGTTGTTGACCTCTATCGGTCACAATTTATAACCGACAAAATGGCCAATCCCCTTTACGCAAATAGTGTAATACCACTCGTCACAATTTTTATTCGATTTTATTGAAACTTAAATATGTTTATAACCCACCTGTAAGAGCCAGATGACTATTTGACTGTGTACAAGGGTTTGAGTCTAAATGCAAACACCCACGAAAAACAACTTGACGTGTTATTGATAATTGTCACAAATGAAATAAATACATTACACGTATGGTTAAAACCATTAATTACTAAAAAGCACATTTATTAGTTCTTGGACATAAATATCACTGTACGTAATTGATGAGAATAACAATAACATTACTAATTCTTGAGCTGTTTGATTTCTGAAAAATATAAATAAACCTAATGTTTACCACTTAAAGGACAATATTGGTGCCAGTCATTATCACATATGTGATAGAATTGATTAAACACTTTCCAGATATAATATTAACACAGAGATCATCGCTACCATAGAGGAGTAATAAAGGATTCATGAATCGGAAGTGACGAACGCCAAAGGAAAACACGAGTTATTCCTCTATATAACTAACTGAAGTGACTAGTGATAACAGATACATGGGCGAATATCTGCTCACTAATAATTCCCTCGGAGACCCAAAGTTGTTGTGTGACACTGTGAGAAAATATCTTACAATTCATAAAAATAATTGACTGCCACTAGATAAGAGAGCACGAAAGAAAAACAGAAAAAAAGTCCGGGCATTACCATGTTTTATAAGGTAAGGGAGACCGGGGCACATTGAACGGTCATGGATATATCCTTTATAAATAATACTATACAACCCAACACTATACAGAAGTGAGATAACTTCTTAGACCCATTTCTCCATCAATAAACCACATGCTGTCAATTATTTTCTTAGGCAGTGAATTTTTCAAAAGAGCGCTTAAAAGAGAAAAATTTTCCATACATGTTAACTTCTTAGCCTAGGAAATTCTTGTACTTAAAATAAGTTCATATATGTCTAATCTATACAATCCATATAAGAGAGCATATTGATATATATTTTTTAATTTTGATCATGAAACTGTGATCGGGCAGATTGAACCACCGTCAGCGGGGTACTTTGAACCATGGGTCAATGTTCCCCAGTGAATTATAGACTATATATCATTTGATAATTTGTTTAGCCTAAGAAATTCTTGATCCATTTTGAATTTTTTAAAAATATCTTTGAAAATAAAAACATAAGATTTAGAATATAAGTTTATCCAGCTCTGTAGGCCTATCGTATAAAAGGAATTAAACTTGTTCGAAATTTGGCTGTGCCATGCATGGGCGCAGTGGGTCTCCCGAACTAGATTCGCTCGTCAGCAAATCAGGCTGTCTGAATAATTTGACCAACTTTTGTTTGAATCACTACAAAAGTTGAATTGATCCCACCAAACTGCCAACCTATGTGCATTTTACAGCGATTTGTAGGAGCCTAGGGAATCCAGACTCCTGCTTGTTTCGATCGTTGCACCGATGTCAAATCTGTGGATATTTGTTTTTAACTATATACCGCTGATTGTTTGCAGATTCATTAAATCACTGCACTGAAAAAAAACTTGTGTTGAAACAACACAAGCTTGTGTTGTTTTCAACACAAGTTGGGTGTTACTATTTAACAACACAAACTTGTGTTGAAACAACACAAACTTGTGTTAAATGTTGAAACAACACAATACTTGTGTTAAAATTGATCGAACAACACAAACTTGTGTTGAAACTTGTGTGAAAATCTACACAATACTTGTGTTAAAATTTCTAAAACTTGTGTTGGAATTTCTGAAACTTGTGTTGAAATTTCTGAAACTTGTGTTGAAATTTCTGAAACTTTGTGTTGAAATTTTTGAAACTTGTGTTGAAATTTCTGAAGCTTGTGTTGAATTTCTGAAACTTGTGTTGTTTCATACAAACTTGTGTATAACCACAAACAGACCCTCCTTTTTTTCTGTTTTAAATGTAATGTTTGATAATTGACATGACACCAATTTTGTTCATAGAATTATTATTTATTCATAAAATTATTATATTATTTATTCATAAAATTACACCAATTTTATTCATAGAATTTATTCATAAAATTATTATTTATTTATTAAATTATTATTTATTCATAAAATTACTATTTATTCATAAAATTACTATTTATTCATAAAATTACTATTTATTCATAAAATAGTAATTTATTCATAAAATTATCATTTATTCATAAAATTACTATTTATTCATAAAATTATCATTTATTCATAAAATTATTATTTATTCATAAAATTATTATTTATTCATAAAATTATATGAACAATTAAATTAATGCCAAATCAAAACTAGACAGACATTTTGATAGATAATAAAAACAAAGAAAATCCAATATTAATAAAATTGTGGTATATAATGACCCCCCCCCCCATTCCACAGAAAAATAAATAAATAAAAAATAAAGAAACCATAAAATAAGCATAGCTATTTAAATTGAAAATAAAACCCTCAAAACAAGCACTGAGGCATTTGGAATACAAATAAACAAAGTTAATTCCAATGCTAATAAAATTGTGTTATATAATAACAATTTATTCCCCCCACCCCAAGGTTTTTTTTTTTTTTTGGAAGTTACCTTCTTAAAAAATAAATAAGACTTTAAACGCTATGTACACATTATTCCTACTCCATGCCCCCTAAAATAGGATTTACATACATTGTATATCTACAGTCAAAACAAGCATTAAAGACATAAATTATGCACAAAAACTGAAAAACTACTTACAAATGAAATATAAGAGGCATGTACAAAATATTTCTATACAATTTATAAGCAAGGAGGAGCCATGATGGCTCTTTTTGGATCTCGCTGTTGGCCTACATAGCAAAGAAAAGTAGGGAGAGAGGGAGAGAGAGAGAAATGGTGTTAATTATCCACTTGACACAAAATAGGTCATTTCGGGACTAACATATGGTTTAATTTTATTTCAATAATTGGTCACGCGACCCTACTCATTATCATGAACACAGGGGGAATCAAAACTAAGTTAGTTGACTTAATGACGGACCTTATGATACAGCATGCACGTCCTACCCCCCCCCCCCTTCATTTCATAAGCAAGGAAAAGTCACCTTAATGTACCCGAGTGCCCCGTATAATACTTCATGATTGACGACCAAACCTGAGTGATTTAAAATATAATTGTTTTTTTCAAAGGATATTTAACATTAAATACAAAAATAAAATATTTAAATAACAGATCAAATGCAACAGATAACCTATTAGCTTTTATAATCACTACATTCTTTTTCAAAATTATAAAACAATTTGATGGCTTAATATTCAAAAGGTAGTAGATGGTTGAGTTCTCTTATTTCTGGAATCATACATCAAATGCTCTCCTGTCTGAAAAAAAATATTATACATTATTATAGTAGGCAATAAATATACTTTCTATGGTTCAGAATGTATAAATAAACAACTCATTTTGCAACATGTGGTCTCTATTTCGTTTCAACTTTGCATAATACTTATTGTGCCTTTTTAAGTTACAGACCTAGGCAGATGATTAACCCTCAATGGGTAAGAAGCCAGAACAAAACTCTTGATCTCCTGGCTAGAGAGTCAGAGTCTAACCCACCTATCCACATGATCCCCTGCTCCACTAAGACAAGTGAGATAGCCAAAGCCCATAAGGGTCAATCAAATGAAAAAAAAAATATTCTGACTATCTTGTAATTACAAGATAGCTATCTTGTAATTACAAGATAGGCTATCTTGTAATTACAAGATAGCCAAATTAGTTTTCTTGTATTACAGGATACGGAGAAGCCCGTTAGGGTCAATCAGATGAAAAAAACCTAATTTATTGCAAGGTCGTCCTACACTGATTTATCGGATAGTTATAGGCCAAAGAAGTGTGTGTGTGGGAGAGAGAGAGAGAGAGAGATAAAGAAAGCGAGAGAGGGAGAGAAAGAAGGGGGAGGGAGAGGGGGAATGGGGTTTAACGTCTACTCGACACAAACTAGGTCCTACTCCTTGTCACGTACAAACGGGGATTCGAAACCACGCCAGTTGTCTCAATGACAGGCTTTTAAGATAAAGCACGCACGTGCTAACAAATCGACCATCCAACCCTCCAGCCCAACGAAGTACTTTTGTATGTCACGGGATCGGCATCACCAGGTTGTGCCCTCATTAAATACTATTCATACTCTCATTAACTTCATTCCCTCATTAATATCATTTATGATACATTGATTTCATGTTCTCCTTAAAGATACCTTCTCCGCATACAAACTGTGTGATTTGCTGATATATTTGGGCTAAAAATATATTCAAACTAATTAATCTATCAAACGTTTGCTTCAAATCCCTCTCAAAACATTGTATTCGTCAGGAGATACCGCAAGCTATAAATAAACTGCTTTTAGACGCTATGTCAGTCAGCTCATTTCATTGAGGGAGGGTGCATTTTTCAGAATATCCTTTTCCTTACTTACTTTCCAAAAATCAAAATTTAAAGAAGTTTTCCGAAAAATAGAAATATCGCTCTGTGGCTCCAAAGAGCGCATTAAAATTGATGAGTCATGATATAAATATGTAGTTGGTGGGTGTATGAAGTCAATGGTATTTATGGGAGCATAAAATCGGTGTATGGTGACCTTTAAATTGTCACCCATGGGCATCTCGGTATCTTGTAATTACAAGATAGCTATCTTGTAATAACAAGATAGTCTATCTTGTAATTACAAGATAAGTTATCTTGGGCTATCTTGTAATTACAAGATAGCCTATCTTGTAATTACAAGATAATAAGAATTTTTTTTTTCATTTGATTGACCCTTATGGGCTTCCGTAGAAGAAGAAGAAAATATAAATTATAAAGATTAAATGAAATTCAAATTGTTGTTACCAGTATTTCTTCTTGTGGAGTACTTGGTAAATTCTCAATAATGGCTTAAAAACTGGTAGGTGGAAAGAGTGACATAGAAGCATTGACTGAAAAATAAAATGAAACTAAAGAGAAACTTTCAAAGACTCATTCTAAATTCTATCATTTTTATTGACTGAATCAGTGAAATAGTTATTAATTACACAGAGGTTGGACGGATTGTGTGTGGAAAATGTCTGCTTATTTGATTAGAGAGGTTTTTTTTTTAAAACATAAATTAGATTGTGATAAGCGTGATGACTTTGACTTTCCGATTTTTAACTTTCCATTTATTAGTAGTAACATTCCTGTATCACCAGCTTATGCAGTGTTTGAGTCTCAGCTAATCCGTTATGCGAGAGCTTGTTCTTTTTATTCTGATTTTTTAAGTAGATCGAGACATTTGTCAACTAAGCTTCAACTACAAGGATACTTACGCACTAAACTTATAAAATCCTTTAAAAAGTTTTATGGCCGTCATATTGACTTGATTGGTAAATATAACATGTCGCTCTCAGCTATTATTCTTGATATGTTTAATTGACGCGTATCCTATTTACTATCTCTCTGATTATGTCTACTACACCGTTAACAATGTTCATCAAGTGCATTTTGCATACCTATAGTCCATTGGCCAATCACGTTATTTTACCTACATTTTGCCTAGTAGTTTGGATGCAGCGATGACGGGTGTGGCGCGCCAGGCAGGGTAAGCTTACTCTTCCGGACACCTGTTACCACTGTTTGTTGTGTATTTCGTACACGATGAACAGTCCATTTGCTGATTACACTACTTTGCCTAACTATTTTGCCTATTACGTTCTTTAGGACTTCGATTTTTGCCTAATGGTTTGGATTGTTCGTACTTGGTTTTATTTTATTTATTACATTTCAACAAACACAACAGTGTAAAAAGTTATTTTCTAGTCCGTGCCCGGGTTTATGTCTACTCTTGCCAAAACATGAAATAAGAATCGAGCAAGATGGCCGTCAATTCAAACCCAACCGCCCTGGGTATTATTTTAAAACAGATTCTTACCTACTGGCTCAACTCGAGCCGTTTCTGGTTTAATGTGATTCTGTAACATCGTGGCGCCGAACAACTAATGTTCATTAAGCAAGATATCAGAAAAATAAGACAAATTCAACAATATCATGCCCAAATATTTTTTTTCACTGTGCCCGCCATTGTAAATGACAAATTATCACCGCGCATGCGCGAATCTCTATCCTAATTTCCGATGAGCAATCTGCCCGCGCGAAGTGAATTACTGCGCTGATAATCCGCTTAATCTTAATCGTTATTCACCATGGATCACTGCCTTAGTATTATTAGTCATTTTAATGAATTTTGCGATGGTCAGTTTTTTGCTACAAGTAGGCCTACGAACAAGGCGATAAGGAAAGAAAAGTATGACCGTATATAATTCCGGGGGAACGGTTGGATTTTTTAAAGGAAACGAAATACGAATATATCCAAAGAAACAATATCGATGCTAAAAAAATTAAGATTTTATAAATATTTACAAACCCGCGGTCTTGTATTCTCTGTGGTTACCATTATATCACTGCTCAAAAATCATTTCAGCACGCTGTTAATGGTAAATGTTTGTGTGTGAAATCGCTTTAATTAACGTCCGCTTCCACCGAGGTGATATCGCAGACAAAATGTAGCTTGTTGTTGTTCTTGGTGTTTAACGCCCGCTTCCACCGAAGGTGATATCGCAGACAAGTCTTATTTTAGATTTTCATTATCTTAGCGCACGCGCAGGGGTCTTTGCTGTGGGAGGAAACCGGAGTGCCCGGAGGAAACCCACGAGGTTGAGAAGGAGCCCCTATCTCCATGCCACATACGCTCACACCAGGGCTCGAAACCACAGCCGCAAGCCAGAGGTGACCGGCCAGCTAGAGGTCGAAGCGCGGCACTCTAGACCACTAGGCCATCCCATTGATTTTATTAACACATTACATTACAAAAGAGTTTTACCCATTTTCTTGTCAACGCGTTTTGAGTCAATTGTTAAAATCACACCGGAATGCTTTCCTTTAATCTACCAGTTTATTGGGCCATCTAAACACCAATTAGCATTCAAGTTTGTCTGGCTATATTGTCTGTGTACAAAAATACCTTTTTTATAACTTGTGGACCCCAAAATTAAGACTTAGTATGGAGTTTAATTTTTAAAATTAAAAACACAAAATATTTATTGACCATAGTAGTATACACATTACTTGTGTTAATTTTTAAAATTAAAAACACAAAATATTTATTGACCATAGTAGTATACACATTACTTGTGTTAATTTTATGACAAAAACACAAGATTTTATAAATCAACACAAGTTTGTGTTAAAGCATTAAAAAGAACACAAGTTTGTGTTGATGCAATGCAAAACAACACAAGTTTGTGTAGAATAATTTTAACACAAGTACTTGTGTTGTGTTGGGGGGGGGGGGTGAAAATAAATAAGATATAGATTAATTTAATTGAATCTGATACACGATAGCAACTATGATATTTCTTTAAACAATACAATAAAATAAAGAGATCTTCTAATAAAAACATTTGATATGAAATGAGCACAAACATGTATGTGTCCAAATTGGTTCAATGTGCCCCGGTCTCCCCTATAGAATGAATAAAAACAAGGGGCTGTGCGGAGTATTTCTAATTTTCCCGTTTTCTCTTATCTTATGACACTTAATTACTTTATTGAATCGACATATATCCTCTTGCGGTCCCATATAACAACTTTTTATCTTCGAAGAAATTATTAGTGAGCAGAAATTCGGCCCTTTATCTGTCATCACTCGTCACTTCAGTCATTCACATAAAGAGATAACTAGTGTTTTCCTTTGGCGTTCGTCACTTCCGATTTATGTATCCTTTATTACTCCTCTATGGTAGCGATGATCTCTGTGTTAATATCATATTTCGAAAGTGTTTAATCAGTTCTATCACATATGTGATAATGACTGGCACCAATATTGTCCTTTTATGACTTATAATAATATGCCCATGATCGTGACAAACATGACATGCAGAATGTACATACACCATGCGGTTTTGATTATAGAGATATTCTTAAATAATTACTACTACATGTATTATATTCAGGTTTACAAAAAATAAATCTTGGTACACACAGTTTGCATGAAAGAAGACAAAAGAACACAAATATATGCTTACAGATACGTTTGGCCCTTATACTAACAAAAACTTTTTCAATATCAATCAGCCATTACACTTAAGAAAGATAACTCCAAATGCTGTACATATATAAATGTTGCATGCCAGGAAAATTGAACCAAATTAAAGGGACATAACTCTTCTATGCCTATCATTATTTATTACTAATCTTATGTCATTTAGAATCAACACCACCTATTTTGTTTTTTTATCGATATTGACGCATGTCCGACCAGAACATCCTGGACTTCTGATTGTACGAAAACTCTCTTTTTTGTCATCTTCTTCTCTTACAGAAAATGGGCTTACCTAGCTTTGCAACCGCTTGGTCTTCTTTAACATTCCTGACAAAATTCGTGACTTGTGACCAAAAGTGATGATGAATATTCCTTAGAAACTAACCTTCGGAAGATCTTAAATTAAGTGGACCTTTCTCAATTCTACTGATCTTTCAATGAAGAAATACGTATTTGTAAGGTAGCTTAACTTTAAGAGGAAGTTTAATGCTCAGCAGTACCTTTGAAGAGAACTTACGTTTAACGTATATTTAAGCGAAATCTAGGAGTTTTAAAAGTGACTACATAAAACTGCGACTTAAGGTTTCCGTTTGAGTACGGAACCAACTATCTACCCCACCCCCTAATATAATATTAATTACATTTTATTCAATGTGTCTTGTTTCTATTTTTCTTAGATAAAAGTCCAGTTAAAGTATGATACCTATCTAGGTCCAGAATAGAAATAGTCAAAATATATTATTAAGATGGCAACGAATCAAGGTAAGAGGAATGCTATAAATGTAATACTCTATCTACTTTACTCTCAGATTTATAATGATGCCACGCGATATTTTCTCTTCCGAGCCCAACAGGCTTATTTATAAGGCAGCGTGAGGTTAGCTCGATTTTCTTTTTTTCGAAATTTGTGAAAATATGGCTCATAACTAAAAACAACTAGCTCGTTTTTCGATATTAGCGAATGTCGAAAAATGAGCTACATGTTTTTCGCCATTCAAACTTAAATCTCAATAAAGCAGACTTGATGGATGTGTATATCTACAGAATGACTCTAAAACACATTTGATTAAATCAGTGTTCTAAAATGAACTAAAGATATCATAATTGAGGATGCCGAAGCAGTTGATTCACATAAAAACCGTTCTTTCTCGTTGCTTTTTGATATTGACAAATCTTGAAAAACTAACTACTCGTTTTTCGATATTCAAACTTGAATATCAGAAAAGCCGATTAGATGGATGCATATCTGAAGAATGTCTCCAAAACACATTTTATAAAATACTTTTTCTAAAATAAACTAAAGATGTCGTAAAACAGGATCAGTTCTGTAAAACGAACTAAAGATATTATAAAAAAGAATACCTGAGCAGTGGATTCGTATAAAAACAAGCTACTCGTTTTTCGATATTCGAACTTGAATCTATAAAAAAAAACAGATTGTATGGATGTTTATTTACAGAATGTCTCCAAAACACATTCGGTTAAATTAGTGATCTAAAATGAACTAAAGATATCATAAATGAGGATGCTCGAGCTGTGGTTTCACATAAAAATTGCTCTTTCTCCTGATTTTTTTTATATTGGCGAATCTCGAAAAACGAGCTACTCGTTTATCGATATTCAAACTTGAATCTAAAAAAAAACAGATTTGATAGATGTTTATCTACAGAATGTCTCCAAAACAAATTTGATTAAATTAGTGATCTAAAACGAACTATAGATCTCATAAATGAGGATGCCTGAGCAGTGGATTCGCGTAAAAACTGTTCTTTCTTCTTATTTTTTGATATTGGCGAATCTCGAAAAAACAAGCTACTGCCCGAGCAGTGGATTCACAACAAAATTGCTCTTTCTCCTTATTTTTTTGATATTGGCGAATCTCGAAAAACGAGCTAAGGCATCCCCATTTATGATATCTTTTGTCCATTGTAGATCACCAATTAAATCAAATGTGTTTTTGGAAACATTCTGTAGATATACATCCATCAAATCTGCTTTTTTAGATTCAAGTTTGAATGTCGAAAAACAAGTAGCTCGTTTTTCGAGATTCGCCAATATCAAAAATCAAAGAAAAAGAGTTGTTTTTATGTGAATTCACTGCACAGGCATCCTCATTTATGACATCTTTAGCTCTTTTTAGAAACAGTATTTAATAAAATGTGTTTTGGAGACATTCTGCAAATATATATCCAGCAAATCTGCTTTTTTGATATTCAAGTGTGAATATCGAAAAACGAGTAGCTCGTTTTTCGAGATTCGCCAATATCGAAAAACGAGCTAGTTGTTTTTCGTTATTCGCCAATATTGTTTACATATCACCGACAAAATGGTCACTCCCTGTTTGCAAAAAGTGTTAAAGTATATTATATCAAGGTTGTGGACCCCTTCGAGACATAACAATATTGACACGGTTTAAATGAAACCCTAAATATGTTGATATACCACAGATCTCAGTTACTTTCTGTTTTCGTGCATGTCGGACTGTAACTTTCTGGATTATGGCACCAAATTATACGAACAAATCGTAAGGTACAGTGTTCAGTCATTCAGATGGGATAAAAATTGCGCCGCTATCCAGGTATCATTCCTTAGATGTCCACATTTCGCTCGTTCACCGGGAGGAACAGGTTTACTCTCGATGTTAGACATTTTTTTTTTAAATTTTTCAATTTTATTACGTCAAGGTCACAACATATATTACACGTATCCATTTGCCTACACGTAAGAGATCCCTTGTCAGTTGGAATTCGATATAAGAATAGGCCACAGTATGCCCGTCTGTCTTCATTAGCCCAGAAGGAGCAGAACCGTAGGGCAGTAGTGGTAGCCTGGGTACAGCGCCTTTGGCGCGCATGCGCAGTCGTCCCTAGCAATGGATTGCGCATATCAATTCCTTAGCAACGGTTACTTCCGGTGATGGCGTTACTTCCGGTGATGACGTCAATTCCTTAGCAACGGTGACGACGTCATAGCGACGTGACGTCATAGGTGTTTAGGATTCCCTTGTAATGCCATATGTGTGTGTGTGTGTGGTAATTAATATATGATAGGATTTATAATAGAATTTATAACAGAATCAATGATAGGATGTGTGATAATTAATCTATATAAAAGGATCTATAATAGGATTCAGGGGGGATGGGGAAAATAAACTGGGGACAGTGTAGACATACGATACTTCTATTATTCTAAGGACATAAATTCTTTAAACGTTCTTAAAAAGTTCTTAAAAAGTTTTTAAGTTATTAACACAATAGAATATGAACATTCTGTAACACTACATACAGATAACAGAATATCAGCATAGTTGATAGACCTTTATTGAGAGCATGGAATAGGCATACTCCGGGAGGAGCGCCATTCCAAGTCTTCTGAAACTAACAGTAAACTCTGACTTATAAAGCATACAATCAATTAAGAAAGGTGATACACATGCGATGTACATATTTGTCATTGTTTATTTATGAGATTATAGTATCTGCACTGCATATTCCTTTGAATAAATAATATGTTTAATGAGATCGTGCCTTTTATCAAAACGAGCAGAGGCCATTCGTGTGTAGTCCGTAAAGACATATTGAATACATTAGTTGTTTTAATAAGTCCGTGTCTTAGAAGAAGTTGTGTATGGTTGAACACGTCAATATCATTAATGATCACAGAGGTCAGAAAGTTCTATCTGTATATTTCAATTTGATGTAGAGATGACTTTGTCACAATTCTTTCTGAATGATTTGGTGGCCCTGAAAAGGGTGGCCCTGAAGAAGACATTCGGTTTGAACGTCTCCTCGTACAACCAGCTGCACATTTCCTGGTCCATATCGGCCAGGAATGGGTCTGACACCAACCATTCCTTGTCGCCGAACATCCATTCCTCGTCGCTGTGTAGTTCCCTCATCATCATCATCGGCTTCGTTATATTTCAGTAGTCGTCTCGACTTCTATTATCTCAGCCACTCCTAACTGCTCTACCATCACCTCTTCCAACGACCAGTCCTCGAGCATGTTGAAAGAACCCATGATGAAATGACAAGAATGTGCGATCGGTTGGCTTTTTATGTAAAATTATAGGATCGAAATTTCCGAGCCCCCCATTAACGCGGACTTTTTATTTCTTCAAAATAAGATTAGACGTAAAAATGGAGTTTAGAAATCGGATTGAGAATTTAAAATACATTCAAAATGTATACTACAATATTACAAATTAGGCACGAATGGTCGCAAAACAGGATTGAGAATTGGAGTTGGGATTTTCGAGCCCCCTCAGCGCGGACTTCATAGAGAGCAACGAGCCCCCCTTCTCAAAAACAAACTTAAAGTAAGGACGTTTAACTATAGATGTTTTGTTCAATTGCATTTCATTGTCAAAGTAGAATATGAAAAAATTCTTTCTGAAGGATTTGGTGGCCCTGAATAGAGCCTTTTGGGTAGCCCTGAAAAGGGCCGTTGGTTGGTTAATAGCCTAAGTGAGATGGACATGGCGAATGAACTTGGCGTCGTTTTCGTTCTTGTACCGGGTATCTGATGGCGTGTTGAGTTGGTGCCAGGTCTTTACTGTCCACGTACCGGTAAACGGCTCGTATACGGGTGACGGCGGTGTCGGTGGAGTGGATGGGGTGTACGACCCGAATGGATCGTGACCAAGGGCTCGCTTGGTACCACAAGCCATTCATCGTCGTCTTCGTCTTCACTCACGACTATGACTTCATTTACCTCTAGAGTGGTCTCTGCTGAGCACGGTGTAGTTTCTATGGCACTCTGTGGTGTATTCTCTGGTATGCCTATTACTTCTTCTAAAACTTCAAACCATTCTTCTCCGTCTAACATAATGTAAGAACCCATGATGGAATAACGAGAATGCGCGATCGGTCGGCTTTTTATGCAAAATTATAGGATCGAAATTTCCGAGCCCCCCATTAACGCGGACTTCATAGAGAGCACTTTTCTTAAAAAGAGGATTGAGAATTGGGAAAATCGGATTGAGAATTGGAGTTGAAATTAGCGCGGACTTCATAGAGAGCACGCGAAGGGATATTTCGTACTTTGGACGACGTGGGAAAGTGGTTCTTCCATTTTACAGCACACGGTACAGTTCCGGGAGGGAAAAAATCTCGCAAGTCTACCCAAATCATAGCCGTTGCAAATAATTTCAAGGGATACGATGGTTTGCTAATGTTGCAGGCGATACACGACCATGCGATAGCCGCTCCTCAAGTTGTTATGAGTGGTGGGAAAGTTATGACAGTCACTTTGGGGACCGTTAAATTTGTCGATTCGTTGAACTTTTTACCGATGCCCTTACGAGATTTACCCAAGACGTTTGGCCTCACGGAACTGAAGAAAGGTTATTTTCCACAATTTCAACAAGCCAGATCATTACGCGTACGTGGGTACATATCCACCTGCCGAAGAATACGATCCGGATGGAATGAGCTTTTTACGCCTGGTACCAACAACACAAACACAAACCGGTTGATTTTCAACAAGAGCTGATGACGTATTGTAAGAGCGACGTCGACGTCCTCAGACGAGGCTGTGCTGCATCCAGAGACATGTTTTGGATGGACACGGGTCGATCCTTTTGTGGAAAGTCTCACGCTGGCTTCGGTCTGTAATAAAGTATTTCGGACGCATTGTGTGGAACCTGACACTATGACCATCATTCCTCGAGCTTTGATGCAGGAACCCGAAGCCGGAAAAGATTGGAAACAATTTAGACCGCGACAGCAATCTAACATAGCCTTGAGATGGTTGGAATGGGAACAGTACTGTCAGGCTCTAAAAGCTTTACGAGAGGGAAGACGCGTTCCACAGATTCGACATGCCCGTAATTGGCGAGTATCATTTAGATGGTTACGACGATAACACACGCTACGAATTCATGAGGTGTGCCTATCACGGATGCCCTCGCTGCTACCTAGGGCCCAAGACGTGCAACATCATCACCCCTATGATCCGTCTAGAACCATGCGTGATTTGTTTCAACACACCCAAGATCGTCTTCACAAATTACGTCACGTGTATTGTCTATCCGAGATCAAAGTCATGTGGGAATGTGAACTGAACGAAGAACGTCATCGTAATCCTGAAATGGAAGAATTCTTTGCCAGTTTAGAAGCTCAGGGGTGGCACTGTGCGGATCCCCTGTCGCCCAGAGCTGGCTTTTTTGGAGGAAGAACCAATGCCTGTCAATTGATGGCAAATGCCGAACGTCCCGACGAAGAGATCCGATACGTGGACGTGGTATCCCTTTATCCCTGGGTGTGTAAATACGGCAAATTTCCAGTTAAAGAACATCATCACACGACCCAGTCAAGCATGGGAACAGTACGAAGGTCTGATTCAGTGCTCTGTGCTTCCCCCGCGCCAACTCCGTACTCAAGTTTCGTTACAACGTGACTGTGTGGAACAACACATACAGAAAAGTGAGATCACTCACTACGTCGACTGTACACACCAACATAAGGAACGAGCCTGGGTAGGAACGTTTGTGTCGCTGGAATAAAAAAAAGACCGTGGCGATGGGTTATCAAGTCCTCGTCGTGTACGAAGTGTGGCATTGGAGCGATTGGAGTCAGTACGACAATCAATCCAAGTCTGGAGGATTATTTGCTGGATACATTGACTATTATTTGAAAAAAAAAGATGGAAGCTAGTTTCATCCCAGACGGAATCACGGTGGCTAAGTGGGAAAGGCGCTGGCTCGCTAACCTGGAGGTCGGGTGTTCGATCCCTGCATTGGCCGAGAAAGTTCATCTCGATTTTCCGGCGTGGTTTCCCCTTGCCAGTGATGCAGAAGGAGGGCCTGACAAGGACAGCTGTTTAGTCGTTCGGATGGGACGAAAAACCGAGGTCCCGTGTACACATTGGCGTGCACGTAAAAGATCCCTTGGCAGTTGGAATTCGATATAAGAGAAGGCCGTAGCGCCGCTGCCCGGGCAAAATGTCCCTCATAGCACTCTGTATGGTGTATGCCTGTCTTCCATTAGCCCAGGTCACGTGCAGAAGAGTAGGACGTTAAACCCCATTTCATTTCATTTCATTTCGTCCAAGATGTGTATGACAAGGAAGGCATTCAACTCGATCACGAAGCCATGATAACCAACAAAGGCCTGAGAAGTTTTAGCAAGCTCCAATTGAACAACGCGACAGACCTTGCCGATTATTTTCCACTCATGATGGATGTCACCGAAACCATCACACATGTTCGAGTCGTGAACGACAACATGATTATGGTGGAAAAATTAAAAAAAGAAGAGCACGCGAGACCATGTACCATTACCAACGTCATGGTGGCTGCTTTTGTGACAGCCGCAGCCCGGTTGAAACTGTATTCTGTATTGGAACCACTGGGAGAACGTGTGTGCTACTTTGATACGGACAGTGTCATATTCAAATACGATCGGAATCTGTGAAATCCCCCGGAAGGAAATTCGTTAGGCGAATAGAAGAACGAATTACCCGACACATTGTCCATACGTCGGTTTGTATCAGGTGGACCCAAAAATTACGCCTATCAACTGAGTAATGGCGAAACGGTGTGTAACTGTTAAATTTTGACACCGTGAAACAGATGGTCCTCAGTCTCGCCCAAGACAAAATCACAGACACCAATCCACATAAGATTGAGCGATCACGTGATCGACGGCTATGGTCACGTGTGGAGGAGAAAGTTTATAAGATAGTATACAACAAACGGTTTGTCCAGGTCAATTAGTACTCGTACTGATAACACCTAATGCACCAGAGCTCCAAAGCTATAGACTAAATTTATCCTTGATAAAGTAGCTAAGCCAAGACTCCAGAAAGATTCTTCAATCGACTTCGAGATCCTACAAAGATTCTACAAAGTCCTAAGGTTGTCGTTTCTTCTTTTATTTTCCTTTACTTTATCCATTTACTTTTTTCTTTTTACATAGTTTATTTGTTTTAGGACTATTTACTTATTCTATCTTTCGTTTGGCTAAATACAACAGTTTCTCAGGGAGAGGGGTTTTACATAGGCCAAGCCTGTTCCCCAATCCCGTTCAGACATTCTGAATAAAATATTGTTTATAAAAAAAAAAAAAAAAAAAAAACAGTTTTCCCTTTTCGTTTTGTCACTAGATTCGACTAGAGATCCATATATTTATCTACTTTTTTTTTTATTCTACCATTTTATTCACTTTTTAGATTTCAGCCTTGGTCGCTTATATATTTACATTTTTTACTTTGTCAGTTTATTTCATCTAGTTTTTCATATATTCCACTATTAGCTTTATTTTCCCTACAAGGGCTTCAGTTAGTTCTCTTTGTTAGGGAATCATTGTACAAGCGAACAGAGTTTATTGAACTAAACTCAGATCAAAGATATCATCAACGGTTTAATCACCTTTGTTGAGATAAGAACTTAACAGCTGATCTGCTTTCTGGCTTATATAAACATTAAGAACCTATAGTTAATTAGCACAATCAAAACTAATTAACTTGCGGATCTGTGTGGAAAAGGTCATTAACGGATCACTAGTGAATTAAACAAACAATCAGTGTTTAATATTTACACACTGGACCCTTTGTTCCCACTCGGGTGTTCAAGTTACTGACCAACCTGTATTGTGTTGTTTTAGAACGTACACAGGTGATCATTCGAGGAAAAGTGGGTGTTCATATAAATGAACACCCCGATGAACACCCCAACATACTAACCCGGTGATTGTCAAAACAGACAACCGCGCATTTTCGTGCGTGCACTGTGTATTAGCAATAACAAGAAACACCGTGTTAATTTTAAAAAGATAAATAATACATGTACATGTAGTTAAAACGATAAATAAATATTTTTTCACAGTAGATTGTGAAATAATATCATTAGCTAGAAAACGCAACCAACATTATAAGAAACAAGTGCGCGAAACCTAGCGAATTGGGATGAATTTCTGTTTGAACATTTTTTTAGATAATTGTCAGCTTGTAAAATACCAATCCTACATCATCACACATGATATTTTTTTTTCGCACATGGATAGTTTGTGGCTGACAATTCGCGAATGTAAAACGTATTCCAGCCAATGCAGCATACCCCATTCGCACAAATTAAATATTACAGTGAATAAAGGGTGTTGCATATTTTTTCTTTTGTCGATAAGGAGAGAGAGAAATGGGGTTTAACGTTCACTCGACGTAGCGGTCTTTAGCAGCCGGAGGAAACCGGAGGCCCTACACCTTGTCACGTACCACCGAGGAATCGAAACCACACCAGTTGACTGAATGGCAGACCTTATGACACAACGCGCAATCGCTAACCATTCGGACATTTATCCATATACCAATCCAACTTTCTTAAAAAAAAATTTCAAAAACCTGACATTTGAATAATCTGATTTCTATGCATCGTAAATAAACCGGTATACACATATTCAGTTATTTACCCACTCCCCAATTTGCTGAGTAAACAACAATATATGACGTGCAAAATAAAGCATATTGGTACCTGTTATAGACGAATTGGTAAAACAATTATGTGTGATAAATTGTCTGTGATAATAATGCGTCTCTCTCGTATTCGTCCATTTTCATTCACTCGTTCAACTTCTTATACAAAGAATCCAGTGTGTAAGTCAGTTATCAACTTTGACCTCGGGGTCAAGTTACATAAACACCCGCGCCCGTGCATTGAACACTTCGAACGCTGCGCGTTCTCAGTGTACAACTTTGCACGAGCTCGGGTGTTCATCTAACTTGAACCCCTCTGTCTCAGTTGATAACCCTTACATATCACTCTACTTAAGAGTATCAATTAGAAACAGTCAAATCAGCTTACTAGCTAAATTAGATCACCAATCAACACTGTTCAGTCCCTCCTTTTGTTTTCGGGTATATTTTCGGCAGCACAAGAACGATGGCGTCAGAGGCTAATTCAACCATGACCATGGCTGACGCTTTTAAAAGCAGCCCTGCACCGAAGTTCTTCCCTGCAACAAAAAGGAGAGAGGAGCAGTCCCACGTCGTGCTGGTCAAACCCCTTGAAGGCAAGTCCTTCCAAGGGGCCAAACTGACGGCAGTGGGGAAAGAATTAAGGACGAAGTGGGGTATCAGCAACATACCCGACATCAAGATAACGGTGACTGGACATGTCAGACTTGCCCTAAAAAGTAAGAACGACATGGACAAGGCACTGGTCCAGGACGTCTTACTCGGTATGACCGTGACGGTGGCCGAACCGACCACCTTGTTAACAGACAAGGTGGTTGTTCATGGGATACCGGCCGATTATACTGGGGAAGAAATAATGGACGATCTGATGGATAGGGAATATGACGTCATTGAGGTATATAGGTTTAGAGTGGCCGAAGGGAAGGACCAGGGAAGGGTTGCCCTGACCTTCAGGAAAGGTACAGCACCCGAGGCCATAAAAATTGTATATCTCAACAGGCGGACACATCCCTATGTCCAGAGGGTACGACAGTGTGCCAAGTGCCAAAACCTGGGTCATACGGAAAAGTACTGCAAAGGAAAAACCGTATGCTCCCAGTGTGGGGGAGGACACGCGATGGCTGAGTGCAAGGTGGGCAGTAAATTTAACTGTTCAAATTGCAAGGGCAGCCACACGGCCAACTCCCCCCAGTGCCCAAGAATCCAAACAACGAAAGCAGCACTGCGCCTGCAAAGTAAGGAAAAACTCACCTTTAGGGAGGCAACACTACAACTGAAAAAAAGGAGAGTGAAGCAAAAGTTGTCAGAGAGCCGGCGGTGGAGCCAAAACAAGCTCCAGCACCGACTGTCTCGACATCGGATGCCGAACCAACCCCTATAGGAAAAGAAAAAAAAGAGAAAAAGAAAGTCACCAAACCTGAAGAAGCGAAGCAGAAGGCCCATGAAGCAAGTTTTACCCCAAAATTTAAATCGGAGAACAGCTTCATGGACTTCATGCAAGACCTGATTCAGATGGCAATCTCCAAAGAAGACCCCAAAACAAAGCTAACAAGCATATTCAATAGACTTGGGAACTACTTCATAAACGCGGAAGAACTGGGAAACTTCATATCGGCATCAAAGACATCAAAAAGGTCAAGGGATGAGGAAGATGAAGAGGAGAAACTTGGTCCTCAGGTCAATCTCGCAATCCGAAGAAGGATCAATCGTGTGCGCCACTTTAGCGGAGGCAAGCACGAGTGTGGCACCACCTATGGAAAGCGAGACACCCGTAGATCAATAGATCCTAAGCATCGACTCGCACCTCTCCAGACAGTCATCATGGCAGGGCAGGTTAAAGTTCTACAACTTAATGTCAATGGACTGTCCTCCAGTTGTGCTGAACTGAGAAAATACCTTAAACACCACCCAAAAGATGTGCTATGTTTCCAGGAGACGAAACTACTACCAACAAAGAACGACATCCACCTACCCGGTTACACTTGTCAGAGAAGGGACAGGCCGGGCAGCACGACTAATGGTGGCGGTCTTGCCATCTACGTCAGTGATAACATAAATTATATTTCTGTCTCATTTGACGTGGAGGGCCCTCTAGAATCAATGGGCATAGCCATCACATTGAGCAATAAAACAAATTTGACAATAGTGAATGTCTATGCACCCCCAGGAGTCACAATAAAACCAGATGACTTCCAGTCACTTCTCGACGAAGTTCCACGGGGCGAATCTGTGCTTTGCGGTGATTTCAACGCTAAGCACGCTCTGTGGGGATCACCGAGGAATGACTGCAGGGGGACTAGCCTATGCTCAATAATAGAAGGGAACGACCTCTGCGTACTGAATGATGAGAACCCAACATTTGTTGGAGGAAATGCCCCACCTTCACACCTGGATCTTACATTCTGTACGCTTGGTCTGGCAAACCGCTGCGACTGGCAAGTACACGAAGACGAAACACTAGGCGCTGACCATCTGGTGATAGAATTCTGCATCCAAGCCGAAACAATCAAGGAAGCCTATAACGGAAGACCCAATTGGAAAATGAAAGAAGCCGATTGGGCCAACTTCCGTGTAGGCTGCCTCGATTGGAAGGAAGAAGACATCATTGACGCCAACATAGACGTGTACTCTGCCAACATCACGAGTGCTATCATAGGTGCAGCAAACGACTCGATTCCCAAGACGTCTGGTAAGAAACCGAGGACTAGAAAACCTTGGTGGTCCCCTGAAGGTCAGAAGGCAGTTGACCAACGAAAGAAGGCACTCCGCCTCCGGAATCGCAACTACAACGAAGTCAACCACCAAAACTACCTGAAGTTGAAATACGCTGCAAGAGACACCATCCAGAAGGCGCAAAGTGGGCACTGGATGACATTCTGTAATGCGTTGAACAAAAATACGCAAACAGGTGTCGTCTGGAAGAAACTAAACGCAATGAACGGGAAAAGCAGATCATTCAACATACCAAACCTTGAAAATGGAGATGAGTACGTTACAAACGGCAATGAAAAGGCAGACCTGTTAGCAAAAGCATTCACAGACGCCAGCAGGGACGAAAACCAATCACCAGAGTTCCAAAAGAGAAAGGAAATCTTCTACACACAGCATCCCTCATTAGTAATTAAGCCTATTGAAGATGCTGAACCAATCAACCTGCCCTTCTCTGAGGAAGAGTTAAATAAAGCTCTTTCCCTCAAGAAGGACAGTGCGGCCGGGGAGGACGAAGTAAAGTACTCAATGCTGAAACATCTACCTGGGAATGCCAAAACGATACTACTAAACTTCTTCAACACATCCTGACTGACAGGAGAGGTACCTAAAGAATGGCGGAAAGCCAACGTCATCCCTCTACTGAAACCAGGAAAAGAGAGAACAAAGGCAGAATCCTATCGTCCAGTAAGTTTGACATCCACACTATGCAAAACCTTGGAGACAATGGTTAACATCCGACTACAATTCTACCTGGAGAGTAACCGACTAATCGACGAAAATCAAAGTGGGTTCAGGAAGGGGCGATCAACAATGGACCACTTGGTGCGACTACAGCAAGTCATGTCTCAGGCTTGGTGCGACTACAGCAAGTCATGTCTCGGGCTCTCCTTTCGGGGAACCTGTTGTGTGCCGTGTTCGTAGATCTAACCAAGGCCTTCGATTTAGTTTGGTTGGATGGGTTGCTCTTCAAGCTAGGACGTATCGGTATAACGGGCATAATGTTTCGGTGGATCAAAAGCTTTCTGAGTGATAGAAGAATACAGGTGAATGTTGGCAAATTCCTGAGTGCCGAGCAAACATTGGAAAATGGCACGCCTCAGGGGTCGGTCATCAGTCCCACCCTCTTCAATATAATGATCAACGACATACAGAAATCGTCCTACCTCGACGCCAGAACTGAGTTAGCGAAATTTGCTGACGACAGCACAATATGGAGGAAAGGGAAGAGATTCTGCGAACTACAAACGAACATGCAGAAGGCCTTAAATAAGTTCATGGCATGGGCAAACGACTGGGGATTTAAGGTCTCAGAGAAGAAAACGGTCGGCATGCTTGTGAGCAGGGATAGTGGGATTAGCAGAATGACTGTGTATGAACGGGAAAACCATCGAATTCAAAGACCAAACCAAGTTCCTTGGCGTAATCTTTGATCGAAGGCTGACCTGGAAACCGCACATCGACTGGACTGTAGATAAATGCTCTAAAATCCTTAACTTAATGAGAAAGATAACGGGCAGCTCGTGAGGAGCCAACAGAGTAACACTAATGATGGTGTATCGTGCTCTTATACGCTCTGTATTAGACTACGGCTCTTTGGCCTTCATGAATTGCACGCCAACACTCTTAAGCAAGCTTGATACAATCCAATACAAAGCTCTGTGTATTGCGACTGGTGTAGGGCTTGGGACTAAGAGAGAAGCATTACTACAGGAAGCCGGAGAGTTGCCCCTATCTCTAAGAAGAAAAGAACTAGCGACGAGATACTGGGCTAAGATCTCGCAATTAGGCGACAGATCACCAACCTTCGTCAGCCTAAAGAAGACAAGATATGTAAGGGATCCTAGAAAGAAAAGCTTCGGACAGGGCATCAGAGAAACAGTCAAGGAACTACGATTGGAGGAGCTCGTGATAAATGAACACGACCCATCAGTTGTCGCCCCTTGGACACTCCCGATACCTCAAGTGAATCTAGACCTACTACAAACAACCGATTAGAAAAACCACCCAATTGCTGCACGGGCAATATCCCTAACACACATGGAGGACAACTGGCCGTCTGATGACTGGGAACATGTTTACACGGACGGCTCACGCAATCCTGAAAGGGGCACCAGCTCGTTTGGAATATACCTGCCAAACGGGGAACAGGGAATAAGCAGGAAACTGCCCAATAACTGTTCGGTGTACACTGCAGAGATCGTGGCCATCCGTGACGCTATATCATGGATCTCCCATCAAAAGACGGGTAAGTTCGTCATTCCAAGCGACTCTCTGAGCAGCCTGATTTCAATCCAGAATGACAACTCGGACTCAAGACCAGAAGTCATACTGGAAATCAGACAGCTGTACCAGAGGGTCCTAGATAAGGGAAGTAAATTAGAGCTCGTGTGGATTCCATCACATGTGAACATTAGAGGAAACGAAGAGGCAGATCGACTCGCCAACGAAGGTCTCAAGGACACAGTACCATTCCGCACCATAGACAGCACTTCGGAAATCTACAGTATGGTCAGAAGACAGGTCAATTCAAACTGGGAATTAAAACTCGTTGAACTTGACACATACAGAATCCGACTGGATGACAAGATCTACACAAAGACAGCGTTCAATCACCCTAGAAGAGATATATGCAAACTTATATCGAAACTAAGGGTGAAAGAGCGGCTGCGAGACCACAAACACCAAGTCATCGTCTGTGAGTGCGGAGAGGAATGTACCACCAACCATGTCCTGGTAAACTGCGAAGTATACAAGGAAGATAGAAGGGAATTAGTGGAACTGCTGGAGGCCAACAACATACCACTCAACACTAAGAACCTACTCTTTCCGAGACCAGAAGTCAAGCTGCAAATCTTCGAACTAATCAACGATCTAATGAACACAGTTGGATTAAGTAGAATAGTGAAGTAAGAGGGAGTCACGGTCAGACGGGCTCGGTATCTAAACACTAAACTACATATGGGAGATTTACCAAACTAGCAGGATAGTGGAGTAAGGGAGGGTCACGATCAGACGGACTCGGCATCTAAACACTACTCCGCTACATATACATAATGGGATTGTGGAGTAAGGGGAAGTCACGATAAGACGGGCTTGGCACCTAAACACAAAATTCCAAACGGAGTATACAGATCGGGTTAGTTGAGTAAGGGGAGACCATGATAAGACGGGTCTGGCACCTAAAGACTATACCCAGAAAGAAGACATCTACCAATCCAGATAATAAGTTTTTATTAGTAAATAAAGGGAAGACCTTCCCACTAAACCTAATCCATGGCTTATGGCCGAAAATGGAAAGATTGCAAAATCATATTCTAACAACAGGTAGCAGCTTCGGCTCTCCTATTTCTAGTCTGCGATATCACATTAGTGGAAGCGGACGTTAAACATACCATTCCAGTTCCAAACGGTTTGTATTATTGAACACAAACGGGCAGCCCAGCAACACCTTACCTTATGGCTACCAGTATTGCTACCGGTATGGCTACCAGTATGGATACCAGTATGGATACCATCACGTCAGTCATCGCTATTTACCTATTATAGACCACCACCAACATATATTCTGCATTGGATGTGCCTATAATCACCCGAGTCAGCGGTATCATTCCTGTCTGGGTTTGGGAGTCTGTCCTACCACAGGTCAGACGTCCCATCCCGTTGACATGTATCTGGATCAAGTATTAGCTTGTTCTTTTTATTCTGATTTTTTAAGTAGATCGAGACATTTGTCAACTAAGCCTCAACTACAATGATACTTACGCACTAAACTTATAAAATCCTTTAAAAAGTTTTATGGCCGCCATATTGACTTGATTGGTAAATATAACATGTTGCTCTCAGCTATTATTCTTGATATATTTAATTGACGCGTATCCTATTTACTATCTCTCGGATTATGTCTACTACACCGTTAACAATGATCATCACGTGCATTTTGCATACCTATAGTCCATTGGCCAATCGCGTTATTTTACCTACATTTTGCCTAGTAGGTTGGATGCAGCGATGGCGGGTGTGGCGCGCCAGGCAGGGTAAGCTTACTCTTCCGGACACCTGTTACCACTGTTTGTTGTGTATTTCGTACACAATGAACAGTCCATTTGCTGATTACACTACTTTGCCTAACTATTTTGCCTATAACGTTTTTTAGGACTTCGAATTTTGCCTAATGGTTTGGATTGTTCGTACTTGGTTTTATTTTATTAGAGGCCCACAACCACGATGGTGTCGAAAAAGTATTGGGAAGTTTCATGGACGAGCCACGACAACAGGTACAAGAATGGGAAGCAGATCCCCCAAATGAGCAGTTGACGTGGAACACGCTCTGCGACAACACTGGGAGGTGGTACCTGGCTTCAAAACGGCATTGATTACATGAATAGAGAAGATACGTTGTCATTAAGTGATATGCTAGACACGGTGTACCCTCTTACACACCTCTGGAATGCCTATTATAAAAAGAGTCAAGGCTATCAAGGAAGGTTCGAGGAAGATCTGATTAATTTTGCTTATTACAAAAAGAGTCAAGGTTGCCAAGCCGTCACCTGGTATGAGGAAGATCGGATTATTTTTGATGTACTGGATCGTTTGGTCAAGACATACGGTGTAACAATGGCATAGGAAGCAATGAATCACTGGTTCGCCTCCCATCTACTACCGGACTATCACGTGACAATGACCTATTGTTTATGCTGTGTCGGTCATGCGGAACCGGCTCAACGATCTGGATGTTGTCTATTCTGACCAATATGACCAATGAGCGAATGCCACGTCATCCATTACGTGATTTGGGGGGAATATAACATCGCCAACAACAACACTAACACTTCATTCTGGAGACATCGACTCGACTACTCGGACGTAGTATGGAAACTGCTGATTATGGACAACAGTACGATCTTCAGCGAACTCCCCAATGACCCACTCAACGAACTACTCTACGAGAAACAGAAACCAAACAACAACAGTCCAACAGCTGTTTTGGGTGTGGATACAATGGTACAGAGACTGCCCACAAAGAGCCACTCAACCAACTACTCAACGAGAAACAGAAACCATACATCAGTCCAACAACTGTTTTGGGGTGTGGATACAATGGCCATCACAAAGAGACATTCAAGGAGAAATATTTCACGGAAGAGAAACATCTAAAGGGGAAAAATCTCAAAGAGAAACGACAGAAGATCAAGCTGAAAGCGAAGCTCAAAGAAAGGTCAACACCCAGAGAGAAGCTCAAAGACAAGCTCAAAGAGAAACATTTCACTGAAAAGAAGCCCAAGGAGAAACTCAAGGAGAAGCCAAAGAAGTCAGAAAACGCTACGACACCTCTTATCGATGCAAACAAGTCGGACACTTGGCTCCCGTCTGTCCCCAACGCTACCAACCTTACCGGTCGACCCGTTACCAGTTACCAAAAGAAAAGGAAACAGCACACCGATGTCACAACTGTAATGCATTTGGCCATGGATTGTTTGCGTGTAGATAACCCAAAGAAAGAATCGACGACTTTAACACCCTTAGCAACAAACTGTTTAACGTCGAACCATGTAACTGGTACTGGGGCGAAGAAGCCAGCGCACTCTATCACCGGTTCAGACAGGCCGAAAAAGAGAAAGAAGACGTTACATCGGCCTACGTCCGAGCCTTGCACTACGACAGCAACTAGACTTGGGCAAGATTTGAAACAAGATTTGAAACATTGCCCGATTGAACTCGATGTGCCACCGGTTCGTATTACCTTGACGACCGAAGAGGCTCAACGATTAGCTCACACACTCATCATTCCAGGTGGCTATCGTGGCATGACAGAACAGTCTCCACCACCACCACTGCCTTGGATGGACAAGGAATGGACACCTCTGGTGTTGACACTACTAGATGCCCAAGACTGGGTCAACGACGACGTTTTACAATAAATGATCGGTTCCGTGTATTGGGTACCCCGTGTGTTGACGCGATCTCCACGGCTGTATGCGCATATGGTGCGCATGGAATACCCTTTGCCGTTGTGAACACTGTTGTGAACATTTTGGATAACATAAATTTGTGAACACTGTTGTGAACATTTTGAATAACATTTTGAATAACATAAATTTGTGAACACGTTTGTGAACATTTTGGATAACATCTGAACGTCTTTTGTGAACACTGTTGTGAACATTTCATATAACATTTCGAATAACATTAATTTGTGACCACAGTTGTGATTGTAAATAAATTGTAAATATATTATAATTATATTGTTAATAAATGTTTTATTATTTTACACATCTTGTCTGTTTTATTTTTGTTTAAATTTTGCCAGGGGATAGTATAAAAGCGGGGCTGCTCAAAAGAGGAAATGTTATTTCACCATGGACGTGTCATTCAAACACCCCTTTACCATGTTAGTGAGTGGGCCAACGGGTGTTAAACGGTCTTTGTGCAGAAATTTCTCCAAGCTTCGCTGTTTGATACTCCCCGGATCGCATCGTATGGGCTTACGGCGAATGGCAAGACAGTAGAGACTTTTGGCAAGCGTAAATTTCTGGTCCGTATCGCGTATCCGTATCGATTTTGTGTGTGACGTCAACAATGCTTGTGTATTTCTCATACGTGATATGGCACACGGATACGGCAGCACGTATCGAACGGCTTTCATACGGAAAAGGTCCATATAACATCGTCGTCTTTTTACCATACTTTTTGCTACTTTTAGACGCTGAAATGTTGTATCATAGTAGACACTTGGCTAGTACTGAAGATCTTGGTAGATAACTGCCACCATGCTGTATTAGAACTAAGTTCAGCTCAGCTACCCATATGTACACGCCGCGAAAATCTGCCAAAACTCTAAAACTACATTGACGCAACGTATCACGTGGCGATACGGATACGTGATACGGATGCAGAAAATTCCACTTGCCAAAAGTCTCTAGTTACAAACAGTTTCCTTATACCTTGTGGGTTGGGCAATTTGGACGAGGTGATGGAACAAGTCCAAGGACACCAATGTTTAGTCGTGGATGATTTGATGGGAGAAGACACCGACACCTTAGAACGCTGGTTCACCAAGAAAAGTCATTATAGGAATGTGAGCGTGATTTACATTGTGCAAAATCTGTTTGATAAAACAACAAAGGACCATCAGTTTAAATGCTCACTATGTGGTCCTCTTCAAAAATCCCCGCGATGCCTCACAGATGGGTGTCTTGGCCCGGCAAATGTATCCGGGACAAGGTCAATTTATGCAAGAAGCATTTGCCGATGCCACCAGAACCCTTAGCAGCTATTTACTGATCTATCTGAAATACGATACCCCTGATGAACTGCGTCTTCGTACACGTATCTTACCAGAGGAAGAACCGTCTCATGTCTACGTGAAAAAGGTATAAAAAGGCCCCTTGCATGGCCACCTTCATTTAATGTCAGCATGGCTCGTGTGAAGAGCACCGTTCGTCCGCATCCACCTCCAGGACTACCCCGTGCTAGATTTCCACCGCCCGCCTGGAAAGGACAAAATTCATTTGGCGCCACACCAACAGAGGCCGCAGGACCCAATGTGGATTCCAATGTGGGTTCCAATGTGGGTACCAATATGGGTTCCAATGGGGTTACCAATCCAGGTACAGATTTACGTTTATCCACCATGGTCGTACGTGTGCCACGCCATCATCGGATTCCAGTCACAGAAGATGACGCCTACCGTCCCATTTCGCGCCGTACCGCACCACACCGCCCTCTACGTCTGGATGATGACGGTGTCGTCAGACGCCGTCCAGCGCCTCGCCAACCACCACGTCAGGAACTGAAATGAATTCGTTTATTGAAACGACTGTCCCCCGAAATGGTTTATGGACAGAATACAGAGATGGCCCAAATTGGATTGCAGAAATGGTTCAAGCTGGCTGCCGAACATTTGCTGAAAGGAAATATACGACCCTTGCACAAACAACACGAACGTTGGGTAGAGCGAAATCGAGAGAGATTGCAACAACTGACCCGAGATCGTTTATCTGTCAACGATAAATTGAACATTATCATGAAACCTGGTGGACAGGGATTTTACGGAGGTATCCTAATTCGAATCTTGATTCGTTGGAAAGAACGTTTGCAAAAGGTCACAGAAAAACACAGACCCGTGAGACGACGAACCGTTCAACGCAGTGGATTTTTTGGTGACATTGCCGGTGTCAAGGCCAGACAAAAACGACAAAGACGGCGATAGAAAAGCTATAAATACCAAAATCCAATGCATCCCTTCATAACACCATGAAATCCCGTGATCTCAACATTATCCGGTCGCTACTCGCCCTGCCCAAACCCTGGCAGAAACAAGTTCTAAGACATGCTCCTGATACTTTTATTCAGACTCTTTTCGAATGTTGCCGCCAAGTCTCCAGTCTGCTACCCCCATCTTGTACTCTGTTGGCAAATAGTAAAAACCCGATGAGAACGAAACGACGAATCGTTCAACGCGGTGGTTTTGGGGGTGAAATTGTCAAATTCTTGCTTCCAGTTCTGAAAACCGTCGGTCTGCCTGTCTAGATTAGCATCTAGATTAGTTTCTAGACCGGTATCCAGACCCCTATAAAAGCTCTAAATAGCTCTAAAAAAGTTTCCAGTATAAAAACCAAGACGTCACCATGCAGTCATTACCATGAATGTGTTATTGAACGTGTCTCCAGCTTGTCGAAAACGTCTGATTCGACAAGCGCTCCGAGGCGTGGTGAATTGTTTATCCGAGTATATTGGTAATTTGCTGCAAGGCACCATACCCAAGGCTCTACATGGCGACTAAAACACTCGCCATGGCGACCAAATATATTTTCTGGCTATTTAAAATTTTCACTTGAGTCGCCAGCTGGCGACTGTATGTTTTTTTCTCGTTTTAAAATAATTACAATGTTTTTTTTACAAAATTGAATTTGTTTATTCAGCGCTTCGTAAAACCGGAACTTACTAGGGGAAATAACTCAAATTTAACGACATTATTTACGACATTCATATATTTTCTTACCATGTGCCGAAAATCGTTCTAACTTCTAACTTATGGCAATGTATACAAAATGGCCGACTACGTATGTAGTTGACCCATAATTATTTCTAACCCATACAGCATTAAAGTTATTCCCTTTTGTATTAAAAAAAATGCATAAAAAACAAAATCTTTTAAGCTCTTTCTTTAAAAAAAAAGGAAGATTCCTCCCTAACACAGTCTACTGACGGAAATCTAGCCGGTAGTGGCAGTAGTTCAACTTCAACTACGAGTAGTAGTACGAGTCAAAGTCAAAGTGACCTTGTTGTTACTGACACTACTGACATCGTTACGTATAGTGCTTTGAGTTCCACAGTAGCATCAATAGGAAATCATCAGGGAGTAGTCATAGAAGCGCAGACTACCCAGGTGTCTAGAAAGGGAAAACGAAAATTCATGCCTTCATGGAAGGATGAGTTTTCATGGCTCATGTTTGATGAAAGTCGGCAAGTAATGTTTTGTGATTATTGCCGAAAAGCTGGACCAGAGCTAGCTGGCAATACCGAATTTTTGACTGGTACGTCAAGTTTTAAAAAAGAATCAATTGCTAGTCATAATAAAAGTAAAAGACATGAAAAATGCCGGTATAAAATTTGTGGATCTTCTGAACCCCCCTTAAAATACTCCATTGTCCAATCTTTTGAAACTGGGATAGATAAACAGTCCCTCAAAGCTGAATCAGAATTAAAAATTAAATTCAATACTGCCTATGTAATTGCCAAAGAGGAGCTGGCATTTACTAAATTTCCAATAGTACTGATGCTTCAGAAAAAGAATGGTTTGGATATAAGTGCCACTTATGACAATGATGTTAAGTGTGCTGAATTTATTTCCACCATTTCTCAAGATTTAAAGTTCTCTACTCTTCAAAAACTTCAATCTGCTAAGTTTATATCGATCATGATTGATGGTGCAACTGATAGGTCTGTGGCAGAAAATGAGGTTGTATATGTAAGGTTCATTGAAGGTGGCAAGCCAATTAATCGGATGATATCCCTGTGTGAAATTGAACATGCCCATGCCTCTGGTCTTGTAGAGGGCATAAATAAAGCTTTCACTCAGTTTGGAATTGAAAATTATTTAGAAAAGTTAATTGGTTTTTGTGCAGATGGTGCATCTGTAAATTTAGGGCAAAGCACAGGGGTTGTAGCTAAATTAAGGGATTCAGTTGGTCATCTAATCGATATTCATTGCATGGCATACAGGCTGGAATTGTCTTTATTGGATTTGAAAAACAAAAATACATTAATGCAAAACTTAAATGACATTCTTCATTTAATTTGGAAAACATACAAAAACAGTCCAAAAAGCAAAAGAGAACTTAAAGTTATAGGAAATGAATTAGATTGTAGAGTTTATTCACCAGCACCAGTAAAAGGCACTAGGTGGGTTCCTCATATAGATCATGCCCTTAAAATCTTCTTAGATTCAAAAGGAAACATTTCTAAACAAGAATCTCAGTTTGCCATTATATACGCTCACATGGAACATTTAAGTGTGTCAAGTAAAGCAGCAGAGATGCAAGGAAGGGGTAAATTTGTTTGTAAAGAAATGTGTCAATTTAACTTTGTTACATTTGCACATTTTATTTGTGATGTATTTGGAGTTTTGTCTAGAATTAGTCTCAATTTTCAAAAGCCTGACATGATTTTACCTAGTGCCATAAACATAATCAAGGAATGCACTCTTACTCTTAAAGAGTGTTCAAATAGTCCTTTGCTCAATTCTGTTGATTCACAGTTAAGCACCTTAACAAACTCAGAAAATAGAATTGCAACACTTAAATTTCAGGGTGTTGATATTAAATTTGGAAGTCAAGATCAGATAGCGAATTATAAAAACTGTATTATGGAGAAATTTTCTTCAGTTATTGATTTAATTTTAGCAGAAATAGATAAGAGATTTATTAACTTATTGGGGGCAAACAAAGATGACAACATTGCTAAGGTTGTTCAAGCTTTCTCAGTGTTTAATCATGACTCATGGCCTACTACATCAGACAGTGAATTATTATATTTTGGTTCTGATCTAATCCAAATTTTAATTGACTGGTTCCATGATTCTTTGGAAAAAGCAGGTTGTCAAATAGACTGCATTCTACTTGAGTGGAAACAATTAAAATTACTAGTAGGTAATGAATTTAAAAATAAGTCTTATAATGAGGTATGGGCTATAATGTTAACTAAAACACCATACAATACAGACTTCAAAAACGTGTTAATGCTTGTTGAAATCCTCATGGTCCTTCCAATAAGTTCTGCTGATTGTGAGCGATGCTTTTCCGCTCACAAAAGAATTAAGTCTGACACCAGGTCATCACTTTCAGTACAGAGATTATCAGACCTAATATTTGTCAGTACTGAGGGTCCGGAAATAGCCTCTTATGTTCAAGACGGTGCTGTAAAGAGATGGTTAAGAATGAAGAAAAGAGTTTTAACAGCTAAACCAAAGTTTAATGATGATATTCATTTTGTACATTAATTAATTGTTTTCTTTAAACTGTTCAGTATGTTGTGTTTCATTCATTATAAATGATAAAGTCATTAAAATTTTTAATATTATTAAAATTAAAATTTATTTAAATCAAAACTGGTGTTCTTTTTTCTGCATTGTTTTATATTTAGCATTATGATAAAGATTAAAAAAAACAACGCGTAATATCTAGTAGTGATTTACGTTACAGACTACAGTTAATAGCATTGAAATTTCTGGCTACTAAAATTTTGGTGCTGGCTAGTAAATTTTTAGCATTTAGTAGCCAGTGAAGACTAAATTTTCCATGCCCATATTGACCCTTGACCATACCGCTGACGCCCAAAGAAAAACAACGTTTACAACGTCTAAAACGTGTGTTGCGTTCTTTGGGGACCCTACTCAATACTAAATGTATTCTTTCACCCGTTTCAGTGTTCTCGAGAACAGTTAATGGTGACAGGATATGGATAGATGTTGGTACGGGACCGGATTCAGATTCATCGACTGAAGAACCATATCGATTTGACGTAAATAAAGAGGAATACCATGTTTTTAAAAATGCCGATAATTTGTACCTCGCGGTAAAAGACAAAACTGTTCATAAGCACAATTATATTGAATTTACGCTGAATATAAATAATAGAAAAAGGACTCCTGTTGTATCCAAAAATAACTGTGTTATAAATTGTACATCAAGCGGTTGGTGTATTTACAATATTCCTGATTTGTCCACCGATGGTGTAATAGAAGGACCATCAGTTGTTGATCTTGTTGTTAATGACATGATTTGGTATGAGGCTGGGGTTATAGCACAAGACCGCAAATCAAATTTTATTATTGAAACGTCAGTTGACCTGTCTAAGTCTGATGACAAAGACATTAAAGTGGTATTTAATGGAGTGGAAGATGACTATGACTGTGAAGAAAAGTCACCTGGAATAAATGTATATACACTGAAAACAATTAAACCCGAAGGAGATTTCATCAGTTTAGAAGATTGGCTGGGAAATCAGAACATAAATGTAAGTAACTATTCCATGAATATTTGCGTCGGGGAATAAACAAATCCCCTCACCACCACAATGAAACAAAATAGATAATAATAAAAAAAATAAAAACAATTTGTGCTTATTTCAATGATCTTAAATTGAACATTCGAAAGACAATGGTATATAGATAGGTACGACTAAAATATTTTCAAATGATTTCAGGGATCATGGATTAGCAAAAGCAAAAAAAATATGTTTGGTTTACACATTAGTCAGAATGGTCGGATTGATTGTTATTTTGGTCCGATGGGCCTTTAATCCGAGTTGTCATGGAATCAGAATGATAATATGTATACATGTATTAATATAGCATTTCCTCTTTTATGCCACAGAGATCACCGACACAAGATTCTGGTCAAGATAAAAGGTAAGAATAGTTAATATAGAAAGAATTGTAATATTACCCTTTTATTTAAAATACAGAATATTAATATTCCCCTTATATTTGTAATAAAGAATATTAATATTACCTTTTTATTTATAATAAAGAATATTAATATTACCTTTTTATTTATAATAAAGAATATTAATATTACCTTTTTATTTATAATAAAGAATATTAATATTACCTTTTTGTTTATAATAAACAAACTAATATAAACCATTTCAGATGCGGATCCAGGAATTTTTGTAGGAGGGGGTTTGCCAGGTTTCTGTTACGGAAATCTGCCATGATCGGCTCTAAATTACATGGGCATACATACAAATTGAGCTTTTTAAACAGAGAAATCATTTTTATACTGATGTAGGCATCACTTTGTGATGTAATTTCATAGATGCAAGGCATTATTTTTTTTGTGTAGCTGAGCAGGGGGGGTTTGGACCCTCTACCCCCCTGGATCCGCGCCTGCATTTATTTGTGATACAGAATGTTTATATTACCCTTTTATTACTGTTTTTTTTAAAATAGGAATATTAATATTATCATTTTATTAAAAGAATATCAGTATTACGGTTTATTTATAATAAAGAATATTCAAATTACCCTTTTATTTAAAATCATCACAGTTTATTTTGTATGTTTATTTTGTATGTTTATTTTGTATGTTTATTTTGTAGTGATAGTCACCAAGTACAATTCGATGGTAAGTCAACAGTTTTATTTATTTAAACAATATTACTAGACAGAGAGCTTGGCAAGGGACAACGTTTAGTGGTTCGGATAGGACGACAAGTCGAGCTTCCGTCAGTCCCGTGTACATATTAGCGTCTACGTACACATAAAATAAGCCTTGTCAGATCAAGTGGGGAAAAATTTTGTCGTAGCGAAGTGAATGGCGCATGTACTTTTTCATTAGCCAAGTTGGCGCAGAAAAGTAGGACATTAAACCCCATTTCATTAATTTAAACAATTTAATTGGGATGAAACCACCACGTATGAATTTATTGTTGTTATGATATTATTATTTTTTTTTTTTTTTTTGATTGCATGGTTAAATTAGGAGATAAACACCTCTTGTTTCGCATTTAGAGGGGTGTTATTGTCCAATAGACATGTCCTGAGATCATTAGGACCCAAGACGCATAGGGGTCTTTAGCAGTGGGGGGAAAGCGGGGGACCCGGAGAAACCCCATTAGGTTGGACAGGCGACCCTACTCCTTGTCACGTAGAACCTGGAATTCGAATGATTCAGTTGGAATAGATGATTCAAACGAGTTACTAAATTATGACGTCAACTACAATATGACTTCATGATTTTCTATCTCTCTCTCTCTCTCTCTCTCTCTCTCTCTCTCTCTCTTCAACTGAATTATAAATTATACATGAAGAAGACTGCATAGAATACAAGAATTAATTCAAATAGTATTAGACGTCAATCAGCTGTCGCTGTGTACAAGTGTAAGACATTATTGTAGGATTGTTCATTTTATATGAAATTAAATAAATGAAGATGGTGGAGAAAAATCATAATATAAACATTATATATCCAGAAAAGCACCAATGGCTTGATATAAATCATTTCTGACTAAGATATTTAATGATGAGAGTGCATGATGATTGATATAGTCTATTTTTATATCTGGTTGACTAGTCGAATGGCCGCATATGTGCGCTCTTGATCACATGGTCTGTTATTGAGTCAATTGAAGTAGTTTCAATTCCTAGCTTGTACGTGACAATGATTATTGTCGTCTGACCGGCCTCATGGTTTGTCTGGGTCTTTCGGTTTCTTCCCACTCGCAAGCATATTATTGTTAGTCCCGAACTGACTTGTTTTTGTTCTGACATCTGTCGCCTTTAATAAATGACTATTTGTCTTTCAATTCAGGAGCTAACCTACAAAACCACGTGGCCATTTTAAAGGAAAACAGTGACTTGCTACTAGACACACTTGCGGGCGGAATTGAAAGTATCGCACGCAAATTAAAAATGCGTTATGTTCTTAAGGATCATCAATTAAGGAGGATATTAGAAGTAGTCGTTCGACAACCAGAGGACGGTGTATCTGAATTAATAGCCATAATAAAAGGCAGCCAGTGGCATTTTGATAAATTCATCCAATGTTTGAGTGACCTGGGATATACAGAATTGGTTCAAAAGCTCAAAGGTATGTACATTTATTATTGAGTCCCAGTGGTTTTATATGCATGCGTAGTGGTTGCGGTTTCTTCTGGTATTTTTCATATGTAGATGTAAATTGAGCAGTAAATGAGGATTTATTTATCTGTATATTCGTACAATGATTATTTTTTCAGGGTGTCAGTCTCATTATTCTTTCACAGGAGTTTGATACTGGCAATGCATTATAACGGTTTCTGCTGAAAAATTCCAGGCAACCTTTGATGTAACCTTCTTTAGAGGGAGCCATGGTGGCTCAGTGGGTCGGACGTTGGCTCGCTAATCTGGATGCGGTGTCTCGATCCCTGCAATGGCAAATAACACCCATCTGGATTATTCAATCTGGTCCCCTTTGTCAGTTTTACAGGACAACCTAAGCACGTATATATAATGCTTAGGCAATTAGATTCGGTTGGGTGTGTAAACTGGGCAACTTAAGTCAGGGTTCTATTTTACTCTTTTGGTTTTGGTTTCGTTTGGAATTCATATGATATCGGCAATACTTCTCTCTTTATCAGAGAATTTAAGCTTAGACTGACTGATATTGATCTACACGAATGGTCAGATGTATTATCAAATTCAAATAGTCTGCAATATTACAAAAACTTTAAAACGAATATTTGTCAAGAGCAATATTTATCCCTATACTTGGAGAAAAGTGTAAAACGAATTTTTACGCTTGTAAGATTAAATCAATTACCCACAAATGCAAATTTGTTCAAACAAAAAAAAACGGAGCTCATCCCCCATGTGTCGTTTGTGTAACCTTCTGGATGAGGATAGTGTACATATTTTATATGTTTGTGAGCATTTAACAGATTTGAGAACTCAATATATTCCCAGAAACTATTTGCGCACCCGAAATAATCTACACAACTTCTCAAATTTATGTCACTGTTTTAATGCCAAGGTCATTATATCTATTGTAAAGTATATCAATAAAGCCATGCATAAAATAGCTGAGAAGGTTTAAGTAATCACAGCACTATGAATGTATTTTCACTTAGTTCTGAATTGTACATGTAAATCTTGAAAAATTGTCTACAAATTTGTTCATCTACCACCATCTTTTACCATCATCCAAATGATTATTGTAAATTTGTATCTTTGGGACTGTGACCTTCAATACTGAATTATCTATACTATATTTTTTTATATTGAAGGTTTAAATTTAGATAAAGAGCTGGTTCCTCTATCTATAATAGTTCAAACATATACATGTATAATGAAAAACAATCAAGGTGGATAATCCATTGAAATAATTACTTTATTCTGGCTATATAATCGCGACTGTTCAAATTTATGTCTAAATGAGACCTGCAATTGGTGGATTTAGATGTTAAATGATGCATCTTTTTATTGAACATAAATGGTATAGGTTGGAGATGGCGAGTGGTTTAAGGCGTGGTGTAAGATTACAAGGCATGTCATTGAGGCAAAAGACGCAGCATTGTTTCAGGTACCGGAAGTGCTGCTGTAGGAACCACTGAAGATGGTAGGTTTGAACATCTTATTTAATTTTAACAAATTCTAAATGTAGACATAGAGTTCAGTAGATTTGAAATGTGAACACCATGGATATATATAATCTCGTGGTATTTTAAATGTAGATCTAGGTATATAGGAACCACGAATAAAAACAATCTCTGGTGGTATTTTAAATGTAGAACCACGAATATAAACACACTCTTGTGTTATTTTAAATGTATTTCTGTTGCATATTTGAACCTCGAATATATAAAGAATCTCCAGTAGGGATTTTTATTTAGTCCTCAATCCTTTCTTGGATGCACAAATAAATAAATATAAAATTCTTTGGTATAGATTTCACTTGTACTGAACCTGATTACATACGGCGTACATCATTGTTTTGACAGCAACTCAACCATTGCAAAGTTCTTTATATTGACCCAGTATTTCCATCAAGGTCAATTAAATAAACATAGTTCATGTTTGATGAAGAGGAAGTTATTTTTAACAAAACAACGAACTATTCTTTGAAAATAAAAAAGGAGTAGCTTTTAAACTGAACAATCAAGTTCATGCAAAGTAATATCTCCTTAACTTGTAGATTATAAAATGTATCATACAAGCGATATCTACCGTAAAATGTAATATTGGGGGATAAAGTGGTATGTTCAATGTAAATCTGGTATATATCTGACCAAAGATGTAAATAAACTCTATTGGTATTTGAAATATAGACCTTGTATATTTTTGAACCATGAATACGTGGTGGTATTTGAAATATAGACCTGGTATATTTTTGAACCATGAATATATGGTGGTATGTTATAAATATAGACTTGGTGTTGATGGAACCACGGATACAAACTGTAGTGATATCTAGGAGGTAAATACAAGTTGAGCTGCTTAAAATAAACAAACCTTTACTTGATCTATAATTTTAGCCCCAAGAACTATAATGGACAATACGGTACCTTCACCACTCACGTCATGTGGCACACAACCCAAGCCACCAGGTAATTACAAGTTGTGACATTTGAAGTGATCGTAAACGAGTAGGTCGGTTATTTTATTAATATAAATAAAGCTGATAATTCTTTGTAAAAAATCTTTATTGCTTGATTGGTCATCCCCGTGTGGCACATATCATATTGTTTTTGTATTTTTGAACATCCTAAAAAGTTGGCATCTGTTTCAATATAAGTTTACTATGGTGATGTTCTTTTCGTGTCTTATTTTAAGTTTTATTTTGTTCAAAATATAAACAATTAAAGATACATAATGTATGATTTATATAAAGTTCGAAAGTAGATAATGTAAAATGAATAATGTGAAAATTTCATCCAAATTACTATATTGCAAGCGGAGATATTAGCCTTTGAAGTTTTGACAGACCTGGGCAATAATTTCAACCACCTTACCGGTTGATCGAAGTTAAGTCTCGGACCTCCATATTTGATTAAATCAAAGTATCGCTGAACCGTTCTAATCTATTTAATATCGGAGGAATCTGGTGTCATCGAGGGTTGATTAAGGCCTGGACCAGTTAATTAATTCTAATTAATACTTTAGAAAACATTTCAGGACTGAAGAGAGGCCTACAATAGGCAGATGTAGCTCTTGTATAATGTATGTCTAAATGGGTGTATAATTTCAGTACAATACGGAAGATTGCCAGACACTAATCGTATGGATCCGTTTGAGACAAACTCACGGCTCGATTTTTCAGAACCTGATTGTGAGTTTAGTTTTAAACAGTTCTCCTTAAATATTCATTAATAAACTCCTTTATATTCGAAAGTCAGTTAATAGCCATTCAAATTTAGACTGCATAGAATACAAGAATGAATTCAAATAGCATTAGACGTCAATCGGCTGTTGTTGTGTACAAGTGTAAGACATTATTGTAGGATTGTTCATTTTATATGAAATTAAATAAATGAAGATGGTTGAGGAAAATCCACCCGTTCCAATATCATTACCGCCTTGAAGGGGCTAATAACAACGAAATAAATCGGCCTTCAAGGCGGTAAACGGCATGCCGTTTTTACCGTACGGTAAATTTATTACCGCCTTCATGGGGACATAAGGGACATAAAGGCCAGAACGGGGCGTTTGTTATATAGACGCAGTTTACAAGACGTTTTGATGACAGAGTTATCTTTCTCTAAAGCGGTTCCCACCATTTTTTTCCATTGACGTCACCTGAGCTACGACTTTGGTCCTACTCGCCGCTATCTTTTATTCCACTATACACACTAAATTAATAAAAAGGACTATTCATAATGACTGACAAAGATAAGGTGGGTTTATATTTTGCACTTTTGTCATGAAACGAAGAAACCAAGAGCCTTAATTGCCTGACGTATGGCCAAACTTCAGCTAGGTTTTTAGCCTAGCCTTGCCTGGAGCCTAAACAATAAAAAAATTAATAAATTGACCAGAGAATCAAGAATAGGAAGAAGGCTCAAGACGATCGTTGAATCCAATAAGATCTAAACTGTTTGGTTTGGTTTTTGCTTTTTCCGCTCCTGGTTGAACTTGAAGTGAGGTATTAACTGTGGTCTGTACCCATATTGTGATGGAGTTGCGTCCCTTTGGATTTTCAGGAATTGCCACTTTCCACGGTGGGTTCCGTCCTCAGCAATATTGTAGATCACTAAATTTATTGTAAAACTTTGAGCGTATATGCGCGTATCAGACAATTTCAATAAAAAAGAAAGCTTCAACAATTTATTAAAAACCCAACTTACCGCATGCCAACCGTTGTTAACCATTTTTTCAACTTTCTTGCATATTATTATTATTATGTTTGAATCTCCGCCCGGTGTTTCCAACCATTCCAATAACCACCGGCAGCTATTTTTAAAAAATGTAATTTTCTTATTCTTCTCAAAAATATCTCGTTATTGTAAAAATAGGCCTACCAAGTTTAAGCAAATCACAGGGAAATTGACTGAGTTACTTTATGCAAGAGGTACAAATATAGTATACTTTCAATCGAAGCATTATCATTATTTATGTAACTCTAGATCTAAATGCTGTCAATTAAAATGGACTGTATTATTATTAATTCAATTTTCAAAAATTACATCTTCATTTTAAATTACGCTTATACACCCTGAACGGCAAGCAGTCAGTTAAAGTATTAACTGTGGTCTGTACCCATATTGTGATGGATTTGCATCCCTTTGGAATCGACATGATGCCGATTTCCAGGAATTGCCACTATCTACGCGGGTTTTCGTCCTTAGCAATATTTTAGATCACTAATTTAGTGTTTATTTTCAACCTTGTTAGTAAAATAATGCGCCCTGAACGGCAAGCAACTTCAGTTTACAGAGGCGGATCCAGTGGAGGAGGAAGGGGCGCCCCCCCCCCCAATTTTCGACAGTGCCCTTTTTTGCTGCTGAAAGTGCCTTTTTCTCCGACCTAAATATGTCCGTTCCGAACGTTTACTTAGACGAAAATATCAGCCAAATAGCTCTTGGAATGGCTACAGATGCAAGGAAATGAGGATAATTTTCTTTGGACCCCCCCCTCAGTGACGCGCCCCATGCCCGCGGTCAGTGCCCTCATTTTGCGGGGGCCCTCCATTTCAAATTCCTAGATCCGCCCCCCTGGTTTAGCTTGAAGTGGGGTATTAACTGTGGTCTGTAACCATATTGTGATGGAGTTGCGTCCCTTTGGAATCTGACACGGTACCGATTTCCAGGAATTGCCACTTTCTACGGGGGGGGGGGGGTCCGTCCTCAGCAATATTTTAGATCACTAATTTATTGTAAAACTTTGAGCGTATATGCGCGTATCAGACAATTTCAATATAAACGAAAGTTGCAACAATTTATTAAAAGCCCAACTTACCGCATGTCAACCGTTGTTAACAATTTTTTCAGACACGTTTGGATGCTCGGTAAGAGAACCACTCGGCGAAAACATACATGGCCCCAAAACAGCTGGAATTGGGTTGAAAATCGTCCATAGCAATGATTAGACTAGTTCCTTTAAATCAGCCATATTGTCTGACCTTAATAATGATATGGTCAATTTGTTTTTCAGACAAAAAGAATAGACTTGACAAGTGAAAATATCGAGGTATTAAGAAAATCGTGGGATCAGGGGATGATTTCATGTAAGAAATCATGCCATGAAAAGATAAAAGCGGCCCAAGCAAAAACCGGATTACCCCAAGAAAAAATAAAAGCAATTACTATGTTATTTACGTTACTTCTGTCAACTATTAAATATTTTTTATTAATATCACAATAAAATTATTTTGGTAATATCATAATTGAACCCTGTTGTACAGGAAACACAAACTATTGGCATAGTGTAATTGACCTGGGGGTATCACGTGGCTTAGGGGTCGGGTGTTCGATCCCTGCATTGGCCGAGAAAGTTCATCTCAATTTTCCGGCGAGGTTTTCCCTTGTCAGTGATGCAGAACGGAGGGTCTGAGAACGAGAGCTGTCTAGTCGTTCGGATGGGACGGAAAATGAAGGTCCCGTGGAGATATTGGCGTGTAGGCCTACGTAAAAGATCCATTGGCAGTTGAAATTCGATATAAGAGTAGGCCATAGCGCCACTGCCCGGGCAAAATTTCCCTCATAGCACACTGTATGGCGTATGTCAGTCTTCAATTAGCGCAGGTTAGGTGCAGAAGAGTAGGACTTTCAAACCCATTTTATTTCATTTCGTTTCATTTGTAATTGACCTGTCCATCTGTATATACCCAATTTGCTTGTCCATTATAATATAAATTGTAGAGTGTTGATTTTTTAACAAATCATTAAGGATAATGTTTCTTATGAATAGGAAGGATTTGGTATACACAAACCATTTTGTTCGTTCTCGATTAATTGCACTAGAAATACTGTAATTTGGCTTTTCGCTGACAAGGACAGAGGTTTTAAATTAGGATAAATCTGCAAACCTTGAAATATAATTTAGCATTTTCTCCACATTTATATCAGTCATGCCTTTAATAGATATTTTTATACGGTGTTTTAGAACTGGATTGGCAATTACCGGTCAAAACAATTAGGTACGACGAAAAAACGAAGAAATCAATTAAGAAAGGGCCAACATCGTACACACTTTTTGCATCAGACTTCAAAAGAGGTAGGTAACTTTGAAGTAAATAGGACACAACAACTTTTAATTCTAATTGAGATCGGCAGAGTATTGTGTTGCGATTCAGGTGTTACAATATTATTTGTATCTTTATTCCCTTCCAAGTCAATGTATACCATGAAAATAGCAAGATAAATGAATAACTGATATTTTTAGTCCGGCCAATGTCAAGAACTAAAACTGTTTTACAACAATGATATTGATGTGAATAAAAAATAGCCCCCCCCCCCAAAAAAAAAAAAAAAAAAATTGAGAGGGTTTGTGATGCACCTATTGATCAGTGCTGCCGACAACAGGTACCGTAGATATTTTGTCTAACGTTTCTGATTCTCAGTAACTGCGAATCATTAATATGGCTGTATTGTAAAATGAGAAATTAAATTAAGAATTCCCGTAAAATATTATTGTTTATAAAGCGTATGTCTGATTAATCCAGATTATTCACATATTATCATGTGCGTCTGATTGAACAAAAATAGTTTTAGAGTAATATCTTGTTACTTAGGAGTTTTATATTGAAACTGCTAAATAATTTTTAGATTTGCTTATCAAATTTGGCAAAACTTGACTTTTTGATTAGCAATGCTGATAATCAACTGGTGAAAAGTTGAATGGCGAGAAGGTGAATCGTAATACATTGATTCAATGTTATATCATACCGACACTACGTGCTTGTATCTATACTTCTTCCAATTCTTACATCTCAATGAAATATATATAATATTTTGTAACATATATATTTAGAGTATCCTGTGCCTACTTTAATGTATAAATATGTATTTTAGGTAACACTGATTCCACAGAATTTCTACAGAACTTAAGTCAGAAATGGAAAGAACTATCTAATGAAAAAAAAAAGAATTTGCTGTAAAGGCAGCTGCCATCAGGGCACATCCTACTAAATTTAATGATCGTGATCAAATAATTAAGTCTGAAATGAGGACCATAATGAAATGTGTGAGTATGTACATTTGATAACGTTTTATAGAGTGCCCAGTAAGAAAAAACAGATCTTGTCATAGACTGTTTCAGTGATGAGTGAATTTAATTCATTTCTATTTGTACTATTGACAGCAGGATGTTAATCCCCCTTTCATTTCATTTTGATACTTTTGAGCCTTCTACATCTTCTGCAATGAAAGTGACTCTGTTTACTGTCTTATTTTTTGTTTTCAGCTCAAATACAGCTTGCAATCAATTTTATATTGGGCCTGTTCGATCATGGCCAAATCTTGGACTATAGTAATGTTATATGTATTTTTTTTAACAGCTCTACTGAAACATATTCATATTACTGTATCTTGGTTCAAGTATGGCTTTAATTTTCTGCAACTGAATTATTGCTTGGCAATCGTTTTACATTTTATATTTTGCATGGATTTCAGATCACCACACTTGAAGAATTAGGGTATAATGTAGGAGGCTTTGGGTGTGAGAGCGATGGAACTCAGCCAATCACCTTCTATACCAGCAGCATGAAAGATTTTATCGATAGTAGATATGTCGAATTCGAAAGAAATGTTTTATCATCAACAGGTAAGTATTTGATATGTGAAATTATTTCTTATTAGTTGATGAAACTAATTAATATTGATTTGTTGATTTGTAAAAGAATTATTATACTTTCTGTTATCTCAGAACTATACAAATTGAAAGATAAATCAGATCTCGTATAAATATGATGACACATATTTTGTATTAAAAATCGCAGTGTGAGTGTATTTGCTTGCCTTATATTTCTAGGCACCAGTAATAATGGCAATACGATAAAACCGGCTGAGAAATCTACAAAGCATTGGCGAAAACAGTTGAGGAAACATCTGCAGAAATGCTGGGGTAATTATCGATAATTCTTAAAGAGATAATTGTGTTGTCCTCTACGTCTGATTCTTTAAACTCTAGTGAAAGTTTCTGATATCCAAAGTTACATATAAATGGAAAGTGTACTATAATGAGTTCAAAATAGAAGCCAGGTCATTTTTCTTTTCCCACATTTTCCAATGGACATATGGTTTGATATCACGATATTCTTATGGAGCAATGACCAAAATAATTTTAAGAGTTGATAATGTGTTGAGTGATTAGTCTTAGGTAATTAAGAGTGACAGGTGAGTCACTGAAGCGCCATTTCATGCCCTAATATATAATGTTGTTGGCCGTCTGTCAGGATGCCCATTCACATATTTTGTTGACACGCTAGATGTCACAGTTTTTGTCCCAATTTTAATTAAATTTAAATTATGTTTTGACCACAAACTGAAAAAATACATCAGTATTTCTTGACTCATTCATTCAACCGTTTCATCAAGTTAATGGCTAGGATGTCAATATGTCACTTTTAATACATTCTTTATATGGTGCATTTAGAGCAACAGTTTTGATAAGATTTGAAATTTTAATAGTCAATTCTTTTTTTTCTAGTTAAAACAATTACTTCTATTCCTTATATGGAATAGAAGACGTTATTGAACGGGGAGTTATTCCCCTTTGTTGCTTCTTCCTTTCTGCAAATTGTCGTGCATGGGTAAAGTCACATGTATTTGCTCTTGTCTTTATTTCGTTTTGAAAATAGTATTAAGTTGTTGAAGATTTAAAATTTTTGATTTTATTGCTGTGTAACAAGGCTTGCATGTGTTTTCCTGTGAAATAGGCCGTGTCTGGTGAGAGCTTTTGACTTTCTGTCATAAGTTTCCATAGGAAAATGTTGAAGTAGCCGGTCTGTCAGGCCGCATCCATATTGCGTGCAGGTTGAAGTTGGCGCGAGATTTCTCGTTTACATTGACACATAATTAATATATAAAGATGGAAAGATCGATATGGTAGCAATAATTTCATATGTGAAAATATTTTAGTTTAGGGCTATTGTTTTCATAATGAATTTATTAACCGGAAGTTTTATTCCTAACGAATTTGTCATTTTGTTTTTTCTTTTTCATGTAATTTGAGATATAATTATTAATAATTGAAAAATGGATGTCCGAAAATCAACAAGAATAAGCACCAGTCCGTATGCTACGACTAGTAATTTCAGCAGTTTCCCTGATGGTGACAAAATAGAAGTGATATCATCTGCAGATAATTTGAATAATACGGCGCCTACTAGAATCAATGCTACATGTATAAGATCGCGAATACCAGTATTAGTTCACCCACCGGCTTCAGATCGAGAGAATCAACATAATACTAGTGTAAACATAGTTCAGCTCTGAACGTCGGTCTCATTACACTCACCCTGGACGTTCAGGGACTGGCCCATTCAATCAATGTCGAAAATAATTTGACCCCCAATTTTACTGGGCAACTTTTCACACCTAAACGACGGGTGTCACTCCGTGTGGACGCGTGCACAGTGTAAAGGAACATCTCAGTGAGAAAATAAGACCTTGCTCATTTCGCTATAGTCAGTATGAGCATCACAACACGCCGTGTTATGGTGGCGAAAGGGTAGTTTGATAGGAGGGGACGTATTTTAAACAGCGTGTTGTTTCGCTCATACTGAGTCTAGGCGAGGTAAGCAAGATCTTATTTTGTCACTAAGATGTTTCTTTACATTGTACAGACGTCCACACGGATTGACACTCCGATGTTTCGCAGTGAAAAGTTGCCCAGTAAAATTGACTGGGGTTCAAATTATTTTCGACATTGATTGAATAGGCGAGTCCCTGAACGGTCAGGGTGAGTGTAATGAGACCGACGTTCAGAGCTGAACTAGTGTAAACACTGACAGTGACATTGGTGTTCCCAATACTATTTCCATACCATTAATTTCCTCTGCCAGATCTAATGGTATTCCAAAAAGAAAGAAAACTGGTACAGGTAATGGTGGCTCTGCAGGAAAGAAAAGGCGTCCTGCGGCTTCACAGGTTGCGAGTTCATTTAATTTTCAGCAGCCTGTTAATGTGATGGCTGGGCTCTCTCAACATCCACAGTATAGTATACCCAGTACCATTCCATCACAGTTTGTGGGTACCCCTACAAGGCCTAGGTCAGGTCAGGATCAGGTATATCAGGTGATATAATGAGTTTTAATTGTGAAAATCGGGAAGGCTTCATGTCATCTGTCCCTAACATTGCAAGTCCCACTATTTGCGAAAGTGGTCATGAGGTTTTAGGTCAAAGCATTTCGCAAAATATGCGTCACAATATTGAAAGTTTACCCACTATGTCAGATAGTGTTCCTGATGTTTTGGGTAATAACATTTCACAGATTATGCGCCAAAAAATTGCTAGAGGCGAGTATGTTGATTTAGCTCACTTGATAACCAAAACCAATTCTGGTAAAACAGCTCTTGTTTTAAATGATGAGGGAGAAATTGTAACCCGGGAAAAGTTGACTCATTCTGTTCTGACAATTGACAGTTGGACTGATGCCTTCCTTGTTTATATTAGTATTTATTTACGTGTTCATCCTGAAAGGGTGCACGAAATGTTAAAATACATGCACACCATTAGGCTTGCCGCGTCAAGGGGCTATGGATGGAGTTCATATGATGAACAATTTCGGTTAAAAAGGAGTCGGGATCCAAGTACCTCTTGGTCAAGTGTAGATTTTGAGTTATGGTTGATTCACATGGCCGATGGTAAATCAGTAACTAAGCCCAGTATTAAGTTAACAGGAAAATGTTTTGATTTTAATTATAAAGGTTATTGTTCTAAGACATCTTGTCAATACTGGCACAATTGTATGTCCTGTGCAGGTAATCACCCTGTTGTAGCTTGTAATGTTCAGAATATACAAAATACCAGTAGGAGATTTTTTGAGGGGTCAGTGCAACAGCTTCCAATCGGTTTTCCACGCAATTCATACAGGTGGGGCAATCCCCTGAATAACAGTGTTAATCAATCAAGACCATTTTTACAGAGTGGTAATAGATACAGTAATTCCATGTACGATAATGTAGGCCCTCGACAAGGAAATATTCAGGGGTTTGGTAAGAGGTCTTTTGATAATCAAAATGCAAGTTTCAAGGGGCAAGGGGGAGGGGGGAACAATATAGGAGTTGAGGTCAGGTGTTTCCTGGAATTGGGTTCAATGTTGGAAGAAGTAATGTGTGGTCCATGGGTGAGTTACCTTTAAATGTAGGAAAAATATGCAGATATTTGGAATTGTACCCTTTAAGGGCCAGGGCAAATGAATTAAAATAGGGGTTAATCAATGGATTCAGGTTAAATTATACAGGTCGAAGGAATTTTCAATTCAGTAAAAATTTAATATCTTCTTATGAGCATTGCATTGAACTGTTTGCATAACTTTGTAAAGAAATCGAATTAGGTTGCATTGCTGGTCCGTTTGCACAAAGGCCAATTTCTAATTTACACATAACTCCCATAGGTGTTGTTCCCAAGTCTGATGGCGGCTGGAGGCTAATAATGCATTTATCTTATCCCAGAACAAAGGGCATAAATAGTTTTATTCACCCAGATTTATGTACTGTCAATTATACTTCGGTTGATAATGTTATAGATAAATTATTGTCATTAGGTAAAGGTTCATTGATGGCCAAAATGGATATAAAATTTGCATTTAGATTACTTAGAATAATTCCAGGGGATTTTGATTTGTTTTGGGTATTATTTCAATAACTGTTTCTATATAGATGAGTGCCTACCTATGGGCTGTGCCATTTCTTGCAATTTATTTGAAAAGTTTTCAACATTTTTACATTGGATTATAGAATATAACTCTGGTTGCAATTCATTTGATCATTATTTGGATGATTTTATCCTTATGGGATCAAGTGATTCTTTTGACTGTAGCATGTTGATGTCTGTTATACTGATCTTTGTAATGAAATTGGTGTTCCTGTTGCTAGTGAAAAGACTGTTGGCCCGTTTACCCGGCTGACATTCCTGGGTCTTGAAATTGACAGTGTGGATTATTGTCTCAGAATTCCTAATGAAAAATTGTAAAATTGATCACATTGCTGAAGTCTATAATGGAGCGCAAGAAAGTTACATTGCATGATATGCAGACATTGACCGGTTCCCTTAACTTTGTGTAGGGCTGGAAGGGCATTTTTTGCGTTGAATGTATGATTCTTTGTTTGGCATTAAGGAAAAACACCATCATATCAGGAATAATACAAGTTTGCGAGAGGACATGTCAATGTGGCATCATTTTTTTTTTTAGAAAATTTTAATGGTGTGACATTATTTCCAGAGAAAGAGTGGTTTTCCAATGAAACATTAGATTTGTAAACAGATAGTGCTGGGGGGGCTTTGTTAGGCTGTGGGGCTTATTTTGCCCGTTAATGGGTGTATTATGGTTGGCCGGATATTTGGGAAAAGTCATCTATTTTAGCTGATGTTACTTTTTTACACGTGATTCCTGTGGTCATTGCGCTTGAACTTTGGGGCCCGCAGTTTGCAAATAAGAAATTACTGCTTCACATTGATAATTTAGCTTTGATTATCGAATTGTGTTGATAATTGGTTCTTCAATTGTAGAACATGCATATCATAATTCCAAATATAGGCCGGGTGGTCCAAGTCTTTGTTTACAGCGTCTTGGTTTTTGGGTTACATGGGAGGGTCACTCTGGCCTTCGGTTGGAAGCATTGAAGACAATTTCAAACAATTACCAATTTTGCCCAGATTATATAATTGTACATTGTGGAAGTAACGATTTGGGAATCCTACCACTACATATTTTTCGTGATACTATTTGTGATTTATTTGAGTATACGAGACATGAATATCCATACTCTAAAAGGATTAATAGCTTTGCTTCTAAGCAAGTAATTGTATATGGGGGAAAATGTCTCCGGTACCCAGATATATCTGACATTAACCCAGAATTGTTTGATAAGGATGGTGTTCATCTTTCAGATACTGGGAATTCCATTTTCCTGAATGCAATTCAAGGGGCTATTGAGTTTTTTGGAGTTAAATTGTTACCCTCCAAACCCACCATTATTAACGAATGGATGTTAATGATGTCGGTTAAATTAGATGCAATTTATATTTGGCTTGTGGTCACAGCTTCTTGTGCGCTGCCCCCAGTTGGCGGTAACCATGTTAAGTAACATGGTCATTTGGCGATTGCGCGCACAATTAAATTAAATGGGTATCTTAATAGATTTCAGCATATGAATATAGATAGACAAAGTGACATCGCTGACTCGAGTTCACTGTCATGTTTCACCTCGCTAACCCGAGTTTTGACCTCGCTGACCCGAGTTAATATGATAAATTGTTGACATCGCTAACCCGAGTCAATTTGAGTATTGTTGTTGTTTGATTGTTGTTGGATTGATTTGTTGATTTGGTTTGTTTCGGGCTTTGACAGTTGCGTCAACCCATCTAATAAATTAAAATGAACAGCTGTGGCCAATACTATGCCAAAAGTAGGTTATGGTTAATAAAAAATTGCAATTTAATTTGTTTTGTGTTTTTATTAACTCATTCTGTGAAATAACAGGAAAAGATACCAAAGTGCCATATAAAGATATACTACATGGCGGACGCATAATAGTTTATCATCCAGCAGGACAAACTTTAAACTAAAAGACCCGAGCTCTTACGGTATAAAGACAATTAAAGATATTTTGAAATTGCAACTGTCATTTCATACCCCATCGACAGAGAATGAGCCTGGAGGTGAGACTAAATTTAAATTGACTAGTTTACATTCTAAAATATTATTATTGTTAAAAATAATAGATAATGTAAAGGGAGCATGTTGAAAATTTCAGTAGAATTCCTTTTTTCTCAGTGGAGTTGTCATCGTTTGCAGAACACTGCAGTTCCGGTTGACATTGTAACAGTTGTTACGATAATAAAAAAAAAGTCTCGGTTATCCATTTTTAAATTAAATCAGTAACCGCAAATTCTATTTAAATTTGAACATATCATTGAATGTTCGATGGCAACATATCAAGTATAAAAATTATGTTGTAACTTGTGCTTCTCTTTCAGAACATGAAATTGAACACATTACTGAGCAAGAAAGACCATTGCCAACTGTTGCCTACCAACTAGAGAATGTGACAGAAGGTGAGGCTAAATTTACATTATATAGAGTATCTCCTACTCCTCTTTTGGATATCAAAAAAAAAGAAGATTTGGTGATTTTATTTATCACCCAATCCTTTAAATCCTACATGCACATATAATAAGTTTGGGTTATCAATTTTTAAATTAAATCAATAATTGCAAACCCTATTTAAATTTGTTGAACACATTGAATCATAATAATAATGAGGTTTTATATAGCGTCTTCTCCATGTTGACAAATGCTCAAAACGCTTTTAGTAATGGCTCTACTTGTAACACTGTCGAAATAGGAAAGTTTTTAAGGCAGATTTAAATTGATTAAAAGTCTGTTGATTTTTATACGCCCACATTTTCATGTCGTCGCCCCTGTCCGTCCGGATGTCCGTCCGTCCACAATTTGTTTGTGGACTCTCTACAGGTCACAATTCTTATCCGATTTTGACGAAACTTGAAATATAGGTTTATCCCCAAAAGATCTCGGTTCCTTTCGATATTGGCATGTATCGGTTCAAAACTTCATGGATTATGGCCCCTGATTGTACGAAAAATCACGTTTTTAGCTTGTGGACCCTATAGAGGTCACAATTTTGAACCGATTTTGATGAAACTTGACATGCATGTTTGTAACCCAAAGATCTTGGTTCCTTTCGATATTTGCGGCTATCGGAATGTAATTTCCTGAATTATGGCCCCTGATTGTCCGAAAAATCACCCTTTTTAGCTTGTGGTCCCTCTGGAGGTCACAATTATTATTCGATTTAAAAAACCGTTTGATTATATCACCGTTACACCCTAAGGAAGGTGGAGTTCGAATTTCGGGAAAATCGGACGAAAATTGCCATACAAAATGGCCGCCGTTAGTACGCGAATACTGTTAAAAAATGGTATATCAAGGTTGTGGACCCTGTGGAGGTCACAATTTTGATTCGATTTTGATGAAACTTGAAATTCATGGTTATAACCCAAAGATCTTGCTTCTTTTCGATATTTGCGCATATCGGATCGTAACTTCCTGAATTATGGCCCCTGATTATACGCAAAATCGCCTTTTTTTTTAGCTTGGAGGTCACAATTATTATCCGATTTAAAAAAACGTTTGATTATATTACCGTTACACCGTAAGGAAGGTTGAGTTCGAATTTCGGGAAAATCAGACCAAAATTGCCATACAAAATGGCCACCGTTTGTACGTGAATACTGTTAAAAAATGGTATATCAAGGTTGTGGACCCTGTAAAGGTCACAATTTTAATTCGATTTTGATGAAACTTGAAATGCATGGTTATAACCCAAAGATCTTGGTTCCTTTCGGTATTTGCGCATATCGGATCGTAACTTCCTGAATTATTCGAATTTCGTGAAAATGGTACCAAAATTGCCGGACGAAATGGTCGCCGTTTGTACGCGAATAGTGTAAAGATATGGTATATCATGGTTGTTGACTCTGTACAGGTCACAATTCTTATCCGATTTTGACGAAAAGTCACATTTCTAGGTTGTGTACCGTCACACCTTAATCATTGTCGACTTCGAATTTCATGAATATCAGACTGGAACTGACCAACGAAATGGCTGCTCCCAATACAGTATGAAATACAGGACTTAATGATGTAGGAAAAATCACTTTCCGTATTGTTTGTTCTCTATCCATCTCTCGAAAATGTGGGCGTATCCTGCCTGGCAGTGCCAGCCTATCTTTGATCTGTTGTGGAAGTTTATTCCATAATCTAGGGCCAGCTGAACTGAAGGGACTATATCCGTATGACTTGAAGTTATATCTTGAAACAACTAGCAACTGTTTATTTTGAGAGCGGAGTGATCTAATAGGGTTGTAGTCATTTTAGAGTTCAGATAAGTATTGAGGAGCTGTGTTATTGCGACATTTATACACTTAATGTTAGTATTTTGTATATGATTCGCGCCTCAGCAGGTAACCAGTGTAGCGATGCTAGTACATTCCGGATGTGATCAAACTTATGTGTCCTTGTCACTATTCGAGCTGCAGTATTAAGAATTTTCTCGATCTTGGCTAGAAGTGCTTGTGGAATTCCAGAGAGTAATCTATTACAGTAATCAATCCTAGATAAACTCAATCATCTCACAAGGAGTTTACAAGCGTCAGCCGTGAGATAGTTTCTGATGTTGCGTATACAGCGTACATAGGTGATAGTAGCATGTACGGAATAACATATCAACTTGCGTTTCCATTGTCGGAGAGGGATCAAATATCACCCCAAGGTTTCGAACATTTTTGTTGAAATTTATTTCCGAATCACCAATGATGATTTTAAGGTCGGGTAGTGATTTCAGTTGTCGTGGTGTGCCTACTAAAAGAGCTTCGGTTTTATCGTCATTCAATGGAGTGTTCGATGGCAACATATCAAGTATAAAAATTATGTTGTAACTTGTGCTTCTCTTTCAGAACATGAAATTGAACAAATTACTGAGCAAGAAAGACCATTGCCAACCTTTGCATACCAACAAGAGAATATGACAGAAGGTGAGGCTAAATTTACATTATATAGGGTATCTCCTACTCCATCTTTTGGATATCAAAAAAAAGACGATTTGGTGATTTTATTTATCACCCAATCCTTTAAATCCTACATGCACATATAATAAGTTTGGGTTATCAATTTTTAAATTAAATCAATAATTGCAAACCCTATTTAAATTTGTTGAACACATTGAATCATAATAATAATGAGGTTTCATATAGCGTCTTCTCCATGTTGACACATGCTCAAAACGCTTTTAGTAATGGCTCTACTTGTAACACTGTCGAAATAGGAAAGTTTTTAAGGCAGATTTAAATTGATTAAAAGTCTGTTGATTTTTGATCTGTTGTGGAAGTTTATTCCATAATCTAGGGCCAGCTGAACTGAAGGGCCTATATCCGTATGACTTGAAGTTATATCTTGAAACAACTAGCAACTGTTTATTTTGAGAGCGGAGTGATCTAATAGGGTTGTAGTCATGTAAGAGTTCAGATAAGTATTGAGGAGCTGTGTTATTGCGACATTTATACACTTAATGTTAGTATTTTGTATATGATTCGCGCCTCGGCAGGTAACCAGTGTAGCGATGCTAGTACATTCCGGATGTGATCAAACTTATGTGTCCTTGTCACTATTCGAGCTGCAGCATTAAGAACTTTCTCGATCTTGGCTAGAAGTGCTTGTGGAATTCCAGAGAGTAAAGTATTACAGTAATCAATCCTAGATAAACTCAATGATCTACCCCTAACATACGCCTCATGTGCATCCTCATAAACTAAAGTTATGGGATCAAGTTTTGTTTCGTTTGGATCCTCCCCATAAAAATTCTCCCAATAAACTCTCTCTGCCGTGTTGTTCATAACTCAAGCGTATCATTCAATGTGTAAAAGTCATGAAAAATTTACGGCACCCCCTGACTTAAACATGATTATCATTGTATTGGTTTGGTATTTTAATTTAACGTCTTAGAATATGGCAAAACAGTTTTTGCAGAAGACATAAACGTAAAAAAAAATTATTTGGGTGCCCCCCACCCCTAGTGGGAGGGTGACTCTCCCACAACCTCCCTATTACGCTACATCGGCTGCTGCGCACCCTATCCAGCATAAAAATTATATTATAACTTGTGTTTCTCTTTCAGAGTATGAAGTGGAACAAATACAGAAGAGGAGAAAGAGAAAGGGAAAATGGGAATACCTGTTAAGGTGGAAAAATTGTTCCCCTTCCCAAGATTCATGGCAGAGAGAACAAGACATGAATGAATTATTAAAATCATGTGCAAAACGTCTAAAACTGTAATTTTTAAAATGTGGTCGTATATTGTCGTGGCCCCTGTCCGTCGGTCCGGTGTCCACAATTGCTTGTGGACGCTATAGAGGCTAAATTTATACACAGTTTTTAAGGTCATGATATTAAATGTTTCGTACACTAATTGTTAGCACGGGACAGAACTTTATAAAAACCAAACAAATTCTAATGGTTTTCTCGTAATTACTTAATGAGGTTTTACTCTTAATCAGATTTTAGTGTATTACAAATGTTTCATTACTGAAAAAAGTAAAAATATGCGAAAACCCTTGTTGACTGATCGGACGATTAAGTTGCTGTGGTCGTATGTTTGGATGTCTGACAACCTTTCTTTTACACCTTATATTGAAGCATACACAAAATACATTTGAACTGAAAAAACATTACGAGACCCAGACATGCGCAGATCACATGTTTATTTAATTGCTAAATTCTACTCGAACATGGTAGTAAAGGAACTATATAATGTGTAGCCTAGTTGGCTTTCTATACACACAAAGTATGAGCATATAATGTTTTGAATTATCTTATCCTATTATTAAGATGCATGTGTTATAGTCAAGCAAACACTGGTACATAATATGTCATGTAGATTTATAAGAAAAAGAGCACAGTCGGTGTAAATGTATTGATAATACGGAGAATATTTTCTGAAAAATGAACAACACGTGGCCAAAAAAGGGATTTTTAAAATGGGTGAACGTATGTTTCTTGAATAGTTCCAAAGAAAATCCCTAAGTATTAGGGATACAATATCGATAAATACGTTCCTTTTTCGAATTCATATGGGGCTTATTGTCCATTTCACCATGCCCGGATAATGTTCTTATGGACAATTCGAAGCAATAGTATAGCTTTCAAAACTCCATCAATGTTAAAGTTCAAAAATGATGTCGAATTACAGGCTTCTTGTAAATTGTATATGTATCAATACAGGTTACATGTAAATAGATACAGTTATAATTTGTAAAACTACACGTTTATTGTTAATTTACCATATTTTAAAGATACATGTGTTGAGAGGTGTTAAATGATGTAGAGGTGTTAAAATGATGTAGAATTACACGCTTCTTGTAAATTGTATAATATGTACGTTAACAAACCTAGTTGTATCAATACAGGTTACATGTAAATAATTACCGTTATAATTTGTAAAACTACACGTTCATTGTTAATTTACCATATTTTAAAGATAAATGTGTTGAGAGGTGTTAAATATGATGTTTGTTTAATAAAGTTGAAGTGCATAGTATATTTATTTAATTCTAATATGGACACATTTTCATATACATGAGCTAGTGAATTAAATCCTAATGCATACAGAGGGAAAGGGGTTTTACGTCAACTCGACACAAACTAGGTCATTTTGGAACGAACAAATGGTTCAATTCTATGAGGGAAATTTTGTCCGGACAGCGGCGCTACGGCCTACTCTTATATCGAATTCCAACTGCCCTGGGATATTTTACATGCATACCAATGTGTACACGCAACTTCGTCCTAGACAGCTAACCTTGCCCGGCACTGCATCACTGATAAGGGAGAATCACGCCAGAAAATCTGAATGAACTTTCTCGACCAATTCAGGTATCGATCGAACACCAGACCTCCAGATTAGCGAGTTTTACACACTTATCCACCGTAACCCCAGTTTTAGGCCAACCCGAATGAGCTATATATTATAATAGCTCTTTATAACCCCTCCTAAAACCTTGGAATATGAACGAGGCTTCAAAATGTTGCATAGCGAGCGGTGTCTTACCCACTTAGACTACCGTAACCACACTTTTAGCCCAAACCGACCGACCTATTATAATAGCTCTTTACAAACCCTAGTAAAATTTGGGAATATATGAACAAGGCTTTCTAAATATTGCATATGAAATCTTCGTTCCGGCTTTTTCGAACATGAATATTTCTCTCTACATTTTTAAAAATGGAGTGAAGCGCAATGTTAACGGTTCTTTTTTATTATTCATTTTTGTGGTGAGGGTGGGGGGATCAAGACGAGCATTTTATAGTTCTTATCGGTGAGTCGGCCACAACAAGTGGGGCTTAGTGGCTGCTGTAGGTCTGAAGCTTACCAAGTGGGGATTTAGGAAACGTTGTGAGCTCCTACTCTTGCATAGGTTTCGAAGCCCCGAAAATTGGACGGCCGCAAACGCGTTTTCCAACCCAGAAAATCGTTCCGTTCTGTAGCGAATTTCTATTTTTGGCAATTAGAATTGACACAAATGGGTCCCAAGGCATATACTAATATAATGCAATATGAATGCATATAAACTGATTTACATTCAATCGTTTCTATTTCTACTGTAATATCTAATCCAGTGGTTCTCCATCAGTGTGCCGCAAAAACATTCTAAGTGTGCCGCGAAATTTAGAACGGCACACTAAGAAAATGCGAAAAACCTGATGATCCTAATGGAGAATTCACTAGTGTCTACTGGTAAGTGCTTAGCTGTGTTTTTTTTTAGTTTGAGTCAGTGGATGTGTCTATGACTAGTCTGTGTCTACGGTTGTATGCCGTCTGTGACTGGCTGTTTTTATTTTGCAAAATTCAAATATTTTTCCTATATATCTAGCCAGGTGTGCCGCTATTTGTTATGTCTTCCAAGGTGTACCGTTGGCAAAAAAAGCTTGAGAACCACTGATCTAATCATTTATGCTCGACCTTAGATGACATTGAGTAAGCGACCTGGAACCTTAAATTATATTTCTCACACCTTGTCTAAGACCCTGCGTTGGCTTTCATTATTGTAGAAGCATCCTTTACAGCGGGGGCCGAAATTCTATTGGGTTTATTTATCGACAGGGATACAGAAAGTGTCTAGTTTTATTGACCACAGAATGATACATATTTTTTTTGTTTTTTTTTAAATAATATTTTATTCAGGAGTCTTCAAAAAAGTGACCGCAATCGCATGTAGGAATGTCCGAAATATGCCTTAGAAATTTATGTCCGTTTAAATAACTGCAAGAAAGTCGAGAATGGACAATATAGTAGACAAACGGAACAGAGTTGTCTATAGCTCGTAATTTTGATTTAAAAGAAGAAATGGTAAGTGCGTTTTTGGTAGCATTATCAAGGTTATTCCATTCTTTAATAGTGGATGGTATGAAAGTAGAAGAGAAGAGAGTTGTTCGGCAAAAATAATCAGGTAAATTATTTGGTTTCGTAGATTGTATGAATATGATTGATTGCAAGGAATAAGTTTGAATAAATAGTCGGGAGTAAAATGATTTAAAATTTTATACATTAATATTAGTTTGTGCCGCCTTCTTCGTTCTTGCAGTGATATAAACCCGGTCTCCTGATATATTAGCTTATGACTGATACATATTTTGACTCTAAAGAAATCTTCCAACGGGCACCGAAGGTGTGAAATATGAGTTTTAGATAAAATGCGCTCAAAACTGAAATTTTCTCATAGTCCCTGCTAATAAATAGGTTGCTATTACACTAAGATTGGTCACATTATCTGCAATTAGTTTACACTCAATTTTGCGCAGTTTTAATCATCAATTGAAAATAAAAGTTCTCCAAACAAATGAGCAGAACTGATGGGTTTTTTGATAATTACTTTAGTAGTATTCTGTTCTTTGCCGATCACGGGATGCGGTGAAACTTTTGACTTACTTATTTTGAACCTTGCTTTCCTTGTTCTAATATTAAAAACTAATATATTTAAAATCAAACTAAGTGCATAAACACTAAAATATGAAATAATTATGACCGTTGTTATAGTCTAGTATGCAACATATTATGTTTTGTATACCCCAAAGGAATGATGGAATATCGTGTGGCTGGTAGAGAAATGTTAGGTTTACCAAGATACTACTGGAGGTGATTTAGATAGATGTTGAAGGGAGAATGACTCCATACAGGTGACGTGGGATACATTTATACAGGCTGTATAAATGGCAATTCCTTTGCAGTTTTAGGGTTTATTGGTCGCCTTCGTTATGGACACAGCGTAAAACCCTGGTCTTTGCAACTCTTGATATGGAGCTGGGGTTTGATGGGTTGACTCATTTATGCTGACTCCTTGGAATGAATTCCATGACCAATTTAAAATAGGGGAACAGAACGAATCAAAGACTGTTTTTGCAAAAGCCAGCTTTATTAATCGCAGAGTATTCTGATTTAGATCCGGACTTAAGACACCGAAAATTAAATATACATGTGTAAGTTATGGTACATCCTGGGCCTTCCTATCACTGTGGAATTGGCTATTGGCTTTCATGTTATAACAATAAATTTGGAGCAGAAAATCTACTTTAGATTTCATAAATTTGACTGTCACCTTTATGCTCTCAACGTAATGAACTTGGTCCTCTCATGCTTCACATAGAATTAGAAATTACTGACAGACCTATAAAAATGTTCAGTTGGAAGGGGGTGAATGGCTGAGTGGTTAGCACATGCATGCTGTATCTCAAAGCCTGTCATTTAGTTAACTGGCGTGGTTTCGAATCCCACCTTGTACGTGGCAAGGAGTAGGGTCACCTGTCCAACCTCACAGGGTTTCTCCGGTTTCCTGACACAGCTAAAGACCCACACGCAAAAGTGAATTATTTAAATAAAATTCAACCTTATGTTAGTCACGAAATAACCTCATTTGTGTCGAATGGGCGTTAAACCCCATTTATCTCTCTCTCTCTCTCTCTATGAAAATATTCAATGAAATGTGTCACTTTATTATTAATCATGTTACAATTTATTATCAATAATATAACTTATAATGTCAAACATTAAAGATGGTGTACACAATGTTGTTCAATAAAATATGTGCTATAACTTATAATGTCAAACATATTTAAAGATGAAGTATGTTATGTTGTTCAATGTAAATACATACTATTACTAATAATGCCAAACAAATTTTAAGATGGTGTATACAGACTAATATATTGTTGTATAATGTATTACTTCTAATGTCGATATATCAAATTGATTTCACAATGCTGAGGGTCTCATTATTCGGATTCACTACTACTGATGTCACTCTCTAATGTTCCATAATTCAAACTATGGTTAGAAGCACAATACTGAGTAGAGTCTATTTCAAGAATTGTTTGAAACCGTTTTTGTTCAATTTTGATTTTCCCTATATGCGGAGCAAATTTGAGAGAGAGATCTGCAGTAATTATTTCATTAAAAAGGCCCTCTTTGACAGCCATAGCTCTGTTCCCACCAGATGACTGGAGAAAGACTTCGAATAATTTATCATTTTGCATCTGATACCAATTTACACATGAAAACATCTCCTCTTTTACAAGTTCGTGTTCTTCAATAGCTCTAGTAATCAAACATTTTAGATTAATGAGTTGAAGCTTAATCGTAGAAGATATTACAGAATGGTTTGAACTGCTGATTTCGGCAGATATCCAAATTTCTGCATTGACATCCTTGACACTATCAAATGATAAAATATCTGGAAAAGCTGTATCTCGGTATTCAGATCCTAATTTAACATCATTAAATTCTTTTAAATAACTTTTAATCTTGATATTTACAGTTTTAAGTTGTGTGGAAAGTCTTTTGGCAATAGCTTGTCCTCCTATAAATAAACAGAAAAAAAACCATAAATGAAATGAACAATATTCATTAATGGAATAATGACAGAAATTGTTTGGGACCGCCCAAAACCGTGTCTCACTGCAAAATCTCACAGAACTGTATTTCACTTTTAATTTCACAGTATCCTAACCTATGTAATATGATCTATCAATTTCAAAAAAAATATTTCCTTGCAATGAATGTACTTACTAGCATACTTCTTCATCAAATCCAACAGAAATGCCCTTTCAGATATAAGATTGTATATGACCTGCAATAATCTTTTATCTTCTTTTAACTTGGCTGTTTTGTAGACTGTTTTAAATTGGATATCATTAGTAGTCCACTTAATTCCCAGTCGCCTTTCAATTTTTTTTTATAAACATCTGAGCACTAAAAAAAAACAAGATTCTGTTTTACATATATAGTCATCTAAATTGGAAAATATAATAACAATTTGAAGTTGAATTAGTATTACATGTAGCCTACAACATTGTATTCTTGCCTTTTACATGTTTTGTGTAGTCTTTTGAGAAAACTATTATTCTGACTGATGTAATCTTGAAAATTATGCCATACCTTTTATACTTGCTATCGTCTTCAGACAGTTTGTTTTCCTTCAGCAATGCTGTTGTATATTCTTCTTGTGGAGTTAAAGTAACTGAAAGAATATGATCTTGCTCCTGTAACTGTATTCACAAAATGGATGTTTCTATGCAATGGGAGAGAGAAAAAATGGGGTCACTCGACACAACCTAAACAATTTAAGGACTAACATACAGCTCAATTTTCATTTTAATAATTCATTAGCACATAAAGGTCTGATCAATAGTTGACATCCTTTGAGTATGAGGAATAAGTATACCAAGATAATCCATTCAGAATTGTGGCTTTCAGATGCTAAAGTGGGCGTGGCTCTGCCCCTGGGGGTCGGGACATTCATCAAAATCAAGAGTGGACGCCCTCAGGCTATAAGGAATACATATGCCAAGTGCCATGGTGATTCATTCAGAATTGTCGCCTGTAAACGACAAACACAAAAATTAGGCGTGGCTTGCCTCTGGGGGTCGGGACATGCAGTTGTCGTCCTGAGGCTATAAGGAATAAATATCCTGGGGGTCGGCATGTACCCAAAACAATAGGGATCATCCTTAGGGTACAAAGTATAAGTATACAAAGTTTGAAGAAGGCGAACCATTGAGACACAGACATACACACAGAGACAGGGGTTAAGGCATAATACGTCCACATTATGAAACATATCAGTCCTTTAGGTGTATATTACATAACAAAAATACCTTTCTCAATATATCCATCATACTGTTTCTTTTCATCTTCCATCCACATGTCTACTGTGCTATATGAAACATCTGTAATATTAAAGTTAGCCTTATCTTACAAATTCAAAGAATCAAATCAGATGCATGTATTTTCCTGTTTTGTACCAATATATTAGCAGTAATTATACAAATCTGCCAAAAATCATACTACATAGCTTATTCAGCTAGTGCATTGTTGTACACTCAACTTATACATTTTTTTATACTCATCTTGTACACTCATCTTATACAATACCAAACATAAAAATTCACATTACCTTGAAGGTTTTTGGTAAGTTCTGTGAACGCATCCTCGCTACTCTTTCTAATTTCTATACACTTCTGCATTTTATCAAGAAGATGATTTCCTAAAATAAGTTTTATATTAATTCATAAACTAAAGTTAAAACATTAAAAATAAAATTTCATGCTGTGTACTGCAGTTAGGTTCAATCTAGTACAGTGCTTCGCAACAGGGGTCCACGTGCACCCACAGGGGTGAATTTGAAATGCTCTGGGTTGAAATTTGGAAAAAAGGGAAATTGGGGACGAATTATACACAAAGGGGTGAATTTTGTGAATAGGGGAGGAATTTGCATGAATTGAGTTGTCATCAGTCAGAAAGTTACCGACTACAAACCTGTGTAGCCATTGCGGTCGGAAACTAAATGACTGACTAGCACTAGCATAATTAATGTCAACGCTGAGTATAATGGTACTTATCCTATCTGTTCATTAAATAGTAATTTGATGTTTTCATAGTGCCAGGGGTGAACAGCAGAGAAAATATTTCTCAAGTGGGGAATTGTATCATAAAGGTTGAGAAGCACTGATCTAGTAGATCTATGAAAAGCATTATGTTAATATATTCAAAAAGCCCTTCAATCTTCAGATGACAATGAAACAACAAAAACAAGTTCTGAGAAAAATATTATTCTATTTTACATTTGACAAGGATAGAAAAGGAAGAAACAATACCTAATTTCTGTCTGAGCTTAAATCCGTAATGAAGAAGTCCTTCAATTAAAATATCAGCTCTATTTTCAGGAGTTGTTTCTTTAGTTATTTTCGAAAACAAACCAAGATAGGACCACAGACGCTCAAGGCTTTCTCCATCTGTAAGCCCAATACCTTCAATTCTCCTTGGTCCAAAGGACACCTGAATGAAGACAATACAGTTAAATGATTTTACTAATAAATTTTATGGAATGAATATAGATTTAATTCAATACATGTTTCAGGCAATGTGCCCTTCATCAGCTGGTACAAAACATAAGATGTATTTTACCAGCCGATGAAGAGTACATCACCCGAAATGCGTACTGGATTAAATCTTTAATCTATACAAAGTGTAGTTGTTTATTAGGCAGATGCCTTTATGGAGTTCAAATATGAGCATTTTCTGCTTAGGGTAAGCAGAGATAAGCAATTTCATTGGTTTATGCTTTGGGACACAATAACCTTAGTTCTAATTAAGTGAAACTTAATCATTGAAAACTCTGGCATCTGGTGAGCAGATATGCCAAACTACACTGTTTCAAGGGCAAAATATATACAATTGGGCACATTTTCATTCATTTAAACACCAAATTACTATTTTTTAAGAGTCATATCTTGGGTTTGTGTGGGAATATAAAACCTTTGAAATCTCACCTGGCATGAGACTTTATGGCCATAAGCATGGAAAATAGGTAGGGCAAATATGACTTTGTTGATGATTTCAGCGTGTTCACCATGATTCTGTAATAAATAATAAATTATTTCAAGTCCCATCAAAAATTATCGTCTAAAATAATACACGTTGCATTTTTACCATTATTCAGTAAGTACTTATATATATTATACCCCATCTGGAGATCATAAAAATTGTGCTTAATTTTTGCATTTGTCATAAAGAAATCAAGAATGATTAAAACTGGAGGACAGAACATCAATCATATAGGCAAATTTTAAAAGACAATATCAAGTAGTTTACAATTAGTCAGTTAGAATGGAAATGGGATTATAGTTACATACCTTTAAATGCCTTTTCAAATTGCAGGCTATGTCATACATTATGTATTATTTATCCTCATTTGCACTTCCCTCAATTAATTGCTTTATCAGATAAACTGCATATCCAAGTCTGTTAAATTTATATACATAATTATATAGTCATATATAATGTATTTAAGTAATATAATAAACATTATATAGTTTTGTCAGAGCATTGAAATTACTAAATGATATTCATTATGTGTAGTTTAATGGTCGAGTGCGAGACATTAAGTAAAATATTGATATTGTATGAGCGTGATAGCATGAGGGCAATATCGATATATTACGCAATGTCTTGCACGAGATCATTAAACAACTTAAAATACAGACACTATACAGCACGTGCATTTCGATGAGACAAAATTTCAACTCGAATGAATAATGTATGGTTTGCACATTTCCCATACCATTATTTGAAATAATGGTACGCCATCATCAAAGTATGACATAACATGGGTACAGTAGGTAAAGTATGCATCAACTAACACTTCAAAAGTGGGATTCTTGTCTCAGAAATGATAGGTCAAAATCAAGGGAGTGAAGACTAAAATATATTACCTTTCCTCATGCCTAAGGCTAAAAAAGTATTTGGGGTAACCATGTCTGCATGTTGATCCAAATACTGCAGTCTCAGACAGTTTTGCATTTCTAGACTTAGATCGCAGGTTGTCACCTGTTTTGAAGTCACTACAGTCCCGTAATAATTGCAAATAATTGTAAAAGCGTTACAAAATCAATTTTCATCTTATTTCAAAAACTGATTTTTGAACAGCTAATTCCAATTGAGAGTTATTGGATAACTCGACATGCCCCCATACTCACATATAATATTCATACAGGAAACAAAGTTAGGTCCAAGGCAGAAGGACCCAAAACTGACTCAGTACACTGCATTAGGTGTAGTTATTCCTGAATTAAATGTTAATTATAACATCAGTCAGCTTGACCTAGTGTTTAACATGTTTTTATTAGGGCCGTTGGATTTCTTGGGAGTGTTCTTAGCCGGCCACATCCTCAGCCCCTCAAAAATATCCAGTAGCCCCCCCCCCCATTTTCTAAGCTGGCTACAGGCCCGCCATAGGGTCGTTATATATGACTACATCCCGCAGTACCGTCTTGTTAATTTTCTTGGAGTTTAAAATGTCAAATCTCAGAAATAAGATTTTAATTACACGTAACTAAACACAAATTAAAGTCAAGAGACAAGTTATAAAACTTTAGTTGAATATAATCCTTGGATAGAACACTGGATTCTTACTCTGTGGTAGTCCAACAGAATCTGCAATGCTGAATCACCCGAAGACACGTGACTTCCATTTGAATTAGGTCAAAAAAACAGACGCTAGATTATTTTTAAATTGGTTGACCGTAATGATTTTTAAATATCTTTGCAACTTATGTGATAGACTAGTCTGCGATATCACTTACGTAGAAGAGGACTTTAAACCACCAGAGAAGAAGCTGACGTGATAGACAAAATCTACAAATTATGTTATCAGCTTATGTCCATTGAGAAAACGAAGACACTAATTCATTCAGGAATGAGGACCTGAATTTCAAATCAATAGTGAATTAAATTAAAATGGGAAATTTTCTTAGTGATGCAAGCTTATAATTCTTCCCATTTCCTACGGACCTCATTTGACCCTATTCTGGCCGGTTAGTTTCAAAATGGATTAAGTGTTGGAATGTTGTGAATAAATAGACATACCACATCTGGTTTTACATAGTCGCCGTAATAGTCAATGAAAGTATCCACTTCATTCTGGTTCAGGAAGAACTTGCCAGCATGTTTAGGCTCGTTCCAAGCTCTTCCTGATGAAAATTTTCTAACTAATTGAAAATCGGCATCTAAGCTGTAAATTTTTCTAGAAGACTGAAATAAAACAATAGTGGTACTTATATCCTTGTCAGACTAAATATAAATCTAACTGAAATTCAAGGTCTAAATAGAATTTGGATCACAATTACAAAAAGAGAATAATAGGTTATATATAAACACCCCCATGTTTCTTAAATAATATATCAGTTTATCATGGAAAATAATCAAATATAAAGTTCAAATAATTTAAAGAACATAGCGTCACGATGATCTGTCATTATGTCTAATCCCCACCTTTCAATGTCAGATTCACACTAAAGAATCTTGCCTGATTATTTAAAGCTTGGATGTGTTTACAGTGATAAATTGTTTAGCATCACATACCAGGTAGCAACAAGGACACTCTGTTCCTTCATCATCAAAAGGATGCTCTTTTTTGTGTAAAAACTGCCTGTACTTCTCATAGGTCTCGGTAACTAGCGACTTGTATATATCTTGGACCTGCAAAAAGTATTGAATATTTTAACAACTGTACAAGAGATGAAAAACAGGTAAAATCATAGTTATTTAACTAGAGCAATCAACATTATGTTTAAAATGTAAAATTAGACATTGCACAGTTATAACTTTATAAATGTATTCACATATCAATTGACGTGAGCTTTGATTTGTCTCTCTTAATAGATGAAAAACAATGGTGATAATTTAACATAAATAAAGGAATACCGTATACCTTAAAATTAACAAAGGAGGTCGCATGCTTCGAAGATCTGGCTTTAAGAGCCTCACAGAAAGTCTTAGCTGACAGATGGCCTTCAAGCAACAGGCCAGTCATCCAATCCATTAGCTCGAAATGAAAGGCCAATGAAGGATATTTAGTTGTTGAAGGCCATAATCTGTAACGAATTAGTCTTTTAGACTCACACTCGCAATTGCAAACTCTACTGCCCTTTGATGCTGTCTTCCTGCAGTAAACCAAGTTAAATTTATTGTCCCCCGCCCTTTCGAAGAAAGTTGGGGGACTATTAAAATGGGTTCGTCCGTCGGCAGTGTGAAGTTAGCTCGATTTTCGTTTTTCGTTTTTCGATATTGGTGAATATCGAAAAACGAGCTACTCGTTTTTCGATATTGGCGAATATCGAAAAACAAATAGCTCGTTTTTCGATATTGGCGAATGTTGAAAAACCAGCTACTTGTTTTTCGACATTCAAACTTGAATTTCAAAAAAGCAGACTTGATGGATGTATATCTACATAATATGTCTCCAAAACACATTTGATTAAATCAGTGATCTGAAATGAACTAAAGATATCATAAATGAGGATACCTGAGCAGTGGATTCACATAAAAACTGTTCTTTCTCGTTATTCTTTTTATATTGGCGCATCTCGAAAACGAGCTACATGTTTTTCGATATTCAAACTTGAATATCTCAAAAGCAGATTTCATGGATATATATCTGCAGAATGTCCCCAAAACAAACTAAAGATGTCATTAATGAAGATGTCTGAGCAGTGGATCCACATAAAAACTGTTCTTTCTCGTTGTTTTTTGATATTGGCGAATCTCGAAAAACGAGCTACTCGTCTTTCGATATTCGAACTTGAATATCAAAAAAGCAGATTTCATGGATATATATCTGCAGATTTGATTAAATAAGTTTTGTAAAACGAACTAAAGATGTCATTAATGAGGATGCCTGAGCAGTGGATTCACATGAAAACTGTTCTTTCTCGTTGTTTTTTGATATTGGCGAATCTCGAAAAACGAGCTACTCGTTTTTGGATATTCAAACTTGAATATCAAAAAAGCAGATTTGATAGGTGTATATTTACGGAATGTCTCCAAAACATATTTGATGGAATTAGTGATCTAAAACGAACTAAAGATATCATAATTAAGGATACCCGAACAGTGGATTCACATAAAAACTGATCTTTCTCCTTATTTTTTGATATTGGCGAATCTCGAAAAACGAGCTACTCGTTTTTCGATATTCAAACTTGAATCTCAAAAAAGCAGAATTGAAGGATGTATATCTACAAAATGTGTCCAAAACACATTTGACTAAACCGATGATCTAAAATGAACTAAAGACATCATAAATTGGGATGCCTGAGCAGTGGATTCACATGGAAACTGTTCTTTCTCGTTGTTTTTTGATATTGGCTTGAATATCAAAAAAGCAGATTTGATGGATGTATATCTGCAGAATGTCTCCAAAACATATTTTAGTAAATACGTTTTCTTAAACGAACTAAAGATGTCATAAATGAGCATGCCTGAGTATCAAGAAAGCAGATTTCATGGATGTATATCTACAAAATGTGTCCAAAACACATTTAATTAAATCAGTGATCTAAAACGAACTAAAGATATAAAAAAAGCGCTTTCTCCTTTGTTTTTTGATATTAGTGAATGTCCACAAACGAGCTACTCATTTTTCGATATTTAGGCTTGAATCTCAAAAATACAGATTTTAATCATATATATCTATATAATGTCTCCAAAACAAATTTGATTATATCATTGCTCTAAACCGAACTACAGGTATCATAAATGAGGATGCCTGGGCAGTGAATTCACATGTTTTTTGATTAAATGCGTTTTCTAAAACTAACTATGTTTATATATTGGGTTTCAAAATATGTCATTTTCTGATATCCCCAAAAATGTGAAGGTTTGTTACAGCAAAGAATTTCCCGTGACGGAAGCCGCGGTGATTGAATGTGTTAAAACTGGAGATAGGGGTCCCTTCTCAACCTCGTGGGTTTCCTCCGGGCACTCCGGTTTCCTCCCAGACCCCTACGCGCAAACAATTATTGAAATAAAACCATGTTATTCCTGAAATGACCTAGTTTGTGTCGATTGGACGTTAAACCCCATTTCTCTCTCTCTCCCTCGCTCTCTCTCTCTCCCTCTCTCTGCAATACTGTTTACTTGAATGCATGGTAATGGTTGTGTCTTAGCTATGTACCGGGTTTCCAAGCGTCATTTTCTGATATGCTGATCAAATTATATGGTCCGTTATTGCAAAGAAATTCTCCCGCTTGCCCTTGGTGTGAGACGCGGTGGCTCAATGGATATGCGTTCGACCGTTATCCGAGGGGGTAGGGATGTGACCCCAGTACTGGCCGTGAATGGTTCCTGGGTATTTCCCGGCACGGGTTTCCGTTGTCAGTGCTGCGGGACAGTGGACCTGGCAAGGCACAGCATCCAGCATATCATTTATGGAAAACTGTTTGTTGTACGTCAGTCGTAATTAGCCCAGTCAGTACCGAAAATAGCACTTAAATCCCAATTCAGTTCATTTCTTTTCTTTGATGCCTTTAAGTTTTACTTTTAACTTGTAATGCCTCTGTTAGAAAACTTCTCTTATGAATAAAATGGTTGAGAAATTTAGAGTTGTTGTTGCATAAATAATGTTTTACCACATCTACAATCAACAAGTATCTTAAATTATTTTAACACAAACCAAAATTATCAGCTGATTCACTAACCCACATTATTTTTGCCATAATGCCATGCACAGGGCTAAAATATTCTGATAAAAACGAAAAAAGTCCAAAAATACAATCAGTATTGGAAAATGAAGCAATAAATCATCGCGGATTATTTTTGTATATACCACAGCCGCATGCGTATATAATGACATCTGTTTACTGAACCATCACCATTGGATAAATGAAAACAATTATTTAAATTTCTTTAATGTTTTACAATTTAATACTATCATAGACATTTAAAACAATCAATGAATATTTACAAAGTTAAAGATTGAGTATGTATTATTAAATGAAAGAACTGCGGTTCGCAGTATAATAGTGTATAGACAATAAAAAAGAATATATTGACTGATTAAATAATATAATTGTTTGATTTTCATATCCATGTTTATATCACGACAATACTATCTTCAAGAGATTTGGTTATTGAATTGCTACGTGAATAAATTTATAATTACTTATCTATATAATGTTTAGGCCAAAAGAAATAAATCTTTAATGTGAAACAATAACATGCTCTATGTTTATGCCAAACGAAATAAATCTTTAATGTGAAACAATAACATGCTCCATGCATCCATGTTCGGCATCCGCTTCAGTCATTTTCCGTATTTCAGGAGTTTCCAGGCCATTGTAATGTAACCATACATTCACCCTTCTAAAATTAGCCGAAAAATGGCCACCACTACACACTGTATAGCCAAATATTTCATATCTAAGGAGACATACATTAAAAGATTTGTCAGTTAAATAATAATAGCACTATACTTTGAAGAATAAGGATACTTTTCAATTTTATTTGCGTTTTTTATGCCATAGTTATAAAAAAAAAACGTTTCACATCATAACAAAAATTCTAAATTTTAAAGACCGACACAAGTTTTTGTCTTCGTAACAAGTCTTTTTGAAATGTACAAGCCCAAACTTATGCAATAAAAGGGAACGGGAGCTGTATGTAATCGATAAAGCTAATATGTTGACACCGTTTTATCTCTTATTGTAGATTCGATTCACCGGCTGTACGTTACAAGGAGATTCGCCTGTCCAGCCTCGTCGGTTTTCTCTGGTTCCCCCGCCCCCCTCCCAATCCTACGCGCAGGCGAATTATTGAAATAAAATTGAACCATATTTTAAGTCCCGAAATGACATAGTTTGTGAGTGAACGTTAAACCCTGTTTCTCTCTATCTCTTATTGTAGATTCGCATAAACTCCTTTTTTTCTAATAGCTCAAAGTCGTCAAATATGCCTCTTATTTCCGTATGAAGAGAGTAGTGTCAAAGACTTGAAGTTTATATTAAAATCCCACATTCTTAAGATTATGAATTATAATTATAGGTACACTACTCACTTTTGGCCGCATATATCCACAGTGTTTGGCAAATCTTTTGGGGTCATTCCGTGGTGTTGAGTTAATATTGAAACAGATACAATCAATACAGGAGGTGAGTTCTGAACAAAATTCCGGAAATCAGTTTTCGTTCACCTTTGCATGTTCGATTACTTGCACCTATTAACACGTATTAAACGAAAATATAAAAATATATTATCTTAAAATAAAAAAGCAAAAATTCAATGTACAACTTAATATTATTATCATCAAAATTTAGTCATTTTTTAAAACATAGGCAATCGTTTAACTCTTAAAATTTTAAAATTCATGATCAAATACAAAATATGTTAGTCATTAAACTTACCAGTACTGTCACACTTCAGTTTTATGCCATTTTCCCAATGATTGATGGCAAGCTGTAAGGCAATCCCACTTGAAGAATCATATTCTCTGAAAAGAACAATATTTATTTTGGATAATGGAATAGACAAAAGTTTTACATTTATTCAATCATATACTGAGAGACGGGGTGATCCTGTGATCTGTTCGATTTGCCGCTAACATGGGAATCCTGGATTCGAATCCCATAGGAGGCTCCGTTAACCATGGTGAATTTTAGCCGGACACCAGCATAAGTTTTTAGTTCAGCAGGCTGATTAAAAAAAAGATCAACAAATAATTGGGACTGAGACTGGTTGTCTTGTCGCATATCTATCTACATGTATATAACAGGAGTTATAAATAAGTTTTAGATGATGTCAATTAAAGTATGTTTTGATATTATTTAAATACTGTACAAACATTGCGTCAAAATCATGTTTAGATAAGGATTTGTGTAATACTGCAAAACTATTCTAGGAAGTATTCCTGTGTAAATGTATATACTCACCCTAGGAGAATGTTAGAAGTGAAATCCACCGTCTCTTTAGCTGTACAGGTTCTTTTAGAGCAAACATAAGTTACAGCTGTTTCTTGAATAGGCGCAAAATGTTGAACAAACTTTTCTGTTTCACTACCCCAAAGATTCCAATTATTTCCTTCGGGTCTGCATAAATACTTCGTAAGCCATAATGTTCTACCTTCTACCCACTGTTTTGCTAAGAAAAGACTATGGATTTCAAGAATTGTGCAGCAAACTTCCAAGTGGTTATTACATGTAAACCATTGCAAAATTTCTGGTCGATGTAGCAGCTCATGGATCATAACTAGCAGATTGTCTACCGGACATGTATTGGACAGATATATAACATCATCATCTAGCCTAATTTGTCCCCCCCAATGCAAAGAATTATGTTTAGCTTGTTGCGATGTTCTCAATTTAGCTTTTTTGGGCACGGGAGCCTCAGAAGGTGGTCTGAAATATGATCTCTTTTTCTTCTTCCCTTTGCTTCCCCATGTTTCTTTTTCTGCAAATGGAGATTTGGCGGATGCTCTTGTATTTGTATTAATATGATCTGTGTGATGTTCATATTCTTTTACACGTCCTTTCAAAGATTCGTGCATTGCCATAATGAATCTTCCTGGTCGGAGTCGAAGTTTATTTCGTAAAATGTCTCTTTTGGTAATTTTAAACCAATTTTCAGCTGGAGAATTTGTATCACGGGATGCGTTTTCAACCACAACAGCTGACCATAGTGCGACTAATGGCATATATGTTCGCAGTAAATAAGATATAATAGCTGTACAATGATATGGATTCGTAGTTTCAGTGTTTGGATTTAAGTAAAGCACAACGTTATCATATATGCCAGAATAATGTCGAGCAAATGCAGACTGGCTAAGTTTGGGCGACAAAGCTTCTTCGTCATCAACGCCCGGTAGCTGCCCCACTGACAATTCTGTTTGAATATCTTTAAGCCCCAATATCCTTTCATTCAGAGTTTCTTTAGCTTCTTCAAAGTTAGGATGGTCATATGGATCTTTAGACAGTAAAACGATACACAAATCCTTGAATGCATTATCCAATTCTGCGATCGAGGTTGCATTAATCATCATCGCAACAACGTACAAAACAAAGCGTTTTAAGTCTTTATCTGATACCAGATTAGAAATATGTTCACTTACTTTGTGCAAAATATGTGCTGCGCATATGTATATTCTAGTTTTAGATCCCCATTCCTTACCATTCACAATGTGATTCCAAGCACGATCTAGGTAGGCTCCCAATGATTCCTGGTTAAACGCAAGAGTAATCGAATGTATAAAGGCCCAAGAAAAGTCCATCACTATACGCCTTGGGTTTGGAGTATTTGAATGCAAAATGGAGACGTCCCTTTTTAACTGCATAAAAAAGGAAGTTATGTCAACAGTTGAGTGGCTATTGGATAACATTTCAGCTATCGGAAGAGCTGGATAACCTGCACTTGGTTTAATTAAGAGGGGATAGTAAGAAACCCTTTTCTGTTGATCTGGTATTTTTCCAACCACCTCACCCGTTGCATCAAAATAAAGCACACCGTTGCCCTTTAAACAGTGTTTGTGAAATATTTCTAACTGTTCCTCCGAGTATAGATGCACTTTAAAGGGATACAATGATAGAGTTTGTATTAAACCCTTGATTTTGTCACCTTCAAATGTGTGCTCAAAAATTTCCTTCATTAAAGAAACCTCTAAAAATACATCTTTGTGTAATCTTTCTGAAACATTTGCTTCTGATGCTATTTTGCGCATAACATCCTTAGTGCCAAAAGCAGATCTGTTGCCAACATTTAAAACCTTGGCTTGAACGTTTCCAAGTCGACTATAATAAGTCTCAGACGGGCCATCTTTTTGTATTTGGTTGGACACATCTTTTCGATGTTCTCCTCTAATTTGTCTCCCTTTTGTGATACCCATTTCGTGTTTAATTTGGTTTACATCATTATTCACCATGACATACACTTTAACTCTTCTACCCTTTTTAGGTTTTTTCTTAATAAACATTCGATACTTAATGCAATTAGTATGCTTACATTCAGCTTTACCATTAAAAAAGTTACAAAATGATTTTCTTGACCCCTTTTTTTTTACGTGATTGGCAGTAAATGTTAAAGGGCAGTATGGGTTCGTTTCTTGTATTTTGGAATTAAACAGATGAGACCATTTAGTTCCAAGGCGTCGATTTCTTCGGGTTGCTTCTACAATACCAACATTTATCCATTCTTCAGCCGACAAGTAAAATTTAAAAGATTTGTCTTCATCTTTAAGGAAAATTCCACAAATTTCATCAAATTTTACTTCTTGATCGGTACCGGAAATAGTCTCATCACAAGATATTTCAGGTTCCGAGCATTCGTGTGCAGAAACTTCTGTTAATCCATCAGTTGCAGTCCCTGAATCTGAACTAAAATCGCCTATAGTATTTTCATCCGCAGGTATGCTATTACTCATTTTTTAATCACTGTGATCATATCAATGTTATGTATTGAAATGAAAGCGCTTATGTGACTGTTGAAAGTCTACAATATATTTGGACTTGAACCGATTCGTCAGCATAAAATACGATGTTGCATTCCCTCGTGCAGAACGTGAAACAGATTTATCCTTCCGACGAATGCACGCGTTTACTCTTGACGCGTTTTCTTTGAAGATTTCTGTGTTGGGGATATTAACGGTATATACACCTTTACAATGTGTAGTCTGGTTTATATTAAATAATATGGGGTATATGGTCCATGCAATACGGGAAGGTTAATCCAGTGACAAACACAAGAATATTTATTATGTATAGCAAGGTTAGCTATGCAATTCGGTTAACAAATTATCGATATTCATATTGCACTGATGACCAAGTGCAAAGGGATATTTTACGTGTACGCTAATGTATACACAGGACCTCGATTTTTCGTCCCATTCCAACGACTTTCGGAATCTTGAACGTGTCAATATATTGAGAGAGCGGGCAGTTTCTATGTAAATCCGATCATCAGGCATCAGCATTAATTATATCATTAGTTCGTTCGTAAATATCGAAAAAAGAAATATTATGAAAAAGCAAGAAGAGAGCAGTTTTTATGTGAGTCCACTGGTCAGACAACCTCATTTATGATATCTTTAGTTCGTTTTAGAATATTTATTTAATCAAATACATTTTGGGTGCATTCTGTAGTTTTAGAATATTTATTTAATCAAATACATTTTGGGTGCATTCTGTGCATTCTGTATCAAAAACAAGGGGAAAGAGGAGTTTTTTTTATGTGGGTCCACTGGTGGTGCATCCTAATTTATGAAATCTTTCGTCCTTTTCAGAACACACATTCAATCAAATGTTTTGGATAAAGTCTGTAGATCCATTAAATCTGTTTTATTGAGATTGAAGTTTGAATATCGGAAAACGAGTAGCTCGTTTTTCGAGATTAGCCAATATCAAAAGGCAAGGAGAAAGAGCTTTTTCATGTTAATCCACTGCTCAGGCATCCTCATTTACGATATCTTTAGTTCGGTTAATCAAATATGTTTTGGAGACATTATGTAGATATAAAACCATGAAATCTGCTATTTTGAGATTCAAGTTTAAATATTGAAGAGTAGCTCGTTTTTCGACATTCGCCAATATCAAAAAACAAGAAAAGAGAGCTTTTTTTAAAAATGTGAATGCACTGCTTAGACATCCTCATATATGATCCTTAGTTTGTTTTAGAACATTTATTAATCAAATGTGTTTTGGAGACATTCTGTAGATATACATCCATCAAATATGCTTTTTTAAGATTCAGGTTTGAATATCGAAACGAGTACCTCGTTTTGCGAGATTCGCCAATATAACAAAATGAGGAGAAAGAACAGTTTTTATGTGAATCCACTGCTCGGGGATCCTCAATTAAGAAATCTTTTGTTCGATTTAGATCACTAATTTAACCAAATACGTTTTGGTTAGATATACATCCACCAAATTTGCTTTTGTGAGATACAAATTGGAATATCGAAAAAACGAGTAGCGCGTTTTTCGAGATTCGCCAATATCAAAAAACAAGGAGAAAGAGCAGTTTCTATGTGAATCCACCGCCCAGACATCCTCAGTTTTAATGTGAATCCACTGTTCAGGCATCCCCATTTATAACATCTTTAGTGCATTTTAGATCACCGATTTAATAAAATGTGTTTTGGAGACATTCTATAAATATACATCCATCTAATCCACTTTTTTGAGATTAAAGTTTCGCCAAAATAAAAAAAAACAACGAGAAAAAACGTTTATATGTGAATCCACTGCTCAGGCATCCTCCTTAATGACATTTTAATTCGTTTTACAAAACCGATTTCATCACATGAGTTTTGGAGACATTCTGTTGATATACATCCATCAAATCTGCTTTGATGAGATTCAAGTTTGAATAGCTCGTCTTTCGAGATTCGCCAATATCAAGAAATAACGAGAAAGAACAGTTTTTATGTGAATCCGTTGATCAGGCATCCTCATTTATGATATCTTTAGTTCATTTTAGATCAACAATTTAATCAAATGTGTTTTGGACACATTCTGTAGATACACATACATCAAATCTGCTTTTTTGATATTCAAGTTTGAATATCGAAAAACAAATAGCTCGTTTTTCGAGATTCGCCAATATCAAAGAATATGGAGAAAGAGCACTTTTTATGTGAATTCACTACTCGGACATCCTCAATTATGATATCTTTAGTTCGTTGGGAGATTCAAGTTTAAATGTCGAAAAACAAGTAGTTCGTTTTTCAAGATTCGCCAATATCAAAAAAAAAAAAACAAACAGAAAGAAGAGCAGTTTTTATGCGAGTCCTCTGCTCAAGCATTCTTTTTTGATATTCAGGTTTGAATATCGAAAGACGGGTAGCTCGTTTTTAGATATCCGCCAATATCAAAAAACAACGAGAAGGAACAGTTTTTATGTGAATCCACTGCTCAGGCATCTTCATTAATGACATCTTTAGTTCGTTTTGGAGACATTCTGCAGATATATATCCATTCGTCAATATCAAAAAACAACGAGAAAGAACAGTTTGTATGTGAATCTACTGCTCAGGCATCCTAATTAATGACACCTTTAGTTCGTTGTACAAAACTGAGTTAATCAAATAAATTTTGGAGACATTCTGTAGATTTATATCCATCAAATCTACATATCAAAAAACGAGTAGCTCGAATTTCGAGATTCGCCAATATCACAAAAACAAGGAGAAAAGAGCAGTTTTTATGTCAATCATCTGCTCGGGCATCCTCAAATGGGTATTGAAGACATTCTGCAGATATACATCCATAAAACCTGCTTTTTTGAGATTCAAGTTTGAATGTCGAAAAACAGGTAGCTCGTTTTTCGACATTCGCCAATATCAAAAAACAAGGAGAAAGAACAGTTTTTATGTGAATCCACTGCTCAGGCATCCTTATTTATGACATATTTAGTTCGTTTTACAAAACCGATTTAATAAAATGAGTTTTGGAGACATTCTACAGATATACATCAATCAAATCTGCTTTTTTGATATTCAAGTTTGAATAGCTCGTTTTTCGACATTCGGCAATATCAAAAAACAAGGAGAAAGAACAGTTTTTATGTGAATCCACTGCTCAGGCATCCGCATTTATAACTTATTTAGTTTGTTTTGCAAAACTGATTTAATAATATGTGTTTTGGAGACATTCTGTAGATATAAACCTATCAAATCTGCTGTTTTGATATTCAAGCTTGAATATCGAAAAACGAGTAGCTCGTTTTTCGAGATTCGTCAATGTCAAAAAACAACGAGAAAGAACAGTTTTTAAGTGAATCCACTGCTCTGGCATCCCCATTAATGACATCGTTAGTTCGTTTTACAAAACTGATTTAATCACATGAGTTTTGGAGACACTCTGGAGATATATATCTATAAAATCTGCTTTTTTGAGATCCAAGTTTGGATGACGAAAAACAAGTAGCTCGTTTTTCGACATTCGCCAGTATCAAAAAATAAGGAGAAAGAACAGCAAACATACATCCACCAAATCTGCTTTTTTGATATTCAAGTTTGAATATCGAAAAACAAATAGCTCGTTTTTCGAGATTCGCCAATGTCAACAAAACAACGAGAAAGAACAGTTTTTATGTGAATCCACAGCTCAGGCATCCCCATTAATGACATCTTTAGTTCGTTCTACAAAATTGATTTAATCAAATGAGTTTTGGAGACACTCAGATATATATCAATAAAATCGGCTTTTTTTAGATTCAAGTTTGAATGTCGAAAAACAAGTATCTCGGTTTTCGACATTCGACAATATCAAAAAACAAGGAGAAAGAACAGTTTTTATGTGAATCCACTGCTCAGGCATCCCCATTAATGAGATCTTTAGTTCGTTTTACAAAATTGATTTAATCAAATGGGTTTTGAAGACATTCTGGAGATATATATCCATAAAATCTGCTTTTTTGAGATCCAAGTTTGGATGACGAAAAACAAGTAGCTCGTTTTTCGACATTCGCCAGTATCAAAAAATAAGGAGAAAGAACAGCAAACATACATCCACCAAATCTGCTTTTTTGATATTCAAGTTTGAATATCGAAAAACAAATAGCTCGTTTTTCGAGATTCGCCAATGTCAACAAAACGCGAGAAAGAACAATTTTTATGTGAATCCACTGCTCAGGCATCCTCATTAATGACATCTTTAGTTCGTTTTACAAAACTAATTTAATCAAATGAGTTTTGGAGACACTCTGGAGATATATATCCATAAAATCTGCTTTTTTGAGATCCAAGTTTGGATGACGAAAAACAAATAGCTCGTTTTTCGACATTCGCCAATATCAAAAAACAAGGAGAAAGAACAGTTTTTATGTGTAATCCACTGCTCAGGCATCCTCATTTATGACATATTTAGTTCGTTTTACAAAACTGATTTAATAAAATGAATTTTGGAGACACTCAGATATATATCAATAAAATCTGCTTTTTTATATTCAAGTTTGAATATCGAAAATCAAGTAGATCGTTTTTCGAGATTCGCCAATGTCAAAAAAAAGCGAGAAAGATCAATTTTTATGTGAATCCACTTCTTAGGCATCCCCATTAATGACATTGTTGCTTCGTTTTACAAAATTGATTTAATCAAATGGGTATTGAAGACATTCTGCAGATATATGTCCATCAAATCCGCTTTTTTGATATTCATGTTTGAATATCGAAAAACGAGTAGCTCGTTTTTCGAGATTCGCCAATGTCAACAAAAAGCGAGAAAGAACAATTTTTATGTGAATCCACTGCTCAGGCATCCTCATTAATGACATCTTTAGTTCGTTTTACAAAATTGATTTAATCAAATGAGTTTTGGAGACACTCTGGAGATACATATCCATAACATCTGCTTTTTTGAGATTCAAGTTTGAATGACGAAAAACAAATAGCTCGTTTTTCGACATTCGCCAATATCAAAAAACAAGGAGAAAGAACAGTTTTTATGTGTAATCCACTGCTCAGGCATCCTCATTTATGAGATATTTAGTTCGTTTTACAAAACTGATTTAATAAAATGAATTTTGGAGACATTCTACAGATATACATCCATCAAATCTGCTTTTTTGATATTATTCAAGTTTGAATATCGAAAACCAAGTAGCTCGTTTTTCGAGATTCGCCAATGTCAAAAAAAAGCGAGAAAGAACAATTTTTATGTGAATCCACTGCTCAGGCATCCCCATTAATGACATGTTTGGTTCGTTTTACAAAATTGATTTAATCAAATGGGTATTGAAGACATTCTGCAAATATACATCCAACAAATCTACTTTTTTGATATTTAAGTTTGAATATCGAAAAACGAGTAGCTCGTTTTTCGAGATTCGCCAATGTCAAAAAACAACGAGAAAGAATGGTTTTTATGTGAATCTACTGCTCAGGCATCCTCATTAATGACATCTTTAGTTCGTTTTACAAAACTGATTTAATCAAATGAGTTTTGGAGACACTCTGGAGATATATCCATAAAATCTGCTTTTTTGAGATTCAAATATCAAGAAACAACGAGAAAGAACAGTGTTTATGTGAATCCACAGCTCAGGCATCCCCATTAATGACATCTTTAGTTCGTTTTACAAAACTGATTTAATCAAATGAGTTTTGGAGACACTCTGGAGATATATATCCATAAAATCTGCTTTTATGAGATTCAAGTTTGAATGTCGATAAACAAGTAGCTCGTTTTTCGAGATTCGCCAATGTCAAAAAAAGCGAGAAAGAACAATTTTTATGTGAATCCACTACTCAGGCATCCCCATTAATGAAATCTTTAGTTCGTTTTACAAAATTGATTGAATCAAATGGGTTTTGAAGACATTCTGCAGATATATATCCATAAAATCTGTTTTTTTTTTTTATATTCAAGTTTGAATATCGAAAAACGAGTAGCCCGTTTTTCGAGATTCGCCAATGTCAAAAAACAACGAGAAAGAACAGTTTTTATGTGAATCCACAGCTCAGACATCCCCATTAATGACATCTTTAGTTCGTTTTACAAAACTGATTTAATCAAATGAGTTTTGGAGACACTCAGATATATATCCATAAAATCTGCTTTTTTGAGATTCAAGTTTGAATGTCGAAAAACAAGAAGCTCGTTTTTCGACATTCGCCAATATAAAAAAAACAAGGAGAAAGAACAGTTTTTATGTGAATCCACTGCTCAGGCATCCTCATTTATGACATATTTAGTTTGTTTTACAAAACTGATTTAATAAAATGTGTTTTGGGGGCATTCTGCAGATATACATCCATCAAATCTGCTTTTTTGATATTCGCCAATATCAAGAAACAACGAAAAAGAACAGTTTTTATGTGAATCCACTACTCTGGCATCCCCATTAATGACATCTTTAATTCGTTGTACAAAATTGATTTAATCAAATGGGTTTTGAAGACATTCTGCAGATATATATCCATAAAATCTGCTTTTTTGATATTCAAGCTTTTTCGACTGACCCAAATTGTCGCAATGGAAATAGTAATGTAATCTGATTGTATATGAACTGATTTACATTAAATTAATTGTTTCCATTTTAGTCTATACTTTCCAATCAGTTATATCCAGCGAAATACGGCATGAGTCTCAACCGAATAGAATTTTTTAGTGTCTGGTTATTCTGCTATATCGACCGGCGCAGGTTTAATCTGAGGGCCGGGGCCTAATTCGATACCCGTCTGAAGCCCGCATGCGGAACAAATCACCTGTTCGAACCGGGAGTGGGCATATCGGCAAGCAGCACGCGTAATCCCGGAAATCTTTTCAGCAAAGAAATGATCGCTCCGCCAAGATAGACCACACTGGAAAGTCCAGCCATCTCTTTCGGGGATAGATAATTAGTAGGTTTTGAGAAGAGGTGATTTCTTGATTGGTGATTTTCATGCCAGTGCTATGACTGCATATTCTCATTCAGTAGAGGATTGACTCGGAACCGGGGGCCCTTTCCCTTGGCCAGAGGGGCCCTTTTGGCAGATATTTTTGTCTGCCTTTAGGGCCCTCCCTAACTAGGGTACATTTTCATTTTTCTCATCGGTTTTAACATATTTCTCCAGTTTTATTTTTTCCACTTCTTTGATTTTTTTCGCGAGGAGCTGGCTATAAAACGCCTCTGAGACTCAGTTCAAATCTGGACTGTCACAGCCATTGTATTCTATTCATTCATCATTGTAATCATAGACTACGGTACCAGTATTTTCCCCCATCAATAGCTGTGTTTTAGTCGTGCAAAATGTGGTAAATGTGGTTTGTTGTCCTGCCAATAAATGTTAAATTATTTATGGGCCTTAGCTTTACTAAATACTATCTCAATAATTCCCCTCTGTAGCATGGCAAGAGAGGGCGAGAGGGAGGGAGGGAGAGGGAGAGAGAGGGAGAGAGAGAGAGGAGAGAGAGAAGGAGAGAGAGGAGAGGGATGGGAGAGAGAGAGCAAAGGAGAGAGAATGAAGGAGAGAGAGAAAGAAGGGGAGGAGGAAGGAGTGAGAGAAGGAGAGGGGAGAGATAGAGAGAAGAGAGAGGGGAGAGAGAAGAGAGAGGGCCGGAAGAGAGAGAGGGGAGAGAGAAAAGGGGAGAGAGAGAGGGAGAGAGTAGAGAGAGAGGAGGGAGAGAGAGGAGGTAGAGAGAGAGAGAAGGAGAGAGAGAGAACTACGGTATCGGTATTTTTTTCCAATCAGTAGCTGAGTCTTCCTGCGAAATGTGGTATCGTTGAAAGGCGAAACACGTGTTTAATTATTTACCCTTAGCTTTAACATAAATAATACCCCCTTTAGTTTCAGTGGTGCGGGGCAGAAGGGGGGGGCTAATCGTTTTGATGGGACGCAAAACTGAGGGTCACGTCTGGGCCTGTAGACGTTTAGGGCGAGCATCGCCATTAATTAATAATATAGGTCTGCTTGCAATATCCATTCTGTGTGTTGCTCACCTGGTGTTTGAGGCTGATGCTCGACATAAACTGGGTTTGGAATTAGGCCTAGGCATATAGGCCTACTTGGGTCTGGATCCACTTCCAATTCATTGTCGCCGTCATAGTCATCTTCTTTTGTCAGGTCTACTAAAATGCTTCTTTTCCTTTTCCTTGTTCTGACATCTACCGCCTTTCATAAATGACTATTTGTCTTTCAATTCAGGTAAGCTACAAAACCACGTGGCCATTTTAAAGGGAAACAGTGACTTGCTACTAGACACACTTGCGGACGGAATTGAAAGTGTCGCACGCAAATTAAATGGGCGTTTTGTTCTTAAGGATCATCAATTAAGGAGGATATTAGAAGTAGTCGTTCGACAACCAGAGGATGGTGTATCTGAATTATTAGCCATAATAAAAGGCAGCCAGTGGCATTTTGATCAATTCATCCAATGTTTGAGTGACCTGGGATATACAGGATTGGTCCAAAAGCTCAAAGGTATGTATATTTATTACTGAGTCCCAGTGGTTTTATATGCATGCGCAGTGGTTGCGGTTTCTTCTGGTATTTTTCATATGTAGATGTAAATTGAGCAGTAAATGAGGAATTATTTATCTGTATATTCTTACAATGATTATTTTTTCAGGGTGTCAGTCTCATCATTCTCTCGCGGGAGTTTGATACTGGCGTTAATGCATTATAACGGTTTCTGCTGAAAAATTCCAGGCAACCTTTGATGTAACCTCCTTTAGGGGAGCCATGGTTGCTCAGTGGGTAAGACGTTGGCTCGCTAATCTGGATGTGGTGTCTCGATCCCTGCATTGGCAAATAGCATTCATCGGGATTATTCAATCTGGTCCCCCTTGTCAGTTTTACAGGACAACCTAAGCACGTATATATAATGCTTAGGCAATTAGATTCGGTTGGGTGTGTAAACTGGGCAACTTAAGTCAGGGTTCTATTTTACTCTTTTGGTTTTGGTTTCGTTTGGAATTCATATGATATCGGCAATACATCTCTCTTTATCAGAGAATTTAAGCTTAGACTGATTGATATTGATCTACACGAATGGTCAGATGTATTATCAAATTCAAATCGTCTGCAATATTACAAAAACTTTAAAACGAATATTTGTCAAGAGCAAAATTTATCCCTATATTTGGAGAAAAGTGTAAAACGAATTTTTACGCTTGTAAGATTAAATCAATTACCCACAAATGTAAATTTGTTCAAACAAAAACGGAGCTCATCCCCCATATGTCGTTTGTGTAACCTTCTAGATGAGGATAGTGTACATATTTTATATGTTTGTGAGCATTTAACAGATTTGAGAGCTCAATATATTCCCAGAAACTATTTGCGCACCCGAAATAATCTACACAACTTCTCAAATTTATGTCACTGTTTTAATGCCAAGGTCATTATATCTATTGTAAAGTATATCAATAAAGCCATGCATAAAATAGCTGAGAAGGTTTAAGTAATCACAGCACTATGAATGTATTTTCACTTAGTTCTGAATTGTACATGTAAATCTTGAAAAATTGTCTACAAATTTGTTCATCTACCACAATCTTTTACCATCATCCAAATGATTATTGTAAATTTGTATCTTTGGGACTGTGACCTTCAATACTGAATTATCTATACTATATTTTTTATATTGAAGACTTAGATTTAGATAAAGAGCTGGTCCCTCTATCTATAATAGTTCAAACATATACATGTATAATGAAAAACAATCAAGGTGGATAATCCATTGAAATAATTACTTTATTCTTGCTATGTAATCGCGACTGTTCAAATTTATGTCTAAATGAGACCTGCAATTGGATGGATTTAGATCTTAAATGATGCATCTTTTTATTGAACATAAATGGTATAGGTTGGGGGCGGGGCGAGTGGTTTAAGGCGTGGTGTAAGATTATAAGGCATGTCATTAAGGCAAAATACGCAGTATTGATGTAGCGAAATGAGCATTGTGATAGCGCACCCTATCAAGTAGTTCTTCTCGATTAAAATTGACCAACATTGTTTCAGGTACCGGGAGTGCTGCTGTAGGAACCACTGAAGATGGTAGGTTTGAACATCTTATTTAATTTTAACAAATTCTGAATGTAGACATAGAGTTCAGTAGATTTGAAATGTGAACACCATGGATATATATATAAAAGGTGGTATTTTAAATGTAGATCTAGGTATATAGGAACCACGAATAAAAACAATCTCTGGTGGTATTTTAAATGTAGAACCACGAATATAAACACACTCTTGTGTTATTTTAAATGTATTTCTGGTGCATATTTGAACCTCGAATATATAAAGAATCTCCTACGAGACCAGTAGGGATTTTTGTTTAATCCTCAATCCTTTCTTGGATGCACAAATCAATAAATATAAAATTCTTTGGTAGAGATTTCACTTGTACTGAACCTGATTACATTACGGCGTACATCATTGTTTTGACAGCAACTCAACCATTGCAAAGTTCTTTATATTGACCCAGTATTTCCATCAAGGTCAATTAAATAAACATAGTTCATGTTTGATGAAGAGGAAGTTATTTTTAACAAAAAAAACGAACTATTCTTTGAAAATAAAAAAGGAGTAGCTTTTAAACTGAACAATCAAGTTCATGCAAAGTGATATCTCCTTAACTTGTAGATTATAAAATGTATCATACAAGCGATATCTACCGTAAAATGTAATATTGGGGGATAAAGTGGTATGTTCAATGTAAATCTGGTATATATCTGACCAAAGATGTAAACAAACTCTATTGGTATTTGAAATATAGACCTTGTATATTTTTGAACCATGAATACGTGGTGGTATTTGAAATATAGACCTGGTATATTTTTGAACCATGAATATATGGTGGTATGTTATAAATATAGACTTGGTGTTGATGGAACCACGGATACAAACTGTAGTGATATCTAGGAGGTAAATACAAGTTGGGCTGCTTAAAATAAACAAACCTTTACTTGATCTATAATTTTAGTCCCAAGAACTATAACGGACAATACGGTACCTTCACCACTCACGTCATCGCCCACACAACCCAAGCCACCAGGTAATTACAAGTTGTGATATTTGAAGTGACCGTAAACGAGTACCCTCAGTTATTTTATTAATATAAATAAAGCTGATAATTCTTTGTAAAAATAAATTTTTATTGCTTGATTGGTCATCCCCGTGTGGCACATATCATATTGTTTTTGTATTTTTGAACATCCTAAAAAGTTGGCATATGTTTCAATATAAGTTTACTATGGTGATGTTCTTTACGTGTCTTATTTTAAGTTTTATTTTGTTCAAAATATAAACAATTAAAGATACATAATGTATGATTTATATAAAGTTCGAAAGTAGATAATGTAAAATGAATAATGTGAAAATTTCATCCAAATTACTATATTGCAAGCGGAGATATTAGCCTTTGAAGTTTTGACAGACCTGGGCAATAATTTCAACCACCGTACCGCTTGATCGAAGTTAAGTCCCGGACCTCCATATTTGATTAAATCAAAGTATCGCTGAACCGTTCTAATCTATTTAATATCGGAGGAATCTGGTGTCATCGAGGGTTGATTAAGGCCTGGACCAGTTAATTAATTCTAATTAATACTTTAGAAAACATTTCAGGACTGAAGAGAGGCCTACAATAGGCAGATGCAGCTCTTGTATAATGTATGTCTAAATGGGTGTATAATTTCAGTACAATACGGAAGATTGCCAGACACTAATCGTATGGATCCGTTTGAGACAAACTCACGGCTCGATTTTTCAGAACCTGATTGTGAGTTTAGTTTTAAACATTTCTCCTTAAATATTCATTAATAAACTCCGTTTTCCAAAGTCAGTTAATAGCCATTCAAATTTATTCACTTAAACATACGATTCAAATGTCCGTGTATGTCTAGAGTCTCCTTAACACACAAAATAAACAGTCAATTTATTAGATATTAGAAAGTCAATTTAAATCACACTTATAAAACCGCTGAGGCAAGAAGAGAGGGCGGGTCATCTTCTCCCTTTGTTATAATAAAAACATGTTAAAACAGTAGGTCCAGCTGACCAAGACCTCTGAACATATATGTCATTTGTCAGTCTCGAAATTGTCTAGTTGATGTTGAGTCTACGTTAGTCATCATCGTAGCCTGATTTTGGAGTGCAGAGGGGCCAAAAAGCGAGATAAATTGCAGGAGTTATCGGGGTGGGGTGGATAGTCTACTTTGAAAGTTTAGAGGTATATTATAATAAGTAAAACTTCCTTATGTTTGATTACAGACCCTTAACAAAACTGGACCTACTTTCAAAAATTGTATAACTTTTACTTGGTAGCCGAGTATTATAACATCCCCTTTTCCCATCCCTAAATTCACGCTTACATCCTCGAAGCAATAAAACCTTTTTTGCCAACGGCACTTCTTGGAACACGTGAAAAATAACGGCACACCTGGCTAAAGATATAGGAAAAATGTTTGAATTTTGCAAAAGAAAAAAATGGCAAGTCACAGACGGCATACAATCGTAGACACAGACTAGTCATAGACACATCGAACGACTCAGACTAGATAACGATCATGTGTATTTTTCACCTGAATCGGGGTGTTCCCACTTTGCCGGCAGGCTTTCATGTCAAATTTTGCCGCCAATCTAGAGTTAATCCTAGAACAATGGTGTTATAAACTATAGTGCATATCTTAACTTTAACTTTTATTAAATAACATAATGATGTACCCATGTAATAATGGATTGGTTTTTAACAAATTTACAGTATAGCTGGGCATGCTTTTGTTGAACATTTGCAATGGACGGCCTTTTGTCTGCTTGGCTTTATTCGGTACTTGTAACCATTGTGTATTAAATTTCGGCTACCTCGATTATTGGAGATAAAGCCAATATTGACCTGGACGTTTGCCATTTAAAATAAATATAATTTTCGACACAGATCGACCATTTATTTATATTAATATAGTGAATTGAATTCATGTCTGAAGGCATAACGCCGGCATGAACTGTTCGAAATGTCATTAATTAGTTGGTTAATAACTTTTATTAAGAGAGATTAAGAGCTCATTAACGCTGAACACTAGTGAAGAGTTCTTGAGTGACTACTTTAAAACAGGGTATAGTTTTAAGATCAATTAAAGGATTAACAGTCTGCCGGCATAGTGGGAACAGAACATTGAACCCATGCCAGTGCTAGCAGGATCATGGACGGACAGACAGACCATCCACCATTCCAGGTCATGGGTTAACCATAAAGAGACAAGACAGGAACACAGCTATACAGTTTATTTACAAAACACGGAACACACAGGAACAAAACAGGCAATTATTTACAGAAAGAAGAATAAGTAGAAGAGCACTGAAATAATAATAAAACTAAATTAGCAAATATATATACAAAAGGATATAGCGCTTCTAATAACTAGATAACTAATAAGAGATATATTGCCTATTACAGGTAATAATAAAAGAATCAGAACTATTATACACATAATACATATAATAAGGAAATATATAAAAACGTACCCTGAGAAAGGTGCTCTTAATATATAAGGAAAAGGAAGAACTACAAGAGCAGGAAAACCATATACAAATTACGAAAATATCGAAACACTAAAAGATAAAACAAACACCAAATTAGACATACAGTTTGGAATCTAACTTAAATTATTACTTATGTATTTTTATTGTATTTACTTATTTATAATTTATGCCAGAATAAAACAGTATTTAAATTAAATAGGAATTGTCATATTTAGTAATGTCAAGTCAAGTTAAACAAATATAAACCTACCTGAGTTAGTGAAATCGGTGCATCCAAGATGGAGACAGAAGAAAAAGTGACTAAAGGTGAAACAGGATGTTAGGACAGTAGCTTAGTAACGGAACACTACTCACCATCTTTAAATAGCAACTTTAAACTATACACCTAAGCAATTATAACAACTGGCAATGCAAGACTACATGTACCTGGATATACCGGACAATAGAAACTGACTAAAAGATTTAAAGGGATTATAACACCTAATAAAATAATTAAAGGGGCTATTACACCCTACTACACCAGCACATTATGTAGTATAAAATGTTGATGTTATTTTATTATGTATTGATTGTTTCTAATCGTATAACAATGCTAAAAGGCCCGAGGTGCCATTTTAAACATATTCAATCACTTGCAAACTGCTGTACTGTGAAAGATGAATCTACAATACAAATAACAGCCAAATAATGGTTCAGATCGTTTCAGTATTTTCAAAGATATGTGAAATTGACATTTCATTGATATATGGTGCTCGCTATGCAATAGGCCCGCCGCCATTTTGTTGTCAATAATTTAATGATAGATCATGTTTTGAATCCGATATTGAATCAATATGGAGGGGGATCCTCGCCAAAACTCTCAATTTGTGAAAATACATTTGTCGATTTGTGAAAGTACATTTGTTAATTTGTCAAAATACAAAATACATTTGTCGATTTGTGAAAGTACATTTGTTAATTTGTCAAAATGCAAAATACATTTGTCGATTTGTGAAAATGCATTTGTTGATTTGTCGTACAACAAAAATACATTTTTTCATGTGTGAAAATACACCTGTCGAACCTACAAAGCACAAATTTTGAAATAACACAGCTTAACTTTATAGTTTCAACATTTGTATTTTCAAGATATGTAATTTCAAGATATGTAATTTCAACATTTGTAGTTTCAACATTTGTAGTTTCAACAGTTGTATTAACGACACTTGCATTATCGAGCCTTGCATTAGCAAGCCATGCATTAGCGAACTATGACCATATTTGGGTTGATGACGTTGATCATTATGGAGGGGGATCCTTGCCAACGATGCTGCAAGGCCTGGATGCCGGCCAGGAAGAATATTTTTTATTTTTTATCCCCTCCCCCTAAAAAATTTCACATAACTGAAATGGCGTCATCTTAACTAAGAAAATGAGGGCTGACAAGTTACTTTTGTACTAGGGTTATCCTTTCAGTGGTAGGTATTTGATAGCTGCCCTATAGCCAGTTTTGTCCATTTCTGGTGATTCCTGATGGGTTAATCACACACGAGATGGTCTGGTATGAAAACAATATTAACACTACAGGTGCAGTTCTTATGAAATGAAATGAAATGAAATGGGGGTTAACGTCCTACTCTTCTGCACCTGTCCATGATTGTACTTTCTTGGTGTCAAAAGTCTGCTTCAATCTCGCCTCACAATACCATTTTATGCATTTTGTCAGTTTGAACCATCATCTTTTATGGGTCATTTCGTTATCAGCGAAATGCACACTTTTATTTAAAATTAAATTGAACTGATACCTCGAATGTGTGAATATAAATTTTTCTCGAGCGTCGGGGTCGATATTATGGTGTCAGGTTGGCCCCCAGGGCCGAAACCAACTGTTATGGACAATTTCAAACTCAGTGAGATGTACTCTTCCATTTAAAATTGGTTTGACTGATACTTCGAATATATGAGTATAACCTATTTTTGACCCTTCGGCTCTGCGGTCCATATTTAGGGTGTCAATTTGGGCCGTCCAAGGGCCATAAGCGTCTGTTATGGGCAACTTCGTACCTAGTGAGATGTACTCTTTCATTTAGAGTTGGTTTTGACCGGTACCGCGAATTTATGGCCCCATCGTCTTAGGGCGCCAATTTGGGCCATTCCATGGGCCCAATCGTCTATTATGGACAATTCCGTAATCAGCGGCATATACTCTTTCAATTAACATTAGTGTCTACTAATAACTCGAATGTATGAATATAACCCTTTTTTTAAGCCGCCCAGGGAGGATGGGGGGTCATATTTGGGGGGTCAGTTTGGGCAGTCCCAAGGCCAAAATCGTCTGTTATGGGCAATTTCGTACTCAGTAGAGTGTATTCTTTCATTTAAGATTGGTTTTGACCGGTACCTCGAATGTATGAGTTTAACCCATTTTTGGGGTCATTATAGGGGTCACCAGGGTCACACCCATGGACTGGGCCCGACAGACGCCCACTTCTGTGCACCCCAGGTTAGTATGTAGATGCCTATATATATGGTCAGATATTGGTACCTCGTTCGTCTAGGTTCGACCCTATGGGCTCCTACTCTAGTGCCACCTAATGTTAATTGAAAGAGTATATGCCACTGAAAGGACTAACCCTAACACAAAAGTAACTTGTCAGCCCTCATTTTCTTAGTTAAGATGACGGAGGGGATAAAAAATAAAAGAAATTCTTCCTGACCGGCATCCAGGCCTTGCAGCATCGTTGGCAAGGATCCCCCTCCATAATGATCAACGTCATCAACCCAAATATGGTCATAGTTCGCTAATGCATGGCTTGCTAATGCAAGGCTCGATAATGCAAGTGTCGTTAATACAACTGTTGAAACTACAAATGTTGAAACTACAAATGTTGAAATTACATATCTTGAAAATACAAATGTTGAAATTACATATGTGGAAACTATAAAGTTAAGCTGTGTTATTTCAAAATTTGTGCTTTGTAGGTTCGACAGGTGTATTTTCACACATGAAAAAATGTATTTTTGTTGTATGACAAATCAACAAATGCATTTTCACAAATCGACAAATGTATTTTGCATTTTGACAAATTAACAAATGTACTTTCACAAATCGACAAATGTATTTTGTATTTTGACAAATTAACAAATGTACTTTCACAAAACGACATATGTATTTTCACAAATTGAGAGTTTTGGCGAGGATCCCCCTCCATAAATCAATGCCAGGACATTATCTAGTTTTGGTATATTAATTTTGTTTTCTTAATTAAATGTTAAACAATCATTCACTGTAAATATGAGTGTGGGTTAAGCCTTAATAAATTTCATGTTTTAGCAATAAATGTTGCTAAAATATTTTCTTTGTGCCTATTAAAGTGATTTGAGTAAAATATTATTTATCTATGATTTATAATGATTTTAATCGTATCAATTATTTTTCTGTTTTATAGAGATCGCAGGAATAAAAGGTAAGTCATCTAACTATAATATACAGTGGAATATAATAATAGTGTTGACATTGCCGTACTTGTATAGAGAATATAGAGAATAACTTGTTCTAATTTATTAAATAATCATACTGGACAGAGACAATAAAACCTAATCACTATTGATCATTTATTTATATTTTATTTTCTGTGTTTTAATCATGTTTATATTTGATGTTCATCAATATTATATATTTGTTTATTTTATAGTGAGGAGGAATACCAGAGGTAAGTTATTATATTATTATACAGGATTGAATATACTAATACAACATACTACACTCAATGTAATTATTATCACGTATGATCAAAGATAATATAAAATAATGTATCTATTTGTAATATTGTGGAGAAATTGGTGATTATATTGATATATTACCATTCTAGTATTGTGGATTTATTTCTATGTTTTGAATAATAATAAATATTAATTGTTTTTATTACAGGTTGTTGAGGTAAGCTGCAGTTGAATTTCTATATTGGTCTATCTGTAGCTGGATTACATAATGAAGTATATAGTGACTTGGTGAAACTGGGGGATTTACTTGAGGTCACGTGTATACCGGGCCCGTAGCCAGCTCATAAAATTTGGTGGGACTACAGAATTTTTTGGAGGGGCTGGGGATGCGGCCGGCTAAAGAACAATCCTAAGAAATCATTATTGTTGGCGAAATATTGGGGGAAGGCTAATTCGAATGGGGGGGGGGAGGCTAAGCCCGATGTACACATTTGTGTGTAAGTAAACGAACGGTGATAAGTGGATTATCTGTCCAAAGCCCCCACCCCATCTCATGATGCATAGTATATGTACCATACCATCCTTCATTAGACTGCTTGTTGACATCCGACCTGGCGTGATTAACCTCGTAGGTTTTCTCGTATTTCCTGGTTACCACGCACTAATCAAAACCTATGAGTGGTATGTAAATCGCGATATATGCAACATGTCAGTCTCACAGCCTAGTTGAAATTCGATGGACGTTAAGCACCATATCAATCTGATATATGACTTATGCAGAATTTCCCACAACCTAGAACTAGTGTGCATTACCCAAGAGGGTGAGGGACTTAGTATTGAGTTTAATTGCAGGAGTGATCTAGGGATGGGGGAGGGGGTAGTCAACGTTGAAAGCCTGTGGATATAATAAGTAAAAAATCCTAATGTGTAATTACAAACCGTTAACAAAACTGACGATACTTTCTGAAATTGTATCACTTTTAGTTGATGACGGAACTTGATAAACCCCCTCCGACCACCCCTAAATTCTCGCTTGTTTTTTTCGACATAATGCCCATAATATGTATACAAATAGCCTATTAGACAATCTTATAAAAATTGAACTTCCTGATTTAATCTTGGTTTAGAAGTTTGCCATCACGGTGCTGTATAAAAACCCACATCCATTACTAAATCCAATACAACCGGGCTGTTCTGTATATAAGAACTGAAATGAAACATGCTACTGTTCTCCTCCGACTGGAATGTTGAAGACATGCATAAAGCGTACAGTGTGCTGTGAGGGATATTTTGCCCGGTCAACGCCACTAAGGCCCACTCTTATCAAATTCCAACCACCAAGGGATCTTTTACGTGCATGCCAATGTATACACAGGACCTCGGATATTTTTCTCATCCGAACGACTACACAGCTGTCCTTGTCAGACCCTCTGTGTCAGACATCTCACAAGGGGGAAAACCACGCCTGAAAATCCCTCGTACAGGGATCCAACGCGCAACCCCAGACTAGCCAACCAGCGCCTTACCCACTTGGCCACCGTGGATCCCCTGTTCTGTGGGTTGTTATTTATATTAAGTAAGGGTGTAACGATACATCGAACAATCGATGCATCGCGATAGTTTGACTGTCGATAGTATGTATCGATAGTAAAAAGAAACTATCGATAAAAATTGCGATAGTCAGGCAAACTATCGATAGTTTCGATAGTTTGTAATAGCGAAGTAACATGGCTCAAATTCACTCGTATTTGTCGAATAATTACTCTGTATTTATAACAAAAAGCTCCGTTATCACTAAAATAGCGTTACACGATCTCAATGTCACATGGAAATCTTCGTCTACCATATTAGGTATGGCGTACTAAGAAATGTGTAAAATGGTTGATTTTGGCGCGAAAAAGCTGAAAATGGTCACGTACGCCAATAACAGACATGCTGCATGCCGCATATGACAGGAAAGTTGGCTATGCCTTTTTTACAAGTTACTAAACTACCAATGTAATATTAATAATATACAATTTTATATAATATAAAGAAAAAAACCCAATCTACTTTATTATTTAATTCACAATCAGAATGCGACGTTACCGTGTACCTGAGATATCAGCCAGGAGGCTCTTCTATTCGCCCCCTCCCCTTTTGCCGCACCTTTAGAAGACACATGTTGTTTTTATCTGCACCGTCTTGTGTCGCTTAATTCTGTCGGTTTATTTGTCGATATGACTACCGATATCCGTGTTAAAATATTACGTACTGATTTACGGGCTGGAGATGTTGATCAACTAGTGAATTGTAATCTATTGCAAGTACTGGATTTTTAATTAGCAGTTAAAGCAGTAGGGGTAAGTCAGAATGCGGGAATGTCTTCCACAGCCCAACCGATACGATTTTTGGCGAGCCGATTACCCGATTCAAGAATTTTGTAATTGTGACAACACTAAAAATCAGTATGGTTATTTTCTGGGAAAAGTATTCCGGTCACCGATAATATAATCAGTAACATCATTATTTTGTTCTGCTTATACGAGAGTCCGTAATAAAAATGGACTCTTACATGTCCGTAATAAAAATGGACTCTTACATCGAGTGTCCGTTATAAAAAGACTTTGAAAACAAGAAATTTTTATTACAAAAATCGGGACCAAACTTTTCTGTCCGTATAAGCGATTGTCCGTTATATTATTGGGAGTCTACTTGTATTATATTATCTAACATTACCTGGAACTTTCTAGTGTTTCAAAATTTTTAGTTTGATTAAATGTTATAATAAATGTATACATGACAGTGTGTTTTAAACCTAAACTAATAAACAGATCAAACTATCGCAATAGTCCAATAGTATCGCAATATTTAATCCCCAATAGTAATAGTATTGCAATAGCTGTTTACCCAATAGCAATACTATCGCAATAGTGAATATTACCAACAATAGTCACCCCTATTATTAAGTTGACATTGTGTTTTATGTCATCAATAGCATGAACAATCTAGGAAAAGAGAAAGTTATGCTATGAAATTTCAGGTTTATATTATTCAACAGTTTTCAAATTCTGGAGAAATGAAATGGAATGGGGTTTAAGGTCCTACTCTTTTGCACCTAACCTGGGCTAATTGAAGACGGGCATATGAAGGAAATTTTGCCCCGGCAGCGGCGCTACGGTCTACTCTTACATCGAATTCCAACTGCCAAGGGATCTTTTACGTGCACTCCAATATGTACACAGGACCTCGGTGTTTCGTCCCATCCGAACGACTAGGCAGCTGTCCTTGTCAGGCCCTCCTTCTGCATCACTGATAAGTGGAAATCACGCCGGAAAATCGAGATGAACTTTCTCGGTCAATGCAGGGATCGAACACCCGACCTCCAGTCTAGCGAACCAGCGCCTTATCCACTTAGCCACCGTGACTCCCAAATTCTAGAGAATTGTCTTTATGTAATAGACGACTTTCGAGTAGCAAAGCTTTTATTTCTGCAATAATAATATATGTTTTGTTGTTTACATATATACAATTCAATTCATTCAATAGCTTTTGACAACAAAAGTTCCCCCCCCCCCATAGTAATTTATAAAATAACTGTTAAGACGTATTTTCAATAATAGATAAACTATTTAAATACATTTTTTGAAAGTTTTCTCAATAATATTAGAATTAATGTCAGCGGTATAAAATGTTGATGTTATTGTTTTTATGTATTGATTGTTTCTAATCGTATAACAATGCTAAAAGTCCCGAGGTGCCATTTTAAACATATTCAATCACTTGCAAACTGCTGTACTGTGAAAGATGAATCTACAATACAAATAACAGCCAGATAATGGTTCAGATCCTTTCAGTATTTTCAAAGATATGTGAATTTGACATTTCATTGATATATGCTGCCTGTTATGCAATAAGCCCGCCGCCATTTTATTGTCAATGATTTAATGATAGATCATGTTTTAAATCCGATATTGCATCCATGCCAGCACATTATCTAGTGTTGGTATATTAATTTTGTTGGTTCGTTTTTAAATGAAACGATAGTGTGGTCAATTAGAGAACAGTCGAGAGTTTATTACACATGCTGTCATATGATGATTATAATCTTTTACCTATCACCTGTCTCTCACACTATGTAACACTTTTTCTATTTTTTACACATTTTTAGAGGCATTAAAAAGTAATACACAAATCCTAATTTATATTAACGTGAACTAAATTCCCGCCAATGGGCAACCGAAAATAGATTTCGTTTTTCGAAATCCAAGACTGTCTGCCAGCATTTCTGTCAGAACAGAGGTTTACATCCTGATCGAGAACTTTTCTTGGATGGCATTTGCCTTCCAGTTGTGAATGAAAGCAAATTTCTGCGGCTGATATTTGATAAGAAATCATCATTTATCCCCCACATTAATAACCTGAAAAAGACATGGCTGGAAGCCATCAACATGTTGAAAGTCTTATCAGATATTGGCTGGGGACCAGACCGCAAGGCCTTGCTCCGATTATAATGCCGCTGTCCAGGCATAATATTTCTCATAGCATAGAACACTAGGGCGTTAAACACATTCATTTATATCTACAGTTTGTGTTCTGTCCGTGTGTTTGTCTTGTGTTTTATATTATATAATACAGGTAATAGTATTTTATCATTATTGAATTGTAAATAATTTTATCATACAGGGCAAAATAAAACCAATCTCATGACAGAACAAGACAAAACAAACAATCTCGTAGACTTAAACGACCGTCTTAAGCAGCAATTAGAGAAACTGAAATAAAATATGGAAACACTGTAGATATCAAACGAAAGACAAGGAAATACGAGGACATCTACTACAAACATACAAAATACAAAGTGAAAAGAAAGAAACGAATTGATGAGTTGGAGGCATGTATTAAAACTCTTACCCTAAATAAGGAAGGTACGTTGGTATTATTTTTCAAAAGTATTACGCCATACTAACATACGCTCATAGTCATTAGATACCCATGGTCACCATAGAAATATATAAATATAGTACAATTATCGTTACACTTTAAAGTTATTACGCCATACCTATCGTCACAAGTTATTACGCCATATACCTATCATCAATGAAGTCAGAACACCGATGATAAACTTTATAGTTATTATAGTTAGATGAAAAATATTAAATATGACTTATATATTGCAGATACCATTCAGCCACAAAGTACTATTCAGATTTGACCCCAGTATAGATGAAAATGTATTGGTATTAACTGGAGATAGCAGAACTTCGACTAATCCTGACTTCATTAGATATGATATATTAAACCTCGATATTTATTCGAATTTATTCTTTCTGTCTCATTACTTACACGATAATGATAAAAACTTACACGATAATGATAAAAACTTACAAAGTAGACATAATATGGATGAAGCGGTCAACTGTAAAGACAACTTCTATACTTATGTGTTATGACTGGTTTTCGAATTGTGAACGGTAGATTTTGGGAAGATGAAGAGGGAAATTTTACTTTCACTAGTTTAAAAGACTAAGTTTAATAGATTATCTCCTATTACGCGGTGACAATTTCAAACTCTTGAGTTATTTCTGCCCTGGAATATTCACTGAGTTCTCTGACCATTCAACATTTGCTTTAACGTTAATGTAGCAATACATAGAAGTCATGAGAAAAATGAAGCGAAGGGTCAAAATTGTGTAACTTTTAGGTGGGACGATATGATGAATGACAAAATCCAGAATGTCCTTGAACCGTATGTCATATATGTGTCGCATGTCAATGGACAAACTCAAAACGGCATTGACCGGGCTGTTGATAACTTTTCAAAATCCCTTAATGAGATAATTTCACCGTATTACAAGAAAAATACTTATACACGTAAGGTGAACTCAAATCGCATTAAGAGCGCAGATAAACCATGGTTCAATGATCTTTGTAAAGATAAATACAATTCACATCATTAACAGGAAAAGATCAGTTACGAATCGAATAAATCTCTCACAATGTCGACTTGATTAAAAAAAAGAAATTATAGTAAAGACTATTCACAAACCTCACCAAGAAAATATGATGGATCTTTTGAGTAAAAATAATCCTAAGAGATTTCATAAACTGTTTAACAAGAAAAAGACCCAAATCTTAAGTAATATTGAATTAAAAGAATTTTTTGCGCATTTTTAACGAGGTGTTTATACTTTATTCAACGAAACTAATCCCAAGTCTGCTAATATTATTTAATAATATTCTAAAGTCTGGAATATACCCAACGTCATGGTGTATAGGAAATATTGTTCCCGTATTTAAACGCGGAAATGTCAACAACACAGGGAAAGCTTTTCACAACAATATTAAATAACAGAGTTGTAGCTTTTGACAAGATAAATAACCTGATACCACACTCACAATTTGGCTTTAGAAAAGGATTGGGTACGGTACGACTGGTGCTATATTTATCTTTCAATCCTTAATAAAGAGAACGCTAAAAAACAAGAGACGGTTGTATTGCTGCTTTATCGATTATAGTAAAGCTTTTGATTTGATCAATCGATCATATTTATGGCATAAATTAATTCATTCAGGTATTGATGGCAAGCTCCTGAACGTGGTTCGTTCTCTATAGTAAAGTGAAATGTTCTGTAAAATTAAATGGTAGTTTATCCGAATTATTTTCGGTGCTGGGTTATTTCAAGGTGAAATATTATCACCTCTATTATTTTCATTATATATTAGTGATGTTGAATCTTATTTTAAATCTAGTAATTGTCAACCACTTTCCTTATCCTACCTCAATCTATTTTTAATAATGTATGCCGATGAAAAAGTTTTATTTTCTGAAACGCCAAAGGGATTTCAGGAGTTGTTAGATTCACTTGCTGTATATACTAATAAATGGGATTTAACGGTAAATACTAGTAAAATTAAAGTAATTATTTTTAGAAATTGTGGCATAATAACGGGTAAAGAAAAATGGGATTTTGACGGTAATGAATTAGAGGTTGTGAATGAATTTAATTATCTAGGTATCTTGAAGATGAATTTCACCACGTCTTAAATCTGAACTCCGGTTACAAAAATGCCAAAATAATGTAATTAAAAAAAGTTGAAGCCCTCAAGCCGCCATACCTGTTTCCAATATGTGAAATAAGTATGGCGGACATGGAGGCTTATGACCTGGAAAGGTTAGCCGATCTCACTTCCAGTTTGTTTCTTGTCAGCCAGCTATACACATCCGGCTTTATTCTCTACACACGGTTCACTTATTACTCTATTTTCCCCAACAGTATACCAAATTATGTGACAAAGTAATTTATACATTGTAATCTTGTTCATGTTTTTATCTGTATATATTATACTTTTTTTTTCATTTTAATTATTGAATTGTTATTATATTATTCTTCAAGTTATTATATTTTTCTTCAGTGAATTTTGAATATTTATGATATACATATATATATTATAATATATAGCTGTGTTATTGTTTTATGCTAACAATATATTCTAAACACATTTCGTAAACGAGTTTGCTTAGGTATACAGTATATTAATAATTATTAATTAGCTTTCAGTCCAAACAAGGAACACGATTGTACATTTAAATTGTCACGTGGTGACGCATGGATCCAAATAATGGCCGAGGTACCAGATAATGAGAAATTTCAACAACTGGCCGACATTATGGTTACCCAATGGTTAGACGGTCAATTTACTCAAGCACAATGAAACCACAACCAAACCACGCAAATATTTTTGAAGTGATGGCATTTTTGAAAGAAGATCAAAAGACGATCAAAATTCAGTTGTTGCAGTATTCGAGTGGCCAGCGACAACCACCTAAAAGGAGAAAAGACACAGATATCAACAGAAAGATCGAAGATGCAAAACATAGATATGAAGAAGGAGGATTGAATTTGTTCGAATTTTTGGACTATGTTGGACATTCTATGCGTGCCAAAAGTTAAAATTATTTGTAATGTTATGTGTTAAAGGTTTTTTTTTTTTTAATAAATGCTCCCGAAATTATCGGCTTAATTAGTTTTATCCCCCAGCTTGGGTCTCCCTTACGCAAATGAAGCAATGATGTCACACATAAGAAGCGTGGATGACACTTAACCGAGACCTGTTCGAAGTGAAAAATTTGATATCCGAAGTGTTCATTTCTACCACACTTGCCCAACAACACTTCAAATTTTCAGTGAAATAAAGAAGGCAGAATTAATGATATTGAAGCGAGGAAGAAGCCGTACCAAATATGCTAATTAGGCTTCCACGAAGTGTTCACTTCAGGCCAGTGCTTATCGCGTGTTTTGCTCACTTCCAGCCAATGCTCATTGCGTGTTTTGCTCACTTTAGGTCAGTGCCCATCGCGTGTTTTGCTCACTTCAAGCCAGTGCTTATTGCGTGTTTTGCTCACTTGAACACGGTGCTTATTGAGTGTTTGGCTCACTTCACCCCAGTGCTTATTGAGTGTTTTGCTCACTTCAGGTCAGTGCACATCGCGTGTTTTGCTCACTTCAAGCCAGTGCTTATTGCGTGTTTTGCTTACTTCAATCCGGAGCTTTTGGAGTGTTTGGCTCACTTCAACCCAGTGCTTATCAAGTGTTTTGAGCATGTCCAGGGTCAATTCATGTAGTTTCGCCCCCTTTCTATCTTTTAAACTCACTCGAGCAACAACTTGCCAATAATGTTAGGCCGTGAAATTTACTTTTATTTAACGGTGCTGGCTTCGTGGGGGGGGGGGGGGGGGGTCTGGGGGCGGGGACGGCAGTGAAGTTTTTAGGATGGGCACACCTGTTACATTCACATTCTACAGTAGGTATTTTAGAGTTCTGGAGTTTTTTTTTTGGGGGGGGGGGCTGGGGGCGGGGGCGGGAGTGAAATTTTTAGGAGGGGCACACCTATTACAGTCTACAGTAGGTATTTTAGAGTTATGGTTGGCAAATTTTCTTTCGGTGGGGGTGGGGAGTGGGGGGTATTGTAACATTTTTTCAGGGGACTTGTCACGGGCCTGATCTGGACTAAAATTCTATAGGACACTGATTTATCCCAGTTATGCGGAAAAGTGGCAAAGATGAAACAAAATAACACTTTGATATTGATTATTTATTACTGTTTTCAAAATATTAAAATACAATTAACAAGTGGTTGGCATCTACGATACACTTAACATCAGGGAATATCAATAGGGCCCATCCACTCACTGGTCCCAATGTTTCATATAGAATTCAAAACAAATCTGTCAATAAATTGTAGTCTTTATCGATTTCACATGTTTTCCGAAAAAGGGGTTTAAGTCTGAATGGCTGAAATTTACATATGAGTTGTCATCTCATGGCCCCGATGCTCACTCCAAATTAAAAACTGACGTCCCATCACATTCACAAGCTTTTTTTTAGAAAAGGAGGTCATTTTTGAATTGCTGCATATCGATGAGGTTTGTGATTTCATGAATCCAAAGCTTCAATCAAATCTGAATAGGATCTGTTAAGAATTGGGACCTCTATGGAATTCAGTTTTTTGCTATGGGGCATAACAGAAGTTTTTCACAATAAGGGGCAATAACCCATGAGGTCACAGTTGAACATGTTCAAAATCAATTTACATCGTAAATTGTGACCTGTAGAGTTGTCCAAAAACAAATCTCAACAGACGTATATCTGGACTGATATGTATAAGTGGGAGCTTAAAAAAGGGCAGGTATAATCCTGTACAGGGCATTTTCTTGCATCTTTAAAACACCATATTCAACCCACAGATGACAAATGCAAGCAGATATTCAATGTTGCTATCAATCACCTCCACACCTTGTTCCATCACATTCATACATGCTGGGCTGGTATTCTGGTTTGATTAACCTGAAATAAAAACCAAAAAAATATTTAAAGATGCATTCCGAAAAAAGTAATTATTATAGGGTGGTTATTTCCAATAAAAGTATGGCAAGTCAGAATATGGGATTTAACCTCCACTCGATACAAAATAGGTCATATTGGGACTAACATGGTTCTATTTTTATTTCAATAATTCGCTTGCACGTAGGGGTCTTTAGCAGTGGGAGAAAACTAGGAGACCTGAAGTAAAAGAGGTCGCCAGGCAACGAAACATACACCCACACAGCAGCTAAATCGTCCGGGCAGTCAACAAGAGTTTGTTTGGTTTTTTTTATAAAATTCTGCCCCATGCTAACGTTTAGTATACCAAATATTTAATATCATTTCTAAAATTGATAATAATTGAGACCTCGAAAGGGACCACAAGCTAATAAAAATTAGGTTGCCAGGCAACTAGAGCTGCAACGATTCGGTTCGGTGCACCGATAACCGACACTAGCCGTCTCGGTTCGATCCACGATCTACATCGTTCAAATTTCGATTCGGTTCAACTGCAAATCAAATTTCAAATAAAACCAACGTACACCTTACCATATGAAAGAAAAAGAAAGACCTGTAGCAAGTAAGTCCACTTAAAATTTAAAAAAAAAAAAACTTTGTTTTTACGTAACTTTTAATTTACGTTATTTAACAAAACACGAATGCCACTCGAAAACATAACTAAAACAGAGTGACCTCCCTTTGAAACAATTTCCGTACGCTGACGAAAGTTAATTTATTTAAAATTGGTGACATACTGAATGTTCATTGGATGTTAATTTAGGTCAATAGCTTCGGTAATCGTTAAATAAATTCTAATTTCATTAGCTGATAATTCCGGTCATTATCTTTGGATATTTTCGTGTTTAGCGATTATTACCCGGAGTCAAGCAAACACTGGAAGGTAAAATTATGGCAGGTGACGTACTTTCTCGACCACCTGGTCATTTGAAATCTGAAGTTTGGGATCATTTTGGTGTAACATACTATGTAGTATTAAATAAAAGTGTTCAAGAGAATTTTAGTCTTGTGTTTATAATGAATTACATACAGGAAATATTACTGGTTATTGTAGCTGATAATCGAATCGACAATAATCGAAATGAATGGTTAAAATCGATAATCGAACCGAATCGAGGTAGTTGTGAATCGTTGCAGCCCTACAGGCAACGAAACATACGCCCACACAGCAGCCAAATCGTCCGGGCAGTCAACAAGAGTTGTCGCGTATGAAGGAATTATCAGAAAATCATTAGATTTTTGGGGGTTTTTATAATCAAACGGTTTTTTTTAAATCAGATAATAATTGTGACCTCCAGAGGGACCACAAGCTAAAAAGGGTGATTTTTCGTACAATCAGGGGACATAATTCAGGAAGTAATGACCCGATGGGCGCAAATATCGAAAGGAACCAAGATCTTTGGGTTATAAACATACATGTCAAGTTTCATCATAATCGATTCAAAATTGTGACCTCTATAGGGTCCACAACCTTGATATAACATATTTACGATCCGATGGGCGCAAATATCGAAAGGAACCAAGATCTTTGGGTTATAAACATACATGTCAAGTTTCATCAAAATTGGTTCAAAATTGTGACCTCTATAAGGTCCACAACCTTGATATAACATATTTTCACACTATTCGCGTACAAACGGCGGCCATTTTGTCCGTCAATTTTGGTCCGATTTTCACGAAATTTGAACTCAACCTTCATTACCATGTACAAGGATATAATCAAATGTTTTATTAAATCTGATAATAATTTTGATCTCCAGAGGGCAATTTTTCGGACAATCAGGGGCCATAATCAGACATGAGAGTGATGAGAGGTGAAATTGGCTGAAAATTTTCAATTGATCAGAAATGATCTATGCAGCATGAGGAAGTTATACTGCCAATGTAGGGGGTTTGGGGGTATCCTCCCCCAAGCAATTTTTGAAAATAAGACACTGTTTTAAGCCATTTCAACTGTTTTTGACACATTTTCACTTGACAATTATACCACACAGTTTGTCAAAGGGCACTGTGCAGCCTTCGTGTGTTTAGAACTTTGACAGTGACGGACGAAGCTCGTGAATCCTCCACCTCCGTAGTTACACCAAAGTGTCCGAAGACAACTGGCTTTCCCCGGCAGTTAAATTTTTCGCACAATTTCATTCATGCAAACTTTTTTCCCGCTATCCTTTCGTCAAATCGACTTATCTTTCAAGCTAGTCCCATCTCCAATTATTTTTAGAACCACTGTCAATCTGTCGAGCACGTGTTTCGTCGGCCCTGTTTATTATTGATATTGTTCTTCATTTACTTATCAACAGAAATACAAATGGCGATGACATTCTAGCGAGAATAGCCGACACGGTTTGGCCAATCAGAATGCCATTACAACTGCTCACGGAAACAATCGATTTGAACCGAATCTTTCCACATCAAGCAAAAGCCAATCAGATCATTAAAGAATTTTTCCATCAAAGAGGTCAAGAGCTTCGCGGAGCAAACCAAAGGATATTCCCCGTTAGAAGCGAAAGCTATTTGCTCGAGTTGTTCGATTTCATTAGTTTCCATACGGTGAAAATTTTTGTTTGAATAATATTTACGTGACTTTATTTTTGGTTTTTAGTCGGATTTATAAAAATTTACAAATTGCTTTGGATCAATTGGCAAATCCGCCAATTGGCCGAAAAATCTCATGTATGCATAATTCAGGATGTTACGATCCGATGGGTATAAATATCCAAGAACCAAGATCCAATAAATGCCAATATCGAAAGCAGCCTAGATCTTATGGGGATAAACCCATATTTCATTTCGATGAACTGTCAAAGCTTCGGGAAAAAAGGTCAAGGTTCGTTTATCGCATTTATCCGTACTGCACCTCGTACCGTGTCGAAACCAACTCATTTCAGTAGGCCAGATTGGCATGGTAATCAATATGGCACGCTTATGTTTGACCGGTTTACGCTACAAAAAAAAAATAACCATGTCAGGTAACATTCCTGGAACACTTAAAATTTGTAATGTAAATGGGGTTAATGAGTACACTGGACCTTGTGTTTTTTGGACCATCCTATTCTGGACACCGTCCTTGCCAGGCCCTCCCAGTCCCACTACGCTCCAGAAAATCTGAAGGAACTTTCTTGGCCAACCCAAAAATTCTTGATTAGGGTGCCTACGTCTTCTTAAGCCTAATCATTTACAGTGTTCTAGGCTAAATTTGACCTGTAAAGAAAACTTTCATAAAAATCAATTTATATATATTACCTACACATACATGTGTTTCGCATCATGTCATACCCATCTTGGAATTCTTTACTTTAAAACTGGAGTTTTTTTCTGAAAAAAATGGGAAATGGGGCTAAATGAAGTTGAACATGTATACGCTATGCAGCACTTGGCCTTTAACGTCCTGCTCTTCTGCACCTAGCCTGGACTAATAGAAGACGGGTATACGTCATACAGTGTGCTACATGTATGTAGGAAATTTTTCCCGGGCAGCTGCTCGATGGTCTACTCTTATATAGACTTCCAACTGCCAAGGGATCTTTTACGTGCTCATCAATGTGTACACAGGACTTCGGTTTTCTGTACCATCTGAACGACTACACAGCTGTCCTTTGACCATGAGGGTTTCGGTTGCTTTGAGGAAAATTGTATCCTTTTTAACAAATTCCAACTGTCGTGGGTTCTTTTACGTTTACTCACTACATGTCCAACAGACGCTGGTTTTTTGTCCTATCTGAATCTGACAAGGAGAAATCATGCCAGTAAGTTCTGAGGAATTTACATAGTAACACCAAGATCGAACCCTGAACTGTAACAGTGGATTCCATGTTATTTCCACATGAGAAATTATTCAATATGTTGAGAGCTGAAATGAAATGGGGTTTAACGCCCTACTCTTCTGCACCTAGCCTGAGCTAATGGAAGACTAGCATACGCCATACAGTGTGCTATAAGGGAAATTTTGCCTGGACAGTGTTGCTACGGCCTATTCTTATGTCGAATTCTACCTGCCAAGGGATCTTTTACGTGCACATCAATATGTACATGGGACTTTGGTAAATACAATGAATTAATGAATGAATATGCGAAGTAAGGGTGTTAATGATACAATTAGTACAAAAATAAGTGAAAAGAGTATGTACAGTTCTAGGGGAGAATAGTGTCAAGAATAAACTGACGTTTAATAAATGTATATATTTTGCTAATGCGTTTAAAATAACTGGTGAAGAGGAAGACATAATATCTATAAAGTTTTGGAGTAAAGGGTGATTTCTATAATAAAAAGGAATAAGCTGTTCTCTTAAATCTTTATAAAATGGACAACAAAGTAAAAAATGATATTCATCTTCCACCTTATTTAAATTGCATAATTTACAAATTCTATCATTTCTGTTAATTTTATCGTATCTTCCAGTTTCACTTAGTAAGTTATGTGATACACATCTAAATTTGGATAGAGATACACAATAATTATGATTTGAGATATTTGATAAATATTCTTAGTAGTAATACTACATGTATAATAGAGTATTATGGCGGGGGAAAGCGGCAAAAACCTAATGCTATGTAGAAATGTCTGATTCAAAACACACATGTAACATAATGCCATACCAAATACCTAAAACATCTAATGCAAAAAACAAAATACAAGAAACCTCTAATACAAAATACCTCATACGTCTATTGCAAAAGACAAAATACAAGAAACCTCTAATACAAAATACATATAACCTCTTATGCACAATTGATTTTACAATCTGAAACATCTACCATAAGCATTGGATGACATACCTCGTTGTCATTACTTACATTTCTCCACTGAATTATCTTTATTTAGGTCAATGTCAAGGTCACCGAACACAACTCGGCGACCTATTCGGCTAGCGAGCTATTCGACCGATCCAGCTGGCAACCTGTTCGTTGGCAACCTATTCAGAATTAAGACAACAGTCGCCCAAACTCATCTATTTTTAACAACCAATAAAATCCAACGTTACGTCTATCAAATGAAAGTAGAATAATATATTATTTTTATCAATTCCTTTAGCTCAGAATAGAGATGTAATTTCGCATTATCGTACAAAATTCTAGACATCCAACTAAATATATTCCGAAAGGTAATTAAATAGGCTTTCTAAGTATTACCAGTAAAAAATTGGCACATTCATATTAAAGGGATGCACTCTCTTCCTAAACATGACCAATTTTTTAAAAAATTTAAAGGGAAAAACTGTTAATATCCCGTGTCAAAATTCGGACCATCGTACAGAATTCTGATGATCCAACTAAATATATTCTAAAAGGTAATTGAATAAGCTTTCAAAATATTATTAGTAAAAGTTGGCAGAATTCTGATGATCCAACTAAATATATTCTAAAAGGTAATTGAATAAGCTTTCCAAATATTATTAGTAAAAGTTGGCACAATCATATTAAAGGGGTGCGCTCTCAACCTGAACATAGCCAATTTTTCAATATTTTAAAGTGAAAGAACGGTAATATTTCGAGTCGAAATTCGGACCATCGTACAAAATTCTTAGCAACCAGCTTCTGACAGGTAATTGAATAAGCTTTCTAAATATTATTAGTAAAAGTTGGCACAGTCATATTAAAGGGGCACGCTCTAGACCTAAACATAGCCAATTTTTCAATATTTTAAAATGATAGAACGGTAATATTCCGAGTCGAAATTCGGACCATCGTACAAAATTCTGAGCATCCAGCTATATATTTTCTGAATAGTTATTCAACAAGCTTTCTAAATAGTATTACTAAAAGTAGGCACAATCATATTAAAAGGGCGCGCTCTCAACCTGAACATAGCCAATTTTTCAATATTCTATATGTAAAGATAGACCGGAATTTCGAACCATCGTACAAAATTCTGAGCATCCAGGTATATAAATTCGGAAAGGTATCTGAATGAGCTTTCTAAATATTAATAATAAAAGTTGGCAGAATCATATTAAAGGGGCGCGCTCTCAACCTGAACATCGCCACTTTTTTAATATTCTAAAGTGAAAGAACGGTAATATTCCGAGTCAAAATTCGGACCACCGTACAAAATTCGGACCATCCAGCTATATAAATTCGGAAAGGTATCTGAATAAGCTTTCCAAATATTATTAGTAAAAGTTGGCACAAAAGGGGTGCGCTCTCAACCTGAACATAGCCAATTTTTCAATATTCTATATGTAAAGATAGACCGGAATTTTTTTCGAAGTCCAACTTTCACTAATGATATTTGGAAAGCTTATCCAATTACCTTTAAGAATATATATAGCTGGATGTTCAGAATTTTGTACGATGGTCCTAATTTCGACTCAGAATATTACCGTTCTTTCACTTTAAAATGGTGAAAAATTGGCTATGTTTAGGTTGAGAGCGCTCCCCTTTAATATGATTGTGCCAACTTTTACTAATAATATTTGGAAAGCTTATTCAGATACCTTTCCGAATTTATATAGCTGGATGGTCAGAATTTTGTACGATGGTTCGAAATTGGACTTAAAAAAAAATACCGGTCTATCTTCACATATAAAATATTGAAAAATTGGATATGTTCAGATTGAGGGCGCGCCCCTTTAATATGATTGTGCCAGTTTTTACTAATAATATTTCGAAATCTTATCCAATTACCTTTCAGAATATATATAGCTGGATGCTCCAAATTTTGTACGATGGTCCGAATTCGGACTTCGAAAAAAATACCGGTCTATGGAAAGCTTAATCAATTACCTTTTAGAATACATTTAGTTGGATCATCAGAATTTTGTACGATGGTCCGAATTTTGACACGGGATATTAACAGTTTTTCCCTTTAAAATTTTCAAAAAATTGGTCATGTCTAGGAAGAGAGTGCACCCCTTTAATATGAATGTGCCAATTTTTACTGATAATACTTAGAAAGCCTATTTAATTACCTTTCGGAATACATTTAGTTGGATGTCTAGAATTTTGTACCATAATGCGAAATTACATCTCTATTCTGAGCTAAAGGAATTGATAAAAAATAATATATTATTCTACTTTCATTTGATAGACGTAACGTTGGATTTTATTGGTTGTTAAAAATAGATGAGTTTGGGCGACTGTTGTCTTAATTCTGAATAGGTTGCCAACGAACAGGTTGTCAGCTGGACCGGTCGAATAGCTCGCTAGCCGAATAGGTCGCCAAGTTGTGTTCGGTGACCTTGACATTGACCTAAATAAAGATAATTCAGTGGAGAAATGTAAGTAATGACAACGAGATATGCCATCTAATGCTTATGGTAGATGTTTCAGATTGTAAAATCAATTGTGCATAAGAGGTTATATGTATTTTGTATTAGAGGTTTCTTGTATTTTGTCTTTTGCAATAGACGTATGAGGTATTTTGTATTAGAGGTTTCTTGTATTTTGTTTTTTGCATTAGACGTTTTAGGTATTTGGTATGGCATTATGTTACATGTGTGTTTTGAATTAGACATTTCTACATAGCATTAGGTTTTTGCCGCTTTCCCCCGCCATAGAGTATAGCCTACTATTACTAACTACAATGCAATCATCAATGGCAATAATAACAATAAGCCATGATGAATAGATTTAGTTCAAATTAAGCTGAATTATTTTTCTTGGACAAATCGTCAAATTATAAACAGGTAACATAAGCGACCTCATAGCAGGGTACATTTTAATTTCACTTCATCAATCAATGAAATGGGCCCTTCCCTAGGCCGTTCCCCAGTTTCACACCATGATGACACCAACCAAATCCAGATGTGAAATTGCGTGCGAGAATTCACAGGCTAAACTTAGCATTGCAAACGGGTTTTCAAATACTACCAATGACTCAAAAATGACAGTGATACTGTAATTGTGAACTATCTAGAATGAATAATCTGAAAAAAAATTCAAAAAAATGTTGAAAATTAAAAAAGTTATAGCGTTTTTAAGATGTCAAACTGGGGGCACAAAAAACGGCTTTTTTCAAAAACCCCATAAAACTGACCGAAGTCAATATCTCAGTAACTATACAAGATAGGCCTATGAGAATTGTACTAATTAAAGATCTAGATGTACTTATTAAAGCCAAATTGTCGCTATAATATTCTGGCATATACTTTTTGTGTTACTGAGGTTCAAAATTGAGGTCCGTGCCAAGTACGCACAAATCACAGCAAAAAAATGACAAATTCCTGTATACTTAAATTGTAGCACTTTGACATTCATACAGAGGCTTATTTTTGAATGAATATGCACAAACAACGTGTTTTCAGTCTGTTCTGTTATTTATTGTTTGCATGACAACACATTAAATCACAATTTTTGACCGACTGATGTCAAGGTCAAAGAGAAACAACTTTTTATGTATGCAATTGGGCACCTACTGGTCTAGAGACCATTGACAACTGGTCATTCAGTCATAAAACTATTATAAACAGGTTATACTGTGGATACTTTCAAAAATCATCAAAATTGTGTGGTAAAATGAGAAATATACATGTAATTTGTAAGCTTTTGGTGGATTTGCTGATTTTTCCACAACACTTGCTTTGGTTGTTTATATAAACTGCCATGTACATCAATTTGAGATTGTTTGTTTCAGGAATGAAAATTAACAATTAAACTATGATGTATATAACAGCCATATTTTTGTGATCAACATCATTACAATTTCAAATAAAAACAGTTACATAGACATAATTAAAACATTTAAATATCTTAAAAGAGTCAAAATAACCCTAAACAATGAGTATCATGATCACTTCAATTGTCTTATAAATATGCAAAATGATAAAACAAAATGTACTGTGTTAAAAATTAAATTAAAAGGTAACCTTATAAAAGTAGGTATGATCTACATGAAAGGAGAGTATTTAAAATAATTCAAAATTGTGATACATATGTGCATTATGATATACTAGATTATAGTATCAGTAGTAGAAATATAGTTTTCTTGTTGAGATATAAAAATTCTTCATCACTTCCTCAGGGAATTTTCTTCTTCCAATTTAATAATCACAGTATGAGCTGCACTACTAAATTAAACAATTCTGAAATGAACAAACTCTTGTTGTAAATTATTTGAGACCTAAGATAACTAGCATGCTTAGCTAACTGGCTTCCACAAAGGACAATACTAATTTTTGTTGAATTTTATTAAAATTTAAGGCAAGTAATATCAGGGATCGCCTTTGTCTATGTTTGGATTTGGATGCGTACATATTATAAGCAGAAATTTACTTCTTCAGCTGCAGTTCATGAAAAAAATATCCAACATTCACGATTTTTGTCCTTTGTTAGTGAAATGTCTGGCTAAAGTTTGGTAGGTAGCTTTAGTAACATTCAATAAAAGAAAAACCCGGTCCCAATCTATCATTATTTTTTTTGTAAACCGAAGTCTGTGGCGTTTTCAATTGTGCTCTGAACCCTGATCAACCACGAATTATCTCCCTTTAACGCCACATGGTTCGATTTCTGTCAATTTACGGATTCCTACGGGTATACAGACTTAACAAACGGTCAAACTAAGTAGATAATGAATTGGGCTGTCCAAATATACCAAAATTGTGAGCGTCGAGGGCCTTTTCGAAAATTTCTATCAACTTCAAATTTTCAATTGATGAAAAATATCAGAAAATCTTACCTCGGTTTCTCCAAATCCTACTCGACATCAAGTTCATTCATTTTTCTCGATAGTAAACATCGCTTAGTCAATGTTTGACGCCCTGAAAATTCATGAGAAGGCGTAACACGAAGTATACTTTTCTCGGTCAACTTCTTGTGGAGTCTGAAAATAGTACCGTACAGTCAGCTCCCCTAGCGGCGTTTGGCAGCGCTATTAAACTTATTTTTTCGCGATTTTCACCAACTTAGACATTTTGTTACTGATAATTGTAACTAATCATTAAAAAGTCTAGCTATATGAAAAAATTGGTCTTAAAACTTCCAGAAATATTACAATTGAATAACTTACCGTAAATTGTTTGAATCACTAAATAAAGACAACAAAAGTAAAAACATGGCGGCATAACTTGAGACGAAGGCTACGATTGGATTAAATTTCACTTGTTGACCAATCCGAGCGATCTTTAGAAAATACGACTAAAAAAAAAATAAGAAATTTAAAAATCTTTATTAACAGACATTTTTTTGATTAGGTTTGGTTATAAATTTATTTCCTAAACAAATTTTGAATTATAAAAGAAAACATTGTTTTCCGTTATCTCCGTCAATCCATGTCGCATCTATCTAGTTGGCCAGAATGTAGGTCACAGTAATAACTGTCCAAGTGAAATAATGAATGTTTCAAAATATAAAAAAATACTGTTTTTCTATTAGACTTTTGAAATTTGTTTGTCGTGAAATAAACTGTTCTTAAATTACATTTCTAAAATGACCTAATAATTGTTACTTGTTGTATAAGTCTATTCATTATTGAACACTTCAAACAAAAAAAAATAATAATAAATAAATTAAATGAAATGGGGGTTAACGTCCTACTGTTTTGCTCCTAAACTGAGCTAATGAAGACGGGCGTACGCCATACAGTGGGGTATTAGGGAAATTTTGCCTAAATTTAATACATCAAATGCCAAATACACAGCTGTCCTTATAAATAAATAAATAAATAATAATAAATCAACAATAATTTAATTACTTTATCACCATTTTGACAAGTGTGTCAGAAATGAACACTTCGCGGGAAGTGAACACTTCATTTCGGTACGGGGTGTAGCTTGAATTTCAAACCCCGTTTTTGATCCAGTTTAGCCTAGTTTCTTGGGTTGAGTGGTAGTTACCCCCCCCCCACCATGTCTGATTTAGGTTGTCGAGAAAGGCAGACAAGAATATGGTTCAATTTCGTTTCATTAAATTGCTTGCGCACAACGCTCTTTAACAGTGGTGGACGGCACCAGGAAAATACCTAGGAGATTGGGCAGGCAGCGCTTCTGCTTGATACATACAGATCTGGGCTCGACCCCCCCCCCCCCCTGCCTCCGCCCCTAATTTATGGAAGACCAAACAGCTGTTAATTCGGTGTTTTTAATTCTTAGTTCATTGTCCTTAATTCTTATTTCTCCATTTGTTGTCGTATTCCGAAATTTGTGTACTAAAATTAACATATCTTTAAATCTATTTTTATTATTCAAATCCGACATTTGTAATTTGTAAATTGTATTTTTGTTTAGTTTAATTTCAGTTCTATAAAGATAAAATTTATTTTCGAAAATCACAAAATTAGTCTAAATTAACATTTCATCAGAAACATAACGAAAGAATAATTTCAACAACAAATTTCTCTAAAATCATTTCTCAAAATTTAAAAATATTAGATACAGTTATTGAACAAGAAAACAGAATAGTTCCGTGTCATATTCGTTGTATACATAGCATTTAAAATTGATTATTTAACAACATATTTATAACTAGCGAAAGAGTAAAGGGAGATAATCAAAACAAAAGTAATGACCTATACAACCAATCAATTCTAATTCCATCCTCGGTTAGCCAGTGTACTCATTCCGTTCTACCCCACTATACCCTGGGTTAATCCATGCGGTTTCCACGATTGTGATATTTTTTATCATCCAATCCCATAAAGCGTTACTTGGAAAGGCGAAGGGAAGTAACTCCCACCGTGTTCCAACAAAGAATACCCGAAACATTGCTACCTCAGTCCGTTCTTGCACATTTTACCGCATTAGAGAAAATTCAGTGTCATTTAATTTAATGATAGAAATTTCCCTGCCATCTTTTTGTGTGCATGTCAATTCTTTTATAGTACATCTTTTACAAACTTTCTCATAATCGATCAAACAAGCCGCCACATTGTTTGTAAAGAATGTAGTTCTATGACGTAAAAAATGACGCCAAAGAGTCTACGTAAGACTGCCCACATAACAACATGACGTTACAACATGGTTTGTAAACTGTTTTTTGATTGGTTCGCACACTCTAACTACAATCAAGATAGTTTATAATCGTGGAAACCCTATGGATTAACCCCGGGTATAGTGGCGTAGAACGGAATGAGTACACTGGGTAACCGAGGATGCTTTAAGTCATCTGTAAATCTCTAGCTGGCCGGTGAGCTCTGGCTTGCGGCTGTGGTTTCGATCCCTGGTGTGAGCGTATGTGGCATGGAGATAGGGGCGCCTTCTCAACCTCGTGTGTTTCTTCGCCCCCCCCCCACTGCTAAAGACCCCTACGCGCAAGCGAATTACTGAAATAAAATTAAAACCATGTGTTAGTCCCAAAATGACCTAGTTTGTGTCGAGTGGATGTTAAACCCCATTTCTCTCTCTCATATGTAAATAATTTTTAAACAAGCATGTTGATAACAATCTTAAAGGGGGGTAATCAAAACAAAGGTAATAAACTCAAAAAACAAAATAATTTCAGGTTATATGTAAATGTATGAGCATGCAGAATAATAATAAATAATCAATAAAATAGAGTGACCTCCAGTATGTAATATTTTTAATAAGCTTAAAAATTAATATAAAGATATAATTGTCACATAATCCATATAAATGTCTAAACTAAATCGAAGGTTACAAAAAAAAATAGAAAAATAAAAATTAATATAGGGATAAAATTCTATAAAAATAGAAGTATAAAGTATCTAAATAGAAGGTTACAAAAACAATTAATAATTACTAAAGGGACGAAACTATGGCAGAGTCCATATGAAATAGCTTGTAAATACATAAGTGTGATTAATTAGTTAAAATGTGGATTGATCAATGTAAAACCATGATATTTGTAAATGGTAATACTTAAATACTTTGATAAATTGGTCACAAAACTTGCATAATTTGGAATATTTCAGTGCTTGAAAAATTACAAACATCAGAGGTACCCCTGAATTTACACAGAGGAATCCGTCTGTGACAGACACTTATTTCAATCTTTAAATCAAATTTCGGATACAATAAAAGGGTAAATTAAGATACATTTCACATCATAAAAGGTTGTATGAAAAGGTTGTGTGAACAGATGTGTAATGAATAAGATATTGCTCTGTAAGTGCCAGATATTAAAATACCACCACAAATAATAGATCCAAAATATAGACGATTAAGTTGCAAGCAACACATCTACAATATATGTATTTTGGTGAGTAGACTTAATGGGGGTCGGCGGATGTCATGAAGGTAAACATTTCTTGCTGCTAAAAACAAAAAAACAAAATCCAATTACTACTAAACGAGGGTCAATTTAAGTTTAATTAAATCTCCAAAAATGACGTTATCCCCTCAAAAATAGATGAAACGTATTCATTTGTTGCATCTTGTACTGTGTTTTAAAACATCGAGTAATATCATTGCATATCGAAGCAGAAATTGTTCATGGCCGAAGTTTTTCAACATTGCCATGTAGCACAACTGAGAACATGCCCTTGTGTTGATTCGTTTTAACATCAATTGTGTCGTGTTGTTTAGTTCGTTGAGTATTTTCCTAAAACATTGAACATTAAAGGAGCTAAATCGCTATCATTTGGGACCTAGAAATTGACAAAAGTGGGTCGCAAGCTATATAATACTATAATATGAATTTATATAAACTGATTTACATTCAATGGTTTCCGTTTTTACTCTCATTTCAAATCAGTTATGTTCGGCGAAATATGTCAGCAGTCTAATTCAAGCGCAGATTTATAGCGTCTGGTTATTCCAGTCTACAAACGCCGTTTCATTTGGTGCAATGTGTTTAGCCTCGTCCCTCGAGTCTCTTGTTAAAACTGGGGCTGAAGCGCATTATGGTACACGATTCGTGTACCAATGGTAAAATGGTTATTTTGTCTTAAATAATGGATATCAGAAGCCCAGCTATCTCCGATAAGATCACGTCATCAATGTTGGTTTATATTGACAAATAATTCGAGTTTTCAATGTTGAAGATTTTTGATGATACTGAGTTAGAGACTTGGCTACTTTAACTTTGACGGACCTGCACGTAAAATAAGAACTCACTGTTCACTCTTTGTCTTCTGTCCCACTGCCTGGTTTACGTGGACATGCAATGGAATTCCACTATCATTGGTTCTTCCGTGTACTTTAGTTTCTTCTTAGTCACTTCATGGTCTTTCTCCTCTTCCGTCTGATAGTTCTTACTTGTTTCACGCTGATCTAAAAGTGACAACAAAATTGATTTTGAAGCGCAGTATTTAACATAATAACGCGATTACATTTGTGAACAATTTCCATGACGTAGCGTAAAGAATAGACCAAATGATCGTACTAGAAGGAAACAATATGAAAAAGTATAAGAGTTCTAATTTATTCTCAAATGATTAGTAGGTAAACGTTTTTTTACCATCCACCGGAGCCTTGTCTTATGACGTCATATGTGGATTGTGTGTTAGTATAAGGGTTAGGATAAGGGCTGTGGCCTGCAGATTTCGTCACAGTCTCGAGATGTAGACAGGGCTATCCCTAACCCTAACCCTTATCCTAACCCACAATCCACATATGACGTCATAAGACCAGGCTCCGGTGGATGGTAAAAAACGTTTACCTGTTTGGTAAGGTATTTTTCATGTCTAAGATATCTATAATTAACACTTCCCAAAATTAAATGTGGTTTAACGTGCTAATGTTCTGCTCCGACTGGGCTAATGATGACGGGCATACACCAAGGAGTGTGCTATGAGCACATTTTGCCTGGACAGCGATGCTATGACATACTATTTATTTCGAATTCCAAATGTCAAGAGTTCTTCTACGTATACCCCAATTTGTACGAGGGACGTCGGCTTTACATCCCACCCGAACGACTGAACGTTGTCTCGTTTCAGGCCCTTTTTCTGCTCTCGTTTTCGTGTTTGAATTTAATAAAACTGCTTACTTACCACCAGATTGTACATGGACATGTTCACTATAAATTAAACACAAAATAAACTGTCATGATTTTAATATTCTTTATTTTAAAGATACGATATATTTTAAGGCTTTATTTTAATATATTTTAAAAATATAACTTAAAATGATGAAATTGCAGCTTTAAATAAAACGGTAATATTGATATTGTTTATTATAAACAAAAGGGTAAGATTAATATTCAAATATTGAATATTCCTACCTTTCATCTTGACCTGTATCTGGTGTCGGTGGGCTCTGTGGCATAAAATAAGAAATATCACATTAGTACATGTGTACCGGTTATGATTCTAAATCCATGACAACTTGGATCAAAGACCCGTCTGACCAACCGGACCATAACGATCATTTGGACCATTCTGAATAATCGGACCAATATTATTTGGACATATTGCACACATTTCTAACTTGTTTAACTTATGTGGTGGACTGCTGCGCATGTCTATAAAATGTTAAGGACAAAAACACAGTATACCTATTATGATTCTAAATCCATGACGACTTGGATCATAGACCAGTCTGACCAAAATAACGATCTTTGGAACCATTCGGAATACTTGGGCCAATATTATTTGGACATATTGCACACATTTCTAACTTGTTTAACTTATATGGTGGTCTGCTCCGCATGTCTATAAAATGTTAAGGGCAAAAACACAGTATTATGCGCTATTACAACTTCCAGTGCCATATTTCCGGATTATCTCGCAGAGCATTTTGTGTACTACATTCATCGAAATTTAAATAAGATTGTGAGTCGTATACGAATTGTTTACTGTCCGACTACGCGATTCAATTGAGTTATTAGAGACTTTTGGCAAGCGTAAATTCCTGGTACGTATCGCGTATCCGTATGGATTTTGTGTGACGTCATCAATGTGTGTGTATTTCTCATGCGTGAAACGGCACACAGATGCGGTCGTCCGTATCGAACAGCTTTCATACGGAGAAGGTCCGTATAACATTATCTTTTTAGACGATGTTGTATCATAGCGTTTTTAGGAATCTATGTGTATCTTAGAACACGGAGGTGTATATTTGATGTGAATTTAACCATAATAAACCTGGAATTTAATCTTTGTTTTTAATGGGTTTTTCTCGGAATTTCATCCTTTTCCCGTCTGCTCGCTGGTTGATCTACGTGCTAGATTAATTTTAGGTAGATATGGGAACTTGCAAATCTGTATATGATGTGATTCTATGGTACGTTCGTTCGTTCGTGGGGTTTAACGTCCACTTCCACCTAAGGTGATATCGTAGACCAATTCTATAGTAAAGGGGTATAAATGATAAATTAGTGAAACCGAAAATTGCTATCGAGTCGAAGTCAAAAAATTGTTTTAATAAGATGCGACATAAATTATTTATAATAGCTCATGGTGGTGTTGATCTTGGTAGATAACTGCCATCGTCGCTATACAGAACTAAGCTCAGCTCAGTGACTCATACGTACGCGACGCAAGAATCTTCCAAAACTCTAAAACTACTCTGACGCAACGTGTCACATATACGATACGGATAGGGAAAATGCCACTTGCCAAAAGTCTCTAAACATGGAGTAGTTACTTACACTAGCGTTCTTTTTTTCTAGCCAGTCATCCAAACTGATGAATTCTCGTTCGGGTTTAGCTGTTTTCAGTTGATATACATTGATTCCAGGTGACTTTTTACAGTCATAGTCATCTTCCACTCCATTAAATACCACTTTAATGTCTTTTTCATCAGTCTTAGACAGATCTACTGATGTTTCAATAATATAGTGTGACTGGCCGTCTTCTACTATAATCCCAGCTTCATAACATACCATATTACCAACAACCAGATCAACAACTGATGGTCCTTCTTTTATACCATCGGTTGACAAATCAGGAATATTGTAAATACACCAACCGCTTGATGTACAATTTATAACACAGTTATTGTTAGATACAACAGGAGTCAGTTTTCTATTATTTATATTCAGCGTAAATTCAATATAATTGTGCTCATGAATGTTTTTGTCTTTTACCGCGATGTAAAAATTGTTGTCATTTTTAAATTCACGGCATGTATCTTTATTTTCCTTTACGACAAATCGACATGGTTCCATGCTCTGTGAATCTGGATCCGGTCCCGTACCAACATCTATCCATATCTTGTCACCATTAACCGTCCTGGAGAACACTGAAAGGATAAAAGACACAGGTATAGTAGTGAGTCGGGTGCACACCGATTCAAATCATCAGAAAAAATGGGTTTGTTTAGCTAACGTTTCTTGTCTATCACGTATAGACCAGGAGCCCAGAGGGTCGAACCTAGACGAACGAGGTACCAATATCTGACCATATAGGCATCTACATACTAACCTGGGATGCACAGAAGTGGGCGTCTGCCGGGGCCCAGCCCAAGGGTGTTACCCTGGTGACCCTTATAATGACCCCAAAAATGGGTTAAACTCATACATTCGAGGTACCGGTCAAAACCAATTTTAAATGAAAGAATACACTCTACTGAGTACGAAATTGCCCATAACAGACGATTTTGGCCCAGGGATGGCCCAAACTGACACCCAAAATATGAACCCCAGAGGGCTTGAAAAAAAAATTATATTCATACATTCGAGGTACCAGTTGAAACCAATTACAAATGGAAGAGTATATCCCACTGAGTACGAAATTACCCATAACAGACGATTAGATCCCTGAGATGGCCCAGACTGACACCACAAAGCCGAAGGGAGAGGGTGGGGCAAAAATAGAGTTTGTTCATACATTCGAGGTACCAGTCAAGACCAATTTTAAATGGAAGGGTACATCTCACTGAGTGCGAAATTGCTCATAACAGACGAATTTGGCCCTGGGACTGCCCAAACTGACACCCCAAATATGAACCCCCATCCTCCCTGGGCGGCTTAAGAAAGGGTTATATTCATACATTCGAGTTATTAGTAGACACTAATGTTAAATGAAAGAGTATAAGCCGCTGATTACGGAATTGTCCATTACAGACGATTGGGCCCATGGAATGGCCCAAATTGACGCCCAAAGACGACGGGGACATAAATTTGCGGTACCGGTCAAAACCAACTCTAAATGAAAGAGTACATCTCACTAGGTACGAAGTTGCCCATAACAGACGCTTGTGACCCTTGGACGGCCCAAATTGACGCCCTTAATATGGACCGCAGAGCCGAAGGGTCAAAAATAGGTTATACTCATATATTCGAAGTACCAGTCAAACCAATTTTAAATGGAAGAGTACATCTCACTGAGTTTGAAATTGTCCATAACAGTTGGTTTCGGCCCTGCAGGCCAAGCTGACACCATAATATCGACCTCGCGCTTCGAGAAAAATTTATATTCACACATTCGAGGTATCAGTTCAATTTAATTTTAACGAAATGACCCATAAAAGATGATGGTTCAAACTGACAAAATGCATATAATGGTATTGTGAGGCCAATTTGAAACAGACTTTTGTCACCAACAAGTACAATCATGAACATAAGAACTGCACCTGTAGTGTTAATATTGTTTCCATACCCGACCATCTTGTGATTAACCCATCAGGAATCACCAGGAATGGACAAAACTGACTACAGGGCAGCTATCAAATACCTGCCACTGAAAGGACTAACCATTTCAGCTATGTGAAATTTTTTAAGAGGGGGGGTGGGTGAAAATAAAGAAAAAAATCTTCCTGGCCGGCATCCAGGCCTTGCAGCATCGTTGGCAATAGTGTAGAAAAGTTTATACAACCATCGGCTTTGTACAATTCTTTCAAAAAATGGCCCAGAACATTTCATGCAGTCCTCGGCAAATCAAAGTGGAGGGGGGGGGGGCAAAACTATATTTTTTTCAAACCTAGGGGTAAAAATTTAGGATGTCAGTTAGGACCATCTCAGAGCCAGAATCATCTTCATATACTCTCGTCGTTATCAAGCAAATGATGCAAATATATATATGTTCGTTCGTTTCTTGGGTTTTACATCTACTTCCATTTAGAAAGTGAGCGGGCGGGGGGGGGGGGGGGTGTCAAGATTTGTTAGAATAACTTTTTTCAAGCCTAGGGATGTAAAATTTAGAGTGTCAGTTTAGACCAAAGTCGTCTATATACATGTACAGTACAAGGTACTAAACGATGTTTCCACAAGGATACTCTCGACGTTATCAAGCAAATGATACAGATATGTTCGCTCGTTCCTGGGGTTTTATGTCCACTCCTACCTAGGGTGATAACACAGACAATGCAAATATATAAATAGTACACAAATATACAAAGAACATGCAACACAAACACGACAATGAAATACAATAAAAACGCAAGACCTTCGATTAGGGGGCCATTTATAACTGAACCATCACAGCGGAAACTTTTTCAGGCATTAAAAGGCAGTGGGCTGGCAACCTATTGATTTATCAAGATCAATGTATTTAAAACTATTAAAGGGAAACCAATTAACCTGGACCATATGTAACATATAATTTAAAAACAATGTGGGGTGTAAATCTGTTATGAGCCATTTTGTACTCAGTGGGGTCTATACTTTCATTTAAAATTAGTTTCAACTGGTACATCGATTGTATGAATATAACCATTTTTAAGCCCCAAGGGTCATAACTATGGCGTCAGTTTGCGCCGTTTCAGGGTCACAAGCGTCTGTTATGGACAATTCCGTACTCAGTCACATGTAATCTTCTGTTATGGACAATTCCGTACTCAGCGGGATATATTCTTTCATTTAGAATTAGTTTGAACTGGTATCCTGAATGTATGAGTATAACCCTTTTTTAAACTCAAGGGGTCATGTTTTGGGTGTCAGTTTGGGCAGTCCAAGGGCTGAAATCTTCTGTTATGAGCAAGAGAATTGGTTTTGAGCGGTACCACAGATTCTATGAGTATACCCTATTTGCCCCCCCCCCCCAACCACCCCTTTTTGGCTTTGGTGTGTTGGTCTGGGCCACCCCAAGGGTCCAATCGTCTGTTATGGGTAATTTTGTACTCAGTGATACTCTTCCACTTGAAATTAGTTTCAACTGATAACTCGAATGTATGGATATGACCCTTTTTTAAGCCCCTGGGATGGGGTGCGACTGTTATGAGCAATTGTGTACTCAGTGAGATGTACTCTTTCATTTTAAATTGGTTTTGAACGGTAGCTCGAATGTATGAGCAAACCCTATTTTTGCCCCACCCCACCCTCTTCGGCTTTGCGGTGTCAGTCTGGACCACCCCAGGGGTCTAATCGTCTGTTATGGGTAATTTCGTACTCAGTGGGATATACTCTTTCATTTGTAATTGGTTTCAACTGGTACCTCGAATGTCTGAATATAATTTTTTTTTCAAGCCCTCTGGGATCTATATTTGGGGTGTCAGTTTGGGTCATCCCAGGGTCAAAATCGTCTGTTATGGGCAATTTCGTACTCAGTAGAGTGTATTCTTTCATTTAAAATTGGTTTTGACCGGTACCTCGAATGTATGAGTTTAACCCATTTTTGGGGTCATTATAGGGGTCTGTTTGTTTGGGGTTTTTGGGGGTTTTTTTTGGTTTTTTTTTTGGGGGGGGGGGTATTTTTATTTCGTGTAGCAACAACTCATTACATTCCATATTGATATCATTAATTATTAACGGCGATAAACACCTAAACCATTCAATAATACAAACTTGTAATGAAGTTTGAATTATTCATTGGAACTGTCAGCCGTTAAGTAAAAATATAAATAATTGAGGTCATTTGGGTCCAGTCGAAGTTTGGATTAAAGATTATCAGGAGTGATTACTGTGTATTCACACCGGAAAGATAAAAACATCACGAGGGGTATTCAGCCATTAAACAAAGAATAAGTCTTGCGTGAGATATATTCACCATTTATGGCATAAAATAGGTAAATTAAAAGTTAATATAGAATGAATCAATTGGCACTAGAATTTATTCAATTAAATTCGTTTTCAAAACGAATTGTCCTTTTCACAATTTTAACGATATTCAGATTAAACCTTGCGTGGACACGTCGCACAAAAAATCATTGTCGGCAACAAGTGGGTAATCTAAGACCCTAGACATACATTGTTTTTTGCATGCATAATTTTATTCAAATACGATAAATTTACTGCTTCTTATAAAGACGGGGGGGGGGGATGGCCTAGCGGTCTGGAGTGCCGCGCTTCGACCTCTAGCTGGCCGGTCACCTCTGGCTTGCGGCTGTGGTTTCGAGCCCCGGTGTGAGCGTATGTGGCATAGAGATAGGGGCGCCTTCTCAACCTCGTGGGTTTCCTACGGGCATTCCGGTTTCCTCACACTGCTAAAGACCCCTACGCGCGAGCCTATTATTGAAATAAAATTAAACCATATGTTAGTCCCGAAATGACCTAGTTTGTGTTGAGTGGACGTTAAACCCCATTTCTCTCCCTCTCTCTCCTATAAACTCTGAATAATAAGGATTTTTGTTTTTGAAACCATACAAATCTTCAAATAACCTAATTGTCATTTCCATGTAGATTGGTCTCGTGTCGGTGCTGGTAGAGTACCTAGATTTGTTTTCAGATCTAGATTACTAGAATGTCTTTAGACACTTCTAACCAGCAAAATGTTTAAAGGAAAAAGAAGGTGGGGGTCAACAACATCACTTGTTTCCGATAATGTAATATTCTTAGCTTCTTATCAAATGGTGAATGTTGCGTCTGTCACACTTCCGTTCTGTTTGCAGCATTAAACTTGACGTTAAGAAGCTGACAAAATATAAAATTCTCGCAAGACAATTATGAACAGGTTCTTCACATATGGTCGTGGTGTCCTCGAAATAACCCTTGTATACGCACAAGGGTTAAGCTAATTTTAATTCAGTCACTTGACGATGATGAAGCAAGCCTGCCACTTGCACGATTCCGTGGCACGCATTGGCACGACGAGTTTACGCAAATCGGAGGTGTCGTGCTGACTCGAGTCGTGCCAATGCGGGAAGTGCGTAAACTATGCGTGAACTCAGTTCGTGTCAATGTGGTCACTGATGGGCACGGCAAAATCGTAGCCAAAAGTCGTGCAAGTGTCAGCCTGGCTTAAAGGACAATATTGGTGCCAGTCATTATCACATATGTGATAGAACTGATTAAACACTTTCCAAATATAATATTAACACAGAGATCATCGCTACCACAGAGGAGTAATAACGGATTCATGAATCGGAAGTGACGAACGCCAAAGGAAAACACGACTTATCTCTCTATGTGAGTGACTGAAGTGACGAGTAATGACAGATAAACGGCCGAATTTCTGCTCACTAATAATTCCTTCGAAGACAAAAAGTTGTTATATGGGACCGCAGGAGGTTATCTGACTATACAATAAAGTAATTAAGTGTCATAAGATAAGAGAACACGGGAAAAATAGAAATACTCCGTACAGCCCCTTGTTTTTATTCCTTCTATAGGGGAGACCGGGGCACATTGAACCACTTTACATACATGTTTGTCCTCATTTCATATCAAATGTTTTTATTAGAAGATCTCTTTATTTCATGATCAAAATTTAAAAAAAAAACTCAATATGCCCTCTTATATGGATCAAACCCCGATTTATCTGGATTGTATAGATTAGACATATATGAACTTAAGTACAAGAATTTCCAAGGCTAAGAAGTTAACATGTATGGAAAATGTTTCTCTTTTAAGCGCTTTTTTGAAAAATCCACCGCCTAAGAAAATAATTGACAGCATGTGGCTTATTGATGGAGAAATGGGTCTAAGAAGTTATCTCACTTCTGTATAGTGTTGGGTTGTATAGTATTATTTATAAAGGATATATCCATGGTGGTTCAATGTGCCCCGGTCTCCCCTACCTTATAAAACATGGTAATGCACGGACTTTTAATCTGTTTTTCTTTCCTGTTCTCTTATCTACTGGCAGTAAATTCTTTTTATGAATTGTAAAATATTCTCTCACGGTGTCACACAGCAACTTTAGGTCTTCGAGGGAATTATTAGTGAGCAGATATTCGCCCATATATCTGTTATCACTAGTCACTTCAGTTAGTTATATAGAGGAATAACTCGTGTTTTCCTTTGGTGTTCGTCACTTCCGCTTCATGAATCCTTTATTACTCCTCTATGGTAGCGATGATCTCTGTGTTAATATTATATTTGGAAAGTGTTTAATCAGTTCTATCACATATGTGATAATGACTGGCACCAATATTGTCCTTTAACATAGCACACCAATGCCTGGCTTCCACGTGGACTAAGAATGTCACAAATTGCCCCGTATGAGTGCTTTTCGGATTGAGCGAACTTGATCTGAATAATCCTCTGAAACATGGACAGTGGATTCTTTCAGAAGTGTTCGAGATTTAGTCAGTATTAAGTCTCTTGTTCTGAGTCGATGAAAACAAACTTTGACTGGGTGAGGGCGATTACTGTTCTATGTTTTCTTTCCGATTCGATGAACTCGACCAATGGCTACTAAACTGTCATCATCGGCTCCATCTAACTTTAATTCATTAATCAAAACATTTCTAACCAATTTCTCGCCATCTTCCCAGGTCTCCCTTTGGTTGGCCATCGTTCCTTTCTTCTAGACCGTAAAATATCAAATTTTTCTGTCTCAATATATTATCCGTTGAATCAATTCTCTGTTTGAACCCCTCAGTCGCCGATTTAACTTCTTTCAGTTCACTTTGCAACGGAAGTACTTCGTCCTTGATGTTCATCTCCTGGACCTCTCCTCTTAAACTAGCAACTTCATCTTTTAGAGCAGATACGACTAGAGTTAGGTCTTTAATAGCATTTCGACTTGAAATAGATTCTAACTCACCGGTTATTGGAAGCTGGGTTTGCCTTTTAGCAAGGCCTGGATTACTCTCGACGTCTCCGGCCATTATTAGAAATACATTTGCAACAAACAAGAGTTATATCGTCATATTTAGATGTAAACCTGGAGTTCGAAACTCCTGGCTGCTATCCTATGAGTATAACATCCAATGTGTGCCCTCCAAGCATCCAAATCACAAATCATTTTACGAATTAATGTTCTATATATAACACATACAGTGGAAAAAATACACAAAATTACCTTGTTATTAAATAGTGATTAGTCAAGCGGGGAGAGCACCTCTATAACACGTCTTCACACCTCGACATCACACTTTGATATACCCATTAATATTTTAATGGGTATATCAAATTATATAAAGTATGGACTAATAAATGTATATTACTTACTGATCAGTACTCTGGTTGAAAACTAACGCGCACTTCGACGATTGTCGTTCGTACTAATTATTACTATAATATAGGTTTGTATAAATAATGATTCCCCTCTAATAGGCGTGGCGTTGTATTGTCTGACTGATCGATTCAAATCAACTCGTATCGCATTCAAATTAAATATCGACATCTACAATGATGTAACAGGTTGTTAAAATTGGAAGTCACAATTATTAATACAGCTGTTTATCAAAAGGTAAGAATAACTAAATTTCTGATATTCTGCGTAAAAAGCAAATATCCAAAACTATTTAAATTTTAGCATCGCCATCAAACATTCTCTTGCGTAAAGTAAATAACATGCGTGATACATCTGCTAATTTTTATTGACTCATGAAATGGGGTTTAACGTCCTTTTGTTCTGTTCGGAGTGTGCTATAATGAAGAAGGGCATACAACATACAGTGTACTATGAGGGAGATGTTCTCCGGGCAGCGGCCCTGCGGTCTACTCTAATTTTGAATCCCGGGTGCCAAGGGTTCATCAACATGTACTCGGGGCACCTATTTCGTCCCATCCATACCACTAAGACATCTTCCTTGCCAGGTACTATCTCGCCCAACACCGGTATCGAATCCCGGACAATGATGTCTTCCCTAGGAACATTGAATGATCTCTGATTTCTTACCCCTTAGGACCGCTCTATGTTGTCTCTCGACGAACTCCACGCGATGTCTGAATGATGTCTAAAGAATCTGAACCCGGTTCTTTCTCATAGACTGAGCCCCGGGAAAAATTGATCAGGTGTTTCTTCTACCTGATTGGTCAGCTGCCTAGAAGCTACCCTGCATTTAAACACAATGTTTTAATATGGACACCACGGAGGAGGATGGGTGGATGATGGGTGTACACTCTTCTAAAGCATGGCATATCATATTTGGATTATTAGGTTATGATGTCATTGCCCGATTTTAATCTACAATGTTTATATTATTACGGGGATTTACGGTGGCTAAGTGGGTAAGGCACTGGCTCGCTAGCCTGGAGATCGGGTGTTCTATCCCTGCATTGGCCGAGAAACTTCATCTCGATTCCCCTTGTCAGTGATGCAGAAGGAGGGCCTGACAAGGACAGTTGTATAGTCGTTCGGATGGGACGAAAAATCGAGGTCCCGTGTACACATTGGCGTACACGTAATAGATCCCTTGGCTGTTGGAATTCGATATAAGAGTAGGCCGTAGCGCCGCTGCCCGGGCAAAATTTCCCTAATAGCACACTGTATGGCGTATGCCCGTCTTCAATTAGCCCAGGTTAGGTGCAGAAGAGTAGGACGTTAAACCCCATTTCAATTATCTTATTACAGTTCGTTTCGCTGTCATTTGTACAAGCTAACAGGGCATCATTCAGAGAACTTGAATAACCTCTACATATATAGTCTTACAACACCATAATAGTGTCAGGTGGCTTTATAGTAAGGCTGGCGTCTTTACATTCTACCATTCAGTCAAGGGAACGTTTAAAATATGTGAATTCCCTTAGGCCAATATTATATGTTTTCATTCCTTATTTCAGCGTCCAGGGCTACATCTATGCATTGCCACCATGAACCCAACTATGTCAAACTTTAATAAACCCATCAATGACTATATAAACAATATGTTACCGGACGATTACCAATGTGACGATGTAGAAGAGTTTATTCAACGCAATGCCAAAAGAGTTGGTCTGATAACCTACAAAACCCCGGATGATACGAGGCACTATGGAAGTGGCATTGTTTTTAGATTAGGAGACAAACTATGTATCCAAACAAATTATCATGTTCTCAAAGCACGTCCGGGTTCGTATAGGGATGTTAAAATTACTATTGGAGGCGAGGTCTGCAGATTTAATGCCTATTTGGGAGGGTGTCAAAAGCAGGATATGGCTATACTGAAGTTACAAAATTGTCCCAAAGAGTTAAGAAAAGTTACCGATATTAATCAACAAGTTGTAGATATAACTGTCGATGGAGACCAATATAGATATAAAGGTCTTGTGGAATATCATAGAGGCAGAGGTCGTTTTGTTGTCCATGCCTTGAATTTCATACAAAGACGATTAGATGACGATACCGAGGTTACTTGTGAATTTATGGATGTGAAGGAACCAGCAACTTGTCGTATGCGAGATGTCTGCTACTGTAGTGAAACTGGTTGTGCTATTATTTTCTTAGATTCGCAAATAATACCTGACGGGGCGAAAAGCATGTTTGAAAGCCCGACGAAATGGAAGAATGTAAAAAACCCGTTAGTTGTCGTTTTATCGTACCCTGGTGGACAAGACAAACATATCAGTACCGGTCGTGTCATGCACGAGGAATACAACAGGAATGGGTTTCCCCAGTACAAGACAGCGGAACAAGTATGTTTCAAAATCGACGGCGATAATGAACCGTGCTGTTTTGATGATAAAATAGGGATTGGTAACAGTCCTAATGGGAGGGGTAGTGCTGTGAGTAAGCAGTCTTCCGTTAATCCGGGAACTGAAGAAGACCAAATTGAGGGCACAAACTATTTCTTTGTCAATAGTAACGGGGAACGCGCTAAACTTCCAATAATCGAAGATGTCACAACATACTTCTCATGTAGCGATTACGATACAAAAAATTCTCCCGTCAACAGAGACGACAACAGAAAATATTTCTACGTCAGAGAAGGGCAAGTTTATTGTTCCACTGATGGTCTTATTTTACCATCCAGCTCTCCTGGAGGGGACCAATTCTTCATAGTTGAAACAGATGGAAATATTGCAGTACCCCATTCGTGGAAAGGCGGAGAACAGAACCCGATAACTTTTCCATTATTGGACCAAAGTAAAGTAGACTCTCTACAAATAGATGAAGACGCCAGTTGCGTTTTAGGCTTTAATGTTCACCTGATTGAAGATAAAGTATATTTTCCAGGAAAGACCGGGTGTGAAATGTCTTACTCTGATCCTGTTTATTTCCTGGTTGGTCGCGATAGAATGGTGATCAGTAAAGATATGAATGATGAAGAGATGTTTGTCCAGACAGACATGGATGGGAATAAAGGATTTTTCAAGTTAGATCCCGAAGGCAACAAGACGTATGTGTATGAACCTGAGAGAGGTCGATATCTATTGGGGGAAGATGCCGATGGTAATAGAGTGTATTTTGAAGAGGAAAAAGATGGCAAGAAAAGGTATTACACAATGCAAGACTTCCAGAAGGATCAGCATGGTAGTCGAATCTTTCGCCGAACAGACACCAAAGATGACCAAAAAGTATATTATCGAAACAAGGAAGGCAAAAACAACCCATTTGAGATAGATTCCGGAGGTAATAAGGTATATAGGCTGATCGATTACAACAACGAAACTCTTTACAACATGGAAGATACTAATGAATTTGTTGAGATACATAAAGTGATCTATTTAAACCATAATGCTGTAACTGCCCCAGGTTCTAGTGGTGGCTGTGTTCTGGTTATTGGCAAAGATAAACAAAACGAGTTTCAATGTTTGGTCTGTATGCATAAAGGAAAAACTAAAAATCCTCCTGTAAATAAGGCGATAGTTTATCGTCTTGGGGAGTAAGTATACTGGCAGATAGCTATAGGGTGTTTTCTGGTATTTAAAGTGTTTCCGATATTTAGTGTGTTCCGATATTTAGTGATTTTCCGGTAGTTTTCCTGTGTTTTCCCGTATATAGAATATCTCAATCTCACCGTGCACTGCTTGGAAGAAAGAGCGAACCCATCGGATCTTAGAATGTTAATAATAATAATAATAATAATTCTTATATAGCGCATTACAATATACAAATAATATCTCAACGCGCTTTACAATGTTGTGGGTAGAAATTGAAGTAAATTATTTCACCATTACTAAACATTTAGATTGATTGTAATAGTCTTTAAACAAGAATGTCTTTAACGAAGATTTAAAAGAGTCATATTTTTCAATGTTCCTAATTGTAGCAGGCAATTCATTCCAAGCCTTTGGTGCGCTGTGCATAAATGCTCTATCCCCATATGTCTTGTTGGACTTCATAGTTGGCAAGTTGAGTCTGATAGCTTCTGACGATCTTGTTAAACGTTTCGGTGTTCGAATGCAGATAAGTTCTTTTAAATACACAGGAGCCAAAGGATCGAAAATTAATTTGAAGGTTAAACATAAAATTTTAAAGCCACATCTTTGTACAGTGGGAAGCCAATGGAGGTCTCGAAGAACGGTAGTGATATGTTCACGGAGACGTGTCCGAGTCACAAGCCATGCTGCAGAATTTCGAATTCTTTGAATTCTTTCGAATTCATGCTTTCGTGACCTCCAGGTTAGATTTTTGCAATAGTTAAATACATGGCCTCCTTGACACAACACTGAAGAAACTACAAAGAATTCGAAATTCTGCAGCACGACTTGTGACTCGGACACGTCTCCGTGAACGTATCACTCCCGTTCTTCGAGACCTCCATTGACTTCCCATTGTACAAAGATGTCGCTTTACAATTGACGTAATTCAATATGGCGGTCTTCGATAAATTTGCGGAAAATAACATCTCGTAATCGGTCTGTTTTAGTGGTGAAGGATAAATTCTTTCTTTTTATATTCATCAATCACAAAGTGGTATGCAAGCGAATATGTGCCGAAAAATCGAATTTGACAAAAATAAATTTCCATAATAGTGACATACATTTCTTTCAAAATTGAGGTGTTTTAACTATTATGTACCCTGTAGTTCAGATATAGTCTCTAAACAATGATGTACCCTGTGGTCTCCAAATCATGATGTACCCTAGAATTCAGATAGAAGTCTCTAAACCATATTCACAGTGTAGTTCGGATAAATTATATGCATTGTACGATATGTTAATCCAAAAATTTCTCATATTAAGAAATATATTGTTAAAACGCACATGCATTATGCAAGCGCTTAATCTGCCTATTGCAGGTCTTTCTTCAGGCCTGAAATGTTTTCTAAAGTATTAATTAGACACCATTAATTGACCCAGACCATAATCAACTCTCGGTGGCATCCAATTTCTCTGATATTAAATAGATTAAAACGGTTCAGCGATACTTTGATTTAATCAAATATGGAGGAACGAGATATAGCTTCGATCCAACAGTACGGTGGTTGAAATTATTGCACACGTCTGTCAACCATTCAAAGACTAATATCTTCGCTTGCAATAGAGTAATTTGAATGAAATTTTCAAATTATTCATTTTATATTATCTACTTTTGAACTACTATAGCAAGAATGGCTAGTTCTTTATCTAAATCTTACATAATGTATCTTTAAATAACTGGATGCAATTAAAGACTTGGTGTAGAGGGATTTCGTGCTTTGACTTGTTTGTTGTATAGGAAGGGATTTATTGTCTTGATTATAATCACAGTGTTACACAATAATTAATAATTGACGTGTCTTTGAGTCTACGGGTGCCTTAAATAAATATAATTATGTCTTTAACGATCAAATTCTAGTTTTTAATTACACACTGTTAACCACCCGTTGATGTTTTAATTACAACAAATCATATAGTTTATTCAGATGGACGTAAGATTTAGAAATAACTAGATACAGTTGATATAACTTGAATGTAGATATATATAATTTATAATTAATTGCATATATATCACCTTTCAATTGAATCACGTTATATCTTATGCGCAGACGATTTACATATTTGTAAAGTGGGAGCGGGATCATTCTGCACACTGATTTTCATATACATAAATAACAAGTGCGAAGGTTTTTCACCCTAATCATACATGTATGCACTTTATTCAGCAGAATAATTGTCTTAACGCCCTTAAACTTAACGCTTCCTCCACTTTTTAGCCCCCCCCCCTCCCTTGCTAAAATGCCCGAACTCGCTCCTGGTTGGGTGTGACTTCATGATGAAATTGTTCTATTTAGATTTGTGCAGATGAATGTATCCCCTACCCGCATAGTTTTGAATTTTCTTGTTTCACTTTACTAAAGTAGCATTCCGTAGGAGTAGAAGTTTTTACAGATTGAACACACGTTTGCTATATCATTGTCGGTGGAAGCGGGTACTAAGCCTAACGAATGAACAAAAGGCGGATCTAAAGTTTGAGCCGGCGGATTTAAAGTATTTCTTTAAACATAGTAATGCAACATGTCAGTTTTCACTCTTTAGCATATGGGTATCAATAAACCTAACCCAACCCTAATCTAATAATAAAGAGAGAGAGAAATGGGATTTAACGTCCACTCGACACAAACTAGGTCATTTCGAGACTAACATATGGTTTCATTTTATTTCAATAGTTCGCTTGCGCGTAGGGGTGGTTAGCAGTGGGAGGAAACCGGAGTGCCCGGAGAAAAACAACGAGGTTGGACAGGCGACCCTACTCCTTGCCACGTACAACCGGGGATTCGAAACAACGCCAGTTGACTCAATGACAGACTTCATGATACAACACGCACGTACTAACCATTCGGCCATCCACCCCACCTACTAATGCACCCTAACCCAACCCCTACAATAGATATCGTTCGACTAGTGAGTATTCCCATTTAGTATGCTTCTATAAACAAGTTTTTATTGTATTTTCGGTGAGGTATTTCCAAAAAGTGTTAGAAAAAAAAACGATATGCACCCTTAAGCCCGGTACCGACAAATATTGTGTTGTGTGAAACATGCTAGAGGAGCTTTGTAACATATCTGAGAAACAATATATTATGTTTGATACTAGTTCACAACAGCTTCAGAACAATACGTTATTGTCCATTGAAAACGGGCGTAAAAACCAAAGGACACACTCTAAACCAACCAAATGTGTTACTAAACTGACACTTTCCGATAACAACAGCGATAACATCGTAAGATTTCACTTTCACTATGCCTTTAATATGACTTTCGATGTCTCTGAATTAAAAGACAAATTTCGAAAATCAAAAATAGCAGCCAAAATTTAATCCAAAATGGAAGGTTTTAATTAACCCTTTTTATTACATTAAGTAAAGCTTGTAATAATATATCTTATATGCGGTTTTCGACGTTACTGAGTGGAACTGAGACTTTGAATAACCAAGATGGTTTAAATTGAAAACTCATATTAGAATTTATTCAGTAAGCTAAATACCTTGTTGTACCTGTTGTTTTTGTTAATATCCTTTACCTCTTAGATTGTCTTTGTTACTGTTATTTTAATCAATGGTTTCACTATGAATTTGGTGTATATTGACCTGAAGTTTACTAAATGTCACCCGGGGTCGTTTTCTGTTTCTGGTGTGGGCCAACGGCCAGACTACGCCCAGCCCTTAGAAAGCTATTTACTGACTAACTAGGATCGACACCAGCGGATCGTCACGCCGCTAGTCCCACCCTACTTCCTAATAGCTGCAAGTACTCTAGCAGGTATGGCAAAGCGGACCAGATTGTGTCTTCTTGCCATCCTTTCTTTTCTTTACCCGGTGCCTATCCCGTGATGAGACCTATCATGGTTGCTGCCCCGCAAAGACACTACGTCTTACCACAAGCCAACCCAGCCCCCCTTTTTGTGGCTGGTACAGGCTAGTTTCCTAGGAAACACCTTGTCTACGATATCACCTTAGGTGGAAGTGGACGTTAAACCCCACGAACGAACGAACGAACTAAATGTCACTAGTCTACGATATCACCTCTTGTGGAAGTGGACGTTAAATACCCAGTAACTCACTCACTCACTAAATGTCACTCATTGGTTCTCTGAAGGAAGAATCCAGTACCTGAAAAGAAAGAAAGGAGAAAAGAGCGTATCTGTTTTTTATCGTGGTTATGTTTTCGTCTAGTAAGGCTTCGGGGTGGGGGCGGTATGGGGTTTAAACTAATAGATAGAAAAACAATAATAATAAAAATAACTAGATCTGCTACTGTCCCATGCAGATATGAAAGCTTTCATATTCATCGTCACGTGTCATTGATTGTATCAAGTATCCTAAATAAAAGGATAAGAAGAAAAAAATATCAAAATTGATCAAAAACTCGCAAATTACAAGTCTAAATATAGTATGAAACATCGCACCGAGGCATAACAATAATCTGAAAACTAAAGGGAAATAACCAAAACTTGTATTACTGTAATACTGTAATGAGTCGGATGAGAAAATGAAATGAAAATTGCCGGAAAAAAATTAAAAATGGCAGGTTGGACAGGCGACCTTACTCCTTGTCACGTACAACCGGGCATACGAAAAGACGCTAGTTAACTCAATGACAGGCGCGCGTGCTAACCATTCAGCCGCCCAACCCCCTTTGAAATCAGACACGTGCAATATGTCATATAGGAAGAATAACAAGCCCCTCACAACAAAATGGTAAATTAATGAGTTTAGGGCAAAAAGGCGTCTACAGCACCCGGTGTTCCCAGGCGGTCACCCATCCAAGTAATAACCGGGCCCGACGTTGCTTAACTTCAGTGATCGGACGAGAACTGGTGTTTTCAACATGGTATGGCCGTAGACGAGAGAGGGTGGACAGAACCCGTAGTTATACTTACTTGAATTGACCCGCTTATTGATTTTTTTTTTTGGGGGGGGGGGGGTTGTCGGTTTTAAAAAGGCGTCTACAGCACCCGGTGTTCCCAGGCGGTCACCCATCCAAGTAATAACCGGGCCCGACGTTGCTTAACTTCAGTGATCGGACGAGAACTGGTGTTTTCAAAATGGTAGGGTCGTAGACGAGAGAAGGTGGACAGAACCCGTTTTTATACTTACTTGAGTTGACCCGCTTATTGATTTTTTTGGGGGGTTTTGTCGGTTTTAAAAAGGCGTCTACAGCACCCGGTGTTCCCAGGCGGTCACCCATCCAAGTAATAACCGGGCCCGACGTTGCTTAACTTCAGTGATCGGACGAGAACTGGTGTTTTCAACATGGTAGGGTCGTAGACGAGAGAAGGTGGACAGAACCCGTAGTTATACTTACTTGAGTTGACCCGCTTATTGATTTTTTGGGGGGGTTTTGTCGGTTTTAAAAAGGCGTCTACAGCACCCGGTGTTCCCAGGCGGTCACCCATCCAAGTACTGACCGGGCCCGACGTTGCTTAACTTCAGTGATCGGACGGGAACTGGTGTTTTCAACGTGGTGTGGCCGTAGACGGGGAAGGTGGACAGAACCCGTAGTTATACTTACCTGAATTGACCCGCTTATTGATTTTTTTTTTAAACTTTTGAAAATCAGCTGACCAGCTTAATCGTATGAAAATAAACGTTTGGCCTGATTTGAAAGATCTGCACCGAGAAAGTTCATCTCGATTTTTCGGCGTGGTTCCCCCTTGTCAGTGAGGCAGAACGGAGGGCCTTACAAGGACAGCTGTCTAGTCGTTCGGATGGGACGAAAAACCAAGATCCCATGTACACATTGGAGTGAACGTAAAATATCCCTAAGCATTTGGAATTCTATACTGTTGAATAAGCTCTATACGATGACTATGCAAACCATTATTAATTGATGAATGAGTTAAAATGTACAAAATATACAGAGTATTAATCTAAATCAATAACATAAATGATTACAATTTTTTTTAGATAGTTTTAAAATAGAAAACAAATAATTATATCAAATCAAACCTATTCAATTTCAATTAATATGAAGACTGGCTGCAATGTTCTAAGCCTATGTGTGCAAGATCTATATAATGTTGATGTTCCTTTTATTTTTCTATATAGTTTCCATCCAAGCTCAATTTTTTCATCAGTTATTTTCGGTGATTTTGGATTCGCAAAAGGTTTTGAAAATATATTGATTCCAAGGCCACCACCCATTTTTGAAAGGAGGCTAACCAGAAATGTATTGATTTCCCAGATTTGAGACGAAATCGCGAAACTGCGATCTATTTGGTTATTTCCAAGCTGTTAATCGGAGTTATTCACGTGAAAACAACTTTGTCGGCACGGAAAACATCAAAGGCGAAATTTGAAATTTTGCAATTTTCAAATACCAAAAATTCGACAATGAGCCAGGCTATCCCCAAATGTATTAATTTCAAAGATAGGAAAGGAATTCAACAAACTACGGTCTATTCTGGTAATTTACATGCCCGTTAATGTCCATTTTTCACTATTTCTGATATTCAATTCAATATGGTGACTATCCATTGACTTAAATCAAAATTCCACTGCCAACATTTTATAGCCATCCTTTCAAGGATTCAGAAAATATAACCCCCGTGTCTGTATGTAAAATAGCAAAATGGCGTTTTAGGTTTTTACATTTCAAGATGGTGGCACTTCCGGATTGAGCTACAAACTCCATTTTTTGTGTACGAATCAGTGGTCTCGTAGCTAGTGCCTAAACAAAAATTCAAGATGATCTGACCTATATTTCGTAGATTTTTTTGAAAATTTCGATCCTCAATTTCTCCAAGGGGAGATAATTTTAAAAAAATTTAAAGTCATTTTTAAAGTCGCATAGGTAGGATCTTCTTACATTCCAAATTTCATAAAAATCGTGTATCTATTAAAGAAGTTGTCAAATTGGTCATAACTTCCGGAACGAAATCACAGCGACGAATTTTCGAAATTCGAAAATTTGAAATTGCAGGTGAAATTGATTTTCGTCAAGGTTTTCAGAAAATTTTTTTTTAATAAAATAGGTCTATCAATAACAAAGTTAAGACTACACATTGTTAATTTTTTCGTTCGTAAAATTCGGTGATTTCGAATTCGCAAAACGTTTTGAAAATATATTTAATCAACAGCCACCACCCATTTTTTTGGGGGTAGGTCTAAGTTTCAGAAACATCCTATGGTTAGATTCTGTGAAATCCGATTTGCAGGAGAAACACACACAAAAAACACACACGTAAAACGTTTTGAAAATATATTTAATCAAGGTTCGCACCCCATTTATGGGGAGGAGGGTAGGTCAAAGTTTCAAAAAGATCCTATGGTTAGATTCTGAGAAATCCGATTTGCAGAAAATACACAAACAAAAAAAATAATAACTAGATCTGCTACTGTCCCATGCAGATATGAAAGCTTTCATATTCACAGTCACTTCCTGTCACATGTCATGGGTCATATGAATAATCCGAACAAGGAAAAAAATCATTAAAATCGGTCACAATCTAGTAAAGTTAATGTGATTTTTCACTCGTAAAGAATTTTGACAGCACGAAAAACATCAAAGGCAAAAATCGAATTTTTGAAATATTCAAATACCGTATCCCGACTATCCTGAAATGTATTAATGTCAGACATAGGAGACGCATTGAACATACTATGATCTATTGTGTTTGTTTACAAGTCCGTAAATGTCGATTTTTCACTATGTTTCATATTCACTTCAAAATGGTGACTACCAGTTGACCTAAATCAAAATTCTACTTCGAACTTCATCAAGACATTGACCTAGTGAATGCCTATACCAAGTTTGAACATTGTACCTCAATTAGAAGAAGAGTTATTGTGTTCCAGAGTCATCAAGGTATTGGCCTAATAAACACCCACACCAAGTCTAGCTGAATTAGAAAGAGAGTTATTGTGTCCCAAACTAGATCATTTCGAGACTAACATATAGTTCGATTTTATTTCAATATTTCGCTTGCGCGTAAAGATCTTTAGCAGTTGAAGGAAACCGGAGGAAATGAAGAAAATCCACCAAGATGGACAGGCGACCTTACTCCTTGTCAGGTACGACCGGAGATTGGAAAACACACTAGCTGACTCGATGACACGCTTTATGATACAGCGCGCGCGTGCTAACCATTCAGCCACCAAACTCCCCTTTGAAATCAGACACGTGCAATATGTCATGTAAGAAGAATAACAAGTCGCTCACATACAAAATGGTAAATTAATGAGCTTAGGTCAAAAGGTTGAGCTACTATTTTAGAGTATTTAATTGTTTTGTTAAGAGACACGTTAAGGGTTGTTCATAGTTAAATGAAAGTTTAATTTTAAATAATACGAACGTCTACCAATAAAATGAGGATTTAATAATATTAAAATAAAGTTTCAAATTAAGAATAATTAATTATTGGTCTAATGCAATGAAATGCTTTGATTTGACGGATGAAATGTACGATGGGTGTCCACACTATGTGGCGAAGGCGTTGACCTGCTAGCCAGGAGGTCGGGTGTTCGATCCCTGCATTGGCCGAGAAAGTTCATCTCGATTTTCTGGCGTGTCCTCCCACCGGCGTGTACACATTGGAGTGCACGTAAAAGATTCCTTAGCAGTTGGAATTCGATACTGTTGAATAAGCTCTATACGATGACTAAATGTGCAGATTGTAGCCACCCACACTGCATGTTTTGCTTAACAATGAAAGGGTGCCGTTTTCAATTTTCGATCCTTTTATTCTTCTACTCCTGATATTTTGGACTGTTGATTGATGGTTTCATATAAAAGACTACCGATAAGACTCTTTGTACAAGAAGTTCCCCAAAAATATTATGTTCACTTTAAGAGAAAGGGACCTTTAAATATGCTCTAAATCGTAAAAATACCACTTTTTGGATTTTCGATCTCTTTTTTCTGCTATCCCTGATATTTAAAAAAAATGATACAATGATTTCACACAACAGGCTAGCTATTAGACTCTCGATTGACAAGAGTTTCACCACCCTCCCTTCATTATAACCGAAGTTATTGTGCCCTAAAGAATCAACAAATCAGCATGCTTATCTCTGTTTACCCCGGGCAGATAATGCTCATCTTTACACTCAATCATGACATTGACCTAGTGAACGTCTACCGCAATTTTAAACATTCTAGCTTAATTAGAAGGAGAGTTATTGTGTTCCAAAACTCGGCCCTACAAATTGCTTCTATTTTTCATTTTCAATTCAAAATGGTGACTCCCACTTGACCTAAATGAAAATTCTACTCCCGACGTTTTTTAGGCCTTCCTCCAAGGATTCAGAAAATATAATTCCCGTGTCTGTAAGTAAAATAGCAAAATGGCGTTTGAGGTTTTTACATTTCAAGATGGTGGCACTTCCGGATTGAGCTACAAACTCGATTTTTTGTGTACGAATCAGTGGTCTCGGAACAAGTAACCAAAAAAAAAAATTCAAGATGATTTGACCTATATTTCGTCGATTTTTTTGAAAATTTCGATCCTCAATTTCTCCAAGGGGAGATAATTTAGAAAATTTCTGAAGTCATCTTTCAAGTCGCATCATTAAGGTTTACTTACATATTAAATTTCATGAAAATCGTACAACTACTAAAGAAGTTGTCGAGTTGGTCTAAACTTCCGGTTCGATATCACAGCGACGAATTTTCGAAATTCGAAAATCCGAAATTGCAGATTTGAAGTAAATGTCTCAAGGTACTCATAGAAAAAAGAATTAATTAAATAGGTCAACTAGTCACAAAGTTACAGCATTGTAGGTCAAATGCATTCGTTCGTAAAATTCGGTGATTTCGGATTCGTAAAACGTTTTGAAAATATATTTAATCAAGGTTCGCACCCCATTTATGGGGAGGAGGGTAGGTCAAAGTTTCAAAAAGATCCTATGGTTAGATTCTGAGAAATCCGATTTGCAGAAAATACACAAACAAAAAAAATAATAACTAGATCTGCTACTGTCCCATGCAGATATGAAAGCTTTCATATTCACAGTCACTTCCTGTCACATGTCATGGGTCATATGAATAATCCGAACAAGGAAAAAAAATCATTAAAATCGGTCACAATCTAGTAAAGTTAATGTGATTTTTCACTCGTAAAGAATTTTGTCAGCACGAAAAACATCAAAGGCAAAAATCGAATTTTTGAAATATTCAAATACCGTATCCCGACTATCTTGAAATGTATTAATGTCAGACATAGGAGACGCATTGAACATACTATGCTCTATTGTGTTTGTTTACAAGTCCGTAAATGTCGATTTTTCACTATGTTTCATATTCACTTCAAAATGGTGACTACCAGTTGACCTAAATCAAAATTCTACTTCGAACTTCATCAAGACATTGACCTAGTGAATGCCTATACCAAGTTGGAACATTGTACCCCAATTAGAAGAAGAGTTATTGTGTTCCAGAGTCATCAAGGTATTGGCCTAATAAACACCCACACCAAGTCTAGCTGAATTAGAAAGAGAGTTATTGTGTCCCAAACTAGATCATTTCGGGACTAACATATAGTTCGATTTTATTTCAATATTTCGCTTGCGCGTAGAGGTCTTTGTCAGTGGAAGGAAACCGGAGGAAATGAAGAAAACCCACCAAGATGGACAGGCGACCTTACTCCTTGTCAGGTACGACCGGAGATTCGAAAACACGCTAGCTGACTCGATGACAGGCTTTATGATACAGCGCGCGCGTGCTAACCATTCAGCCACCAAACTCCCCTTTGAAATCAGACACGTGCAATATGTCATATAAGAAGAATAACAAGTCGCTCACATACAAAATGGTAAATTAATGAGCTTAGGTCAAAAGGTTGAGCTACTATTTTAGAGTATTTAATTGTTTTGTTAAGAGACACGTTAAGGGTTGTTCATAGTTAAATGAAAGTTTAATTTTAAATAAGACGAACGTCTACCAATAAAATGAGGATTTAATAATATTAAAATAAAGTTTCAAATTAAGAATAATTAATTATTGGTCTAATGCAATGAAATGCTTTGATTTGGCGGATGAATTGTACGATGGGTGTCCACACTATGTGGCGAAGGCGTTGACCTGCTAGCCAGGAGGTCGGGTGTTCGATCCCTGCATTGGCCGAGAAAGTTCATCTCGATTTTCTGGCGTGTCCTCCCACCGGCGTGTACACATTGGACTGCACGTAAAAGATTCCTTAGCAGTTGGAATTCGATAATGTTGAATAAGCTCTATACCATGACTAAATGTGCAGATTGTAGCCACCCACACTGCATGTTTTGCTTAACAATGAAAGGGTGCCGTTTTCAATTTTCGATCCTTTTATTCTTCTACTCCTGATATTTTGGACTGTTGATCGATGGTTTCATATAAAAGACTACCGATAAGACTCTTTGTACAAGAAGTTCCCCAAAAATATTATGTTCACTTTAAGAGAAAAGGATCTTTAAATATGCTCTAAATCGTAAAAATACCACTTTTTGGATTTTCGATCTCTTTTTTCTGCTATCCCTGATATTTAAAAAAAAATGATACAATGATTTCACACAACAGGCTAGCTATTAGACTCTCGATTGACAAGAGTTTCACCACCCTCCCTTCATTATAACCGAAGTTATTGTGCCCTAAAGAATCAATAAATCAGCATGCTTATCTCTGCTTACCCCAGGCAGAAAATGCTCATCTTTACACTCAATCATGACATTGACCTAGTGAACGTCTAACCCAAGTTTAAACATTCTAGTTTAATTAGAAGGAGAGTTATTGTGTTCCAAAAACTCGGCCCTTCAAATTGCTTCTATTTTTCATTTTCAATTCAAAATGGTGACTCCCAGTTGACCTAAATGAAAATTCTACTCCCGACGTTTTTTAGGCCTTCCTCCAAGGATTCAGAAAATATAATTCCCGTGTCTGTAAGTAAAATAGCAAAATGGCGTTTGAGGTTTTTACATTTCAAGATGGTGGCACTTCCGGGTTGAGCTACAAACTCCATTTTTTGTGTACGAATCAGTGGTTTCGGAACTAGTAACCAAAAAAAAAATCAAGATGATTTGACCTATATTTCGTCGATTTTTTTGAAAATTTCGATCCTCAATTTCTCCAAGGGGAGATAATTTAGAAAATTTCTGAAGTCATCTTTCAAGTCGCATCATTAAGGTTTACTTACATATTAAATTTCATGAAAATCGTACAACTACTAAAGAAGTTGTCGAGTTGGTCTAAACTTCCGGTTCGATATCACAGCGACGAATTTTCGAAATTCGAAAATCCGAAATTGCAGATTTGAAGTAAATGTCTCAAGGTACTCATAGAAAAAAGAATTAATTAAATAGGTCAACTAGTCACAAAGTTACAGCATTGTAGGTCAAATGCATTCGTTCGTAAAATTCGGTGATTTCGGATTCGTAAAACGTTTTGAAAATATATTTAATCAAGGTTCGCATCCCATTTATGGGGAGGTAGGTCAAAGTTTCAGAAAGATCCCATGGTTAGATTCTGAGAAATCCGATTTGCAGAAATGACACAAAAAAAAAAATAATAATAACTAGATCTGCTACTGTCCCATGCAGATATGAAAGCTTTCATATTCACAGTCACTTCCTGTCACATGTCATGTGTCGTATGAATAATCCGAACAAGGAAAAAAAAATCATTAAAATCGGTCACAATCTAGTGAAGTTTTCACTCGTAAAGAATTTTGTCAGCACGAAAAACATCAAAGGCAAAAATCGAATTTTTGAAATATTCAAATACCGTATCCCGACTATCCTGAAATGTATTAATTTCAGACATAGGAGACGCATTGAACATACTATGCTCTATTGTGTTTGTTTACAAGTCCGTAAATGTCGACTTTTCACTATGTTTCATATTCACTTCAAAATGGTGACTACCAGTTGACCTAAATCAAAATTCTACTTCGAACTTCATCAAGACATTGACTTAGTGAATGCCTATACCAAGTTTGAACATTGTACCCTAATTAGAAAAAGAGTTATTGTGTTCCAGAGTCATCAAGGTATTGACCTAATAAACACCCACACCAAGTCTAGCTGAATTAGAAAGAGAGTTATTGTGTCCCAAACTAGTTCATTTCGGGACTAACATATATAGTTCGATTTTATTTCAATATTTCGCTTGTGCGTAGAGGTCTTTAGCAGTGGAAGGAAACCGGAGGAAATGAAGAAAACCCACCAAGATGGACAGGCGACCTTACTCCTTTGTCAGGTACGACCGGAGATTCGAAAACACGCTAGCTGACTCAATGACAGGCTTCATGATACAGCGCGCGCGTGCTAACCATTCAGCCACCAAACTCCCCTTTGAAATCGGACACGTGCAATATGTCATATAAGAAGAATAACAAGTCGCTCACATACAAAATGGTAAATTAATGAGCTTAGGTCAAAAGGTTGAGCTACTGTTTTAGAGTATTTAATTGTTTTGTTAAGAGACACGTTAAGGGATGTTCATAGTTAAATGAAAGTTTAACTTTAAATAAGACGAACGTCTACCAATAAAATGAGGATTTAATAATATTAAAATAAAGTTTCAAATTAAGAATAATTAATTATTGGTCTAATGCAATGAAATGCTTTGATTTGACAGATGAAATGTACGATGGGTGTACACACTATGTGGCGAAGGCGTTGACCTGCTAGCCAGGAGGTCGGGTGTTCGATCCCTGCATTGGCCGAGAAAGTTCATCTCGATTTTTTGGCGTGTCCTCCCACCGGCGTGTACACATTGGAGTGCACGTAAAAGATTCCTTAGCAGTTGGAATTCGATAATGTTGAATAAGCTCTATACGATGACTAAATGTGCAAATTGTAGCCACCCACACTGCATGTTTTGCTTAACAATGAAAGGGTGCCGTTTTCAATTTTCGATCCTTTTATTCTTCTACTCCTGATATTTTGGACTGTTGATCGATGGTTTCATATAAAAGACTACCGATAAGACTCTTTGTACAAGAAGTTCCCCAAAAATATTATGTTGACTTTAAGAGAAAAGGACCTTTAAAAATGCTCTAAATCGTAAAAAATACGACTTTTTGGATTTTCGATCTCTTTTTTCTGCTATCCCTGATATTTAAAAAAAAAATGATACAATGATTTCACACAACAGGCTAGCTATTAGACTCTCGATTGACAAGAGTTTCACCACCCTCCCGTCATTATAACCGAAGTTATTGTGCCCTAAAGAATCAACAAATCAGCATGCGTATCTCAGCTTACCCCAGGCAGAAAATGCTCATCTTTACACTCAATCATGACATTGACCTTGTGAACGTCTACCCCAAGTTTAAACATTCTAGCTTAATTAGAAGGAGAGTTATCGTGTTCCAAAAACTCGGCCCTTCAAATTGCTTCCATTTTTCATTTTCAATTCAAAATGGTGACTTCCAGTTGACCTAAATGAAAATTCTACTCCCCGTTTTTTAGGCCTTCCTCCAAGGATTCAGAAAATATAGTTCCCGTGTCTGTAAGTAAAATAGCAAAATGGCGTTTGAGGTTTTTATATTTCAAGATGGTGGCACTTCCGGGTTGAGCTACAAACTCCATTTTTTGTGTACGAATCAGTGTTCTCGCAGCTAGTAACCAAAAAAAAAATCAAGATGATTTGACCTATATTTCGTCGATTTTTTTGAAAATTTCGATCCTCAATTTCTCCAAGGGGAGATAATTTAGAAAATTTCTAAAGTCATTTTTCAAGTCGCATCAATAAGGTTTACTTACATATTAAATTTCATGAAAATCGTACAACTACTAAAGAAGTTGTCGAGTTGGTCTAAACTTCCGGTTCGAAATCACAGCGACGAATTTTCGAAATTCGAAAATCCGAAATTGCAGATTTGAAGTAAATGTCTCAAGGTACTCATAGAAAAAAGAATTAATTAAATAGGTCAAATAGTCACAAAGTTACAGCATTGTAGGTCAAATGCATTCGTTCGTAAAATTCGATGATTTCGGATTCGTAAAACGTTTTGAAAATATATTTAATCAAGGTTCGCACCCCATTTATAGGGGGGGTAGGTCAAAGTTTCAGAAAGATCCTATGGTTAGATTCTGAGAAATCCGATTTGCAGAAAATACACAAAAAAAAAAATAATAATAATAACTAGATCTGCAAAGCAGATATTAAAGCTTTCATATTAACGGTCACTACCTGTCACATGTCATGGGTCATGTAAATAATCTCATCAACAAAAAAAAAATCATTAAAATCGGTAAAAATATAGCGAAGTTTTTATGATTTTTCAATCGTAAACAACTTTATCGGCACGAAAAACATCAAAGACAAAATTCGAAAATGTAACATTTTCAAATGACGATATTTCGACCCTGATCCCGGCTATCTAGAAATGTATTCATTTTGGAAATAGGAGACATATTCTCCAAACTACGGCCTATTGCTTTCATTCACGTGCTCGTTAATGTCGATTTTTCACCTTTTCTCATATTCAGTTCGAAATGGTGACCATCACGTGACCGAAATCAAAATTCTGATCCGATAGATTTTTAGGCATTCCTTCAAGGATTCCGAAAATGTAACTCCCATGTCTGTAAGTAAAATATCGCAAAAGCCTTTGTGATTTTTCACGTTTCAAGATGGCGGCACTTCCGGTTCGATCCACAAACTTAATATTTTGTGTACGAATCAGTATTTACCTATCTAGTATCCCCCCAAAAAAATCAGGTCATTCTGACCTATATTTCTTCGATTTTTTTGAAAACTTTGATCCCTAATTTCACCAAGGGGAGATAATTTAGAAAATTTCCAAGGACATCTTCAAAGTTACATCGGTATGATCTACTTACATACTAAATTTCATGAAAATCGTACAACTATTAAAGAAGTTGTCAAGTTGGTCTCAACTTCCGGTTCAAAATCACAGCGACGAATTTTCGAAATTCGAAAATCTGAAACTGCAGTTGAAAATGATTTATGTCAGGGTACCCAAAGAAAAAAGAATTAGTAAAATAGGTCAAATAGTCACAGAGTTACAGTAATGCAGGTCAAATTCACTCGTTCGTAAAATTCGGTGATTTCGAATGCTTTAAACGTTTTGAAAATGTATTTAATCAATACTCACCACCCATTTTTGGGTGTGTAGGTCAAAGTTTCAGAAACAGCCTATGGTAAGATTCTGAGAAATCCGATTTGCACGAAACACATGTTGACTTTACGAGAAAGACCTTTAAACACGCTCTAAATTGTAAAAATACGACTCTTTGGATTTTCAATCTCTTTTTTTCGCCTACCCTGGACATTTAAGAAAAAATGATACAATGATTTCACACAACAGGTTAGATATTAGACTCTCGATTGACAAGAGTTTCATCGCCCTCCCTTCATTATAACCAAAGTTATCGTGCCCTAAAGAATAAACAAATCAGCTTGCTTATCTCTGCTTACCCTAGGCAGAAAATGCTCATCTTTGAACTCAATCAATTCGCGACATTTTTTAGGCCTTCCATCAAGGATTCAGAAAATATAACTCCCGTGTCTGTAAGTAAAATAGCAAAAAAGCCTTTGTGATTTTTCACGTTTCAAGATGGCGGCACTTCCGGTTCAATCCACAAACTCAATATTTTGTGTACGAATCAGTATTTACTTATCTAGTATCCACAAAAAACATCAGGTCATTCTGACCTATATTTCTTCGATTTTTTTGAAAACTTTGATCCTTAATTTCACCAAGGGGAGATAATTTAGAAAATTTCTATTTATATTTTTGAAGTCACGTGGTTAAGATCTACTTAAGTGCTAAATTTCATGAAAATCGTACAACTATTAAAGAAGTTGTCAAGTTGGTCTCAACTTCCAGTTCGAAATCACAGCGACGAATTTTCGAAATTCGAAAATCTGAAACTGCAGTTGAAAATGATTTTTGTCAAGGTACTCAAAGAAAAAAGAATTAGTAAAATAGGTCAAATAGTCACAGAGTTACAGTAATGCAGGTCAAATTCACTCGTTCGTAAAATTCTGTGATTTCGAATTCGTAAAACGTTTTGAAAATATATTTAATCAAAAACTGCCACCCAGTTTTGGGGGGGTAGGTCAAAGTTTCAGAAAGATCCCATGGTTAGATTCTGAGAAATCCGATTTGCAGAAATGACACAAAAAAAAAAATAATAATAATAATAACTAGATCTGCTACTGTCGCATGCAGATATGAAAGCTTTCATATTCATCGTCACGTGTCATCGATTATATCAAGTATCTCAAATAAAAGGATAAGAATAACAAACTATCAAAATTGGTCAAAAACTCGCGAAGTTACAAGTCTAAATATAGTATGAAACATTGAGTAATCTGAAAACTAAAGGGAAATAACTGATACTTGTGTTGCTGTAATCGGGATGACTTCCGATTTCAAAACTTTCAGAAAAATGAAATGAAAATGGTAAGAAAACATCGAAAAATTAAATGAGATAACTTTGAACAAAATTAATACTTTTTGAATCAGGTTGAACTCAACTGTTTGAATATGTACGTTAAATATGTAGATTTGGAAAATTATAAAGACATAATATCAAAATCGGTCAAAAACTCACAAAGTTACAAATTTAAATGTAGTGAGAAACATTGCACCCGGGCAAAAAAATAATCTTTAAACTAAAGGGAAATAACTGAAACTTGTATAGCTGTAATCGGGCTTCCAAGATATGTTATATAATTATGGTTTCCAATATGTTTGGTTATAAGTAGGAAATCGTGACTTCTTAAGCATGTTTTAAACAAAGGGTCATAGACTGCAATATACAAGAATGGCACTCTGCAATAAAAAAAAAAATGGCCAGAGATTTCTATGCAGAAATTAAAAGATAGGCTGGCACTGCCAGGCAGGATACGCCCACATTTTCGAGAGATGGATAGAGAACAAACAATACGGAAAGTGATTTTTCCTACATCATTAAGTCCTGTATTTCATACTGTATTGGGAGCAGCCATTTTGTTGGTCAGTTCCTGTCTGATATTCATGAAATTCGAAGTCGACAATGATTATGGTGTGACGGTACACAACCTAGAAATGTGACTTTTCGTCAAAATCGGATAAGAATTGTGACCTGTACAGAGTCAACAACCATGATATACCATATCTTTACACTATTCGCGTACAAACGGCGACCATTTCTTCCGGCAATTTTGGTACCATTTTCACGAAATTCGAATAATTCAGGAAGTTACGATCCGATATGCGCAAATACCGAAAGGAACCAAGATCTTTGGGTTATAACCATGCATTTCAAGTTTCATCAAAATCGAATTAAAATTGTGACCTTTACAGGGTCCACAACCTTGATATACCATTTTTTAACAGTATTCACGTACAAACGGTGGCCATTTTGTATGGCAATTTTGGTCTGATTTTCCCGAAATTCGAACTCAACCTTCCTTACGGTGTAACGGTAATATAATCAAACGTTTTTTTTAAATCGGATAATAATTGTGACCTCCAAGCTAAAAAAAAAGGCGATTTTGCGTATAATCAGGGGCCATAATTCAGGACGTTACGATCCGATATGCGCAAATATCGAAAAGAAGCAAGATCTTTGGGTTATAACCTTGAATTTCAAGTTTCATCACAATCGAATCAAAATTGTGACCTCCACAGGGTCCACAACCTTGATATACCATTTTTTAACAGTATTCGCGTACTAACGGCGGCCATTTTGTATGGCAATTTTCGTCCGATTTTCCCGAAATTCGAACTCAACCTTCCTTAGGGTGTAACGGTGATATAATCAAACGGTTTTTTAAATCGAATAATAATTGTGACCTCCAGAGGGACCACAAGCTAAAAAGGGTGATTTTTCGGACAATCAGGGGCCATAATTCAGGAAATTACATTCCGATAGCCGCAAATATCGAAAGGAACCAAGATCTTTGGGTTACAAACATGCATGTCAAGTTTCATCAAAATCGGTTCAAAATTGTGACCTCTATAGGGTCCACAAGCTAAAAACGTGATTTTTCGTACAATCAGGGGCCATAATCCATGAAGTTTTGATCCGATACATGCCAATATCGAAAGGAACCGAGATCTTTTGGGGATAAACCTATATTTCAAGTTTCGTCAAAATCGGATAAGAATTGTGACCTGTAGAGAGTCCACAAACAAATTGTGGACGGACGGACGTCCGGGCGGACGTCCGGACGGACAGGGGCGACGACATAATACGTCCACATGAAAATGTGGGCGTATAATAATTGCTAGAACCAGAAAAATATTTATCCACTATAATAAATAAGCAACATAGAGAAAATGAAATGAAATTGAATGGGGTTTAACGTCCTACTGTTCTGCTCCTACAATGGGCTAGTGAAGACGGGCATACGCCATAAAGTGTGCAATGAGGGAAATTTTACCCGGGCAGCGGCGTTACGGCCTACGAGGTTGGTAAGGCGACCATACTCCTTGTCACGTACAACCAAGAAATCGAAACAAGGCCAGTTGACTCAATGACAGACGTTATGATACAGAGCGCATGTGCTAACCATTCAGCCACGCAACCTCCCTAAAATCGGCAAATTGCTGACCTACAGCGAGAAACATTTCAACCGGGCCAAATTTTCTATTTTAACAGTTTAATTTGCACGGTACCTTTAGTTATCAACCGAATATTACAAAACTTTTAAAAATAAGCTCCCCCTGACCAGCTTAATCGTTCGCAATAAACGTTTGCCCCTTAAAATCGACAAATTGCTGAATTTAAAGTGAGAAACATTACAACCAGGCCAAATTTTCTGTTTTATCACTTTAACAGTACCTTTGATTACCAACCGATTATTACAAAACTTTAAAAAGAGAAAGAGAGAAATGCGGCCTAACGTCCATTCGACACAAACTAGGTCATTTCGGGACTAACATATGTTTTTTAATTTTATTTAAAAACTCCCCTTGCACGTACTGGTCTTTAGCCGTTGGGAGGAAACCGAAGAACACGGAGAAAACCCACGAGGTTGGACATCATACACCATGTCACGTGCAACCTGGAGATCCAAACGACGCCCGTTGACTCAATGACAAAGGTTACGATACAGCGAGCACATGCTAACCATTCAGCCATCCAGCCTCTCTGAATTCGGAAAATTGCTGACTTATAGCAAGAAACATTTCAACCGGGCGAAATTTTCTGTTTTAACAGTTTAATGTGCACGGTACTTTAATTACCAACCGATTATTACAAAACTTTTGAAAATAAGCTCCAACTGACCAGCTTAATCGTATGCAATAAACGTTTTGCCTGAATTGAAAGTTCTGCACAGAGAAAGTTCATCTCGATTTCCCGGCGTGGTTCCCTTGTCAGTAAGGCAGAACGGAGGGCCTGACAAGCACAGCTGTCTAGTCCTTCGGATGGGACGAAAAACCAAGGTCCCGTGTACACATTGGAGTGCACGTAAAATATCCCTAAGCAGTTGGAATTCGATACTGTTGAATAAGCTCTATACGATGACTAAATGCGTAGATTGTAGTCACCCACACTTCATGTTTCGCTCAACAATGAAAGGATGCCGTTTTCAATGTTCGATCCTTTTGTTCTTCTACTCCTGATATGTTGGACTGTTGATCGATGGTTTCATATAAAAGACTACCAATAAGACTCTTTGTAGAAGAAGTTCCCAAAAAATAGTATGTTGACTTTACGAGAAAGACCTCTAAACATGCTCCAAATTGTAAAAATACGACTTTTTGAATTTTCAATCTCTTTTTTTCGGCTATCCCTGATATTTAAAAAAAATGATACAATCATTTCACACAACAGGCTACCCATTAGACTCTCTATTGACAAAAGTTTCACCGCCCTCCCTTCATTATAACCGAAGTTATCGTGCCCTAAAGAATCAACAAATCAGCATGCTTATCTCTGCTCACCCTAAGCAGAAAATGCTCATCTTTGAACTCAATCATAACATTGACCTAGTGAACGTCTACACCAAGTTTGAACATTCTAGCTTAATTAGAAGGAGAGTTATTGTGTTCCGAAGTCCGGGCCTTTCAAATTGCTTCTATTTTTCATTTTCAATTCAAAATTGTGACCATCACATGACCGAAATCAAAATTCTGATCCGATAGATTTTTAGGCATTCCTTCAAGGATTCCGAAAATATAACTCCCGAGTCTGTAAGTAAAATAGCAAAAAAGCCTTTTTGATTTTTCACGTTTAAAGATGGTGGCACTTCCGGTTCGATCGACAAACTCCATATTTTGTGTACGAATCAGCAATTCCTTGTCTAGTATCGAAAAAAAAAAATTAGGTCATTCTGACCTATATTTCGACGATTTTTTTGAAAACTTTGATCCTTAATTTCACCAAGGGGAGATAATTTAGAAAATTTCTAATTATATTTTTGAAGTCACATCGGTAAGATCTACTTGTATACTAAATTTCATGAAAATCGTACAACTATTAAAGAAGTTGTCAAATTGGTCTAAACTTCCGGTTCGAAATCACAGCGACGAATTTTCGAAATTCGAAAATGTGAAACTGCAGATGAAAATTATTTTTTTCAAGGTATTCAAAGAAAAAAGAATTAGTAAAATCGGTCAAAAAATAACAAAGTTACGACTATGCATTGTCAATTTTTTCGTTCGTAAAATTCGGTGATTTCGGATTCGTAAAACGTTTTGAAAATATATTTAAACAACGTTCGCACCCCATTTTTTTTTGGGGGGGGGGGATAGGTCAAAGTTTTAGAAAGATCCCATGGTTAGATTCTGAGAAATCCGATTTGCAGAAAATACACAAAAAAAAAAATAACTAGATCTGCTACTGTCCCATGCAGATATGAAAGCTTTCATATTCATCGTCACGTGTCATCGATTATATCAAGTATCTCAAATAAAAGGATAAGAATAACAAACTATCAAAATTGGTCAAAAACTCGCGAAGTTACAAGTCTAAATATAGTATGAAACATTGAGTAATCTGAAAACTAAAGGGAAATAACTGATACTTGTGTTGCTGTAATCGGGATGAATGAGATAACTTTGAACAAAACTAAAACTTTTTGAATCAGGTTGAACTCAACTGTTTGAATATGTACGTTAAATATGTAGATTTGGAAAATTATAAAGACATAATATCAAAATCGGTCAAAAACTCACAAAGATACAAATCTAAATGTAGTGAGAAACATTGCACCCGGGCAAAAAAATAATCTTTAAACTAAAGGGAAATAACTGAAACTTGTATAGCTGTAATCGGGCTTCCAAGATATGTTATATAATTATGGTTTCCAATATGTTTGGTTATAAGTAGGAAATCGTGACGACTTCTTAAGCATGTTTTAAACAAAGGGTCATAGACTGCAATATACAAGAATGGCACTCTGCAATAAAAAAAACTGGCCAGAGATTTCTATGCAGAAATTAAATAATTGCTAGAACCAGAAAAATATTTATCCACTATAATAAATAAGCAAAATGAAATGAAATTGAATGGGGTTTAACGTCCTACTGTTCTGCTCCTACAATGGGCTAATGAAGACGGGCATACGCCATAAAGTGTGCAATGAGGGAAATTTTACCCGGGCAGCGGCGTTACGGCCTACGAGGTTGGTAAGGCGACCATACTCCTTGTCACGTACAACCAAGAAATCGAAACAAGGACAGTTGACTCAATGACAGACGTTATGATACAGAGCGCACGTGCTAACCATTCAGCCACGCAACCTCCCTAAAATCGGCAAATTGCTAACCTACAGCGAGAAACATTTCAACCGGGCCAAATTTTCTATTTTAACCGTTTAATTTGCACGGTACCTTTAGTTATCAACCGAATATTACAAAACTTTTAAAAATAAGCTCCCCCTGACCAGCTTAATCGTTCGCAATAAACGTTTGCCCCTTAAAATCGACAAATTGCTGAATTTAAAGTGAGAAACATTACAACCGGGCCAAATTTTCTGTTTTATCACTTTAACAGTACCTTTGATTACCAACCGATTATTACAAAACTTTAAAAAGAGAAAGAGAGAAATGCGGCCCAACGTCCATTCGACACAAACTAGGTCATTTCGGGACTAACATATGTTTTTTAATTTTATTTAAAAACTCCTCTTGCACGTACTGGTCTTTAGCCGTTGGGAGGAAACCGAAGAACACGGAGAAAACCCACGAGGTTGGACATCATACACCATGTCAAGTGCAACCTGGAGATCGAAACGACGCCCGTTGACTCAATGACAAAGGTTACGATACAGCGAGCACATGCTAACCATTCAGCCATCCAGCCTCCCTGAATTCGGAAAATTGCTGACTTATAGCAAGAAACATTTCAACCAGGCGAAATTTTCTGTTTTAACAGTTTAATGTGCACGGTACTTTAATTACCAACCGATTATTACAAAACTTTTGAAAATAAGCTCCAACTGACCAGCTTAATCGTATGCAATAAACGTTTTGCCTGAATTGAAAGTTCTGCACAGAGAAAGTTCATCTCGATTTCCCGGCGTGGTTCCCTTGTCAGTAAGGCAGAACGGAGGGCCTGACAAGCACAGCTGTCTAGTCCTTCGGATGGGACGAAAAACCAAGGTCCCGTGTACACATTGGAGTGCACGTAAAATATCCCTAAGCAGTTGGAATTCGATACTGTTGAATAAGCTCTATACGATGACTAAATGCGTAGATTGTAGTCACCCACACTTCATGTTTCGCTCAACAATGAAAGGGTGCCGTTTTCAATGTTCGATCCTTTTGTTCTTCTACTCCTGATATGTTGGACTGTTGATCGATGGTTTCATATAAAAGACTACCAATAAGACTCTTTGTAGAAGAAGTTCCCAAAAAATAGTATGTTGACTTTACGAGAAAGACCTCTAAACATGCTCCAAATTGTAAAAATACGACTTTTTGGATTTTCAATCTCTTTTTTTCGGCTATCCCTGATATTTAAAAAAAATGATACAATCATTTCTCACAACAGGCTACCTATTAGACTCTCTATTGACAAAAGTTTCACCGCCCTCCCTTCATTATAACCGAAGTTATCGTGCCCTAAAGAATCAACAAATCAGCATGCTTATCTCTGCTTACTCTAAGCAGAAAATGCTCATCTTTGAACTCAATCATAACATTGACCTAGTGAACGTCTACACCAAGTTTGAACATTCTAGCTTAATTAGAAGGAGAGTTATTGTGTTCCGAAGTCCGGGCCTTTCAAATTGTTTCTATTTTTCATTTTCAATTCAAAATTGTGACCATCACATGACCGAAATCAAAATTCGGATCCGATAGATTTTTAGGCATTCCTTCAAGGATTCCGAAAATATAACTCCCGAGTCTGTAAGTAAAATAGCAAAAAAGCCTTTTTGATTTTTCACGTTTAAAGATGGTGGCACTTCCGGTTCGATCGACAAACTCCATATTTTGTGTACGAATCAGTAATTCCTTGTCTAGTATCAAAAAAAAAAATTAGGTCATTCTGACCTATATTTCGACGATTTTTTTGAAAACTTTGATCCTTAATTTCACCAAGGGGAGATAATTTAGAAAATTTCTAATTATATTTCTGAAGTCACATCGGTAAGATCTACTTGTATACTAAATTTCATGAAAATCGTACAACTATTAAAGAAGTTGTCAAATTGGTCTAAACTTCCGGTTCGAAATCACAGCGACGAATTTTCGAAATTCGAAAATGTGAAACTGCAGATGAAAATGATTTTTTTCAAGGTATTCAAAGAAAAAAGAATTATAAAAATCGGTCAAAAAATAACAAAGTTACGACTATGCATTGTCAGTTTTTTCGTTCGTAAAATTCGGTGATTTCGGATTCGTAAAACGTTTTGAAAATATATTTAAACAACGTTCGCACCCCATTTTTGGGGGGGGGTAGGTCAAAGTTTTAGAAAGATCCCATGGTTAGATTCTGAGAAATCCGATTTGCAGAAAATACACAAAAAAAAAAAATAACTAGATCTGCTACTGTCCCATGCAGATATGAAAGCTTTCATATTCATCGTCACGTGTCATCGATTATATCAAGTATCTCAAATGAAAGGATAAGAATAACAAACTATCAAAATTGGTCAAAAACTCGCGAAGTTACAAGTCTAAATATAGTATGAAACATTGCATAATCTGAAAACTAAAGGGAAATAACTGATACTTGTGTTGCTGTAATCGGGATGACTTCCCACTTCAAAACTTTCAGAAAAATGAAATGAAAATGGTAAGAAAACATAGAAAAATTAAATGAGATAACTTTGAACAAAACTAAAAAAATTCGAATCAGGTTGATCCCAATTGTTTGAATATTTACGTTAAATATGTAAATTTGGAAAATTATAAAGACATAATTATCAAAATCGGTCAAAACTCACAAAGTTACAAATTTAAATGTAGTGAGAAACATTGCACCCGGGCGAAAAAATAATCTTTAAACTAAAGGGAAATAACCTAAACTTGTATAGCTGTAATCGGGCTTCCAAAATTAGAGATATGTTATATAATTATGGTTTCCAATATGTTTGGTTATAAGTAGGAAATCGTGACAACTTCTTAAGCATGTTTTAAACAAAGGGTCATAGACTGCAATATACAAGAATGGCACTTTGCAATAAAAAAAAAACTGGTCAAAGCAAGATTTCTATGCAGAAATGAAATAATTAATAGAACCAGAAAAACATTTATCCACTATAATAAATAAGCAACATAGAGAAAATGAAATCATATTGAATGGGGTTTAACGTCCTACTCCTAAAATGGGCTAATGAAGACGGGCATACGTCATAAAGTGTGCAATGAGGGAAATTTTACCCGGGCAGCGGCGTTACGGCCTACGAGGTTGGACAGGCGACCATACTACTTGTCACGTACAACCAAGAAATCGAAACAACGCCAGTTGACTCAATGACGGACGTTATGATACACAGCGCACGTGCTAACCATTCAGTCACGCAACCTCCCTAAAATCGGCAAATTGCTGACCTACAGATAGAAACATTTCAACCGGGCGAAATCTTCTATTTTATTAGTTTAATTTGCACGGTACCTTTAGTTATCAATCGAATATTACAAAACTTTTAAAAATAAGCTCCCCCTGACCAGCTAAATCGTTCGCAATAAACGTTTTCCCCTTAAAATCGGCAAATTACTGACTTTAAAGTGAGAAACATTACAACCGGGCGAAATTTTCTGTTTTATCACTTTTACAGTATCTTTGATTACCAACCGATTATTACAAAACTTTAAAAATAAAAAAAAGAAAGAGAGAAATGCGGCTAAACGTCCATTCGACACAAACTAGGTCATTTCGGGACTAACATATGTTTTTTAATTTTATTTAAAAACTCCCCTTGCGCGTACTGGTCTTTAGCTGTTGAGAGGAAACCGAAGGACACGGAGAAAACCCACGAGGTTGGACACCATACTCCATGTCACGTGCAACTTGGAAATCGAAACGATGCCGGTTGACTCAATGACAGACGTTACGATACAGCGCGCGTATGCTAACCATTGAGCCTCCCTAAAATCTAGAAATTGCTGACTTATAGCAAGAAACATTTTAACCGGGCGAAATTTTCTGTTTTAACAGTTTAATTCGCACGGTATTTTAATTACCAACCGATTATTACAAAACTTTTGAAAATAAACACCAACTGACCAGCTTAATCGTATGCATGTCCATGTCACGTACAATCTCGAAATCGAAACGACGCCCGTTGACTCAATGACAGACGTTACGATACAGCGCGCACATGCTAACCATTCAGCCATTCAGCCTCCCTTAAAAATAAGCTCCCCCTGACCAGCTTAATTGTTCGCAATAAACATTTGCCCTCTAAAATCGGCAAATTGCTGACTTTAAAGTGAGAAACATTACAACCGGGCGAAATTTTATGTTTTATCACTTTTACAGTACCTTTGATTACCAACCGATTATTACAAAACTTTAAAAATAAAAGAGAAAGAGAGAAATGCGGCTCAACGTCCATTCGACACAAACTAGGTCATTTCGGGACTAACATATGTTTTTTAATTTTATTTATAAACTTCCCTTGCGCGTACGGGTCTTTAGCCGTGGTAGGAAACCGTAGGACACGGAGAAAACCCACGAGGTTGGACACCATACTCCATGTCACGTGCAACTTGGAAATCGAAACGACGCCGGTTGACTCAATGACAGACGTTACGATACAGCGCGCGTATGCTAACCATTCAGCCTGCCTAAAATCTGGAAATTGCTGACTTATAGCAAGAAACATTTTAACCGTGCGAAATTTTCTGTTTTAACAGTTTACTTCGCACGGTATTTTAATTACCAACCGATTATTACAAAACTTTTGAAAATAAGCCCCAACTGACCAGCTTAATCGTATGCAATAAACGTTTGGCCTGAATTGAAAGTTCTGCAACGAGAAAGTTCATCTCGATTTTCCGGCGTGGTTCCCCTTGTCAGTGAGCAGAACGGAGGGCCTGACAAGGACAGCTGTCTAGTCGTTCGGATGGGACGAAAAACCAAGGTCCCGTGTACACATTGGAGTGCACGTAAAATATCCCTAAGCAGTTGGAATTCGATACTGTTGAATAAACTCTATACGATGACTAAATGCGTAGATTGTAGTCACCCACACTGCATGTTTCGCTTAACAATGAAAGGGTGCCGTTTTCAATGTTTGATCCTTTTGTTCTTCTACTCCTGATATGTTGGACTGTTGATCGATGGTTTCATATAAAAGACTACCAATAAGACTCTTTGTAGAAGAAGTTCCCAAAAAATAGTATGTTGACTTTACGAGAAAGACCTCTAAACATGCTCCAAATTGTAAAAATACGACTTTTTGGATTTTCAATCTCTTTTTTTCGGCTATCCCTGATATTTAAAAAAAAATGAAACAATGATTTCACACAACAGGCTAGCTATTAGACTCTCTATTGTCAAAAGTTTCACCGCCCTCCCTTCATTATAACCGAAGTTATCGTGCCCTAAAGAATCAACAAATCAGCATGCTTATCTCTGCTTACCCTAAGCAGAAAATGCTCATCTTTGAACTCAATCATAACATTGACCAGTGAACGTCTACAACAAATTCGAACATTCTAGCTTAATTAGAAGGAGAGTTATTGTATTCCAAAGTCCCGGCCCTTCAAATTGCTTCTATTTTTCATTTTCAATTCAAAATGGTAACCATCACGTGACCGAAATCAAAATTCGGATCCGATAGATTTTTAGGCATTCGTTCAAGGATTCTGAAAATAACATCGGCAAATGGCTGACCTACAGCAAGAAACATTTCAACCGGGCCAAATTTTCTATTTTAACAGTTTAATTTGCACGGTACCTTTAGTTATCAACCGAATATTACAAAACTTTTAAAAATAAGCTCCCTCTGACTATCTTAATCGTTCGCAATAAACGTTTGCCCCTTTAAATCGGCAAATTGCTGACTTTAAAGTGAGAAACATTACAACCGGGCGAAATTTTCTGTTTTATCACTTTTACAGTACCTTTGATTACCAACCGATTATTACAAAACTTTAAAAATAAAAGAGAAAGAGAGAAATGCGGCCTAATGTCCATTCGACCGAAACTAGGTCATTTCGGGACTAATATACGTTTTTTAATTTTATTTAAAAACTCCCCTTGCGCTTACTGGTCTTTAGCCGTTGGGAGGAAACCGAAGGACACGGAGAAAACCCACGAGGTTGGACATCATACTCCATGTCACGTCAGCCTGGAGATCGAAACAACGCCCGTTGACTCAATGACAGACCTTACGATACAGCGCGCACATGCTAACCATTCAGCCATTGAGCCTCCCTGAATTCGGAAAATTGCTGACTTATAGCAAGAAACATTTCAACCGGGCGAAATTTTCTGTTTTAACAGTTTAATGTGCACGGTACTTTAATTACCAACCGATTACTATAAAACTTTTGAAAATAAGCTCCGACTGACCAGCTTAATCGTATGCAATAAACGTTTGGCCTGAATTGAAAGTTCTGCACGGATGACTAAATGTGTAGATTGTAGTCACCCACACTGCATGTTTCGCTTAACAATGAAAGGGTGCCGTTTTCAATGTTCGATCCTTTTGTTCTTCTACTCCTGATATGTTGGACTGTTGATCGATGGTTTCATATAAAAGACTACCAATAAGACTCTTTGTAGAAGAAGTTCCCCAAAAATATTATGTTGACTTTACGAGAAAGACCTCTAAACATACTCCAAATTGTAAAAATACGACTTTTTGGATTTTCAATCTCTTTTTTTCGGCTATCCCTGATATTTAAAAAAAATGATAGAAAGATTTCAAACAACAGGCTAGCTATTAGACTCTCTATTGACAAAAGTTTCACCGCCCTCCCTTCATTATAACCGAAGTTATCGTGCCCTAAAGAATCAACAAATCAGCATGCTTATCTCTGCTTACCCTAAGCAGAAAATGCTCATCTTTGAACTCAATCATAACATTGACCAAGTGAACGTCTACACCAAGTTTGAACATTCTAGCTTAATTAGAAGGAGAGTTATTGTATTCCAAAGTCCCGGCCCTTCAAATTGCTTCTATTTTTCATTTTCAATTCAAAATGGTAACCATCACGTAACCGAAATCAAAATTCGGATCCGATAGATTTTTAGGCATTCGTTCAAGGATTCTGAAAATATAACTCCCGAGTCTGTAAATAAAATAGCAAAAAAGCCTTTTTAATTTTTCACGTTTAAAGATGGTGGCATTTCCGGTTCGATCGACAAACTCCACATTTTGTGTACGAATCAGTAATTACTTGTCTAGTATCGAAAAAAAAAATTAAGTCATTCTGACCTATATTTCGACGATTTTTTTGAAAACTTTGATCCTTAATTTCACCAAGGGGAGATAATTTAGAAAATTTCTAATTATATTTTTGAAGTCACATTGGTAAGATCTACTTATATACTAAATTTCATGAAAATCGTACAACTATTAAAGAAGTTGTCAAATTGGTCTAAACTTTCGGCTCGAAATCACAGCGACGAATTTTCGAAATTCGAAAATGTGAAACTGCAGATGAAAATGATTTTTTTCAAGGTATTCAAATAAAAAAGAATTAGTAAAATCGGTCAAAAAATAACAAAGTTACGACTATGCATTGTCAGTTTTTCGTTCGTAAAATTCGGCGATTTCGGATTCGTAAAACGTTTTGAAAATATATTTAAACAACGTTCGCACCCCATTTTTGGGGGGGTAGGTCAAAGATTCAGAAAGATCCCATGGTTAGATTCTTAGAAATCCGATTTGCAGAAAATACACAAAAAAAAAATAATAATAATCTTAACAGAAACAATAAGCTTTCATATGTAATATGAAAGCTTAATAACTAGATCTGCTACTGTCCCATGCAGATATGAAAGCTTTCATATTCATCGTCACGTGTCATCGATTATATCAAGTATCTCAAATAAAAGGATAAGAATAACAAACTATCAAAATTGGTCAAAAACTCGCGAAGTTACAAGTCTAAATATAGTATGAAACATTGAGTAATCTGAAAACTAAAGGGAAATAACTGATACGTGTGTTGCTGTAATCGGGATGAATGAGATAACTTTGAACAAAACTAAAACTTTTTGAATCAGGTTGAACTCAACTGTTTGAATATGTACGTTAAATATGTAGATTTGGAAAATTATAAAGACATAATATCAAAATCGTTCAAAAACTCACAAAGTTACAAATTTAAATGTAGTGAGAAACATTGCACCCGGGCAAAAAAATAATCTTTAAAGTAAAGGGAAATAACCTAAACTTGTATAGCTGTAATCGGGCTTCCAAAATTAGAGATATGTTATATAATTATGGTTTCCAATATGTTTGGTTATAAGTAAGAAATCGTGACAACTTCTTAAGCATGTTTCAAACAAAGGGTCATAGACTGCAATATACAAGAATGCCACTCTGCAATAAAAAAAAACTGGCCAGAGATTTCTATGCAGAAATTAAATAATTGCTAGAACCAGATAAATATTTATCCACTATAATAAATAAGCAACATAGAGAAAATGAAATGAAATTGAATGGGGTTTAACGTCCTACTGTTCTGCTCCAACAATGGGCTAATGAAGACGGGCATACGCCATAAAGTGTGCAATGAGGGAAATTTTACCCGGGCAGCGCCGTTACGGCCTACGAGGTTGGTAAGGCGACCATACTCCTTATCACGTACAACCAAGAAATCGAAACAAGGACAGTTGACTCAATGACAGACGTTATGATACAGAGCGCACGTGCTAACCATTCAGCCACGCAACCTCCCTAAAATCGGCAAATTGCTGACCTACAGCGAGAAACATTTCAACCGGGCCAAATTTTCTATTTTAACAGTTTAATTTGCACGGTACCTTTAGCTATCAACCGAATATTACGAAACTTTTAAAAATAAGCTCCCCCTGACCAGCTTAATCGTTCGCAATAAACGTTTGCCCCTTAAAATCGACAAATTGCTGAATTTAAAGTGAGAAACATTACAACCGGGCCAAATTTTCTGTTTTATCACTTTTACAGTACCTTTGATTACCAACCGATTATTACAAAACTTTAAAAAGAGAAAGAGAGAAATGCGGCCTAACGTCCATTCGACACAAACTAGGTCATTTCGGGACTAACATGTTTTTTAATTTTATTTAAAAACTCCCCTTGCACGTACTGGTCTTTAGCCGTTGGGAGGAAACCGAAGAACACGGAGAAAACCCACGAGGTTGGACATCATACACCATGTCACGTGCAACCTGGAGATCGAAACGACGCCCGTTGACTCAATGACAATACAGCGAGCACATGCTAACCATTCAGCCATCCAGCCTCCCTGAATTCGGAAAATTGCTGACTTATAGCAAGAAACATTTCAACCGGGCGAAATTTTCTGTTTTAACAGTTTAATGTGCACGGTACTTTAATTACCAACCGATTATTACAAAACTTTTGAAAATAAGCTCCAACTGACCAGCTTAATCGTATGCAATAAATGTTTTGCCTGAATTGAAAGTTCTGCACAGAGAAAGTTCATCTCGATTTCCCGGCGTGGTTCCCTTGTCAGTAAGGCAGAACGGAGGGCCAGACAAGCACAGCTGTCTAGCTAGTCCTTCGGATGGTACGAAAAACCAAGGTCCCGTGTACACATTGGAGTGCACGTAAAATATCCCTAAGCAGTTGGAATTCGATACTGTTGAATAAGCTCTATACGATGACTAAATGCGTAGATTGTAGTCACACACACTTCATGTTTCGCTCAACAATGAAAGGGTGCCGTTTTCAATGTTCGATCCTTTTGTTCTTCTACTCCTGATATGTTGGACTGTTGATCGATGGATTCATATAAAAGACTTCCAATAAGACTCTTTGTAGAAGAAGTTCCAAAAAAATAATATGTTGACTTAACGAGAAAAACCTCTAAACATGCTCCAAATTGTAAAAATACGACTTTTTGGATTTTCAATCTCTTTTTTTCGGCTATCCCTGATATTTAAAAAAAATGATACAATCATTTCACACAACAGGCTACCTATTAGACTCTCTATTGACAAAAGTTTCACCGCCCTCCCTTCATTATAACCGAAGTTATCGTGCCCTAAAGAATCAACAAATCAGCATGCTTATCTCTGCTTACCCTCAGCAGAAAATGCTCATCTTTGAACTCAATCAAGATAGTGACCTAGTGAACGGCTACGCCAAGTTTGAACATTCTAGTTCAATTAGAAGGAGAGTTATTGTGTTCCGAAGTCCGGGCCTTTCAAATTGCTTCTATTTTTCATTTTCAATTCAAAATTGTGACCATCACATGACCGAAATCAAAATTCTGATCCGATAGATTTTTAGGCATTCCTTCAAGGATTCCGAAAATATAACTCCCGAGTCTGTAAGTAAAATAGCAAAAAAGCCTTTTTGATTTTTCACGTTTAAAGATGGTGGCACTTCCGGTTCGATCGACAAACTCCATATTTTGTGTACGAATCATTAATTCCTTGTCTAGTATCGAAAAAAAAAAATTAGGTCATTCTGACCTATATTTCGACGATTATTTTGAAAACTTTGATCCTTAATTTCACCAAGGGGAGATAATTTAGAAAATTTCTAATTATATTTTTGAAGTCACATCGGTAAGATCTACTTGTATACTAAATTTCATGAAAATCGTACAACTATTAAAGAAGTTGTCAAATTGGTCTAAACTTCCGGTTCGAAATCACAGCGACGAATTTTCGAAATTCGAAAATGTGAAACTGCAGATGAAAATGATTTTTTTCAAGGTATTCAAAGAAAAAAGAATTAGTAAAATCGGTCAAAAAATAACAAAGTTACGACTATGCATTGTCAGTTTTTTCGTTCGTAAAATTCGGTGATTTCGGATTCGTAAAACGTTTTGAAAATATATTTAAACAACGTTCGCACCCCATTTTAGGGGGGGTAGGTCAAGGTTTTAGAAAGATCCCATGGTTAGATTCTGAGAAATCCGATTTGCAGAAAATACACAAAAAAAAAAATAACTAGATCTGCTACTGTCCCATGCAGATATGAAAGCTTTCATATTCATCGTCACGTGTCATTGATTGTATCAAGTATCCTAAATAAAAGGATAAGAAGAAAAAATTATCAAAATTGGTCAAAAACTCGCGAAGTTACAAGTCTAAATATAGTATGAAACATTGCACCCAGGCATAACAATAATCTGAAAACTAAAGGGAAATAACTGAAACTTGTATTACTGTAATGAGACGGATGAGAAAATGAAATGAAAATGGCGGGGAAAAAAAATAAAAATGTCAGGTTGGACAGGCGACCTTACTCCTTGTCACGTACAACCGGGCATTCGAAAACACGCTAGTTAACTCAATGACAGGCGCGCGTGCTAGCCATTCAGCCATCCAACCCCCCCTTTGAAATCCGACACGTGCAATATGTCATATAGGAAGAATAAGAAGTCGCTCACAACAAAATGGTAAATTAATGAGTTTAGGTCAAAAGGTTGAGCTACTATTTTAGAGTACTTAATAGTTTTAAAGAGACACGTTAAGGATTGTTCATAGTTAAATGAAAGTTTAATTTTAAATAAGACCAATAAAATTAGGATTTAATAATGCCAGACAAATATTTCCAATATGTTTGGTTATAAGTAGGAAATCATGACGACTTCTTAAGCATGTTTTAAACAAAGGATCATAGACTGAATTATACAAGAATGGCACTCTGCAATAAAAAAAACTGGCCAAAGCAAGATTTCTATGCAGAAATTAAATAATTGCTAGAACCAGAAAAATATTTATCCACTACAATAAATAAGCAACATAGAGAAAATGAAATGAAATTGAATGGGGTTTAACGCCCTACTGTTCTGCTCCTAAAATGGGCTAATGAAGACTGGCATATGCCATAAAGTGTGCAATGAGGGAAATTTTACCCGGGCAGCGGCGTTACGGCCTACGAGGTTGGACAGGCGACCATACTCCTTGTCACGTACAACCAAGAAATCGAAACAACGCCAGTTGACTCAATGACAGACGTTTTGATACAGAGCGCACGTGCTAACCATTCAGCCACGCAACCTCCCTAAAATCGGCAAATTGCTGACCTACAGCGAGAAACATTTCAACCGGCCCAAATTTTCTATTTGAACAGTTTAATTTGCATGGTACCTTTAGTTATCAACCGAATATTACAAAACTTTTAAAAATAAGCTCCCCCTGACCAGCTTAAGCGTTCGCAATAAACGTTTGCCCCTTAAAATCTGCAAATTGCTGACTTTAAAGTGAGAAACATTACAACCGGGCGAAATTTTCTGTTTTATCACTTTTACAGTACCTTTGATTACCAACCGATTATTACAAAACTTTAAAAATAAAAGAGAAAGAGAGAAATGCGGCCTAATGTCCATTCGACACAAACTAGGTCATTTTGTTTTTTAATTTTATTTAAAAACTCCCTTGCGCTTACTGGTCTTTAGCCTTTGGGAGGAAACCGAAGGACACGGAGAAAACCCACGAGGTTGGACATCATACTTCATGTCACGTGCAACCTGGAGATCGAAACGACGCTCGTTGACTCAATGACAGACGTTACGATACAGCGCGCACATGCTAACCATTCAGCCTCCCTGAATTCGGAAAATTGCTGACTTATAGCAAGAAACATTTCAACCGGGCGAAATTTTCTGTTTTACCAGTTTAATGTGCACGGTACTTTAATTGCCAACCGATTATTACAACTGACCAGCTTAATCGTGTGCGATAAACGTTTGGCCTGAATTGAAAGTTCTGCACGGAGAAAGTTCATCTTGATTTCCCGGCGTGGTTCCCCGTTGTCAGTGAGGCAGAACGGAGGGCCTGACAAGCACAGCTGTCTAGTCGTTCGGATGGGATGAAACACCAAGGTCCGGTGTACACATTGGAGTGCACGTAAAATATCCCTAAGCAGTTGGAATTCGATACTGTTGAATAAGCTCTATACGATGACTAAATGTGTAGATTGTAGTCACCCACACTGCATGTTTCCACTTAACAATGAAAGGGTGCCGTTTTCAATTTTCGATCCTTTTGTTCTTCTACTCCAGATATGTTGGACTGTTGATCGATGGTTTCATATAAAAGACTACCAATAAGACTCTTTGTAGAAGAAGTTCCCCAAAAATATTATGTTGACTTTACGAGAAAGACCTCTAAACATGCTCCAAATTGTAAAAATACGACTTTTTGGATTTTCAATCTCTTTTTTTCGGCTATCCCTGATATTTAAAAAAAATGATACAATGATTTCAAACAACAGGCTAGCTATTAGACTCTCTATTGACAAAAGTTTCATCGCCCTCCCTTCATTATAACCGAAGTTATCGTGCCCTAAAGAATCGACAAATCAGCATCCTTATCTCTGCTTACCCTAAGCAGAAAATGCTCATCTTTGAACTCAATCATGACATTGACCTAGTGAACGTCTACACCAAGTTTGAACATTCTAGCTTAATTAGAAGGAGAGTTATTGTGTTCCAAAGTCCCGGCCCTTCAAATTGCTTCTATTTTTCATTTTCAATTCAAAATGGTGACCATCACGTGACCGAAATCAAAATTCGGATCCGATAGATTTTTAGGCATTCCTTCAAGGATTCTGAAAATATAACTCCCGAGTCTGTAAGTAAAATAGCAAAAAAGCCTTTTTGATTTTTCACGTTTAAAGATGGTGGCACTTCCGGTTCGATCGACAAACTCCATATTTTGTGTACGAATCAGTAATTACTTGTCTAGTATCAAAAAAAAAATTAGGTCATTCTGACCTATATTTCGACGATTTTTTTGAAAACTTTGATCCTTAATTTCGTCAAGGGGAGATAATTTAGAACATTTATAATTATATTTTTGAAGTCACATCGGTAAGATCTACTTATACACTAAATTTCATGAAAATCGTACAACTATTAAAGAAGTTGTCAAATTGGTCTAAACTTCCGGTTCGAAATCACAGCGACGAATTTTCGAAATTGGAAAATGCGAAACTGCAGATGAAAATGATTTTTTTCAAGGTATTCAAAGAAAAAAGAATTAGTAAAATCGGTCAAAAAATAACAAAGTTACGACTATGCATTGTCAGTTTTTTCGTTCGTAAAATTCGGTGATTTCGGATTCGTAAAACGTTTTGAAAATATATTTAATCAACAGCCACCACCCATTTTTGGGGGGATAGGTAAAAGTTTCAGAACGATCCTATCGTTAGATTCTGAGAAATCCGATTTGTGGACAAAACACAAAAAAAAAATAACAACTAGATCTGCTACTGTCCCATGCAGATATGAAAGCTTTCATATTCATCGTCACGTGTCATTGATTGTATCAAGTAACCTAAATAAAAGGATACGAAGAAAAAATTATTAAAATTGGTCAAAAACTCGCGAAGTTACAAGTCTAAATATAGTATGAAACATTGCACCCAGGCATAACAATAATCTGAAAACTAAAGGGAAATAACTGAAACTTGTATTACTGTAATGAGACGGATGAGAAAATGAAATGAAAATGGCGGGAAAAAAAAATTAAAAATGGCAGGTTGGACAGGCGACCTTACTCCTTGTCACGTACAACCGGGCATTCGAAAACACGCTAGTTTACTCAATGACAGGCGCGCGTGCTTACCATTCAGCCACTCAACCCCCCTTTGAAATCAGACACGTGCAATATGTCATATAGGAAGAATAAGAAGTCGCTCACAACAAAATGGTAAATTAATGAGTTTAGGTCAAAAGGTTGAGCTACTGTTTTAGAGTACTTAATAGTTTTAAAGAGACACGTTAAGGGTTGTTCATAGTTAAATGAAAGTTTAATTTTAAATAAGACCAATAAAATTAGGATTTAATAATGCCAGACTAATATTTCCAATATGTTTGGTTATAAGTAGGAAATCGTGACGACTTCTTAAGCATGTTTTAAACAAAGGATCATGTTTGTTTAAACAAGAATGGCACTCTGCAATAAAAAAAACTGGCCAAAGCAAGATTTCTATGCAGAAATTAAATAATTGCTAGAACCAGAAAAATATTTATCCACTATAATAAATAAGCAACATAGAGAAAATGAAATGAAATTGAATGGGGTTTAACGTCCGACTGTTCTGCTCCTAAAATGGGCTAATGAAGACGGGCATATGCCATAATGTGTGCAATGAGGGAAATTTTACCCGGGCAGCGGCGGTTACGGCCTACGAGGTTGGACAGGCAACCATACTCCTTGTCACGTACAACCAAAAAATCGAAACAACGGCAGTTGACTCAATGACAGACGTTATGATACAGAGCGCACGTGCTAACCATTCAGCCACGCAACCTCCCTAAAATCGGCAAATTGCTGACCTACAGCGAGAAACATTTCAACCGGGCCAAATTTTCTATTGTAACAGTTTAATTTGCACGGTACCTTTAGTTATCAACCGAATATTACAAAACTTTTAAAAATAAGCTCCCCCCTGACCAGCTTAAGCGTTCGCAATAAACGTTTGCCACTTAAAATCGGGAAATTGCTGACTTTAAAGTGAGAAACATTACAACCGGGCGAAATTTTCTGTTTTATGACTTTTACAGTACCTTTGATTACCAACCGATTATTTTCTGTTTTATCACTTTTACAGTACCTTTGATTACCAACCGATTATTACAAAACTTTAAAAATAAAAGAGAAAGAGAGAAATGCGGCCTAATGTCCATTCGACACAAACTAGGTCATTTCGGGACTAACATATGTTTTTTAATTTTATTTAAAAACTCCCCCTGCGCTTACAGGTCTTTAGCCGTTGGGAGGAAACCGAAGAACACGGAGAAAACCCACAAGGTTGGACATCATACTTCATGTCACGTGCAACCTGGAGATCGAAACGACGCCCGTTGACTCAATGACAGACGTTACGATACAGTGCGCACATGCTAACCATTCAGCCATTCAGCCTCCCTGAATTCAGAAAATTGCTGACTTATAGCAAGAAACATTTCAACCGGGCGAAATTTTCTGTTTTAACAGTTTAATGTGCACGGTACTTTAATTACCAACCGATTATTACAAAACTTTTGAAAATAAGCTCCAACTGACCAGCTTAATCGTATGCAATAAACGTTTTCGCCTGAATTGAAAGTTCTGCACGGAGAAAGTTCATCTCGATTTCCCGGCGTGGTTCCCCTTGTCAGTGAGGCAGAACGGAGGGCCTGACAAGCACAGCTGTCTAGTCATTCGGATGGGACGAAAAACCAAGGTCCCGTGTACACATTGGAGTGCACGTAAAATATCCCTAAGCAGTTGGAATTCGATACTGTTGAATAAGCTCTATACGATGACTAAATGTGTAGATTGTAGTCACCCACACTGCATGTTTCGCTTAACAATGAAAGGGTGCCGTTTTCAATGTTCGATCCTTTTGTTCTTCTACTCCTGATATGTTGGACTGTTGATCGATGGTTTCATATAAAAGACTACCAATAAGACTCTTTGTACAAGAAGTTCCCAAAAAATATTATGTTGACTTTACGAGAAAGACCTCTAAACATGCTCCAAATTGTAAAAATACGACTTTTTGGGTTTTCAATCTCTTTTTTTCGGCTATCCCTGATATTTAGAAAAAATAATACAATGATTTCACACAACAGGCTAGCTATTAGACTCTCTATTGACAAAAGTTTCACCGCCCTCCCTTCATTATAACCGAAGTTATCGTGCCCTAAAGAATCAACAAATTAGCTTGTTTATCTCTGCTTACCCTAAGCAGAAAATGCTCATCTTTGAACTCAATCATAACATTGACCTAGTGAACGTCTACACCAAGTTTGAACATTCTAGCTTAATTAGAAGGAGAGTAATTGTGTTCCAAAGTCCCGACCCTTCAAATTGCTTCTATTTTTCATTTTCAATTCAAAATGGTGACCATCACGTGACCGAAATCAAAATTCTATTCGCGACATTTTTTAGGCCTTCCTACAAGGATTCAGAAAATATAACTCCCGAGTCTGTAAGTAAAATAGCAAAAAAGCCTTATTGATTTTTCACTTTTAAATATGGCGGCACTTCCGGTTCGATCGACAAACTCCATATTTTGTGTTCAAATCAGTAATTACTTATCTAGTATCCAAAAAAAAAATCAGGTCATTCTGACCTATATTTCGATGATTTTTTTGAAAATTTTGATCCTTAATTTCGTCAAGGGGAGATAATTTAGAAAATTTCTAATTATATTTTTGAAGTCACATCGGTAGGATCTACTTAGATACTAAATTTCATGAAAATCGTACAACTATTAAAGAAGTTGTCAAATTGGTCTAATCTTCCGGTTCGAAATCACAGCGACGAATTTTCGAAATTCGAAAATGTGAAACTGCAGATGAAAATGGTTTTTTTAAAGGTATTCAAAGAAAAAAGAATTAGTAAAATCGGTCAAAAAATAACAAAGTTACGACTATGCATTGTCATTTTTTTCGTTCGTAAAATTCGGTGATTTCGGATTCGTAAAACGTTTCGAAAATATATTTAATCAAGGTTCGCACCCCATTTTGGGGGGGGTAGGTCAAAATTTCAGAAAGATCCTATGGATAGATTCTGAGAAATCCGATTTGCAGAAAACACACAAAAAAAAAAATAATAATAATAATAACTTTAACAGAAACAATAAGCTTTCATATGTAATATGAAAGCTTAATAATAATAATTTTAGTAATCTCAATAGGCTTTCAGACGAAAGTCTGAAAGCCTAATAATTTTAGTAATCTCAATAGGCTTTCAGACGAAAGTCTGAAAGCCTAATAAGAACTAGACCTGCATGCAGGAATGACGGGTTTCACTGGTGCCACGTTACCCTTAAACATGTCACTTCCGGTGCCAAGTTACCCTTGAACATATGTCATTTCCGGTACCAGCGAAACCACTAAACAGGTTTCCAAATTAACATTGCACACAAATAAAATGGACGCAGAATCAACAAAATCCAGCAATATCAATTCATTTTATACATTTGTTACTTGTAAATGATCTTGACAAAATTAAATTACTCCCGGTGTTAATGCAAATGTTCAATTAGTCTTATGAAATCAGAAATGGCATACGATATCATATAGTGAAAATTTTATGTAAATCGAATAATAATTGCCACTTTTAAAGACCAAAAAACTTGAAAAGTGACTTGTAGAAAATCGGCTATTTCTCTGCAACCGTACAAGTTAGAAACCATTTTGTGGTATCTGTATGATCGTATGGGTTCATTCTATTTGTTGATTGGCATCAAATACCATACTTTGAAACAGATTTCAAAACAGACTCATTTGAATAAAATATCTGTTTTAGAGGCTAAAAATACAGTTTTTGCCAAAATGACGTTACTTCCGGTGATAATGAAAATCTTAAATTACTTGAATGAAATCCCACATGGCAGTAGGTATAACATGGTGTAACGTTTATGAAAATCGAATAATAATTGACACTTTTATGGCCCCGAAACCTTCAAAAGTGACCTGTAGAAAACCGTCTATTTCTCGGCAACCGAACAAGTTAGAAACAATTTTATGATATCTATATGACCATATGAGTTTTGTTTATATGTGAATTTAAACCAAAAGTTAAAATTATTAATACATATTAAGTTATTCTTGGTTGAATAAAACATTGATTTAAAAAGTTTAAAATGCAGTTTTTGACCAAATGATGTCACTTCCGGTGTCAATTTTAAATTGTAATCAACTTGATATGACGCTACGTGCTTTTTGAATCAAATGATGTCACTTTTATAAAAATCCAATCATAATTGACTATTTTACAGGCAAAATAACGAAAACAGTGACTTGTACAGAACTGCCCATTTCTTGGTAACTGCTTATAGTACAAACGAATTTTAACATACATTTTCTTCGTATGGATTATAGCTACAAGTTTATAAAAGTTACGAAGAAATATTTTAAAATCTGAAAAGCCTGAATAGGTTGTAAATAGGTAAATTTTACACCATTTTTAGCCTCTTAATCGAATTTGCTCGAAAGTGAAATCGAAATTAAAAAAACTGCTTCCTACATTTTTTGCGCCTTGAAAGGGCACACTCTTTGAGTCAAATAATTTTTCCAAAAAATAATATTTGTTTTCGAAGTAGGAAAATAACTGTCAAAATTGTAGTTTTTGGTAAAATTATGCCACTTCCGGTGCCGACAGATAACACTTTTGGTAATAAAAAAAATGACAATTGATACAACGAAGCATATGAATTTAGTTTTATACAAATCGGACAATAAAAAATTAATCTAGGACTGAAAAACTGAATTAGCCAATGGCGGCCAAGGAAAATTACTGAGACAATTTTTTTTAACATTTTTGCACTAGTCAGATGACTCTTTAATTATGTGCACAATAAGACTAAAAAATATTCATAAATAAAAAATTTTTTTGTAAAATTTTAAATTTTCGAAATTTGGCGCCTAATATCTTCAAAGATTTGCCGAAAATCAAAAATCGAAAGTAGCGTAGCTACGTGCCCTGTCTCAGGCTATGCCAAAATGTATCGAAAGTTAAAATCCAATGATTATTGTTAAAATTACTGCAATATTTTCAAAAACGATAACTTCGGTGATTTCGGACATTTCGCATTGTCGCAGAACGTTCAAAATAGATTTATCCTCTAAGTCACACCCACTTTCCCAGTAAAACCGAAGAGATCGCAACGATGCGACACGTAGTTGCTGAGATCTATTCAAATTGGAATCTGAATAATAATAATAATAACTAGACCTGCAAGCAGCACTGAACCGGCTTTCAGGAATCATACAGGAAGTTTATTATACCATAGCCGATCCATTGAGCTACCAAACTATACATTAGTTGTTTAGCTTCAGTGACACCCTCTATCATATGTAAAAGTAATATTTGCTGGCGAAAAGACCGGTCAAAATTGTAAATTATGGCAAAATTACGTCACTTCCGGTGCCGAAAGAAATTTTTATAGGTGAAAAATAAGTCGAAAATTCGCAACATACAAAATTCAAACTTTTTTTTATAGATATCGGGCAATAAATAATTAACCTATAACCCATAAACTGAAATTAAGAAGGTAAAAAACTTAAAAGTGACCCTCGGAAAATTGGTTATTATTCGACAAGGGAACATGCTAGAAGCCTTTTCTTGATATCAATATGATGGTATTGATTCAGTCTTACTGCCCATTAGAGTCAGACGTTATAAAGTTAAACGAATAATAAATTTAAATCCCTTCAAAAAAATGTTTGTTTTGAAGGCTAAAAATACGTTTTTTGCAAAAATTACATTACTTCCGGTGATATTGAAAATTTTAACTTGGTTCATAGAAGTCATAAATGGCATAAGGCATCAAATGGTAAATAAATTATAAAAATCGAATAATAATTGACACTTTTACAGACCAAAAACCTTGAAAAGTGACTTATAGAAGATCGCCTATTTCTCTGTAACCGTACAAGTTAGAAACCATTTTGTGGTATCTGTATGGTCGTATGGCTTCATTCTATTCGTTGATGGGAATCAAATATCATAATTTTAAAAACATTATAAGGCAGACTCATTTGAATAAAATATTTGTTTTTTAGGTTAGAAATACAGTTTTTGCCCAAAAGACGTCATTTCCGGTCACAGTGAAAATGTAAAATTGGCTTGACCTAGTCCAAATTGGCATTAGGCATCAAATGGAAAAAAAATATTGCAAATCGAATAATAATTCACTCTTTTATAGGCAAAATAACGTGAAAAGTGATGCATGCAAAATTGCATATTTCTCGGCAACTGCTCATATTACAAACTAATTTTCGCATACATTCTCTTCGTCTGGATTATTGCTACGAGTTTATGAAAATTACAAATAAATATTTCAAAATATGAAGACGCTGAATGAATTGTAAATAACTGAATTTTACACTTTATTTTACATTTTATTCGAAATTGCCCGAAATTGAAATTGAAATTTAAAAATATGAGCTAAGGATTTTGTGCACCTTTGCAGGGTGCATCCTTTTAGTTATATCAGTTTTGAAAAAAAATAATATTTGCTTTCAAAAAGTGGTACCGAACTGTCAAAATTGTAGTTTTTGTTAATATTACGTCACTTCCGTTGCCGCCGGAAAAATTTCACCGTAACAAAAAAAATTACAATTGGGACCACGGAGCATATGAACTTTGTTTTATACAAATCGAACAATAAATAATTTTTCTGGGTACGAAAAACTAAATTAGCCGATGGCGGCTGACGCAAATTACCGAGACAATTTTTTTTCTCATTTCTGCTCAAGTACGGTGATATTTTAACCCCGTGTAAAATATCATCAAAAAATATTCATAAATAAAAAAGGTTTTCGTAAAAAAATTTTTTTTTTTCAAAATATCGGACATTTTTTCGACTACTTCCGGCTTTACGATCGTTGTTGTGATAGCTTTACGAAGTTCTTTGGATACTTAACTTTCTGTACCAGAAGTGTCAGAAACATCCATTGAGTAGTTTTGGAAAAAAAGATAAATTAAAGAGCGTTTCCAAAAATTTAACGATTTTTCAGTTTTTTTCAAAGTTTGAGGCCATTTTTCGACCACTTATATTATTTCAATGCTTTTCATTTTGGATTCCCTAAAAAGACAACCGATAGGACTTTGAGTAAGAAAAGTTTAAGAAAAATCGTAGGCGTCGTTTTCGAGAAAAGGGCGTCTCAGAATGTTAAAAAATTGGAAAATACTAGATTTTTGGCATACAATAATTTATTTCCTTACCATCGAATTCGTATTATTTAGATACCATATGATGGTCCATTAATAGGGCTATCCAGCGACACTTTAGTTCTTTTGGTCCGCTATTACCTAAGAGAGAAATCAAGTTTTTCGCAAGTGCGACAATGTTTTTACTCTTTTTTTTCATTTTTTGAATACTTCCGGTATGGTTATTATTGTCGGAATAGTTTTAATAGCCGGTTTGGGCACTAAAATAGCCACAGGGCTCTGTAATGATATATTACATTATCTGATCAGATAAAATGCCCCTGAGAAATCCTATGTTCAGAAGTGTCAAAAATGCAAAAAATTTAAAATATCGAAAATTAAATTTTAATAATTACATACATATTATACATCGTTAGAATCGTAATTAGGTCAGCTATCTGAATATACAACCTTTTTTTAAAAATCTCTTTAAATAGAAAAATAGTAGAGCATTTTTCAAAATTTCACGATTTTTCGACTTTTTTCGATTTTCAGTCCCTTTTTTATTCTATTCCAGACATTTCAAAGTCTTATTGGTTGGCTTCATGCAAAGTACCTCCAAAAGGACTCTCGATAGAAAAAATTTAAAAAAAATTGTAGGTTAAGTTTTCGAGATACAGTCGTCCAAATATGCTAAAAATCAGAAAATTCTTGATTTTCAGCGTGCCATATTTTGCTTCCTGATCATAGTATCCGTATGAATTGGGTATCATACGATAGTACAATCCTAGTGCAGTCCAATGGTACCATAATTTCTTTAATCCATTGACATCGGGCGGAGAAATCGCATTTTTCCCCAAAATATCCGTTTTTTGCATTTTTTTCAAAATATTGCACATTATTTCGACCACTTCCGGTTGAAGGATTCTTGTCGAAATTGCTTTATAAGTTGGTATTGGACTATAACTTCATGTTCCAGAAGTTTCAGAAACGTCAATTCTGCCATTAAACGAAACCCGAGCTCACAAAATGGGAAGAAAATTCGAAAAAAATCGAAAAATAAAGGGCGATAACTCTGAATGAAACTTATATTACTGGAATCGGATGGACTTCAGGTATCCAAAAATGTAGGTCAAATTTGAAAATTTTGAAAAATAACAAAAATTGTCTCGTAAACAACATGTTTTCAATTTTCGAACGATAAAAGTAATAGACGAATGTTCGAAATTGAAAAATGTGAGATAGCCATTGTCTCAGAAAAGATTCAGGGATTCCGAAAATGTAATTTGTTTGAAAATGGATAAAGAATTGACGAAACTATGGCCGATTTTCAATTTTCAGACAACGTACAAAGTTCGGTCACTTCCGGTATGCGCAGAAACTTCAAAAATATTTTATCAAGTAGCCACCACATGGTTTCCCGATAGAAAATCTAATTCCAGACCGATATCTGTTTCCATCATGGAGATCTAGGCTCCCGCGGTAAATAATAATAATAATAATAACTAGATCTGCTACTGTCCCATGCAGATATGAAAGCTTTCATATTCATCGTCACGTGTCATTGATTGTATCAAGTATCCTAAATAAAAGGATAAGAAGAAAAAATTATCAAAATTGGTCAAAAACTCGCGAAGTTACAAGTCTAAATATAGTATGAAACATTGCACCCAGGCATAACAATAATCTGAAAACTAAAGGGAAATAACTGAAACTTGTATTACTGTAATGAGACGGATGAGAAAATGAAATGAAAATGGCGGGAAAAAAAATAAAAATGTCAGGTTGGACAGGCGACCTTACTCCTTGTCACGTACAACCGGGCATTCGAAAACACGCTAGTTAACTCAATGACAGGCGCGCGTGCTAGCCATTCAGCCATCCAACCCCCCCTTTGAAATCCGACACGTGCAATATGTCATATAGGAAGAATAAGAAGTCGCTCACAACAAAATGGTAAATTAATGAGTTTAGGTCAAAAGGTTGAGCTACTATTTTAGAGTACTTAATAGTTTTAAAGAGACACGTTAAGGGTTGTTCATAGTTAAATGAAAGTTTAATTTTAAATAAGACCAATAAAATTAGGATTTAATAATGCCAGACAAATATTTCCAATATGTTTGGTTATAAGTAGGAAATCATGACGACTTCTTAAGCATGTTTTAAACAAAGGATCATAGACTGAATTATACAAGAATGGCACTCTGCAATAAAAAAAAACTGGCCAAAGCAAGATTTCTATGCAGAAATTAAATAATTGCTAGAACCAGAAAAATATTTATCCACTATAATAAATAAGCAACATAGAGAAAATGAAATGAAATTGAATGGGGTTTAACGTCCTACTGTTCTGCTCCTAAAATGGGCTAATGAAGACTGGCATATGCCATAAAGTGTGCAATGAGGGAAATTTTACCCGGGCAGCGGCGTTACGGCCTACGAGGTTGGACAGGCGACCATACTCCCTGTCACGTACAACCAAGAAATCGAAACAACGCCAGTTGACTCAATGACAGACGTTTTGATACAGAGCGCACGTGCTAATCATTCAGCCACGCAACCTCCCTAAAATCGGCAAATTGCTGACCTACAGCGAGAAACATTTCAACCGGCCCAAATTTTCTATTTGAACAGTTTAATTTGCATGGTACCTTTAGTTATCAACCGAATATTACAAAACTTTTAAAAATAAGCCCCCCCCCTGACCAGCTTAAGCGTTCGCAATAAACGTTTGCCCCTCAAAATCTGCAAATTGCTGACTTTAAAGTGAGAAACATTACAACCGGGCGAAATTTTCTGTTTTATCACTTTTACAGTACCTTTGATTACCAAAAGATTATTACAAAACTTTAAAAATAAAAGAGAAAGAGAGAAATGCGGCCTAATGTCCATTCGACACAAACTAGGTCATTTTGTGACTAAATTATGTTTTTTATTTTTTTTTAAAAACTCCCCTTGCGCTTACTGGACATCATACTTCATGTCACGTGCAACCTGGAGATCGAAACGACGCTCGTTGACTCAATGACAGACGTTACGATACAGCGCGCACATGCTAACCATTCAGCCTCCCTGAATTCGGAAAATTGCTGAGTTATAGCAAGAAACATTTCAACCGGGCGAAATTTTCTGTTTTAACAGTTTAATGTGCACGGTACTTTAATTGCCAACCGATTATTACAACTGACCAGCTTAATCGTGTGCAATAAACGTTTGGCCTGAATTGAAAGTTCTGCACGGAGAAAGTTCATCTTGATTTCCCGGCGTGGTTCCCTGTTGTCAGTGAGGCAGAACGGAGGGCCTGACAAGCACAGCTGTCTAGTCGTTCGGATGGGATGAAACACAAAGGTCCCGTGTACACATTGGAGTGCACGTAAAATATCCCTAAGCAGTTGGAATTCGATACTGTTGAATAAGCTCTATACGATGACTAAATGTGTAGATTGTAGTCACCCACACTGCATGTTTCGCTTAACAATGAAAGGGTGCCGTTTTCAATTTTCGATCCTTTTGTTCTTCTACTCCAGATAAGTTGGACTGTTGATCGATGGTTTCATATAAAAGACTACCAATAAGACTCTTTGTAGAAGAAGTTCCCAAAAAATATTATGTTGACTTTACGAGAAAGACCTCTAAACATGCTCCAAATTGTAAAAATACGACTTTTTGGATTTTCAATCTCTTTTTTTCGGCTATCCCTGATATTTAAAAAAAATGATACAATGATTTCAAACAACAGGCTAGCTATTAGACTCTCTATTGACAAAAGTTTCATCGCCCTCCCTTCATTATAACCGAAGTTATCGTGCCCTAAAGAATCAACAAATCAGCATCCTTATCTCTGCTTACCCTAAGCAGAAAATGCTCATCTTTGAACTCAATCATGACATTGACCTAGTGAACGTCTACACCAAGTTTGAACATTCTAGCTTAATTAGAAGGAGAGTTATTGTGTTCCAAAGTCCCGGCCCTTCAAATTGCTTCTATTTTTCATTTTCAATTCAAAATGGTGACCATCACGTGACCGAAATCAAAATTCGGCTCCGATAGATTTTTAGGCATTCCTTCAAGGATTCTGAAAATATAACTCCCGAGTCTGTAAGTAAAATAGCAAAAAAGCCTTTTTGATTTTTCACGTTTAAAGATGGTGGCACTTCCGGTTCGATCGACAAACTCCATATTTTGTGTACGAATCAGTAATTACTTGTCTAGTATCAAAAAAAAAAAATAGGTCATTCTGACCTATATTTCGACGATTTTTTTGAAAAATTTGATCCTTAATTTCGTCAAGGGGAGATAATTTAGAACATTTATAATTATATTTTTGAAGTCACATCGGTAACATCTACTTATACACTAAATTTCATGAAAATCGTACAACTATTAAAGAAGTTCTCAAATTGGTCTAAACTTCCGGTTCGAAATCACAGCGACGAATTTTCGAAATTGGAAAATGCGAAACTGCAGATGAAAATGATTTTTTTCAAGGTATTCAAAGAAAAAAGAATTAGTAAAATCGGTCAAAAAATAACAAAGTTACGACTATGCATTGTCAGTTTTTTCGTTCGTAAAATTCGGTGATTTCGGATTCGTAAAACGTTTTGAAAATATATTTAATCAACAGCCACCACCCATTTTTGGGGGGATAGGTAAAAGTTTCAGAACGATCCTATCGTTAGATTCTGAGAAATCCGATTTGTGGACAAAACACAAAAAAAAAATAACAATAATAATCTTAACAGAAACAATAAGCTTTCATATGTAATATGAAAGCTTAATAATAATCTTAACAGAAACAATAAGCTTTCATATGTAATATGAAAGCTTAACTAGATCTGCTACTGTCCCATGCAGATATGAAAGCTTTCATATTCATCGTCACGTGTCATTGATTGTATCAAGTATCCTAAATAAAAGGATAAGAAGAAAAAATTATTAAAATTGGTCAAAAACTCGCGAAGTTACAAGTCTAAATATAGTATGAAACATTGCACCCAGGCATAACAATAATCTGAAAACTAAAGGGAAATAACTGAAACTTGTATTACTGTAATGAGACGGATGAGAAAATGAAATAAAAATGGCGGGAAAAAAAATAAAAATGGCAGGTTGGACAGGCGACCTTACTCCTTGTCACGTACAACCGGGCATTCGAAAACACGCTAGTTAACTCAATGACAGGCGCGCGTGCTAACCATTCAGCCACCCAACCCCCCTTTGAAATCAGACACGTGCAATATGTCATATAGGAAGAATAAGAAGTCGCTCACAACAAAATGGTAAATTAATGAGTTTAGGTCAAAAGGTTGAGCTACTGTTTTAGAGTACTTAATAGTTTTAAAGAGACACGTTAAGGGTTGTTCATAGTTAAATGAAAGTTTAATTTTAAATAAGACCAATAAAATTAGGATTTAATAGTGCCAGACTAATATTTCCAATATGTTTGGTTATAAGTAGGAAATCGTGACGACTTCTTAAGCATGTTTTAAACAAAGGATCATGTTTGTTTAAAGAAGAATGGCACTCTGCAATAAAAAAACTGGCCAAAGCAAGATTTCTATGCAGAAATTAAATAATTGCTAGAACCAGAAAAATATTTATCCACTATAATAAATAAGCAACATAGAGAAAATGAAATGAAATTGAATGGGGTTTAACGTCCGACAGTTCTGCTCCTAAAATGGGCTAATGAAGACGGGCATATGCCATAAAGTGTGCAATGAGGGACATTTTACCCGGGCAGCGGCGGTTACGGCCTACGAGGTTGGACAGGCGACCATACTCCTTGTCACGTACAACCAAGAAATCGAAACAACGCCAGTTGACTCAATGACAGACGTTATGATACAGAGCGCACGTGCTAACCATTCAACCACGCAACCTCCCTAAAATCGGCAAATTGCTGACCTACAGCGAGAAACATTTCAACCGGGCCAAATTTTCTATTGTAACAGTTTAATTTGCACGGTACCTTTAGTTATCAACCGAATATTACAAAACTTTTAAAAATAAGCTCCCCCTGACCAGCTTAAGCGTTCGCAATAAACGTTTGCCCCTTAAAATCGGCAAATTGCTGACTTTAAAGTGAGAAACATTACAACCGGGCGAAATTTTCTGTTTTATCACTTTTACAGTACCTTTGATTACCAACCGATTATTACAAAACTTTAAAAATAAAAGAGAAAGAGAGAAATGCGGCCTAATGTCCATTCGACACAAACTAGGTCATTTCGGGACTAACATATGTTTTTAATTTTATTTAAAAACTCCCCTTGAGCTTACAGGTCTTTAGCCGTTGGGAGGAAACCGAAGGACACGGAGAAAACCCACGAGGTTGGACTTCATGTCACGTGCAACCTGGAGATCGAAACGACGCCCGTTGACTTAATGACAGACGTTACGATACAGTGTGCACATGCTAACCATTCAGCCATTCAGCCTCCCTGAATTCAGAAAATTGCTGACTTATAGCAAGAAACATTTCAACCGGGCGAAATTTTCTGTTTTAACAGTTTAATGTGCACGGTACTTTAATTACCAACCGATTATTACAAAACTTTTGAAAATAAACTCCAACTGACCAGCTTAATCGTATGCAATAAACGTTTTCGCCTGAATTGAAAGTTCTGCACGGAGAAAGTTCATCTCGATTTCCCGGCGTGGTTCCCCTTGTCAGTGAGGCAGAACGGAGGGCCTGACAAGCACAGCTGTCTAGTCATTCGGATGGGACGAAAAACCAAGGTCTCGTGTACACATTGGAGTGCACGTAAAATATCCCTAAGCAGCTGGAATTCGATACTGTTGAATAAGCTCTATACGATGACTAAATGTGTAGATTGTAGTCACCCACACTGCATGTTTCGCTTAACAATGAAAGGGTGCCGTTTTCAATGTTCGATCCTTTTGTTCTTCTACTCCTGATATGTTGGACTGTTGATCGTTGGTTTCATATAAAAGACTACCAATAAGACTCTTTGTAGAAGAAGTTCCCTAAAAATATTATGTTGACTTTACGAGAAAGACCTCTAAACATGCTCTAAATTGTAAAAATACGACTTTTTGGATTTTCAATCTCTTTTTTCGGCTATCCCTGATATTTAGAAAAAATAATACAATGATTTCACACAGCAGGCTAGCTATTAGACTCTGTATTGACAAAAGTTTCACCGCCCTCGCTTCATTATAACCGAAGTTATCGTGCCCTAAAGAATCAACAAATCAGCATGCTTATCTCTGCTTACCCTAAGCAGAAAATGCTCATCTTTAAACTCAATCATAACATTGACCTAGTGAACGTCTACACCAAGTTTGAATATTCTAGCTTAATTAGAAGGAGAATAATTGTGTTCCAAAATCCCGACCCTTCAAATTGCTTCTATTTTTCATTTTCAATTCAAAATGGTGACCATCACGTGACCGAAATCAAAATTCTATTCGCGACATTTTTTAGGCCTTCCATCAAGGATTCAGAAAATATAACTCCCGAGTCTGTAAGTAAAATAGCAAAAAAGCCTTATTGATTTTTCACTTTTAAATATGGCGGCACTTCCGGTTCGATCGACAAACTCCATATTTTGCGTACAAATCAGTAATTACTTATCTAGTATCCAAAAAAAAAATCAGGTCATTCTGACCTATATTTCGACGATTTTTTTGAAAATTTCGATCCTTAATTTCGTCAAGGGGAGATAATTTAGAAAATTTCTAATTATATTTTTGAAGTCACGTCGGTAAGATCTAGTTAGATACTAAATTTCATGAAAATCGTACAACTATTAAAGAAGTTGTCAAATTGGTCTAAACTTCCGGTTCGAAATCACAGCGACGAATTTTCGAAATTCGAAAATCTGAAACTGCAGATTTATAGTAATTGTCTCAAGGTACTCAAAGAAAAAAGATTTAGTAAAATAGGTCAAATAGTCACAAAGTTACAGCATTGTAGGTCAAATGCATTCGTTCGTAAAATTCGGTGATTTCGGATACGTAAAACGTTTTGAAAATATATTTAATCAACAGCCACCACCCATTTTTGGGGGGATAGGTAAAAGTTTCAGAACGATCCTATGGTTAGATTCTGAGAAATCCGATTTGTGGATAAAACACAAAAAAAAAAAATAATAACTAGATCTGCTACTGTCCCATGCAGATATGAAAGCTTTCATATTCATCGTCACGTGTCATTGATTGTATCAAGTAACCTAAATAAAAGGATACGAAGAAAAAATTATTAAAATTGGTCAAAAACTCGCGAAGTTACAAGTCTAAATATAGTATGAAACATTGCACCCAGGCATAACAATAATCTGAAAACTAAAGGGAAATAACTGAAACTTGTATTACTGTAATGAGACGGATGAGAAAATGAAATGAAAATGGCGGGAAAAAAAAAATTAAAAATGGCAGGTTGGACAGGCGACCTTACTCCTTGTCACGTACAACCGGGCATTCGAAAACACGCTAGTTAACTCAATGACAGGCGCGCGTGCTTACCATTCAGCCACTCAACCCCCCTTTGAAATCAGACACGTGCAATATGTCATATAGGAAGAATAAGAAGTCGCTCACAACAAAATGGTAAATTAATGAGTTTAGGTCAAAAGGTTGAGCTACTGTTTTAGAGTACTTAATAGTTTTAAAGAGACACGTTAAGGGTTGTTCATAGTTAAATGAAAGTTTAATTTTAAATAAGACCAATAAAATTAGGATTTAATAATGCCAGACTAATATTTCCAATATGTTTGGTTATAAGTAGGAAATCGTGACAACTTCTTAAGCATGTTTTAAACAAAGGATCATGTTTGTTTAAACAAGAATGGCACTCTGCAATAAAAAAAACTGGCCAAAGCAAGATTTCTATGCAGAAATTAAATAATTGCTAGAACCAGAAAAATATTTATCCACTATAATAAATAAGCAACATAGAGAAAATGAAATGAAATTGAATGGGGTTTAACGTCCGACTGTTCTGCTCCTAAAATGGGCTAATGAAGACGGGCATATGCCATAATGTGTGCAATGAGGGAAATTTTACCCGGGCAGCGGCGGTTACGGCCTACGAGGTTGGACAGGCAACCATACTCCTTGTCACGTACAACCAAAAAATCGAAACAACGGCAGTTGACTCAATGACAGACGTTATGATACAGAGCGCACGTGCTAACCATTCAGCCACGCAACCTCCCTAAAATCGGCAAATTGCTGACCTACAGCGAGAAACATTTCAACCGGGCCCAATTTTCTATTGTAACAGTTTAATTTGCACGGTACCTTTAGTTATCAACCGAATATTACAAAACTTTTAAAAATAAGCTCCCCCCTGACCAGCTTAAGCGTTCGCAATAAACGTTTGCCACTTAAAATCGGGAAATTGCTGACTTTAAAGTGAGAAACATTACAACCGGGCGAAATTTTCTGTTTTATCACTTTTACAGTACCTTTGATTACCAACCGATTATTTTCTGTTTTATCACTTTTACAGTACCTTTGATTACCAACCGATTATTACAAAACTTTAAAAATAAAAGAGAAAGAGAGAAATGCGGCCTAATGTCCATTCGACACAAACTAGGTCATTTCGGGACTAACATATGTTTTTTTAATTTTATTTAAAAACTCCCCCTGCGCTTACAGGTCTTTAGCCGTTGGGAGGAAACCGAAGAACACGGAGAAAACCCACAAGGTTGGACATCATACTTCATGTCACGTGCAACCTGGAGATCGAAACGACGCCCGTTGACTCAATGACAGACGTTACGATACAGTGCGCACATGCTAACCATTCAGCCATTCAGCCTCCCTGAATTCAGAAAATTGCTGACTTATAGCAAGAAACATTTCAACCGGGCGAAATTTTCTGTTTTAACAGTTTAATGTGCACGGTACTTTAATTACCAACCGATTATTACAAAACTTTTGAAAATAAGCTCCAACTGACCAGCTTAATCGTATGCAATAAACGTTTTCGCCTGAATTGAAAGTTCTGCACGGAGAAAGTTCATCTCGATTTCCCGGCGTGGTTCCCCTTGTCAGTGAGGCAGAACGGAGGGCCTGACAAGCACAGCTGTCTAGTCATTCGGATGGGACGAAAAACCAAGGTCCCGTGTACACATTGGAGTGCACGTAAAATATCCCTAAGCAGTTGGAATTCGATACTGTTGAATAAGCTCTATACGATGACTAAATGTGTAGATTGTAGTCACCCACACTGCATGTTTCGCTTAACAATGAAAGGGTGCCGTTTTCAATGTTCGATCCTTTTGTTCTTCTACTCCTGATATGTTGGACTGTTGATCGATGGTTTCATATAAAAGACTACCAATAAGACTCTTTGTACAAGAAGTTCCCCAAAAATATTATGTTGACTTTACGAGAAAGACCTCTAAACATGCTCCAAATTGTAAAAATACGACTTTTTGGGTTTTCAATCTCTTTTTTTCGGCTATCCCTGATATTTAGAAAAAATAATACAATGATTTCACACAACAGGCTAGCTATTAGACTCTCTATTGACAAAAGTTTCACCGCCCTCCCTTCATTATAACCGAAGTTATCGTGCCCTAAAGAATCAACAAATTAGCTTGTTTATCTCTGCTTACCCTAAGCAGAAAATGCTCATATTTAAACTCAATCATAACATTGACCTAGTGAACGTCTACACCAAGTTTGAACATTCTAGCTTAATTAGAAGGAGAGTAATTGTGTTCCAAAGTCCCGACCCTTCAAATTGCTTCTATTTTTCATTTTCAATTCAAAATGGTGACCATCACGTGACCGAAATCAAAATTCTATTCGCGACATTTTTTAGGCCTTCCTACAAGGATTCAGAAAATATAACTCCCGAGTCTGTAAGTAAAATAGCAAAAAAGCCTTATTGATTTTTCACTTTTAAATATGGCGGCACTTCCGGTTCGATCGACAAACTCCATATTTTGTGTACAAATCAGTAATTACTTATCTAGTATCCAAAAAAAAAAATCAGGTCATTCTGACCTATATTTCGATGATTTTTTTGAAAATTTTGATCCTTAATTTCGTCAAGGGGAGATAATTTAGAAAATTTCTAATTATATTTTTGAAGTCACATCGGTAGGATCTACTTAGATACTAAATTTCATGAAAATCGTACAACTATTAAAGAAGTTGTCAAATTGGTCTAATCTTCCGGTTCGAAATCACAGCGACGAATTTTCGAAATTCGAAAATGTGAAACTGCAGATGAAAATGTTTTTTTTAAAGGTATTCAAAGAAAAAAAAATTAGTAAAATCGGTCAAAAAATAACAAAGTTACGACTATGCATTGTCATTTTTTTCGTTCGTAAAATTCGGTGATTTCGGATTCGTAAAACGTTTCGAAAATATATTTAATCAAGGTTCGCACCCCATTTTTGGGGGGCTAGGTCAAAATTTCAGAAAGATCCTATGGATAGATTCTGAGAAATCCGATTTGCAGAAAACACACAAAAAAAAAAATAATAATAACTAGATCTGCTACTGTCCCATGCAGATATGAAAGCTTTCATATTCATCGTCACGTATCATTGATTGTATCAAGTATCCTAAATAAAAGGATAAGAAGAAAAAATTATCAAAATTGGTCAAAAACTCGCGAAGTTACAAGTCTAAATATAGTATGAAACATTGCACCCAGGCATAACAATAATCTGAAAACTAAAGGGAAATAACTGAAACTTGTATTACTGTAATGAGACGGATGAGAAAATGAAATGAAAATGGCGGGAAAAAAAAATAAAAATGTCAGGTTGGACAGGCGACCTTACTCCTTGTCACGTACAACCGGGCATTCGAAAACACGCTAGTTAACTCAATGACAGGCGCGCGTGCTAGCCATTCAGCCATCCAACCCCCCTTTGAAATCCGACACGTGCAATATGTCATATAGGAAGAATAAGAAGTCGCTCACAACAAAATGGTAAATTAATGAGTTTAGGTCAAAAGGTTGAGCTACTATTTTAGAGTACTTAATAGTTTTAAAGAGACACGTTAAGGGTTGTTCATAGTTAAATGAAAGTTTAATTTTAAATAAGACCAATAAAATTAGGATTTAATAATGCCCGACAAATATTTCCAATATGTTTGGTTATAAGTAGGAAATCATGACGACTTCTTAAGCATGTTTTAAACAAAGGATCATAGACTGAATTATACAAGAATGGCACTCTGCAATAAAAAAAACTGGCCAAAGCAAGATTTCTATGCAGAAATTAAATAATTGCTAGAACCAGAAAAATATTTATCCACTACAATAAATAAGCAACATAGAGAAAATGAAATGAAATTGAATGGGGTTTAACGTCCTACTGTTCTGCTCCTAAAATGGGCTAATGAAGACTGGCATATGCCATAAAGTGTGCAATGAGGGAAATTTTACCCGGGCAGCGGCGTTACGGCCTACGAGGTTGGACAGGCGACCATACTCCTTGTCACGTACAACCAAGAAATCGAAACAACGCCAGTTGACTCAATGACAGACGTTTTGATACAGAGCGCACGTGCTAACCATTCAGCCACGCAACCTCCCCAAAATCGGCAAATTGCTGACCTACAGCGAGAAACATTTCAACCGGCCCAAATTTTCTATTTGAACAGTTTAATTTGCATGGTACCTTTAGTTATCAACCGAATATTACAAAACTTTTAAAAATAAGCTCCCCCTGACCAGCTTAAGCGTTCGCAATAAACGTTTGCCCCTTAAAATCTGCAAACTGCTGACCTTAAAGTGAGAAACATTACAACCGGGCGAAATTTTCTGTTTTATCACTTTTACAGTACCTTTGATTACCAACCGATTATTACAAAACTTTAAAAATAAAAGAGAAAGAGAGAAATGCGGCCTAATGTCCATTCGACACAAACTAGGTCATTTTGTGACTAACATATGTTTTTTAATTTTATTTAAAAACTCCCCTTGCGCTTACTGGTCTTTAGCCTTTGGGAGGAAACCGAAGGACACGGAGAAAACCCACGAGGTTGGACATCATACTTCATGTCACGTGTAACCTGGAGATCGAAACGACGCTCGTTGACTCAATGACAGACGTTACGATACAGCGCGCAGATGCTAACCATTCAGCCTCCCTGAATTCGGAAAATTGCTGACTTATAGCAAGAAACATTTCAACCGGGCGAAATTTTCTGTTTTAACAGTTTAATGTGCACGGTACTTTAATTGCCAACCGATTATTACAACTGACCAGCTTAATCGTGTGCAATAAACGTTTGGCCTGAATTGAAAGTTCTGCACGGAGAAAGTTCATCTTGATTTCCCGGCGTGGTTCCCCGTTGTCAGTGAGGCAGAACGGAGGGCCTGACAAGCACAGCTGTCTAGTCGTTCGGATGGGATGAAACACCAAGGTCCCGTGTACACATTGGAGTGCACGTAAAATATCCCTAAGCAGTTGGAATTCAATACTGTTGAATAAGCTCTATACGATGACTAAATGTGTAGATTGTAGTCACCCACACTGCATGTTTCGCTTAACAATGAAAGGGTGCCGTTTTCAATTTTCGATCCTTTTGTTCTTCTACTCCAGATATGTTGGACTGTTGATCGATGGTTTCATATAAAAGACTACCAATAAGACTCTTTGTAGAAGAAGTTCCCAAAAAATATTATGTTGACTTTACGAGAAAGACCTCTAAACATGCTCCAAATTGTAAAAATACGACTTTTTGGATTTTCAATCTTTTTTTTTCGGCTATCCCTGATATTTAAAAAAATGATACAATGATTTCAAACAACAGGCTAGCTATTAGACTCTCTATTGACAAAAGTTTCATCGCCCTCCCTTCATTATAACCGAAGTTATCGTGCCCTAAAGAATCAACAAATCAGCATCCTTATCTCTGCTTACCCTAAGCAGAAAATGCTCATCTTTGAACTCAATCATGACATTGTCCTAGTGAACGTCTACACCAAGTTTGAACATTTTAGCTTAATTAGAAGGAGAGTTATTGTGTTCCAAAGTCCCGGCCCTTCAAATTGCTTCTATTTTTCATTTTCAATTCAAAATGGTGACCATCACGTGACCGAAATCAAAATTCGGATCCGATAGATTTTTAGGCATTCCTTCAAGGATTCTGAAAATATAACTCCCGAGTCTGTAAGTAAAATAGCAAAAAAGCCTTTTTGATTTTTCACGTTTAAAGATGGTGGCACTTCCGGTTCGATCGACAAACTCCATATTTTGTGTACGAATCAGTAATTACTTGTCTAGTATCAAAAAAAAAAAATTAGGTCATTCTGACCTATATTTCGACGATTTTTTTGAAAACTTTGATCCTTAATTTCGTCAAGGGGAGATAATTTAGAACATTTATAATTATATTTTTGAAGTCACATCGGTAACATCTACTTACACACTAAATTTCATGAAAATCGTACAACTATTAAAGAAGTTCTCAAATTGGTCTAAACTTCCGGTTCGAAATCACAGCGACGAATTTTCGAAATTGGAAAATGCGAAACTGCAGATGAAAATGATTTTTTTCAAGGTATTCAAAGAAAAAAGAATTAGTAAAATCGGTCAAAAAATAACAAAGTTACGACTATGCATTGTCAGTTTTTTCGTTCGTAAAATTCGAAGATTTCGGATTCGTAAAACGTTTTGAAAATATATTTAATCAACAGCCACCACCCATTTTTGGGGGGATAGGTAAAAGTTTCAGAACGATCCTATCGTTAGATTCTGAGAAATCCGATTTGTGGACAAAACACAAAAAAAAAATAACAATAATAATCTTAACAGAAACAATAAGCTTTCATATGTAATATGAAAGCTTAATAATAACTTTAACAGAAACAATAAGCTTTCATATGTAATATGAAAGCTTAACTAGATCTGCTACTGTCCCATGCAGATATGAAAGCTTTCATATTCATCGTCACGTGTCATAGATTATATCAAGTATCTCAAATAAAAGGATAAGAATAACAAACTATCAAAATTGGTCAAAAACTCGCGAAGTTACAAGTCTAAATATAGTATGAAACATTGCATAATCTGAAAACTAAAGGGAAATAACTGATACTTGTGTTGCTGTAATCGGGATGACTTCCCACTTCAAAACTTTCAGAAAAATGAAATGAAAATGGTAAGAAAACATCGAAAAATTAAATGAGAAAACTTTGAACAAAACTAAAAACTTTTGAATCAGGTTGATTCCAATTGTTTGAATATTTACGTTAAATATGTAAATTTGGAAAATTATAAAGGCATAATTATCAAAATCGGTCAAAACTCACAAAGTTACAAATTTAAATGTAGTGAGAAACATTGCACCCTCGGCAAAAAAATAATCTTTAAACTAAGGTGAAATAACCCAAACTTGTATAGCTGTAATCGGGCTTCCAAAATTAGAGATATGTTATATAATTATGGTTTCCAATATGTTTGGTTATAAGTAGGAAATCGTGACAACTTCTTAAGCATGTTTTAAACAAAGGGTCATAGACTGCAATATACAAGAATGGCACTTTGCAATATAAAAAAACTGTTCAAAGCAAGATTTCTATGCATAAATGAAATAATTAATAGAACCAGAAAAACATTTATCCACTATAATAAATAAGCAACATAGAGAAAATGAAATCAAATTGAATGGTTGTTTAACGTCCTACTGTTTTGCTCCTAAAATGGGCTAATGAAGACGGGCATACGCCATAAAGTGTGCAATGAGCGAAATTTTACCCGGGCAGCGGCGTTACGGCCTACGAGGTTGGACAGGCGACCATACTCCTTGTGACGTACAACCAAGAAATCGAAACAACGTCAGTTGACTCAATGACAGACGTTATGATACAGAGCGCACGTGCTAACCATTCAGTCACGCAACCTCCCTAAAATCTGCAAATTGCTGACCTACAGATAGAAACATTTCAACCGGGCGAAATCTTCTATTTTATTAGTTTAATTTGCACGGTACCTTTAGTTATCAACCGAATATTACAAAACTTTTAAAAATAAGCTCCCCCTGACCAGCTAAATCGTTCGCAATAAACGTATTCCCCTTAAAATCGGCAAATTGCTGAATTTAAAGTGAGAAACATTACAACCGGGCGAATTTTTCTGTTTTATCACTTTTACAGTATCTTTGATTACCAACCGATTATTACAAAACTTTAAAAATAAAAAAAAAGAGAGAAATGCGGCTTAACGTCCATTCGACACAAACTAGGTCATTTCGGGACTAACATATGTTTTTTAATTTTATTTAAAAACTCCCCTTGCGCGTACTGGTCTTTAGCTGTTGGGAGGAAACCGAATGGCACGGAGAAAACCCACGAGGTTGGACACCATACTCCATGTCACGTGCAATCTCGAAATCGAAACGACGCCCGTTGACTCAATGACAGACGTTACGATACAGCGTGCACATGCTAACCATTCAGCCATTCAGCCTCCCTTAAAAATAAGCTCCCCCTGACCAGCTTAATTGTTCGCAATAAACATTTGCCCTCTAAAATCGGCAAATTGCTGACTTTAAAGTGAGAAACATTATAACCGGGCGAAATTTTATGTTTTATCACTTTTACAGTACCTTTGATTACCAACCGATTATTACAAAACTTTAAAAATAAAAGAGAAAGAGAGAAATGCGGCTCAACGTCCATTCGACACAAACTAGGTCATTTCGGGACCAACATGTGTTTTTTTAATTGTATTTATAAACTTCCCTTTCGCGTACGGGTCTTTAGCCGTGGGAGGAAACCGAAGGACACGGAGAAAACCCACGAGGTTGGACACCATACTCCATGTCACGTGCAACTTGGAAATCGAAACGACGCCGGTTGACTCAATGACAGACGTTACGATACAGCGCGCGTATGCTAACCATTCAGCCTCCCTAAAATCTGGAAATTGCTGACTTATAGCAAGAAACATTTTAACCGGGCGAAATTTTCTGTTTTAACAGTTTAATTCGCACGGTATTTTAATTACCAACCGATTATTACAAAACTTTTGAAAATAAGCTCCAACTGACCAGCTTAATCGTATGCAATAAACGTTTGGCCTGAATTAAAAGTTCTGCAACGAGAAAGTTCATCTCGATTTTCCGGCGTGGTTCCTCCTGACAAGGACAGCTGTCTAGTCGTTCGGGTGGGACGAAAAACCAAGGTCGCGTGTACACATTGGAGTGCACGTAAAATATCCCTAAGCAGTTGGAATTCGATACTGTTGAATAAGCTCTATACAATGACTAAATGTGCAGATTGTAGTCACACACACTGCATGTTTCGCTTAACAATGAAAGGGTGCCGTTTTCAATGTTCGATCCTTTTATTCTTCTACTCCAGATATTTTGGACTGTTGATCGAAGTTTTCATATAAAAGACTACCGATAAGACTCTTTGTAGAAGAAGTTCCCAAAAAGTATTATGTTGACTTTAAGAGAAAAGAACCTTTAAAGATGCTCCAAATCGTAAACATACGACTTTTTGGATTTTCGATCTCTTTTTTTCTGCTATCCCTGATATTTAAAAAAAAAGATACAACGATTTCACACAACAGGCCAGCTATTACACTCTCGATTAACAAGAGTTTCACCGCCCTCCCTTCATTATAACCGAAGTTATCTTGCCCTAAAGAATCAACAAATCAGCATGCTTATTTCTGCTTACCCTAGGCAGAAAATGCTCATCTTTGAACTCAATCATGACATTGACATAGTGAACGTCTACACCAAGATTGAACATTCTAGCTCAATTAGAAGGAGAGTTATTGTGTTTCAAAGTTTCGGCCCTTCAAATTGCTACTACTTTTCATATTCACTTCAAAATGGCAACCATCAATTGACCTAAATCAAAATTCTTCTCTGAACAATTTTTAGACCATCTTTCAAGGATTCAGAAAATATAACTCCCGAGTCTGTAAGTAAAATAGCAAAAAAGCCTTAGGGATTTTTCACGTTTCAAGATGGTGGCACTTCCGGTTCGATCAACAAACTTTATATTTTGTGTACAAATCAGTATTTACTTGTCTAGTATCCAAAAAAAAAATCAGGTCATTCTGACCTATATTTCGATGATTTTTTTGAAAATTTTGATCTTTAATTTCGTCAAGGGGAGATAATTTAGAAAATTTCTAATTATATTTTTGAAGTCACATCGGTAAGGTCTACACATATACTAAATTTCATTACAATCGTACAACTATTAAAGAAGTTGTCAAATTGGTCTAAACTTCCGGTTCGAAATCACAGCGACGAATTTTCGAAATTCGAAAATGTGAAACTGCAGATGAAAATGATTTTTTTCAAGGTATTCAAAGAAAAAAGAATTAGTAAAATCGGTCAAAAAATAACAAAGTTGCGACTATGCTTTGTCCATTTCGTCGTTCGTAAATTTCGGTGATTTCGGATTCGTAAAACGTTTTGAAAATATATTTAATCAAGGTTCGCACGGATCATGTTTGTTTAAACAAGAATGGCACTCTGCAATAAAAAAAAACTGGCCAAAGCAAGATTTCTATGCAGAAATTAAATAATTGCTAGAACCAGAAAAATATTTATCCACTATAATAAATAAGCAACATAGAGAAAATGAAATGAAATTGAATGGGGTTTAACGTCCGACTGTTCTGCTCCTAAAATGGGCTAATGAAGACGGGCATATGCCATAATGTGTGCAATGAGGGAAATTTTACCCGGGCAGCGGCGGTTACGGCCTACGAGGTTGGACAGGCAACCATACTCCTTGTCACGTACAACCAAAAAATCGAAACAACGGCAGTTGACTCAATGACAGACGTTATGATACAGAGCGCACGTGCTAACCATTCAGCCACGCAACCTCCCTAAAATCGGCAAATTGCTGACCTACAGCGAGAAACATTTCAACCGGGCCAAATTTTCTATTGTAACAGTTTAATTTGCACGGTACCTTTAGTTATCAACCGAATATTACAAAACTTTTAAAAATAAGCTCCCCCCTGACCAGCTTAAGCGTTCGCAATAAACGTTTGCCACTTAAAATCGGGAAATTGCTGACTTTAAAGTGAGAAACATTACAACCGGGCGAAATTTTCTGTTTTATGACTTTTACAGTACCTTTGATTACCAACCGATTATTTTCTGTTTTATCACTTTTACAGTACCTTTGATTACCAACCGATTATTACAAAACTTTAAAAATAAAAGAGAAAGAGAGAAATGCGGCCTAATGTCCATTCGACACAAACTAGGTCATTTCGGGACTAACATATGTTTTTTAATTTTATTTAAAAACTCCCCCTGCGCTTACAGGTCTTTAGCCGTTGGGAGGAAACCGAAGAACACGGAGAAAACCCACAAGCTTGCACATCATACTTCATGTCACGTGCAACCTGGAGATCGAAACGACGCCCGTTGACTCAATGACAGACGTTACGATACAGTGCGCACATGCTAACCATTCAGCCATTCAGCCTCCCTGAATTCAGAAAATTGCTGACTTATAGCAAGAAACATTTCAACCGGGCGAAATTTTCTGTTTTAACAGTTTAATGTGCACGGTACTTTAATTACCAACCGATTATTACAAAACTTTTGAAAATAAGCTCCAACTGACCAGCTTAATCGTATGCAATAAACGTTTTCGCCTGAATTGAAAGTTCTGCACGGAGAAAGTTCATCTCGATTTCCCGGCGTGGTTCCCCTTGTCAGTGAGGCAGAACGGAGGGCCTGACAAGCACAGCTGTCTAGTCATTCGGATGGGACGAAAAACCAAGGTCCCGTGTACACATTGGAGTGCACGTAAAATATCCCTAAGCAGTTGGAATTCGATACTGTTGAATAAGCTCTATACGATGACTAAATGTGTAGATTGTAGTCACCCACACTGCATGTTTCGCTTAACAATGAAAGGGTGCCGTTTTCAATGTTCGATCCTTTTGTTCTTCTACTCCTGATATGTTGGACTGTTGATCGATGGTTTCATATAAAAGACTACCAATAAGACTCTTTGTACAAGAAGTTCCCAAAAAATATTATGTTGACTTTACGAGAAAGACCTCTAAACATGCTCCAAATTGTAAAAATACGACTTTTTGGGTTTTCAATCTCTTTTTTTTCGGCTATCCCTGATATTTAGAAAAAATAATACAATGATTTCACACAACAGGCTAGCTATTAGACTCTCTATTGACAAAAGTTTCACCGCCCTCCCTTCATTATAACCGAAGTTATCGTGCCCTAAAGAATCAACAAATTAGCTTGTTTATCTCTGCTTACCCTAAGCAGAAAATGCTCATCTTTGAACTCAATCATAACATTGACCTAGTGAACGTCTACACCAAGTTTGAACATTCTAGCTTAATTAGAAGGAGAGTAATTGTGTTCCAAAGTCCCGACCCTTCAAATTGCTTCTATTTTTCATTTTCAATTCAAAATGGTGACCATCACGTGACCGAAATCAAAATTCTATTCGCGACATTTTTTAGGCCTTCCTACAAGGATTCAGAAAATATAACTCCCGAGTCTGTAAGTAAAATAGCAAAAAAGCCTTATTGATTTTTCACTTTTAAATATGGCGGCACTTCCGGTTCGATCGACAAACTCCATATTTTGTGTACAAATCAGTAATTACTTATCTAGTATCCAAAAAAAAAATCAGGTCATTCTGACCTATATTTCGATGATTTTTTTGAAAATTTTGATCCTTAATTTCGTCAAGGGGAGATAATTTAGAAAATTTCTAATTATATTTTTGAAGTCACATCGGTAGGATCTACTTAGATACTAAATTTCATGAAAATCGTACAACTATTAAAGAAGTTGTCAAATTGGTCTAATCTTCCGGTTCGAAATCACAGCGACGAATTTTCGAAATTCGAAAATGTGAAACTGCAGATGAAAATGGTTTTTTTAAAGGTATTCAAAGAAAAAAGAATTAGTAAAATCGGTCAAAAAATAACAAAGTTACGACTATGCATTGTCATTTTTTTCGTTCGTAAAATTCGGTGATTTCGGATTCGTAAAACGTTTCGAAAATACATTTAATCAAGGTTCGCACCCCATTTTTGGGGGGGTAGGTCAAAATTTCAGAAAGATCCTATGGATAGATTCTGAGAAATCCGATTTGCAGAAAACACACAAAAAAAAAAATAATAATAATAATAACTTTAACAGAAACAATAAGCTTTCATATGTAATATGAAAGCTTAATAATATTAATCTTAACAGAAACAATAAGCTTTCATATGTAATACATATGAAAGCTTAATAATAATCTTAACAGAAACAATAAGCTTTCATATGTAATATGAAAGCTTAACTAGATCTGCTACTGTCGCATGCAGATATGAAAGCTTTCATATTCATCGTCACGTGTCATCGATTATATCAAGTATCTCAAATAAAAGGATAAGAATAACAAACTATCAAAATTGGTCAAAAACTCGCGAAGTTACAAGTCTAAATATAGTATGAAACATTGCATAATCTGAAAACTAAAGGGAAATAACTGATACTTGTGTTGCTGTAATCGGGATGACTTCCGATTTCAAAACTTTCAGAAAAATGAAATGAAAATGGTAAGAAAACATCGAAAAATTAAATGAGATAACTTTGAACAAAACTAATACTTTTTGAATCAGGTTGAACTCAACTGTTTGAATATGTACGTTAAATATGTAGATTTGGAAAATTATAAAGACATAGTATCAAAATCGGTCAAAAACTCACAAAGTTACAAATTTAAATGTAGTGAGAAACATTGCACCCGGGCAAAAAAATAATCTTTAAACTAAAGGGAAATAACTGAAACTTGTATAGCTGTAATCGGGCTTCCAAGATATGTTATATAATTATGGTTTCCAATATGTTTGGTTATAAGTAGGAAATCGTGACGACTTCTTAAGCATGTTTTAAACAAAGGGTCATAGACTGCAATATACAAGAATGGCACTCTACAATAAAAAAAAAACTGGCCAGAGATTTCTATGCAGAAATTAAAAGATAGGCTGGCACTGCCAGGCAGGATACGCCCACATTTTCGAGAGATGGATAGAGAACAAACAATGCGGAAAGTGATTTTTCCTACATCATTAAGTCCTGTATTTCATACTGTATTGGGAGCAGCCATTTTGTTGGTCAGTTCCAGTCTGATATTCATGAAATTCGAAGTCGACAATGATTATGGTGTGACGGTACACAACCTAGAAATGTGACTTTTCGTCAAAATCGGATAAGAATTGTGACCTGTACAGAGTCAACAACCATGATCTACCATATCTTTACACTATTCGCGTACAAACGGCGACCATTTCTTCCGGCAATTTTGGTACCATTTTCACGAAATTCGAATAATTCAGGAAGTTACGATCCGATATGCGCAAATACCGAAAGGAACCAAGATCTTTGGGTTATAACCATGCATTTCAAGTTTCATCAAAATCGAATTAAAATTGTGACCTTTACAGGGTCCACAACCTTGATATACCATTTTTTAACAGTATTCACGTACAAACGGTAGCCATTTTGTATGGCAATTTTGGTCTGATTTTCCCGAAATTCGAACTCAACCTTCCTTACGGTGTAACGGTAATATAATCAAACGTTTTTTTAAATCGGATAATAATTGTGACCTCCAAGCTAAAAAAAAAGGCGATTTTGCGTATAATCAGGGGCCATAATTCAGGAAGTTACGATCCGATATGCGCAAATATCGAAAAGAAGCAAGATCTTTGGGTTATAACCTTGAATTTCAAGTTTCATCACAATCGAATCAAAATTGTGACCTCCACAGGGTCCACAACCTTGATATACCATTTTTTAACAGTATTCGCGTACAAACGGCGACCATTTTGTATGGCAATTTTCGTCCGATTTTCCCGAAATTCGAACTCAACCTTCCTTAGGGTGTAACGGTGATATAATCAAACGTTTTTTTAAATCGAATAATAATTGTGACCTCCAAGCTAAAAAAAAGGCGATTTTGCGTATAATCAGGGGCCATAATTCAGGAAGTTACGATCCGATATGCGCAAATATCGAAAGGAAGCAAGATCTTTGGGTTATAACCATGAATTTCAAGTTTCATCAAAATCGAATCAAAATTGTGACCTCCACAGGGTCCACAACCTTGATATACCATTTTTTAACAGTATTCGCGTACTAACGGCGGCCATTTTGTATGGCAATTTTCGTCCGATTTTCCCGAAATTCGAACTCAACCTTCCTTAGGGTGTAACGGTGATATAATCAAACGGTTTTTTAAATCGAATAATAATTGTGACCTCCAGAGGGACCACAAGCTAAAAAGGGTGATTTTTCGGACAATCAGGGGCCATAATTCAGGAAATTACATTCCGATAGCCGCAAATATCGAAAGGAACCAAGATCTTTGGGTTACAAACATGCATGTCAAGTTTCATCAAAATCGGTTCAAAATTGTGACCTCTATAGGGTCCACAAGCTAAAAACGTGATTTTTCGTAAAATCAGGGGCCATAATCCATGAAGTTTTGATCCGATACATGCCAATATCGAAAGGAACCGAGATCTTTTGGGGATAAACCTATATTTCAAGTTTCGTCAAAATCGGATAAGAATTGTGACCTGTAGAGAGTCCACAAACAAATTGTGGACGGACGGACGGGCGGACGTCCGGACGGACAGGGGCGACGACATAATACGTCCACATGAAAATGTGGGCGTATAATAATTGCTAGAACCAGAAAAATATTTATCCACTATAATAAATAAGCAACATAGAGAAAATGAAATGAAATTGAATGGGGTTTAACGTCCTACTGTTCTGCTCCTACAATGGGCTAATGAAGACGGGCATACGCCATAAAGTGTGCAATGAGGGAAATTTTACCCGGGCAGCGGCGTTACGGCCTACGAGGTTGGTAAGGCGACCATACTCCTTGTCACGTACAACCAAGAAATCGAAACAAGGCCAGTTGACTCAATGACAGACGTTATGATACAGAGCGCATGTGCTAACCATTCAGCCACGCAACCTCCCTAAAATCGGCAAATTGCTGACCTACAGCGAGAAACATTTCAACCGGGCCAAATTTTCTATTTTAACAGTTTAATTTGCACGGTACCTTTAGTTATCAACCGAATATTACAAAACTTTTAAAAATAAGCTCCCCCTGACCAGCTTAATCGTTCGCAATAAACGTTTGCCCCTTAAAATCGACAAATTGCTGAATTTAAAGTGAGAAACATTACAACCGGGCCAAATTTTCTGTTTTATCACTTTAACAGTACCTTTGATTACCAACCGATTATTACAAAACTTTAAAAAGAGAAAGAGAGAAATGCGGCCTAACGTCCATTCGACACAAACTAGGTCATTTCGGGACTAACATATGTTTTTTAATTTTATTTAAAAACTCCCCTTGCACGTACTGGTCTTTAGCCGTTGGGAGGAAACCGAAGAACACGGAGAAAACCCACGAGGTTGGACATCATACACCATGTCACGTGCAACCTGGAGATCCAAACGACGCCCGTTGACTCAATGACAAAGGTTACGATACAGCGAGCACATGCTAACCATTCAGCCATCCAGCCTCTCTGAATTCGGAAAATTGCTGACTTATAGCAAGAAACATTTCAACCGGGCGAAATTTTCTGTTTTAACAGTTTAATGTGCACGGTACTTTAATTACCAACCGATTATTACAAAACTTTTGAAAATAAGCTCCAACTGACCAGCTTAATCGTATGCAATAAACGTTTTGCCTGAATTGAAAGTTCTGCACAGAGAAAGTTCATCTCGATTTCCCGGCGTGGTTCCCTTGTCAGTAAGGCAGAACGGAGGGCCTGACAAGCACAGCTGTCTAGTCCTTCGGATGGGACGAAAAACCAAGGTCCCGTGTACACATTGGAGTGCACGTAAAATATCCCTAAGCAGTTGGAATTCGATACTGTTGAATAAGCTCTATACGATGACTAAATGCGTAGATTGTAGTCACCCACACTTCATGTTTCGCTAAACAATGAAAGGATGCCGTTTTCAATGTTCGATCCTTTTGTTCTTCTACTCCTGATATGTTGGACTGTTGATCGATGGTTTCATATAAAAGACTACCAATAAGACTCTTTGTAGAAGAAGTTCCCAAAAAATAGTATGTTGACTTTACGAGAAAGACCTCTAAACATGCTCCAAATTGTAAAAATACGACTTTTTGGATTTTCAATCTCTTTTTTTCGGCTATCCCTGATATTTAAAAAAAATGATACAATCATTTCACACAACAGGCTACCCATTAGACTCTCTATTGACAAAAGTTTCACCGCCCTCCCTTCATTATAACCGAAGTTATCGTGCCCTAAAGAATCAACAAATCAGCATGCTTATCTCTGCTCACCCTAAGCAGAAAATGCTCATCTTTGAACTCAATCATAACATTGACCTAGTGAACGTCTACACCAAGTTTGAACATTCTAGCTTAATTAGAAGGAGAGTTATTGTGTTCCGAAGTCCGGGCCTTTCAAATTGCTTCTATTTTTCATTTTCAATTCAAAATTGTGACCATCACATGACCGAAATCAAAATTCTGATCCGATAGATTTTTAGGCATTCCTTCAAGGATTCCGAAAATATAACTCCCGAGTCTGTAAGTAAAATAGCAAAAAAGCCTTTTTGATTTTTCACGTTTAAAGATGGTGGCACTTCCGGTTCGATCGACAAACTCCATATTTTGTGTACGAATCAGCAATTCCTTGTCTAGTATCGAAAAAAAAAATTAGGTCATTCTGACCTATATTTCGACGATTTTTTTGAAAACTTTGATCCTTAATTTCACCAAGGGGAGATAATTTAGAAAATTTCTAATTATATTTTTGAAGTCACATCGTTAAGATCTACTTGTATACTAAATTTCATGAAAATCGTACAACTATTAAAGAAGTTGTCAAATTGGTCTAAACTTCCGGTTCGAAATCACAGCGACGAATTTTCGAAATTCGAAAATGTGAAACTGCAGATGAAAATGATTTTTTTCAAGGTATTCAAAGAAAAAAGAATTAGTAAAATCGGTCAAAAAATAACAAAGTTACGACTATGCATTGTCAGTTTTTTCGTTCGTAAAATTCGGTGATTTCGGATTCGTAAAACGTTTTGAAAATATATTTAAACAACGTTCGCACCCCATTTTTGGGGGGGTAGGTCAAAGTTTTAGAAAGATCCCATGGTTAGATTCTGAGAAATCCGATTTGCAGAAAATACACAAAAAAAAAAATAATAACTAGATCTGCTACTGTCCCATGCAGATATGAAAGCTTTCATATTCATCGTCACGTGTCATCGATTATATCAAGTATCTCAAATAAAAGGATAAGAATATCAAACTATCAAAATTGGTCAAAAACTCGCGAAGTTACAAGTCTAAATATAGTATGAAACATTGAGTAATCTGAAAACTAAAGGGAAATAACTGATACTTGTGTTGCTGTAATAGGGATGACTCCCGACTTCAAAACTTTCAGAAAAATGAAATGAAAATGGTAAGAAAACATCGAAAAATTAAATGAGATAACTTTGAACAAAACTAAAACTTTTTGAATCAGGTTGAACTCAACTGTTTGAATATGTACGTTAAATATGCAGATTTGGAAAATTATAAAGATATAATATCAAAATCGGTCAAAAACTCACAAAGTTACAAATTTAAATGTAGTGAGAAACATTGCACCCGGGCAAAAAAATAATCTTTAAAGTAAAGGGAAATAACTGAAACTTGTATAGCTGTAATCGGGCTTCCAAGATATGTTATATAATTATGGTTTCCAATATGTTCGGTTATAAGAAGGAAATCGTGACGACTTCTTAAGCATGTTTTAAACAAAGGGTCATAGACTGCAATATACAAGAATGGCACTCTGCAATAAAAAAAAAAATGGCCAGAGATTTCTATGCAGAAATTAAAAGATAGGCTGGCACTGCCAGGCAGGATACGCCCACATTTTCGAGAGATGGATAGAGAACAAACAATACGGAAAGTGATTTTTCCTACATCATTAAATCCTGTATTTCATACTGTATTGGGAGCAGCCATTTTGTTGGTCAGTTCCAGTCTGATATTCATGAAATTCGAAGTCGACAATGATTATGGTGTGACGGTACACAACCTAGAAATGTGACTTTTCGTCAAAATCGGATAAGAATTGTGACCTGTACAGAGTCAACAACCATGATATACCATATCTTTACACTATTCGCGTACAAACGGCGACCATTTCTTCCGGCAATTTTGGTACCATTTTCACGAAATTCGAATAATTCAGGAAGTTACGATCCGATATGCGCAAATACCGAAAGGAACCAAGATCTTTGGGTTATAACCATGCATTTCAAGTTTCATCAAAATCGAATTAAAATTGTGACCTTTACAGGGTCCACAACCTTGATATACCATTTTTTAACAGTATTCACGTACAAACGGTGGCCATTTTGTATGGCAATTTTGGTCTGATTTTCCCGAAATTCGAACTCAACCTTCCTTACGGTGTAACGGTAATATAATCAAACGTTTTTTTAAATCGGATAATAATTGTGACCTCCAAGCTAAAAAAACAGGCGATTTTGCGTATAATCAGGGGCCATAATTCAGGAAGTTACGATCCGATATGCGCAAATATCGAAAAGAAGCAAGATCTTTGGGTTATAACCTTGAATTTCAAGTTTCATCACAATCGCATCAAAATTGTGACCTCCACAGGGTCCACAACCTTGATATACCATTTTTTAACAGTATTCGCGTACAAACGGCGGCCATTTTGTATGGCAATTTTCGTCCGATTTTCCCGAAATTCGAACTCAACCTTCCTTAGGGTGTAACGGTGATATAATCAAACGTTTTTTTAAATCGAATAATAATTGTGACCTCCAAGCTAAAACAAAGGGCGATTTTGCGTATAATCAGGGGCCATAATTCAGGAAGTTACGATCCGATATGCGCAAATATCGAAAGGAAGCAAGATCTTTGGGTTATAACCATGAATTTCAAGTTTCATCAAAATCGAATCAAAATTGTGACCTCCACAGGGTCCACAACCTTGATATACCATTTTTTAACAGTATTCGCGTACTAACGGCGGCCATTTTGTATGGCAATTTTCGTCCGATTTTCCCGAAATTCGAACTCAACCTTCCTTAGGGTGTAACGGTGATATAATCAAACGGTTTTTTAAATCGAATAATAATTGTGACCTCCAGAGGGACCACAAGCTAAAAAGGGTGATTTTTCGGACAATCAGGGGCCATAATTCAGGAAATTACATTCCGATAGCCGCAAATATCGAAAGGAACCAAGATCTTTGGGTTACAAACATGCATGTCAAGTTTCATCAAAATCGGTTCAAAATTGTGACCTCTATAGGGTCCACAAGCTAAAAACGTGATTTTTCGTACAATCAGGGGCCATAATCCATGAAGTTTTGATCCGATACATGCCAATATCGAAAGGAACCGAGATCTTTTGGGGATAAACCTATATTTCAAGTTTCGTCAAAATCGGATAAGAATTGTGACCTGTAGAGAGTCCACAATCAAATTGTGGACGGACGGACGTCCGGACGGACAGGGGCGACGACATAATACGTCCACATGAAAATGTGGGCGTATAATAATTGCTAGAACCAGAAAAATATTTATCCACTATAATAAATAAGCAACATAGAGAAAATGAAATGAAATTGAATGGGGTTTAACGTCCTACTGTTCTGCTCCTACAATGGGCTAATGAAGACGGGCATACGCCATAAAGTGTGCAATGAGGGAAATTTTACCCGGGCAGCGGCGTTACGGCCTACGAGGTTGGTAAGGCGACCATACTCCTTGTCACGTACAACCAAGAAATCGAAACAAGGCCAGTTGACTCAATGACAGACGTTATGATACAGAGCGCATGTGCTAACCATTCAGCCACGCAACCTCCCTAAAATCGGCAAATTGCTGACCTACAGCGAGAAACATTTCAACCGGGCCAAATTTTCTATTTTAACAGTTTAATTTGCACGGTACCTTTAGTTATCAACCGAATATTACAAAACTTTTAAAAATAAGCTCCCCCTGACCAGCTTAATCGTTCGCAATAAACGTTTGCCCCTTAAAATCGACAAATTGCTGAATTTAAAGTGAGAAACATTACAACCGGGCCAAATTTTCTGTTTTATCACTTTAACAGTACCTTTGATTACCAACCGATTATTACAAAACTTTAAAAAGAGAAAGAGAGAAATGCGGCCTAACGTCCATTCGACACAAACTAGGTCATTTCGGGACTAACATATGTTTTTTAATTTTATTTAAAAACTCCCCTTGCACGTACTGGTCTTTAGCCGTTGGGAGGAAACCGAAGAACACGGAGAAAACCCACGAGGTTGGACATCATACACCATGTCACGTGCAACCTGGAGATCCAAACGACGCCCGTTGACTCAATGACAAAGGTTACGATACAGCGAGCACATGCTAACCATTCAGCCATCCAGCCTCTCTGAATTCGGAAAATTGCTGACTTATAGCAAGAAACATTTCAACCGGGCGAAATTTTCTGTTTTAACAGTTTAATGTGCACGGTACTTTAATTACCAACCGATTATTACAAAACTTTTGAAAATAAGCTCCAACTGACCAGCTTAATCGTATGCAATAAACGTTTTGCCTGAATTGAAAGTTCTGCACAGAGAAAGTTCATCTCGATTTCCCGGCGTGGTTCCCTTGTCAGTAAGGCAGAACGGAGGGCCTGACAAGCACAGCTGTCTAGTCCTTCGGATGGGACGAAAAACCAAGATCCCGTGTACACATTGGAGTGCATGTAAAATATCCCTAAGCAGTTGGAATTCGATACTGTTGAATAAGCTCTATACGATGACTAAATGCGTAGATTGTAGTCACCCACACTTCATGTTTCGCTCAACAATGAAAGGATGCCGTTTTCAATGTTCGATCCTTTTGTTCTTCTACTCCTGATATGTTGGACTGTTGATCGATGGTTTCATATAAAAGACTACCAATAAGATTCTTTGTAGAAGAAGTTCCCAAAAAATAGTATGTTGACTTTACGAGAAAGACCTCTAAACATGCTCCAAATTGTAAAAATACGACTTTTTGGATTTTCAATCTCTTTTTTTCGGCTATCCCTGATATTTAAAAAAAATGATACAATCATTTCACACAACAGGCTACCCATTAGACTCTCTATTGACAAAAGTTTCACCGCCCTCCCTTCATTATAACCGAAGTTATCGTGCCCTAAAGAATCAACAAATCAGCATGCTTATCTCTACTCACCCTAAGCAGAAAATGCTCATCTTTGAACTCAATCATAACATTGACCTAGTGAACGTCTACACCAAGTTTGAACATTCTAGCTTAATTAGAAGGGGAGTTATTGTGTTCCGAAGTCCGGGCCTTTCAAATTGCTTCTATTTTTCATTTTCAATTCAAAATTGTGACCATCACATGACCGAAATCAAAATTCTGATCCGATAGATTTTTAGGCATTCCTTCAAGGATTCCGAAAATATAACTCCCGAGTCTGTAAGTAAAATAGCAAAAAAGCCTTTTTGATTTTTCACGTTTAAAGATGGTGGCACTTCCGGTTCGATCGACAAACTCCATATTTTGTGTACGAATGAGCAATTCCTTGTCTAGTATCGAAAAAAAAAATTAGGTCATTCTGACCTATATTTCGACGATTTTTTTGAAAACTTTGATCCTTAATTTCACCAAGGGGAGATAATTTAGAAAATTTCTAATTATATTTTTGAAGTCACATCGGTAAGATCTACTTGTATACTAAATTTCATGAAAATCGTACAACTATTAAAGAAGTTGTCGAATTGGTCTAAACTTCCGGTTCGAAATCACAGCGACGAATTTTCGAAATTCGAAAATGTGAAACTGCAGATGAAAATGATTTTTTTCAAGGTATTCAAAGAAAAAAGAATTAGTAAAATCGGTCAAAAAATAACAAAGTTACGACTATGCATTGTCAATTTTTTCGTTCGTAAAATTCGGTGATTTCGGATTCGTAAAACGTTTTGAAAATATATTTAAACAACGTTCGCACCCCATTTTTGGGGGGGTAGGTCAAAGTTTTAGAAAGATCCCATGGTTAGATTCTGAGAAATCCGATTTGCAGAAAATACACAAAAAAAAAATAATAATAATCTTAACAGAAACAATAAGCTTTCATATGTAATATGAAAGCTTAACTAGATCTGCTACTGTCCCATGCAGATATGAAAGCTTTCATATTCATGGTCACGTGTCATTGATTGTATCAAGTATCCTAAATAAAAGGATAAGAAGAAAAAATTATCAAAATTGGTCAAAAACTCGCGAAGTTACAAATCTAAATATAGTATGAAACATTGCACCCAGTCATAACAATAATCTGAAATCAGCCGTGGGAGGAAACCGAAGGACACGGAGAAAACCCACGAGGTTGAACACCATACTCCATGTCACGTGCAACCTGGAAATCGAAACGATGCCGGTTGACTCAATGACAGACGTTACGATACAGCGCGCACATGCTAACCATACAGCCATTCAGGCTCCCTAAAATCGATAAATTGCTGACTTATAGCAAGAAACATTTCAACCGGGCATTTCAATCGAAACAACGCCAGTTGACTCAATGACAGACGTTACGATACAGTGCGCAGGTGCTAACCATTTAGCCACGCAACCTCCCTAAATTTGGCAAATTGCTGACCTACAAGGAGAAACATTTCAACCGGGCGGAATTTTCTATTTTAACAGTTTAATTTGCACGGTACCTTTAATTATCAACCGAATATTACAAAACTTTTAAAAATAAGCCCCCCCCCCCTGACCAGCTTAATTGTTCGCAATAAACGTTTGCCCCCTAAAATGAGCAAATTGGTGACTTTAATGTGAGAAACATTACTACCGGGCGAAATTTTCTGTTTTATCACTTTTACAGTACAGTACAACCGATTATTACAAAACTTTAAAAATAAAAGAGAAAGAGATAAATGCGGCTTAACCTCCATTCGACACAAACTAACATATAGATGGGACGAAAAACCAAGGTCCGGTGTACACATTGGAGTGCACGTAAAATATCCCTAAGCAGTTGGAATTCGATACTGTTGAATAAGCTCTATACGATGACTATGCAAACCATTATTAATCGATGAAGGTGTTAAAATGTACATAATATAAACAGTATTAATCTAAATCAATAACATAAATGATTAAAAATATTTTTTTTAGATAGTTTTAAAATAGAAAACAAATAATTATATCAAATCAAACCTATTCAATTTCAATTAATATGAGGACTGGCTGCAAAGTTCTAAGCCTATGTGTGCAAGACCTATATATTGTTGATGTTTCCTTTTATTTTTCTATATAGTTTCCATCAAAGCTCAATTTTTTCATCAGTTATTTACGGTGATTTTGGATTCGCAAAACGTTTTGAAAATATATTGATTCCAAGGCCACCACCCATTTTTGAAAGGAGGCTAACCAGAAAAGTAAAATAGATCACAAAATCACGAAGTAACACAGCTGTCAAGGTCAATTTTTTCATCAGTTGTTTTCGGTGATTTTGGATTCGCAAAACGTTTTGAAAATATATTGATTCCAAGGCCACCACCCATTTTTGAAAGGAGGCTAACCAGAAATGTATTGATTTCCCAGATTTGAGACAAAATCGCGAAACTGCGATCCATTTGATTATTTTCAAGCTGTTAATCGGAGTTATTCACGCGAAAACAACTTTGTCGGCACGGAAAACATCAAAGGCGAAATTTGAAATTTTGAAATTTGCAAATACCAAAAATTCGACAATGAGCTAGGCTATCCCCAAATGTATTAATTTCAAAGATAAGAAACGAATTCAACAAACTACGGTCTGTTCTGATAATTTACATGCCCGTTAATGTCCATTTTTCACTATTTCTGATATTCAATTCAATATGGTGACTATCCATTGACTTAAATCAAAATTCTACTGCCAACATTTTATAGCCATCCCTTCAAGGATTCAGAAAATATAACCCCCGTGTCTGTATGTAAAATAGCAAAATGGCGTTTGAGGTTTTTACATTTCAAGATGGTGGCACTTCCGGATTGAGCTACAAACTCCATTTTTTGTGTACTAATCAGTGGTCTCGTAGCTAGTACCTAAAAAAAAAATTCAAGATGATTTGACCTATATTTCGTCGATTTTTTTGAAAATTTCGATCCTCAATTTCTCCAAGGGGAGATAATTTAGAAAATTTCCAAAGTATTTTTTCAAGTCGCATCATTAAGGTTTACTTACATATTAAATTTCATGAAAATCGTAAAACTACTAAAGAAGTTGTCGAGTTGGTCTAAACTTCCGGTTCGAAATCACAGCGACGAATTTTCGAAATTCGAAAATCCGAAATTGCAGATTTGAAGTAAATGTCTCAAAGTACTCATAGAAAAAAGAATTAATTAAATAGGTCAAATAGTCACAAAGTTACAGCATTGTAGGTCAAAAGCATTCGTTCGTAAAATTCGGTGATTTTGGATTCGAAAAACGTTTTGAAAATATATTTAATCAAGGTTCGCACCCCATTTTTGGGGGGGTAGGTCAAAGTTTTAGAAAGATCCTAAGGTTAGATTCTAAAAAATATCCCTAAGCAGTTGGAATTCGATACTGTTGAATAAGCTGTATACGATGACTAAATGTGTAGATTGTAGTCACCCACACTGCATGTGTCGCTTAACAATGAAAGGATGCCGTTTTCAATGTTCGATCCTTTTGTTCTTCTACTCCTGATATGTTGGATTGTTGATCGATGGTTTTATATGAAAGACTACCAATAAGACTCTTTGTAGAAGAAGTTCCCAAAAAATATTAAGTTGACTTTACGAGAAAGACCTCTAAACATGCTCCAAATTGTAAAAATACGACTTTTTGGATTTTCAATCTCTTTTTTTCGCCTATCCCTGATATTTAAAATAAATGATACAATGATTTCACACAACAGGCTAGCTATTGGACTCTCTATTGACAAAAGTTTCACAGCCCTCCCTTCATTATAACCGAAGTTATCGTGCCCTAAAGAATCAACAAATCAGCATGCCCATCTCTGCTTACCCTTGGCAGAAAATGCTCATCTTTGGACTCAATCATGACATTGTCCTAGTGAACGTCTACACTAAGTTTGAACATTCTAGCTCAATTAGAAGGAGAGTTATTGTGTTTCAAAGTCTCGGCCCTTCAAATTGCTACTACTTTTCATTTTCAATTCAAAATGGTGACCATCACGTGACCGAAATCAAAATTCTGCTCCCTATGATTTTTGGGCCATCCTTCAAGGATTCAGAAAATATAACTCCCGTGTCTGTAAGTAAAATAGCAAAAAAAGCCTTAGGGATTTTTCATGTTTCAAGATGGTGGCACTTCCGGTTCGATCGACAAACTCCATATTTTGTGTAGGAATCAGTAATTACTTGTCGAGTATCGAAAATTTTTTTTAGGTCATTCTGACCTATATTTCGACGATTTTTTTGAAAACTTTGATCCTTAATTTCACCAAGGGGAGATAATTTAGAAAATTTCTAATTATATTTTTGAAGTCACATCGGTAAGATCTACTTGTATACTAAATTTCATGAAAATCGTACAACTATTAAAGAAGTTGTCAAATTGGTCTAAACTTCCGGTTCGAAATCACAGCGACGAATTTTCGAAATACGAAAATGTGAAACTGCAGATGAAAACGATTTTTTTCAAGGTATTCAAAGAAAAAAGAATTAGTAAAATCGGTCAAAAAATAACAAAGATACGACTATGCATTGTCAGTTTTTTCGTTCGTAAAATTCGGTGATTTCGGATTCGTAAAACGTTTTGAAAATACATTTAATCAAGGTTCGCACCCCATTTTTGGGGGGGTAGGTCAAAATATCAGAAAGATCCTATGGATAGATTCTGAGAAATCCGATTTGCAGAAAACACACAAAAAAAAAAATAATAATAATAATAACTTTAACAGAAACAATAAGCTTTCATATGTAATACATATGAAAGCTTAACTAGATCTGCTACTGTCGCATGCAGATATGAAAGCTTTCATATTCATCGTCACGTGTCATCGATTATATCAAGTATCTCAAATAAAAGGATAAGAATAACAAACTGTCAAAATTGGTCAAAAACTCGCGAAGTTACAAGTCTAAATATAGTATGAAACATTGAGTAATCTGAAAACTAAAGGGAAATAACTGATACTTGTGTTGCTGTAATCGGGATGACTTCCGATTTCAAAACTTTCAGAAAAATGAAATGAAAATGGTAAGAAAACATCGAAAAATTAAATGAGATAACTTTGAACAAAATTAATACTTTTTGAATCAGGTTGAACTCAACTGTTTGAATATGTACGTTAAATATGTAGATTTGGAAAATTATAAAGATATAATATCAAAATCGGTCAAAAACTCACAAAGTTACAAATTTAAATGTAGTGAGAAACATTGCACCCGGGCAAAAAAATAATCTTTAAACTAAAGGGAAATAACTGAAACTTGTATAGCTGTAATCGGGCTTCCAAGATATGTTATATAATTATGGTTTCCAATATGTTTGGTTATAAGTAGGAAATCGTGACGACTTCTTAAGCATGTTTTAAACAAAGGGTCATAGACTGCAATATACAAGAATGGCACTCTGCAATAAAAAAAAAACTGGCCAGAGATTTCTATGCAGAAATTAAAAGATAGGCTGGCACTGCCAGGCAGGATACGCCCACATTTTCGAGAGATGGATAGAGAACAAACAATACGGAAAGTGATTTTTCCTACATCATTAAGTCCTGTATTTCATACTGTATTGGGAGCAGCCATTTTGTTGGTCAGTTCCAGTCTGATATTCATGAAATTCGAAGTCGACAATGATTATGGTGTGACGGTACACAATCTAGAAATGTGACTTTTCGTCAAAATCGGATAAGAATTGTGACCTGTACAGAGTCAACAACCATGATATACCATATCTTTACACTATTCGCGTACAAACGGCGACCATTTCTTCCGGCAATTTTGGTACCATTTTCACGAAATTCGAATAATTCAGGAAGTTACGATCCGATATGCGCAAATACCGAAAGGAACCAAGATCTTTGGGTTATAACCATGCATTTCAAGTTTCATCAAAATCGAATTAAAATTGTGACCTTTACAGGGTCCACAACCTTGATATACCATTTTTTAACAGTATTCACGTACAAATGGTGGCCATTTTGTATGGCAATTTTGGTCTGATTTTCCCGAAATTCGAACTCAACCTTCCTTACGGTGTAACGGTAATATAATCAAACGTTTTTTTAAATCGGATAATAATTGTGACCTCCAAGCTAAAAAAAAAGGCGATTTTGCGTATAATCAGGGGCCATAATTCAGGAAGTTACGATCCGATATGCGCAAATATCGAAAAGAAGCAAGATCTTTGGGTTATAACCTTGAATTTCAAGTTTCATCACAATCGAATCAAAATTGTGACCTCCACAGGGTCCACAACCTTGATATACCATTTTTTAACAGTATTCGCGTACAAACGGCGGCCATTTTGTATGGCAATTTTCGTCCGATTTTCCCGAAATTCGAACTCAACCTTCCTTAGGGTGTAACGGTGATATAATCAAACGTTTTTTTAAATCGAATAATAATTGTGACCTCCAAGCTAAAAAAGAAGGCGATTTGATTTGCGTATAATCAGGGGCCATAATTCAGGAAGTTACGATCCGATATGCGCAAATATCGAAAGGAAGCAAGATCTTTGGGTTATAACCATGAATTTCAAGTTTCATCAAAATCGAATCAAAATTGTGACCTCCACAGGGTCCACAACCTTGATATACCATTTTTTAACAGTATTCGCGTACTAACGGCGGCCATTTTGTATGGCAATTTTCGTCCGATTTTCCCGAAATTCGAACTCAGCCTTCCTTAGGGTGTAACGGTGATATAATCAAACGGTTTTTTAAATCGAATAATAATTGTGACCTCCAGAGGGACCACAAGCTAAAAAGGGTGATTTTTCGGACAATCAGGGGCCATAATTCAGGAAATTACATTCCGATAGCCGCAAATATCGAAAGGAACCAAGATCTTTGGGTTACAAACATGCATGTCAAGTTTCATCAAAATCGGTTCAAAATTGTGACCTCTATAGGGTCCACAAGCTAAAAACGTGATTTTTCGTACAATCAGGGGCCATAATCCATGAAGTTTTGATCCGATACATGCCAATATCGAAAGGAACCGAGATCTTTTGGGGATAAACCTATATTTCAAGTTTCGTCAAAATCGGATAAGAATTGTGACCTGTAGAGAGTCCACAAACAAATTGTGGACGGACGGACGTCCGGACGGACAGGGGCGACGACATAATACGTCCACATGAAAATGTGGGCGTATAATAATTGCTAGAACCAGAAAAATATTTATCCACTATAATAAATAAGCAACATAGAGAAAATGAAATGAAATTGAATGGGGTTTAACGCCCTACTGTTCTGCTCCTACAATGGGCTAATGAAGACGGGCATACGCATAAAGTGTGCAATGAGGGAAATTTTACCCGGGCAGCGGCGTTACGGCCTACGAGGTTGGTAAGGCGACCATACTCCTTGTCACGTACAACCAAGAAATCGAAACAAGGCCAGTTGACTCAATGACAGACGTTATGATACAGAGCGCATGTGCTAACCATTCAGCCACGCAACCTCCCTAAAATCGGCAAATTGCTGACCTACAGCGAGAAACATTTCAACCGGAAATTTTCTATTTTAACAGTTTAATTTGCACGGTACCTTTAGTTATCAACCGAATATTACAAAACTTTTAAAAATAAGCTCCCCCTGACCAGCTTAATCGTTCGCAATAAACGTTTGCCCCTTAAAATCGACAAATTGCTGAATTTAAAGTGAGAAACATTACAACCGGGCCAAATTTTCTGTTTTATCACTTTAACAGTACCTTTGATTACCAACCGATTATTACAAAACTTTAAAAAGAGAAAGAGAGAAATGCGGCCTAACGTCCATTCGACACAAACTAGGTCATTTCGGGACTAACATATGTTTTTTAATTTTATTTAAAAACTCCCCTTGCACGTACTGGTCTTTAGCCGTTGGGAGGAAACCGAAGAACACGGAGAAAACCCACGAGGTTGGACATCATACACCATGTCACGTGCAACCTGGAGATCCAAACAACGCCCGTTGACTCAATGACAAAGGTTACGATACAGCGAGCACATGCTAACCATTCAGCCATCCAGCCTCTCTGAATTCGGAAAATTGCTGACTTATAGCAAGAAACATTTCAACCGGGAGAAATTTTCTGTTTTAACAGTTTAATGTGCACGGTACTTTAATTACCAACCGATTATTACAAAACTTTTGAAAATAAGCTCCAACTGACCAGCTTAATCGTATGCAATAAACGTTTTGCCTGAATTGAAAGTTCTGCACAGAGAAAGTTCATCTCGATTTCCCGGCGTGGTTCCCTTGTCAGTAAGGCAGAACGGAGGGCCTGACAAGCACAGCTGTCTAGTCCTTCGGATGGGACGAAAAACCAAGGTCCCGTGTACACATTGGAGTGCACGTAAAATATCCCTAAGCAGTTGGAATTCGATACTGTTGAATAAGCTCTATACGATGACTAAATGCGTAGATTGTAGTCACCCACACTTCATGTTTCGCTCAACAATGAAAGGATGCCGTTTTCAATGTTCGATCCTTTTGTTCTTCTACTCCTGATATGTTGGACTGTTGATCGATGGTTTCATATAAAAAACTACCAATAAGACTCTTTGTAGAAGAAGTTCCCAAAAAATAGTATGTTGACTTTACGAGAAAGACCTCTAAACATGCTCCAAATTGTAAAAATACGACTTTTTGGATTTTCAATCTCTTTTTTTCGGCTATCCCTGATATTTAAAAAAAATGATACAATCATTTCACACAACAGGCTACCCATTAGACTCTCTATTGACAAAAGTTTCACCGCCCTCCCTTCATTATAACCGAAGTTATCGTGCCCTAAAGAATCAACAAATCAGCATGCTTATCTCTGCTCACCCTAAGCAGAAAATGCTCATCTTTGAACTCAATCATAACATTGACCTAGTGAACGTCTACACCAAGTTTGAACATTCTAGCTTAATTAGAAGGAGAGTTATTGTGTTCCGAAGTCCGGGCCTTTCAAATTGCTTCTATTTTTCATTTTCAATTCAAAATTGTGACCATCACATGACCGAAATCAAAATTCTGATCCGATAGATTTTTAGGCATTCCTTCAAGGATTCCGAAAATATAACTCCCGAGTCTGTAAGTAAAATAGCAAAAAAGCCTTTTTGATTTTTCACGTTTAAAGATGGTGGCACTTCCGGTTCGATCGACAAACTCCATATTTTGTGTACGAATCAGCAATTCCTTGTCTAGTATCGAAAAAAAAAATAAGGTCATTCTGACCTATATTTCGACGATTTTTTTGAAAACTTTGATCCTTAATTTCACCAAGGGGAGATAATTTAGAAAATTTCTAATTATATTTTTGAAGTCACATTGGTAAGATCTACTTGTATACTAAATTTCATGAAAATCGTACAACTATTAAAGAAGTTGTCAAATTGGTCTAAACTTCCGGTTCGAAATCACAGCGACGAATTTTCGAAATTCGAAAATGTGAAACTGCAGATGAAAATGATTTTTTTCAAGGTATTCAAAGAAAAAAGAATTAGTAAAATCGGTCAAAAATAACAAAGTTACGACTATGCATTGTCAATTTTTTCGTTCGTAAAATTCGGTGATTTCGGATTCGTAAAACGTTTTGAAAATATATTTAAACAACGTTCGCACCCCATTTTTGGGGGGGTAGGTCAAAATTTCAGAAAGATCCCATGGTTAGATTCTGAGAAATCCGATTTGCAGAAAATACACAAAAAAAAAATAATAATAATCTTAACAGAAACAATAAGCTTTCATATGTAATATGAAAGCTTAATAATCTTAACAAGCTTTCATATGTAATATGAAAGCTTAATAATCTTAACAGAAACGATAAGCTTTCATATGTAATATGAAAGCTTAATAATAATCTTAACAGAAACAATAAGCTTTCATATGTAATATGAAAGCTTAATAATCTTAACAAAAACAATAAGCTTTCATATGTAATATGAAAGCTTAACTAGATCTGCTACTGTCCCATGCAGATATGAAAAGCTTTCATATTCACAGTCACTTCCTGTCACATGTCATGGGTCATATGAATAATCCGAACAAGGAAAAAAAATCATTAAAATCGGTCACAATCTAGTAAAGTTAATGTGATTTTTCACTCGTAAAGAATTTTGTCAGCACGAAAAACATCAAAGGCAAAAATCGAATTTTTGAAATATTCAAATACCGTATCCCGACTATCTTGAAATGTATTAATGTCAGACATAGGAGACACATTGAACATACTATGCTCTATTGTGTTTGTTTACAAGTCCGTAAATGTCGATTTTTCACTATGTTTCATATTCACTTCAAAATGGTGACTACCAGTTGACCTAAATCAAAATTCTACTTTGAACTTCATCAAGACATTGACCTAGTGAATGCCTATACCAAGTTTGAACTTTGTACCCCAATTAGAAGAAGAGTTATTGTGTTCCAGAGTCATCAAGGTATTGGCCTAATAAACACCCACACCAAGTCTAGCTGAATTAGAAAGAGAGTTATTGTGTCCCAAACTAGATCATTTCGGGACTAACATATAGTTTGATTTTATTTCAATATTTCGCTTGCGCGTAGATGTCTTTGGCAGTGGAAGGAAACCGGAGGAAATGACGAAAACCCACCAAGATGGACAGGCGACCTTACTCCTTGTCAGGTACGACCGGAGATTCGAAAACACGCTAGCTGACTCGATGACAGGCTTTATGATACAGCGCGCGCGTGCTAACCATTCAGCCACCAAACTCCCCTTTGACATCAGACACGTGCAATATGTCATATAAGAAGAATAACAAGTCGCTCACATACAAAATGGTAAATTAATGAGCTTAGGTCAAAAGGTTGAGCTACTATTTTAGAGTATTTAATTGTTTTGTTAAGAGACACGTTAAGGGTTGTTCATAGTTAAATGAAAGTTTAATTTTAAATAAGACGAACGTCTACCAATAAAATGAGGATTTAATAATATTAAAATAAAGTTTCAAATTAAGAATAATTAATTATTGGTCTAATGCAATGAAATGCTTTGATTTGACGGATGAAATGTACGATGGGTGTCCACACTATGTGGCGAAGGCGTTGACCTGCTAGCCAGGAGGTCGGGTGTTCGATCCCTGCATTGGCCGAGAAAGTTCATCTCGATTTTCTGGCGTGTCCTCCCACCGGCGTGTACACATTGGATATTTTGGACTGTTGATCGATGGTTTCATAAAAAAGACTACCGATAAGACTCTTTGTACAAGAAGTTCCCCAAAAATATTATGTTCACTTTAAGAGAAAAGGACCTTTAAATATGCTCTAAATCGTAAAAATACCACTTTTTGGATTTTCGATCTCTTTTTTCTGCTATCCCTGATATTTAAAAAAAATGATACAATGATTTCACACAACAGGCTAGCTATTAGACTCTCGATTGACAAGAGTTTCACCACCCTCCCTTCATTATAACCGAAGTTATTGTGCCCTAAAGAATCAACAAATCAGCATGCTTATCTCTGTTTACCCCGGGCAGATAATGCTCATCTTTACACTCAATCATGACATTGACCTAGTGAACGTCTACCGCAATTTTAAACATTCTAGCTTAATTAGAAGGAGAGTTATTGTGTTCCAAAAACTCGGCCCTACAAATTGCTTCTATTTTTCATTTTCAATTCAAAATGGTGACTCCCACTTGACCTAAATGAAAATTCTACTCCCGACGTTTTTTAGGCCTTCCTCCAAGGATTCAGAAAATATAATTCCCGTGTCTGTAAGTAAAATAGCAAAATGGCGTTTGAGGTTTTTACATTTCAAGATGGTGGCACTTCCGGATTGAGCTACAAACTCGATTTTTTTGTGTACGAATCAGTGGTCTCGGAACAAGTAACCAAAAAAAAAAATTCAAGATGATTTGACCTATATTTCGTCGATTTTTTTGAAAATTTCGATCCTCAATTTCTCCAAGGGGAGATAATTTAGAAAATTTCTGAAGTCATCTTTCAAGTCGCATCATTAAGGTTTACTTACATTTTAAATTTCATGAAAATTGTACAACTACTAAAGAAGTTGTCGAGTTGGTCTAAACTTCCGGTTCGATATCACAGCGACGAATTTTCGAAATTCGAAAATCCGAAATTGCAGATTTGAAGTAAATGTCTCAAGGTACTCATAGAAAAAAGAATTAATTAAATAGGTCAACTAGTCACAAAGTTACAGCATTGTAGGTCAAATGCATTCGTTCGTAAAATTCGGTGATTTCGGATTCGTAAAACGTTTTGAAAATATATTTAATCAAGGTTCGCATCCCATTTATGGGGGGGTAGGTCAAAGTTTCAGAAAGATCCCATGGTTAGATTCTGAGAAATCCGATTTGCAGAAATGACACAAAAAAAAAAAATAATAATAATAATAATAACTTTAACAGAAACAATAAGCTTTCATATGTAATATGAAAGCTTAATAATAACTTTAACAGAAACAATAAGCTTTCATATGTAATATGAAAGCTTAATAATAATAACTTTAACAGAAACAATAAGCTTTCATATGTAATATGAAAGCTTAATAACTAGATCTGCTACTGTCCCATGCAGATATGAAAGCTTTCATATTCATCGTCACGTGTCATCGATTATATCAAGTATCTCAAATAAAAGGATAAGAATAACAAACTATCAAAATTGGTCAAAAACTCGCGAAGTTACAAGTCTAAATATAGTATGAAACATTGAGTAATCTGAAAACTAAAGGGAAATAACTGATACCTGTGTTGCTGTAATCGGGATGAATGAGATAACTTTGAACAAAACTAAAACTTTTTGAATCAGGTTGAACTCAACTGTTTGAATATGTACGTTAAATATGTAGATTTGGAAAATTATAAAGACATAATATCAAAATCGGTCAAAAACTCACAAAGTTACAAATTTAAATGTAGTGAGAAACATTGCACCCGGGCAAAAAAATAATCTTTAAACTAAAGGGAAATAACTGAAACTTGTATAGCTGTAATCGGGCTTCCAAGATATGTTATATAATTATGGTTTCCAATATGTTTGGTTATAAGTAGGAAATCGTGACGACTTCTTAAGCATGTTTTAAACAAAGGGTCATAGACTGCAATATACAAGAATGGCACTCTGCAATAAAAAAAAACTGGCCAGAGATTTATATGCAGAAATTAAATAATTGCTAGAACCAGAAAAATATTTATCCACTGTAATAAATAAGCAACACAGGGAAAATGAAATGAAATTGAATGGGGTTTAACGTCCTACTGTTCTGCTCCTACAATGGGCTAATGAAGACGGGCATACGCCATAAAGTGTGCAATGGGGGAAATTTTACCCGGGCAGCGGCGTTACGGCCTACGAGGTTGGTAAGGCGACCATACTCCTTGTCACGTACAACCAAGAAATCGAAACAAGGACAGTTGACTCATTGACAGACGTTATGATACAGAGCGCACGTGCTAACCACTCAGCCACGCAACCTCCCTAAAATCGGCAAATTGCTGACCTACGGCGAGAAACATTTCAACCGGACGAAATCTTCTATTTTATTAGTTTAATTTGCACGGTAGCTTTAGTTATCAACCGAATATTACAAAAGTTTTAAAAATAAGCTCCCCCTGACCAGCTAAATCGTTCGCAATAAACGTTTTCCCCTTAAAATCGGCAATGTGAGAAACATTACAACCGGGCGAAATTTTCTGTTTTATCACTTTTACAGTATCTTTGATTACCAACCGATTATTACAAAACTTTAAGAATAAAAAAGAAAGAAAGAAATGCGGCTTAACGTCCATTCGACACAAACTATGTCATTTCGGGACTAACATATGTTTTTTAATTTTATTTAAAAACTCCCCTTGCGCGTACTGGTCTTTAGCTGTTGGGAGGAAACCGAAGGACACGGAGAAAACACACGAGGTTGGACACCATACTCCATGTCACGTGCAATCTCGAAATAGAAACGACACCCGTTGACTCAATGACAGACGTTACGATACAGCGCGCACATGCTAACCATTCAGCCATTCAGCCTCCCTTAAAAATAAGCTCCCCCTGACCAGCTTAATTGTTCGCAATAAACGTTTGCCCTCTAAAATCGGCAAATTGCTGACATTAACGTGAGAAACATTACAACCGGGCGAAATTTTATGTTTTATCACTTTTACAGTACCTTTGATTACCAACCGATTATTACAAAACTTTAAAAATAAAAGAGAAAGAGAGAAATGCGGCTCAACGTCCATTCGACACAAACTAGGTCATTTCGGGACTAACATATGTTTTTATATTTTATTTATAAACTTCCCTTGCGCGTACGGGTCTTTAGCCATGGGAGGAAACCGAAGGACACGGAGAAAACCCACGAGGTTGGACACCATACTCCATGTCACGTGCAACTTGGAAATCGAAACGACGCCGGTTGACTCAATGACAGACGTTACGATACAGCGCGCGTATGCTAACCATTCAGCCTCCCTAAAATCGGGAAATTGCTGACTTATAGCAAGAAACATTTCAACCGGGCGAAATTTTCTGTTTTAACAGTTTAATTCACACGGTATTTTAATTACCAACCGATCATTACAAAACTTTTGAAAATAAGCTCCAACTGACCAGCTTAATCGTATGCAATAAACGTTTGGCCTGAATTGAAAGTTCTGCAACGAGAAAGTTCATCTCGATTTTCCGGCGTGGTTCCCCCTTGTCAGTGAGGCAGAGCAGAGGGCCTGACAAGGACAGCTGTCTAGTCGTTCGGATGGGACGAAAAACCAAGGTCGCGTGTACACATTGGAGTGCACGTAAAATATCCCTAAGCAGTTGGAATTCGATACTGTTGAATAAGCTCTATACGATGACTAAATGTGCAGATTGTAGTCACCCACACTGCATGTTTCGCTTAACAATGAAAGGGTGCCGTCTTCAATGTTTGATCCTTTTATTCTTCTACTCCAGATATTTTGGATTGTTGATCGAAGTTTTCATATAAAAGACTACCGATAAGACTCTTCGTAGAAGAAGTTCCCAAAAAATATTATGTTGACTTTAAGAGAAAAGAACCTTTAAAGATGCTCCATATCGTAAACATACGACTTTTTGGATTTTCGATCTCTTTTTTTCTGCTATCCCTGATATTTAAAAAAAAAAGATACAACGATTCCACACAACAGGCCAGCTATTACACTCTCGATTAACAAGAGTTTCACCGCCCTCCCTTCATTATAACCGAAGTTATCTTGTCCTAAAGAATCAACAAATCAGCATGCTTATCTCTGCTTACCCTAAGCAGAAAATGCTCATCTTTAAACTCAATCCTGACATTGACATAGTGAACGTCTACACCAAGATTGAACATTCTAGCTCAATTAGGAGAGTTATTTCAGCCTCCCTGAATTCGGAAAAATGCTGACTTATAGCAAGAAACATTTCAACTGGGCGAAATTTTCTGTTTTAACAGTTTAATGTGCACGGTACTTTAATTACCAACCGATTATTACAAAACTTTTGAAAATAAGCTCCAACTGACCAGCTTAATCGTATGCAATAAAAGTTTGGCTTGAATTGAAAGTTCTGCACGTAGGAAGTTCATCTCGATTTCCCGGCGTGGTTCCCCCTTGTCAGTGTGGCAGAACGGAGGGCCTGACAAGCACAGCTGTCTAGTTCGGATGGGACGAAAAGCATGGTCCCGTGTACACATTGGAGTGCACGTAAAATATCCCTAAGCAGTTGGAATTCGGTACTGTTGAATAAGCTCTATACGATGACTAAATGTGTAGATTGTAGTCACCCACACTGCATGTTTCGCTTAACAATGAAATGGTGCCGTTTTCAATGTTCGATCCTTTTGTTCTTCTACTCCTGATATGTTGGACTGTTGATCGATGGTTTCATATAAAAGACTACCAATAAGACTCTTTGTAGAAGAAGTTCCCAACCAATATTATGTTGACTTTACGAGAAAGACCTCTAAACATGCTCCAAATTGTAAAAATACGACTTTTTGGATTTTCAATCTCTTTTTTTCGGCTATCCCTGATATTTAAAAAAAATGATACAATGATTTCACACAACAGGCTAGCTATTAGACTCTCTATTGAGAAAAGTTTCACCGCCCTCCCTTCATTATAACCGAAGTTATCGTGCCCTAAAAAATCAACAAATCAACATGCTTATCTCTGCTTACCCTAAGCAGAAAATGCTCATCTTTGAACTCCATCATAACATTGACCTAGTGAACGTTTACACCAAGTTTGAACATTCTAGCTTAATTAGAATGAGAGTTATTATACTCCAAAGTCTCGGTTCTTCAAATTGCTTCTATTTTTCATTTTCAATTCAAAATGGTGACTCCCGGTTGACCTAAATCAAAATTCTATTCGCGACATTTTTTAGACCTTCCTACAAGGATTCAGAAAATATAACTCCCGAGTCTGTAAGTAAAATAGCAAAAAAGCCTTAGTGATTTTTCACGTTTAAAGATGGTGGCACTTCCGGTTCGATCGACAAACTCCATATTTTGTGTACGAATCAGTAATTCCTTGTCTAGTATCAAAAAAAAAAATTAGGTCATTCTGACCTATATTTCGGCGATTTTTTTGAAAATTTTGATCCTTAATTTCACCAAGGGGAGATAATTTAGAAAATTTCTAATTATATTTTTGAAGTCACATCGGTAGGATCTACTTATATACTAAATTGAATGAAAATCGCACAACTATTAAAGAAGTTGTCAAATTGGTCTAAACTTCCGGTTCGAAATCACAGCAACGAATTTTCGAAATTCGAAAATGTGAAACTCCTGATGAAAATGATTTTTTTCAAGGTATTCAAAGAAAAAAGATTTAGTAAAATCGGTCAAAAAACAATAAAGTTACGACTATGCAATGTCCATTTTGTCGTTCGTAAATTTCGGTGATTTCGGATTCGTAAAACGTTTTGAAAATATATTTAATCAACAGCTACCACCCATTTTTTGGGGGGGGGGGGTGTAGGTAAAAGTTTCATAAATATACTGTGGTTAGATTCTGAGAAATCCGATTTGTGGATAAAACACAAAAAAAAAATAATAATAATCTTAACAGAAACAATAAGCTTTCATATGTAATATGAAAGCTTAATAATAACTTTAACAGAAACAATAAGCTTTCATATAGCTTTCATATGTAATATGAAAGCTTAATAATAACTTTAACAGAAACAATAAGCTTTCATATGTAATATGAAAGCTTAATAATAACTTTAACAGAAACAATAAGCTTTCATGTGTAATATGAAAGCTTAATGACTTTAACAGAAACAATAAGCTTTCATCTGTAATATGAAAGCTTAATAATAACTTTAACAGAAACAATAAGCTTTCATATGTAATATGAAAGCTTAATAATCTTAACAGAAACAATAAGTTTTCATATGAAATATGAAAGCTTAATAATGTAAATTAAATTAAATAAATGGTATACTAAAATTAAGTAAAGAATATATAAGGTAGAGTAAGTAAATATAGGGCAGAAAATTCACTACGGCAATCTTACAGAGTAATTATGAATTTGATCATTTATGTGAGATTGGTTTTTAGTAGTTCTTTATTTCAATATCTATAGTAGATACAATGCATTAAAAGAATTCACATGGATGTACAATCAATCTTTATTTAAGTAAATGATAATAAATAATAAGTTCTCCATCGCGAGGGAACAAGCATTAGGACATGAAATATGGGTGAAGGGTCTCCTGCAACACGTGTGGTGACTCTGGCCATAATGAGAAACACGTCGCCTGTCGATGTTCTCCAAATATCGGTTCCACCTACTACAGCTACAATGGCTTCTAGGAGGCATCGACGGTGACGCGAGCATCCGACTTCCCTCTCTGATACTCTGGCCTGACACGTAGCCAGAGGTATCGGTTACTCGGATGCACTCCGACAGTTAGGCGGAAAACGGTGTCAGCCATTTCAAGTGAGGACATGTCTGGGACCGGCCATTCCAATGAACACAATGCTCGAACAGTCCGGGCGAGTCGTGATGCATAGCGCTTGAGTGAAGACTAGGAAGTGCGTTTCCTGCAGGTCTCGACTACCTTGAGTCGCTGGTTTGAGGAGATGGGTGGTGCCCATGACAGTTATAGAAAATGTCGATCGATTGAGATACCTAAGTCGATCGATCGAGATATGAAGTCGATCGAAAGAGAAATTAAAGTCGATCAATCGAGATACTAAGTCGATCAATCGCGATACTAAGTCGATCAATCGAGATACTAATTAAAGTCGATCGAGATATTAACGTCGATCGATCGAGATATTTAAGTCGATCGATCGATATACTAAGTAGATCAATCGCGATACTAAGTCGATCGATCGAGATATTAATTAAAGTCGATCGAGATACTAAGTCGATCAATCGAGATACTAATTAAAGTCGATCGATCGAGATTCTAAGTCGATCAATCAGATAAACTGGTAAAAATACAAGCGGTTGTCAGGCAGGATACGCTCCAATATAGCAAGAGATGGAAATAGAATAAGCTAAAAAAAATGTGATATTTCGTACAATCAGAGGTCATAATCCAAGAAGTTATGTTCTGAAATACGCGAATATCGTAAGGGACTGAGATCTTTAGGCAAACATATATCTTTCAAGTTTCATCAAAATCGGACAAAAATTGTGACCTTCGTCTTACATACTTGTACATAATTTGCGTACAAGAAGTGGCCATTTTGCCGGACACTTTCGTTTCAATTTTCCCGAAAATTCGAACTGAACCTTCATTATGCTGGAACGGTGACATATTTAAACGGCTTTTAAAATATGAAAAAATGTCCCTTTGAGGATCCACGAACTAAAAAATTTTGATTTTTCTTACAATCAGGAATAATTATCCAGGAAGCTCTGCTGTGGTCTGATATGTGCAAATATGCAAAGGAACTGAGATTTTTGAGATATAAATATAAATCAAAACCGGAAAAAAATTGTCCATAACCTTGGTATTACTTTAAACAATTTGCGGTCATTTTGACGGAAAGTTACGGTCCGATTTATACCAAATTCGAACTCAATTATCATCAGGGTGCCACGATGATATACTTAAAGATTTCTAAAATGGGGTTAAATTGAGACCTCTAGAGGGTCGACAAGGTAAAATCGCGACTTTTTCGTACAATCAGGGACCATAATCTTGGATGTAACTGTCCGTTATGCGACACAATCGAAAGGAACCATAATCATAGTATATATATATATATATAGTTATAACGTATTTGTTGAAATATCGTGTTCCGTGCCAAAATCCCACACGCAACTTTTATTTACATTAATTGTAGTCAACGGTATTTAAAAACTAAATTGTTACTTTCGATAAAGTTTTTCTCCATCATTACAATCTCTACATAACAATATCTTTAATTTTCATACGCCCACATTTTCATGTCGACGTATATTGTTGTCGCCCCTGTCGGTCCGCCTATCCTTTCGACATTGGTATGTATCGGACTGTAACTTCATGAATTATGGAGAGAGAGAGAAAGAAATGGGGTTTAACGTCCACTCGACACAAACTAGGTCATTTCGGGACTAACATATGGTTAATTTTATTTTAATGATTCGCTTGCGCGTAGGGGTCTCTAGTAATGGGAGGAAGCTGGAGTCCCCGGAGAAAACCAACGAGGTTGGACAAGCGACCCTACTCCTTGCCACGTACAACCGAGGATTCGAAACCACACCAGTTGACTCAATGGCAGGCCGTGTGATCGGCGCGCGCACGCTAACCATTCGGCCAACCAACCCCCTCATGAATTATGGTCCCAGATTGTATGAAATCACCTCTTTAGCTTGTGAACACTGTAGAGGTCACAATTTTGAACGGATTTTGATGAAACTTGAAATGCGTGTTTATAACCAAAAGATCTTGGTTTCGTTCGGTAGTTGTACATAGCCGATCGTAACTTACTGATTGTACGACAAATCACGTTTTTTTTAGCTTGTTGTCTCTCTGGGGGTCACAACTATTTTTCGATTGAAAAACGGCTGATTATATCACTGTTACACTGTATTAAAGATTGAGTTCTAATTTCCTGTAAATCGGTCCAAAATTGGCGGACAAAATGGACTTTTCACGTACAACCGGGAATTGAAACCACGCCATTTGGCTCAGTGACAGACCCCATGATAAAGCACACACGCGCTAACCACACGGTCATCCAGTTTCCCTTGCTGAACGGCATATACCATTGGAGGAACAATGTAGACTGATCCGTTCACAAGAACCGGGGAGACATAAGTATAAGCTCATATCGCCATATGCAGCGCATACTCCGCGCAGTGTTTTGTCTGATTAGGGGTAATCCCACTACTTACTGCTGTAATGAGTGGATATAGTTGTTTTCAATTTTGATTGGTCATTTGTCCGACTACCAACCAAAGACTAGCTGCTCTACAAAAGCTTAACGTTTAAAACCAGTGCCAGTATTGGACCAAATATGTTTACATAACGTTACGTCATGGCTCACGATTTTATTATGCCCAATTAACCCGTGCATAGCAGAATATTGCAGTAAAACTAATTGCGTGATAAACGAGACTATCAAGTCGAATGAAATGTAAGCAATACTGTTTGGAAACGAACATACTTTCACCGTTTTTAATACCTTAAATAAATTCCAAAGAAATTATTTACAAACTGTAGTATGCATTATAATAAATTGATGGAGTAGAAATAACCACTTGTTAATTGATGTATTGATATCAAATGTCCTACTCATAGATAGGTGTATCATAGATGGGATTGGCATGATGAAAAGACACGAAAATGGACCTTAGATCATGAAAATCTAACCATTATTTGCGGAGATAACCATGTTCTCGTTCAGCATGCTTCATCCTCGGGCTCAAGTAAGAGGCTAGTACGAACGAATCCATACACAAAACTATGTCTGGTACGCTTTGGGACTTGACTTTGGCGACTTCTCGATCGCCTTTTGACGCTCTATCATGCCTTGATGGTGACTGCAAATTTTGTCATTCTTTGCAATGCCTCATCGAAGTAGTTATATGGTAATCATAATTAAACACGGTTGTTCATACATTCAGGGGCCAAAATGAAGGAAAATATGCGCGCGAACAGGACATGAACCGGGATCTTTGCGATATAAACAACATCGGAAACACATTATGACTTCATGAGAATTTTCCAATTATCTAATTGGTTCCTTATGCGCTTCCGTGCATTCTTAATTACTGTTAAATGGGGTGCTGTGATGCGACTTAAAGGGAATACAGAACGTTTGAAAACGCGCACACCAGTCCTAACTATAATTAGTGACATATGTCTTGAATTGGTCAGGGTATGCTTACCCTTACTACCCCACCTGCTACCATTTCTCATTTGGGGATCTAACCAAGCTTACAAACGTGTGGTGTTTTTTTAATCCTTTTGCTATAATGGATATTACATCTTCCACGGTTAGATTTTCAAAAAACATATTGTCCAAGCGTTGATCCATAGTTATGTTATTCATGTGACTGATGCCCAGCTATTAGGGCGTGGCTTGATGGACTTTATGACAATCTGACTTGAGGAGAGCACTGTTAATTCGGTGATTTTAATTCTTAGTTCATTGTGCTTAATTCTTATTTCTCCATTTGTAGTCGTATTCCGACATTTGTGCACTAAAATTAACATTGTATCAAAAACATAACGAAAAAATAATTTCAACAACAAATTTTCAAAAACAAATCTCAAAATACAAATCTAAAAAAGAAAACAAAACATTTCTCTAAAAGCATTTCTCAAAATTTAAAAATATTAGATACAGTTATTGAACAAGAAAAGAGAATAGTCCCGTGCCATATTCGTTGTATACATTTAAAAATAATTATTAGATAAAGTTATTGAACAAGAAAAGAGAATAGTCCCGTGCCATATTCGTTGTATACATTTAAAAATAATTATTTAACAACATATTTATAACTAGCGTAAGAGCAAAGGGAGATAATCAAAACAAAAGTAATGACCTATACGGACACAGATCACCAAATATTCCTGGGCAGTCACCCACGAAACAAGGGCGAAAGTTATTTTTAGTCCTTCTCTCCCTTTCCCTTTTTCCTCCTTTTGCATGGCGATTTTTGTTGAATTTTGGGTGTAGAATTGAAGAAAAGGGTTTGAAAATACATTTTCTGCCAGGTTTTGGTGAATATTCATGATTTTGAGGCGGAAGGATACAAGAGTTGTGAGGTTGGTTACGTTGAAAGGGAGGGCCGAAAATTGCAAGGTTAGCTGTCTCTACTTCCAGCTTGTCTATCTCAAGTTTTTCATGAAGAACCTCATACATGCTTTTGGGCAAGAGTCTGCCACATGTTGCTCCATCTGTGGCAGAAAGCGTTTTTCCCAACGAATATTTGGGAAAAAGTTACAGCCGGTCTAAGAGACGAGAATTAACATTAAAGTCAATGGGGCAATAATTAGTGTTCTGTGGCCTGTCTGTGTATGACAAGGCTGTTACTGATATGCCTTAGTTTTGAAAATATGATGACTAATTTGTCAGAAAATATGTATAAAATGACTTGACTACAGAAAAACTAAACAAAATTAAATTTAGAAAAAAAAATTATCAAAGTTTTGGGAAAAATTGTGATTTTACTGCAAATTTTCCAATTTTCAGTTTTTATTTAATTTCTAACAGTAAGGAAAATATTTCAATGTCCAATTTTGGTGTATTCAGCCTCAGAAAGCACAGATAAAGTGAATAACATTGTAATTTCACCTAATTTTGTCTAAAAATCAGGAATATTAACAGAAAATCTCCAGATTCTCCCATTTCGATGTAAAAATTAATGCTTTCATACCTACTCAAATGACTCAAAATTTCTAAAAATGCCCTTATTTTTATTGCTAATGTAACTTAGATGGGATCTATAAGTTTGTTATGTTTAGAAAAAGCTCCAGCTTTCCTACAGAAAATGGAAAATTGGCAACACTGAGTTAATGATATTCAGCAGATGGGTTTGCACAAAATGGTAAAAACAGGGGTAGGCTCAATTTGGCCACTATTTTACCCAGAACACGCATTTTTTTCTTCTTTAAAGCATTAAATTCTTGCATTTTCTTCATGTAGGAAGCAATATCCCAGTCTTTGTAGACATTTTTCACTCCATCTTTCTATTTAGAGGGGCTATAAATGCCCCACCCCACCCGTTTTTATTAATGTGTTTCGAGAGATTTAATTGCACCTGTGTTGACAATTAAATGATAATAATTGGAATTTGTTGTTGAATTACAGATGGGAATGTTATTTTTTGCCAATAAATGGTCATTTTGTACATTTCAAGGATTTCTGACCTTTTTTGTTCATAGTCAAACTCAGAACCTTGAGACATGTCAGGCCAGTAAGACCACATCCTGATACAGAACTGATGTAGATGTGTAAATGTCAGCTTAATGGTCAATATTTTCTTATCAAAATCTAGGATTTGTGGTGTTTGTTGCATTTATGTCACTTATAGAACAGTAAAATGTTAATTTTGCTCCTTTTCAGGCCTCTTTTATGTTGTCAACTATCTCATAACTACCTTTTTGACTTCATTTTTTAAGGCAATTGATGTAAAGGTCCAGGCATCTTACTTCAGTACAATAATTGCAATAAAGATTTGTATGATGCCTCTGAGGTTTGAGATGTTGAAAACATTAAACTATTTCAAAATTTGTGAAAATTGTGTATTCTGTGACCCTTTTGTTAGAGAGGGGTGGACATAGGCCGAATATACCTTTTTTATTCTTCCAGCAAGGCCTATTTTAACCATAATTCATATTAATTGCACCTATTTTAGCTTCTATGTACATATATTAGCCAGGGATGGTAAAACATATCTGTTAGACAGATTCCTTTGGTTATGTTAGCTCTGCAACCAAAGATAAGATTGATTCAGTCATTGACATTTTTAGGGGGTGGGGTTACATGTTTCAGTACAGACCTCTATAATTACAATCAATGCAATTGATTTGTGATTTTTCTGTTTGCATATTGTCCAGGGTTTCCAAAAATATATTACTTGCCAGTCTGGCTATCTAAAAAAGTGGAAAATTATTGGGTTTTTGACAGATGCTACATGTAAATTTTATACATTTTTCATGACATGGCAGTAAAAAAATATATTTTTGATAAAAATTCCAAATTATGAGTGTTTTCTATGTAGCTTGTTTGTAACTTGTCTAATTTTTTCACAGAGCTCAAATACTGCCTCTATTAAAAAGATTTTTTAAATTTTAGCACAAAAGGCCCAGGGGCCTGAGATGCACCACTGTACTTAAAGCAGCATGTATACTTAAAGGGCCATCATTTTTGCAGTTATTCTGAGATTTTGATTTCCTTTCACCAGCATGTTGCCAGAACATATGGGAAGCAAATACAAAAGGCCTTTTGGTGATATCCGAAGTTTCACCCCTATATAGGACACAGATCACCAAATATTCCTGGGCAGTCACCCACGAAACAAGGGCGAAAGTTATTTTTAGTCCTTCTCTCCCTTTCCCTTTTTCCTCCTTTTGCATGGCGATTTTTGTTGAATTTTGGGTGTAGAATTGAAGAAAAGGGTTTGAAAATACATTTTCTGCCAGGTTTTGGTGAATATTCATGATTTTGAGGCGGAAGGATACAAGAGTTGTGAGGTTGGTTACGTTGAAAGGGAGGGCCGAAAATTGCAAGGTTAGCTGTCTCTACTTCCAGCTTGTCTATCTCAAGTTTTTCATGAAGAACCTCATACATGCTTTTGGGCAAGAGTCTGCCACATGTTGCTCCATCTGTGGCAGAAAGCGTTTTTCCCAACGAATATTTGGGAAAAAGTTACAGCCGGTCTAAGAGACGAGAATTAACATTAAAGTCAATGGGGCAATAATTAGTGTTCTGTGGCCTGTCTGTGTATGACAAGGCTGTTACTGATATGCCTTAGTTTTGAAAATATGATGACTAATTTGTCAGAAAATATGTATAAAATGACTTGACTACAGAAAAACTAAACAAAATTAAATTTAGAAAAAAAAATTATCAAAGTTTTGGGAAAAATTGTGATTTTACTGCAAATTTTCCAATTTTCAGTTTTTATTTAATTTCTAACAGTAAGGAAAATATTTCAATGTCCAATTTTGGTGTATTCAGCCTCAGAAAGCACAGATAAAGTGAATAACATTGTAATTTCACCTAATTTTGTCTAAAAATCAGGAATATTAACAGAAAATCTCCAGATTCTCCCATTTCGATGTAAAAATTAATGCTTTCATACCTACTCAAATGACTCAAAATTTCTAAAAATGCCCTTATTTTTATTGCTAATGTAACTTAGATGGGATCTATAAGTTTGTTATGTTTAGAAAAAGCTCCAGCTTTCCTACAGAAAATGGAAAATTGGCAACACTGAGTTAATGATATTCAGCAGATGGGTTTGCACAAAATGGTAAAAACAGGGGTAGGCTCAATTTGGCCACTATTTTACCCAGAACACGCATTTTTTTCTTCTTTAAAGCATTAAATTCTTGCATTTTCTTCATGTAGGAAGCAATATCCCAGTCTTTGTAGACATTTTTCACTCCATCTTTCTATTTAGAGGGGCTATAAATGCCCCACCCCACCCGTTTTTATTAATGTGTTTCGAGAGATTTAATTGCACCTGTGTTGACAATTAAATGATAATAATTGGAATTTGTTGTTGAATTACAGATGGGAATGTTATTTTTTGCCAATAAATGGTCATTTTGTACATTTCAAGGATTTCTGACCTTTTTTGTTCATAGTCAAACTCAGAACCTTGAGACATGTCAGGCCAGTAAGACCACATCCTGATACAGAACTGATGTAGATGTGTAAATGTCAGCTTAATGGTCAATATTTTCTTATCAAAATCTAGGATTTGTGGTGTTTGTTGCATTTATGTCACTTATAGAACAGTAAAATGTTAATTTTGCTCCTTTTCAGGCCTCTTTTATGTTGTCAACTATCTCATAACTACCTTTTTGACTTCATTTTTTAAGGCAATTGATGTAAAGGTCCAGGCATCTTACTTCAGTACAATAATTGCAATAAAGATTTGTATGATGCCTCTGAGGTTTGAGATGTTGAAAACATTAAACTATTTCAAAATTTGTGAAAATTGTGTATTCTGTGACCCTTTTGTTAGAGAGGGGTGGACATAGGCCGAATATACCTTTTTTATTCTTCCAGCAAGGCCTATTTTAACCATAATTCATATTAATTGCACCTATTTTAGCTTCTATGTACATATATTAGCCAGGGATGGTAAAACATATCTGTTAGACAGATTCCTTTGGTTATGTTAGCTCTGCAACCAAAGATAAGATTGATTCAGTCATTGACATTTTTAGGGGGTGGGGTTACATGTTTCAGTACAGACCTCTATAATTACAATCAATGCAATTGATTTGTGATTTTTCTGTTTGCATATTGTCCAGGGTTTCCAAAAATATATTACTTGCCAGTCTGGCTATCTAAAAAAGTGGAAAATTATTGGGTTTTTGACAGATGCTACATGTAAATTTTATACATTTTTCATGACATGGCAGTAAAAAAATATATTTTTGATAAAAATTCCAAATTATGAGTGTTTTCTATGTAGCTTGTTTGTAACTTGTCTAATTTTTTCACAGAGCTCAAATACTGCCTCTATTAAAAAGATTTTTTAAATTTTAGCACAAAAGGCCCAGGGGCCTGAGATGCACCACTGTACTTAAAGCAGCATGTATACTTAAAGGGCCATCATTTTTGCAGTTATTCTGAGATTTTGATTTCCTTTCACCAGCATGTTGCCAGAACATATGGGAAGCAAATACAAAAGGCCTTTTGGTGATATCCGAAGTTTCACCCCTATATAGGACACAGATCACCAAATATTCCTGGGCAGTCACCCACGAAACAAGGGCGAAAGTTATTTTTAGTCCTTCTCTCCCTTTCCCTTTTTCCTCCTTTTGCATGGCGATTTTTGTTGAATTTTGGGTGTAGAATTGAAGAAAAGGGTTTGAAAATACATTTTCTGCCAGGTTTTGGTGAATATTCATGATTTTGAGGCGGAAGGATACAAGAGTTGTGAGGTTGGTTACGTTGAAAGGGAGGGCCGAAAATTGCAAGGTTAGCTGTCTCTACTTCCAGCTTGTCTATCTCAAGTTTTTCATGAAGAACCTCATACATGCTTTTGGGCAAGAGTCTGCCACATGTTGCTCCATCTGTGGCAGAAAGCGTTTTTCCCAACGAATATTTGGGAAAAAGTTACAGCCGGTCTAAGAGACGAGAATTAACATTAAAGTCAATGGGGCAATAATTAGTGTTCTGTGGCCTGTCTGTGTATGACAAGGCTGTTACTGATATGCCTTAGTTTTGAAAATATGATGACTAATTTGTCAGAAAATATGTATAAAATGACTTGACTACAGAAAAACTAAACAAAATTAAATTTAGAAAAAAAAATTATCAAAGTTTTGGGAAAAATTGTGATTTTACTGCAAATTTTCCAATTTTCAGTTTTTATTTAATTTCTAACAGTAAGGAAAATATTTCAATGTCCAATTTTGGTGTATTCAGCCTCAGAAAGCACAGATAAAGTGAATAACATTGTAATTTCACCTAATTTTGTCTAAAAATCAGGAATATTAACAGAAAATCTCCAGATTCTCCCATTTCGATGTAAAAATTAATGCTTTCATACCTACTCAAATGACTCAAAATTTCTAAAAATGCCCTTATTTTTATTGCTAATGTAACTTAGATGGGATCTATAAGTTTGTTATGTTTAGAAAAAGCTCCAGCTTTCCTACAGAAAATGGAAAATTGGCAACACTGAGTTAATGATATTCAGCAGATGGGTTTGCACAAAATGGTAAAAACAGGGGTAGGCTCAATTTGGCCACTATTTTACCCAGAACACGCATTTTTTTCTTCTTTAAAGCATTAAATTCTTGCATTTTCTTCATGTAGGAAGCAATATCCCAGTCTTTGTAGACATTTTTCACTCCATCTTTCTATTTAGAGGGGCTATAAATGCCCCACCCCACCCGTTTTTATTAATGTGTTTCGAGAGATTTAATTGCACCTGTGTTGACAATTAAATGATAATAATTGGAATTTGTTGTTGAATTACAGATGGGAATGTTATTTTTTGCCAATAAATGGTCATTTTGTACATTTCAAGGATTTCTGACCTTTTTTGTTCATAGTCAAACTCAGAACCTTGAGACATGTCAGGCCAGTAAGACCACATCCTGATACAGAACTGATGTAGATGTGTAAATGTCAGCTTAATGGTCAATATTTTCTTATCAAAATCTAGGATTTGTGGTGTTTGTTGCATTTATGTCACTTATAGAACAGTAAAATGTTAATTTTGCTCCTTTTCAGGCCTCTTTTATGTTGTCAACTATCTCATAACTACCTTTTTGACTTCATTTTTTAAGGCAATTGATGTAAAGGTCCAGGCATCTTACTTCAGTACAATAATTGCAATAAAGATTTGTATGATGCCTCTGAGGTTTGAGATGTTGAAAACATTAAACTATTTCAAAATTTGTGAAAATTGTGTATTCTGTGACCCTTTTGTTAGAGAGGGGTGGACATAGGCCGAATATACCTTTTTTATTCTTCCAGCAAGGCCTATTTTAACCATAATTCATATTAATTGCACCTATTTTAGCTTCTATGTACATATATTAGCCAGGGATGGTAAAACATATCTGTTAGACAGATTCCTTTGGTTATGTTAGCTCTGCAACCAAAGATAAGATTGATTCAGTCATTGACATTTTTAGGGGGTGGGGTTACATGTTTCAGTACAGACCTCTATAATTACAATCAATGCAATTGATTTGTGATTTTTCTGTTTGCATATTGTCCAGGGTTTCCAAAAATATATTACTTGCCAGTCTGGCTATCTAAAAAAGTGGAAAATTATTGGGTTTTTGACAGATGCTACATGTAAATTTTATACATTTTTCATGACATGGCAGTAAAAAAATATATTTTTGATAAAAATTCCAAATTATGAGTGTTTTCTATGTAGCTTGTTTGTAACTTGTCTAATTTTTTCACAGAGCTCAAATACTGCCTCTATTAAAAAGATTTTTTAAATTTTAGCACAAAAGGCCCAGGGGCCTGAGATGCACCACTGTACTTAAAGCAGCATGTATACTTAAAGGGCCATCATTTTTGCAGTTATTCTGAGATTTTGATTTCCTTTCACCAGCATGTTGCCAGAACATATGGGAAGCAAATACAAAAGGCCTTTTGGTGATATCCGAAGTTTCACCCCTATATAGGACACAGATCACCAAATATTCCTGGGCAGTCACCCACGAAACAAGGGCGAAAGTTATTTTTAGTCCTTCTCTCCCTTTCCCTTTTTCCTCCTTTTGCATGGCGATTTTTGTTGAATTTTGGGTGTAGAATTGAAGAAAAGGGTTTGAAAATACATTTTCTGCCAGGTTTTGGTGAATATTCATGATTTTGAGGCGGAAGGATACAAGAGTTGTGAGGTTGGTTACGTTGAAAGGGAGGGCCGAAAATTGCAAGGTTAGCTGTCTCTACTTCCAGCTTGTCTATCTCAAGTTTTTCATGAAGAACCTCATACATGCTTTTGGGCAAGAGTCTGCCACATGTTGCTCCATCTGTGGCAGAAAGCGTTTTTCCCAACGAATATTTGGGAAAAAGTTACAGCCGGTCTAAGAGACGAGAATTAACATTAAAGTCAATGGGGCAATAATTAGTGTTCTGTGGCCTGTCTGTGTATGACAAGGCTGTTACTGATATGCCTTAGTTTTGAAAATATGATGACTAATTTGTCAGAAAATATGTATAAAATGACTTGACTACAGAAAAACTAAACAAAATTAAATTTAGAAAAAAAAATTATCAAAGTTTTGGGAAAAATTGTGATTTTACTGCAAATTTTCCAATTTTCAGTTTTTATTTAATTTCTAACAGTAAGGAAAATATTTCAATGTCCAATTTTGGTGTATTCAGCCTCAGAAAGCACAGATAAAGTGAATAACATTGTAATTTCACCTAATTTTGTCTAAAAATCAGGAATATTAACAGAAAATCTCCAGATTCTCCCATTTCGATGTAAAAATTAATGCTTTCATACCTACTCAAATGACTCAAAATTTCTAAAAATGCCCTTATTTTTATTGCTAATGTAACTTAGATGGGATCTATAAGTTTGTTATGTTTAGAAAAAGCTCCAGCTTTCCTACAGAAAATGGAAAATTGGCAACACTGAGTTAATGATATTCAGCAGATGGGTTTGCACAAAATGGTAAAAACAGGGGTAGGCTCAATTTGGCCACTATTTTACCCAGAACACGCATTTTTTTCTTCTTTAAAGCATTAAATTCTTGCATTTTCTTCATGTAGGAAGCAATATCCCAGTCTTTGTAGACATTTTTCACTCCATCTTTCTATTTAGAGGGGCTATAAATGCCCCACCCCACCCGTTTTTATTAATGTGTTTCGAGAGATTTAATTGCACCTGTGTTGACAATTAAATGATAATAATTGGAATTTGTTGTTGAATTACAGATGGGAATGTTATTTTTTGCCAATAAATGGTCATTTTGTACATTTCAAGGATTTCTGACCTTTTTTGTTCATAGTCAAACTCAGAACCTTGAGACATGTCAGGCCAGTAAGACCACATCCTGATACAGAACTGATGTAGATGTGTAAATGTCAGCTTAATGGTCAATATTTTCTTATCAAAATCTAGGATTTGTGGTGTTTGTTGCATTTATGTCACTTATAGAACAGTAAAATGTTAATTTTGCTCCTTTTCAGGCCTCTTTTATGTTGTCAACTATCTCATAACTACCTTTTTGACTTCATTTTTTAAGGCAATTGATGTAAAGGTCCAGGCATCTTACTTCAGTACAATAATTGCAATAAAGATTTGTATGATGCCTCTGAGGTTTGAGATGTTGAAAACATTAAACTATTTCAAAATTTGTGAAAATTGTGTATTCTGTGACCCTTTTGTTAGAGAGGGGTGGACATAGGCCGAATATACCTTTTTTATTCTTCCAGCAAGGCCTATTTTAACCATAATTCATATTAATTGCACCTATTTTAGCTTCTATGTACATATATTAGCCAGGGATGGTAAAACATATCTGTTAGACAGATTCCTTTGGTTATGTTAGCTCTGCAACCAAAGATAAGATTGATTCAGTCATTGACATTTTTAGGGGGTGGGGTTACATGTTTCAGTACAGACCTCTATAATTACAATCAATGCAATTGATTTGTGATTTTTCTGTTTGCATATTGTCCAGGGTTTCCAAAAATATATTACTTGCCAGTCTGGCTATCTAAAAAAGTGGAAAATTATTGGGTTTTTGACAGATGCTACATGTAAATTTTATACATTTTTCATGACATGGCAGTAAAAAAATATATTTTTGATAAAAATTCCAAATTATGAGTGTTTTCTATGTAGCTTGTTTGTAACTTGTCTAATTTTTTCACAGAGCTCAAATACTGCCTCTATTAAAAAGATTTTTTAAATTTTAGCACAAAAGGCCCAGGGGCCTGAGATGCACCACTGTACTTAAAGCAGCATGTATACTTAAAGGGCCATCATTTTTGCAGTTATTCTGAGATTTTGATTTCCTTTCACCAGCATGTTGCCAGAACATATGGGAAGCAAATACAAAAGGCCTTTTGGTGATATCCGAAGTTTCACCCCTATATAGGACACAGATCACCAAATATTCCTGGGCAGTCACCCACGAAACAAGGGCGAAAGTTATTTTTAGTCCTTCTCTCCCTTTCCCTTTTTCCTCCTTTTGCATGGCGATTTTTGTTGAATTTTGGGTGTAGAATTGAAGAAAAGGGTTTGAAAATACATTTTCTGCCAGGTTTTGGTGAATATTCATGATTTTGAGGCGGAAGGATACAAGAGTTGTGAGGTTGGTTACGTTGAAAGGGAGGGCCGAAAATTGCAAGGTTAGCTGTCTCTACTTCCAGCTTGTCTATCTCAAGTTTTTCATGAAGAACCTCATACATGCTTTTGGGCAAGAGTCTGCCACATGTTGCTCCATCTGTGGCAGAAAGCGTTTTTCCCAACGAATATTTGGGAAAAAGTTACAGCCGGTCTAAGAGACGAGAATTAACATTAAAGTCAATGGGGCAATAATTAGTGTTCTGTGGCCATACAACCAATCAATTCTAATTCCATCCTCGGTTAACCAGTGTACTCATTCCATTCTATCCCACTATACCCTGGCTTAATCCACACGGTTTCCACGATTGTCATATTTTTAACTTCCAATCCCATAAAGCGTTATTTGGAGAGGCAAAGGGAAGTAACTCCCATTGTGTACCAACAAACAATACCCCAAACATTACTACCCCAGTCCGTTCTTGCACACTTTACAATAAATATGTCATTGGGGACAATACCTACCGCGTAGTAGAAAAATCAATGAAAATTAAGATAGGGATAAAATTATCACAGAATCCATCTAAAAGTCGTATCTAAATCGAAGGTTACAAAAACAACTGATGAAGCTGAGTCCATATAAAAATAGATTGTAAAAATTATATTTAAAAAATACAACATGCTTTACTGACACTGACATACATAAGTGTGATTAATTAATTAAAATGTGGAGGGATAAATGTAAAACAATGATATTTGTAAATGGTAACACTCAACCACTTTGATAAATTGGTCACATAATTTGGAATATTTCAGTGCTTGAAAAATTAAAAAACATCAGAGGTACCCCTGAATTTACACAGAGGAATCCGTCTGTGACATACACTTATTTTAATCTTTAAATCAAATTTCGGATACAATAAAACGGTACATTAAGATACATTTCACATCATAAAAGGTTGTATGAAAAGATTGTATGAAAAGGTGTGTAATGAATATGGTATTGCTCAACCTGTTTCACAGAGAATTACTAACGAAATATCCCTGTAACGGATGGCTGTCTAAAACACGTGCGTTGACTTGCACGCCTCGTAGTCATTGGCTCAACGGCTCGTGCAATGTTTACTTAACACCTAACTGCTTCGGGCAAAATGATGCATTTTACTCATTTTAATACCCATTTACACTAAATAGGAAATATTTTTTAACTACGAATACTTCAAACGTCTTTATTTATTTTTCTTTTACCTCAAAAAAATGTTTGAGAATTTAATTTGTCGGAGTAAAAAAGTTAATATGCCGTACTCATTAAGCCTCGTCAATGTCATGCTTATCAGTGATTGTAGCGGCCAAGCGAATATTCACTGCGGGATCAGTTTGGGTATTGCTCTGTAAGTGCCAGATATTAAAATACCACCACAAATAACAGATCCAAAATATAGACGATTAGGTTGCAAGCAACACATCTACAATATATGTATATTGGGGAAGGAAGAGAAATCCTTCAAAGCCACCAAAGTTTGGAAGTTAGGTGACGAGATCCGCATGAAATGGGGGACCGCAGCTCTCCCTGACATAAGAATATTAACGAACGGAAACGCCAGGTTAGCGTTTCAAAACATTGAAGACGCCCAATTGGCAACCAATACCAAAATACTAGGCAACTTAAAGGTTGTACTCTCAATGTCGGAGCACAACCGGGCTGAAAGAGTCATTATTTGCAATATACCATCGGATGACACGGACGAAGAGATCTTAAACAATCTTAAACTAGGAGGATATTATCCTCCTAGGATTGTATCAATATCCCGTATTATTTTTATTATTATTTTTTTCCATCTATTAGTTCCCCCCCCCCCCTCCCCCGAAGCCTTACTTGACGAAATCATAACCACGATAAAAACAGATGTTCTCTTTTCCCCTTTCGTTCTTTTCAGGTACTGGATTCCCCCTTCAGAGAACCAATAAACAAAAGAATGAACAACAGAAACAAAGATGTAACCAAGCCACCATACCGGACAACAAAAACCAAATGGAAGGAAGAATGGACCAGGCCATGTACTCACCAACAAGCCCCACGGAAGAGTTATACCGGACAGAACGACGAGACCAACGAAAACGACCAAATATATACATAAAATAGAATAAATAAAAGATTCTACTCTCAGGTAAAAGTATATAGAAATATGAAGTTTCTAGAAAGAAAAAAACTAATAATTTCATCTTAGCTAGCGCTTTCACCCACCGCGGGGATCGTCAGGCTGCCCCGGGCAAAATTTCCTTGATAACACACAGTATATCGTATGCCCGTCTTCATTAGCCCAACTTAGGAACAGACAGTAGGACGTTAAACCCCATTTTATTTTATTTCAATACATTTAGATTTCGGACACGTCACCTCGGTTATTTTTATTTCATTACACGACTGACAACGGTGGACATAGCCAGAAAATCACGACGAACTTTGAAGAAGTTAGAGAGCAAACGCCATACCCACTGAGCCACCGTAGAACCAGCTTCATGTCGATTCCGGGCACGGGACCTGTTTTTTTTAAATACCATTCGAACTACAATACATTGTTCTTTGTCAGGCTCTCCATCCCACAGCACTGACAAAACCACGCATCAAGTGAAAACACCCGATGAAGGCTGATTAAGTTAGAGAGCAAAGAAAGATTCGACTGAACACTTAAAATCGATTATAGAATACAATACTATCTGTACAAGAAGAGGTTAAAATTGTTTAGGACTATTAAATATTCTAGAACATTTTCGTTTATTATAATCTATTTCTAAATACAAATGCCGATACGGTAGTCAGTATGGACTTGCGTATAAACTGCACTTCCGAGGAGAGAAGACGAGACTGTGACGAAGCGAGGGAGCGAGAACACGAGATTGACTCAAAGGCGAGGGAGCGAGAAGTCGAGGTTTTTCAAAGGCGAGAACACGAGAGAGCCACTCGGCAAACCTCGGAAGATTTAGGACAATCTAAACTCGGCTGTATGATGAATTCCGCCATATTGGAACTACTTTAAATGTTCCGGATGAAACATGGCTGCGCCCATTCCGAACACAAGTTGGCGACCTATTTGGCTAGCTAACTATTCGACCGATCCAGCTGACGAAATTACACTTCTATTCTGAGCTAAAGGAATGGATAAAAAATAATATATTCTACTTTCATTTGATAGACATAACGTTGGATTTTATTGGTTGATAAATAGATGAGTTAAGGCGACTGTTGTCTTTATTCTAAATAGGTTTCCAACGAACAGGTTGCAGCTCGATCGGTCGAATAGGTCGCTAGCCGAATAGGTTCCCAATTTGTGTAATGGCGTCAAGTTTTCCTGTTAAAGTAAACCGGTAGCCGCATCGCAAATGTATGGGCGTAGGTACATACCACTTACTGTCATGCAGCCGAGGCTAGATGTAGTTTACGGAATCTGCCGAGATTTGCCAAGTGACGAGAGAGCGAGAAGTCGAGGGCGAGAACACGAGAAGACAAGGGCGAGAGTGCGAGAACACGAGGTTTTTCAAAGGCGAGAACGCGAGAAGTCAAGAGACGAGAAGTCGAGGTGAAAGTGTTCTCGGGGCGAGATCCTCGTATTCTCGCCCTGTTTCCTCGCGTTATCGCTCCCTCGCCCTCTTCTTCTCGTCTTCTCGCCCTCGACGTCTCGCGGCGAGAACACGAGGTTCTGAAATGGCCGCAATATATGGAAGCGTATTTGGGTCACTACTTATTGAGATAATATCCTAACACATCGACTAAAAATATGTCAACTTTATGAGTTATATTACAAGAAATCGACCTAATAAAGTTGACTTGACGCATTAATTCACCCTATGCCGACATGAACTATGTCGATATGTTTATATCATGTCAATGGTCGATTTGACTCAAAATCGATATTTCATGTTTTATTGCATGATATAATGATATGGCCACAGACCACCTATGCTTTCCCCCATTAACTTTAATGTTAATTCTCGTCTTTTAGACCGGCTCTAACTTTTCCCCAAATTTTTGTTGGGTGGAACGCCTTCCTTCTGCCACAGATAAAACAACATGTGGCAAACCCATGCTCTAAAGCATGTATGAAAATGAAATGAAATGAAATGGGGTTTAACGTTTTACTCTTCTGCACCTAACCTAGGCTAATGGAAGATGAGCATACGCCATACGGTACAGTGTACTATGAGGGAAATTTTGCCCGGGTAGCGGCGCTACGGCCTACTCTTACATCGAATTCCAACTGCCAAAGGATCTTTTATGTGCACGGAACCTCGGTTTTTCGTCCCATACGAACGACTAGACAGCTGTCCTTGTTAGGCCCTCCGTTCTGCATCACTGACAAGTGGAAACCACGCCGGTAAATCGAGATGAACTTTCTCGGCCAATGCAGGGATCGAACACCCGACCTCCAGACTAGCGAGACCCATGGACCTGAGATGCACCGATGTACATAAAGCAACATGTGTACTTAAAGGGTCATCATTTTTGCAATTATTCTTTGATTTTTGTCTTTTTCTTTCACCTGTATGTTTTCAGAACATATGGAGAGCATATAACAAAGGCCTTTTTTGGAATACCTGAAGTTTTACCCTTATATACTACACATCTAACCAAATATTTCCAAGCCGTAGGACGATAGTTATTTTTAGCCTTTCTCTCCCTTTCCCTTTACCCCTTTTTGCTTTTTTGTGTAAAATCAAAGAAATCGTTTGAAAATACATTTAATGCCAGGTTTTGGTGAATATTCACGATTTTGAAGCGGAAGGATACAAGAGAGGTTGGTTACTTTGAAACGTAGGACCGAAAATTTCATGTTTACTTGTCTCTACTTCCGGCTTGTGTATCTCAAATTTTTCATGGTGAACCTCATACATACTTTTGGACAAGAGTTTGCCACATATTTTGCTTTATCTGTGGCAGAAAGCGTTCTACCCCCAAAAAAGTTTTGGGAAAAGTTAGAGCCGGTCTAAGAGACGAGAATTAATATAAAAGTTAATGGGGGAAAACATCAGTGGTCATATTATTAAGTCTATATATTATGCAATAAAACCTGACATATCGATTTAGAGTCAAATCGACTATTGACATGATATAAACATATCGACATAGTTCATGTCGGCATAGGGTGAATTTAATGCATCAAGTCAACTTTATTAGGACGATTTCTTGCAATATAACTCATAAAGTTGACATATTTTTAGTCGGTATGTTAGGATATTATCTCAATAAGTAGTGACCCAAATACGCTTCCATACAATAGGCTTCCATACATTTGCTATATTGTGTGTACGTTATTAATATCTGAAGACGCCCATAGAAGGTAGATAGCTAGCTTATATTTAATGTATGTCAGAATGAAGTAAAGAGGAGAATGTTTTACCTGGACATATTTTTTATTTATTTATATATATAGATATTACGTTCCGGTGATTTGTCATACAATAGTATATTGTAATACCACACCTCCCTGAATATTGAAAAGCCTCATGTTCCGTATCAAAATCCCACACACAACTTTTTTTATTTTATTTTTTTTTTTTACATTAATTGTAGTCAAGGGTAATTAAAAAAACTAAATTGTTATTTTCGATAAATGATAAATGTATTAAGTTTTTCTCCAGCAATACAATCTCTACATAACAATATCTTTAATTTTCATACGCTCACATTTTCATGTCGACGTATTTTGTTGTCGCCCCTGTCGGTCCGTCCGTCCTTTCGATATTGATATATATCGGACTGTAACTTCATGAATTATGGAGAGAGAAAAAGAAATGGGGTTTAACGTCCACTATGTCATTTCAGGACTAACATATGGTTTAATTTTATTTCAATGATTCGCTTGCAGGTAGGGGTCTCTAGTAGTGGGAGGAAGCTGCCACCGGAAAAAACCCCACGAGGTTGGACAGGCAACCCTACTCCTTGCCACGTACAACAGGGGATTCGAAACCACGCCAGTTGACTCAATGACAGGCTGCGTGATACAGCGCGCGCACGGTAACCATTCGGCCAACCAACCCCCTCAAGGGTTAAGGTCCCTGGTTGTACGAAAAATCACCTCTTTAGCTTGTGAACACTGTAGAGGTCACAATTTTGAACGGATTTTGATGAAACTTGAAATGCATGTTTATAACCAAAAGATCTTAGTTTCGTTCGGTAGTTGTACATAGCCGATCGTAACTTACTGATTAATTGCTCCTGATTGTACGACAAATCACCTTTTTTAGCTTCTTGTCTTTTTGGAGGTCACAATTATTTTCCGATTTAAAAAACGTCTGATTATATCACTGTTACACTGTATTGAAGGTCGAGTTCTAATTTCTTGTAAATCGGTCCAAAATTGGCTGACAAAATGGCCTTTTCACGAACAACCGGGGATGGCCTTTTCACGAGCCAACACGCCAGTTGGCTCAGTGACAGACCCCATGATAAAGCACACACGCGCTAACCACTCGGTCATCCAGTTCCCCTTGCTGAACGGCATATACAATTGGAGGAACAATTTAGACTGATCCGCTCACAAGAACTGGGGAGACATAAGTATAAGCTCATCATATCGCCATACGCAGCGCATACTCCGCCCAGTGTTTCGTTTGATTAGAGGTAATCTCACTACTCACTGCTGTTAATGAGTGGATATTGGTGTTTTAACAGAATACTGTAGCAAAACTAATTGCGTGACAAACGAGACTATCAAGTCGAATGAAATGTAAACAATACTGTTTGGAAACGAACATGCTTTCACCGTTTTTAATACCTTAGATCAATGTTCAAAGTTTTAGGGAAGACCAAGATTAACCGAAGGACTGTCATTTTGCTGTACCGGGTACAGGGGCGTGGTTAGGGCAATTATTGAGAAGAAATTATGAGTAACAAAAAAGATTTTGGCACAAAAACCCTTTTACTGACCGCGGAGCTGTGGCCGGCGAAGCCGGCCACCGCCAGCGCCGAAGGCGCGAGCCCGCGGCGGGGGGTCCGGGGGGCCCTCCCCCGGGAAAATTTCGAAAATTAGAAGCCCAGAAACGCAATCTCCAGCAATCCGAGACAAGAAATACGGTAATAAAATATGATTAAATTTTCCAACTTGACTCTTTCAAAATTTTTTTAATTGGGTCAGATGAAACAATTTTTCCACTTACAAATGTTTTTCATTTTTTGAGTAATTTGATTGTGATTTTGGCGCAAAAACTTTTTGGCGCATGAGTATGGCTACTCATGAACTCATTCTCACCACGCCCCTGACCGGGTAATTAAGTGGCAGCTTTGATTGAACGAGGAGAATAGACATTCCCGCAAAGTTCAAGAATCAGAAGCTAATCCAGCAATGGACAAAGGGGGATTTCTCGGGTCATTGCTTCAGGAATATGTATGCAGCGGGATGTCACCCACTTGAACGGATTAAAATAAAACTTCCCACTTCTGCTTGACTATGTAGGCCCATCACAGTATGCAAGGTATCTCACCCGCCATCTTTGTTTTCACATGTTCAGCATTTCGTATGCTATATATCATCTCACACTACTCACTAGTTCTAACACTTTCCGTCTTTTTTATTGCCAACGATGTATTACTTCCGGTCCGTCGAAGATACAAATAGCTTCAAGTTCGATTTGTAATTAATAAGTATAGCCGCCGATCCTGACCAGACAGACAGAAAACTACAGTCACAAGTATTAGTATATATATACAATGATTACAATCTAATTAAAATATAGATCTCTATTTCGTTTCGTTTTTTATACTTTCGATGGCCTACACTCATGTAGATCTAACTAGTTATAGTGGAAGCTCACGTTCTATGACGTCAGGTATCAAGCACGGGACATTTGACCCGATAACGTCAGTCATTCGATTAACCAATTAGCGACCGCCACGCTTTTCAAAATCCACTTTTGTTTTGTTATGATTTCTATCCGCTGGTGTTTATAGTATAGACGTCGTTGGCTGGTAATATCTACCCACAGTTCCACGCATAAAAAGGTCAAACGGTCGATTCGACAGACCATTTGATTGGCTGACCCCTCATTTCAGCCAGAACACCAGTTAAATAACAAGTCCTCCAGATCCAAGAGTAGTGAAGACAAGTAAAAATGAAATTTTGAACTATAAAAAACGAAACGAAATTGGATCTGTGTTTTAATCAGATTGTATATATATATAGATAAAATAAAGCTGATAATAATTATTTACAAACTGTAGTAAACATAACAGAGAGAGAGAAATGGGGTTTAACGTCGACTCATCACAAACTAGGTCATTTTGGGACTAACATATGGTTTTAATTTTATTTCAATGATGACGTGTGAGGAAACCGGAGTGACCAGAGGAAACCCACGAGGTTGAGAAGGCGCCCCTATCTCCATGCCACATACACTCACACCAGGGCTCAAAACCACAGCCGCAAGCCAGAGGTGACCGGCCAGCTAGAGGTCGAAGCGCGGCACTCTAGACCTCTAGGCCATCCCAACCCCTCCAGTAAACATAATAAATTGAAGGAGTAGAAATAACCACTTGTTATTTGATGTATGGATATCAAATACCAAATGTTCTACTCATAATAGCCAATTAATTAATTTTGTACAGGGTTCTTTAATTGTGTTCCCTTTATGATACTGATTCATACAAGAACAATGGTTATCTCTATTTAGTTCAATAATTGTCATTCTTTACAATGCCTCATCCCTGAACAGAACACCACGGAGCTTGACCTTGGCGACTTCGCCTTTGCCCGGTGTTGCTCGATTGTGAATAAAATTGTCCATATATTTCAGCTTGAAGGATAAAATGAGCCAGGTTTTGTATTATAGTTGATTTAATCAGGGGAATGAGGATACCTTTAATACTTGCATCCAGGAGCCACGTCTTTGGATGGAGCCTGTATGGTTATGAAAATGATATGAAAAGAGGTTTAAGGTCTTACTGTTCCGCTCCGAAATGGGCAAATGGAAGACAGGCATACGCCATTCAGTGTGCTATGATGGAAATTTTGCCAGGGCAGCGACACTACGGCTTACTCTTATATCGAATTCCAACTATCAACTTAAGTGATGACCCCAGTATCCTCAATGAAATTTGTCTTTAAGCAAATGGAAACAAATGAGCCAGACTTTGTTCTGCAATTAATTCACTAAGCTGAGCCTGAATTGAGCGTGAATAACTGTCCATATTTCACAGAGAGAGAGAGAGAGAGAGAAGTCCACTGGACACAAACTAGGTAATTTTGTGAGGGAGAGAGAGGTGGGGTTTAACATCCAATGGACACAAACTATGGTTCAATTTTATTTCAATAATTCACTTAGGCGAAGGGGTCTTTCGCAGTTGGAGGAAACGAAGGATTCAGACGACCTTACTCATTTTCACTACAATCAGGAACCGTAACAACGACAGTTGACTCAGTGGCATATGTTCACCATCCCCCTCCCCCCCCCATCCATATCTTTGAGCTTGAAGGATAAAATGAGCCAGATCTTGTCCTGTAATTAATTTAAAAAGATGACTGCGAATTATGTTTATTTTCCCTCCGTCTGAACACATTTTGATAAACAGAAGCAAAATGAAACACACACACATATATATATATATATACAATATTCATTTCACAATAATGCTTAATTAAATAATTCACATTTCATTTGCATAGAAGGGATGTTTCAAACACATTTGATAATATTATGATTTGATTGGATGGAGATGATCATGTGACTAAAAGGCTGGCATATGATTGGTTCATCATGAGGTATTCATTATGTTTATTAATATTATAAATCCAGATTAGGGACTTTTTTAGGGAAATGCTGTGTCTCGATATGAAGTTTTCCTTTTGATTTGATTGAACCCTGAAAATATAAACCAATCGAAAACATTACATTTCATCACAGGAATCTGACCTTCTATCCATATATGAATACACCATAAAAAAGAACAGGAATGCAATGTCAGTTGAAGCCTCGATTTTACCTGCTCTCGCTTCGGCTCGTTTTTTTTCAACAATTCGTAATGTCAGGCCATCTAGCTAACCTCTGCCAATTCCATCTAGCTGTTTTGATTTGCATAAATACTCCACACAAAACAATATCATAGCGACTTGTTTCCAATATTTACATATTTTCCTTCCTTGACGTTTGTCCCCGACTCACTGATGTCACACAAAACCTAACCAACTTCTGAGGTCTTGTATACTTCCGCCTAAAAATCATGAATATTCACCAAAACCTGGCAGAAAATCTATATCCAAACCCTCTTCTTCGATTCTGCACCCAAAAGTTAACAAAAATTGCCATGCAAACGGAGGAAAATGGAATGGCAGAGAAAATCTTAAAATATCTTTGGCACTTGTTTCAGTGATCTAGTCACCGCGGATTGATGTTGTGTGACGTCAGCGCATGGAATCGGGGATAAACGTCAACAAAGGAAAAGAATGTAAATATTGGAAACATATGGCTATGGTATCGTTTTGTGTGGAGTATTTATGCAAATCAAAACATCTAGATGAAAGAAAAAACATATCTGAGTGAATTGGCAGAGGTTAGATTGCCTGACATTACGAATTCTTGAGAAAAAGAGAGCCGAGGCTTCAACAGGCATTGCATTCCTGTTCTTTTTTATTATATATTGTCTAGTTCGGTATGGTGTATGCATATACAGATAGAAGGTCAGATTCCTTTGATTTAATTGAAAGAGAGAGAGAGAGAATTCTGTTAACATCCACAAAATTGGTCTAACACTTGATTCAATTTTATTTCAATAATTTGCTTGTGCGTAGGGGTCTTTAGCAGAGAGAGGAAACCAGAGAAAACCCATGAGGTTGGAAAATGTGATGCGTTTGTCAACAGTCCCCAAGGCAGTGCAAAAAGCCAAGAAAATAAAAAACAAAATCACCTACTTATGGCTTATGGGAGAGCAATTACTTATTCATTTGAGTATCACTTCTAAGATATTCTCTAAATGTTTCAAGATTCTCAAACATATGAGTAATAGATATTTTATATGTTTGTGACTGTGTTATAATGTCATTGATGTTTTATTAATTAATTAAAATATTTTATGAAAACCAACCTTCTCGGCATGTAATTTCATCATTTCTTTTTTTAACCGGTGTAAAATATTTAAACATGGTTTAGCAGCGTTTGGTTGATTCTGTAGCTGATTTATAGGTAACTCTTCTTTCTGTATAAACAATAGAGAAAAATGAAATGGGGTTTAACATCCTACTGTTCTGCTCCGATTGGGCTAATGAAGATTGGGCTAATGAAGACGGGCATACAGTGGGCTATGATGAAATTTTGCCCGGAAAACTACATTACAGTCTACTCTTAGAAGGTATTCCAACTGTCAAGGGTTCTTTAAAGTGCACGCTAATGTGTACACAGAACCTTGTTTTTTGGTCCTATCCCAACAACTATATATGCCTACTCTTATTTTGAATTCCATCAAAGTTTCTTTTACAAGCACAGTTTTTTGTACCATCCAAACAACTAGACGCCTTTAAATTTCATGCCACCAGTCCTGCATGACTGACAAGGGAAGAACACACCATAAAAGCCTGGTTAGCTAACAAGCGCCTTGTATTTACTGAGCAAACATGGCTATGTTGAAGGAAATATAAACTTTCACTTTCTATGAGGGCCCATGGGGTCCACCATTAATTCACAAATTTCAAGATCTGGATATACATGTCTGTAAACAGCTAATTGAGCTAATAAAGACAATGTGATATGAGGGCCATTTTGCCTGGAAAGCAGCGCTACAAACTACTCTTGTATCGAATTGTAGTTGCCAATGCGCTGAACGAACTCTTGACGTCTAAGAGTCATTGTGGCTCCATTTTCCCAGACGTGCTTTACAATATGTTTAAATGTAAATATAATATTTAACTTTGTAAATAAAAATTAATTATTTATACCTTTTCACTGAGACCTTTAACAGAACTTTTACCGTATAATCTTAACAATGAACCCCAACATGACACATGTGGATGTAATAACTGAAACATAAATAAAGATGCATTATCATGTAGAGGGAGAAAGAGAGAGACTAGCTCATTTCGGGACTAACATTTGGTTCAATTTTATTTCAATAATTTGCTTGCACGTAGGGGTCTTTAGCAGTGGGAGGGAACCTGGGGACCCGTAGAAAACCCACGAGGTTGGACAGGTAACCCTACTCATTGTCACATGAAACAAAACCATGCCAGTTCTCCCGTCAAAAGGTAACACCTAGTAACCCACTTTTTTCTTATTTTGAGACAACAAAGGAAAACATACTGGCCAAATGAAGGAAGTTGTTAGATTGTGCCATGGTTTTAACTGTTTATAAAATCAAAGGTTTGGAATATCTAGTACAACAACAGGAAGCACATGCCCTAGTAACTACAAACTAAATTTTGATAAAAAAAAAGTGAGTTACAAGGTTTTGACTTTTAACGGGAGAGTTGATGTGATGACGTTTTGGCAATCCTCCCCCTCCCACCTATTAACCTAACAACGGTTGTTGACAATCAATATATCCAAACAATATACAGAAAATAAATATAACAATTTTGTAATTCAAGTGGAGGAATTGTCTGAAAATTTGAAAAAAAAAAGGATCTAATCTGTAAATGACATATGTAAAGTGATATGTGGAAAATGAAATGAAATGAAGTTTAATTCTATTCCGGCTGGGCTAATGAAGAGAGGCATATGCTATGGAATGTGCAATGCGGGAAATTTTGCCCGGGCAGCAGCACTATGGCCTACTCTTATATCAAATTCCAACTAAGGGATCTTTTACATGCACATCAATGTATACACAGGGCCTTGCTCTTTTGTCCAATCCAAACGAAAAGACAGCTAACCTTGTCGGGAACTCCATCCTGCAACACCCCACCACCACCCGGGTCCCACATTGCTAAGTCTGGTTAATATCACTGCATTTCTCTGAATTCAACTTGAAACCTTCTAACACATGTAATTGGAATTTTAAAATGAAGAAATTGTATTCCTCTATATAGTGTTCTGTTTTAGAAAATATCAAATTTTATAACTATATCTAATATCAAATCAAAGGCTTAGATTTTGCCACTATTAACTTTGTGCGTTTTAAAATGAAAATGAAGTAATTGAACTCTTCTCCTGTATAATTCACCTGTTGCAATACTCTGTGTTACATTTCATATCACAGGGTTGGTAATAAGTCGCGTACGGCCTGCCATATGGCTTACTGTGTAAATTGACCTGTTTTTTTGTATATGACAAGACAGACTGCAGGAGAGATTTCCCCAACCAATAAAGGAGTATTCTGTTCAAGTGATACTTGATGATGCAATTTTACTCCTTTGTCAACTGCAAAGCCTTTTTTTCATTCATTTTAAAAATGGCATCACCGTCAAGGATACCGGCACGGCGAAACCTTGCATTAAAATTAAAAAATTAAAGACGTTTGTCGTGGAGACATCATTATGACTTTTCGGATGAGGTGGATAATTACTATAAACTGACAAAACTGATTAAATTCTGATCTTTTACTCCTCAATTCCTATAGGTCACTATACATTCTCACATTTTAATCATATTACATTACAATACATAGTGTAAGATTGCACTAGAAAACTTGATGGGTTGCCATAAAACTTTTTCAGCCAACCTTTTAGGTTACCAATCCGGTATTTTGTGGTAACAAGTAACCAGGTTACCACACCCAGCCGTTAATTCCAGGCCTGACATCAGGAGATATTTATTTCTGATAGTATCAGATATCTTAATCATGATATCTGCTAATTTCAAATCAAAGGATTAGATTCTGTCAATTTTAAATTTAACTTTGTATAAGCAACAATTAAAAGGGCCTTATGAGAAATTAGATACAAAGCAGGCAGTCAAAAGATTTCAGCTAATTCTCTTTACATTATCTATGTTTTAAGTTAAAACCTAGATAATGTAAAGATAGCGACAAGAGAATTTGCTGAAAAGTTCAGTCAAATTGATCCACTCTAAGATATTAGATCTTGAATTGTAGACCTAGCCACGATCATCATTACTAAAGTCGGTACAATAAAAAACATAGTCTCAATAATCCAGTGTTCAGCAGCTGGCAAGATTCAAATCCACTAAATATCACAGGCCAGCGATGACATCAAGTGTTGATTACGGTCTGGTTTAGTTAACAATTTGTGGACAGATGGACGAACAGACAATGGCGACTACAATATAAGTTCACATGTGGACATGTAAAAATGAAAGTAGACACTAAATATTATGAAATAAGTAAAATGAAAGTAACCTGTAAAATAGCTTGTGCTGCTCTTTGTTTTCCATCTCGTTTATTTTTAGCTATAACCTGAAAAACAAACAATAAGTTATATACATTGTCTCCTACAACTGTTTAAGCCACTGGGGGCCACGGTTGCTCAGTGATTAAGGCATTGTCTCGCTAACCTGGAGAATCTGTGTTCGATGTGTGCGTTGGCCGAGAAAGTTCATTAAGATTTTCCAGTGTGGTTCCTCCAAGACAGAGGGCCAGACAAGAGGCAAGTAGTGCTCCTACGGTTAGTCGGATAATCGTAAACGGTTAGAATTGGACGGTTAAACGGTTCGAATTGAGCGGTACGGTTATTTGGAGATGTCCCCATTAAATGGAGTTATCTCCCATTACAACGTCTCCATGACGACAGAGCGCCATTTTGAAAATTGAACAATGTATGTCAACTTGAGATGCCCCCCCGTTACCCCAGTATGACCTGTCAATGAGCAGCTGTTTGTTTTACAGGAATCTAATAAAAAAATGTTATTCTCAGGTTTTAAATATTATTGTTTAAAAGTTACAGGAAGTTAGTTACTGAGGTCAGGCGCTTTCTTCTTTTTAACTATTCCACTTTATTCCACGATACGAATAATACGATGTATTTATTATTTATCTTGAAATCAGAATATTTCGCCGAGCAGTTGAGAGGTACGTGTTGCTGTTGGACCGGTGGAAAACAACCCACGTCTTAAAATCGCGATAATCAGGGGAAGGCAAGGCAAGAACAATTACAAAATAGTCATAAAATGCGACATCATTACTGTTAAAAATCTGCCAATTTAAAAAGCCGAAGAGAATTTGTGTCGGTCACGTGTTCGCTCAGCTAGTCAGTGCAGTTTTCATCATGCCGTGGCGCGTGATACGTACGGTTCGACTGTTATGAGTTATAAACTCGATCACTAAATAGTACAAGTCTAAAGTCGTAAAGGGGCACAACTCTCACACTTCCGCCATGATAATCTCTGAATTCGATAATCGACATTTGTTTTCTTTATATTTAGTACTTTCAAATACTTACAAAGAGGAACAACACAGGATGTAAGAGGGGGGCAAAGCTAATATTTGTAGGTACCGGCAGTGCTCACTCTGGGTTCCATTTTTTTTCCGCCAATTTTTCATTTTAATTTATCAGCCAGATATTTTTTCCGCCAAAATAAAATAACTATTAAACATTTTTTTCGGGAATTTTATTTACATAAATACATACAATATATATCTTAAAATTTAAAAAAATTCTTCCCTGCTTTGCAGACTCCCATTTTTTGAAGACTGATTCACGTGTTGAATAAAACATTGTTTTGTTAGCTGTATCATACCTTAACCAAGAATTTGAAAATTTCGATTCATCCCTGAAAGTGAAAGATCTACCTTTTCCAAATGCACTTATTATTTTACGTTTTTCGAAATTTTTCTCTGCGGTGGTCTTTTGGGGTATCAGTTCAATATCTAGGGCTGTAATATTATCATGTCAGTATCATCTGTAGTCTTCGGGCATTTTGGTGGTGGAATATTAAAAAAAATCTGACATTCTTCTGTCAGACGTTGAAGAAGGCTGTTCAATTTTTCGCTTACGACCCATGGCATGTGATTTGATAATACATGGCTTTCGACAGTCCCAAGTTTATATACACGTTTATAAACTGTAACAACATACCTGGCTTCATTTATTAACGATATCGTCAATTTCGGTATGAAATAGATCAAAAAGCAGTCATAATCCAATAATCCCGAACAAATCGAGTGAGTATTGTTTACAGTGTCCGCCATTTTGAATATATCGAAACCATCAACAAAGCAACCGATTCGTATTTGAAAACACACAATTAAATCTTTTGTCTCTTAATTAGTTTATTACTACTCTGACTGTAAATACTTATCAACACTAATCCCAGATTGATCAAGAGACAAAAGATAGGGCTATTATTGATACCTAATTGATTGTTGATTGACTCAACGAAGCGCGATCGACGGTACACTGTTTAGTATGTACGCGCGGAAATCAAAGCTTTGTGCCGATTTTTTTTTATTTCCAGGTAAAAAAAGAATCGCCATACAGGAAAAAAATATCGCCAAAAATTTCGCCAAATTGAATATTCTTTAGCCAAAATTATATTTTAATCGCAATTGGCGAATTTGGCGATCGACAGCGTGAGCGCTGGGTACCGGTAAGCTTATTACTTGATATTGACAGACATGTACAATGATGTATTAAAAACCACTTGCTTGGAAATCATACGGCGATGTGAGTGGTTATTTAATGTTGAAACTTGATACCAAACGGTTAATTGCTACTAATCGGTTGATAGCCACGGTTATTCGAATAACAAAAAGTCCTAACCGTAGGATCACTAGAGGCAAGGTATAATCAATTAGATGGGACAAAAGCTGAGGTCCCATGTACATATTGTTGCGCAGTTAGAATTCGATATAAGCGTAGGACATAGCACTGCTGTCTAGGCAAAATTTCCCTCATAGCATAAAGTGATTGGCTTATATTCGTCTTCATATGTCCACTCATTTATTCGCTTAACCCTTGTTTGGTTACAGCGGATGACGTGAACGGTGTATATGACGTCATAATCTATTCAAGAACTGGTCGGGGAAACCTTGTTTGCTATAAATAGTTTTTTTCTTTCAGCTAGTACCTCCATTACGGGTATAACACTATAAACGGTCGGACTGTTATGTGTCCTCTGGGTTAATTTACATAAGATACAGTATGGGAGATAAGATAAAGGGATGGCAGTTCAGATAAAGGGATGGCAGTTCTCACTATAATAGTTATAAACTAGATAGTGCAAAGGTAATTTGCTGAAAATTTCAGTCAAATTGATCCACTATTAGCCGAAAACGAAGCGAGTGAAATATTAACATAGCCTCGGTCATCATTACTAAAATCATTAATATAAACAGCATAGTCTTGAATATCCACTCGATTGATTTAATTATCAATGGCTGTTAAATGACATATAGGAATTTAATCTGCCAACATCGAAGGCTAGCCTTGACATCAAGAGTTTATGGTCTGGATAGCTTAATTAATGTCTAATTGATTATTTAGATAACATTTCAGGCCTAAAGAAAGACCTGTAATAAGCAGATTTTGCTCTTGCATAATGCTATTATAAGGAACAAGTGTGCAAAGTCTTAATAAGATTGGTGTTGAAAAGTTAATATCAAATTTATTGATGTTGTTTGTTACCCTGCTGTTAAATACTGAACTTACTGAGGCTGTATGCTTTCCGACTGTTAAAGTGAATTCACTCTTCTGATGTTTTAATAACTTCATGTTCATCGTACATTTTGTATCACCCAGACCATAATTTCTATAAATAATAAACTGCATTAATGTAAGGTCTGAAATTCAGGGACGTCGCTTCATCTGTCGGGAGTTGACAAACATCCGACCGGAATAGGCCAAATGGTGAATTATATGCAGTACATCTAAAAAATACTGGATAATCTGAGGTAAAGAAATAACTGGATAATCCAAAAAAAACCAAAATGTGGGATATTCTGAGATAAAGAAACTCTGGATAATCAAAGGTAAACAAGATGCTGAGTAATCTGATTTAAGCAAAATACTGGATGTTCTGTGCTTAGACAAAATATGGGAAAATCTGGCCCCAAGCTCACATAGCATTCTCACACGTAAGTTGAGAATTTACTCAACTTTCAGTCTCTGGTAAGAAGAAATATCTTTGATCCAGAAAGACAAAACTTTGCACATAGTTTCTTATTAGGGTATTTGATACATTAAAACAAGAGAAAAATCATGAACAATTTTGGGTAAATTTTTAACTTATGTCAGTGAAAGCCTTGTGAATTCGAGAGGCCATGGTTAACAAAATATGTGAAAATATTGACTGACTAGCAAATTAGTGGAGTGTATTCCTTTTAAGACAAGATATCTCTCTTAAAGCAACATCCGTTTTTATTTTCCCAGTCGGTGCAAAACAGTAGGACGTTTAATTCTCCACTTCATTTTATTAAAAGCAACATGTTTGCCATGATTGGAAAGTAACTGATCCGTCCATTATTTTTTATCACCATCGAAGAGAAATAAAATGTATTCCTGAAACAATCCAATCCATGATCAACTCACCTTTTTAAACATTCGTCGAGAATCTGATATGGACTTGGTTGTCCTGCTTTATTACCTAATTCATAAACTCTAGGATCCTCGATTTTAACTTCATCAAAAAACTACAATAACAAAGATTAAAATAACCATTCTTTTCTTTTATAAGTGTTTAACGTCCACTTCCAGGGTGCTATCACAGACAAGTGAAGGTAGAGACGGTGCCCCTATTTCCAAGGCACAAATGCTCACACCAAGGATCAAAACCACGGCCGCAAGCCCGAGGTTACCCTCCTGCAAGTGCTTGAAGTGCAAACCTCTAAACAACTATGTCTTCCCAACCCCCAAAATAATTAATGATTATTTCGAGACCTGGAGAAAACCCACAAAATTGGACAGACGACCTTACTCTGCGTTATATACAATTATCAAATTGAAATACTTACAGACAGATCTTCAATATCTATATTATGATCCTGTGTTACTTTATTCATATCTGGTATTAAAATTTCTAACGTAGCCTTCGCTGTAAAAAATATATGTTCAAAAATCACCAATATCAAAATAAGAAAATATTTGTCTCTCAACAGTGTGAAATGATTGAACGAAAATAATGTGGAGACTTTTATCATGAACGAATGAATGAATGACTGTTCTGATAGAGGGAGAGAGAAATGGGACTTAACATCCACTGACACAAACTAGGTCATTTCGGGACTAACATATGGTTTAATTCTATTTTAATAATTCGCTTACGCATAGGGGTCTTTAGCAGTGGTAGGAAACCGGAGGACCCGTGGAAAAACCCACAAAGTTGGACAGGAGACCCTTCTCCTTGTCACGTACAACCGAGGAATTGAAACCACGCCAGTTGACTCAATTACAGGCTTTATGATACAGAGCGCACGTGCTAACCATTCGGCCATCCAATCCCCCTGCTCTGATAGGGTCAATAAGGACATCATATAGTGTGCAATGAGGGATATTTTGCCCAGCCAGCAACTGAATTACAACGGTCACAGGTTCAATTACATGTATGCCATCATGTACACACGACTTCATTTCATTCCTGGGGCCTGTTTCACAAATACTTAAAGGACAATATTGGTGCCAGTCATTATCACATATGTGATAGAACTGATTAAACACTTTCCAAATATAATATTAACACAGAGATCATCGCTACCATAGAGGAGTAATAAAGGATTCAAGAATCGGAAGTGACGAACGCCAAAGGAAAACACGAGTTATCTCTCTATGTGAATGACTGGAGTGACGAGTGATGACAGATAAACGGCCGAATTTCTGCTCACTAATAATTCCTTCGAAGACAAAAAATTGTTATGTGGGACCGCAAGAGGTTATCTGACGATACAATAAAGTAATTAATGTCATAAGATAAGAGAACACGTGAGGAATAACTCGTGTTTTCCTTTGGCGTTAGTCACTTCCGATTCATGAATCCTTTATTACTCCTCTATGGTAGCGATGATCTCTGTGTTAATATTATATTTGGACAGTGTTTAATCAGTTCTATCACATATGTGATAATGACTGGCACCAATATTGTCCTTTAAGCTAAAATCACTAAAATAGATTTTAACTAAAATCAAAATGAACTTTTAAATTTTATACGTTTGTAACTTAAAATGCGATTTTAATAGATTTTAGTTAAAATCGCTTGCACCTGCGCAGTGTACATTTCCGCTGCGGGTACTTACGGTGAAAGCAAATACGCTTCGAAACTGAAAACTGTTGACAAGTTGAATAAACGGTTGCAATATCAATGGGGAGAGTTTCATACGCTGAAGCAATGTTTGCACTCGGTCAGACATTCGTAGAGAGGTGAAATAAATGATTGTACTGCGTAATATGTGATTCGAAAAGTATCGGTTGGTTGGCCTTGAACTTGGCATTTGATTCGTGACATGGGAATTTGATTTACTCGCAGGTTTCAATGGAAATAAAGTGTGTCCATATACTAAATCACATGGATTTGTATCACATGGATTTGTATCACATGGATTTGTAGTTTTATTCAAAATTGTCACAAACATTATGATATTTGTGACTCAAACGGCTAATCTAGTTTGTAATTTTTCATTGCATTTTAAAAGTATTTATCAACTTTGAAATTAATACACCAAAAATAGCCAATGTTCCGATGACTAGATTTCACATGTCATTCTCATAGACCCTCCCTTTCAATGATACTTTGAAAATGATACTTACTCAATTAAATGATTTTTTCCCTAAGATAAAATAGCTTTGGCTTCTAAAATGACAGTTATTTTTGTTGTTTTATTAACGTAAGACTTCATTAAGAAATAATAATAAATTTCTATTAAAATTTAATTTCAAATAGGCCTAGGCCTATAACATTTTTAAATAAACACATTTGAGATTATTGATTTATCTCCTTACATATCCTCATAACCCCCAAAAGTATGTGTAAATACTACATACGGTTTGCCTAGTATTATAGGCCTTCTATAACCAAGAAATGGGCCATATTAAACCATTGTACACGAACATATTTTCTTTATAGACAAGAGGGCTCTTCCTTCCAAGACATTGGATATGAATAAATGATTTTCTTTTAGTTCTTAGTTTACTGGGGTTTTGAGTTTTTTTTTTCTTGGAGTTCTATTATAGAGCGCCATCCAAATGCTTAAATTGACTTACAATAAAATAAATGGGTGAAAAGAATTTGAATGAGAATTGTTTTTGTGAATGGTGGTTGGAATATTAAGAAAATGTGACCCGGGCGTTCACAATATTATCATTATTCCAATTATATCTATATGTCGCAATATATGTAACAATGTAGTTCTAATCAATGTTTGTTAATGTCTTGATTTTAAGTTAGAACAGGATGACAGCTATCCTAAGTTAAAATTTATTTTAGTTAAAATGGTCCTTAAAATGGGTTTGTGAAACACCACTATTTTAAGTTAAGATAATATTTTAACTTACAATATTATTTTAGTGGATTTTAACTAAAATGCTTAAAATCGTTTTGTGAAACTCATCTATCTTAAGTTAGGATGAAATTTTAGTTTAAGACGATTTTAAGGAGATTTAAGTTTTTGTGAAACAGGGCCCCGACATCTAAATTACTAGCCAGGCCCACAGACAATGAGAAAACATGCTGATAAACCTCATGGTGGGTGGGTGGGGGTGTCATTTTGTGATTAACACATGGATGGTTCAATTCTATTCCAATAACTCCCTTGTATGTAGGGGTCTTTAGCAGTGGAAGGAAACCAGAGGCCCTGGATAGGCAAAATCGCACGAGAATCTTTGCAAACTGTACATACCAGCTTGTAATTTGGCAGCTTTTTTACTGGAAGCGTATCCTGTACCATATTCTATTTCTTCTATTATAACTGTAGCACTAAACGGGGTCATAGAATTCTCTGAAAAAACATTAAAAATAATTAGACCTTCTTCTTTCAGAATGTCAAAATCTTAAATTTTTATTAGATTCTACCAAGAAAGGTTGTAAAGAATAATCATATTTATACATTCTCCTTTCAAAATACATCAATATTCTGAATTAGATTTGAGCCCCAAATGACATCAAACTGTTTAAACTGTGAGTGTTGAATGAGTATAACAGTCCTCTTTATTTCATGAAGCAACTCACTGCAAATAAATGGTCGTGAAGAAGGGTGTTTATAGTCATATTTTAACAGTGAAAGAGAGAAGAATGGGGTTTAACCTCAACTCGACAAAAACTAGGTCATTTTGGGACTATAACATGCTTCAATTTTATTTCATTAATTCGTTTGCGCGTAGGGGTCTTTAGCAGTGGGAGGAGATCAGAGAAAACCCACAAGGTTGGCATGTGTTAACGGCTGAGAATAACCCTAGAATTTATATATGTATAGTCACCCAGGTTTCTATATTTCTTTTCCAAGGTGCTATTATCAAATTTGCACAATACTTACATATTTACTACTACTCACCAAAGTTAATACTGTTTGCCAAATTTTATATATTTAATATTACTCACCAAAGTTCCTTATATTTGTGAAGTTTTATATATATAATACTACTCACCGAGTTCTTTATATTTATATCTGGGTTGAACTCTCATTGTATGTTGAATATATTCATGTAAAATACAGATGTACGATTTACCAGATGGATTTAACACGAACTCTGAAACAAACACATTTCACTTTTATCAACTGGTAAATGGCTCATACTGAAGTATATACTTCCAGGTGGTTTTAAATCATTTAAACCATTGTAAATATTGATGTTTTCATACATCATCATATTAACGTATTCATATTGGAAAGTCATACAACATCATATTGTAAAATCATTAAGAAATGAAATGAAATGGGGTTTAACGTCCTAAAATTCTGCTCTGACTTGGCTACTGAAAACAGGTATACTCCATACAGTGTGCTATGAGGAAAATTTTGGCATGCCAGCGGCACTACGACCTACTTTTATATTTAATTCCAACTGTCAAGAGATTTTTTATTTGCACGACAATGAATACACAGGACCTTGGTTTTTTATACAACAGTCATACAACATACTCGAAAGTCATTCAGACCATTTTGAATTATTTTCTTCAGAAACACATTTTGAAATCTTGCTTCCTATTTCTTCAATGGTTGCTTTTCCAAAAAGCTTCTAAACAAAACATTGTTCACAAAGCCTCCAGACTTTTTCAAACCAATCCATTGTTCATAAAGCACTTAAACTATTTGTCTTTTTTCTGAAAATAATTATGATCTGGGAGCTCACCTTTTAATTTATTGGATTTCATCATTCCTGTTTTAGATGTCGGAGGGACTGGACATGTAATTAACAGCTTCGTATTGGACGGCTGAAATCAAAACGTTATAAATTGAGTAAAGAAATTCTGAATTCCCTAATGAAATGAATCGAAATGGGGCTCAACATCCTACTCTTCTTCTCCAACTGGGCTACTGAAGACGAAATGAAATGAAATGAAATGGGGTTTAACGTCTTACTCTTTTGCACCTAACCTGGGCTAATGGAAGACGGGCATATGCCATACAGTGTGCTATGAGGGAAATTGTGCCGGGCAGCGACGCTACGGCCTACTCTTATATTGAATTCCAACTGCCAAGGGATCATTTACGTGCACGCCAATGTGTACACAGGACCTCGTTTTTTGTCCCATCCGAACGACTAGGCAGCTGTCCTTGTCAGGCCCTCCTGCATCACTGACAAGGGAAAACCATGCCGGAAAATCGTGATGAACTTTCTCGGCCAATGCAGGGATCGAACACCCGACCTGCAGGCTAGTGAGCCAGCGCCTTGTCCACTTAGCGACCGTGATTCCCAGGGCTACTGAAGACAACATATGCGGTACAACAGCCTACTCTTATATCAAATTTCAACTGACAAGTGACCTTTAAGCTACACACCAATGTGTACATTGTACCCTGATTTTTTGTCCATCCAAATGGCAATTACCCCTTGACAGACCCCTCTATCTTGCACCATTTACAAGGGGAAGATCCCAATGAACTAACTGATGGAATGCGGGGATTACTAGGTTAGTGAACCAATGTCTTACTAACTGAGCCACCGCAGCTGCTACTCAGCTGATGCCTGCTGCATTGAACAAAACTATTTTAATCGTTTAGTGGCATTTAGTAACTGGATAAAGCAATACAGCATTTCAATACTTTTCCTCTTGGAGCATACTAAATGTCTCTAAAGGATACTTGTTGAAACGTATTGCTTTCAGAATAAAACCAGTGAATTATTATTCATAAAAATTGTGTTCTGTTTAAATTAGTAATTTCTTAAAATGTTTATTTGATTGACATCTCTCAAGGGGTGGAGAGAATTCAAACCATGAACATTACATCCTGTATCACAATTTTCTAACTCCTTAAAAATGGAATTTTATACATATATATGTGTGTAAAATATGAGTGTATGCAGATGTGTGTAAAATGAGTGTGTTTTACCAATTCAGGGCGGAATTGTTTCTTCATATGGATTCTACGATCTTTCCAAGTTCTGTAACACAAAAAAAGAGAAAAATCAAATGATTTTTTTATTTCATAAAACCATCATTATCATAACTGAAAATAGCATTTGATATAAGAACATTTCTACCTTCAATGCATATTTACTGGTAATCGAAGGGCTCAAAGAGATAGAGAAATGGGGTTTAACGTCCACTTGACACAAACCAGGTCATTTTGGGACTAACATATGGTTTTTAATTTTATTTCAATAATTCGCTTGCGCGTAGGGGTCTTTACAGTGGGAGGAAATCTGAGGAAACCCACAAGGTCATAATAAAAGCAAAATATTAAACCATACTGAAAAATCCTGGTGAACTGTCTTGGTCAACACCAGGATTGAACTTAGGTCCCCCTGATTACTGACACAAATTAAAAGATAAATAATATGAGATTTAGATAAAGAGTCAGGTGTTCTTGCTAAAATAGTACAAATATAGCTAATGTAAAATGAATACATTTAAAATTTCAATCAAATTACTTTATTCTGAGTACAGATATTGGCATTTGAATGTTCCTGCATTGATTGTAGTCACCGTACTGGTTGTTAGCAGCTTAGACTAGTTTCTACATTTCAAAATGTGGCCGAACTGTTAATATGCTTAATATCGGAGACATCTGAAGGCAACATGAGTTAATCATGGTCTCGTTAGCATAATAAATGTCTTACTAATATTTGGGACCTAGAAATTTACACAAATATGTCGCAACGCATATAATACTGTAATATGAAAGTATTTAAACTGATTTACATTCAATCATTTCCGTTTTTACTCTAATTTCAAATCAGTTTTGTTCATCGAAACACGCCAGAATTCTGAATATAAGGCAATCTCTAGCGTCTAGTTATTCCATTCTACCCTGATAGTATTTATTGTGCATGCTCTCCAGATAAAAATATGTGGTCATGGTTTGACATGACTTATGGAATATATCTAGCTCGTTCTTCCAGCCCCTAGTTACAAATAGCAATGAAACGCATTATGGTACACAATTCGTGTACCAATGGTAAACTTAGTAAAGTGCTTATTTTGTCCTAAATATTGGATATCAGAAGCCCATCTTTTCCCGGTTAGAACACGACATCAAAGTTGACTGAATTTGTGATTTCAACGTCGAAGACTTTGGATGATATTAAGTGAGAGACTAAGCTACTTTAAAGCCTAAAGAGAGACCTGCAATAGGCAAATTTAGCCTGTTTAAATCAAATGCTAAGCCTTATTGTCATTAACAGAACTATGGAATTTGACTTGAGCTTTATGTACCAGTGGAGCTTTTCTTAACTTCCTGGAATTTGCCAAAATTAATGCCTCTGTGTGACCAAGCAGACAGATACAAAACACTTACTTCCATTTTTTAACCGTAATACTTTTAAATTCAAACAATTTTCCACAATATTCTCGAACCTCGAGTGAATCTAAGAAGATTGTTAAAAAAAAGAGTTAATAAAAGACAAACATCTAGGCAAACAAATTGATAATTATTTTTTCAAAGTCTGAAATGAATCCACATTGGGTCAACTGGCACACAACGCCTCAGATACTTCCCAACTTTCAGATCATCAACAAGCAATTATTAATTTACCAGAACAGCCCAATAACCGATCAATTGACTACAATATTCATGTATGTTAAAATTATTCAAAATGTTAAAATCAATTCAAACCCAATATCTAAGTAAAGTAAATATTCCATAAAAATCTAAAGCAAATATCCCATAAAATTCTAAAGTAAATATCCCATAAAATTCTAAAGTAAATATTCCATAAAATTCTAAAGTAAATATCTCATAAAATTCTAAAGTAAATATCCCATTAAAATGTAAATTTCCCAGAAAAGTAAATATCCCAGAAAATAGTATCCCATAAACTTATAAAGTAAATATCCTAGAAACTTATATACAGCAAATATCTCAGAAAATTTATATAGATGTGAAAATATTATATAGATGCGAAAATATTACAGACATACCTAAAGATGTATCTTGTTTCCGTTCAGACAATGTTTCTATTCTAACTTTAGAATCTGGTAAAATCTTGGAACCACTGGCAGCTGTATTATCACCTGCAAAAATAACAAATTTAAACTAGCCTGTTCATATATTTATTAATCATCTAATTCAACCCTGTGGTTTCCAGCAACCTTCCTCAAGTTGCGGTCATTAATAATTGATTGCAGTCACAAAAAATGGGTCCTCAACATTAAAAACAAGTAGGATACTGGCTAGATTATCGATATTTTTACATTATCATGAACAACATCTAAGGGAGGTAACTAGTCCAAAAAAACAATATCTTGATGCCCACTGAATACTTTTCTGTTTGCTAGTTCAATTTCCACAAATCTTAATTTTTCTATTGAAAAATTTCTCTCTTCATGGACCATATCTATGTTTTTTATTCATCCCAATTTTTCATCACCATAACCAGTTTATTATCCAGCAAATTTTGCTAAATATTGACAACCGAGCCAAAATGTGTGGTTGAGACTGGATGGCCGAGACTAATCACTGCCTTGAGAAAGAGGTAATATCTAAATAACACACTGAGCGAATCTGATGTATGTCAGCAAGTCGAGTTATTCGCTGGACGATTTTCTCCAATATGCAGGAGAAATTTTAATTTCATTGACGTACCGTCTTTTGTACTACTATTTTCTCCATCAGCTGTTGTACAAGACGTCGGATCATCAGACCTGTTCACATCAACATCTGTATCTGGTTCACATTTAATTTTTATGGAAGCAAAATTTTCATTGGTCCCTGAACTTTCTTCACTAATACCATTCGTTCTCTCTTGTGTCTCCATAGTACCATCATCTGTATCCATGGTTACAGCGTCTGTCACATTGTCACTCTCCATGTTGTCTTTATTGACGTTTCCGGCCTGTTCTTCTGATTCTTTCTCCATAGCTCTTCTGTATTGTAAACAAGGAATGGCGCTGACTGGAATGTCATGGCGCTAAAAATATAAAAAGAGAAAGAAAATTTCATGTGGCTCGGGAACGTTTCAACAATTCATAATCTTGGAACAAAAATAATTGCACTTTTCATCGCACAAGTGGTGCATGCAAGATTTCATATTTCATGCAACTGGAAGCATGCATTTTTTAAAGACTTTGAGTCTCTGAACTTATTTGTCAGATTGTTAATTAATCCCTTGCAAACCACAATATTGTGAAAGCTAAAAATTGAAATGAAATGGGGTTTAAGAACACAACACAATTTATATGGAAAACAATCACTGGTTTATACACATATAGCACGACGTTTCAACAAGTATTCTCTTATTGTTATCAAGTACAACGATAACGATAGAGAATATTTGTCGAAACGTCATGCTATATGTGCATAAACCAGTGATTGTTTTCCATATAAATTGTGTTGTGTTCTTAATGTGCTCAATCATTAAATGCCACACAAGGATTAGAAATGGGGTTTAACATCCTACTATTCTGCTCCAACAAAATACATGAAAATGGCATTAAAACATAATAAATACCGGAGGAATGAAATGGATTTAGACAATCTAATTTTATTCTGGAGAGGGACAGAGGGATAAATGGAGTTTAACATCCACTCGACACAAACCAGGTCATTTCGGGACTAACATATCTATCAATTTTATTTACATAAATCCCTTGCGGGGAGAGAGAGAGAGAGAGGGAAATAGGGTTTAACGTCTACTCAACACAAACTAGGTCATTTCGGGACTAACATATGGTTCAATTTTATTTACATAATTCCCATGCGGGGGGAGAGAGAGAGAGAAATAGGGTTTAACGTCTACTCAACACAAACTAGGTCATTTCGGGACTAACATATGGTTTAATTTTATTTTCATAATGCCCTTGCGTGTAGGGGTATTTGGTAGTGGGAGGACACAAGCTTGAGAAGGTGCCCTCATCTTCATGCCACATACACTCATACCTGGGATCAAATCCACAGCTGCAAGCCAGAGGTGACAGGCCAGATAGAGGTCGAAGCGCGACACTCTAGACCACTAGGCCATCCCAATCCCCAATTCGCTTGCGCATAAGTGTCTTTAGCAATGGGAGGAAACTGGAGGACCGGTGAAAACCAACGAGAGAATCGAAAGCACTGCAATTGACACAGTGATAGACCTTATGATACAACGTGCACGCGCCAACCACCCAAATGGGATTTAACTTCCAACTGGGCTCACACCATACAGTGTGCTATGAGGATAATTTTGGTAACGTGACTGTGTATGATTCCCAACTTTATATTCAACCTGCACTGCTGCATGTTGGGATTGTTACACAAATACCCATTCCCTAACTTACTCGTACACTGCCTGGTCCGAGGAAATATGGCCTTGACATTGTACAAACTCTTGTTTCCTTATGGAGATATACAGGCATGCCGCTGTTATGAGTGACCACAACCCAACCTTCTGGCAGAATATCGAACGGGTTGTGACCTTTCTCTGAAAAATACATCAAAATGAATGAACTGGGGTTTTAACGACCTAATTTTTCTGCAAATGAAAATAAATAAAATGGGGCTTTAACGTCATATGGTTCTGCTTCGACTGGGCTAATGAAAATGAGAATATGCCATTATTAGGGCAATTTTGCCAGGTCATCAGTGCTATATCGAATTCCAACCGCCAAGGGATCTTTTATGAGCACAGCAATATGTATATTATATATCAGGGACCTTAGTTTTCCGTCCCATCCGAACGACTAGACAGCTGTCCTTGTCAGGCCCTCCGTCCTGCACCAATGACAAGGAGAAACAACACAGGAAAAACCTGATTCACTATCTCAGCCAACATCGGGAGCAAATCACCTAATTCTGCGCCAAGCGGACTCCTGAAGACAGCCATGCAATATACTTTGAGGGAAAACCCAGCCATTTCACTATGACTATGAGGGAAAGGGTTTAATATTCATCAACAGATTCTGTGTAATTTTGGGACTAACATATATATGTTACAGTTTTATTTCAGTAAATCGCCTACACAAGACATTAGACAGTTGACCCTATTTCTTGTCAAGTGCAAGTAAAGGACCCAAATCACACCACATGCCTCCATGAGACATTTTTGGCCAACAAGCTGAGTAATCAACAGAGGAAATGAAAACGCCAATCTGATTAAAACACAGATCCAATTTCGTTTCGTTTTTTATAGTTCAAAATTTCGTTTTTACTTGTCTTCACTACTCTTGGATCTGGAGGACTTGTTATTTAAGTCGTGTTCTGCCTGAAATGAGGGGTCAGCCAATCAAATGGTCTGTCGAATCTCCCGTTTGACCTTTTCATGCGTGGAACTGCGGGTAGATACGTCTATACTAACACCAGCGGATAGAAAACGAAACAAAAGTAGATTTTAAAAGGCATGGCGGTCGCTAATTGGTTAATCGAGTGACTGACGTTATGCTTGATACCTGACGTCATAGAACGTGAGCTCCCACTATAACTTGTTAGATCTACATGAGTGTAGGCCATCGAAAGTATAAAAAACGAAACGAAATATCGATCTATATTTTAATTAGATTGTGAAAACGCCATCTTATTTCTAGGGTAATTTTGAAATTTGCTACAAAAATAAAATGTTTAAATAGATCCCTTTTCTGTAACCTTTTCTTGTGAGTCGAGTAATCAATAATTACATATAGTGTCTACCAGAAGGGGGCTAAAAGATTAACAGCTCAGCGGGAGAGAGAGAAATGGAGTTTAATGTCCACTCGACACAAACTAGGTCATTTTGGGACTAAGATATGGTTTAATTTTATTTCAATAATTCGCTTGCGCGTAGGGGTCTTTAGCAGTGGGAGGAAACCGAAACACCTGAAGAAAACCTACGAGGTTGGACAGGCGACCCTTGTAACGTACAACCGATGATTCAAAATCACGACAGTTGACACAATAACAGGCTTTACGATACAAAACGCATGCGATAACCATTAGGCCATCCCCCCCCCCTTTAATAGCTAAACAACGGAGAGAACGGACTCAATTTGATTTTCAAGATGTAGAGTTTCCTACCCTGTAAAACAATTTTCTCTTTTTCTTCCAGGGTGTCATCTTTATCTTTATCCGGGTCTGATGACGCCAGTCTTCCATCGAGACCTTGATCCAGTAAATCATAAAGTTCATTGTCATCTAAATATTCATCATCGCTATCCTCATTCTCATTCATTTCCTCGTTTTCAATTTCATCGATAATTTCAAACTCATGCAAATTTGGTTGATTCGTGGAGTTCAATTTGCAGAAATCGTTCAAATCACTAGTCGACGGCTGATTGACGCCATATCTTGCCATCTTAGCAGGTGGTTCCAAACACTCGGAATCAATATCTTGAGGGTTTTCTGATACCTCGCCATCTTCAAGGTCATCATTTTGACCTCCGAGATTCGTATCCATGTTCGACATTTTATTACAGATTTTTAACAACAGTTCCAGATGATGTTTGTTTTTACTCCATCCCGTCTTCAAAGTCCAACCGTAGATATCATTCGTTGGACATTTGAGTCTGAGAACGGAATTTTTCAATACTAGTATAGAAAAAAAAAAACCCACAGGCTAACTTGGTCCAAATTTAAAATTTAATGTTTACAAGTGTTCAAATCACTTGTATTTTGTTAAATTAATTATCTATTTTTTGAAGTTTTTGAAATTAGAAATTACGTGTCTTGAAATTTATGATAGAGAACCATGCGATCAATTAATTTCTTGGTCCTAGATTTATCTAATGAACACAAATATATAATAGTGTCTACAATGTCTAAATTTCTGTCCAACCAATTTAATAATCAGCCATTTAAGTTTATCTGCACATGAAAAAAAATAAAATAAATTCTGAAAAATCTGACAAAGTTGAAAAAATAAAGTTATTTAGTAGTCACAGATTGCGATCCCAATCCAATGGTACAATTTGTCGATGGAAATTAGAATATAAACATTCATAATTTGCAGGACAGATTCTAGGAAGGTGGTACAGAAACATTACAATCCAATCAGACCATACAATAGTCAAGTCAAATTGAAATATAAACAATTCACAACTTTGATATTTAATTTTAGAAAAACATTTGTACCAATATATCAATGTGTGTTGTAGCGAACATTTCAAGACAAGATAAGAATAAAACCAGTCTGATTTGTGCATTGCAATAAGCACTTTCAAAACTAAAGATTCATGTTTTTTCTCTTTAGTTGAATAAGTCCAGTTTACAATACACTATAACTTCTGGTTTAAAACATGATATGCATGAACTTGTCTTGTAGTCTACAATGTTTTGTACAATATAAACTAAACCTGAAAAAATAATTAAATAGACATATATATATAAAATGAAATGGGGTTTAACGTCCTACTGTTCTGGGCTACACTGTACAGTGTGCTTTGAGGGAAATTTTGCTCGGGCAGCGGCACTATGTCCTACTCTTAAATCAATTTCCAACTGCCAAGGGAACTTTTATGTGCACACCAATGTATACATTGGACCTTGGTTTCCGTTCCATCCGACAGACAGTAAAGCGCTTTCGACCTATGAAATCAGCATGTGAAGGAGGGGCAATTAATATCCAAACAGACATATCCAAACAGACAGATGGAGCAGGAGAGAGAGAAATAGGTTTTAACGTCCACTTGACACAAACTAGATCATTTTGGGACTAACACATGATTCAATTTCATTTCAATAATTTGCTGGCATATCCGTGTATCGGTCTTTACCAATACCAGGAACAAAAAACCCAAGATATTGTACAGGTGACTCTATTCCTGGTCATATAGGCCTACAGGTGAGGAATCAAATCTATGCCACCGGACGTCAATAAATGACAGACAAATCTATGTACAGCACATGCTAAACATGTGGACTTGTGTCTCTTCAAGGATCGGTTTCACTTCAGACATGTTTTACTAAATACTGGAAAACACCGGAAAACACCCTAAATAGGTAACCTAGAGCCTGGTCCTCTGTCACAGGGGGTTAGGGTTTGGTTTTTCTGGTGTTTTCCAGTAGACCAGGTCTGTATGCGGGTGATTAGGGTTATTTTTTTGTATGTGTGTTTTCCGAACAAGCCTGCAGGTTGCTTATTTAGGGTGTTCGGTATTTAGTATAGCCCCTTTACAAGGGAATGTCAGAAAAAGAACCCGAAACCGCTACATACAACAACCAGATGCAGATAAATTAAAATTATTTATGCCCCGCCCACACTCGACCCGCACCGTTCAGTTGGGTTTTGTCCCCATTCGACAAATCTGTGAAGGAATTTTCTTCTGGAAGATAAGAGAGAGTTAACTTGAGATGCTTTTCTGGAAAGAGCTTGAAATCACCTTTTCAGAAACTAAATTGATTCTGCAGGTAATAATCGGGATATAATGTAATTATTCAACAAAAATTATGGAGAAATTCTTCAGAATATTTCTCAAACAGGAAGCATTAATCTTCGAATTCAGAGTTCAATTATTTAGATTCGTATACAATTTAATTATTCTAATGGTTTATGAATTTATTGGTCTGCTATCAAATCAAAAGCATAACTAAAATTTCAAATAAATATCTATATCTCTTCATTTGAAAATAAAAGAAATTTTATTTATATACGTCATACGAAACTAAAATTATTCAAGGGAAACAACTCCAATTAACGAAAATTTTGTTTATTTCACGTGGGTTTTTAATGAGTTGGATAAATGTATTAAAATGTATAAATTTACTGTATTTTTTCCTGCCAAATGGTTTGATTTATATGTGATCTAAAGTAGATTTTTCTTTTCTGAGAATGAGATTCTAGAATTAAAGTCGTGAAATAAAATAAAACCAAGTACGAACAATCCAAATTCCAAAAATACGTTTAGTTTATTATATAAGCAATCCGAGTCTCGGACAATCTTTTTTGTGTGGACTTTAGGGTGAGGGTGTTACTAAATGATAGGTTAGGGGATCCTCTTAATAAGAGGGAGTGATCTGTGATATGATCTAACGTGTGTGCGCTTTAGATCTTAAGGTCAGCCAGTGTGACAAGGAGTAAGGTCGACAGTCCACCCTCGTATGTTTTCTCTGGGTCCTCCCATAAGCTCCCACGCTACAATAAAGATCCCTGTGTGTGTTAGTCCCGAAATGGCCTAGTTTGTGGTGTCCCAACATTATTAAACCACATTCTCTCTCTCTATCATGAAAATTTATATCAACTTTCTACGATAAATGTATAGAGGTCTTCCTGAAAATAATGCAATATCTAAACAAAATCTAGAGACAAGAAATATTGTAAATTAAGTAATCCACTTTTCTTCAATAAAATATAACAGTAGAATAAATTTATGTGTATGTATTTTCAGAAGATGGCAACCTTAGATGAAGCCACACGGTCAACCTTAGAGAAGGAAATTCTTCCGTTTTTAAATAAGTCCGCTAGAACCGATGTTAAATCTCTGGCATTGGAATACTTTCTGGGCATGACAGGAACTCCAGAAGGGAGACAATTCATTTCAGATGGAGATAAATACTTAGAGGGAATTATTTCATTGACGACAGACGAACATGAAGCGATTATGAAAGATGCTTTTTATTCGTTGCTGAATTTAGCCACAGATGAAGATACAGCCTGGCGTCTGCTTAATATGGAGAAATATCCCAAAAACGGCATAAACTGGACGCGATTAGCATTAGATAAAGAATACCAGCTGGCAGATGTAGTGACAGGTCTTGTGTCAAACTTAACGCGATCATTAAAATGTGCCGAAAAACTTGTGAGTCAAATCGCAGAATGTGACGACATTAGTATAGAAAAAATAGTATATGCGTTGTGTGACCTGCAACATAATAAAGCTGCCAAACTTCATTATCTGGGACCAATTTTATCGAACTTAACGCAAGTACCTTACATTCGTCAAGAAGTTACAAATAAGGACAGATGCATTATTCAGAGGTTACTCCCCTTTACAGAGTTTTCAGCATCAGATATACGAAGAGGAGGTGCTATTGGTGCAATACGAAATTGTTGTTTTGATTCTAGTAAGTTTGCCTAGTTTTTAAGTCTGACCCCAGGGCATGTCAAGAGCAATCTGATGGCAAATATCAAGTTGCGCGAGGGAGGCGAGTACCACGGTCAGTACACAGAATGATTTGTGTGAACAGAATACAGAAAATTCCCCTCATAGTGCACTAAATAGTTTATGATCGTCTTCACCTGTGCAACCTAGGGGACCTCCTGTTTACTTCCACTGCTAAAGAAAAATTAAACCACATGTTAGTCCCGAAATGACCTAGTTTGTGTCAAGTGGATGTTAAACCCCATTTCTCTCTCTAGCTCTTCATTTGCTCAGTTTGATTTCTCAGTTACATGTACCTAGTGTGCAACCTCGATGGTTTTCTCCGGGTTCCTCGGGTTTGCTTCCACTGCTAAAGACCCCTATGTGCAAATGAATAATTGAAATAAAGTTGCACTATGTGTTAGTCCGAAATATCTAATTTGTGTTAAGTGTACTCTAAACCCCATTTTTCTCTTTCTCTCTCATTAGCCCAGTTGGAGCAGAAAAGTACGATGTTAAACCCCATTTCATTTTTACAGATTTGGAACAGATTGTGGAGTTACTATATACAAATGGCAACAAAATCTATACATTGTTTTAATGGCATTTAGTAATTGATTCGGAAATATACAAGTCACGATTCTATGGAATACAATTACTGCTTTGTTTCTGAGTGACGTTCCGACTCTATGTGAGTTGGTGAGGGTTGGGTTGCCAAATGGTTAAAAAGTGTGCATTGAATCGTACGGTTTGTTATTGAATCAGGTGGCATGGTTTCGATCCCCTGGGTTAAAGATAACAAGAAGTAGGAATCCTGTCCAACCTCGCGGGTTTTCTCCGGGTCCTCCAGTTTTCTCCCACCGCAAGTGACTTGATGAAATAAAATAAAACCATATTAAAAGTCCCGCAATGACCTTGTTTGTAGTTTAATTAGTTCAATTACTCAATGCCATAGAAGCAATTTATACTCCCATTTGTTGTCATTTCTGCTCAGTAATAAACAGTATTCCATAGAACTATGACCTATGTAAAATTTATATAAACTTAACTAAGACATCCGATTGAAAATATCCTGGCAGTAGACATCTTAATGTCTCAGAAATTCTCCATGTTAATTGTTTGTCAATATTCATGAGATCGAAAGATTTTTCATGTTATTAATTGTCAATATTCGTGGGATCAAGAGAATTTTTATTCCTGAATATATGTTAGAGTCTCCCCAAAATATAAAAAGTAGAAGGACTTTTATAAAAACTTTGCTGACTGAAGAACCTTTGTTTAATTAGGGGGGGTTGGGATGGCCTAGTAGTCTAGAGTGTCCCGCTTCGACCTCTAGCTGGTCGGTCACCTCTGGCTTGCGGCTGTGGTTTCAAATTCAATCCCTGGTGTGAGCGTATGTGGCATGGAGATAGGGGTGCCTTTTCCACCTCGTGGATTTACTCTGGGCACTCCGGTTTCCTCCCACAGCTAAAGACCCCTACGCGCAAGCGAATTATTGAAATGAAAAATTAAAACCATATCTTAGTCCCAAAATGACCTAGTTTGTGTCAAGTGGGCGTTAAAATCCATTTTTCTCTCTCTCTCTCTTGTTTAATTAAATTTCTGTGATGTTTTTCAGATGTTTTAGTTCTAAGAATTTGATATATTTTTTGTGTATTTCAGGTTATCATGAATGGTTGCTAGGAGACGATGTTGATATATTACCGAGGTTATTATTACCGTTAGCAGGAGGGGAGGAGTTTGACGATGACGATATGGAGAAATTACCCATAGATCTACAGTACTTATCCCCTGATAAAAAACGAGAGCCTGATCCCGATATACGACTCATGTTGATAGAAACCATTAATCAGGTACTGTAAAAGACGGGGGATCTGACTGACAAGGAAAGCGTTGGGGTCATTCGGATGAGACACAAGACCGAGTTCACTGTATGGGTTTATGCCCTTCTTCATTAGCCCTGTCTGACCAGAACAGTAGGTTGTTAAACCCCATTTCATGTAATCTGGTACTAGGGTTAGATACCAGGGGTGGGGGGGGAGATGACCCAGTGGTCTAGAGTGCCACGCTTCGACCTCTAGCTGGCTGGTCACCTCTGGCTTGCGGCTGTGGTTTCGATCCCTGGTGTGAGCGTATGTGGCATGGAGATAGGGCTCGCCTCCTTGTGGGTTTCCTCCGGGCACTGCTAAAGACCCCAAGCGAATTATTGAAATAAAATTAAACCATATGTTAGTCCCGAAATGACCTAGTTTGTGTTGAGTGGACGTTAATCCCCATTTCTCTCTCTCTCTGTGGTTGCTTTAAACTTCATGTCAACAGCAAGGGTTGCAGTGGCTCAGTGAATAAGACACTGATTCACTAACCAGGATGACTTGGGTTCGATTTTTGAGAATGTTCCTTGGTATTTGTCAGTGTGCATGAAATCAAAATAAACTCCTGGTATTTGTCCTGGTATTACCATAAATATCAAAGTCTAAGTAAATGCTTGTATTATCATCTTATCTGCCAACTTTATCTTCCACCGTCTTATTCGAGACTTTTGTATGTTTCAGCCTTTTACAACTGCTTGGGTTCGATGAAAACACCCAGTGTTTTCAAAATCACTTGAGAAGACCACATATTAGACACTTACATTTTTGTCTAATGTAAGCCCTGTTAGTATTTTCAGGGAATCCACTGTTATTCTAATAATACTCAGTGTCCGTGTATTTCCTACATTGAACAAGATTGACTTACTTATCTTTTGTGAGAAAGTATCTTGAAAATTTATTTTCATTAATTTGATGATTTTTAATTTTTTTTGGCAGTTATTAGCGACGAAACATGGCCGCCGAGTTATGAAAGAGAAGAATGTTTACGTTATCATGAGAGAATTACATAAATGGGAGACAGCAGTGGCTAATAATCAGGCTATACAAAATGTGGTGGATATTTTAATTGGAGATGAACCAAAAGAAGGTATGGAGAACCTCCATTTAGTGGACATTCCAAAAGAAACAGAGCAAAAGTTTAAAGAAAGTGACAGAGAATTGGCTAAAGAAATAGCTGAAGATGAAAATAATGGACAAAAATAATAAAGATATTTTAACCTTTGATTAGTGGCTATTTTTTTATACTAGTATAGCCGCCGGGTTCGCTTCCAGTGTTGGCCGAGAAAGTTCAGCAGGATTTGATTAGGATGGCACAAAAAACACAGGCCCACTGTGTACACATTGGTGTGCACATAATAGATCCCGTGGCTGTTGGAATTTGATAAAAGTGTAGGCCTCATAGCACACTGTGTGACATAGTGGTGCTTTCCTAGCAAAATATTACACTGTTTGGGGTATCCCCAGGGATCTCATTCTGTTTCACTCCATTATACCCGGGTTCAGCCATGGAAGGAGACAATTATTCTAATTATCTGCCCTTGGTCGCAGCTTTATTACAAACCATTCTTGGCCTGACTGTTTACTTCACAACAATATGTCGGTTTCTTCTCTCAATTATGAGAAAGTTTGCAAAAAAAATTGATTTAAAAGAAGTGACATGACCACAAAAAGATGTCCTCATGATGGCAAAGATGTTTTTATGTCCCTTTTTATGTATTTAACAATATCTTTGATTGGTTGATAAAGATAGCTTAATCATCATTGCAGATAATTTGAATATATGTCTCCCACCCCACCCGGATATAGAAGAGTGTAATGGGACAAACATATGGTTCAATTTTATTTCAATAATTTACTAGCACGTAGGGGTCAGGTCGTTAGCAGTGTGGGTGGTGAGATCCGGGGGGTTCCGGAGAAAACCCATGAGGATGAACAGATGTAAATCACCCTACGCGCGCAAACAAATTATTAAAAAAAATTAACTACATGTATATGTTAATCCCGAAACGCCATGGTTTGTGTCACGCGGACGTTAATTCCCATTTGTCTTTCTTCCTCTCTTTGCTTAACAGGAGGTCCCAAGTTTAATCACGGTTTTGACCTAGAAAGTTCATCTGAAATTTTCCGTCGCTCGAGTTGCCGTGCACGTGAAAGAACCCTTGACAAGAATTTGACATAAAAGTAGACCACTGCCAATGTCTGGAGAAAATGTCACCCATAGCACACTGTATGACGTAGGCCCGCCCTCATTATCCCAGCCAGAGCAGAGCAGTAGGACGTTTCATTTCATTTTTTCACTATTGTTTTATAGCCATTAGAATATAAAAGGTTTTTTTTTTTTAAAAATGAAAATGATGTTTGATTTATTTATTTAGTTGATGTCTTGAAACTGGATCCTGGTTATAAAATCATAATATCAATCTTATCTAAATTACATACACAATCTGATTAAATCACTTATCCTATTTCGTTTCGTTTTTCTTATAGTTCAAAATTTCGTTTTACTCGGTTCGTTTTCACAACGCTAGGATCTGGAAACGTTATTATACAAACGGCGTTCTGGTTAAGGTGAGGGATAACCAATGGCGTGCTATGCATGGAACTGTGGGTAAACCACTCGAAACGTCAATTTTAGTTGATTAATCAATCTCTGACGTCATAGGATCAAAAGCCCTCGTATGACCTCTGATGCGACATCCAACTTCAAGCGATCAGATTTTCATGTAGTGTAGGACATCGAAAGTTAGAAAAAACTATACGAAATTTAGATCTCTGTATTTTATTCAGACTGGTAGTGAGATTTCTGTACCAATAACACAATTCACTAAATACAAAGCACTCGTGACTCATTCCTGTATATTTTTGGTTTTAACATTCTCATACTATTTTCAAGATACAGCTCTGCGACCACGTCTTTGGATTTGTTTGCGGGGCACGGGGTGGGGGTGGGGGTGGGGGTAAAGCAACCTGCACCTGGTTTGCTCTTCGAGAAAATATCTTGGCATAATCCATGCTATTACATGTATGACAAAGTTAAACTTCTGACTTTAGTTCAATTGAATATAAAACAGGTCCAAGAAATTGGTTCACGGCAAATAAATATGGCGACCGCCTTGTTACCTGTTAACAGATTTAATGAAACCCTGGTTCATTTCAATAACTTCACCCACCTCCTTCATTAGCCCTGGCGGAGGAAACCCTAGTTCATTTCAATAACATTACCCCCTCCTTCATTAGCCCTGGCGGTGGAAACCCTAGTTCATTTCAATAACTTTACCCCCTCCTTCATTAGCCCTGGCGGAGGAAGCCCTGGTTCATTTCAATAACTTTACCCCCCTCCTTCATTAGCCCTGGCAGAGGAAACCCTAGTTCATTTCAAAGACAAATAGATAACAACTGAACTGATTTTATTGTACGTCCGCGTGTTAATCTGGTTGTTTTTTACAGGTCTTGAACTGTACAGTGGACCCATCTACTTGAATTGTTATTTGCTCTTTATTTGCAATGGGATAGTGTAGACGGGCATATACCGGCCAGTGTGTTATGAGGGGAAGTGATATGTACGTGTATTTCTTGGAATGAAATGAAATGAGGTTTAACGTCCTACAATTTATTCCAACTGTGCTAATGAAGACGGACATATTTCAAATAGTGTGATATATGGGAATTTTTGCCAGGGCAACGTGCATGCCAATGTGTACGTCGGTCAGGGGCGGCGGATTGGGACCGGGAACCGGCCCGGGCTCCTGAGTCGGAGCGGTCCCCTTTACTGACCGCGGAGCCCGGGAGGGGGGGGGGCGTTGTCTCTCCCCATGGAAATGAATCCCAAATTTTGACCACTTGATTAACCAGTTCGGAATATTGAATACGTACGAATATTTTCATCCACAAATGTCCCATTTTTGTTGCCGGGAGACACATTGGTACAGAGTGACGAAAGAGAAATTATTGAATTTTGGATTCATGTGAATTAATAATTAGTAAATGTGCGGGCGACAGTGTCGGGTGAATCCGATCAAATTTTCGGATGAAATTCGGAATGCCCATTGCAGGATTCCGAATTCTGGCCAACACCAAGCACACCCGGCCCCCAGAACGTCTATTATACCAGCCCATTCCACCGGCCACATACAACATGATCATCATCGCTCCATGACCGGTCCAATACCCCCTCCCCCATATAATATACAGCAGAAATCGCCCAATCCGCCCCTGACCTCGGTTATTCATCCCACCCAACGACTACACGATGTCCCTAGCCTGGTGGTCCTCCATCCTGCAGAATTCTGCACCATTGACACATGACAACCCCAATCCATAGTTAATCAATCATACATATATTAAAGAGTCAATTCTACCTATTGCAGGTCTTTCTGTTGGCCTTAAATATTATCTAAATTATTGATTAACTTATCCAGATCATAATCAGCTCTCGGTCAACTCCCGTTTTGTTGTGGATGAAATATCCGTTTAAAGCTGCAATTTCATATTTTGAAGTTATATTTTTAAAATGTATTAAAATAAAGCCTTAAAATAGATGGTACCTATAAACAGTCCTACCTTGTTAAAGAATAATCCTATTAATCCAATAATTCAGCATTGCCATTTGAGAAATTGGCAAATATATCATTTTCAACTTTAAATTCAAACGTTTGAAGATAGCTTTACCATGGGGGAATAGAAAAACCAGGGAGGTAATTGTGTTATTATTTCCCGTGTCAATGATTTTTAAGTGTGAGGAATAATGCCTATGACAATCTCTTGAGCAAAAGACATAGAAATAATTTTTGGACTTTCTTTGAAAATATGAAATTATGACTTTAACCCTTGTCGGTGCACGTGGGGTCTCCGTGGACCCCATGCACTTGTTTTATAGCGTTTTGTAAAAACTACTGGGCACTGCTTTCTGAAATTTAGTGACTTTGTCTCCAATATATTTTTAAACAGGGCGAATAGATCGGTACTCATCTGCTTCCCACATGAAGAGTTATGTTACAAGCCAAACAGGCCCAACGCTTGTAGGGCACAAGGGGTCCAATCGGACCCCAAACTTACAACTCGCAGTAGGAATTTTGCTAATGTGTTTGCTGCCTGATACCATATTGCGTATGCCAGACTATTCTCTCTTTCAACATCTGCATGTTACAAAAACCAAAAATTAAATGATGAATTCCAAAAATTCTATGGTTTTTGTATCAAGCGTGAATCGCCATTTAACCTCGTTATAACATAGTACACAAAGTAGCAATTTTGTGAGTATTATTAAATCTGTTCAAAATATCACTTAAATGTTTTTGTATAATAATTTAGTTGTTTTTCAGTTGTCAAATATAAATGCAATTAAAAACTTAACCGCTGCTTTTAAATTCAAATACATCTGTACGTAAAAACCTTGAATTACAACTGGGGTCCATACGGACCCCTTGTTACCTGCTATGTGATTCTCACCACGTGCACCCACAGGGGTTAAAGAGAATAATCGAAAGTTTATCTAATTCTACCTAATGTCCCTTTAATAATATCGACAGTTCTCGATTTTAAAATCACAGATGCGTCAGATGTTTACATTTTAGATTTTGGTTGATCAGAGCATTCAAATGTATAGGTAATCGCCAGATTTAATGAATGTACTTTTCAATCATGACGTCACCGACAAGACAGAAACAATCTTTTGTAATTTACTGAAGACAGCACGTGTGTAATTTATGACCCCGAAAGTATGGTTGATTTGCTATTCTAAATCAAAACTTAAAAATTATTATCAAATTCAAAAGTAGGTGATCACCGGAATGTGTGCATCTTTCTGTCACGACGTCGCTTTTAAAACATAAACTATCCTATTTTTATTTGCTGTAGACAACACACGCATAATTTATGACCACGAAAGTCGTTTGATTTGCTATTCTAAATCAAAACTTTAAAAAAAATATTACCGAATTTAAAAAATAGGTAGATCTCAGATTGTGTGCACTCTTCAATCATTACGTCACGTGCAAGATATCAACAACTGTTTTATTTTATGTAGACAACGTCATTTATCATACTAAACTTAGACTGTCTCTCTACGGGTTGCTCTACTTGAGAAACAGACACTAAGCTAATTGATAGACAATTTATGGTTGAAAACACTAAGTGGACTTCGAGAATTGTGTTGAGTATTTATTCTGCTTTAAACATAAAAAAAAAATTAGTCTTTGTGTGTGTATGCCAGATGTGAAAAAAAACGCATTACGAAACAGTGTACTAATTTTGCATATGGCGGCCATTTACGGCAGAGATCGATACTCGACGAATGAAGTAGATGGATATCTGTGTGCGTAATTTATGACCCAAGAAGTTGACAGATACGACGTATAGTTATAAATAATTTTAGAGAATGCTTGCTGTGATGAATGGGCATTACTGTTGTTTTAGAACGAATAGGTCACGTAATGCATTAAACACTAGTAAACATATCGTATCGGTTGCAGCTTTGTGGGTTTTGGGTTGGTTTTTTTTTTTTTTTTTTTTTTTTGTAGTTGTTTTTTTAGTCGTTTTTACCAGCTGGAGGAAAACACACGAGGTTGGACAAGATACCTTGCTCCTTACAACCGAGGATTCGAAACCACGCCAGTTGACTCAATGACAGGTTTTAAATTATGATACAGCGCGCACGTGCTATCCATTCGGCCATTCAAACCCCCTTTTATCTAGGGATAATTGCTGAGTTTATAGGCGCACAGGCTTGATGACAGTTAGTAGAGACAGAACCCGAAATTCAGGAAATCAATTCTGGTTACAAACGACAGCACCGGTCTTATGCGAGAGCAGTGGAGCGGAGCTCACTGAATGGGAACTTCCTAAGAACATTTCCGAAAATTTGACCGTGAATGCAGCAACTTTAATGTGGTCCAATATAGCCTACCTTTGGTGGCTGACCTGAATCAACAACAACCAATCAATCGTCGAAAGGTTAACCATCGCAAATGCGTTTTGCTGCTATTCTAGCAAGTGCTGTAAAACAATTCCAGAGTTGTTCAATGGTTTTGAACCCGAAATCTTACTCTAAGCCGACCTGAATTCCAACCATCCAATCAGACTGTTGCAGCTGCATTCACAAATAATAATTGATTCCCTAAAAATGTCGTGCAAAGACAAACTGTTTTAATTCTTAGTCAATTCAGTACAATTTCGCGGTATTCAATTAAAAGAGTAGTAAAATTAGTGTTTTATTAGATATTGAGCACTTGATTTTGTCAACTGAAAAAAGTTAGAGGGCAACGACGGCGTGAATCACACCAATCAATGACGTGTGCAGCATTGTTTACATAAGACGTTACTAGTACTGGCAGAATGGTGCCATTTACTCATCTCATAAACCCACAGGACATATTCCTTACCTGTATATGCTTCAAGCACCTTTATTTATTTTTCTTATGCTTAACTAAATGTTCTAGAATTTAATTTGCAGAAGGAAAAAATGTTAATATTGGGAGCTATTTAAGCCGCGTCGATGTCATCCTTATCAGTGACTATTGAGGCCTAGCGAATATTCTGCTGCTGATCAATGTGCGATTATTTGTGTTTTAAAACAAAAGGTGCAGCATGTAGACCATCAGTGGCGGATTAAGCTCCATCTGGAGGGCCTATTTAAAAAGGCGTGGGCCTAATTAATTTCGGGTCAGGGCCTATGTTGATTCCCGTTGGGCCTAAACCCCACCCCCCTAACATTCATTGTCTATTTGTCTATGCATTTTTAATCGTATCAGACAAGTCTAATTTTTTTTTTTTATTACAAAATCTTTGGACCTGAGGCTGCAGCCTCATCAGCCTCACTGATAATCCGCTACTGTAGACCAGATGACCATTTTAGTTTACAAATCGCATCAGGTACAAGCAACCGTATCTTCGATCGTGGAAATAGGTAGAACTCAACCTGCAAAGAAAAAGTCAGTTGTATTCATTGTAAAGCTGAAATAATCCGATTGAGCGCATTTAAAACAACACCAGTCTAAGGAGACTTCACATCGGATAAAAATACAGATTGATATCTCATGTGGCTTTATCATACTATCGATGGCCCTCATTACATCAGTCAAACGACATTTTGAACTAAGTCTATATTTCGTTTCGCCTTATTATACTGTCGATGGCCCTCATTACATCAGTAAAACCACATTTTGAACTAAAGCTTTACATGTATTTCGTTCCGTTTTATTATACTCTCTATGGTCAAAGTACCGGATCTAGAGGAGGCAAAGTGGGACAAATGTCTCGACCCCCCCCCCACATTTAGGGGCCCCACAATTATTCTGGGTCATACCAATATTTTATCACGGACGGAGTCAATCAGTACCTGGGCTGCGAGGGGGAGAGGATCGGGGCCCTGGGCAGTAAGGGATACTGGAGCCCCAGAGACTGGTAGGTCAATGAAATCTAAACGATAAGATAAGATAAGAAGTTTATTGCATCAAAACGTCCATTATGGACAGCACGCATACATATACATTTATACATAGCCATACATTTAATAATACATGCACATGTCTCTGATTCACTGAAATTAATCCCAATTTAAAAACAAAAAAGTCCTGGAGGAATACACCCAGGCACTCAATAAGGCGGAGTACATACTAGTACGATCCGCGGTCAGTACGAACAATTTGATTAACAACAATGAGGCCCCGCACAGTTGGTATGCCCCGGGCTCCCACACGGTTAATCCAACACTGGATGGCCCTCATTACATCACTTAAACCAAATTTTGAACTATAAAAAATGAATTGAAATCGGACCTGCATATATACTCAAATTTGCATAAGTCATCCACATAGAAGCTTGTGAGCAAATCGCTGGACAAAGAAACAAGAATAGTAAATACCTTGAGAGAATATATTTGTTGTCTGCCACCGTATGATCTGCGAGAGAGAGTCGTCAGTTATCTCTCTTTCTATTCACGATCTGAAGAGAGGAAGTTTGCGAGATATTAATATCGAAATTTGCAATTTTTAAGCAACATATGAAGTGTGTGTTTCGCACGGAGGTCTAACGAGAGATAAAGTTTCCTTCTGAATGGAACACAAGTCTACTTTATCTCTATTTTGGCAACACCCCCCCCCCCCCAAATTACCATTCGGTGTAATTCTAAGTAAATAGTGTGAATATGTATCTTGTTACAATGAGACCTCAATTCTCAGTCGAACCCTTACAGCTACTTTTAAAGTTCATATTAAACTGTACATTGGTAGGAAACGAGACTTAAAAAAATTGAAATCCAAACATTGATATATGGGAGAATAAATTAAAATAAATGATATTATCTCATACTACAATTAAACGGTTACCAAAGTTTGTAATCCCAAATGGCGGACGCAAATGATTCCATGTCACGTGTTTCCGCGATTCTACGCTATATTTATTCGGAAATATGGGAGTTTTGGGTGTTTTAGATTCAAGGATAGAAGATTGATTTCGAAGTGTATGTTGAAGCAACAACAGAAGTGATCAGAAGTGATTTTACTACCACATTCGCAAATGTAGTTACCGATATCCAAAAATTCCACTTTTAGGCTAGTGCGATATAAACTCTTTAAAAATTTGGCCAACTTCAACTATGCATTCTTGCTGTGGTGACACACTTCTATATCACTTCCAACTAATGACAAATTGAGACAGAATATTAGACTAAAATTCATTTAGCGGGATTTTGGCCGAAATTTTTCTTTTTTTATTTTAGCTTTTTGTTTCTTTGTAATTCCCAAAACCCATGAAAATGCCTCAATAATCCACATTATCGAGTGTGCAACGAAAGGAACATCTAGAAAGGTAGCTGGGACTACAATCTGGAACATGTGTTTCATTTGCCAAAATGACACAAAAGAGAGAACTAGTAAACCCAGGGGGTTGAGAATAAAGAAGTTCTATAAAGCGCCCTTACCGACTATACTGACATGCAAATAATTTTATATGAACCGGTCTATAGGTATCCGGAATAACCTTACAAGATTATATCGCAACCAGAATAAACTTACACTGCTAAATTATCGCAATCGAAATAAATTTACGCTTACCATTTTATCGAAATCCAATCGCTAAGCTTGTCCAGTAGCGAGTCTGGTCTTGATACTGAACGAACCAGACATCCTTCAGTCCAGTATTCATCAGCAGTTTTTGTATCCAGGCCAGTGGTCCATATCTGTACCGTGTCTAAATGCCCGTACTTCCAGTCCTCGCAGTGCCTTATTAAAGCAACACAATGTAGGCATATTTCGAACAGATGTTCTTTGTACACACACGGTCAGAGAACCTGTATCAAAAATAAAAGAAGTGAGTTAAAATGTTAACATGACATATTAATTAATATCTGGTAAACTACTTTGTAGATTTTATTTTATGTATGTGAAAAAAACGTGTCCACGAGTCGATTAATTCAAACTTCCAAGAGACTTACGACGTGGACTATTTACATGTGGTCAACTGGTTATTAGTGGCATACATCGACAGTATGTTGGATGTTTGTAAATTAACCTCTCCTCCCCTAAGAAAGTTTTAAAATTTTGCCCCCCGCCCCAACCACACCCACTTCCTTAAGTCATGAATATTCAACTGATGCAGTGTCATATTAACCTCACAAGAAAAACTTTCTTCTCGACAATCAAATACCGTGAACGTTTGCCCAGTTTTATCACATTGATAATTGACCTCCCACTTTTTTATTTTTACTTCTACCCCCACGTGCTACATACATTCCCAACCCCTTATCCCGATAAATCTTCGATACGTCTATCATACACATACCGCCTCTGACAGCTTCCAATCGGAACGAAATATGGCAAAGGTTCACCAAGGAACGTATGGGATACTCCGGTCGTTTGTCCCTCGTCCGTATATCTGTGGGGGAAATACAGAAATAAGTAAATATCGTGATATGATTTCCAATAAAAACTATTTCACCAGTTACGATTGTATGATTTATGTGTCCCGAATACAACCAGTGTCTATTGTTATACTGATAGACATTTGTTGACAACTAGCGCGTTAATGATGGACGTAAATGGAAAGTTTATAGCTCAGATTCAGAGTGGTCCTGTTGATAGACCACGACTGAATGAATGAATACACGACCTGAGTCATGCTGCACACAGACAACTACCTATTTTGAAAATAGATCTCTGACCTTTAAATTTATGAACGCCATTTTCCAAAATAAGTATACGAATTTGTTGTGCGGTTCTACTCCGCCTTATCCCCTTTACTTGGGCAATAGCATAATACGTCCACGATAAAATGTGGGCGTATAAAGATCCCTTCATCAGTAACGTGGGTAAAATGTTGTGAATGAAAAGTCGAAAATGGCAACCATCTTAGAAAATGACGGCCATTTTGAAAATTCAAGTGGTTAAAGGGATTTAATGAATGACCTTAATCACTTTAGCTGATAATGATGTGTTTGGAACTTTTTCGGCGAATGCAGAGATCGAACCTTCAAGTTATAGAGATCCAGCGTCTTACTCGCGTAGTCACTGTATCTCCCAAAATAAAAGCGAAATGCGTATGCAAGGACTCTTTGGTCTAGAAAGACTTATAATTGAACAAATATTAAAACTCCACTGGGGAGGAGGACGTATGCTTGACGACTCTCTTACGATCTAATGAAGGTAAGTTCACACTTTCGGATTGTCCCTACTGTGTCTACGATCTGCTATTGTGCAGATGCGTTCGGAGACGCCTCAATACGATCAACACGGTTGCTACGAATGATCCCAACATACGGGTTCAATCGTATCACTATCACGATAGTGGACACTTGCATATAGCAGAGAGGTACGAACAGGGCAATGGAAGAAGGGTATACGCCATGCAGTGTACTATGAGGGAAATTTTGCCCGGACAGCGGCGCTACGGCCAACTCCAATATCGAATTCCAACTACCAATTGGTATTTTACGTGCACGCCAAATTGTACACGGGACCTCGGTTTTCCGTCCCATCCGAACGACTAGACAACTGTCCTTGTCAGGCCCTCCGTTCTGCATCACTGACAAGGTGAAACCATGCCGGAATCGAACACCCGACCTCCAGCCTAGCGCGCCAGCGCCTTCCCATCTAAAAAATTTGATCTTTATGGTTGACGTAGTGGTTAAAAAGTTCCTCGGAATATCGGCGGCGTGATTTCAACTTGTCAGTTTTGCAATCTGTCTTTGTTTCATTTTATTATCTTGACCGTATTTTACTGCAAGCTATCAATCTAGCTACTATGACAGAATATTGACAGCTGACATATTAATAGTTTAACTACGTTCTTATTGTTTAATCCTGGTATCTAATTGCCTTACTTTTTTCATTGTTTAAGAGGGCCTGGCAAGGAGAGCTGTCTAATCCTTCGGATGGATCGAAACATCGAGGTCACGTGTCCAATGTCAAAAGTTTTATAGAAAAATACTTTTTTTTTGTTTTGACATTAAACATTTCACTCGTTAAATTTTACATCTACGCTCTGTCGCATTGACCTGCGAGGTATTTTGACTTTATTATCATAACCGGAATTTTGACTTTGTACATTGTACTTTTTACATACCGAGGCTGATCCCCCCCCCCCCCTAATTTTCGACAGTGTCCTTTTTTACTGCTGAAAGTGCCTTTTTTTCAGATCCAAATATGTCCTCTCCAAAAGTTTACTTAGACGAAAATATCAGCCAAATAGCTCTTGGAATGTCTACTGATGCAAGAAAATGACAGAGAAATGTCTTGGGGCTTGGGGACTCCCCCCCCCCCCCTCAACACGTCTCGCAGTGGCGTGCCCCGTCTCCGCAGTAAGTGCCCTCCTTTTGCGGCGCCCCCCCCCCTTCAAAATTCATAGATCCGTCCCTGAAATATAAGCAATGGATGGGACATTTCAGCTGAGCATTTTGGCAGCGATACCCTTCCATAGGTTTACAGTCAGACTGTTCTGCTCCGACTGGGCTAATGAAGACGCACATACAGTGTACTGCGGGGGAAGTATCGAATCCCAACTGCCATGGAATCTTTTTACGTAAACACCACTGACAAGGGTAACCGACGTCGGAAAAAAATCTCAATGAACGTTCTCGGCCAACAGTGTGAGCGAACCCCCGAGCTGCAGGCTAACCAACCAGCGTGTTACCTACATAATCACTACGGTTTCCTTCGTGTAGAAACTTCAGTTTGATCTATTTACTGCTTGTTACAGAATTTCTAATATGGAGAAACTATAATATACAGGCCTATTGCACTATCGATAAAGAATAAGTTTAATAAAATATTTTATTTTCGTTAATATGTACAAATATATTGATACGGTAAAAGGATTAATTTAAATCTTTGTAATATTTAGATTCTAACATTCTAATTTAATATGAATTAAATATTCATAACAACACATAAAAAGTGAACATTCTCGAGAGGTATTTTTAATCCTTCCGAACAAGTTCCATTCCATATACAAGTAATACAAAGGGGACGAAGTTACTTATCGCAACACTTCAAGCTGGAAGCTAGGTGATCGATTGTTACCCTTAGATTGTTCTTTAAACACTTCTGTGTCTTGGTCTTCGCATTTCGAGATTCGTGAACAATTAAAATTTACAAGTTATTAGCAACCACTGTGCGATTCTATACCAACGGTTGATGGCCGTATTAACATTCAAACATAGTAAGAGGCTTTTGCGAACAAATATCCCATTTTTTTCTAGAATATGTACGACGCAGTACACGCAATAGAATATTGTTCACTGTCATTAATGTCAACAATTATACCAATGATGGGTCTTGGATCACCACGGCCTAGATCTACTGATGGTTTAGCTACTGCTACATTGTCATCAAGAATTCCAACTTTCATGCCTGCTTTGCTTTTATTCACCATTCTTTCTTCTTGTTGATGTGGGGATTCCTGGGCTGGTAGGCGTTTCCTGGTGATGTTCTGATGAAGGGAGCTGATGAAGATTCAATGTAAATTGGGCGGTCACGTGATTCGTAGTCGCGGCTGTTGGCATGGTCAGCAGCATTGGTGAGGATCTCTGATGACTAGGAACTGCTGGGGCGGTCAAAGGCATTGTTGGATATGTGAGATGACTCGGATGACTTGAGCTTGTTGGCATGTTCAACAGCGTTGATGCGAATGTCAGATGACTTGGGCTATAGGGATGCTCAACAGCATCAAAGGTAAATGTCTGATGTTAGGGTGGTCAACGTCATTGGTGGGTATGTCAGATGATTTGGGAGCCGTTGGGGTGGTCAATGGCGTTAATGGGCATATCAGATGACTCTGGCTGTTGGTATCTGCAAGAAGCTTTAATGACGACATTAAACCTTCTTGGTTGGTATGGCCAACAGCATTCAGAAGACCATCTTCTGATTTGTAGAGTGCGGGGCATGTCGTCGGTAATGAGGCTGATCTCAGTTCTACCTTGGAATCAATACAAAACAAAGCCGAGTAAGACTGATTCGACAGATTGACTGAAATATATGTATTGGTAATACATGTACATGTATTAGTAACCAGGTCTGATTTAGATAGTCTTAAGATTAGCTCATTTAGCCATTATCATAATTAGACTGCTGGACCAGGTGTTGTTTATCGTAAATTCTAAGAGAACGGTTTGTATAAGCTTAAGTAATAATGATAATAATTTATGTAATAAAGTGTCACAAGTCATTCTATACGGCTAAAAACATTTACTATTCTGTTAAAAAACAAAAACAAATAAAATTAGAATGATTTCCGGCCATAATAGACCTACGAGACACGACTACATAAACATATTTATTATAAAACTCTAGACGTTTAGGTAATTAAAACAATACAATTATTTTATAAGTAGTCCACCAACCTTGAGGTTTGATTAACGTCTATTATACGAATGAACATGTGAAGTAATAATAAGATATATACAAAACTTTAAATACAGAATAGTTGACAATTAATGTTGTATAATGTAGAGTTATACAGTGAGCGTCTGACTGCCCTGCTATGACGGATAAAAGCAATTCTTTTGTTACTCATTGTCATATGTATGAGAAAGCCTAATACGTATTTTATAAATTCTCATTTTGAATTGAACTGAACTGAAGTGAACTGAAATTACGTTGAGTTAAGTGGCGTGGGTTGAGGTGGAGTGAGTTGGGGCGGGATGAGTTGGGTTGAGATGGGTTAGGTTTAAGAATTTGGTTGCTTTATATATTAAGAAATGTTTCCATTTCCGACCCTTTTAACGCAGTGAACTAATGTCTCCGATTTTCAGATTTATCCTTCTTAGCTCTAAGAACAGTCTAGGAAATCTAATGAATTGCAGGCTTGGTGAAATAAATCAAACCACTTCAGGATTTATTCTCTATTTAACATTTATATATTAACTTATCGTGAGCAATTAAAATATTTCTACGACAATCAACATTGTCTTTATTTCAAAATTGTGTTGTCAATGTTTTTAAATATCAAAATATTTAAATTTGGATTGACGTGGTGGCAAGTGTCTCATTGTCGCCAGAATATAAATGACAGAAAATTCTAACATTCATGGCAAAAAACAACACCTAAACGACAATCAAAACCCCACGTCATCGATGTTAAACTGTAGTACATGGCAGATTTTCTTAAGAAAAACGCTCGGGCATCCGCTTTCTAAAAGTGAGCGCTCACCACGAGTTATTGAAAAATGAACTCTTTGTTGAAAAAAAAGGATTTGTTGAATAAGAGAGAGAGAGAGAGGGAGAAAGAGACATGTGGTTTAACGTCCACTCGACAGAAACTAAGTCATTTCGGGACTAACATGGTTTAATTTTATTTCAATAATTCGCTTTGGGGGAAACCTGAAACCCACGAGCTTGGACAGGCGACCCTACCGCTTGCCACGTACAACCAGGGATTCGAAACAACGCCAGTTGACTCAATGACAGGATGTATGATACAGCGCGCGCACACTAGCCATTCGGCCACCCAACCTCCCCTTACTGAATAAGAAACTTTGTTGAAAAAAAAACTTTTTTGGAAAAAGAAAAAACAATTTGTTGAAAAAAACCTATAAGGAAATAACTGTTCATTGCAATTTTTTTTTCTTTTTTGAAAACTAAACCGAAGAACGGGATATGTCGAATTCATTCGTTCGTGAGGGTTTAACATATCATGTTATCGCAGAATAGTGTTTCCTAGGAAACTTGACAGAAGAACCAACAAAATTAAACTTGGTCCAGCTTTTAGGTAAGACACAATGTCTTTGCAGGGGGGGGGGGGGTCCACATACTCATCGCAGTGTTCCGTTTGATTAGAGCTAATCTCACTATTCATTGCTGTAAAGGGTGGAAATTCTTGTTCTAATTTATGATTGGTCAATAGACCGATTAACAACCAATCGCTAATTACTTTACTGCGCCAAATTGGTGCAAATATGGACGTTACGTTATGGCTCACGATTTCATTATGTTCAATTAACCAGTGCATAGCAGAATATTGAAGTAAAACTAATTGTGTGACAAACCAATCTATCAAATCGAATAAAATGTAAATAATACTGTATGGAAGCGAACATACTTTCACCGTTTTTAATTATTTTAATACCTTACACCACCGTCCAAAGTTTTAGAGAGGACCCAGATAAAAAACACAGGACTGCCAAGTGATAGATTTGATTGAACGTAAAGAGTAGAGACACTCCCTAAAAAGTTCAAGTATCAGAAGCCAATCCAGCAATGGCCAGAGAGCTATTTCTCGGGCCATTGCTTCAGAAATATGGAGGGTCCAAGTGAAATCCATTCAAAGGAGAAAGAAAGTCCCGGGTATTGGTGTTTTGGTCCAGCTTTTAGGTAAGACACAATGTATTTGGGGGGGGGGGGGTAAATTCATCCAAAGGAGAAAGCCCCGGGTATTAGAAACCGTTAAGGGTTCTTATTCTTGCGCACCTTCCTCTAGTATTCATCCAACCTCCAAACATGCACTGATAAGGAAGAGACCGACAACCTCCTGTCGCGATTAGGGGGTCATGAAAGTCGAACAACCCAGAGCTTCACCCAGCGTAAGAGAAAATGCACCGGTTTAAACGTTTTCACATTTACCATATCATATCATGAAAATTCCTCACCCGGGATGACCACTCGCATGAAGACAAAGAGCAGCCTGGGACTTGCGGCATTAAGCGTGGCAAGAAATTGACACACGCCCATCATGCTCCTGCTACGACGACACCAAGCTCTTACTATAGTCCGGGTTATAATTGAGGGAGGTGCCACTTGGAGAGATAGAAATTCCCATGTGGTTTTTCTACACCAGTATTTTTATGCTGGAAAAAGTGCGACTACGCGCACTGTGTACCCATCATGTTCTCGCGGTTAGCAGCCAGACCGGGGTACGCTCTCATTATACTCCCGTGACGTGTAAAATGACCACATGTTCACATATGTAACATACTTCTAATAGGGCTGCCGTTTATGGTCGAAAAATGGGACGATGTACTAATTTTTGATTAAAATAGTCGAGTTGTATGTCAATATATGTTTTCGAAGCACAGATGATTCGATTTCTGCCATTTACAATTGATGGTGTGATCACCCATTTAGCAGATTTCTAATACCCCCGTCAGATCGGAGTTGCGTCCTTACTGCGCTTCTACTGCGACAAAATATGGTCTCAGAGCTAGTCAAGATCGCCATAAGCGTGGTAACAGCGCGGTGGAAACACTAGATATCGTGCTGTGGTCTCCATGGTCGCCAATGATCGCCGAGCCACGACGTTTGTTTTGAACATGCGCATATGATCTGGAAAGCTGCGAGAACGTGATGTGGTCGCAAAAGTCCTTATTGCGCTGCTACGGCGACAAAAAATGTTTCCAGAGCGTGCCAAGATCACCCTTAGCGCTGTGGAAACGCGAGATATCGTTCTGTGGTCTCCATGGTCGCCAATGATCGCTGAGTCACGGCGTTTGTTTTGAGTATGTTCAAAGCAAACGCCAAGGTCCTGTGATATGACATTGAAAACCGAGAGAACGTGGTTGGTCTCGAGGGTCGCGCGATAAGCGTGGTAACATCTCTATGAAAGTAGCACACGCGCAGTACACACGTGGAAAAGACGCTGCGAAAATTGTAACATTTGCAACGGTGCCTTCATGGCGTCTTCACCACAACCCTCTCGCGTTGACCGCGACCCCACCCAGCGCTCTGAGTCCTCATGGCGTTGTCATAGCGATGTTACGATGATTCCACCACTGTTGCGCGACTGCATCACGACCTCACTCTTAAGCATATGGCGATTTTATGAGGTTCCCACAACGTGTATGGAGTTCTTAATACGACCATGGCGCGGTTACCAAGCTTGCATTATTCGCTTATGGCGACCATGCATTTCAGGCAAGACATGCTTTGAAAACGGACGATTCAAAGGTCATCTTGAAATTTCGAAAAAAAATCAAACCAGCTTGCATAGTCGCCGTGATCACGTGGTGGAAACGCACGTGTAGTCCAGATAAGACGCGTGGTTGAGCGACGCGGGTTCGCGACGACCGCTTATAGATCTCAATCGAAACGCCATAAGCGCGGAGAGATCGTGACGAACCCGCCGCGAGAATTCTATATAAACGCACAGGTCGCAGTAAGAACGCGACCTTTTTAAGGTTGTAATTTTGGGACATTTTCCGCGTTGTGTTCACGCTTACCGACGACCTTGTGTATTTCCAGGCCGCCGTTCGGTCGCAGAGCGCAGTAGGGTCACCACTCCGGTCTGACGGGGGCTTTAGATGGTCGACGTTTAGAGCAGGACGTTTTCTAAACACATCATCTAATTTTGCCAGTGCAAATTATATTGTCCAACGATGTTATTTTCTCGTCGGAGATGATCACCTATCCGATATCGATTTTCCCGGAAAATAGCATATTCACTTGTTAAATCGCTTGGTTGTTGGATTCAAGTCTGACTTATGACTGGATGGCGCCATCGAGACTTTTAGTTTATGTTGTCTGTCAGTCATAGATATATAACTAATGCTAGTTAAAAATGTGAGACTTATAACTTTTGAATTAAAAAGTATAACGTGAATTTATGACAACAAATATCAAGGGATACTCAAAGAAATAAAAAAAAGAAACAAGGACTGCAATAAAATTCTAAAATACCGTGCAATATACAATTCGCTATACGCTGATTCCCATCAATTTCTTCTGAAAGAACTTCACACACGTAACCCCATCCAGCGATCTAATCTGAGATCAATCGATGACAGAACTCGCTTTTCGATCCCAAAAAAACTTAACAAACGAGTTTGCCAATTCTCACACCCCTGTAATTCTAAAAAAAACCACTGGAACAATGTACCCGTAACCATTAGACAAACAAATTCCTATTATATATTAAAGCGTAAACTGAAAATTCGTCTTTTCGGACAGTGTTAAAAGTCTTGTGAAGCGCTTAGGAACATTTTGATATGTAACGTAGCGCTATATAAATGAAACGACAATGATAAAAATAATAGTGAAATAGTAATACTTACTATAAAAAAAACACTTTTTGACGAAAATTGTATTACTTACTGACAGCCAAGGTTCGTGTGGAAGGACTTGTTAAGACGGATGATGATGCGTTGTACAAAAACATACTATATCACCACTTAACCGAGGACGTGGTCGGTCATAACTGCCAACACCTCTGAAAGAACTTGTGGTATTGATGTCAAAGTAGCCGCCCATCATGCTCCTTCTACGAGCATACCAAGCCCTCACTATAGTCCGGGTTGTGTAAAGTGGTGGTACATCATTCAACATGCTTGTTCCACATTCAGTTTAGAAGTCAGTTGATACCATAATTTATGGCAAAAAGTATTTCAGTGACAACCACTTCCCAAAAACACCCAACAATGTCGCCATCTCGAGTAACAGCTTCCGTCTAGCATCCAAAGAAAACTAAAAAATGTTCTTGACCTCTTGGAATTTCGCTGTTCTCTGCTTTGAAAGCGATTTAGGATGGGAGAGCATGACACAGTCTCTACAGTCGTGGCGAGAGGGTGGCTTACCCGTGATAAGGTCGTCACAGGAGTACGGTGAGACCGTATCCTGTTCCGAGTACTAACCGCGAGAGCATGGTGTGCATAGCCGGATCTTGGAGATGATAAGCGTAATAAGATTTTGACTGGAACGCACTTGGCGCAGCGAGCGCTCGGTCTGGTCGTAGCAGTAGCATGATGGATGCGTGATAATTTCTTGCCAGGCTTAATGGTACGAGCCCCACGCTGTTCATCATTGTATAATATACCAAACATGCTACAAGCTAATAGCTATGTAGCAGAATAGGGTTCAGAAACCTGAAAATAAGAACCACAAGTAAATAAATGATTATCATAGATTGTGTTTAAAAACAATGTTCCACCATCTTGTAAGTATGCTAAAGTGTGAACATACGATCATTTTATGCAGTTCTATATAGCAGAAATCAAATCTGCGTCCCGAAATTAATCATCCAATTTTCCCGCCACATTTGGCAGCCATATTGAAGATATCCTAAATATGTGAACACGTGATCGTTTCATAAAGTTGTACATGTCAGAAAACAAATATTTGGACATCAGGAATTATTACTTAATTGAAATCTGCACATTACTTAATTGAAATCTGCACCCTGTCCATATTGATACAGTGCCAGGACCGCATTCGCTTTTAGTGCAGAGAACAAACAAAAGCTTATCAATCCACAACATTTTTTTAGTTTTCCCTGATGTTTCCTATTTGGGTGCTGGGTGCGATCGGTTACTTTGACATCACAGCCATCAGTTCGGTCAATGGTGATGGCAGTGATGGCCGATCACGACGTCGTTTAAGTGGTGATATTTAGATACCATTAATGAGTTGGACATAAACAAAAAGCTGGAATATTGCCTCAAAATGTCTACCTTTCAAATAATGGCGTCCCATATGAAGACCTATCTTCTTTAATAGTACATGTATTCATTTATTGAAGTTGTTAACACAAGGTACAATTTATGGATACATAATTGAGATTATTACTATGTGACGTTTCGACGACGATACTCTCGTCGTTATCAAGTAAATGATACGTGAATAGTAGACACAAAATATGCAACAAAACAACAATCAAATACAGTTAAAAGTTAACATCGTTGATTAGGGGGAACCTTTGCAACTAATCCCATACCGCGAACCATCTTACATGTCGCGGCTGCCAGGAAGGATACGCCGACATTTTGCAAAAGCTGGATAGAGAACAAGCTAAAAACAAACGGGATTTTTTGTACAATCAGGGGCAATAGTAAAAAGGGGCCGAGATCTTTGGGATATAAAGGGCCCACAACCTTTGCATTGCATACATAATTTGCGTACGATGAGCGGCCAATTTTGTCGGGCAGTTTCATTTTGATTTTCCGGAATTTCGAATTCAACCTTCATTATTGTGGAATGGTGATATAATTAAACGGTTTTTAAAATCGGAAAAATATAACCTCTACAGAATCCGCAAGCTTAAAATGCGGATTTGTCGAACAATCTGGAGCCATTATCCCAGAAATTACGTTCGTGTATATGCGATTATCAACAGGAACCAAACATTCACATGTTTGTTTTAATTGGATTAAATTGTGGCCTCTACATGAACCGTGATTTTTCGTACAATCAGGGGACATGACTCTGAAAGCAACGTTCCGATATACATGGATATCAACAGGCATCAAGATCTTTGGGTTATGAAATTACATTTCAAGTTCATAACCTTTTTAATATTGTGACCTCTAGAGGGTCCACAACATCAACAATCCATATTTTTACGATATTTGAGTACGAGTGGTGGCCATTTTGTGAGCTCTAGAGGGTCCACAACATTAATATAACCTCGACCAACCCCACTCACGAGCGCAAAAGTACGGAGTACTTATGGACGGTATGGACGACCTCCCTCAGATAATTTTGGAAACTTGACTGTCGGAAATGCTGTCCGATCAGACCAAAAATGGCAAACGACCGGAGTTGTGAGCGCCAAAGTTCTTGTTGGGGTTTTGGGGACCTCCCCCAAGGACATTTTGAAAAATAGACTGTTGGAAATGCTGCCTGGCAGTTTTCAGGCACCGATCGTAGAGATAAATTCACAAGTCTTTCCGACCCCAGAGAGGAAAGTGTCAAATGAAACTCAATGAAGTCCCCAATAATTTGAAAAGTGGACTGCCCGAAATGCAGCCTGGCAGTATTTCAGGCATTGATCGTAGAGATAAATAGAGCTTAACAGATACCGCCTGTCACCAAATCACTAGTTTATCCGAGAGGAAAGTGTCAAACGGGCGAAGTGAGTGACTCAAAGTGAATGAATATTTTCGCCACTATATTTTGTATTTTTCGCCAGGTATCATTTCAGACACTTGTCGTCGAGATAAAAATAGAGTTAGGCAGATAATGTTCGTAGCCAAATCACCAACTTATCTGAACAAAGAGGGAGGTTTCAAACGAGTTTATCAAGTGAATGCATATTCTCGCCGCGTTGAACCTGTATCCAAAAACTTTGAGGATCGTAAAAAGCACTTCTCAAGTAGGTTTACAGCAGGATAGGCTTCGTAAAATATCACTCAACATGCAAGTCTAAAACTGAGTGGGGATGTGGGATTTAATCACCGTAGAAGGTATTGATTACCAAAACGTATCACAAATTTTGTTTTTGTTTTTCTAAAATTATTGGGGGGGGGGGGGCAAACAAGGGGCAGACCAGATTTATGGGGGGGGGCAAGGTGGGTTACTATTTTGCATTTTTTTTAGATATTCAGACTGAAAAGGAATATACATACAGTTAAAAACGTTTGATATACAAAAGGAAAACACGCAAATCAGTAACTTGGATTGAAATATTAGAAATCTATATTGAAACACCCCCCCCCCCCGATTATGCCATTGACTGACTCAATCTAATCGTTTTCTTGTAGAATTAACACGATCAAAGGCATCTGTCCAACAGTTATGTTTATCACCCATGGCTATCACATGTTATTCGTTTACACGCATTGAACGCATGACCATAGAAGCATCGAAGTATACTGAAATGTGTGGAAATTTGGTCGAGGTACTGCGATTTTGAGACATATCAACTAGCCAGTGGTTAGTTTTACTTCTGGGAATGTTTTTTGTTAAGGTAATAAACACTGAAAGTCCATGAACATACTACGTGACACTATAAGATAAGAAATCACGTCCCTGGCTAAACATAATATGACAAATGTGGCAGGCAATGTAGCCTATTTCTTTAATTTCAAACACAAGTTTTCGGAGAGGTTTTATTACAATCATGTGACTTATTTTTGGCTCAGTGACCCACGCGGGCTACGGATGTTTCTTCCGCCACACTTTGTCTTTGTAGGTCTGTATATATCCAATCCAATCATTTGTAGTACCTATAAGGTCTTTAATCTTCACACTGTATTCTCTTCCGCGACCTAAGTTACAACAATACTAAAGTTCGGGTTCTTTTCTTGAATATTTTAATTCAATAAACTGGAAGCGTTAATCACAAATCGTCCTAGTCTCAATTGAGTGTATGGCTGGTATGGTACGCGGTGTGAGCTCTGCTGAATCCCTAATTGGATTACGTCAGAGACTGACCACCGTCCCGATTCCAAATATGGAACGGACATACTCTACACCTGGCATCGGGCAGGGATTCCTTACCAAATTTAGTCCGCAGACACATTCCATTAATATGGCATATGATAAATATATTTAATTCATGCATCATGTCATCGCAGACCTCCCCCCACTCCCCGTGTTGTTTCGGGTGTCTATAACTCTGTATACAATAATTAAGAATCAATAATTTGTATATTACTTCATTCCTTTACTATTAATGTCGCAACTGTAATAAGTATCTGATTGCGATTTCGGTTTTCATCTCATCTGAATGCCTAGAAACCGTTTCTTGTAAACCCCCGATTTTACACGACTACCGATGGGAAACCGCATCGGAAAGTATTAAGTCTGCCATTAAGTCAACTCGCGTGGTTTCGACTCTCCGGGTGTTCGTGATAACGAGTATGGTCGCCTGTCCAGCCTCATGCGTTTTCGCTGGGTCTCTGGTTTCCTCCAATTATTGCTAAACCCCCTGCCAGTAAACGAATTATTGAAATGAATTTTGAACCCGAAATGCCTTAGTTTGTGTTTAGTAGACGTTAAACCCCATTTTACACTCTCTCACACCCGAAAATCTTGGTAACTATTTCCACCCATACCGGTATCGTACCCGGGACTGCCTGCTCCGTGAGCTACACTAAGTGGGTAAGACGCTGGCTCGCTAACCTGACGGTATTCGATACCTGCTATGGCCGAGAAAGTTTATTCAGATGTTTTGGCGTGGTTCCCCTTGTCAGTGTTGCAGAAAGGAGAGCCTGACAAAGACAGCTGTCAAGTCCCTCGGATGAACCGAAAACCCAATATCCCGTCGACAAATTGGCGTGCACTTAAAATATCCCTTGTCAGCTAGAATATGATACAAGAGTAGGCCGTAGTGCCACTGTCCGGGCAATATTCTCTCATAGCACACTGTATGGGCGTATGCTCATCTTTATTAGCCCGACTCGGAGCAGAACAGTGGGACGTTAAACCATATTTTCTTTCATTATACATTTCCTTGATCACATTTACCCCAAATCGTAGGGAATACGACTAATATTCATGTATCTAAAATATTAATTGTAACGGGGATATTTACGATACAACATGTAAGAGAGGGGTTGGGATGGCCTAGTGGTCTAGAGTGCCGCGCTTCGACCTCTAGCTTTCCGGTCACCTCTGGCTTGCGGCTGTGGTTTCGCGCCCTGGTGTGAGCGTATGTGGCATGGAAATAGGGGCGACTTCTCAACCTTGTGGGTTTTCTCCAGGTACTCCGCCCCCCCCCCCCCACTGCTAAAGACCCCTACGTGCAAGCGAATTATTGAAAAAAAAATTGAACCATATGTTACTGTTAGTCCCTAGTTTATGTCGAGTGGACGTTAACCCCATTTCTCTCTCTCTCACACAATATGTAAGCGCTAAATCTGCCTATCTGTGTAGATCTTTATGTTGACTGTCACTGTTATATGTATAATAAATTAGACATTAATTCACATGACAACTTATTTACATAGTGCATCGAGAAGGCCGTAGCGCCGCTGCCCGGGCAAAATTTCCCTCTTCCATTAGCTCAGGTTAGGTGCAAAAGATGACGGTTAACCCCATTTCATTTACATAGTGCATCTTTAACAACGATCGACTCTAGAACACTATGTGCATTATCAAATTCGTCTCCTTACATCAAATGGTCAAATTTCAAAAGGTCAAAACAAATAATTTGTCCTTTCAACGGGTAGGTCAAATATGTCTCGGTTTACACAAGCAAGATATTGGAGCGCCTCCAACAGATTTAATTATGTACACACAGAAAGGATTGCCCAAATCCAATGCTAATCCTAAACTTGTATTTGAATTTAACCCGCTGTTGAACAGGATTGCAAATCAAATCCAATGCAAGTATTTGAATTTTAACCGCTGTTGAACAAAGGAATGGCCTAGTCTAACCCATTTCTGCGTCAAAATCTAGTTTTGGTATTTAGAGGCAAAATCGATAACGTAAAAAAAAAAAAAAAAAAAAAAAAAAAAAAATGAGCTGTGAAATCTTTGAGTAGATTGCATTTATTGGCGCTTAGATGTAAATTCAAACAAATAGCTATTCCATTTGTATTAAATCAATATATTAAATACACTTTATTGGACAAGGATAATAGTGATGACAATAAAGTGTGGACCAGCCACGTTTGTCACTTAGAGTATAGGCATAATACATTATAAAATGTTATACAAAAGAGTGCTTTGATATAAATGGAACATATCGAAAATAAACACTGTTTAATTATTATGGATAATTTTTGGTCTAAAATTCAGAATAGATTCTCTGACGTTTTTGTATCACATTATTATCGAACATGACATAATTCTAAAGCAGAAAAAAACCAACAGATACCTTTCCGATATTCGAAAGCAACAAATGAAAGTGTCTCTTCCGATTGTTCAATTTATTCTAGAGAAATTTTCGGAGAGATACTCCTTTGGATAAAGACTGTTTAAATTTATCAAGCTGTCAATCTATCCAAATTGCCATATTATCTTAGTTCTGTAAGACATGATTATAGTATCAGATATCCCTGATTTATGTTTTCGTACATACATTCAGAATTAATTTAATAGAGGGAATTTGTTCTTTCTGAAAGATATTCTTCGCATTTCATGACACTAATAGCAATATCAGCTAGCACTATACGTTTTAGCAAATCAAACGTGTATGATTTTCTTTATAATAAATGACAACAATTACTCTTTTCCACAATAGTATAAAAGTCAAAGAAAACACCAATGGAAGACTGGAATATATTTTAAATAGATATCCTAATTCAATTCGATCCCCGTAGAGTTATCACCTCCTATCTGAACCTTTGCTCCCGGCCTCGTTGGTTTGGATTGCTGCGTCAATGGCTTTCTTCACAATATCAGTGGCTTTAAGTGCCTTGTTCATAGCAGCTGTGATTTTGGCCAAAGCAGAATTAGCCGTCCTTGCAGCTCCAGTGTCAGTGGTTTTCGTTGCAGCTCCGTGACCTGAGATAACAGTTTCTGAAACTTTGGGTCCAACTTTGTTTGGGGTGAAACTTGGTCCTGGTCCATCCTTGAGAAGTTGGTGCACGTTACCAGTGGCCTTGATTGCTGTGCTCATAGCAGCTGCAATTTTAGCCAGATCATCAGTGGCCGTGGCTGCAGCTTTATTGCCTGCGGCCACAGTCTTTGTAGGTATGGATCCAGCAGATTTAGGACTTTTTGTAATCTCTGCAGCGATTATTGGTGCTATTTCCTCTAAATAAAGTTTATCCGCAATATTCTTCGCGATTTTATTAATTTGTTTACGTACGCGGTAATCGTCGTCATCATCATTATCATCATCGTCGTCGTCATCATCGTCATCATCATCACCACTATCATCATCATCGTCATCACCGTCTTCGTCGCTACCATCATCGTTTTCGTCATCATCGTCTCCATCATTATCATCATCGTCGTCGTCATCATCGTCATCATCATCACCACTATCATCATCATCGTCATCACCGTCTTCGTCGCTACCATCATCGTTTTCGTCATCATCGTCATCATCATCACCACTATCATCATCATCATCATCATCACCGTCTTCGTCGCTACCATCATCGTTTTCGTCATCATCGTCTCCATTATTACCATCATCGCTATCATCATCATCACCATCATCATCATCGCTACCATCACTTTCGTCGTCATCATTATCACCATCTGTATCATTACCATCATCGTCATCACCATCGTCGCCAGCGCTACTATTATCGTTGTCATCATCATTGCTATCATCGTCGTCACCGTCGCTATCCCCACCATCGCTATCATTATCATCATCATCATCATCATCGTTATCATCATCGCCTCCATCTCGGCCATCGTCATCACCATCGTCGCTATTTCCCCCATCGCTATCATTATCGTCATCATCATCATCATCATCATTACCGTCATCATCATTATCATCGTGGTCATCACCTCTACCATCATCGCCACCATCTTTAGCATCATCTCCATCATCACCGCCATCTCTATCATCATCGTTAGCGTCATCATCCCCACCATCTTCGTCATCATCGTCGCTATCTCCACCATCGGTACCATTATCATCATCGTCATCACCACTATCACTGTCGTCGTCATCATCATCACCATCATCACTGTCGTCGTCGTCGTCATCATCATCATCACTGTCGTCATCGTTATCATCACGGTCGTCGTCGCTATCATTGCTATCATCATTGTCATCATCATCGTCATCGCTATCATTGCTATCATCATTGTCATCATCATCGTCATAGCTATCATTGCTATCACCACTGTCATCATCATCATCGTCATCGCTATCACTGCTGTCATCACTGTCGTCATCATCATCGTCATCGCTATCACTGTCATCACTGTCGTCATCATCATCGTCATCGCTATCATCATTGTCATCATCATCGTCATCGCTATCATTGCTATCACCACTGTCGTCATCATCATCGCTATCACTGCTGTCATCACTGTCGTCATCATCATCGTCATCGCTATCATCGCTATCATTGCTATCATCACTGTCGTCATCGCTATCGTTACCCTCACTGTCATCATCATCATCATCGTCATCATCACTATCGTCGCTATCATCATCATCACTACCATCGTCATCATTGTCATTATCGCTACTATAATCGTCATCATCATCATCGCCATCATCTCTATCATCATCGTTAGCGCCATTATAGCCACTACCACTGGCTTTGATAGCTGTGTTTAGTGCAGCGGCGATTTTAGCCAGATTATCACTGGCCGTGGCTGCAGCTTCGTAGTCTGCGATCAGCGTATTTGTGGTTTTGGTTGCAGCTGTATTGCCTGCGATTACTGTGTCTACAGCTTTGGGCCCAGCTTTGTTAGCTTTGCTTGGTCCTGATCCCTCTAAATAAAGTTTATCAACAATATTTGTCGCGATATTTTCAATTTGATTACGTACACGCTTAACACCCTCATCTTCATCATCATCGTCGCCATTTTCATCACTATCGTCGTCACTATCATCATCGCTATCGCGACCATCACTACTATCATCGTCATCATCGCCACCATATGTACCATCATCGTTATCGTCATCATCGTCACCATCTCTATCGTCATCATTATCGCCATCGCTACTATTATCGTCATCACTGCTGTCGTCATCATCATCACTATCGTCGCTATCATCACTATCGTCGTTATCGCCACTATCATCATCGTCATCATCACTATCATCATCGTCATCATCACTATCATCGCCACTATCTCTACCAACATCGTCACCGCCACGGTCACTACTGTCGTCATCATCGTCACTATCGTCGCTATCTCTATCATCATCGTTATCGCCACTATCATTATCGTCATCATCACTATCATCATCGTCGCCATCTCTACCATCGTCACCATCTCTACTATCATCATCGCTATCGTCATCATCATCTCCAGTGTTATCGTCATCGCCACCATCTCTACCGTCATCGTCTCCATTGTTATCATCATCACCACCATCTCTGCCATCATCATCTCCATTGATATCATCATCACCATCATGTCCATTGTCATCATCACCACCATCTCTACCATCATCGTCTCCATTGCTGTAATCATCACCACCATATCTACCATCATCACTATCTCTACTATCATCGTCGCTATCGTCATCATCGTCTCCATTGCTATCATTATCACCACCATCTCTACCATCACCATCTCCATTGCTATCATCATCACCACCATCTCTACCATCATTGTCGCCATCTCTACCATCGTCACCATCTCTACTATCATCGTCGCTATCGTCACCATCGTCGCCGTTGCTATCGTTATCGCCATCATCTCTACCATCATCGTCTCCATAGCTATCATCATCACCACCATCTCTACCATCATCATCGCCACCATCTCTACCATCATCGCTGTCGTCATCGTCACTGTCGTCATCATCGTCATTATTATCGTCATCATCGCCACTATCTCTACCACTATCGCTATTGTCATCACCGTCTTCATTATCATCACGGCCATCGTCACGATCATCCTCGACAGCATAAATGATTTCATTTTCATCACTGTCGAAATCTCCATCCTCGTCAGAGTCATCGAAAATATCAACGAAAATGCCATTAATATCATCTCCACGCTTTCCCGTAACACCTGCACTCGGTACTGAACTTTTTGAATTCAAGTTGTTCTCAGCATGTGCAGTGGCATAAACGGCTCCTTTCGTATTCCCTTTTAAACCCAGCACCGAACTCTCTGCATGCAACCGATTCGCAATACCTGAAGCAATATCTCTAATCTTTGATTTTCCCAGGTCACCTGCGCCAACAAATTCATTAATCCATTGCTCATTTTTACTTGTTTCCACTCCATCATCAACCGGTCTGGTTGCAACGAAAGCCAGAAGCGCACTGAACAGAATCAAACACACGAGTTTCATGTCAGCCATCTTTGTTGAATTCTGCGCGAGACTTCCCCAAATAAATTACTACAAATTGGAAAAACAGGGAACTTCTCCACACTTAAGCGAAAGCCGACAGTTACCGCTCGCTCTCGAGTTCACTGAATGTATCGCATAACCCAGCTCTTATTTATACAGAATTTTCGAAATCTTCACGACGTCATCATATACACCCATATATGGAAAGCTCCAAAAAAGGTCACGACAATACATCAAACAATTGAAATAACAACCAATTAAATCTCAGAATTTGATTTTTTATAGAACGTGAGAATTGCTCGTGACATGGGAAGACCAATGTAATTGGTTTATTAAGTAAGATGCGCGTGTCTATAAAATGTAGGTATATTCCGGTTGTCACAGCCGTCATATTGTTTTACTTTGGTGTTTATTTTAAGACCTGGAATACTGCATCACGTTATTCTATATACGACTGACGAGAACAAATCATAAAAGCCTGAGGTTTATTTAATGACATCTCTCAAATATGCCTAGTCGGACAGTTATATGGGGGTTTTGACCTCTGTGACTTAAACTAAAAAGGATGAAAAAAAAATTGATCAAATCGAATGTGTTGACGTCCTGAGATTAAAGGCTGGTCAATATAAATCAATTGCCTATAGATCATCGCACTACAAGCTTACTCTTCCGGACACAAGTTACCGACATTCCATTTGCCGATAACAATATTTTACATCTTCTGATATTTAGGACTTTTGTCTAATGGTTTGGATTGTTCGTTGTTTTGTTTTATTCTATATTAATTCTGTATAAACCCGTTTCATTAAGAGGTCTTTAGCAATGAGGGGAAACCGGATGACCCAGAGAAAACCCACGAGGTTTGACATGCCACTCGACAAAATGACATACCTTACAATCTCCCGCGCACACGTTAAACAATTAGACCAGTATAAACCCCGTTCCGGATAACAATTTCAAAATATCATTGCATTTGTGACTACAGTGAAAACAACGACCCCTTCCCGTCCTCCGCCCCGCCGGAACTCGAAAGTAAGTCTCAGAATCCAGCCACTTGGGGAACACGAATATTAGTTTCGAAATGATCTAAGAAGTGTTGTGTTGCCAAGACGGTTAACCCCACTATTGTCTCTTTAAAGTGTTGGCTTTACCGTGACAAGTTTGTCGTGACTTTTATATAAAAATTGTATATGACATGGATCCTGTCACTGTTTTTTTTTTATAACAGTAGCAATTCTTGGCGCCTTACTTTCCATTTTTATACACAACGGGCCATTTAAATAAGCGGGTAGGACCACACAAAGCACGATACGCTACTCAAGTGGATGAATAACAGAAGACATTAACAAATACCAATAATGCTGTTATTATTATATGTATTATTGTTGGTATAGTCATAATAATAATAAAAATAATAATGAGCATAATGATTACAATAATAATAATATTCATGAACAACAACAATAAATTGTAATGATGATCATAATATTAATAATAATAAGAAGAAGAACAACAATGGGTCTTAATGATAACAACAACAATTATAATAATGATAACAATAACAACTATATCAATGATAACAATAACAAATATAATAATGATAACAATAACAACTATAATAATGATAACTATAATAATGGTAACAATAACAACTATAACAACTAGACCTGCATGCAGGAATGACGGGTTTCACTGGTGCCAAGTTACTCTTAAACATGTCACTTTCGGTGCCAAGTTACACTTGAACATATGTCACTTCCGGTACCAACGAAACCACTAAACAGGTTTCCAAATTAACATTGCACACAAATAAAATGGACGTAGAATCAACCAATCAATCCAGCAATATCAAGTCATTTTATACATTTGTTACTTGTAAATGATCTTGACAAAATTAAATTACTTCCGGTGTTAATGAAAATGTTCAATTAGTCTTATGAAATCAGAAATGGCATACGATATCATATAGTGACAATTTTATGTAAATCGAATAATAATTGCCACTTTTAAAGACCAAAAAACTGGAAAAGTGACTTGTAGAAAATCTGCTATTTCTCTGCAACCGTACAAGTTAGAAACCATTTTTTAGTATCTGTATGATCGTATGGGTTCATTCTATTTGTTGATTGGCATCAAATACCATAATTTGAAAAAGATTTCAAAACAGACTCATTTGAATAAAATATCTGTTTTGAAGGCTAAAAATTCAGTTTTTGCCAAAATGACGTTACTTCCGGTGATAATGAAAGTCTTAAATTACTTGTATGAAATCACAAATAGCATTAGGTATAACATGGTGTAACGTTTATGAAAATCGAATAATAATTGACACTTTTATGGCCCCGAAACCTTCAAAAGTGACCTGTAGAAAACCGTCTATTTCTCGGCAACCGAACAAGTTAGAAACAATTTTATGATATCTATATGACCATATGAGTTGTATTTATATGTGAATTTAAACCAAAAGTTAAAATTATTAATACATATTAAGTTATTCATGGTTGAATAAAACATTGATTTAAAAAGTTTAAAATGCAGTTTTTGACAAAATGACGTCACTTCCGGTGTCAATTTTAAATTGTAATCAACTTGATATGACGCTACATGCTTTTTGAATCAAATGATGTCACTTTTATAAAAATCCAATAATAATTGACTATTTTACAGGCAAAATAACGAAAACAGTGACTTGTACAGAACTGCCCATTTCTTGGGAACTGCTTATATTACAGACTAATTTTAACATACATTTTCTTCGTATGGATTATAGCTACAAGTTTATAAAAGTTACGAAGAAATATTTTAAAATCTGAAAAGCCTGAATAGGTTGTAAATAGGTCAATTTTTACACCATTTTTAGCCATTTAATCGAATTTGCTCGAAAATGAAATCGAAATTAAAAAAACTGCTTCCGACATTTTTTGCACCTTGAAAGGGCACACTCTTTGAGTCAAATAATTTTTCCAAAAAATAATATTTGTTTTCGAAAAATGGTACCTAACTGTCAAAATTGTAGTTTTTGGTAAAATAATGCCACTTCCGGTGCCGACAGATAACACTTCCGGTAATAAAAAAAATGACAACTGAGACAACGAAGCATATGAACTTTGTTTTATACAAATCGAACAATAAAAAATTAATCTAGGACTGAAAAACTGAATTAGCCAATGGCGGCCAAGGAAAATTACTGAGACAAAATTTTTTAACATTTTTGCACTAGTCAGATGACTCTTTATTTCTGTGCACAATACGACTAAAAAATATTCATAAATAAAAAAGTTTTTTGTAAAATTTTAAATTTTCGAAATTTGGCGCCTAATATCTTCGAAGATTTGCCGAAAATCAAAAATCGAAAGTAGCGTAGCTATGTGCCCTGTCTCCGGCTATGCCAAAATGTATCGAAAGTTAAAATTCAATGATTATTGTTAAAATTACTGCAATATTTTAAAAAACGATAATTTGGTGATTTCGGACATTTCGCATTGTCGCAGAACGTTCAAAATAGCTTTATCCTCTAAGTCACACCCACTTTCCCAGTAAAACCGAAGAAATCATAACGATGCGACACGTACTTGCTGAGATCTATTCAAATTGGAATCTGAATAATAATAATAAGAATAATAATTTTAACAAAAACAATAGTGTTTCACACAAGCTACGCAGTGTGAAACCCTAATAACAACTATAATACTGAAAACAATAACAGCTATAATACTGATAACAATAACAACTATAACTAGACCTGCATGCAGGAATGACGGGTTTCACTGGTGCCATGTTACCTTTGAACTTGAACTTGTGTCACTTTCGGTGCCACGTTACCCTTGAACATATGTCACTTCCGGTACCAATGAAACCAATATACAGGTTTCCACATAAGCATTGTACACATCAAATAAAATGGAAACAGAATCAAACAAATCCAGCAATATCAATTGATTTTATACATTTGTTACATGTAATTGATCCTGACAAAATTACAGTACTTCCGGTGATAAAGTAAATGTTCCATTAATATTATGAAATCAGAAATGGCATAAGGCATCACATGGTGAAAATTTTATGTAAATCGAATAATTATTGCCACTTTTATAGACCAAAAACCTTGGAAAGTGACGTGTAGAAAATCGTCTATTTCTTGGCAACCGTACAAGATAGAAACCATTTTTTGGTATTTATATGACCGTATTGGTTTAATCTATTTGTTGATTGGAATCAAATATCATAATTTTATAAACATTACAAATCAGACTCATTTGAATAAAATATCTGTTTTGAAGGCTTAAAATACAGTTTTTGCCAAAATGGCGTTACTTCCGGTGATAATGAAAACGTTAAATTAGTTTTATAACTTCGTCTATGACATTAGGCTTCAAAGGGTGAAAATTTTATGAAAATCGAATATTAATTGACACTTTTATGGGCCAAAAACCTTCAAAAGTGACTTTTATAAAAACGCCTATATCTCGGCAACCGAACAAGTTAGAAACAATTTTATGATATCTATTTGACCGTATGAGTTTTGTTAGTATGTGAATTTAAACCAAAAGTTAATTTTATTATTACATATCAAATAATTCTTGGTTGAAAAAAACATCGATTTTAAAAGTTAAAAATGCAGTTTTTGACCAAATGGCGTCACTTCCGGTGTAAATTCTAAATTATAATCAATTTGATATGACGCATACTTGCTTTTTGAATCAAATGATGTCACTATTGTGAATATCCATTAATAATTGACTATTTTACAGGCAAAATTAAGAAAACAGTGACTTATGCAAAACTGCCAATTTCTCGGCAACTGCTTATATTACAAACTAATTTTCACATACATTCTCTTCGTATGGATTATAGCTACAAGTTTATAAAAGTTACGTAGAAAAATTTTAAAATCTGAAAAGCCTGAATGAGTTGTAAATAGGTCAATTTTACACCATTTTTAGCCTTTTAATTGAATTTGCTCGAAAATGAAATCGAAATTAAAAAAACTGCTTCCGACATTTTTTGCGCCTTGAATGGGCACACTCTTTGGGTCATATAATTTTTCAAAAAAATAATATTTGTTTTCGAAAAATGGTACCTAACTGTCAAAATTGTAGTTTTTGGTAAAATTATGCCACTTCCGGTGCCGATAGATAATACTTTTGGTCATAAAAAAAATGACAATTGAGACAACGAAGCATATTAACTTTGTTTTATACAAATCGAACTATAAAAAATCAATATAGGACTGAAAAACTGAATTAGCCAATGGCGGCCAAGGAAAATTACCGAGGCAAAAAATGTTAACATTTTTGCGCTAGTCAGATGACTCTTTAATTCTGTGCACAACACGACTAAAAAATATTCATAAATAAAAAAGTTTTTTGTAAAATTTTAAATTTTCGAAATTTGGCGCCTAATATCTTTGAAGATTTGCCGAAAATCAAAAATCGAAAGTAGCGTAGCTATGTGCCCTGTCTCAGGCTATGCCAAAATGTATCGAAAGTTAAAATCCAATGATTATTGTTAAAATTACTGCAATATTTTCAAAAACGATCATTTGGTGATTTCGGACATTTCGCATTGTCGCAAAACGTTCAAAATAGCTTTATCCTCTAAGTCACACCCACTTTCCCAGTAAAACCGAAGAAATCGTAACGATGCGACAAGCAGTTGCTGAGATCTACTCAAAACAAAAGAAGAATAATAATAATAAGAATAATAATTTTAACAAAAACAATAGTGTTTCACACAAGCTTCGCAGTGTGAAACCCTAATAATGATAACAATAACAACTATAACTAGACCTGCATGCAGGAATGACGGGTTTCACTGGTGCCACGTCACTTTCGGTGCCACGTTACCCTTAAACATATGTCACTTCCGATACCAATGAAACCATCAAACAGGTTTCCACATAAGCATTGTAAACATCAAATAAAATGGACGAAGAATCAACCAAATCCAGCAATATCAATTCATTTTATATATATGTTACTTGTAAGTGATCCTGGCAAAATTTCATTACTTCCGGTGATAATGAAAATGTTCAATTAGTTTTATGAAATCAGAAATGGCATAAGGCATCGTAATGGCGAAAATTGTATGTAAATCGAATGAGAATTGCCACTTTTATAGACCAAAAACCTTGAAAAGTGACTTGTAGAAAATCGTCTATTTCTCGGCAACCGTGCACGATAAAAACTATCTTTTGGTATCTATATGATCGTATGGGTTCACTCCATTTGTTGATTGGAATCAAATATCATAATCTGAAATATATTACAAATCAGACTCATTTGAAAAAAATGTCTGTTTTGAAGGCTAAAAATACAGTTTTTGCCAAAATGACATTACTTCCGGTGATACTGAAAATGTTAAATTAGTTCTATGAAATCATAAATGACACAAGATATCATATGGTGAAAATTTTATGAAAATCGAATAATAACTGACACTTTTATAGACCAAAAACCTTGAAAAGTGACTTAAGGAAAATCGCCCATTTCTCTGCAACCGTACAAGTTAGAAACCATTTTGTGGTATCTGTATGATCGTATGGGTTCAATCTATTTGATCAATAGAATCAAATATCACAATTTGAAAAAAATAACAAATACGACTCATTTGAATAAAATATTTTTTTTTGAAGGCTGAAATTTAAGTTTTGAGCAAATGACGTCATTTCCGGTGGCAGCGCAAGGGGTAAAATGGTTTGACATAGTCCACTATGGCATTAGGCATCCAATGGCGAAAGAAAATTGAAAATCGAATAATAATTGATTCTTTTACAGCCAAAATTACGTGAAAAGTGACTCATGCAAAATTGCCTATTTCTCGGCAACTGCTTATATTACAAACTAATTTTCACATACATTCTCTTCGTATGGATTATAGCTACAAGTTTATAAAAGTTACGTAAAAATATTTTAAAATCTGAAAAGCCTGAATGAGTTGTAAATAGGTCAATTTTACGCCTTTTTTCACCTCTTAATCCAATTTGCTAGAAAATGAAAATGAAATTAAAAAAACTGCTTCCGACATTTTTTGCGCCTTTAAAGGACACACTCTTTGAGTCATATAATTTTTCAAAAAAATAATATTTGTTTTCAAAAAATGTACCTAACTGTCAAAATTGTAGTTTTTGGTAAAATTATGCCACTTCCGGTGCCGACAGATAACACTTTTGGTAATAAAAAAAATGACAATTGAGACAACGAAGCATATGAACTTTGTTTTATACAAATCGAACAATAAAAAATTAATCTAGGACTGAAAAACTGAATTAGCCAATGGAGGCCAAGGAAAATTACTGAGACAAAATTTTTTAACATTTTTGCGCAAGTCAGATGACTCTTTAATTCTGTGCACAACACGACTAAAAAATATTCATAAATAAAAAAGTTTTTTGTAAAATTTTAAATTTCCGAAATTTGGCGCCTAATATCTTCAAAGATTTGCCGAAAATCAAAAATCGAAAGTAGCGCAGTTATGTGCCCTGTCTCCAGCTATGCCAAAATGTATCGAAAGTTAAAATCCCATGATTATTGTTAAAATTACCGCAATATTTGTAAAAACGATAACTTCGGTGATTTCGGACATTTCGCATTGTCGCAGAACGTTCAAAATAGCTTTATCCTCTAAGTCACACCCACTTTCCCAGTAAAACCGAAGAAATCGTAACGATGCGACACGTAGTTGCTGAGATCTACTCAAAACAAAAGAAGAATAATAATAATAATAATAATAATAAGAATAATAATTTTAACAAAAACAATAGTGTTTCACACAAGCTTCGCAGTGTGAAACCCTAACTAGACTTGCTTGCAAGGCTGAAGGCTTTCACCTTACCCAAGGCACCACAAATTGCCTACCACTCACCCCTTAAAACACATACACACACACACACACACACTTAAACAACTCAGACATTGACACTTTCTGTGCATGCGCATTACGATAGAAGGAAAGTGAAAAATATAGTTGAACAATTATGAACTTGGATCGATAGAATCCTACAGACGCCAGAAATCTAAATACCCAATCAAAAACGCAAAAATTCTTAAAAAAAAAATTACAATTTTAGTATATTTTCAAATTTTCAGGAAAAAAAGAGAACTGCGTGGTATTGCAATTCGACCTATATCTCATCCGCAATATCCCTCGAGGTACAAAAATATAACTTTTTCGAAAATCGGTTGGGAATTGACATAATTAGGACCGATTTTCATTCGCGCACGTTAAAGATTTACATCACTTCCGGTCTGTTCACAACTTTCGCAATAGATCTAAGTACTAAATGTTTAAAACATAGAAAAAAACAACATTCAGAATTCTATCAGTTTTAGTTTCAGAAATCTAAACGACTACAGAAAAAACACAGTTTTCCGAATGAGACAAAAAAAAAATACCTTAAGTATCAGGTAATAACCAAAACCCCAAATCGCACCTTTCAACATTAATTTTTCAACATTGTAATTGAGGGGTACTTTATTTATAAATGGCTTCAACAGAGAGCTTCATTTCCACTGGTATCAAATGATGACGTCATGCAGACATAAAACCTGGGATATTAATTTCAGGAGTAACTGTTAATTAATAAAATGAATTATTTTCATTCTAGAAGCACCAATGCCAGAAATTGGTTACCATTAAACACCCTTTGTTCAAAAATTGCCAGTTTTAAAAAAAGCTCTCTATATATGCTTTATACGTATGCAAAACGATCCATTTATAACCAATTCAGACTTTTGTCGATGTCACACGGAACTTTGGAATCGCGTTCAGGTCAGCTACTCAAATATGTATCAAATATGTATTTCTATCACAGGTGCAATATTCGTACTTCTGCACGATACTACTGCAAGATACAACTGCAACCTATAGATAATTAGATTTCCTTATAAACAGCGCGAGCCGTCGATTTGCGTCGAGATGATTACGGTTATGAGGTAATTTTGACAAAGAAGAAACAATATTAATTCAAAGACTAATTAGTACACACAGAAATCAATTATTTCTGTTACAGGGCCACTAAACCAATATTTTGAATATAAGTAAACACTCAAAGTTGAAATACTTTTAGCTCAAATATCGTCACTGTGATAGAAATGGGGAATTTTGAATATGCTCTAAACGTTGGTAAAACGTACAGATTGTATCAACTCTTACTGCATGTTTCGCTTAACAATGAAAGATGATGTTTTCAATTTTCGATCCCTTTGTTCTCATACTCCTGATATTTCTAACTGTTGCGCAATGGTTTCATACCTAAGACTACCGATAAAACGCTGATTTCGTGCACGTTAATGATTTGACGTCACTAACATATAAAAATTTATCTTTAATTAGAGATAGGACCCAAGCTCAAACTACATCATGCTTTCTATCATAGGTGCAATATTCGTACTTCTGCACGATACTACTGCAAGATACAACTGCAACCTACTGATAATTGGATTTCCTTATAAACAGCGCGAGCCGTCGATTTGTGTCGAGATGATTACGGTTATGAGGTAATTTTGACAAAGAAGAAACAATATTAATTCAAAGACTAATTATTACACACAGAAATCAATTATTTCTGTTACAGGGTCACTAAACCCATATTTTGAATATAAGTAAACACTCAGAGTTGAAATATTTTTAGCTCAAATATCGTCACTGTGAGAGAAATGGGGAATTTTGAATATGCTCTAAACGTTGGTAAAACGTACAGATTGTATCAACTCTTACTGTATGTTTCGCTTAACAATGAAAGGTGACGTTTTCAATTTTCGATCCCTTTGTTCTCATACTCCTGATATTTCTAACTGTTGCGCAATGGTTTCATACCTAAGACTACCGATAAAACTCTCTGTAGAAGAAGTTCAAAAAAAAAAATTACGTTGACTTTTCGAGAAAAAGACGTCTAAAAATGCTCCAAATGGTAAAAATACGACGTTTTGGATTTTCAATCTCGTTTTTCGACTACTCATGACATTTAGAGAAATTGTTCAATTGTTTCACACAATACACCACCTATAAGACTCTCCAATGAGAAAGTTTTAAAAAAATCGTAGGCGGCGTTTTCGAGAAATACGCGTCTAAAGTTGATCGAAATAGCAAAATACCTTACTTTTCAAACTCAGATAACTTTTTTATGTTTTGATAGAAACTTGTCGCTATAGCAACATCTTGTAGATAATTCACGTGGCTATCAAACGATATAATGCTTTAACTACTCGGTAAACAACCAATCGATACATCTTATTAGTCGCACAGGCACCCATTTTTCTGAATTTTGTCAAACTTTGGATACCTTTCTTGACCACTTCCGGTGATTAGAGGATTTTCATTTATAGTTTAAGGAACAATTCAGACATCTCTGTTCATCTTACCAAAGTTTCAGAAAAATCGTTGGAGTGGTTTTAAAAAAATAAGCCTTACCGTTTTTGACCAAAATGCGAAAAAAAGTGAAAAATCAAAGTTAATATTTCAGAACAAAACTTACATTGTTGGAATCGGATCGACGTCAGCTATTCAAAAGTGTAATTAGAATTTCTAAATTCCTAAAAATAAACATTTTAGCAAATTTTTGAAAATTTTCCAGTATTCACCAAAAAAATGAGAGCGACAAAGTTTCTATATTCAACGTTTGTCAACTGCCATCTAGTCGGAAATGTCTCCCGCTATTCAAAAATATAAATGTCTGAAAAATCGATTGAGAATTAACTGAATTATGGCCGATTTTCAATTTTTGTGCACGACAAAGATTTCACGCATTTCCGCTATGCGCACAAATCTGGAAATAGTTTTAAGGAGTAACCACCACCCATTTTCCCGAGGGAAAATCAAACTTCAGACCTGGATCTCTTATAGTTTCTGAGATCTAGCTTCCCCCAATAAAAAAATAAATAATAATAATAATCTTAGTAATAACAATAGTCTTTCACCATTGAAAAATGGTGAAAGCCTAATAATGATAATTATGAGCATGATAATATTAATGGGCATAGTGATAATAATAATACCAGTAAGAACAATAATAATGATAATGATGATCATAATAATAAGAACAATAATAATGATAATGATATTATTGATCATCATCATGAAACTAATGATATTAATGTCGGTTGTGATGCTTCTTTCAATAACTGACATTATGAGTAATACATTTATAACAAAATTCGCCCGTTTGAACAATTGTCTAGTTGTTGAGATGTCATAAAAAACGAAGCCCTATATACACATTGCACGTAAATGATCCCTTTGCAGTTAGAATTCGATATAAGAGTAGGTCATTTGCCCGAGTGTGGAGCAGATATGCAGGACTTTAACCACCCCCAGAACAAGTATTATGAAATAAAGGTGCATGTTTACTAAAATGACATGAACAGGGGGGAGGGGAGATCAACGTTCTACTGTTCGACTCCGAACTGGATTAATGAAGACGGGTATACGCCAAATAGTGTGCTATGAGGGAAATTTTGCCCGGATACCAGCACTGCGGCCTACTCTTATATCGAATTCCATTTGTCAAGAAAACTGTTCTTGTTAGGCGCATGAACTAAAAGCCTATTTAGCTGAACTGTAACATATACATAATTGTATATCAAAATCTACGCATAATGATACTCTGATGGTCGAGTCGACCTCTACCTTTAAAGCTGCGTTATGTAAGACAGAGAGAGAGAAGGAAATGGGGTTTAACGTCCACTCGACACAAACTAAGTCATTTCGGGACTAACGTATGGTTTAATTTTTTCTTCAATATTTCAAGTGGGAGGAACCCGGTAGACCTGGAAAAAAACCCATGAGGTTTGACCGACGACTTTACTCCTTGTCAAGTCTACCGACGAATCGAAACCACGCCAGTTGACTTAATGACAGCCTTTATGGTACAGCACCCACGCGCTGACCATTCGGTCAACCAACCCCAACCCCGCATTATATAAGAGTTATATCAGCCGATTGCATGACTCTCTGTTAGCTTCAATTGGTATATAAACCATACCAAATCTCTAGATCACGGGATAATTCCGATTTTAGGTAGATAAGTACGCCCGGGCGTTTTAATTATTTTATTAAAAAGTGGCGAAGCGAGGCTAAGTCTCGAATAACATGTATCAAAACATCAAACAGTGATAAATTGTTCGTCCAGAATAAGCTACTTTAAAAGAAATGTTTAATATATTCATTTCGTGAGAGAGAGAGAGAGAGAGAGAGAGAGAGAGAGAGAGATGGGGTTTAACGTCCACCCAACACAAACTATGTCATTTCGGGACTAACATATGGTTTAATTTTATTTCAATTAATCGCTTGCGCGTAGGGGTCTTTAGCAGTGGGAGGAAACCGGAGTGCCCGGAGGAAACCCGCGAGGTTAGAAGGCGCCCCTATCTCCATGCCACATACGCTCACACCAGGGATGGAAACCAGCCAGAGGTGACCAGCTAGCTAGAGGTCGAAGCGCGGCACTCTAGTCCACTAGGCCACCCCAGCCCCCCTTATTCATTTCGTATTGTCTATTTTTGATCTATTATAGCAAGAACGACCAGCTCTTTATCAACACGCACAAAATCAAACATGCACAATTTGCTCCTTCTTTTGTTGTTATCTGGGTTGGAAAATAATAAAAGTCACCGTTTTAGTCAACGCAAAACAGAGTTCATAAATTATTCCACAGACAGCTATAAATTCTATTTTCATTTCAATCTCGTTTATTTCTTTACGTGATTGACAGTTGTGGATATGCACTGCACGATATGACGTCACCGACAAGATGTTCGTTTTCTAAATTGTTTGTCAGTGCATAGATCAACTTAAGATTGTTTGATTTTTCTTTTGTCCTGCAACCCAATCAGAGAAAGATAGAGTTACATGAATGTACTTCAAATAAAGTATTACATCTATACAGAGTTGTATCATGGCAGGGAAAGACATCCAATTATTTTAATTATCCAAAAGTATCTTAAATGACCGACTTTATATCTGGATTATTCCACTTTTTATCTCCACGTATCGGTAAATATTTCATCTTTAACGATCAACATTTTATCTCGATCGATCAACATTTCATTTGGATCGATCAACATTTCATTTGGATCGATCAACATTTCATTTGGATCTATCAACATTTCATTTGGATCTATCGACTTGTTTTTATCTCCATGGACCGACTATATATAGCCAGGCCTAACAGGGACTAGTTCTTGGACCGGCCTCCTTCCATCGTCGCAACCGACTATTGGGTCGCACGAAAGAGTGGCGTAAACGACCCTGTCTTCCGAACATTTAATGGACTTTCAGACAGAAAGCAGGGGAAGAAAAAGGGAGCTCGCGAGAACGGAGTAGGCACGATCCTGCGCGCCACTCTTTACTTTCCTACCTGGAAAAAGTTCGCTTGGATTTTCTTTTTGTCGGCTCGGAGGGTCTTTCAATGCGCCGTCTTCCGATTGAGAGGGGAGAGGCATAAGCGGAAAAGCTCGACTGGGAAAGCAAACAACTGTCTCGAAGAATTCCGACATCAGACTTGTCTCTTTCCAGTGCCTCTCTCCGACTTTGATATTGCCACTTGTCCGTTTGGAATATTAAGTCGATCGATTGAGATACAGGATTATGAAGTCGTTCGATCGAGATACAGGGTTATTAAGTCGAAATACAGGGTTATGAAGTCGATCGATCGAGATACATTGTTATTAAGTCGGTCGATCGAGATACAGTATCGATTGACAGAGATATTGAGTTTAAAATGTGTGAAAAATAATATTGTTAAGTCTCCATTCCTAGCTGTGGTTGTTTAAGACAAGACGGTTATGGGATGAAAGAACAATGGATACAATGTTATCTTAAATATGTGTCAGATACAAACTTAAATTGTACGTTTAAATGCTGACATTCACAGTTCAGTTGTTGTATAATGTAGCATTAGCCGTATATTATACAGATGAAATGGAGTTGAACGCTCTACTTAGGGCTGATGAAGACGGGGTATGCTCTGCATAGTGTCTTATGGCGTAAATGTTTCCCTGACAGCGGGGCAACGGCCACGATCATTTCGAATTACAAGCGTCAAGGGTTCTTTTACGTGCACACCAATATCCTAGTTGAGGGATCATTGTAGCCACAACCACCGACCGCTCTTCGACACCCCGACACAAACTTTACTCGTCTGCATCAAGTCGATTTACCTGCCTTCGAAAGACACCTGCCTCAAAACACAGGTCGAACAAAACCCAAACCTAGCCATTTCGCTTTGCGTTTTTTCGCTGCGGAAGGACACTGGAGATTCCGGTGAATCCCCACCGTCTATACTGTTTCATTCTCTTTAATCAAATACTGGGTTGAGTGGTGTAGTTTCGGGTCCTCCCACTGCTAAAGACCCTTACTCTCTCCCCCCCCTCTCTCTCTCTCTCTCTCTCTCATAATTATGTACGTTTTGAACTTAATGGTAAGTATAAGGCCTACACACTCCCCCACCAACACCTACTCCAATGCTTCTCCACGCACGCCCCGTTCCACTCCACACACCCCGCCGACAATCGTGGGTAACTTTTCATTCACAGCTAAAAGGATACAACAGCCGATAAATCATCCCCTCGACCAGGTCTATTAACAAGTTGATGACTAAACCTAGGATGACGTTGTTCACGGTTATATGATTATTATGTGATAATTGCCCACGGTGTTTGGACATAGCTGTCATACGTCAGTAAGTTACATTGCTAATAATAGTAACGTTAAAGATACCTTCCCGAGTACAAACTGTGTTATTTTGTGATACAATAAGAGTAAAACCATATTCAAGCTAATTCTGGGCCCTGTTTCTCGAAATCTAACTGAAGACAAAATCCATTTTTTTTTTTTTTTTTTTTAGATATTTCAATTTGAATTGGCTAAGCACTGGAGGCTTGGTGGCAACACAGCCAGAATGCGCAAGCTCACCATCTTGGTTACGGTTTCCCGTGGCATATCTTTAATCGTTACCTGGAGCGACTCCTTTGCACGGAATTGACCCTGAGCGCTACCCATGCTGGCAGTTTTCTGGTGAAAACTTGTTTTCGATATCACCCAGGGCGGATGCGGAAGTTAGTTAAGTCTAAAGCAACGATCGAACGAACGATCCTTCTCTCTTCAAAGTCCAATTTCATTTTCGATTAGAATGGCAATACAAGGGGGTTGGGTAGCTGAATGGCTAACGCGTGCACGTTGCATCATAAGGTCTGTCACTGGGTCAATGGCATGGTTTCGATTCCTCGCTTGTATGCGACAAGACATATGGTCGCCTGTCCAATTACGTGGGTTTTCTGCATTTCCTCTGGTTTTCTCCAATTGCTTAAGAACCCTACACGCACGAGCAAAGAAATGAAATAAAATTGTACCATATGTTAGTCTCGAAAGGACCAGGGGAGGATCCAGGGGGGGGGGCGTTTGGGGCCCCCCCCCCCCCCATGCTCAGCTACATAAAAAAATAATAATGCCTTGCATCAATTAAATTACATCACAAAGTGATCCTACATCAGTATAAAAATGATTTCTCTGTTTTAAAAGCTCAATTTGTATGTATGGCTTTGTAATTTAGAGACGATGATGGCAGATTTCCGTGACAGAAATCTGGCAAACCCCCTCCTGTAAAAATTCCTGGATGCGCCCCTGCGAGGACCTAGTTTGAGTAGAGTGAACGTTTAACCCTAATTCTCTATTTCAAACGGGAATAATCTAGTCTCTTGTGGGGGTTACGTGCCAGTACAGATACACGTGTGTGTACTTGGGAAGGTTGTGGATGCATTGGCTCGCCATCTTTCTTTTTTGTTTTTACAAGATACGCTCATTTAATCAATGATGATGCCACATTAATGCTAAGGTTATTTAAATAAGTGTTGCGGCTGTGTTGCCCCTTCCCTAATCCACATTGATATTTTAATAAAAATCTAAAATAAAACTCTTCATTCAGGAATCCAGTAATTGTCCCTTATTATCCAACTATTAACAGTTATGTTTACTGCAGTCACTGCTCTCAATTAAATGTGAGGTCAAGCATTTTTTAAATTTCCTAGTTTTAAGAATGACAGGCCTGAGGAATTACGTAATTCAGTTGAAATAAAACTCAAAAGACCAGTTTGCAATAAAACACAAAAACAATGTGATAAGGGTGCTGCAGGGCTGAGTATCTGACAAGAATAGCTGTCTAGTCGTTGGGGTGGGACTATAATATTGGTTTAAACAATACTTTGGGGTTTTTTAATTAGTCATTGATATATTTACATACTATATATATGGATACAATAACAAGCATGGCTGCTTATGTAAAATCACTTTCATAGCCAATGATCATTGAGAAGTTAGACGATCAGAAATACTTGATTTACATATTCTAAAGAGAGAAAGGGGGAAAAAGGTGGCGTAGGGGGGGGATGAGGTTTATCTTCCACTCGACACAAACTAGGTCATTTCGGGACTAACATATGGTTTAATTGTATTTCAATAATTCGCTTGCGCGTTGGGGTCTTTAATAGTGTGAGGAAACCGGAAGACATAGAAATAACCTACGAGTTTGGGCAGGCGGCCCTACTCCTTGTCACGTACAACTAGGGATTCGAAACCACCCTTAGTTGACTCAATGACATGCTTTATGATACAGCACTCACGTGCTAACCATTCGCCCCCCCCCCCCGATATTTTACAGGAAAAAATTGGCGCGCAAAGAAAAGAACCCTTGACAGTTAAAATTCAATGAAAGAATAGACTGTAGATATATTGTAGGCACCGAATTATAAAGTCCTTGTTTGCAAGCCATCGATTCCGATTCACCGAACCTTCATCTGTTCTGTGATATAATTGACATCGTTGAACAGAAAATGAAACAAAATGGCATTGAATGTTTCTGTAGAATCCGGGCTATGGTGGACGGACATATCGTGTCTGATTGTAATCTTGACAGAACAGTGGCGCTGCAGCCTACATGGAGCGTAGAGGGGTAAATTGTGCCACTTACCACAAAAATTGTCCTTGAAGCCCAAACATCCATTATTTGCTCTCCGTGTTGCATCACTGACAAGGAGAACCACCAGTGGAGCTTTTACAGCAAACACAAGAAGCGACCCCGCGATCTCCCCGCTAGCACGACAGCGTCCTACTCACTTAGCCACCGTGGCTCTAAAATTGCTTTGCTTAATGCTGGTACCACATAAAACATCAGCGAAATAAACAGGCTATGGATAGGTTTATACAAAAGTGGATGAATACTAATTATCATTACCTATCGAAGACATACCTAAGGTTTAAAGAGAGAATTAATCTCTGCCAACCACAATAATCTACCGCAATTAATCCGCTACTATAAAGCATACTGATTTGCTTATTATTTCAAGCGGTGGGGTTGGGCCTAGCACAAGGTCTGTCAATCGCGTGCTTACGATACACGGCGTATACCCGGCAAGAAGTAGATAAAGCCAAAGAAATTCGATGCCGTACTGAACTTTTTTTCTAAATCATTTATCCCATCCAGTATAAGAGAGTGGAACAAACTGGTATCACTGCAAAGAACTCAAGAACTCTAAAACATATTTTGAGATCACCTCTCCAAAATTGATATAACCGTCCGGGAAAGATCCAAATAATCCACAGCAAACTGAGACTATAATGCCCTGATCTGCAGGGTCACAAACTCCGATGCACCTGACCTATCTGCAGGGTCACAGATTCTTGAGACAGATAACTGACAGCCATGCAGTCATATATTTGAAGATCCCGACCATTACGTCCCGCGGTGCTCTTTACATTCACATGCACGAAAGGAAACCCAAGACAAATTACAATATGATTTAAAAACATAAACTGTCTCCTGTTCGACTCAACATCTTCTTACAGTCTCGAAATTAATAAAAGCAACTTCAATCCAGAAGTTTATAACTTTGAACCCATTTCATTTCATTTCCTTAAGTTTATTACTATGCCAATCATGAGTATCTGGTATTTTCCCTTCAATGGCCTGTATAACGTTGCCTTGTTCTATATGGTTTAATTTTATTTCAATAATTCGCTTGCGCGTAGGGGTCTTTAGCAGTGGGAGGAAACCGGAGTGCCCGGAGGAAACCCACGAGATTGAGAAGGCGCCCCTATCTCCATGCCAAATACGCTCACACCAGGGCTCGAAACCATAGCCGCAAGCCAGAGGTGACCGGCCAGCTAGAAATCGAAGCGCGGCACTCTAGACCACTAGTCCATCCCAACCCCCAGAGAGAGAGAGAGAGAGAGAGGGAGAGAGAGAGCGAGAGAGAAATCGGGTTTAACGTCCACTCGACACAAACTAGGTCATTTCGGGTCTAACATATGGTTCAATTTCATTTCAACAATTCGCTTGCGCGTAGGGATCTTTAGCAGTGGGAAGAAACCGGAGTGCCCGGAGGAAATCCACGAGGTTGAGAAGGCGCCGCATGCCAGAGGTGACCGGTCAGCTAGAGGTCGAAGCGCGGCACTCTAAACCAATAGTCCATCCCAACCCCCCAATGTTGTTAAGTAGCATACTGTGTAGGTGAGTTGGTATAAATTATAAACTGTATCTTATTTACATCCTATTCTGTTATTGTGTTCGCCATTTTAACCCTGGTTTTTGTTTTGTTCACTTTGCTTTCTTACCCTAACCCTCTTTGCTTTCTTACATTAACCCTCTTTGCTTTCTTGCCCTGTTCTTCTTTAAGGTGGGGTTGGGGTTAAGTTTCTTTTTTGTTTTAGTGTCTTTTTTATTTTGTTTTATTCTCTTTGATTTGAACTTCTCCCCTTTCTTTGTTTTTGGGGGTTTTTGTTTTTGCTTTCTTTATTGGGCGTGGGGGGCGGGATGTATGCTGTATACATTATTTACGTAAAGGGATTCTACTTAAGATAAGTCTGCCTATTCCCAAACCCCATTCCGTCATCCCGAATACAAAATACTGTTGTGTTTTTTGAAAGGACAGGGCGTAGTCTTGTGGCTTTTCTCCGGTTTTACTTGTTTTCTCCCACTGCTAAAGACTTCTATGCAGATCCATAGTTGATTTTAATTTACGTTTCCTTTGTTACTGTTGAAGTTCACATATCTGCTCTTTAATAGATGATATAAACATGATTTTCGCATTGTCTCCGCCCAAGCAATCCAAAGTCGCAACGTATCACCCTTTTCTCCAATGTGTACCCCCCCCCCCTCTCAACAAAATCCTGGATCCGGTCCTGTCTACACGCAAGTGAATTATTGAACCATATGTTAGTCCCGAAATGACATGACATCCTTATTAATGTTTTATAGTTACTATTTTAAATTCTACATTTTATAAAGCCCGTTGCAAAAGTGCCATGCTTTTTACTGTGTAGAGTGTTATAGAATGCATTGTATAAGAATGTACTACTACAGGGATCTATGAATTTGGAAAAGGGGTGGCACTGACCGCTGAGGCGGGGCACCCCCCCCCCCCTCTCAGAAAATTATCCGTCATTTCCTTGCATATGTGGACATTCCAAGAGCTATTTGGCTGATATTTTCAGTAAGTAAACGCTCGGAAATCGTTGTGAACGGACATATTTGGATCTGAGAAAAGGCACTTTCAGCAGTAAAAAAGGGCACTGTCGAAAATTAGGGGGGCGCACGACCCTCGGGCCCCTCCATTCAATCCGCCCCTGTATTATTGTTATCTCTCTACCGTCACCTACTATAACCAAACGCTAGTTTGGTAGCTAACAAGTTTTAAGTATTAGAGTTTCCAAGCGTTGTAGTTGAGAAAAGGTTATTCAAGTTTGTAGATGGACGTGGTTAGTCTAGTTGTTGTCTCTGTGTGTAAAACAAATAATACTAGCATTCGGTAAAAAGCTGATTTGATTCATTGCGACTGACAAAACATAAACACGCCATATCTCATCAATCATAAAACACCACAACAAAAGACATAATATCCTTTGACCCCGTGAAATATAAAGCACGTGAGGTCAGGATAAATTGACCTGTGCATATTATCGTGATATAAAGTGCGGAGAATGAAAGAGATTTAACCGAACAAATCCCCCTAATTACCTAGGCCCTGTTTCTCGAAATCTTAACTAAAGATAAAACCAAATTTTAGTAGATCTCCAATTTGGATTGGCTCAACATTACAATCAATTTAATATTATCCAATCAAATTACTAAAATTTGGATTTTATCTTAGTTAAAATTTCGCTAAGCAGGCCCCTGGTATATGCATGTAAATTAAAAATGATAAGATTTGTAATAGAGATATTGGTTTATTACATCAAAATATAATGGAGATATCGGTTTATTATTAAATACCGAATAGAGACATTGGTTTATTATTAAACACATATTAGAGACATTGGTTTATTATTAAATTTAAATGAATATTAGAGATTCGATTTATTATTAAAACCAAAATAGAGATATTGGTTATTATTAGATATAAGGATAAAGATGTTGGTTTATTATTAATTCAAATATAAATTCATCGCTATACCCAACTATCGAGGATCCAATACAAAGACTTAAAGCCCCAATAACACTCTTGTTGTATCTGAATAATATGTCCCAATCTTCATTCTGGTCAACAAATCCTATTATTTTACAATATTCCAATTAAATGATGATATAAATTTCATCTTAATACACCTATTTTAAAAAATTGGAAAAATTCAACCAATTGATTTGAAAAGTCTAACGTAAACCTTTTCAAATGCGACTTGGATTATAAAATATTTTCGAACCCTCTGGACAAGTAAAATAGGTTGTAATGGATAATTTACACAACAGGTAGGACATTTAAACATCTAGTACTTAGAATAAGGCTATTATTTATTTTCTGGGGTTACCAAGCCAGCAAGAATGTTATTGTCCCTTTAAAGATACTCGACTGATTTAAACTATCTAAAATGTAGTGAAACGTCTCGTCATTATCGGTCTGTGAGATTCAAGTCGAAATCCTTTCCCAATATACATACATACATAGTATACATAAATAAATAATAACATATAATATACATAATTAAATTAAAGCATATAATAAAAATAATTAAATTATAACATATAATTAAATTATACTATACATAATTAAATTATACCAAATAATACACACAATCGAATAATAAACCTTACTATACATAACTAAATTATAATATACATAATTAAATTATAACATATTGTGTGCATAATCAAATCATAAAAAATATAATATACATAAATAAATTATAAAAAATATAATATGCATAAATAGATTATAAAACATATAATATACATAATTATATTATAACGCATAATACACACAATCTAATTATAACTCATAATATGCATAAATAAATCATAGCAAATAATATAACATATTGTGTACATAATTACATTATTATAACACATAATATACAGGATTAAATCATAACATATAATATAACTAATAATTATGACATATTGTATGAATAATTAAATTATTATAACTCATAATCAAATCATAACATATAATATACATAATAATTATATCATATTGTAGCCATAATTACATTACTATAACACATAATATGCATAATTAAATCTGATATCAAAATTATAACCTATAATATACATAATTAAATCATAACCTATAATAAACATAATTAAATTATAACATACAGTAAATGCATTATTAAATTATAACATATAATATACGGAATCAAATTATAACATTTCAATCTGATTTTAAAATTGAAATGGGTTTATGTCCAATCTTTCTCCTGCAAACAGGATAGTCTAGACGGATATATGCAATAAAGTGTCATTTACATTGAGTCCGAACCCGACCGCGACCGCTATGAAGGAAATGTTGACCGGACAGCGGCATTACGGTTCACTCTTATATCAAATTCCAACTGTCAACGGATCTTTTACGCCAATGTGTACTGGGGACCTTGTGTTTTCTTCCCATTCGAAAGACTAGACTGTCCTTCATCACTAACATGTGGAAACTACTCCGGAAACCCCTGACAAAGTTTCTATGCCAACACCGGCGACCTCCAGAATAGCGAGCCAGCGTATTACTCACTTAGCACAATTCGGTCAACTAAGTTATGTCAAGATCGGTTAAACTCTAACGGACTGTTATGTTGCTAACGTGTTGTTGGTTAAACGATCCTTTGAGTTTCATTATCCGTTACCTAACGGACTGAAAATACTGTTTGTTCATTGGCTGTATTTAAATGCAAAAGTTAGTATTAACAAGAAATTGAAGACACCTGTGCAGTCTGTTCACTAAACTTGATTAAAGACAAACAGATAACTGTAGAATTTACTATAGAAAACACTACAAAATCCAATAGATATATTAACATAAATCCGTAGGGAAAATTATGTGATTTACACTACAGAAACTGTAAAATATTTAGGACATTATTTCCTATTGTCCCCCATCCCGCAAATTCTTAAGAATAGAATTTCATCTTATAGAAAATGGATTAACCCCCAATCGCCCAGCCTCTAGAGTGTTCTATAGAAAATTACACTGATAATCTATGACAGCCGACTAATGACACGTTTAACCGATAATGGAGCCCAACACCCCTGGTAAATATAACGACAAGTTAACGAAATGTTTAAGTTAACAGAGCTACCAGAAACAATATTTCTCCCCGTTAAAGATAACGATCCATAAACTCCATGTAAATGAGCCGTTAAAAGTTTTTGGGAGGTTTGAACATTAGTAACGGCCGTCGGGGCATTGGCATCAAAATTGCAAAATTCGGAGTTCTTTGAGCAATAAAGCACACATCGCGTCACGAAGGATTTGTTATAGTCAATGAATAATCATATCACACAGTAAACTGCATTTGATTGTCGTTATTAAAATACCTATATGTCATTTGTTAGTGGTTATTAAAACACATTCTGTCACTTTATTATGATTGATACATTCTTGGCGTGATTTATACGGTTTTTGAGTTCTGGAGACCCTAAACTGGAGATGAAACAGGAGGTGTATTATATAAAAAAAGACATCTAACTCTCTGGTGTAGATAAACTCAAGGGAGAGAGAGAGGGGGGGATGATAGAGAGGGAGAGATTTAACGTCCAGTCGACACAAATAAGGTCATTTTCGGGACTAATTCGCTTGCGTGTTGGGGTCTTTAGCAGTGGGAGGAAACGTGGAATCTAGACGACGTGGAGAGCAGCTTTCTAGTCGTTCGGATGGTACAAAAACCGGAGGCCCCGTGTACAAATTGGCATACACGTAACGATCCCTTGTCCTTTTCTGTCAGGGCAAAGTGTTCCTAATAACGAACTCTATGCCCGCATGCACGTCTTCATTAGCCTAGTTGAGGCAAAAAAGTAGGACGTTAAACCCCATTAAAATTACCTGGCTTATATAATGAAAACTAAAAAATTCATGACTCATGCCACAGGTTTTAAATTTTACAAACTGAGGGTATCCCGTGCACTACGCGAACAACAGTTTTGAAACTGGGTGCGCACCTAGTTACAGTTCAGGCGCGAATCGGGTCGTCCACCACCAAGGCCCACCACACATTGTTCAAACTCTATTTAGGGGGGTGGGGGGCAAATGGTTGGTACGTTCGCGTTGTATCATAATACTTGTCATTGAGTCATTCGGCGTGATTTCGAATCCTTGGTGGTACGTGACATGGAGTAGGGTCGCCTGTCCAACCTCGAGGGTTTCTCAGGGTCCTCTGAAGCGAATTATTAAAATAAAACTAAACCATATGTTAGTCCCGACCGAAATTGCCTAGTTTGTGTCGAGTGAACGCTAATGCTCCCTCGCTCACTCCATTTAGGAGTCTGCACACCAATATATTCATAATGGTTCCGTTGTCACAACTTGTCACTTCACCAAGTCAGTATGGACAGCTGATCATCATAAAAAAACATAAACTGTTTAAAGATGGATTTGAAGCACAAACGGTCCTGAAAAAAAAAAGGAGAGGTGTTCAGTAGTCCGCCACTATTAAAAATACTATAATTAGTACTATCAATAAACAAAACCCTAATCCAACCTTAAAAATAGATATCGGTGAACTAATGAACCCTAATCGTAACCCCGAAAAAAGACAATGGTTTTTTTGGCAAGCCAACATTCCCGGTCCGTATGGCTTTATCGTGTGACGCCAACTGTCATTTTTTTGCGCCAAAAAGGATAACTTTTTATCTACAGTTACATTATTAGATAAAACAAACTGGTAGTTCTCACTATATTAGTTAAAAACTAGACAATGTAACGGAAATTCGCTGAAAATTTCAGTCAAATTGGTCTATTCTGAACCGAGAATTTAAGGATTGACATTTGGACCTAGCCTCGACTATTATTATTAAAGTCGGCAAGATAAAAAAAAAAAAATATACAACACTGGTTCCATTATCCACTTCTTGAATGAAAGTTGAGCAGCAAATCGGATCCAAATCGGTAAATATCGCAGGCTAGCGATGATATCGAGAGTTGATTACGGTCTGGATAAGTTAAAATAGCATTATGCAAGAGCAAAATCTGCTTATTACAGGTCTTTCTTTAGGCCTGAGATGTTATCTAAATAATCAATTAGACATTAATTAACATATCCAGACCATAATAAATTCTTTATGTCAAGGCTAGCCTTCGATGTTGGCGGATTAAGTTCTTATATGCCGCTTAATGGCCGTTGATAATTAAATCAATCAAGTGGATAATCGATACTATGCTGTTTATATTAATGATTTGATTAATGATGACCGAGGCTATGTGAATTTTCAAACGCTTTTTTCTCGGATAATAGAGGTTCAATTTGACTGAAATTATCTTTGCACTATCTAGTTTTTAACTGTTATAGTGAGAACTGCCATCTCTTTATCTCATCTCCCATAATGTAACTTTAATAATGTATTGTTTGTTTTTGTAATGGAAGGAACATGTGTCCAAACTGAATTCAACATGTCCCGATTCTATCGAATACTTAATCGCGTTTAGTTTTAAACTAGCTGTTATTTTTACTTTAATATGATTGCATTCATATTTCTGCAACGTATAACAAATTATGTCTTTATTCTGGCTTTACACGATGATTTCTTTGGATTATATTCCTGATTGTTTGCCAATTTCCAAGTCTGTGTCAGTCACAACAGACTCGGGACTGTACAGCGCAGTGGACGCTTACGGCTAGTCCCCCGGATCCATTCACTTAATTTTGTTCGTAATTTTGGCGAATTGTGTCTTATTCGTATATTTGTTTTGATGTAAAAGTAAATGTGCTGCAGCCCCTCTGCACTTACTATGAGATAACACATTTCAGGCCTAAATAAAGACCTACAATAGGTAGATTTAGCTCTTGCATAATGTATATATCTATAAAGAAATATTTGTTTTCGCCAACTGGAATATTTCATCAGCCAAAAATGTGTGATAAAAAGACAATATGTAACAATTTTATTTCGTAGGTAAGCCTATTATAAAACAATTCCCGGTATTTACAATATACAACAAATACGTCTTTATATAATACAGTTTGGAGATGATTTATTAAGATCTGATTTTTGGTAAATTTAGTCTTTTCCAATATTGTATTGCAACTTTTCAATATTTACACGTAAAATCGTACCTAAGAGTTTCCAATGTTCTCTAAATTTATCATTTGAATATATAATAGATGTAGTGTTATTTTCGGGTAAGAGTATCAGAATCCCTGATAGAATCTCTGAAACTTACATTTAGACTCATCGTTCACTTAAAAAATCATTTTGGTCACCGTAACGAAACAAAGGACGCACCCTTTTCTCACTCAAGAAACTTAAGTTTTTAACCAATGCTATTAATTAGTTTTTTAAAATTATGTTTTCCGCTTCGTCATGCCGGATGAAACTACAGTAAATGGAATTCAACTATCAAAATATTTAATATTCTTCAAAAAGAATTGTCGGTCATTTTGATTATTTCCATTTTCTTTTATGACGAAACGAAAACTTCAAATAATAACCGTTGTGATCAATTATTAGGAGTAAATAATGTTGTTTGTTGTTTATTACAGATTTAACGTCCAATACATGTTATATGGTATTATGGACAGGTTGATTAAATTAAGTTATTTACACTTCATGGGTTAAAAGATGGTAAAAACATACAATTGGTTAACACACAAAATAAGAAGTCCTTGTATATTAAAAAGTCAGTTTAAATCACACTTATACAACCGCTGTCGTGAGAAGAGAGGGCGGCTCATCTTCTCCCTTTGTTATAATAAAAACATGTTAGTAAATAATGATTTGAGTACGGGCTTAACATAAATATCATTGACAATTATCAATCAACTAATCATTAGTCCGAGGACACTGGTTTCAATGACACAATTCGGATTATCAGCGAATTGTATATATGTGTTTGATATTGTTTTTGTGCATATTGTATTTTTTTATTTGTTTGTACTGTATGTTATATCTGATGAGTCTTTAACTTAAAGTTCCAATGTCATATTTTCTAAGAAAGTCAAAACATAATTATTTCTATGCCTTTTGCTCAAAAGGTTGTTAACTCACTATTATACGATCATGGGCAAAATTTAACAGGCGTTAAAATGGCTGATTGAGGAAATAGTAACTCAATTACCTCCCTTGTTTTCCCATCCCTCTCCATGGACGGCCATCTTCAAACGTTGAATTTGAAGTCGAAAATGATATTTTTGCCAATTTCTCAACTGGCAATAGTGAATTATAGGATTAATAGGATTATTCTTTAACAAAGTAGGACTGTTTATAGGTACAATCTATTTTAGGGCTTTATTTTAATACATTTTAAAAAAATAACTTAAAAATATGCTATTGGAACTTTAAAGAAATAAAGAACTTGAACATGGGAGGATCCAGCCACCTGATTGTGATTGACATTCCATGAAATTGTCACTCTAGGATCCGATGAAAATGATTTTATTTTTAAGATTCTTTATCGTCAGTACCCCAGAACGTTTTCGCCAAAATCAAATTTTAATCGCCACTTTCATTTTTTTTATCGCAAATTGCGACTTAAGCGACAGACAGTGTGAGCCTAAGATATAAACTTAACTTAAACATAAACTAGTTTTCTTTTATTAAAATGGATTTGAAGCAAAACGGTTCTGAAAAAGACAGTATAGACTTTGGCAAGCGGGCATTACTGATCCGTATTGCGTGTCCGTATCGATTTTTCGTGTGGCGTCATCAATTTGTGTGTCGTTTGTATACGCGACATACAGACACGGCAGCACGTATCAAACAGTTTTCATACGGCGATCCGTATAAAACCGTTGTCTTTTTTACCGTAATTTTCCTACTTTTAGAAGCTAAAATATTGTATCATAGGGTTTTTATGGACCTGTGTGTATCCTAGAACACGGAGGTGTATATTTGATAAGATTTTAATCATTGAAATACTGGAATTTAATCACTGAAAACGAGTGCCCTAATGTAAAAATCGGAACTCATACGTACGCGGCGCGACAATCTGCCAATACTTTTAACACTATATGTACTTGACGCAACGTAGCACGTATCCGCATCACGGTTGGGACAAATTCTGCTTGCCAAGGTTACATTTATCATCCGTGTCCCTCTTATATAAAGTTACTAAAAATATTAAATTAAATTAAAAAATAGAACAACGAAAATATCAAAGTGTTAATGTAAAGGGTTGGGGATGCCCGGGGCAAACTCTAAATGTATGCCACAGTGATACGTACTAATCCTTAGCTCTCTGTTTACAGTTAGTTCCCCTTCAAACTGTTTCATAAGCATTTAGTTACTGAACAAGGGTATACAGGTCACAATTCTATGGTATACAGTTACTGCTTTTTACCGAGCGACGTTTCGACTAGGCTTCTCTACGTTATCTAGCAATGATAAAATCTAGGTAATAAGCAGTAATTGTATTCCATAGAATTGTGTGTGACCTGTATAGTTCCTCTTCAGTCGTAAATCGACGATTTTAGGCGAAAACTCAAGTAATTCGAGAATCGTGAGAAGTATTATATCTGCGTTTATTTAATAAAATTGAAAAGGTTTAATTTATAGTCCTTTAGTGTATAACATGTCTGAGCCGGATTGGGACCGCAATATGGCCACAGATCACTAATATTATTTCCCCATTGACTTCAATGTTAATTCTCGTCTCTTAGACCGGCTGTAACTTTTCCCCAAATATTCGTTGGGTAGAACGCTTTCTGCCACAGATGGAGCAACATGTGGCAAAGTCTTGCCCAAAAGCATGTATGAGGTTCTTCATGAAAAACTTGAGATACACAAGCTGGAAGTAGAGACAGCAAACCAGGCAATTGTCGCCCCCCCCCCCTTTCAACGTAACCAACCTCACAACTCTTGTATCCTTCCGCCCCAAAATCATGAATATTCACCAAAACCTGGCAGAAAATGTATTTTCAAACCCTTTTCTTCAATTCTACACCAAAACAAAAAGTAAACAAAAATCACCATGCAAAAGGGGGAAAAAAGGGAAAGGGAGAGAAAGACTAAAAATAACTTGGTCCTACAATTTGTGGGTACCGGCGTAGAAATATTTAGTGATCTGTGTCCTATATAGTATACTAACTGAAATGGCGACCATTTCTGGCTGAGATCTATTCTCGAAGTATGGTGTAGATGCAGAATGGCAACGATACCGAGAAACATGTAAAGAAAGACATTTTATAAATGTAAAGATAGCCAGGCAACGTGGAAATATGCCCGAACCACGGCTTTGTCTGTAAAGAAAAAGACAGAGACAGCATTCAAGCTTGGCATAAGGGAATTAAATAAAATGGGGTTTAGCGTCCCATTGTTCTTCTACCACTAGGCTAACGAAGAGTGGACAGACATCCGTCATACAGCGTGTTTTGGGGAATTGTTGCATGGATAGCGGCGCTACACCTCACTTTTATATCGAATTCAAACTGTCGAAGGATCTTTGACGTACATGTCAATGTGTACACGTTACCTCGATTTTTCGTCACCACGCTTGAAAATTAGGGTAATTAAGTGCGCTCATAAAGAGAAACACCATCCTAAATTCATAAAAAATATTCGCTAAAGTTATGGACTCTTAAGAGCTAACAAATAATCCCAATAATGCCATTTCGGGAAGATGGATGGCTAGCACATGCGCGCTGTATCATAAGGTCTGTCATTGTGTCAATGGCGTGATTTCGATTCCCCGGTTGAACGTGACAAGGAGTAGGTTTGCCTGTCCAGCCTGTTGGGTTTTCTCCGGGGTCCTCCGGTTTGCTCACGCTGTTAAAGACCCCTACACACAAGCGAATTATTGAGATAAAAGTTGAATCATGTGTTGGTCCCGAAATGACCTAGTTTGTGTCGAGTGGACGTTAAACGGCATTTCTGTCTCTCTCTCGGTCTCCCTCGTGTCATTTCATATAACTAAGGTCACGGTCAAAAAATAAACAAATCCCCTTTTAACCTTTTGCACATAATAGACGTTAAAGAATAAAGCCGATCGTTTATTTCACCCGTCAGTCATCCTTCTTTATCGGTAACGTATTAAAATGGTGATGCATTGTGTCGTGATGGCGGCCTTTCACTACAAAAGAAAAAAAAAACAAAACATAATCAAGTCCACTCGTCATTTTTATTGTCAATAGAAAAATTCTATGATTAACGACTGGACGGTAAAACAAAATACACTGAAAAAAAACTTGTGTTGGATCGCAACACAAGTACTTGTGTTAAAACTAATCTACACAAGTTTGTGTTGTTTTGCATTGCATTTACACAAACTTGTGTAGATTTGTAAAAATCTTGTGTGTTTTCATATCAGTAACACAAGTATTGTGTAGGCCTACCGTCAACCAAAGATTTTTTCTTTTTTTTTTCTTTTTTTTTGTTTACAAAGTCAGAATTCGGGAGTTCACAAGTTTAAGAAAAGTAATAAAATAAAAGGTTTAATTCAAATCCCGAAAATTACATGGGGTTCTTCACTGGAAGAGTGTGCGCACTAATTAATCAGACAATTGCCGGGCAGACTTGAATGTTAATTGGTGTTAAGTTGTCTATAAAGATGAAATGTCTGGTTGTCTTTTTTTATTGATCCAATAAACTGATATATCAAAGGAATATATAGTGTACATGTGATTTTCAGCACCCTTGTGTTTGTCAAAATTGATTCAATGTGCATTGGAAAACAATGAGTAAAACTCTTAGTAATGTAATTGGTTGATGTAATCGAAATTGGACAGTATATTGGTTAACTAAACAGTAACCAATCAAATTTAATTAATCTTCCAGATTTGTCTCATAATTGATTTATTGATACAATGGTTCTCCAAGTTATCTATACTCTATTTGATATTTTATCAGCGACATTCAGTTAGACATTTAACTGTAGGACGCCATGTTTCGTAGTAGTGTCAACCGAGAGTGATATTTTTAAAAATATAATTGTCACACAGTATACAAGACCGCAGGTTTGTAAAATTTAAAAAAAAATAAAACCGTGTATTTAATTTAGCATCGATTTATTGTTTATATGTATATTACTAATAATTAAAAACAAACAAGTCAGGCCAAGACTTGTTCTAGAACCTCGTAATCTTCAACTTACGTTATTCGTAGAATATTTTTCTGGATGTTAGAGACTAACTCAGAACAATTAAACCGGAAGTGTGTATTTGATAATGGCGGACAAGAATTTTTTTTTGATTCTTTCTAAAGCGTCCCGGACCCGGTAATTCAGCAGTCTAACGAATTTGTCTTAATTTTTCTGAAAACGTGCTTCATTAACATTATTCGGCGCTACATCGTTGTTCAAATACTTGTACTTGCAAAAAACAACACCAACTGGGACCAGCAGGTAAGAATTTCTCTTCATTTTATAACTCGCCAGGCAGCCATCTTTGTTTCGGGCAAAATGAGAAATACGTGTATATCAGGCATGGACTATAGTTAGATACTAACTTTTGTACTAGTTTAATTGGAATTTAATCTTAATTTAAACATATTTTATTGTTCTAAGTAACAAGTGGATAAGGCACAAGTTTTACAACTTAGAACGCCATCTCCAAAATGTAATCTTATCTGTGTAAAAGAAAAAACAACCAAACAAACCTTTTATTTTTATACTGATTCAGAAACTAACACCTGCCGTCTGAAGTTTCTCTATAATTTCTTCTTTTTATTTCAGTCATTGATGTTAGCATATAGGCCTACTCCACAAAGAAAAACTGGTAAGTATTTCATTTTCTTTTAATATATTTTTTTTAATAATATCACTATCAGTAGTAATATCCAGTCAAGAGAGAGGGGAAATCGGGTTTTAATTTCACTTAACAGAACTGTGCGATAAACATGTCCTTGTATTAAATTGGTGGAATCAAGTAGGCCCATGCATGATATATATCCTAGAATCAAGTAGGACTGGTCTTACATTTCCGCTATTTTCCTGAGCACTGACCATTGTGTATGTTGTGTTTATATTAATTCGACATAAACTTTGGAGTTGTTGTTAGTGTTTGTTGCATAACAGAATGGTCTATTTCAAATATGATATTTGCATAAGTATAAACGTAAATCGGCAGTGCTGGACACACTAGCAGAAGGATTCTGCTGAATCAATCAGCGCTAAATTCATGTAGTGTGTACACTGACATTCGCCCAAATCAAAGAGGTTTGATATATTTGGCTGAACTATATTTGATTGGTGTGCTCGCTTTGTTGAAGCATTCGTCTGGTTTAAGAATTCATTAGCCAATAAGCACACATTCATATCAAGAAGTCACATGAATTTTTTGAAGACAAATGTTAAATCATGTGACCTAAAAGGTAATGTAACTGTCAACTGAGTGGTGAATCTGAGGAGGGAGAGAGAGAGAGAAATGGGGTTTAACATCCACTCAACACAAACTAGGTCTTTTTGGGACTAACATATGGTTTAATTTTATTTCAATAATTCGCTTGCACGTAGGGGCCTTTAGCAGTGGGAGGAAACCAGAGTGCCCGGAGGAAACCCAAAAGGTTGAGAAGGCGCCCCTATCTCCATGCCACATGTGCTCACACCAGGGCTCGAAACCACAGCCGCAAGCCAGAGGTGAACGGCCAGCTAGAGGTCGAAGCGCGGCACTCTAGACAACTAGGCCTGGAGTATCGACTCATTCGGCTGCAATTTTGTGCCAATTGAATTGGGCAAATAATTTGAGCACATCATTCTGGTGTGTCCACAACTTTACTAGAAAAGTCTGTATTTTCTAAAAACCAACAATGGGTCATACCCAGAACAAAAATATAAGGCCATACCATGCTATCGGGTTACATGCACGCCAATGGGACTGCAGGTTTTTGGTTCCATGGAACAATACAAATGCACTTTCTCAGGAAAAACTGAGAGCAAACCCGCCACCTCCAGAATAGCAACCCGCACCTTACTCACTCAGCCACATGGCTATCGTCTAATTACTGTGACAGTCCAGTCAAATGACAAACAAGGGTTATTAAAATAGATTTTCACGGCTTATGTAAAATCTTCAGGATTCAAATGGTTTTGGATACCGTAGATATTTTAGTTTCAATTTCATATCACACAGTTTGTATATGGTAAGATATCTTAAACAGTTAATTACATGTCACATATTCATATTTTTCAGTTTCCATATTAGATGCCATAGCAAATAAAACATCATATAATAAAATAAGAAAAAAAAACAAATATGGGAGAAGAAAGAGCTGAAAGAATGGGGTTTTTGGAAGGTGAGTGTTCAATTCTAATAGAAAAGATTGTTGATATGGTAATTTGAAATCTCACCATTAAATGTGTTTGGCACAATGTAGCCCGGTTGGAGCGGAGGTGACATTAGCCTCCATTTCAGTTTATTATTTTGAAATATAAAATTCAATTTAGTATAGTAAAAGTATACACACACATGTATGTGCACATATGACTGTCTCATTTGTGGAGAGTCGAGGTGGGTAAGACGCTGCAGGTTTGCTCCCAATGTTGACATAGAAAATTCAGGATGGAGGGCCTGACAAGGACATTCGTCTAGTTGTTCAGATTGAACAACAAAACATGGTCCTGTATTCACATTGGCATGCATGTGAAAGATCCTCTGGCAATTGTAATTTGATACAAGAGTATGCCTTAGGGTCGCGGTACCGTGCAAAATTTCAGTCCAAAATCTCAAGGCCTTTTTGTGACTTCTAAGGGGGTGGGGGTGAATTGCCGGTAGGATGGCCGGATGGTTAGGACATGCGCGCTGTATCATAAAGCTGCGGGTCCTCCGATTGCTCTCACTCCTAATGACCCCTCAGCGCAAGCGAATTATTGAAATAAAATTAAACTGTATGTTGGTCCCAAAATGACCTAGTTTGTGTCAAGTGGATGTTAAACCAAATTTCTATCTTTCTCTGACTCTAACCCATTTCATTTGAGCATTATATTCTGTCTGGGCCTGTAACTTGACAAGACAAAAGGAGTGTTACACAAAGTTGAAACAAAATAGAAACTAAGTCTCAATGTGGCAAAATAAATTGTTTATTTAAACATTATGAACCATATAGAAAGTATTCTTATTTCCCACTTTTTATTTTTTAGGCTGAAGCACCCTCGGAGGAGAATTTAATGAATGATAAAAAGAAGAGAAACCAAGCATCAATTTATTTTATTATTCTGGAAAAGAATGCATTTGACCCAATTTTAAATATTTATTTTTTGTTTCTAATGTTTTTAATCCTCTTATTAATTTCTGTATAATATAGAAAGTAAAGTGACATATAAATCACGTAAAATTTGGTCGGAAATCATAAAAGTATTTAATAGGCATTATCTAGAAACCAAATGTAGATCAGATATACCCAGAATTACAAAAAACCTTGACCTACATTATCGTGACTTTTCCTTGCTTATGAAACGAAATACGGTTTAATATCCTAATATCCCACTTTTCTGTGTTATTAGGGTGATTCTGTCTTACAGTCTACTCTTATATCTAATATTTCAACTGTCAAGGGTTCATTAAAGGGAACTCAGGGGGTCGAATGGTTAACAGGCACACATTGGATCAGGAGGTCTGGCAATGAGTCGAATATGTCAATTGTCAAGGGTACTTTAAAGTGAACACAGTCAAAGTGGCTTTGATTCAGGCTTGTACCCAGTTTTTGTAAAGTGGACGCTTAACCTCATTTCTATCTCTTCTTTAAAATACACGGCAATGTGTACATTAGATCGAGGTTTTTTGTCCTATCCAAACAACTACTGACATGGAGGAACTGCACTACTGACATGGAGGAACTATGCTTGGAACTCCAGTTGAAATTTCTCGGCTAACGCCTTATACTCACCGTGGCTTCCCATTGCTTATAATTTGTAATTGTATATAAATATTTTGTACATATTATTTAATATTTGCCATTGTCTCTCATATTTTTATATTTTAATCCTGCAGTCTTGATGCTTTGAATTTTCTGTGTATGCTAGTTATTTCTAGATTACTCAATAATCACATGTAATTCGACTTATAACACTTTTCACTGTTTGAAAGTAATTCAAATAAGTGGATAATTTATCTTATTAGTGCTTGGTATATATCTTATTAATTTAAATATATTTGAATTATATATTTTGGGGGTATGGGGTAGGGATACTGTCTTTATATGCTAGTTCTTGTTGATGCTTTGCTCCTTATATGTACAAAATATTCATTTTGTTTGGGGTTTTTTTCTACACCATTTTATTACTACTGTAAAATAGGTCATTTTTCTTTTGTTAATTTTCTGTGTACGTTAGTTATTTCTAGATTACTCAATAATCACATGTAATTCGACTTATAACACTTTTCACTGTTTGAAAGTAATTCAAATTAGTGGATAATTTATCTTATTAGTGCTTGGTATATATCTTATTAAATTTAAATATATTTGAATTATATATTTTGGGGGTATGGGGTAGGGATACTGTCTTTATATGCTTAGTATTTGTTGATGAGTAAAGAAAAATTTAAGTAGCTATTTTATAGTTTGTGATTTGAGGGGGGGGGGGGCGTTATTTAACACAATTTTATTAATATTATTTTTCTGTTAACATTCCAAATATCATTTTATGAATAAATAATAATTTAGCCAAAAAAATTATTGTTACCTCATTTATCAAACTTTGCAGGTTAAACAGAGCAAAAGGGGGGATGCTGCATGGGAAAAGTTGCTATATTGGATATAAAGTGAGGGAAATACAACACAAGTTTTTGTTGATGGATATACACAAGTTTGTATATGAAACCACACAAGTTTCAGAAATATCAACACAAGTTTCAGATATTTCAACACAAGTTTCAGAAATTTCAACACAAGTTTCAACACAAGTTTCAAAAATTTCAACACAAGTTTCAGAAATTTCAACACAAGTTTCAGAAATTTCAACACAAGTCTTGTGTAGATTTTCACACAAGTTTCAACACAAGTTTGTGTTGTTTGACAAATTTTAACACAAGTCTTGTGTTGTTTCAGCATTTAACACAAGTTTGTGTTGTTTCAACACAAGTTTGTGTTGTTAAATAGTAACACCCAACTTGTGTTGAAAACAACACAAGTTTGTGTTGTTTCAACACAAGTTTTTTTTCAGTGTATATTAAAGAATTGGTTCTTTTTAATCCTTTGGAAAAACATATTTCGTTTTTCTCCTTTTGGTATTTGTGTGTCTATAAAACTGTAAGCGTCCAGATAATACGAATATTCAACGCTGTTAAACGGATGGAAATAACGACAAGTCTGTATACGAAAGGACTATTGTTGTCACCACGGAAATAATAACACAAGTTTTGAATCCAGAAAAATACTTGTATAAAAATAGTTTTAAAAGAGCGGAAATCTTCAAAGATATTGTTCGAATCCGAGAACGTTTTGGATATTTTGTGAATAATGTCAAGATGTACGGCGCCATTTTTATTTCTACTTTTGCTTGTCGCCCTGTTGCAGTTATCTTCTGCTAGACCCAAATCTATGACGTGGCGGTTGCTTGGAAACCTTAAGGCTGATGATGCTCAGGATGAACACTATGAGTATGAATTTGATGATGACCATGGCGAAGATCGTGAAAATAGTAGTAACGATGTCGACGATGAATGGGATGACGATGATGATGACGACGAGTCAAAAGAAGCGGGCGTTGAAATTAGTAAAGCGCTTGTTGAAAGAGGAGACATTAGTTCTGTTGGAGATGTAATGGGTGGTTTCGATGATGTCTACGACGATGATGACTATGAAGACAGCGACGAGGGGGATGTCGAACGTGGCACTAAGGTCATACCCTTTAATGAATATGTTGAAAGAGGGTATATCTATCATAAGACCGGGGAGGTCTCCAAAAGTGCTGAAGATGACGTCGGCGACGATGCTTATGACGTAGAGTCTAAAGAATATGGTGATATAGAGCACGATGATTATGACGAAAGTAAAATGTCACACGAGTATTATCGCACAAATAATCTTATAAATTACGATGAAGATTTTGACGATGACGAAGATGACTACAACGAAAGTAACATGTCCCACGAAGACTCTGGCATCAATAATTTTATAAATGATGAAGAATACGTTGATGATGAAGACGATGTTGACGATGACGATGATTCAAGAAGTGAAATAACGAGCGAGGAAGAGGGGATAAATAATTTATTAGATTTTGATGAAGTCGATTTTGAATCCACAAAAAATAACGTCTTATGTTTTGGGAGATGGTGCTGATGACGCTGACAATGGTACTGGTACTAACAAGATTACGTCACGTATCATGGAGAAGAAAGTTCTATAACGTTAGCCATATGGGGTTTTCGACAATAGATTTAATTAAAGGACAAATATCGACTAAAATAGCAATGACGTCTTTCACCTCAATTCATGGTACTGATACTGCTTTGATGCTAAGAATAACAAATTAACAATATAGAAGAAAGTTCTATAATGTTAGTCATATTCCGTTTTCGACAAAAGATTTCATTAAATCCAAGTTGAGTAACAACAATGTTAAAACAGCATGGAAAAATTGAATAGAATAGCAATGACGTTTTTTACCTCAACTTCATGGTACTGATGTTAATTCCAGGGATAAAAAGAGAAAAACACTTACAATAGGAACTTGTTTTAGCAGATGGGTAATATGGACGAAATATAGATTTAATTGAATATGAATCCAAGTGAAGTAATAACATATGAAATATATTAATGGCGTCTTTTACCGAGACGTCATAAGTCCGCCATCTTGAAAATATATTTCTGTGGTCGTGACACCTAAACATTGCACTTTCTATTCTCCGAGTCTTGATAGTGGAGTCTAATTTTTCGAACCAGTATCGTCGGAATTCTTTTGTTTTCACATTTATGTGAAATGTTAAGATTTCTAAGGAATAAAAATGTTTTAAAATGTCAATTTATTTTATCTTATACGTATTACGGTTATTTAATCATTTGACGCTGAATTTATACTCCCATGATTAACTGATCCTAATTAAATAGGGAGGTCGGTGAAATCAATGAAAGTTAATTATGCCTCGACATTAACTTTTTATTTCCCGTAAATTTAATTCCTAAACAATTTTAAGATTATTAAGGGCAAACATCTATTAAAAGTATCTCTGTATAACGAAAACAAGTGATATGTTGATTATACACGTGATAAAATAGCACGCGGATGTGTAAAAGGTGACCGTTTTCTCTCCACACTAATTTGTGGATCAGTATGGTATTTTTGAGTTTGTTTTGCCTTTGTTGCACGCTACTCTGCATATTTTATGATTTAATCTAAATGGAATGACATGAGATGTGGTTTAATGTCCGTCTGCTTTGCTCCGTACAAGGAATACGCCTTAAGTGTGCTACAAGGGCAACTTTGACGGAAACTCGGCACTAAGGCCTACTCTTATATCAAATTACAACTGTTAAGGGATCGGTTCCGTGCACGGGAGCTCGGATCGTCGTCAAATTCGATCGACTAGACAGTTGTCCTTGCCAGGCAATCCGTCCTGCATCACTGTCAAGGGGAACGACGCTGTAAAAATCTGGATGAACTTTCTGGGCCAACGCCGGGATCTTAGCCAGCTTCTGACCTACTTAGCCACCACGACCACCACCATTTAATCCGAATAATCTGCTCGGACAGTTTTTATGACAACTGAAGACTGCAACAGAAGTAATCTTCCGCTGTTTGTTCAAAAAGATTATGATTTGACATCTACTAATAAAAAAAGGATAATGGATTTGACCATTAAGGTCATTTCACCTTATACAAATTAAACGAAGACTATAAAATTATATATATATATCCGAAATTATTAGGACAGCCGCAAAGTTGCACTACTTTGTTTCACAGTAAATGATAAAAAGATAAAAGGTTTATGTTTGGAAAAAGGAAAAGAGGATTCGAAGTGTACAGTCGGCGAACAAATTAGAACTGTTGCGGTCGGGAAAGGGAAGTGGAAATCTTGCCCGGCGCGCAAATTCCGCTGTTCAACAATTTGTAACAGGATAGGATCGGAGGAAAATGAACACGCTTAATCAGAAGATAAAAAAAAATACAATTATCGATTTTTCTTGGGCAATAGCGAATACATTTCCAATGCATGGTCATGGGCATCAAATGGAAAGATTGCAAAGACATATTCTATTATACAGGAAGGGGCTTCGGTAGTTTCTACGAATTATTCTCCACCACTTGATAAAAACAAATGTAAATGTATAGAAACGTTGCATTGGAGTGTTTTTGAAAGATTTTCTTTTTTGATAAATGACAATAATCGGATTGTTAAACAAACCACAAATTCCTTCATGTCTACAAACACGTTAATATATAATTTATTGATAATTATATTCTGAAAATCTCAGTTCAAATTTAGAATAAATGAATAAAATGAACTTTATTTTGAAATTTTATGGTTGTATTTATGAATTATAGTCATTTTGTTTACAATAGTTAAAAGTGCCTGAATAAATTAACTCAATTTTTTTATAGTTGTTGAACTGATTATGAAAGAAGTCACTTTAGTTTAGCATAGTATATAATTTTATATCAGTATAAAGTGCACATGGTCGGCAGTTAAGATTTGCGGTTATCAGGCCCCAAGTTCACAAAGCCTTTTCAGACCCAAGTTAAGAATTTACTATAAATTGTTCGACTTATTGTTACTAAACTATAGTCCGTTATAAAACTTTTGTTGTTTTAATGTACCAAATACATCAAAAAGAAACTATGTGCAAAGTTTTGTGTTTCTGGATCAAAGATATTTCGCATAAACAGTGATTGAAAGTTGAGTAAACTCTGAATGCTCTGTGAACTTGGGCCAGATTTTTAAATGTTGACAGGGGCGTTTTAAGGTTTGTCATGGAGTAGGCTACACTATTTGGGGGGCATCCCTTCGCGGGAGGGGGTCTTGATTGATAATTTTCGTGTCAATACAATGACTGCATTCTCATTCAGTAGTGGATTCGACAACCATAGTATATAGAAAACGATTGACTTGGGAGCCCTTTCCCGTGGCCAGAGGGACCCTTTTGTCTGCCTTTAGGGCACTCCCTAACTACGGTACATTTTCATTTTTCTCATCGGTTTTAGCATTTTTCTCTCGTATTATTTTTCCGCGAGCAGGCTAGAGCATCCAGCGCCTCTGCTATAAAACGCTTTTGAATGTTGATCTCATGACCGCTTTAATCCTGTCAATTCACGTTAACTTTAGGACACCCTAGAGGCCGTTAGAACAACAGGTGACCTGATACCGTTGCGTTCGTTACTACCGAGAGAGAGAAATGGGGTTTAACGTCCACTCGCCCCCACTTATTTCATTTCGGGACTAACATAATATGGTTTAATTTTATGTCAATAATTGGCCTGCGTGTAGGGGTCTTTAGCAGTGGGAGAAACCGGAGGACTCGGAAAAACCCCACGAAGTTGGGTAGACAAACCTACTCCTTGTCACGTACAACCAGTGATTCGAAACCAGGCCAGTTGGCCACCCAACTCCCAAAATGGCCACAAAATCTACCTTTATAGTTTCATAACTCTTCTAACATTGAGTTCTCACCTTATAAATTTATTACAGATATAAACATGACCCTAGCGAGGACGGCACACCTAGACGTTATCACAAATCAAACCCATGAAGCCATCACGTTCTTGATCTCAAGTTGATGTCCCAACAACCATCTCTCAGCTTATTATCAAGTTGATTATCCTTGTCAGACCGATAACCTGGTGGCGCATCTTTGGTTTGGGCATCGTTGGTCCGTGTACGACCCAACCACATGGGTACTATCTGACAGAGCGCGTCCGAGTCCTGTCTAGGCAATGAGCATATCGGCACCCCCACTCGCCTTCAATGTTTTTACATTATGGTCTAAAAAGTTGTTCACACAAATAATCTATGATGTTCTGCTTATTGGCAAGAGTTAGATACCCCCCGTCTGTGCATGCTATCGCTGGGTGCGATACAACACACATACTGTTTATAATTGGAAAACGGATCAAGAGGATTTGAAGTGTACAGTGGGCGAACAAATTAGAACGGTTGCGGTCGAGAAGGCGTAGGGAAAGGGAAGTGAAAATCTTGCCCGGCGTTCAGATTCCGAGCTTGCCGTCGACTCCAGGTGTTGCAAAGTAACGTAGTTTCCCTGTGTACTCGGGTGCAATTGTGGATGGGAGGGCGCAGGGAATTAAACCAAAACAGAATTTGAAAAATATAGATATAAATATTATTTGGGACATGTGTTAGACTACCAATGTGATAATTTACATTCAAATTTCTCTAAGGTGCTCAGACTTTTAACATCTTTAATTTTTTTACTTAATAATCTTAAAATTGTTTAGGAATTAAATTTACAGGGAATAATAAGTGCATGTCGAGGCATAATAAATATATTAACTTTAATTTTTTTATAGTTCGTAAACTGGTTACGAAAGAAGTCACTTTAGTTATGCATAGTATATGATTTTATAACATTATAAAGGTCATTAGGTTCTTTAAATAGACCGTTCTGCTTACTGCACTAAATCGTTAATATTTGAGAGTTAGAAATTGGCACGAATGGATAGCAAAGCATATAATAAGGTAATATGAATGCAAATAAACTGAGTTACATTAAAATCGTTTCTGTTTTGTACACTAATTTCTAATCAGTTATGTTCAATAAAATACGTCAGAAGTCTCAATCGAATGGCAAATTTCTAGCGTCTGGTTATTCCAGTCTACACCGATAGCATGTTCTCCAAATAAGAATATAGCGTCACCGTTTGATAGGACGTCTGGAATACGTCTAGCCTCGTTCTTCGAGTCCCTGGCTATAAATGCCGCTGAAACGCATTATGGTACACGACCGCCCAATATTAAGATGTTTATTTTCTCTTAAATATTGGATATCAGACTCCCATATTTCCCGACAAGATCACGACATCAATTTTGATTTAAATTGACAAATAATTCATGTCGAGATTTTGGATGATATAGAGTTAGAGACTTTGCTAATTTATTATTTGGGGTTATCAAGATCCGTGTTCACAAAGGATTTTCAGGCTTAAACATGCATTATGCAAGAGCTAAGTCTGCCTATTACATGTCTTTCTCTAGGCCTGAAATGTTATCCAAATTATTATTTCGACATTATTTAATTTCCCCAGACCTGAGACCATGATGAACTCTCGATGTCAACGCTATCCTTCGATATTGACTGTATTAGAATCATATATGCTGTCTAAGCTCATTGATAATTTTAAAAACAGTGGATAATCAGGACTATACTTTTTATTTTACTGACTTTAGTAATGATGATCGGGACTAGGCGGAAATTTCAATAGCCTAAATCTCCTTTCATAGTTGATCAATTTGACTCAAATTTTTCAGCAAATTACCTTGATATTATTTAGATTTTAACTTATATAGTGAGAACTGTCAACTCTTTGTCCAATTTTTCCTAATGTATTTTGAAGGGGATCACGGTGCTAAGTAGGTAAGACGCTGGCTCGTTAGTCTGGAGATCGGGTGTTCGATCCCTGCATTGGCCGATAAAGTTCATCCAGATTATCCGGCGTGGTCTCCCCTTGTAAGTGATGCAGGGCGGGGGGGGGGCTGACCAGGACAGCTGTCTAGTTGTTCGGATGGGACGAAAATCACGTGTACAAATTGGCGTGCACGTAAGAGATCCCTTGGAGTTTGAAATTCGACATAAGAGTAGTCCGTAGCGCCGCTGCCCGGGCAAAATTTCTCTCATAGCACACTGTATGACGTATGCAAGTCCTCATTAGCCCAGTTTAGGAGCAGAACAGTAGGACGTTAAACAACATTTCATTTCATGAATCTACTCGAAATTGTTCCGCCTTATTTTAACTAAAATATAGCCCTTTATAAAACTTTTGCTGTTTTAATGTATCAAATACACCAATAAAAAAACTATGTGCAAAGTTACGTGTTTTTTCATCAAAGACATTTCTAACAAACAGTGTATGAAAGCTTAGTAAATTTTGCGTTTAAGTCTGAGAATGCTTTGTGAACACGGGGTCAGATAATTGGCAAGGAATAATTTGATATACATTTGGGAATTATAAAATATGAAATATCAATAGAGATATTAAACTTAAATATTGGTTCATTCTTTTCTTTCTCGTAAGTGCCTGAAAGTTTTGGACTGCTCCACCCAGTTTTATCTATATTAAATCAACAAAGCGTTTACAAAGGGATTTACTTTAGTTAAAATAAGGCGAACAATTCTGAGTAAATTCTTAAGTCTGAGAATGCTTTGTGAACTTGTGACCTGATTATTGTACTCTCCACCAGGGCAAACATGTAACAAAGTACTCTGTAAATTTCGTCAAATTGAAGGATCATTTAGGTGTTTAAAACTAATATATGATTTTGACATTTCAATTCTGTATAAACTTCTGTTGAGGTACGAACTGGCTGTGATCTATATAATTAATCTCATGCCATTTACAAACCACTTATCATGATCTGTGTACAAACTCCAAATGATTTCAAAGGAATTTGCACTGGTCAGTCAGCATGTAAGGACGAGATAAAACGGACAACTGCATGTATGACTATGTGTTTTATCTATTCCCCGGCGCTATATACCCAGGCGTTTACTGACAGACAGACGAATACAGACAGGGAGAGACGAAGTAACCGGTGTATGGACTCGTCAAAGTTTAAGCCGCTTCCTTGGCAGAGGGACAGAATGGTGGATATGATATAAAGTTATACAGACACAGATCACCAAATATTCATGCAAATATTCATGGTCCGTTACCCACGAAACAAGGGCGAAAGTTATTTTTAGTCCTTCTCTCCTTTTCCCTTTTCCCCCTTTTGCATGGCGATTCTTGTTGAATTTTTGGTGTAGAATCGAAGAAAAGGGTTTGAAAATACATTTTCTGCCAGGTTTTGGTGAATATTCATGATTTTGAGGCGGAAGGATACAAGAGTTGTGAGGTTGGTTACGTTGAAAGGGAGGGCCGAAAATTGCAAGGTTAGCTGTCTCTACTTCCAGCTTGTCTATCTCAAGTTTTTCATGAAGAACCTCATACATGCTTTTGGGCAAGAGTCTGCCACATGCTGCTCCATCTGTGGCAGAAAGCGTTTTACCCAACGAATATTTGGGGAAAAGTTACAACCGGTCTAAGAGACGAGAATTAACATTAAAGTCAATGGGACAATAATTAGTGATCTGTGGCCATAGGTGTTACTCGCGTAGTCTAGTTCCTGTAAAATAGTTTAAATTTCTGTATTTTGTTTGTATGTAGATTTGTTATATACCTGTGTAAATAAAACATATATTTACGAAACTGATCTCTGCTATCCCTTAGATAGTGTTGAACACAACTTTAATTCGTTCGTCAATCAATGAATCCTGGCATTTAATATATAATCCTACATACCAGACCGAGAGAGAGAGAAATGGGGTTTAACGTCCACTCAACACAAACTAGGTCATTTCGGGACTAACATATGGTTTCATTTTATTTCAATAATTCGTTTGCGCGTAGGGGTCTTTAGCAGTGGGAGGAAACCGAAGTGCCCGGAGGAAACCCACGAGGTTGAGAAGGCGCCCCTATCTCCATGCCACACACGCTCACACCAGGGCTCGAAACCACAGCCAGAGGTGGCCGGCCAGCTAGAGGTCGAAGCGCGACTCTCTAGACCATCTACCCCCCCCCCCCCATATCAGACCGATCTGTCAAAACTGAATACAACATGACATGTAAACATTGTTCAACCTTCAGTAAAAGCGACGGTAAATATTATACGTATCCCGATCAGTCTAAAATTAGCGGCTAGACAGAGCTATTGTATTTTTAGAGAGGGACAAATTCGATTTAACGTACACTCGACACAGACCAGGTTATTTCGGAACACACATCTGGTTCAATCTTATTTCAATAATTGTCTTGTGCGTAGGGGTCTTTAGCAGTGGGAGGAAGCCGGGGATTCCAGTGAAACCCCCAAGGGTGGACAGGCCACCGAGGAATCTAAACCACGCCAGTTGACCTTATGATACAACGGACACTGGCTAACCATTCCACCACCCAACTCGCCTTGTGTTTTTAGCCTCTGTGCCCTTGGAGCGTAAAATATTTCTGACAGTGCCATTAACGGTGCTGCCTTTGTGCATTTCAAAAATCAGCAATTTATGTCTGTGCGCTATTAGCTGTTCAGGTCTAAATATTAAAGCCACCTGCAGGTTTCGACAAGATCACGAGATATTACTCGATACAGAAGAAGATTGTATCGCCGCTGTCAGGGCAAATTTCCCTCATTGCACAGTGTATGGCCGTCTTAAGTTGGCACAGAACAGTAGGGAATTTAATTTCATTTGGATCACTCGGGTCGCAGGTTATCTTATGGTCAAAGGGGGATAATTCAAATTAATAATGCCTTTAGTTGGATTCAGACTAGCAATTATTTGCCCATTAACTTCAATATCATATGACTGTAACATCACAGGCTGTAGCTTTTTGTTCAACATTCCGTTGGTTACAATTTTTATAGGCCCAATGGGGACCACATTTAGCAATATCATCATAATTTTGTAGGTGGTTGACCGTTAGCATTTTTTGCTAGGCGAATTTGAAGTTGGCTGGGGTAAAAATCCCACTTCCGACACAATGATTGCTCAACAGAAAGGCCCTTTAGACACCCTGTCCATCAGATGTAATATCATCGGTATTACCCGCAAATGCTTTTAAATTGCAAGCATGATCCCTTTTCGCCAATTCTAGACCAACAATTCACCCCCCCCCCCCAAAAAAAAACAGGAGGGGGGGTAATTAAGGGAAAATTGCCTATAGTTTGAGTCCTATATACCTCACGTTGCCACTGTCTGAACAAGCCTGTTGTTATCTAATAAAAAAACAATATATGCAATGCCCTGGCCAAAGATTATGAAAATCCATGCATTTTCAGATGGGCAGTGCGACATTCTGCAAACACTATAATACATAAAAAAAAAAATACTGCGGAATTTCAGACAAAATTTAAAAGTATATTATGAATTTTGAATTCCACACATTTTTATTTTTAAACATATACAAGTATGCATTTTCTAAATGAATGAGATAAATTCAATATAAATCAAACACGAAAATACTTTAAAACAATGGTAATCATGATAAAATATTAGACTTTTTCATACTTTTATCGAAAATCACCGTTTTTCTCTGTTAACAAAGTTTCAAGTGAGAAATGGGAAGGTTCTATAAAATAAAATAAAACGAACAATCCAAACCATTAGTCAAAATTCTAAGTCCTAACAAACGGTCGAGACAAAATAGTGTAATCAGCAAATGGACTGTTCATCGTGTACAAAATACACGACAAACAGTGGCAACAGGTGTCTAGAAGAGTAAGCTTACCCTGCCCGGCGCCACACCCGCCATAGCTGCATCCAAACTATTAGTCGAAATCTCGAAAATTCTATAGATTTTTTTATAAAGTTTTATTTTGGGAAAATATATAGTTGACCCATGTGTATTCTAAATTGATCAGCTTATTATTCTATCTCTCTGTGGATTAATTTGAATCCCGTTGTTGGTGTACCAGTCTGAACCATGACAAGTATTCGTTTTTATGTAAGAAAATAACATTAAGTTAATCTTATAGTATTATTGTAGAATATAAAATCACAGTTTATCGTGTGCCTTGTGATCCCGGCGTGGTTTTGCCTTGTCAGTGATGCAGGACGGAGGACCTGATAAGGAGAGCGGTCTAGTCGTTCATATGGGACGACAAACCCTGGTCCTGTGTACACATTGGCGTGCACGTAAATGATCCCTTGGCAGTTGGAATTCGATATAAAAATAGGCCGTAGCGCCGCTCTCCGGGCAAAATTACCCTCATAGCACACTCTATGGCGTCTTCATTAGCCCAGTTTAGGAGCAGAACAGTGGGACGTTAAACCCCATTTTATTTTCTTGTGTTCCAGTTTGTAAATCGACTGTAAGTGGTGTACCACTACAGTTAAATTCTTGACAATACTAGCACTTTGTGTTTACACGCCCTTCAAAATCAACGGTGGCTGTGATTCTCCTAAAACGGCGAATGGCGAACAGAATCAAATTAGGGATAATGTGTCTTGATGATCGAGATTCCTCTATTTTCCGCGTATTTTTAATTCTCCTGTAAACATTATAACTACCGGGAAAATCACAACGAAGGGAAGAAATGTCATGTGTTGATGATACGAGAAGGTGTCCATTTTAAATGCCAGCAAATGGCATTTTTTCGTTTCGTTGTGATTTTGCAGGTAGTTCTAATTTGCGAGATATAAAGGAATGACGATCCAATTATCAAGTCGTATTATCCCTATTTTTTGGCGTTAGCCGTTTAAGGGCAATTACAGCTACCGGGAATTCAATTTAAATTGAAATGAAATGTGGTTTAACGTACGACTGTTCAGAGGGGTTGGGATGGCCTAGTGGTCTAGAGTGCCGCGTTTCGACCTCTTGCTGGCCGGTCACCTCGGGCTTGCGGCTGTGGTTTCGATCCCCAGTGTGAGCATATGTGGTATGGAGATAGGGGTGCCTTCTCCACCTCGTGGGTTTCCTCCCACGGCTTAAATACCCCTACGAGCAAGCGAATTATTGAAATAAAATTAAAACCATATGTTGTCGAGTGGACGTTAAACCCCATTTCTCTCTCTCCCACTACTGTTCCGCTTCTAAACTGGGCTAATGAAGACGGGCATGCGCCATACAGTGTCTTAGGGAAATTTTGCTCGGCCTACTCTTTCATCGAATTTCAACTGTCAGGGGATCTTTAACGTGCACGCCAATGTGTACACAGGACCTCGGGTTTTACGTCACATCCGAACGACTAGACAACTGTCCATGTCAGACCCTCCTTTCTGCATCACTGACAGGGTGAAGGGACGCCGGAAAATCTAGATGAACACCCGACCTAGCGAGCCAGTGTCTTACCCACGGTGATCCCCGGAAATCAATTAACATATTAAAGGATGTCGGGGCCTATATGAATTATTTCCCATTCATACTGCTGTTGAAGGAGTTAGAATAGCCGGTATAGGTTCCGTTCAATTGGCACCCGGTAAACGTTCACATAGGCACGTCTGGTTTTTATTTTTTTTATACAAGCTTGTAGATACTTGCTGTACGGAATCTGATACGCGGACCCCAATTTGTAAGCCGAATAAGAGTAGGGAGAAATTTTGCACAGTTTCTAGTTTTTACATGCACAATAACTTTTTTTATGTTGTTTTTTTTTTTGCGGAGGTCGATTTCCCACCACTGGCCCACCTTTCAGTTGTTTTAAGGAATCCGAAACGCGAACCTCAATTTGTTAGCTCATTACGAGTAGGAATAACTTGGATTAAGCTAAAAACAAAAATCATTAAGTATCAATTTCCATTGTTGTATGATTTGATCTTGTAGAATTGTTTTTTTCCTGTTTTGTTTTTGGCTAATTAATTGTACCCATTCCTCTCCATTGGTTATTATTGAAAACCCGATTCTTATTTTTTTTTTCTCTCTCTTTTTTGTTTGGCACAATTGGTCTGAAAATGAAAACCCGTGTTTGGCTCAGAGATATTTTCGCTTTGTTTACAATCGCTTTCGCCTTTGTTATTCTATGATTTGCTTTAGCAGAATTATTGAGAAACCGGTTTTTGTCCAATTGATATCTGTCCTTAATATACAAACTGTTTTCTAGCATTGGAGAACATTAGCAATATTGTTATCTGCATACAGCCTTCAACAAATATCGTACTGGCCAATTCTTTAGGATACCTCTTGAGTAAAAGTGGAGTAAAAAACGCGACCAGAAGTGGAACTCTTGCATGCGATTGGCACCAAATATGGGTCGTGGAAAGACATTATTGAGAAACTTAAATTACATGGGGTGGTTTACTCCAGACAATTAACTTAAAACACTCAAATCCTTGCAAATATAAAGAAGTAGAACTACGTTATAAATTTGGTATCAGAGTCCGCTCAAAATCAAATCGGTCTCCCCGAAGATATTTTGGTGCACTACAGTGCAATTCTAAAATTTGTTTACGAAATATTGAACATTCAAACAAACTTAAAGTGACATCATCATGGTTTGAAGATCGTTACCATACTGATCAAATACCTGATATTAGTGACCAGGCATCACAGCATATACCGACAATGCGACCTGAAACTGGAGAAGGGAATTTCTACAGTCTATCCACAAAATTGGGTGTATCTACGGCAAAGCTAGTCAATGTTTTGCAATGCGAAAAAGAAAAACAAAACTAACAAACAAACTTTCTTATTAGCAAAGATGTTGGTGGAAATGCAATCTCGAAACCAGAAAAATTTTTGAAGAAATTTCTCTGCCGAATCGGGGTAGCCATTTTCCCGAAAGTGACAAATCATATTACTGTCACGTGACATGTATTTATTTTACGTGCCTGGATGACCGAATCGCTTAAAAATATACCCACGCGTAGAAAAATAGATCTTTATGTTAGGATCCATTTTTTTGTCAGCGAGTTGACGTTGACTCAAGGATCATTTTACGACAAACGAAACAACGATCCGACCTCTAGTTTTCGAGAAATCGACCAAAAAAGATTGACCAATCAGAGGTCAGAATGGAAGGGCTTGGGTAAAAAAAAAAAAAAAAAAAAAATGGCCGGTTAAAGAACCAGAGGCCTCCGGCCCCGCGGCTGCCTCTGGGAACGAGATTGGTGGAAATGGTTTTTCAAAATTAGACAACAGCCATTCTGAAGAGGCGGAGAAGGTTAATGCATTGTTGGCCAAAGAAATGCAAGGGGTGGGGGGCACTGTGCAAGTAAATCTCACATCCGACCATTAAATAGACCATATCTATTTTAAATTCAGACAACATGTATAATAGCATCCTATTAGTCAAGTTCCAAACCCCATTTTAAGCCTTGATGTGGAAATATCCACCTAATGTTTTTTGATGGATCATATATCTTCAGCAGGTGTAGATTAATCCGGACGATGCCACCCTAGCACTCTTATAGTTGGCAAAATTAAAATATTTAAGGTTTAAAAAAGCAACCATGTATATGGTCAATAAAGAGATAAATTTTACAATAAAAAAAATATGAGTTTTGGCTATTGAACTGACAATGAAATCAGATGTATTTTTTGAAATGGCATTCTTAAATTAATTTCATGGGCATCAGCATCTTGTTTTAGGACCCTTTACCTCATTAGACTTCTTCTTCCTCTATAGTGCCTGACTCTAGGAGAGTGTAAATATGCACTGGCGCATAAATATGCACTTTGTCTATGATAACGTAAAAGACCATATAGCATGGGGATAGGAGCGCCTTCTCAACCTCGTGGGTTTCCTCCCACTGCCAAAGACCCCTACGGGTACGCGAATTATTGAAATAAAATTAAACCATGTGTTAGTCCCGAAATTACATAGTTTGTGTCGCGTGGACGTTAAACCCCATTTCTCTCTCATGTAAAAGACCGGATAATCTAGCCGAATGACCGACCTATTATACTCAAATGATGACAATGCATCCAGACAAGAGATTGGTGCCAGGGCGACGTCATCGAGATGCTGAATCTACATAATACTGAAAATATATCACCCAACAAAGAACATTAGGTGGGCTATGTTTACAGGTTTGTCGACCTGCTGCGGGACGATATTGCACATATCGCCTAAGCAATTCTGGATATGTTCTCTACATTTGGTTGGGAATTAATTGTCATCTGAAGGTACGGTTACTTGCATGGTTACTTGTTGCCACTAAACAATGTCGTCTCGTGCTTTATTTTTTCTTAAAACAAATATAGACAACAATCAAACCGGTTAACTATCAACTCTACAACTGTTTCATGAGGAGTTTCCAAGCCGCTGTTTGGGTTAGAAAGGTCCCGAGCGGAAAATTCCTGACTTGGTTATCCAGTCCGCTATTTGTTGCTAACGAATTACTGGAGAATTATAATCCAAAAAGCAATTACCATCTGACAAAATAACTCAACGTTGTTTACGAGATTCCATGTATCTGCATTTTCGTCTATTTACAATGCTCTACTGGGAAATAAAGTTTTGCTTAAATATTTCAAAAGATGACTTAAGAGACAATTTTGGAGAGAGAAATGGGGTTTAACGTCCACTCAACACAAACTAGGTCATTTCGGGACTAACATATGGTTTTAATTTTATTTCAATAACCCGCTTGCGTGTAGGGGTCTTAAGCAGTGGAAGGAAACGGGAGTGCCCGGAGGAACCCACGGGGTTGAGAAGGGCGCCCCTATCTCCATGCCACATACGCTCACACCAGGCCTCGAAACCACAGCCGCAAGCCAGAGGTGACCGGTCAGCTACAGGTCGAAGCGCGGCACTCTAGACCACTAGGTCTCACCCCCCCTCCCCCGAAGACAATTTTGGCGAATGTCAGGAAAGATGAGGGGACGGTTACCGTCAAAATATGAAAAACCTTATGATCGAGGGTAATAATCGCATGGAATCTTTCAATATGCAATTTTAAAGACGCAGTCTCTGGTCTATATGCATCACTGGATAAGGTAGTATGCTCATAATTAAACTTTGAAGGGGTTCTAAAATGCATCAATATGAATTTAATGCAAAAATGAAGTCCTACAATGGCAGCGACATGAAATTCCTGAGTTGAAACTAACGTATTCTAGTTGTTCTATGGTAACCGTAAAATTATTAGAACAGGAATACACAAAGAAGGGAGATATCCGAAGAGAAGTCCGATTTGTTCCGTATTAAATGGACCACGCTTCTGTTTAACAGGTAGCTGCTACTGTTCGTTTTACCACGAAACGTACCTTCCTTGGTGGCTTCGTATGTTGGTAAAATCGGTTGTCAAAGATTACATTATTGATTCATCTGACCACCCCAAACGATGGCTTGAAGCCAATTCTAGATACATGTCCTAAATCAGATGGTCCTCCTGTTTTTGATCAACTACTGCCGAATTCAGACAATGCAGATGCCACAAACATTACTATGATAAATTTAGCTAGGAAATGAATTGAAAGTGATTATGTAGGTGAAAGAAAACATAATTATCTGCAGCAGAAAAAGAACAATGATTATCTGCAAAGATATTAGCAACCATGTGCCATAAGTTTTCTCAAGAAGAGAAAAATTAAATATTCGCTGTTATACGATTTATTTCGTTCCTCGGCGAGGATGCACTCGTGCCATAAATAGTCTAACACCACCAAAAGGTTAGCATCCTTAACAGAAGGCCGTAAACAACAGCAAAGGACCAAGAAATCAAATGGGAAATAGCCACCATTGATTAGCACCAATAAAACTGACCAGAAGGGTCTTAAACGTAAGACGGAATTCCCAAGTGAAGCATTACTTAGAACGAGTTCTCTTGATAACACCAGCCTCAATGTTAATGAAATTAATGACACAAAAGATGAGAAAATGGTGTTATCGGAAGATACCATAGACTATTGCCAGAAACGTCTTCGACAACGATATCCAGCCAGGTATTACAATTTGAGTGTTGAAAAACACGATGAATTTTTTGTTCACATAGTTTTTTTGCCATGTGGTACATAATTATATTTTTAAATTTTGTAACTATGGGTCCTAGACATACTTACTGGAATAAACTATTTATTTATTTGCCATGTGGTAGGTACGTCGTTGTTTCACGTAATACGGAGAAAAATTCTTGTGATAGGTTTACATCTTTTACAATGAATATTCACGCAGACAAATATATTCTTGTCAAATATGAAGTTGTCGACGGAGAAAGTTTGACGCTCTGTAAGTCCATCGCATCATTTATGAAAGTAAGTACTTCCTTAAATACCACCACAGCGATGAATATCCACGAATGCAATGCAACTAAATTAAAATCGTCGTGTGTTGTGGCTATTGTACAAAAAAGAAAAAGTATTGCACAAGTTCTAAGTTTGTCCCAGATATCTAGTACGTTCGCTTTAAGTATTCCATTGCATGTATATTGTTACTGTAGAATGCCAGCTCTCCCATTTGCAATAGACTCAATAAAAAGTGAGGATATGATTCAATGCTCGTTTTGTTCGGAATTGTACCACAAGTTCCATTGTATAGCTGGAATACCGGAAAAAGATTTCAACTATATCAACTGCATTCCCGAACCAGTGACTCAGGAGATTATTGAAGAAAGTACAGCATCTCAAGAGAATAACAACCACCAAGATCCATACGAAATATTGAAACGCAAAAATATACCACCGAAGAAACGTTTATTAAAGACATCTTGTACGGAGTGTGTATCATCTCCAATAGATTTAGCTGTATACAGAGATGCTGAATGGAATGGAATTTAAAAAACGTATTTTTTGTAATACCTTGAACCATTCAAAAAAGTATGAGAGACTTTTAGCAGTGCTCAGTCTTGGGGATTGTAACGATTTTCAAGCGGGCAACAGTGAAAGGTCTCAACACAAGAACTCGAAACTCTTTCTGCAACTGACTGCTATTTTTGGTTCGACATGGATACCCAAAGTTTTTCTTCAACTTGAGTCCTGTTGGAGTTGAAATATCAATATCACATAAAAGTTATATGTGGAATATTTACTATTTTATTGGAGAAATTATACATAATTAACTGTGTGACGTTAAATTCCAATTCAGTTCGGGGGTAATGTATTTCTACTCCGTTTTACATCTATCATCGGGCGGTGGGTGGGGTGGTCTAGAGCGCCGCGCTTCGACCTCTAGCTGGCCGATCACCTCTGGCTTGCGGCTGTGGTTTTGAGCCCTGGTGTGAGCGTATGTGGTATGGAGATAGGGGCGCCTTCTCAACCTCGTGGGTTTCCTCCGGGCACCCCGGTTTCCTCCCACTGCTAAAGAGCCCTACGCGCAAGCGAATTATTGAAATAAAAGTGAAACCGTATGTTAGTCCCAAAGTGACCTAGTTTGTGTCGAGTGGACGTTAAACCCCATTTCTCCCTCTCTCTCCAATTCAGTTCATTACCAGCAGTCTGTGTTTAATAAGGACTTTGTTTGTTATGCTGTATATATCCCCAAAAAGTTGAAAGACGATCATTATACAGACAGTAAACCCTACCTATTGTATAACATAACCTGCAATTTAAAATGTTTCTAATATACTGGTAATGTATTCAGTTAGACAAACCTCTAACCTGTCTTAGATACATCAGGTTGGTCACGGTGCAGAAAACCACTACGTTAAAACCCTATTTCATTTATTCCAAATAACAGTTAGTAGATTAAGATTATATAATTTGTTCAATGTCTTGCATGCGAAATACAATAGCATTGGTTTGGTGTTGGCACATTTTAAAACAGAGAGAAATAAAACCTTCTTCCAATTGCCCAAGCCCCCTTTAGGTAGGCCTATCTACTAAGAGATATTGATTATAGAAAATTTTAATCACTGATTGTTTGATGATTTGTGTCTCTACTGTTAACGCCGATGAATGTATCCCTGTAGAATAGTGTCGTATTGTCAGTGATGAGTGACTGACATCATTGATGAATATTTGTCAGTAAAAGGTATGGCGTGGTTCGTGTCTTGGGTTTTACGTAGACAAAATACTATGGCCGATGAGAGGACCGTCTGTTAGTGGTATTGGTTAGTGTTGTCTATTAATGGCATCGTCGATGAGTAATCGCCGATAGATGGTATCATCGATGCATGGTCTTGCCGATGGGTGAACCTTGTATTCTGGGAAAAGTATCGCCTGTATCGCTGCCGATGAATGGTATGGTATTGCAGGCGGATGGACCTTTTTAGATGACGGCATAATGTTCCAGTGCACTTACTTAGACATAATTGTTGTATATCTTGCATCATATAGACTGAACCCTTAATTTGGTATTTAGACTTGTTTATTCCCCAGTACACTCACGCCTTGACCATCCCCTGAAACTGATTGGGTAGGCATTTTATTAAAAGAGATGAATCAGTATTTGCCTCCACAATTCATTTTACTGATTCGATGACTTGTTTGTTGTTGGCGTACTTCATACAGTTTCCAGAGAATTGTACGACTCATTTACACTATTTAACTTTAAAATACGTGAATGTGTGATTTGATATATTTTTGACACCAAGTGTGTGTTAATAAATGATTCTGTGTTATGATTTTAGGACATAATTTATAGACTTTATCCAAATGTAAATATCAATCATTACGACATGACCAAGTTGTATAACATTGAATTGTATCATTACAGTCACCAGATTGGAATGTATTTATGACAGGGTATGGTCTTGTTCTTCAGGCTTTTGATTTTCTTGATGTCATTTTTAGTGCTTTGGTGCTGCAACATTAGCTAGAAACCGCGTTCGCGGAATTATATTATTTTATGTAACTCAGTAATATATATTGGGTGATATTTATATAAACTTTTCAAACCATCTTGAGTTTTCATGTCTCTTCACCCTATCCCGAGCCCTTGAAACGGCGAGTCTAAACCTATCTTTAGGCGCCGCATATAACTGATGGGAGTTCGAAGATGAGCATTTTCTGCTTTGGGTTAGCAGATAAGCAATTTGATTGGTTGATGCTTTGGGACACGATAACTTTTGTTTTAATTAAGTGAAAGTGTTGAAACTTGTTGTATAGTTTCTTTACATTAATACCTTGACTAAGTTGATAATACACATTTTCTTGCCAGGGTAAGCAGAGCAATAAGCAATTTGATTGGCCGAGATTTTGGAACACAATAGCAGCAGTGATACATCTATACGTTCTTTTTTTTCTATGGTTTCCTTCCGTATCCTTTAAATTTTATAGGAAAGAACACTTGGAAAAAATCCTTACCGATACTACACCAAACTATAGTAAATTATCATGTACTTGGTGCATAGCTTTCAATTATGTATGAAAAAGATGGGGTTTACATTGCCGCCACAAACTGATTTCAACACTGGTTTAATAACATTTTAAAGTACTTTTCGTCCGTCTTGAGACTATTCATAAATAATGTCATTGTATAAAGATGGGCAGTGTAGTGGGTTAACCTCGCTCTCGCGACATTTGATTGTTTTGATAAAGGATTAGGACTGTGGGTGAAGGACTATAGTCTGCTCCAATTAATTGGTATCGTTGGTGTAAACGTCTCACTCTAATTAGTGATACTGGTGAACACTTCCCACTCTATCAGTAGATTGGTGAAATCGGTTTACTTATAAATTTACATTGTGAGCTTTTGATATGATAATTAATTTGAAATAAAAACAATAGTCACTGCCAATATTTGATAACAGCTCATGAATTGTACAACCGAAAAGAACTTTTGATTCACCAGACAGTATAGGCATTATTTGTTGGGACGGAACTTTACTTTGAGAACTGATCAGAGTAGTTTAACATGGCTCTTAAGATTGTAACAACCGATGTCAGTAGCGCCTGCCCTCCACTGGCTCCTACGCACGCTGTGCAGCGACGTATCTCTATGTCGTACTTTTGATTTTGACCCTTCTGACTTTGTACCGTTGATTACAGATTAAACATCCATAAGTGTACAAATGTGTTCCCATTTGAATATTGTTCACAATGAAAAGCAAAATAAATAACATATGTTTACATGATCATTTTGTTATACGAAAAACTAAGTGGTGCGTTTTCTATGGCTCTCCTCAGTATAGGTGTAGATGACAAATATCTGACCACTACTGCATTACAATAACTCTTAATCTTTCCAGACCCAAAATGCTCGGAAAACTAGAGTCTGGAGGAATATCAAATACATTGATTGGGATGCCGTTAGAACAGATTTGTCAAATAAACCCCTTGTACATGATTCGATCTCCAATGTTAATCTTCAAGTTGATTTGTATAACAAGACACTCCTTGACAGACATTCTCCTTCAGTCACAAAAACTGATTCTACAGAGCAGTGCTCCATGGTATAATGAGGAAGTACACAAAGCCAACGTCGGCGTGCAGAACGGAAACAGCGTAAAATGGGTTTGGAAATTCATCGCCAAATTTACTAGCAAGACATCCAAAGTAATCCGTGATGCTAAACGATTACACTGCCATACATATATACAGGACTGCACTAATGGTCCACGAAAAACACATAGATTTTAGAAAGCCATTCTTGAACCTAAGCTGTCGAACACTGACAGTCACTCCACTCTCGCCAATGAATTCAATAAATTGTTTCGTTGAGAGATCGAGACGATTCGAAATGGGCTAATCTCAAACAATCCTGCAAGTTATAGCGTGCCAATTAATATATTTCATGGTCAGCAATTAACAAACTTTCAGTAAGACGGAGGTACAGGATTTAATCAAAACACACAACATGCTTGTCAGTTCCAATTCCAACCGGCCTGATTTTCAAACTTCTGGACCAACCCATCCCGTTTTTCACTCATTTGAATTAATAACAGTTTAGCAAGTGGTGTTTACCCAAACGAATTCAAATCAACTGTTGTTCTTCCACTTGTCATGAAAGACAACCTGGACCTAGATCATCTGATCAATTATCGCCCGGCCTGACCTTGCCAAAGGTGCTAGAAAAAAAGCAGTTAATACTAGACTGAAGGAACACTTATCTGCAAATTCCTTGCTGGACACTTACCAGTCAGCATATCGTCAAAATCAAAGCACAGAGATTGCTTTACTGCGAGTTGTTAATGATTTGCGCTGTGCTGTCGACGGCGGTGATGTTGCCTTAGTTGTGATGCTCGGTCTCTCAACAGCCTCTGATACCATTGACCACCACAGACTCTTTGATAACCTGTCTACAAGGTGTGGCATCGGAGGAGCGCCCCTCGAATGGTTCAAATCATACCTACATAGTCGCAAACAGTCTGTACTTATTGGTAATGAGTTATCAGAAACAACCCCATTCGCCTGTGGTGTACCTCAAGGCTCCGTGTTAGGTCCTGTGCTATTTGTCTTGTACACCAGTCAAGTTGCACAATTCTCTCTCACCACTCATATGCCGAAGATATCCAGATTATTGATGCCTTTATGCCAAATCAACATACTAACTCATTCAAGGTGACATCATGTACTAGGAAATTAAGTCTTGGATGACGTCAAACATGTTAAAATTAAATGACAAGACTGAAATCATGCTTGTCGGAACGAAGAACCTACAGAAAATAGACACACCTACGGTGATCGTCGCAGACGCCGATATTCAAACACAAGATGGTAATCTTAGTGTATTCCTCGATTCTAATCTTTAACAATGGAAAAACACGTTAATCATCTGTGTAAGATATGTTACTTTCATTTGAGAGCTAATGTTACTTTCATTTGAGAGATATTGGCCATATCCGACATCTCCTAACAAAAGACTCGACTCACTCACCTGTTAGATCATTAGTCTTTTCTAGACTGAATTACCGCAACAACATTCTCAGTGGTCTAAAAGATCTTCACTGGCTGCCTGTCCATTCAAGAATACGTTACAAAATCATCTGCCATGTATATATCTGTCTGATCTAATTCATGTGTACACCCCTCCACGTAATTTAAGATCCCAAGACCAACATTTACTTGAAGTTCCCAAATTTAACCTTCAAACATTCGGATACAAATCTTTCCGCTTCACGGCTCTAAACTGTGCCCCTTCATTATGGAATCATAAAAAATCCAGATTGAAGACTGTTTAATTGTGAATACAGTTGTATTTGACCGAAAATAGTGAAGTGTACATAGTGTTTGGCGCTTTTAGCATGCATACCTGTATGGAATTTGCGTATTATGGGTGCCGGCGAGAAAAACTGCCGGTGGGTCAACTGCCGATGACATCATTTGTTTTTCTGTATTTATGTTCTGTTTGTTTTGTTTTTTTTTTGGTTTTTTTACAAAAACAGTACTTAATATTTAAATACATTTCATTATTATCACACAGGTTCAGTTTACTTAACAAATCGTCTATAATATCACCCACTAAGTGACTGACTAAATAGCTTGATGTTTCTTCACGGGTCTCCAGAAACTTCCATATGTTAACGTGGCAAACGCCAGCGGAAGCCTGAAATCCTCTGTGCCACCCTTTTATAAGCAAACACTGGTTACCTACGGTTACGTCTACCAGGTCTCTCAATGTAGGTATCTTCGAAGTAGTCGATGATTGTATTAGCACCACTCTCTTCCATGTTTTCAGCCAATATTTCAAAGGCTCGTTCAAAATCAACGGTTGGCACGAACGCCATGGCTGGTATCATCCTGATGTTAAGATTGAATACATTGTCTGTTTGGTAACGCTGTTGAAGCCTCTCTGTCTGAATTTTGCGATATAAACATTTATCTCAGTTTCACGAAAAACGCCCTGAATAGCACTTCGTTGAGCAATCTCATCAAAAAACTGTACTACAAGACCTCCATCAATTAATAAATGAAATCATAGGCAATAAGATTAACAGCTTTTATATGATTACATATATACATTTTTTTTTAAAGTTGCCTCACATATCATATAATAAGCTGTACTAAAAAGAACAAATAAAATAAATAGTTACAAACTATAAAGATAGGCTGGCACTGCCAGGCAGGATACGCCCACATTTTCGAGAGATGGATAGAGAACAAGCAATACCGAAAGTGATTTTTCCTACAAGTCCTGTATTTCATACTGTATTGGGAGCAGCCATTTAGTTGGTCAGTTCAAGTCTGATATTCATGAAATTCGAAGCCGACAATGATTATGGTGTGACGGTACACAACCTAGAAATGTGACTTTCCATCAAAATCGGATAAGAATTGTGACCTGTAGAGAGTCCACAACCATGATATACCATATTTTTACACTATTCGCGTACAAACGGCGACCATTTTGTCCGGCAATTTTGGTACGATTTTCACGAAATTAGAACTCAACCTTCCTCATCAAAATCGAATTAAAATTGTGACCTATACAGGGTCCACAACCATGATATACAGTATTCGCGTACAAACGGCGGCCATTTTGTCTGTCAATTTTGGTCCGATTTTCCCGAAATTCTAACTCAACCTTCCTTACGGTGTAACGGTGATATAATCAAATGTTTTTTTTTTTAAATCGGATAATAATTGTGACCTCCGGAGGGACCACAAGCTAAAGAGAGGGGGATTTTGCGTATAACCAGTATGAATTTCAAGTTTCATCAAAATCGAATTAAAATTGTGACCTTTACCGGGTCCACAACCTTGATATACCATTTTTTAACAGTATTCGCGTACAAACGGCGGCCATTTTGTATGGCAATTTTGGTCTGATTTTCCCGAAATTCAAACTCAACCTTCCTTACGTTGTAACAGTAATATAATCAAACGTTTTTTTTAAATCGGATAATAATTGTGACCTCCAGAGGGACCACAAGCTAAAAAAAAGTCAATTTTGCGTATAATCAGGGGCCATAATTCAGGAAGTTACGATCCGATATGCGCAAATATCGAAAGGAACCAAGATCTTTGGGTTATAACCATGAATTTCAAGTTTCATCAAAATCGAATTAAAATTGTGACCTCCACAGGGTCCACAACCTTGATATACCATTTTTTAACAGTATTCGCGTACAAACGGCGGCCATTTTGTATGGCAATTTTGGTCCGATTTTCCCGAAATTCGAACTCGACCTTCCTTAGGGTGTAACGGTGATATAATGAAACGGTTTTTTAAATCGGATAATAATTGTGACCTCCAGAGGGACCACAAGCTAAAAAGGGTGATTTTACGGACAATCAGGGGCCATAATTCAGGAAATTACATTTTGCGTATAATCAGGGGCCATAATTCAGGAAGTTACGATCCGATATGCGCAAATATCGAAAGGAACCAAGATCTTTGGGTTATAACCATGAATTTCAAGTTTCATCAAAATCGAATTAAAATTGTGACCTCCACAGGGTCCACAACCTTGATATACCATTTTTTAACAGTATTCGCGTACAAACGGCGGCCATTTTGTATGGCAATTTTGGTCCGATTTTCCCGAAATTCGAACTCGACCTTCCTTAGGGTGTAACGGTGATATAATGAAACGGTTTTTTAAATCGGATAATAATTGTGACCTCCAGAGGGACCACAAGCTAAAAAGGGTGATTTTACGGACAATCAGGGGCCATAATTCAGGAAATTACATTCCGATAGCCGCAAATATCGAAAGGAACCAAGATTTTTGCGTTACAAACATGCATGTCAAATTTCATCAAAATCGGTTCAAAATTGTGACCTCTATGGGGTCCACAAGCTAAAAACGTGATTTTTCGTACAATCAGGGGCCATAATCCATGAAGTTTTCGTCCGATACGTGCCAATATCGAAAGCAGCCGAGATCTTTTGGTGATAAACCTATATTTCAAGTTTCGTCAAAATTGGATAAGAATTGTGACCTGTAGAGAGTCCACAAACAAATTGTGGACGGACGGACGTGGCGACGACATAATACGTCCACATGAAAATGTGGGCGTATAAAAACAAGGCAGTTGTCCTATACCCGCGCATTATAAATATACAGTATTAATATTCTTAATCCAACTACCTGTGCATTGATAGATGGTTAACCTTTTCTGCATATAAACTCTTGGGTGTAAACAGGATGGCATCTTTATCAGACATCCATCAATGCAGCCAATTATATTAGAAATGCCTTATTAAAGACATATAACACAATGTAACAATTATCAGCCATACAAGTTGAAATTGACTTAAATTGGCCTAAAGGATATGGGCTTATTTTCTTTCAATATTCATATCTGCTAAGAACATTTTTAGCAAGGATAAAATAAATGACAGACATATGGGTAACTATATTATCTTTAATTGAGTTGAACGTCAGCTTCTTCTGGAAAATTAGTTGACAACAGCCTGTAAAGCCAAACTTACGGTCCGCACATAACTCCAGTTCTCCAAACCCTTCATTGGTTACTGTCAGTGCCCGGATAGACACTAAAATACTCTGCCGAACATGTCAGTGGAGAGGTTTCTGATTAATTCAACGGTTTATTCCAAAACAAAAGACGCTGCGTTCAAACAATCTCAATCTGCTAGTGGTACCAAAGTGGAAACGTGCTACCCTTTGACAAAGAGCGTTTACTGTTGCTGCCGCTTAAAGGTGGAATTCACTCCCAGTGACTTCTTTACCAATCTTCAAATCTCGATTAAAGACTCGTCTTTTTAAAATTCACTATAGAAATTGACAACAAACTTAAGGACTTTTGTATAGTTGTTGTATGCGCTATGGGCACTATGTGTGGATTTGGCGCTATACCAATTTGGACCTCCTAGTAGTGTATCGAAGATTTACATGTGTTGCGTATAACCGGTTCTGGAAAATTTTTCAGCGGATTAAATCAGCATTTAAATACCCTTTCTCTTCGTGAAGCCCGATTTTGTTGGATAGCCATTGTGATTAGGACAGCTTGTTGCTTATCTTAACTTCAAATTTTAGTTAAAATAGTCCCTAAAATAGTTTAGTGAAACACCACTGCTTTAAGTTAGGATACAACTGTAACTTTAAATATTATTTTAGCTAAAATGCTTAACATCGCTTTGTGGTGGAATTTTAGGGTAAGACGATTTTAAGGAGATTTAAGTTTTTGTGAAACCCGGACGAGCTATAAACAAAGTATATTTACTGTGGAAAAACTGCATTTCGAGAATTTTAGTCGGTGACTGTCGAGAATGGAACAGGTCAGTCGTGAGACACTATCAGAACTCAAAGTCGTAACAGTTGCAAATACAGTGAATGCACTGCAAAGCTTGACGAAGTTATCAACAAGGACGTAGCAAAGACTCGCTCTAAATTTATTTTTTCCGCCCAATTGGATACCAATTATAAAGAAAATTATATTTTTGTTCCCACCAACTGGAATATTTATCCCAATCTGTTTCACAGAAAATAAGGACAGTCTTATATCTCAGTCACAGATGACTGTCTTCAACACGTGCAATTACATCACGCGGCGTCAATCATTGGCGCGTGCATTGTTTACATAAGGCGAAACAGCTTCGGGCAAAATGATGCATTTTTGACATTTTAATACCCATTTACACTAAATAGGAAATATTTATTAACTACAAATACCTCAAACGTCTATATTTAGTTTTCTTATATTATACATAAAAATAAATGTTTTAGAATTTAGTTTGTCTGAGGAAAAAAGTTAATATTGGGAACTCATTAAGTCGCGTCGATGTCATCCTTATCAATCACTGTAGCGGCCAAACGAATATTCACTGCTGATCAGTGTATATTTATCCCACTCACGGCACTCTTGTAACGAAACATCCACGACACATGTGGCATATCCACATGTCCTTTGACAAGTATTATAATTTAGAATAACCGAGAGTAGTCTATGCTTTAGAAATCATAACTGGTAAGAATATCTTCAGTCAACCGCGTTATTTAATTATTACCGTTGTGGTCTGGAGGTTAAAGTAGTCAAGTCTCTAAAGACTCAATATCATCTAAAATCTTCAGCATTGAAAACACGCATTATTTGTCAATTTAAATCAAAATTGTTGATATGATCTTACAGGAAAAGGATTGGCGTCTGATATCCAAGGTTTAAAACAAAATAAATATTTTAACCATTGGTAAACGATTCGTGTACCACAATGCGTTTTAGTCCCAGTTCTTGCAAGAGACTTGAGGAACGAGGCTAGAGACATTGCACCAAATTAAACGGCGCATGTAGACTGAAATAACTAGACGTTAGGAATTTGCAGTTGATTGACAGTCCTGACTTATAGCTGATTTGAAATTAGAGTAAAAATGGAAACCATTGAATGTAAATCAGTTTATCAATCTCGTTCCCCAGTGGCAGCTGCGGGGCCGGAGGCCTCTGGTTGCTTTGACCGGCCATTTTTACCATTATTTTTCAAACGTAAGCCCCGCCCATTCTGACCTCTGATTGGTCAATCTTTTGGGGTCGATTTCCCGAAAACTAAAGGTAGGATCGTCGCTTCGTTTGTTGTAAAATGATCCTTGAGTCAAAGTCAACTCGCCGGCATAAAAAAATGATATCCTAAACGTACAAGTTCAAGTTTTCGTGAAGTTCCATTTTTCTACGCGTGGGTATAGTTTTAAGTGATTCAGGCATCCAGACACGTAAAATAAATACAGTCATGTGATTTGTCACTTCCGGGAAAATCGCTACCACGATTCACCAGATAAATTTCTTCAAAAAAATTTTCTGGTTTCGAGATTGTCAGTTTATATACATTCATATTACAGTATTATATCCGTTGCGTCCCACTTATGTCAATTTCTAGGTCCGAAATTTTAGTGATTTAGCTCCTTTAAGATTGGTGATTGGGTAATAAGGGTTTGCTAGTACAATGTGTATGTTTTATTTTCAGGTACCGTAAATGGATTAATAATCAGAATCACCGAAAAAAATGATATGAATTTCAATTTCATTTGTAACAGATGTATACGTTCAATTTAGTCAGCGGAATAATGAAACAAATGGTGGACATCATTTTATCTATTGACTAGTTCTCTGTGCTCAAGTTTTCGACTCATGGTTATGAGGAGGGAGGGGTCACTAGTCTGCCACTATAAGACATATTAATAATAATAGATAACGGTGGACTAACGAACCCGTCGACTAATTATTAATTATTCTGATTAAATAATGACTGTCTTTGTTGTTATTATACAAAATCACTGCTTGGATTAATTATTCTGAGTAAATAATGACTGCTGTTGTCTATTAAAAAAATTTACGTCCAATACATTAAGAATAATGTTATGGACATGTTGATTTAATTGCGTTTTGTACAAATGAAGGCGTAATATATGATTAGGGGACGGCTTTATATACAGCACTGTAAGTTATCAACCAACTAATTATTAATCCATGACAATTAATAGTTGGGTTGGTTACTTAGTTTCCTCCAATCTGTTTCACAGAAAATTACTTACGAATTATCTTTGTCACAGATGAGTCTTTTCAACACGTACATTGACTTCACGCGGCGGTAGTCATTGGCCAAATGGCTCGTGCATTGTTACATAACACGTAACTGATTCGGGCAAAATGATGCCTTTTACTCATTTTAATATCCATAGGAAATATTTTTTAACTACAGATACTTCAAAAAAATATTTGAGAATTTACTTTCTCGGAAAAAAAATTAATACCGGGGACTCATTAAGTCGCGTCGATGTCATCCTTATCAGTGATTCATTGCTGATCAGTGTGAGTTTCCTCTGGTTGATTAATTTACAGTATTCCACGATATGGTTTTGCTTAACACAACAGCAATCTATACGCGATCCGAATTTGAAGATTTTTTTTTTGTTCCATTTCTCAGATAAAAATCGCAAGTGTCACAAAACAAGATCACCTAAATCAAATTTTAAATGTCACTTTCATTTTTATTGCAAATTGCAACCGACAATGTGAGCCTTCTACGAACCATGGTATCACAATAGACCACGCATTAATTGATGACACAAATCCAATCTTAACACACCTAATTTAAAAAATTGGAAAAATTCAACTTAATGGTTTGAATAGCCTAACGTAAACCTTTTCAAATAAAACTTGGATTTAAAAAAAATTTCGAACCCTCTCGATAAGTAAAATTGGTTTAATGGATAATTTACGCAACAGGGAGGACACTTAAACATCGTGTATTTTGAATATGGCTATTATTTATTTTCTGAAGCTGTAAAGCCAGCAAGAGTGTTGTTGTCCCTTTAAGCTCTGACGTTTTCGTTTAAAAAACAAAACAATTATACCACTAATTGTAAAGTATCGTTGATTATTTATGATTATGTACCTTAACGATTATAATCAGGCACGCTTTAATCATACAAACATCCTTCCCATTGATTATTTATAAAACATATAAAACTGTTAATTTTAAAACTTAGTACCAGATTAAACAAAGACTAGAGGGGAGGTAGTTCGAAGAATAACAGGGTCAGAACATTTACAGATTTAGCCACCGGTACATGTAATTTGTGTCTGTATATTTGACGTAAGTATATATATTAAGCATTTGTCTACGATGTATATTAAGGGAGGGGATGGCCTAGTGGTCTACAGTGACGCGCTTCGACCTCTAGCTGACCGGTCACCTCTGACTTACGGCTGTGGTTTCGATTCGCGGTGTGAGCGTATGTGGCATGGAGATAGGGGCGCCTTCTCAACCTCGTGGGTTTCCTCCGAGCAGTCCTGATTCCTTCCACCGCTAAAGACCCCTAAAAATCAAACCATATGTTAGTCCCGAAACGACCGAGTTTGTGTCGAGTGGACATTGAACCCATTCTCTCTCACGATGTATATTATTGTCTTCGATATCACCCCCCCCCCCCGTGAAGTGTTCGTTAAACTCCAGAAACGAAACAAAAAAATGTATAACATCGTCGTCATTGTCCGTCGGTTCACATTTCTTTGTGAACCTTTTACAGGTCACAATAATTTTTATCCAGTCCGATATTGGCATGTTTCGGGCCGTAATTGATGGACTGTGAAGCCCGAGTGTACGAAACATCGTTGTGGTAAGCTTGTAAGTTCTCTACAGGAAACAATATTAATTTTGATTTTGAAGAAACTCAAAGAAATGTTTATATCCCAATGCTACAGGAGCAGATCAGAATCCCCAGACTGCGAAAAATCACGTTTTAAGCTTGTGGGTTCACTAGAGGTCACAATATTGTATCTAATTTTTAAGACCGTTCATATATATCACCGTTACATCATAATTGCAGTTGAGTTCGAATTTCGTGACAATCGGACTGAAACGTTTCGCCAAAATGGCCGCTCCCCTTTACGCAAATATTATAAATAGTATAAAGCATTTAATACTAACGTTCTCCGATTCTAATGTAACTTAACAAATGATATATTTATATCAAAAGATATGGAAGCCTATAACTATCATTCGGGAAATTAATACACCGCTGTTGCGCTATTGATTTTTCGTGTTTCGCATCGGAAGTTGAATTAGTCACGCCATTCCAGGTCACATTTAAGTAGCTAAGTCTCCAACTCAATATCATCTAAAGACTTCGACAATAAAAACACGAATTATATGTTAATTTAAATCAACATTGATGCTATAATCTTGCCGAGAAAAGATGAGCTTCTGATATCTAATATTTAAAGTTCCAATTTCATATTTTAAGTTATATTTTTAAAATGTATTAAAATAAAGCCCTAAAATAGATCGTATCTACCTTGTTATAGAATAATCCTATTAATCCTATAATTCACTATTGCCAGTTGAGAAATTGGCAAAAATATCATTTTCAACTTCAAATTCAAACGTTTGAAGATGATCATTCCAAGGAAGGGGGTGGGAAAACAAGGGAGTAATTGTGTTATTATTCCATGTGACAGCCTGTGTCGGTGATTTTAATGCTAAAGACCCCTACGCGCAAGCGAATTATGAAAATAAAATTAAACCATATGTTAGTCCCACAATGCACTCCGGTTTCCTCCCACTGCTAACTAGGTTATTTTGGGACACCTATCTATTATTATTAATATGTCTTATAGCGGCAGGCTACTGACCCCTCCCCCTCATAACCATGAGCCGAAAACGTGAGCACAGAGAACTAGTCGATAGATAAATGATGTCCACCATTTGTTTCATTATTCCGCTGTCCAAATGGGCTAAATTGAACGTAAATATCTGTTACAAATGAAATTGAAATTTATATCAAGGTTATTTTGGGACTAACATATGGTTTCGTTTTATTTAAAAAAAGGGGTATTTAGCAGTGGAAGGAAACCGAAGTGCCCGGAGGAAACCCACGAGGTTGAGAAGGCGCCCCTATCTCCATGCCACATACGCTCACACCAGGGCTCAAAACCACAGCTGCAAGCCAGAGGTGTTAGTACCGAAATGACCTACTTTGTGTCGAGTGGACGTTAATCCAATTCCTCTCTCTCTCTAAATTGCCAAAGCTGTAATGGGTCACAATGAGAGAGAGAAAGAGAATTAACGTCCACTCGACACAAACTAGGTCATTTTGGGACTAACATATGTTTTCATTTTATTTCAATAATTCGCTTGCGCGTAGGGGTCTTTAGCAGTGGGAGGAAATCGGAATGCCGGGGGAAACCCACGAGGTTGAGAAGGCGCCCCTATCTCCATGCCACATACGCTCACACCAGGGCTCGAAACCACAGCTGCAAGCCAGAGGTGAAGCGCGGCACTCTTGACCACTAGGCCATCCCACCCCGCCCCGGGTCACAATGAGATGGGAGTTCTTACTATAATAGTTAAAGCTAGATAGTGTAAAGGTAATTTACTGAAAATTTCAATCAAATTGATCCACTATTAGCCAAGAACGAAGCGAGTGAAATATTCACATAAACTCGGTCATCATTATTAAAGTCATTAATATAAATAGCATAGTCTCGATTGTCCACTTCATTTAATTATCAATGGCCGTTAAGCGGCATATAGGAATTTAATCCGCCAACATCGATGGCTAGCCTTGACATCAAGAGTTTATTATGGTCTGGATAAGTTAATTAATGTCTAATTGATTATTTAGATAACATTCCAGGCCTAAAGAAAGCCCTGTAATGAGCAGATTTTGCTCTTGCATAATGCTATTTTAAGTATCTTCTTTTGTAGACATCCAAGTTAGACTGATGGCTTTTAATACAACATTGAATACCCTGGAAACAATTGGAAGTTCATTCACCACAATGAATACTAGTCAGGTGAATTCAACCATAGATGACCAGTATGCTAGCAGCAGTAATACTGCCGGAAGTGGGGGCTTCATTACAAAAGTTACCGCAGATACCATTCGATCGGTGATAAATTGTTATTTAATTCCACCGGTTGTCTTATTCGGACTGATTGGTAATGTATTGAGCTTGATCATTCTTGGTGGCAAGAAAATGCGGCAGTTTAGTACCAATATACTTCTTGCTTATCTGGCTTTTATAGATGCATTGTTACTGTTGCTTGTGTTTCTGAGAAAGATGCCGTGTCTTGTAGCGAAAGTTGATCCAGTCACAGGTAAAAACATTGATTATGTAATGCTAACTGTACCTTTAGTATTGGAGTTCATAACCAGCCGTATATCCAGTTTGCTGTCGTTGGTTATATGCTGTGAGAGATGTATTGCCGTTTTCAAACCTATGAAAGTCAAACTGTGGGTAACTCCTAAGCGGATGATATTTTCTGTAGCAGCTGTTACAGTAATCGTAATAGGACTTGTTGCTATAAACTTTTGTTTTTCGACAGTTAGTTTTTATTATGACACCACAAAGAACAGAACCATGGCACGAATAACATATCTCCCATTTTATTTGAATAACCAACAATTCTTTAGTATTTACAACAATATATTTCTAGCAATAATTTTGCGAATTTTTCCCACGTCTCTTATACTAATCCTTTCTGTAGCCATTATCACACAGATGTATCGAAGGAAAAGATGGTTGAAAGGTGTCACTCACGCTACACAAAACGAATATACAGAGAATGACACACAGGCAATGACCAAGATGTTGATGATTATTGTCTCGATCTTCATCGTATGCCTTCTTCCTGGAAGTATTTCCATTATTATATCTATGATAGATAGAAGGTTCACAGCGCGTGGGGAATTTCGTTATGAATTACGCGCAGTTAGCTCCATATCTTCACTTTTTACGGTCTTGAACTCTTCGGCTAATTTTGTAGTTTACATTGCGATGAACAAAAAATTTTCAGATATCCTTGTTCAGATGCTGTGTGGCTTCCGGAAGAAACATGGAAGAAATGACCATGGGAAAGTCGACTCAAACGGAGCAATAAATAAAGTCGAATCAAACGGAACAATAAGTAGCACATTAAGTTCATCAACGTGTATAGTGCATAAACCGTAAGAATCGGGTATAGTGCGTAAACCGCAAGGATCGTGAATAGTTCGTACATCGTAAGAATCGTGCATTGTGCGTAAACCGTAAGATTCATGAGTAATGCGTAAACCGTATAAATCGTGTTTGTTCGTTAACCGTAAAAATCGTGTATAGTGCGTAAACCGCAAGGATCGTGAATAGTTCGTACATCGTAAGAATCGTGCATTGTGCGTAAACCGTAAGATTCATGAGTAATGCGTAAACCGTATAAATCGTGTTTGTTCGTTAACCGTAAAAATCGTGTATAGTGCGTAAACCGTAAGAATCGTGTATAGTTCGTTAACCGTAAAAAAATCGTGTATAGTGCGTAAACCGTAGGAATCATGTATAGTTCGTTAACCGTAAAAATCGTGTATAATGCGTAAACCGTAAAAATCGTGTATAGATCGTTAACCGTAAAAATCGTGTTTAGTGCGTAAACCTTAAGAATCGTGTATAGTGCGTAAACCGTAGACTATATAAAGACATCTCCTAATATTTAGTCCTCTTGGTGTAGATCTTGTATCCAAAGATGCATTATGTATGCGCTAAATCTCGTTATTCCAGATCTTTCTGGTGGCCTCACATCTATTCACGGTGTACCTATTATCAACTCTCTAGAATCTCGGATGGCTGTGATTTTAAACGGACTGAAACAAGATCGCCATTATAAAAATTAAATTAATTTAATAATTTCAATAGATAACCGAGACTGGGATCGTAACAGTCGAAGCAATGAAATCGAGACTATGCTATTCTTCTGTCTAAACTTGATTCAGAATGAAGTTATTTTTACTGAAAATCTTAAGTTATACCCCCCCCCCCTTTCATTATCCAGTTTGATCTATTGTAACGCGAACGACGAGCGTTTTATCCCCACCTTACATAATCCATCTTTAATTCTTGTAATAATGTTTATGCATGTCTTAAATTCTATTATTACAAAATGTTCTAGCTCTAGCTTTATATTATATATTTTTTTATTGATAATATCTTTTTTTGAATTTGGAGGTGAAATATATCAGCAAGTGGTAGGTATCTCCATGGGCACCAACTGTACCCCTTTGCTTATCGATGTATTGCTCTATTCGTACGAAGCCGATTATACATAAACAGACTCGTAAAATCTTACAAGCCAACAGTGAGGTTGATGTCCTCCGCCAAAATCCCAAAATAAATAGATGACACATATTAATTAATCGCACAATTTTTTTTCAAAAGTATCGAGCAATCAAGCTATTCTGTAAGTTTCATCACTGTCTATCAGATGGAATCAAGGTTATCTTGTCCCAAAGCATCGACCAATGATCTTTAGCTCGAAATGTTAATCATTCACCTGATGAACATCTACATCACGTTAAACATTCTACCTCAATAAAAAGCAGAGTTGATATGTTCCAAAGTGACCAGTCAAATTGTTTATCGCTCCCGAGCCTAAGCTGAAAACTGAGTCATGGTAATCAAACTGAGTCATGGTAATGTCATAATGAATCTATATTTGGAGTTTTGTAGCTCTCACGTCATTATAACCAAAGTTATCATGCCCCAAAGCATCAACCAATCAGATTGATTATCTCCTCTTGCTGTAAGCAGACGATACTCATCTTCGAACTCCATCAAGTAATTGACCTACTGAACACCTACATCAAGTTTGAACATTCTACCTCAATTAGACGGAGAGTTATTGTGTTTCAAAGTCCGACCAATCAAATTGCTTATCGCTCTGCTTATCCTGAGCAGAAAATGCTCATTGTCGAACTTAGTCAAGGTACTGATGTAATGAAACTATACACCAAGTAATGAAACCATACACCAAGTTTCATCACTCTGTCTTATTGGACATTCTAGCTCAATTAGAAAGAGAGTTAATGTGTCCCATTAACGGACAGACGAACCCATTTAATAGTCCCACACTTTCCTCGAAAGGCGGGGGGAAACGATTAGTCAGACATTTGAATTCCAGTTATCGATATATCGATGGTGTTCTATCACTGAACAATCCCAAATTTAGTGATTACGTAGAATTCATATATCCTGATGAGCTCGAAATTAAAAACACTACTGACAGAGACAATCACGCTTCCTTCTTGGATCGTCGTCTCGATTTTAACAATTGCCATAAACTTTGTGTGAAATTGAACGATAAACGTGGTGACTTTGACTTTCTGATCGTTAACTTTCCATTTATTAGTAGTAACATTCCAATATCACCAGTTTATTGCGTGTGTTTGTCTCAGTTAATTCGTTACGCGAGAGCTTGTCCCTTTTATTCTGACTTTTTTAAGCAGATCGAGGCATATGTCATCTAGGCTTCAACTACAAGGATACTTGCGCACTAGACTCATCAAAACCTTTAAAAAGTTTTATGGCGTCTTATAGACTTAATTGATAAATATAAAATGTCTTTCTCGGTTATTATTCAAGATATATACAATTGACTCGTAAAGTATTATCTTCCTAATTATGTCTGTCTACTACATCGTTAACACAGTTTATCATGTGCATTTCGCATACCGATAGTCTATTGACCAATCATGCTATTTTACTGAGCTGGATGCAGCTATGGCGTGTGTGGCGCCAGGCAGGGTAAGCGTACTCTTCCGGACACCTGTTACCACTGTTTGTCATGTATTTTGTACACGGTGAACAGTCCATTTGCTGATTACACTATTTTGCCTGACCGTTTTTAGGACTTCGAATTTTGACTAATTGTTTGTACTTGGTTTTATTTTCTTGTCTATCATGTACCTTCTATTTATAGCTTTATATTGTATATTAACTGTGAATCTGTAATAAAATAAATGTGGCAAACTAAAAGATTGGTTGTAACCAGCTTCAAAAGAACTTTGACCTGGGAAAAAATGGTCTCCAACATTTCTTCGAAATACTTCACAAGATTTTTTGCTATCGTTGGTTATATGCTGTGAAATCGCTATCTATGGGCACTTTCAGCTACCCGTTGAAGTCTCCCAGTCCCCATTTAGATCTACGGGTTAAAATATATACCCCAATCCCCATTTAAATCAAAGCCATTTGAACTACCCACTTATATAATAAGATGTGTTTGTATTTTGGGGGAGGGGGACGCTCACCAATCCGCGGGTTCATTAGTCCACCAATATCTATTATTAGAGTCAGGTTAGGGTTCATAAGTCCACCGTCATCTATTATTTGGGTTCATATTTATAGTATTTCTTATTTCGGCGGACTAGTTAACCCCTGTCTTGTATTTGCATATAGCTCGTCATGTCTGTCGTCCATAAAGGTCGGGCTTATTTTAGAAATGAAATGAAATGGGGTTTAACGTCGCACTGTTCTGCTCCTAAACTGGGCTAATGAAGACAGATATACGCCATCAATGTGCTATGAGAGACATTTTGGCCCGGCAGCGGCGCTACGACCTCTTATATCGAATTTCAACTGCCAAGGGATCTGTTACGTCCCATCGAACGACTAGACAGCTATCATCATTGTCAGGTCCTCTGTTCTGCATCACTGACGAGGAAACAACGTCGGAAAATATGGATGTACTTTCGCGGCAATTGCAGGGATCGAACACCCGACCTTCAAGCTAGAGAGAAAGCGTCTTACCCACAGTCACGTGATATCAAGTGCAGGTCTACTTATCACATGAGTCTACTTTCTGTCATTTAATTACTTTTTAAGATCACGTGCATCTGATTTACATCATTAAGCAAAATAATAAAAAATAAAAAACCCAGGTGTTTACAGTTCCGTGATGATGCGTAACTAGTTAAAATATTGAACCCGAGTGACGTATTCCATTGCAAAGCACGTGTAAGTGTCTGTATTTTAAGCTGTTTCATGGTCTCGAGCTTAAGACATTGTGTAATATATTGTAAATACACTCTTGTTACTTAAAGCTGAACTCCGATTACAACACTACAAAACTATTTGTTTTGGGTAAGTCATTTTTTCCCATACTTTTAGTGCAAAAGTACACCGTAGATTACTTATTTCGTCTAATTAGTAAAATAATATGTACCTGATAAGACATCATAATTGTGTAGCAATACTATTTTCAGTAAACTTATAGAGAAAAACCGCTCAGTCAGTAGGTATTTGGTAGTTGAAATATTGCTAGCCGGATGTGGACAGTGTGGTTGCCAAAGTGTATACTGGATGTGGGCGTGGCCTGCCTCTTGTTTTCGTACACCGTACAATGGCCATACTTGTTCTGCAAATTGAAAACAAGTATGGCGATTATGTATCGCAGTCATTTTTCAAATTTAATTATTTCTGTAGTTTTGTATTGGAGTTCAGCTTTAATGTCTGGCTCTCGACCATTAAACAATTCATAATTATTAGATTCACCCCCTCTAATAATTACTAAACTCTGTTTCTACTAGGTAAATATAACATTGGCGAATAATCAACTAATTATTCATGACTAAACGAAGACAGAAAGTTCTTCTATATGGCATGGGGGTGGGGGTAATTGGAAGACAGGTATTAAATGGTTTATTAACTCAGGATCGATCAAGATCCAAAGTTGGTGGATCCATTTCTTTTACCATTGGTACTGGTGTTGGTTGAATACTTCAGGGAACCGCTGTCGGAGGATCTTAATTTGATAACAGAAGGCACCACCACAGTTTCCAGGGCACCATGCCATTCCAATAGAGCAGTCATCATTAGTTTGACATAAACCTTGGGGCACAACATCTTGCTACAAAAACCGTCTTACGAAGCTGACAAAGAGGAAACGCGCTGGAAAATCCCTTGGAACTTTTTCAGCCCACACGGAGATCGCACAGGATCACGGCGTGATCGTACCGGTGATCGCCTGGTTAGTGATACCGTGCCACATGCTTTGAGCTACCGAGCACGACAATCATTCAAATCCTGGCCCTGAGTTCACAGAGCGTTCTCAGACTTAAGTTGAGAATTTGCTCAACTTTCTATCACTGCCTATAAGAAATATCTTTGATATAGAAACACAATACTTTGCACATAGTTTCTTATTCACGTATTTGGTGCTTTAAAACAACAGAATTATTATGAGCGTATGGAGATAGGACCGCTTTCGCAACCTCGTGGGTTTCCTCCGGGCACTCCGGTTTCCTCCCACTGCTAAAGAACCCTACGCGCAAGCGAATTATTGAAAACAATTAAACCATATGTTAGTCTCGAAATGACCTAGTTTGTGTTGAGTGGACGTTAAACCCCACTTCTCTCCCGTTTGCATTTGCTGTTTAAGTTTGGGAATCGTGTAAATTCCAGCTGTCTCATCTTCCATAGTCATTTAGTTTACATTCCCACTTTATGAGTAGAATTATTTAGTCCAAATTAAAATGTTAATCATGTTTACACTGCAGAGGATAGTACCGGTCTGCTAAATGAGGTGAATAACTCGGGGAATACTTTGGATGAATTACAAGGTAACTTTGGCAATACTAAAAAGGAACTCACTAAATTAAAGGAAAAGACCCAATCAATGGAACAAAAAATTCTATTGCTACAAGAATCAAATATAGAGATTGCTTGTAAGTGTGAAGCTACTAATACCGATCTAGCTGAAGAGAAGACAAAGCATGAAGTTACTTGTAAGGAACCAAAGAACACTAAGACAGATCTAGCTGAAGAGAAGGCAAAGCATGAAGTTACTAGGAAGAAACTAATTGGCTTAAAGTTCCAATTTCACTTTTTCTAAGAAAGTCAAAATATAATTATTTCTATGTTTTTTGCTCAAAAGGTTGTCAACTCACTATTATACGATCATGGACAAAATTTGGGGGGGGTTAGAAAGGGCGACACTGGTTGATTGAGGAAATAGTTACTCAATTACCTCCCTTGTTTTCCCATTATTCTCCATGGACGGCCATCTTCAAACGTTTGAATTTGAAGTTGAAAATGATATTTTTGCCAATTTCTCAACTGGCAATAGTGAATTATAGGATTAATAGGATTATTCTTTAACAAGGTAGGACTGTTTATAGGTTCAATCTATTTTGGGGCTTTATTTTAATAAATTTTAAAAATATAACTTAAAAAGAAAGAAAGAAATGTTGTTTAATGGCACGTCAGCTCCAACCGGGCCATATTGCGCCAAACATGATGAAATTATCGAGACAAATTAAAACTATATCACAGGGATGTATTTATATATGTAAATAAAAACAAATATCACAGAAAATATAACTAAAAATAAATATATCAATTACATTTAAAATGCAGTATACGATAAATATATACAATTAAAATTTTGAATAAAAATTTGTCTCTCTTAAAAATGCTAACAATTTATCATAAAGCTCCGGTTGTGTAAATAGCTGACGTGCTGACTGGCAACGGTAGTACTTAGATCTAATATTCTTGAGATGCTTGCACTCAATCAAAATGTGCTTCACTGTCAAAGGAACATGACAGTGTTGACATTCTGGTTGAGGCTCTCGCTTTAAAATGAAAATATGTGTTAAAAAAGTATGACCTATGCGAGAGCGACACAAGACAACTTCATCTCTCCTGCTCGTACGATAGGAGCTTGGCCAATCTCCTAAGAGAGGCTTGATGTGATGAAGTTTGTTTGTGCCTGCAAGATCCCAAGACCGTTGCCAACGGTCATAAATAAAATGATTTATTGAAAATTTAAAATCTTTATAAGGAATTAAAAAGTGTGATTGGGGAAGATCTAAAGCAGCTTTGGCAGCAAAATCTGCTAGATCATTCCCCCTTATATCGACGTGACTGGGGAGCCAGCAGAAGACGACGTCTTTGCTGCTGAGCTCGTACGATAGTAGCAGACGATAAACATCTGCTACTAATGGGTGTTCAAGCTGTATATTGTTAATTGCTTGTAAAGAGGACAGAGAATCAGTAAAGATGATATGCTTTAAAGCTGGAGAGGACTCAATGAACTCCAAGGCCTGAAGAATGGCCTGGAGTTCAGCTGTAAATATGGAAGCAGCAGGTGGGAGACACACAGAAATGGTCTCAGATGGCGTCACAGTAGCCGAAGCTACGCGATCACCATCCTTAGAACCATCTGTGTATATAGGAGCATAATCACCATACTTAGACCTTAACTCTCTAAAGAGAGATTGGAACATGGTAGAGCTAGTATCTCTCTTTTTATGTTGAGTAAGATCGAAATCGATCTTTGGGGGAGACATAGCCCACGGTGGAGTCCTAAAGACAGGGGTATTCGCAATACTGTCGAGGCCGATGCCAGCCTCAGACAAAAGGGGTTGTATGCGAATACCGAATGATGGAACAACATTAGTCTTTACCAGATACAAATGCTCATGGCGAGGTCTAAATATGGTGTTAAATGAAATATGATTCGGGAGTGATGCAATTTTCGTAGCATACTGCAGGGCCAGTTTATCACGTCTGTTGTGCAGTGAGGGCTCGTGCGCCTCGACGTATAAACTGTCCACTGGAGATGTACGAAATGCTCCTAAACTGATTCTAAGTCCCTGATTGTGTATGGTGTCGAGCTCTTTGAGATAAGACTCGCGGGCAGACCCATACACAATACACCCATAATCGAGTTTTGATCTTATTAAAGCTCGATATAATCTGAGCAAGACCTTACGGTCTGCTCCCCAGTCAGTATTTGATAAGACTCTCAATATGTTGAGGGCTTTCAGACATTTCTTTTTAAGGCTTTTAATATGAGGGATAAATGATAATTTCTTATCAAATATCAGCCCCAGAAATTTGGTTTCATCCACAACCGGAAGGCGATTGATATCCAAATAAAGTTCTGGATCAGGATGCAAACCTCGTTTCTGACAGAAATGCATGCAGACAGTCTTGGATTTCGAAAAACGAAATCCATTTTCGGTTGCCCATTGTTGAAGTGAATTCAAACAAAGCTGCAACTTACGTTCGATTATCCGCATGTCTGTAGAGCCATAGCACATCTGAAAGTCATCAACATAAAGAGCGCCGTTTGTACCTGGTTTAAGGCACGCTGGGATCGTATTTATCTTTATAGCAAAAAGAGTAGGAGATAAAATGCTTCCCTGTGGAACCCCCATTTCCTGAGGAAATGGGTCAGAGAATATTGATCCCAGTCGTACCTTAAATGACCTATCTTCCAGGAAATTTTTAATGAAGACAGGTAAGCGACCTCGTAGGCCGAGGTTATGGAGGTCGCGCATGATACCATGTTTCCATGTAGTATCATAAGCTTTCTCCAGATCAAAAAATATTGCAACTAAATGTTGCTTCTGGATGAAAGCGTCCCTGACGAACGTTTCAAATCTAACGAGATGATCAAGAGTGCTCCTTTGGGACCGAAATCCACATTGGAGGTCAGTAATAAGGTTGTTGGACTCTAGGTACCAAACAAGCCTTCGATTGATCAATCTCTCCATGGTTTTGCAAATACAGCTAGTTAAAGCGATCGGACGATAGTTGGTAGGATTCGTATGATCTTTTCCCGGTTTAGGGATAGGAATTATTGTGGCTTCATGCCACGAAGGAGGGAAATTCCCATCAACCCAAATCCGGTTGAAAAGATCCAGTAAGATTAAGAGTGTGGGAAAAGGTAAATGTTTTAAAATTTGATAGTGTATTTCATCTGGACCAGTTGCAGTGTCCCGAGCTCGCTTTAGCGAATCACGGAGCTCTGCAATGGAAAAATGATCATTATAGCATTCATCATTACGGGACTTAAAATTAAGTCGCCTTTTCTCCTGTTGTTGTCTAATGCCTCGAAAGGCATCAGAGGAGAAATTGGATGATGAATTGAATGAAAAAGTACTGGCCAGAGAATTGGCAATATCAGGAAAAGTTGTTAAGGAGGTGTTATCAACATTGAGATGGTTAACTGATAAAGCACTACTTTTACCTTTAATCCTACGAATCCTATCCCATACCGACTTAGATGTGGTACGGGAATTGATCCTGGAGACATAACCCTGCCATGAAGATTTCTTTGCTTGGCGTATGGTTCTACGAGCCTTCGCCCGGACCATTTGGAATGCCGCAATATTCTCCATGGAAGGATGGTTCTTTAATCGTCTCAGGATACGATCACGCTCTTTAAGAGCGGATTTGCAATCATCGTTAAACCATGGTTTATTGAAACGTTTTGGTTCAGTCGTGGTTTTTGGAATCGCCTGCTCAGCTACATCTTGAAGAATTGAAGTGAATAAGGCCATGGGCTCATCTGCATCTTCTAACTCCTTTGCATCAAAGGAGATGAGACACAAAGATTCAAATAAAGCCCAGTCAGCCTTATGCAACTTCCACCTCTGGGGTCTTTCGACCGGAGAGGGACCATTATTATCAATTACAATAGGAAAGTGGTCACTACCACACAGATCTTCATTTACTCTCCATGTAAAATCCTGAAACAGGACCGGAGAGCAAATGGTTAGATCCAGGGAAGAAAAAGAAGCTGTGGCAGGATGTAGATAAGTAGGCGAGTCATCATTTAATAAACACAAATTATTAATGTTAATGAAGTCCGCTATTTGTTTACCTCTGTTGTTATCATCTGGACTACCCCAGAGTGAATGATGACCATTGAAATCTCCCGTAATAATAAACGGGAGAGGAAGTTGTGCAACAAGGTCATCAAGATCTCTGGGATTAAGATGTAAACTTGGTGGAAGATATACAGAGCAGAGTGTTATAGGAATATGCAAAGTCACCCGAACTGCAACTACCTGTAAAGGCGAGTTGAGGGTGACTTGACTTTGAGGGATATCTCCATTAAGAATAATAGAAACACCCCCATGAGCTCTACCATCACCAACTGCGTGATGATGGTAACCAACAAAGTGTCTAAACGATAAATTGTCAGAATTCCGTAAAAAAGTTTCTTGTAAACAAATAGCTAAAGGATTGTGCTTTTGAATTAAAAGTTGGATTTCATTAAAATTTGGTTTTAAACCACGACAATTCCATTGAATAATGGAATTAACCATTGTCAGGGATAATTAATTTTTGACGGCTTACCAACGGAGTCCATATGGACATCCGCTATGATAACACCGTCCATCGGATCAGCATCCCCATATCTATTGTGGAGGGAAATAGCGTCATTACTACCCTTTTTCTCCCTCCCTCTTAACTTTGCCAATCTGTTCTTTTCTTTTTTAGCAGCGTTTTCTTTCTCTTTTGATGAAGGCGAGGGGCTCGACTTACGCCTGCCCTTTCCCCCATCAGATGTCTGTGAAGATGGCAAAGAACTTGTTCTACGTCCGCCCTTCCCTTTGGGAGTAACTGACTTTTCCTTTGGAGAAGAAGTCCCAGAAGGTGTTACGGATGAAGAGGGGGGAGATGAATTGTTAATTTCATTTTATATTATCTTCGAGCTCTCAGGTGTCTGAGAAGAGCTCGAAATCCCATTATTTAATTGCTGATCTTTTAATAGTTTTGGATGTTCCTCTTTGTCAGGCCAGTTATAATCTGTCTGAACGGATATACTTTTGGTGGATACTTTTACCACACTAGAAAACGACTTGCCGCCTTGCGGGGTCGAAATCAGTGATGTAAGTTCCACTTGTTTTCTTGCATCAAAATAAGAAATTTTCCGTTCAGATATTACCTGTTGGATCCGTTTCTCTTTTTGCCAAATTGTGCACTCCCTAGAATATGCGAAGTGCTTACCTTTGCAATTGACACAGGAAAATTCTGCAGAGCAGGTAGCACTATCGTGACCAGAAACGCCACATCTAGCGCAGGTAGTTTTACCTTTGCAGACATTTTTACTGTGTCCAAATTTTTGACAATTAAAGCATCTGAGTGGATTTGAGATATACGGATCAACAGGTATATTTAGATAACCTGCCTTGATAGATTTCGGCAAATCGGGACGGTTGAAAGTGAGAATGTAAGTACTGGTCTGGATAACCATATCGTTACGTCTCACACTGATTCTTTTGACGTGTGTGACGCCTTGTGATGATAGGTTCTCCACCATTTCGTCCTCACTACTGCCTTCTAGGTCCCGGCATCGAATGACACCTCTTGAAGAATTTAATGATTTATGTGGTGATACTCTGATGGCAATGTTAGCCAAGGATTCGGATTTTAAGAGTAAATCCGAATGCTTTTCCTTGGCACATTCCACCAGAAGTGTTCCATTTCTCAATTTCTTGACTGATTTTGGTTCACCGGCCAAGCCAGTGATACCTTTAGAAATTGCAAAGGGTGACATTTTAGATAAATCAACTTCAGAGGTGCTCTCTATCAAGAGGAACCTCGGCCATGTTCTTATATTTTTAGATGAGCTACATGGGGCAGCAGCATCATCATCTATCGATCTTTGTCTTTTTAACGACTTGTTTGATGTGGGGGTGGATTGGGGATCCATGAAAATAAGAATAAAAATTCACCCTTCGTCGTCCCCCAAGTTACTTTCCTGCCTACGATGGGGGAGGCTAGCACGGATGTCCAGTGCGTGGCTCCAGGGATAGACGAAGGGTATACTCAAGCCAGAAATATAAGCAAAATATATATCTAACCTGATTGACCCGAGCCGTTGCTCTCCGATAAGGTGACTAGGACACAAAGGTTGGTTTGCTGAGTATAAAACGAAGCAAGCAAGAGGGTAATATATCACCCTATGGAGAACAAAAACGACCAAAGCCGATTGATCAGAGTGGGCCACTCTGAACTCCCGTCTAGGTGAACCATGGGCCAAAGTAATGTGTTGCAGAGAAAGGGCTCGCAAGCCAAATCCCCACTCAATTACCAGGATTCCACTCTCCACCGACACGGGTCGCAACGCACGGCAAACACGTTGCCCCATTACAGGGGACCTTTTAGTCGCCTCTTACGACACGCAGGACATACGAAGGGTATATTCTTATCACCCCCTACACCCCAGGGGGGATATAACTTAAAAAAATGCTATTGGAACTTTAAAGAACACGACAGAGTCGATGGTAAAACGAATCCAAGAATTAGAGATTTCAAATAAAGATTTTGCAGAGAGGGAGGCGGCAACAACTGATAGAATACAATATTTAGAAAGTCGTATTTGCAAATCAGTCAACCGTCTCGGAGATAGAGGGGTGTCAAATATAGAAACTGCTAGAGATGGGGAACAAAACCACGAAGATACCACGAAAGAGATAGCTGACTTGAAGGAAAGGGTGCTGAAATTGGACGTACAAGTCCAAAATTTGGAGAGTTCGTCTTGTAGTTCACCAAAGAAGAGTCCCGCTGATACTAGTAAGTTATAAAGATTTAAATGAATCTGTTTTAACTAATTTTAGATAGTTATATAATTATAGTTTTTGATTCTTGAAGCTTTATTTTGCGTACTTAGTTTACATAAATCAGACGAAAATCCGACTCCACAATCATGTCCGTAAGACACCAATTTTAGGACATGTCATGTGTAACAGATGAAAATTTTCCCACAACAGCAGTGTGTACGAATGATAGACGAAACGTTGCTGATAAAACAGTGTACGAATGATAAACGAGAATATGGATTGGGGTCAGGGGCGTACATAATGATTTCGTTTGGGGGGGGGGGGTGTTTAGCCAAAATGCGACCGACTGACGCACACCCCCCCCCCCTTTCCAGTGCGAGTGACGCAATCAGGAACCGAGCACCGCGAGTGAGTTTTCTAGGGAATATGGGGGTGGGGTAGGGGCGGTTTCAAATCTAGGGCGCCATCCACAATGCCACCCCACAATGAAAGCAAACAAAATACTGGCTATAACATTAGGCGTCCCGGTAGTACATATATAGTATTGTAGAACTACATAGTTGTTCGCCGATCGTTGTCTCGTCGGAAAGCTGTTTTATTTAGTTTGTCATATTAGTGATTGTGCCTATAAAACAGTAATTTGAGAAATTTTTAAAAAATTGTTTCAATATCCTGGCACATGAGATCATTGCTGGGAGAAATACTTGTGGACGAGTGGACCAGAAATGTCAGTCAAGGGGATAGAATCTCAAGATCTGTTTTGCAAGAGTTGACATAACATCTCTGTACAATCTGACGCCCCACACACCAGTGGTACTGCAAACTGGACAGTTCACTATAATTGTAAATATAATAGTACTGAGACAGTATAAGACGACTGAGGAGTAGAAGAATAAATTTTAAAATGGCGAAAAAAATTTTCAGATATGTAACTGTGTAGAAAAATGATGTTATAATGGAATCGCGCCGAGTTGACAAGGTTATTATATTATACTAAAGTTTTGCGTGACGTAAACAGTTAACACTTATTTTGATACCGACTGCACTGGTTTTGCGACCGACTATTTTTATACTAAAGTTTTGCGTGAGTTGCGTGACGTATACAGTGAGCTCTTATTTTGATACCGACTACTCCTATTTTGCTCTATTATAGATGATGACGACATAGAAAAAATTAGGAAAAACAGACAACAAAACTGTAATGCGGATGGTGCTAGCAAACTTGTGGACATACTTGGTTATCGGGGCAAAGATGCAATGCCAAGACTATAAAACATGACGTATCAGAACAACTACAACGCAGGATAAATGAACAGACAAAACTGTAATGCATATTGGAACGACGGATAGTCCATTGCAGTGAATTAAGTTTCCGTGTTGGGTACATATCTTCATCAAAAACATTTTTGCCGTGAGAACTGCTGGCAGATGATATATTTTCTCGGTCCGTAGTTCAGTTTATCTCTACCAGTTGATACAGTGAGATGTGTTATCGATACTTTGTTTGGTTCTTTTGGTTCAAATTGCCGTACATATCAGTCATTATAAGTTGGACTCCAGTGATAATTAATGGCGCCTGAGGTGACACATAACACTATTTTAAAGGACAATATTGGTGTCAGTCATTATCACATATTATGTGATAGAACTGATTAAACACATTCCAAATGTAATTTTAACATGGACATCATTGCTACGATAGAAGAGTATATGTAATAAAGGATTCATGACTCGGAAGTGAAGAACGCCAAAGGAAAACAAGAGTTATTCCTCTATATAAGTGACTAGTGATACAGATACAAAGGCGAAATTCTGCTCACTAATAATTCCTGCGAAGACCAAACGTTGTTGTGTGACACTGTGAGAGGATATCTGACAATTCATAAAAAGAATTGACTATCACTAGATAAGACAAAAAGAAAGAAAAACAGAAAAACGTCCGTGCATTACCATGTTTTATAGGGATGGAGGGACCGGGGCACATTGGACATAATATGGGTATATTGAATCACCATGGATATATCCTTTATAAATAATACTAGATAACTCAAGAATATACAGAAGTGAGATAACTTCTTAGACCCATTATCCACCAATAAGCAGTAGCCACAATGAATTTTTCAAAGAGGCTTAAAAGTGAAAAATTTTCCATACATGTTAACTTCTTAGCCTAGGCAATTCTTGTACTTAAAATCAGTTCATATATGTCTAATCTACAATTCAGATAAACCGGGACCTGATCCAAATAAGAGGGCACATTGAATTTTTTAAAAATTTTGATTATATAACTGATTGGCCAGATTAAACCACTGTCGGCGGGGTACTTCAATGTACCCCATTGCATTATTCACTATGTATCATTTAATAATTTGTTTAGCCTAGGAAATTCGTATATGTCTAATCTACAATCCAGATAAACACGGGCTTGGTCCATTTTGAATTTTTTAAAAATATCTTTAAAATAAAAACAAAAGATTTAGAATATCAGTTGATCCAACTCTGTAGGCTTATCGTATAAAAGGAATTAAACTTGGTTGAAACTTGGCTGTGCCATGCAGGGGCGCAATGGATCTCCCGGACTAGAGTCGCTCGTCAGCACATCAGGCTGTCCGAATTTAGACAGAATATTGGACAAAGTTTTGTTTTATTCACTACAAAAGTTGAATTTGATCCCACCAAACTGCCTACTTAGGTGCATTTTATGGCGATTTGTAGGAGCATAGGAGATCCAGTTTTTAACTGTACACTGATTGTTTGCAGATTCATTAGATCACTACGAAATAAGTGACTAGGTTTAAGATCTTAATCCAGATCTGTGTTAACATTGAATTTTTACCACTGTTCAATGTGCCCCATTATTTGGTTAAACCTGCTCCGAATATTTTGTAAAGAGGCATACACTGAACCATTGGTAAAGTGGATTAAAATGTGTTTTTTTAATAAAAGTTATAGATTAATTTAATAGAATCTGATACACGATAAAACAACTATGATATATCTTCAAACAATAAATAAAGTAAAGAAATCTTCTAATAAAAACATTTAATACGAAATGAGGACAAACATGTATGTGAACAAAATGGTTCAATGTGCCCCAGTCTCCCCTAAAAATCGTCCCACCCACTTTATCAGAGTAGTTGAGTATTACCATTTAAATACATTATTTGTTTTACATTTATAAATCTATATGTTAATTCATTATTCACCCTCTAATGTATGGAGGGGGATCCTCGCCAAAACTCTCAATTTGTGAAAATACATTTGTCGATTTGTGAAAGTACATTTGTTAATTTGTCAAAATACAAAATACATTTGTCGATTTGTGAAAGTACATTTGTTAATTTGTCAAAATACAAAATACATTTGTCGATTTGTGAAAGTACATTTGTTAATTTGTCAAAATGCAAAATACATTTGTCGATTTGTGAAAATGCATTTGTTGATTTGTCGTACAACAAAAATACATTTTTTCATGTGTGAAAATACACCTGTCGAACCTACAAAGCACAAATTTTGAAATAACACAGCTTAACTTTATAGTTTCAACATTTGTTTTTTCAAGATATGTAATTTCAAGATATGTAATTTCAACATTTGTAGTTTCAACATTTGTAGTTTCAACAGTTGTATTAACGACACTTGCATTATCGAGACTTGCATTAGCAAGCCATGCATTAGCGAACTATGACCATATTTGGGTTGATGACGTTGATCATTATGGAGGGGGATCCTTGCCAACGATGCTGCAAGGCCTGGATGCCGGCCAGGAAGAATATTTTTTTATTTTTTATCCCCTCCCCCTAAAAAATTTCACATAGCTGAAATGGCGTCATCTTAACTAAGAAAATGAGGGCTGACAAGTTACTTTTGTACTAGGGTTATCCTTTCAGTGGTAGGTATTTGATAGCTGCCCTATAGCCAGTTTTGTCCATTTCTGGTGATTCCTGATGGGTTAATCACACACAAGATGGTCTGGTATGAAAACAATATTAACACTACAGGTGCAGTTCTTATGAAATGAAATGAAATGAAAAGGGGGTTAACGTCCTACTCTTCTGCACCTGTCCATGATTGTACTTTCTTGGTGCCAAAAGTCTGCTTCAATCTCGCCTCACAATACCATTTTATGCATTTTGTCAGTTTGAACCATCATCTTTTATGGGTCATTTCGTTATCAGCGAGATGCACACTTTTATTTAAAATTAAATTGAACTGATACCTCGAATGTGTGAATATAAATTTTTCTCGAGCCTCGGGGTCGATATTATGGTGTCAGCTTGGCCCCCAGGGCCGAAACCAACTGTTATGGACAATTTCAAACTCAGTGAGATGTACTCTTCCATTTAAAATTGGTTTGACTGATACTTCGAATATATGAGTATAACCTATTTTTGACCCTTCGGCTCTGCGGTCCATATTTAGGGTGTCAATTTGGGCCGTCCAAGGGCCATAAGCGTCTGTTATGGGCAACTTCGTACCTAGTGAGATGTACTCTTTCATTTAGAGTTGGTTTTGACCGGTACCGCGAATTTATGGCCCCATCGTCTTAGGGCGCCAATTTGGGCCATTCCATGGGCCCAATCGTCTGTTATGGACAATTCCGTAATCAGCGGCATATACTCTTTCAATTAACATTAGTGTCTACTAATAACTCGAATGTATGAATATAACCCTTTTTTTTTAAGCCGCCCAGGGAGGATGGGGGGTCATATTTGGGGTGTCAGTTTGGGCAGTCCCAAGGCCAAAATCGTCTGTTATGGGCAATTTCGTACTCAGTAGAGTGTATTCTTTCATTTAAGATTGGTTTTGACCGGTACCTCGAATGTATGAGTTTAACCCATTTTGGGGGTCATTATAGGGGTCACCAGGGTCACACCCATGGACTGGGCCCGACAGACGCCCACTTCTGTGCATCCCAGGTTAGTATGTAGATGCCTATATATATGGTCAGATATTGGTACCTCGTTCGTCTAGGTTCGACCCTCTGGGCTCCTACTCTAGTGCCACCTAATGTTAATTGAAAGAGTATATGCCACTGACAGGACTAACCCTAACACAAAAGTAACTTGTCAGCCCTCATTTTCTTAGTTAAGATGACGGAGGGGATAAAAGATAAAAGAAATTCTTCCTGACCGGCATCCAGGCCTTGCAGCATCGTTGGCAAGGATCCCCCTCCATAATGATCAACGTCATCAACCCAAATATGGTCATAGTTCGCTAATGCATGGCTTGCTAATGCAAGGCTCGATAATGCAAGTGTCGTTAATACAACTGTTGAAACTACAAATGTTGAAATTACATATCTTGAAAATACAAATGTTGAAATTACATATGTGGAAACTATAAAGCTAAGCTGTGTTATTTCAAAATTTGTGCTTTGTAGGTTCGACAGGTGTATTTTCACACATGAAAAAATGTATTTTTGTTGTATGACAAATCAACAAATGCATTTTCACAAATCGACAAATGTATTTTGCATTTTGACAAATTAACAAATGTACTTTCACAAATCGACAAATGTATTTTGTATTTTGACAAATTAACAAATGTACTTTCACAAAACGACATATGTATTTTCACAAATTGAGAGTTTTGGCGAGGATCCCCCTCCATACTAATGTGTAAAGCTGACTACCATGCTATTGTTATCTTCTCGCATACGTTTTATTGGCTTATCTCCCTTTAATTATACAATAGTTATGAATGTAATCATGTATTTTATTTATATAATAACAATGACATGGAATAGTTTGATTTATTTATTTTAATTTGACTTTTTTAATTTGATTTATTGTAATTTGATTTATTTCAATTCGATTTATTTTAAATTTGGTTTATTTTAAATTTGATTTATTTTAAATTTGATTTATTTATTTTAATTTATTTATTTATTTTTATTTATTTATATTAATTTATTTATTCTGATTTATTTATTTTGAATTATCTATTTATACATTTAATTATTTTATTGTAAAGCACATCTGGGCACTTATGTGAAAGATGGGTTATAAAAAAGTGCCATAAGATAATAATAATAGTTTTGTTGTCTAGTTCATTGCTTTAGTTCTATTTTCAAATGGAATTGGGGGAATGCATCTGACTAAAAAATAGGTGTGAGTCAGTATAGTACCACTTTGATTCTCTATTTGGGAATGCTGCTCAACTTATGGTTAAAATCATTGAACATCTTGTAATACCAAACATAGCTAACACTGTTTTAATTAGAAGGGGTCTGGTGGTCGAGTTTGTGTTCGCCGACGTCATCGCCAGTTTGTATAATTCATTTGCCAAGCACTGATGTTGAAAAAATCAATAGATTTACCTTGGTTGGAGAGCCCAATCCAATAGTGACTGCCCTGTATGCAGAGCTTATGGTACACGATAAATAAATGTTTTAATACATTATTGTTGAAATGACGCCAGATTAATATGTTGAATTTGATGATTGTACAATTGTAAAAATTAAATTTCATGTGAATAAGATCTGGTCTTTGTTTTTCAATTGATTATTAAATACAATGGCGTATCATGTATTTCAAAATGCTATTTGGCCAAACTTTAAAAATAACATTCTTTTTCAATTTTGGAATAATATCGCTGATGAAATTGAATTGTCAACCACATCTTCAACTCTTGCATGAAAACAGCACCTGAACCATAATCACTAACAATTACAGCTAACTTAGGATTTGGAACTGATAGAACTGCCACAGTCTATAATATAGCTTAAACGTTTTCAAATATTCTCTCACAACTATCAGACCATTGAAACTTTATATTTTCACTCATTTATCGACAAATCTTTTGAAAATATCGAGCCATGCCAAGGAAATAAATAAATTGTATTTTAGAATGTAGTCTTGACAATCCCACCATAGCACAAGCACTATCATTTATTGAAGTGTGGCGATCAACAAATGTATTCGTGCATATCCAAATAGCTGTTCTCTAAACTGATGGTGAGCTTCACCACTCCTATCGCTGAAATATTAGTAATTGTTCTTCCCAAGTAAATCTAGATAATCTAGATAATAACATCATCAATTCCAGAAGTTTATCTGTGATACGACGCTGCTAAATGTTACCGACGGGTTCTATATTCCAAATGGCATCACCCTTAACCGAAAACGTCCACGGCGAGTCACAAACGCGAAATTTAATAATTTACATTTTTGTTCATAATTAGCATTTCCGATATTGTTAATACAGTCATCAATCCGTGAAATCGGAAAAGAACCCATTGTTTAAATTTATGTTCACATTGCGATAATCTGTAGATATTATATAGCTCTGTCAGCGAATTTAAATGCACAGTGAGGTCAAACTGTTTTTACTTGGTTTTATAAGGATGTCTGATTTAAAATGCCAGGGTGCTGCTTCACCGGTTATATGAACACATCTGATTCAGGCGCGGATCCAGGATTTTTTGCAGGGGGGGGGGGGTCTAGGTTTGATAATTGCTTAACTAATTGCGCTCAACCGATTAATTTGGTAAATTAGATTCAAAGTGTTTCATTCTGACGCATTTCCGGAATTTAAATTCCAAAATTACATGTCTAAATCGCCAATAAAATCGCATAAAAATATTTTCAAGCCTGAGCAGGACCCCCCCCACCCCCCTCTGGATGCGCGCCTGTGATTTTTCTCGTAGGAATGTCCCAAATACACAGTGTTCTTTATATGGTTTCCCAGTGATTCTGTCCGGTTCCATCATTTTTTATCCAAAATGTTAAATATATATGTTTCATTACTATTCAAAATAGCAGTTGATCTATGTCCGAATTGGTATTGCATCCATCTTTCAGGTCGTTGAACTATATGAGTTTTTACTTCATGTAACGATGTATATATATGTACAGAGAAATATGTATCACAACGCCCCCATTTGAATATAGTGTTAGTGTTTAATATTGTATATTATTGATTACGTTCTGGGTCATGGGAATACTAGACCAGCAACGAAAGACACAAATAGAATTTAAATCACTAGATTCAATGTGATTGGTCAAAGATTGGAGGATGGAAATGCATAAAACCAAGTCCAAGCAACTGTATGAAGTTATGACCTGTGCAGGTCAATATGAAATGACACAGTTCTGCTCATTTTCATTACAAGTCGTCCATTAAGTCATAATATCTTGCATAGCTCCTATCGGTTTGGATCACCTGTTCAGATCTCCTCGGTCAGTTGGACTCTTGACCAATACATTTGATTAACAATAATCTTATCATCAGCTTATTCAGTACCACGAAGACGATGGACAAGGCAAAGATTATCTAATATTTCAAATCACAATTAGCAGACACAGAAGCAAAATCGAAAAAAATAGAGTGTTAAATTTACGTACCATAAAATAAACCATTGGTTAAAGATATACACGTCACGTAAAGATAAGAGTTAAATATCTGCACATCACATAACGATTAGAGTTAAATATCTGCACATCACATAACGATAAGAGTTAATTATAAACACGTCACATAACGATACCAATTAGTGTTATTATACCATAAAGCAATACGAGTTAAAGATATACACATTTCATGGTTTAACATAGTTTATTTCTAAAATCTTGTATAAAACTTATTCAAAATGAGAGTACGGATAGTCTACTTGCAGTTTCTCAATAATAGGCTATGAAACCGGATATTGGTATTGACTGTTTATAGATATGACGAATACACGGACGTATTTAAATAGAAACGACAACATCAACTACAGGTTGTACACGCAGTTCAACATCATACCCGAGAGGTAGGTAGGCTTGTAACTCATCTTTTGTTTTATTTGCTTATTTCCCAAAAATGGTTAATATCCCGTGCCTCGTCCGGTCTTGGAGGAATGAGCTGTACACCATGTAAGGAAGTATTTCTATAATACAGGTATATGTAGGATAGCTATATATTAGTGTTTGGTTAATTAACTAAAGGTACACTGAAAAAAAAACTTGTGTTGGATCGCAACACAAGTACTTGTGTTAAAACTAATCTTTTTCATATCAGTAACACAAGTATTGTGTAGGCCTACCGTCAACCAAACATTTTTTCTTTTTTTTTTGGTTTTTGTTTTTTTGTTTTTTTTTTGTTTACAAAGTCAGAATTCGGGAGTTCACAAGTTTAAGAAAAGTAATAACATAAAAGGTTTAATTCAAATCCCGAAAATTACATGGGGCTCTTCACTGGAAGAGTGTGCACACTAATTAATCAGACAATTGCCGGGCAGACTTGAATGTTAATTGGTGTTAAGTTGTCTATAAAGATGAAATGTCTGGTTGTCTTTTTTATTGATCCAATAAACTGACATATCAAAGGAATATATAGTGTACATGTGATTTTCAGCAGCCTTGTGTTTGTCAAAATTGATTCAATGTGCATTGGAAAACAATGAGTAAAACTCTTAATAATTTAATTGGTTGGTGTAATCGAAATTGGACAGTATATTGGTTAACTAAACAGCAACCAATCAAATTTAATTAATCTTCCAGATTTGTCTCATAATTGATTTATTGATACAATGGTTCTCCAAGTTATCTATACTCTATTTGATATTTTATCAGCGACATTCAGTTAGACATTTAACTGTAGGACGCCATGTTTCGTAGTAGTGTCAACCGAGAGTGATATTTTTAAAAATATAATTGTCACACAGTATACAAGACCGCAGGTTTGTAAAATTTAAAAAAAAATAAAACTGTGTATTTAATTTAGCATCGACTCATTGTTTATATGTATATTACTAATAATTAAAAACAAACAAGTCAGACCAAGACTTGTTCTAGAATCTCGTAATCTTCAACGTACGTTATTCGTAGAATATTTTTCTGGATGTTAGAGACTAACTCAGAACAATTAAACCGGAAGTGTGTATTTGATAATGGCGGACAAGAATTTTTTTTTGATTGTTTCTAAAGCGTCCCGGACCCGGTAATTCAGCAGTCTAACGAATTTGTCTTAATTTTTCTGAAAACGTGCTTTATTAATATTATTCGGCGCTACATCGTTGTTCAAATACTTGTACTTGCAAAAAACAACACCAACTGGGACCAGCAGGTAAGAATTTCTCTTCATTTTATAACTCGCCAGGCAGCCATCTTTGTTTCGGGCAAAATGAGAAATACGTGTATATCAGGCATGGACTATAGCTAGATACTAACTTTTGTACTAGTTTTATTGGAATTTAATCTTAATTTAAACATATTTTATTGTTCTAAGTAACAAGTGGATAGGGCACAAGTTTTACAACTTAGAACGCCATCTCCAAAATGTAATCTTATCTGTGTAAAAGAAAAAACAACCAAACAAACCTTTTATTTTTATATTAATCAATGCAACGTACTGATTCAGAAACTAACACCTGCCGTCTGAAGTTTCTCTATAATTTCTTCTTTTTATTTCAGTCATTGATGTTAGCATATAGGCCTTCTCCACAAAGAAAAACTGGTAAGTATTTCATTTTCTTTTAATATATATTTTTTTAATAATATCACTATCAGTAGTAATATCCAGTCGAGAGAGAGGGGAAATCGGGTTTTAATTTCACTTAACAGAACTGTGCGATAAACATGTCCTTGTATTAAATTGGTGGAATCAAGTAGGCCCATGCATGACATATATCCTAGAATCAAGTAGGACTGTTGTTACATTTCCGCTATTTTCCTGAGCACTGACCATTGTGTATGTTGTGTTTATATTAATTCGACATAAACTTTGGAGTTGTTGTTAGTGTTTGTTGCATAACAGAATGGTCTATTTCAAATATGATATTTGCATAAGTATAAACGTAAATCGGCAGTGCTGGACACACTAGCAGAAGGATTCTGCTGAATCAATCAACGCTAAATTCATGTAGTGTGTACACTGACATTCGCCCAAATCAAACAGGTTTGATATATTTGGCTGAACTATATTTGATTGGTGTGCTCGCTTTGTTGAAGCATTCGTCTGGTTTTAGAATTCATTAGCCAATAAGCACACATTCATATCAAGAAGTCACATGAATTTTTTGAAGACAAATGTTAAATCATGTGACCTAAAAGGTAATGTAACTGTCAACTGAGTGGTGAATCTGAGGAGGGAGAAAAAGAGAGAAATGGGGTTTAACGTCCACTCAAGGTCTTTTTGGGACTAACATGGTTTAATTTTATTTCAATAATTCGCTTGCACGTAGGGGCCTTTAGCAGTGCGAGGAAACCCGAGTGCCCGTAGGAAACCCAAAAGGTTGAGAAGGCGCCCCTATCTCCATGCCACGTGTGCTCGCACCAGGGCTGGAAACCACAGTTGCAAGCCAGAGGTGAGCGGCCAGCTAAAGGTCGAAGCGCGACACTCTAGACAACTAGGCCTGGAGTATCCACTCATTCGGCTGCAATTTTGTGCCAATTGAATTGGGCAAATAATTTGAGCACATCATTCTGGTGTGTCCACAGCTTTACTAGAAAAGTCTGTATTTTCTAAAAACCAACAATGGGGCATACCCAGAACAAAAATATAAGGCCATACACTGCTATCGGGTTACATGCACGCCAATGGGACTGCAGGTTTTTGGTTCCATGGAACAATACAAATGCACTTTCTCAGGAAAAACTGCCACATGGCTATCGTCTAATTACTGTGACAGTCCAGTCAAATGACAAACAAGGGTTATTAAAATAGATTTTCACGGTTTATGTAAAATCTTCAGGATTCAAATGGTTTTGGATACCGTAGATATTTTAGTTTCAATTTCATATCACACAGTTTGTATAAGGTAAGATATCTTAAACAGTTAATTACATGTCACATATTCATATTTTTCAGTTTCCATATTAGATGCCATAGCAAATAAAACATCATATAATAAAATAAGAAAAAAAAAACAAATATGGGAGAAGAAAGAGCTGAAAGAATGAGGTTTTTGGAGGGTGAGTGTTCAATTCTAATAGAAAAGATTGTTGATATGGTAATTTGAAATCTCACCATTAAATGTGTTTGGCACAATGTAGCCCGGTTGGAGCGGAGGTGACATTAGCCTCCATTTCAGTTTATTATTTTGAAATATAAAATTCAATTTAGTATAGTAAAAGTATACACACACATGTATGTGCACATATGACTGTCTCATTTGTGGAGAGTCGAGGTGGGTAAGACGCTGCAGGTTTGCTCCCAATGTTGACATAGAAAATTCAGGATGGAGGGCCTGACAAGGACATTCGTCTAGTGGTTCAGATTGAACAACAAAACATGGTCCTGTGTTCACATTGGCATGCATGTAAAAGATCCTCTGGCAATTGTAATTTGATACAAGAGTATGCCTTAGGGTCGCGGTACCGTGCAAAATTTCAGTCCAAAATCTCAAGGCCTTTTTGTGACTTCTAAGGGGGTGGGGGTGAATTGCCGGTTGGATGGCCGGATGGTTAGGACATGCGCGCTGTATCATAAAGCTGCGGGTCCTCCAGTTGCTCTCACTCCTAATGACCCCTCAGCGCAAGCAAATTATTGAAATAAAATTAAACTGTATGTTGGTCCCAAAATGACCTAGTTTGTGTCAAGTGGATGTTAAACCAAATTTCTATCTTTCTCTGACTAACCCATTTCTTTTGAGCATTATATTCTGTCTGGGCCTGTAACTTGACAAGACAAAAGGAGTGTTACACAAAGTTGAAACAAAATAGAAACTAAGTCTCAATGTGGCAAAATAAATTGCTTATTTAAACATTATGAACCATATAGAAAGTATTCTTATTTCCCACTTTTTATTTTTTAGGCTGAAGCACCCTCGGAGGAGAATTTAATGAATGATAAAAAGAACCATATAGAAAGTATTCTTATTTCCCACTTTTTATTTTTTAGGCTGAAGCACCCTCGGAGGAGAATTTAATGAATGATAAAAAGAAGAGAAACCAAGCATTAATTTATTTTATAATTCTGGAAAAGAATGCATTTGACCCAATTTTAAATATTTATTTTTTGTTTTTAATGTTAAGTATTCTTCGAAAACACAATTAGATTTTAATCCTCTTATTAATTTCTGTATAATATAGAAAGTAAAGTGACATATAAATCACGTAAAATTTGGTCGGAAATCATAAAGGTATTTAATAGGCATTATCTAGAAACCAAATGTAGATCAGATATACCCAGAATTACAAAAAACTTTGACCTACATTATGGTGACTTTTCCTTGCTTATGAAACGAAATAAGGTTTAATATCCTAATATCCCACTTTTCTGTGTTATTAGGGTGATTCTGCCTTACAGTCTACTCTTATATCTAATATTTCAACTGTCAAGGCTTCATTAAAGGGAACTCAGGGGGTCGAATGGTTAACAGGCACACATTGGATCAGGAGGTCTGGCAATGAGTCAAATATGTCAATTGTCAAGGGTACTTTAAAGTGAACACAGTCAAAGTGGCTTTGATTCAGGCGTGTACCCAGTTTGTGTCAAGTGGACGCTTATCCTCATTTCTATCTCTTCTTTAAAATACACGGCAATGTGTACATTAGATTGAGGTTTTTTGTCCTATCCAAACAACTATATATTGTCCCTTCCCACGTCCTGCACTACTGACATGGAGGAACTATGCTTGGAACTCCAGTTGAAATTTCTCGGCCAACGCCTTATACTCATCGTGGCTTCCCATTGCTTATGATTTGTAATTGTATATAAATATTTTGTACATATTATTCAATATTTGCCATTGTCTCTCATATTTTTATATTTTAATCCTGCAGTCTTGATGCTTTGCTCCTTATATGTACAAAATATTCATTTTGTTCGGTTTTTTTTTCCTAATGAGGAAAGAGTTCTACACCATTTTATTACTACTGTAAAATAGGTCATTTTTCTTTTGTTAATTTTCTGTGTATGCTAGTTATTTCTAGATTACTCAATAATCACATGTAATTCGACTTATAACACTTTTCACTGTTTGAAAGTAATTCAAATAAGTGGATAATTTATCTTATTAGTGCTTGTTATTAATCTTATTAATTTAAATATATTTGAATTATATATTTTGGGGGTATGGGGTAGGGATACTGTCTTTATATGCTAGTTCTTGTTAATGCTTTGCTCCGTATATGTACAAAATATTCATTTTGTTTGGGTTTTTTTTCCTAATGAGGAAAGGGTTCTACACCATTTTATTACTACTATAAAATAGGTTATTTTTCTTTTGTTAATTTTCTGTGTATGCTAGTTATTTCTAGATTACTCAATAATCACATGTAATTCGACTTATAACACTTTTCACTGTTTGAAAGTAATTCAAATTAGTGGATAATTTATCTTATTAGTGCTTGGTATATATCTTATTAAATTAAAATATATTTGAATTATATATTTTGGGGGTATGGGGTAGGGATACTGTCTTTATATGCTTAGTATTTGTTGATGAGTAAAGAAAAATTTAAATAGCTATTTTATAGTTTGTGATTTGAGGGGGGGGGGGCGTTATTTAACACAATTTTATTAATATTATTTTTCTGTTAACATTCCAAATATCATTTTATGAATAAATAATAATTTAACCAAAAAAAATTATTGTTACCTCATTTTTTAAACTTTGCAGATTAAACAGAGCAAAAGGGGGGATGCTGCATGGGAAAAGTTGCTATATTGGATATAAAGTGAGGGAAATACAACACAAGTTTTTGTTGATGGTTATACACAAGTTTGTATATGAAACCACACAAGTTTCAGAAATTTCAACACAAGTTTCAGATATTTCAACACAAGTTTTAGAAATTTCAACACAAGTTTCAAAAATTTCAACACAAGTTTCAGAAATTTCAACACAAGTTTCAGAACTTTCAACACAAGTCTTGTGTAGATTTTCACACAAGTTTCAACACAAGTTTGTGTTGTTTGACAAATTTTAACACAAGTCTTGTGTTGTTTCAGCATTTAACACAAGTTTGTGTTGTTTCAACACAAGTTTGTGTTGTTAAATAGTAACACCCAACTTGTGTTGAAAACAACACAAGTTTGTGTTGTTTCAACACAAGTTTTTTTTCAGTGTATCTATGTACACTGTGTGTTGCTAAATATATCGATGTACTGTTATACATGGAGGATAATAATATATCCTCCTGTCAAAAGTCAAAACCTAGTAACTCCCTTTTTTTAAAAATTAAGTTATGACAATATTTGTCTTTACTAGGGTATGTGCTTCCTGTTGTACCAATCTGTTCATTTTGTACGCAGTTTCACCCATGACACAACCTAGCAATATCCTTCATTTGTCTAGTATATACCTCAGAAAAACCTAGTAACTCAATAGTAAAATCAATGGATAGGCCGGGGTTTAATATTTATTCATTACTTTTTCCCTTGTTTTCTCAAAAAAAGAAAAAAAGTGAGTTACTAGGTTTTGACGGGAGTCTAAGGGGATGCTCGATTCACAGTCCAGAACGTCCCGAATCGACCGAATTACAATCGAGTGACGCGGAATTCAGTCCTGTCACAGTTCTGCCAGTCCCGACAGCTGAGGTGGAGTGAGTAGAATCGTGACGTATTCCTAAGTAAAAAATATGTTTCAGCAGTCATGATTGGTTGGGATACTTTTTATACAGTCGACGCATGCGCTGTAATCCGAAATTCTCCTTTTCACTCGATTGACACCAGTTTTGGAATTCAATTCCGGAACTGTGAATCGAGTATCGCCTAAGTGTTTGATTAATTAAGGCATTGATGAACATGGCATGTATACCGAATAGTGTTAAAGGTATCGATATATATACAGTATGTTCGATATATACATGGGTTCGGGTGACGCATAACAGATCTAATTACAATCTTTATTACAACATATCAACGCCATTAATCTTCAATATGGCGAAACCCGCGAAAACAACCATGCCAATCACCATATAAAGCCTTTTACTGTCGACCAACACAATTGTTTCTCATGCCTTCGGATTTCTGCAAGATTGTTTGATCCAGAGGATAAAAAAAATTGCGGTATATATGACAAACCAGGGAATTCTTAAACCAATCATATGAAATATTTTAACCCAGTCTCTCCGATATATATATACTTCTTCATTTTGTGTACAGCGATAATTTGCATTAACGATCAAGAATCGGCCAGGAATATAAACTTCTACAGCATGTATACGATATATTATCTTTAAATTTTAATGGTAAGTATCTTGAAAGTGCTCTCAAACATTGTTTTCAAAATTCGTATGATTAACTACAAACGTTGACCGAGTGTGTATTTGGGAACTTTGAGAACCAAGAAGTAACCAGTATCTCTCACTGTCTATCATTGGTAGAACAATACATTTTAACAAACTAACTTGATAAACAGTATTAAAATTATTGACTTTATAGTTCAAACATAGAAGTATTCATATGAAAAATTTCTGGGTCAATTCATTGTTACTCTGTTGCACAGTTAATATCTTATTGTACTACTACTTGGCGCGCGGGTAACTTAAATATATATACAAGTCACAATTCTGTGTTATATAATTACTGCTTATTCATGAGTTACGCGTTTCTGCTAGCCTTCTCTAGTCATTATCAAGTAATTATAAAATATGGAATATAACTAAACAATATATATATATATATATATATATATATATATAAATAAATAAGATGTTTGAAAAGAAAACAGACTACATATTTAAAGTTAGCGCTTTCAGTTCCGTCGGAACCTCTTCAGACTTTTTAATATGATAGCGTATCATATTAAAAAGTCTGAAGAGGTTCCGACGGAACTGAAAGCGCTAACTTTAAATATGTAGTCTGTTTTCTTTTCAAAAATCTTATTTATTTATATATCACCTGAGAGTTGTTTTCAGAACTTTTTTTGTATATATATATGTGTGTGTGTTTGTGTTGTTTAATAATAATTGGTAGCCTAAATAAATAAAATGGTTTCAGGGCAGAAGCGAAATTTTCTATTGCACGCTTCTCGAGAATATGTTTCTAAAGGATTTTATTTGCTTTTAAATTGTCTCCTCCGTAACAAAAGATGTAGGAAATGCCGTGGAATAACTAATTGTCAGCCATCTGTTTTGAAGCAGAAACATAATTTTTTTTTTTAAACAATATTTTATTTCGGAACAGACATAGCCTATATGACCTCTCCCCTAAATACAAATATTAATATGGATATGTAAAAAAAAGTAATTGAGTAAACAACAAAACAATAAAATGAATACTTAATCAACATTTCATATACTATTCAAAAAAAGTAGGGGATATTTGATTTTTAAGTGTTATTAAAGTCACCTAATGAAACTGACGAAGAAACAAATGACAAAATGAAATGAAGTTCACATTCATCGATTTATTCCAAATGATCGTTAGACTAAGTAAGGCACAGACTGACCATTATAAGGGTAAAATGATACCCGGGGTCAAACAGCAAAGTTACCACAGCATCACAACAAAGTCAGTAACGGGTAAATCCTCCTCTGTTTGCCAAACAAGCATTGATCCGACGTTGCGTACTCCTAATGAGACGTCTAAGGTCATTTTGGTCCAGATTGTCCCTTTCCTGTTGCAACGCAGCAGCAAGTTCTTGGACATTGGCAGGACGTTGTTGACGTTGACGTAACCTCTGTCCAAGCATGTCCCAGACATGCTCAATGGGGGAGAGGTCGGGACTCGGTGCTGTCCAAGGTAATGTGGTGATGTTTTGTTGTTGGAGGTAACCTGTAACGATCGTGGCCCTGTGACATCTTGCGTTGTCATCCTGGAAGATGAAACGGCGGCCATGACGTCGTGCGAACGGCACAACATGGACTGCCAAGATGTTGTCCCGGTAGTACTGGCCTGTAACACGCCCTGCAACAACATGTAAAGCCGTTCTTCCAGCAACAGTGATGCCTCCCCACACCATAACAGAACCACCCCCAAATCGACCACGTCTGATGACGTTAACGTCTTGGAAGTGCTCGTTTCGACGACGCCACACCCTCCTACGTCTGTCCAAAAAATCAACAGTGAACCTTGACTCATCTGAAAACATCACATTGCTCCAGCTTCGATTATCCCAGTGTTGACGATCCCTACACCAACGACGTCGTGCCTGAATGTGATGATCTCTCAAACAAGGGATCACGCGAGGACGTCGGGCGCGAAGGTGACCCCTATGCAGTCGATTCCGAATATCTGGCCACTCACTCTCACACCAGTGTCTGTTTGAAAACGAGCGTTTCTCAAGGCCAAGGTACGGATAAATCGATCCTGGGCTTAAATTGTCGACCTGAGCGTGGTCTGTCCTGTACAGATTGTGTATCACGGTATCTGGACCATAGCCTGCTTATGACAGACTGAGAAATATTCATCGTCCGCGCCACAACCGCTTGTGTTGTGCCGATCTGTAGCATTCCAAGGGCACGTAACCTTTCATTTTGGGTAAGCCGACGCATATCAAAATTTGTTTTCTGGTCACTAAAACAATTAAACTGATGTTTCCGCCCTGGAATTCAATGCCACAATGACTGTAACATTCAAAGTCAGAGTCGTGCAAATCTTGGGTAGGACCCCCATGATGATCCCAAGCATCACCTGCATTCCATGCGGTAGCTATTGGTGCGTTTGGGCGTCACATGTAACTGGAAATCTTTCTTCTGTTAGGTTCTATAGTGACTTTTTTCGTACACTGAAAATAAACTTGTGTTGGATCTCAACACAAGTACTTGTGTTAAAACTAATCTACACAAGTTTGTGTTGCTTTGCGTAGATTTATAAAATCTTGTGTGTTTTCATATAATTAACACAAGTAATGTGTTGTTTTAATCTATTATTAATTACAGGTATGTCGTGAAATATAAAATTGCATAATAACGACTATGCATTGTGTATATTCAGAGCAAAATTTTTTTAAGTTTTGTGAAGAAAATTCTAACGTATCATTAAATTTTCGACTGAAAAGGTACTGTTTTATAAACGAACACTAAAATAAAGAGGTCGAATTATGTCAACTTATATTATTTCTTTGTTTTCGTTTTTTAAATGTTTTAGTTACTTAACAAAAGATTATTATTTAGTTCGATATTTGTTGCACACACAATGGCTTGACAGAATTAATTGGATGTTAATTGGTGTTAAGATGTCTGTAGTTAACATGTCTGCAAGTTGCGGGTTTTTATTGGCCCTATAAACTGGTAGATCAAAGGAATATTTAATGTGAATGTGATTTTAGTACATTGGTGTTTTTACAGTTGATTCGGTCTGCGTGGGAGAGATTAGTTAAAGTCTCATTTAATTTAATTGGTTGTTGAAATTGAAATTAAATATTATTGGTTAAATAAAAAATAACCAATGAAATTTAATCTTTCATGCACCAATTAAAAAGGGGGGTTGGGATGGCCTAGTGGTCTAGAGTGCCGCGCTTCGACCTCTAGCTGGCCGGTCACCTTTGGCTTGCGGCTGTGGTTTCGAGCCCTGGTGTAAGCGTATGTGGCATGGAGATAGGGGCTCCTTCTCAACCTCGTGGGTTTCCTCCGGGCACTCCGGTTTCCTCCCACAGCAAAGACTCCTGCGCGTGCGATAAGATAATGAAAATGGAAAAAAATAAGACTTGTCTGCGATATCACCTTCGGTGGAAGCGGACGTTAAACACCAAGAACAACAACAATTAAAAATTCATTACCAAATGTATCTTTTCTAAGTTAAATATACTTTGTTAAATCCAGTGTTGCCACGCGTAGGTTTTTTACCCTACGGTAGGGTAAAAATCCATTTTGTAGGTTGTAGGTTAAAGCTACGGGTAAAACCATCAAACCGTAGGTTATCGTAGGGATTTTTTCACAGCATTGGGCACAACATAAAATAATGGTGAGAAAACTAAAGTTGACGTATATTATTCATGTAATCAAACAAAATCGTAAAATAATAGTTTGGCATCATTTTAAAGAGCAACGACCAATGAGACATTACAATCTGGGTGCACAGGTTGTGTTGCCAGATATTTTGTGAATTGGACACTGAATCGACTCCTGTGTTTTTTATAATCCATAGGAGGAGGTGTAGGCCTACGTGTATAAATTGCTGTTTTATCACATGACACTATGTTAATGAACACGCAAGCTATGGCAGGATGAGGGCGGGGGAGGGGGTACTGAAAAGTCAAGAAATTGTGACAATTCGCCATGGGAGCTATTACTCAAGAGTCAAGGGAGAGGGAGTGAGAGAGAGAGACAGAAACGCCCTTTTCACATGCCTGTAAGTTTGTTAACCTTAATTTCACATGGTACATAGAGGTTAATGGTAGAATCCAAGCGTAGGTTTTTGTAGGTTAAAAACGACACAGCCGTAGGGTGAAAACCGAGAGCCAGCGTGGCAACACTGGTTAAATCTTTCTGTGCGATATCACCTCGGTGGAAGCGGACGTTAAATAAAGCTATTTCACACCGGAAGTAACGCATGTATTTCTAAAATGGCGGACAAAGCAAGGGGGAGAAAAGGTAGGTTAATTCCGTAATCTTATGTACTTTATCCATCTAGTTTTTCTGAAATTTTACACGATTATCACCAGAAGTCCAAATATTTATAACGGCAATTTCATTTTTTTTTAGTTATATTTTTAAAATATATTAAGATAAAGCCCTTAAATAGATTGTATCTACAGTCCTACCTTGTTAAAGAATAATCCTATTAATACTATAATTCACTATAATTGCCAGTTGAGAAATTGGCAAAAATATCATTTTCAACATCAAATTCAAACGTTTGAAGATCGCCATTGCATGGAGGGGAATGGGAAAACAAGAGAGGTAATTCAAGTAAATGTGTTATTATTTTCGGAGATTTTTATGCCTGTGAAATATTGCCCATGATCGCATAATAGTGAGTTGACAACCTTTTGAGCAAAAGGCATAGAAATAATTATGTTTTGACTTTCTTAGAAAATATGAAATTTTCGCTTTATAATTACATCGTTTGACTATAATGGTCAGTAGGTAAGAATTTGTCCTGAATTTGTACGTTCCAGGAGAGTCATTTCATTCAATTTTTTCTACGGCGTCATTTTGATTTGGGAAATTTGGCAAAAATAGAAATATACTTCGTGCATAAACTAAATACTATTTTTTTATAGATTTTTTTTTTCAGTCAATGACGTAATACATGTGTAAAGAACGACTGGTATTTTTATATTATTATTATTTTTAACAATGAATGCCCGTCGCATATAATTATCCCACAATTAAAAACTGTATCTTCTGACTAAGGTTGTTACTGATTGAATAAAAGTTAAAAAAAGATAAAAGTATGACATTACAAATATGATATTCTGCATATAATAATAAAGGAAGTATAAACTTAAAAATCTTACTACAAAAATATAGGATTCTCTAAAAACAACATGCATGGGGCGTGTACAGAACAAAAATGTGAGCATATCAGCATATGATTATAGCATATGATTATGGTTTTGGGCTTGTATTTTACACGTTTAAATGATCAGGGCTTATTGTGAATATAATCAAATCAAAACTGTCAAGTTGATTCAACTCAACTACTATCTAGCATATTTATTTCAGTAACCAACCGCCAAAGGGACAGTTGGAAATGGCTGTGGAAATTTTTTTCTCAGAGGTTGCCAATCAGTTAAAGGCTATGTAAGTACCAAACGGATATATACTCTCCACAATACTTAGTAAAACGTCAGACCACCACAACACTGGTTGCTGTGATACAAAAACATGTTTATTGGTTACCAAATAACATATATTCCCGTATTTGAAATTGTAACGCATATTACAAAACACCCTGTACAAGACACCAATATAATCGACTTTTAAAAAGGTTTTCTGTAGAATAATAGAATAATAATAAGACTCTTAGAAAAATAACAACTATTCATTTTAGCTTTCAATAGAATAAATTCATATTACTATCTATTGATATCTATAGAGTAACTCCATGATACCAAACAGTAGAGGTAACTTGTCAGATTAAAAATCAATTTAATGACTTATTTTAAATACACAATACATTAACCCGCATTTCCTATATTACATTTTATACAATTAGATCAGTTCTTATGAATATAATAAAATGTAAAGAAATTGTTTGAAAGTCACCGTTACGTTGTGCGAACATGTTTTCTTATAGATACATGATAAACAGTTGATGTTAAATAGTAATATATTATATTTAATTATCTGATAAACAGTTAATGTTAAGTAATATTTTACTATATATATTTAATCGTTTGATAACAGTTGATGTTAAATAATGTTTTACTATATTTAATTATAACAGTATTTATTGTTATTTATTTCATTAAACAATAAAATGCAGTGAATGACATTAAATAGTTAGACTGTCGAACGACAAGCAGGGTGTACGACGTGGGCTTTTTAACACGATGAACTAAAAATAATCTGGTATGTCCGCGTTCTGTAGAATATATTAAAATTAGCGTTAGACTAGATTATATCTGTTGAAAAGAGCTAAAATATAAATAATATATTAAACTACTGTTTGCAATATTGTATTCCCAACTGCCTTGGTGGAACTAATTGATAAACATGTCAATTTGTCAAGGGGCTTGCGATATACAACAAATGACTAGATTTTCAGTTGTTATTATCCATTTTCAGCAATTATATATTTTTATCCAGGAGCCGAGAACAGTTTCATTACAAACCAAACAAGGGAACTATACAGAAGATATGACAAAAGTCAAGAAATAATGCTTGGTATGTTGATTTTACCTAATTGCATAATAACTAAAATACCACTATTTGCTTTATTAAGTAATGACCACAACAACTTTATTCTACAGTTGGTTGATGTGTCTACTATATTGTAGTTTACATAAATTAGCAGTAAACAGCTTATAATAAATAATCACATTTGATCACTGTGATGTTCTCTTCAGCTTATTCCAGATGATAAAGAATAATATGACATGATTGACGACGACGAACTACAGTTAAAAGTGAAAGCAAGCCATTTAGTTTGTACAGAAAGTAGTTTCAAAGACATTTCTGGTGCCATGGTACTTACATGTACATATATACTCTCCCAAAAAAGAAACGCAAAGTTACATTTCGTCGTCAGTACATCCTTGCTCTGCTATCGCCTTGTTGCAACAAGAACAACGACACGTTGCTGTACCAAACTGCTATCCAGTGTTGCTGTGGCCATACCCTCAGTGCCTGAACCCATTAAAGTTGGATTTCATGGTGTCGGCGTATTTCAAAACAGAAGCTCTAACGGGGACGTCTGCCTCGTTATTCGGTTTCACGTAGGCGTTTGCCTACTGTTTGGTACGAGATTCTACGCCGTCCGGGAATTGCTGCTGCGGTAGAGTTCACTGTTGAAAACCATTTACGCCAATTACGTAACCGGAAGTGACGATACAGGACCGGTGGGGCCACTCTTGTTTGGACTGGGCTAGGGCGTGCACGTGTTGAACTCCGCTGTCGGTACCTATCCCAAAGGCTAGAAATGGAACTAAGGGAAACATTCAGCAGCCTGGCTACATCTGTCTTGGATTCACAAGCTTGTAATCGACGAATAGCGTTGTTGCGTTGGTCTTCGTCCAGATGTGGCATCACTTGGTTCTTTGAGTGTTTACATGCGCAACTGATTTGGAAACCGAGAACCCCTGGATTTTAAAGACCTTAGATTTAGGTTCCATGCGAAAAGCTCGCGAAGCTGTTAAATTCATGTTTCTTGGTGCAATCAAGCGATAAAAAATTTCAACAAAAAGGATGACCAGTCACAATTAGTGACCCTACCTTTAAAATCAATAATGAATTTCTTTTATCCTTACATAATGGCATTAAAAACAAGTAAGATTTGCCGAAACATCGACCTCGGTCAAATAAAAAAAATGATGAAAAATGGGTTGTGCGTTTCTTTTTTTGAAGAGTATATATTCAGAAACAGACATAAATGAATAAAACAAGGTTTTTCTTCTCTGAGAGAAATTCAACATATCAGATTGGTAAGTCTCTAATGCATACGAAATTAAGATGCAAGGATGCATTTATGGGAGAAGAAAGATTAAGAGAGGTGGAAATAGCTACTCATATTGTGGAAACTTTTCTCACAGCTTGATAAACAAGAAAATGTAACTAAAATTTGATATAAGAGTAGACCTTAGGGTCGCGGTACCTGGTAAAATTTTTCTCATAGCACACTGTATGGAATATGCCCAACTTCATTAGCCAAGTGGGAGCTGATCAGTAGGAAGCTAAACCCCATTTCATTCCATTTTTTCATCTCGTCTCATCTGTGACAAAGCTAACTAAAACATTTAACATACAATATAATTAAATTAAAGCTTTCATCTTATAACTGTTGAGCCAATTTAAGTCGACTAATACATAGTATATTTTTTTCTCAGTTAACTACATCAGAAAAATCAAGACAGTTTGAAATGGCTATTCATATTGTGGAAACGTTTTCTCACAAAGCTTGATCGATCAGGCAAAATGTAAGTAACATACATATTTGTATTTTTAATCAAGGAACTAGTTCTATACTCTTGTTTGGTAATCTAGTTATTCTTCTCGGGGCAATGCCTAGGGCCCTGCTATTTCAACTACTTGGCATGCTTGATTTTTAACAATCACATCCATAGATTATCTTCACGTTGTGATATGTGTATCTTTACTGTAAATAGCAGTATAAAAATGTTGGATAATATTTTACTTTTCAAAAAGATTTTAAAAGGTAATATCCAATTTGTTGCCAATGGAAATATAATATGAATGGGCCAAAATAATTAGACATTGCCAAGCAAATAGGCGCTGTCCTGATGTAGTAGAGACTTTGGATTTGGAAACTCAATACATGTTTGAATCGTGTGAAAAGTGGACCTATTATGAGGTTTCAGTCCCAAATCTCCCGACTTTTTTCTGACATCTCAGATCTAACCCATTTGATTTGAGCATAATGATCTGCCCGGGCGTGTAACTTGACAAGACATAATAAGTGTTACGCAAAGTTAAAACAAAATAGAGACCGAGTCTCGATGTGGCAAAATAATTTGTTTATTTAAACATTATGAACCATAAACAAGTATTCTTATTGCCTATTTTTTAGGCTGAATGAGTTTTTGATGGATGATAACAACGAGAGAACCCAAGCATCAATCTATTTTGAAATTCTGGAAAAGAATGCATTTGACCCAATTTTTAAATATTTATTTTTGTTTTTAATGTTAAATGTTCTCTCAAACACAATTAGATTTTAATTCTCTTTAGAAATTTATGTATCGTATAGAAAGTAAAGTGACATATAACTAACTCACTTAGAATATGGTCGGAAATCATAAAGTATTTAACAGGCATTATCTAGAAACCAAATGTAGATCAAATATACCCAGAATTACAAAAAACCTTGACCTGCATTACGGTGACTTTCCCTTTCTACCTTTCTGTGTTATTAGGGTGATTCTGTCCTACAACTAACCTACTCTTATATCAAATGTCAAGGGTACCCGGGGAGGGGGCGCAAATGGTTAACACACACACATTGGATCAGAAGGTCTTGTCATTGAGTCAAATAATTCAATTGTCTAGGGTCCTTCAAAGTGAACGCAATGGGGGGTCGATTCCGGGCTTGTACCGAATTATACTTTGCTTTGTCGTTCACTACTGACATCTAGTTGAAATTTCTCGGCCAACGTTTATACTCACTGAACCATTATGCCCCTCGTGCATATGTACATATTATTTAATACATGTATTTGCAACTTTCTTTAAAATTATGTAATTTATGTACAAAACTCATATTAGTGCATAATTAAGCTCATTAGTGATTGGTTTGGATGTTATTAAATTTAGATATTTTTGAATTATATATTTTTGAGGTTTAGGGTGGAAATACTGTGTACATATCTTTATATTCTCATTTCTTGTTTTAGTGTAAAAAAAACCTTAAATAACTATTGTATATTTTGTGATGGGAAAGGTGTGTGTGGGAGGGGGGGGGGGGGTCATTATATAACACAATTTTGTTAGTATAATAATTATTTTTCTGTTTTTCTGTTAACATTCAAATGTATATTTACTTTTTTCCCATCATGTTTGAATAAATAACAATTACAAAAAAATATTATTGTTACCTCATTAATCAAACATTACAGGTTAGGTTAAACAAAGTAAAAGGGGGAAGGGGTACTGCATGGGAAAGGTTGCTATAATGGATACACAAGTGGATATGAAACCACACAAGTTTCAAAAATTTCAACACAAGTTTCAAATATTTCAACACAAGTTTCAGAAATTTCAACACAAGTTTCAAAAATTCTAACACAAGTATTGTGTAGCTCTTCACATAAGTTTCAACACAAGTGTGTGTTGTTTGATAAATTTTAACACAAGTCTTGTGTTGTTTCAACATTTAACACAAGTTTGTGTTGTTAAATAGTAACACCTAACTTGTGTTGAAAACTTGTATTTTTATCGGTTATTTTGGTTTTAAATTTATTTATAGAGGTCGAGTTTTTAATACTTATATCAAGGTTATTCCATTCTTTTATGGTAGAAGGTATAAAGAATTTAGAGAATAAAGTTGTTCGACAAAAGTAATCAGTCAAAATATTGCTATTACCAAGATTATAAGGAATATTGGAAAATTGAATTAAATTGTGGAGGTATGGGGGAGTTAAATGATTAATAATTTTGTACATTAGGATGAGTTTGTGACGCCTTTGCCTCTCTTGCAGAGTGATAAATCCTGTTTCTTCATATAATAACCTATGACTGGTACCCTTTACAGCCCCGCATATAGGTCTTATAGCATCTAGTTGCAAGTGTTCTAATTTGTTTTTAGTTCTTCTGTGCACCCATCCCATATTACGTCACAATAGTCAAAATGTGGAAGGATAAAAGAGGTATATATAGTTTTCAAGGTATTTCTATTAAGGCGGTGTTTTACAGATCCAAGACAATTAATCATTTTACTAGTTTTAGTCAAAATTATGTTTACGTGTTTGTCCCATTTGCAATTTTTCTGAAAGGTCAATCCCAAAATGCTTGTGTTGGTAAACTTCTGTAATAGGAATTCCGTCTAAATTTAGTGTAGGTAACAGTGGGTCTCCTTTAGTAGTCAGTTCAAGTGATTCAGTTTTCAGCGGGTTAAAGGAGACCAGCCACGTTTCTGCCCGTTTGTTTAACATTTCAAGATCACTATTTAAGACAATCGCGCATGCGGTTGGGTCATTAATTTTTAGATAGATGCTAATGCCATCCGCAAAAAGTCGAATATATAATATATAAGAAAGATAAAGGGGTCGAGGACAGAGCCCTGTGGTACACCAGCAAGGATAGTCTTAGGATCATAATTTAGGTTGCTAAGCAAGCCCTATACCTTGCTTGAGACTTGTGCTTAGATAAGAACAAAGTTGTGCTTAAGTTTTTTTCTAGGAACGCATAATGACGTACCTTTGCTTACACTGGAGTCTACTTAAAATCTAAGCACAAGGACGTTCTTATGAATTTTCTAGGAACATAAAATGCGACAAGTTTTCTTAAATGCAAAGTCTTCTTGAAATCTAAGCACAAGAACGTGCTTAAGAATTTTCTAGGAATCGGGCCCAGGGACACCCTTCTAATTACCTTGAAGGAAACCTAACTTAAAGCCCTCAATAACACTCTTGTTGTAACTGAATAATATGTCCCAATCTTCATTCTGGTCAACAAATCCTATTATTTTAGAATATTCCAATTAAATGATGATATAAATTTCATCTTAACACACCTATTTTAAAAAAATTGGAAAAATTCAACCAATTGATGTGAAAAGTCTAACGTAAACCTTTTTAAATGCGACTTGGATTTTAAAATATTTTCGAACCCTCTGGACAAGTAAAATAGGTTGTAATGGATAATTTACACAACAGGTAGGACACTTAAATATCTAGTACTTAGAATAAGGGTATTATTTATTTTCTGGAGCTACCAAGCCAGCAAGAATGTTATTGTCCTTTTAAAGTAAAGCAATTATTGAGGGTGACAAAAATTGACCAGGGTAATGCTAAAGACAACATCATCTTGTATGTGATATCAATCAAGGTGGAAGCGGACGTAAAACCCTATAAACGAAGGAGCGAACAAACTTACGACAGTATCCAATATGACATAGACCACTTTACCTGGAAATAAAACAAATGGATTAATGGATAACTTGTTGTGACGTATTGACATATAGATCTAATGTGATTTAACTTAAACATGCATTATGTAAGATCTAAATTTGCCTATTGCAAGTCTTTCTTTATACCTGAAATGTTTTCTAAGGTATTAATTAGACACCATTTAACTGACCCAGACCATAATCAACTCTCGATGGCATCAGATTTCTCCGATATTAAATAGATTACAACGGTTCAGCGATACTTTGATTTAATCAAACATAGAGAAACGGGACTTAGCTTCGATCAACCAGTACGGCTGTTGAAATTATTGCGCACGTCTGTCAAACCTTCAAAGGCTAACATCGTCGCTTGCAATGGAGCAATTTGAATGAAATTTTCAAATTATTCACTTCACATTATCTACATTCTCACTATTATTGCCAGAATTGCTAGTTCTTTATCTAAATCTTACATAATGTATCTTTAAGTATCAAAAAATATTACAACAGAGACTCCAGAAAACACCAAGGTCGAGGTATAAAATCAATGAGTAGTATACTCTGGATGCTATATTGATTCATTTTAATTCAACATCATATCATTCATCTACTTCAAGGTGTTGTTTCTTTTTGTCAGCAGTGCAGGAAGGGTAGAGGGGCGGGAACACCGTTTAGACATTCGTATGGTAAGAAAAACCAAGGTCCCATGTACACATTGGCGTGCAGGTAAAAGACTCCGTCGTTGGTTTGTGCCTGTCTTCATTACACGAATTTAGAAGAAAGTATGACGTTAAACCCAATATATTTCTTATTTTACTAGGTTAAATAATGTTTATATCCTTTTTTCATACACAGATAAAGGCGAAAAATGGGGGATTGTGTGGATCCAGGTAAATATATTTATGCGAAAATCGCATTAATACATATATTTGATCAAACCTCCTGTGTTATCATTATTTACCAGAAATGTTGTATATAAATTTTGATAAAACAATAGGGGAAATAAATATACAACTAAAATATGCTTAAGAGGCGTTAAATCAAATGTTACGAGATATTACTTAGCACATAAACAGAATAATTTGTTTTCGTTTGATGGCCGTAACGATCTTCCGTACATAATGAAGTAAACATTGGGTAGCTTTCACGAGTACATACAAAGGATTTTATTTAAGTATTTAAGTATTTGTTCAATCGGATTAAAACACAGATTCTATTTCGTTTCGATTTTTAAAGTCTTTTCTACATTCGGATCTAGAAGAGAGGGCGAGAGAGAGGGGGGGGGGGAGAAAGAGAGAGAGAAGTGGGGTTTGACGTTCACTCGACACAAACAAGGTAATTTCGGAACCAACACATTATTTAGTTGTATTTCATTAATTCGTTTGCGCGAAGGGGTCTTTAGCAGTGTGAGGAAACCGGAGAAAACCCACGAGGCTAGACATGCGACCCCCCTCCTTGTCACGTACAATCGGGGATTCGAAACGCCAGTTGACTCACATCAGGCTTTATGATACAGCACGCACGTGCTAACCATTCGGCCATCCAACCCCCCGGATCTGAAAGAGTTGTTATATAACATGCGTTCTAGTTAATGTGAGCGGTCTGTTCTTGGCGTGGTCTGCACGTTGATTGATTAATCAATGCCTGACGTCATAAGGCCAAAAGCCTCTCGTATGACACCAGACGGTCAGATCTTCATGTAGTGCAGGCCATCAAAAGTATATAAAAGATTAATATTTGTTTGACCTCATTATCAACCGGGATTCTACACATACATGTAAACCTCATCAAGGTGACGTCGTCTGACCGGCCTCATGGTTTGTCTCATACTCCGTGCAGTGTTTCGTTTGATTAGAGCTAATCCCACTACTCACTGCTGTAGTGAGTGGATATTGTTGTTTTAAATTTTGATTGGTCAGTAGTCCCATTAACAACCAGTAGCTGACAGCGTTACAAAGGCTTTATCTTTAAAACAAAACGTTAAATTGGACCAAACATGTTTACAGAACGTTACGTCATGGCTCACGACTTTATTATGCCCAATTAAACCAGTGCATAGCAGAATAATGAAGTGAAACTAATTGCGTGACAAACGAGGCAATCAAGTCGATTGAAATCTAAACAATACTGTTTGGAAACGAACATACTTTCAACGTTTTATGGAAGACCCAGATTAAACGAAGGACTGTCACGTTGTTGTACTCAAGTGATAGCTTTGATTGAACGGGAAGAATAGAATCACTTCCACAAAAGTTCAAGAATCATAAGCTAATCCAGCAATGGCCAGAGAGAGATTTCCCGGGCCATTGCTTCAAGAATATGGGTTTGTCTGGGTATTTCGGTTTATTCCCACTCGCAAGCATATTATTAAAGGGCCAATCCTGATAACTTTTTGGGGAATAAAACTGCTTAATTTTGTGTTAAAATCTCTTAAAACTCATTACCTAAGGCCGACCAACTATCCCGATATTTGTGATATGCTTGTAAATAACTTAAACCTGACAGTCTTCATCAGTATCTGGATAAAACCAGACTTTTTGTATGAAAATAATATGTAGGTGGAATTTACCTCTTGTTATCAAGTGCAGTATATGGGTCATTCACTGTATAGACCTCTCAAGAAACGGGAATCGATTATCAGGTCACCCAATGAAAAAATTGACCCTAAATCTTAAAAGGGTTACGTGTCCGAATAAGCAGTGTCCACGTTAACGTCAAAGCGACTCAATATTTTGAGCTGAAATTTTGAGACAGTGCAAATACACCATGCCTCTATATTTTGGTCCATAAATTTCCTAAATGCTCGGACTTTAATTTTTGAGACTCTGTTCTTATCGGGATTGTCCCTTTAAAATAAAATCGAACCTCGTTAGATCCGAATTGACCTGTTTGTTTTGACATCTTTCCCCTTTAATAAATGACCATTTGTCTTTCAATTTAGATAACCTGCCAAACCACGTTGTCATTTTAACGAAACACAGTCAATTGCTACGAACCACACTTGCGGACAGAATTGAAATTGTGGCATGGACATTACATGGAAGTTTTGTTGTTACGAGATATCAGTTGACGAATATATTAGAAACAGCCGCCCAACAACCAGAGAATGGTGTATCTGTATTAATAGACATAATAAAAGGCAGCCAGGATCATTTTGATAAATTCATCCAATGTTTGAGTGACATGGGATATACAGGATTGGTTCGAAATCTCAAAGGTATGTATATGTATTATTAGTCCCAGTGGTTTTATCTGGTATTTTTCATGTATATTTATATGTAAGTTGAGTAGTAGACGGGTAAGAGGATTCCTGCATATTTTTTGTCAGTATATTCTTACACTGATTATTTTTTCAGGGTGTCAGTCTTGATTTCACCATTCTCTCACGGGAGTTTGATACTGGCGTTGATGCATCATAACGGTTTCAGGCACATTTTCCTGTAACCTTCTTTAGCGGGAGCCATGGTGGCTCAACGAGTAAGACGTTGGTTCGCTAATCTGGATGCGGTGTCTCGATCACTTCATTGGCAAATAGCGTTCATCGGGATTATTCAGTGTGGTTCCCCTTGTCAGTTTATCAGGACAGAGGGCCTCGCAAGGAACAACGTATAGTAGTTCAGATGGTACGAACAACCGAGGTCCCTAGTGCAATAAATTACATTGTGAAGCTATACATGAATTGAGATGGTAATTGATATTTTCGTGTTTGCAAGAAACAAATCTTGTAACAATAACAATAAATGTCTGGTCAGTAGTGCTTTCATTTTGAGCAGTTAACAGAGATCTATATTGAAGATTTAGATTTAGGTAAAGAGCTGGTCCCTCTATCTATAATAGTTCAAACATAGACACGTATAATGAAAGATAGGCTGGCACTGCCAGGCAGGATACTCCCACATTTTCGAGAGATGGATAGAGAAAAAGCAATACCGAAAGTCATTTTTCCTACATTATTAAGGTAGAATTTGATATGTGCAAATATCGAAATGAATTAAGATCTTTGGGTTATAAAGGTTCATTTCAGTAGGCTTCAAATTCGACTGGGGATCATGTTGCTAAGTGGGTAAGATGCTGGCTCTGTAGCCTTGAGATTGGGTGTTTGATCCCTGCATTGGGTGACAAATTTCATCTACATTTTCTGGCGTGGTTTCCTCTTGTTAGTGATGAAGGATGGATGGCCTGACAAGAACAGCTGTCAATTTTGGTCTGATTTTCACGAAACTCGACATCAACCTTCATTACGATGTAACGGTGATATAATCAAACGGTTTTTTAAATGGGATAATAATTCTGACCCCAGAGGAGGGACCACAAGCTAAAAAAATGTCATTTTTCGTACAATCAGGGGCCATAATTCAGGAAGTTACAATCCGATATGCACAAATATCGAAAGGAACTAAGATTGTTAAGTTGTAAACATGTGTTTCAGGTTTCATCAAAATTGAATGAAGATTGTGACCTCTACAGGGTTCACAACCTTGATATACTATATTTTTAGTAACTCTTCGGGTACAAGCGCCAGCCATTTTTTCAGTCAATTTTGGTCCGATTTTCACGAAATTCGGACTCAACCTCCATTACGATGTAACGGTGATATAATCAAATGGTTTTTTAAATGGACCACAGGCTAAAAAAGGTCATTTTTCGGACAATCAGGGACCATAATTCAGGAAGTTATGATCCAATGGGCGCAAAGAACCAAGATCTTTGGGTTATAATCATGCATGTCACGTTTCATCAAAATCGGTTCAAAATTGTGACCTCTATAGCGTCCACAACCTTGGTTTCACACTAATCGCGTACAAACGGCGGCCATTTTGTCTGTCAATTTTGGTCCGATTTTCACGAAATTTTACCTCAATCTTCATTACCATTTAACGGTGATATAAACAAACGGTTTTTTAAATCGGATAATAATTTTGACCTCCAGTGGGACCACAAGCTAAAAAGGGTGATTTTTCGTACAATCAGGGGCCATAATTCAGGAAGTTACGAATCAATGAGCGCAAATATCGACAGGAACCAAGATCTTCGCGTTATAAACATGCATGTTAAGTTTCATCAAAATCGGTTCAAAATTGTGACCTCTATAGGGTCCACAACCTTGATATAACATATTTTCACACTATTCGCGTACAAACGGCGGCCATTTTGTCCGTCAATTTTGGTTCGATTTTCACGAAATTCGAACTCAACCTTCATTACCATGTAACGATGATATAATCAAACGTCTTTTTAAATCGGATAATAATTTTGACCTCCAGAGGGACCACAAGCTAAAAAGGGGCAATTTTTCGGACAATCAGGGGCCATAATTCAGGAAGTTACGATCCGATGGGTGCAAATATCGAACGGAACCAAGATCTTTGGGTTATAAACATACATGTCAAGTTTCATCAAAATCGGTTCAAAATTGTGACCACAAGCCAAAAAGGGCGATTTTTCGGACAATCAGGGGCCATAATTCAGGAAGTTACGATCCGATGGGCGCAAATATCGAAAGGAACCAAGATTTTGGGGTTATAAACATGCCTGTCAAGTTTCATCACAATCGTTTCAAAATTGTGACCTCTATAGGTTCCACAAGATAAAAACATGATATTTCGTACAATCAAGGGCCATAATCCACGAACTTCCGATCCGATACATACCAATATCGAAAGGAACCGAGATTTTATCGGGATAAACCTATATTTCCAGTTTCGTTAAAATCGGACCTGTAAAGAGTCCACAAACAAATTGTGGACGGACGGACAGGGGTGACGACATAATACGTCCACATGAAAATGTGGACGTATAAAAATGATCATGTTGGAGAGAGAGAGAGAAATGGGGTTTAACGACCTCTCGACACAAACTAGGTCATTTTGGGACTAACATATGGTTTAATTTTATTTCAATAATTGGCTTGCTCGTATGGATCTTTAGCAATGGGAGGACACCTGAGTACCCGGAGGTTGGACAGGTGACCCTACTCCTTGCCACTTACAACCGGGGATCTGAAACCGCGCAAGTTGACTCAATGACCGGCCGTATTATACAGCGCGCGCACGCTAACCATTCGACCATCCAACCCCCTTGATCATGTTGGATAATCCAATGAAATTACTTCATTCTGGGTGAAGGTATATGACTGTATCAAGATAAAGTGTAGATTCCCTCCTTAACCTTTTTAGTTTAAACAATATTTTTTTCAATCATATCTAAGCAACGGTACTTGACAACCGAGACATTGCCTGGGTTATCCATTTAATTGCGGCTGGTTAAATCCATTTAAATCTCGCCCATCGGATATTCTAGAGGGGGTTGATTATAGGCATGACATGTCTAAATGAGATCTGCAATTGGTGGATTTAGATGTTAAATGATGCATCTTTTTATTGAACATAAATGGTATATGTTGTGGGCGGGGCGAGTGGTTTAAGGCGTGGTGTAAGATTATAAGGAATGTCATTATAAGGAATGTCATTGAGGGAAGAGACACAGTATTGATGTAGCGAAATGAACATTGTGATAACGCACCCTATCAAGTAGTTCTTCTCGATTAAAATTGACCAACATTGTTTCAGGTACCGGGAGAGCTGATGTAGGAACCACTGAAGAGGGTAGGTTTGAACATCTTTTTTAATTTTAACAAATTCTAAATGTAGACATAGAGTTCAGTAGATTTGAAATGTGAACACGATGGATATATATATAATCTGGTGGTATTTTAAATGTAGATCTAGCTATATAGGAACAATAAAAACACAATGATGTGGTATTTTAAGTGTATTTCTGGTGCATATTTGAACCTCGAATATACAGAGAATCTCCTACGAGACCTGTAGGGATTTTTATTTAGTCCTCAATCCTTTCTTGGATGCACAAATAAATAAATATAAAATTCTTTGGTATAGATTTCACTTGTACTGAACCTGATTACATACGGCGTACATCATTGTTTTGACAGCAACTCAACCATTGCAAAGTTCTTTATATTGACCCAGTATTTCCATTAAGGTCAATTAAATAAACATAGTTCATGTTTGATAAAGAGGAAGTTACGTTTAACCAAAAAACGAACTAGTAGCTTTTAAATTGACCAATCAAGGCCATGTAAAGCGATATCTCCTTAACCTTTAACCAATTACAACACTCATTATAGGGGTCGGAGCGATTGCTTGGGACAACCACAGGTAAACAAACCTGAATTTATCATTTCCGAGTGTCATCTATGTCCAAGGAAACCTGCTTCATTGCTGGATTGTTTTATATCACAATATACGCCTCACAATATACTACTGGTTGGTGAATAGAATATAGGATTTTAGCTAGGTTTTGGCATCGACAAAATGGCATTTACGTCAAACTGTTGGTAGGTCAGTCATGCCATGTTCCTATTCCCGGAATGTTGGGTGATATAAAGGATTTCCTAGTAGAATAAATACAGACACTCTTCGTAGTAAACAAATATGGCAAAACATTGTCATCGCCCTTGTTGGTTCGTTCGAACGTTTCCATAATTTGGTTGTGCACACTCTGTCACAAATTTTATCCGATTTTGATGAAACTTAAACTATATCTTTATATCTTAATCATCTCGGTCCCTTTCCATATTTGGGCATTTTCCTGAATTATATGGTCCTTGATTGTACGAAAAATCACGTCTTTATACACCAACATGGAAATGTGGTCGAATATTGACGCCCCCCCCCCCGACTCGTCGGTCAGTAGTCCACATTATTTTATGAACGATCTACAGACTGTATTTATCATCTGATTGTTTTAAATTTATTTATTTCTCCTGGAGTTATGACCCTTGTTTCACTTTATTCCATATTGTGAACACTCTAAGGACAAATTTCAACATTCGATTGGTATGAAATTAAGCAAAGAATCCTATTGATTTTGAGCAATTTCCGTTAACTACGTCGCGAGTTATGAGCCTTGTTTCACTTTGTCGAACCCTGTGAATGCTCTAACAACAAAAGTTATCATCCGATCTGTATGAAATTCTTATGCATTATTTGCATTAGTAAAATATATCACTATTTCACAATCAATCTATTTCACAATCAATTCGATTTCCCGTCAAATTGGTCTCTCCGTGTACGAAAATAGTATAAAAGTTGACATTGTTTAGCTGTAATTTGGCAGTGTTACTTGGTCAATCTTGCACATAGTATGAAATGTTATATATCACAGAATGATATAAATAGCATGACATGTTATATATTACATGACATGTTATATACTACAGAATGATATAAATAGCATGACATGTTATATATTACAGAATATAAATACAATGTAGTATGACATGTACATATTACAGAAATGGGGTTTAATGTTCTACTTTTCTGCGCCATCAAGGCTGATGAAATATGGAAGTATAACGTTGCCAGAAATCTAAAGATCATCAATGATGTTTAGTGTTGCAAACTACATTTTTCAGTGTTTCAAAATACATTTTTCAGTGTTTCAAAATACATTTTTCAGTGTTTCAAAATACATTTTTCGATGTTTCCAAATATATTATTCAGTGTTTCAAATTAGTTACTTTACACATTGCATTGAGCACTTTGCATGGTCGACCGTTTGCAAAGTAGAACGCATATCTTATTGGGAACGGTCACGATTTCCAAGGTTTATTTTCCAATATTTGGCAATAACGACACTTAAAAGGCAAAATGACGTTTAATGTGAACCCATGATGCAGGCATCCCCATTTATGATCTCTATAGTGCGTTTAAATAAACTGATTTAATTAAACTGCTTGCGAGACATTCGGTAGATATGCTTCCTTTAAAGTCAGATTTTTTTAGATACATATCTGAATATCGAGCTACCCGTTTCACTTTATTTGCCAATATCGAAAAACAAGGGAAAAGGGTAGTTTTTATTTGAATCCTGATTTAGGTTGTTAGTTTAGGAAAACTGATTTAATTAAATGCATTTCGGAGACATTCGGTATATATATGCATCGTGAAATCGGATTTTTATACACATATCTGAGTCTCGAAAAACAAGGGGATGGGACAGTTATTGTGTGAATCCACTGCTGAGGTACCGCATATTAGTATATTATACAGAAATAGCAAAAACAAAAAAAAACGTCAATACGATTTCAAAATCAGAGAGGAACTTTAATCAAGTCATTCTAGACAACGAATTACTATATGGATCAAAGTAACTTTTGTGAACAGTATATTGACACATTAGTGATTAATTCATCACAATTCCAAGGCATTAGGAGACGGTTTCGAGTCAGCACACAGCAGAAAAGCCTGGCGCAATCCATCGGCTGTGTTTGTTCTCAGTATGTTATGAAATCTTTTCTGAATTTCATCCCAAAGATGTCCAATCGGACTATGGGCTGGCCAGTGCATAACGTTGACACTATTCTGCCCTAGAGAGTGTGGGCATGGACGTTTTCATGCTGGAAAACGTTTTTTCGATAACGTGCGAAATGTGGTTTGACTTGGGGTCGATATAGTGCACTGCTGTAATGTCGCATCCACTCCCTGGACCACGATTTGGGAACACCACAGGACCCACTCTAAGGTTCAGACCGATTCCAACCGAAACCAGTATGCTTGGACCTCCCCAAGAGTCTTGTTCCATGACATATTGGTCAGAATAACGCTGGCCACGTCGACGTCATATTCTGCGCTGCCATCTGCAGTTGATACGCAATACCGACTCTCATTTGTGAACAGAACAGTTTGCCATTGCCTGTTTCGCCAGTTCTGATGTTGGGCAAACTGCAGACGTTCACGTCGATGGCGAGGCTAAGGTTTACGGCGTTCTCTCTATATCGGTACTGATGGGTCTTCCGTGTGTTCCCAGTGTTTGGCGTGTTGTTTCAGATGCCTGCGTGAACGCATTCAGCACCTGTTGTTGCGCAACATTGCGGTCTTGTGGTAACCCTTAGTCTACCAGTTCGGGAGCGATCACCCATGGTGTTGGTGACCTGAAAGCGTTGCTGAAGCCTGTAGATGGTCCGAACCTTAACCTGAATTTGATTGGCCGCGGGTTGGGCAGTGTGGACAGCGTCGAGTCTTCCAAGCGTCATGTTCCTCTGAGCTGTCATGACATGCTGCTGATGTTGTTGTGTGAATGATTTAACCAGGTATGGGTGTGCATTTTATAGGGCTGCAGCATGAGATACATGAAAATCGAGGAGTATGCTTTACCATCTCAGAAGTTGCGTTTTTTGAGAAATTTCATGGGTTCAAATCCGTATTTAGAAAAGATTCTTATTGCTCAGGTAAAGTTGGAGATGTGGTCACACATATACAATAAAACAAATTTGGCAAGTGTCATACAATGCGTCTATTCAGAGGAACATACCAACCTGACGTTTCGCTTGCTGCATAGTAAATCGAAAATCGAGAGGTTATGTTTATAGTTCTTTATTAACGATAGATATAGTGTTCTGTATATTGTAAAACAGGACTTAAAACACATTGAATCTATAGACAGTCTCACCTTTTTAGCGAATACTTCTATTGATCCTACAAAATTATCAGTTAGGAAATTTGCAAATATATTATTTCAAGTGTATCACCACCAGTTATAGTCATGGTGATTTGCAATATATATCGAAATAACTATCTTATGTCTTTTGTTGAATACATGCCATTATACCTTTAGGCGGCAGAAAGCTGTCATGATGATTTAAACCATTAGCAATACCCTGTTCTCTGTTTCAGACGAGGATTCAGATAATGTAAGGTAATGAAGTATGTTTCCGTGTACATATCATCAACAGAAACATCTTAGTTTATCGCTGACAAAACACTTATTGTGAAATGAGTTCGTTTCGTGGTTTTTTTTTATTGTTTTTTGTTTGGTTTGTTTTTTTGTTTTTATTTTCCAGATAGTGGAAAGGTTCGTTTGTAATGTGCTTATAATATATTGCTTATCTTTGTATCTCATTTGTTTGAAGGGTATTGGATGTCCCAATGATTAGCACGTGTGCGTTGTAGCATAAAGCCAGGCATTAAGTCAACTGGCGTGGTTTCGAATCCCAGGTTGTACGTGACAAGGAGAAGGTTCGCTTGGCCAAACTCGTGGGTTTTCCCTGGGTCCTCTGGTTTCCTCCCACTGCTAAAGACCCCTACGCGCAAGCGAAATATTGAAATTAAATTAAACCATATGTTAATCCCGAAATGACCTGGTTTGTGTCGAATGGACGTTGACCCCCCCCCTCTCTCTCTCTCACCACTATCACAGAGCAACGAGGTTATTTATATTAATTTGTAACCAAAACGACAATATTAACAGAGCACAGTTTTTATGGAACACAAGTCGGTTTGAATGTTCAAACTTAGTGTAGGTATTTCGTAGACGAAAGCCTTGAAGATAGGCATTTTCTGCTGAAGCTAATAAACAGAAATAAACAATTTGATTGGCTGGTGATTTGGGACAAGATAACTTAGGTCCTGATTAAGTGAAATTTATTTCTGGCCTTGTTATTGACGTTACATGTGTCATAATGCTCTTTTGACCTTAATTTTATCAGACATTTGACTTAAATATTATAACAGCGTTCTGTGACAATCTGCCACAAAAAATACACTGTAAAATTTCAATAATACCTCTGATATGTGAGGTAATCCAAAACGCTGAAATATTCTCGATTTTGCAAATATCAAGTGTTTCGTAACAACTATTTCAGATTAGTAGATTAGTTGAGTAGTATCATTTATTAATAGGATAAATAGGGTTGGGTTTTACATTGATCAATTTATACTTTAATTAATTATTCAGTAGCCAAAGATAGAAAAACACGCTTTTTTATAAAACGAATAGGATCATTGCTCTCTATGGTGGCTGATAAGGGACATGAAAAATAATATAATTTGACTTTTTAAATATTCACCCAAGTCAAATTTAATATAATTTGTTTTTTTTATAATTTTCACCCAAGTCAATTTTAATTTCCACCCAAGTCAATTTTGGGATGGGAAGGGCAATTTTTGAGGGATATGGGGTTGTATTCCCGGTGGGGAGGGGGCGGTAGGGCATTCGCATTTTTTTTATTTTGGGTCACCTACTCGCATTGTACTTTCACAGGGTGTTCAGAAAAAAAAATCGGGGGGAAGGGGGGTGCATCCCCCCCCCCATTTGTGTTTTTTTTTTATCAAAAATTCGAACGACAATTTTTTCTGAACGCTCGGGCCATGTCCCTCCCAAAAATCGAGGGTGCACGCCCCATAGGAACCGATATATGGCCTTTGAAGTAATCCGGATGATTTGGAAAGCCATGTTTGGGACGTCCCTCCGCCCCGGTGGTAGTACTCAGTTACTTGGAATTTTAATAAATGGAAGATGATACGCCTGGTTACTGATCCGAAAGAAGAGAATGGATTCTGATTTATAGGGGCCGAGATAGAGGGCCGCAAACATGGCCCCTCGTTTCAGGCAATAGTGGGGGGAAATTTTTTGCATCAAAATGCCTGAAAGGCCCCCTTTGATGACCGCAGCTTAATACATTGTTATGACAGAATTTTTTGCCCCTCCCCGTAGACTATCCCTCCTTAAACCCCATATTCCCGTTTCTACCCCCTCCCCCTCCGAGACATCTTTTTCTCAGGGTCACGTTTTTCTAAACACTGCCCCTCCCCGTGGGCCCAGGGGCCCCAAATGTGGCATGAGGGTAGGCCTTGGTAATGCCTTCTAACCTCCTGGGGGTTTGGACCCCAAAGTCCGAACCCTTAAACCTTTTTTGACGAGCAGCCCGTGTAGGAAACAGAGAACTGGGGAGATATGATCATATTTCCTTGTTGACGACGTCGCGCGCTGGGTGGAAATTCAACAGGATCGAAATTATATTACAAATGACTTGGGTGAAAATTAAAATTGACTTGGGTGAATATTAAAATTGACTTGGGTGGAAATTAAAATTGACTTGGGTGAAAATTATAAAAAAACAAATTATATTACAAATGACTTGGGTGGAAATTAAAATTGACTTAGGTGAAAATTACAAAAAAACAAATTAAATTAAAATTGACTTTGGTGAACATAAAAAACAAATTATATTAAAATTGACTTGGGTGGAAATTATAAAAAACAAATTATATTAAAATTGACTTTGGTGGAAATTATAAAAAACAAATTATACTAGACCTGCATGCAGGAATGACGGGTTTCACTGGTGCCACGTCACCCTTTAACATGTCACTTCCGGTGCCACGTTACCTTTGAACATATGCCACTTCCGATACCAATGAAACCATTAAACAGTTTTCCCCATAAGCATTGCACACTTCAAATAAATTGGACGCAGAATCAACCAAATCCAGCAATATCAATTCATTTTATACTTTTGTTACTTGTAAGTGATCCTGACAAAAATACATTACTTCCGGTGATAATGAAAATGTTCAATTAGTTTTATGAAATCCGAATTGCCTTTTGATATCATATAGTGAAAATGTTATGTAAATAGAATAATAATTGCCACTTTTATAGACCATAAACCTTGAAAAGTGACTTGTAGACAATCGCCTATTTCTCTGCAACCGCACAAGTTAGAAACCATTTTGTGGTATCTGTATGATCGTATGGGTTCAATCTATTTGTTGATTGGAATCAAATATCATAATTTTGAAAACATTACAAATCAGACTCATTTGAATAAAATATCTGTTTTGAAGGCTAAAAATTCAGTTTTTGTCAAAATGGCATCACTTCCGGTGATACCAAAAAATTTAAATTAGTTCTATGAAATCGTAAATGGCATAAGACATTATATGGTGAACATTTTATGAAAATCGAATAATAACTGATTCTTTTAGAGCCAAAATAAAGTAAAAAGTGACTTGTGGAAAATCGTCGATTTCTCTACAACCGTACAAGCTAGAAACCATTTTTGTGGTATCTATATGATCGGATGGGTTCATTCTATTTGTTGATGGGAACCAAATTTCATAATTCTAAAAATATTACAAATAATACTCATTTGAATAAAAAATGTATTTTTAAGGCTAAAAATCCAGTTATTGCCTAAATGACGTCACTTCCGGTAACAGTGAAAGTGTTAAAATGGTTTGGAATAGTCGACTGTGGAAATAGGCAACAGACAGTGAAAAAAAATTGAAAATCGAATAATAATTGATTCTTTTACAGCCAAAATAACGTGACAAGAGACTCATGCAAAATTGCCCATTTCTCGGCAACTGCTCATATTACAAACTAAATTTCACATACATTCTCTTTGTATGGATTATTGCTACAAGTTTATGAAAATATCGAAGAAATATTTTAATATATGAAGACACTGGATGGGTTGTAAATAGCTTATTTTTACCCCTATTTTTACCTTTTAATCGAAATGGCCCGAAAACAAAATCGAAATTAAAAAAACTGAGTCCGAGATTTTGTGCACCTTTACAGGGCGCATCTTTTGAGTAAGATCAGATTTGTAGAAAATAGTATTTGCTTTCAAAAAGTGGTACCGAACTGTCAATATTGCAGTGTTTGCTGAATTTACGTCACTTCCGGTGCCTTCAGTATACTTTACCGGTAACAAAAAAAATGACATTTTGAACCACGGAACATATGAACATGGTTTTATACAAATCCAACAATAAATAATTAATGTAGGACTGAAAAACTGAATTAGCCAATAGCGGCCACGGAAAATTACGGAAACAAAAAATGTTGACATTTTTGCTCAAATCAGATGACTCTTTAACCTTGGTTAAAATGTCATATATAAATATTAATAAGTAAAAAAGTTTTTTGTAAAAATTTAAATTTTCAAAATTTGGCGCCTAATATCTTCCAAGATTCGTCGAAAATCAAAAATAACATAGCTATGTCCCCTGTTTCTGGCTATGTCAAAAAGCATCATATGCTAAAATACAATGATTATTGTTAATATTACGGCAATATTTCAAAAAACGACATGTTCGGTGATTTCGGACGTTTCGCAATGTCGCAGAATGCCGGGAATAGCTTTAATCTCTAAGTCACACCCACTTTCCCAGTAAAACTGAAGACATTGTATCGATCCGACAAGTAGTTGCTGAAAAATAATAATAAGAAGAAGAATAATAATAAAAATAATTTTAACAAAAACAATAGTGTTTCACACAAGCTACGCAGTGTGAAACCCTAATTAAAATTGACTTGGGTGAAAATTAAAATTGGCTTGGGTGAAAATTATAAAAAACAAATTATATTAAAATTGACATGGGTGAATATTAAAAAAATCAAATTATATAATTTTTCCTGTCCCTTATCAGCCACCGTAGCTCTCATACTATTTTATACTTTCATATATTTATATAATTTTTATATATGGCATAGAATTATTTGTTATCTTGATGCTTACTTTTTTTAAATAAAATAAAACAAAATCAATTTTTACATGCTATTTTATGGTTTATATAATTGATATGACATATAATTATCATTATGTTTTTATTGCCTACTTTTGTTTTGTTTTGGTTATCTCCCTTTAATTTTAATCCTGTATGATGGTTTTGGGTTTTATTGAACATACATTATGCAAGAAATAAATCTGCATATCACAGGTCTTTCTATATTCGTACAATAGTTTGTGTGGGTTTTTATATTTTTTTTTTGTTTGTTTATTTTTCTTATTAAACATACATTGTATGTAAGATTATTAATCAGACATTAATTTACTTACCAAGACCATTGCCAACTCTCGATGCCATCGTTAGCCTACGATATTTAATAGATTTGTGGTTGATGTAAAAACGATAATCAATACTTTGATTATTATCGTCACAATCTTAGTAATGACAATCGAGGCTACAATTGTATCGCTGATAACTTTGATCAGAGTGAAGTAATTTGACGGAAATTTTAAATATATTCTATTTTCATTATCTTATTTTTAAATATTTTAGCGAGAAATGCTAGCTATTTATCTAATGTTTCCTAATGTCGCTTTAAATGATCATTTTATACCCGCAGGCATACAATAAATAATAATATAGAATTATTTTGCTGTCTTGTTTATTTTGTGTTGGTATGGGGTTGGGGTTGAGGGACTGTATCTAACTTTTATTTAAACTCAAATGTTAAGAAAGAGTAGAGGTTAAGTCAGAGTAGAAGATGCCGATGTTCCAGCTTCGTTTCTCTATTTGCTATCTTTAGATCATTAGGTCTGTCATGGAGCCAACTGGTGTGGTTTAAACCCAGAATGAATAAAGTCACCTGTCAAACCCCGGGTTTCTCCCTTGCGTGAGAGCGATTTATTGAAATAAATTTTTTGCTGATTTAACGGCATACATGAATATAATTATTATGTAATGAGGTCAGAACGGCGTTATTCAACGTTAGTTCGATGAATGCAGGAACAACCAAATATACTTTGAGCGAAAAAGGTGTGTGTGGTGGTGGGGGTGGGGGCGGCGAACACGCTACTTGTTGTTTTTTGAGGGGGGTTGGGATGGCCTAGTGGTCTAGAGTGCCGTGCTTCGACCTCTAGCTGGCCGGTCACCTCTGGCTTGCGGCTGTGGTTTCGAGCCCTGGTGTGAGCGTATGTGGCATGGAGATAGGGGCGCCTTCTCAACCTCGTGGGTTTCCTCCGGGCACTCCGGTTTCCTCCCACTGCTAAAGACCCCTACGCGCATGCGAATTATTGAAATAAAATTAAACCATATGTTAGTCCCGAAATGACCTAGTTTGTGTTGAGTGGACGTTAAATCCCATTTCTCTCTCTCTCTCTCTGTTGTTTTTTGAAAGGATTAGCACACCAGCCACTACTGTCATGGTGATAGCTAAAAACAACAACACGGATGATGATACCGACATCCACCCACTACAGCGTCATTTAAATCAAGCTGGGCTTATGATGATGGGCATATGTCATGCAGTGTGTTGTGAGAAATATTTTGACAGGGCAATGGAATGAAATGAAATGGATTTTAACTTCCTACTCTTTTGCACCTAACCTGGGCTAATGGAAGACGGGCATACGCCATGCAGTGTGCTATGAGGGAAATTTTGCCCGGGCAGCTGCGCTACGGCCTACTCTTTTATCGAATTCCAACTGCCAAGGGATCTTTTACGTGCACGTCAATGTGTACACGTTACCTCGGTTTTTCGTCCCATCCGAACGACTAGACAGACGCCTACGCCGGACCAAATGCAGGGATCGAACACTCGACCTCCAGGCTAGCGAGCCAGCGTCTTACCCACTTAGCCACGGTATGTGAGGTGTGGGTGGAGGGGTGGGTATTCTGTAAATGTTGTTTAAACATTGAGAAAAAATCTGTCGAAGGCATTTTACATTTCCTGCTGAATGGTACAAGAAATAATTTACACATTTCAATTTCAAATCATTCATAACAATAACACAAACAACTTCATATAACAACGATAACAATATTGAGACGTAAAAATGAAAGGAAATGGGGTTTAACGTTCTAGGCCTACTGCATTGCTCTGACTGGCCAATGAAGACTAACGCATACGCCATACAATGAGGCAAATTTTGGCTAGGCAGCGGCAGTACGACCTACTCTTATATCGAATTCAAACTGGTAAGGGGTCTCTTACGTGCACGCTTATTTGTAATCGGAACCTGGTTGGAAAATACCGCTGAACTTTCTCGGCAAAGCACGTTCGAATACGTAACCTCCTGGCTAGCGTTACCCACTTAGCCACCGTAGCTCTCTATATTGTGTAAAATGATAATACACATCTTCAAATAATAAAATGAATATTTATATTGCACATACTCCATCCAAACAGTATGTTTTGAGATTTATGAGTATGCAATAAATTAATACATGATGTTTGCAGATTAAATTGAACCGATATGCGGTGACCTTAAATTTGGAATTTAACTGGTTATGTTATTCTGTACCACTAAATTGTTACTTTCGTGATTTCAAGGTTTTCCAAACTAATGACATTTCCTTCCCAGTGATTCCACTCCCCAAAATAGTTATGTCTACATTTTGGATGTAAATCGGTTATTTGCGGTGATTTATTTCAACATGCGGCGCTTTTTCGGATTCCGGTTGGACAGATTTTAGTATTTTGTAGTGTAGTTTATAACTGTTGATTTAATTGCAGGCGATTTTATTTGTTCTTTTTAGTATAGCTTATTAAATGATAATTGAGGCAAAAGTTATGAACTATACTTAAAAAAATGTATTCATGTAAGCATTATAAAAACAGAACTCTTAATCTTATTGCTAATGATTTTATTGGTATTTTAGTGCTGTATAGACAATGTGTTAAATAAACTGAACCTGTATGATAACAACGGGTTGGGGGGGTAACAAAAATAACATAAATACAGAAAAATAAATAATATCACCGGCAGTTGTCCTCGCCGGCAATAGCCCTGCTCCCGATAATTATGATATTGTTATCTTCTAGCATACGTTTTATTGGCTTATCTCCCTTTAATTATACAATAGTTATGAAAGTAATGTGTATTTCATTTATATAATAACAATGACATGGAATAGTTTTGTTGTCTAGTTCATTGCTTTTGTTTTGTTTTCGAATGGAGTTGGGGGACTGCATCTGACTAAATAATAGGTATGAGTCAGTATATTACCACTTTGATTCTCTATTTGGGAAATGTCCACAAATTCTACTCAACGTATGGTTAAAATCATTGATTATCCTGTATTACCAAACACAGCTAAAACTGTTTTAATTAGAGGGGGTCTGGTGGTCGAGTGTGTGTTCGCCGACGACATCGCCCGTTTATATAATTCATTAGCCAAGCACTGATTTACCTTGGTTGGAGAGCCCAAACCAATATTGACTGCCCTGGATGCAGAGCTTATGGTACAGTTAAAGTGATCTTAATATGTCGATAAATACATGTTTTAATACATTACTGTTGAAACGACGGCCAGTTTAATATGTTGAATTTGAAGATTGTACCCTTGTAAAATTAAATACCATATGAGTAATATCTGGTCTTTGTTTTTCAATTGATGATTAAATACAATGGCGTATCATGTATTTCAAAATGCTATTTGGCCAAACTTTAAAAATAACATTCTTTTTCAATTTTGGAATAATATTCATCACGTGCATTTTGCATACCGATAGTTCATTGGCCAATCACGCTATTCTATCGACATTTTGCCTAATAGTTTGGATGCAGCTATGGCGGGTGTGGCGCGCCAGGCAGGGTAAGCTTACTCTTCCGGATACCTGTTACCACTGTTTGCCGTGTATGTTGTACACGGTGAACAGTCCATATGCTGATTACACTATTTTTCCTGATTACACTATTTTGCCTATACCGTTTTATTTATGGCGAATTCTGCCGGTGTAGGCTGTTATTGATAGTCCATTGGCCAATCACGCCATTTTACCTAGATTTCGTCTAATAGTTTGGATACAGCTATGGCGGGTGTGGCGCGCCGGCAGGGTAAGCTTACTCTTCCGGACACCTGTTACCACTGTTTGCCGTGTATTTTGTACACGGGGAGCAGTCCATTTGCTGATTACACTATTTTGCCTATAACGTTTTTTTAGGACTTCACTATTTTGGCTATAACTTTTTTTTTTAGGACTTTGAATTCTGTCTAATGGTTTGGATTGTTCGTACTTGGTTTTATTTTATCTCTGATGAAATTGAATTGTCAACCACATCGTCAACTCCTTGCATGAAAACTGCACCTGAACCATAATCACTAACAATTACAGCTAACTTAGGATTTGGAACTGATAGAACTGCCACAGTGTATAATATAGCTTAAACGTTTTCAAATATTCTCTCGCAACTATCCGACCATTGAAACTAGATTTACTGTGATTGGTCAAAGATTGGAGGATGGAAATGCATAAAACCAAGTCCAAGCAACTGTATGAACTGTGCAGGTCAATATGAAATGACACAGTTATGCTCACTTTCATTTCAAGTCGTCCATTAATCAATACATGTACAAGGCCTGTCATTTAAAATTTGATTAACAATAATCTTATCATCAGCTTATTCAGTACCACGAAGACGATGGACAAGGCAAAGACTATCTAATGCCCCAAATCACAAATAGCAGACACAGAAGCAAAATCAGAAAAAAACATAAAGTGTTAAATGTACACACCATAGAAAATGCATTGGTTAAAGATATACACATTACATAAAGATGAGAGTTAAATATATACACATCACATAACGATTAGAGTTAAATATCTGAACATCACATAACGATAAGAGTTAATTATATACACACCACATAACGATACCAATTAGTGTTATTTTGGTTTTGACCCCTCTTGACTTTGTACCGTTGATTACAGATTAAACATCCACAAGTGTACAAATGTGTTGTTATTGATGTGTTCCCATTTGAATATTGTTTACAATAAGAAGCAAAATAAATAAGATATGTTTACATGAGCATACCAATTAGTGTTATTTTGGTTTTGACCCCTCTTGACTTTGTACCGTTGATTACAGATTAAACATCCACAAGTGTACAAATGTGTTGTTATTGATGTGTTCCCATTTGAATATTGTTTACAATAAGAAGCAAAATAAATAAGATATGTTTACATGAGCATTTTGTTATACGAAAAACTAAGTGATGCCTTTTCTCTGGCGCTCAGTATATATCATAAAGCAATACGTGTTAAAGATATACACATTTCGCGGTTTAACATAGTTCATTTGTAAAATCTTGTATAAAACTTATTCAAAATGAGAGTACGGATTGTCTACTTCCCGTTTCTAAATAATAGGCTATAAAACCGGATTGCTATTAACTTTTTATAGATATGACGAATACACGGACGTATTTAAGTAGAAACGACAACATAAACTACAGGTTATACACGCAGTTCAACATCATACCCGAGATACAGGTAAGCTTGTAACTCATCTTTTGTTTTATTGGCTTATTTCCCAAACATCAAACTGATGATAAAATAGGTCAAGTTGGTGGTTTATATCCCATGCCTCGCTCGGCCTGGCGGACGGGAATGAGCTGTACACCAAGTAAGGAAGGATTTCAACACTTTAGATGTATACACAAAGGAGATGTGTTAGTGTTAAAGGTAATAATATATGTGGAATCGCTTCCACCGAAGTGACATCGCAGACAAAAGGTATCGCTATACACCGTATGTTGTTGTACATGAGTTTAGGTGATGCATAATAGATCAAATTACAATCTTTATTACAATATATTAACGCCACAAACCTTCAATATGGCGACCCGAGAAAATAACCATTATAATGAGCGACCACATTTAGATGTCAACAACCCTTACTCACCGTATGCATGCTTTAACTGTCGACTAACACAATCGTTTCTCATCCCTTCATATTCCTGCAATACTGTTTGATCCCAGGATAAAAAACCCCAGGGGTATATCTGGCAACCGGGGAATTATTAAACCCATCATATAAAATATATTTTATCCACGTTTCTCCGATATATATATACTTCTTCATTTTGTGTACAGCGATAATTTGCATTAACGATCAAGAATATAAATTTCTACAGCATGCATACGATACATTATCTTTAAATGTCAATGGTAAGTATCTTCAAAGTGCTCTCAAACATTGTTTTCAAAATTCTAATGACTAACTACAAATGTTGACCGAGTGTGTATTTTGGAGAACTTTAAGAACCAAGAAGTAACCAGTCTCTCTCACTGGTCTAGAACAATAATTTTAACAAACAAAATTGATAAACAGTATTTAAATTATTGACTATATGGTTTAAACATAGAAAATTTATAATGGAATATTTCTGGGTCATTTCATTGTTATTCTGTTGCCTAGAGTAGTAAATAACATTACTCGTATGACGAATCCAGGAAATAATAACCATACTACAGTTTCACATAAATAAAACTAATATATTATTGTACTACTACTAGGCGCGCGGGTAGCTTAAATGTATGCAGGTCATAATTGAAGAATACCTAACGTTGATGTAATGTAATTATTGAGGGTGACCAAGATTGACCAGGGTAATGCTAATGGCAACATCATCTTGTATGTGATATCACTCAAGGTGGAAACGGACATAAAACCCTACGAACGGACGGACGACACTATCCAATATGACATAGACCAATTTACCTGAAAATAAAACAAATGGATTAATGGATAACTTGTTATGATGTGATCTTTAAATAGCATTAGTAACTGGATAGAGTAACAACAAAACACATACTTGTGGAAAACAGCTACTATATATAGAGTATTTTAGGCGACGTGTCGTAGAGTAATCTCTCAACGTTATCAACGTACAATAGGGGCAGTGTGAAGTTGAATCGTTTTTCGTTATTCGTTATTCACCAATAACGAATAACGAGGTGACTTACCTCATTATTGGCGAATAACGATGCAAGTCATCTCGTTATTCGTTATTCAACTTTATATTCGGGATTGCAATAAGCAGCTAGCCATGACTAGAATGATGGATGACAAGTATCCCACAGTAGTATAAAACACAGTAAAACGAACTTGAAACCAAAAACAGTACACATTGTTTATTCAAGCAGCGAATAACGAGCTGTTTGGTATTCGTTTTTCACCTCGTTATTCGAGATTCACATTCATGTATATTCAATAAAAATATTTTAGGATTTCATTCTAAAGAATCATTAGACAGCAATAAAATAATGGATTGCAAAGTATTCTCTAGCAGTAGAAATATATTAAATCTTTAATGAAGATATTTCAGGAATTATTTCTAAACGATCATTAGACAACAACATAATAATTGACTGCAAAGGATCCCCTAGCAGTAGAAATCATATTAAATGAAGTATAGTCGGAAAATAAACCAGATTGTTATTCAAGCCGCGAATAACGAATAACGAACTGTTTGTTATTCGTTATTGATCTCGTTATTCGGGATTCTCATATAATGTACCTTTAATGAAGATATTTCAGGATTTAATTCTAAACGATCATAAGACAACAGTATAATAATGGATTGCAAAGTACCCCTTAGCAGTAAAAAACATATTAATTGAAGTATAGCCGGTAAATAAAACAGATTGTTATTCAAGTGGTGAATAACGAATAACGAACTGTTTGTTATTCGTTTTGCACCTCGTTATTCGAGATTGACTTATAATAAGGTATCTTTAATGAAGATATTTCAGGATTAAATTCTAAACGATCATTACACAACAACAGAATAATGGACTGCAAAGTATTCCCTAGCAGAAGAAAACATATTAAATGGCGTATAGTCGGTAAATAAACCAGATTGTTATTCAAACCGTGAACAACGAATAACGAACTGTTTGTTAAATAAGCCAGATTGTTATTCAAGCCGTGAATAACGAATAAAGAACTGTTTGTTATTCGTTATTCATTTTGTTATTCGGGATTCACATATAATGTACCTTTAATGTATATATTTCAGTATTCAATTCTAAACGATCATTAGACAACAGTAAAATAATGGATTGCAAAGTATCCCTTAGCAGTAGAAAACATATTAATTGAAGCGTAGTCGGTAAATAAACCAGATTGTTATTCAAGCGGTGAATAACGAATAACAAACTGTTTGTTATTCGTTTTTGAAATCGTTAGTCGAGATCGACTTATCCGGTATCTTTAAAGATATTTCAGAACTTAATTCCAAACGATCATTAGATAACAACAGAATAATGGACTCCGAAGTATCCCCTAGCAGTAGGAAACATATTAAATGGCGTATAGTCGGTAAATAAACCAGATTGTTATTCAAGCCGCGAATAACGAATAACAAACTGTTTGTTATTCGTTATTCCTCTTGTTATTCGGGATTCACATATAAGGTTTCTTTAATGAAGATATTTCAGGATTTAATTCTAAACGATCATTAGACAACAACAGAATAATGGACTTCAAAGTATCCCGTAGTAGTAGAAAACATATTAAGTGGTGAATAGTCCCCCCGTATCCCTTGGCAGTATAAAACATAATAAATGAAGTATAGTCGGCAAATAAACCAGATTGTTATTCAAGCCGCGAATAACTAATAACGAAATGTTTGTTATTCGTTATTCATCTCGTTATTCGGGATTCTCATATAAGGTATCTTTAATGAAGATTTTTGAGGATTAAATTCTAAACGATCAATAGACAACAGAATAATAATGGATTGCAAAGTATCCCTTAGCAGTAGAAACATATTTATTGAAGTATAGGCGGTATATGAAACAGATTGTTAGTCAAGCGGTGAATAATGAATAACGAACTGTTTGTTATTCGTTTTTCAACGCGTTATTCGGGATTGTCCGATAAGGTATCTTTATTGAAGATATTTCAGGATTTAATTCTAAACGATAATTAGACAACAACAGAATAATGGACTGCAAAGTATCCCCTAGCAGTAGAAAACATATTAAATATCGAATAGTCGGTAAATAAAGCAGATTGTTATTCAAACCGTGAATAACGAATAACGAACTGTTTGTTATTCGTTTTTCATCTCGTTATTCGGGATTCACATATAAGGTATCTTTAATGAAGATATTTCAGGATTTAATTCTAAACGATCATTAAACAACAACAGAATAATGGACTGCAAAGTATCCCCTAACAGTAGAAAGCATATTAAGTATCGAATAGTCGGTAAATAAAGCAGATTGTTATTCAAGCTGTGAATAACGAATAACGAACTGTTTGTTATTCGTGTTTCATCTCGTTATTCGGGACTCACATATAAGTATCCCCTAGCAGTAAAAAACATATTAAATGGCGTATACTCCGTAAATAAACCAGTTTGTTATTCGGGATTTTGTTATTAAGGTAGCGAATAACGAGCTATTTGTTATTCGTTTTTCACCTCGTTATTCGACATTCACATATCATGTGTTCATATATCTTTAATGAAGATATTTCAGGGTTTCATTCTAAACGATCATTAGATAACTATAGAATAATGGATTGCAAAGTATCCCCTAGCAGTAGAAAACATATTAAATGACGTAGAGTCGGTAAATAAACCAGATTGTTATTCAAGCGGTGAATAACGAATAACGAACTGTTTGTTATTCGTTATTCATCTCGTTATTCGGAATTGTTATTGAAGCCGCGAATAACGAATAACGAACTGTTTGTTATTCGTTTTTCATCTCGTTATTCGGAATTCACATATAAGGTATCTTTAATGAAGATATTTCAGGATTTAATTCTTAACGATAATTAGACAACAACAGAATAATGGACTGTAAAGTATCCCCTAGCAGTAGAAATTATATTAAACATCGTATAGTCGGTAAATATCGGTAAATAAAGTAGATTGTTATTCAAGCCGTGAATAACGAATAACGAACTGTTTGTTATTCGTTTTTCATCTCGTTATTCGGGATTCACATATAAGGTATCTCTAATGAAAATATTTCAGGATTTAATTCTAAAGAATCATTAGACAACAACAGAATAATGGACTGCAAAGTATCCCCTAGCAGTAGAAAACATATTAAGTGGTGTATAGTCGGTAAATAAACCAGATTGTTATTCAAGCCGCGAATAACGAACTGTTTGTTATTCGTTATTCATCTCGTTATTCAGGGTTCACATATAATGTACCATTAATGAAGATATTTCAGTATTCAATTCTAAACGATCATTAGACAACAATAGAATAATGGATTGCAAAGTATCCCCTAGCAGTAGAAAACATATTAAGTGATATATAGTCGGTAAATAAAACAGATTGTTATTCAAGCGGTGAATAACGAAAAACGAACTATTTGTTATTCGTTTTTCACCTCGTTATTCGGGATTTTGTTATTAAGGTAGTGAATAACGAGCTATTTGTTATTCGTTTTTCACCTCGTTATTCGAGATTCACATATCATGTGTTCATATATCTTTAATGAAGATATTTCTGGGTTTCATTCTAAACGATCATTAGACAAGAATAGAATAATGGATTGCAAAGTATCCCCTAGCAGTAGAAAACATATTAAATGACGTATAGTCGCTAAATAAACCAGATTGTTATTCAAGCGTTGAATAACGAATAACGAACTGTTTGTTATTCGTTTTTCATCTCGTTATTCGGGATTCGCATATAAGGTATCTTTAATGAAGATATTTCAGGACTTAATTCTAAACGATCATTAGACAACAACAGAATAATTGACTGCAAAGTATCCCCTAGCAGTAGAAAACATATTAAGTGATGTATAGTCGGTAAATAAACCAGATTGTTATTCAAGCCGCGAATAACGAATAACGAAATGTTTGTTATTCGTTTTTCATCTCGTTATTCGGAATTGTTATTCAAGCCGCGAATAACGAATAACGAACTGTTTGTTATTCGTTTTTCATCTCGTTATTCGGAATTCACATATAAAGTATCTTTAATGAAGATATTTCAGGATTTAATTCTTAACGATAATTAGACAACAACAGAATAATGGACTGTAAAGTATCCCCTAGCAGTAGAAATTATATTAAACATCGTATAGTCGGTAAATATCGGTAAATAAAGTAGATTGTTATTCAAGCCGTGAATAACGAATAACGGACTGTTTGTTATTCGTTTTTCATCTCGTTATTCGGGATTCACATATAAGGTATCTCTAATGAAAATATTTCAGGATTTAATTCTAAACAATCATTAGACAACAACAGAATAATGGACTGCAAAGTATCCCCTAGCAGTAGAAAATATATTAAGTGGTGTATAGTCGGTAAATAAACCAGATTGTTATTCAAGCCGCGAATAACGAATAACGAACTGTTTGTTATTCGTTATTCATCTCGTTATTCAGGGTTCACATATAATGTACCATTAATGAAGATATTTCAGTATTCAATTCTAAACGACCATTAGACAACAATAGAATAATGGATTGCAAAGTATCCCCTAGCAGTAGAAAACATATTAAGTGATATATAGTCGGTAAATAAAACAGATTGTTATTCAAGCGGTGAATAACGAAAAACGAACTATTTGTTATTCGTTTTTCACCTCGTTATTCGGGATTCACATATAATGTACCATTAATGAAGATATTTCAGTATTCAATTCTTAACGATCATTAGCCAACAATAGAATAATGGATTGCAAAGTATCCCCTAGCAGTAGAAAACATATTAAATGGCGTATACTCCGTAAATAAATCAGTTTGTTATTCGGGATTTTGTTATTAAGGTAGCGAATAACGAGCTATTTGTTATTCGTTTTTCACCTCGTTATTCGAGATTGACATATCATGTGTTCATATATCTTTAATGAAGATATTTCTGGGTTTCATTCTAAACGATCATTAGACAAGAATAGAATAATGGATTGCAAAGTATCCCCTAGCAGTAGAAAACATATTAAATGACGTATAGTCGCTAAATAAACCAGATTGTTATTCAAGCGTTGAATAACGAATAACGAACTGTTTGTTATTCGTTTTTCATCTCGTTATATTGGATTCGCATATAAGGTATCTTTAATGAAGATATTTCAGGACTTAATTCTAAACGATCATTAGACAACAATAGAATAATTGACTGCAAAGTATCCCCTAGCAGTAGAAAACATATTAAGTGGTGTATAGTCGGTAAATAAACCAGATTGTTATTCAAGCCGCGAATAACGAATAACGAACTGTTTGTTATTCGTTATTCAACTCGTTATTCGGGATTCACACATAATGTACCATTAATGAAGATATTTCAGTATTTAATTCTAAACGACCATTAGACAACAACAGAATAATGGACTGCAAAGTATCCCCTAGCAGTAGAAAACATATTAAGGGCGTTGATCAGTCTAAGATTCGCACTAACTTTTCAACGCCAATCTTATTAAGTCTTAGCAAACTTGTTCCACTTATAAAATAACTCAGAAAACTCTCGAAAGTCGCGTCGTTTTATGTGTAACAATGGAGATACGAGGCGGAGGAATAAAACTATTTATAGCAAACGAGACTGATTCCCCGACCTAGTTCAGGTGTTGAATAAATTATGACGTCGTGCACGCCAGTCACGTGATCAACACAGACGTGGCTTCAACGGGAGTGGAAGATGTCACGTGACCAGAAGGAATTCCCTGTATGACGCGATTATCCAAGTCTATTTATCTATCACGAAAGGAACATGACGGATTTTTTTTTTATGGTCAAAGATTACTATTTTTTGAATGCATAACATGATTTAGAGTGCGGTGGAGTGGTGCAGTGAAGTAATTATTTACTTTTACATCCGAATTGTTGTATTTTAATACTTGTTGTCGACGTATTCAAAGAATTAACCCAAAATCGCAAAATCTCGTTTGAAGGTAAATAATGAACAACAATTTTAAAATACTTTGAGTTGGTATTTTTTAACGTTTTTGGTGTCGAAATGTAGCTTATAACCTCCACTTTCGATCTACTGGTGGGATTATCAATAAATCTTTTGAGCTTGTACTAATAGAATTTCCAAGAAAACGCATCGTTTTTTTGCGTTTCCATGGATACAAGACAAACCACAACCTATAGCCAAAAATTGACCAGTGTATTTTTGGGACTTGCTATTAGCATTGTTCATGCGAAATTTGATGAAAATATCTGCAGGCATAACTGAGAAAATTCTACTTTTGTTGTCATCAATACCCCTTTTTATCATGCTTTTGGGCCAAGTTTGGAACATAGTTGGTAAATAAAATTGGTATTTATTTGGTGATTAATATGTAGTTTATCACCCCAAATAACAAAAAATGTCATATCTTATCAACAAAAATTACAGTGCTAGCTTTAAAATTTGCATTTTAGACTACTCAACGCCCTTAAGTGGTGCATAGTCGGTAAATAAACCAGATTGTTATTCAAGCCGCGAATAACGAATAACGAACTGTTTGTTATTCGTTATTCATCTAGTTATTCGGGATTCACATATAATGTACCATTAATGAAGATATTTCAGTATTTAATTCTAAAAGATCATTAGACAACAATAGAATAATGGATTGCAAAGTATCCCCTAGCAGTAGAAAACATATTAAGTGATCTTTTAGAATTAAATCCTGAAATGTCTTCATTAAAGGTACCTTATATGTGAATCCCGAATAACGAGGTGAAAAACGAATAACAAACAGTTCGTTATTCGTTATTCACGGCTTGAATAACTATCTGGTTTATTTACCGACTATACTTCATTTAAAATGTGTTCTACTGCTAGGGGATACTTTGCAATCCATTATTCTATTGTTGTATAATGATCGTTTAGAATGGTATCCTGAAATATCTTCATTAAAGATATATGAACACATGATATGTGAGTCTCGAATAACGAGGTGAAAAACGAATAACAAATAGCTCGTTATTCGCTTCCTTAATAACAAAATGTACGGTTTTGGATTTAAAGTTCGTTTTACTGTGTTTTATACTACTGGGGGATACTTGTCACCCATCATTCTAATCATGGCTAGCTGCATATTGGAATCCCGAATATAAAGTTGAATAACGAATAACGAGGTGACTTCGTTATTCGTTATTCGTTATTCACCAATAACGAATAACGAATAACGAGGTGACTTACCATTCAAAAAAAACATTCAACTTCACACTGCCTTTACGGGATTATGATCCTATTTGCTGCTCAACATTCATTCATAATTAAATCATGAAATTTATAATCGAGACTATGTTTTTTATATCGTACATACTTTAGTAATGATGATCGAGGCTAGACCGAAATTTCAATCACTTAATTCTCTGTTCATAGTGGATCAATTTGACTGAAAGTTTCAGAAAATTACATTTTCATTATTTATTTTTAACAATTATAGTGCGAACTGTCAGCTCTTTATCTTGCCCCTCATAGTGCATCGTTAAGTTCAATAATGTTGTTTTTTTATGCACAGGTAAAGAAGAAAAATGGGAGATTGTATGGATCCAGGTAAATATATATGCGATAATCTCGCTAATACATATACTAAATCAAACCTTATTAACCAGATATGTTTGGTAAAACAATAGAGCAGTGGTTCTCAACCTTTTTATGCCAGTGACACACCTTGGAACACATAAAAAAATAGCGGTAAACCTGGCTAAATATATATGAAATACATTATGATTTTTGCAAAATAAAAACATGACAAGTCATACACGGCATACAACCGTAGACACATAGAATAACACCAAACTATACTAAATAAAGAAAAACACAGCTATGAACTTAGCGGGCCTCTTTAGTTAGATATTTTCTTAGTGTGCCCATTCGAAAACAAAGCTATGAACTTGGCGAGCTTCTTTAGTTAGATATTTTCTTTGTGTGCCCATTCGGAATTTCACGGCACACTGCTGAGAATCACTGCAATAGAGGATCTTATTATATGTTTTGTTATTTACTTTAGAGGCGTTAAATCAAATGTAAATTACGTGACATTAACGCGTGACGTGGTTTCATTTCCCAGATTTTACGTGACAAAGAGTTTTGTCGTCTGCCCGGCCTCTTACTATGTCTGGGTCTTTCGGTTTCCTCCCACTCGCAAGCATATTATTGAAATAATAATCAGAGGCGGATGACCCCCCCCCCTCAACTAATTTTCGACAGTGCCCCTTTTACTGCTGAAAGTGCCTTTTCTCAGACCCAAATAAGTCCTTTTCAAACGATTACTTAGACGAAAATATCAGCCTAATAGCTCTTGGAATGGCTACAGATGCAAGGAAATGACGGATAATTGTCTTGCCCCCCCCCCCCCCAAACGCCCATCGCAGCGGCATGTCCCGTCTCCGGGGTAAGTGCCCTCATTTTGCGGCGCCCCCCCCCTCTTTCAAAATTCCTAGATCCGCCCCTGAAAATCGAACCATGTTAGTCCAGAATTGACCATGTTTTTGTTCTGGATGTCCATTTGTCTTTAAATTTAGGTAACCTGCCAAACCACGTGGCCATGTTAACGAAACACAGTGGATTGCTACGAACTACACTTGCGGACGGAATTGAAAATGTGGCACGGACATTATATGAAAGGTTTGTTGTTAAGGAGTATCAATTGGAGAAGATATTAAATACAGCCGCTCAACAACCAGAGAATGGTGTATCTGTATTAATAGCCATAATAAAAGGCAGCCAGGATCATTTTGATGAATTCATCCAATGTTTGAGTGACAAAGGATATACAGGATTGGTTGAAAAGCTCCAAGGTATGTATATGTATTATTAGTGCGCAGTGCTTGAGGGTTCCTCTGGGGGTTTTCATGTATATTTATATGTAAGTTGAGTAGTAGACGGGTAAGAGGTGTCCTAGGTATTTTTTATCTGTATATTTTTATTCAGTCTTGATTTCATCATTCTCTCACGGGAGTTTGATACTGGCATTGATGCATCATAACGGTTTCTGATTATTTATTCAGTCTTAATTTCATCATTCTCTCATGGGAGTTTGATACTGGCATTGATGCATCATAACGGTTTCTGGCACATTTTCCTGTAACCTTCTTTAGGGGAGCCATGGTGGCTCAACGAGTAAGACGTTGGTTCGCTAACCTGGATGCGGTGTCTCGATCACTTCATTGGCAAATAGCGTTCATCGGGATTATTCAGTGTGGTTCCCTTTGTCAGTTTATCAGGACAGAGGGCCTCGCAAGGGACAACGTATAGTAGTTCAGATGTTAGGAACAACCGAGGTCCCAAGTGCAATGAATTACATTGTGAAGCTATACATGAATTGCAATGGTAATTGATATTTGCGTGTTTGCAAGAAACAAGTCTTGTAACAATAAAAACTAAATGTGTATGCCTGGTCAGTCTAGTGCTTTCATTTTGAACAGTTAATAGAGATCTATATTGAAGATTTAGATAAAGATAAAGAGCTGGTCCCTCTATCTATAATAGTTCAAACATAGACATGTATAATAAAAAATGATCATGTTGGAGAGAGAGATTGGTGTTTAACGACCACTCGACACAAACTAGTTCATTTCGGACTAACATATGGTTTAATTTTATTTCAATAATTGGCTTGCGCGTATGGATCTTTAGCAATGGGAGGACACATGAGTACCTTGACTCAACGACGGGTCGTATTATACAGCGCGCACGCTACCCATTCGACCATCCAACCCCCTTGCTCATGTTGGATATTCCAATGAAATTACTTTATTCTGGGTGAAGGTATATGACTGTATCAAGATAAAGTGTAGATTCCCTCCTTAACCTTTTTAGTTTAAACAATATTTTTTTCAATCATATCTAAGCAACGGTACTTGACAACCCAGACATTGCCTGGGTTATCCATTTAATTGCGGCTGGTTAAATCCAGTTAAATCTCGCCCATCCGATATTCTATAGAGGGTTGATTATAGGCATGGCATGTGTAATTGAGCTCTGCAATTGGGTGGATTTAGATCTTAAATGATGCATCTTTTTATTGAACATAAATGGTATAGGTTGTGGGCGGGGCGAGTTGTTTAAGGCGTGGTGTAAGATTATAAGGAATGTCATTAAGGCAAAAGACACAGTATTGATGTAGCGAAATGAGCATTGTGATAGCGCACCCTATAGGAACAATAAAAACACACTGTTGTGGTATTTTAAGTGTATTTCTGGTGCAAATATGTCAACCTCGAATATACAGAGAATCTCCTACGAGACCAGTAGGGATTTTTGTTTAATCCTCAATCCTTTCTTGGATGCACAAATAAATAAATATAAAATTCTTTGGTATAGATTTCACTTGTACTGAACCTGATTACATACGGCGTCCATCATTTTTTTCACAGCAACTCAACCATTGCAAAGTTCTTTATATTGACCCAGTGTTTCCATCAAGGTCAATTAAATAAACATAGTTCTTGTTTGATAAAGAGGAAATTTATTATTTTTAACAAAAAAAACCCGAACTATTCTTTGAAAATAAAAAAGGAGTAGCTTTTAAACTGAACAATCAAGTTCATGCAAAGTGATATCTCCTTAACTTGTAGATTATAAAATGTATCATACACGCGATATCTACCGTAAAATGTAATATTGGGGGAAGTGGTATGTTCAATATAAATCTGGTATATATCTGACCAAAGATGTAGACAAACTCTATTGATATTTGAAATATAGACCTTGTATATTTTTGAACCATGAATACGTAGTGGTGTTTGAAATATAGACCTGGTATATTTTTGAACCATGAATATATGGTGGTATGTTATATATATAGACTTGGTGTTGATGGAACCACGGATACAAACTCTAGTGATATCTAGGAGGTAAATTCAAGTTGAGCTGCTTTAATAAACAAAACCATTACGGGATCTATAATTTCAGCCCCAAGAACTATAACGGATAATACGTTACGGCTACCAACCACACCACCAGGTAATTACAAGTTATGGTATTTGAATTGATCATAAACGAGTAGCCTCGGTTATTTTATTAAATAAAACTGGTTAATTCTTTATAAAACAAAACTTTATAAAACTTTGTCTTAGTTCTGTGCAAATATCGTACGGAGTGTTTGATTGGACATCCAGCTGTGTAGTGCGACGTATATAATGATTTTAGATTAGCGATGTTCTATTGTGTAGTGATACACATATAAAATAAAACAAACTTTTACAGGAATCGTGTCTAATCTTTGTTAAACCTGTCCAATATATCAACTATTAAATGGATCTATAATTTCAATACATTTCTTTCTTTTGGCCTTTGTAGCACCATGGGTTGTCTGTCAGACGTGGAGAGTTGACCACTGCTGAAACCGGTCGCCACATAAGCGTATACCCATGTATCATTTCTTACTACATATTTTGGAACTGCCCTCAATCGTCTAGTATTGTCCCTGGTCTCATTAGTATTTATTTAATTGGTTATCTTTAAATGCCACTCTGGCATTCCTCATTAATGACAGCTTCACGTTGTGATTGATTGATTATACTGCATCTTAAATAGTATGATTAACAAACAAGATGACCGGAACAAAAGTACAGTTTCTACAGTTTTATATCAAGCTGGGGATATAGTTGTAAGCATACATCAAAATAAAGTCATTCTCTACTCTCTCAACCCAGATGACGCCCCTCGAACCGCAACGGCCTCTCCTCCCTCCCTACCTGGTGTCTGATCTTCTAAAGAACCTGCATGATATCTGAAATTATTCTAGCCCTGCGTAGGCTAATAAGTAATTTTCCCCTCGCGTGTATTTCAAACAATAATAATTTATCCTTGAAAAATGTAACTGGCCAACATGTTCACTAAACTGTACCTCCCCCGTTAACGTATCAAAATAACCAGCATACTTTCTATATTATTTCAGCCATCATATTTCCCCATTCCTTAGTTTTCGTCACAATATTCCATAAACAGTTTAATTTGCGTTTTAAATAAACCCATACCATAGCTAATATACCGAGAATAATTAATAAAGGCATAAAATTATTATGCATATGTGTTATTTAGGACAAATCCAATTATCCATATTACTACACCTTGGGTGGGTTGGATGGCCGAATGGTTAGCACGTGCGCGCTGATACATAAGGTCTGTCATTGAGTCAACTGACGTGGTTTCGATTCCACGGTTGAACGTGAAAATTTCGACATTTGTACACTAAAATTAACATTTGTATCTTAAAATCAATATTTGTTTCACAAATCAGACATTTGTAATATCAGATTTGTAAAATGCATTTTAAAATAAGATATTTGTTTTTTTTAGAAATTAAAAAAAATAGTCTATATTTACAGTTCATCAGAAAAATACAACAAAAAGTAAAAATCAAATAACAAATTTCAAAATACAAATCTCCAAATACAAATCTTGCAAAACATTTCTGCAAAAAATTTCTCTAAATACATTTCTTTAAAAACATTTCTCCAAATACATTTCTCCAAAAACATTTCTCGAAATTCATCGAACCGATACATTTTACAAATCTGATATGACAGATGTCTGATTTGGGAAACAAATGTTAATTTTAAGATACAAATGTTGATTTTAGTGTACAAATGTCGCAATACGACAACAAATGAAGAAGTAAGAAGTAAGAATTAAGAACCAAGAACACTGAATAAAGAGCTGTTTGGTCTTCCTTATCCTCGTGGGTGTTCTCCGAGTCCTCTGGTTTCCTCCCACTGCTAAAGACCCGTACAAACTATCAATTATACAATTTATTAACATGCCAAGACCATAATCAACTTTCGATGACGTCGGATATCCGGGATTTTAACTAGATTAGAACGGTTCGGCCATAATAGTTTAAATTAAAAATAGAAGTTCCATGGTTACAATCAATGCTCACCACATCTTGTGAAAACTACGAACAATGGTAACTTGACTCAGAAAAAAGTAATTTGAATGAAATTTTTAATATTCTTTTTGTATTATTTATTTTGGAACCTCGGCTCTTTATCTAAGTATAAATGTTGTAACTTTTTCAATTTACATTATTTAAGATGTTAAAACACAATTCTTAATATAATTAGGCCATAAACCCGTTCTTAAACTATGATGTCACTATTTACCAGAAAAGTTTTACAGGTTTAGTAACATATTAGAGGATTTCAATATGGTGGAAAAATGTGTATTTATATTTAATTTAGTGGTGTAAAATCACAATGCGAATTATGAGATATTAACTCGTAACTCCGAGATAATTAACTCGTAATTACCAGATAATCAGAATACTTATGGGCTATTAGCTCTTGACTACGAGATAATTAACTCGTAATTACCAGATAATCAGAATAATTATGAGATATTAACTCTTGACTACGAGATAATCAGAATGATTGTGAGATATTAACTCTTGACTACGAGGTAATTAACTTGTATTACAAGATAATCAGAACAATTTTATCCTTATAAGACATATAGAAATAGATTTCACTAAAAATAAACACACTTATATGGATACACCACTTCTGAGTTTAATTAACATGCTACGTTTCAATACACATACATGTATCGTTATCAAGCAAATAATGACTTAATAAAAAACATATGGTGCAATATATAAATGTAAAACTTTGGAAGCCATTTATCAGATAAAATAACAACAACAAATAGATTAACAAGATGAAAGATGTAATATATAAACAACACCAGTGCTCGGGCATCCTAAATCCTAATTTAGTTCGTTTCAGAAATATTATTTAATCAAATGTGTTTTGGGGAACATTTTGTAGATACACACGATTAAAATCGGCTTTTTGAGATTCAAGTTTGAATATTGAAAAACGAATAGCTTGTTTTTCGACATTCGCCAATATCGTAAAACGAGCTAGCTGTTTTTCCTTAATCTCTAAACAAAAAACGGAAATCGAGATAACTTCACACTGCGAAAAAGACTAAACACTTAAAAGTTAAGGCAGCTTAAACTACGGGAAAATTTGATGCTTAACATTGCCCTTCAAACAATAATGCCAAAATATATAATAATTATCATAAGTCTCGTTGTAGTAAACGTTTTGTCCAATTGGCAAATATATCATATTCAAGTTTTATCACAAACTATTCCGTGGGGTGTACGTACAAAAAAGGATATTGTGTTATTATTTCCTGTGTTATTGATGATTCCTGTGATAGTTATTTGCAATTGGCACAAACAATTTATTTTTGACTTTCTTTGAAAATATGCGAAAATTCCTTTAAAAGTGGTAATGATTTAAACCATTAGCAATACCTCTCCCTCTCTCTCTCTCTTTCAGGTCAGTTCAGTATAGGTAAAATGTACCATTATTCATTGTGGATTGAAGAGCACATATACTTGGTGGAACAATTCACCAACAAACAGGAACGCATTATAGGAGCACTGTTTCAACACTTTATTATAGATGATAACGACAAAGAAGAAATTAGGAAAGAAAGAAAACAAAATTGTAATGCAAGTTGTGCTAGAAAACTTGTGGACATACTTGGTAATCGGGGCAAAGATGCAATGCCAAGAATAATTGAGGCACTTGCTACTATAAAACATGACGTATCAGAACATCTACAACGCAGGATAAATGAACAGACAAAACTGTAATGAATATTGGAACAGGGCCCGGGCTCCCGTGTCGTAGCGGCCCCTGTAACTGACCGCGGTGCGTGGACGGGGGCTCTCCCCCTGAAAATTTTTGAAAAATGAACCCCGAATTTTGACCATTTGATTAACCAGTTAGGAATATTGAATAAGTAGGAATATTTTTGAATTTTGGATTGTGGCGTATCCCCGCAAACAGGGTGTACGTGACTACATAATTAGTAAATTTCCGCGCGACAGTGTCGGATGAATTTGGTGAAATTTTTGGATAAAATTCTGATTCCCCATTGCAGAATTCCGAATTCTGGCCAACACAATGCACACCCGGCCCAGAAAGTCTATTATACCTGCCCATACCAGATTCCAGTGAGTTATTCCTCTATATAACTGACTGAAGTAATTAGTGATAACAAATACATAGGCGAATTTCTGCTCACTAATAATTCCTTCGAAGACCAAACGTTGTTTTGTGACACTGCGAGAGGATATCTGACAATTCATAAAAAGAATTGACTGCCACTAGATAACAGAACACGAAAGAAAAACAGAAAAACGTCCGTGCATTACCATGTTTTATAGGGATGGAGAGACCGGGGCACATTGGACATATGGGTATATTGAACCACCATGGATATATCCTTTATAAAATGAAATGAAATGTGGTTTTATGGCACTTCGGCACCAACCGGGCTATATTGCGCCAAACCTACAATGATTTATGCGAGACAAGTTAAATAAATATCACAGAAAAAGTTTTATATGCATAAATAAAATCAATATAACAGTAAATAAAATAATAATATCAAATAAATCTTTTATGCATATAAATATTTAAAATATAAAAAATGAAATGATAAATATACATTTAAAACTTATAATAAAAGCTTGTCTCTTTTAAAAAGTCTAACAATTTACAATATAAGCCCGGTTGGGCAAATAATTGATGCAGAGACTGGCAACGGTAAAAATGCGATCTAATGTCCTTGAGATGCTTGCACTCAATCAAAATGTGCTTCACTGTCAAAGGAACATGACAGTGTTCACATTCTGGTTGAGGCTCTCGCTTCAAAATGAAAATGTGAGTTAAAAAAGTATGACCAATGCGAGAGCGACACAAGACAACTTCATCCCTCCTGTTGGTTCTATAGGAGCTTGGCCATTCTCCTAAGAGAGGCTTAATGTGATGAAGTTTGTTTGTGCCTGCAAGATCCCAAGACCGTTGCCAACGGTCAAATATACATTTATTTATGGATGATTTAAAATCTTTATATGGGGTTAAAAATTCGGACAAGGGAAGATCTAAAGCAGACTTGGCAGCCGAGTCTGCTTGATCATTCCCTTTTATATCCATATGACTGGGGAGCCAGCAAAGGACAAGGTCCTTGCTGATGAACTCGTTTGATAGTAGCAGACCATAAATGTCTGCTATTAATGGGTGTTCAAGCTGTTTATTGCTAATTGCTTGAAGCGAGGACAAAGAATCAGAAAAGATAATATATTTAGAATCAGCAGATGATTGAATAAACTCCAAAGCCTGAAGAATGGCCTGGAGTTCAGCTGTAAAGATAGAAGCAGCAGGGGGAAGGCGGACAGAAATAATCTTAGATGGTGTCACGGTAGCCGATGCTACCCGATCACCATCTTTCGAACCATCTGTATATATTGGAGCATAATCACCATATTTAGACCTTAGCTCTCGAAAGAGAGATTTGAACACCGTAGAGCTAGTATCTCTCTTTTTATGTTGAGTAAGATCGAAATCGATCTTTGGGGGAGATACAGCCCACGGTGGAGTCGTAAAGACAGGGGTATTCGCAATACTGTCAAGGTCGATACCAGCCTCCGACAAAAGGGGTTGTATGCGAATACCGAATGATGGAACAACATTAGTCTTTACCAGATATAAATGCTCATGACGAGGTCTAAATATGGTGTTAAATGAAATATGATTCGGAAGTGATGCAATTTTCGTAGCATACTGCAGGGCCAGTTTATCACGTCTGTTGTGCAATGAGGGCTCGTGCGCCTCGACGTATAAACTGTCCACTGGAGACGTACGAAATGCTCCTAAACTGATTCTAAGTCCTTGGTTGTGTATGGTGTCAAGCTCTTTGAGATAAGACTCGCGGGCAGACCCATACACAATACACCCATAATCGAGTTTTGATCGAATTAATGCTCGATATAATCGGAGCAAGACCTTACGGTCTGCTCCCCAGTCAGTATTTGATAAGACTCTCAATATGTTGAGGGCTTTCAGACATTTCTTCTTTAGGTTTTTAATGTGGGGGATAAATGATAATTTCTTATCAAATATCAGCCCCAGAAATTTGGTTTCATCCACAACTGGAAGGCGATTGCCATCCAAATAAAGTTCTGGATCTGGATGCAAACCTCGTTTCTGACAGAAATGCATGCAGACAGTCTTGGATTTCGAAAAACGAAATCCATTTTCGGTTGCCCATTGTTGAAGTGAATTCAAACAAAGCTGCAACTTACGTTCGATTATCCGCATGTCTGTTGAACCATAGCACATCTGAAAGTCATCAACATAAAGAGCGCCGTTTGTACCTGGTTTAAGGCACGCTGGGATCGTGTTTATTTTTATGGCAAAAAGAGTAGGAGATAAAATACTTCCCTGTGGAACCCCCATTTCCTGAGGAAATGGGTCAGAGAATATTGATCCCAGTCGTACCTTAAATGACCTATCTTCCAGGAAATTTTTAATGAAGACAGGTAAGCGACCTCGCAGGCCGAGGTTATGGAGGTCGCGCATGATACCATGTTTCCATGTTGTATCATAAGCTTTCTCCAGATCGAAAAAAATTGCAACTAAATGTTGCTTCTGGATGAAAGCGTCCCTGACGAACGTTTCAAATCTGACGAGATGATCAAGAGTGCTCCTTTGGGACCGAAATCCACATTGGAGGTCAGTAATGAGGTTGTTGGACTCTAGGTACCAAACAAGCCTTCGATTGATCAATCTCTCCATGGTTTTGCAAATACAGCTAGTTAAAGCGATCGGACGATAGTTAGTAGGATTCGTATGATCTTTTCCCGGTTTAGGGATGGGAATTATTGTGGCTTCATGCCACGAAGGAGGGAAATTCCCATCAACCCAAATCCGGTTGAAAAGATCCAGTAAGATTAAGAGTGTGGGAAAAGGTAAATGTTTTAAAATTTGGTAGTGTATTTCATCTGGACCAGTTGCAGTGTCCCGAGCACGTTTTAGTGAATCACGAAGCTCTGCAATGGAAAAACGATCATTATAGCATTCATCATTACGGGACTTGAAATTAAGTCGCCTTTTCTCCTGTTGTTGTCTAATGCCTCGAAAGGCATCGGAGGAGAAATTGGATGATGAATTGAATGAAAAAGTACTGGCCAGAGAATTAGCAATATCAGGAAATGTTGTTAAGGTGGTATTATCAACATTAAGATGGTTAACTGATAATGCACTACTTTTACCTTTAATCCTACGAATCCTATCCCATACCGACCCAGATGCGGCACGGGAATCGACCCCGGAGACACAACCCCGCCATGAAGATTTCCTTGCTTGACGCATGGCTCCACGGGCCCTCGCCCGGACCACCCGAAATGCCGCAACATTCTCCATGGAAGGATGGTTTTTCAATCGTCTCAGGATACGATCACGCTCTTTTAGGGCGGATTTGCAATCGTCGTTAAACCATGGTTTATTGAAACGTTTTGGTTCTGTCGTGGTTTTTGGAATCGCCTGCTCAGCTACATCTTGGAGAATTGAAGTGAATAAGGCCATAGGCTCACCTGCATCTTCTAACCCCTTTGCATCAAAAGAGAAGAGACACAAAGATTCAAATAGAGCCCAATCAGCCTTACGCAACCCCCACCCCCGGGGCCCCCCGACCGGAGAGGGACCATTATTATCAATCAAGATAGGAAAGCGGTCACTACCACAAAGATCTTCATTTACCCTCCATGTGAAATCCCGAAACAGGACCGGAGAGCATATGGTGAGATCTAAGGAAGAAAAAGAAGCTGTGGCAGGATGCAGACAAGCAGGCGAGTCATCATTTAACAAACACAAACCATCAATGTTAATGAAGTCCGCCACTTGTCTACCTCTGTTGCCACCATCTGGACCACCCCAGAGGGAATGATGACCATTGAAATCTCCCGTAATAATAAACGGGAGAGGAAGTTGTGCAACAAGGCCACCAAGACCTCCGGGATCAAGATGCAAACTTGGTGGAAGATACACAGAGCAGAGTGTTACAGGAATATGCAAAGTCACTCTAACTGCAACTGCCTGCAAAGGCGAGTTCAGAGTAACTTGACTCTGAGGGATATCTCCATTAAGAACAACAGAAACACCCCCATGAGCTCCACCATCACCAACTGCATGATGATGGCAACCAACAAAATGTCCAAAGGACAAACTGTCAGAATTCCTCAAAAAAGCCTCCTGCAAACAAATAGCCAAAGGATTATATTTTTGAATTAAAAGTTGGACTTCATTAAAATTTGGTTTTAAACCACGACAATTCCATTGAATAATGGAATTTACCATTGTCAGGGATAATTTATTTTTGACGGCTTACCACCGACGGGGTCATTATTGGCCCCCTCTACGGTAATACCGTCCATCAGATCAACCCCATATTTCGTGAAATGGACGATAGGGTCTTGTGAACCCTTTTTGCCCCTTTCACGCAACTTTGCTAATTTCTTTTGTCTTGAAGATAAATAAACTCTTTCCTGTGAGGGTGGGATAACCGTTGACTGCGATCCTGGCCCAGTGAACATGGGATCAGGAGCTGCAGCTTTCGGTTTATGCAATTGATGTGATTCCTTGCCATTCTGAAAGGAAGTATTGGGAATGGTCCCAATATCTTCAGTTAGGGGCAAGGAAGAAGAACCCTCACCAGGCAAGGGTAAAGTTGTTTGAATCGAGCTCTCTCGTGACTGAGAAGAGCTCGAGACCCCTTTTACTTGATCTGATGTAGGCAAAGTCCTCATTTTTTGTTTATCTGGCCAGGTTATGTCTGTCTGAACAGATATTGATTTAGTAGAAGCTTTAACTACACTCGAAAAAGATTTCCCTTGTTGTGCAATGGGAATGAGTGAAGTTAGCTCTACTTGCTTTTTAGCATCAAAATATGGAATCTTCCGTTCAGACATTACCTGTTGAATTCTTTTCTCTTTCTGCCATATTGGACATTCGCGAGAGTAAGCGAAATGCTTACCCTTGCAATTAACGCAGCAAAACTCAGCCTGGCAGGCAACGCTCTCGTGGCCATCATGACCACAACGAGCACAGGTATCTTTGCCTCTGCAGACGGTCTTGCTGTGTCCAAATTTCTGACATTTATAGCAGCGAAGAGGGTTGGAAATATAAGAATCAACAGGTATATTTAAATAACCTGCCTTGATTGATTTCGGTATGTCGGGACGATTAAAAGTGAGGATATAGGTGCTTGTGGGAATCACCTTATCTCCTCGGCGTACACTAATGCGTTTAACTTGTTGGACGCCTTGAGAAGAAAGGTATTCAACCATTTCATCCTCACTGCTGCCTTCAAGGTCTCGACATCGAATAACACCTCTACTAGAATTTAATGATCTATGTGGAGACACCTTGATAGGAATGTCTGCCAAAGTGGATGATTTGAGAAGCATAGTAGCATGCTGCTCCTTGACACATTCTATCAAGAGTGTTCCATTTTTCAATTTTTTAATAGCTTTGGGCTCACCGGCCAAACCGGCAATGCCCTTAGCTATTAAAAAAGGTGAGACCTTAGATAAGTCAGTAGAGGGGCTCTCAATCAAGAGAAACCTCGGCCATGACTTTGCCATTTTATTTTTAAATATATTCGAAACGTCCTCTGAATTAGGACGTTTCTGTTTTTGTCGTTCATTAATTGATGGTGTGGGGGGGATTAGGGAATCCATGAACGTGTTTTTTTTTTAATTCACCCCTCGTCGTCCCCCAGGTTACTTCCCTGCCTACTAAGGGGAGGACTAGCACGGATAACCAGCGCGTGGCCTCAGGGCTCAACGAGGGGTATACTCAAGCCAGAAAGTACAGAATACATATCCAACCTGATTGACCCAAGCCGTCGCTCTGTAGAATGTAAGGACACAAAGGTAAATTTGCTGAGTATAAAACAACAAAGCATTAAATTGGGAGAGGGTACATTCTACAGAACTATAACGACCGAAGCCGATTGATCAGAGTGGGCCACTCTGACCTCCCGTCTAGGTGAACCATGGGCCAAAGTAATGTGTTGCAGAGAAAGGGCTCGCAAGCCAAGTCCCCACTCAATTACCAGGATTCCACTCTCCACCGACACGGGTTGCAACGCACGGCAAACACGTTGCCCCATTACAGGGATCCGTTTAGTCGCCTCTTACGACACGCAGGACATACGAAGGGTATATTCTTATCACCCCCTACACCCCAGGGGGGTATATCCTTTATAAATAATACTAGATAACTCAAGAATATACAGAAGTGAGATAACTTCTTAGACCCATTATCCACCAATAAGCAGTAGCCACAATGAATTTTTCAAAGAGGCTTAAAGGTGAAAAATTTTCCATACATGTTAACTTCTTAGCCTAGGAAATTCTTATACTTAAAATCAGTTCATATATGTCTAATCTACAATTCAGATAAACCGGGACCTGATCCAAATAAGAGGGATCATTGAATTTTTTAAAAATTTTGATCATGAAACTGTGATGGGCCGGATTGAACCACTGTCAGCGGGGTACTTTGAATCATGGCTCAATATACCTCATTGGATTATTCACTATATATTATTTAATAATTTGTTTAGCCTAGGAAATTCGTGTATGTCTAATGTACAATCAAGACAAACAAGGGCTTGGTCCATTTTGAATTTTTCAAAAATATCTTCAAAATAAAAACAAAAGATTTATAATATAATTGATCCAACTCTGTAGGTCTATCGTATAAAATGAATTAAAATTGTTTGAAACCTTACTGTGTCATGCAGGGGCGCAATGGATCTCCCGGAATGGAGTCGCTCGTCAGCAAATCAAGCTGTCCGAATTGAGACAGAATATTGGACAAATTTTTGTTTTATTCACTACAAAAGTTGAATTTGATCCCACCAAACTGCCAACTTATGTGCATTTTATGGCGATTTGTAGGAGCATAGGAGATTGTTTGCAGATCCATTAGATCACTACGAAATAAGTGACTAGCTTTAAGATCTAAATCCAGATCTATGTTAGCATGGAATTTTTACCAATGTTCAATGTGCCCCATTATTTGGTTAAACCTGCTCCGAATATTTTGTAAAGAGGCATACACTGATTAAAATGGGTTTTAAAAAAAAATATGTTAAAGATTAATTTAATAGAATCTGATACACGATAGCAACTATGATATATCTTCAAACAATACAATAAAGTAAAGAGATCTTCTAATAAAAACATTTGATATAAAATGAGGACAAACATGTATGTGAACAAAATGGTTCAATGTGCCCCAGTCTCCCCTATACATCGTCCCACCCATTCACCCTCTAATGTGTAAAGTTGACTACTATGTTATTGTTATCTTCTCGCATATGTTTTATTGGCTTATCTCCCTTTAATTATACAATAGTTATGAATGTAATCGTGTATTTTATTTATATAATAACAATGACATGGAATAGTTTTGTTGTCTAGTTCATTGCTTTTGTTTTATTTTCGAATGGAATTGGGGGACTGCATCTGACTAAATAATAGGTATGAGTCAGTATATTACCACTTTGATTCTCTATTTGGGAAATGTCCACAAATTCTACTCAACGTATGGTTAAAATCATTGAACACCCTGTAATACCAAACATAGCTAGCACTGTTTTAATTAGAGGGGGTCTGGTGCTCGAGTTTGTGTTCGCCGACGACATCGTCGGTTTATATAATTCATTAGCCAAGCACTGATGTTGAAAAAGTCAATAGATTTACCTTGGTTGGAGAGCCCAATCCAATAGTGACTGCCCTGTATGCAGAGCTTATGGTACAGCTAACTGATCATATGTCGATAAATAAATGTTTTAATACATTATTGTTGAAACGACGGCCAGTTTAATATGTTGAATTCGATTATTGTACCTTTGTAAAATTAAATTCCATATGAGTAATATCTGGTCTTTGTTTTTCAATTGATGATTAAATACAATGGCGTATCATGTATTTCAAAATGCTATCTGGCCAAACTTTCAAAATAACATTCTTTTTCAATTTTGGAATAATATCTCTGATGAAATTGAATTATCTACCACATCTTTAACTCCTTGCATGAAAACAGCACCTGAACCATAATCACTAACAATTACAGCTAACTTAGGATTTGGAACTGATAGAACTTCCACCGTCTATAATATAGCTTAAACGTTTTCAAATATTCTCTCACAACTATCAGACAATTGAAACGTTATATTTACACTCATTTATGGGTTAATCTTTTTAAAATATCGAGCAATGCCAAGGAAATAAATAAATTGTATTTTAGAATGCAGTCTTGACAATCCCACCATAGCACAAGCACCATCATGTATTGAAGTGTGGCGATCAACAAATGCATTCGTGCATATCCAAATAGCTGTTCTCTAAACTGACTGTGAGCTTCACCACACCTATTTCTGAAATATTAGTAATTGTTCTTGCCAAGTAAATCTAGATAATAACATCAATTCCAGAAGTTTATCTGTGATACGACGCTGCTAAATGTTACCGGCGGGTTCTATATTCCAAATGGCATCACCCGTAACCGAAAACGTCCACGGCGAGTCACAAACGCGAAATTTAATAATTTACATTTTTGTTCATAAGTAGCAATTCCGATATTGTTAATACAGTCATCAATCCGTGAAATCGGAAAAGTACCCATTGTTTAAATTTATGTTTACATTGCGATAATCTGTAGATATTATATAGCTCTGTCAGCGTACGGAATTTAGATGCACAGTGAGGTCAAACTGTCTTTACTTTATAAGGATGTCTGATTTAAAATGCTAGGGTGCTGCTTCGCCGGTAATGTTATAAATGAGTTCAACATTATGAACACATCTGATTTTTTCTCGTTGGAATGTCACAAAACGCACAGTGTTCTTTATATGGTTTCCTAGTGTATCTGTCCGGTTCCATCATTTTTTGTCAAATTGCAAAGAATGTCCTAATTTCTGTGATAGCCAAAATGTCAAATATATATGTTTCATTACTATTCAATTTCAGTCAAAATAGCAGTTGATCAATGTCCGAATTGGTATCGCATCCATCTTCTGTCCGCTTCCATTTATTTTTTTATCCAAATTGCGAAGAATGTGATAGCCAAAATGTTAAATATATATGTTTCATTACTATTCAATTTCAGTCAAAATAGCAGTTGATCAATGTCCGAATTGGTATCGCATCTATCTTTCCGGTCATTGAACTATACGAGTTTTTACTTAATGTAACGATGTATATTACGTAATTATGGTTAAAAGTTTTTATCTATAACAGAGAAATATGTATCACAGCGCCCCCATTTGAATATAGTGTTAGTGTTTAATAATGTATATTATTGATTACGTTCTGGGTCAGGGGAATACTAAACCAGCAACGAAAGACACACATAGAATTTAAAGCAATAGATTTAATGAGATTGTTCAAAGATTGGAGGATGGAAATGCATAAAACCAAGTCCAAGCAACTGTATGAACTGTGCAGGTCAATATGAAATGACACAGTTATGCTCACTTTCATTTCAAGTCGTCCATTAATCAATACATGTACAAGGCCTGTCATTTAAAATTTGATTAACAATAATCTTATCATCAGCTTATTCAGTACCACGAAGACGATGGACAAGGCAAAGACTATCTAATGCCCCAAATCACAAATAGCAGACACAGAAGCAAAATCAGAAAAAAACATAAAGTGTTAAATGTACACACCATAAAAAATGCATTGGTTAAAGATATACACATTACATAAAGATAAGAGTTAAATATATACACATCACATAACGATATAAGAGTTAAATATATACACATCACATAACGCTACCAATTAGTGTTATTATATCATAAAGCAATGCGAGTTAAAGATATACACATCTCACGGTTTGAAACAGTTCATTTCTTAAATGTTTTATAACACTTATTATTTAAAATGAAAGTAGAGATAGCCTACTTGCAGTTTCTCAATTATATGAAACCGGATATTGATATTGACTGTTTATAGATATGACGAATACACGGACGTATTTAAATAGAAACGACATCATCAACAACAGGTTGTGCACGCAGTTCAACATCATACCTGGGATACAGGTAAGCATGTAACTCATCTTTTGTTTTATTTGTTTATTTCCCAAACATCAAACTGGAGAACAATCTACGATTATTTAATATAATGGTACGCCAGCATCAAAGGGTGACGTCACATCTGTATTTTAATACAACATTTTAACTCCCCTAATCTTCAATAAAAATGGCGATACCTGCGAAAATAACAATTAGCGATCACGTTTAGACAATATCAAATGTCATTTACCGTATGCATAATTTAACTATCGGCTAACACAATCGTTTCTCATTCCTGCAATATTGTTTGATCCCAAGATAAAAAAAAACCCATGGTGTAAATCTGACAAACCAGGGAATTACTTAACCCATCATATAAAATATTTCAACCCCGTCTCTACGATACATTTACCTCTTCATTTTGTGGAAAGAGATAATTTGCATTAACGATCAAGAATCGACCAGGAATATAAACAGCATGCATACGATACATTATCTTTAAATGTCAATGGTAAGTATCTTTAAAGTCCTCTCAGACATTATTTTCAAAATTATAATGACTAACTACAAACGTTGACCGAGTGTGTATTTTTGGGAACTTTAAGAACCAAGAAGTAGCAAGTCTTAAAATTAATGACTATATATTTTAAACATAAAACTAATATCTTATTGTACTACCACTAGGCGGACGGGTAGCTTAAATATAAATGGAATACAGTTACTGCTTATTCATGAGTGACGTTTCGATTAGCCTTCTCTAGTCATTATGAAGCAATAAACAACAATATTTGGTAAATTCTGAACAACAGGAGACGCCCTTCTAATTACCTTGAAGGAAACCTAACTTAATGAAAGTAAAGTAATTTTTGAGGGGATCAAGATTGACCAGGGTGATGCTATTGACAACATCATCTTGTTTGTGATATCACTCAAGGCGGAAGCGGACATAAAACCCTATAAACGAAGGAACGGGCGGGCGGACGTACGGACGGACGCAGCATCCAGTATGACATAGACCACTTTACCTGGAAATAAAACAAATGGATAACTTGTTGTGACGTATTGACATATAGATCTAATGTGATTTCACTTGGACATGCATTATGCAAGATCTAAATCTGCCTATTGACCCAGACCTTAATCAACTCTCGATGGCATTAGATTTCTCCAATATTAAATAGATTAGAACGGTTCAGCGATACTTTGATTTAATCAAACATGGAGGAACGGGACTTAGCTTCGATCAACCAGTACGGTGGTTGAAATTATTGCAAACGTCTGACAAACCTTCAAAGGCTAATATCTTCGCTTGCATAAGAGCAATTTGAATTAAATTTTCAAATTATTCACTTTACATTATCTACTTACGCACTATTATAGCCAGAATTGCTAGTTCTTTATCTAAATCTTACATAATGTATCTTTAAGTACCAAAAAATATTATAACAAAGACTCCAGAAAACACCAAGGTGGAGGTATAAAATCAATGTGTAGTATACTTCGGATGCTATATTGATTCATTTTAATTCACATCATTATTTCATATTTCAAAAGTTAAATAATTGTTATATTTTTTTTCATACACAGATAAAGGCGAAAAATGGCGGATTGTATGGATCCAGGTATATATATATATATATATATATATGCGATAATCGCGTTAATACATGTATCATATCAACCTTTCTGTGTCATCATTATTTACCTGAAATGATGTATATATATTTTGGTAAAATAATAGAGGAAATTAATATACAACTAAAATATGTTTTGTTATTTACTTTAGAGGCGTTAAATCAAATGTGAATTACGAGATATTAACGCGTTACTGTGAGATAGTTAACTCGCTATTACTTAGAACATAAACACAATAATTTGTCTTCGTTTGATGGCCGTAACGATCTTCCGTACATAATGAATTAAACATTGGGTAGCTTTCACGAGTACAAACAAAGGGTTTGATTTAAGGATTTGATCAATCTGATTAAAACACAGATCCTATTTCGTTTCGATTTTTATAGTTCAAAATTTCGTTTTACTTGTCTTTACTACACTCGGATCTGGAAAAGCGAGAGAGAGGGGGGGTTTAACGTCGACTTGACACAAACTTGATCATTTCGGGAGTAACATATGTTTTAATTTTATTTCAATAATTCGCTTTCGCATAGGGGTCGTAAGCAGTGGGAGGAAAGCGGGGGACCCGGAGAAATCCCATTAGGTTGAACAGGCGACCTTACTCGCCACGTAGAACCTGGAATTCGAATGATTCAGTTGGAATAGATGATTCAAACGAGTTACTAAATTATGACGTCAATTACAATATAAGTTCATGATTTTCTCTCTCCCTGTCTCTCTCTCTCTCTCTCTAGTCCCGAAATGACCTAGTTTGTGTTCAGTGGACGTTAAACCTCATTTCTCTCTCTCTCTCTCTTCAACTGAATAATAAATTATGCATGAAGAAGACTGCATAGAATACAAGAATTAATTCAAATAGTATTAGACGTCAATCAGCTGTCGCTGTGTACAAGTGTAAGACATTATTGTAGGATTGTTCATTTTATATGAAATTAAATAAATGAAGATGGTGGAGAAAAATCATAATATAAACATTACATATGCAGAAAAGCACTAATGGCTTGGTATAAATCATTTCTGACTAAGATAATATGATGTGAGTGCATGATGATTGATATAGTCTATTTTTATATCTGGTTGGCTAGTCTAATGGCCGCATATGTGCGCTCTAGATCACAAGGTCTGTTATTGAGTCAATTGACGTAGTTTCAGTTCCTAGCTTGTACGTGACAAGGATTATTGTCGTCTCTTCTGGCCTAATGGTTTGTCTGGGTCTTTCGGTTTCTTCCCACTCGCAAGCATATTATTGTTAGTCCCGAACTGACTTGTTTTTGTTCTGACATCTATCGCCTTTAATAAATGACTATTTGTCTTTCAATTCAGGTAACCTACAAAACAACGTGGCCATTTTAACGAAAAACAGAGACTTGCTACGAACCACACTTGCGGACGGAATTAAAAGTATCGCACGCAAATTAAATGAGCGTTTTGTTGTTAATGATTATGAATTGACGAAGATATTAGAAGCAGTCGATCGACAACCAGAGGACGGTGTATCTGAATTAATAGCCATAATAAAAGGCAGCCAGTGGCATTTTGATCAATTCATCCAATGTTTGGGTGACCTGGGATATACAGGATTGGTTCAAAAGCTCAAAGGTATGTACATTTATTACTGAGTCCCAGTGGTTTTATATGCATGCGCAGTGGTTGCGGTTTCTTCTGGTATTTTTCATATGTATATGTAAATTGAGCAGTAAATGAGGAATTATTTATCTGCATGTTCTTACAATGATTATTTTGTCAGGGTGTCAGTCTCATCATTCTCTCGTGGGAGTTTGATACTGGCGTTAATGCATTATAACGGTTTCTGCTGAAAAATTCCAGGCAACCTTTGATGTAACCTCCTTTAGGGGAGCCATGGTGGCTCAGTGGGTAGGACGTTGGCTCGCTAATCTGGATGCGGTGTCTCGATCCCTGCAATGGCAAATAACATTCATCGGGATTATTCAATCTGGTCCCCCCTTGTCAGTTTTACAGGACAGAGTAGTTCAGATGATACGAACAACCGAGGTCCCAAGTGCAATAAGTTACATTGTGAGCTATACATGAACTGCAATGGTAATTGATATTTGGGTGTCGTAACAATACAGATAAATTGTTTGTCTGATCAGTAGTGTTTTCATTTTGAGCAGTTAATAGAGATCTATATTGAAGGTGTAGATTTAGATAAAGTGCTGGTCCCTCTATCTATAATAGTTCAAACATATACATGTATAATGAAAAATAATCAAGATGGATAATCCATTGAAATAATTACTTTATTCTGGGTTAAGTTATATGACTGTATCAAGATGAAGTGTAGATAGTTTATTAACTTTTTTAGTTTAAACATTAATGTTTTCATTTATGAATATCTTTTATTATCTTAGCAACGGTACGTGACAACCGAGACATTTAATCGCGGCTGTTCCAATCCATTTAAATCTCGCCCATCCGATATTCTAGAGAGGGTTGATTATAGGCATGACATGTGAGATCTGCAATTGGTGGATTTAGATCTTAAATGATGCATCTTTTTATTGAACATAAATGGTATAGGTTGTGGGCGGGGCGAGTTGTTTAAGGCGTGGTGTAAGATTATAAAGAATGTCATTGAGGCAAAAGACGCAGTATTGACGTAGCGAAAGGAGCATTGTGATAACGCACCCTATCAAGTAGTTCTTCTCGATTAAAATTGACCAACATTGTTTCAGGTACCGGAAGTGATTCTGTAGGAACCACTGAAGAGGGTAGGTTTGAACATCTTATTTAATTTTAACACGCATTCGAAATGTAGACCTACAGTTCAGTAGATTTGAAATGTGAACACCGTGGATATATACATAATCTGGTGGTATTTTAAATGTAGATCTAGCTATATAGTAACAATATCAACACACTATTGTGGTATTTTAGGTGTATTTCTGGTGCAAATATGTCAACCTCGAATATACAGAGAATCTCCTACGAGACCTGTAGGGATTTTTATTTAGTCCTCAATCCTTTCTTGGATGCACAAATAAATAAATATAAAATTCTTTGGTATAGATTTCACTTGTACTGAACCTGATTACATACGGCGTCCATCATTGTTTTCACAGCAACTCAACCATTGCAAAGTTCTTTATATTGACCCAGTGTTTCCATCAAGGTCAATTAAATAAACATAGTTCATATTTAATAAAGAGGAAGTTACGTTTAACCAAAAAACGAACTATTCTTTGGAAATAAAAAAGGAGTAGCTTTTAAACTGAACAATCAAGTTCATGCAAAGTGATATCTCCTTAACTTGTAGATTATAAAATGTATCATACATGCGATATCTACCGTAAAATGTGTTATTGGGGAATAAAGTGGTATGTTCAATGTAAATCTGGTATATATCTGACCAAAGATGTAGACAAACTCTATTGATATTTGAAATATAGACCTTGTATATTTTTGAACCATGCATACGTGGTGGTATTTGAAATATAGACCTGGTATATTTTTGAACCATGAATATATGGTGGTATGTTATAAATATAGACTTGATGTTGATGGAACCACGGATACAAATTCTAGTGATATCTAGGAGGTAAATACAAGTTGAGCTGCTTAAAATAAACAAACCTTTACTGGATCTATAATTCTAGTCCCAAGAACTATAACGGACAATACGGTACCTTCACCACTCACGTCATCGCCCACACAACCCAAGCCACCAGGTAATTAATTACAAGTTGTGATATTTGAAGTGATCGTAAACGAGTAGCCTCGGTTATTTTATTAATATAAATAAAGCGGATAATTCTTTGTAAAAAATCTTTATTGCTTGATTGGACATCCCCGTGTGGCACATATTGTTTTTGTAGTTTTGAACATCCTAAAAAGTTGGCATCTGTTTCAATATAAGTTAACTATGGTGATGTTCTTTTCGTGTCTTATTTTAAGTTTTTTTTTTGTTCAAAATATAAACAAGGAAAGATACAATATGTATGATTTATATAAAGTTCGAAAGCAGATAATGTAAAATGAATACTTTGAAAATTTCATCCAAATTACTCTATTGCAAGCGGAGATATTAGCCTTTGAAGTTTTGACAGACGTGTGCAATAATTTCAACCACCGTACTGGTTGATCGAAGTTAAGTCTCGGTCCTCCATATTTGATTAAATCAAAGTATCGCTGAACCGTTCTAATCTATTTAATATCGGAGGAATCTGGTGTCATCGAGGGTTGATCGAAGCCTGGATCAGTTAATTAATTCTGATTAATACTTTAGAAAACATTTCAGGCCTGAAGAGAGGCCTGCAATAGGCAGATTTAGCTCTTGTATAATGTATGTCTAAATGGGTGTATAATTTCAGTACAATACGGAAGATCGCCAGACACCATTGGTATGGATCCGTTTGAGACAAACTCACAGCTCGATTTTTCAGAACCTGTTTGTGAGTTTAGTTTTAAACAATTCTCCTTAAACATTCATTAATAAACTCCGTTATATTCGAAAGTCAATTAATAGCCATTCAAATTTCTTCACTTAAACATTATACAATTCAAATGTCCTTATAAAACCGCTGAGGCAAGATGAGAGGGCGGGTCATCCTCTCCCTTTGTTATAATAACAACATGTTAAAACAGTAGGTCCAGCTGACAGATGTTTGGTGCGAATAGAAAAAAAAACGTGGAGGAAAAGAATCCGCTTACGTTATGTTGAAAAGCGAAGTGCCCGCAGTAAAACCACATAGCTGGACCCGTGGAATATTTACATAATAAAAACTATTTGTCCATTAAGTTCCATATGGTTAACATAGGTATGTTCAATATAATTCTTGTGTATATTTGAGTTTGACCAAAGATGTAGACAAAGTCTATTGGTATTTGAAATATAGACCATGTATATTTTTGAACCATGAATACGTGGTGGTATACGTGTCACAGGATGGGAGAGGCGTGACCGTTTTGGGGAATAAAGAAAACTAAGATACAAAAAGAATTAGTTTATACAGTACAATATGAATATACAACATAAAACAATTCTCACAAGTGCGCGCACTAAATGAATTATGACTTAAGAAAATGTCCACCCGTCGGTAAGACCACACTTCGATGATACCATTTATCGGCGACCAGTCATCGACGATACCATTCCAGGAACACACTGTCGACGATACCATTAATCAGCGATTATTCAAAAGATATCATTCCATGAATAAACTGTCCACCCATCGGCAAGACCACACTTCAATGATACCATTTATCGGCGACCAGTCATCGACGATACCATTCCAGGAACACACTGTCGACGATACCATTTATCGGCGACTATTTGAAAGATATCATTCCATGAATAAACTGTCCACCCATCGGCAAGACCACTGAATAAACTGTCCACCCATCGGCAAGACCACACTTCGATGATACCATTTATCGGCGACCAGTTATCGACGATACCATTCCAGGAACACTGTCGACGATACCATTTATCGGCGACTATTTAAAAGATATCATTCCAAGGATAAACTGTCCACCCATCGGTAAGACCACACTTCAATGATACCATTTATCGGCGACCAGTCATCGACGATACCATTCCAAGCACAATCATCAGTAGGTACCCAAAAGGGGACCCGAGTACCTGGTGGCAGTATCGAGTCCTCTGTCAAAATCCATCTCCCAAACAAGCCAGATTGCCCGGCTTATATACCTGTACTACCTGTATGCACGTGCATGGCAGGTAGAAAGTTTGGGTGAGCCTTAATATATTACAGGTAAATAGTTTAGGCGAGCCACGCAGCAGAGTTTGGGCGACCGATAGTGATACTAATGAAATACGACCGTGACACACCTTCCCCCTATTCAAAGTTTTAAATGTAATTTAAAGCAAGTAACACACGGGAGATTTTATTAGAGCCGATGGATTCGACTCAGATAATCAGCCCCAACATTAGCACTACCCTTGATAGCTTCAATTCGGAAGCGATATGGCTGCAAAATTAATGCCCACCGCATTAAACGAGAGTTAGTCATATTAGATCGATTTAAATATATTAATGGCTGATGATCCGTTTCCAGAACAAACTCAACCCCATAAAGATACCTCGTGAATTTCTGAATTGACCAAACAATTGCCAAGCACTCTTTCTCTATCGTCGAATATCTAGTTTCACTATCCTTTAATTTACGACTGGCATAAGCGACTGGCATTCTCACTTCATTTTCAACTTGAAGAAGAATCGCTCCAATGCCATTATCAGAGGCATCTGTCTGCAAAATAAAGACTTCCCTCAAACCTTAAAACTGGTCCACGTATCAGCGATCGCTTCAAGGCTTGGAAAGCATTTTCCTGTGGGGCATCCCACGTAAGTAAGTTGGGCCTACCTTTCTTCGTTAAGTCTGAAAGAGGAACAGCGATCGTGGAAAAGTTTGGAATGAACCGTCTATAAAAACCAACGAGTCCTAAAAATGATCTTACCTGTTTCTTTGTACGAGGACGCTCAGCTTCCTCTATTACCTTTAGTTTATCCCATGTCGGTTCAATGCAGCCTAATCCAACCTTAAACCCCAAACACTCAATCCGATCAAATCCAAGGAAGCACTTCGATGGCTTGACCGTTAAGTTCGAAGAACGCAAACGACGAAACAACGAATCCAGAATGTTGATATGTTCAACCCACGTTTCTGAATACACCGTAATATCATCTATAAAATTATTCACATTTTCTAATCCCAAAAGCAATTTCCGCATCAACCGACTAAAAGTAGCCGGAGCATTAACCAAGCCAAATGGCATAACTTTGAACTGAAACAACCCGCGTGGGGTTTGAAAAGCTGTCAGAGGTTTCGCGGTTTCAGCCATGGGAACCTGCCAATACCCTTTTGATAAGTCGAGTTGCCACAAATATCGACACCCACGTTCCGCCATTCTAGCAAACATATCTTCTGGGTTAGGAATAGGCTCAGAGTCGAAGATGGTTACCCGATTTAAAGCGCGGAAATCAATACAGAAACGATTCGTCTGATCTTTCTTTTTGACAATTACTACTGGAGACGAGTAATTACTATTTGAAGACTCAATTACGTTCATCTCAAGCATTTTATCAAGTTCGTCATCAATAACCTGAGTTAATGCAAAAGGGATGGGGTACGGTTTCAAACGTACGGGTACATCCGTGGTGGTGTTAATTTCATGCTCTAGTAAATTAGTGTGCCCAGGTAAATCCTGATAACAATTGAGCAAACTAGCTAAACTCTCTCGCTGCTCCATATTCAACTTATCACAGATATGTACTTTATCAATACCTTCTTTACCCGTACCGGGTAACTGGATGGGTTCCGAATCCATTCCGTCATCTTCTACGTCCACCACAGCCGCATTCACCTTGTCCACATGATTATCTTCCTGTGGCCTTTCCAAATAACGCTTTAGAAGATTACCATGAAATGTCTTAATCTTACCATGTACAGACAATCTATAATCATAATCGTTCAACTTTTCTACTACTGAAAAGGGGCCTCTCCACTGAAGTAATAATTTGTTTGATTTTGTCGGAAGTAAAACAAGAGCTTTATCGCCAACCTCAAAAACTCTACGTTTAGCACGTTTATCGAAACAACACTTTTGTTTTTTGGCACAAACATTTAAATTGTCTCTAGCCATTTCCCCTACCGTCTCCAGTCGCTCTCGTAAGTCTAAAACGTACTGGTAAGTGGTTTTGACTTCCGGATCATCAATGTTCTTAGTCCACAACTCACGCAGAATCATCATTGGACCACGAACCGGCCAACCATAAACCAACTCAAAGGGCGAGTAACCCAAAGTCTCTTGGGGTACTTCCCTGTAAGCAAACAGCAGAGCATTTAAATACCGATCCCAATCTTTAGGACGCTCCGCGCACATGCGTTTCAGCATTTGTTTCAACGTTCCATTGAAACGTTCAACTAATCCATTACACATAGGATGATAGGGGGTTGTAGTGAGTTGCTTCAAGGAAATCAATCTACTTACTTCCTTCATTAGCGCAGACGTAAATTGGGAGCCCATATCAGTTAACATTTCACGTGGAAACCCTATTCTACCAAACATGTCTATGAGAGCTTCAGCTACCCGCTCGGCCTCGATACTTGGCAGAGCCACAGCCTCAGGATATCGGGTTGCGTAGTCAACAAGAGTAAGAATGTAACGATTTCCGTTTGTACTAATGGGCTTCAGTGGCCCTATAATGTCAACAGCTACCCGTCTGAATGGCACATCAATAACTGGCATCTTCCCCAGTGGCAATTTCGGTACTCTCCCTTTTGGGATGGTCCTTTGACAAACGTCACAAGATTGACAAAATCTTCGAGTATCTGCATGCACCCCAGGCCAAAAGAATTCGGATAAAACCTTATTTACGGTTCTTTCGATGCCCAAGTGACCCGACATTATAGACTCGTGGGCTATTTTTAATACGGACCGTCTGTACTTACTCGGCACTACCAATTGACAGAACCGGGTTCCATTACCGATTCGGGGTGAATGATACCGTCTGTGAATTAAACCTCGTTTAATTATGTAATGGGTTTCGGAGTCATACTTACCTTTTAATGGTGTTGCCCTCTTAACCAAATCACGAATATTCGCCAACGTATGGTCATTCAATTGTGCCTCTTTAATGGCCTCTGGATCGACTATGTCAATACCACCTTCCACCCTCATCCCTGAATAGCCAGTCTGTCGACTTTGCGCCTGTTGCCTAGTGAGAACTGGCGAAATAATTCGAGACATGTCAGGATCAGAAGGCTCCCGTGCTCCCGCCACGTTGCCTATAATTATGTCATACAGAGGATTATCCATACACCATACTTCAGTTTGACCTCGAAAATATGGAGAATCAATAAAAACACAAGCTACAGGTACTTTTATTCTTGTCCCATCGGCAAGAAGACAGGTTTGCTCACGACCCGTATATTGCCCAGTCGGTACGAACTCCCGTCTAACAACTATGCCACTACATCCCGTGTCCCTCAACACCTTCACCATGTGGTTTCCAACCCAACCGACTTGAACGGGCATTCCTGAATCCCTGTACATGTTTGAAGCATAAGAAATCACAGGAGATGACGACACATCACACATGCGACCATAGAAAGGCAAAAAAACATTACAAGACTCGGGACACAAATCGCACGACCTATATACGCCATCCTCGTCGACGTAGCCTCGCGGCGTTTGTCTTGGCCGGGGTGCAGTCCCTGCATTTTGAATCGACGCGACCCTTTGTCGGGCTGGACAATTCGTAGCAATGTGTCCGGGCCTACCGCACCTAAAACACCGCTTATCATTATTCAAGCCTCGGTTGACCTGTGGAATTGGGGTAATAAAATTACGGGACGAATAAGCCTCTTTAGGTACCGCAGCTGTACGGTTACTAAGTGCGGTGGGGCTTATGCAGCGAGTCTCTTTATACTGATCTGCCAGACGTGACATCTGCTCAATGTCTTTGGGAACCCTCTCACCCAAAAACAAAGTCAAATCATGTTCACAAACTTGGAGAAATTGATCCCTGAGGATCAGATCATACAAACCTTCATAAGTAGCCTCTACGGTTGACATCTCAACCCATCGTGATAAGTAACTTCCCAAGCGCACAGAAAACTGAGTAAACGACTCTCCCGCTGCCGGTTTACAGCTACGAAACCGATTCCTAAATCCGCGTTCAGTAAGGTCAAACCTCTTGAGCAAAGCCGTTTTCAATGCCTTATAGTCTTTAGCTTGCTCATTTGACAAAAGAGAATACACGTCCAAAGCTTTGCCTTTTAAAAGAGAACCCAGGTGAATAGCCCACGTTCCAGGCTCCCACGCTTGTACAGCAGCGTACCTCTCAAATCTGCGCAAGTAACTATCCATTTCATCGTGCTCTTCATCAAAGAACGGAATTTTGGGACCCTTGGGTGCAACGTTACCGGTTGCTTGCGATTGATCAAGGAAAGAGGTCGAGCTATTCGCGGTCCTCAGTTCTAGCATGGACATTGCCATTTCTTTTATCTTAAGCAGCCCATGTTCTTTAACCTTAATCTGCTCAGTCCGTTCGCGCTCTACTAATAACTCATGCTCTAGTTTCTCCTTCTCCTTCAAACACTTTTCCTTTTCAAATTGCAAATCAAATGCACGTTTCGCTTTCTCTTCCTCTAATTTCTCTTGCTCCCTTTTGGAAGCCCTTTCTTCGCGCAAAATGTTTTGCTATTCGGAGATAAAACCCTGTAATTCAATTCCAGACAGTCCCATCGACTCCCCGGTTTCTTTAAGTCTAGACAAAGTGTCCATGATAGACCATCGGAGCTCCCAAACTCTACCACGTATACGCCACCACCCGTAATAATACTTGTAAATACGGAAATTAACTTACAGTCTGAAGGCATCGATATCTATTCCACCACTATTTTTTTTTTAACAACTTACATTCAAAACAACCTTCGGTACTTGGGTCCCCAAGGGCAATGTCCGTTTACAATCTACAATAAACTAAATGCAGAATATTATCTTCCTCATTCCCTTTCACAGTCACATCCCACTTCTGACACCAAATGTCACAGGATGGGAGAGGCGTGACCGTTTTGGGGAATAAAGAAAACTAAGATACAAAAAGAATTAGTTTATACAGTACAATATGAATATACAACATAAAACAATTCTCACAAGTGCGCGCACTAAATGAATTATGACTTAAGAAAATGTCCACCCGTCGGTAAGACCACACTTCGATGATACCATTTATCGGCGACCAGTCATCGACGATACCATTCCAGGAACACACTGTCGACGATACCATTAATCAGCGATTATTCAAAAGATATCATTCCATGAATAAACTGTCCACCCATCGGCAAGACCACACTTCAATGATACCATTTATCGGCGACCAGTCATCGACGATACCATTCCAGGAACACACTGTCGACGATACCATTTATCGGCGACTATTTGAAAGATATCATTCCATGAATAAACTGTCCACCCATCGGCAAGACCACTGAATAAACTGTCCACCCATCGGCAAGACCACACTTCGATGATACCATTTATCGGCGACCAGTTATCGACGATACCATTCCAGGAACACTGTCGACGATACCATTTATCGGCGACTATTTAAAAGATATCATTCCAAGGATAAACTGTCCACCCATCGGTAAGACCACACTTCAATGATACCATTTATCGGCGACCAGTCATCGACGATACCATTCCAAGCACAATCATCAGTAGGTACCCAAAAGGGGACCCGAGTACCTGGTGGCAGTATCGAGTCCTCTGTCAAAATCCATCTCCCAAACAAGCCAGATTGCCCGGCTTATATACCTGTACTACCTGTATGCACGTGCATGGCAGGTAGAAAGTTTGGGTGAGCCTTAATATATTACAGGTAAATAGTTTAGGCGAGCCACGCAGCAGAGTTTGGGCGACCGATAGTGATACTAATGAAATACGACCGTGACAGAAATATAGACCTGGTATATATTTGAACCATGAATATATGGTGGTATGTTATAAATAGAGACTTGGTGTATATTTAATCCACGAATATATACAAACTCTAGTGGTATCTAGGAGGTTATTACAAGTTGGGCTGCTTTAATAAACAAACCTTTACGGGATCTATAATTTCAGTCCCAAAAACTAAAATGAATAATACAGCACCGCTACCAACAATGCCATGGTTAAGGCCATCATCAGGTATATACAAGTTGTGCTACTTCAATTGATCATAAACGAGTAGCCTCGGTTAATTTGTTAAATAAAGCTGGTTAATTCTTTATAAAACTTTGTCTTGGTTCTGTGAAAATATCGCAGGGAGTGTTTGATTGGACATCCAGACAGTCCCGTGTAGCACATATTGTTTTGTATTTTAGGAGCCTCCTAAATAGTAGGCATCCGTTTCAATATAATTTTATTATGGCGATGTTCTATCTCAGCTGTGAAGTGATACATATATAATAATTTTAAAATGGCGATATTCTATTGTGTAGTGATACACGTATAAAATAAAACAAACTTTTACAAGAATCGTGTCTGATCTTTGTTATACAATATATAAACAATTACATGGATCTAAATTTTCAGTGCGAGACCGAAGAATGTCAGACGTTGATTTTAGGAAGATAACGAGTAATTATGAATACTTGGTGGACAACATTAGAGATCCTATAAAACTGTGTGAGAGATTACATCAGAAAGGTGTATTCGACAAGTCAGACATAGATAAGTGTCGTGATATCGTCGATAAATTGGGATGGAGAATTACTACAGAGAGGTTACTGCTCATTGTATCAAGCTGCGGTGATGTCTATGATACATTTATAGAATGCTTAAAGGAATGTGGTTACAACTCTGTTGTAGATAGACTGGAGAATGATGATGGTGGTGAGTTTAGATTAATCCTTAATTAATTCTGTTAATAAACTGTATTATATTTGAATTACTTGTAACACTATTTTCAATATCTATCCGATTTTATTTACTTAATTTATCATGTGTATCATAGAGGATATATGCAGATAGAATATTCATTGTCTTGATATTAAAACATTGAAAAATGGTGAGTTTAGTTTTAATCTCCTCAATTAATTCATTCATAAGTTATATTTGAAAGACAGTTAATATCCATCCAAATTTATTTACTTGAAGATACATTATTCAGGAAGATAATTGTCCCATTGTAGGTCTTAGTTTTGGCATTTAATGTTATATAAATTATTAATTAGACATTCAATCAACTCTCGATGGCATCGGATGCCCGCGATTTTAACTAGATTAGAACGGTTCGGTCATTTAATGGTTTGATTTAAAAACATAATATAACTTTAATATAATTCTTCATGTAATTAGGCCATGAAACTACGACATAAACATGAAAGTGTTTAAACTATGACATAAACGTTTTACAGATTTACATAAATCTCTATTTATATTAAATTTAGTGGTTGTAATCATAATGGGAATTATGAGATATTAACTCGTGACTACGAGATAATAAACTCGTAATTTTGTTTTGATTGATTGACCATAATAATTGTAAGATTGTTCATTGTATATGAAATTAGACAACCGAAAATGGCCTGTAATGTAAACTTTAAAAGATAAAATTATTCGTAAACTAAAGATATTTAATGATCGATATAGTCTATATTTATATCTGGTTGGGTAGATATGCGAATGGTCGCACGTGTGCGCTTTATATCTACCATTGAGTGGTGGTGTCAATTTCCAGCTAGGGTAAACAAACCTGAATTATCATGTTTTATATATATATTAAAAAATAAATGATTGTTTTATATCACAATATACGCCTCGCAATATACTACTGGTTGGTGAATAGAATAATATAGGCTTTTAGCTAGGTTTTGGCATCGCCAAATTGGCAGATTTACGTCAAACTGTTGGTAGGTCAGTCATGCCATTTTCCTATTCCCACGAAGTTGAGAAGGCGCCCCTATCTCCATGCCACATACGCTCACACCAGGGCTCGAAACCACAACCGCAAGCCAGAGGTGACCGGCCAGCTAGAGGTCGAAGCGCGGCACTCTAGACCCCTAGGCCATCCCACACACACCCCCCCACCACCATGGAAATGTGGTCGTATATTGCCGCCCCCCCCCCACACACACACTCGTCGGTCAGTCGTCCACGCAATTTTGTGAACGATCTACAGAATGTATTTATCATCTGATTGTTTTTAAATTTGTTCCTCTTTGAGTTATGACCCTTGTTTCACTTTATTCCATATTGTGAACACTCTAAGGACAAATTTCAACATTCGATTGGTATGAAATTAAGCGAAGAATCCTATTGAATTTCAGCAATTTCCGTTAACTACGGGGGTGGGGGTGGCCTAGTGGTCTGACAAGGAGTATTGTCGTCTGACCGGCCTCATGGTTTGTGTCATTCTCCGCGCAGTGTTTCGTTTGATTAGAGCTAACCCCACTACTCACTGCTGTAATGAGTGGATATTGTTGTTTTAAATTTTGATTGGTCAGTAGTCCCATTAACAACCAGTAGCTGACAGCGTTACAAAGGCTTTATCTTTAAAACAAAACCTTACATTGGACCAAACATGTTTACATAACGTTACGTCATGGCTCACGACTTTATTATGCCCATTTAACCAGTGCATAGCAGAATATTGCAGTAAAACTAATTGCGTGACAAACGAGGCTATCAATGCGATTGAAATCTTAACCAAACTGTTTGGAAACGAACATACTTTCAACGTCCGAAGTTTTATGGAAGACCCAGATTAAACGAAGGACTGCCACGTTGCTGTACTATAGTGATAGCTTTGATTGAACGGGAAGAATAGACTCACTCCCGCAAAAGAATCATAAGATAATCCAGCAATGTCCAGAGAGGGATTTCCCGGGCCATTGCTTCAAGAATATGGGTTTGTCTGGGTCTTTCGGTTTCTTCCCACTCGCAAGCATATTATTAAGATAAGATCGAACCTCGTTAGATCCGAATTGACCTGTTTGTTCTGACATCTATCCCCTTTAATAAATGACTATTTGTCTTTCAATTTAGGTAACCTGCCAAACCACGTTGTCTTAACGAAATACAGTCAATTGCTACGAACCACACTTGCGGACAGAATTGAAATTGTGACGCGGACATTACATGGAAGTTTTGTTGTTACGGAGAAGCAGATGAAGAATATATTAGAAACAGCCGCCCAACAACCAGAGGATGGTGTATCTGTATTAATAAACATAATAAAAGACCGCCAGGAAAATTTTGATAAATTCATTCAATGTTTGAGTGACCTGGAATATGAAGGATTGGTTCGAAAGCTCCAAGGTATGTATATGTATTATTAGTGCCCAGTGATTGCGGTTTCCTCTGGATTTTTTCATGTATATTTATATGTAAGTTGAGAAGTAGACGGGTAAGAGGATTCCTGCGTATTTTTTATCTGTATATTCCTACACTGATTATTTTTTCAGGGTGTCTGTCTTGATTTCATCATTCTCTCGCGGGAGTTTGATACTGGCGGTGATGCATCATAACGGTTTCTGGCACATTTTCCTGTAACCTTCTTTAGGGGAGCCATGATGGCTCAACGAGTAAGACGTTGGTTCGCTAACCTGGATGCGGTGTCTCGATCACTTCATTGGCAAATAGCGTTCATCGGGATTATTCAGTGCGGTTCCCCTTGTCAGTTGATCAGGACAGGGGTCCTGGCAAGGAACAACGTGTAGTAGTTCAGATGGTACGAACAACCGAGGTCCCAAGTGAAATAAATTACATTGTGAAGTTATACATGTATTGCAATGGTAATTGATATTTGTGTGTTTGCAAGAAACAAGTCTTGTAACAATAACAATAAATGTCTTGTCAGTAGTGCTTTCATTTTGAGCAGTTAATAGAGATCTACATGTATATTGAAGACTTGGATTTAGATAAAGAGCTGGTCCCTCTATCTATAATAGTTCAAACATATACATGTATAATGAAAGATGATCAAGTTGGATAATCCATTGAAATAATTACTTTATTCTGGGTTAAGTTATATGACTGCATCAAGATAAAGTGTAGATAGTTTAATAACTTTTTTAGTTTAAACAATATTTTTTTCACTGATAAAGATCTTTTATTATCTTAGCAACGGTACTTGACAACCGAGACATTTAATCGCGGCTGTTCCAATCCATGTGTAAATGAGATCTGCAATTGGATGGATTTAGATCTTAAATGATGCATCTTTTTATTGAACATAAATGGTATAGGTTGGGGGCGGGGCGAGTCGTTTAAGGCGTGGTGTTTGTGCACACTCTATGGGTCACAAATTTTATCCGATTTTGATGAAACTTAAACTATATCTTTATATCTCAACCATCTCGGTCCCTTTCCATATTTGGGCATATTCCTGAATTAAATGGTCCTTGATTGTACGAAAAATCACGTTTTTATACACCAAGATGGAAATGTGGTCGAATATTGCCGCCCCCCGACTCGTCGGTCAGTAGTCCACATTATTTTGTGAACGATCTACAGACTGTATTTATCATCTGATTGTTTTTAAATTTATTTATTTCTCCTGGAGTTATGACCCTTGTTTCACTTTATTCCATATTGTGAACACTCTAAGGACAAATTTCAACATTCGATTGGTATGAAATTAAGTGAAGAATCCTATTGATTTTGAGCAATTTCCGTTAACTACGTCGCGAATTATGAGCCTCGTTTCACTTTGTCGAACCCTGCGAATGCTCCAGCAATAAAAGTTATCATCCGATCTGTATGAAATTCATATGCATTATTTACATTAGTAAAATATATCACTATTTCACAATCAATTCGATTTCCCGTCAAATTGGCCGAGAAAATAGTATCAAAGTTGACAATGTGTAGCTGTACTTTGGCAGTGTTACTTGGTCAATCTTGTACATAGTATGACATGTTACATATTACAGAATGATATAAATAACATGACATGTTATATATTACAGAATGATATAAATAGCATGACATGTTATATATTACAGAAATGGGGTTTAATGTTCTACTTTTCTGCGCCATCAGGGCTGATGAAATATGGAAGTATAACGTTGCCAGAAATCTAAAGATCATCAATGATTTTTAGTGTTGCAAACTACATTTTGTCAATGCTTCAAAATACATTTTTCAGTGTTTCAAAATGCATTTTTCAGTGTTTCGAAATATATTATTCAGTGTTTCAAATTAGTTACTTTACATATTGCATTGAGCACTTTGTATGGTCGACCGTTTGCAAAGTAGAACGCATACCTTATAGGGAACGGTCACGATTTCCAAAGTTTCTTTTCCGATATTTCGCAATAACGACACTTAAAAGGCAAAATGGCGTGTAATGTGAAACCATGATGCAGGCATCCCCATTTATGATCTCTATAGTGCGTTTAAATAAACTGATTTAATTTAAGTGCTTGCGAGACATTCGGTAGATATGCTTCATTTAACATCGGAATTTTTTAGATACATATCTGAATATCGAGCAACCCGTTTCACTTTATTTGCTAATATCGAAAACAAGGAAAAAAGGATAGTTGTTATGTGAATCCAGTGTTGAGGCATCATTGTTTATGATTTATGTTGTTAGTTTAGGAAAACTGATTTAATTAAATGCATTTCGGAGACATTCGGTATATATATGCATCGTGAAATCGGAAATTTATACACATATCTGAGTCTCGAAAAACAAGGGGATGGGACAGTTATTGTGTGAAGCCACTGCTGAGGTACCTCATATTAATATATTAAACAGAAACAGCAAAAACAAAAAAAAAACCTCAATACGATTTCAAAATCAGAGAGGCACTTTAATCAAGTCATTCTAGAAAACGAATTACCATATGGATCAAAGCAACTTTTTGTGAACAGTATATTGACACATTAGTGATTAATTCATCACAATTCCAAGGAATTAGGAGAAGGTTTCGAGTCAGCACACAGCCTATACATCAGTATGTTCCCATCGCGAGTGTCAATAACAGCAGAAAAGCCTATCGCAATCAATCGGCTGTGTTTGTTCTCAGTATGATGTTATGAAATCTTTTTTCTGAATTTCATCCCAAAGATGTCCAATCGGACTATGGGCTGGCCAGTGCATAACGTTGACACTATTCTGCCCTAGAGAGTGTGGGCATGGACGTTTTCATGCTGGAAAACGTTTTTTCGATAACGTGCGAAATGTGGTTTGACTTGGGGTCGATATAGTGCACTGCTGTGAAGTAGCATCCACTCCCTGGACCACGATTTGGGAACACCACAGGACCCACTCTAAGGTTCAGACCGATTCCAGCCGAAACCAGTATGCTTGGACCTCCCCAAGAGTCTCGTTCCATGACATATTGGTCAGAATAACGCTGGCCACGTCGACGTCATATTCTGCGCTGCCATCTGCAGTTGATACGCAATACCGACTCTCATTTGTGAACAGAACAGTTTGCCATTGCCTGTTTCGCCAGTTCTGATGTTGGGCAAAATGCAGACGTTCACGTCGATGGCGAGGCTAAGGTTTACGGCGTTCTCTCTATATCGGTACTGATGGGTCTTCCGTGTGTTCCCAGTGTTTGGCGTGCTGTTTCAGATGCCTGTGTGAAGGCATTCAGCACCTGTTGTCGCGCAACATTGCGGTCTTGTGGCCTTGTGGTAACCCTTAGTCTACCAGTTCGGGAGCGATCACCCATGGTGTTGGTGACCTGAAAGCGTTGCTGAAGCCTGTAGATGCTCCGAACATTAACCTGAATTTGATTGGCCGCGGGTTGGGCAGTTTGGACAGCGTCGAGTCTTCCAAGCGTCATGTTCCTCTGAGCTGTCATGATATGCTGCTGATGTTGTTGTGTGAATGATTCAACCAGGTATGGGTGTGCATTTTATAGGGCTGCAGCATGAGATACATGAAAATCGAGGAGTATGCTTTACCATCTCAGAAGTTGCGTTTTTTGAGAAATTTCATGGGTTCAAATCCGTATTTAGAAAGGATTCTTATTGCTCAGGTAAAGTTGGAGATGTGGTCACACATATACAATAAAACAAATTTGGCAAGTGTCATGCAATGCGTCTATTCAGAGGAACATACCAACACGACGTTTCGCTTGCTGCATAGTATATCGATAAACGAGCTGTTATGTTTATAGTTCTTTATTAACGATAGATATAATGTTCTGTATATTGTAAAACAGGACTTAAAACACATTGAATCTATAGACAGTCACACCTTTTTAGCGAATACTTCTATTGATCCTACAAAATTGTCAGTTAGGAAATTTGCAAATATATTATTTCAAGTGTATCGCCACCAGTTACAGTCACGGTGATTTGCAATATATATCGATATAACTATCTTATGTCTTTTGTTGAATATATGCCACTATACCTTTAGGCGGCAGAAAGCTGTCATGATGATTTAAACCATTAGTAATACCCTTTTCTCTGTTTCAGATGATTCAATTGATATAAGGTAATGAAGTATGTTTCCGTGTACATATCATCAACAGAAACATCTTAGTTTATCGCTGACAAAACACTTAGTGTGAAATGAGTTTGTTTCGTTTTTTGTTAGTTTTTATTTTCCAGATAGTGGAAAGGTTCGTTTGTAATGTGCTTATAATATATTGCTTATCTTTGTATCTCATTTGTTTAAAGGGTATTGGATGTCCCAATGATTAGCACGTGTGCGTTGTAGCATAAAGCCCGCCATTAAGTCAACTGGCGTGGTTTCGAATCCCAGGTTGTTCGTGACAAGGGGAAGGTTCGCCTGGCCAACCTCGTAGGTTTTCCCCGGGTCCTCTGGTTTCCTCCCACTGCTAAAGATCCCTACGCGCAAGCGAAATATTGAAATTAAATTAAACCATATGTTAGTCCCGAAATGACCTGGTTTGTGTCGAATGGACGTTGACCCCCCCCCCCCCTCTCTCTCTCTCTCTCATTTGTTTGAGAGTGACCAAGATAGCAGTAATCACACAATCACAGACCCTGCCATTCCTGAAAATATCTGATTTCAGGAATGACGGTACGGTGAACAGTTAGAGGGGTGACAGTGTAATGATCAATCTCACCACTATCACAGAGCAACGAGGTTATTTATATTAATTTGTAACCAAAAACGGCAATATTAACACAGCACAAGTTTTTATGGAACACAACTGGGTTTGAATGTTCAAACTTAGTGTAGGTATTTCGTAGACGACAGCCTTGAAGATAGGCATTTTCTGCTGAAGCTAATAAGCAGAAATACACAATTTGATTGGTTGGTGCTTTGGGACGAGATAACTTAGGTTCTGATTAAGTGAAATTTATTTCTGGCCATGTTATTGACGTCATAATGCTCTTTTGACCTTAATTTTATCAGACATTTGACTTAAATATTAGAACAGCTTTCTGTGACAATCTGCCACATAAAAATACACTGTAAAATTTCAATAATACCTCTGATATGTGAGGTAATCCAAAACGCTGAAATATTCTCGATCTTGCAAATGTCAAGTGTTTCGTAACAACTTTTTCAGATTAGTTGAGTAGTATCATTTAATAATAGGATAAATAGGGTTGGGTTTTACATTGATCAATTTATATTTTAATTAATTATTCAGTAGCCAAAGATAGAAAAACACGCTTTTTTATAAAACAAATAGGATCATTGCTCTCTATGGTGGCTGATAAGGGCCATGAAAAATAATATAATTTGATTTTTTTAATATTCACCGAAGTCAAATTTAATATAATTTGTTTTTTTATAATTTTCACCCAAGTCAATTTTAATTTCCACCCAAGTCAATTTTGGGATGGGAAGGGCAATTTTTGAGGGATATGGGGTTGTATTCCCGGTGGGGAGGGGGGCGGTAGGGCATTCGCATTTTTTTTATTTTGGGTCACCTACTCGCATTGTACTTTCACAGGTTGTTCAGAAAAAAAATCGGGGGGAAGGGGGGTGCATCCCCCCCCATTTGTGTTTTTTTTTTATCAAAAATTCGAACGACAATTTTTTCTGAACGCTCGGGCCATGTCCCTCCCAAAAATCGAGGGTGCACGCCCCATAGGAACAGATATATGGCCTTTGAAGTAATCCGGATGATTTGGAAAGCCATGTTTGGGACGTCCCTCCGCCCCGGTGGTAGTACTCAGTTACTTGGAATTTTAATAAATGGAAGATGATACGCCTGGTTACTTATCCGAAAGAAGAGAATGGATTCTGATTTATAGGGGCCGAGATAGAGGGCCGCAAACATGGCCCCTCGTTTCAGGCAATAGCTCAAACTTCGCCAATTTGGACCAAAAAACAACCGATTTCGTTCTGTAAAGAGCCAGATGCACCCATTCGGACGTTCCGAGGGTGGGAATTCTTGAAGTATATCGACGCCGGGGAGTCGCCCGGGGTCCTCACATTTCAGCCTCGGCAACCGGAAGTGGGGGGAATCGTGATTTTTTGCATCAAAATGCCTGAAAGGCCCCCTTTGATGACCGCAGCTTAATACATTGTTATGACAGAATTTTTTGCCCCTCCCCGTAGACTATCCCTCCTTAAACCCCATATTCCCGTTTCTAGCCCCTCCCCCTCCGAGACATCTTTTTCTCAAGGTCACGTTTTTCTAAACACTGCCCCTCCCCGTGGGCCCAGGGGCCCCAAATGTGGCATGAGGGTAGGCCTTGGTAATGCCTTCTAACCTCCTGGGGGTTTGGACCCCAAAGTCCGAACCCTTAAACCTTTTTTGACGAGCAGCCCGTGTAGGAAACAGAGAACTGGGGAGATATGATCATATTTCCTTGTTGACGACGTCGCGCGCTGGGTGGAAATTCAACAGGATCGAAATTATATTACAAATGACTTGGGTGAAAATTAAAATTGACTTGGGTGAATATTAAAATTGACTTGGGTGGAAATTAAAATTGACTTGGGTGAAAATTATAAAAAAACAAATTATATTACAAATGACTTGGGTGGAAATTAAAATTGACTTGGGTGAAAATTACAAAAAAACAAATTAAATTAAAATTGACTTTGGTGAAAATTATAAAAAACAAAATATATTAAAATTGACTTGGGTGGAAATTATAAAAAACAAATTATATTAAAATTGACTTGGGTGGAAATTATAAAAAACAAATTATATTAAAATTGACTTGGGTGAAAATTAAAATTGGCTTGGGTGAAAATTATAAAAAACAAATTATATTAAAATTGACATGGGTGAATATTAAAAAAATCAAATTATATAATTTTTCCTGTCCCTTATCAGCCACCGTAGCTCTCATGCTATTTTATACTTTCATATATTTATATAATTTTTATATATGGCATAGAATTATTTGTTATCTTGATGTTTACTTTTTTTTAAATAAATTAAAAAAAAAATCATTTTTTACATGTTATTTTACGGTTTATATAATTAATATGACATATAATTATTATTATGTTTTTATTGCCTACTTTTGTTTTGTTTTGGTTATCTCCCTTGAATCGTTATCCTGTATGATGGTTTTGGGTTTTATTGAACGTACTTTATGCAAGAGATAAATCTGCATATTGCAGGTCTTTCTATATTCGTACAATTGTTTGTGTGGGTTTTTTTTGTTTGTTTATTTTTCTTATTAAACATACATTGTATGTTATATAGATTATTAATGAGACATTAATTGACTTACCAAGACCATTGCCAACTCTCGATGCCATCGTTAGCCTACGATATTTAATAGATTAAAATACGTTTTGTGGTTGATGTAAAAACGATAATCAATACTTTGATTATTATTGTCACAGTCTTAGTAATGACAATCGAGGCTACAATTGTATCGCTGATAACTTTGATCAGAGTGAAGTAATTGGACGGAAATTTTAAATATATTCTATTTTCATTATCTAATTATTGAATATTTTAGCGAGAAATGCTAGCTATTTATCTAATGTTTCCTAATGTCGCTTTAAATGATCATTTTATACCCGCAGGCATACAATAAATAATAATATAGAATTATTTTACTGTCTTGTTTATTTTGTGTTGGTATGGGGTTGGGGTTGAGGGACTGTATCTAACTTTTATTTAAACTCAAATGTTAAGAAAGAGTAGAGGTTACGCCAGAGTAGAAGATGCCGATGTTCCAGCTTCGTTTCTCTATTTGCTATCTTTAGATCATTAGGTCTGTCATGGAGCCAACTGGTGTGGTTTAAACCCAGAATGAATAAAGTCACCTGTCAAACCCCGGGTGTCTCCCTTGCGTGAGAGCGATTTATTGAAATAAATTTTTTTGCTGATGTAACGGCATACATGAATATAATTATTATGTAATGAGGTCAGAACGGCGTTATTCAACGTTAGTTCGATGAATGCAGGAACAACCATATATACTTTGAGCGAAAAAGGTGTGTGTGGTGGTGGTGGGGGGGGGGGGGGGGCGGCGAACACGCTACTTGTTGTTTTTTTAAATGATTAGCACACCCGGTCACCAGCCACTACTGTCATGGTGATAGCTAAAAACAACAACACGGATGATGATACCGACATCCACCCACTACAGCGTCATTTAAATCAAGCTGGGCTTATGATGATGGGCATACGTTATGCAGTGTGTTGTGAGAAATATTTTGACAGGGCAATGAAATGAAATGGATTTTAACTTCCTACTCTTGTGCACATAACCTGGGCTAATGGAAGACGGGCATACGCCATACAGTGTGCCATAAGGGAAATTTTGCCCGGGCAGCGGCGCTACGGCCTACTCTTATATACAATTCCAACTGCCAAGGGATCTTTTACGTGCACGCCAATGTGTACACGTTACCTCGGTTTTTCGTCCCATCCGAACGACTAGACAGGCGCCTACGCCGGACCAAATGCAGGGATCGAACACTCGACCTCCAGGCTAGCGAGCCAGCGTCTTACCCACTTAGCCACGGTATGTAGGGTGGGGCTGGAGGGACGGGTATTCTGTAATTGTTGTTTAAACATTGAGAAAAAATCTGTCGAAGGCATTTTACATTTCCTGCTGAATGGTACAAGAAATAATTTACACATTTCAATTTCAAATCATTCATAACAATAACACAAACAACTTCATATAACAACGATAACAATATTGAGACGTAAAAATGAAAGGAAGTGGGGTTTAACGTTCTAGGCCTACTGCATTGCTCTGACTGGCCAATGAAGACTAACGCATACGCCATACAATGAGGCAAATTTTGGCTAGGCAGCGGCAGTACGACCTACTCTTATATCGAATTCAAACTGGTAAGGGGTCTCTTACGTGCACGCTTATTTGTAATCGGAACCTGGTTGGAAAATACCGCTGAACTTTCTCGGCCAAAGCACGTTCGAATACGTAACCTCCTGGCTAGCGTTACCCACTTACCCACCGTAGCTCTCTATATTGTGTAAAATGATAATACACATCTTCAAATAATAAAATGAATATTTATATTGCACACACTCCATCCAAACAGTATGTTTTGAGATTTATGAGTATGCAATAAATTAATACATGATGTTTGCAGATTAAATTGAACCGATATGCGATGACCTTAAATTTGGAATTCAACTGGTTATGTTATTCTGTACCACTAAATTGTTACTTTCGTGATTTCAAGGTTTTCCAAACTAATGACATTTCCTTCCCAGTGATTCCACTCTCCAAAATAGTTATGTCTACATTTTGGATGTAAATCGGTTATTTGCGGTGATTTGTTTCAACATGCGGCGCTTTTTCGGATTCCGGTTGGACAGATTTTAGTATTTCGTAGTGTAGTTTATAACTGTTGATTTTATTGCAAGCGATTTTATTTGTTCTTTTTAGTATAGCTTATTAAATGATAATTGAGGCAAAAGTTATGAACTATACTTAAAAAAATGTATTCATGTAAGCATTATAAAAACAGAACTCTTAATCTTATTGCTAATGATTTTATTGGTATTTTTATGAGTATATATATATATATATATATATATATATACATGAGTATATATATATATATATATATAGTTTATTAATTGATTGATGTGCTCAATAAATGTAATTATTATCAAAACATAACTTAACAGTATAGAGACTGCAGAGTGTGCACATTGTCCGTAAGGTCAACAGTCGCCATGCATTGTACAATTCGTATTTCACATAATATTCATCTGTGATAACTTTGTATGAGTGAGTACTATTATAGATTGTCAGTCAGGCACTTAGTGCTGTATAGACAATGTGTTCAATAAACTGAACCTGTATGATAACAACGGGTGGGGGGGAAATAACATAAATACAGAAAAACAAATAATATCACCGGCAGTTGTCATAGCCGGCAATAGCCCTGCTCCCGATAATTATGATATTGTTATCTTCTAGCATACGTTTTATTGGCTTATCTCCCTTTAATTATACAATACAATGACATGGAATAGTTTTGTTGTCTAGTTCATTGCTTTTGTTTTGTTTTCGAATGGAGTTGGGGGACTGCATCTGACTAAATAATAGGTATGAGTCAGTATATTACCACTTTGATTCTCTATTTGGGAAATGTCCACAAATTCTACTCAACGTATGGTTAAAATCATTGATTATCCTGTATTACCAAACACAGCTAAAACTGTTTTAATTAGAGGGGGTCTGGTGGTCGAGTTTGTGTTCGCCGACGACATCGCCCGTTTATATAATTCATTAGCCAAGCACTGATTTACCTTGGTTGGAGAGCCCAATCCAATACTGACTACCTTTGATGCAGAGCTTATGGTACAGTTAAAGTGATCTTAATATGTCGATAAATACATGTTTTAATACATTATTGTTGAAACGACGGCCAGTTTAATAAGTTGAATTTGAAGATTGTACCCTTGTAAAATTAAATACCATATGAGTAATATCTGGTCTTTGTTTTTCAATTGATGATTAAATACAATGGCGTATCATGTATTTCAAAATGCTATTTGGCTAAACTTTAAAAATAACATTCTTTTTCAATTTTGGAATAATATTCATCACGTGCATTTTGCATACCGATAGTTCATTGGCCAATCACGCTATTCTATCGACATTTTGCCTAATAGTTTGGATGCAGCTATGGCGGGTGTGGCGCGCCAGGCAGGGTAAGCTTACTCTTCCGGACACCTGTTACCACTGTTTGCCGTGTATGTTGTACACGGTGAACAGTCCATATGCTGATTACACTATTTTTCCTGATTACACTATTTTGCCTATACCGTTTTATTTATGGGGAATACTGCCGGTGTAGGCTGTTATTGATAGTCCATTGGCCAATCACGCTATTTTACCTAGATTTCGTCTAACAGTTTGGATACAGCTATGGCGGGTGTGGCGCGCCGGCAGGGTAAGCTTACTCTTCCGGACACCTGTTACCACTGTTTGCCGTGTATTTTGTACACGGGGAGCAGTCCATTTGCTGATTACACTATTTTGCCTATAACGTTTTTTTAGGACTTCACTATTTTGCCTATAACTTTTTTTTTCAGGACTTTGAATTCTGTCTAATGGTTTGGATTGTTCGTACTTGGTTTTATTTTATCTCTGATGAAATTGAATTGTCAACCACATCGTCAACTCCTTGCATGAAAACTGCACCTGAACCATAATCACTAACAATTACAGCTAACTTAGGATTTGGAACTGATAGAACTGTCACAGTCTATAATATAGCTTAAACGTTTTCAAATATTCTCTCGCAACTATCCGACCATTGAAACTAGATTTACTGTGATTGGTCAAAGATTGGAGGATGGAAATGCATAAAACCAAGTCCAAGCAACTGTATGAACTGTGCAGGTCAATATGAAATGACACAGTTATGCTCACTTTCATTTCAAGTCGTCCATTAATCAATACATGTACAAGGCCTGTCATTTAAAATTTGATTAACAATAATCTTATCATCAGCTTATTCAGTACCACGAAGACGATGGACAAGGCAAAGACTATCTAATGCCCCAAATCACAAATAGCAGACACAGAAGCAAAATCAGAAAAAAACATAAAGTGTTAAATGTACACACCATAGAAAATGCATTGGTTAAAGATATACACATTACATAAAGATAAGAGTTAAATATATACACATCACATAACGATTAGAGTTAAATATCTGAACATCACATAACGATAAGAGTTAATTATATACACACCACATAACGATACCAATTAGTGTTATTTTGGTTTTGACCCCTCTGACTTTGTACCGTTGATTACAGATTAAACATCCACAAGTGTACAAATGTGTTGTTATTGATGTGTTCCCATTTGAATATTGTTTACAATAAGAAGCAAAATAAATAAGATATGTTTACATGAGCATTTTGTTATACGAAAAACTAAGTGATGCCTTTTCTCTGGCGCTCAGTATATATCATAAAGCAATACGTGTTAAAGATATACACATTTCGCGGTTTAACATAGTTCATTTGTAAAATCTTGTATAAAACTTATTCAAAATGAGAGTACGGATAGTCTACTTGCAATTTCTAAATAATAGGCTATGAAACCGGATATTGCTATTAACTTTTTATAGATACACGGACGTATTTAAGTAGAAACGACAACATCAACTACAGGTTGTACACGGAGTTCAACATCATACCTGGGATACAGGTAAGCCTGTAACTCATCTTTTGTTTTATTTGTTTATTTCCCAAACATCAAACTGGAGCTTGATAAAATAGGTCAAGTTGGTGGTTTATATCCCGTGCCTTGCTCGGCCTGAACGGGAATGAGCTGTACACCACCAAGTAAGGAAGTATTTATATACTACAGGTATCTACATGTAGGATATATATTAGTGTTTGGTTAATTAACTAAAGGTATCGATGTTGCTAAAGATATCTATGCACTGTTATACATGTGGGATATATAACAGTGTTTGATTAAGTAATTAAAGGTATATCGATATGTGGAATAGCTTTATTTAACGTCCGCTTTCACCGAAGTGACATCGCAGACAAAAGGTATCGCTATACACTGTATGTTGTTATACATGAGTTTAGGTGATGCATAATTGATCAAATTGCAATCTTTATTACAATATATAAACGCCACTAACCTTCAATATGGCGACCTGCGAAAATAACCATTATAATTAGCGACCACATTTAGATGTCAACAACCCTTAATCACCGTATGCATTCTTTAAATTCGACTAACACAATCGTTTCTCATGCCTTCATATTCCTGCAATACTGTTTGATCCCAGGATAAAAAAAAACACCTGGGGGTATATCTGGCAACCGGGGAATTATTAAACCCATCATATAAAATATTGTAACCCAGTTCCTCCGATATATACATATATACTTCTTCATTTTGTGTATAGCGATAATTTGCATTAACGATCAAGAATCAGCCAGGAATATAAACTTCTACAGCATGCATACCATACATTATCTTTAAATGTCAATGACAAGTATCTTGAAAGTGCTCTCAGGCATACTAAATTGTTTTCTAAATTCTTATGACTAACTACAAACGTTGACCGAGTGTGTATTTTTGGGAACTTTAAGAACCAAGAAGTAGCAAGTCTCTCCTCCTGGTCTATCATTGGAATAAAAAAATATTAAAATTATTGACTATATATTTTAAACATAAAAATATTTATAATGAAATCTTTCTGGGTCAATTCATTGTTACTCTGTTGCACAGTGAATAACTGTACTCGTATGACGAATCAAGGAAATAGAAACCATACTTCACAGTTTCGTATAAATAAAACTAATATCTTATTGTACTACCACTAGGCGGACGGGTAGCTTAAATATATACAGGTCACACTTATATGGAATACAGTTACTGCTTATTCATGAGTGACGTTTCGATTAGCCTTCTTTAGTCATTATGAAGCAATAAACAACAATACATGGTTAATGCTGACCAACCAGAGACGCCCTTCTAATTACCTTGAAGGAAACCTAACTTAATGAAAGTAAAGTAATTATTGAGGGTGATCAAGATTGACCAGGGTAATGCTAATGACAACATCATCATGTATGTGATATCACTCAAGGTGGAAGCGGGCGTAAAACCCTATAAACGAAGGAACGGGCGGACGGACGGACAACAGCATCCAGTATGACATAGACCACTTTACCTGGAAATAAAACAAATGGATAACTTGTTGTAACGTATTGACAATGATTTGATCAGGTTTTAATAAATACAACATCCTGAACGATAATGAAATCTGATTAATATTATCAATAACAAATGTTGATACATGCATATAGATCTAATGTGATTTCACTTAAACATGCATTATGCAAGATCTAAATCTACCTATTGCAAGTCTTTCTTTATACCTGAAATGTTTTCTAAAGTATTAATTAGACATTAATTGACTTATCCAGACCATAATCAACTCTCGATGGCATCATATTTCTCCGATATTAAATAGATTACAACGGTTCAGCGATACTTTGATTCAATCAAACATGGAGGAACGGGACTTAGCTTCGATCAACCAGTACGGTGGTTGAAATTATTGCGCACGTCTGTCAAACCTTCAAAAGCTAATATCGTCGCTTGCAATAGAGCAATTTGAATGAAATTTTCAAATTATTTATTTTACATTATCTACGTTCGCACGATTATAGCCAGAACTGCTAGTTCTTTATCTAAATCTTACATAATGTAGCTTTAAGTACCAAAAAATATTACAACAAAAACTCCAGAAAACACCAATGGTCCCCTGAAGGTCGAGATATTAAATGAGTGAGTAGTATACTCCAGATGCTATATTGATTCATTTGAATTCAACATCATATCATTCATCTACTAAAAGGACATATTATACCTTGTCATAAATGAAAGGAAATAGAGGCGCTTTGTGAAATCATGTTATTTGAATGTTAAGGTGTGGTTTCTTTTTGTCAGTGTTGCAGTAAATGGGAAGAAAAACCAAGGTATCATGTACACATTGGCGTGCAGGTAAAAGACTCCTTCGTTGGTGTATGCCTGTCTGCATTACCCCGGATGTAGAAGAAAGTATGACGTTAAACCCAATTTTTTTCATATTTTACTTAAGTTAAATAATGTTTATATCTTTTTTTCATACACAGATACAGACGAAAAATGGATCCAGGTAAATATATATTCGATAATCGCGTAACTACATTATATCATAATATCAAGCTTCTTGTGTCAGAAATGTTGTACATGTATATATATTTTGATAAAACAATAGGGGAAATTAATTTACAACTAAAATATGTTTTGTTATTTACCTTAGAGGCGTTAAATCAAATATAAATTACAAGATATTAACGCGTTACTGTGAGATAGTTAACTCTCTTATCAGAATAATTTGTCTTCGTTTGATGGCCGTAACGATCTTCCGTACATAATGAAGTAAACATTGGGTAGCTTTCACGAGTACATACAAAGGGTTTGATTTAAGTATTTGATCAATCTGATTAAAACACAGATTCTATTTCGTTTCGATTTTTATAATTCAAAATTTCGTTTTACTTGTCTTTACTACACTCAGATGTGGAATACTTGTTATGTAACATGCGTTCTAGTTGATGTGAGCAATTAGCCATTGAAACGGTCTGTTCTTGGCGTGGTCTGCACGTTGATTGATTAATCAATACCTGACGTCATAAGGCCAAAAGCCTCTGGTAATACACCTGGTGGTCAGATCTTCATATATTGCAGGCCATCAAAAGTATATATATAAAAAACTAAACGAAATATATATCTGTATTTTAATCAGATTAATATTTGTTTGACGTCATTATCAACCGGTATTCTACACATACATGTAAACCTCATCAAGGTGACGTCATAATTTAGTACCTCGTTTTAATCATCTATTCCAACTGAATTATAACTTATGCATAACGTAGAAGCTAACTCACAATACATAGGATACAAGAATTAATTCGATTGGCATTAGACGTCAATCGGCTGTCGTAATGTACAAATATAAGGCATTATTTTAAGATTGTTCATTTCCCAGCTTGTACCTGTAGTCTGCCCGGCCTCATGGTTTGTCTCATACTACGCGCAGTGTTTCGTTTGATTAGAGCTAATCCCACTACTCACTGATGTAATGAGTGGATATTGTTGTTTTAAATTTTGATTGGTCAGTAGTCCCATTAACAACCAGTAGCTGAGATGTTACATATTACAGAAATGATATAAATAGCATGACATGTTCATGTTGGTTATTCCCCGTTCGACCACATATCGAATTTCGTGGAAAATGTTTACTGTTATATCAGTGATATGCCATACAAGGTTGTGTGGGACATTTCATTTCTTTCCATTATCAAATGATGTTTTGCATGGTCCCCTGAAAAGTCTGCAAAACTTTATGTGTTCGCCAGGATCTAATCTAGGATTACCTGGCCGAGTGGGGACAAACACGTTCAAAGTATATACACTTAAAATTGTATTTTACCGTAACATGACTGACAGAAAGTTGTCAGTAAAATCTCTGTATTGAAACACTGACTTAGATTTACAAACATCGCGTAAATTTACAGTGTAAACTTTAATGTAAATTTACAACCAAAGTGTAAATTAACTTTGAGGTAAATTTACAACCACGGTGTAAATTTACAGTGAACGTAAATTTACCTTACTGTCTATTTACAAGAACAAGTTATTTTACACACACAGTAAATTTACATGCTGTTTGTATGTCTAAATCTACCACTTAGGTATAAATTCACATGTCAGTGTTAAAATACAGTCAAATTGGCAACTTTCTGCCGGTCAATTTACGGTAAAATTACACAAATTTTATTTACAGTGTATCATGTGTCGCCTTAAATACATGACCATTTTCTTTCGATTTAGATAACCTGCCACGCCACTTTGCCATTTTAACGGAACACAGCCAATTGCTACAAACTACACTTGGGGACCAAATTAGAAATTTGGCACAGAAACTACATGGACGTTTTGTTGTTAATGATGTTCAATTGAAGAACATATTAAAAACAGCCGATCAACAACCAGAGGATGGAATATCCCTATTAATAGACATAATAAAAGGCAGTCAGGATCATTTTGATAAATTCATCCAATGTTTGAGTGACATGGGATATACAGGATTAGTTCAAAAGCTCCAAGGTATGTATATGTATTATTAGTGCGCAGTACTTGAGGGTTCCTCTGGTATTTTTCATGTATATTTATATGTAAGTTGAGCAGTAGACGGGTAAGAGGATTCCTAGGTATTTTTTATCTGTATATTCTTACACTGATTATTTTTTCAGGGTGTCAGTCTTGATTTCACCATTCTCTTACGGAAGGTTGATACTGGCATTGATGCATCATAACGGTTTCTGGCACATTTTCCTGTAACCTTCTTTAGGGGGGAGCCACGGTGGCTCAACGAGTAAGACGTTGGTTCGCTAACCTGGATGCGGTGTCTCGATCACTTCATTGGCAAATAGCGTTCATCGGGATTATTCAGTGCGGTTCCCCTTGTCAGTTGATCAGGACAGAGGGCATCGCAAGGGACAACGTATAGTAGTTAAGTTGATACGAACAACCGAGGTCCCAAGTGAAATAAATTACATTGTGAAGCTATACATGAATTGCAATGGTAATTGATATTTGCGTGTTTGCAAACAAGTCTTGTAACAATAAAAACGAAATGTGTATGTCTGGTCAGTAGTGCTTTCATTTTGGGCAGTTAATAATAATATAATAGTTCAAACATATACATGTATAATAAAAAATGATCATGATGGACAATCCATTGAAATTACTTTATTCTGGGTTAAGTTATATGACTGCTGTTCCAATCCATGTGTAAATGAAATTTGCAATTGAATGGATTTAGATCTTAAATGATGCATCTTTTTATTGAACATAAATGGTATAGGTTGAGGCGGGGCGAGTGGTTTTAGGCGTGGTGTTTGTGCACACTCTATTTTGATGAAACTTTAACTATATCTTTATATCTCGGTCCCTTACCATATTTGGGCATATTACTGAATTATATGGCCCTTGATTGTACGAAAAATCACGTTTTTATACACCAACATGGAAATGTGGTGGTATATTGCCCCTCCACACTCGTCGGTCAGTAGTCCACATTATTTTGTGAACGATCTACAGACTGTATTTATCATCTGATTGTTTTTAAATTTATTTCTCCTGGAGTCATGACCCTTGTTTCACTTTATTCCATATTGTGAACACTCTAAGGACAAATTTCAACATTCGATTGATATGAAATTAAGCGGAGAAACCTATTGAATTTTAGGAATTTCCGTTAACTACGTCGCGAGTTATGAGCTCTAGCAACAAAAGTTATCATCCGATCTGTATGAAATTATTATGCATTATTTACATTAGTAAAGTATTTCACAATCAATTCGATTTCCCGTCAAATTGGCCTCTCCCTGTACGAAAATAGTGTAAAAGTTGACATTGTTTAGCTGTAATTTTGTTACTTGGTCAATCTTGTACATAGTATGGCATGTTATATATTACAGAATGATATAAATAGCATGACATGTTATATATTACAGAAATGTGGTTTAATGTTCTACTTTTCTGCACCATCAGGGCTGATGAAATATGGAAGTATAACGTTGCCAGAAATCTAAAGATCATCAATGATTTTTAGTGTTGCAAACTACATTTTGTCAATGCTTCAAAATACATTTTTCAGTGTTTCAAAATGCATTTTTCAGTGTTTCGAAATATATTATTCAGTGTTTCAAATTAGTTACTGTGACAAATTTGCATTTCGCCACATGTTTCACATTCCGAAATTTCTATTAACCGCTTTTACCCCTCACCTCATTATACTTACTTTGATTGTATTGCATACAAAGGCATGATGTCGTATGTTGTAGGCAGTGATGTTTATTTGTAGGGGAAACATTTAATTTTATTTGCCTTACACTGCCTTGGTCATATTTTGTATGTGCCTGAAATACTTAGTAGTTTTTGGGTGAGGTAGTCAATTTTCATGTCAAGTAGGGTTATTAAGGGGAGTTAACTCTATTTCATGATTAAAATATATTTTTACTTATTAATTATTTAAATAAGTATATATTTCTTTTTTTTTTATTTTTCAAAATCTTTAACTATATATGTTTTAACTAAGTTTAGTTAATGTATGTGAGGCGTGGGTTCGTTTATTTTATTAGATCATATCTAGTTACGGACTTCACCATTCTGATATTTTTAACATCTGATTGTTATATACGGTTACGTTTTGCATTTATGGCAGTCATTGATTCACTGGTATTCTCTGATTGCATGTAGTATATAAATAGATAGTCAGATCAAAGACGAGTCGATTATCTGAGTTATTTACTACAAAAATAGAGAATATATGAGTTAATTAGTATTATTAAATTTGGTAAGGTGGTAGTTGTTTTTATTATTCTTTCTTAAATAAGAAGGTGAATGCTAGATGTCACCCTTACCGCATGTCTACGTAAAACCGCTCGGGCCGTAATCTAATAAAATAGAGTTTATATTAGTGTTGCGTGTAAATTTACTTTACATATTGCATTGAGCACTTTGTATGGTCGACCGTTTGCAAAGTAGAACGCATACCTTATAGGGTCACGATTTCCAAAGTTTCTTTTCCGATATTTGGCAATAACGACACTTAAAAGGCAAAATGACGTTTAATGTGAAACCATGATGCGGGATTTTTTTAGATACATATCTGAATATCGAGCTACCGGGCCCGTATCTACAGGGGGGGGGGGGGGGGGCGCTCAGAAATTGCTAACAATCATTAAAGTATACACAGTACCTTATATTAACCTAAAAAAGCTATTTTTTTTTGTATGAATACTTATTTTAAAATGCTTATTAGACGCCTAGGTAACTACATAGCATGATGATTACAACAGTCTGTTAGAATGACCTTTCCGAAAATTTCCTCAAAATGTTCGCCCCCCTACCGAAAGGTAATGCCCCCCCCCCCCGCTTAATGGTGTCTAGATACGGGCCTGCGAGCTACCCGTTTCACTTTATTTGCCAATATCGAAAAACAAGGAAAAAAGCCTAAGGTAGTTTTATGTGAATCCAGTGTTGAGGCATCATTGTTTATGATTTAGGTTGTTAGTTTAGGAATACTGATTTAATTAAATGCATTTCGGAGACATTCGGTATATATATGCTTCGTGAAATCGGATTTTTATACACATATCTGAGTCTCGAAAAACAAAGGGGTGGGACAGTTATTGTGTGAATCCACTGCTGAGGTACCTCATATTAGTATATTAAACAGAAACAACAAAAAAAAGCGTCAATACGATTTCAAAATCAGAGAGGCACTTTAATCAAGTCTAGAAAACGAATTACTATCTGGATCAAAGCAACTTTTTGTGAAGAGTATATTGACACATTAGTGATTAATTCATCACAATTCCAAGGCATTGGGAGAAGGTTTCGAGTCAGCACACAGCCTATACATCAGTATGTGCCCATCGCGAGTGTCAATAACAGCAGAAAGGCCTGGCGCAATCCATCGGCTGTGTTTGTTCTCAGTGCGATGCCCCCCTGGGGTGTAGGGGGTGATAAGAATATATACCCCTCGTGTGTCAAGCGTGTCGTAGAAGGCGACTAAAAGGATCCCTGTAATGGGGGAGCGTGTTTGCCGTGCGTTGCGACCCGTGTCGGTGGAGAGTGGAATCCTGGTAATTGAATGGGGATTTGACTTACGGGCCTCTTTTCTGCAACACATTACTTTGGCCCATGGTTCACCTAGACGGGAGGTCAGAGTGGCCCACTCTGGTCAATCGGCTTTGGTCGTTTTAGCTCTGTAGAATGTACCGTTTCCAGTTAAATGCTCTGTTGGTTATTCACTCAGCATACTACTTACCTTTATGTCTTTAGTACATTCTGCAGGGCGGCGGCTTGGGTCAATCAGGTTGGATAGTATTTTTTACTTCTGGCTTGAGTATACCCCTCGTCGAGCCCTGGGGCCACGCGCAGGTTATCCGTGCTAGTCCTCCCCTTAGTAGGCAGGGAAGTAACCTGGGGAACGACGAGGGGTGAATCAAAAAAAATATACGTTCATGGATTCCCTAATCCCCCCCCCCGCCCCCACACACCAACAAATGAACGATTAAAACAGAAACGTCTTAATACAGAAGACGTTTCTAATATATTTAAAAATAAAATGGCAAAGTCATGGCCGAGGTTTCTCTTGATTGAGAGCCCCTCTACTGACTTATCGAAAGTCTCACCGTTTTTGATTGCTAAGGGCATTGCCGGCTTGGCCGGTGAACCCAAAGCCATTAAAAAATTGAAAAATGGAAAAATCTTGATAGAATGTGTCAAGGAGCAGCATGCTACCATGCTTCTCAAATCAACAACTTTGGCAGACATTCCTATCAAGGTGTCTCCACACAGATCATTAAATTCTAGTAGAGGTGTCATTCGCTGTCGGGACCTTGAAGGCAGCAGTGAGGATGAAATGGTTGAAAACCTTTCTTCTCAAGGCGTCCAACAAGTTAAACGAATTAGTGTACGCCGAGGAGATAAGGTGATTCCCACAAGCACCTATATCCCCACTTTTAATCGTCCCGACATACCGAAATCAATCAAGGCATGTTATTTAAATATACCTGTTGATTCCTATATTTCCAACCCTCTTCGCTGCTATAAATGTCAGAAATTTGGACACAGCAAGACCGTCTGCAGAGGCTAAGATACCTGTGCTCGTTGTGGCCATGATGGCCACGAGAGCGTTGCCTGCCAAGCTGAGTTTTGCTGCGTGAATTGCAAGGGTAAGCATTTTGCTTACTCTCGCGAATGTCCAATATGGCAGAAAGAGAAAAGAATTCAACAGGTCATGTCTGAACGGAAGATTTCATATTTTGAGGCTAAAAAGCAAGTAGAACTATCTTCACTCATTCCCATTGCACCATAAGGGAAATCTTTTTCGAGTGTAGTTAAAGTTTCTACTAAATCAATATCTGTTCAAACAAACATAACCTGGCCAGATAAACAAAAAATAGGTTGCCAGGCAACGAAACATACGCCCACACAGCAGCCAAATCGTCCGGGCAGTCAACAAGAGTTGTCGCATATTAAGGAATTATCAGAAAATCATTAGAATTTGTTTGGTTTTTATAATCAAACGTTTTTTTTTTAAATCAGATAATAATTGTGACCTCCAGAGGCACAACAAGCTAAAAAGGGTAATTTTTCGTACAATCAGGGGACATAATTCAGGAAGTAATGACCCGATGGGCGCAAATATCGAAAGGAACCAAGATCTTTGGGTTATAAACATACATGTCAAGTTTCATCAAAATCGATTCAAAATTGTGACCTCTATAGGGTCCACAACCTTGATATAACATATTTTCACATTACTTGTGTACAAACGGCGGCCATTTTGTCCATCAATTCTAGTCCGATTTTCACGTAATTCAAACTCTCTCTTCATTACCACAGAGTAAAAATAACCAGAGTGGAGACTTCTTCATTTGCATACGGAGGAGGTCGCGCATTGCATCTTGGGTCTCGTCTGTAATGTCACTAAACATGGCGGCTAAAGAAGACGTTTCGCAGTAGAACAAAAGAAAATGTAAACATCAGAGTGGTGGATATGGTACCCAGAGTAGGTCCTACGCAGGGTGTTTTAATTTTAGGTACTATTAAAGGATTAAAATTCTTTAGATTTCCCGAAGAAAAACATCTCAGTCTATGTCGCGTCGTCTGCTATGACTATGAGTACGATACGAGTCATCGTCGAGTGCTAGGCCTAGCACAGAGTTTTACTATGTGGGCCTAGTGATATAAATATATAATAAATACTGAGCCATAATAACATAATAGGTTATAATAACAGCAATATATATATTATCAAAAATGTTATTTTGTAAGAGTACATATTTGGTGAAAGATGTTTTCATATTTGATTGGTTAATTGGCATTATATTGCATTTTTCCTGGGACCTATTCCAAGTTTAAATTGGCAACTTGAACCAGTCTATAGGCCTACTGCCAGTAGCCTACCGAGTACTGCCCGAGAAGTAGATCTATGCTCCTAGTCTCATGATAAACTAGGAAATATCGGGATTAACATGGTTAATTTTTATTTCAATAATTCACTTACAGTAATACAGGTATGTATGGGTCTTTTTTAGCAGTGAGGGGAAACTAGAGGACCCGGAGAAAACCCACGATGTTCCACAGACGACACTACCCCTTGTCACGTACAAGCGGATAATCGAAACCGTGCCACCTGACTCAATGACATGTCATAGGTCTAATAAAAGTATTAATAATATCAATATTCTGTTATTTTAATTATAGGCCTTTTTTTTTAATACTTTCGCGTACGCAGGTTAAGAAGTAGTTGCGCTCCGATGTAACCAAACCCATTCCTTCCATTCTTTACCATCGCTTAATTGCTGTCTAGTATTTTCGTAATTTTAGAATTACATGTAGTTAAAGGATCAAATTTTAAATAGTAAGCTTTACCCATTAAGTCTGCACAAGCTGCACATGTTGTTTTTACATTCCATAATATAAAAGGCCTATGCTACCATTTAAAGAAATTGAAAAAGAATCGTGTGTGAGGGAACTAACTATAGTTTCTGCAGAATTGGATTCTGGCATAATTTTTTCTAAGATTCTGTATCGAAATATGCGATTCTATATAGGCCTACAATTACTTGTGGTAAACAAAGTGTTAAGTTTATTGTATCTGTAATACACCTTTCCAAATTTCCTAACAAAAATACTGTTTTGCTCATGATCAGTTGCAATAAACTTTAAATAAAACAGTAAGCCTAATACTGTTATGCTATTCAAAATCACATTTTCCCTTTTAATAGTTTTAATGTAGGCCTTAATCCGACCACCTATAAATTCCATAATAGAACACTGTATAAATTAAATTTTCTATTTCTAAATAATTCCATTATAGTACACAGTATAAATTAAATTTTCTATTTCTAAATAACCAATTGACAAAAATATCACAAAAATAAAAGTAACTCTGAACACAGATCAGACCTAATGCATGATATCTAGAGCACACTTCAGACTGATAATAATTTAATATATTCTTATGCAGTGGGCGGTCAAAACATTACATGGCACCCAGAGCAATATGCAAAATATTCAATTTCAAGTTGTTTTTGATTTTGTAAAAAGAGAAACTAATCAACTCAAATATGTTTATTGAAAAATGTAATACTATTGAAAACAAAATATCAAATTATTTTATTTCATTTTTTAAAAATTAAAGCCAACATTAATTAAAAGAACAAAAATCATAAAAGAAGACAGGGAGTCAACATTGGAGCCGAAGGCATTTTTTCTTGGAAAACAACCAACGGCTCAAATCTGTTTATTGGAAAATGTTATAGGGCTATTTAAAAAATTCAATTTTAATATTCTTAAATTATTATTTAATATTTTAATGAAAGCATACTTAATTAAGTAATACGCTCTATCTAGAAGACAGGGGTATTTTTCTTTGGGAGAAAAAAATAAATCATGTTGAGTAAAATAGGCCTTATCCAAAAATTAAAAAGGGCGTGGTTCTTTGACATTTTCAAATGGGCCATTTTAAGGTTTATGGGAATGTATATTTCAAATCTAGGAATCGAAACAACAATTATTTGGTTGATTAGTTTAAAAGTTAATAAAAAAAAAATAAAATCAACAATAGTTTACGGCCTTATAAACCAATTCGTAAACCGCCACAATTGCCGTCTTCCACTTCATTACTTCATTTCATATTCATATGCGTGTTTTAAAAATATTAATCATGTTTTATAAATTCCCGAAACACACACACACACCTAACATGATTGTGTGTGATAATTCTCAGTAATTTTTTTTTTACCGAAAATACTATAAACTACGAAATTAAAGAGATTTAGTTCATCGATATAGGTATCGTAACGTTGAGCGTACTGTCAGTGGGTGTGTATTACAGACGAATCCAACCATGCATTGCGCGTCGGGTCGTTTCTATAGGGAGTAATGCGAGTCGCCACTCTGGTTATTTTTACTCTGTGTCATTACCATGTAATGGTGATATAGTCAAACGTTTTTTTAAATCGGATAATTATTTTGATCTCCAGAGGGACCAAAAGCGAACAAAAGCGATTTTTCGGACAATCCGGGGACATAATTCAGGAAGTTATGATCCAATGGGCGCAAATATCGAAAGGAACCAAGATCTTTGGGTTATAAACATACATGTAAAGTTTCATCAAAATTGTGACCTCTATAAGGTCCACAACCTTTATATAACATATTTTCACACTATTCGTGTACAAACGGCGGCCATTTTGTCCGTCAATTTTTGGTCTGATATTCACGAAATTCAAATTCAACCTTCATAACCATGTAACGGTGATATAATCAAACGTTTTTTTTTAAATCGGATAACAATTTTGACCTCCAGAGGGACCACAAGCTAAAAAGGGCGATTTTTCGGACAATCAGGGGCCATAATTCAGGAAGTTACGATCCAATTGGCGCAAATATCGAAAGGAACCAAGATCTTTGGTTTATAAACATGCATTTCAAGTTTCATTCAAATCGGTTCAAAATTGTGACCTCTACACTGTTCACAAGCTAAAAAACGTGATTTTTCGTACATCAGGGGCCATAACCCATGAAGTTACGGTCCGATACATGCCAATATCGAAAGGAACCGAGATCTTAGGGTGATAAACCTATATTTTAAGTTTCATTGAAATCGGATAAAATTGTGACCTGTAGACTGTTCACAGACAATTGTGGACGGACGTCCGGACGGACGGACGAACATGGGCGACGACAATATACGTCCACATGAAAATGTGGGCGTATAAAAATGAGGACTTTGCCTACAACATCAGATCATGTAAAAGGGGTATCGAGCTCTTCGATTCAAACAACTTTGCCCTTGCCTGATGAGGGTTCATCTTCCTTGCCCATAACTGGAGATATTAGGACCATTCCTAATACTTCCTCTCAGAATGGCAAGGAATCACATCCATTGCATAAAACGAAAGCTGCAGCTCATGATCCCATGTTCACTGGGCCAGGATCGCAGTCAACGGTTATCCCACCCTCACAGGAAATAGTTTATTTATCATCAAGACAAAGGAAATTAGCAAAGTTGCGTGAAAGAGGCAAAAAGGGTTCACAAGACCCTATCGTCCATTTCGCGAAATATGGGGTTGATCTGATGGACGGTATTACCGTAGAGGGGGCCAATAATGACCCCGTCGGCGGTAAACCGTCAAAAATAAATTATCCCTGACAATGGTAAATTCCATTATTCAATGGAATTGTCGTGGTTTAAAACCAAATTTTAATGAAGTCCAACTTTTAATTCAAAAATATAATCCTTTAGCTATTTGTTTACAGGAAACTTTTTTGAGGAATTCTGACACTTTGTCCTTTAGACATTTTGTTAGTTACCATCATCATGCAGTTGGTGATGGTAGAGCTCATGGGGGTGATTCTATTATTCTTAATGGAGATACCCCTCAGAGTCTAGTTACTCTGAACTCGCCTTTGCAGGCAGTTGCAGTTAGAGTGACTTTACATATTCCTATAACACTCTGCTCTATATATCTTCCTCATAGTTTACATCTGAACCCAAGAGATCTTGATGACCTTGTTGCACAACTTCCTCTCCCGTTTATTATTACGGGAGATTTCAATGGTCAACATTCCCTCTGGAGTAGTCCAGATGATAACAACAGAGGTAAACAAATAGCGGACTTCATTAACAATAACAATTTGTGTTTATTAAATGACGACTCGCCTACTTATCTACATCCTGCCACTGCTTCTTTTTCTTCCCTCGATCTCACCATTTGCTCGCCAGTCCTGTTTCAGGATTTTACATGGAGGGTAAATGAAGATCTGTGTGGCAGTGACCACTTTAAGATCTTGATAGATAATAATGGCCCCTCTACGGTTGAAAGACCGCAGAGATGGAAGTTGCATAAGGCAGATTGGGCTCTGTTTGAATCTTTGTTGTGTCTCTTCTCTTTTGATACAAATGAGTTAGAAGATGCAGACGAGCCCATGGCCTTATTCACTTCAATTCTTCAAGATGTAGCTGAGCAGGCGATTCCAAAAACCACAATTGAACCAAAACGTTTCAATAAACCATGGTTTAATGACGATTGCAAATCCGCCCTTAAAGAGCGTGATCGTATCCTGAGACGACTAAAGAACCATCCTTCCATGGAGAATATTGCGGCATACCAAATGGTCCGGCCCGTAGAACCATACGACAAGCAAAGAAGTCTTCATGGCAAGGATATGTCTCTAGGATCAATTCCCGTACCACATCTAAGTTGGTATGGGATAGGATTCGTAGGATTAAAGGTAAAAGTAATGCTTTATCAGCTAACCATCTCAATGTTGATAATACCACCTTAACAACATTGCCTGATATTGCTAATTCTCTGGCCAGTACCTTCTCATTCAATTCACCGTCCAATTTCTCCTCCGATGCCTTTCAAGGCATTAGACAACAACAGGAGAAAAGGCGACTTAATTTCAATTCCCGCAATGATGAATGTTATAATGATAGTTTTTCCATTGCAGAGCTCCGTGATTCGTTAAGGCGAGCTCGGGACACTGCAACTGGTCCAGATGAAATACACTACCAACTTTTAAACACTTACCTTTCCCCACACTCTTAATCTTACTGGATCTTTTCAACCGGATTTGGCTTGATGGGAATTTCCTCCCTTCGTGGCATGAAGCCACAATAATTCCCATCCCTAAACCGGGAAAAGATCATACGAATCCTACCAACTATCGTCCGATCGCTTTAACTAGCTGTATTTGCAAAACCATGGAGAGATTGATCAATCGAAGCACTCTTGATCATCTCGTTCGATTTGAAACGTTCGTCAGGGACGCTTTCATCCAGAAGCAACATTTAGTTGCAATTTTTTTCGATCTGGAGAAAGCATATGATACCATGTGGAAACACGGTATCATGCGCGACCTCCACAACCTCGGCCTACGAGGTCGCTTACCAATCTTCATTAAAAATTTCCTCGATCATCTCGTTCGATTTGAAACGTTCGTCAGGGACGCTTTCATCCAGAAGCAACATTTAGTTGCAATTTTTTTCGATCTGGAGAAAGCATATGATACCACGTGGAAACACGGTATCATGCGCGACCTCCATAACCTCGGCCTACGAGGTCGCTTACCAATCTTCATTAAAAATTTCCTCGAAGATAGGTCATTTAAGGTACGACTGGGATCAATATTCTCTGACCCATTTCCTCAGGAAATGTGAGTCCCCCAGGGAAGTATTTTATCACCAACATTATTTGCTATAAAAATTAACACTATCCCAGCATGCCTTAAACCAGGTACAAACGGCGCTCTTTATGTTGATGACTTTCAGATGTGCTATGGATCTACAGACATGCGGATAATCGAACGTAAGTTGCAGCTTTGTTTGAATTCACTTCAACAATGGGCAACCGAAAATGGATTTCGTTTTTCGAAATCCAAGACTGTCTGCATGCATTTCTGTCAGAAACGAGGTTTGCATCCAGATCCAGAACTTTATTTGGATGGCAATCGCCTTCCAGTTGTGGATGACACCAAATTTCTGGGGCTGATATTTGATAAGAAATTATCATTTATCCCTCACATTAAAAACCTAAAGAAGAAATGTCTGAAAGCCCTCAACATATTGAGAGTCTTATCAAATACTGACTGGGGAGCAGATCGTAAGGTCTTGCTCAGATTATATCGAGCACTCATAAGATCAAAACTCGATTATGGGTGTATTGTGTATGGGTTTGCCCGCGAGTCTTATCTCAAAGAGCTCGACACTATACACAACCAAGGACTTAGAATCAGTTTAGGAGCATTTCGTACATCTCCAGTGGACAGTTTATACGTCGAAGCGCACGGGCCCTCATTGCACAACAGACGTGATAAACTGGCCCTGCAGTATGCTACGAAAATTGTATCACTTCCCAACCAATGTGAGCTCGACACTATACACAACCAAGGACTTAGAATCAGTTTAGGAGCATTTCGTACATCTCCAGTGGACAGTTTATACGTCGAGGGGCACGGGCCCTCATTGCACAACAGACGTGATAAACTGGCCCTGCAGTATGCTACGAAAATTGCATCACTTCCCAACCATATTTAGACCTCCTTGTATCTGGTAAAGACGAATGTTGTTCCATCATTCGGTATTCGCATACAACCCCTTTTGTCTGAGGCTGGCATCAGCCTGGACAGTATTGCGAATACCCCTGTCTTTAGGACTCCCCGGTGGGCTATGTCTCCCCCAAAGATCGATTTCGATCTTACTCAACATAAAAAGAAAGATACTAGCTCTACGATGTTCCAAACTCTCTTTAGAGAGTTAAGGTCTAAGTATGGTGATTATGCTCCTATATACACAGATGGTTCTAAGGATGGTGATCGGGTAGCTTCGGCTACTGTGACACCATCTGAGACCATTTCTGTGCGTCTCCCACCTGCTGCTTCCATATTTACAGCTGAACTCCAGGCCATTCTTCAGGCCTTGGAGTTCATTCAGTCCTCTTCAGCTTTAAGGCATATCATTTTTACTGATTCTTTGTCCTCGCTTCAAGCAATTAACAATAAATATCGTACGAGCTCAGCAGCAAAGACGTCGTCTTCTGCTGGCTTCCCAGTCACGTTGATAAGGGGGAATGATAAAGCAGATTTTGCTGCCAAAGCTGCTTTAGATCTTCCCCAATCACCATTTTTATTACCATTTAATGATTTTAAATCGGCAATAAATCATTTTATTTATGACCGCTGGCAACGGTCTTGTGATCTTGCAGGCACAAACAAACTTCATCACATTAAGCCTCTCTTAGGAGATAGGCCCAACTCACATAGAACCAACAGGAGAGATGAAGTTGTTCTGTGTCGCTCTCGTATAGGTCATACTTTTTTAACACAATTTTTCATTTTGAAACGAGAGCCTCAACCAGAATGTGAACACTGTCATGTTCCTTTGACAGTGAAGCACATTTTGAATGAGTGCAAACATCTCAAGGACATTAGATCGCATTTTTACCGTTGCCAGTCTCTGCATCAATTATTTGCCCAACCGGGCTTATATTGTAAATTGTTAGACTTTTTAAAAGAGACAAGCTTTTATTATAAATTTTAATTGTATATTTATCATTTCATTTTTTATATTTTAAATATTTATATGCATAAAAGATTTATTTGATTTTATTTACTGTGATATTGCTTTTATTTATGCATATAAAACTTTTTCTGTGATATTTATTTAACTTGTCTCCCATAAATCATTGTAGGTTTGGCGCAATATAGCCCGGTTGGTGCCATAAAACCACATTTCATTTCATTTCATTTCATTTCTCAGTGCGATGTTATGAAATCCTTTCTGAATTTCATCCCAAAGATGTCCAATCGGACTATGGGCTGGCCAGTGCATAACGTTGACACTATTCTGCCCTAGAGAGTGTGGGCACGGGCGTTGTCATGCTGGAAAACGTTTTTTTCGATAACGTGCGAAATGTGGTTGGACGTGGGGTCGATATAGTGCACTGCTGTGATGTCGCATCCTCTCCCTGGACCACGATTTTGGAACACCACAGGACCCGCTCTAAGGTTTAGACCGATTCCAACCGAAACCAGTATGCTTGGACCTCCCCAAGAGTCTCGTTCCATGACATATTGGTCAGAATAATGCTGGCCACGTCGACGTCATATTCTGCGCTGCCATCTGCAGTTGATACGCAATACCGACTCTCATTTGTGAACAGAACAGTTTCCCATTGCCTGTTTCGCCAGTTCTGATGTTGGGCAAACTGCAGACGTTCACGTCGATGGCGAGGCTAAGGTTTACGGCGTTGGCGCACTATATCGGTACTGATGGGTCTTCCGTGTGTTCCCAGTGTTTGGCGGGCTGTTTCAGATGCCTGCGTGAAGGCATTCAGCACCTGTTGTCGCGCAACATTGCGGTCTTGTGGCCTTGTGGTAACCCCTAGTCTACCAGTTCGGGAGCGATCACCCATGGTGTTGGTGACCTGAAAGCGTTGCTGAAGCCTGTAGATGGTCCGAACATTAACCTGCTTGGGCAGTGTGGACAGCGTCGAGTCTTCCAAGCGTCATGTTCCTCTGAGCTGTCATGATATGCTGCTGATGTTGTTGTGTGAATGATTCAACCAGGTATGGGTGTGCATTTTATAGGGCTGCAGCATGAGATACATGAAAATCATGGAGTATGCTTTACCATCTCAGAAGTTGCGTTTTTTGAGAAATTTCATGGGTTCAAATCCGTATTTAGAAAGGATTCTTATTGCTCAGGTAAAGTTGGAGATGTGGTCACAAATATACAAGAAAACACATTTGGCAAGTGTCATGCAATGTGTCTATTCAGGGGAACATACCAACCTGACGTTTCTGCTTAGTATATCGAAAAACGAACTGCTATGTTTATAGTTCTTTATTAACGATAGATATAGTGTTCTGTATATTGTAAAACAGGACTTAAAACACATTGAATCTATAGACAGTCTCACCTTTTTAGCGAATACTTCTATTGATCCTACAAAATTATCAGTTAGGAAATTTGCAAATATATTATTTCAAGTGTATCGCAATCAGTTATAGTCATGGTGATTTGCAATATATACTATTCAAAAAAAAGTAGGGGATATTTGATATGGGGGGCATAATACTAAAATATGCAAATGACTACGAAAAAAGTCACTATAGAACCTAACAGAAGAAACATTTCCAGTTACATGTGACGCCCAAACGCACCAATAGCTACCGCATGGAATGCAGGTGATGCTTGGGACCATCATGGGGGTCCAACCCAAGATTTGCACGACTCTGACTTTGAATGTTACAGTCAATGTGGCATTGAATTCCAGGGTGGAAACATCAGTTTAATTGTTTTAGTGACCAAAAAACAAATTTTGATATGCGTCGGCTTACCCAAAATGAAAGGTTACGTGCCCTTGACATGCTACAAATCGGCACAACACAGGCGGTTGTGGCACGGACGATGAATGTTTCCCAGTCCGTCATAAGCAGGCTATGGTCCAGATACCGTGATACACAATCTATACAGGACAGACCACGCTCAGGTCGACAACTCAAACCCAGGATCGATTTATCCGTACCTTGGCCTTGAGAAATCGTGTCATCACAGCAAATCAGATCAGCGCTCGTCTTCAAACAGACACTGGTGTGAGAGTGAGTGGCCAGACAATTCGGAATCGACTGCATAGGGGTCACCTTCGCGCCCGACATCCTCGCGTGATCCCTTGTTTGAGAGATCGTCACATTCAGGCAAGACGTCGTTGGTGTGGGGATCGTCAACACTGGAATAATCGACGCTGGAGCAATGTCATGTTTTCAGATGAGTCAAGGTTCACTGTTGATTTTTTGGACAGACGTAGGAGGGTGTGGCGTCGTCGAAACGAGCGCTTCCAAGGCGTTAACGTCATCAGACATGATCGATTTGGGGGTGGTTCTGTTATGGTGTGGGGAGGCATCACTGTTGCTGGAAGAACGGCTTTACATGTTGTTGCAGGGCGTGTTACAGGCCAGTACTACCGGGACAACATCTTGGCAGTCCATGTTGTGCCGTTCGCACGACGTCATGGCCGCCGTTTCATCTTCCAGGATGACAACGCAAGATGTCACAGGGCCAGGATCGTTTCAGGTTACCTCCAACAACAGAACATCACCACATTACCTTGGCCAACACTGAGTCCCGACCTCTCCCCCATCGAGCATGTCTGGGACATGCTTGGACAGAGGTTACGTCAACAACGTCCTGCCAATGTCCAAGAACTTGTCTTGTTGCTGCGTTGCAATCTGGTCCCCCCCCTTGTCAGTTTTACAGGACAGAGTAGTTCAGATGATACGAACAACCGAGGTCCCAAGTGCAATAAGTTACATTGTGAGCTATACATGAACTGCAATGGTAATTGATATTTGGGTGTCGTAACAATACAGATAAATTGTTTGTCTGACCAGTAGTGTTTTCATTTTGAGCAGTTAATAGAGATCTATAGTGAAGGTTTAGATTTAGATAAAGTGCTGGTCCCTCTATCTATAATAGTTCAAACATATACATGTATAATAAAAAAATGATCAAGTTGGATAATCCATTGAAATAATTACTTTATTCTGGGTTAAGTTATATGTCTGTATCAAGATGAAGTGTAGATAGTTTATTAACTTTTTTAGTTTAAACATTATTGTTTTCATTTATGAAGATCTTTTATTATCTTAGCAACGGTACTTGACAACCGAGACATTTAATCGCGGCTGTTCCAATCCATGTGTAAATGAGATCTGCAATTGGTGGATTTAGATGTTAAATGATGCATCTTTTTATTGAACATAAATGGTATAGGTTGGGGGCGGGGCGAGTGGTTTAAGGCGTGGTGTAAGATTATAAGGAATGTCATTGAGGGAAGAGACACAGTATTGACGTAGCGAAATGAGCATTGTGATAACGCACCCTATCAAGTAGTTCTTCTCGATTAAAATTGACCAACATTGTTTCAGGTACCGGGAGTGCTGATGTAGGAACCACTGAAGAGGGTAGGTTTGAACATCTTATTTAATTTTAACAAATTCTAAATGTAGAACTAGTGTTCATTAGATTTGAAATGTTGACACCATGGATATATATAACTTGGTGGTATTTTAAATATAGATCTAGCTATATAGGAACAATAAAAACACAATATTGTGGTATTTTAAGCGTATTTCTGGTGCATATTTGAACCTCGAATATACAGAGAATCTCCTACGAGACCAGTAGGGATTTTTATTTAGTCCTCAATCCTTTCTTGGATGCACAAATAAATATATATAAAATTCTTTGGTATAGATTTCACTTGTACTGAACCTGATTACATACGGCGTACATCATTGTTTTGACAGCAACTCAACCATTGCAAAGTTCTTTATATTGACCCAGTGTTTCCATCAAGGTCAATTAAATAAACATAGTTCATGTTTGATAAAGAGGAAGTTACTTTTAACCAAAAAACGAACTAGTAGCTTTTAAACTGACCAATCAATTTCATGTAAAGCGATATCTCCTTAACCTTAAACCAATTACAACACACATTATAGTGGTCGGAGCGATTGAATTTATCATTTCTGAGTGTCATCTATGTCCAAGGAAACCTGCTTCATTGCTGGATTGTTTTATATCACAATATACGCCTCACAATATACTACTGGTTGGTGAATAGAATATAGGATTTTAGCTAGGTTTTGGCATCGACAAAATGGCATTTACGTCAAACTGTTGGTAGGTCAGTCATGCCATGTTCCTATTCCCGGAATGTTGGGTGATATAAAGGATTTCCTAGTAGAATAAATATAGACACTCTTCGTAGTAAACAAATATGGCAAAACATTATCATCGCCCCTATTGGTTCGTTCGAACGTTTCCATAATTTGGTTGTGCACACTCTACGGGTCACAAATTTTATCCGATTTTATCTCGGTCTTTCCATATTTGGGCATATTCCTGAATTATATGATCCATGATTGTACGAAAAATCACGTTTTTATACATCAACATGGAAATGTGGTCGAATATTGCCGCCCCCCGACTCGTCGGTCAGTAGTCCACATTATTTTGTGAACGATCTACAGACTGTATTTATCATCTGATTGTTTTTAAATTTATTTATTTCTCCTGGAGTTATGACTCTTGTTTCACTTTATTCCATATTGTGAACACTCTAAGGACAAATTTCAACATTCGATTGGTATGAAATTAAGCGAAGAATCCTGTTGAATTTGAGCAATTTCCGTTAACTACGTCGCGAGTTATGAGCCTTGTTTCACTTTGTCGAACCCTGTGAATGCTCTAACAACAAAAGTTATCATCCGATCTGTATGAAATTCTTATGCATTATTTGCATTAGTAAAATATATCACTATTTCACAATCAATCTATTTCACAATCGATTCGATTTCCCGTCAAATTGGTCTCTCCCTGTACGAAAATAGTATAAAAGTTGACAATGTTTAGCTGTACTTTGGCAGTGTTACTTGGTCAATCTTGCACATAGTATGAAATGAAATGTGGTTTTATGGCACATCAGCACCAACCGGGCCATATTGCGCCAGACATATGACGAGCTATACGAGACAAACTAAAAATTAATCACAGTAGTAATCTATATATATATAAATAAAAACAAATATCACAGAGATTATCAATTAAAAACAATTATCACAAAACTTTATGTATATATAATTAGAAAATAACAAATGAAATTTACAAATATACAATTAAAATTTTGTGTAAAAATTTGTCTCTTTTAAAAAGTCTAGTAATCTACAATATAGACCCGGTTGGGCAAATAATTGATTTAAGGACTGGCAACGGTAATGATTAGATCTAATATCCTTAAGATACTTGCACTCAATCAAAATGTGCTTAACTGTCAAAGGAACATGACAGTGTTCACATTCTGGTTGAGGCTCTCGCTTTAATATGAAAATGTGAGTTAAAAAAGTATGACCTATGCGAGAGCGACACAAAACAACTTCATCCCTCCTGTTCACATAGTATGAAATGTTATATATCACAGAATGATATAAATAGCATGACATGTTATATATTACATGACATGTTATATATTACAGAATGATATAAATAGCATGACATGTTTATGGTGGCCTACAGTCTGAATAGCATTTTTTTTTCTAAATAGGCTAAAAAAAAAAAAATTTAAATAGAAAAAAAATAATTTAAATAAAATAAACTAAACTACATTTGCCTAGCGTTTTAATAGTGCCTTGATTAACCAGACGCTCAGTGTGAGTTATCTCCTTTCCGAAAGTAATATTTGTCGTAATGTGGAAACCGTTGATAGATCAGTGGTGTAAACAAGCCTAAATTAGAAAAACTGCGGCACTATTGCACTTTCGCACCTTTACCCAAAGTAATATTCGTCGTAAAGTGTAAACAAGTCTAAATCAGAAAAACTGCTGCGCTATAGCACTTTCGCACCTGTACTAGTTCCCGTTGCATTTGTTGACTATTTAGACTCGAATAACAAGACACTCAGGCGGACTTCGACACTCTGCGCTACACGCTTAACGCTCGCAGTTCATAATAATAATAATTTTCGTATATTTTAATTTTTGCGCTAAGCCACCATTCCGTAAAAGACTATTTGGCGTTGACCATTTGGATTGGCGTTTACGTGTGAATAACGTTGTGACCTTGATGCTGACCCTGACTTGAAATTTTCCATAAATTTTGGGGTCTTTGCGTTTATGCTTGCCGTCGCCCCATTTCTTGCTGTATTATCAAATTCAATGTTCGAGCAGTTCGAGGTGAAAGCAGAGACAATGCCCGAAAAAGGTAACCGGCTCAAAGTCGTAGGTCATGTTACAGAAAACTGAACTCAAACTTTTCAAAGTTTGTTTTTGGACACTTGACCTTGGGAACACGGGCCCTCTACGTTTGGTCGTTTTCTGAATCACCTGTGTGTGACAGGACCAAGGTCAAGGTCGATAGTCCAAGACCAGATTGTAGCCTATAAAATACTATATTATAGTATTCCAAGGTCAAAAGTCCAAAATCTGACTTCGAAAAGTTTGAGTTCAGTTTTCTGTAACATGAATTGGACTTTGATCCGGTTATCTTTTATGAAGGGCATCGTCGCTGCTTTCACTTCGATGATTGATTTTATAATACAGCAAGAAATAGGGCGACGGCAAGCGTAAACGCAAAGACTCCCGAGATTGGTGGAGAATTTCATGTCAGGGTCGGCATCGAGGTCACAACGTTATTCACACGTAAACGCCAATCAAATTGGTCATCGCCAAATAGTCGTTTACGGAAAATGGTGGCTTAGCGCAAAAATTAAAATATACGAAAATTATTATTATGAACTGCTAACGTTAGGCCAAACTTTTTTTTGAAGTATAAGAAAAATAAAATAAAGACGTTTGAAGTATTTGTAGTTAAAAAATATTTCCTATTTAGAGTAAATGAATATTAAAATGAGTAAAATGCATCATTTTGCCCGAAACAGTTAGGTGTGATGTAAACAATGCACGAGCCGTTGAGCCAATGACTACCGCCACACGAAGTCAACGCGCGTGTTGTAGACAGTCATCTATGACAGAGGTATTTCGTAAGTAATTCTCTGTGAAACAAATTGGTGTTAGGCGCGTAGCGCAGAGTGTCGGAGTCCGTCTGAGTGTCTTGTTATTCGAGTCTAAATAGTCAACAAATGCAAACGGCGTCGAACGGTTAAATATATATCTCCTTGGAGAAGATAAAGGTCGATAAAATGAAAAGTTATTGGTCGATTTGGCTGGAATTTGTTGTGAGATCATCACTAGCTCACGTGGACAAGCTCTGGCAATTTCAAACCTCTACGACCACGGGAACTGGTATATTTTACGACGATTATTACTTTCGGCAATGAGATATCTCACACTCAGCGCCTGGTTAATCAAGACACTATTGAGACGCTAGGCAAATGTAGTTTAATTTTTTTTTTTTTTTTCTTTCAATTTGAATTTTTTTTTTTTTTTTTTTTTTTTTTTTTTTTAATAGCCTATTTAGAAAAAAATGCTATTCAGACTGTAGGCCACCATACATGTTATATATTACAGAATATAAATACAATGTAGTATGACATGTACATATTACGGAAATGGGGTTTAATGTTCTACTTTTCTGCGCCATCAAGGCTGATGAAATATGGAAGTATAACGTTGCCAGAAATCTAAAGATCATCAATGATTTTTAGTGTTGCAAACTACATTTTGTCAATGCTCCAAAATACATTTTTCAGTGTTTCAAAATACATTTTTCGATGTTTCCAAATATATTATTCAGTGTTTCAAATTAGTTACTTTACACATTGCATTGAGCACTTTACATGGTCGACCGTTTGCAAAGTAGAACGCATATCTTATAGGGAACGGTCACGATTTCCAAGGTTTCTTTTCCAATATTTGGCAATAACGACACTTAAAAGGCAAAATGACGTTTAATGTGAACCCATGATGCATGCATCCCCATTTATGATCTCTATAGTGCGTTTGAATAAACTGATTTAATTAAACTGCTTGCGAGACATTCGGTAGATATGCTTCCTTTAAAGTCGGATTTTTTTCGATACATATCTGAATATCGAGCTACCCGTTTCACTTTATTTGCCAATATCGAAAAACAAGGGAAAAGGGTAGTTTTTATTTGAATCCTGATTTAGGTTGTTAGTTTAGGAAAACTGATTTAATTAAATGCATTTCGGAGACATTCGGTATATATATGCATCGTGAAATCGGATTTTTATACACATATCTGAGTCTCGAAAAACAAGGGGATGGGACAGTTATTGTGTGAATCCACTGCTGAGGTACCTCATATTAGTATATTATACAGAAACAGCAAAAACAAAAAAAAAAACAAAAAAAAACGTCAATACGATTTCAAAATCAGAGAGGCACTTTAATCAAGTCATTCTAGAAGATAGGCTGGCACTGCCAGGCAGGATACGCCCACATTTTCGAGAGATAGAGAACAAGCAATACCGAAAGTGACTTTTCCTACATTTTTAAGTCCTGTATTTCATACTGTATTGGGAGCAGCCATTTAGTTGGTCAGTTCCAGTCTGATATTAATGAAATTCGAAACTAACAATGATTATGGTGTGACGGTACAAAACCTAGAAATGTGACTTTTCATCAAAATCGGATAAGAATTGTGACCTGTAGAGAGTCCACAACCATGATATACCATTTTTTTACACTATTCGCGTACAAACGGCGACCATTTCGTCCGGCAATTTTGGTACGATTTTCACAAAATTAGAACTCAACCTTCCTCATTAAAATCGAATAAAATTGTGACCTATACAGGGTGTACAACCATGATATATCACTTTTTTAACAGTATTCGCGTACAAACGGCGGCCATTTTGTCTGTCAATTTTGGTCAGATTTTCCCGAAATTCAAACTCAACCTTCCTTACAGTGTAACGGTGATATAATCAAACGTTTTTTTTTAAATTGGATAGTAATTGTGACCTCCAGAGGGACCACAAGCTAAAGAAAGGGGGATTTTGCGTATAACCAGGGGCCATAATTCAGGAAGTTACGATCCGATATGCGCAAATATCGAAAAGGACCAAGATCTTTGGGTTATAACCATGAATTTCAAGTTTCATCAAAATCGAATTAAAATTGTGACCTTTACAGGGTCCACAACCTTGATATACCATTTTTTAACAGTATTCGCGTACAAACGGCGGCCATTTTATATGGCAATTTTGGTCTGATTTTCCCGAAATTCGAACTCAACCTTCCTTACGGTGTAACGGTAATATAATCAAACGTTTTTTTAAATCGGATAATAATTGTGACCTCCAGGCTAAAAAATAAGGCGATTTTGTGTATAATCAGGGGCCATAATTCAGGAAGTTACAATCCGATATGCGCAAATATCGAAAGGAAGCAAGATCTTTGGGTTATAACCATGAATTTCAAGTTTCATCAAAATTGTGACCTCCACAGGGTCCACAACCTTGATATACCATTTTTTAACAGTATTCGCGTACAAACGGCGGCCATTTTGTATGGCAATTTTCGTCCAATTTTCCCGAAATTCGAACTCAACCTTCCTTAGGGTGTAACGGTGATATAATCAAACGTTTTTTTAAATCGAATAATAATTGTGACCTCCAAGCTAAAAAGAAAGGCGATTTTGCGTATAATCAGGGCCCATAATTCAGGAAGTTACAATCCGATATGCACAAATATCGAAAGGAACCAAGATCTTTGGGTTATAACCATGAATTTCAAGTTTCATCAAAATCGAATCAAAATTGTGACCTCCACAGGGTCCACAACCTTGATATACCATTTTTATACGCCCACATTTTCATGTGGACGTATTATGTCGTCGCCCCTGTCCGTCCGTCCGTCCGTCCGGACGTCCGTCCGTCCGTCCACAATTTGTTTGTGGACTCTCTACAGGTCACAATTCTTATCCGATTTTGACGAAACTTGAAATATAGGTTTATCCCCAAAAGATCTCGGCTGCTTTCGATATTGGCATGTATCGGATCAAAACTTCATGGATTATGGCCCCTGATTGTACGAAAAATCACGTTTTTAGCTTGTGGACCCTATAGAGGTCACAATTTTGAACCGATTTTGATGAAACTTGACATGCATGTTTGTAACCCAAAGATCTTGGTTCCTTTCGATATTTGCGGCTATCGGAATGTAATTTCCTGGATTATGGCCCCTGATTGTCCGAAAAATCACCCTTTTTAGCTTGTGGTCCCTCTGGACGTCACAATTATTATTCGATTTAAAAAACCGTTTGATTATATCACCGTTACACCCTAAGGAAGGTTGAGTTCGAATTTCGGGAAAATCGGACGAAAATTGCCATACAAAATGGCCGTCGTTTGTACGCGAAGACAGTTAAAAAATGATATATCAAGGTTGTGGACCCTGTGGAGGTCACAATTTTGATTCGATTTTGATGAAACTTGAAATTCATGGTTATAACCCAAAGATCTTGCTTCCTTTCGATATTTGCGCATATCGGATCGTAACTTCCTGAATTATGGCCCCTGATTATACGAAAAATCGCCTTTTTTTAGCTTGGAGGTCACAATTATTATTCGATTTAAAAAACCGTTTGATTATATCACCGTTACACCCTAAGGAAGGTTGAGTTCGAATTTCTGGAAAATCGGACGAAAATTGCCATACAAAATGGCCGCCGTTTGTACGCGAATACTGTTAAAAAATGGTATATCAAGGTTGTGGACCCTGTGGAGGTCACAATTTTGATTTGATTTTGATGAAACTTGACATTCATGGTTATAACCCAAAGATCTTGCTTCCTTTCGATATTTGCGCATATCGGATCGTAACTTCCTGAATTATGGCCCCTGATTATACGCAAAATCGCCTTTTTTTTTAGCTTGGAGGTCACAATTATTATCTGATTTAAAAAAAACGTTTGATTATATTACCGTTACACCGTAAGGAAGGTTGAGTTCGAATTTCGGGAAAATCAGACCAAAATTGCCATACAAAATGGCCGCCGTTTGTACGCGAATACTGTTAAAAAATGGTATATCAAGGTTGTGGACCCTGTAAAGGTCACAATTTTAATTCAATTTTGATGAAACTTGAAATTCATGGTTATAACCCAAAGATCTTGGTTCTTTTCGATATTTGCGCATATCGGATCGTAACTTCCTGAATTATGGCCCCTGGTTATACGCAAAATCCCCCTTTCTTTAGCTTGTGGTCCCTCTGGAGGTCACAATTATTATTCAATTTAAAAAAACGTTTGATTATATCACCGTTACACTGTAAGAAGGTTGAGTTTGAATTTCGGGAAAATCGGACCAAAATTGACAGACAAAATGGCCGCTGTTTGTATGCGAATACTGTTAAATAATTGGTATATCAAGGTTGTGGACCCTGTATAGGTCACAATTTTAATTCGATTTTGATTAGGAAGGTTGAGTTCTAATTTCGTGAAAATCATACAAAAATTGCCGGACGAAATGGTCGCCGTTTGTACGCGAATAGTGTAAAAATATGGTATATCATGATTGTGGACTCTCTACAGGTCACAATTCTTATCCGATTTTGATGAAAAGTCACATTTCTAGGTTGTGTACCGTCACACCATAATCATTGTCGGTTTCGAATTTCATTAATATCAGACTGGAACTGACCAACTAAATGGCTGCTCCCAATACAGTATGAAATACAGGACTTAAAGATGCAGGAAAAATCACTTTCGGTATTGCTTGTTCTCTGTCCATCTCTCGAAAATGTGGGCGTATCCTGCCTGGCAGTGCCAGCCTATCTTTTTTAACAGTATTCGCGTACAAACGGCGGCCATTTTGTATGGCAATTTTCGTCCGATTTTCCCGAAATTCGAACTCATCCTTCCTTAGGGTGTAACAGTGATATAATCAAACGGTTTTTTAAATCGAATAATAATTGTGACCTCCAGAGGGACCACAAGCTAAAAAGGGTGATTTTTCGGACAATCAGGGGCCATAATTCAGGAAATTACATTCCGATAGCCGCAAATATCGAAAGGAACCAAGATCTTTGGGTTACAAACATGCATGTCAAGTTTCATCAAAATTGATTCAAAATTGTGACCTCTATAGGGTCCACAAGCTAAAAACGTGATTTTTCGTACAATCAGGGGCCATAATCCATGAAGTTTTGATCCGATACATGCCAATATCGAAAGCAGCCGAGATCTTTTGGGGATAAACTTATATTTCAAGTTTCGTCAAAATCGGATAAGAATTGTAACCTGTAGAAAGTCCACAAACAAATTGGGGACGGACGTCCGGACGGACAGGGGCGACGACATAATACGTCCGCATGAAAAGTGGGCGTATAAAAACGAATTACTATATGGATCAAAGTAACTTTTGTGAACAGTATATTGACACATTAGTGATTAATTCATCACAATTCCAAGGCATTAGGAGAAGGTTTCGAGTCAGCACACAGCAGAAAAGCCTGGCGCAATCCATCGGCTGTGTTTGTTCTCAGTACGATGTTATGAAATCTTTTCTGAATTTCATCCCAAAGATGTCCAATCGGACTATGGGCTGGCCAGTGCATAACGTTGACACTATTCTGCCCTAGAGAGTGTGGGCATGGACGTTTTCATGCTGGAAAACGTTTTTTCGATAACGTGCGAAATGTGGTTTGACTTGGGGTCGATATAGTGCACTGCTGTGAAGTAGCATCCACTCCCTGGACCACGATTTGGGAACACCACAGGACCCACTCTAAGGTTCAGACCGATTCCAGCCGAAACCAGTATGCTTGGACCTCCCCAAGAGTCTTGTTCCATGACATATTGGTCAGAATAACGCTGGCCACGTCGACGTCATATTCTGCGCTGCCATCTGCAGTTAATACGCAATACCGACTCTCATTTGTGAACAGAACAGTTTCCCATTGCCTGTTTCGCCAATTCTGATGTTGGGCAAACTGCAGACGTTCACGTCGATGGCGAGGCTAAGGTTTGCGGCGTTCCCTCTATATCGGTACTGATGGGTCTTCCATGTGTTCCCAGTGTTTGGCGTGTTGTTTCAGACGCCTGCGTGAACGCATTTAGCACCTGTTGTCGCGCAACATTGCGGCCTTGTGGTAACCCATAGTCTACCAGTTCGGGAGGCATCACCCATGGTGTTGGTGACCTGAAAGCGTTGCTAAAGCCTGTAGATGGTCCGAACCTTAACCTGAATTTGATTGGCCGCGGGTTGGGCAGTGTGGACAGCGTCGAGTCTTCCAAGCGTCATGTTCCTCTGAGCTGTCATGATATGCTGCTGATTTACCTGATTTAACCAGGTATGGGTGTGCATTTTATAGGGCTGCAGCATGAGATACATGAAAATCGAGGAGTATGCTTTACCATCTCAGAAGTTGTGTTTTTTGAGAAATTTCATGGGTTCAAATCCGTATTTAGAAAGGATTCTTATTGCTCAGGTAAAGTTGGAGATGTGGTCACACATATACAATAAAACAAATTTGGCAAGTGTCATGCAATGCGTCTCTTCAGAGGAACATACCAACCTGACGTTTCGCTTGCTGCATAGTAAATCGAAAATCGAGAGGTTATGTTTATAGTTCTTTATTAACGATAGATATAGTGTTCTGTATATTGTAAAACAGGACTTAAAACACATTGAATCTATAGACAGTCTCGCCTTTTTAGCGAATACTTCTATTGATCCTACAAAATTATCAGTTAGGAAATTTGCAAATATATTATTTCAAGTGTATCGCCACCAGTTATAGTCATGGTGATTTGCAATATATACTATTCAAAAAAAAGTAGGGGATATTTGATTTGGGTGGCATAATACCAAAATATGCAAATGACTACGAAAAAAGTCACTATAGAACCTAACAGAAGAAACATTTCCAGTTACATGTGACGCCCAAACGCACCAATAGCTACCGCATGGAATGCAGGTGATGCTTGGGATCATCATGGGGCTCCAACCCAAGATTTGCACGACTCGGACTTTGAATGTTACAGTCATTGTGGCATTGAATTCCAGGGTGGAAACATTAGTTTAATTGTTTTAGTGACCAAAAAACAATTTTTGATATGCGTCGGCTTACCCAAAATGAAAGATTACGTGCCCTTGACATGCTACAGATCGGCACAACACAGGCGGTTGTGGCACGGACGATGAATGTTTCTCAGTCTGTCATAAGCAGGCTATGGTCCAGATACCGTGATACACAATCTATACAGGACAGACCACGCTCAGGTCGACCAAGGGCGACAACTCAAGCCCAGGATTGATTTATCCGTACCTTGGCCTTGAGAAATCGTGTCATCACAGCAAATCAGATCACTGCTCGTCTTCAAACAGACACTGGTGTGAGAGTGAGTGGCCAGACGATTCGGAATCGACTGCATAGGGGTCACCTTCGCGCCCGACGTCCTCGCGTGATCCCTTGTTTGAGAGATCATCACATTCAGGCAAGACGTCGTTGGTGTAGGGGTCGTCAACACTGGGATAATCGACGCTGGAGCAATGTGATGTTTCAGATGAGTCAAGGTTCACTGTTGATTTTTTGGACAGACGTAGGAGGGTGTGGCGTCGTCGTACGAGCGCTTCCAAGGCGTTAACGTCATCAGACATGATCGATTCGGGGGTGGTTCTGTTATGGTGTGGGGAGGCATCACTGTTGCTGGAAGAACGGCTTTACATGTTGTTGCAGGGCGTGTTACAGGCCAGTACTACCGGGACAACATCTTGGCAGTCCATGTTGTGCCGTTCGCACGACGTCATGGCCGCCGTTTCATCTTCAAAGATGTCACAGGGCCAGGATCGTTACAGGTTACCTCCAACAACAGAACATCACCACATTACCTTGGCCAGCACTGAGTCCCGACCTCTCCCCCATCGAGCATGTCTGGGACATGCTTGGACAGAGGTTATGTCAACGTCAACAACGTCCTGCCAATGTCCAAGAACTTGCTGCGTTGCAACAGGAATGGGACAATCTGGACCAAAATGACCTTAGACGTCTCATTAGAAGTATGCCACGTCGGATCAATGCTTGTTTGCCATACAGGGGAGGATTTACCCGTTACAGACTTTGTTGTGATGCTGTGGTAACTTTGCTGTTTGACCCCGGGTATCATTTTACCCTTATAATGGTCAGTATGTGCCTTACTTAGTCTAACGATCATTTGGAATAAATCGATGAATGTGAACTTCATGTCATTTTGTCATTTGTTTCTTCCTCAGTTCCATTAGGTGACTTTAATAACACCTAAAAATCAAATATCTCCTACTTTTTTTGAATAGAATATATCGAAATAACTATCTTATGTCTTTTGTTGAATATATGCCTCTATACCTTTAGGCGGCAGAAAGCTGTCATGATGATTTAAACCATTAGCAATACCCTGTTCTCTGTTTCAGACGAGGATTCAGATAATGTAAGGTAATGAAGTATGTTTCCGTGTACATATCATCAACAGAAACATCTTAGTTTATCGCCGACAAAGCACTTAGTGTGAAATGAGTTCGTTTCGTTTTTTTTATTGTTTTTTGTTTGGTTTGTTTTTTTGTTTTTATTTTCCAGATAGTGGAAAGGTTCGTTTGTAATGTGCTTATAATATATTGCTTATCTTTGTATCTCATTTGTTTGAAGGGTATTGGATGTCCCAATGATTAGCACGTGTGCGTTGTAGCATAAAGCCTGCCATTAAGTCAACTGGCGTGGTTTCGAATCCCAGGTTGAACGTGACAAGGAGAAGGTTCGCTTGGCCAACCTCGTGGATTTTCCCTGGGTCCTCTGGTTTCCTCCCACTGCTAAAGACCCCTACGCGCAAGCGAAATATTGAAATTAAATTAAACCATATGTTAATCCCGAAATGACCTGGTTTGTGTCGAATGGACGTTGACCCCCCCCCCCCTCTCTCTCTCTCTCTCTCTCATTTGTTTGAGAGTGGCCAAGATAGCAGTAATCACACAATCACAGACCCTGCCATTCCTGAAAATATCTGATTTCAGGAATGACAGTACGGTGAACAGTTAGAGGGGTGACAGTGTAATGATCAATCTCACCACTATCACAGAGCAACGAGGTTATTTATATTAATTTGTAACCAAAAACGGCAATATTAACAGAGCACGAGTTTTTATGGAACACAACTGGGTTTGAATGTTCAAACTTAGTGTAGGTATTTCGTAGACGACAGCCTTGAAGACAGGCATTTTCTGCTGAAGCTAATAAGCAGAAATACACAATTTGATTGGTTGGTGCTTTGGGACGAGATAACTTAGGTTCTGATTAAGTGAAATTTATTTCTGGCCATGTTATTGACGTCATAATGCTCTTTTCACCTTAATTCTATCAGGCATTTGACTTAAATATTAGAACGGCTTTCTGTGACAATCTGCCACAAAAAATACACTGTAAAATTTCAATAATACCTCTGATGTGTGAGGTAATCCAAAACGCTGAAATATTCTCGATTTTGCAAATATCAAGTGTTTCGTAACAACTTTTTCAGATTAGTAGATTAGTTGAGTAGTATCATTTAAAAATAGGATAAATAGGGATGGGTTTTACATTGATCAATTTATACTTTAATTAATTATTCAGTAGCCAAAGATAGAAAAACACGCTTTTTTATAAAACAAATAGGATCGCTGCTCTCATACTATTTTATACTTTCATATATTTATATAATTTTTATATGTGGCATATTTGTTATCTTGATGTGGACGTATATTGTCGTCGCCCCTGTTCGTCCGTCCGTCCACAATTGTTTGTGAACAGTCTAAAGGTCACAATTTTATCCGATTTCAATGAAACTTAAAATATAGGTTTATCACCCTAAGATCTCGGTCCCTTTCGATATTGGCATGTATCGGACTTTAACTTCATGGGTTATGGCCCCTGATTGTACGAAAAATCACGTTTTTAGCTTGTGAACAGTGTAGAGGTCACAATTTTGAACCGATATGGATGAAACTTGAAATGCATGTTTATAACCCAAAGATCTTGGTTCCTTTCGATATTTGCGCCAATCGGATCGTAACTTCCTGAATTATGGCCCCTGATTGTCCGAAAAATCGCCCTTTTTAGCTTGTGGTCCCTCTGGAGGTCAAACTTGTTATCCGATTTAAAAAAAACGTTTGGTTATATCACCGTTCCATGGTTATGAAGGTTGTGTTCGAATTTCGTGAAAATGGGACTAAAATTGACGGACAAAATGGCCGCCGTTTGTACGCGAATAGCGTGAAAATATGTTATATCAAGGTTGTGGACCTTATAGAGGTCACAATTTTGAACCGATTTTGATGAAACTTGACATGTATGTTTATAACCCCAAAATCTTGGTCCCTTTCGATATTTGCGCTCATTGGATCATAACTTCCTGAATTATGTCCCCAGATTGTCCGAAAAATCGCTTTGGTAGCTTTGTGTCCCTCTGGAGGTCAAAATTATTATCCGATTTAAAAAAACGTTTGACTATATCACCGTTACATGGTAATGAAGAGAGAGTGTGAATTACGTGAAAATCGGACTAGCATTGACGGACAAAATGGCCGCCGTTTGTACACGAATAGTGTGAAAATACGTTATATCAAGGTTGTGGACCCTATAGAGGTCACAATTTTGAATTGATTTTGATGAAACTTGACATGTATGTTTATAACCCAACGATCTTGGTTCCTTTCGATATTTGCGCCCATCGGGTCATTACTTCCTGAATTATGTCCCCTGATTGTACTAAAAATCACCCTGTTTAGCTTGTGGTCCCTCTGGAGGTCACAATTATTATCTGATTTAAAAAAAACGTTTGATTATAAAAACCAAACAAATTCTAATGATTTTCTGATAATTCCTTAATATGCGACAACTCTTGTTGACTGCCCAGACGATTTGGCTGCTGTGTGGGCGTATGTTTCGTTTTTTTACATGCTATTTTATGGTTTATATAATTGATATGACATATAATTATTATCATTTTTTTATTGCCTACTTTTGTTTTGTTTTGGTTATCTCCCTTTAATCGTTAATCTGTATGATGGTTTTATTGAACGTGCATTATGCAAGAGATAAATCTGCATATTGCAGGTCTTTCTATATTCGTACAATTGTTTGTGTGTTTTTTGTTGTTTTTTTTTTGTTTGTTTATTTCTTTTATTAAACATACATTGTATGTTATATAGATTATTAATGAGACATTAATTGACATACCAAGACCATTGCCAATTCTCGATGCCATCGTTAGCCTACGATATTTAATAGATTAAAATACGTTTTGTGGTTGATATAAAAACGGTAATCAATACTTTGATTATTATCGTCACAGTCTTAGTAATGACAATCGAGGCTACAATTGTATCGCTGATAACTTGGATCAGAGTGAAGTAATTTGACGGAAATTTTAAATATTTTCTATTTTCATTATCTTATTTTTAAATATTTTAGCGAGAAATGCTGGCTATTTATCTAATGTTTCCTAATGTCGCTTTAAATGATCATTTTATACCCGCAGGCATACAATAAATAATAATATAGAATTATTTTGCTGTCTTGTTTATTTTGTGTCAAACCCCGGGTGTCTCCCTTGCGTGAGAGCGATTTATTGAAATAAATTTTTTTGCTGATGTAACGGCATACATGAATATAATTATTATGTAATGAGGTCAGAACGGCGTTATTCAACGTTAGTTCGATGAATGCAGGAACAACCAAATATACTTTGAGCGAAAAAGGTGTGTGTGGTGTGTGTGGTGGTGGGGGGGGGCGGCGAACACGCTACTTGTTGTTTTTTTAAATGATTAGCACACCCGGTCACCAGCCACTACTGTCATGGTGATAGCTAAAAACAACAATTTTTAAATATTTTAGCGAGAAATGCTGGCTATTTATCTAATGTTTCCTAATGCCACTTTAAGTGATCATTTTATACCCGCATGCATACAGTGTGATGCTAGCTATTTATCTAATGTTTCCTAATGCCGCTTTAAATGGTCATTTTATACCCGCATGCATACAATAAATGATAATATGGCGTAGAATTATTTTGTTGTCTTGTTTATTTTGTTGTGTTTGTGTTGGTTTGGGGTTGGGGGACTAAATCTTGTTTATTTTGATTTGTTTGTGTTGGTATGGGGTTAGGGTTGAGGGACTGTATCTGACTTTTATTTAAACTCAAATGTTAAGAAAGAGTAGAGGTTAAGTCAGAGTAGAAGATGCCGATGTTACAGCTTCGTTTCTCAATTTGCTATCTTTAGATCATAAGGTCTGTCATGGAGCCAACTGGTGTGGTTTAAACCCAGAATGAATAAAGTCACCTGCCAAACCCCGGGTGTCTCCCTTGCGTGAGAGCGATTTATTGAAATAATTTTTTTGCTGAAATAGATTTTTGCTGATTTAACGGCATACATGAATATAATTATTATGTAGTGAGGTCAGAACGGCGTTATTCAACGTTAGTTCGATGACTGCAGGAGAAACCAAGTATGCTTTGAGCGAAAAGGATGGGGGGGGGGGCGAATACGCCACTTGTAGTTTTTGAAAAGATTAGCACACCCGGTCACCAGCCACTGCTGTCATGGTGATAGCTAAAAACAATAACACGGATGATGATACCGACATCCACCCACTACAGCGTCATTTAAATCAAGCTGGGCTAATGATGATGGGCATACGTCATGCAGTGTGTTGTGAGAAATGTTTTGGCAGGGCAATGGAATGAAATGAAATGGGTTTTAACTTCTTACTCTTGTGCACCTAACCTGGGCTAATGGAAGACGGGCATACGCCATGCATTGTGCTATGGGGGAAATTTTGCCCGGGCAGTGGCGCTACGGACTACTCTTTTATCGAATTCCAACTGTCAAGGGATCTTTTACGTGCACGCCAATGTGTACACGGGACGTCGGTTTTTCGTCTCATCCGCACGACTAGACAGACGCCTACGCCGGACCAAATGCAGGAATCGAACACTCGACCTCCAGGCTAGCGAGCCAGCGTCTTACCCACTTAGCCACGGTATGTGCGTGTGTGGGGTGGGGGTGAGGGTGTGGGTATTCTGTAAATGTTGTTTAAACATTGAGAAAAAATCTGTTGAAGGCATTTTACATTTCCTGCTGAATGGTACAAGAAAAAATTTACACATTTCAATTTCAAATCATCCATAACAATAACACAAACAACTTCATATAACAACGATAACAATATTGAGACGTAAAAATGAAAGGAAATGGGGTTTAACGTTCTAGGCCTACTGCATTGCTCTGACTGGCCAATGAAGACTAACGCATACGCCATACAATGAGGCAAATTTTGGCTAGGCAGCGGCAGTACGACCTACTCTTATATCGAATTCAAACTGGTAAGGGGTCTCTTACGTGCACGCTTATTTGTAATCGGAACCTGGTTGGAAAATACCGCTGAACTTCCTCGGCAAAAGCACGTTCGAATACGTAACCTCCTGGCTAGCGTTACCCACTTAGCCACCGTAGCTCTCTATATTGTGTAAAATGATAATACACATCTTCAAATAATAAAATGAATATTTATATTGCACACACTCCATCCAAACAGTATGTTTTGAGATTTATGAGTATGCAATAAATTAATACATGATGTTTGCAGATTAAATTGAACCGATATGCGGTGACCTTAAATTTGGAATTTAACTGGTTATGTTATTCTGTACCACTAAATTGTTACTTTCGTGATTTCAAGGTTTTCCAAACTAATGACATTTCCTTCCCAGTGATTCCACTCCCCAAAATAGTTATGTCTACATTTTGGATGTAAATCGGTTATTTGCGGTGATTTATTTCAACATGCGGCGCTTTTTCGGATTCCGGTTGGACAGATTTTAGTATTTTGTAGTGTAGTTTATAACTGTTGATTTAATTGCAGGCGATTTTATTTGTTCTTTTTAGTATAGCTTATTAAATGATAATTGAGGCAAAAGTTATGAACTATACTTAAAAAAATGTATTCATGTAAGCATTATAAAAACAGAACTCTTAATCTTATTGCTAATGATTTTATTGGGATTTTAGTGCTGTATAGACAATGTGTTAAATAAACTGAACCTGTATGATAACAACGGGTGGGGGGGGGGTAACAAAAATAACATAAATACAGAAAAATAAATAATATCACCGGCAGTTGTCCTCGCCGGCAATAGCCCTGCTCCCGATAATTATGATATTGTTATCTTCTAGCATACGTTTTATTGGCTTATCTCCCTTTAATTATACAATAGTTATGAAAGTAATGTGTATTTCATTTATATAATAACAATGACATGGAATAGTTTTGTTGTCTAGTTCATTGCTTTTGTTTTGTTTTCGAATGGAGTTGGGGGACTGCATCTGACTAAATAATAGGTATGAGTCAGTATATTACCACTTTGATTCTCTATTTGGGAAATGTCCACAAATTCTACTCAACGTATGGTTAAAATCATTGATTATCCTGTATTACCAAACACAGCTAAAACTGTTTTAATTAGAGGGGGTCTGGTGGTCGAGTTTGTGTTCGCCGACGACATCGCCCGTTTATATAATTCATTAGCCAAGCACTGATTTAGCTTGGTTGGAGAGCCCAATCCAATACTGACTACCTTTGATGCAGAGCTTATGGTACAGTTAAAGTGATCTTAATATGTCGATAAATACATGTTTTAATACATTATTGTTGAAACGACGGCCAGTTTAATATGTTGAATTTGATGATTGTACCCTTGTAAAATTAAATTCCATATGAGTAATATCTGGTCTTTGTTTTTCAATTGATGATTAAATACAATGTCGTATCATGTATTTCAAAATGCTATTTGGCCAAACTTTAAAAATAACATTCTTTTTCAATTTTGGAATAATATTCATCACGTGCATTTTGCATACCGATAGTTCATTGGCCAATCACGCTATTCTATCGACATTTTGCCTAATAGTTTGGATGCAGCTATGGCGGGTGTGGCGCGCCAGGCAGGGTAAGCTTACTCTTCCGGACACCTGTTACCACTGTTTGCCGTGTATGTTGTACACGGTGAACAGTCCATATGCTGATTACACTATTTTTCCTGATTACACTATTTTGCCTATACCGTTTTATTTATGGGGAATACTGCCGGTGTAGGCTGTTATTGATAGTCCATTGGCCAATCACGCTATTTTACCTAGATTTCGTCTAATAGTTTGGATACAGCTATGGCGGGTGTGGCGCGCCGGCAGGGTAAGCTTACTCTTCCGGACACCTGTTACCACTGTTTGCCGTGTATTTTGTACACGGGGAGCAGTCCATTTGCTGATTACACTATTTTGCCTATAACGTTTTTTTAGGACTTCACTATTTTGCCTATAACTTTTTTTTTTAGGACTTTGAATTCTGTCTAATGGTTTGGATTGTTCGTACTTGGTTTTATTTTATCTCTGATGAAATTGAATTGTCAACCACATCGTCAACTCCTTGCATGAAAACTGCACCTGAACCATAATTACTAACAATTACAGCTAACTTAGGATTTGGAACTGATAGAACTGCCACAGTCTATAATATAGCTTAAACGTTTTCAAATATTCTCTCGCAACTATCAGACCATTGAAACTAGATTTACTGTGATTGGTCAAAGATTGGAGGATGGAAATGCATAAAACCAAGTCCAAGCAACTGTATGAACTGTGCAGGTCAATATGAAATGACACAGTTATGCTCACTTTCATTTCAAGTCGTCCATTAATCAATACATGTACAAGGCCTGTCATTTAAAATTTGATTAACAATAATCTTATCATCAGCTTATTCAGTACCACGAAGACGATGGACAAGGCAAAGACTATCTAATGCCCCAAATCACAAATAGCAGACACAGAAGCAAAATCAGAAAAAAACATAAAGTGTTAAATGTACACACCATAGAAAATGCATTGGTTAAAGATATACACATTACATAAAGATAAGAGTTAAATATATACACATCACATAACGATTAGAGTTAAATATCTGAACATCACATAACGATAAGAGTTAATTATATACACACCACATAACGATACCAATTAGTGTTATTTTGGTTTTGACCCCTCTGACTTTGTACCGTTGATTACAGATTAAACATCCACAAGTGTACAAATGTGTTGTTATTGATGTGTTCCCATTTGAATATTGTTTACAATAAGAAGCAAAATAAATAAGATATGTTTACATGAGCATTTTGTTATACGAAAAACTAAGTGATGCCTTTTCTCTGGCGCTCAGTATATATCATAAAGCAATACGTGTTAAAGATATACACATTTCGCGGTTTAACATAGTTCATTTGTAAAATCTTGAATAAAACTTATTCAAAATGAGAGTACGGATAGTCTACTTGCAATTTCTAAATAATAGGCTATGAAACCGGATATTGCTATTAACTTTTTATAGATACACGGACGTATTTAAGTAGAAACGACAACATCAACTACAGGTTGTACACGGAGTTCAACATCATACCTGGGATACAGGTAAGCATGTAACTCATCTTTTGTTTTATTTGTTTATTTCCCAAACATCAAACTGGAGCTTGATAAAATAGGTCAAGTTGGTGGTATATATCCCGTGCCTTGCTCGGCCTGAACGGGAATGAGCTGTACACCACCAAGTAAGGAAGTATTTATATACTACAGGTATCTACATGTAGGATATATATTAGTTGTTTGGTTAATTAACTAAAGGTATCGATGTTGCTAAAGATATCTATGCACTGTTATACATGTGGGATATATAACAGTGTTTGATTAAGTAATTAAAGGTATATCGATATGTGGAATAGCTTTATTTAACGTCCGCTTTCACCGAAGTGACATCGCAGACAAAAGGTATCGCTATACACTGTATGTTGTTATACATGAGTTTAGGTGATGCATAATTGATCAAATTGCAATCTTTATTACAATATATAAACGCCACTAACCTTCAATATGGCGACCTGCGAAAATAACCATTATAATTAGCGACCACATTTAGATGTCAACAACCCTTAATCACCGTATGCATTCTTTAAATTCGACTAACACAATCGTTTCTCATGCCTTCATATTCCTGCAATACTGTTTGATCCCAGGATAAAAAAAAACACCTGGGGTATATCTGGCAACCGGGGAATTATTAAACCCATCATATAAAATATTGTAACCCAGTTCCTCCGATATATACATATATACTTCTTCATTTTGTGTATAGCGATAATTTGCATTAACGATCAAGAATCAGCCAGGAATATAAACTTCTACAGCATGCATACCATACATTATCTTTAAATGTCAATGACAAGTATCTTGAAAGTGCTCTCAGGCATACTAAATTGTTTTCTAAATTCTTATGACTAACTACAAACGTTGACCGAGTGTGTATTTTTGGGAACTTTAAGAACCAAGAAGTAGCAAGTCTCTCCTCCTGGTCTATCATTGGAATAAAAAATTATTAAAATTATTGACTATATATTTTAAACATAAAAATATTTATAATGAAATCTTTCTGGGTCATTTCATTGTTACTCTGTTGCACAGTGAATAACTGTACTCGTATGACGAATCAAGGAAATAGAAACCATACTTCACAGTTTCGTATAAATAAAACTAATATCTTATTGTACTACCACTAGGCGGACGGGTAGCTTAAATATAAATGGAATACAGTTTCTGCTTATTCATGAGTGACGTTTCGATTAGCCTTCTTTAGTCATTATGAAGCAATAAACAACAATACATGGTTAATGCTGACCAACCAGAGACGCCCTTCTAATTACCTTGAAGGAAACCTAACTTAATGAAAGTAAAGTAATTATTGAGGGTGATCAAGATTGACCAGGGTAATGCTAACGACAACATCATCTTGTATGTGATATCACTCAAGGTGGAAGCGGGCGTAAAACCCTATAAACGAAGGAACGGGCGGACGGACGGACAACAGCATCCAATATGAAATCGACCACTTTACCTGGAAATAAAATAAATGGATAACTTTACCTGGAAATAAAACAAATGGATAACTTGTTGTAACGTATTGACAATGATTTGATCAGGTTTCAATAAATACAACATCCTGAACGATAATGAAATCTGATTAATATTATCAATAACAAATGTTGATACATGCATATAGATCTAATGTGATTTCACTTAAACACGCATTATGCAAGATCTAAATCTACCTATTGCGAGTCTTTCTTTGGGCCTGAAATGTTTTCTAAAGTATTAATTAGACACCATTTAACTGACCCAGACCTTAATCAACTCTCGATGGCATCAGATTTCTCCAATATTAAATAGGTTACAACGGTTCAGCGATACTTTGATTCAATCAAACATGGAGGAACGGGACTTAGCTTCGATCAACGAGTATAGTGGTTGAAATTATTGCAAACGTCTGACAATCCTTCAAAGGCTAATATCTTCGCTTGCAATTGAGTAATTTGAATAAAATTTCAAATTATTCATTTTACATTATCTACTTACGCACTATTATAGCCAGAATTGCTAGTTCTTTATCTAAATCTTACATAATGTATCTTTAAGTACCAAAAAATATTATAACAAAGACTCCAGAAAACACCAATGGTCCCCTGAAGGTCGAGATATTAAATGAGTGAGTAGTATACTCCAGATGCTATATTGATTCATTTGAATTCAACATATCATTCATCTACTAAAAGGACATATTATACCTTGTCATAAATGAAAGGAAATAAAGGCGCTTTGTGAAATCACGTTATTTGAATGGTAAGATGTGGTTTCTTTTTGTCAGTGTTGCAGTAAATGGGAAGAAAAACCAAGGTATCATGTACACATTGGCGTGCAGGTAAAAGACTCCTTCGTTGGTGTATGCCTGTCTGCATTACCCCGGATGTAGAAGAAAGTATGACGTTAAACCCAATTTTTTTCATATTTTACTTAAGTTAAATAATGTTTATATCTTTTTTTCATACACAGATACAGACGAAAAATGGATCCAGGTAAATATATATTGGATAATCACGTAACTACATTATATCATAATATCAAGCTTCTTGTGTCAGAAATGTTGTACATGTATATATATTTTGATAAAACAACAGGGGAAATTAATTTACAACTAAAATATGTTTTGTTATTTACTTTAGAGGCGTTAAATCAAATATAAATTACAAGATATTAACGCATTACTGTGAGATAGTTAACTCGCTTAGCAGAATAATTTGTTTTCGTTTGATGGCCGTAACGATCTTCCGTACATAATGAAGTAAACATTGGGTAGCTTTCACGAGTAAAAACAACGGATTTGATTTAAGTATTTGTTCAATCTGATTAAAACACAGATCCTATTTCGTTTCGATTTTTATAGTTCAAAATTTCGTTTTACTTGTCCTTACTACACTCGGATCTGGAAAAGCGAGAGAGAGGGGGGGTTTAACGTCGACTTGACACAAACTTGATCATTTCGGGACTAACATATGTTTTAATTTTATTTCAATAATTCGCTGTCGCCTAGGGGTCTTTAGCAGTGGGAGAAAAGGGGGGACCCGGAGAAAACCCATGAGGTTGGACAGGCGACCCTACTCCTTGTCACGTAGAACCTGGAATTCGAATGATTCAGTTGGAATAGATGATTCAAACGAGTTACTAAATTATGACGTCAACTACAATATGACTTCATGATTTTCTCCCTCTCTCTCTCTCTTCAACTGAATAATAAATTAAACATGAAGAAGACTGCATAGAATACAAGAATTAATTTAAATAGTATTCCAGAAAAGCACCAACGGCTTGATATAAATCATTTCTGACTGAGAGTGCATGATGATTGATATAGTCTATTTTTATATCTGGTTGGCTAGTCTAATGGCCGCATATGTGCGCTCTTGATCACAAGGTCTGTTATTGAGTCAATTGACGTAGTTTCAATTCCCAGCTTGTACGTGACAAGCACTATTGTCGTCTGACCGGCCTCATGGTTTGTCTGGGTCTTTCGGTTTCTTCCCACTCGCAAGCATATTATTGTTAGTCCCGAACTGACTTGTTTTTGTTCTGACATCTATCGCCTTTAATAAATGACTATTTGTCTTTCAATTCAGGAGCTAACCTACAAAACCACGTGGCCATTTTAACGAGAAACAGTGAATTGCTACGAGACACACTTGCGGACGGAATTGAAAGTATCGCACGCAAATTAAATGAACGTTTTGTTCTTAAGGATCATCAATTAAGGAGGATATTAGAAGTAGCCGCTAAACACCCAGAGGACGGTGTATCTGAATTAATAGCCATAATAAAACACAGCCAGTGGCATTTTGATGAATTCATCCAATTTTTGAGTGAAGAGGGATATACAGAATTGGTTCAAAAGCTCAAAGGTATGTACCAGTGGTTTTATATGCATGCGTAGTGGTTGCGGTTTCTTCTGGTATTTTTCACATGTATATGTAAATTGAGCAGTAAATGAGGATTTATTTATCTGTATATTCTTACAATGATTATTTTTTCAGGGTGTCAGTCTCATCATTCTCTCGCGGGAGTTTGATATTGGCGTTAATGCATTATAACGGTTTCTGCTGAAAAATTCCAGGCAACCTTTGATGTAACCTCCTTTAGGGGAGCCATGGTGGCTCAGTGAGTAAGACGTTGGTTCGCTAATCTGGATGCGGGGTCTCGATCACTTCATTGGCAGATAACATTCATCGGGATTATTCAATCTGGTCCCCCCTTGTCAGTTTTACAGGACAAAGTAGTTCAGATGATACGAACAACCGAGGTCCCAAGTGCAATAAGTTACATTGTGAGCTATACATGAACTGCAGTGGTAATTGATATTTGGGTGTCGTAACAATAAAGATAAATTGTTTGTCTGATCAGTAGTTACATTGTGAGCTATACATGAACTGCAATGGTAATTGATATTTGGGTGTCGTAACAATAAAGATAAATTGTTTGTCTGATCAGTAGTGTTTTCATTTTGAGCAGTTAATAGAGATCTATATTGAAGGTTTAGATTTAGATAAAGTGCTGGTCCCTCTATCTATAATAGTTCTAACATATACATGTATAATAAAAAAATGATCAAGTTGGATAATCCATTGAAATAATTACTTTATTCTGGGTTAAGTTGTATGACTGTATCAAGATGATGTGTAGATAGTTTATTAACTTTTTTAGTTTAAACATTATTGTTTTCATTTATGAATATCTTTTATTATCTTAGCAACGGTACGTGACAACCGAGACATTTAATGGCGGCTGTTCCCAACCATTTAAATCTCGCCCATCAGATATTCTAGAGAGAGTTGATTGTAGGCATGTGTAAGTGAGATCTGCAATTGGTGGATTTAGATCTTAAATGATGCATCTTTTTATTGAACATAAATGGTATATGTTGGGGGCGGGGCGAGTGGTTTAAGGCGTGGTGTAAGATTATAAGGAATGTCATTGAGGGAAGAGACACAGTATTGACGTAGCGAAATGAACATTGTGATAACGCACCCTATCAAGTAGTTCTTCTCGATTAAAATTGACCAACATTGTTTCAGGTACCGGGAGTGCTGCTGTAGGAACCACTGAAAAGGGTACGTTTGAACATCTTATTTAATTTTAACAAATTCTAAATGTAGAACTAGTGTTCATTAGATATGAAATGTTGACACCATGGATATATATAATTTGGTGGTATTTTAAATGTAGATCTAGCTATATAGGAACAATAAAAACACACTGTTGTGGTATTTTAAGTGTATTTCTGGTGCATATTTGAACCTCGAATATATAAAGAATATCCTACGAGACCAGTAGGATTTTTGTTTCGTCCTCAATCCTTTCTTGGATGCACAAATAAATAAATATAAAATTCTTTGGTATAGATTTCACTTGTACTGAACCTGATTACATACGGCGTACATCATTGTTTTGACAGCAACTCAACCATTGCAAAGTTCTTTATATTGACCCAGTGTTTCCATCAAGGTCAATTAAATAAACATTGTTCATGTTTGATAAAGAGGAAGTTACTTTTAACCAAAAAACGAACTAGTAGCTTTGAAACTGACCAATCAATTTCATGTAAAGCGATATCTCCTTAACCTTTAACCAATTACAACACACATTATAGTGGTCGGAGCGATTGAATTTATCATTTCTGAGTGTCATCTATGTCCAAGGAAACCTGCTTCATTGCTGGATTGTTTTATATCACAATATACGCCTCACAATATACTACTGGTTGGTGAATAGAATATAGGATTTTAGCTAGGTTTTGGCATCGACAAAATGGCATTTACGTCAAACTGTTGGTAGGTCAGTCATGCCATGTTCCTATTCCCGGAATGTTGGGTGATATAAAGGATTTTCTAGTAGAATAAATACAGACACTCTTCGTAGTAAACAAATATGGCAAAACATTATCATCGCCCCTGTTGGTTCGTTCGAACGTTTCCATAATTTGGTTGTGCACACTCTACGGGTCACAAATTTTATCCGATTTATCTCGGTCTTTCCATATTTGGGCATATTCCTGAATTATATGGTCCATGATTGTACGAAAAATCACGTTTTTATACATCAACATGGAAATGTGGTCGAATATTGCCGCCCCCCGACTCGTCGGTCAGTAGTCCACATTATTTTGTGAACGATCTACAGACTGTATTTATCATCTGATTGTTTTTAAATTTATTTATTTCTCCTGGAGTTATGACTCTTGTTTCACTTTATTCCATATTGTGAACACTCTAAGGACAAATTTCAACATTCGATTGGTATGAAATTAAGCGAAGAATCCTGTTGAATTTGAGCAATTTCCGTTAACTACGTCGCGAGTTACGAGCCTTGTTTCACTTTGTCGAACCCTGTGAATGCTCTAACAACAAAAGTTATCATCCGATCTGTATGAAATTCTTATGCATTATTTGCATTAGTAAAATATATCACTATTTCACAATCGATTCGATTTCCCGTCAAATTGGTCTCTCCCTGTACGAAAATAGTATAAAAGTTGACAATGTTTAGCTGTACTTTGGCAGTGTTACTTGGTCAATCTTGCACATAGTATGAAATGAAATGTGGTTTTATGGCACATCAGCACCAACCGGGCCATATTGCGCCAGACATATGACGAGCTATTCGAGACAAACTAAAAATTAATCACAGTAGTAATCTATATATACATAAATAAAAACAAATATCACAGAGATTATCAATTAAAAACAATTATCACAAAACTTTATGTATATATAATTAGAAAATAACAAATGAAATTTACAAATATACAATTAAAATTTTGTGTAAAAATTTGTCTCTTTTAAAAAGTCTAGTAATCTACAATATAGACCCGGTTGGGCAAATAATTGATTTAAGGACTGGCAACGGTAATGATTAGATCTAATATCCTTAAGATACTTGCACTCAATCAAAATTTGCTTAACTGTCAAAGGAACATGACAGTGTTCACATTCTGGTTGAGGCTCTCGCTTTAATATGAAAATGTGAGTTAAAAAAGTATGACCTATGCGAGAGCGACACAAAACAACTTCATCCCTCCTGTTCACATAGTATGAAATGTTATATATCACAGAATGATATAAATAGCATGACATGTTATATATTACATGACATGTTATATATTACATGACATGTTATATATTACATGACATGTTATATATTACAGAATGATATAAATAGCATGACATGTTTATGGTGGCCTACAGTCTGAATAGCATTTTTTTTTTTCTAAATAGGCTAAACAAAAAAAAAAAAAAAAAAAAAAAATTTAAATAGAAAAAAAAAAATAAATAAAATAAACTACATTTGCCTAGCGTCTTAATAGTGTCTTGATTAACCAGACGCTCAGTGTGAGTTATCTCCTTTCCGAAAGTAATATTTGTCGTAAAGTGGAAACCGTTGATAGATCAGTGGTGTAAACAAGCCTAAATTAGAAAAACTGCGGCACTATTGCACTTTCGCACCTTTACCCAAAGTAATATTCGTCGTAAAGTGTAAACAAGTCTAAATCAGGAAAAACGCTGCGCTATAGCACTGTCGCACCTGTACTAGTTCCCGTTGCATTTGTTGACTATTTAGACTCGAATAACAAGACACTCAGGCGGACTTCGACACTCTGCACTACACGCTTAACGCTCGCAGTTCATAATAATAATAATTTTCGTATATTTTAATTTTTGCGCTAAGCCACCATTCCGTAAAAGACTATTTGGCGTTGACCATTTGGATTGGCGTTTACGTGTGAATAACGTTGTGACCTTGATGCTGACCCTGACTTGAAATTTTCCATACATTTCGGGGTCTTTGCGTTTATGCTTGCCGTCGCCCCATTTCTTGCTGTATTATCAAATTCAATGTTCGAGGTGAAAGCAGAGACAATGCCCGAAAAAGGTAACCGGCTCAAAGTCGTAGGTCATGTTACAGAAAACTGAACTCAAACTTTTCAAAGTTTGTTTTTGGACACTTGACCTTGGGAACACGGGCCCTCTACGTTTGGTCGTTTTCTGAATCACCAGTGTGTGACAGGACCAAGGTCAAGGTCGATAGTCCAAGACCAGATTGTAGCCTATAAAATACTATATTATAGTATTCCAAGGTCAAAAGTCCAAAATCTGACTTCGAAAAGTTTGAGTTCAGTTTTCTGTAACATGAATTGGACTTTGATCCGGTTATCTTTTATGAAGGGCATCGTCTCTGCTTTCACTTCGATCATTGAATTTATAATACAGCAAGAAATAGGGCGACGGCAAGCGTAAACGCAAAGACTCCCGAGATTGGTGGAGAATTTCATGTCAGGGTCGGCATCGAGGTCACAACGTTATTCACACGTAAACGCCAATCAAATTGGTCATCGCCAAATAGTCGTTTACGGAAAATGGTGGCTTAGCGCAAAAATTAAAATATACGAAAATTATTATTATGAACTGCTAACTTAGGCCAAACTTTTTTTTGAAGTATAAGAAAAATAAAATAAAGACGTTTGAAGTATTTGTAGTTAAAAAATATTTCCTATTTAGAGTAAATGAATATTAAAATGAGTAAAATGCATCATTTTGCCCGAAACAGTTAGGTGTGATGTAAACAATGCACGAGCCGTTGAGCCAATGACTACCGCCACACGAAGTCAACGCGCGTGTTGTAGACAGTCATCTGTGACAGAGGTATTTCGTAAGTAATTCTCTGTGAAACAAATTGGTGTTAGGCGCGTAGCGCAGAGTGTCGGGGTCCGCCTGAGTGTCTTGTTATTCGAGTCTAAATAGTCAACAAATGCAAACGGCGTCGAACGGTTAAATATATATCTCCTTGGAGAAGATAAAGGTCGATAAAATGAAAAGTTATTGGTCGATTAGGCTGGAATTTGTTGTGAGATCATCGCTAGCTCACGTGGACAAGCTCTGGCAATTTCAAACCTCTACGACCACGGGAACTGGTATATTTTACGACGATTATTACTTTCGGCAATGAGATATCTCACACTCAGCGCCTGGTTAATCAAGACACTATTAAGACGCTAGGCTCACGTAGTTTAATTTTTTTTTAGGGTTTCACACTGCGTAGCTTGTGTGAAACACTATTGTTTTTGTTAAAATTATTATTCTTATTATTAGGGTTTCACACTGCGAAGCTTGTGTGAAACACTATTGTTTTTGTTAAAATTATTATTCTTATTATTATTATTCTTCTTTTGTCTTGAGTAGATCTCAGCAACTGCTTGTCGCATCGTTACGATTTCTTCGGTTTTACTGGGAAAGTGGGTGTGACTTAGAGGATAAAGCTATTTTGAACGTTCTGCGACAATGCGAAATGTCCGAAATCACCAAATTATCGTTTTTTAAAATATTGCAGTAATTTTAACAATAATCATTGAATTTTAACTTTCGATACATTTTGGCATAGCCGGAGACAGGGCACATAGCTACGCTACTTTCGATTTTTGATTTTCGGCAAATCTTCGAAGATATTAGGCGCCAAATTTCGAAAATTTAAAATTTTACAAAAAACTTTTTTATTTATGAATATTATTTAGTCGTATTGTGCACAGAATTAAAGAGTCATCTGACTAGTGCAAAAATGTTAAAAAAATTTTGTCTCAGTAATTTTCCTTGGCCGCCATTGGCTAATTCAGTTTTTCAGTCCTAGATTAATTTTTTATTGTTCGATTTGTATAAAACAAAGTTCATATGCTTCGTTGTCTCAATTGTCATTTTTTTTATTACCGGAAGTGTTATCTGTCGGCACCGGAAGTGGCATAATTTTACCAAAAACTACAATTTGACAGTTAGGTACCATTTTTCGAAAACAAATATTATTTTTTGGAAAAATTATTTGACTCAAAGTATGTGCCCTTTCAAGGCGCAAAAAATGTCGGAAGCAGTTTTTTTAATTTCGATTTCATTTTCGAGCAAATTCGATTAAATGGCTAAAAATGGTGTAAAATTCACCTATTTACAACCTATTCAGGCTTTTCAGATTTTAAAATATTTCTTCGTAACTTTTATAAACTTGTAGCTATAATCCATACGAAGAAAATGTATGTTAAAATTAGTTTGTAATATAAGCAGTTCCCAAGAAATGGGCAGTTCTGTACAAGTCACTGTTTTCGTTATTTTGCCTGTAAAATAGTCAATTATTATTGGATTTTTATAAAAGTGACATCATTTGATTCAAAAAAGCATGTAGCGTCATATCAAGTTGATTACAATTTAAAATTGACACCGGAAGTGACGTCATTTGGTCAAAAACTGCATTTTAAACTTTTTAAATCAATGTTTTATTCAACTATGAATAACTTAATATGTATTAATAATTTTAACTTTTGGTTTAAATTCACATATAAATACAACTCATATGGTCATATAGATATCATAAAATTGTTTCTAACTTGTTCGGTTGCCGAGAAATAGACGGTTTTCTACAGGTCACTTTTGAAGGTTTCGGGGCCATAAAAGTGTCAATTATTATTCGATTTTCATTAACGTTACACCATGTTATACCTAATGCCATTTGTGATTTCATACAAGTAATTTAAGATTTTCATTATCACCGGAAGTAATGTGATTTTGGCAAAAACTGAATTTTTAGCCTTCAAAACAGATATTTTATTCAAATGAGTCTGTTTTGAAATCTTTTTCAAATTATGGTATTTGATGCCAATCAACAAATAGAATGAACCCATACGATCATACAGATACCAAAAAATGGTTTCTAACTTGTACGGTTGCAGAGAAATAGCAGATTTTCTACAAGTCACTTTTCAAGTTTTTTGGTCTTTAAAAGTGGCAATTATTATTCGATTTACATAAAATTGTCACTATATGATATCGTATGCCATTTCTGATTTCATAAGACTAATTGAACATTTTCATTAACACCGGAAGTAATTTAATTTTGTCAAGATCGTTTACAAGTAACAAATGTATAAAATGACTTGATATTGCTGGATTGATTGGTTGATTCTGCGTCCATTTTATTTGTGTGCAATGTTAATTTGGAAACCTGTTTAGTGGTTTCGTTGGTACCGGAAGTGACATATGTTCAAGTGTAACTTGGCACCGAAAGTGACATGTTTAAGAGTAACTTGGCACCAGTGAAACCCGTCATTCCTGCATGCAGGTCTAGTTATTATTATTATTATTCAGATTCCGATTTGAATAGATCTCAGCAACTACGTGTCGCATCGTTACGATTTCTTCGGTTTTACTGGGAAAGTGGGTGTGACTTAGAGGATAAAGCTATTTTGAACGTTCTGCGACAATGCGAAATGTCCGAAATCACCGAAGTTATCGTTTTTGAAAATATTGCAGTAATTTTAACAATAATCATTGGATTTTAACTTTCGATACATTTTGGCATAGCCGGAGACAGGGCACATAGCTACGCTACTTTCGATTTTTGATTTTCGGCAAATCTTCGAAGATATTAGGCGCCAAATTTCGAAAATTTAAAATTTTACAAAAAACTTTTTTATTTATAAATATTTTTTAGTCGTGTTGTGCACAGAATTAAAGAGTCGTCTGACTAGCGCAAAAATGTTAAAAAAATTTGTCGCAGTAATTTTCCTTGGCCGCCATTGGCTAATTCACTTTTTCAGTCCTAGATTAAATTTTTATTGTTCGATTTGTATAAAACAAAGTTCATATGCTTCGTTGTCTCAATTGTCATTTTTTTTATTACCAAAAGTATTATCTGTCGGCACCGGAAGTGGCATAATTTTACCAAAAACTACAATTTTGACGGTTAGTTTCCTTCTTCTTAAACAAATATTATTTTTTGGAAAAATTATATGACTGAAAGAGTGCGTCCTTTCAAGGCGCAAAAAATGGCGGAAGCAGTTTTTTTAATTTCTATTTCATTTTCTAGCAAATTGGATTAGAGGTGAAAAAAGGCGTAAAATTGACCTATTTACAACCCATTCAGGCTTTTCAGATTTTAAAATATTTTTACTTAACTTTTATAAACCTGTAACTATAATCCATACGAAGAGAATGTATGTTAAAATTAGTTTCTAAAATAAGCAGTTGCCGAGAAATGGGCAGTTTTGCATAAGTCACTGTTTTCGTAATTTTGCCTGTAAAATAGTCAATTATTAATGGATATTCACAAAAGTGACATCATTTGATTCAAAAAGCAAGTCTGCGTCATATCATGTTGATTACTATTTAAAATTGACACCGGAAGTGACGTCATTTAGTCAAAAACTCAATTTTTAACTTTTAAAATCGATATTTTTTTCAACCAAGAATTATGTCACATATAATAATAAAATTAATTTTTGGTTTAAATTCACATATTAACAAAACTCATACGGTCAAAAAGATATCATAAAATTGTTTCTAACTTGTTCGGTTGCCGAGATATAGGCGATTTTCTAAAAGTCACTTTTGAAGGTTTTTGGCCCATAAAAGTGTCAATTATTATTCGATTTTCATAAAATTTTCACCCTTTGAAGCCTAACGTCATAGACGATGATAAAAAACTAATTTAAAGTTTTCATTATCACCGGAAGTAACGTCATTTTGGCAAAAACTGTATTTTAAGCCTTCAAAGCCGATATTTTATTCAAATGAGTCTGATTTGTAATGTTTATACAATTATGATATTTGATTCCAATCAACAAATAGATTAAACCCATACGGTCATATAAATACCAAAAAATGGTTTCTAACTTGTACGGTTGCCGAGAAATAGACGATTTTCTACACGTCACTTTTCAAGGTTTTTGGTCTATAAAAGTGGCAATTATTATTCGATTTACATAAAATTTTCACCATGTGATGCCTTATGCCATTTCTGATTTCATAAAACTAATGGAACATTTACATTATCACCGGAAGTACTGTAATTTTGTCAGGATCAATTACATGTAACAAATGTATAAAATGAAATGATATTGCTGGATTTGTTTGATTCTGTTTCCATTTTATTTGATGTGTGCAATTCTTATGTATATTGGTTTCATTGGTACCGGAAGTGACATATGTTCAAGAGTAACGTGGCACCGAAATTGACACAAGTTCAAAGGTAACATGGCACCAGTGAAACCCGTCATTCCTGCATGCAGGTCTAGTTTGTTTTTTTTTCTTTCAATTTGAATTTTTTTTTTTTTTTTTTTTTTATAGCCTATTTAGAAAAAAATGCTATTCAGACTGTAGGCCACCATACATGTTATATATTACAGAATATATAAATACAATGTAGTATGACATGTACATATTACAGAAATGGGGTTTAATGTTCTACTTTTCTGCGCCATCAAGGCTGATGAAATATGGAAGTATAACGTTGCCAGAAATCTAAAGATCATCAATGATTTTTAGTGTTGCAAACTACATTTTGTCAATGCTTCAAAATACATTTTTCAGTGTTTCAAAATACATCTTTCAGTGTTTCAAAATACATTTTTCGATGTTTCCAAATATATTATTGAGTGTTTCAAATTAGTTACTTTACACATTGCATTGAGCACTTTGCATGGTCGACCGTTTGCAAAGTAGAACGCATATCTTATAGGGAACGGTCACATTTCCAAGGTTTCTTTTCCAATATTTGGCAATAACGACACTTAAAAGGCAAAATGACGTTTAATGTGAACCCATGATGCAGGCATCCCCATTTATGATCTCTATAGTGCGTTTAAATAAACTGATTTAATTAAACTGCTTGCGAGACATTCGGTAGATATGCTTCCTTTAAAGTCGGATTTTTTTAGATACATATCTGAATATCGAGCTACCCGTTTCACTTTATTTGCCAATATCGAAAAACAAGGGAAAAGGGTAGTTTTTATTTGAATCCTGATTTAGGTTGTTAGTTTAGGAAAACTGATTTAATTAAATGCATTTCGGAGACATTCGGTATATATATGCATCGTGAAATCGGATTTTTATACACATATCTGAGTCTCGAAAAACAAGGGGATGGGACAGTTATTGTGTGAATCCACTGCTGAGGTACCTCATATTAGTATATTATACAGAAACAGCAAAAACAAAAAAAAAACAAAAAAAACGTCAATACGATTTCAAAATCAGAGAGGCACTTTAATCAAGTCATTCTAGAAGATAGGCTGGCACTGCCAGGCAGGATACGCCCACATTTTCGAGAGATAGACAGAGAACAAGCAATACCGAAAGTGACTTTTCCTACATCTTTAAGTCCTGTATTTCATACTGTATTGGGAGCAGCCATTTAGTTGGTCAGTTCCAGTCTGATATTAATGAAATTCGAAACTAACAATGATTATGGTGTGACGGTACACAACCTAGAAATGTGACTTTTCATCAAAATCGGATAAGAATTGTGACCTGTAGAGAGTCCACAACCATGATATACCATATTTTTACACTATTCGCGTACAAACGGCGACCATTTCGTCCGGCAATTTTGGTACGATTTTCACAAAATTAGAACTCAACCTTCCTCATCAAAATCGAATAAAATTGTGACCTATACAGGGTCCACAACCATGATATATCACTTTTTTTAACAGTATTCGCGTACAAACGGCGGCCATTTTGTCTGTCAATTTTGGTCAGATTTTCCCGAAATTCAAACTCAACCTTCCTTACAGTGCAACGGTGATATAATCAAACGTTTTTTTAAATTGGATAATAATTGTGACCTCCAGAGGGACCACAAGCTAAAGAAAGGGGGATTTTGCGTATAACCAGGGGCCATAATTCAGGAAGTTACGATCCGATATGCGCAAATATCGAAAAGGACCAAGATCTTTGGGTTATAACCATGAATTTCAAGTTTCATCAAAATCGAATTAAAATTGTGACCTTTACAGGGTCCACAACCTTGATATACCATTTTTTAACAGTATTCGCGTACAAACGGCGGCCATTTTATATGGCAATTTTGGTCTGATTTTCCCGAAATTCGAACTCAACCTTCCTTACGGTGTAACGGTAATATAATCAAACGTTTTTTTAAATCGGATAATAATTGTGACCTCCAAGCTAAAAAAAAGGCGATTTTGTGTATAATCAGGGGCCATAATTCAGGAAGTTACAATCCGATATGCGCAAATATCGAAAGGAAGCAAGATCTTTGGGTTATAACCATGAATTTCAAGTTTCATCAAAATCGAATCAAAATTGTGACCTCCACAACCTTGATATACCATTTTTTAACAGTATTCGCGTACAAACGGCGGCCATTTTGTATGGCAATTTTCGTCCGATTTTCCCGAAATTCGAACTCAACCCTCCTTAGGGTGTAACGGTGATATAATCAAACGTTTTTTTAAATCGAATAATAATTGTGACCTCCAAGCTAAAAAAAAGGCGATTTTGCGTATAATCAGGGGCCATAATTCAGGAAGTTACGATCCGATATGCACAAATATCGAAAGGAGCCAAGATCTTTGGGTTATAACCATGAATTTCAAGTTTCATCAAAATCGAATCAAAATTGTGACCTCCACAGGGTCCACAACCTTGATATACCATTTTTTTTAACAGTATTCGCGTACAATCGGCGGCCATTTTGTATGGCAATTTTCGTCCGATTTTCCCGAAATTCGAACTCATCCTTCCTTAGGTTGTAACAGTGATAAAATCAAACGGTTTTTTAAATCGAATAATAATTGTGACCTCCAGAGGGACCACAAGCTAAAAAGGGTGATTTTTCGGACAATCAGGGGACATAATTCAGGAAATTACATTCCGATAGCCGCAAATATCGAAAGGAACCAAGATCTTTGGGTTACAAACATGCATGTCAAGTTTCATCAAAATTGATTCAAAATTGTGACCTCTATAGGGTCCACAAGCTAAAAACGTGATTTTTCGTACAATCAGGGGCCATAATCCATGAAGTTTTGATCCGATACATGCCAATATCGAAAGCAGCTGAGATCTTTTGGGGATAAACTTATATTTCAAGTTTCGTCAAAATCGGATAAGAATTGTGACCTGTAGAGAGTCCACAAACAATTGGGGACGGACGTCGACGTTCGGACGGACAGGGGCGACGACATAATACGTCCGCATGAAAATGTGGGCGTATAAAAACGAATTACTATATGGATCAAAGTAACTTTTGTGAACAGTATATTGACACATTAGTGATTAATTCATCACAATTCCAAGGCATTAGGAGAAGGTTTCGAGTCAGCACACAGCAGAAAAGCCTGGCGCAATCCATCGGCTGTGTTTGTTCTCAGTACGATGTTATGAAATCTTTTCTGAATTTCATCCCAAAGATGTCCAATCGGACTATGGGCTGGCCAGTGCATAACGTTGACACTATTCTGCCCTAGAGAGTGTGGGCATGGACGTTTTCATGCTGGAAAACGTTTTTTCGATAACGTGCGAAATGTGGTTTGACTTGGGGTCGATATAGTGCACTGCTGTGAAGTAGCATCCACTCCCTGGACCACGATTTGGGAACACCACAGGACCCACTCTAAGGTTCAGACCGATTTCAGCCGAAACCAGTATGCTTGGACCTCCCCAAGAGTCTTGTTCCATGACATATTGGTCAGAATAACGCTGGCCACGTCGACGTCATATTCTGCGCTGCCATCTGCAGTTAATACGCAATACCGACTCTCATTTGTGAACAGAACAGTTTCCCATTGCCTGTTTCGCCAATTCTGATGTTGGGCAAACTGCAGACGTTCACGTCGATGGCGAGGCTAAGGTTGGCGGCGTTCTCTCTATATCGGTACTGATGGGTCTTCCATGTGTTCCCAGTGTTTGGCGTGTTGTTTCAGATGCCTGCGTGAACGCATTTAGCACCTGTTGTCGCGCAACATTGCGGCCTTGTGGTAACCCATAGTCTACCAGTTCGGGAGCGATCACCCATGGTGTTGGTGACCTGAAAGCGTTGCTAAAGCCTGTAGATGGTCCGAACCTTAACCTGAATTTGATTGGCCGCGGGTTGGGCAGTGTGGACAGCGTCGAGTCTTCCAAGCGTCATGTTCCTCTGAGCTGTCATGATATGCTGCTGATTTACCTGATTTAACCAGGTATGGGTGTGCATTTTATAGGGCTGCAGCATGAGATACATGAAAATCGATGAGGTGTGCTTTACCATCTCAGAAGTTGCGTTTTTTGAGAAATTTCATGGGTTCAAATCCGTATTTAGAAAGGATTCTTATTGCTCAGGTAAAGTTGGAGATGTGGTCACACATATACAATAAAACAAATTTGGCAAGTGTCATGCAATGCGTCTATTCAGAGGAACATACCAACCTGACGTTTCGCTTGCTGCATAGTAAATCGAAAATCGAGAGGTTATGTTTATAGTTCTTTATTAACGATAGATATAGTGTTCTGTATATTGTAAAACAGGACTTAAAACACATTGAATCTATAGACAGTCTCGCCTTTTTAGCGAATACTTCTATTGATCCTACAAAATTATCAGTTAGGAAATATGCAAATATATTATTTCAAGTGTATCGCCACCAGTTATAGTCATGGTGATTTGCAATATATACTATTCAAAAAAAAGTAGGGGATATTTGATTTGGGGGGCATAATACTAAAATATGCAAATGACTACGAAAAAAGTCACTATAGAACCTAACAGAAGAAACATTTCCAGTTACATGTGACGCCCAAACGCACCAATAGCTACCGCATGGAATGCAGGTGATGCTTGGGATCATCATGGGGCTCCAACCCAAGATTTGCACGACTCGGACTTTGAATGTTACAGTCATTGTGGCATTGAATTCCAGGGTGGAAACATTAGTTTAATTGTTTTAGTGACCAAAAAACAATTTTTGATATGCGTCGGCTTACCCAAAATGAAAGATTACGTGCCCTTGACATGCTACAGATCGGCACAACACAGGCGGTAGTGGCACGGACGATGAATGTTTCTTAGTCTGTCATAAGCAGGCTATGGTCCAGATACCGTGATACACAATCTATACAGGACAGACCACGCTCAGGTCGACCAAGGGCGACAACTCAAGCCCAGGATTGATTTATCCGTACCTTGGCCTTGAGAAATCGTGTCATCACAGCAAATCAGATCACTGCTCGTCTTCAAACAGACACTGGTGTGAGAGTGAGTGGCCAGACGATTCGGAATCGACTGCATAGGGGTCACCTTCGCGCCCGACGTCCTCGCGTGATCCCTTGTTTGAGAGATCATCACATTCAGGCAAGACGTCGTTGGTGTAGGGATCGTCAACACTGGGATAATCGACGCTGGAGCAATGTGATGTTTCAGATGAGTCAAGGTTCACTGTTGATTTTTTGGACAGACGTAGGAGGGTGTGGCGTCGTCGTACGAGCGCTTCCAAGGCGTTAACGTCATCAGACATGATCTATTCGGGGGTGGTTCTGTTATGGTGTGGGGAGGCATCACTGTTGCTGGAAGAACGGCTTTACATGTTGTTGCAGGGCGTGTTACAGGCCAGTACTACCGGGACAACATCTTGGCAGTCCATGTTGTGCCGTTCGCACGACGTCATGGCCGCCGTTTCATCTTCCAAGATGTCACAGGGCCAGGATCGTTACAGGTTACCTCCAACAACAACACATCACCACATTACCTTGGCCAGCACTGAGTCCCGACCTCTCCCCCATCGAGCATGTCTGGGACATGCTTGGACAGAGGTTACGTCAACGTCAACAACGTCCTGCCAATGTCCAAGAACTTGTTGCTGCGTTGCAACAGGAATGGGACAATCTGGACCAAAATGACCTTAGACGTCTCATTAGAAGTATGCCACGTCGGATCAATGCTTGTTTGGCAAACAGGGGAGGATTTACCCGTTACTGACTTTGTTGTGATGCTGTGGTAACTTTGCTGTTTGACCCCGGGTATCATTTTACCCTTATAATGGTCAGTATGTGTCTTACTTAGTCTAACGATCATTTGGAATAAATCGATGAATGTGAACTTCATGTCATTTGGTCATTTGTTTCTTCCTCAGTTCCATTAGGTCACTTTAATAACACCTAAAAATCAAATATCCCCTACTTTTTTTGAATAGAATATATCGATATAACTATCTTATGTCTTTTGTTGAATATATGCCACTATACCTTTAGGCGGCAGAAAGCTGTCATGATGATTTAAACCATTAGCAATACCCTGTTCTCTGTTTCAGACGAGGATTCAGATAATGTAAGGTAATGAAGTATGTTTCCGTGTACATATCATCAACAGAAACATCTTAGTTTATCGCCGACAAAGCACTTAGTGTGAAATGAGTTCGTTTCGGTTTTTTTATTGTTTTTTGTTTGGTTTGTTTTTTTGTTTTTATTTTCCAGATAGTGGAAAGGTTCGTTTGTAATGTGCTTATATAATGCTTATCTTTGTATCTCATTTGTTTAAAGGGTATTGGATGTCCCAATGATTAGCACGTGTGCGTTGTAGCATAAAGCCCGCCATTAAGTCAACTGGCGTGGTTTCGAATCCCAGGTTGTTCGTGACAAGGGGAAGGTTCGCCTGGCCAACTTCGTGGATTTTCCCTGGGTCCTCTGGTTTCCTCCCACTGCTAAAGACCCCTACGCGCAAGCGAAATATTGAAATTAAATTAAACCATATGTTAATCCCGAAATGACCTGGTTTGTGTCGAATGGACGTTGACCCCCCCCCCCTCTCTCTCTCTCTCTCTCATTTGTTTGAGAGTGACCAAGATAGCAGAAATCACACAATCACAGACCCTGCCATTCCTGAAAATATCTGATTTCAGGAATGACAGTACGGTGAAAAGTTAGAGGGGTGACAGTGTAATGATCAATCTCACCACTATCACAGAGCAACGAGGTTATTTATATTAATTTGTAACCAAAAACGGCAATATTAACAGAGCACAAGTTTTTATGGAACACAACTGGGTTTGAATGTTCAAACTTAGTGTAGGTATTTCGTAGACGACAGCCTTGAAGATAGGCATTTTCTGCTGAAGCTAATAAGCAGAAATACACAATTTGATTGGTTGGTGCTTTGGGACGAGATAACTTAGGTTCTGATTAAGTGAAATTTATTTCTGGCCATGTTATTGACGTCATAATGCTCTTTTCACCTTAATTTTATCAGGCATTTGACTTAAATATTAGAACGGCTTTCTGTGACAATCTGCCACAAAAAAATACACTGTAAAATTTCAATAATACCTCTGATGTGTGAGGTAATCCAAAACGCTGAAATATTCTCGATTTTGCAAATATCAAGTGTTTCGTAACAACTTTTTCAGATTAGTAGATTAGTTGAGTAGTATCAAATAGGATAAATAGGGATGGGTTTTACATTGATCAATTTATACTTTAATTAATTATTCAGTAGCCAAAGATAGAAAACACGCTTTTTTATAAAACAAATAGGATCGCTGCTCGCATACTATTTTATACTTTCATATATTTATATAATTTTTATATATGGCATATAATTATTTGTTATCTTGATGCTTACTTTTTTTTAAATAAAATAAAAATAATCATTTTTATACGCCCACATTTTCATGTGGACGTATATTGTCGTCGCCCCTGTTCGTCCGTCCGTCCACAATTGTTTGTGAACAGTCTAAAGGTCACAATTTTTATCCGATTTCAATGAAACTTAAAATATAGGTTTATCACCCTAAGATCTCGGTCCCTTTCGATATTGGCATGTATCGGACTTTAACTTCATGGGTTATGGCCCCTGATTGTACGAAAAATCACGTTTTTAGCTTGTGAACAGTGTAGAGGTCACAATTTTGAACCGATATGGATGAAACTTGAAATGCATGTTTATAACCCAAAGATCTTGGTTCCTTTCGATATTTGCGCCAATCGGATCGTAACTTCCTGAATTATGGCCCCTGATTGTCCGAAAAATCGCCCTTTTTAGCTTGTGGTCCCTCTGGAGGTCAAACTTGTTATCCGATTTAAAAAAAACGTTTGGTTATATCACCGTTCCATGGTTATGAAGGTTGTGTTCGAATTTCGTGAAAATGGGACTAAAATTGACGGACAAAATGGCCGCCGTTTGTACGCGAATAGCGTGAAAATATGTTATATCAAGGTTGTGGACCTTATAGAGGTCACAATTTTGAACCGATTTTGATGAAACTTGACATGTATGTTTATAACCCCAAAATCTTGGTTCCTTTCGATATTTGCGCTCATTGGATCATAACTTCCTGAATTATGTCCCCAGATTGTCCGAAAAATCGCTTTGGTAGCTTTTTGTCCCTCTGGAGGTCAAAATTATTATCCGATTTAAAAAAACGTTTGACTATATCACCGTTACATGGTAATGAAGAGAGAGTGTGAATTACGTGAAAATCGGACTAGCATTGACGGACAAAATGGCCGCCGTTTGTACACGAATAGTGTGAAAATACGTTATATCAAGGTTGTGGACCCTATAGAGGTCACAATTTTGAATTGATTTTGATGAAACTTGACATGTATGTTTATAACCCAAAGATCTTGGTTCCTTTCGATATTTGCGCCCATCGGGTCATTACTTCCTGAATTATGTCCCCTGATTGTACTAAAAATCACCCTGTTTAGCTTGTGGTCCCTCTGGAGGTCACAATTATTATCTGATTTTAAAAAAAAACGTTTGATTATAAAAACCAAACAAATTCTAATGATTTTCTGATAATTCCTTAATATGCGACAACTCTTGTTGACTGCCCAGACGATTTGGCTGCTGTGTGGGCGTATGTTTCGTTGCCTGGCAACCTATTTTTAACATGCTATTTTATGGTTTATATAATTGATATGACATATAATTATTATCATTTTTTTATTGCCTACTTTTGTTTTGTTTTGGTTATCTCCCTTTAATCGTTAATCTGTATGATGGTTTTATTGAACATACATTATGCAAGAGATAAATCTGCATATTGCAGGTCTTTCTATATTCGTACAATAGTTTGTGTGTTTTTTGGGGTTTTTTTGTTTGTTTATTTTTCTCATTAAACATACATTGTATGTTATATAGATTATTAATGAGACATTAATTGACTTACCAAGACCATTGCCAATTCTCGATGCCATCGTTAGCCTACGATATTTAATAGATTAAAATACGTTTTGTGGTTGATGTAAAAACGATAATCAATACTTTGATTATTAATGTCACAATCTTAGTAATGACAATCGAGGCTACAATTGTATCGCTGATAACTTTGATCAGAGTGAAGTAATTTGACGGAAATTTTAAATATATTCTATTTTCATTATCTTATTTTTAAATATTTTAGCGAGAAATTGTAGCTATTTATCTAATGTTTCCTAATGTCGCTTTAAGTGATCATTTTATACCCGCATGCATACAGTGTGATGCTAGCTATTTATCTAATGTTTCCTAATGCCGCTTTAAATGATCATTTTATACCCGCATGCATACAATAAATAATAATATGGCGTAGAATTATTTTGTTGTCTTGTTTATTTGTTTTGTTTATGTTGGTATGGGTTTGAGGGACTGTATCTGACTATTTGCTATCTTTAGATCATAAGGTCTGTCATGGAGCCAACTGGTGTGGTTTAAACCCAGAATGAATAAAGTCACCTGCCAAACCCCCGTTGTCTCCCTTGCGTGAGAGCGATTTATTGAAATAAATTTTTTGGTGAAATAAATTTTTGCTGATTTAAAGCCCCAATAACACTCTTGTTGTAACTGAATAATATGTCCCAATCTTCATTCTGGTCAACAAATTGTATTATTTTACAATATTCCATTTAATTGATGATACAAATTTCATTGTAACACACCTAATTTAAAAAATTAGAAAGATTCAACTTATTGATTTGAAAAGTCTAACGTAAACCTTTTCAAATGTGGCTTGCATTTTGAAAAATTTTCGAACCCTCTGGACAAGTGAAATAGGATGTTATGGATAATTAACACAACAGGCAAGACACTAAAACATCTAGTACTTAGAATAAGGCTATTATTTATTTTCTGGAGCTACCAAGCCAGCAAGAGTGTTATTGTCCCTTTAACGGCATACATGAATATAATTATTATGTAATGAGGTCAGAACGGCGTTATTCAATGTTAGTTCGATGAATGCAGGAACAACCAAATATACTTTGAGCGAAAAAGGTGTGGGGGTGGGGTGGGGTGAACACGCTACTTGTTTTTTTAAATGATTAGCACACCCGTTTACCAGCCACTACAGTCATGGTGATAGCTAAAAACAACAACACGGATGATTATACCGACATCCACCCACCACTACAGCGTCATTTAAATCAAGCTGGGCTAATGATAATGGGCATACGCCATGCAATGGAATGAAATGAAATGGGTTTTAACGTCCTACTCTTTGTGCACCTAACCTGGGCTAATAGAAGACGGGCATACGCCATGCAGTGTGCAATGAGTGAAATTTTGCCCGGGCAGTCGCGCTACGACATACTCTTATATCGAATTCCAACTGTCAAGGGATGTTTTACGTGCACGCCAATGTGTACACGGCACCTCGGTTTTTCGTCCCATCCGAACGACTAGACAGACGCCTACGCAGGAAAATCGAGATGAACTTTCTCGACTAATGCAAGTATCGAACACTCGACCTCCAGGCTAGCGAGCCAGCGTCTTCCCGGTATGTGCGTGTGTGGGGTGGGGGTGAGGGTGTGGGTATTTTGTAAATGTTGTTTAAACATTGAGAAAAAAATCTGTGGAATAGGGGAATCCATGAAATATTGTTTTTAAAATTCACCCCTCGTCGTCCCCCAGGTTACTTCCCTGCCTACCAGGGGGAGGACTAGCACGGACTACCAGTGCATTGCCTCGGGGATCGACGAGGGGTATACTCAAGCCAGTAAGTATAAATACTTAGCCAACCCGATTGACCCGAGCCGCCGCTCTGTATAATGTACTCAGGACACAAGGGGGGTGCTCGATTCACAATTCCGGAATTAAATTCCAAAACAGGTGTCAATCGAGTGAAAAGGAGAATTTCGGAGTACAACGCGTGCGTCGACTGTATAAAAAATATCTCAACCAATCATGACAGCTGAAACATATCACTTAGGAATACGTCACGATGCATGGCAAACACGTTGCTCCATTACAGGGAACCTTTTAGTCGTCTCTTACGACACGCAGGACATACGAAGGGTATATTCGTATCACCCCCTACACACCAGAGGGGGGGTAAGTCAATCAGTTCATACATGCAGATTACATTGTGCTGGGGCCCATTTTGGCCAATTTCTAGGTCCTAAATATTAGCGATTTAGCTCCTTTCCTCAAAATTGTTCGCTTTATTTGTTGTTTTAATGTATGAAATACATCAATAAGAAACTATGTGCAAAGTGTTGTGTTTCTGGATCAAAGATATGTCTCATAACCAGTGATTGAGAGTTGAGTAAATTCTTACCTTAAGCCTGAGAATGCTTTGTGAACTCGGGGCCCGTCGTTCTGATATTCAATTTTCTGATTGTTGCATTATTTCGTTAAAATGTACAATTTAGCAGTATTCAGTAATCATTTACAACATAAAGAAAAACGATCAACGTATCTTTTCGAGATTATCTGTTTTCATTTTTTTGAATTCCAGTTAATAATAACGTCTATGTCCATCACACTTATTCGGACAGTCACTCTCCCTCTAATTGGCCTGGGGGATCACGTGGCTAAGTGGGTAAGGCACTAGCTCGCTAGTCTGGAGGTCGGTGTTCGATCACTGCATTGGCCGAGAAAGTTCATCTCGATTTCCTGTGTTGTTTCCCCCCGTCAGTGATTCAGAACAGAGGGCCTGACAAGGAAAGCTGCCTAGTCCTTCGGGTGGGACGAAACACCGATGTCCTATGTACACATTCACGTAAAAGATCCCTTTTCAATTGGAATTCGAATGAAGAGTAGGCCGTAGCGCCGCTGCCCGGGCAAAATTTCCCTCATAGCACACTCTATGGCGTATGCCCGTCTACATTAGCCTAATATAGGTAATAAAGAGTAGGAACTTTAATTCTAATTGAGTGAGAATTTGAAACTTTGTGTATAGCTTCATTGCCTGTCATGTACCAAGGTGACTTTGTCATAATAACAAAAGTCTGTGGTTTTACTACTTCTTAGTTTATTACGTGCAAATTGTCGTCTTTAGAAACGGTGGTAAATTAATAGAAATAGAAAAATGGCATTACAATGGTCTGGATATTGATTTTGTCGATAAATTTAATTATTTAGGACTGTTATTATATTACAATGTACAGGCCTGACCAAGGTCGCTAAGCCTTTTACGCAATTTTAAATGTCAAATTGAAACTAAAATTTGATACATATGTGAACAGTGTTTTATGCTACGAATCTGAAATCTGGGGCTTTCATGAAACGTCGGACGTAGACAGAATTCACAGTTCTAATTGGAAGAATCTCATAAATATTCGCCAATAAACACATACTTGTATGATTTAATATGAACTTGGTCGTCATCCATTATTATTATTAATATGAACTTGGTCGTCATCCATTATTATTATTAGAAAAGTTAGAATATTAAAATATGCTATGAAGTTAGCTTCGAATTGAAATAAAGTTTAATTAATGAAGTCATAAATAATAATTGTACTAAACTCTTTGATAACACTTCCTGGACCTATCGTGGTTTTGAATCACTTCATGTAAAGATCAGCTCCTATAATACAACATGTTGTGTGTCTTTATCGACCGCCTCTTTCAAAGAAAAACACTGTCTCTCTCACTGAGACACTTGAAGATTTTGACAACCTTTCCTGCTATCATAGGACGGATAATACTGTATTTCTATGGGATTTTAACATCCACTATGATGATGCATCCAATGCAACTGCAGTCAAATTTCAGGAAACTTCTACGGGTGTACAGTCTTGTCCAATACGTCACTACTCCTACACATAAACTAGGTCAGGTTTTGGACTTTGTAATTTCACATGGGACCTGTAACTTAATCAGCGATGTAAAAGTGCGTGATATACATATATGTGACCACTTCATTATTATTATGAGGTGGAATAGCTGCACGCAAAACGTATGTCGTAATTTTAAGGCCATTGATAGATCTGTATTCATCCGTGATCTACAATCCTCAGGCTTACTGAAAGAACCCCCAAGGGGTGTTGAAGAACTATGTGATCTTCACAACAAGAATCTGGCTGAGCTTCTGGATAAACATGCCCCAGCAGTCAAGAAAAGGATCATTATAAGACCAGGTTCAAAATGGTATAATGAAGACGTTAAAAAGCTAAGTTACAACGCAGGGTGGCAGAACGACAATGACGCAAATCCAACCTGGAGGTTCACCGCACCATCTACAAGTCAAATCGAAACAATGTCAGCAAAATCCTTAGAAATGCTAAAGCCCACTATTGTTTGGACAAAATTTCTGCTATTGGCAATGACTCGAAGAAATTTCACGGATTTATGCAATCAATATTAGGTGTTCAGTCAAACTCAAAACTGCCTGATTCAACAAGCGATTTTGAGATAGCAAATAACTTTTCTAATTTCTTCATCTCTAAGATAGAAAAAAATAAGAAGTCAGTTGGACAATCTTTCTGCTCAAACTCAGTTCTTATTTACAGACAAGAAAGAACGCGAACCACTGTCCATTGGATCCCATTCCATGTACCATTGTTTGTGACTACTTGGATACGCTTCTGCCTGTCATAACCTCCATAGTAAATTATAGCTTCTCCATAGTAAATTATAGCTTGCAAAAGGGAACTTTTCCTGAAATCTTCAAGCAGGCCATTGTGCGTCCATTACTTAAAAAGGATTCAATTGATCGAAATGTATTTTAAAACTTTCGTCCCGTTTCAAATCTCTCGTTTCTCTCAAAACTTTTAGAGAAAGCTGTCAACATCAGACTGCGTACATACATATCAAACAACAATCTTTGGGATAAATTTCAATCTGCTTATCGTTCTGGACATTATACAGAAACTACCGTGCTGAAAGTTGTAAACTATCTGAGATGTTCAGTTGACAGTGGTGATGTATCAGTACTCACTCTATTGGACCTTTCGGCTGCTTTTGGCACTGTCGATCACCAGATCCTTGCTGATCGGCTCCAACATGAATTCAGTATCAATGGAACGGCTCATAACAGGTTGATGCCATACTTACAAGATCGTCAACAGACGGTATTAATAAATAATGTGCAATCGATGGCTGTCCGCATTACCTGCGGTGTGCCTCAAGGATCGGTACTCGGTTCAATACTGTTTCTGCTATACTGTCTTAATTTAGCTGGTGTTATCGACAAACATAATATCGACCACCAGTAGTATGCTGACGATACTCAGCTTGTCTCATCTTTTAAGCCCGAGGAGGTTGTGTGACTGTTGTTCCCATGATATTAAGAATTGGATGACCTCAACTAAACTTAAATTGAATGATGACAAAACTGAGGCTATGCTATTTGGAATACATCAGCGAGGATCAGATCACGAACCAAAACATCATGTCACATAACACCTATTCTAAAATCCTTACATTGGCTCCCAAATTCAGCTCGCATCAACTTTAAGGTTATGTGCCTCACATACTAGTGTCTTCGAAATCCTGCAACCAGCTATTTATCAGAACTACTAACAGTATATCAACCAAACCGGTCCTTGCGATCTTACTACCCGAATACGCTTATCGTTCCACACTCAAAACTGAAATATTTTGGTGACAGAAGCTTTAATGTAGTTGCTCCTAAATTGTGGAATGGTTTGCCATTGAAGGCATTACATCTTTTTCAGACACATGTGAAGATTATCTAACAGATTTTGAGTTATTCTCTAACGATGAAATTGAAAAAAAAAAACCTTATCAAGTCATCTAAGAAGACAACTTGTCTACTCGATCCTCTTCCAACAAATATCCTTGTTGAATATCTTGATCTGCTTCTTCCAGTCATTACGCAAATTGTGAATGCAAGTCTTAGTATAGGAGTATTTCCTTTCATATATAAAGATGCGGTTGTAAAACCCCTTATTAAGAAAACTTCTCTTGACCAGAATGTGTTTAAGAACTACAGACCAGTCGCAAATTTGTCTTTCCTCTCCAAAATCATTGAAAAGGCAATAAACAATCGAATACAGTCTTTCGTGGTTTCTCGAAATCTCTTAGACCAATTTCAATCTGCTTACAGACCACATCATAGCACCGAGACAACTATTCTTTGTGTGCTAAATGATCTGCTGCGCTCTGTAGACAATGGTACGGCCTTACAATGGATTAAATCTTATCTCACTGACAGAAGACAGAACATCATTATAAACAAATCTCATTCCGAGTTTGCAAACCTTAATTGCGGAGTGCCCAAGGGATCTGTTCTTGGACCGGTATTGTTTATACTGTACACACGATGTCTGGGGGATGTTAAAGACCAGTTTGATATAAGCCATTTCTCCTACGCTGAAGATACACAGTTAATCAGTAAGTTTAAACAAGAAAATGTTCGTGATTCCTTTGACAATACCACTCGCTGCTCCCAAACTGTTAAATCCTGGATGAATAATAATAAATTAAAGTTTAACGATGAAAAAACAGAAGCAATACTTGTTGGAACACCACGGCGTCTCGCATCAACTCCTGATTCGTGCCTTGTATTAAAGCGATTTCGAATAATTCAGAACAACTGTGCCAGAATCATCACAAGAACAGCAAAACGCCAACATATAACATCTGTCCTTAAATCGCTTCACTGGTTACCAATAGAGGCCAATTGCCCTGCTCCCGATAATTATGTTATTGTTATCTTCTCGCATACGTTTTATTGGCTTATCTCCCTTTAATTATACCATAGTTATGAATGTAATCGTGTATTTTATTTATATAATGACATGGAATAGTTTTGTTGTCTAGTTCATTGCTTTTGTTTTGTTTTCGAATGGAATTAGGGGACTGCATCTGACTAAATAATAGGTATGAGTCAGTATATTACCACTTTCATTCTCCATTTTGGAAATGTCCTCAAATTCTACTCAACTTATGGGTAAAATCATTGATTATCCTGTATTACTAAACACAGCTAAACCTGTTAATTAGAGGGGGTCTGGTGGTCGAGTTTGTGTTCGCCGACGACATCGTCCGTTTATATAATTCATTAGCCAAGCACTGATGTTGAAAAAGTCAATAGATTTACCTTGGTTGGAGAGCCCAATCAAATATTGACTGCCCTGGATGCAGAGCTTTTGGTACAGCTTGACTGATCATAATATGTCGATAAATAAATGTTTTAATACATTATTGTTGAAATGACGGCCAGTTTAATATGTTGAATTCGATGATTGTACCTTTGTAAAATTAAATTCCATATGAGTAATATCTGGTCTTTGTTTTTCAATTGATGATTAAATACAATGGCGTATCATGTATTTCAAATTGCTATTTGGAATAGTATCTCTGATGAAATTGAATTGTTTACCACAACTTCAACTCCTTGCATAAAAACAGCACCTGAACCATAATCACTAACAATTAGAGCTAACTTAGGATTTGGAACTGATAGAACTGCCACAGTCTATAATATAGCTTAAACGTTTTCAAATATTCTCTCACAACTATCATACCATTGAAAGGTTATATTTACACTCATTTATCGACTAATCTTTTTAAAATATCGAGCCATGCCAAGAAAATAAATCAATTGTATTTTAGAATGTAGTTTTGACAATCCCACCATAGTACAAGCACTATCATTTATTGAAGTGTGGCGATCAACAAATGTATTCGTGCATATCCAAAAAGCTGTTCTCAAAACTGATGGTGAGCTTCATCACACTTATCTTTGAAATATTAGTAATTGTTCTTCCAAAGTAAATCTAGATAATAACATCATCAATTCCAGAGGTTTATCTGTGATACGACGCTGATAAATGTTACCGGCGGGTTCTATAAGGATGTCTGATTTAAAATGCTAGGGTGCTGCCTCACCGGTGATATTGTAAATGAGTTCAACATTATGAACAAGTCTGATTTTTTTTGTCGTAGGAATGTCACAAAACACACGGTGTTCTTTATATGGTTTCCTAGTGATTCTGTCCGGTTCCAACATATTTTATCCAAATTGCGAAGAATGTCCTAATTTCCGTGATGGTCAAAATGTCAAATATATACGTTTCATTACTATTCAATTTTAGTCAAATAGCAGTTGATCAATGTCGTTGAACTGTATGAGTTTACACATAATGTAACGATGTATATTACGTAATTATGGTTAAAACTTGTTATCTATGACAGAGAAAAAAATTATCACAACGCCCCCATTTGAATATAGTGTTAGTGTTTAATATTGTATATTATTGATTACGTTCCGAGTCATGGAAACACTAGACCAGCAACGAAAGACACAAATAGAATTTAAATCACTAGATTTAATGTGATTGGTCAAAGATTGGAGGATGGAAATGCATAAAACCAAGTCCAAGCAACTGTAGGAACTGTGCAGGTCAATATGAAATGACACAGTTCTGCTCATTTTCATTTCAAGTCGACCATTAAGTCATCAATATCTGGTATAGCTCCTATCGGTTTGGATCACCTGTTCAACTCCCCTCATTCAGTTGGACTCTCTTGGACTCTTGATCAATACATATACAAGGCCTTTCATTCAAAATTTGATTAACAATAATCTTGTCACCAGCTTATTCAGTACCACGAAGACGATGGGCAAGGCAAAGACTATCTAATATCCCAAATCACAAATAGCAGACACATGAGAAGGAAAATCAGAAAAAAATAAAGTGTGAAATTTACGCACCATAAAAAAAGACCATTGGTTAAAGATGTAAACATCAGATAAAGATAAGAGTTCAGTATATACACATCACATAACGATATAAGAGTTAAATGTATACACATCACATAACGATACCAATTAGTGTTATTATATCATAAAGCAATACACATCTCACGGTTTGAAACAGTTCATTTCTGAAATGTTTTATAACACTTATTATTTAAAATGAAAGTAGAGATAGCCTACTCGCAGTTTCTCAATTATATGAAACCGGATATTGATATTGACTGTTTGTAGATATGACGAATACACGGACGTATTTGAATAGAAACGACATCATCAACAACAGGTTGTACACGCAGTTCAATATCATACCTGAGATACAGGTAAGCATGTAACTCATCTTTTGTTTTATTTGTTTATTTCCCAAACATCAAACTGGAGAATAATCTACGATTATTTAATATAATGGTACGCCAGCATCAAAGGGTGACGTCACATCTGTATTTTAATACAACATATTGACGTCCCTAATCTACAATAAAAATGGCGACACCTGCGAAAATAACAATTAGCGACCATGCTTAGGCAATACCAAATGTCATTCACCGTATGCATGCTTTAACTGTTGGCTAACACAATCGTTTCTCATTCCTGAAATATTGTTTGATCCCAAGATAAAAAAAAACCCATGGTGTAAATCTGGCAAACCAGGGAATTACTTAACCCATCATATAAAATATTTTTAACCCCGCCTCTCCGATACATTTACCTCTTCATTTTGTGGACAGAGATAATTTGCATTAACACTGTAGCACAGTGAATAACCTTACTCGTATGGCGAATCAAGGAAATAGAACCCATACTACACAGTTTCGTATAAATAAAACTAATATTGTACTACCACTAGGCGGACGGGTAGCTTAAATACAAAACAGGTCACACTTATATGGAATACAGTTACTGCTTATTCATGAGTGACGTTTCGATTAGCCTTCTCTAGTCATTATGAAGCAATAAACAACAATATTTGGTAAATGCTGAACAACAGGAGACGCCCCTCTAATTACCTTGAAGGAAACCTAACTTAATGAAAGTGAAGTAATTATTGAGGGTGACCAAGATTGACCAGGGTAATGCTAATGACAACATCATCTTGTATGGGATATCACACAAGGTGGAAGCGGGCGTAAAACCCTATAAACGAAGGAACGGGCGGGCGGACGAACAACAGCATCCAATATGACATAAACCACTTTACCTGGAATTAAAACAAATGGATAACTTGTTGTGACGTATTGACATATAGATCTAATGTGATTTAACTTAAACATGCATTATGTAAGATCTAAATCTGCCTATTGCGAGCCTTTCTTTATACCTGAAATGTTTTCTAAGGTATTAATTAGACACCATTTAACTGACCCAGACCATAATCAACTCTCGATGGCATCATATTTCTCCGATATTAAATAGATTACAACGGTTCAGCGATACTTTGATTTAATCAAACATGGAGGAACGGGACTTAGCTTCGATCAACCAGTACGGTGGTTGAAATTATTGCGCACGTCTGTCAAACCTTCAAAAGCTAATATCGTCCCTTGCAATAGAGCAATTTGAATGACATTTTCAAATTATTTATTTTACATTATCTACGTTCGCACTATTATAGCCAGAATTGGTAGTTCTTTATCTAAATTTTACATAATGTATCTTTAAGTACCAACAAATATTACAACAAAGACTCCAGAAAACACCAAGGTCGTGGTATTAAATCAATGAGTAGTATACTCCAGATGCTATATTGATTCATTTTAATTCAACATCATAACATTCATCTACTTCAAGGTGTGGTTTCTTTTTGTCAGCAGTGCAGGAAGGGTAGAGGGGCGGGAACACCGTTTAGTCATTCGTATGGTAAGAAAAATCATGGTCCCATGTACACATTGGCGTGCAGATAAAAGACGCCATCGTTGGTTTATGTCTGTCTTCATTACCACGGATGTAGAAGAAAGTATGACGTTAAACCCAATTTATTTCATATTTTAAATAATGTTTATATTTTTTTCATGCACAGATAAAGGCGAAAAATGGAGTATTCTGTGGATCCAGGTAAATATATATATATATGCAATAATCGCATTAATACATATATTATAAAACCTCCTGTGTTATCACTATATTAGTTTTGTGCAAGTATCTAGGTCGAACGTTCTGACAGCCCAGTAGCAATCATTTTTGAAATATTGCAATATCCAATATCAATGATTTCTCTAATATAGATTGATTCTGCTATGGATATTTTGTAAATAATTATGATGATACAAAGCATATTAAAATGATTCCAATAAAACATACAAAGAATGACGTTGTCCTCTTTCAATTGAGTAGTGATACACAAATGAAAAAGACCAACATATACAGGAATGGTGCCTGATCTTTGTTAAACCTATTCAATATATAAACAATAACATGGATCTATAATTTCAGTACAACGCGGCAAAATGCCAGATGCTAGTTACGTAAAGATACAGACTAATTTCATGTACCTGTTGGAGAACATAGATCCTGAATGTCTGTGTCGCAGGTTATTTAGCGAATCCGTATTAGACTCTGACGACATGGAAAGAATTTATAAAATGAAAGATTGTAGAGGAAGGAAATATGCTACCGACTTCTTACTGGTCATTTTACAATACCGCGGTGATGTCTATGATATATTTATAGAATGCTTAAAGGAATGTGGCTACGACTCTGTTGTAGATAGACTGGAGATGGGTGGTGGTGAGTTGAGATTAATCCTTAACTGATTCTTTTAATAAACTCTATTATATTTGAATTACTTGAAACACTATTTTCAATATCCATCCGATTTTATTTACTTAATTTATTATGTTTATCATAGGGAATATTATGCTGATACAATCTTCATTGTCTTGATATTAAATACATTGATACTCCATGGAGAAGAAATTGCCAATATAACTCCCATTTAAATGTTTAAGTGATAATGTTTGCATTTGCGGAGGGTTGGGATGGCCTAGTGGTCTAGAGTGCCGCGCTTCGACCTCTAGCTGTGAACGTATGTGGCATGGAGATAGGGGCGCTTTCTCAACCTCGTGGGTTTCCTCCGGGCACTCCGGTTTCCTCCCATTGCTAAAGAACCCTACGCGCAAGCGAATTATTGAAAAAAATAAACCATATGTTAGTCTCGAAATGACCTAGTTTGTGTTGAGTGGACGTTAAACCCCATTTCTCTCTCTCTCGTTTGCATTTGCTGTTTAAGTTTGGGAATCGTGTAAATTCCAGCCGTCTCATCTTCCATAGTCGTTTAGTTTACATTCCCACTTCATGAGTAGAATTATTTAGTCCAAATTAAAATGTTGATCATGTTTACACTGCAGGGGATAGTACCGGTCTGCTGAATGAGGTGAATAACGCGAGGAATACTTTGGATGAATTACAAGGTAACTATGGCAATACTAAAAAGGAACTCGCTAAATTAAAGGAAAAGACCCTATCAATAAAACAAAAAATTCAATTGCTACAAGAATCAAATATAGAGATTGCTTGTAAGTGTGAAGCTACTAATACCGATCTAGCTGAAGAGAAGACCAAGCACGAAGTTACTTGTAGGGAACTGAAAAACACTAAGACAGATCTAGCTGAAGAGAAGGCAAAGCATGAAGTTACTAGGAAGGAACTAATTGGCTTAAAGAACACGAGTCGATGGTAAAACGAATACAAGCATTAGAGATTTCAAATAAAGATTTTGCAGAGAGGGAGGCGGCAACAACTGGATAGAATACAATATTTAGAAAGTCGTATTTAACAATCGGTCAACGGTCTCGGAGATAGAGGGGTGTCAAATATAGAAACTGCTAGAGATGGGGAACACTACCACGAAGATACCACGAAAGGGATAGCTGACTTGAGGGAAAGGGTGCTGAAATTGGACGCACAAGTCCAAAATTTGGAAAGTTCGTCTTGTAGTTCATCAAAGAAGAGTCCAGTTGATACTAGTAAGTTATAAAGATTTAAATGAATCTGTTTCAACTAATTTTAGATAGTTACATAATTATAGTTTTTGATTCTTGAACTTTACTTTGCGTACATAGTTTACATAAATCAAACGAACATCCGACTCCACAATCATGTCCGTAAGACACCAATTTTAGGACATGTCATGTGTAACAGATGCGAATTTTCCCACAACAGCAGTGTGGAAGAATGATAGGCGAAACGTTGCTGATAAAACAGTGTACGAATGATAGACGAGAATATGCATCGGGGTTCTCCGGGCGTCACTGATAAAATAGTATTTTTAAACGATTGAGTTATTCATTACAGTCCTTAAAACAATAATTCCAAAATATATAATAATTATCATAAGTCTCGTTGTAGTAAACGTTTTGTCCAATTGGCAAATATATCATATTCAAGTTTTGTCACAAACTATTCCGTGGGGTGTACGTACAAAAAAAGGATATTGTGTTGTTATTTCCTGTGTTATTGATGATTCCTGTGATAGTGATTTACAATAGACACAAAATAATTTATTTTTGACTTTCCTTGAAAATATGCGAAAGTCCCTTTAAAAGACTGAAAGCGGTAATGATTTAAACCATTAGCAATGCTTTTTTTTTCTTTTTCAGATCAGATCAGTATAGGTAAAATGTACCATTATTCATTGTGGACTGAAGAGCACATATACTTGGTGGATCAATTCACCAACGACCAGGAACGCATTTTAGGAACACTGTTTTTTTCGACACGTTATTATAGATGATAACGACAAAGAAGAAATTAGAAAAGAAAGAAAACAAAACTGTAATGAAGATGGTGCTAGAAAACTTGTGGCCATACTTGGTAATCGGGGCAAAGATGGAATGCCAAGAATAATTAAAGCACTTGCTACTATAAAACATGACGTATCAGAACATCTACAACGCAGGATAAATGAACAGACAAACCTGTAATGAATATTGGAACCAGGGGCGGATTGGGGGTGGGAACCGGCCCGGGCTCCTGTGTCGGAGCGGCCACTGTAACTGACCGCGGTGCGTGGACGGGGTCTCTCCCCCTGGAAATTTTAGAAAAATGAACCCCAAGTTTTGACCATTTGATTAACCAGTTAGGAATATTGAATAAGTAGGAATATTTTTGGATTCTGGCGTATCCCCGCAAACAGGGTGCAGGTGACTAAATAATTAGTAAATTTCCGGGCGACAGTGTCGGGTGAATTTGGTGAAATGTTTGGATAAAATTCGGAATCCCCATTCCAGGATTCCGAATTCTGGGCCACACAATGCACACCCGGCCCAAAAAGTTTTTTTTTTTAAAAGAATTGGACAATTTTTTTTTTTTCATTTTTTGTCCGACCGGCCCTTGGGCGTTGGACCGACGGCCCTGATTGGAACGACGGATACTATATTGCAGTGAATTAAGTTTCCGTGTTGGGCACATATCTTCATCAAAAACATTTTTGCCGTGAAAACTGCTGGCAGATGATATGATATTTTCTCGGTCCTAGTGATACAGATACAAAGGCGAAATTCTGCTCACTAATAATTCCTGCGAAGACCAAACGTTGTTGTGTGACACTGTGAGAGGATATCTGACAATTCATAAAAAGAATTGACTATCACTAGATAAGACAAAAAGAAAGAAAAACAGAAAAACGTCCGTGCATTACCATGTTTTTATAAGGGGAGACCGGGGCACATTGGACATAATATGTGTATATTGAATCACCATGGATATATCCTTTATAAATAATACTAGATAACTCAAGAATATACAGAAGTGAGATAACTTCTTAGACCCATTTATCCATCAGTAAGCAGTAGCCACAATGAATTTTGTAAAAGAGGCTTAAAAGTGAAAAATTTTCCATACATGTTAACTTCTTAGCCTAGGCAATTCTTGTACTTAAAATCAGTTCATATATGTCTAATCTACAATTCAGATAAACCGGGACCTGATCCAAATAAGAGGGCACATTGAATTTTTTAAAAATTTTGATTATATAACTGATTGGCCAGATTAAACCACTGTCAGCGGGGTACTTCAATGTACCCCATTGCATTATTCACTATGTATCATTTAATAATTTGTTTAGCCTAGGAAATTCGTATATGTCTAATCTACAATCCAGATAAACACGGGCTTGGTCCATTTTGAATTTTTTAAAAATATCTTTAAAATAAAAACAAAAGATTTAGAATATCAGTTGATCCAACTCTGTAGGCTTATCGTATAAAAGGAATTAAACTTGTTTGAAACTTGGCTGTGCCATGCAGGGGCGCAATGGATCTCCCGGACTAGAGTCGCTCGTCAGCACATCAGGCTGTCCGAATTTAGACAGAATATTGGACAAAGTTTTGTTTTATTCACTACAAAAGTTGAATTTGATCCCACCAAACTGTCTACTTAGGTGCATTTTATGGCGATTTGTAGGAGCATAGGAGATCCAGTTTTTAACTGTACACTGATTGTTTGCAGATTCATTAGATCACTACGAAATAAGTGACTAGGTTTAAGATCTTAATCCAGATCTGTGTTAACATTGAATTTTTACCACTGTTCAATGTGCCCCATTATTTGGTTAAACCTGCTCCGAATATTTTGTAAAGAGGCATACACTGAACCATTGGTAAAGTGGATTAAAATGTGTTTTTTTAATAAAAGTTATAGATTAATTTAATAGAATCTGATACACGATAAAACAACTATGATATATCTTCAAACAATAAATAAAGTAAAGAAATCTTCTAATAAAAACATTTAATACGAAATGAGGACAAACATGTATGTGAACAAAATGGTTCAATGTGCCCCAGTCTCCCCTAAAAATCGTCCCACCCACTTTATCAGAGTAGTTGAGTATTACCATTTAAATACATTATTTGTTTTACATTTATAAATCTATATGTTAATTCATTATTCACCCTCTAATGTGTAAAGCTGACTACCATGCTATTGTTATCTTCTCGCATACGTTTTATTGGCTTATCTCCCTTTAATTATACAATAGTTATGAATGTAATCATGTATTTTATTTATATAATAACAATGACATGGAATAGTTTGATTTATTTATTTTAATTTGACTTTTTTAATTTGATTTATTGTAATTTGATTTATTGTAATTTGATTTATTGTAATTTGATTTATTTCAATTCGATTTATTTTAAATTTGGTTTATTTTAAATTTGATTTATTTTAAATTTGATTTATTTATTTTAATTTATTTATTTATTTTTATTTATTTATATTAATTTATTTATTCTGATTTATTTATTTTGAATTATCTATTTATACATTTAATTATTTTATTGTAAAGCACATCTGGGCACTTATGTGAAAGATGGGTTATAAAAAAGTGCCATAAGATAATAATAATAGTTTTGTTGTCTAGTTCATTGCTTTAGTTCTATTTTCAAATGGAATTGGGGGAATGCATCTGACTAAAAAATAGGTGTGAGTCAGTATAGTACCACTTTGATTCCCTATTTGGGAATGCTGCTCAACTTATGGTTAAAATCATTGAACATCTTGTAATACCAAACATAGCTAACACTGTTTTAATTAGAAGGGGTCTGGTGGTCGAGTTTGTGTTCGCCGACGTCATCGCCAGTTTGTATAATTCATTTGCCAAGCACTGATGTTGAAAAAATCAATAGATTTACCTTGGTTGGAGAGCCCAATCCAATAGTGACTGCCCTGTATGCAGAGCTTATGGTACACGATAAATAAATGTTTTAATACATTATTGTTGAAATGACGCCAGATTAATATGTTGAATTTGATGATTGTACAATTGTAAAAATTAAATTTCATGTGAATAAGATCTGGTCTTTGTTTTTCAATTGATTATTAAATACAATGGCGTATCATGTATTTCAAAATGCTATTTGGCCAAACTTTAAAAATAACATTCTTTTTCAATTTTGGAATAATATCGCTGATGAAATTGAATTGTCAACCACATCTTCAACTCTTGCATGAAAACAGCACCTGAACCATAATCACTAACAATTACAGCTAACTTAGGATTTGGAACTGATAGAACTGCCACAGTGTATAATATAGCTTAAACGTTTTCAAATATTCTCTCACAACTATCAGACCATTGAAACTTTATATTTTCACTCATTTATCGACAAATCTTTTGAAAATATCGAGCCGTGCCAAGGAAATAAATAAATTGTATTTTAGAATGTAGTCTTGACAATCCCACCATAGCACAAGCACTATCATTTATTGAAGTGTGGCGATCAACAAATGTATTCGTGCATATCCAAATAGCTGTTCTCTAAACTGATGGTGAGCTTCACCACTCCTATGGCTGAAATATTAGTAATTGTTCTTCCCAAGTAAATCTAGATAATCTAGATAATAACATCATCAATTCCAGAAGTTTATCTGTGATACGACGCTGCTAAATGTTACCGACGGGTTCTATATTCCAAATGGCATCACCCTTAACCGAAAACGTCCACGGCGAGTCACAAACGCGAAATTTAATAATTTACATTTTTGTTCATAATTAGCATTTCCGATATTGTTAATACAGTCATCAATCCGTGAAATCGGAAAAGAACCCATTGTTTAAATTTATGTTCACATTGCGATAATCTGTAGATATTATATAGCTCTGTCAGCGAATTTAAATGCACAGTGAGGTCAAACTGTTTTTACTTGGTTTTATAAGGATGTCTGATTTAAAATGCCAGGGTGCTGCTTCACCGGTTATATGAACACATCTGATTCAGGCGCGGATCCAGGATTTTTTGCAGGGGGGGGGGGGGTCTAGGTTTGATAATTGCTTAACTAATTGCGCTCAACCGATTAATTTGGTAAATTAGATTCAAAGTGTTTCATTCTGACGCATTTCCGGAATTTAAATTCCAAAATTACATGTCTAAATCGCCAATAAAATCGCATAAAAATATTTTCAAGCCTGAGCAGGACCCCCCCCCCCCCCCCTCTGGATGCGCGCCTGTGATTTTTCTCGTAGGAATGTCCCAAATACACAGTGTTCTTTATATGGTTTCCCAGTGATTCTGTCCGGTTCCATCATTTTTTATCCAAAATGTTAAATATATATGTTTCATTACTATTCAAAATAGCAGTTGATCTATGTCCGAATTGGTATTGCATCCATCTTTCAGGTCGTTGAACTATATGAGTTTTTACTTCATGTAACGATGTATATATATGTACAGAGAAATATGTATCACAACGCCCCCATTTGAATATAGTGTTAGTGTTTAATATTGTATATTATTGATTACGTTCTGGGTCATGGGAATACTAGACCAGCAACGAAAGACACAAATAGAATTTAAATCACTAGATTTAATGTGATTGGTCAAAGATTGGAGGATGGAAATGCATAAAACCAAGTCCAAGCAACTGTATGAAGTTATGACCTGTGCAGGTCAATATGAAATGACACAGTTCTGCTCATTTTCATTACAAGTCGTCCATTAAGTCATAATATCTTGCATAGCTCCTATCGGTTTGGATCACCTGTTCAGATCTCCTCGGTCAGTTGGACTCTTGACCAATACATTTGATTAACAATAATCTTATCATCAGCTTATTCAGTACCACGAAGACGATGGACAAGGCAAAGATTATCTAATATTTCAAATCACAATTAGCAGACACAGAAGCAAAATCGAAAAAAATAGAGTGTTAAATTTACGCACCATAAAATAAACCATTGGTTAAAGATATACACGTCACGTAAAGATAAGAGTTAAATATCTGCACATCACATAACGATTAGAGTTAAATATCTGAACATCACATAACGATAAGAGTTAATTATATACACACCACATAACGATACCAATTAGTGTTATTATACCATAAAGCAATACGAGTTAAAGATATACACATTTCATGGTTTAACATAGTTTATTTCTAAAATCTTGTATAAAACTTATTCAAAATGAGAGTACGGATAGTCTACTTGCAGTTTCTCAATAATAGGCTATGAAACCGGATATTGGTATTGACTGTTTATAGATATGACGAATACACGGACGTATTTAAATAGAAACGACAACATCAACTACAGGTTGTACACGCAGTTCAACATCATACCCGAGAGGTAGGTAGGCTTGTAACTCATCTTTTGTTTTATTTGCTTATTTCCCAAAAATGGTTAATATCCCGTGCCTCGTCCGGTCTTGGAGGAATGAGCTGTACACCATGTAAGGAAGTATTTCTATAATACAGGTATATGTAGGATAGCTATATATTAGTGTTTGGTTAATTAACTAAAGGTACACTGAAAAAAAAACTTGTGTTGGATCGCAACACAAGTACTTGTGTTAAAACTAATCTACACGAGATTTGTAAAAATCTTGTGTGTTTTCATATCAGTAACACAAGTATTGTGTAGGCCTACCGTCAACCAAACATTTTTTCTTTTTTTTTTGGTTTTTGTTTTTTTGTTTTTTTTTTGTTTTTTTTTTGTTTACAAAGTCAGAATTCGGGAGTTCACAAGTTTAAGAAAAGTAATAACATAAAAGGTTTAATTCAAATCCCGAAAATTACATGGGGCTCTTCACTGGAAGAGTGTGCACACTAATTAATCAGACAATTGCCGGGCAGACTTGAATGTTAATTGGTGTTAAGTTGTCTATAAAGATGAAATGTCTGGTTGTCTTTTTTTATTGATCCAATAAACTGACATATCAAAGGAATATATAGTGTACATGTGATTTTCAGCAGCCTTGTGTTTGTCAAAATTGATTCAATGTGCATTGGAAAACAATGAGTAAAACTCTTAGTAATGTAATTGGTTGGTGTAATCGAAATTGGACAGTATATTGGTTAACTAAACAGCAACCAATCAAATTTAATTAATCTTCCAGATTTGTCTCATAATTGATTTATTGATACAATGGTTCTCCAAGTTATCTATACTCTATTTGATATTTTATCAGCGACATTCAGTTAGACATTTAACTGTAGGACGCCATGTTTCGTAGTAGTGTCAACCGAGAGTGATATTTTTAAAAATATAATTGTCACACAGTATACAAGACCGCAGGTTTGTAAAATTTAAAAAAAAAATAAAACTGTGTATTTAATTTAGCATCGACTCATTGTTTATATGTATATTACTAATAAGTAAAAACAAACAAGTCAGACCAAGACTTGTTCTAGAATCTCGTAATCTTCAACGTACGTTATTCGTAGAATATTTTTCTGGATGTTAGAGACTAACTCAGAACAATTAAACCGGAAGTGTGTATTTGATAATGGCGGACAAGAATTTTTTTTTGATTGTTTCTAAAGCGTCCCGGACCCGGTAATTCAGCAGTCTAACGAATTTGTCTTAATTTTTCTGAAAACGTGCTTTATTAATATTATTCGGCGCTACATCGTTGTTCAAATACTTGTACTTGCAAAAAACAACACCAACTGGGACCAGCAGGTAAGAATTTCTCTTCATTTTATAACTCGCCAGGCAGCCATCTTTGTTTCGGGCAAAATGAGAAATACGTGTATATCAGGCATGGACAATAGCTAGATACTAACTTTTGTACTAGTTTTATTGGAATTTAATCTTAATTTAAACATATTTTATTGTTCTAAGTAACAAGTGGATAAGGCACAAGTTTTACAACTTAGAACGCCATCTCCAAAATGTAATCTTATCTGTGTAAAAGAAAAAACAACCAAACAAACCTTTTATTTTTATATTAATCAATGCAACGTACTGATTCAGAAACTAACACCTGCCGTCTGAAGTTTCTCTATAATTTCTTCTTTTTATTTCAGTCATTGATGTTAGCATATAGGCCTTCTCCACAACGAAAAACTGGTAAGTATTTCATTTTCTTTTAATATATATTTTTTTAATAATATCACTATCAGTAGTAATATCCAGTCGAGAGAGAGGGGAAATCGGGTTTTAATTTCACTTAACAGAACTGTGCGATAAACATGTCCTTGTATTAAATTGGTGGAATCAAGTAGGCCCATGCATGACATATATCCTAGAATCAAGTAGGACTGTTGTTACATTTCCGCTATTTTCCTGAGCACTGACCATTGTGTATGTTGTGTTTATATTAATTCGACATAAACTTTGGAGTTGTTGTTAGTGTTTGTTGCATAACAGAATGGTCTATTTCAAATATGATATTTGCATAAGTATAAACGTAAATCGGCAGTGCTGGACACACTAGCAGAAGGATTCTGCTGAATCAATCAACGCTAAATTCATGTAGTGTGTACACTGACATTCGCCCAAATCAAACAGGTTTGATATATTTGGCTGAACTATATTTGATTGGTGTGCTCGCTTTGTTGAAGCATTCGTCTGGTTTTAGAATTCATTAGCCAATAAGCACACATTCATATCAAGAAGTCACATGAATTTTTTGAAGACAAATGTTAAATCATGTGACCATATAGGTAATGTAACTGTCAACTGAGTGGTGAATCTGAGGAGGGAGAAAAAGAGAGAAATGGGGTTTAACGTCCACTCAAGGTCTTTTTGGGACTAACATGGTTTAATTTTATTTCAATAATTCGCTTGCACGTAGGGGCCTTTAGCAGTGCGAGGAAACCCGAGTGCCCGTAGGAAACCCAAAAGGTTGAGAAGGCGCCCCTATCTCCATGCCACGTGTGCTCGCACCAGGGCTGGAAACCACAGTTGCAAGCCAGAGGTGAGCGGCCAGCTAAAGGTTGAAGCGCGACACTCTAGACAACTAGGCCTGGAGTATCCACTCATTCGGCTGCAATTTTGTGCCAATTGAATTGGGCAAATAATTTGAGCACATCATTCTGGTGTGTCCACAGCTTTACTAGAAAAGTCTGTATTTTCTAAAAACCAACAATGGGGCATACCCAGAACAAAAATATAAGGCCATACACTGCTATCGGGTTACATGCACGCCAATGGGACTGCAGGTTTTTGGTTCCATGGAACAATACAAATGCACTTTCTCAGGAAAAACTGCCACATGGCTATCGTCTAATTACTGTGACAGTCCAGTCAAATGACAAACAAGGGTTATTAAAATAGATTTTCACGGCTTATGTAAAATCTTCAGGATTCAAATGGTTTTGGATACCGTAGATATTTTAGTTTCAATTTCATATTACACAGTTTGTATAAGGTAAGATATCTTAAACAGTTAATTACATGTCACATATTCATATTTTTCAGTTTCCATATTAGATGCCATAGCAAATAAAACATCATATAATAAAATAAGAAAAAAAAAACAAATATGGGAGAAGAAAGAGCTGAAAGAATGAGGTTTTTGGAGGGTGAGTGTTCAATTCTAATAGAAAAGATTGTTGATATGGTAATTTGAAATCTCACCATTAAATGTGTTTGGCACAATGTAGCCCGGTTGGAGCGGAGGTGACATTAGCCTCCATTTCAGTTTATTATTTTGAAATATAAAATTCAATTTAGTATAGTAAAAGTATACACACACATGTATGTGCACATATGACTGTCTCATTTGTGGAGAGTCGAGGTGGGTAAGACGCTGCAGGTTTGCTCCCAATGTTGACATAGAAAATTCAGGATGGAGGGCCTGACAAGGACATTCGTCTAGTGGTTCAGATTGAACAACAAAACATGGTCCTGTGTTCACATTGGCATGCATGTAAAAGATCCTCTGGCAATTGTAATTTGATACAAGAGTATGCCTTAGGGTCGCGGTACCGTGCAAAATTTCAGTCCAAAATCTCAAGGCCTTTTTGTGACTTCTAAGGGGGTGGGGGTGAATTGCCGGTTGGATGGCCGGATGGTTAGGACATGCGCGCTGTATCATAAAGCTGCGGGTCCTCCAGTTGCTCTCACTCCTAATGACCCCTCAGCGCAAGCAAATTATTGAAATAAAATTAAACTGTATGTTGGTCCCAAAATGACCTAGTTTGTGTCAAGTGGATGTTAAACCAAATTTCTATCTTTCTCTGACTAACCCATTTCATTTGAGCATTATATTCTGTCTGGGCCTGTAACTTGACAAGACAAAAGGAGTGTTACACAAAGTTGAAACAAAATAGAAACTAAGTCTCAATGTGGCAAAATAAATTGTTTATTTAAACATTATGAACCATATAGAAAGTATTCTTATTTCCCACTTTTTATTTTTTAGGCTGAAGCACCCTCGGAGGAGAATTTAATGAATGATAAAAAGAACCATATAGAAAGTATTCTTATTTCCCACTTTTTATTTTTTAGGCTGAAGCACCCTCGGAGGAGAATTTAATGAATGATAAAAAGAAGAGAAACCAAGCATTAATTTATTTTATAATTCTGGAAAAGAATGCATTTGACCCAATTATAAATATTTATTTTTTGTTTTTAATGTTAAGTATTCTTCGAAAACACAATTAGATTTTAATCCTCTTATTAATTTCTGTATAATATAGAAAGTAAAGTGACATATAAATCACGTAAAATTTGGTCGGAAATCATAAAGGTATTTAATAGGCATTATCTAGAAACCAAATGTAGATCAGATATACCCAGAATTACAAAAAACTTTGACCTACATTATGGTGACTTTTCCTTGCTTATGAAACGAAATAAGGTTTAATATCCTAATATCCCACTTTTCTGTGTTATTAGGGTGATTCTGCCTTACAGTCTACTCTTATATCTAATATTTCAACTGTCAAGGCTTCATTAAAGGGAACTCAGGGGGTCGAATGGTTAACAGGCACACATTGGATCAGGAGGTCTGGCAATGAGTCAAATATGTCAATTGTCAAGGGTACTTTAAAGTGAACACAGTCAAAGTGGCTTTGATTCAGGCGTGTACCCAGTTTGTGTCAAGTGGACGCGTATCCTCATTTCTATCTCTTCTTTAAAATACACGGCAATGTGTACATTAGATTGAGGTTTTTTTGTCCTATCCAAACAACTATATATTGTCCCTTCCCACGTCCTGCACTACTGACATGGAGGAACTATGCTTGGAACTCCAGTTGAAATTTCTCGGCCAACGCCTTATACTCATCGTGGCTTCCCATTGCTTATGATTTGTAATTGTATATAAATATTTTGTACATATTATTCAATATTTGCCATTGTCTCTCATATTTTTATATTTTAATCCTGTAGTCTTGATGCTTTGCTCCTTATATGTACAAAATATTCATTTTGTTCGGTTTTTTTTTCCTAATGAGGAAAGAGTTCTACACCATTTTATTACTACTGTAAAATAGGTCATTTTTCTTTTGTTAATTTTCTGTGTATGCTAGTTATTTCTAGATTACTCAATAATCACATGTAATTCGACTTATAACACTTTTCACTGTTTGAAAGTAATTCAAATAAGTGGATAATTTATCTTATTAGTGCTTGTTATTAATCTTATTAATTTAAATATATTTGAATTATATATTTTGGGGGTATGGGGTAGGGATACTGTCTTTATATGCTAGTTCTTGTTAATGCTTTGCTCCGTATATGTACAAAATATTCATTTTGTTTGGGTTTTTTTTCCTAATGAGGAAAGGGTTCTACACCATTTTATTACTACTATAAAATAGGTTATTTTTCTTTTGTTAATTTTCTGTGTATGCTAGTTATTTCTAGATTACTCAATAATCACATGTAATTCGACTTATAACACTTTTCACTGTTTGAAAGTAATTCAAATTAGTGGATAATTTATCTTATTAGTGTTTGGTATATATCTTATTAAATTTAAATATATTTGAATTATATATTTTGGGGGTATGGGGTAAGGATACTGTCTTTATATGCTTAGTATTTGTTGATGAGTAAAGAAAAATTTAAATAGCTATTTTATAGTTTGTGATTTGAGGGGGGGGGGGGCGTTATTTAACACAATTTTATTAATATTATTTTTCTGTTAACATTCCAAATATCATTTTATGAATAAATAATAATTTAACCAAAAAAAATTATTGTTACCTCATTTTTTAAACTTTGCAGATTAAACAGAGCAAAAGGGGGGATGCTGCATGGGAAAAGTTGCTATATTGGATATAAAGTGAGGGAAATACAACACAAGTTTTTGTTGATGGTTATACACAAGTTTGTATATGAAACCACACAAGTTTCAGAAATTTCAACACAAGTTTCAGATATTTCAACACAAGTTTTAGAAATTTCAACACAAGTTTCAACACAAGTTTCAAAAATTTCAACACAAGTTTCAGAAATTTCAACACAAGTTTCAGAACTTTCAACACAAGTCTTGTGTAGATTTTCACACAAGTTTCAACACAAGTTTGTGTTGTTTGACAAATTTTAACACAAGTCTTGTGTTGTTTCAGCATTTAACACAAGTTTGTGTTGTTTCAACACAAGTTTGTGTTGTTAAATAGTAACACCCAACTTGTGTTGAAAACAACACAAGTTTGTGTTGTTTCAACACAAGTTTTTTTTCAGTGTATCTATGTACACTGTGTGTTGCTAAATATATCGATGTACTGTTATACATGGAGGATAATAATATATCCTCCTGTCAAAAGTCAAAACCTAGTAACTCCCTTTTTTTAAAAATTAAGTTATGACAATATTTGTATTTACTAGGGTGTGTGCTTCCTGTTGTACCAATCTGTTCATTTTGTACGCAGTTTCACCCATGACACAACCTAGCAATATCCTTCATTTGTCTAGTGTATACCTCAGAAAAACCTAGTAACTCAATAGTAAAATCAATGGATAGGCCGGGGTTTAATATTTATTCATTACTTTTTCCCTTGTTTTCTCAAAAAAAGAAAAGTGAGTTACTAGGTTTTGACGGGAGTCTAAGGGGATGCTCGATTCACAGTCCAGAACGTCCCGAATCGACCGAATTACAATCGAGTGACGCGGAATTCAGTCCTGTCACAGTTCTGCCAGTCCCGACAGCTGAGGTGGAGTGAGTAGAATCGTGACGTATTCCTAAGTAAAAAATATGTTTCAGCAGTCATGATTGGTTGGGATACTTTTTATACAGTCGACGCATGCGCTGTAATCCGAAATTCTCCTTTTCACTCGATTGACACCAGTTTTGGAATTCAATTCCGGAACTGTGAATCGAGTATCGCCTAAGTGTTTGATTAATTAAGGCATTGATGAACATGGCATGTATACCGAATAGTGTTAAAGGTATCGATATATATACAGTATGTTCGATATATACATGGGTTCGGGTGACGCATAACAGATCTAATTACAATCTTTATTACAACATATCAACGCCACTAATCTTCAATATGGCGAAACCCGCGAAAACAACCATGCCAATCACCATATAAAGCCTTTTACTGTCGACCAACACAATTGTTTCTCATGCCTTCGGATTTCTGCAAGAATGTTTGATCCAGAGGATAAAAAAAATTGCGGTATATATGACAAACCAGGGAATTCTTAAACCAATCATATGAAATAATTTAACCCAGTCTCTCCGATATATATATACTTCTTCATTTTGTGTACAGCGATAATTTGCATTAACGATCAAGAATCGGCCAGGAATATAAACTTCTACAGCATGTATACGATATATTATCTTTAAATTTTAATGGTAAGTATCTTGAAAGTGCTCTCAAACATTGTTTTCAAAATTCGTATGATTAACTACAAACGTTGACCGGGGTGTATAATTGGCAACTTTAAGAACCAAGAAGTAACCAGTATCTCTCACTGTCTATCATTGGTAGAACAATACATTTTAACAAACTAACTTGATAAACAGTATTAAAATTATTGACTTTATAGTTCAAACATAGAAGTATTCATATGAAAAATTTCTGGGTCAATTCATTGTTACTCTGTTGCACAGTTAATATCTTATTGTACTACTACTTGGCGCGCGGGTAACTTAAATATATACACAAGTCACAATTCTGTGTTATATAATTACTGCTTATTCATGAGTTACGCGTTTCTGCTAGCCTTCTCTAGTCATTATCAAGTAATTATAAAATATGGAATATAACTAAACAATATATATATATATATATATATATATATATAAATAAGATGTTTGAAAAGAAAACAGACTACATATTTAAAGTTAGCGCTTTCAGTTCCGTCGGAACCTCTTCAGACTTTTTAATATGATACGCTATCATATTAAAAAGTCTGAAGAGGTTCCGACGGAACTGAAAGCGCTAACTTTAAATATGTAGTCTGTTTTCTTTATTACAACATATCAACGCCACTAATCTTCAATATGGCGAAACCCGCGAAAACAACCATGCCAATCACCATATAAAGCCTTTTACTGTCGACCAACACAATTGTTTCTCATGCCTTCGGATTTCTGCAAGAATGTTTGATCCAGAGGATAAAAAAAATTGCTATCATATTAAAAAGTCTGAAGAGGTTCCGACGGAACTGAAAGCGCTAACTTTAAATATGTAGTCTGTTTTCTTTTCAAAAATCTTATTTATTTATATATCACCTGAGAGTTGTTTTCAGAACTTTTTTTGTATATATATATGTGTGTGTGTTTGTGTTGTTTAATAATAATTGGTAGCCTAAATAAATAAAATGGTTTCAGGGCAGAAGCGAAATTTTCTATTGCACGCTTCTCGAGAATATGTTTCTAAAGGATTTTATTTGCTTTTAAATTGTCTCCTCCGTAACAAAAGATGTAGGAAATGCCGTGGAATAACTAATTGTCAGCCATCTGTTTTGAAGCAGAAACATAATTTTTTTTTTTTAAACAATATTTTATTTCGGAACAGACATAGCCTATATGACCTCTCCCCTAAATACAAATATTAATATGGATATGTAAAAAAAAGTAATTGAGTAAACAACAAAACAATAAAATGAATACTTAATCAACATTTCATATACTATTCAAAAAAAGTAGGGGATATTTGATTTTTAAGTGTTATTAAAGTCACCTAATGAAACTGACGAAGAAACAAATGACAAAATGAAATGAAGTTCACATTCATCGATTTATTCCAAATGATCGTTAGACTAAGTAAGGCACAGACTGACCATTATAAGGGTAAAATGATACCCGGGGTCAAACAGCAAAGTTACCACAGCATCACAACAAAGTCAGTAACGGGTAAATCCTCCTCTGTTTGCCAAACAAGCATTGATCCGACGTTGCGTACTCCTAATGAGACGTCTAAGGTCATTTTGGTCCAGATTGTCCCTTTCCTGTTGCAACGCAGCAGCAAGTTCTTGGACATTGGCAGGACGTTGTTGACGTTGACGTAACCTCTGTCCAAGCATGTCCCAGACATGCTCGATGGGGGAGAGGTCGGGACTCGGTGCTGTCCAAGGTAATGTGGTGATGTTCTGTTGTTGGAGGTAACCTGTAACGATCGTGGCCCTGTGACATCTTGCGTTGTCATCCTGGAAGATGAAACGGCGGCCATGACGTCGTGCGAACGGCACAACATGGACTGCCAAGATGTTGTCCCGGTAGTACTGGCCTGTAACACGCCCTGCAACAACATGTAAAGCCGTTCTTCCAGCAACAGTGATGCCTCCCCACACCATAACAGAACCACCCCCAAATCGACCACGTCTGATGACGTTAACGTCTTGGAAGTGCTCGTTTCGACGACGCCACACCCTCCTACGTCTGTCCAAAAAATCAACAGTGAACCTTGACTCATCTGAAAACATCACATTGCTCAAGCTTCGATTATCCCAGTGTTGACGATCCCTACACCAACGACGCCGTGCCTGAATGTGATGATCTCTCAAACAAGGGATCACCCGAGGACGTCGGGCGCGAAGGTGACCCCTATGCAGTCGATTCCGAATATCTGGCCACTCACTCTCACACCAGTGTCTGTTTGAAAACGAGCGTTTCTCAAGGCCAAGGTACGGATAAATCGATCCTGGGCTTAAATTGTCGACCTGAGCGTGGTCTGTCCTGTACAGATTGTGTATCACGGTATCTGGACCATAGCCTGCTTATGACAGACTGAGAAATATTCATCGTCCGCGCCACAACCGCTTGTGTTGTGCCGATCTGTAGCATTCCAAGGGCACGTAACCTTTCATTTTGGGTAAGCCGACGCATATCAAAATTTGTTTTCTGGTCACTAAAACAATTAAACTGATGTTTCCGCCCTGGAATTCAATGCCACAATGACTGTAACATTCAAAGTCAGAGTCGTGCAAATCTTGGGTTGGACCCCCATGATGATCCCAAGCATCACCTGCATTCCATGCGGTAGCTATTGGTGCGTTTGGGCGTCACATGTAACTGGAAATCTTTCTTCTGTTAGGTTCTATAGTGACTTTTTTCGTACACTGAAAATAAACTTGTGTTGGATCTCAACACAAGTACTTGTGTTAAAACTAATCTACACAAGTTTGTGTTGCTTTGCGTAGATTTATAAAATCTTGTGTGTTTTCATATAATTAACACAAGTAATGTGTTGTTTTAATCTATTATTAATTACAGGTATGTCGTGAAATATAAAATTGCATAATAACGACTATGCATTGTGTATATTCAGAGCAAAATTTTTTTAAGTTTTGTGAAGAAAATTCTAACGTATCATTAAATTTTCGACTGAAAAGGTACTGTTTTATAAACGAACACTAAAATAAAGAGGTCGAATTATGTCAACTTATATTATTTCTTTGTTTTCGTTTTTTAAATGTTTTAGTTACTTAACAAAAGATTATTATTTAGTTCGATATTTGTTGCACACACAATGGCTTGACAGAATTAATTGGATGTTAATTGGTGTTAAGATGTCTGTAGTTAACATGTCTGCAAGTTGCGGGTTTTTATTGGTCCTATAAACTGGTAGATCAAAGGAATATTTAATGTGAATGTGATTTTAGTACATTGGTGTTTTTACAGTTGATTCGGTCTGCGTGGGAGAGATTAGTTAAAGTCTCATTTAATTTAATTGGTTGTTGAAATTGAAATTAAATATTATTGGTTAAATAAAAAATAACCAATGAAATTTAATCTTTCATGCACCAATTAAAAAGGGGGGTTGGGATGGCCTATTGGTCTAGAGTGCCGCGCTTCGACCTCTAGCTGGCCGGTCACCTCTGGCTTGCGGCTGTGGTTTCGAGCCCTGGTGTAAGCGTATGTGGCATGGAGATAGGGGCTCCTTCTCAACCTCGTGGGTTTCCTCCGGGCACTCCGGTTTCCTCCCACAGCAAAGACTCCTGCGCGTGCGATAAGATAATGAAAATGGAAAAAAATAAGACTTGTCTGCGATATCACCTTCGGTGGAAGCGGACGTTAAACACCAAGAACAACAACAATTAAAAATTCATTACCAAATGTATCTTTTCTAAGTTAAATATACTTTGTTAAATCCAGTGTTGCCACGCGTAGGTTTTTTACCCTACGGTAGGGTAAAAATCCATTTTGTAGGTTGTAGGTTAAAGCTACGGGTAAAACCATCAAACCGTAGGTTATCGTAGGGATTTTTTCACAGCATTGGGCACATAAAATAATGGTGAGAAAACTAAAGTTGACGTATATTATTCATGTAATCAAACAAAATCGTAAAATAATAGTTTGGCATCATTTTAAAGAGCAACGACCAATGAGACATTACAATCTGGGTGCACAGGTTGTGTTGCCAGATATTTTGTGAATTGGACACTGAATCGACTCCTGTGTTTTTTATAATCCATAGGAGGAGGTGTAGGCCTACGTGTATAAATTGCTGTTTTATCACATGACACTATGTTAATGAACACGCAAGCTATGGCAGGATGAGGGCGGGGGAGGGGGTACTGAAAAGTCAAGAAATTGTGACAATTCGCCATGGGAGCTATTACTCAAGAGTCAAGGGAGAGGGAGTGAGAGAGAGAGACAGAAACGCCCTTTTCACATGCCTGTAAGTTTGTTAACCTTAATTTCACATGGTACATAGAGGTTAATGGTAGAATCCAAGCGTAGGTTTTTGTAGGTTAAAAACGACACAGCCGTAGGGTGAAAACCGAGAGCCAGCGTGGCAACACTGGTTAAATCTTTCTGTGCGATATCACCTCGGTGGAAGCGGACGTTAAATAAAGCTATTTCACACCGGAAGTAACGCATGTATTTCTAAAATGGCGGACAAAGCAAGGGGGAGAAAAGGTAGGTTAATTCCGTAATCTTATGTACTTTATCCATCTAGTTTTTCTGAAATTTTACACGATTATCACCAGAAGTCCAAATATTTAAAACGGCAATTTCATTTTTTTTTAGTTATATTTTTAAAATATATTAAGATAAAGCCCTTAAATAGATTGTATCTACAGTCCTACCTTGTTAAAGAATAATCCTATTAATACTATAATTCACTATAATTGCCAGTTGAGAAATTGGCAAAAATATCATTTTCAACATCAAATTCAAACGTTTGAAGATCGCCATTGCATGGAGGGGAATGGGAAAACAAGAGAGGTAATTCAAGTAAATGTGTTATTATTTTCGGAGATTTTTATGCCTGTGAAATATTGCCCATGATCGCATAATAGTGAGTTGACAACCTTTTGAGCAAAAGGCATAGAAATAATTATGTTTTGACTTTCTTAGAAAATATGAAATTTTCGCTTTATAATTACATCGTTTGACTATAATGGTCAGTAGGTAAGAATTTGTCCTGAATTTGTACGTTCCAGGAGAGTCATTTCATTCAATTTTTTCTACGGCGTCATTTTGATTTGGGAAATTTGGCAAAAATAGAAATATACTTCGTGCATAAACTAAATACTATTTTTTTATAGATTTTTTTTTTCAGTCAATGACGTAATACATGTGTAAAGAACGACTGGTATTTTTATATTATTATTATTTTTAACAATGAATGCCCGTCGCATATAATTATCCCACAATTAAAAACTGTATCTTCTGACTAAGGTTGTTACTGATTGAATAAAAGTTAAAAAAAGATAAAAGTATGACATTACAAATATGATATTCTGCATATAATAATAAAGGAAGTATAAACTTAAAAATCTTACTACAAAAATATAGGATTCTCTAAAAACAACATGCATGGGGCGTGTACAGAACAAAAATGTGAGCATATCAGCATATGATTATAGCATATGATTATGGTTTTGGGCTTGTATTTTACACGTTTAAATGATCAGGGCTTATTGTGAATATAATCAAATCAAAACTGTCAAGTTGATTCAACTCAACTACTATCTAGCATATTTATTTCAGTAACCAACCGCCAAAGGGACAGTTGGAAATGGCTGTGGAAATTTTTTTCTCAGAGGTTGCCAATCAGTTAAAGGCTATGTAAGTACCAAACGGATATATACTCTCCACAATACTTAGTAAAACGTCAGACCACCACAACACTGGTTGCTGTGATACAAAAACATGTTTATTGGTTACCAAATAACATATATTCCCGTATTTGAAATTGTAACGCATATTACAAAACACCCTGTACAAGACACCAATATAATCGACTTTTAAAAAGGTTTTCTGTAGAATAATAGAATAATAATAAGACTCTTAGAAAAATAACAACTATTCATTTTAGCTTTCAATAGAATAAATTCATATTACTATCTATTGATATCTATAGAGTAACTCCATGATACCAAACAGTAGAGGTAACTTGTCAGATTAAAAATCAATTTAATGACTTATTTTAAATACACAATACATTAACCCGCATTTCCTATATTACATTTTATACAATTAGATCAGTTCTTATGAATATAATAAAATGTAAAGAAATTGTTTGAAAGTCACCGTTACGTTGTGCGAACATGTTTTCTTATAGATACATGATAAACAGTTGATGTTAAATAGTAATATATTATATTTAATTATCTGATAAACAGTTAATGTTAAGTAATATTTTACTATATATATTTAATCGTTTGATAACAGTTGATGTTAAATAATGTTTTACTATATTTAATTATAACAGTATTTATTGTTATTTATTTCATTAAACAATAAAATGCAGTGAATGACATTAAATAGTTAGACTGTCGAACGACAAGCAGGGTGTACGACGTGGGCTTTTTAACACGATGAACTAAAAATAATCTGGTATGTCCGCGTTCTGTAGAATATATTAAAATTAGCGTTAGACTAGATTATATCTGTTGAAAAGAGCTAAAATATAAATAATATATTAAACTACTGTTTGCAATATTGTATTCCCAACTGCCTTGGTGGAACTAATTGATAAACATGTCAATTTGTCAAGGGGCTTGCGATATACAACAAATGACTAGATTTTCAGTTGTTATTATCCATTTTCAGCAATTATATATTTTTATCCAGGAGCCGAGAACAGTTTCATTACAAACCAAACAAGGGAACTATACAGAAGATATGACAAAAGTCAAGAAATAATGCTTGGTATGTTGATTTTACCTAATTGCATAATAACTAAAATACCACTATTTGCTTTATTAAGTAATGACCACAACAACTTTATTCTACAGTTGGTTGATGTGTCTACTATATTGTAGTTTACATAAATTAGCAGTAAACAGCTTATAATAAATAATCACATTTGATCACTGTGATGTTCTCTTCAGCTTATTCCAGATGATAAAGAATAATATGACATGATTGACGACGACGAACTACAGTTAAAAGTGAAAGCAAGCCATTTAGTTTGTACAGAAAGTAGTTTCAAAGACATTTCTGGTGTCATGGTACTTACATGTACATATATACTCTCCCAAAAAAGAAACGCAAAGTTACATTTCGTCGTCAGTACATCCTTGCTCTGCTATCGCCTTGTTGCAACAAGAACAACGACACGTTGCTGTACCAAACTGCTATCCAGTGTTGCTGTGGCCATACCCTCAGTGCCTGAACCCATTAAAGTTGGATTTCATGGTGTCGGCGTATTTCAAAACAGAAGCTCTAACGGGGACGTCTGCCTCGTTATTCGGTTTCACGTAGGCGTTTGCCTACTGTTTGGTACGAGATTCTACGCCGTCCGGGAATTGCTGCTGCGGTAGAGTTCACTGTTGAAAACCATTTACGCCAATTACGTAACCGGAAGTGACGATACAGGACCGGTGGGGCCACTCTTGTTTGGACTGGGCTAGGGCGTGCACGTGTTGAACTCCGCTGTCGGTACCTATCCCAAAGGCTAGAAATGGAACTAAGGGAAACATTCAGCAGCCTGGCTACATCTGTCTTGGATTCACAAGCTTGTAATCGACGAATAGCGTTGTTGCGTTGGTCTTCGTCCAGATGTGGCATCACTTGGTTCTTTGAGTGTTTACATGCGCAACTGATTTGGAAACCGAGAACCCCTGGATTTTAAAGACCTTAGATTTAGGTTCCATGCGAAAAGCTCGCGAAGCTGTTAAATTCATGTTTCTTGGTGCAATCAAGCGATAAAAAATTTCAACAAAAAGGATGACCAGTCACAATTAGTGACCCTACCTTTAAAATCAATAATGAATTTCTTTTATCCTTACATAATGGCATTAAAAACAAGTAAGATTTGCCGAAACATCGACCTCGGTCAAATAAAAAAAATGATGAAAAATGGGTTGTGCGTTTCTTTTTTTGAAGAGTATATATTCAGAAACAGACATAAATGAATAAAACAAGGTTTTTCTTCTCTGAGAGAAATTCAACATATCAGATTGGTAAGTCTCTAATGCATACGAAATTAAGATGCAAGGATGCATTTATGGGAGAAGAAAGATTAAGAGAGGTGGAAATAGCTACTCATATTGTGGAAACTTTTCTCACAGCTTGATAAACAAGAAAATGTAACTAAAATTTGATATAAGAGTAGACCTTAGGGTCGCGGTACCTGGTAAAATTTTTCTCATAGCACACTGTATGGAATATGCCCAACTTCATTAGCCAAGTGGGAGCTGATCAGTAGGAAGCTAAACCCCATTTCATTCCATTTTTTCATCTCGTCTCATCTGTGACAAAGCTAACTAAAACATTTAACATACAATATAATTAAATTAAAGCTTTCATCTTATAACTGTTGAGCCAATTTAAGTCGACTAATACATAGTATATTTTTTTCTCAGTTAACTACATCAGAAAAATCAAGACAGTTTGAAATGGCTATTCATATTGTGGAAACGTTTTCTCACAAAGCTTGATCGATCAGGCAAAATGTAAGTAACATACATATTTGTATTTTTAATCAAGGAACTAGTTCTATACTCTTGTTTGGTAATCTAGTTATTCTTCTCGGGGCAATGCCTAGGGCCCTGCTATTTCAACTACTTGGCATGCTTGATTTTTAACAATCACATCCATAGATTATCTTCACGTTGTGATATGTGTATCTTTACTGTAAATAGCAGTATAAAAATGTTGGATAATATTTTACTTTTCAAAAAGATTTTAAAAGGTAATATCCAATTTGTTGCCAATGGAAATATAATATGAATGGGCCAAAATAATTAGACATTGCCAAGCAAATAGGCGCTGTCCTGATGTAGTAGAGACTTTGGATTTGGAAACTCAATACATGTTTGAATCGTGTGAAAAGTGGACCTATTATGAGGTTTCAGTCCCAAATCTCCCGACTTTTTTCTGACATCTCAGATCTAACCCATTTGATTTGAGCATAATGATCTGCCCGGGCGTGTAACTTGACAAGACATAATAAGTGTTACGCAAAGTTAAAACAAAATAGAGACCGAGTCTCGATGTGGCAAAATAATTTGTTTATTTAAACATTATGAACCATAAACAAGTATTCTTATTGCCTATTTTTTAGGCTGAATGAGTTTTTGATGGATGATAACAACGAGAGAACCCAAGCATCAATCTATTTTGAAATTCTGGAAAAGAATGCATTTGACCCAATTTTTAAATATTTATTTTTGTTTTTAATGTTAAATGTTCTCTCAAACACAATTAGATTTTAATTCTCTTTAGAAATTTATGTATCGTATAGAAAGTAAAGTGACATATAACTAACTCACTTAGAATATGGTCGGAAATCATAAAGTATTTAACAGGCATTATCTAGAAACCAAATGTAGATCAAATATACCCAGAATTACAAAAAACCTTGACCTGCATTACGGTGACTTTCCCTTTCTACCTTTCTGTGTTATTAGGGTGATTCTGTCCTACAACTAACCTACTCTTATATCAAATGTCAAGGGTACCCGGGGAGGGGGCGCAAATGGTTAACACACACACATTGGATCAGAAGGTCTTGTCATTGAGTCAAATAATTCAATTGTCTAGGGTCCTTCAAAGTGAACGCAATGGGGGGTCGATTCCGGGCTTGTACCGAATTATACTTTGCTTTGTCGTTCACTACTGACATCTAGTTGAAATTTCTCGGCCAACGTTTATACTCACTGAACCATTATGCCCCTCGTGCATATGTACATATTATTTAATACATGTATTTGCAACTTTCTTTAAAATTATGTAATTTATGTACAAAACTCATATTAGTGCATAATTAAGCTCATTAGTGATTGGTTTGGATGTTATTAAATTTAGATATTTTTGAATTATATATTTTTGAGGTTTAGGGTGGAAATACTGTGTACATATCTTTATATTCTCATTTCTTGTTTTAGTGTAAAAAAAACCTTAAATAACTATTGTATATTTTGTGATGGGAAAGGTGTGTGTGGGAGGGGGGGGGGGGTCATTATATAACACAATTTTGTTAGTATAATAATTATTTTTCTGTTTTTCTGTTAACATTCAAATGTATATTTACTTTTTTCCCATCATGTTTGAATAAATAACAATTACAAAAAAATATTATTGTTACCTCATTAATCAAACATTACAGGTTAGGTTAAACAAAGTAAAAGGGGGAAGGGGTACTGCATGGGAAAGGTTGCTATAATGGATACACAAGTGGATATGAAACCACACAAGTTTCAAAAATTTCAACACAAGTTTCAAATATTTCAACACAAGTTTCAGAAATTTCAACACAAGTTTCAAAAATTCTAACACAAGTATTGTGTAGCTCTTCACATAAGTTTCAACACAAGTGTGTGTTGTTTGATAAATTTTAACACAAGTCTTGTGTTGTTTCAACATTTAACACAAGTTTGTGTTGTTAAATAGTAACACCTAACTTGTGTTGAAAACTTGTATTTTTATCGGTTATTTTGGTTTTAAATTTATTTATAGAGGTCGAGTTTTTAATACTTATATCAAGGTTATTCCATTCTTTTATGGTAGAAGGTATAAAGGATTTAGAGAATAAAGTTGTTCGACAAAAGTAATCAGTCAAAATATTGCTATTACCAAGATTATAAGGAATATTGGAAAATTGAATTAAATTGTGGAGGTATGGGGGAGTTAAATGATTAATAATTTTGTACATTAGGATGAGTTTGTGACGCCTTTGCCTCTCTTGCAGAGTGATAAATCCTGTTTCTTCATATAATAACCTATGACTGGTACCCTTTACAGCCCCGCATATAGGTCTTATAGCATCTAGTTGCAAGTGTTCTAATTTGTTTTTAGTTCTTCTGTGCACCCATCCCATATTACGTCACAATAGTCAAAATGAGGAAGGATAAAAGAGGTATATATAGTTTTCAAGGTATTTCTATTAAGGCGGTGTTTTACAGATCCAAGACAATTAATCATTTTACTAGTTTTAGTCAAAATTATGTTTACGTGTTTGTCCCATTTGCAATTTTTCTGAAAGGTCAATCCCAAAATGCTTGTGTTGGTAAACTTCTGTAATAGGAATTCCGTCTAAATTTAGTGTAGGTAACAGTGGGTCTCCTTTAGTAGTCAGTTCAAGTGATTCAGTTTTCAGCGGGTTAAAGGAGACCAGCCACGTTTCTGCCCGTTTGTTTAACATTTCAAGATCACTATTTAAGACAATCGCGCATGCGGTTGGGTCATTAATTTTTAGATAGATGCTAATGCCATCCGCAAAAAGTCGAATATATAATATATAAGAAAGATAAAGGGGTCGAGGACAGAGCCCTGTGGTACACCAGCAAGGATAGTCTTAGGATCATAATTTAGGTTGCTAAGCAAGCCCTATACCTTGCTTGAGACTTGTGCTTAGATAAGAACAAAGTTGTGCTTAAGTTTTTTTCTAGGAACGCATAATGACGTACCTTTGCTTACACTGGAGTCTACTTAAAATCTAAGCACAAGGACGTTCTTATGAATTTTCTAGGAACATAAAATGCGACAAGTTTTCTTAAATGCAAAGTCTTCTTGAAATCTAAGCACAAGAACGTGCTTAAGAATTTTCTAGGAATCGGGCCCAGGGACACCCTTCTAATTACCTTGAAGGAAACCTAACTTAAAGCCCTCAATAACACTCTTGTTGTAACTGAATAATATGTCCCAATCTTCATTCTGGTCAACAAATCCTATTATTTTAGAATATTCCAATTAAATGATGATATAAATTTCATCTTAACACACCTATTTTAAAAAAATTGGAAAAATTCAACCAATTGATGTGAAAAGTCTAACGTAAACCTTTTTAAATGCGACTTGGATTTTAAAATATTTTCGAACCCTCTGGACAAGTAAAATAGGTTGTAATGGATAATTTACACAACAGGTAGGACACTTAAATATCTAGTACTTAGAATAAGGGTATTATTTATTTTCTGGAGCTACCAAGCCAGCAAGAATGTTATTGTCCTTTTAAAGTAAAGCAATTATTGAGGGTGACAAAAATTGACCAGGGTAATGCTAAAGACAACATCATCTTGTATGTGATATCAATCAAGGTGGAAGCGGACGTAAAACCCTATAAACGAAGGAGCGAACAAACTTACGACAGTATCCAATATGACATAGACCACTTTACCTGGAAATAAAACAAATGGATTAATGGATAACTTGTTGTGACGTATTGACATATAGATCTAATGTGATTTAACTTAAACATGCATTATGTAAGATCTAAATTTGCCTATTGCAAGTCTTTCTTTATACCTGAAATGTTTTCTAAGGTATTAATTAGACACCATTTAACTGACCCAGACCATAATCAACTCTCGATGGCATCAGATTTCTCCGATATTAAATAGATTACAACGGTTCAGCGATACTTTGATTTAATCAAACATAGAGAAACGGGACTTAGCTTCGATCAACCAGTACGGCTGTTGAAATTATTGCGCACGTCTGTCAAACCTTCAAAGGCTAACATCGTCGCTTGCAATGGAGCAATTTGAATGAAATTTTCAAATTATTCACTTCACATTATCTACATTCTCACTATTATTGCCAGAATTGCTAGTTCTTTATCTAAATCTTACATAATGTATCTTTAAGTATCAAAAAATATTACAACAGAGACTCCAGAAAACACCAAGGTCGAGGTATAAAATCAATGAGTAGTATACTCTGGATGCTATATTGATTCATTTTAATTCAACATCATATCATTCATCTACTTCAAGGTGTTGTTTCTTTTTGTCAGCAGTGCAGGAAGGGTAGAGGGGCGGGAACACCGTTTAGACATTCGTATGGTAAGAAAAACCAAGGTCCCATGTACACATTGGCGTGCAGGTAAAAGACTCCGTCGTTGGTTTGTGCCTGTCTTCATTACACGAATTTAGAAGAAAGTATGACGTTAAACCCAATATATTTCTTATTTTACTAGGTTAAATAATGTTTATATCCTTTTTTCATACACAGATAAAGGCGAAAAATGGGGGATTGTGTGGATCCAGGTAAATATATTTATGCGAAAATCGCATTAATACATATATTTGATCAAACCTCCTGTTATTACACAATGACATATGTCATAGAGGCGTCCTGCCATATTAAAATACGTGTAAGTGATTGTAACATAAACCTGTTGCTATCAGCACTCGGCTGGAGATCTTGGTAGTATTCCTTATGTCATTGCGTAACTATAACTGTTGTTGGCATGTCTTATCTAACTTTCTTTGTCTGATAAACTATATTGAATGTTAAACCTTCATATGATGCTTGATACATTAGACAGGTGTCTAATGAGCCCCTTTGTCTTGAATACGTTTATAAACTCAGAACAGAAACGAATCTTCAGGCAGGTCCAGGAGGCCATGCTAGGCGGGCGCCTAGTCAAGGTACCTCAGGAGTACTATAGTCAGGTCCAGGAGGCCATGCTAGGCGGGCCATGGGTGCCTTGGCCATGGGTGCCTTGGCACGAGACGAGACGAGACGAGACGAGAGCTTCTGGAGTTAGCACACTCGTGCTAAGCCAAGCTAATTAAGTCATGACTCCTTCCATATAGTCTACGGTCGTTTACATCACGATGTTTGTACCTATTGTAAGAAGCAGAATAAAAGTATTATTAGAAGTATATACCAGTGTTGTCATCCAAGCACCTGATAAAAGAACAAATACTGTCACATATTAATTGATGCCGTAGACCAGAGCAACGCTTGAAGTCTTATACCACTAGACGACCACAGGCTACAGATTTTAGTATTCACAGGTAAGTCTTTTCTAATCCTACCATGGCGAAGGTGCATAAATGACATTAGTGCTATGTATTATAATTTAACTGGGAAATCTGCAGTATATGATCACGCGTCATTAAATATCATGGTGTAGTTACTAAATTTAATATATTTTATCGTCTTTCAAGCTAGTAGTGGAACAGTCTTTAACTATATGTAGGAAAATTACTGAAACAAAATTGTATATATATTATTTGTTTTAAAATGGGTCATGCTGTTTTTAAAAAGATTATAAATTATAATTGTTTGTTTTTGAACACATATTTTGGCATTTAAAATTAGTATTAACAGGTTTATATTGCGCAGTAAAATGTTTTGTGATTGTTTAACTAGAATTGAGTTAACAATATCGTAATTAGGAATTTTACATTCACAAAGTATTAACGGGTTTATCTCTAAGTTTTTTTCGTTTGTTTTGTCTATACGTGTATATTATCCAAATAGTTAATGGCAAAGGCCCCGATATTTACGGGTGAGATTTTTATTTTGTAATACCCCAAATATTTAATGGGAAAGACCCGATATTTACGGTAGATAGTTTTATTTGTAATACCCCAAGGTTTTAATGGGAAATGCCCCGATATGTAACGGGAGAAACTTTATGTTAAGTGGTTTAACCCCAGGAGGGTTGTGCTCGGATTTAGAGCGAACGTATTGTCTTGTTTTGTGTTGTGTTTAAAAATTATAGAGATAAACCGTTAGTTCTTTCAAAAATATCTTATTTAAGATTGGTTAAATGTGTTCAGATCATTCATTATTCTTGAGATAAAACAATATGACTCCCTAATTTCAATTGTAAATATCGTTAGATCGTTATCTAAAGTCAAGTCTGTTCCACTTGCTAATTTGATTAACTATTAATTAAGTTCACTCCATGATATGATACGCAGATGATCAAACTTCGGCACGGGGAGCAGTTATAATACTTTTCATAGCACGTCATAACACGCCGTTTTGCCAGACGGTATGGAAAATGAAAAGACTACCGGTCAACAACAATAGTTGAACTAAACGGAGCAGGGAAAATTCTGACCCCTCAACATTACTGGAACGAGGAAGGGCATCATATGTACCCCACCCCTACAGTTGGCTACGACAGTGCAGTAGCGGTCTAAGAAGATAATTACAGTAGTTTGTGTTCGCGATTCCACCAAATAATCGGTCTAAGAAGATAATTATAGTACTAGTAGTTTGTGTTCGCGATTCCACCATTTATATGAATAAGAGTAGTCTGTGTTTGTGATTCCAGGATATCGTTTGTTTTTTTTATTGACTCGCGTGTGTGACCGATTGTGTGTATATAACTTTTAAGTTCGTGTGTTTTTCATTGACCTTTTCATTTTGTTTAAAGACATTTTTGGATATTATGCCATTTTACAAGTATATATAACTTTTAAATTCGTGTGTGTTTCATTTACCTTTTCTTTTTGTTTATAGACATTTTTGTATACGACATTTTACAAGTGTTGTTTGTATTTATATGTCTTTTCATTCTTATTGTTATTTTTATCTTTTAAGATTAGGGTAGATATTGTCGATCCCAGTTATATTCAAATTTGTAAAGGCTTTAAAAAAATATTTCCTATTTTTTTCTAAAAAGAGGGATAGGTATATTACACAATGACATATGTCATAGAGGCGTCCTGCCATATTAAAATACGTGTAAGTGATTGTAACATAAACCTGTTGCTATCAGCACTCGGCTGGAGATCTTGGTAGTATTCCTTATGTCATTGCGTAACTATAACTGTTGTTGGCATGTCTTATCTAACTTTCTTTGTCTGATAAACTATATTGAATGTTAAACCTTCATATGATGCTTGATACATTAGACAGGTGTCTAATGAGCCCCTTTGTCTTGAATACGTTTATAAACTCAGAACAGAAACGAATCTTCAGGCAGGTCCAGGAGGCCATGCTAGGCGGGCGCCTAGTCAAGGTACCTCAGGAGTACTATAGTCAGGTCCAGGAGGCCATGCTAGGCGGGCCATGGGTGCCTTGGCCATGGGTGCCTTGGCACGAGACGAGACGAGACGAGAGCTTCTGGAGTTAGCACACTCGTGCTAAGCCAAGCTAATTAAGTCATGACTCCTTCCATATAGTCTACGGTCGTTTACATCACGATGTTTGTACCTATTGTAAGAAGCAGAATAAAAGTATTATTAGAAGTATATACCAGTGTTGTCATCCAAGAACCCGATTAAAGAACTAATGTAATACTGTCACACTGTGTTATCATTATTTACCAGAAATGTTGTATATAAATTTTGATAAAACAATAGGGGAAATAAATATACAACTAAAATATGCTTAAGAGGCGTTAAATCAAATGTTACGAGATATTACTTAGCACATAAACAGAATAATTTGTTTTCGTTTGATGGCCGTAACGATCTTCCGTACATAATGAAGTAAACATTGGGTAGCTTTCACGAGTACATACAAAGGATTTTATTTAAGTATTTGTTCAATCGGATTAAAACACAGATTCTATTTCGTTTCGATTTTTAAAGTCTTTTCTACATTCGGATCTAGAAGAGAGGGCGAGAGAGAGGGGGGGGGGGAGAAAGAGAGAGAGAAGTGGGGTTTGACGTTCACTCGACACAAACAAGGTAATTTCGGAACCAACACATTATTTAGTTGTATTTCATTAATTCGTTTGCGCGAAGGGGTCTTTAGCAGTGTGAGGAAACCGGAGAAAACCCACGAGGCTAGACATGCGACCCCCCTCCTTGTCACGTACAATCGGGGATTCGAAACGCCAGTTGACTCACATCAGGCTTTATGATACAGCACGCACGTGCTAACCATTCGGCCATCCAACCCCCCGGATCTGAAAGAGTTGTTATATAACATGCGTTCTAGTTAATGTGAGCGGTCTGTTCTTGGCGTGGTCTGCACGTTGATTGATTAATCAATGCCTGACGTCATAAGGCCAAAAGCCTCTCGTATGACACCAGACGGTCAGATCTTCATGTAGTGCAGGCCATCAAAAGTATATAAAAGATTAATATTTGTTTGACCTCATTATCAACCGGGATTCTACACATACATGTAAAATCATGAAGTCATATTCTAGTTGACGTCATAATTTAGTACCTCGTTTTAATCATCTATTCCAACTGAATTATAACTTATGCATAACGTAGAAGCTAACTCACAATACATAGGATACAAGAATTAATTCGATTGGCATTAGACGTCAATCGGCTGTCGTAATGTACAAATGTAAGGCATTATTTTCATATGAAATTAAATAAATATATAAACAATCAGAACAATCATTTAAGACTAAGATAATATGATGAGAGTGCATGATGATTGATAAGTCTTATTTTTATATCGGATTGGCTAGTCGAATGGCCGCATATGTGCGCTGTCGATCACAAGGTATGTCATTGAGTCAATTTACGTGGTGTCATTTCCCAGCTTGTACGTGACAAGGGGCCTCATGGTTTGTCTCATACTCCGTGCAGTGTTTCGTTTGATTAGAGCTAAACCCACTACTCACTGCTGTAGTGAGTGGATATTGTTGTTTTAAATTTTGATTGGTCAGTAGTCCCATTAACAACCAGTAGCTGACAGCGTTACAAAGGCTTTATCTTTAAAACAAAACGTTAAATTGGACCAAACATGTTTACAGAACGTTACGTCATGGCTCACGACTTTATTATGCCCAATTAAACCAGTGCATAGCAGAATAATGAAGTGAAACTAATTGCGTGACAAACGAGGCAATCAAGTCGATTGAAATCTAAACAATACTGTTTGGAAACGAACATACTTTCAACGTTTTATGGAAGACCCAGATTAAACGAAGGACTGTCACGTTGTTGTACTCAAGTGATAGCTTTGATTGAACGGGAAGAATAGAATCACTTCCACAAAAGTTCAAGAATCATAAGCTAATCCAGCAATGGCCAGAGAGAGATTTCCCGGGCCATTGCTTCAAGAATATGGGTTTGTCTGGGTATTTCGGTTTATTCCCACTCGCAAGCATATTATTAAAGGGCCAATCCTGATAACTTTTTGGGGAATAAAACTGCTTAATTTTGTGTTAAAATCTCTTAAAACTCATTACCTAAGGCCGACCAACTATCCCGATATTTGTGATATGCTTGTAAATAACTTAAACCTGACAGTCTTCATCAGTATCTGGATAAAACCAGACTTTTTGTATGAAAATAATATGTAGGTGGAATTTACCTCTTGTTATCAAGTGCAGTATATGGGTCATTCACTGTATAGACCTCTCAAGAAACGGGAATCGATTATCAGGTCACCCAATGAAAAAATTGACCCTAAATCTTAAAAGGGTTACGTGTCCGAATAAGCAGTGTCCACGTTAACGTCAAAGCGACTCAATATTTTGAGCTGAAATTTTGAGACAGTGCAAATACACCATGCCTCTATATTTTGGTCCATAAATTTCCTAAATGCTCGGACTTTAATTTTTGAGACTCTGTTCTTATCGGGATTGTCCCTTTAAAATAAAATCGAACCTCGTTAGATCCGAATTGACCTGTTTGTTTTGACATCTTTCCCCTTTAATAAATGACCATTTGTCTTTCAATTTAGATAACCTGCCAAACCACGTTGTCATTTTAACGAAACACAGTCAATTGCTACGAACCACACTTGCGGACAGAATTGAAATTGTGGCATGGACATTACATGGAAGTTTTGTTGTTACGAGATATCAGTTGACGAATATATTAGAAACAGCCGCCCAACAACCAGAGAATGGTGTATCTGTATTAATAGACATAATAAAAGGCAGCCAGGATCATTTTGATAAATTCATCCAATGTTTGAGTGACATGGGATATACAGGATTGGTTCGAAATCTCAAAGGTATGTATATGTATTATTAGTCCCAGTGGTTTTATCTGGTATTTTTCATGTATATTTATATGTAAGTTGAGTAGTAGACGGGTAAGAGGATTCCTGCATATTTTTTGTCAGTATATTCTTACACTGATTATTTTTTCAGGGTGTCAGTCTTGATTTCACCATTCTCTCACGGGAGTTTGATACTGGCGTTGATGCATCATAACGGTTTCAGGCACATTTTCCTGTAACCTTCTTTAGCGGGAGCCATGGTGGCTCAACGAGTAAGACGTTGGTTCGCTAATCTGGATGCGGTGTCTCGATCACTTCATTGGCAAATAGCGTTCATCGGGATTATTCAGTGTGGTTCCCCTTGTCAGTTTATCAGGACAGAGGGCCTCGCAAGGAACAACGTATAGTAGTTCAGATGGTACGAACAACCGAGGTCCCTAGTGCAATAAATTACATTGTGAAGCTATACATGAATTGAGATGGTAATTGATATTTTCGTGTTTGCAAGAAACAAATCTTGTAACAATAACAATAAATGTCTGGTCAGTAGTGCTTTCATTTTGAGCAGTTAACAGAGATCTATATTGAAGATTTAGATTTAGGTAAAGAGCTGGTCCCTCTATCTATAATAGTTCAAACATAGACACGTATAATGAAAGATAGGCTGGCACTGCCAGGCAGGATACTCCCACATTTTCGAGAGATGGATAGAGAAAAAGCAATACCGAAAGTCATTTTTCCTACATTATTAAGGTAGAATTTGATATGTGCAAATATCGAAATGAATTAAGATCTTTGGGTTATAAAGGTTCATTTCAGTAGGCTTCAAATTCGACTGGGGATCATGTTGCTAAGTGGGTAAGATGCTGGCTCTGTAGCCTTGAGATTGGGTGTTTGATCCCTGCATTGGGTGACAAATTTCATCTACATTTTCTGGCGTGGTTTCCTCTTGTTAGTGATGAAGGATGGATGGCCTGACAAGAACAGCTGTCAATTTTGGTCTGATTTTCACGAAACTCGACATCAACCTTCATTACGATGTAACGGTGATATAATCAAACGGTTTTTTAAATGGGATAATAATTCTGACCCCAGAGGAGGGACCACAAGCTAAAAAAATGTCATTTTTCGTACAATCAGGGGCCATAATTCAGGAAGTTACAATCCGATATGCACAAATATCGAAAGGAACTAAGATTGTTAAGTTGTAAACATGTGTTTCAGGTTTCATCAAAATTGAATGAAGATTGTGACCTCTACAGGGTTCACAACCTTGATATACTATATTTTTAGTAACTCTTCGGGTACAAGCGCCAGCCATTTTTTCAGTCAATTTTGGTCCGATTTTCACGAAATTCGGCCTCAACCTCCATTACGATGTAACGGTGATATAATCAAATGGTTTTTTAAATGGACCACAGGCTAAAAAAGGTCATTTTTCGGACAATCAGGGACCATAATTCAGGAAGTTATGATCCAATGGGCGCAAAGAACCAAGATCTTTGGGTTATAATCATGCATGTCACGTTTCATCAAAATCGGTTCAAAATTGTGACCTCTATAGCGTCCACAACCTTGGTTTCACACTAATCGCGTACAAACGGCGGCCATTTTGTCTGTCAATTTTGGTCCGATTTTCACGAAATTTTACCTCAATCTTCATTACCATTTAACGGTGATATAATCAAACGGTTTTTTAAATCGGATAATAATTTTGACCTCCAGTGGGACCACAAGCTAAAAAGGGTGATTTTTCGTACAATCAGGGGCCATAATTCAGGAAGTTACGAATCAATGAGCGCAAATATCGACAGGAACCAAGATCTTCGCGTTATAAACATGCATGTTAAGTTTCATCAAAATCGGTTCAAAATTGTGACCTCTATAGGGTCCACAACCTTGATATAACATATTTTCACACTATTCGCGTACAAACGGCGGCCATTTTGTCCGTCAATTTTGGTTCGATTTTCACGAAATTCGAACTCAACCTTCATTACCATGTAACGATGATATAATCAAACGTCTTTTTAAATCGGATAATAATTTTGACCTCCAGAGGGACCACAAGCTAAAAAGGGGCAATTTTTCGGACAATCAGGGGCCATAATTCAGGAAGTTACGATCCGATGGGTGCAAATATCGAACGGAACCAAGATCTTTGGGTTATAAACATACATGTCAAGTTTCATCAAAATCGGTTCAAAATTGTGACCACAAGCTAAAAAGGGCGATTTTTCGGACAATCAGGGGCCATAATTCAGGAAGTTACGATCCGATGGGCGCAAATATCGAAAGGAACCAAGATTTTGGGGTTATAAACATGCCTGTCAAGTTTCATCACAATCGTTTCAAAATTGTGACCTCTATAGGTTCCACAAGATAAAAACATGATATTTCGTACAATCAAGGGCCATAATCCACGAACTTCCGATCCGATACATACCAATATCGAAAGGAACCGAGATCTTATCGGGATAAACCTATATTTCCAGTTTCGTTAAAATCGGACCTGTAAAGAGTCCACAAACAAATTGTGGACGGACGGACAGGGGTGACGACATAATACGTCCACATGAAAATGTGGACGTATAAAAATGATCATGTTGGAGAGAGAGAGAGAAATGGGGTTTAACGACCTCTCGACACAAACTAGGTCATTTTGGGACTAACATATGGTTTAATTTTATTTCAATAATTGGCTTGCTCGTATGGATCTTTAGCAATGGGAGGACACCTGAGTACCCGGAGGTTGGACAGGTGACCCTACTCCTTGCCACTTACAACCGGGGATCTGAAACCGCGCAAGTTGACTCAATGACCGGCCGTATTATACAGCGCGCGCACGCTAACCATTCGACCATCCAACCCCCTTGATCATGTTGGATAATCCAATGAAATTACTTCATTCTGGGTGAAGGTATATGACTGTATCAAGATAAAGTGTAGATTCCCTCCTTAACCTTTTTAGTTTAAACAATATTTTTTTCAATCATATCTAAGCAACGGTACTTGACAACCGAGACATTGCCTGGGTTATCCATTTAATTGCGGCTGGTTAAATCCAGTTAAATCTCGCCCATCCGATATTCTAAAGAGGGTTGATTATAGGCATGGCATGTGTAATTGAGATCTGCAATTGGGTGGATTTAGATCTTAAATGATGCATCTTTTTATTGAACATAAATGGTATAGGTTGGGGGCGGGGCGAATGGTTTAAGGCGTGGTGTAAGATTATAAAGAATGTCATTGAGGCAAAAGACGCAGTATTGACGTTGCGAAATGAGCATTGTGATAACGCACCCTATCAAGTAGTTCTTCTCGATTAAAATTGACCAACATTGTTTCAGGTACCGGGAGTGCTGCTGTAGAAACCACTGAAGAGGGTAGGTTTGAACATCTTATTTAATTTTAACAAATTCTAAATGTAGAACTAGTGTTCATTAGATTTGAATGTTGACACCATAGATATATATAATTTGGTGGTATTTTAAATGTAGAACTAGCTATATAGGAACAATAAAAACACAATGTTGTGGTATTTTAAGTGTATTTCTGGTGCATATTTGAACCTCGAATATACAGAGAATCTCCTACGAGACCTGTAGGGATTTTTATTTAGTCCTCAATCCTTTCTTGGATGCACAAATAAATAAATATAAAATTCTTTGGTATAGATTTCACTTGTACTGAACCTGATTACATACGGCGTACATCATTGTTTTGACAGCAACTCAACCATTGCAAAGTTCTTTATATTGACCCAGTATTTCCATTAAGGTCAATTAAATAAACATAGTTCATGTTTGATAAAGAGGAAGTTACGTTTAACCAAAAAACGAACCAGTAGCTTTTAAACTGACCAATCAAGGTCATGTAAAGCGATATCTCCTTAACTTTTAACCAATTACAACACTCATTGTGGTCGGAGCGATTGCTTGGGACAACCACAGGTAAATGTAGCAGAAGTTTTGACGGACAGACAGACCATCCACCATTCCAGGTCATGGGTTACATTGCATAAAACAGTTGACACCAATTATAACAAGACAACAGTTTATTTCGGGACACAATACACGTACACACTTGATATACAACAACAAAACAAAACACTGAAAAGATACAAAATGATTATTTACACGAGTGAACTATTAAATACGGTATATATGTTATAATATAAGTTCTATATTATTATGCATTTAAGTAAAGAAACTATGTATTTACATTTAACAAAGATTAAAGATATAAATACATATTTCAAACATACCCTAAGACAGGTGCTTTTCAGGAAAATAGATGATTTATAAAGTTATACACTTTAGTCAACACAATACGAAACACTATAAAACAAACAGATATCACAATTAAAAAGACATAAGGGGATAATATATTTAATCAACATTTACATTTGTTGGAGTGAGCGCATGCGCGAGAGTGAAGACGTGTTTTTCACCAGCACGAAAAGGACAGTAAGAAATAGTAATTTATTTGGATGAACAAAGACTTTTAACATCAGAATTTGTGACCAAACGGCGTATTCCATCCCCGCCACTATTTACCTGCACTGCCAATCATGATTTTCACCCCTAAAATGTTTTAAAACCTAAATTAGCCGCGCACCATACCCCACGCTTCTTGCCAACAATGGCCGCCATCTTTAAAAAACGTATTTTTCCAAACAATCAACCGAATTTAACATTGTTTATCGCCATGATATTCATATTCCTGCTCAATCTCTGGACGTTTGACAAAAATCGTCACCCACCACTTGTGAACAATGCATACCAATCCATAAAATCAGTACAAAATAGATTTTTCCACCCACTCGATCACCCACCATCGCCGAATAAGCCATCAAGCCAGCCATCATTCTATGCAAGAAAGAACAAATGCCTACTAGTTTTAATACTAATCCTCTCAGGTGACATTGAGGCCAACCCAGGCCCAGCGCAAAAGAGTACATTTCCATGTGGCGTCTGCCAACTACCAGTAACATGGTCATGTAACGGAGTTGCATGCGACGATTGTAGCCTCTGGCACCACACTTCATGTATCTCATTGTGTAGCAAGGACATCTTAGACCTTGAACGCTCCAGCGTAGCTTGGTTATGCTGCAAATGTGACAATATTAACTGTGACAGCTTTACCTTCAGAAGCTATGAAACTCAAACATCAAACTCTTTCGAACCGTTGTCAAACCTTGATAATACTACAGACTCGGTGTTCAGCCCTCTACACACCAGCAGCCCCAAGAAAAATAGGTGTTCATCGAGTACCAACAAAGGCTCGTCGACAGCCCCAAGCCACAAAAATGGAAATTCCACCGGTAAAAGCAGCGTAGCATTCAGCAATCTTCCACGTAAGCAAAACTTAAGAATAATGACTATAAATTGCAGAAGTGTAAAAGAAAACAACTCGGAATTTAAAGCCGCAGTGAATTATATTAAACCAGACGCTATCTGTGGGACAGAATCTTGGTTAAGGGGAATTAAACCCGGAAAACCTCCTAGTAAAAATGCAATTATGAACCCTGAAATATTTCCAGAAAATTATAAAGTTTACCGGAATGATAGATCTACCAGAGGAGGTGGAGTGTTCATAGCCGTCCAAACAAACATTACTTCCGTCGAATGTATAAAAAACATTACAAACTGTGAAATTGAAAGTGTTAAAATCTCATTGAAGGGAAATAAAGACTGCTATATTTCATCTTTCTACATGGCTAAACGTAACCTAAACGATTTAGATCAACTCAGGTCTGCCCTAGACTCCACTACAAACTCTCAACAGAAACAACACATTGTGTGTGGGGACTTTAACTGCCCAGATATCAACTGGAATACGCTATCAGTCTCTGGTGGAAATAATATTCAGGATAAACTTGTACAACAAAAACTTATAGACATCTCTGTCGAGACAAACCTTACCCAAATCCATGACCAACCAACCAGACAAGGCAACATACTTGACCTTGTATTTGTAACAAATAACTCTCTTGTGAAAAGCTCAGTGAGCGTTCCTGGCATATCAGACCATGACATTGTGGTAACAGACTTTGATATTAAACCATCCTACTCGAACAACAAACCCCGAAAAATTTACATATTCAGTAAAGCCAATTGGGACAATATTAAAACTGTGTGCATAGACATTAGCGCAAAAATAAAATCCATCTACCAGACCACAGATGTGGAAGACCTATGGAACATTTTTAAAACCGAAATCCTAAAAACTGTTGACGACAACGTGCCATCAAAAACAATTAAACGTAAACACAACCTACCATGGCTCAATCGTGACCTAAAGAGGTCACTCAGGAAAAAAGCAAGATACCACAAACAGGCCAAGAAAACAGGTAATTGGACTAAATATAAACATTTTCAAAAAGAGTGCAAACAAGCATTTAGAAGAGCAGAATGGGACCATATTAACAACTCCATAATAAAAGGATTCACCGAAAAGAACCCCAAGCCTTTTTGGAACTACGTAAAGTCAAAAATACAAGATAATATTGGAGTGCAACCACTGAAACAAAGTGGAAACCTTGTGACTGATTCAATAGGCAAAGCAAATATTTTGATAAAACAATTCCAATCCGTCTTCTGTAAAGACACAGGTACGGTTGATCCGCGCCTCCTACAGTTCCCTGGAAACCAAATACCAACTTTGCCAGATCTTAAAATTACAGTCACTGGAGTCACCAAATTACTCTCGAATTTAAAGACTGCTAAAGCTATGGGACCAGACTGTCTTCCAAATATTGTTCTTAAAACATGTGCCAACGAACTTTCACCAGCACTTACTGAAATTTTCCAAAAATCAGTGGACACTGGAAAACTACCCTCGGACTGGAGAAATGCAAACATTAGCCCAGTATTCAAAAAAGGTGACCGCCACCTAGCCGAGAACTACAGACCAGTGAGCCTCACTACTGTTCTATGCAAAACACTTGAACACATTATATGTAAACACTTACTAAAGCATTTCGAAAATCACCAAATACTCACAAACAGGAACCATGGCTTCAGATCAGGATACTCTACTGAAACCCAACTGATTGTCACAATGAACGACCTACTTGAAAGTTATGACCAAAAATCGCAAGTTGATGTGGCAATCCTAGACTTCTCAAAAGCCTTTGATACTGTACCACATGATAAACTCCTCCAGAAACTGGAAAACTATGGCGTGAGAGGGAATATCCTGAACTGGTTAACATCTTTCTTGAAAGATAGACACATGAATGTCGCCATTGAGGGTGAACATTCCGACAGTGTTAAGGTTGAATCAGGTGTCCCCCAAGGGACGGTCTTAGGTCCACTTATGTTCCTCTGCCACATAAATGATCTCCCGGACGCAGTTAAATCCACCGTCCGCTTATTCGCAGACGACTGTCTTCTCTACAAGACGATACGCTCGCGCGACGATCACCTTGTATTACAAAGGGACCTCCAAGAACTGGAGAAATGGGCCGATCTCTGGGGCATGAAATTCAACGCCAAAAAGTGTTATATCCTAAGCGTCCAACAAAAATCAAGTTTCTTCTATGAACTCGATAATACCATACTTCAACAAGTGAACGCAAACCCATATTTAGGCCTGAACATTTCAGAAAACCTTACGTGGGAAACACATATAAGTAATATATGTAAAAAGGCAAACTCTACGCTTGGCTTCCTAAAACGTAACCTAAAACATTGCCCTCAAGACTGCAGGAAACTGGCATACATCTCCCTAGTACGATCTACCCTTGAATACGGAGCTGTCATCTGGGACCCCTATCTAGTAAAGGACATAAATTCCCTGGAAAAGATTCAACGACATGCTGCTAGATTTATTATGAAAGATTATAGATCGAGGAATGATGGTTGCGTCCAAGAAATGCTTCAAAAACTCAATCTTGACACGCTGCAAGACAGAAGACGTCAATCAAGACTAGTGTTCCTCTACAAAATCATTCGGGGTATGGTGCCGGCAATAAACAATTCAACATATTTAACACCTATTAAAAACAAAAGACGAATCAAACCGAAAAAATCTACTGACAACCAAACCACTAATATTGTGGAAAAATTCAGTGTGAATCATTCAAATTGCTTCAAAGTTAAAGACTCCAACACAAAACAATTTAAAAATTCATTTTTCATAAGGGCAGTGCAGGACTGGAACAGTTTAGAAGAGAGTGTAGCATGCGCACAGTCAGTGGAGAGTTTTAAAGCAGCTCTCCAGGGCCGCAACTAAGCGGACGCCACTCACTACCGACGCGTCATACCAGAAGTGGTTCCTGCGTCGTATACATACAGATACAGATACTTATGAAATATAAAGTTATTGGGTTTATATTTATATATATTATTTACTTGCTAATATTTAATTTAATAGTTTAGATTAATTTAGAATGATTTATATAGTTTAAAATGTCTAGTCAAGTCAAAAGAATACAAAACCTACCTTGAAATAAATGATTAGTTTGTGCTGTAATTAAGAAGAGCTGTTTAAAGATGGGTAGAAAATAGAAGAGTGAAGTTAGTAACCAAAATCAACAAAGCAGGTTTCCAAGGGAATGACATCTGCTCACTACCTTATAACAATAGCATCTTTTTAAACCTTAAACTAAAGTAATTATCACTAATGGAAAAACAAGACTAGCATCTTTTTAAACCTTAAACTAAAGTAATTATCACTACTGGAAAAACAAGACTTGCTGGATACTCAAAAGACAATAGAAAACTGACTAAAATTGTTAAAGTGACTATAACACCCTACTAAAATATTTAAAGGGGCTATCACACCCTACTACATAAACAAACCTGTATTTATCATTTCTGAGTGTCATCTATGTCCAAGGAAACCTGCTTAATTGTTTTATATCACAATATACTACTGGTTGGTGAATAGAATATAGGATTTTAGCTAGGTTTTGGCATCGACAAAATGGCATTTACGTCAAACTGTTGGTAGGTCAGTCATGCCATTTTCCTATTCCCGGAAGGTTGGGTGATGTAAGGGATTTCCCGGTAAAATAAATACAGACATTTTCGTAGTAAACAAATATGGCAAAACATTGTCATCGCCCCCGTTGGTTCGTTCGAACGTTTCCATAATTTGGTTGTGCACACTCTACGGGTCACAAATTTTATCCGATTTTGATGAAACTTAAGCTATATCTTTATATCTTAATCATATCGGTCCCTTTCTATATTTGGGCATATTCCTGAATTATATGGTCCTTGATTGTGCGAAAAATCACGTTTTTATACACCAACATGGAAATGTGGTCGAATATTGCCGCCCCCGACTCGTCGGTCAGCAGTCCACATTATTTTGTGAACGATCTGCAGACTGTATTTATCATCTGATTGTTTTTAAATTTATTTATTTCTCCTGGAGTTATGACCCTTGTTTCACTTTATTCCATATTGTGAACACTCTAAGGACAAATTTCAACATTCGGTTGGTATGAAATTAAGCGAAGAATCCTATTGAATTTGAGCAATTTCCGTTAGCTAGGTCGCGAGTTATGAGCCTTGTTTCACTTTGTCGAACCCTGTGAATGCTCTAGCAACAAAAGTTGTCATCCGATCTGTGTGAAATTCTTATGCATTATTTGCATTAGTAAAATATATCACTATTTCACAATCAATCTATTTCACAATCAATTCGATTTCCCGTCAAATTGGCCTCTCCCTGTACGAAAATAGTGTAAAAGTTGGCATTGATTTAGCTGTAATTTGGCAGTGTTACTTGGTCAATCTTGCACATAGTATGACATGTTATATATTACAGAATGATATAAATAGTATGACATGTTATATATTACAGAATGATATAAATAGTATGACATGTTATATATTACAGAATGATATAAATAGTATGACATGTTATATATTACAGAATGATATAAATAGTATGACATGTTATATATTACAGAAATGATATAAATACAATGTAGTATGACGTGTTACATATTACAGAAATGGGTTTTAATGTTCTACTTTTATGCGCCATCAAGGATGATGAAATATGGAAGTATAATGTTGCCAGAAATCTAAAGATAATCAATGATTTTGTCAATGCTTCAAAATACATTTTTCAGTGTTTCAAAATACATTTTTCAGTGTTTCAAATTAGTTACTTTACACATTGCATTGAGCACTTTGCATGGTCGACTGTTTGCAAAGTAGAACGCATACCTTACAGGGAACGGTCACGATTTCCAAGGTTTCTTTTCCGATATTTGGCAATAACGACACTTAAAAGGCAAAATGACGTTTAATGTGAAACTATGATGCAGGCATCCCCATTTATGATCTCTATAGTGCGTTTAAATAAACTGATTTAATTAAACTGCTTGCGAGACATTCGGTAGATAGGCTTCCTTTAAAGTCGGATTTTTTTAGATACATATCTGAATATCGAGCTACCCGTTTCACTTTATTTGCCAATATCGAAAAACATGGAAAAAAGGGTAGTTTTTATTTGAATCCTGATTTAGGTTGTTAGTTTAGGAAAACTGATTTAATTAAATGCATTTCGGAGACATTCGGTATATATATGCATCGTGAAATCGGATTTTTATACACATATCTGAGTCTCGAAAAACAAGGGGATGGGACAGTTATTGTGTGAATCCACTGCTGAGGTACCTCATATTAGTATATTATACAGAAACAGCAAAAAAAAAAAAAAAACGTCAATACGATTTCAAAACCAGAGAGGCACTTCAATCAAGTCATTCTAGAAAACGAATTACTATATGGATCAAAGCAACTTTTGTGAACAGTATATTGACACATTAGTGATTAATTCATCACAATTCCAAGGCATTAGGAGAAGGTTTCGAGTCAACACACAGCAGAAAAGCCTGGCGCAATCCATCGGCTGTTTGTTCTCAGTATGTTATGAAATCTTTTCTGAATTTCACCCCAAAGATGTTCAATCGGACTGGCCAGTGCATAACGTTGACACTATTCTGCCCTAGAGAGTGTGGGCACGGGCGTTGTCATGCTGGAAAACGTTTTTTTCGATAACGTGCGAAATGTGGTTTGACTTGGGGTCGCATCCTCTCCCTGGACCACGATTTTGGAACACCACAGGACCCACTCTAAGGTTCAGACCGATTCCAACCGAAACCAGTATGCTTGGACCTCCCCAAGAGTCTTGTCCCATGACATATTGGTCAGAATAACGCTGGCCACGTCGACGTCATATTCTGCGCTGCCATCTGCAGTTGATACGCAATACCGACTCTCATTTGTGAACAGAACAGTTTGCCATTGCCTGTTTCGCCAGTTCTGATGTTGGGCAGAAGTTCACGTCGATGGCGAGGCTAAGGTTTACGGCGTTCTCTCTATGTCGGTACTGATGGGTCTTCCGTGTGTTCCCAGTGTTTTGCATGCTGTTTCAGATGCCTGCGTGAACGCATTCAGTACCTGTTGTCGCGCAACATTACGGCCTTGTGGTAACCCATAGTCTACCAGTTCGGGAGCGATCACCCATGGTGTTGGTGACCTGAAAGCGTTGCTGAAGCCTGTAGATGGTCCGAACATTAACCTGAATTTGATTGGCCGCGGGTTGGGCAGTGTGGACAGCGTCGAGTCTTCCAAGCGTCATGTTCCTCTGAGCTGTCATGATATGCTGCTGATGTTGTTGTGTGAATGATTCAACCAGGTATGGGTGTGCATTTTATAGGGCTGCAGCATGAGATACATGAAAATCGAGGAGTATGCTTTACCATCTCAGAAGTTAGGTTGCGTTTTTTGAGAAATTTCATGGGTTCAAATCCGTAATTAGAAATGATTCTTATTGCTCAGGTAAAGTTGAGGATGTGGTCACACATATACAATAAAACAAATTTGGCAAGTGTCATGCAATGTGTCTATTCAGAGGAACATACCAACCTGACGTTTCGCTTTCTGCTTAGTATATCGAAAAACGAACTGCTATGTTTATAGTTCTTTATTAACGATAGATATAGTGTTCTGTATATCGTAAAACAGGACTTAAACACATTGAATCTATAGACAGTCTCACCTTTTTAGCGAATACTTCTATTGATCCTACAAAATTATCAGTTAGGAAATTTGCAAATATATTATTTCAAGTGTATCGCCACCAGTTATAGTCATGGTGATTTGCAATATATACTATTCAAAAAAAAGTAGGGGATATTTGATTTGGGGGGCATAATACTAAAATATGCAAATGACTACGAAAAAAGTCACTATATAACCTAACAGAAGAAACATTTCCAGTTACATGTGACGCCCAAACGCACCAATAGCTACCGCATGGAATGCAGGTGATGCTTGGGATCATCATGGGGCTCCAACCCAAGATTTGCACGACTCTGACTTTGAATGTTACAGTCATTGTGGCAATGAATTCCAGGGTGGAAACATCAGTTTAATTGTTTTAGTGACCAAAAAACAAATTTTGATATGCGTCGGCTTACCCAAAATGAAAGGTTACGTGCCCTTGACATGCTACAGATCGGCTCAACACAGGCGGTTGTGGCACGGACGATGAATGTTTCCCAGTCTGTCATAAGCAGGCTATGGTCCAGATACCGTGATACACAATCTATACAGGACAGACCACGCTCAGGTCGACAACTCAAACCCAGGATCGATTTATCCGTACCTTGGCCTTGAGAAATCGTGTCATCACACCAAATCAGATCAGCGCTCGTCTTCAAACAGACACTGGTGTGAGAGTGAGTGGCCAGACGATTCGGAATCCACTGCATTTTGATCACCTTCGCGCCCGACGTCCTCGCGTGATCCCTTGTTTGAGAGATCATCACATTCAGGCAAGACGTCGTTGGTGTAGGGATCGTCAACACTGGGATAATCGACGCTGGAGCAATGTTATGTTTTCAGATGAGTCAAGGTTCACTGTTGATTTTTTGGACAGACGTAGGAGGGTGTGGCGTCGTCGAACGTTAACGTCATCAGACATGATCGATTTGCGGGTGGTTCTGTTATGGTGTGGGGATGCATCACTGTTGCTGGAAGAACGGCTTTACATGTTGTTGCAGGGCGTGTTGCAGGCCAGTACTACAGGGACAACATCTTGGCAGTCCATGTTGTGCCGTTCGCACGACGTCATGGCCGCCGTTTCATCTTCCAGGATGACAACGCAAGATGTCACAGGGCCAGGATCGTTACAGGTTACCTCCAACAACAGAACATCACCACATTACCTTGGCCAGCACTGAGTCCCGACCTCTCCCCCATCGAGCATGTCTGGGACATGCTTGGACAGAGGTTACGTCAACGTCAAAAACGTCCTGCCAATGTCCAAGAACTTGTTGCTGCGTTGCAATCTGGTCCCCACTTGTCAGTTTTACAGGACAGAGTAGTTCAGATGATATGAACAACCGAGGTCCCAAGTGCAATAAGTTACATTGTGAGCTATACATGAACTGCAATGGTAATTGATATTTGGGTGTCGTAACAATACAGATAAATTGTTTGTCTGATCAGTAGTGTTTTCATTTTGAGCAGTTAATAGATATCTATAGTGAAGATTTAGATAAAGTGCTGGTCCCTCTATCTATAATAGTTCAAACATATACATGTATAATAAAAAAATGATCAAGTTGGATAATCCATTGAAATAATTACTTTATTCTGGGTTAAGTTATATGACTGTATCAAGATGAAGTGTAGATAGTTTATTAACTTTTTTAGTTTAAACATTATTGTTTTCATTTATGAAGATCTTTTATTATCTTAGCAACGGTACTTGACAACCGAGACATTTAATCGCGGCTGTTCCAATCCATGTCTAAATGAGATCTGCAATTGGTGGATTTAGATGTTAAATGATGCATCTTTTTATTGAACATAAATGGTATAGGTTGGGGGCGGGGCGAGTGGTTTAAGGCGTGGTGTAAGATTATAAAGAATGTCATTGAGGCAAAAGACGCAGTATTGACGTAGCGAAATGAGCATTGTGATAGCGCACCCTATCAAGTAGTTCTTCTCGATTACAATTGACCAACATTGTTTCAGGTACCGGAAGTGCTGATGAAGGAACCACTGAAGAGGGTAGGTTTGAACATCTTATTTAATTTTAACAAATTCTAAATGTAGAACTAGTGTTCATTAGATTTGAAATGGTGACACCATGGATATATATAATTTGGTGGTATTTTAAATGTAGATCTAGCTATATAGGAACAATAAAAACACACTGTTGTGGTATTTTAAGTGTATTTCTGGTGCATATTTGAACCTCGAATATACAGAGAATCTCCTACGAGACCAGTAGGGATTTTTATTTCGTCCCCAATCCTTTCTTGGATGCACAAATAAATAAATATAAAATTCTTTGGTATAGATTTCACTTGTACTGAACCTGATTACATGCGGCGTACATCATTGTTTTGACAGCAACTCAACCATTGCAAAGTTCTTTATATTGACCCAGTATTTCCATCAAGGTCAATTAAATAAACATAGTTCATGTTTGATAAAGAGGAAGTTACGTTTAACAAAAAACGAACTAGTAGCTTTTAAACTGACCAATCAAGGTCATGCAAAGCGATATATCCTTAACCTTTAACCAATTACAACACACATTATAGGGGTCGGAGCGATTGCGTGGGATAACCACAGGTAAACAAACCTGAATTTATCATGTTTTATATATATATTAAAAAGTAAATGCGCAAGTAAAAATTTCTGAATGTCATCTATGTCCAAGGAAACCTGCTTCATTGCTGGATTGTTTTATATCCCAATATACGCCTCACAATATACTACTGGTTGGTGAATAGAATATAGGGTTTTGGCTAGGTTTTGGCATCGCCAAATTGGCAGATTTACGTCAAACTATTCCCGGAATGTTGGGTGATATAAGGGATTTCCTAGTAGAATAAATACAGACACTCTTCGTAGTAAACAAATATGGCAAAACATTGTCATCGCCCCTGTCGGTTCGTTCGAACGTTTCCATAATTTGTTTGTGCACACTCTACGGGTCACAAATTTTAAACTTTATCTTTATATCTCAATCATCTCGGTCCCTTTCCATATTTGGGCATATTCCTGAATTATATGGTCCTTGATTGTACGAAACATCACGTTTTTATATACCAACATGGAAATGTGGTCGTATATTGCCGCCCCCCCCCCCCTCGTCGGTCAGTAGTCCACATTATTTTGTGAACGATCTACAGACTGTATTTATCATCTGATTGTCGCACAATATTGTGGCCTTGTGGTAATCCTTAGTCTACCAGTTCGGGAGCGATCACCCATGATGTTGGTGACCCGAAAGCATTGCTGAAGCCTGTAGATGGTCCGAACATTAACCTTAAGTTGATTGGCCGCGGCTTGGGCAGTGTGGACAGCGTCGAGTCTTCCAAGCGCCATGTTCCTCTGAGCTGTCGTGATATGCTGCTGAAGCCTGTAGATGGTCCGAACATTAACCTGAATTTGATTGGCCGCGGGTTGGGCAGTGTGGACAGCGTCGAGTCTTCCAAGCGCTATGTTCCTCTGAGCTGTCGTGATATGCTGCTGATGTTGTGTGAATGATTCAACCAGGTATGGGTGTGCATTTTATAGGGCTGCAGCATGAGATACATGAAAATCGAGGAGTATGCTTTACCATCTTAGAAGTTGCGTTTTATGAGAAATTTCATGGGTTCAATTCTGTATTTAGGAAGGAGTCAGATAAAGCTGGAGATGTGGTCACAAATATACAATAAAGCACATTTGGCAAGTGTCATGCAATGTGTCTATTCAGAGGAACATACCAACCTGACGTTTCGTATGCTGCATAGTATATCGAAAATCGAGAGGTTATGTTTATAGTTCTTTATTAACGATAGATAAAGTGTTCTGTATATTGTAAAACAGGACTTAAAACACATTGAATCTATAGACAGTCTCACCTTTTTAGCGAATACTTCTATTGATCCTACAAAGTTATCAGTTTGCAAATATATTATTTCAAGTGTATCGCCACCAGTTATAGTCATGGTGATTTGCAATATAAACTATCCAAAAAAAAGTAGGGGATATTTGATTTGGGGGGCATAATACTAAAATATGCAAATGACTACGAAAAAAGTCACTATAGAACCTAACAGAAGAAACATTTCCAGTTACATGTGACGCCAAAACGCACCAATAGCTACCGCATGGAATGCAGATGATGCTTGGGTCATCATGGGGGTCCAGCCCAAGATTTGCACGAAAATAGTATAAAAGTTGACATTGTTTAGCTGTAATTTGGCAGTGTTACTTGGTCAGGTTGGAAACGATCAGTTTAATTGTTTTAGTGACCAAAAAACAAATTTTGATATGCGTCGGCTTACCCAAAATGAAAGGTTACGTGCCCTTGACATGCTACAGATCGGCACAACACAGGCGGTTGTGGCACGGACGATGAATGTTTCTCAGTCTGTCATAAGCAGGCTATGGTCCAGATACCGTGATACACAATCTATACAGGACAGACCACGCTCAGGTCGACAACTCGAACCCAGGATCGATTTATCCGTACCTTGGCCTTGAGAAATCGTGTCATCACAGCAAATCAGATCAGCGCTCGTCTTCAAACAGACACTGGTGTGAGAGTGAGTGGCCAGACGATTCGGAATCCACTGCATTTTGATCACCTTCGCGCCCGACGTCCTCGCGTGATCCCTTGTTTGAGAGATCATCACATTCAGGCAAGACGTCGTTGGTGTAGGGATCGTCAACACTGGGATAATCGACGCTGGAGCAATGTTATGTTTTCAGATGAGTCAAGGTTCACTGTTGATTTTTTGGACAGACGTAGGAGGGTGTGGCGTCGTCGAACGTTAACGTCATCAGACATGATCGATTTGCGGGTGGTTCTGTTATGGTGTGGGGATGCATCACTGTTGCTGGAAGAACGGCTTTACATGTTGTTGCAGGGCGTGTTGCAGGCCAGTACTACAGGGACAACATCTTGGCAGTCCATGTTGTGCCGTTCGCACGACGTCATGGCCGCCGTTTCATCTTCCAGGATGACAACGCAAGATGTCACAGGGCCAGGATCGTTACAGGTTACCTCCAACAACAGAACATCACCACATTACCTTGGCCAGCACTGAGTCCCGACCTCTCCCCCATCGAGCATGTCTGGGACATGCTTGGACAGAGGTTACGTCAACGTCAACAACGTCCTGCCAATGTCCAAGAACTTGTTGCTGCGTTGCAATCTGGTCCCCACTTGTCAGTTTTACAGGACAGAGTAGTTCAGATGATATGAACAACCGAGGTCCCAAGTGCAATAAGTTACATTGTGAGCTATACATGAACTGCAATGGTAATTGATATTTGGGTGTCGTAACAATACAGATAAATTGTTTGTCTGATCAGTAGTGTTTTCATTTTGAGCAGTTAATAGATATCTATAGTGAAGATTTAGATAAAGTGCTGGTCCCTCTATCTATAATAGTTCAAACATATACATGTATAATAAAAAAATGATCAAGTTGGATAATCCATTGAAATAATTACTTTATTCTGGGTTAAGTTATATGACTGTATCAAGATGAAGTGTAGATAGTTTATTAACTTTTTTAGTTTAAACATTATTGTTTTCATTTATGAAGATCTTTTATTATCTTAGCAACGGTACTTGACAACCGAGACATTTAATCGCGGCTGTTCCAATCCATGTCTAAATGAGATCTGCAATTGGTGGATTTAGATGTTAAATGATGCATCTTTTTATTGAACATAAATGGTATAGGTTGGGGGCGGGGCGAGTGGTTTAAGGCGTGGTGTAAGATTATAAGGAATGTCATTGAGGCAAAAGACGCAGTATTGACGTAGCGAAATGAGCATTGTGATAGCGCACCCTATCAAGTAGTTCTTCTCGATTAAAATTGACCAACATTGTTTCAGGTACCGGAAGTGCTGATGAAGGAACCACTGAAGAGGGTAGGTTTGAACATCTTATTTAATTTTAACAAATTCTAAATGTAGAACTAGTGTTCATTAGATTTGAAATGTTGACACCATGGATATATATAATTTGGTGGTATTTTAAATGTAGATCTAGCTATATAGGAACAATAAAAACACAATGTTGTGGTATTTTAAGTGTATTTCTGGTGCATATTTGAACCTCGAATGTACAGAGAATCTCCCACGAGACCAGTAGGGATTTTTATTTCGTCCCCAATCCTTTCTTGGATGCACAAATAAATAAATATAAAATTCTTTGGTATAGATTTCACTTGTACTGAACCTGATTACATGCGGCGTACATCATTGTTTTGACAGCAACTCAACCATTGCAAAGTTCTTTATATTGACCCAGTATTTCCATCAAGGTCAATTAAATAAACATAGTTCATGTTTGATAAAGAGGAAGTTACGTTTAACAAAAAACGAACTAGTAGCTTTTAAACTGACCAATCAAGGTCATGCAAAGCGATATATCCTTAACCTTTAACCAATTACAACACACATTATAGGGGTCGGATCGATTGCTTGGGACAACCACAGGTAAACAAACCTGAATTCATCATGTTTTATATATATATTAAAAAGTAAATGCGCAAGTAAAAATTTCTGAATGTCATCTATGTCCAAGGAAACCTGCTTCATTGCTGGATTGTTTTATATCCCAATATACGCCTCACAATATACTACTGGTTGGTGAATAGAATATAGGGTTTTGGCTAGGTTTTGGCATCGCCAAATTGGCAGATTTACGTCAAACTATTCCCGGAATGTTGGGTGATATAAGGGATTTCCTAGTAGAATAAATACAGACACTCTTCGTAGTAAACAAATATGGCAAAACATTGTCATCGCCCCTGTCGGTTCGTTCGAACGTTTCCATAATTTGTTTGTGCACACTCTACGGGTCACAAATTTTAAACTTTATCTTTATATCTCAATCATCTCGGTCCCTTTCCATATTTGGGCATATTCCTGAATTATATGGTCCTTGATTGTACGAAACATCACGTTTTTATATACCAACATGGAAATGTGGTCGTATATTGTCGCCCCCCCCCCCCCCCTCGTCGGTCAGTAGTCCACATTATTTTGTGAACGATCTACAGACTGTATTTATCATCTGATTGTCGCACAATATTGTGGCCTTGTGGTAATCCTTAGTCTACCAGTTCGGGAGCGATCACCCATGATGTTGGTGACCCGAAAGCATTGCTGAAGCCTGTAGATGGTCCGAACATTAACCTGAAGTTGATTGGCCGCGGCTTGGGCAGTGTGGACAGCGTCGAGTCTTCCAAGCGCCATGTTCCTCTGAGCTGTCGTGATATGCTGCTGAAGCTTGTAGATGGTCCGAACATTAACCTGAAGTTGATTGGCCGCGGCTTGGGCAGTGTGGACAGCGTCGAGTCTTCCAAGCGCTATGTTCCTCTGAGCTGTCGTGATATGCTGCTGATGTTGTGTGAATGATTCAACCAGGTATGGGTGTGCATTTTATAGGGCTGCAGCATGAGATACATGAAAATCGAGGAGTATGCTTTACCATCTTAGAAGTTGCGTTTTATGAGAAATTTCATGGGTTCAATTCTGTATTTAGGAAGGAGTCAGATAAAGCTGGAGATGTGGTCACAAATATACAATAAAACACATTTGGCAAGTGTCATGCAATGTGTCTATTCAGAGGAACATACCAACCTGACGTTTCGTATGCTGCATAGTATATCAAAAATCGAGAGGTTATGTTTATAGTTCTTTATTAACGATAGATAAAGTGTTCTGTATATTGTAAAACAGGACTTAAAACACATTGAATCTATAGACAGTCTCACCTTTTTAGCGAATACTTCTATTGATCCTACAAAGTTATCAGTTTGCAAATATATTATTTCAAGTGTATCGCCACCAGTTATAGTCATGGTGATTTCCAATATAAACTATCCAAAAAAAAGTAGGGGATATTTGATTTGGGGGGCATAATACTAAAATATGCAAATGACTACGAAAAAAGTCACTATAGAACCTAACAGAAGAAACATTTCCAGTTACATGTGACGCCAAAACGCACCAATAGCTACCGCATGGAATGCAGATGATGCTTGGGTCATCATGGGGGTCCAGCCCAAGATTTGCACGACTCTGACTTTGAATGTTACAGTCATTGAATTCCAGGTTGGAAACGATCAGTTTAATTGTTTTAGTGACCAAAAAAACAAATTTTGATATGCGTCGCCTTACCCAAAATGAAAGGTTACGTGCCCTTGACATGCTACAGATCGGCACAACACAGGCGGTTGTGGCACGGACGATGAATGTTTCTCAGTCTGTCATAAGCAGGCTATGGTCCAGATACCGTGATACACAATCTATACAGGACAGACCACGCTCAGGTCGACAACTCGAACCCAGGATCGATTTATCCGTACCTTGGCCTTGAGAAATCGTGTCATCACAGCAAATCAGATCAGCGCTCGTCTTCAAACAGACACTGGTGTGAGAGTGAGTGGCCAGACGATTCGGAATCCACTGCATTTTGATCACCTTCGCGCCCGACGTCCTCGCGTGATCCCTTGTTTGAGAGATCATCACATTCAGGCAAGACGTCGTTGGTGTAGGGATCGTCAACACTGGGATAATCGACGCTGGAGCAATGTTATGTTTTCAGATGAGTCAAGGTTCACTGTTGATTTTTTGGACAGACGTAGGAGGGTGTTCCGTCGTCGAAACGAGCGCTTCCAAGGCGTTAACGTCATCAGACATGATCGATTTGCGGGTGGTTCTGTTATGGTGTGGGGATGCATCACTGTTGCTGGAAGAACGGCTTTACATGTTGTTGCAGGGCGTGTTACAGGCCAGTACTACAGGGATAACATCTTGGCAGTCCATGTTGTGCCGTTCGCACGACGTCATGGCCGCCGTTTCATCTTCCAGGATGACAACGCAAGATGTCACAGGGCCAGGATCGTTACAGGTTACCTCCAACAACAGAACATCACCACATTACCTTGGCCAGCACTGAGTCCCGACCTCTCCCCCATCGAGCATGTCTGGGACATGCTTGGACAGAGGTTACGTCAACGTCAACAACGTCCTGCCAATGTCCAAGAACTTGTTGCTGCGTTGCAATCTGGTCCCCACTTGTCAGTTTTACAGGACAGAGTAGTTCAGATGATATGAACAACCGAGGTCCCAAGTGCAATAAGTTACATTGTGAGCTATACATGAACTGCAATGGTAATTGATATTTGGGTGTCGTAACAATACAGATAAATTGTTTGTCTGATCAGTAGTGTTTTCATTTTGAGCAGTTAATAGATATCTATAGTGAAGATTTAGATAAAGTGCTGGTCCCTCTATCTATAATAGTTCAAACATATACATGTATAATAAAAAAATGATCAAGTTGGATAATCCATTGAAATAATTACTTTATTCTGGGTTAAGTTATATGACTGTATCAAGATGAAGTGTAGATAGTTTATTAACTTTTTTAGTTTAAACATTATTGTTTTCATTTATGAAGATCTTTTATTATCTTAGCAACGGTACTTGACAACCGAGACATTTAATCGCGGCTGTTCCAATCCATGTCTAAATGAGATCTGCAATTGGTGGATTTAGATGTTAAATGATGCATCTTTTTATTGAACATAAATGGTATAGGTTGGGGGCGGGGCGAGTGGTTTAAGGCGTGGTGTAAGATTATAAAGAATGTCATTGAGGCAAAAGACGCAGTATTGACGTTGCGGAATGAGCATTGTGATAACGCACCCTATCAAGTAGTTCTCCTCGATTAAAATTGACCAACATTGTTTCAGGTACCGGAAGTGCTGATGAAGGAACCACTGAAGAGGGTAGGTTTGAACATCTTATTTAATTTTAACAAATTCTAAATGTAGAACTAGTGTTCATTAGATTTGAAATGTTGACACCATGGATATATATAATTTGGTGGTATTTTAAATGTAGATCTAGCTATATAGGAACAATAAAAACACACTGTTGTGGTATTTTAAGTGTATTTCTGATGCATATTTGAACCTCGAATGTACAGAGAATCTCCTACGAGACCAGTAGGGATTTTTATTTCGTCCTCAATCCTTTCTTGGCTGCACAAATAAATAAATATAAAATTCTTTGGTATAGATTTCACTTGTACTGAACCTGATTACATTACGGCGTACATCATTGTTTTGACAGCAACTCAACCATTGCAAAGTTCTTTATATTGACCCAGTGTTTCCATCAAGGTCAATTAAATAAACATAGTTCATGTTTGGCAAAGAGAAAGTTACGTTTAACAAAAAACGAACTAGTCGCTTTTAAACTGACCAATCAAGGTCATGCAAAGCGATATATCCTTAACCTTTATTCAATTACAACACACATTATAGGGGTCGGAGCGATTGCGTGGGATAACCACAGGTAAACAAACCTGAATTTATCATGTTTTATATATATATTAAAAAGTAAATGCGCAAGTAAAAATTTCTGAATGTCATCTATGTCCAAGGAAACCTGCTTCATTGCTGGATTGTTTTATATCCCAATATACGCCTCACAATATACTACTGGTTGGTGAATACAATATAGGGTTTTGGCTAGGTTTTGGCATCGCCAAATTGGCAGATTTACGTCAAACTATTCCCGGAATGTTGGGTGATATAAGGGATTTCCTAGTAGAATAAATACAGACACTCTTCGTAGTAAACAAATATGGCAAAACATTGTCATCGCCCCTGTCGGTTCGTTCGAACGTTTCCATAATTTGTTTGTGCACACTCTACGGGTCACAAATTTTAAACTTTATCTTTATATCTCAATCATCTCGGTCCCTTTCCATATTTGGGCATATTCCTGAATTATATGGTCCTTGATTGTACGAAACATCACGTTTTTATACACCAACATGGAAATGTGGTCGTATATTGTCGCCCCCCCCCCCCCCTCGTCGGTCAGTAGTCCACATTATTTTGTGAACGATCTACAGACTGTATTTATCATCTGATTGTCGCACAATATTGTGGCCTTGTGGTAATCCTTAGTCTACCAGTTCGGGAGCGATCACCCATGATGTTGGTGACCCGAAAGCATTGCTGAAGCCTGTAGATGGTCCGAACATTAACCTGAAGTTGATTGGCCGCGGCTTGGGCAGTGTGGACAGCGTCGAGTCTTCCAAGCGCCATGTTCCTCTGAGCTGTCGTGATATGCTGCTGAAGCTTGTAGATGGTCCGAACATTAACCTGAAGTTGATAGGCCGCGGCTTGGGCAGTGTGGACAGCGTCGAGTCTTCCAAGCGCCATGTTCCTCTGAGCTGTCGTGATATGCTGCTGATGTTGTTGTGTGAATGATTCAACCAGGTATGGGTGTGCATTTTATAGGGCTGCAGCATGAGATACATGAAAATCGAGGAGTATGCTTTACCATCTCAGAAGTTAGGTTCCGTTTTTTTGAGAAATTTCATGGGTTCAATTCTGTATTTAGGAAGGAGTCAGATAAAGCTGGAGATGTGGTCACAAATATACAATAAAACACATTTGGCAAGTGTCATGCAATGTGTCTATTCAGAGGAACATACCAACCTGACGTTTCGTATGCTGCATAGTATATCGAAAATCGAGAGGTTATGTTTATAGTTCTTTATTAACGATAGATAAAGTGTTCTGTATATTGTAAAACAGGACTTAAAACACATTGAATCTATAGACAGTCTCGCCTTTTTAGCGAATACTTCTATTGATCCTACAAAGTTATCAGTTTGCAAATATATTATTTCAAGTGTATCGCCACCAGTTATAGTCATGGTGATTTCCAATATAAACTATCCAAAAAAAAGTAGGGGATATTTGATTTGGGGGGCATAATACTAAAATATGCAAATGACTACGAAAAAAGTCACTATAGAACCTAACAGAAGAAACATTTCCAGTTACATGTGACGCCAAAACGCACCAATAGCTACCGCATGGAATGCAGGTGATGCTTGGGTCATCATGGGGGTCCAGCCCAAGATTTGCACGACTCTGACTTTGAATGTTACAGTCATTGTGGCATTGAATTCCAGGTTGGAAACGATCAGTTTAATTGTTTTAGTGACCAAAAAAACAAATTTTGATATGCGTCGGCTTACCCAAAATGAAAGGTTACGTGCCCTTGACATGCTACAGATCGGCACAACACAGGCGGTTGTGGCACGGACGATGAATGTTTCTCAGTCTGTCATAAGCAGGCTATGGTCCAGATACCGTGATACACAATCTATACAGGACAGACCACGCTCAGGTCGACAACTCGAACCCAGGATCGATTTATCCGTACCTTGGCCTTGAGAAATCGTGTCATCACAGCAAATCAGATCAGCGCTCGTCTTCAAACAGACACTGGTGTGAGAGTGAGTGGCCAGACGATTCGGAATCCACTGAATTTTGATCACCTTCGCGCCCGACGTCCTCCCTTGTTTGAGAGATCATCACATTCAGGCAAGACGTCGTTGGTGTAGGGATCGTCAACACTGGGATAATGGCAATATGGCGGACGTGGAAAGTCGTGTTGAATTCCACTGTGAGTAAAACTTGGATTATCCTTGCTACCAGCTATAATATTATGAAATTAATGAGCTAACATGTTCCTTAGTCTCAGCTTAGTGGTATAGTAATATTTTTCATAAAAAAAAATAACGAGATACGTGGCTAAAATATTATAAAATCGTGTTTATCTGTGTATACTGAGTAGTGACTAGTGAGTACTGAGCATAGTTCACAAACATGGCGGATGGACAAAAACTGATTGATAACTCTCAACTTACTGGCCAAGCGAAACCTAGAATATCAACTAGAACTAATGACTATGGGAAAAACTATCGCCATAGTACTTCCAGTTTATCAAGTCAAGATTCGCCTTCTCAAACCAACTCTAAAACAGCCAGAATGCAAGAGCACACAGTACAGGAGGAAAATAAATTTCCAGGTATAGTTGAAAATTCACTTTTTGATGCTGATCAATTCCATAAAGTAATCGAAGACGCAATTTCCGTAGCAGTGGCGGGTATCGAGAAAAAACTAGTAACGTATATTCAGGACCAGTTTTCAGCATACGAGGAGAGAATGACCGAAGTAGAACTAACACAAAGAAATATGGGCCTCGATATTGATGATTTTCATGAGCGATTTGCGTCACTAGAGTCTAAATTCAAACAGAAAAAGAGTGAATGCCAATTGTTAGCCTCAAAATTGAACAATCTTGAACAGTATACTCGCAAGTCACATCTGCGAATTTTTGGCGTTAAGGAATCTCCAAACGAAGACTGTGTGTGTATCGTCTCAAATCTCATTAGAGAAAAACTAAAAATTGAACGACCCATAGAGATCGAAGTAGCACATCGTGTTGGAAAAAATACAAGTGAAGACATGTCCAGGGATGACGGCAAACCACGAGGCATCATTGTCCGTTTCCTACGACGAGAAGAGAGACAACTGGTACTCTCTAACAGAAAAAAATTGAGTAAAACAGGCATATCCATAGCTGAAGATATGACAGTTGAAAATGTCAAACTCCTCCGTTGCCTTCATAAACATCCATTGGTAAAATCTTCTTGGTTCACAAACGGGAAAATTCGTGCCCAAGGACATAATGACATAATATCTAAGATTGATCTCAGTCCGGATCTAGAGGACCAACTAGTGGAAAAACTTAGTACCGGTACATAGACTGTTAAGTATTTTGTATACCATATTATGTGGCCCGAAACCCACCACTATATTCTTAATAAAGTCCTGATATGACTATTTTTACTAATAATATTATAACTCTATAATTTTATAATAATATGTTCTCTACTCCATCATTCTATTATTGCCAATATAATGTTGCAACACTTTCTAAAGTTGGCCTAAATTCTATTAACTTATGAGTTTAATAAGTTCACCACCTCCATCATTTCAATATTGTCAATGCCAAGATGAAATCACCTTGTGGTGTTGGCTTATGTTACTATCCTACCTCATTATTCTGTTATTATCAATATCATGATAAACTATGTCTTACTTATTTATAAAAATAATCACCCCAACCCCATCATTCTAATATTGTCATCCTTTTATTTATGCTTACAGTGAGTTCCCCACCCCCATCAATTTATTATTATCAATATAGTGATGCATCAATCATAAGGCGGTGGACCTTATTATATTTATGTATGACAAAAGTGAATTCCCCACCCCCATCAACCTAATATTATCAATATAATGATGTGTTATCATAAGGTGGTGGACTCTATTCTATTTATTTATGATTATAATGGGTTCCCCACCCCTATCATTCTATTATTATCAATACAGTGATGTGTTAATCATAAGGCGGTTGGCTTTATTCTATTTATTTATGCTTAGAGTGAGTTCCCCACCGCCATCAATCTAGTACTATCCATATAATGATGTGTTATCATTAGGCGGTGAACCTTGTTATATTTATTTATGATAATAATAAGATCCCCACCACCACCAATCTAATATTATCAATACAATGTTGTGTTAATCATTAGGCGGTGGACTTTATTTTATTTATTTATGATTAAAATAGGTTCCCCACCCCCATCATTCTAATATTATCAATAGAATGATGTGTTAAGCATAGGGCGATGGACTCTATTCTAATTATTTATGATTAAAGTGAGTTCCCCACCCCCATCATTCTAATATTATCAATATAATGATGTGTTAAGCATAGGGCGATGGACTCTGTTCTAATTATTTATGATTAAGGTGAGTTCCCCACCCCCATCATTCTAATATTATTGATATAATGATGTGTTAATCATTGGGCGGTGGACTTTATTTTATTTATTTATGATTAAAATAAGTTCCCCACCCCCATCATTATAATATTATCAATATAATGATGTGCTAAGCATAGGGCGATGGACTCTATTCTAATTATTTATGATTAAAGTGAGTTCCCCACCCCCATCATTCTAATATTATCAATATAATGATGTGTTAAGCATAGGGCGATGGACTCTATTCTAATTATTTATGATTAAAGTGAGTTCCCCACCCCCATCATTCTAATATTATCAATATAATGATGTGTTAAGCATAGGGCGATGGACTCTGTTCTAATTATTTATGATTAAGGTGAGTTCCCCACCCCCATCATTCTAATATTGTTGATATAATGATGTGTTAATCATTGGGCGGTGGACTTTATTTTATTTATTTATGATTAAAATAAGTTCCCCACCCCCATCATTCTAATATTATCAATATAATGATGTGTTAAGCATAGGGCGATGGACTCTATTCTAATTATTTATGATCAAAGTGAGTTCCCCACCCCCATCATTCTAATATTATTGATATAATGATGTGTTAATCATAAGGCGGTGGACTTTAGTCTATTTATTTATGATTAAAATAAGTTCCCCACCCCCATCAATCTAATATTATCAATATAATGATGTGTCAATCATAGGTCGGTGGACTTTATTCTATTTATTTATACTTAGAGTGAGTTCCCCCACCCCCATGAATCTATTATTATCAATAGAATGATGTGTTAAGCATAGGGCGATGGACTCTATTCTAATTATTTATGATTAAAGTGAGTTTCCCACCCCCATCATTCTAATATCATCAATATAATGATGTGTTAAGCATAGGGCGATGGACTCTATTTTAATTATTTATGATTAAAGTGAGTTCCCCACCCCCATCATTCTAATATTATCAATACAATGTTGTGTTAATCATAAGGTGGTGGACTTCATTCTATTCATTTATGCTTAGAGTGAGTTCTCCACCCCCATCAATTTATTATTATAAATATAGTGATGTATCAATCATAAGGTGGTGGACCTTATTATATTTATGTATGACAAAAGTGAATTCCCCACCCCCATCAACCTAATATTATCAATATAATGATGTGTTATCATAAGGTGGTGGACTCTATTCTATTTATTTATGATTATAATGGGTTCCCCACCCTTATCATTCTATTATTATCAATACAGTGATGTGTTAATCATAAGGCGGTGGACTTTATTGTATTCACTTATACTTAGAGTGAGTTCCCCACTCCCATCAATCTAGTACTATCCATATAATGATGTGTTATCATTAGGCGGTGGACTTAATTACATTTATTTATGATTAAAGTGACTTCCCCACCCCCATCAATGTTATATTATTAACATAATGACGTGTTAAGCATAGGGCGATGGACCCTATTCTACCCCCATCATTCTAATATCATCAATATAGTGATGTGTTAATCATAGGGCGATGGACTTCATTCTATTTATTTATGATTATAATAGGTTCCCCACCCCCATCATTCAAATATTATCAAAAATGTGCTGTATTGATGTCAATAGTAAGACAAACTGGCCCCGTCAAGATTTAGTATAAAGAGTACATAGATCCATAATAATTGTTATTGAAGCTAGGTTTTCTCACGAAATATGAATAAATTAATATATAATAAACATAGATCAAAAACTATACAGATCTTGCCTAGAGTGAATTATGAATTCAACTTTATGTGTAATTCTCCCTTACCGGCTTGAGAAAACCTTACTTTATAAGCAATATAAAGTCTACAACTCGTTTGGGTTGTAATAAGTCCTATATCACGATGTCTTCTGAAAAGCCTATCACCTTTCGCTAGGCTTTTTTCGACCATCAGTATTATCATAGTTATAATATACGCACAGTTTTATTAAACAAGATGGTATCCGATAGACTTTCACTTGAAGAACGTCTGAATACCGTTAACTGCACTCTGTATTCTAAATAAAACTGAATTGCAGCTCATGCTAATATAAACTTACCTACTCAAAAAGTTTTTCTGACTATAATATTATGTAATAGTCACTGTTAAACCCTTATAATACTCCGAATAGGTATGACACTTAATATTATATTGATTATAATTATAATTACACTTAGCCTTATCAGCGTGATACTCCTCCATATAAACATTACTTTATCATTTAAAACATCAACTAATGCTTAAATTCAACCAAGGTCATAGTTAGCTAACAAATAAGCAGTAGCTGTTTTTTTTAGCAAGGAAAACACTCTCATTATCGTTTAATGTATTGTATATATTTTTTGTCTTTTATTGTATGTCATTGTATATATGTTTTGTCCTTAGTATTTATTTAATATTGCACTCACAATTCGCGTCATCAATACTGGTAACTTTAACACATACATGTATCCTAACAACGTACTATTATTAAGCATAGGCAAGGCAAATAATAATGGTGTATCGAACCAGTACATAAAAAATACTTAATTGCTTTTAAGTCTAAAACTTTTCACTCAACCGATACACCACAAAAACGTAGGCTAGCATATAATATAGTTATAAGATTGTCGCTAGTACTATGTGGAGACATTCATCCAAACCCTGGTCCATCAATGTTGTCATTACTCCACCTAAACGTTAGAAGTATTTTAAAAAAATTAGATGAAATTAGTTTAGAATTAAATAACTATGATATCATATCATTTTCAGAAACATGGCTAAATGACTAAACTCCTACTGACCAACTCTGTATTGAAGGCTACCACAGACCTTTCTTGCGTAATCGCGAAAATGGTAGGGGAGGTGGGGTTGCGGTCTACGTAAAAAACAATTTATATTTTAAAATACGACCTGATCTTTCAGTTAAATCACTCGAGGCAATCTGGATAGAAGTTAGGCACAAACTTAACAAATTTTTAATAGGTATCTTTTATCGACCACCGTCTGCGAAAACATCATATTGGTCACTAATAGAAGAAAGTTTTAATAGCGTGAAAGATTATACAGATTTTAATATTATTATACTCGGAGACTTTAATATTGATTTCTCTAAAAATAGTAAATCAAAACTCCACGACATTATCCTTACCTCAAATTTTACCCAAGTAATCAAATCTCCTACTCGAGTACAAGGTAATTCACACTCGCTTTTAGATTTATGTATAGTTAATTGTCCTAATTTTGTGTATGAAACCAAAGTGTTAGACTGTAGTATAAGCGATCATAGTCCTATTGTTATTTTTATGAATACCGCTAAACCCAAAATTCATTTTTATACCAGAACAATCTGGAAATACGACCAAGTAGATACTGAAGGTTTAAACAACTACATCTCAAACTTTGATTGGAATACCTTTTTTAATATAAATCTTAATCCTCAAGTATGCGCAATCGAACTATCTAATGTTATCGTGAAAGGCATAGAGAAGTTTGTACCAAATAAGACTGTTACAATTAGACCAAATGACCCAAAATGGTTAAATAATCATATAAGAAGAATGCTAAGAAAGAAAAATCGTATCCACAAAAAAGCTAAAAAGACTAACAATCCTAATCATTGGCAAGATTTTCGGTCCTTCCGAAATACTGTAACAGATGAAATCCGCAAGTGTAAAAAATCATATTTTGATAAAATTGATAATGCAGTAAATACTAACAAATTTAACGAATCACGTTGGTGGTCATTAATTAAGGATATCTCTCTTAAACGAGGAAGACCATCTAATGCCATCCCACCTTTAATTCATAAAGATACTATCTACTGTGAAAACCACGAAAAGGCTGACGCATTAAACGATTTTTTCATCTCTCAATGTTCAGTTTCCGATAAATGTGAAAACTACCAGATATTCCTTGTGATGACATTTCAATCCCGGATCTCTCCACAAGCGAAATACAAATAGAAAATTTGTTATCGTCCCTTAAGTCAAAAAAGTCAAGCGGTCCAGACAATGTCAATAACTTTATTCTTAAAATTATATCGCGACCACTTAGCCAACCACTCAAACGACTTTTCGACCTACTCATAGCTCAAAACGTTTTCCCAAATTATTGGAAAACTGCTAATGTTGTCCCAGTTTATAAAAAGGGTGACCCTCACTTATGTTCAAACTACCGTCCTATCTCTCTCCTGTCCTCATTAGGCAAAGTTTTTGAAAGGCTCGTCTACAATCACATATACAATTTTTTATTAACTCAAAAGCATATAACTCCGTATCAGGCTGGTTTCCAGAGGGGTAACGGCGCTATTTACCAACTTATTGAAATGTACGACTATATCTGCAAGAGTCTTGATAGTGGAAACGAGATAAAGGCTATATTTTTTGATATAAGCAAGGCATTCGACAAGGTCTGGCACGACGGTCTAATAATCAAATTAAACGCGGCTGGAATTCGTGGAAACGTTCTTGAACTTTTAGAGAATTATCTGTCTGATCGACAACAGAGAGTCATTGTTGGTGGTAGCACTTCCACTGAAAAAGATATTATTTCTGGCGTTCCACAGGGTTCAATTTTAGGACCCCTTTTGTTTTTAATTTTTATTAACGATATTATCACTGACCTAGAAAGTAACGTTCGATTATTTGCGGATGATACCTCCCTCTTTATGATTATTGACACTCCTAAAACTACACTAAATATCTTAAATAATGACTTAGATAGGATTTTTAACTGGTCATCAAAATGGAAGGTACTTTTTAATCCGGCAAAGACAATCAGCTTAACATTTTCCAGGAAAAAAAATCCGACATGTTTTAACCTTGTCTTTAATAGCACAACGATTTTAGATTCTGAAACACATAAACACCTTGGTGTCATTTTTAATCCTAGAGGAACTTGGGGTGCACATATAGATTATGTCATCTCCAAAACTAGTAAGATGATTAATTGCCTTCGCTCTCTTAAATACAGACTAAATCGCAAAACCCTAGAAATTATTTATAAATCTTTTATCCTTTCAATATTTGACTACGCTGACATTATTTGGGATAATTGCACATCAGAACAAGCTAGTAAACTTGAATATCTGCACCTTGACGCCTTGCGATCAATTACTGGTCTTCCAAGAGGCACGTCACATGCGATTCTGTATAGCGAAACAGGAATCTGTTCACTACAATTACGTCGCACTCAGCATAAGCTGAATAACTTTTACAAAATTATTAGAAATGAAGCCCCTAAAGTTCTTAATGATTTAAAACCACCACAAGTTTCAATTGACCAACCCTACCATCTTCGCAACTCAAACTCCTTTATTGGTGTTAGATGTAGAACAAACCTATATCAAAGATCTTTTTTACCTTCAACGATCCAACTTTGGAATAAACTAGAACCTGAAATAAAAAATTCGCCAACGCTTTCTATCTTTAGGTCAAAACTAAAAACAAAATTCAGTACAAAATGTAACGACTTATATTATCTTGGTAATAGAAATCTCCAAATAATTCATTGCAAACTCCGCAACGGAAAAAGTGACCTAAATTATCACAAATTATTAATGCATATTCGTGATGACCCAACTTGCAGCTGTGGCAACTCTTTTGAAAATGTCGATCACTTCTTCTTTTATTGCCCCCACTATAAATCTCAAAGATCAAGTACGATTGACCTATTAGATGCAAGATACAAAACATCTTATACATTACTTTTCGGATTAAACAATGATATTCCAATTTCTACTAATATCTTTCAAACAGTACAATCATATATAATAGCTACTAAACGTTTTAAATCCCATTGATAATAAAAAAAAAACGTACACTTTTAAAATGATAAAAGCAAATAATTCTTCAGTACTCTGATGATGATCATCAGTTTTATTCTTACCTACCTTGGTAAATAAATATGTATCTATGTTTATCATAGATCTAAATTCAATCTAGTCCTTGGAACTCACAGAATAAGCCAATACCTCTCAATATCTTGCATTGATAAAGTATAAAACAAACTAGTTGTACTTATATCTTAAACTTGAACCCTAAACGTTAGCCTACCAAACTTTTCAAACGCTATATTGCCTTTTGCTAATCAAAATCAAATGTTTATTTTAACTAGTAACTCTATCTCTCAGTTATGTTATGTTTTCAGTATTGACGACTCACCTTGTATATACCAACCACGTACTTTACATAGTCTTACACTATCCCTTAAGGAAGCGGTGTTTATAAGCTTAGCTTGTTATCGTATCCTTGTATTCTTTGTATATTAACCTACTGTACTTTACAAGTAATAAAATATTGTTTAAATCAACACTGGGATAATCGACGCTGGAGCAATGTTATGTTTTCAGATGAGTCAAGGTTCACTGTTGATTTTTTGGACAGACGTAGGAGGGTGTGGCGTCGTCGAAACGAGCGCTTCCAAGGCGTTAACGTCATCAGACATGATCGATTTGCGGGTGGTTCTGTTATGGTGTGGGGATGCATCACTGTTGCTGGAAGAACGGCTTTACATGTTGTTGCAGGGCGTGTTACAGGCCAGTACTACAGGGACAACATCTTGGCAGTCCATGTTGTGCCGTTCGCACGACGTCATGGCCGCCGTTTCATCTTCCAGGATGACAACGCAAGATGTCACAGGGAAGGATCGTTACAGGTTACCTCCAACAACAGAACATCACCACATTACCTTGGCCAGCACTGAGTCCCGACCTCTCCCCCATCGAGCATGTCTGGGACATGCTTGGACAGAGGTTAGGTCAACGTCAACAACGTCCTGCCAATGTCCAAGAACTTGTTGCTGCGTTGCAATCTGGTCCCCACTTGTCAGTTTTACAGGACAGAGTAGTTCAGATGATATGAACAACCGAGGTCCCAAGTGCAATAAGTTACATTGTGAGCTATACATGAACTGCAATGGTAATTGATATTTGGGTGTCGTAACAATACAGATAAATTGTTTGTCTGATCAGTAGTGTTTTCATTTTGAGCAGTTAATAGAGATCTATAGTGAAGGTTTAGATTTAGATAAAGTGCTGGTCCCTCTATCTATAATAGTTCAAACATATACATGTATAATAAAAAAATGATCAAGTTGGATAATCCATTGAAATAATTACTTTATTCTGGGTTAAGTTATATGACTGTATCAAGATGAAGTGTAGATAGTTTATTAACTTTTTTAGTTTAAACATTATTGTTTTCATTTATGAAGATCTTTTATTATCTTAGCAACGGTACTTGACAACCGAGACATTTAATCGCGGCTGTTCCAATCCATGTCTAAATGAGATCTGCAATTGGTGGATTTAGATGTTAAATGATGCATCTTTTTATAGAACATAAATGGTATAGGTTGGGGGCGGGGCGAGTGGTTTAAGGCGTGGTGTAAGATTATAAAGAATGTCATTGAGGCAAAAGACGCAGTATTGACGTTGCGAAATGAGCATTGTGATAACGCACCCTATCAAGTAGTTCTTCTCGATTAAAATTGACCAACATTGTTTCAGGTACCGGGAGTGCTGATGAAGGAACCTCTGAAGAGGGTAGGTTTGAACATCTTATTTAATTTTAACAAATTCTAAATGTAGAACTAGTGTTCATTAGATTTGAAATGTTGACACCATGGATATATATAATTTGGTGGTATTTTAAATGTAGAACTAGCTATATAGGAACAATAAAAACACAATGTTGTGGTATTTTAAGTGTATTTCTGGTGCATATTTGAACCTCGAATATACAGAGAATCACCTACGAGACCAGTAGGGATTTTTGTTTAGTCCTCAATCCTTTCTTGGATGCACAAATAAATAAATATAAAATTCTTTGGTATAGATTTCACTTGTACTGAACCTGATTACATGCGGCGTACATCATTGTTTTGACAGCAACTCAACCATTGCAAAGTTCTTTATATTGACCCAGTATTTCCATCAAGGTCAATTAAATAAACATAGTTCATGTTTGATAAAGAGGAAGTTACTTTAAACCAAAAAACGAACTAGTAGCTTTTATACTGACCAATCAAGGTCACGTAAAGCGATATCTCCTTAACCTTTAACCAATTACAACACTCATTATAGGGGTCGGAGCGATTGCTTGGGACAACCACAGGTAAACAAACCTGAATTTATCATTTCTGGGTGTCATCTATGTCCAAGGAAACCTGCTTCATTGCTGGATTGTTTTATATCACAATATACGCCTCACAATATACTACTGGTTGGTGAATAGAATATAGGATTTTAGCTAGGTTTTGGCATCGACAAAATGGCATTTACGTCAAACTGTTGGTAGGTCAGTCATGCCATGTTCCTATTCCCGGAATGTTGGGTGATATAAAGGATTTCCTAGTAGAATAAATACAGACACTCTTCGTAGTAAACAAATATGGCAAAACATTGTCATCGCCCCTATTGGTTCGTTCGAACGTTTCCATAATTTGGTTGTGCACACTCTACGGGTCACAAATTTTATCCGATTTTGATGAAACTTAAGCTATATCTTTATATCTTAATCATCTCGGTCCCTTTCCATATTTGGGCATATTCCTGAATTATATGGTCCTTGATTGTACGAAAAATCACGTTTTTATACACCAACATGGAAATGTGGTCGAATATTGCCACCCCCCGTCTCGTCGGTCAGTAGTCCACATTATTTTGTGAAAGATCTACAGACTGTATTTATCATCTGGTTGTTTTTAAATTTATTTATTTCTCCTGGAGTTATGACCCTTGTTTCACTTTATTCCATATTGTGAACACTCTAAGGACAAATTTCAACATTCGATTGGTATGAAATTAAGCAAAGAATCCTATTGATTTTGAGCAATTTCCGTTAACTACGTCGCGAGTTATGAGCCTTGTTTCACTTTGTCGAACCCTGTGAATGCTCTAACAACAAAAGTTATCATCCGCTCTGTATGAAATTCTTATGCATTATTTGCATTAGTAAAATATATCACTATTTCACAATCAATCTATTTCACAATCAATTCGATTTCCCGTCAAATTGGTCTCTCCGTGTACGAAAATAGTATAAAAGTTGACATTGTTTAGCTGTAATTTGGCAGTGTTACTTGGTCAATCTTGCACATAGTATGAAATGTTATATATCACAGAATGATATAAATAGCATGACATGTTATATACTACAGAATGATATAAATAGCATGACATGTTATATATTACAGAATATAAATACAATGTAGTATGACATGTACATATTACAGAAATGGGGTTTAATGTTCTACTTTCTGCGCCATCAAGGCTGATGAAATATGGAAGTATAACGTTGCCAGAAATCTAAAGATCATCAATGATGTTTAGTGTTGCAAACTACATTTTGTCAATGCTTCAAAATACATTTTTCAGTGTTTCAAAATACATTTTTCAGTGTTTCAAAATACATTTTTCGATGTTTCCAAATATATTATTCAGTGTTTCAAATTAGTTACTTTACACATTGCATTGAGCACTTTGCATGGTCGACCGTTTGCAAAGTAGAACGCATACCTTATAGGGAACGGTCACGATTTCCAAGGTTTCTTTTCCAATATTTGGCAATAACGACACTTAAAAGGCAAAATGACGTTTAATGTGAAACCATGATGCAGGCAATCCCATGTATGATCTCTATAGTGCGTTTAAATAAACTGATTTAAAGGGACAATAACATTCTTGCTGGCTTGGTAGCTCCAGAAAATAAATAATACCCTTATTCTAAGTACTAGATGTTTAAATGTCCTACCTGTTGTGTAAATTATCCATTACAACCTATTTTATTTGTCCAGAGGGTTCGAAAATATTTTAAAATCCAAGTCACATTTGAAAAGGTTTACGTTAGACTTTTCAAATCAATTGGTTGAATTTTTCCAATTAGGTGTGTTACAATGAAATTTATATCATCATTTAATTGGAATATTGTAAAATAATACGATTTGTTGACCAGAATGAAGATTGGGACATATTTTTCAGTTACAACAAGAGTGGTATTGGGGCTTTAATTAAACTGCTTGCGAGACATTCGGTAGATATGCTTCCTTTAAAGTCAGATTTTTTTAGATACATATCTGAATATCGAGCTACCCATTTCACTTTATTTGCCAATATCGAAAAACAAGGGAAAAGGGTAGTTTTTATTTGAATCCTGATTTAGGTTGTTAGTTTAAGAAAACTGATTTAATTAAATGCATTTCGGAGACATTCGGTATATATATGCATCGTGAAATCGGATTTTTATACACATATCTGAGTCTCGAAAAACAAGGGGATCGGACAGTTATTGTGTGAATCCACTGCTGAGGTTCCTCATATTAGTATATTATACAGAAACAGCAAAAACAAAAAAAAACGTCAATACGATTTCAAAATCAGAGACGCACTTTAATCAAGTCATTCTAGAAAACGAATTACTATATGGATCAAAGTAACTTTTGTGAACAGTATATTGACACATTAGTGATTAATTCATCACAATTCCAAGGCATTAGGAGAAGGTTTCGAGTCAGCACACAGCAGAAAAGCCTGGCGCAATCCATCGGCTGTGTTTGTTCTCAGTATGTTATGAAATCTTTTCTGAATTTCATCCCAAAGATGTCCAATCGGACTATGGGCTGGCCAGTGCATAACGTTGACACTATTCTGCCCTAGAGAGTGTGGGCATGGGCGTTTTCATGCTGGAAAACGTTTTTTCGATAACGTGCGAAATGTGGTTTGACTTGGGGTCGATATAGTGCACTGCTGTGAAGTCGCATCCACTCCCTGGACCACGATTTGGGAACACCACAGGACCCACTCTAAGGTTCAGACCGATTCCAACCGAAACCAGTATGCTTGGACCTCCCCAAGAGTCTTGTTCCATGACATATTGGTCAGAATAACGCTGGCCACGTCGACGTCATATTCTGGGCTGCCATCTGCAGTTGATACGCAATACCGACTCTCATTTGTGAACAGAACAGTTTGCCATTGCCTGTTTCGCCAGTTCTGATGGGCAAAATGCAGACGTTCACGTCGATGGCGAGGCTAAGGTTTACGGCGTTCTCTCTATGTCGGTACTGATGGGTCTTCCGTGTGTTCCCAGTGTTTTGCACCTGTTGTCGCGCAACATTGCGGCCTTGTGGTAACCCATAGTCTACCAGTTCGGGAGCGATCACCCATGGTGTTGGTGACCTGAAAGCGTTGCTGAAGCCTGTAGATGGTCCGAACATTAACCTGAATTTGATTGGCCGCGGGTTGGGCAGTGTGGACAGCGTCGAGTCTTCCAAGCGCCATGTTCCTCTGAGCTGTCGTGATATGCTGCTGATGATGTTGTGTGAATGATTCAACCAGGTATGGGTGTGCATTTTATAGGGCTGCAGCATGAGATACATGAAAATCGAGGAGTATGCTTTACCATCTTAGAAGTTGCGTTTTATGAGAAATTTCATGGGTTCAAATCCGTATTTAGAAAGGATTCTTATTGCTCAGGTAAAGTTGGAGATGTGGTCACACATATACAATAAAACAAATTTGGCAAGTGTCATGCAATGTGTCTATTCAGAGGAACATACCAACCTGACGTTTCGCTTGCTGCATAGTATATCGAAAATCGAGAGGTTATGTTTATAGTTCTTTATTAACGATAGATATAGTGTTCTGTATATTGTAAAACAGGACTTGAAACACATTGAATCTATAGACAGGCTCATCTTTTTAGCGAATACTTCTATTGATCCTACAAAATTATTAGTTTGCAAATATATTATTTGCAAATATATTATTTCAAGTGTATCGCCACCAGTTATAGTCATGGTGATTTGCAATATATACTATTAAAAAAAAAGTAGGGGATATTTGATTTGGGGGGCATAATACTAAAATATGCAAATGACTACGAAAAAAGTCACTATAGAACCTAACAGAAGAAACATTTCCAGTTACATGTGACGCCCAAACGCACCAATAGCTACCGCATGGAATGCAGGTGATGCTTGGGATCATCATGGGGGTCCAACCCAAGATTTGCACGACTCTGACTTTGAATGTTACAGTCATTGTGGCATTGAATTCCAGGTTGGAAACGATCAGTTTAATTGTTTTAGTGACCAAAAAACAAATTTTGATATGCGTCGGCTTACCCAAAATGAAAGGTTACGTGCCCTTGACATGCTACAGATCGGCACAACACAGGCGGTTGTGGCACGGACGATGAATGTTTCTCAGTCTGTCATAAGCAGGCTATGGTCCAGATACCGTGATACACAATCTATACAGGACAGACCACGCTCAGGTCGACAACTCGAACCCAGGATCGATTTATCCGTACCTTGGCCTTGAGAAATCGTGTCATCACAGCAAATCAGATCAGCGCTCGTCTTCAAACAGCATAGAGATCACCTTCGCGCCCGACGTCCTCGCGTGATCCCTTGTTTGAGAGATCATCACATTCAGGCAAGACGTCGTTGGTGTAGGGATCGTCAACACTGGGATAATCGACGCTGGAGCAATGTCATGTTTTCAGATGAGTCAAGGTTCACTGTTGAAGCGAAACAAGCGCTTCCAAGGCGTTAACGTCATCAGACATGATCGATTTGCGGGTGGTTCTGTTATGGTGTGGGGATGCATCACTGTTGCTGGAAGAACGGCTTTACATGTTGTTGCAGGGCGTGTTACAGGTCAGTACTACCGGGACAACATCTTGGCAGTCCATGTTGTGCCGTTCGCACGACGTCATGGCCGCCGTTTCATCTTCCAGGATGACAACGCAAGATGTCACAGGGCCAGGATCGTTACAGGTTACCTCCAACAACAGAACATCACCACATTACCTTGGCCAGCACTGAGTCCCGACCTCTCCCCCATCGAGCATGTCTGGGACATGCTTGGACAGAGGTTACGTCAACGTCAAAAACGTCCTGCCAATGTCCAAGAACTTGTTGCTGCGTTGCAATCTGGTCCCCCCTTGTCAGTTTTACAGGACAGAGTAGTTCAGATGATACGAACAACCGAGGTCCCAAGTGCAATAAGTTACATTGTGAGCTATACATGAACTGCAATGGTAATTGATATTTGCGTGTCGTAACAATACAGATAAATTGTTTGTCTGATCAGTAGTGTTTTCATTTTGAGCAGTTAATAGAGATCTATAGTGAAGGTTTAGATTTAGATAAAGTGCTGGTCCCTCTATCTATAATAGTTCAAACATATACATGTATAATAAAAAAATGATCAAGTTGGATAATCCATTGAAATAATTACTTTATTCTGGGTTAAGTTATATGTCTGTATCAAGATGAAGTGTAGATAGTTTATTAACTTTTTTAGTTTAAACATTATTGTTTTCATTTATGAAGATCTTTTATTATCTTAGCAACGGTACTTGACAACCGAGACATTTAATCGCGGCTGTTCCAATCCATGTGTAAATGAGATCTGCAATTGGTGGATTTAGATGTTAAATGATGCATCTTTTTATTGAACATAAATGGTATAGGTTGGGGGCGGGGCGAGTGGTTTAAGGCGTGGTGTAAGATTATAAGGAATGTCATTGAGGCAAAAGACGCAGTATTGACGTAGCGAAATGAGCATTGTGATAACGCACCCTATCAAGTAGTTCTTCTCGATTAAAATTGACCAACATTGTTTCAGGTACCGGGAGTGTTGATGAAGGAACCTCTGAAGAGGGTAGGTTTGAACATCTTATTTAATTTTAACAAATTCTAAATGTAGAACTAGTGTTCATTAGATTTGAAATGTTGACACCATGGATATATATAATTTGGTGGTATTTTAAATGTAGAACTAGCTATATAGGAACAATAAAAACACAATGTTGTGGTATTTTAAGTGTATTTCTGGTGCATATTTGAACCTCGAATATACAGAGAATCACCTACGAGACCAGTAGGGATTTTTGTTTAGTCCTCAATCCTTTCTTGGATGCACAAATAAATAAATATAAAATTCTTTGGTATAGATTTCACTTGTACTGAACCTGATTACATGCGGCGTACATCATTGTTTTGACAGCAACTCAACCATTGCAAAGTTCTTTATATTGACCCAGTATTTCCATCAAGGTCAATTAAATAAACATAGTTCATGTTTGATTAAGAGGAAGTTACTTTAAACCAAAAAACGAACTAGTAGCTTTTATACTGACCAATCAAGGTCACGTAAAGCGATATCTCCTTAACCTTTAACCAATTACAACACTCATTATAGGGGTCGGAGCGATTGCTTGGGACAACCACAGGTAAACAAACCTGAATTTATCATTTCTGGGTGTCATCTATGTCCAAGGAAACCTGCTTCATTGCTGGATTGTTTTATATCACAATATACGCCTCACAATATACTACTGGTTGGTGAATAGAATATAGGATTTTAGCTAGGTTTTGGCATCGACAAAATGGCATTTACGTCAAACTGTTGGTAGGTCAGTCATGCCATGTTCCTATTCCCGGAATGTTGGGTGATATAAAGGATTTCCTAGTAGAATAAATACAGACACTCTTCGTAGTAAACAAATATGGCAAAACATTGTCATCGCCCCTATTGGTTCGTTCGAACGTTTCCATAATTTGGTTGTGCACACTCTACGGGTCACAAATTTTATCCGTATCCGATTTTGATGAAACTTAAGCTATATCTTTATATCTTAATCATCTCGGTCCCTTTCCATATTTGGGCATATTCCTGAATTATATGGTCCTTGATTGTACGAAAAATCACGTTTTTATACACCAACATGGAAATGTGGTCGAATATTGCCACCCCCCGACTCGTCGGTCAGTAGTCCACATTATTTTGTGAAAGATCTACAGACTGTATTTATCATCTGATTGTTTTTAAATTTATTTATTTCTCCTGGAGTTATGACCCTTGTTTCACTTTATTCCATATTGTGAACACTCTAAGGACAAATTTCAACATTCGATTGGTATGAAATTAAGCAAAGAATCCTATTGATTTTGAGCCATTTCCGTTAACTACGTCGCGAGTTATGAGCCTTGTTTCACTTTGTCGAACCCTGTGAATGCTCTAACAACAAAAGTTATCATCCGATCTGTATGAAATTCTTATGCATTATTTGCATTAGTAAAATATATCACTATTTCACAATCAATCTATTTCACAATCAATTCGATTTCCCGTCAAATTGGTCTCTCCGTGTACGAAAATAGTATAAAAGTTGACATTGTTTAGCTGTAATTTGGCAGTGTTACTTGGTCAATCTTGCACATAGTATGAAATGTTATATATCACAGAATGATATAAATAGCATGACATGTTATATACTACAGAATGATATAAATAGCATGACATGTTATATATTACAGAATATAAATACAATGTAGTATGACATGTACATATTACAGAAATGGGGTTTAATGTTCTACTTTCTGCGCCATCAAGGCTGATGAAATATGGAAGTATAACGTTGCCAGAAATCTAAAGATCATCAATGATGTTTAGTGTTGCAAACTACATTTTGTCAATGCTTCAAAATACATTTTTCAGTGTTTCAAAATACATTTTTCAGTGTTTCAAAATACATTTTTCGATGTTTCCAAATATATTATTCAGTGTTTCAAATTAGTTACTTTACACATTGCATTGAGCACTTTGCATGGTCGACCGTTTGCAAAGTAGAACGCATACCTTATAGGGAACGGTCACGATTTCCAAGGTTTCTTTTCCAATATTTGGCAATAACGACACTTAAAAGGCAAAATGACGTTTAATGTGAAACCATGATGCAGGCAATCCCATTTATGATCTCTATAGTGCGTTTAAATAAACTGATTTAAAGGGACAATAACATTCTTGCTGGCTTGGTAGCTCCAGAAAATAAATAATACCCTTATTCTAAGTACTAGATGTTTAAATGTCCTACCTGTTGTGTAAATTATCCATTACAACCTATTTTATTTGTCCAGAGGGTTCGAAAATATTTTAAAATCCAAGTCACATTTGAAAAGGTTTACGTTAGACTTTTCAAATCAATTGGTTGAATTTTTCCAATTTTTTAAATTAGGTGTGTTACAATGAAATTTATATCATCATTTAATTGGAATATTGTAAAATAATACGATTTGTTGACCAGAATGAAGATTGGGACATATTTTTCAGTTACAACAAGAGTGGTATTGGGGCTTTAATTAAACTGCTTGCGAGACATTCGGTAGATATGCTTCCTTTAAAGTCAGATTTTTTTAGATACATATCTGAATATCGAGCTACCCATTTCACTTTATTTGCCAATATCGAAAAACAAGGGAAAAGGGTAGTTTTTATTTGAATCCTGATTTAGGTTGTTAGTTTAAGAAAACTGATTTAATTAAATGCATTTCGGAGACATTCGGTATATATATGCATCGTGAAATCGGATTTTTATACACATATCTGAGTCTCGAAAAACAAGGGGATCGGACAGTTATTGTGTGAATCCACTGCTGAGGTTCCTCATATTAGTATATTATACAGAAACAGCAAAAACAAAAAAAAACGTCAATACGATTTCAAAATCAGAGAGGCACTTTAATCAAGTCATTGACACTATTCTGCCCTAGAGAGTGTGGGCATGGGCGTTTTCATGCTGGAAAACGTTTTTTCGATAACGTGCGAAATGTGGTTTGACTTGGGGTCGATATAGTGCACTGCTGTGAAGTCGCATCCACTCCCTGGACCACGATTTGGGAACACCACAGGACCCACTCTAAGGTTCAGACCGATTCCAACCGAAACCAGTATGCTTGGACCTCCCCAAGAGTCTTGTTCCATGACATATTGGTCAGAATAACGCTGGCCACGTCGACGTCATATTCTGGGCTGCCATCTGCAGTTGATACGCAATACCGACTCTCATTTGTGAACAGAACAGTTTGCCATTGCCTGTTTCGCCAGTTCTGATGGGCAAAATGCAGACGTTCACGTCGATGGCGAGGCTAAGGTTTACGGCGTTCTCTCTATGTCGGTACTGATGGGTCTTCCGTGTGTTCCCAGTGTTTTGCACCTGTTGTCGCGCAACATTGCGGCCTTGTGGTAACCCATAGTCTACCAGTTCGGGAGCGATCACCCATGGTGTTGGTGACCTGAAAGCGTTGCTGAAGCCTGTAGATGGTCCGAACATTAACCTGAATTTGATTGGCCGCGGGTTGGGCAGTGTGGACAGCGTCGAGTCTTCCAAGCGCCATGTTCCTCTGAGCTGTCGTGATATGCTGCTGATGATGATGTGTGAATGATTCAACCAGGTATGGGTGTGCATTTTATAGGGCTGCAGCATGAGATACATGAAAATCGAGGAGTATGCTTTACCATCTTAGAAGTTGCGTTTTAGGAGAAATTTCATGGGTTCAAATCCGTATTTAGAAAGGATTCTTATTGCTCAGGTAAAGTTGGAGATGTGGTCACACATATACAATAAAACAAATTTGGCAAGTGTCATGCAATGTGTCTATTCAGAGGAACATACCAACCTGACGTTTCGCTTGCTGCATAGTATATCGAAAATCGAGAGGTTATGTTTATAGTTCTTTATTAACGATAGATATAGTGTTCTGTATATTGTAAAACAGGACTTAAAACACATTGAATCTATAGACAGTCTCATCTTTTTAGCGAATACTTCTATTGATCCTACAAAATTATTAGTTTGCAAATATATTATTTGCAAATATATTATTTCAAGTGTATCGCCACCAGTTATAGTCATGGTGATTTGCAATATATACTATTAAAAAAAAGTAGGGGATATTTGATTTGGGGGGCATAATACTAAAATATGCAAATGACTACGAAAAAAGTCACTATAGAACCTAACAGAAGAAACATTTCCAGTTACATGTGACGCCCAAACGCACCAATAGCTACCGCATGGAATGCAGGTGATGCTTGGGATCATCATGGGGGTCCAACCCAAGATTTGCACGACTCTGACTTTGAATGTTACAGTCATTGTGGCATTGAATTCCAGGTTGGAAACGATCAGTTTAATTGTTTTAGTGACCAAAAAACAAATTTTGATATGCGTCGGCTTACCCAAAATGAAAGGTTACGTGCCCTTGACATGCTACAGATCGGCACAACACAGGCGGTTGTGGCACGGACGATGAATGTTTCTCAGTCTGTCATAAGCAGGCTATGGTCCAGATACCGTGATACACAATCTATACAGGACAGACCACGCTCAGGTCGACAACTCGAACCCAGGATCGATTTATCCGTACCTTGGCCTTGAGAAATCGTGTCATCACAGCAAATCAGATCAGCGCTCGTCTTCAAACAGCATAGAGATCACCTTCGCGCCCGACGTCCTCGCGTGATCCCTTGTTTGAGAGATCATCACATTCAGGCAAGACGTCGTTGGTGTAGGGATCGTCAACACTGGGATAATCGACGCTGGAGCAATGTCATGTTTTCAGATGAGTCAAGGTTCACTGTTGATTTTTTGGACAGACGTAGCAGGGTGTGGCGTCGTCGAAACAAGCGCTTCCAAGGCGTTAACGTCATCAGACATGATCGATTTGCGGGTGGTTCTGTTATGGTGTGGGGATGCATCACTGTTGCTGGAAGAACGGCTTTACATGTTGTTGCAGGGCGTGTTACAGGCCAGTACTACCGGGACAACATCTTGGCAGTCCATGTTGTGCCGTTCGCACGACGTCATGGCCGCCGTTTCATCTTCCAGGATGACAACGCAAGATGTCACAGGGCCAGGATCGTTACAGGTTACCTCCAACAACAGAACATCACCACATTACCTTGGCCAGCACTGAGTCCCGACCTCTCCCCCATCGAGCATGTCTGGGACATGCTTGGACAGAGGTTACGTCAACGTCAACAACGTCCTGCCAATGTCCAAGAACTTGTTGCTGCGTTGCAATCTGGTCCCCCCTTGTCAGTTTTACAGGACAGAGTAGTTCAGATGATACGAACAACCGAGGTCCCAAGTGCAATAAGTTACATTGTGAGCTATACATGAACTGCAATGGTAATTGATATTTGCGTGTCGTAACAATACAGATAAATTGTTTGTCTGATCAGTAGTGTTTTCATTTTGAGCAGTTAATAGAGATCTATAGTGAAGGTTTAGATTTAGATAAAGTGCTGGTCCCTCTATCTATAATAGTTCAAACATATACATGTATAATAAAAAAATGATCAAGTTGGATAATCCATTGAAATAATTACTTTATTCTGGGTTAAGTTATATGACTGTATCAAGATGAAGTGTAGATAGTTTATTAACTTTTTTAGTTTAAACATTATTGTTTTCATTTATGAAGATCTTTTATTATCTTAGCAACGTTACTTGACAACCGAGACATTTAATCGCGGCTGTTCCAATCCATGTCTAAATGAGATCTGCAATTGGTGGATTTAGATGTTAAATGATGCATCTTTTTATTGAACATAAATGGTATAGGTTGGGGGCGGGGCGAGTGGTTTAAGGCGTGGTGTAAGATTATAAGGAATGTCATTGAGGCAAAAGACGCAGTATTGACGTAGCGAAATGAGCATTGTGATAACGCACCCTATCAAGTAGTTCTTCTCGATTAAAATTGACCAACATTGTTTCAGGTACCGGGAGTGTTGATGAAGGAACCTCTGAAGAGGGTAGGTTTGAACATCTTATTTAATTTTAACAAATTCTAAATGTAGAACTAGTGTTCATTAGATTTGAAATGTTGACACCATGGATATATATAATTTGGTGGTATTTTAAATGTAGAACTAGCTATATAGGAACAATAAAAACACAATGTTGTGGTATTTTAAGTGTATTTCTGGTGCATATTTGAACCTCGAATATACAGAGAATCACCTACGAGACCAGTAGGGATTTTTGTTTAGTCCTCAATCCTTTCTTGGATGCACAAATAAATAAATATAAAATTCTTTGGTATAGATTTCACTTGTACTGAACCTGATTACATGCGGCGTACATCATTGTTTTGACAGCAACTCAACCATTGCAAAGTTCTTTATATTGACCCAGTATTTCCATCAAGGTCAATTAAATAAACATAGTTCATGTTTGATTAAGAGGAAGTTACTTTAAACCAAAAAACGAACTAGTAGCTTTTATACTGACCAATCAAGGTCACGTAAAGCGATATCTCCTTAACCTTTAACCAATTACAACACTCATTATAGGGGTCGGAGCGATTGCTTGGGACAACCACAGGTAAACAAACCTGAATTTATCATTTCTGGGTGTCATCTATGTCCAAGGAAACCTGCTTCATTGCTGGATTGTTTTATATCACAATATACTACTGGTTGGTGAATAGAATATAGGATTTTAGCTAGGTTTTGGCATCGACAAAATGGCATTTACGTCAAACTGTTGGTAGGTCAGTCATGCCATGTTCCTATTCCCGGAATGTTGGGTGATATAAAGGATTTCCTAGTAGAATAAATACAGACACTCTTCGTAGTAAACAAATATGGCAAAACATTGTCATCGCCCCTATTGGTTCGTTCGAACGTTTCCATAATTTGGTTGTGCACACTCTACGGGTCACAAATTTTATCCGTATCCGATTTTGATGAAACTTAAGCTATATCTTTATATCTTAATCATCTCGGTCCCTTTCCATATTTGGGCATATTCCTGAATTATATGGTCCTTGATTGTACGAAAAATCACGTTTTTATACACCAACATGGAAATGTGGTCGAATATTGCCATCCCCCGACTCGTCGGTCAGTAGTCCACATTATTTTGTGAAAGATCTACAGACTGTATTTATCATCTGATTGTTTTTAAATTTATTTATTTCTCCTGGAGTTATGACCCTTGTTTCACTTTATTCCATATTGTGAACACTCTAAGGACAAATTTCAACATTCGATTGGTATGAAATTAAGCAAAGAATCCTATTGATTTTGAGCCATTTCCGTTAACTACGTCGCGAGTTATGAGCCTTGTTTCACTTTGTCGAACCCTGTGAATGCTCTAACAACAAAAGTTATCATCCGATCTGTATGAAATTCTTATGCATTATTTGCATTAGTAAAATATATCACTATTTCACAATCAATCTATTTCACAATCAATTCGATTTCCCGTCAAATTGGTCTCTCCGTGTACGAAAATAGTATAAAAGTTGACATTGTTTAGCTGTAATTTGGCAGTGTTACTTGGTCAATCTTGCACATAGTATGAAATGTTATATATCACAGAATGATATAAATAGCATGACATGTTATATACTACAGAATGATATAAATAGCATGACATGTTATATATTACAGAATATAAATACAATGTAGTATGACATGTACATATTACAGAAATGGGGTTTAATGTTCTACTTTCTGCGCCATCAAGGCTGATGAAATATGGAAGTATAACGTTGCCAGAAATCTAAAGATCATCAATGATGTTTAGTGTTGCAAACTACATTTTGTCAATGCTTCAAAATACATTTTTCAGTGTTTCAAAATACATTTTTCAGTGTTTCAAAATACATTTTTCGATGTTTCCAAATATATTATTCAGTGTTTCAAATTAGTTACTTTACACATTGCATTGAGCACTTTGCATGGTCGACCGTTTGCAAAGTAGAACGCATACCTTATAGGGAACGGTCACGATTTCCAAGGTTTCTTTTCCAATATTTGGTAATAACGACACTTAAAAGGCAAAATGACGTTTAATGTGAAACCATGATGCAGGCAATCCCATTTATGATCTCTATAGTGCGTTTAAATAAACTGATTTAAAGGGACAATAACATTCTTGCTGGCTTGGTAGCTCCAGAAAATAAATAATACCCTTATTCTAAGTACTAGATGTTTAAATGTCCTACCTGTTGTGTAAATTATCCATTACAACCTATTTTATTTGTCCAGAGGGTTCGAAAATATTTTAAAATCCAAGTCACATTTGAAAAGGTTTACGTTAGACTTTTCAAATCAATTGGTTGAATTTTTCCAATTTTTTAAATTAGGTGTGTTACAATGAAATTTATATCATCATTTAATTGGAATATTGTAAAATAATACGATTTGTTGACCAGAATGAAGATTGGGACATATTTTTCAGTTACAACAAGAGTGGTATTGGGGCTTTAATTAAACTGCTTGCGAGACATTCGGTAGATATGCTTCCTTTAAAGTCAGATTTTTTTAGATACATATCTGAATATCGAGCTACCCATTTCACTTTATTTGCCAATATCGAAAAACAAGGGAAAAGGGTAGTTTTTATTTGAATCCTGATTTAGGTTGTTAGTTTAAGAAAACTGATTTAATTAAATGCATTTCGGAGACATTCGGTATATATATGCATCGTGAAATCGGATTTTTATACACATATCTGAGTCTCGAAAAACAAGGGGATCGGACAGTTATTGTGTGAATCCACTGCTGAGGTTCCTCATATTAGTATATTATACAGAAACAGCAAAAACAAAAAAAAACGTCAATACGATTTCAAAATCAGAGAGGCACTTTAATCAAGTCATTCTAGAAAACGAATTACTATATGGATCAAAGTAACTTTTGTGAACAGTATATTGACACATTAGTGATTAATTCATCACAATTCCAAGGCATTAGGAGAAGGTTTCGAGTCAGCACACAGCAGAAAAGCCTGGCGCAATCCATCGGCTGTGTTTGTTCTCAGTATGTTATGAAATCTTTTCTGAATTTCATCCCAAAGATGTCCAATCGGACTATGGGCTGGCCAGTGCATAACGTTGACACTATTCTGCCCTAGAGAGTGTGGGCATGGGCGTTTTCATGCTGGAAAACGTTTTTTCGATAACGTGCGAAATGTGGTTTGACTTGGGGTTCCCCCCTGGGGTGTAGGGGGTGATAAGAATATACCCTTCGTATGTCCTGCGTGTCGTAAGAGGCGACTAAAAGGATCCCTGTAATGGGGCAACGTGTTTGCCGTGCGTTGCGACCCGTGTCGGTGGAGAGTGGAATCCTGGTAATTGAGTGGGGATTTGGCTTGCGAGCCCTTTCTCTGCAACACATTACTTTGGCCCATGGTTCACCTAGACGGGAGGTCAGAGTGGCCCACTCTGATCAATCGGCTTTGGTCGTTTGTAGCTCTGTAGAATGTACCCTTTCCCAGTGTAATGCTCTGTTGTTTATTCACTCAGCAATTATCTACCTTTGTGTCCTTAGTACATTCTACAGGGCGGCGGCTCGGGTCAATCAGGTTAGACAAGTATTTTTTTTACTTTCTGGCTTGAGTATACCCCTCGTCGAGCCCTGAGGCCATGCGCTGGTTACCCGCGCTAGTCCTCCCCCTGGTAGGCAGGGAAGTAACCTGGGGGACGACGAGGGGTGAACCTTAAAAAAATACTTTCATGGATTCCCCAGTCCCACCCACCCCAATAATAGGAAATAATAAACAGAAACGTCATAGTACAGATGACGTTTCTGATTTGTTTAATTTAAAAAGAAAAGTTACAAAGGCATGGCCGAGGTTTCTCTTGATTGAGAGTCCCTCTACCGACCTATCTAAAGTTTCGCCATTTTTAATAGGTAAGGGTATAGCCGGCTTAGCCGGTGAACCCAAAGCTATTAAAAAACTTAAAAATGGAACACTCTTGATAGAATGTGCCAAGGAGCAGCATGCGACCATGTTACTCCAGTCAACGTCCTTGGCAGACATTCCTATCAAGGTGTCACCACATAGGTCACTTAATTCAAGTAGAGGTGTAATTAGATGTCGAGATCTTGAAGGCAGCAGTGAGGATGAAATGGTAGAATACCTTTCACCTCAAGGCGTCTCTCATGTTAAAAGAATTAGTATACGCCGAGGGGATAAGGTAATTCCAACAAGTACCTATATCCTCACTTTCAATCGTCCCGACATTCCAAAGACTCTCAAGGCAGGTTATTTAAACATTCCTGTTGATTCGTATATTTCAAACCCTCTTCGCTGCTACAAATGTCAAAAGTTTGGTCACAGCAAGACCGTCTGTAGAGGTAAAGATACCTGCGCTCGATGTGGTCATGATGGCCATGAGAGCACTACCTGCCAGGCGGAATTTTGTTGTGTCAACTGCAAGGGTAAGCACTTTGCTTACTCTCGCGAATGTCCCATTTGGCAGAAAGAGAAACGAATTCAACAGATTATGTCTGAAAGAAAAATATCATACTTCGATGCTAGGAAACAAGTAGAGCTTACTTCACTCTTTCCCATTGCACCACAAGGGAAATCTTTTTCGAGTGTTGTTAAAGCATCTACGAAATCTGCATCTGTTCAGACAGACATAACCTGGCCTGATCAAGTTGAAAAGCCTAGAAATATTACATCAGATCATTGTAAAGGGGTCTCGAGCCCTTCCCAATCGCGGGAGTGCTCGACTCAAAGCACTGATATCATTCCTGACGACGAGGGTTCATCTCCCTTGCCTGTATCTGGAGTCATTGAGGTTATTCCCAATACTCCCACCCAAAATGGCAAGGGGGCTCAACCCTTTGTTTGCTCTAAAGCTGATACTGTTGATTCCAGGTCCTCTGGGTCCGCGGTGCAGTTTAAGGGTACGCAGTTGTCAACGGTGCTAACCAAGAGACAACAAAAATTTTTGAAATTGAAAGAGAGGGGTAAAAAGGGTTCAAACAATCCTAACACTCTCTTTAATAAATATGGGGATGATCTGATGGACGGTACTACCGTAGTGGACGTTCATAAGGACTCACACGGTAAACCGCCAAAAATTAAATTTCCCTGACAATGTTAAACTCCATTATTCAATGGAATTGTCGTGGTTTAAAACCAAATTTTAATGAAGTCCAATTATTAATTCAAAAGCACAATCCTTTGGCTATTTGTTTACAAGAAACATTTTTACGGAATTCTGACAATTTGTCTTTTAGACATTTTGTTGGTTACCATCATCACGCAGTTGGTGATGGTAGAGCTCATGGGGGTGTTTCTATTATTCTTAATGGAGATATCCCTCAAAGTCAAGTCACCCTCAACTCGCCTTTAGAGGCAGTTGCAGTTCGGGTGACTTTGCATATTCCTATAACACTCTGCTCTGTATATCTTCCACCAAGTCTACATCTTAATCCCAGAGATCTTGATGACCTTGTTGCACAACTTCCTCTCCCGTTTATTATTACGGGAGATTTCAATGGTCATCATTCACTCTGGGGTAGTCCAGATGATAACAACAGAGGTAAACAAATAGCGGACTTCATTAACATTAATAATTTGTGTTTATTAAATGATGACTCGCCTACTTATCTACATCCTGCCACAGCTTCTTTTTCTTCCCTGGATCTCACCATTTGCTCTCCGGTCCTGTTTCAGGATTTTACATGGAGAGTAAATGAGGATCTATGTGGTAGTGACCACTTTCCTATCATAATTGATAATAATGGTCCCTCTCCGGTCGAAAGACCCCAGAGGTGGAAGTTGCATAAGGCTGATTGGGCTCTATTTGAATCTTTGTGTCTCTTTTCCTTTGATACAAAGGAGTTAGAAGATGCAGATGAGCCCATGGCCTTATTCACTTCAATTCTTCAAGATGTAGCTGAGCAGGCGATTCCAAAAACCACGACAGAACCAAAACGTTTCAATAAACCATGGTTTAACGACGATTGCAAATCCGCTCTCAAAGAGCGTGATCGTATCCTGAGACGATTAAAGAACCATCCTTCCATGGAGAATATTGCGGCATACCAAATGGTCCGAGCGAAGGCCCGTAGAACCATACGTCAAGCAAAGAAATCTTCATGGGAGAGTTATGTCTCAAGGATCAATTCCCGTACCACATCTAAGTCGGTATGGGATAGGATTCGTAGGATTAAAGGTAAAAGTAGTGCATTATCAGTTAACCATCTAAATGTTGATAATACCACCATAACAACATTTCCTGATATTGCAAATTCTCTGGCCAGTACATTTTCATATAATTCATCATCCAATTTCTCCTCTGATGCCTTTCGAGGCATTAGACAACAACAGGAGAAAAGGCGACTTAATTTCAAGTCCCGCAATGATGAATGCTATAATGATCGTTTTTCCATTGCGGAGCTCCGTGACTCGTTAAAGCGAGCTCGGGACACTGCAACTGGTCCAGATGAGATACACTATCAAATTTTAAAACATTTACCTTATCCAACACTTCTAATTTTACTGGATCTTTTCAACCGGATTTGGGTTGATGGGAATTTCCCTCCTTCGTGGCATGAAGCCACAATAGTTCCCATCCCTAAACCGGGTAAAGATCATATGAATCCTACTAACTATCGTCCGATCGCTTTAACTAGCTGTATTTGCAAAACCATGGAGAGATTGATCAATCGAAGGCTTGTTTGGTACCTCGAGTCCAACAACCTCATTACAGACCTCCAATGTGGATTTCGGTCCCAAAGGAGCACTCTTGATCATCTCGTCAGATTTGAAACGTTCGTCAGGGACGCTTTCATCCAGAAGCAACATTTAGTTGCTATATTTTTCGATCTGGAGAAAGCATATGATACTACGTGGAAACACGGTATCATGCGCGACCTCCATAACCTCGGCCTAAGAGGTCGCTTACCTATCTTTATTAAAAACTTCCTGGAAGATAGGTCATTTAAGGTACGACTGGGATCAATATTCTCTGACCCATTTCCTCAAGAAATGGGGGTTCCACAGGGAAGTATTTTGTCGCCAACACTATTTGCAATAAAAATTAATACCATCCCAGCGTGCCTTAAACCAGGCACTAATGGCGCTCTTTATGTTGATGACTTTCAGATGTGCTATGGTTCTACAGACATGCGGATAATCGAACGTAAGTTGCAGCTTTGTTTGAATTCACTTCAACAATGGGCAACCGAAAATGGATTTCGTTTTTCGAAATCCAAGACTGTCTGCATGCATTTCTGTCAGAAACGAGGTTTGCATCCAGATCCAGAACTTTATTTGGATGGCAATCGCCTTCCAGTTGTGGATGAAACCAAATTTCTGGGGCTGATATTTGATAAGAAATTATCATTTATCCCCCACATTAAAAACCTAAAGAAGAAATGTCTGAAAGCCCTCAACATATTGAGAGTCTTATCAAATACTGACTGGGGAGCAGACCGTAAGGTCTTGCTCCGATTATATCGAGCATTAATTCGATCAAAACTCGATTATGGGTGTATTGTGTATGGGTCTGCCCGCGAGTCTTACCTCAAAGAGCTCGACACCATACACAACCAAGGACTTAGAATCAGTTTAGGAGCATTTCGTACATCTCCAGTGGACAGTTTATACGTCGAGGCGCACGAGCCCTCATTGCACAACAGACGTGATAAACTGGCCCTGCAGTATGCTACGAAAATTGCATCACTTCCCAATCATATTTCATTTAACACCATATTTAGACCTCTTCATGAGCATTTGTATCTGGTAAAGACGAATGTTGTTCCATCATTCGGTATTCGCATACAACCCCTTTTGTCTGAGGCTGGCATCAGCCTCGACAGTATTGCGAATACCCCTGTCTTTAGGACTCCCCCGTGGGCTATGTCTCCCCCAAAGATCGATTTCGATCTTACTCAACATAGAAAGAGAGATACTAGCTCTACGGTGTTCCAATCTCTCTTTAGAGAGTTAAGGTCTAAGTATGGTGATTATGCTCCTATATACACAGATGGTTCTAAGGATGGTGATCGGGTAGCTTCGGCTACTGTGACGCCATCTGAGACCATTTCTGTGTGTCTCCCACCTGCTGCTTCCATATTTACAGCTGAACTCCAGGCCATTCTTCAGGCCTTGGAGTTCATTCAGTCCTCTTCAGCTTTAAAGCATATCATCTTTACTGATTCTCTGTCCTCTTTACAAGCAATTAACAATATACAGCTTGAACACCCATTAGTAGCAGATGTTTATCGTCTGCTACTATCGTACGAGCTCAGCAGCAAAGACGTGGTCTTCTGCTGGCTCCCCAGTCACGTCGATATAAGGGGGAATGATCTAGCAGATTTTGCTGCCAAAGCTGCTTTAGATCTTCCCCAATCACACTTTTTAATTCCTTATAAAGATTTTAAATCTTCAATAAATCATATTATTTATGACCGCTGGCAACGGTCTTGGGATCTTGCAGGCACAAACAAACTTCATAACATCAAGCCTCTCTTAGGAGATTGGCCCAACTCCTATAGAACTAACAGGAGAGATGAAGTTGTTTTGTGTCGCTCTCGCATAGGTCATACTTTTTTAACACATATTTTCATCTTAAAGCGAGAGCCTCAACCAGAATGTCAACACTGTCATGTTCCTTTGACAGTGAAGCACATTTTGATTGAGTGCAAGCATCTCAAGAATATTAGATCTAAGTACTACCGTTGCCAGTCAGCACGTCAGCTATTTGCACAACCGGAGCTTTATGATAAATTGCTAGCATTTTTAAGAGAGACAAATTTTTATTCAAAATTTTAATTGTATATATTTATCGTATACTGCATTTTAAATATTTATATATGTAATGTAATTGATATATTTATTTTTAGTTATATTTTCTGTGATATTTGTTTTTATTTACATATATAAATACATCCCTGTGATATTGTTTTAATTTGTCTCGATAATTTCATCATGTTTGGCGCAATATGGCCCGGTTGGAGCTGACGTGCCATTAAACAACATTTCATTCATTCATTCATTGACTTGGGGTCGATATAGTGCACTGCTGTGAAGTCACATCCACTCCCTGGACCACGATTTGGGAACACCACAGGACCCACTCTAAGGTTCAGACCGATTCCAACCGAAACCAGTATGCTTGGACCTCCCCAAGAGTCTTGTTCCATGACATATTGGTCAGAATAACGCTGGCCACGTCGACGTCATATTCTGGGCTGCCATCTGCAGTTGATACGCAATACCGACTCTCATTTGTGAACAGAACAGTTTGCCATTGCCTGTTTCGCCAGTTCTGATGGGCAAAATGCAGACGTTCACGTCGATGGCGAGGCTAAGGTTTACGGCGTTCTCTTTATGTCGGTACTGATGGGTCTTCCGTGTGTTCCCAGTGTTTTGCACCTGTTGTCGCGCAACATTGCGGCCTTGTGGTAACCCATAGTCTACCAGTTCGGGAGCGATCACCCATGGTGTTGGTGACCTGAAAGCGTTGCTGAAGCCTGTAGATGGTCCGAACATTAACCTGAATTTGATTGGCCGCGGGTTGGGCAGTGTGGACAGCGTCGAGTCTTCCAAGCGCCATGTTCCTCTGAGCTGTCGTGATATGCTGCTGATGATGTTGTGTGAATGATTCAACCAGGTATGGGTGTGCATTTTATAGGGCTGCAGCATGAGATACATGAAAATCGAGGAGTATGCTTTACCATCTTAGAAGTTGCGTTTTATGAGAAATTTCATGGGTTCAAATCCGTATTTAGAAAGGATTCTTATTGCTCAGGTAAAGTTGGAGATGTGGTCACACATATACAATAAAACAAATTTGGCAAGTGTCATGCAATGTGTCTATTCAGAGGAACATACCAACCTGACGTTTCGCTTGCTGCATAGTATATCGAAAATCGAGAGGTTATGTTTATAGTTCTTTATTAACGCCCCCCTGGGGTGTAGGGGGTGATAAGAATATACCCTTCGTATGTCCTGCGTGTCGTAAGAGGCGACTAAAAGGTCCCCTGTAATGGGGCAACGTGTTTGCCGTGCGTTGCGACCCGTGTCGGTGGAGAGTGGAATCCTGGTAATTGAGTGGGGATTTGGCTTGCGAGCCCTTTCTCTGCAACACATTACTTTGGCCCATGGTTCACCTAGACGGGAGTTCAGAGTGGCCCACTCTGATCAATCGGCTTTGGTCGTTTTTGTTCTCCATAGGGTGATATATTACCCTCTTGCTTGCTTCGTTTTATACTCAGCAAACCTACCTTTGTGTCCTAGTCACCTTATCGGAGAGCAACGGCTCGGGTCAATCAGGTTAGATATATATTTTGCTTATATTTCTGGCTTGAGTATACCCTTCGTCTATCCCTGGAGCCACGCACTGGACATCCGTGCTAGCCTCCCCCATCGTAGGCAGGAAAGTAACTTGGGGGACGACGAAGGGTGAATTTTTATTCTTATTTTCATGGATCCCCAATCCACCCCCACATCAAACAAGTCGTTAAAAAGACAAAGATCGATAGATGATGATGCTGCTGCCCCATGTAGCTCATCTAAAAATATAAGAACATGGCCGAGGTTCCTCTTGATAGAGAGCACCTCTGAAGTTGATTTATCTAAAATGTCACCCTTTGCAATTTCTAAAGGTATCACTGGCTTGGCCGGTGAACCAAAATCAGTCAAGAAATTGAGAAATGGAACACTTCTGGTGGAATGTGCCAAGGAAAAACATTCGGATTTACTCTTAAAATCCGAATCCTTGGCTAACATTGCCATCAGAGTATCTCCACATAAATCATTAAATTCTTCAAGAGGTGTCATTCGATGCCGGGACCTAGAAGGCAGTAGTGAGGACGAAATGGTGGAGAACCTATCATCACAAGGCGTCACACACGTCAAAAGAATCAGTGTGAGACGTAACGATATGGTTATCCAGACCAGTACTTACATTCTCACTTTCAACCGTCCCGATTTGCCGAAATCTATCAAGGCAGGTTATCTAAATATACCTGTTGATCCGTATATCTCAAATCCACTCAGATGCTTTAATTGTCAAAAATTTGGACACAGTAAAAATGTCTGCAAAGGTAAAACTACCTGCGCTAGATGTGGCGTTTCTGGTCACGATAGTGCTACCTGCTCTGCAGAATTTTCCTGTGTCAATTGCAAAGGTAAGCACTTCGCATATTCTAGGGAGTGCACAATTTGGCAAAAAGAGAAACGGATCCAACAGGTAATATCTGAACGGAAAATTTCTTATTTTGATGCAAGAAAACAAGTGGAACTTACATCACTGATTTCGACCCCGCAAGGCGGCAAGTCGTTTTCTAGTGTGGTAAAAGTATCCACCAAAAGTATATCCGTTCAGACAGATTATAACTGGCCTGACAAAGAGGAACATCCAAAACTATTAAAAGATCAGCAATTAAATAATGGGATTTCGAGCTCTTCTCAGACACCTGAGAGCTCGAAGATAGTATTAAATGAAGTTAACAATTCATCTCCCCCCTCTTCATCCGTAACACCTTCTGGGACTTCTTCTCCAAAGGAAAAGTCTGTTACTCCCAAAGGGAAGGGCGGACGTAGAACAAGTTCTTTGCCATCTTCACCGACATCTGATGGGGGAAAGGGCAGGCGTAAGTCGAGCCCCTCGCCTTCATCAAAAGAGAAAGAAAACGCTGCTAAAAAAGAAAAGAACAGATTGGCAAAGTTAAGAGGGAGGGAGAAAAAGGGTAGTAATGACGCTATTTCCCTCCACAATAGATGCTGATCCGATGGACGGTGTTATCATAGCGGATGTCCATATGGACTCCGTTGGTAAGCCGTCAAAAATTAATTATCCCTGACAATGGTTAATTCCATTATTCAATGGAATTGTCGTGGTTTAAAACCAAATTTTAATGAAATCCAACTTTTAATTCAAAAGCACAATCCTTTAGCTATTTGTTTACAAGAAACTTTTTTACGGAATTCTGACAATTTGTCGTTTAGACACTTTGTTGGTTACCATCATCACGCAGTTGGTGATGGTAGAGCTCATGGGGGTGTTTCTATTATTCTTAATGGAGATATCCCTCAAAGTCAAGTCACCCTCAACTCGCCTTTACAGGTAGTTGCAGTTCGGGTGACTTTGCATATTCCTATAACACTCTGCTCTGTATATCTTCCACCAAGTTTACATCTTAATCCCAGAGATCTTGATGACCTTGTTGCACAACTTCCTCTCCCGTTTATTATTACGGGAGATTTCAATGGTCATCATTCACTCTGGGGTAGTCCAGATGATAACAACAGAGGTAAACAAATAGCGGACTTCATTAACATTAATAATTTGTGTTTATTAAATGATGACTCGCCTACTTATCTACATCCTGCCACAGCTTCTTTTTCTTCCCTGGATCTAACCATTTGCTCTCCGGTCCTGTTTCAGGATTTTACATGGAGTGTAAATGAAGATCTGTGTGGTAGTGACCACTTTCCTATCTTGATTGATAATAATGGTCCCTCTCCGGTTGAAAGACCCCAGAGGTGGAAGTTACATAAGGCTGATTGGGCTCTGTTTGAATCTTTGTGTCTCTTCTCTTTTGATACAAAAGAGTTAGAGGATGCAGATGAGCCCATGGCCTTATTCACTTCCATTCTTCAAGATGTAGCTGAGCAGGCGATTCCAAAAACCACGACTGAACCAAAACGTTTCAATAAACCATGGTTTAACGATGATTGCAAATCCGCTCTTAAAGAGCGTGATCGTATCCTGAGACGATTAAAGAATCATCCTTCCATGGAGAATATTGCGGCATTTCAAATGGTCCGGGCGAAGGCCCGTAGAACCATACGTCAAGCAAAGAAATCTTCATGGCAGGATTATGTCTGCAAGATCAATTCCCGTACCACATCCAAATCGGTATGGGATAGGATTCGTAGGATTAAAGGTAAAAGTAGTGCATTATCAGTAAACCATCTAAATGTTGATAATACCACCTTAACAACATTTCCTGATATTGCTAATTCTCTGGCCAGTACATTTTCATATAATTCATCATCCAGTTTCTCCTCAGATGCTTTTCGGGGCATTAGGCAACAACAGGAGAAAAGGCGACTTAATTTTAAGTCCCGCAATGATGAATGTTATAATGATCGTTTTTCCATTGCAGAGCTCCGTGATTCGTTAAGGCGAGCTCGGGATACTGCAACTGGTCCAGATGAAATACACTACCAAATTTTAAAACATTTACCTTTTCCCACACTCTTAATCTTACTGGATCTTTTCAACCGGATTTGGGTTGATGGGAATTTCCCTCCTTCGTGGCATGAAGCCACAATAATTCCCATCCCTAAACCGGGAAAAGATCATACGAATCCTACCAACTATCGTCCGATCGCTTTAACTAGCTGTATTTGCAAAACCATGGAGAGATTGATCAATCGAAGGCTTGTTTGGTACCTTGAGTCCAACAACCTCATTACTGATCTCCAGTGTGGATTTCGGTCCCAAAGGAGCACTCTTGATCATCTTGTTAGATTTGAAACGTTCGTCAGGGACGCTTTCATCCAGAAGCAACATTTAGTTGCAATATTTTTCGATCTGGAGAAAGCATATGATACCACGTGGAAACACGGTATCATGCGCGACCTCCATAACCTCGGCCTACGAGGTCGCTTACCTATCTTCATTAAAAATTTCCTCGAAGATAGGTCATTTAAGGTACGACTGGGATCAATATTCTCTGACCCATTTCCTCAGGAAATGGGAGTTCCCCAGGGAAGCATATTATCTCCTACACTTTTTGCGATAAAAATTAATACAATCCCAGCGTGCCTTAAACCAGGTACAAATGGCGCTCTTTATGTTGATGACTTTCAGATGTGCTACGGTTCTTCAGACATGCGGATAATCGAACGTAAGTTGCAGCTTTGTTTGAATTCACTTCAACAATGGGCAACCGAAAATGGATTTCGTTTTTCGAAATCCAAGACTGTCTGCATGCATTTCTGTCAGAAACGAGGTTTACATCCAGATCCAGAACTCTTCTTGGATGGCAATCGCCTACCAGTCGTGGATGAAACCAAATTTCTGGGGCTGATATTTGATAAGAAATTATCATTTATCCCCCACATTAAAAACCTTAAAAAGAAATGTCTGAAAGCCCTCAACATATTGAGAGTCTTATCAAATACTGACTGGGGAGCAGACCGTAAGGTCTTGCTCAGATTATATCGAGCTTTAATAAGATCAAAACTCGATTATGGGTGTATTGTGTATGGGTCTGCCCGCGAGTCTTATCTCAAAGAGCTCGACACCATACACAATCAGTTTAGGAGCATTTCGTACATCTCCAGTGGACAGTTTATACGTCGAGGCGCACGAGCCCTCACTGCACAACAGACGTGATAAACTGGCCCTGCAGTATGCTACGAAAATTGCATCACTTCCGAATCACATTTCATTTAACACCATATTTAGACCTCTTCATGAGCATTTGTATCTTGTAAAGACAAATGTTGTTCCATCATTCGGTATTCGCATACAACCCCTTTTGTCTGAGGCTGGTATCAGCCTTGACAGTATTGCGAATACCCCGGTCTTTAGGACTCCGCCGTGGGCTATATCTCCTCCAAAGATCGATTTCGATCTTACTCAACATAAAAAGAGAGATACTAGCTCTACGGTGTTCCAATCTCGGTTTAGAGAGTTAAGGTCTAAGTATGGTGATTATGCTCCTATTTACACAGATGGTTCTAAAGATGGTGATCGGGTAGCTTCAGCTACTGTGACGCCATCTGAGACTATTTCTGTGTGTCTTCCACCTGCTGCTTCAATATTTACAGCTGAACTACAGGCCATTCTTCAGGCCTTGGAGTTCATTCAGTCCTCTTCAGCTTTAAAGCATATCATTTTTACTGATTCTTTGTCCTCGCTTCAAGCAATTAACAATAAACAGCTTGAACACCCATTAGTAGCAGATGTTTATCGTCTGCTACTATCGTACGAGCTCAGCAGCAAAGACGTCGTCTTCTGCTGGCTTCCCAGTCACGTTGATATAAGGGGGAATGATAAAGCAGATTTTGCTGCCAAAGCTGCTTTAGATCTTCCCCAATCACCATTTTTATTACCATTTAAAGATTTTAAATCGGCAATAAATCATTTTATTTATGACCGCTGGCAACGGTCTTGGGATCTTGCAGGCACAAATAAACTTCATCACAGTAAGCCTTTCTTAGGAGACTGGCCAAGCTCCTATAGAACTAACAGGAGAGATGAAGTTGTTTTGTGTCGCTCTCGTATTGGACATACCTTTTTAACACACATTTTCATTTTGAAGCGAGAGCCTCAACCAGAATGTGTTCACTGTCATGTTCCTTTGACAGTTAAGCATATTTTGATTGAGTGCAATCATCTCAAGAACGTCAGATCAAAATATTACCGTTGCCAGTCGCTACACCAATTGTTTGCTCAACCGGAGCTATATGGAAAATTGTTAAACTTTTTAAAAGAGACAAACTTTTATTACAAATTTTAATTGTATATATATATATATTCCGTATTTTTTATTTTAACTATTTATATACATAAAAGACTTATATTTAGTTATATTTATTTTTAAGTACCTTTATTGACTGTGATACTTGGTTTTATTTATGTATATAAATATATTTATGTGATATTTGTTTAATTTGTCTCGTTAAATCATCATTTGTTTGGCACCATATAGCCCGGTTGGAGCTTACGTGCCATAAAACTCCATTTCATTCATTCATTCATACTTTTTTAACACACTTTTTCATCTTGAAACGAGAGCCTCAACCAGAATGTGAACATTGTCATGTTCCTTTGACAGTGAAGCACATTTTGATTGAGTGCAAGCATCTCAAAAATCTAAGATCGAAATATTACCGTTGCCAGACTCTGCACCAATTATTTGCCCAACCGGGCTTATATTGTAACTTGTTAGCCTTTTTAAAAGAGACAAGCTTTTATTATAAATTTTAATTGTATATTTATCATTTCATTTTGTATGTTTTAAATATTTATATGCATAACAGATTTATTTGATTTTTTAATCTTATTTACTGTGATACTGTTTTTATTTATGCATATAAAACTTTTTCTGTGATATTTATTTAACTTGTCTCGCATAAATCTTTGTAGGTTTGGCGCAATATAGCCCGGTTGGTGCCGAAGTGCCATAAAACCACATTTCATTCATTCATTCTTTATTAACGATAGATATAGTGTTCTGTATATTGTAAAACAGGACTTGAAACACATTGAATCTATAGACAGTCTCATCTTTTTAGCGAATACTTCTATTGATCCTACAAAATTATTAGTTTGCAAATATATTATTTGCAAATATATTATTTCAAGTGTATCGCCACCAGTTATAGTCATGGTGATTTGCAATATATACTATTAAAAAAAAAAGTAGGGGATATTTGATTTGGGGGGCATAATACTAAAATATGCAAATGACTACGAAAAAAGTCACTATAGAACCTAACAGAAGAAACATTTCCAGTTACATGTGACGCCCAAACGCACCAATAGCTACCGCATGGAATGCAGGTGATGCTTGGGATCATCATGGGGGTCCAACCCAAGATTTGCACGACTCTGACCAAACGCACCAATAGCTACCGCATGGAATGCAGGTGATGCTTGGGATCATCATGGGGGTCCAACCCAAGATTTGCACGACTCTGACTTTGAATGTTACAGTCATTGTGGCATTGTGACCAAAAAACAAATTTTGATATGCGTCGGCATACCCAAAATGAAAGGTTACGTTCCCTTGACATGCTACAGATCGGCACAACACAGGCGGTTGTGGCACGGACGATGAATGTTTCTCAGTCTGTCATAAGCAGGCTATGGTCCAGATACCGTGATACACAATCTATACAGGACAGACCACGCTCAGGTCGACAACTCGAACCCAGGATCGATTTATCCGTACCTTGGCCTTGAGAAATCGTGTCATCACAGCAAATCAGATCAGCGCTCGTCTTCAAACAGCATAGAGATCACCTTCGCGCCCGACGTCCTCGCGTGATCCCTTGTTTGAGAGATCATCACATTCAGGCAAGACGTCGTTGGTGTAGGGATCGTCAACACTGGGATAATCGACGCTGGAGCAATGTGATGTTTTCAGATGAGTCAAGGTTCACTGTTGATTTTTTGGACAGACGTAGCAGGGTGTGGCGTCGTCGGAACAAGCGCTTCCAAGGCGTTAACGTCATCAGACATGATCGATTTGCGGGTGGTTCTGTTATGGTGTGGGGATGCATCAACGGCTTTACATGTTGTTGCAGGGCGTGTTACAGGCCAGTACTACCGGGACAACATCTTGGCAGTCCATGTTGTGCCGTTCGCACGACGTCATGGCCGCCGTTTCATCTTCCAGGATGACAACGCAAGATGTCACAGGGCCAGGATCGTTACAGGTTACCTCCAACAACAGAACATCACCACATTACCTTGGCCAGCACTGAGTCCCGACCTCTCCCCCATCGAGCATGTCTGGGACATGCTTGGACAGAGGTTACGTCAACGTCAACAACGTCCTGCCAATGTCCAAGATCTTGTTGCTGCGTTGCAATCTGGTCCCCCCTTGTCAGTTTTACAGGACAGAGTAGTTCAGATGATACGAACAACCGAGGTCCCAAGTGCAATAAGTTACATTGTGAGCTATACATGAACTGCAATGGTAATTGATATTTGCGTGTCGTAACAATACAGATAAATTGTTTGTCTGATCAGTAGTGTTTTCATTTTGAGCAGTTAATAGAGATCTATAGTGAAGGTTTAGATTTAGATAAAGTGCTGGTCCCTCTATCTATAATAGTTCAAACATATACATGTATAATAAAAAAATGATCAAGTTGGATAATCCATTGAAATAATTACTTTATTCTGGGTTAAGTTATATGACTGTATCAAGATGAAGTGTAGATAGTTTATTAACTTTTTTAGTTTAAACATTATTGTTTTCATTTATGAAGATCTTTTATTATCTTAGCAACGTTACTTGACAACCGAGACATTTAATCGCGGCTGTTCCAATCCATGTCTAAATGAGATCTGCAATTGGTGGATTTAGATCTTAAATGATGCATCTTTTTATAGAACATAAATGGTATAGGTTGGGGGCGGGGCGAGTGGTTTAAGGCGTGGTGTAAGATTATAAAGAATGTCATTGAGGCAAAAGACGCAGTATTGACGTAGCGAAATGAGCATTGTGATAGCGCACCCTATCAAGTAGTTCTTCTCGATTAAAATTGACCAACATTGTTTCAGGTACCGGGAGTGCTGATGAAGGAACCACTGAAGAGGGTAGGTTTGAACATCTTATTAAATTTTAACAAATTCTAAATGTAGAACTAGTGTTCATTAGATTTGAAATGTTGACACCATGGATATATATAATTTGGTGATATTTTAAATGTAGATCTAGCTATATAGGAACAATAAATTCACAATGTTGTGGTATTTTAAGTGTATTTCTGGTGCATATTTGAACCTCGAATATACAGAGAATCTCCTACGAGACCAGTAGGGATTTTTATTTCGTCCCCAATCCTTTCTTGGATGCACAGATAAATAAATATAAAATTCTTTGGTATAGATTTCACTTGTACTGAACCTGATTACATGCGGCGTACATCATTGTTTTGACAGCAACTCAACCATTGCAAAGTTCTTTATATTGATTCAGTATTTCCATCAAGGTCAATTAAATAAACATAGTTCATGTTTGATAAAGAGGAAGTTACTTTTAACCAAAAAACGAACTAGTAGCTTTTAAATTGACCAATCAAGGTCATGTAAAGCGATATCTCCTTAACCTTTAACCAATTACAACACTCATTATAGGGGTCGGAGCGAAAAAGGGGATGGGACAGTTATTGTGTGAATCCACTGCTGAGGTACCGCATATTAGAATATTATACAGAAATAGCAAAAACAAAAAAAAAACGTCAATACGATTTCAAAATCAGAGAGGAACTTTAATCAAGTCATTCTAGAAAACGAATTACTATATGGATCAAAGTAACTTTTGTGAACAGTATATTGACACATTAGTGATTAATTCATCACAATTCCAAGGCATTAGGAGACGGTTTCGAGTCAGCACACAGCAGAAAAGCCTGGCGCAATCCATCGGCTGTGTTTGTTCTCAGTATGTTATGAAATCTTTTCTGAATTTCATCCCAAAGATGTCCAATCGGACTATGGGCTGGCCAGTGCATAACGTTGACACTATTCTGCCCTAGAGAGTGTGGGCATGGACGTTTTCATGCTGGAAAACGTTTTTTCGATAACGTGCGAAATGTGGTTTGACTTGGGGTCGATATAGTGCACTGCTGTAATGTCGCATCCACTCCCTGGACCACGATTTGGGAACACCACAGGACCCACTCTAAGGTTCAGACCGATTCCAACCGAAACCAGTATGCTTGGACCTCCCCAAGAGTCTTGTTCCATGACATATTGGTCAGAATAACGCTGGCCACGTCGACGTCATATTCTGCGCTGCCATCTGCAGTTGATACGCAATACCGACTCTCATTTGTGAACAGAACAGTTTGCCATTGCCTGTTTCGCCAGTTCTGATGTTGGGCAAACTGCAGACGTTCACGTCGATGGCGAGGCTAAGGTTTACGGCGTTCTCTCTATATCGGTACTGATGGGTCTTCCGTGTGTTCCCAGTGTTTGGCGTGTTGTTTCAGATGCCTGCGTGAACGCATTCAGCACCTGTTGTCGCGCAACATTCCGGTCTTGTGGTAACCCTTAGTCTACCAGTTCGGGAGCGATCACCCATGGTGTTGGTGACCTGAAAGCGTTGCTGAAGCCTGTAGATGGTCCGAACATTAACCTGAATTTGATTGGCCGCGGGTTGGGCAGTGTGGACAGCGTCGAGTCTTCCAAGCGTCATGTTCCTCTGAGCTGTCATGATATGCTGCTGATGTTGTTGTGTGAATGATTTAACCAGGTATGGGTGTGCATTTTATAGGGCTGCAGCATGAGATACATGAAAATCGAGGAGTATGCTTTACCATCTCAGAAGTTGCGTTTTTTGAGATATTTCATGGGTTCAAATCCGTATTTAGAAAAGATTCTTATTGCTCAGGTAAAGTTGGAGATGTGGTCACACATATACAATAAAACAAATTTGGCAAGTGTCATACAATGCGTCTATTCAGAGGAACATACCAACCTGACGTTTCGCTTGCTGCATAGTAAATCGAAAACCGAGAGGTTATGTTTATAGTTCTTTATTAACGATAGATTTAGTGTTCTGTATATTGTAAAACAGGACTTAAAACACATTGAATCTATAGACAGTCTCACCTTTTTAGCGAATACTTCTATTGATCCTACAAAATTATCAGTTAGGAAATTTGCAAATATATTATTTCAAGTGTATCGCCACCAGTTATAGTCATGGTGATTTGCAATATATACTATTCAAAAAAAAGAAGGGGATATTTGATTTGGGGGGCATAATACTAAAATATGCAAATGACTACGAAAAAAGTCACTATATAACCTAACAGAAGAAACATTTCCAGTTACATGTGACGCCCAAACGCACCAATAGCTACCGCATGGAATGCAGGTGATGCTTGGGATCATCATGGGGCTCCAGCCCAAGATTTGCACGACTCTGACTTTGAATGTTACAGTCATTGTGGCATTGAATTCCAGGGTGGAAACATCAGTTTAATTGTTTTAGTGACCAAAAAACAAATTTTGATATGCGTCGGCTTACCCAAAATGAAAGGTTACGTGCCCTTGACATGCTACAGATCGGCACAACACAGGCGGTTGTGGCACGGGCGATGAATGTTTCCCAGTCTGTCATAAGCAGGCTATGGTCCAGATACCGTGATACACAATCTATACAGGACAGACAACGCTCAGGTCGACCAAGGGCGACAACTCAAGTCCAGGGTTGATTTATCCGTACCTTGGCCTTGAGAAATCGTGACATCGCAGCAAATCAGATCAGCGCTCGTCTTCAAACAGACACTGGTGTGAGAGTGAGTGGCCAGACGATTCGGAATCGACTGCATAGGGGTCACCTTCGCGCCCGACGTCCTCGCGTGATCCCTTGTTTGAGAGATCATCACATGGCCGCCGTTTCATCCTCCAAGATGTCACAGGGCCAGGATCGTTACAGGTTACCTCCAACAACAGAACATCACCACATTACCTTGGCCAGCACTGAGTCCCGACCTCTCCCCCATCGAGCATGTCTGGGACATGCTTGGACAAAGGTTTCGTCAACGTCAACAACGTCCTGCCAATGTCCAAGAACTTGTTGCTGCGTTGCAACAGGAATGGAACAATCTGGACCAAAATGACCTTAGACGTCTCATTAGAAGTATGCCACGTCGGATCAATGCTTGTTTGGCAAACAGGGGAGGATTTACCCGTTACTGACTTTGTTGTGATGCTGTGGTAACTTTGCTGTTTGACCCCGGGTATCATTTTACCCTTATAATGGTCAGTCTGTGCCTTCCTTAGTCTAACCATCATTTGGAATAAATCGATGAATGTGAACTTCATGTCATTTGTTTCTTCCTCAGGTCCATTAGGTGACTTTAATAACACCTAAAAATCAAATATCCCCTACTTTTTTTGAATAGAATATATCGAAATAACTATCTTATGTCTTTTGTTGAATATATGCCACTATACCTTTAGGCGGCAGAAAGCTGTCATGATGATTTAAAATTTAAACCATTAGCAATACCCTGTTCTCTGTTTCAGACGAGGATTCAGATAATGTAAGGTAATGAAGTTTGTTTCCGTGTACATATCATCAACAGAAACATCTTAGTTTATCGCCGACAAAGCACTTAGTGTGAAATGAGTTCGTTTCGGTTTTTTTTTATTGTTTTTTGTTTGTTTTGTTTTTTTGTTTTTATTTTCCAGATAGTTGAAAGGTTCGTTTGTAATGTGCTTATAATATATTGCTTATCTTTGTATCTCATTTGTTTGAAGGGTATTGGATGTCCCAATGATTAGCACGTGTGCGTTGTAGCATAAAGCCAGGCATTAAGTCAACTGGCGTGGTTTCTTATCCCAGGTTGTACGTGACAAGGAGAAGGTTCGCTTGGCCAAACTCGTGGGTTTTCCCTGGGTCCTCTGGTTTCCTCCCACTGCTAAAGACCCCTACGCGCAAGCGAAATATTGAAATTAAATTAAACCATATGTTAATCCCGAAATGACCTGGTTTGTGTCGAATGGACGTTGACCCCCCCCCCTCTCTCTCTCACCACTATCACAGAGCAACGAGGTTATTTATATTAATTTGTAACCAAAACGACAATATTAACAGAGCACAGTTTTTATGGAACACAAGTCGGTTTGAATGTTCAAACTTAGTGTAGGTATTTCGTAGACGAAAGCCTTGAAGATAGGCATTTTCTGCTGAAGCTAATAAACAGAAATAAACAATTTGATTGGCTGGTGATTTGGGACAAGATAACTTAGGTCCTGATTAAGTGAAATTTATTTCTGGCCTTGTTATTGACGTTACATGTGTCATAATGCTCTTTTGACCTTAATTTTATCAGACATTTGACTTAAATATTATAACAGCGTTCTGTGACAATCTGCCACAAAAAATACACTGTAAAATTTCAATAATACCTCTGATATGTGAGGTAATCCAAAACGCTGAAATATTCTCGATTTTGCAAATATCAAGTGTTTCGTAACAACTATTTCAGATTAGTAGATTAGTTGAGTAGTATCATTTATTAATAGGATAAATAGGGTTGGGTTTTACATTGATCAATTTATACTTTAATTAATTATTCAGTAGCCAAAGATAGAAAAACACGCTTTTTTATAAAACGAATAGGATCATTGCTCTCTATGGTGGCTGATAAGGGACATGAAAAATAATATAATTTGACTTTTTTAATATTCACCCAAGTCAAATTTAATATAATTTGTTTTTTTATAATTTTCACCCAAGTCAATTTTAATTTCCACCCAAGTTAATTTTGGGATGGGAAGGGCAATTTTTGAGGGATATGGGGTTGTATTCCCGGTGGGGAGGGGGTCGGTAGGGCATTCGCATTTTTTTTATTTTGGGTCACCTACTCGCATTGTACTTTCACAGGGTGTTCAGAAAAAAAAATTCGGGGGGAAGGGGGGTGCATCCACCCCCCCCCCCATTTGTGTTTTTTTTTTTTATCAAAAATTCGAACGACAATTTTTTCTGAACGCTCGGGCCATGTCCCTCCCAAAAATCGAGGGTGCACGGCCCATAGGAACCGATATATGGCCTTTGAAGTATTCCGGATGATTTGGAAAGCCATGTTTGGGACGTCCCTCCGCCCCGGTGGTAGTACTCAGTTACTTGGAATTTTAATAAATGGAAGATGATACGCCTGGTTACTGATCCGAAAGAAGAGAATGGATTCTGATTTATAGGGGCCGAGATAGAGGGCCGCAAACATGGCCCCTCGTTTCAGGCAATAGCTCAAACTTCGCCAATTTGGACCAAAAAACAACCGATTTCGTTCTGTAAAGAGCCAGATGCACCCATTCGGACGTTCCGAGGGTGGGAATTCTTGAAGTATATCGACGCCGGGGAGTCGCCCGGGGTCCTCACATTTCAGCCTCGGCAACCGGAAGTGGGGGGAATCGTGATTTTTTGCATCAAAATGCCTGAAAGGCCCCCTTTGATGACCGCAGCTTAATACATTGTTATGACAGAATTTTTTGCCCCTCCCCGTAGACTATCCCTCCTTAAACCCCATATTCCCGTTTCTACCCCCTCCCCCTCCGAGACATCTTTTTCTCAAGGTCACGTTTTTCTAAACACTGCCCCTCCCCGTGGGCCCAGGGGCCCCAAATGTGGCATGAGGGTAGGCCTTGGTAATGCCTTCTAACCTCCTGGGGGTTTGGACCCCAAAGTCCGAACCCTTAAACCTTTTTTGACAAGCAGCCCGTGTAGGAAACAGAGAACTGGGGAGATATGATCATATTTCCTTGTTGACGACGTCGCGCGCTGGGTGGAAATTATATTACAAATGACTTGGGTGAAAATTAAAATTGACTTGGGTGAATATTAAAATTGACTTGGGTGGAAATTAAAATTGACTTGGGTGAAAATTATAAAAAAACAAATTATATTACAAATGACTTGGGTGGAAATTAAAATTGACTTGGGTGAAAATTACAAAAAACCAAATTAAATTAAAATTGACTTTGGTGAAAATTATAAAAAACAAATTATATTAAAATTGACTTGGGTGGTGGAAATTATAAAAAACAAATTATATTAAAATTGACTTGGGTGAAAATTAAAATTGGCTTGGGTGAAAATTATAAAAAACAAATTATATTAAAATTGACATGGGTGAATATTAAAAAAATCAAATTATATAATTTTTCCTGTCCCTTATCAGCCACCGTAGCTCTCATACTATTTTATACTTTCATATATTTATATAATTTTTATATATGGCACAGAATTATTTGTTATCTTGATGCTTACTTTTTTTAAATAAAATAAAAAAAAATCAATTTTTACATGCTATTTTATGGTTTATATAATTGATATGACATATAATTATCATTATGTTTTTATTGCCTACTTTTGTTTTGTTTTGGTTATCTCCCTTTAATTTTAATCCTGTATGATGGTTTTGGGTTTTATTGAACATACATTATGCAAGAAATAAATCTGCATATCACAGGTCTTTCTATATTCGTACAATAGTTTGTGTGGGTTTTTATATTTTTTTTTTGTTTGTTTATTTTTCTTATTAAACATACATTGTATGTAAGATTATTAATCAGACATTAATTTACTTACCAAAACCATTGCCAACTCTCGATGCCATCGTTAGCCTACGATATTTAATAGATTAAATACGTTTTGTGGTTGATGTAAAAACGGTAATCAATACTTTGATTATTATCGTCACAGTCTTAGTAATGACAATCGAGGGTACAATTGTATCGCTGATAACTTTGATCAGAGTGAAGTAATTTGACGGAAATTTTAAATATATTCTATTTTCATTATCTTATTTTTAAATATTTTAGCGAGAAATGCTAGCTATTTATCTAATGTTTCCTAATGTCGCTTTAAATGATCATTTTATACCCGCAGGCATACAATAAATAATAATATAGAATTATTTTGCTGTCTTGTTTATTTAGTGTTGGTATGGGGTTGGGGTTGAGGGACTGTATCTAACTTTTATTTAAACTCAAATGTTAAGAAAGAGTAGAGGTTAAGTCAGAGTAGAAGATGCCGATGTTCCAGCTTCGTTTCTCTATTTGCTATCTTTAGATCATTAGGTCTGTCATGGAGCCAACTGGTGTGGTTTAAACCCAGAATGAATAAAGTCACCTGTCAAACCCCGGGTTTCTCCCTTGCGTGAGAGCGATTTATTGAAATAAATTTTTTGCTGATTTAACGGCATACATGAATATAATTATTATGTAATGAGGTCAGAACGGCGTTATTCAACGTTAGTTCGATGAATGCAGGAACAACCAAATATACTTTGAGCGAAAAAGGTGTGTGTGGTGGTGGGGGTGGGGGCGGCGAACACGCTACTTGTTGTTTTTTGAGGGGGGTTGGGATGGCCTAGTGGTCTAGAGTGCCGTGCTTCGACCTCTAGCTGGCCGGTCACCTCTGGCTTGCGGCTGTGGTTTCGAGCCCTGGTGTGAGCGTATATGGCATGGAGATAGGGGCGCCTTCTCAACCTCGTGGGTTTCCTCCGGGCACTCCGGTTTCCTCCCACTGCTAAAGACCCCTACGCGCATGCGAATTATTGAAATAAAATTAAACCATATGTTAGTCCCGAAATGACCTAGTTTGTGTTGAGTGGACGTTAAATCCCATTTCTCTCTCTCTCTCTCTGTTGTTTTTTGAAAGGATTAGCACACCAGCCACTACTGTCATGGTGATAGCTAAAAACAACAACACGGATGATGATACCAACATCCACCCACTACAGCGTCATGTAAATCAAGCTGGGCTTATGATGATGGGCATACGTCATGCAGTGTGTTGTGAGAAATATTTTGACAGGGCAATGGAATGAAATGAAATGGATTTTAACTTCCTACTCTTTTGCACCTAACCTGGGCTAATGGAAGACGGGCATACGCCATGCAGTGTGCTATGAGGGAAATTTTGCCCGGGCAGCTGCGCTACGGCCTACTCTTTTATCGTATTCCAACTGCCAAGGGATCTTTTACGTGCACGTCAATGTGTACACGTTACCTCGGTTTTTCGTCCCATCCGAACGACTAGACAGACGCCTACGCCGGACCAAATGCAGGGATCGAACACTCGACCTCCAGGCTAGCGAGCCAGCGTCTTACCCACTTAGCCACGGTATGTGAGGTGGGGGTGGAGGGGTGGGTATTCTGTAAATGTTGTTTAAACATTGAGAAAAAATCTGTCGAAGGCATTTTACATTTCCTGCTGAATGGTACAAGAAATAATTTACACATTTCAATTTCAAATCATTCATAACAATAACACAAACAACTTCATATAACAACGATAACAATATTGAGACGTAAAAATGAAAGGAAATGGGGTTTAACGTTCTAGGCCTACTGCATTGCTCTGACTGGCCAATGAAGACTAACGCATACGCCATACAATGAGGCAAATTTTGGCTAGGCAGCGGCAGTACGACCCACTCTTATATCGAATTCAAACTGGTAAGGGGTCTCTTACGTGCACGCTTATTTGTACTCGGAACCTGGTTGGAAAATACCGCTGAACTTTCTCGGCCAAAGCACGTTCGAATACGTAACCTCCTGGCTAGCGTTACCCACTTAGCCACCGTAGCTCTCTATATTGTGTAAAATGATAATACACATCTTCAAATAATAAAATGAATATTTATATTGCACACACTCCATCCAAACAGTATGTTTTGAGATTTATGAGTATGCAATAAATTAATACATGATGTTTGCAGATTAAATTGAACCGATATGCGGTGACCTTAAATTTGGAATTTAACTGGTTATGTTATTCTGTACCACTAAATTGTTACTTTCGTGATTTCAAGGTTTTCCAAACTAATGACATTTCCTTCTCAGTGATTCCACTCCCCAAAATAGTTATGTCTACATTTTGGATGTAAATCGGTTATTTGCGGTGATTTGTTTCAACATGCGGCGCTTTTTCGGATTCCGGTTGGACAGATTTTAGTATTTTGTAGTGTAGTTTATAACTGTTGATTTTATTGCAAGCGATTTTATTTGTTCTTTTTAGTATAGCTTATTAAATGATAATTGAGGCAAAAGTTATGAACTATACTTAAAAAAATGTATTCATGTAAGCATTATAAAAACAGAACTCTTAATCTTATTGCTAATGATTTTATTGGTATTTTTATGAGCATATATATATATATATATATATATATATATATATATATATATATATATATATATATATATATATATATTAATTGATTGATGTGCTCAATAAATGTAATTATTATCAAAACATAACTTAACAGTATAGAGACTGCAGAGTGTGCACATTGTCCGTAAGGTCAACAGTCGCCATGCATTGTACAATTCGTATTTCACATAATATTCATCTGTGATAACTTTGTATGAGTGAGTACTATTATAGATTGTCAGTCAGGCACTTAGTGCTGTATAGACAATGTGTTAAATAAACTGAACCTGTATGATAACAACGGGTGGGGGCGGGGGGGGGGGGAAATAACATAAATACAGAAAAATAAATAATATCACCGGCAATAGCCCTGCTCCCGATAATTATGATATTGTTATCTTCTAGCATACGTTTTATTGGCTTATCTCCCTTTAATTATACAATAGTTATGAAAGTAATGTGTATTTCATTTATATAATAACAATGACATGGAATAGTTTTGTTGTCTAGTTCATTGCTTTTGTTTTGTTTTCGAATGGAGTTGGGGGACTGCATCTGACTAAATAATAGGTATGAGTCAGTATATTACCACTTTGATTCTCTATTTGGGAAATGTCCACAAATTCTACTCAACGTATGGTTAAAATCATTGATTATCCTGTATTACCAAACACAGCTAAAACTGTTTTAATTAGAGGGGGTCTGGTGGTCGAGTTTGTGTTCGCCGACGACATCGCCCGTTTATATAATTCATTAGCCAAGCACTGATTTACCTTGGTTGGAGAGCCCAATCCAATACTGACTACCTTTGATGCAGAGCTTATGGTACAGTTAAAGTGATCTTAATATGTCGATAAATACATGTTTTAATACATTACTGTTGAAACGACGGCCAGTTTAATATGTTGAATTTGATGATTGTGTAGTGCCGGTTAGTAACCCACAACAGAGTTTGGGGTATAGTAACTCTGCCACCAGTGATTGATATTAGGCCAATCACGAACCTTGTGTAAAGTAAGCAAAACGCAAAGGCTCCCCTTCAAGAGACAAGGATTGGAATTAGCCGAAAGGTAATTCTCCTCAAGTATCCCCAAGCAAAGAATAAGTGAAAGTCAAATTATAATTAATGTGTATTTATTACCATTAATATTACATCGAACATAGTATACTAATCAGACATGTAGGTGCATAAGTTTATTTTAAGAAGGGTGTTACAACTCGCTACCTTGGTATGTTGATTAGGCGGTTTCGTTAATTCAAAACTCAAACCTTAGATCAGTTACACTCAAGTATTAGCGAGAATACCTTCAGCGATTGTACAATACTACTTACGTAGACACAGTCCAATCACACCAATATAAAGCAAATTATCGAGTATGAGTATAGTAATAATAAACATAACAGAATGGTAATGATTTATGAACCATTTCAGACAAAGAATGAATAATAACAATTATAATAAACATGAAACATACACATGTTATACATATTTCAAATCGGCAGAACATACTACAGATTTTGATAATATAATAAAATATAAACTAATTACAGATATATACATGATTTATATAAATAATTCAATAAATGGACATAAATAGGGTTATCTACCCTTATAAAAAACGAACGAGAAACGAGGACCGTTTCATTACCCACGCCTCGAAAAGTAGTCGTCCCGACATCTTACAATAGTTGTACAACCTGGATCACTTGACACCCTTTCTCGGCACTCTCAGTTTCATCAGTCTGGCATCCAATTGACCTGGACGTCTTAAGTGATTCGGTGGTATGAGTTGAGCTAGAAAAAACAGATCTGATCTGCGCTGACGAATTGATGATCGTGCAGCAGCAAGGGAACAATACTCTGACTGTCTTATCATATTCCCTGTTTGCTCATCTAAAACCAATGGATCTCTTGGAGGTTCAAGGATCTCAATATCCGGATCTGGACCAAGATCTCTATCACTAAGGTGTCTGTCTCTGCTCTCTCCACTGGTAGTTGGTCTCGGGGTTGGCGAAGACTCAACTGTTCTAACATAAGGAGCAGAGGTTCTCTCATGTTGGATCCTAATATGCCTCAGAAGGTTACCTCTCTTGGTAAATACTCTGCCACAAGTTCGGCAGGTTAATGATGGTCTGAATGTTGGACGATGTCTGTCAGATGAATCCATTTTCCTGAAAGATAAAGAGATTCTGTGGACATATTCATTAAGATATGTCGGCTGTTTGCTGATTCGACCACTCTGAGTTCTAATTTCAGGACTCTGAGTGGTGTCATCACCTGAAAGAAAACTTGTTTCAGACGACTCTACACCAAGTAGGGGGTCTGTAACTAACTCAGAAACAACTTCTGTTTGGTTATGAAAAGTATGACTTCTTTTCAACCGATCAATATGTACCACTTGATCTCTTTTTGGACCACGAATTTTAAATGTAATATCGGTAATCTTGTCCACTATCTTATAGGGACCTCTCCAATATTTTTGAAATTTCTTCGGTATTCCTGCTTCCTGTACTGGAGTGTAGAGATATACAAAATCCCCAATTCTAAACTGTCGAGACGTAGACTTAAGGTCATAAACCCTTTTCTGTCTCGTAACTGCTAGATTAAGTTGTTCTCTAGTGAACCGGTAAGCTTCTTGGAATCGTTCACGTAACTTAGTTGTGTATTGACTTTCTGTTAATGGTTCTTCCTGTGGAAAACCAAACTGGAGTTCTAGAGGTGTCCTCACATCTCTACCAAACATTAAGTAGTTAGGCGATAAACCTGAACTCTCTTGAGCAGAACTTCTGTAAGCAGCCATTACATAGGGAAGATATTCATCCCAATTATCCTGCTTTGTTCTAACATATGCGGCTAGCATATTTTGGAGTGTTCTGTTGAACCTCTCTACCTGTCCATCTGATTGTGGATGGTAGGGGGTAGTTCTTGTTTTTTCAATGCCAAGAAGACTACACATCTCTTGGAAGAGGTCACTTTCAAACTGTCGTCCTTGATCACTATGTAATTGATAAGGTATACCAATTTTGAGAAATACATTTTCAACTAAGATCTTAGCGATCGTAGTTGTTTCCATATTCGGCATGGCAAATGCCTCTGTCCACTTTGTGAAATAGTCGCTAATGACAACTATGTATGCATTTCCGTCAGTTGTTGGTGGTTCAATTTTACCCATAATATCAATTGCCACACGTTCTAAAGGTGAACCTGTTGGGTAAGAGCTCAAGCCAGCTCTCTTTTTGGAACCCTTTCGGCGACAACACATGTCACATTTAGCTACATACTCTGTAACTTCTTTTCTCATACCTGGCCAATAGCAACTTTGTTTTAATCTGTTAAGAGTCTTCTTCAAACCAAGATGCCCAGCTGTAGGAGCATCATGAGCCAGCCTTAGTATTTCTGGTTTAACTGTTTCAGGTATAACAACTTGCTTTCTTTTTGGAAGACCATTGCCAGCTGGTAAAACTCTGTATAATATATCATTCTCAACTTGAAGAACATTCCACTGTGACCAAAGCTTCTTAGCCATTAGGGAAAGTGGAGAAACATCTTTCCACAAAGGTCTGTTGTTGTCTTGACAACGTTGCTTTAACATAGAAATGCCAACATCTTCATCTTGTTGTTCTCTGAGCTTTGTTGGCTCAACGTGAATTACTCTAACATTTCTATCCTGTTTGGATTCTATGCGTCCACACTGGACACATGGTGCGCGAGATAACCCATCTGCATTATTGTGTTTCAATCCGGGTCTGTGCTGAATTTCAAATTCAAATTCTGATAGTCGCTCCAGCCAACGAGCTATCTGGCCTTCGGGATTACGAAATTTAAGTAGCCAGGTTAGTGCTCCGTGATCTGTGCGTATGAGAAATTTCTTCCCATAGAGATATGGTCTAAAATGCTTGACGAAGTGTACTATGGCTAATAATTCCTTTCTAGTAGCACAATATTTTTGTTCAGATTTAGTTAAGCTACGGCTAGCATAGGCTACGAACTTTTCTACACCATCAATCTTTTGGGATAATACTCCACCTAAACCATACCCACTTGCATCTGTATCAACAATAAAAAGCTGACTGGGATCAGGATATGTTAAGATAGGAGCGGTTGTAAGCTTTGCTTTAAGGGTTTCAAAGGACTCATCCTGTTCTTTATTCCACTTAAAGTTTTCCCCTTTCTGCGTAAGTTTATTTAGAGGAGCCGCAATCTTTGAAAATCCTGCAATGAATCTGCGGTAGTAAGAGCATAAACCCATAAAACTTCGTAGCTCTTTCAAACTAGAGGGTTTTCTGCAATTCCTTACCACCTCTACTTTGGAAGGATCTGTGCTGATTCCATATGTTGAGACAACATGTCCCAAAAAGTTAACCTCTTTCCGCAAAAGCTGGCACTTACTAGGTTTCAGCTTTAAACCAGCAGACTTTAGTTTTGAAAACACCTGTTGGAGTCTGTCTAGGTGCTCTTCAAACGATTTCGAATAAATAATAATGTCGTCTAATTAAACAAGACAGATTTGCCATTGGAGACCAGATAACACTCGTTCCATTAGCCTTTCAAATGTGCTAGGAGCGTTACAAAGCCCAAAAGGCATTACTCTGAATTGATAAAGACCTCTGAAAGTTGTAAAAGCTGTCTTTGGTTTATCTTTCTCATCAACCTCCACCTGCCAATAACCAGAGGCTAAGTCAAGAGTTGAGAACCAGTTAACTCCTGTTAACGCATCAAGGGTTTCATCTATTCTGGGAAGTGGGTATGCATCCTTTTCTGTGAAAGAATTCAGTGCTCTGTAATCAACACAGAATCTTTTGCTTCCGTCCTTCTTTTTGACTAAAACTACTGGCGACGCCCATGGACTGTGACTTGGCTCAATAACATTCTGTTGAAGCATCTTTTCTAAGGCTTCATCAACTTCTTTCTTTTGAAAGATTGGTAATCGTCGAGCTTTCTGTTTTAGGGGCTTTTCCAACATTAATTTCGTGCTGACATATGTTCGTCCTGCCAAGATCAAAATCATCTTTAGCGAATAGCGATTGGTTTCTTAACAGTAAATCTGTTAAACTACGTTTCTGACTTTGACCAAGCTGTATGGAAGACTTGTCTACCAGTTGTTGTAGATGTGGCTTCAGCTCTTGACTGTTTACTGCACTTATGCCCCCTAAACTCCCTGTTATCTCTTGTTCATCATCATCAACAGGACAAAACCTCGCTAAAGTTGTGTTCCTGTATACTGTTACATCTTCATCAGATGCATTCATTAACCTTACTGGTATGGAGCTAGTCTGTGTAACCTTTGTTATAACATGGGCACCAACTAACCCATCAAACTGTGAGAGCTTCTCGTGTGGCTCTATAACTCCACTTACCCCGTCGATTAGTTTCCGTGTTTCAATGGGCAAGAATCCATGTATTAGACATTCGTGTCTAGCCGGAATCTGTATTGTATGAGGTGATGAAACTCTGTAAACTCCAACTGAACCTTGTATAGAAAGATTTATCTTTTGGCCTTTAAAGTATATGCATTTCTCTTTTAAATCAAGTTTACAATCTTGGTCTCTGAGAAAATCTAAGCCAATAATACACTGGGATCCGATAGGAGCAACTACAGCATTATGTTCACATTGCACGTCACCAATTTTAAAACTGAAACTAGCTTTTCCTTTAGTTTTCATGTGCTCGCTATTGGCTAGTTTAAGATCATAGCCCAGATTTTCAAGTCTAGGCTTTCGTGGCATATTATCAAATAGTGGCTCGGAGATAAGAGTTACAGTGGCTCCCGTATCTATTAGGCATTGAGACTTCACTCCGTTTACTTCCATCTCCGCATGGAGACCTCCTTCATTTGGTTTATTATAAAACGTTTGAGATTCATAAACTCTTCTTTTTATTTGACTTCTAGTGACAGGGCGAGCATTATAACGTCGCCTTTCTCGTTTGCAATCAATGGATAAATGTCCAGGCTCTCTGCAATTATAACAAGTGACACGTCTATCCCTAGCAGAAGTGTTATTAGAACTTATTTGCTCTTTTAACTGTTCAATCATTGTGAAAAGCGAAGAAACCTTTTCGTGTAACGATGGCTCTTTATCCTCATTTATGGCTCTGGTGTATTTCTCTCTCTGATTTTTCTGGCTTTCGGCATACCGAAAAGATTCTAGCTCCAGAGCAAGTTGTATAGCGTCCTCAATATTTGAAGGGCGATTCTGCTGAATCTTCCAGACCATATCAGAATCATCCTGCAAGGAGTCTAAAAAGGCATCTCTTGCTAGAATGTCCTGAAGGTCTTGTTCTGCTTTTGGATAAGCTAGTATAACAAGCCTTTTGATACTTTGACCCATTTCCGTCAGTTTCTCACCAGACTTTCTTCTTCTTACTTTAAGTTCACTTCTGTACAACTGTGTTTGATTTCGTGGCTGAAACCGACTCTCTAAAGCATCTAACAATTTATTGTAATTATATCTGTCTTTACTAGGTAACGAGCTTAATATTTGTTGAGCATTTCCTTTTAGGGCACCTGCTAAATAATAGCCGCGCTCTTCCATTGTCCAGCTATTTATTACAATACACGTTTCAAAATGTACCTTATAGTCCATCAAGGAACCAGATCCATCAAAGGACATTGGTTGTAAAATAGGTTTTCTAAATTTTAGTCTTGTACTCAATGGATTTACATCCTCTAATCTATTCCTGTACTCAAGGGCTCCATTTTCTTCCTTGCTAAATACCGTTGGTCTGTGAGCATTGTCAAACTCCGTAGAGCGAATGCTTTCAGCGGGACCTATAGGTTTCTCAAAAATCTGTCGTCTCATACGAGACTTATCATGGCTTTCTTTAGGCCTTGCACCCGTACCAATTTCTGTCGGATCACCGCCAACTGATCCTGCAAGTGGTAAGTTCAAACTTACGCTTAGACCATGGAGCTCCTCACCTAACTCATCTATCCGCTTCTGGAAGTGGATCTCACTATCCCTTGAAAGCGGCGGAGTCAATACTGATCCAGCCTCCATGTCTAATATCGCTGACTTACCTGTACTGTAGGATTATGATTTAAAGAGGTATCCCACCTCTGCCACCAAATTTCTGTAGTGCCGGTTAGTAACCCACAACAGAGTTTGGGGTATAGTAACTCTGCCACCAGTGATTGATATTAGGCCAATCACGAACCTTGTGTAAAGTAAGCAAAACGCAAAGGCCCCCCCTTCAAGAGACAAGGATTGGAATTAGCCGAAAGGTAATTCTCCTCAAGTATCCCCAAGCAAAGAATAAGCGAAAGCCAAATTATAATTAATGTGTATTTATTACCATTAATATTACATCGAACATAGTATATTAATCAGACATGTAGGTGCATAAGTTTATTTTAAGAAGGGTGTTACAACTCGCTACCTCGGTATGTTGATAAGGCGGTTTCGTTAATTCAAAACTCAAACCTTAGATCAGTTACACTCAAGTATTAGCGAGAATACCTTCAGCGATTGTACAATACTACTTACGTAGACACAGTCCAATCACACCAATATAAAGCAAATTATCGAGTATGAGTATAGTAATAATAAACATAACAGAATGGTAATGATTTATGAACCATTTCAGACAAAGAATGAATAATAACAATTATAATAAACATGAAACATACACATGTTATACATATTTCAAATCGGCAGAACATACTACAGATTTTGATAATATAATAAAATATAAACTAATTACAGATATATACATGATTTATATAAATAATTCAATAAATGGACATAAATAGGGTTATCTACCCTTATAAAAAACGAACGAGAAACGAGGACCGTTTCAATTGTACCCTTGTAAAATTAAATACCATATGAGTAATATCTGGTCTTTGTTTTTCAATTGATGATTAAATACAATGGCGTATCATGTATTTCAAAATGCTATTTGGCCAAACTTTAAAAATAACATTCTTTTTCAATTTTGGAATAATATTCATCACGTGCATTTTGCATACCGATAGTTCATTGGTCAATCACGCTATTCTATCGACATTTTGCCTAATAGTTTGGATGCAGCTATGGCGGGTGTGGCGCGCCAGGCAGGTTAAGCTTACTCTTCCGGACACCTGTTACCACTGTTTGCCGTGTATGTTGTACACGGTGAACAGTCCATATGCTGATTACACTATTTTTCCTGATTACACTATTTTGCCTATACCGTTTTATTTATGGGGAATACTGCCGGTGTAGGCTGTTATTGATAGTCCATTGGCCAATCACGCTATTTTACCTAGATTTCGTCTAATAGTTTGGATACAGCTATGGCGGGTGTGGCGCGCCGGCAGGGTAAGCTTACTCTTCCGGACACCTGTTACCACTGTTTGCCGTGTATTTTGTACACGGGGAGCAGTCTATTTGCTGATTACACTATTTTGCCTATAACGTTTTTTTAGGACTTCACTATTTTGCCTATAACTTTTTTTTTAGGACTTTGAATTCTGTCTAATGGTTTGGATTGTTAGTACTTGGTTTTATTTTATCTCTGATGAAATTGAATTGTCAACCACATCGTCAACTCCTTGCATGAAAACTGCACCTGAACCATAATCACTAACAATTACAGCTAACTTAGGATTTGGAACTGATAGACCTGCCACAGTGTATAATATAGCTTAAACGTTTTCAAATATTCTCTCGCAACTATCCGACCATTGAAACTAGATTTACTGTGATTGGTCAAAGATTGGAGGATGGAAATGCATAAAACCAAGTCCAAGCAACTGTATGAACTGTGCAGGTCAATATGAAATGACACAGTTCTGCTCACTTTCATTTCAAGTCGTCCATTAATCAATACATGTACAAGGCCTGATTAACAATAATCTTATCATCAGCTTATTCAGTATCACGAAGACGATGGACAAGGCAAAGACTATCTAATGCCCCAAATCACAAATAGCAGACACAGAAGCAAAATCAGAAAAAAACATAAAGTGTTAAATGTACACACCATAGAAAATGCATTGGTTAAAGATATACACATTACATAAAGATAAGAGTTACATATATACACATCACATAACGATTAGAGTTACATATCTGCACATCACATAACGATAAGAGTTAATTATATACACATCACATAACGACACCAATTAGTGTTATTTTGGTTTTGACCCCTCTGACTTTGTACCGTTGATTACAGATTAAACATCCACAAGTGTACAAATGTGTTGTTATTGATGTGTTCCCATTTGAATATTGTTCACAATAAGAAGCAAAATAAATAAGATTTGTTTACATGATCATTTTGTTATACGAAAAACTAAGTGATGCCTTTTCTCAGTATATATCATAAAGCAATACGTGTTAAAGATATACACATTTCGCGGTTTAACATAGTTCATTTGTAAAATCTTGTATAAAACTTATTCAAAATGAGAGTACGGATAGTCTACTTGCAATTTCTAAATAATAGGCTATGAAACCGGATATTGCTATTAACTTTTTATAGATACACGGACGTGTTTAAGTAGAAACGACAACATCAACTACAGGTTGTACACGGAGATCAACATCATACCTGGGATACAGGTAAGCATGTAACTCATCTTTTGTTTTATTTGTTTATTTCCCAAACATCAAACTGGAGCTTGATAAAATAGGTCAAGTTGGTGGTTTATATCCCGTGCCTTGCTCGGCCTGAACGGGAATGAGCTGTACACCACCAAGTAAGGAAGTATTTATATACTACAGGTATCTACATGTAGGATATATATTAGTGTTTGGTTAATTAACTAAAGGTATCGATGTTGCTAAAGATATCTATGCACTGTTATACATGCGGGATATATAACAGTGTTTGATTAAGTAATTAAAGATATATCGATATGTGGAATAGCTTTATTTAACGTCCGCTTTCACCGAAGTGACATCGCAGACAAAAGGTATCGCTATACACTGTATGTTGTTATACATGAGTTTAGGTGATGCATAATTGATCAAATTGCAATCTTTATTACAATATATAAACGCCACTAACCTTCAATATGGCGACCTGCGAAAATAACCATTATAATTAGCGACCACATTTAGATGTCAACAACCCTTAATCACCGTATGCATTCTTTAAATTCGACTAACACAATCGTTTCTCATGCCTTCATATTCCTGCAATACTGTTTGATCCCAGGATAAAAAAAACACCTGAGGTATATCTGGCAACCGGGGAATTATTAAACCCATCATATAAAATATTGTAACCCAGTTCCTCCGATATATACATATATACTTCTTCATTTTGTGTATAGCGATAATTTGCATTAACGATCAAGAATCAGCCAGGAATATAAACTTCTACAGCATGCATACGATACATTATCTTTAAATGTCAATGACAAGTATCTTGAAAGTGCTCTCAGACATACTAAATTGTTTTCTAAATTCTTATGACTAACTACAAACGTTGACCGAGTGTGTATTTTTGGGAACTTTAAGAACCAAGAAGTAGCAAGTCTCTCCTCCTGGTCTATCATTGGAATAAAAAATTGATAAACAGTATTAAAATTATTGACTATATATTTTAAATAATGTTTATATCTTTTTTTCATACACAGATACAGGCGAAAAATGGATCCAGGTAAATATATATTGGATAATCACGTAACTACATTATATCATAATATCAAGCTTCTTGTGTCAGAAATGTTGTACATGTATATATATTTTGATAAAACAATAGGGGAAATTAATTTACAACTAAAATATGTTTTGTTATTTACTTTAGAGGCGTTAAATCAAATATAAATTACAAGATATTAACGCATTACTGTGAGATAGTTAACTCGCTTAGCAGAATAATTTGTTTTCGTTTGATGGCCGTAACGATCTTCCGTACATAATGAATTAAACATTGGGTACAAACAACGGATTTGATTTAAGTATTTGTTCAATCCGATTAAAACACAGATCCTATTTCGTTTCGATTTTTATAGTTCAAAATTTCCTTCTACTTGTCCTTACTACACTCGGATCTGGAAAAGCGAGAGAGAGAGAGAGAGGGGGTTTAACGTCGACTTGACACAAACTTGATCATTTCGGGACTAACATATGTTTTAATTTTATTTCAATAATTTGCTGTCGCATAGAGGTCTTTAGCAGTGGGAGGAAAGCGGGAGACCCGGAGAAAACCCATGAGGTTGGACAGGTGACCCTACTCCTTGTCACGTAAAACCTGGAATTCGAATGATTCAGTTGGAATAGATGATTCAAACGAGTTACTAAATTATGACGTCAACTACAATATGACTTCATGATTTTCTCTCTCTCTCTCTCTTTCTCTCTCATCAACTGAATAATAAATTATGCATGAAGAAGACTGCATAGAATACAAGAATTAATTCAAATAGCATATCGGCTGTCGCTGTGTACACGTATAAGACATTATTGTAGGATTGTTCATTTTATATGAAATTAAATAAATGAAGATGGTGGAGAAAAATCATAATATAAACATTACATATCCAGAAAAGCACCAATGGCTTGGTATAAATCATTTCTGACTAAGATAATATGATGTGAGTGCATGATGATTGATATAGTCTATTTTTATATCTGGTTGGCTAGTCGAATGGCCGCATATGTGAGCTCTTGATCACAAGGTCTGTTATTTAGTGAATTAATAATAATAATAATAACTTTTATTTAATGAGGATAGTCCCCTTAGTACAAGTGTACTAATTTTCAGGGGGTTCCTCCTACTCTACAATATATGTTATATATATACATAGATATATAGTAACATGCAAATACAAAACAGATAGAGACCCCCCACCTCCTCCAAAGCAGAAACAACAAAAATAAAGTAATAATCATTATGAAATAAAATATGCAGCTATGTTATACACGATCTACTGCTCCCCTTCTCCTTCAACCTACCTCCAAAACAAAAGCAACAAATGTAATAATACTTATATAATAAAACATGCAGCTGTATTATACACAACCTAATGCCCCCCCCCCAAATAAAAAATCTAAGATAATAAGTATGAAATAAAGCATGTAGCTGTATTATACACAATACTCCCTGCCCCATACCCCCACCCACCTACCCCCCCCCCCCCCCAAAAAAAAAAGAAAAAAAAAATGTAAGATAATAAGTATGAAATAAAGCATGCAGCTACGTTATATACAATATACATGGTAATCTACTTTTCTTTTACAAATTTATTTAAGTATTTTTTAAAGGTAAATGTTGATGTGTCTTGTTTTATTTGAAGAGGTAAAGAATTCCAAAGATTAGAGGCCGAAAAATGAAAAGTACGCGTCATTGCGTGTTTTTTGCACTTTGGGGTGTTGAGTTTCTTTTGAGTTTCAGATCTTGACGTAGTTTCAATTCCCAGCTTGTACATGACAATGTTTATTGTCGTCTGACCGGCCTCATGGTTTGTCTGGGTCTTTCGGTTTCTTCCCACTCGCAAGCATATTATTGTTAGTCCCGAACTGACTTGTTTTTGTTCTGACATCTATCGCCTTTAATAAATGACTATTTGTCTTTCAATTCAGGTCACCTACAAAACCACGTGGCCATTTTAACGAAAAACAGTGGCTTGCTACGAGACACACTTGCGGACGGAATTGAAAGTATCGCACGCAGATTAAATGAGCGTTTTGTTGTTAAGGATTATCAATTGACGATGATATTAAAAGCAGTCGTTCGACAACCAGAGGATGGTGTATCTGAATTAATAGCCATAATAAAAGGCAGCCAGTGGCATTTTGATCAATTCATCCAATGTTTGAGTTGCCTGGGATATACAGTATTGGTTCAAAAGCTCAAAGGTATGTACATTTATTACTGAGTCCCAGTGGTTTTATATGCATGCGCAGTGGTTGCGGTTTCTTCTGGTATTTTTCATATGTATATGTAAATTGAGCAGTAAATAAGGAATTATTTTTCTGTATATTCTTACAATGATTATTTTTTCAGGGTGTCAGTCTCATCATTCTCTCGCGGGAGTTTGATACTGGCGTTAATGCATTATAACGGTTTCTGCTGAAAAATTCCAGGCAACCTTTGATGTAACCTCCTTTAGGGGAGCCATGGTGGCTCAGTGGATAAGACGTTGGCTCGCTAACCTGGATGCGGTGTCTCGATCCCTGCATTGGCAAATAACATTCACCGGGATTATTCAATCTGGTCCCCCCTTATCAGTTTTACAGGACAGAGTATTTCAGATGATACGAACAACCGAGGTCCCAAGTGCAATAAGTTACATTGTGAGCTATACATGAACTGCAATGGTAATTGATATTTGGGTGTCGTAACAATAAAAATAAATTGTTTGTCTGCTCAGTAGTGCTTTCATTTGGAGCAGTTAATAGAGATCTATATTGAAGATTTAGATTTAGATAAAGTGCTGGTCCCTCTATCTATAATAGTTCAAACATATACATGTATAATAAAAAATAATCAAGTTGGATAATCCATTGAAATAATTACTTTATTCTGGGTTAAGTTATATGTCTGTATCAAGATGAAGTGTAGATAGTTTATTAACTTTTTTAGTTTAAACATTATTGTTTTCATTTATGAAGATCTTTTATTATCTTAGCAACGTTACTTGACAACCGAGACATTTAATCGCGGCTGTTCCAATCCATGTCTAAATGAGATCTGCAATTGGTGGATTTAGATGTTAAATGATGCATCTTTTTATAGAACATAAATGGTATAGGTTGGGGGCGGGGCGAATGGTTTAAGGCGTGGTGTAAGATTATAAGGAATGTCATTGAGGCAAAAGACGCAGTATTGACGTAGCGAAATGAACATTGTGATAACGCACCTTATCAAGTAGTTCTCCTCGATTAAAATTGACCAACATTGTTTCAGGTACCGGAAGTGCTGCTGTAGGAACCACTGAAGAGGGTAGGTTTGAACATCTCATTTAATTTTAACAAATTCTAAATGTAGAACTAGTGTTCATTAGATTTGAAATGTTGACACCATGGATATATATAATTTGGTGGTATTTTAAATGTAGATCTAGCTATATAGGAACAATAAAAACACAATGTTGTGGTATTTTAAGTGTATTTCTCGAATATACAGAGAATCTCCTACGAGACCAGTAGGGATTTTTATTTCGTCCTCAATCCTTTCTTGGATGCACAAATAAATAAATATAAAATTCTTTGGTATAGATTTCACTTGTACTGAACCTGATTACATGCGGCGTACATCATTGTTTTGACAGCAACTCAACCATTGCAAAGTTCTTTATATTGACCCAATATTTCCATCAAGGTCAATTAAATAAACATAGTTCATGTTTGATAAAGAGGAAGTTACGTTTAACAAAAAACGAACTAGTAGCTTTTAAACTGACCAATCAAGGTCATGCAAAGCGATATCTCCTTAACCTTTAACCAATTACAACACACATTATAGGGGTCGGATCGATTGCTTGGGACAACCACAGGTAAACAAACCTGAATTCATCATGTTTTATATATATATTAAAAAGTAAATGAGCAAGTAAAAATTTCTGAATGTCATCTATGTCCAAGGCAACCTACTTCATTGCTGGATTGTTTTATATCACATTATACGCCTCACAATATACTACTGGTTGGTGAATAGAATATAGGCTTTTGGCTAGGTTTTGGCATCGCCAAATTGGCAGATTTACGTCAATCTGTTGGTAGGTCAGTCATGCCATTTTCCTTTTCCCGGAATGTTGGGTGAAATAAGGGATTTCCTAGTAGAATAAATACAGACACTCTTCGTAGTAAACAAATATGGCAAAACATTGTCATCGCCCCTGTCGGTTCGTTCGAACGTTTCCATAATTTGTTTGTGCACACTGGGTCACAAATTTTATCCGGTTTTGATGAAACTTAAACTATATCTTTATATCTCAATCATCTCGGTCCCTTTCCATATTTGGGTATATTCCTGAATTATATGGTCCTTGATTGTACGAAACATCACGTTTTTATACACCAACATGGAAATGTGGTCGTATATTGCCGCCCCCCCCCCTCGTCGGTCAGTAGTCCACATTATTTTGTGAACGATCTACAGACTGTATTTATCATCTGATTGTTTTTAAATTTATTTCTCCTGGAGTTATGACCCTTGTTTAACTTTATTCCATATTGTGAACACTCTAAGGACAAATTTCAACATTCGATTGGTATGAAATTAAGTGAAGAATCCTATTGATTTTGAGCAATTTTCGTTAACTACGTCGCGAGTTATGAGCCTTGTTTCACTTTGTCGAACCCTGTGAATGCTCTAGCAACAAAAGTTACCATCCGATCTGTATGAAATTCTTATGCATTATTTACATTAGTAAAATATATCACTATTTCACAATCAATTCGATTTCCCGTCAAATTGGCCTCTCCCTGTACGAAAATAGTATAAAAGTTGACAATGTTTAGCTGTACTTTGGCAGTGTTACTTGGTCAATCTTGTACATAGTATGACATGTTACATATTACAGAATGATATAAATAGCATGACATGTTATATATGTTCTGAACCAGATTTTGATTATTACGATAAGTAATCGTATATGTATTGTAGATAATTAGCATATTGTAATACACGTTTTTATTTATTAACCATAATATAGAGAATAACATTTTATTAATTTCGATATGTAACATGTCATATATATTCAATGTCCATTATTTATAATCTCTGTAATTAGTTTTATTATTCATCGTAAGCTTAACCAGAGCGTAAGTATTTTCATAAATGTATAATCACAAGTTTGAACATTTCGATGTTAGATTGTATTCTCTCGTGATCAAGTCTTCTTGAAAACGGTTAGTATAATCGCTTGGCCAGTATAAGCTGGACCGGGTTGTCTCTACAGCAGAGTCTACATACCTGCTAATTGACAGTACCGCAAGCTTGATTAAAGTGTCTAGACCAAATATCTGTGTTGTTCTGTTCAGGGAAGTGTTACCTTTTGGCTGACACCTTGCCCTCGTCTACCGATCAGGATTGAGGTATCCCGTATTTTATGATAGCGGAAAGGGGTTGCGTATTACGTTAATATAAGCCCTTGGGTACGCTACATAGTTTTTGGTGGCAGAGGTGGGATATCTTTCCGGATTTTTGGTCTAAAGATGGCGATGTCATTGACACCTCCAGACACATTTGATAAGATGAAACAAAATATTGATCATTTAACAAGAGAATTACACAATTTAAGTAAAGATTTTAGTGTAGATTCTAGCACTCCTAGACAAGCTGATGACAGTGAAGTTCGATTTAATGTTCGAGCTCGGAGACGGGATGCTCTTAGACGATCTTTGGAGGGGTATCCAGTTGGGTCCAACCAACAAGTGGAAAACCTGCTGCAAACTAACCCCGCCGTACCAGGCAGAGAGTCAGTAGCGGAAAACAGGTCCCCAGCAACGATGGAACGACAAAGGCATCCTGAAACCGTTTTGCACAGATCATTCCGAACAGCTGTAAAGAAACCACTCATCACACCCAGTAAATTTACTGGAACGACATCCTTTATGGATTATCGAGCCCACTTTGAGACTTGTATTAAAATAAATAACTGGTCTGATGAGGAAAGTGGACTATATTTGGCTGGTAGCTTAGAAGGTCCTGCTCAGCAAGTAATAAGTTCTATACCCAGAGAAGATCGTTATGATTATGAGATCTTAATATCATCATTGGAGAATAGATTCTTACCAAGAAATCAGACACAGATGTACCGGAGTGAATTGAAGTGTCGGTTCCGCAAACCAGGAGAAAAATTGACGGAGCTAGGGCAAGCAATAAAGCGCTTGGTGAATCTAGCATATCCAACGGCCGGTGGTGATTTACAAAATATTCTGGCTAAGGACGCTTTTCTTGACAGCCTACAGAACGACCCGGACATGGTCTGGAAGATACAACAAAGTAGGCCTAGCAATATGGAGGAAGCTGTACATCTAGCTTTGGAGCTTTCCGGTATTCTGATCATCAACGTGGCTCACGGAAGTACACGCGAACTGTAAATGATGACACCGAGAGCGTGGACATAGTTTCAAAGAAAGAGTTCCAGTCTTTGGTTAGTAAACTGGAATTGCTGTCGAAGGCTTTCGAGGATTTCAAAAGACAACAAACAGAAAGGCAGATTAAATGTTTTGAGTGTGGCGAGCAGGGTCATCTTGCACCTCGATGCCCAAAGAAGGATAAGAAACAGATTAAACCAAGCACCAGGAATACAAGACCTGCCAGAAAGAAACGAACTATGGATGATGTTAGGAAGAGATGCGTTTCATCCCCGAGTGAAAGTGGTTTGCATGTTCGAGCTGACATTAATGGTGTTCAGTCATACTGTTTGATAGACACGGGATCGTGTATTACGATAATATCAGCTCCGATATACGAAAATATGAATCCCAGACCCGAGTTGTATGCAGTTGATATGGATTTGACATTGGCAGATGGAAGTTCCATGAAAACGTTCGGGAAGGCTGATTTTGATTTTGCTGTCGATGGCAAATTTTACAAACAAAGAGCTGTGGTGGCCGGTATAGGTTCGCAATGTATAATTGCACGAGTGTCAGATTGATCTACCTGGAAGATCTCTAAACATCGCAGGTACAGGATTTCCTACCATAACAAATGGGGATATTGGAGTGTGCAGAGTTGTAGCAAGTAAGACAACAGTAATACCTGGGCGACATGAAATAATAATGCAAGGAACTCCTGATAACGCAATTGGTAAATTACAGCAAGGATTTACAGGTGTGATAGAACCCCATGAACGATTAATGAAGTTCCCTGGCATTGTTGGAGCACGTTTATTAGTTCAGATGCCCTTTGGTAACACTGATTTACCTGTAAGGATAATGAATTTATCGTTAGACCCTATAACCATTTACAAGGATACTAATCTGGGTAGATTCATCCCTGCGGATGTTGAAGGCGTTCGAACCACCAGAGGCGTTAGTAAAGTATACACGGAAAAGGGGATCTATTTGGAAGATCACGTGAGAGCGTTAGTGGATGAAAGTAGCAGTCATTTATCAGAATATCAATCCAAACAGCTTACTGCCCTCTTGGGAGACTACCGTTTATTGTTTGTAAAAAACGACAGTGAGTTAGGAGTGACACATAAAGTTCAACATTCCATAAAAACTGGTGACTCCAATCCCATTCGACAGAGAGCTCGTCGAGTACCTCTTCATCAGAAGAGTGAAATAGAAGAGGCTCTTCAGCAGATGGTTGATAGGAAGATTGTTGAACCATCGTCAAGCCCGTGGTCATCTCCGGTGGTCCTCGTGAATAAGAAAGATGGCACTAAGAGATTTTGCGTGGATTATAGAGCTTTGAACTCTAGAACAGTTAAAGATGCATATCCCTTACCGCGGATAGATCAAACCCTTGATACTTTAAATGGGGTTGAATGGTTTTCTACTTTGGACCTGGCATCCGGATATTGGCAGGTTGCTATGAACCCATCAGACAAGGAAAAGACCGCATTTGCAACACACAAAGGATTATACCAATTTCGGGTTATGCCCTTTGGGCTCTGTAATGCGCCTAGTACATTCGAACGTCTGATGGATACAGTGCTGTCCGGGCTCCAGTGGGAGACATGTCTCGTCTACCTGGATGACATTATTGTGTTTTCCAAGACGTTTGAGGAACACATGGATAGATCAAGCAAAGTGTTCGAGAGACTACATAAGGCAGGGTTGAAATTGAAATCTAGTAAATGTCACTTGTTTAAAAAAGAAGTAGAATATCTCGGACACATAGTCTCAGCAGACGGCGTGTCTACAAATCCAAGGAAGATAGATGCTGTTAAAGATTGTCCAGCACCTAAGAATCTCACAGAATTAAAGAGTTTTTTGGGGCTCTGCTCTTATTATCGACGTTTTATTCAAGGATTTTCCAACATTGCTGGTCCATTGAATCGCCTGTCACAAAAAGAAGTCAATTTCTCTTGGGGCGAAAAAGAGCAAGAAGCTTTTCTTGAATTAAAGAAGAGGCTGACAACAGCACCTATTCTTCAGTACCCAGACCCAAGTAAGCCATTTATTTTGGATACTGATGCATCGGGATACGGCATCGGGGCGGTATTATCGCAGGAAGTAGAGGGTCGAGAACATGTAATTGCCTATGCTAGCAAGACGCTCTCGAAATCAGAGAGACGGTACTGCGTAACTAGGAAGGAGTTGCTAGCAGTGATAGTCTTTGTTAAACATTTTCGTCCATATTCATATGGAAAGGAGTTACTAATCAGAACAGATCACGGAGCGTTAACCTGGTTGTTGAAGTTTCGAAATCCTGAAGGTCAAATAGCACGGTGGCTTGAAATATTAGCCGAATATCGATTCGTTATCAAGCACAGACCAGGACTTGTGCATAGAAACGCTGATGGCCTGTCCAGGACCCCATGCGTACGGTGTGGAATGGTTAACGAAAGTAAATCTTCCACTGAAAGTGAGCGTGTTGGTCGAAATCTGAATTTAGTACGTTTGGAAGATGCGACATTAAGCTTAAAACAGAAATCCGACCTGGATATTAATTTTTTACTTGAGTGGAAAAAGAAGGAACAGAAGCCAGACTGGACTTTGGTCTCACCTAAGTCCGTTGAAGTAGAGACTTTGGTCACAGTGGACTTTATTAAGTCTTGAAAATGGTGTTCTCTACCGACGGTCGACGCTGAAAACAGGAGAGAAGACAAGGCAATTAATTCTGCCTAAGGAGATGAGGAAAGAAATACTGCGGCTTGCACATGACGTTCCCAGTGCTGGTCACCTTGGTGTAAAGAAGACGCTAAGCCGTTTGAAGAAGTTGTATTACTGGCCGGATGTGAAGAATCAGGTGAAGAGCTACGTAGCTAAATGTGACGTCTGTAACCGCAGAAAAGGTCACCGGAAACGCGCTGCCCTTGCTTCTTTTCAAGCAGGTAATGTTCTGGAGAGAATGGCGCTTGACATAATGGGACCAATAGAACCAGCTACGTCGAGGGGAAACAGTTACATTTTGGTGGTTAGTAATTACTTCACAAAATGGACAGAGGCATACCCAATGGAAAACATGCAGACTACTACGATAGCTAAGATTCTTGTTGAAGAGATATTTCTGAAGATTGGTATACCTCATCAGCTTCACTCTGACCAAGGGCGCCAATTTGAAAGTCAACTATTTTCTGAAATATGTGACTTAATGGGAATAGAAAAGACGAGGACGACCGCATACCATCCTCAATCGGACGGACAGGTAGAGAGATTCAATAGGACCTTACAAGATATGCTTTCGGCCTATGTACGTAATGAATCTGATGAGTGGGATATTTACTTGCCGTACGTCATGGCTGCTTACAGGAGTACGAAGCACGAGAGTACCGACATGACTCCCAATTATCTTATGTACGGTCGAGAAATCAGGACGCCTCTAGAATTGATGTTTGGTCCACCTCCTGATTCCGCTAAAGACGTAACTTTATATGTGAAGGATTTGCAGGATAGATTTGAGAAAACGTATACTTTTGTTAGAGATCACTTACAAAAAGCAGCAACCAGACAGAAAACATATTATGATATGAAAGCGTCTTCTCAAAAGTTCAAGACTGGAGACATGGTGTACCTTTTCTCTGAAGTTTTAGAGCACGGGGTACCAAAGAAATTTCACAAACCTTGGCGAGGTCCCTTCGAAGTCATCCGAATACCGACTGATGTCACTGTGGAGATTCAGATTGGCCGACGACGGTCGATTGTCCATATAAACCGATTGAAGAAGGCACCTGACACTGAAGAAACCAGTTCTGTCTGTAATCCTGACTCTGGTGATCCCGAGAGTGACAGCGAAGGCCCGTTTTATACAACGAAATCTGGTCGCGCAAGCCGTTGTCCTTCACGATACAATGATTATGTGTTCCGTATCCATACTGATTTTTCTCTTTTCAGGGACAAGATGTCAGATCCAAGAGAAGATAATACGGGAAACTACCGCTGTAAAATATGTGCTAAGAACTACAGTCGTCGCAGCTACCTTCGCCGACATGAAACGACACATTTAACAGATTTACCCACCATTAGAGAAGATGTTTTACGACAACAGTCTGTTGACAGCATGAGGGAACAGTACGCTGGAATAGCGCCACGTCGTGTCCTCAATAGGCCTGCAGCAACTACAACCTCTCAAAACAGCCATGCAGCGACTACTACCCCGAACAGTCAACTGACTGCGACCGACGACTTAGGTCCCGACCCTCAGATCACTATTGATGACGAAGAAATGGTATTGGACGATGTGACGGGTGAATTTGTTCTGGAACAGCATTTGTCATCCAGACCTGTACGTCACATCGTGGTGTCCGTTTTAACAAGAAGTATATCAACACAGACACCTGTTGTTGCGATGGTTTCACAGGGATCCCAAGTTATCTGGGAATATAAACTCATATAAACAGAGGACCGTTTAACCAGAGGCGTGGGTAATGTTTTGAACCAGATTTTGATTATTACGATAAGTAATCGTATATGTATTGTAGATAATTAGCATATTGTAATACACGTTTTTATTTATTAACCATAATATAGAGAATAACATTTTATTAATTTCGATATGTAACATGTCATATATATTCAATGTCCATTATTTATAATCTCTGTAATTAGTTTTATTATTCATCGTAAGCTTAACCAGAGCGTAAGTATTTTCATAAATGTATAATCACAAGTTTGAACATTTCGATGTTAGATTGTATTCTCTCGTGATCAAGTCTTCTTGAAAACGGTTAGTATAATCGCTTGGCCAGTATAAGCTGGACCGGGTTGTCTCTACAGCAGAGTCTACATACCTGCTAATTGACAGTACCGCAAGCTAATATCTGAAAGCCTGGAACTGGTCCAATCACTGACGAGTAGCGGCTAAGCACCTACTTGGTAAGTGTTAGAAAGTTTCAACCCACTCTAAATAAACCGCTACGATAGTTTTCGGGTAGCGGCTGCGTGAACCTACTCCATAAACTTTCCAAAGTTTCTACATTCCTTTTACTATTGTATAGTACGTCGTGGCCTGAGTACCGACTGAAGTACAATTCGTAATTATATTCAACAGTTTTGTTTCTCTTCGTATTTTATGTTGTCTTGATTAAAGTGTCTAGACCAAATATCTGTGTTGTTCTGTTCAGGGAAGTGTTACCTTTTGGCTGACACCTTGCCCTCGTCTACCGATCAGGATTGAGGTATCCCGTATTTTATGATAGCGGAAAGGGGTTGCGTATTACGTTAATATAAGCCCTTGGGTACGCTACATATATTACAGAATAATATAAATACAATGTAGTATGACGTGTACACATTACAAAAATGATATAAATACAATGTAGTATGATATGTAAATATTATTATTCAGTGTTTCAAATTAGTTACTTTACACATTGCATTGAGCACTTTGCATGGTCGACCGTTTGCAAAGTAGAACGCATACCTTATAGGGGACGGTCACGATTTCCAAGGTTTCTTTTCCGATATTTGGCAATAACGACACTTAAAAGGCAAAATGACGTTTTATGTGAAACCATGATGCAGGCATCCCCATTTATGATCTCTATAGTGCGTTTAAATAAACTGATTTAATTAAACTGCTTGCGATACATTCGGTAGATATGCTTCCTTTAAAGTCGGATTTTTTTAGATACATATCTGAATATCGAGCTACCCGTTTCACTTTATTTGCCAATATCGAAAATCATGGAAAAAAGGGTAGTTTTTATTTGAATCCTGATTTAGGTTGTTAGTTTAGGAAAACTGATTTAATTAAATGCATTTCGGAGACATTCGGTATATATATGCATCGTGAAATCGGATTTTTATACACATATCTGAGTCTCGAAAAACAAGGGGATGGGACAGTTATTGTGTGAATCCACTGCTGGGGTACCTCATATTAGTATATTATACAGAAACAGCAAAACAAAAAAAAAAAAAAAAAAAAAAAAACGTCAATACGATTTCAAAATCAGAGAGGCACTTTAATCAAGTCATTCTAGAAAACGAATTACTATATGGATCAAAGTAACTTTTGTGAACAGTATATTGACACATTAGTGATTAATTCATCACAATTCCAAGGCATTAGGAGAAGGTTTCGAGTCAACACACAGCAGAAAAGCCTGGCGCAATCCATCGGCTGTGTTTGTTCTCAGTATGTTATGAAATCTTTTCTGAATTTCATCCCAAAGATGTCCAATCGGACTATGGGCTGGCCAGTGCGTAACGTTGACTCTATTCTGCCCTAGAGAGTGTGGGCACGGGCGTTGTCATGCTGGAAAACGTTTTTTTCGATAACGTGCGAAATGTGGTTTGACTTGGGGTCGCATCCTCTCCCTGGACCACGATTTTGGAACACCACAGGACCCACTCTAAGGTTCAGACCGATTCCAACCGAAACCAGTATGCTTGGACCTCCCCAAGAGTCTCGTTCCATGACATATTGGTCAGATTAACGCTGGCCACGTCGACATCATATTCTGCGCTGCCATCTGCAGTTGATACGCAATACCGACTCTCATTTGTGAACAGAACAGTTTGCCATTGCCTGTGTCGCCAGTTCTGATGTTGGGCAGACGTTCATGTCGATGGCGAGGCTAAGGTTTACGGCGTTCTCTCTATGTCGGTACTGATGGGTCTTCCGTGTGTTCCCAATGTTTGGCGTGTTGTTTCAGATGCCTGCGTGAACGCATTCAGCACCTGTTGTCGCGCAACATTGCGGTCTTGTGGCCTTGTGGTAACCCATAGTCTACCAGTTCGGGAGCGATCACCCATGGTGTTGGTGACCTGAAAGCGTTGCCGAAGCCTGTAGATGGTCCGAACATTAACTTGAATTTGATTGGCCGCGGGTTGGGCAGTGTGGACAGCGTCGAGTCTTCCAAGCGCCATATTCCTCTGAGCTGTCGTGATATGCTGCTGATGTTGTTGTGTGAATGATTCAACCAGGTATGGGTGTGCATTTTATAGGGCTGCAGCATGAGATACATGAAAATCGAGGAGTATGCTTTACCATCTTAGAAGTTGCGTTTTATGAGAAATGTCATGGGTTCAATTCCGTATTTAGGAAGGAGTCAGATAAAGCTGGAGATGTGGTCACACATATACAATAAAACAAATTTGGCAAGTGTCATGCAATGTGTCTATTCAGAGGAACATACCAACCTGACGTTTCGCTTTCTGCTTAGTATATCGAAAAACGAACTGCTATGTTTATAGTTCTTTATTAACGATAGATATTGTGTTCTGTATATTGTAAAACAGGACTTAAACACATTGAATCTATAGACAGTCTCGCCTTTTTAGCGAATACTTCTATTGATCCTACAAAATTATCAGTTAGGAAATTTGCAAATATATTATTTCAAGTGTATCGCCACCAGTTATAGTCATGGTGATTTGCAATATATACTATTCAAAAAAAAAATAGGAGGATATTTGATTTGGGGGGCATAATACTAAAATATGCAAATGACTACGAAAAAAGTCACTATATAACCTAACAGAAGAAACATTTCCAGTTACATGTGACGCCCAAACGCACCAATAGCTACCGCATGGAATGCAGATGATGCTTGGGATCATCATGGGGGTCCAACCCAAGATTTGCACGACTCTGACTTTGAATGTTACAGTCATTGTGGCATTGAAGTCCAGGGTGGAAACATCAGTTTAATTGTTTTAGTGACCAAAAAACAAATTTTGATATGCGTCGGCTTACCCAAAATGAAAGGTTACGTGCCCTTGACATGCTACAGATCGGCACAACACAGGCGGTTGTGGCACGGACGATGAATGTTTCCCAGTCTGTCATAAGCAGGCTATGGTCCAGATACCGTGATACACAATCTATACAGGACAGACCACGCTCAGGTCGACAACTCGAATCCATGATCGATTTATCCGTACCTTGGCCTTGAGAAATCGTGTCATCACAGCAAATCAGATCAGCGCTCGTCTTCAAACAGACACTGGTGTGAGAGTGAGTGGCCAGACGATTTGGAATCCACTGCATAGGGGTCACCTTCGCGCCCGACGTCCTCGCGTGATCCCTTGTTTGAGAGATCATCACATTCAGGCAAGACGTCGTTGGTGTAGGGATCGTCAACACTGGGATAATCGACGCTGGAGCAATGTGATGTTTTCAGATGAGTCAAGGTTCACTGTTGATTTTTTGGACAGACGTAGGAGGATGTGGCGTCGTCGAAACGAGCGCTTCCAAGGCGTTAACGTCATCAGACATGATCGAATTGGGGGTGTTTCTGTTATGGTGTGGGGAGGCATCACTGTTGCTGGAAGAACGGCTTTACATGTTGTTGCAGGGCGTGTTACAGGCCAGTACTACCGGGACAACATCTTGGCAGTCCATGTTGTGCTGTTCGCACGACGTCATGGCCGCCGTTTCATCTTCCAGGATGACAACGCAAGATGTCACAGGGCCAGGATCGTTACAGGTTACCTCCAACAACAGAACATCACCACACCTTGGGCAGCACTGAGTCCCGACCTCTCCCCCATGCTTGGACAGAGGTTACGTCAACAACGTCCTGCCAATGTCCATCAACTTGTTGCTGCGTTGCAATCTGCCCCCCCCCCCTTGTCAGTTTTACAGGACAGAGTAGTTCAGATGATACGAACAACCGAGGTCCCAAGTGCAATACGTTACATTGTGAGCTATACATGAACTGCAATGGTAATTGATATTTGGGTGTCGTAACAATACAGATAAATCGTTTGTCTGATCAGTAGTGTTTTCATTTTGAGCAGTTAATAGAGATCTATATTGAAGGTTTAGATTTAGATAAAGTTCTGGTCCCTCTATCTATAATAGTGCAAACATATACATGTATAATAAAAAATGATCAAGTTGGATAATCCATTGAAATAATTACTTTATTCTGGGTTAAGTTATATGACTGTATCAAGATGAAGTGTAGATAGTTTATTAACTTTTTTAGTTTAAACATTATTGTTTTCATTTATGGAGATCTTTTATTATCTTAGCAACGGTACGTGACAACCGAGACATTCAATCGCGACTGTTCAAATCCATGTCTAAATGAGACCTGCAATTGGGGATTTAGATCTTAAATGATGCATCTTTTTATTGAACATAAATGGTATAGGTTGAGGGCGGGGCGAGTGGTTTAAGGCGTGGTGTAAGATTATAAGGAATGTCATTGAGGCAAAAGACGCAGTATTGACGTAGCGAAATGAACATTGTGATTGCGCACCCTATCAAGTAGTTCTTCTCGATTAAAATTGACCAACATTGTTTCAGGTACCGGGAGTGCTGCTGTAGGAACCACTGAAGATGGTAGGTTTGAACATCTTATTTAATTTTAACAAATTCTAAATGTAGAACTAGTGTTCATTAGATTTGAAATGTGAACACGATGGATATATATATAATCTGGTGGTATTTTAAATGTAGAACCACGAATATAAACACACTCTTGTGTTATTTTAAATGTATTTCTGGTGCATACTTGAACCTCGAATATATAAAGAATATCCTACGAGACCAGTAGGGATTTTTGTTTAGTCCTCAATCCTTTCTTGGATGCACAAATAAATAAATATAAAATTCATTGGTATAGATTTCACTTGTACTGAACCTGATTACATGCGGCGTACATCATTGTTTTGACAGCAACTCAACCAATGCAAAGTTCTTTATATTGACCCAGTATTTCCATCAAGGTCAATTAAATAAACATATCCTACGAGACCAGTAGGGATTTTTGTTTAGTCCTCAATCCTTTCTTGGATGCACAAATAAATAAATATAAAATTCTTTGGTATAGATTTCACTTGTACTGAACCTGATTACATGCGGCGTACATCATTGTTTTGACAGCAACTCAACCATTGCAAAGTTCTTTATATTGACCCAGTATTTCCATCAAGGTCAATTAAATAAACATAGTTCATGTTTGATAAAGAGGAAGTTATTTTTAACAAAAAAAACGAAATATTCTTTGAAATTAAAAAAGGAGTAGCTTTTAAACTGAACAATCAAGTTCATGCAAAGTGAGCTCTCATTAACTTGTAGATTATAAAATGTATCATACAAGCGATATCTACCGTAAAATATAATATTGGGGGATAAAGTGGTATGTTCAATGTAAATCTGGTATATATCTGACCAAAGATGTAGACAAACTCTATTGGTATTTGAAATATAGACCTTGTATATTTTTGAACCATGTATACGTGGTGGTATTTGAAATATAGACCTGGTATATTTTTGAACCATGAATATATGGTGGTATGTTATAAATATAGACTTGGTGTTGATGGAACCACGGATACAAACTGTAGTGATATCTAGGAGGTAAATACAAGTTGAGCTGCTTAAAATAAACAAACCTTTACTTGTGATCTATAATTTGGCAACGTGAAGTTAGCCCGTTGTTCGTTGTTCGTTGTTTGGTATTCGCGAATAACGAACAACGAGCCAGTTTGTTGTTCGGTATTCGCGAATAACGAACAACGAGCTGGTTTGTTGTTCGGTATTCGCGAATAACGAACAACGAGCTGGTTTGTTGTTCGGTATTCACTAGATTTGGAATTAGTAATGTAATAAAATATTTTTTGCAGGGAACACGCCGCAGGCGGGTTTTTATAAGCCTAACTGGAATATAAAACTTCAAAATTCTTGGAAACAGATTCTCACAACTTCTCTTTCTTCTGACTTCTGGGAAATAGATTCTAACAACTTCTCTTTCTATCCGAAGAAAGAGCTGTTACATATTGGCGAATAACGAACAACGAGCCAGTTTGTTGTTCGGTATTGGCGAATAACGAACAACGAGCTGGTTTGTTGTTCGGTATTCACCGTATATGGAATTAGTAATATAATAAAGGTACTTTTGTAGGGAACATGCCACAGGCGGGTTTTTATGAGCTTAAATAGACAATTAAACTTCAAACTTCTGGGAAATAGATTCTAACAACTTCTCTTTCTATCCGAAGAAAGAGCTGTTACATATTGGCGAATAACGAACAACGAGCCAGTTTGTTGTTCGGTATTCGCGAATAACGAACAACGAGCTGGTTTGTTGTTCGGTATTCACGAATACCGAACAACGAGCTGGTTTGTTGTTCGGTATTCACCGTATATGGAATTAGTAATATAATAAAGGTACTTTTGTAGGGAACACGCCACAGGCGGGTTTCTGTGAGCTTAAATAGACAATAAAACTTCAAACTTCTGGGAAATAGATTCTAACAACTTCTCTTTCTACCCAAAGAAAGAGCTGTTACATATTGGCGAATAACGAACAACGAGCCAGTTTGTTGTTCGGTATTCGCGAATAACGAACAACGAGCTGGTTTGTTGTTCGGTATTCACCGTATATGGAATAAGTAATATAATAAAGGTACTTTTGTAGGGAACACGCCACAGGCGGGTTTTAATGAGCTTAGATAGACAATAAAACTTCAGGCTTCTGGGAAATAGATTTTAACAACTTCTCTTTCTATCCGAAGAAAGAGCTGTTACATATTGGCGAATACCGAACAACGAGCCAGTTTGTTGTTCGGTATTCGCGAATACCGAACAACGAGCTGGTTTGTTGTTCGGTATTCACCGTATATGGAATAAGTAATATAATAAAGGTACGTTTGTCGGGAACACGCTACAGGCGGGTTTTAATGAGCTTAAATAGACAATAAAACTTAAAACTTCTGGGAAATACATTTTAACAACTTCTCTTTCTATCCGAAGAAAGATCTGTTACATATTGGCGAATAACGAACAGCGAGCCAGTTTGTTGTTCGGTATTTGCGAATAACGAACAACGAGCTGGTTTGTTCTTCGGTATTCAAGAATACCGAACAACGAGCTGGTTTGTTCTTCGGTATTCACCGTATATGGAATTATTAATATAATAAAGGTACTTTTGTAAGGAACACGCCACAGGCGGGTTTTTATGAGCTTAAATAGACGATAAAACTTCAAACGTCTGGGAAATAGATTCTAACAACTTCTCTTTCTATCCGAAGAAAGAGCTGCTACACATTGGCGAATAACGAACAACGAGCCAGTTTGTTGTTCGGTATTGGCGAATAACGAACAACGAGCTGGTTTGTTGTTCGGTATTCACCGTATATGGAATTAGTAATATTATAAAGGTACTTTTGTAGGGAACACGCCACAGGCGGGTTTCTATGAGCTTAAATAGACAATAAAACTTCAAACTTCTGGGAAATAGATTCTAACAACTTCTCTTTCTATCCGAAGAAAGAGCTGTTACATATTGGCGAATAACGAACAACGAGCCAGTTTGTTGTTCGGTATTCACCGTATATGCAATAAGTAATATAATAAAGGTACTTTTGTAGGGAACACGCCACAGGCGGGTTTTAATGAGCTTAAATAGACAATAAAACTTCAGGCTTTTGGGAAATAGATTTTAACAACTACTCTTTCTATCCGAAGAAAGAGCTGTTACATATTGGCGAATACCGAACAACGAGCCAGTTTGTTGTTCGGTATTCGCGAATACCGAACAACGAGCTGGTTTGTTGTTCGGTATTCAGCGTATATGGAATAAGTAATATAATAAAGGTACTTTTGTAGGGAACACGCTACAGGCGGGTTTTAATGAGCTTAAATAGACAATAAAACTTAAAACTTCTGGGAAATACATTTTAACAACTTCTCTTTCTATCCGAAGAAAGATCTGTTACATATTGGCGAATAACGAACAACGAGCCAGTTTGTTGTTCGGTATTCGCGAATAACGAACAACGAGCTGGTTTGTTGTTCGGTATTCACGAATACCGAACAACGAGCTGGTTTGTTGTTCGGTATTCACCGTATATGGAATTATTAACATAATAAAGGTACTTTTGTAAGGAACACGCCACAGGCGGGTTTTTATGAGCTTAAATAGACGATAAAACTTCAAACTTCTGGGAAATAGATTCTAACAACTTCTCTTTCTATCCGAAGAAAGAGCTGTTACACATTGGCGAATAACGAACAACGAGCCAGTTTGTTGTTCGGTATTGGCGAATAACGAACAACGAGCTGGTTTGTTGTTCGGTATTCACCGTATATGGAATTAGTAATATAATAAAGGTACTTTTGTAGGGAACACGCCACAGGCGGGTTTCTATGAGCTTAAATAGACAATAAAACTTCAAACTTCTGGGAAATAGATTCTAACAACTTCTCTTTCTATCCGAAGAAAGATCTGTTACATATTGGCGAATAACGAACAACGAGCCAGTTTGTTGTTCGGTATTGGCGAATAACGAACAACGAGCTGGTTTGTTGTTCGGTATTCACCGTATGGCGACGTGAAGTTAGCCCGTTGTTCGTTGTTCGGTATTCGCGAATAACGAACAACGAGCCAGTTTGTTGTTCGGTATTCGCGAATAACGAACAACGAGCTGGTTTGTTGTTCGGTATTCGCGAATAACGAACAACGAGCTGGTTTGTTGTTCGGTATTCACTAGATTTGGAATTAGTAATGTAATAAAAGATTTTTTGCAGGGAACACGCCGCAGGCGGGTTTTTATAAGCCTAACTGGATTATAAAGCTTCAAAATTCTTGGAAACAGATTCTCACAACTTTCTTTCTTCTGACTTCTGGGAAATAGATTCTAACAACTTCTCTTTCTATCCGAAGAAAGAGCTGTTACATATTGGTGAAAAACGAACAACGAGCCAGTTTGTTGTTCGGTATTCGCGAATAACGAACAACGAGCTGATTTGTTGTTCGGTATTCACCGTATATGGAATAAGTAATATAATAAAGGTACTTTTGTAGGGAACACGCCACAGGCGGGTTTTAATGAGCTTAAATAGACAATAAAACTTCAGGCTTCTGGGAAATAGATTTTAACAACTTCTCTTTCTATCCGAAGAAAGAGCTGTTACATATTGGCGAATACCGAACAACGAGCCAGTTTGTTGTTCGGTATTCACCGTATATGGAATAAGTAATATAATAAAGGTACTTTTGTAGGGAACACGCTACAGGCGGGTTTTAATGAGCTTAAATAGACAATAAAACTTAAAACTTCTGGGAAATACATTTTAACAACTTCTCTTTCTATCCGAAGAAAGATCTGTTACATATTGGCGAATAACGAACAACGAGCCAGTTTGTTGTTTGGTATTCGCGAATAACGAACAACGAGCTGGTTTGTTGTTCGGTATTCACGAATACCGAACAACGAGCTGGTTTGTTGTTCGGTATTCACCGTATATGGAATTATTAATATAATAAAGGTACTTTTGTAAGGAACACGCCACATGCGGGTTTTTATGAGCTTAAATAGACGATAAAACTTCAAACTTCTGGGAAATAGATTCTAACAACTTCTCTTTCTATCCGAAGAAAGAGCTGTTACACATTGGCGAATAACGAAAAACGAGCCAGTTTGTTGTTCGGTATTGGCGAATAACGACCAACGAGCTGGTTTGTTGTTCGGTATTCACCGTATATGGAATTAGTAATATAATAAAGGTACTTTTGTAGGGAACACGCCACAGGCGGGTTTCTATGAGCTTAAATAGACAATAAAACTTCAAATTTCTGGGAAATAGATTCTAACAACTTCTCTTTCTATCCAATGAAAGAGCTGTTACATATTGGCGAATAACGAACAACGAGCCAGTTTGTTGTTCGGTATTCGCGAATACCGAACAACGAGCTGGTTTGTTGTTCGGTATTCACCGTATATGGAATTAGTAATATAATAAAGGTACTTGTGTAGGGAACACGCCACAGGCGGGTTTCTATGAGCTTAAATAGACAATAAAACTTCAAACTTCTGGGAAATAGATTCTAACAACTTCTCCTTCTATCCAAAGAAAGAGCTGTTACATATTGGCGAATAACGAACAACGAGCCAGTTTGTTGTTCGGTATTCACCGTATATGAAATAAGTAATATAATAAAGGTACTTTTGTAGGGAACACGCCACAGGCGGGTTTTAATGAGCTTAAATAGACAATAAAACTTCAGGCTTTTGGGAAATAGATTTTAACAACTTCTCTTTCTATCCGAAGAAAGAGCTGTTACATATTGGCGAATACCGAACAACGAGCCAGTTTGTTGTTCGGTATTCGCGAATACCGAACAACGAGCTGGTTTGTTGTTCGGTATTCACCGTATATGGAATAAGTAATATAATAAAGGTACTTTTGTAGGGAACACGCTACAGGCGGGTTTTAATGAGCTTAAATAGACAATAAAACTTAAAACTTCTGGGAAATACATTTTAACAACTTCTCTTTCTATCCGAAGAAAGATCTGTTACATATTGGCGAATAACGAACAACGAGCCAGTTTGTTGTTCGGTATTCGCGAATAACGAACAACGAGCTGGTTTGTTGTTCGGTATTCACGAATACCGAACAACGAGCTGGTTTATTGTTCGGTATTCACCGTATATGGAATTATTAATCTAATAATGGTACCTTTGTAAGGAACACGCCACATGCGGGTTTTCGTGAGCTTAAATAGACGATAAAACTTCAAATTTCTGGGAAATAGATTCTAACAACTTCTCTTTCTATCCGAAGAAAGAGCTGTTACACATTGGCGAATAACGAACAACGAGCCAGTTTGTTGTTCGGTATTCGCGAATACCGAACAACGAGCTGGTTTGTTGTTCGGTATTCACCGTATATGGAATAAGTAATATAATAAAGGTACTTTTGTAGGGAACACGCCACAGGCGGGTTTTAATGAGCTTAAATAGACAATAAAACTTCAGGCTTCTGGGAAATAGATTTTAACAACTCCTCTTTCTATCCGAAGAAAGAGCTGATACATATTGGCGAATACCGAACAACGAGCCAGTTTGTTGTTCGGTATTCGCGAATACCGAACAACGAGCTGGTTTGTTGTTCGGTATTCACCGTATATGGAATAAGTAATATAATAAAGGTACTTTTGTAGGGAACACGCCATAGGCGGGTTTTAATGAGCTTAAATAGACAATAAAACTTAAAACTTCTGGGAAATACATTTTAACAACTTCTCTTTCTATCCGAAGAAAGATCTGTTACATATTGGCGAATAACGAACAACGAGCCAGTTTGTTGTTCGGTATTCGCGAATAACGAACAACGAGCTGGTTTGTTGTTCGGTATTCACGAATACCGACGTGGTTTGTCGTTCGGTATTCACCGCATATGGAATTATTTATATAATAATGGTACTTTTGTAAGGAACACGCCACAGGCGGGTTTTCGTGAGCTTAAATAGACGATAAAACTTCAAATTTCTGGGAAATAGATTCTAACAACTTCTCTTTCTATCCGAAGAAAGAGCTGTTACACATTGGCGAATAACGAACAACGAGCCAGTTTGTTGTTCGGTATTGGCGAATAACGAACAACGAGCTGGTTTGTTGTTCGGTATTCATCGTATATGGAATTAGTAATATAATAAAAGTACTTTTGTAGGGAACACGCCTCAGACGGGGTTATATGAGCTTAAATGGACAATAAAACTTCAAACTTCTGGGAAATAGATTCTAACAACTTCTCTTTCTATCCGAAGAAAGAGCTGTTACATATTGGCGAATAACGAACAACGAGCCAGTTTGTTGTTCGGTATTGGCGAATAACGAACAACGAGCTGGTTTGTTGTTCGGTATTGGCGAATACCGAACAACGAGCTGGTTTGTTGTTCGGTATTCACCGTATATGGAATATGTAATATAATAAAGGTACTTTTGTAGGGAACACGCCACAGGCGGGTTTTAATGAGCTTAAATAGACAATAAAACTTCAGGTTTCTGGGAAATAGATTTTAACAACTTCTCTTTCTATCCGAAGAAAGAGCTGTTACATATTGGCGAATACCGAACAACGAGCCAGAGACAATAAAACTTCAGGCTTCTGGGAAATAGATTTTAACAACTCCTCTTTCTATCCGAAGAAAGAGCTGTTACATATTGGCGAATACCGAACAACGAGCCAGTTTGTTGTTCGGTATTGGCGAATACCGAACAACGAGCTGGTTTGTTGTTCGGTATTCACCGTATATGGAATAAGTAATATAATAAAGGTACTTTTGTAGGGAACACGCCATAGGCGGGTTTTAATGAGCTTAAATAGACAATAAAACTTAAAACTTCTGGGAAATACACTTTAACAACTTCTCCTTCTATCCGAAGAAAGATCTGTTACATATTGGCGAATAACGAACAACGAGCCAGTTTGTTGTTCGGTATTCGCGAATAACGAACAACGAGCTGGTTTGTTGTTCGGTATTCACCGTATATGGAATTATTAATATAATAATGGTACTTTTGAAAGGAACACGCCACAGGTGGGTTTTCGTGAGCTTAAATAGACGATAAAACTTCAAATTTCTGGGAAATAATTTCTAACAACTTCTCTTTCTATCCGAAGAAAGAGCTGTTACACATTGGCGAATAACCAACAACGAGCGAGTTTGTTGTTCGGTATTGGCGAATAACGAACAACGAGCTGGTTTGTTGTTCGGTATTCATCGTATATGGAATTAGTAATATAATAAAAGTACTTTTGTAGGGAACACGCCACAGACGGGGTTTTATGAGCTTAAATGGACAATAAAACTTCAAACTTCTGGGAAATAGATTCTAACAACTTCTCTTTCTATCCGAAGAAAGAGCTGTTACATATTGGCGAATAACGAACAACGAGCCAGTTTGTTGTTCGGTATTGGCGAATAACGAACAACGAGCTGGTTTGTTGTTCGGTATTAATAATAATAATAATAATGTCCTAAAATCCAACCGAAGCTGCTCTTTGGTAACATTATGGTCAGTTAAAAGAAAACACTAGTTAAAAGGAGTATGCGATCAACAATTAAAAGAAAACGTTTCTAAAAAGATGGGTTTTAAGATTCCGTTTAAAACTGTCAATTGATGCACAGTACTTGAGTTCTATGGGAAAATCATTTGAATTCCACAGTTCTGCTGCCGCAAAAGCAAAGGAGCGTCTACCGAAAGAAGAGTTTGCAGTTACTGATTTAATAAGGTACTTAGATACAGAACGAAGATTTCTGGTAGGGTGGTAGGGTTGAATTAATTCTTTAATATATAGAGGAGAGTCATCACATGACAAAGCACAGAAAGTCAGCATGAGAATTTTAAAATCAATTCTGGTCTTAATCGGTAGCCAGTGGAGTTCTTTCAAAACGGGAGTAATATTGGTGTATAATTTAGTTCTTGTAACAATTCTTGCAGCTTTGTTTTGAATCTTCTGTAGTCGATTAATTTGATATGCTGGTAAGTTGTAGAGTAACGAGTTGCAGTAGTCGAGACGTGAGGTCACCAAAGAGTTGATTAAAAGTTTTGTAGAGTCAATGTCGAGGAAATTGCGGATCCGTCCAATTTTGTGAAGTTGGAAGTTGGAAGCTTTACAGATTGAGGAGATGTGAGCATTCATGTTCATATTCTTATCCAAAATTACACCAAGATTTCGAACGCTATTAACTGGGTTAACAACAAAATTACTGATAGAGATATTACTAACAGATATTTTGGATAAAAGATGATTAGAACCGATTTGCACGAACTCTGTTTTTTCATCATTGAGCTTTAAGAAGTTCTTTTTCATCCAGCACTTAATAGCATCAATGCACGATTCAAGTTTAGACACTCGCAGGGATTCATTTTCGGGTTTAATTGAAATGTAGAGTTGAGTATCATCAGCATAGATATGATAATTCAGATTGAATGATTTCAAAATACGCCCCAGAGGAGTGGTATAAGCGGTAAAGAGCAACGGTCCGAGTACCGATCCCTGTGGCACGCCGAATTTAAGTTCTACAGATGCAGACTTAACATTATTGATGACAACAGATTGGTGACGGGATGTGAGATATGACCGGAACCAATTCAGCACATTACCCTCAAGTCCGAAAACGTCGTGAAGCCGTTCTAACAGGAGAGACTGGTCAATTGTGTCGAAGGCGGCACTTAAATCAAGGAGAACCAGTAACACAACATTTTTATTGTCAAGGCTAGTAAGGATATCATTATTCACACGAGTTAATGCTGTTTCTGTACTATGTTTGCTTCTGTATGCTGATTGGAAGGGTTCGTTAAGATTATGTAACTTCAGATGGGCTTTGAAACGTGCTGCTACAACCTTTTCAATAAGTTTGGAGATGAACGACAGGTTTGAGACAGGTCTGTAGTTTTTCAAGACATTGTGATCTAATGTACTCTTCTTGAGAAGTGGAAAGACCAATGCTTCTTTCAACACATCAGGAACGTTTCCAGTAGATAAGGATGTATTCACAATGCTACAAAGAATAGGACAAAGTTCTGTAGAACAGCTTTTAACAAGATGGGTTGGGAATACATCTAGCTCACAAGAAGAGGAAGAGGATGTAGAAATGATTGATTTGATTTCAGCTATTGGAAAGGTTGATAGTGGTGAACCAGTGAAGTTTACGTCAATATCATTATCAGATACCGATAAAGAACAATTGTCAAGTGCCCTACGCATGGTAACAATTTTATTGTTGAAGAACTGACTGAAAGATTCAGCGAGTAGCTTAGGGTCACGATGCTCTGGTAGAACGGTACTGTCACTAGTTTTAATCATAGTGTTCAAAATTTTATTAAGTTCTTTCGGGTTTTTGTTATTTTCTTGTATACGGTTTAAAACAAAAGTCTGTTTCGTCTGATTGATGAGGATGTTTGTATCATTACGAGCCTTTACATATATTTGTCTGTCGATTTCAAGCTTACTCTTGCGCCAGACCTTTTCCGCCTTCCGACGTGCCTGTTTGCTTTCGCGAACAGAGTCATTGTACCATTTACGATTTGGTCTGATGGTGAGTGTTTTTCTGACAATTGGTGCATGGCTATCAATAATGTTTTGAAGCTCTGTATTATAGATTTGAAGTTGATCCGAAATATCACAGAAATTGCCAATCTTATTAAGGACATCGTCATTTAAGATATCAGATTTCAAGTTGGTTAAGTTGATATCTCTCAGTTTACGATATGATACAGTCTTCTGCAGTGATTTGGGTTTTGGAAGTGTAAGAACAGCCATGATTGAAAAATGATCAGAAATGAGATGGTTGTCTACTGATAAGTTGAACACCAAAGAGTCAGATTTGCGGGTAGTATGTGACCTTTATTGTGAGTAGGTTTAGTGACATGTTGAACTAGGTCGAAAAGATTCAAGAATATCGTTAAACTGTGTAGTAGTTTTGGAATCAACATCTAGGTGTAGATTTATATCACCACATATCAAAAGTTTTCCAGCACATGATGTAATTTCGTGAAGTATGTCCGATAAATCGTTGAAAAAAGTCTCAACAGAGGCAGAATTAGGAGGCCGATACAATGAGATGAGATGAAATAATTCGTTATGGTGTTTAATGTTGGTGTGTTGTATTTCGCAGCTAACAAAAGGACCTATTTTAATCTTATATGCTTTAATAGTGGACTTGAAAAAGACTGCTATACCCCCTCCCCTCTTACTAGTACGGTTGGTCGTCAATACAGAGTAGTTAGTTGGAAGAAGTTGGTTTAGAGTAATGTTGCAATCATCTTTTAGCCAGGTTTCGATAGAGACAAAAATATCGAGGTCATTATCCAAAATAAATTCTTGAATTTCACTGGCTTTGTTTCTAATGGACTGACAGTTTAAAAGACAGAAATTGAAATTGGAATCCATAGGACAGGGATTGGAGGATAACTTACTTACTTGAATTAAATTTTCCACATTTACTCCTCTACCTGTTTTAGTCTTTCTTGGTTTGTTTGAAACTTTTATTTTAGGTTTAAAGGTGGTAAAATACACAGGTTTATAGTCAAAGATTAACTCAGGAAACAAGCACAACTCAGTAGACACTCTATTGTTTTCACAGTTTATAGTACAATTCAAGGCTAAAAGTTGATGTTTGGTATAAGTGATCATGATCAATGTTCAGCTCACCAGTACTCACTTCACCAAATTTAAAAACTAAAAATGTTAATAACACAAAAACTACACAGAATTTCTAAAATCCAATTTTGTAAAATAAAAGATACACTATTTAAGAAGTAATATGCCAAGTTATAGCCCAATAAAATAATCACAAGTTTAAAAAAAATAACTAGTTTTCAGCAGACAAGACACAGTGCAAACCACTAGGCAGCCATCTTGAGTACTTATTGTACTCAATGTACTTATTGTACTGGCGAATACCGAACAACGAGCTGGTTTGTTGTTCGGTATTCACCGTATATGGAATAAGTAATATAATAAAGGTACTTTTGTACGGAACACGCCACAGGCGGGTTTTAATGAGCTTAAATAGACAATAAAACTTCAGGCTTCTGGGAAATAGATTTTAACAACTTCTCTTTCTATCTGAAGAAAGAGCTGTTACATATTGGCGAATACCGAACAACGAGCCAGTTTGTTGTTCGGTATTCGCGAATAACGAACAACGAGCCAGTTTGTTGTTCGGTATTGGCGAATAACGAACAACGAGCTGGTTTGTTGTTCGGTATTGGCGAATACCGAACAACGAGCTGGTTTGTTGTTCGGTATTCACCAGATATGGAATTAGTAATCTAATAAAGTAACTTTTGTTCGTTATTCGCCAATGTGAAACTGCTCTTTCTTCGGATAAACAGAGAAATTGTTAGAATCTATTTCCTAAGAGTTCGAAGTGTTATAATCCATTTAGGCTCATAAAAACCCACCTGCGGCGTATTCCCGACAAAAGTACATTTATTATATTACCAATTCCATACACTGTGAATACCGAACAACAAACCAGCTCGTTGTTCGGTATTCGCCAATACCGAACAACAAACCAGCTCGTTGTTCGTTATTCGCCAATACCGAACAACAAACTGGCTCGTTGTTCGTTATTCGCCAATGTGTAACAGCTCTTTCTTCGGATAGAAAGAGAAGTTGTTAGAATCTATTTCCCAGAAGTTTGAAGTTTTATCGTCTATTTAAGTTCATGAAAACCCGCCTGTGGCGTGTTCCTTACAAAAGTACCTTTATTATATTAATAATTCCATATACGGTGAATACCGAACAACAAACCAGCTCGTTGTTCGTTATTCGCCAATATGTAACAGATCTTTCTTCGGATAGAAAGAGAAGTTGTTAAAATGTATTTCCCAGAAGTTTTAAGTTTTATTGTCTATTTAAGCTCATTAAAATTCGCCTGTGGCGTGTTCCCTACAAAAGTACCTTTATTATATTACTTATTCCATATACGGTGAATACCGAACAACAAACCAGCTCGTTGTTCGTTATTCGCCAATACCGAACAACAAACTGGCTCGTTGTTCGTTATTCGCCAATATGTAACAGATCTTTCTTCGGATAGAAAGAAAAGTTGTTAAAATGTATTTCCCAGAAGTTTTAAGTGTTATTGTCTATTTAAGCTCATTAAAACCCGCCTGTGGCGTGTTCCCTACAAAAGTACCTTTATTATATTACTTATTCCATATATGGTGAATACCGAACAACAAACCAGCTCGTTGTTCGGTATTCGCCAATATGTAACAGCTCTTTCTTCGGATAGAAAGAGAAGTTGTTAAAATCTATTTCCCAGAAGCCTGAAGTTTTATTGTCTATTTAAGCTCAATAAAACCCGCCTGTGGCGTGTTCCCTACAAAAGTACCTTTATTATATTACTTATTCCATATACGGTGAATACCGAACAACAAACCAGCTCGTTGTTCGGTATTCGCCAATACCGAACAACAAACCAGCTCGTTGTTCGTTATTCGCCAATACCGAACAACAAACTGGCTCGTTGTTCGTTATTCGCCAATATGTAACAGCTCTTTCTTCGGATAGAAAGAGAAGTTGTTAGAATCTATTTCCCAGATGTTTGAAGTTTTATTGTCCATTTAAGCTCATAAAACCCCGTCTGTGGCGTGTTCCCTACAAAAGTACTTTTATTATATTACTAATTCCATATACGATGAATACCGAACAACAAACCAGCTCGTTGTTCGTTATTCGCCAATACCGAACAACAAACTGGCTCGTTGTTCGTTATTCGCCAATGTGTAACAGCTCTTTCTTCGGATAGAAAGAGAAGTTGTTAGAATCTATTTCCCAGAAATTTGAAGTTTTATCGTCTATTTAAGCTAACGAAAACCCGCCTATGGCGTGTTCCTTACAAAAGTACCATTATTATATTAATAATTCCATAAACGGTGAATACCGAACAACAAACCAGCTCGTTGTTCGTTATTCGCCAATATGTAACAGATCTTTCTTCGGATAGAAAGAGAAGTTGTTAAAATGTATTTCCCAGAAGTTTTAAGTTTTATTGTCTATTTAAGCTCATTAAAATTCGCCTGTGGCGTGTTCCCTACAAAAGTACCTTTATTATATTACTTATTCCATATACGGTGAATACCGAACAACAAACCAGCTCGTTGTTCGTTATTCGCGAATACCGAACAACAAACTGGCTCGTTGTTCGTTATTCGCCAATATGTAACAGATCTTTCTTCGGATAGAAAGAGAAGTTGTTAAAATGTATTTCCCAGAAGTTTTAATTTTTTTTTGTCTATTTAAGCTCATTAAAACCCGCCTATGGCGTGTTCCCTACAAAAGTACCTTTATTATATTACTTATTCCATATACGGTGAATACCGAACAACAAACCAGCTCGTTGTTCGGTATTCGCGAATACCGAACAACAAACTGGCTCGTTGTTCGGTATTCGCCAATATGTAACAGCTCTTTCTTCGGATAGAAAGAGGAGTTGTTAAAATGTATTTCCCAGAAGCCTGAAGTTTTATTGTCTATTTAAGCTCATTAAAACCCGCCTGTGGCGTGTTCCCTACAAAAGTACCTTTATTATATTACTTATTCCATATGGCACATATTGTTTTTGTATTTTTGAACATCCTAAAAAGTTGGCATCTGTTTCAATATAAGTTAACTGTGGTGATGTTCTTTTCGTGTCTTATTTTAAGTTTTTTATGTTCAAAATATAAACAATTAAAGATACATTATGTATGATTTATATAAAGTTCGAAAGTAGATAATGTAAAATAAATAATTTGAAAATTTCATCCAAATTATTCTATTGCAAGCGGATATATTAGCCTTTGAAGTTTTGACAGACGTGGGCAATAATTTCAACCACCGTACTGGTTGATCGAAGTTAAGTCTCGGTCCTCCATATTTGATTAAATCAAAGTATCGCTGAACCGTTCTAATCTATTTAATATCGGAGGAATCTGGTGTCATCGAGGGTTGATTAAGACCTGGATCAGTTAATTAATTCTAATTAATACTTTAGAAAACATTTCAGGCCTGAAGAGAGGCCTACAATAGGCAGATTTAGCTCTTGTATAATGTATGTCTAAATGGGTGTATTATTTCAGTACAATACGAAAGATTGCCAGTCATCATGGGTATGGCTCCGTTTGAGACAAACTCGCGGCTCGATTTTTCAGAACCTGATTGTGAGTTTAGTTTTAAACAATTCTCCTTAAATATTCATTAATAAACTCCGTTATATTCGAAAGTCAGTCCATTCAAATTTATTCACTTAAACATTATACAATTCAAATGTCCGTGTATGTCTAGAGTCTCCTTAAAATTGGTTAACACACAAAATAAAAGGTCCTTGTATATTAGAAAGTCAATTTAAATCACACTTATAAATCCGCTGAGGCAAGAAGAGAGGTTGGGTCATCTTCTCCCTTTGTTATAATAAAAACAGTAGGTCCAGCTGCCAATGGGGTTTATCGTCCAACTCTTATGCACCTAACCTGGGCTAATGGAAGACGGGCATACGCCATACAGTGTGCTATGAGGGTAATTTTGCCCGGGCAGCGGCGCTACGGCCTACTCTTATATCGAATTCCAACTGCCAATGGATCTTTTACGTGCACTCTAATGTGTACACGGCACCTCGGTTTTCGTCCCATCGGAACGACTAGGCAGCTGTCCTTGTCAGGCCCTCCTTCTGTATCACTGACAAGGGGAAATCACGCCGGAAAATCGAGATGACGTTATGCGGAAAAGCGAAGTGCTCGCAGTAAAACCACATAGCTGGACCCGTGGAATATTTACATAATAAAAACTATTTGTCCATTAAGTTCCATATGGTTAACATTGGTATGTTCAATGTAATTCTTGTGTATATGTGAGTCTGACCAAAGATGTAGACAAAGTCTATTGGTATTTGAAATATAGACCATGTATATTTTTGAACCATGAATAAGTGGTGATATTTGAAATATAGACCTGGTATATATTTGAACCATGAATATATGGTGGTATATTATAAATATAGACTTGGTGTATATTTGATCCACGAATATATACAAACTCTAGTTGTATCTAGGAGGTTATTACAAGTTGGGCTGCTTTAATAAACAAACCTTTATTATCTTTGTTATACAATATATAAACAATTACATGGATCTAAATTTTCAGTGCGAGACAGACGAATACCAGTCTTTGATGGCAGTAAGTATGATTATTTGTTGGACAACATTAAAGATCCTATACAACAGTGTGAGAGATTACATCAGAAAGGTGTAATCAACAAGTCAGACATAGAGATGTGTGTCGTGCTATCCACGATATATGGGGAAGGGGACGTGCTATAGGGGGGTTACTGGTCACTGAGTTTAGATTAATCCTTAAAGATACATTCCCGGGTACAAACTGGGTGATTTGATGATATATTAGAAATAAAAACATATTTAAACTAATTATTTTATCATAATTTTGCTTCAAATCGTTCTCAAAACATTTTAATTGACGAGTATAGCCCGCTATAAAAATCTATCGAAAGAGGCCATGTTTGCGTCAGGCGATTACCCCTCGCCCTAACCAATGGCAACGGCAGCGAAGGACAGGGGAGAATGCATTGCATACACAAGACGATGTTGTCTGTAAGCGCTGACTATTTACTACAAATGTCGAATCCAAATTAAATTCACGGATTATCCACTGCCCGCGTCTTTTTCCGTGATTTTTATCCCAGAAATTGTTGTACGTCTAACTCCTCATAAAGTTTATCAACATGTACACAAAGTGCTCAAGTTCGCGTGCAGCCTTCAACGCCAAGCGTGCAGGTACCCTTATTCGTCGGGTTGACTATTAAGGGAACCCTTTACATTTTTGTCCTGTATATGCTCCATGAGTGTTTTTCGGGGAATCCAGTATTTTTCTAGTAAGATTGGATATCACTACTTTCCACATATACCAAAATTGTCATACCACCCGATAAATACTTATCTGGCTGGGAACCCAACTTTAATTAATTCTGTTAATAAACTGTATTATATTTGAATTACTTGTAACACTATTTTCAATATCCATCCGATTTTATTTACTTAATTTATCATAGGGGATATATACAGATAGAATATTCATTGTCTTGATATTAAAACATTGAAAAATGGTGAGTTTAGTTTTAATCTCCTCAATTAATTCATTAATAAGTTATATTTGAAAGACAGTTAATATCAATCCAACTTTATTTACGTAAAGATACATTATTCAGGAAGATAATTTTCCCATTGTAAGTCTTTCTTTTGGCATTTAATGTTAATTTTCCCATTGTAATGTCATGTTGGGCCATGAAACTATGACATAAACATGAAAGTGTTTAAACTATGACATAAACGTTTTACAGATTTACATAAATCTCTATTTACATTAAATTTAGTGGTTGTAATCATAATGGGAATTATGAGATATTAACTCGTGACTACGAGATAATAAACTCGTAATTTTGTTTTGATTGATTGACCATAATAATTGTAAGATTGTTCATTGTATATGAAATTAGACAACCGAAAATGGCCTGTAATGTAAACTTTAAAAGATCAAATTATTTTTGAACTAAAGATATTTAATGATCGATATAGTCTATATTTATATCTGGTTGGGTAGATATGCGAATGGTCGCACGTGTGCGCTTTATATCTATATGTAAGTTGAGTAGTAGACGGGTAAGAGGATTCCTGCGTATTTTTTATCTGTATATTCTTACACTGATTATTTTTTCAGGGTGTCAGTCTTGATTTCGCCATTCTCTCACGGGAGTTTGATACTGGCATTGATGCATAATAACGGTGTCTGATTAATTATTCAGTCTTGATTTCATCATTCTCTCACGGAAGTTTGATACTGGCGTTGACGCATCATAACGGTTTCTGGCATATTTTTTTGTAACCTTCTTTAGGGGAGCCATGGTGGCTCAATGAGTAAGACGTTGGTTCGCTAACCTGGATGCGGTGTCTCGATCACTTTATTGGCAAATACCGTTCATCGGGATTATTCAGTGTGATTCCCCTTGTCAGTTTATCAGGACAGAGGGCATCGCAAGGGACAACGTATAGTAGTTAAGTTGATACGAACAACCGAGGTCCCAAGTGAAATAAATTACATTGTGAAGCTATGCAGGAATTGCAATGGTAATTGATATTTTCGTGTTTGAAAAAATAAGTCTTGTAACAATAACAATAAATGTCTGGTCAGTAGTGCTTTCATTTTGAGAAGTTAATAGATCATTTCGGACTAACATATGGTTTAATTTTATTTCAATAATTCGCTTGCGCGTATGGATCTTTGGCAATGGGAGGACACCTGAGTACCTTGACTCAACGACGGGTCGTATTATACAGCGCGCACGCTACCCATTCGACCATCCAACCCCCTTGCTCGTGTTGGATATTCCAATGAAATTACTTTATTCTGGGTGAAGGTATATGACTGTATCAAGATAAAGTGTAGATCGCTTCCTAACTTTTTTAGTTTAAACATTATTTTTTTTCATTCATAAAGATGGTTTATTATCTAAGCAACGGTACTTGACAACCGAGACATTGCCTCGGTTATCCATTTAATCGCGGCTGGTTAAATCCATTTAAATCTCGCCCATCTGATGTTCTAGAGGGGGTTGATTATAGGCATGACATGTCTAAATGGGCCCCCCTGGGGTGTAGGGGGTGATAAGAATATACCCTTCGTATGTCCTGCGTGTCGTAAGAGGCGACTAAAAGGATCCCTGTAATGGGGCAACGTGTTTGCCGTGCGTTGCGACCCGTGTCGGTGGAGAGTGGAATCCTGGTAATTGAGTGGGGATTTGGCTTGCGAGCCCTTTCTCTGCAACACATTACTTTGGCCCATGGTTCACCTAGACGGGAGGTCAGAGTGGCCCACTCTGATCAATCGGCTTTGGTCGTTTGTAGCTCTGTAGAATGTACCCTTTCCCAGTGTAATGCTCTGTTGTTTATTCACTCAGCAATTATCTACCTTTGTGTCCTTAGTACATTCTACAGGGCGGCGGCTCGGGTCAATCAGGTTAGACAAGTATTTTTTTACTTTCTGGCTTGAGTATACCCCTCGTCGAACCCTGAGGCCATGCGCTGGTTACCCGCGCTAGTCCTCCCCCTGGTAGGCAGGGAAGTAACCTGGGGGACGACGAGGGGTGAAACTTAAAAAAATACTTTCATGGATTCCCCAGTCCCACCCACCCCAATAATAGGAAATAATAAACAGAAACGTCATAGTACAGATGACGTTTCTGATTTGTTTAATTTAAAAAGAAAAGTTACACAGGCATGGCCGAGGTTTCTCTTGATTGAGAGTCCCTCTACCGACCTATCTAAAGTTTCGCCATTTTTAATAGGTAAGGGTATAGCCGGCTTAGCCGGTGAACCCAAAGCTATTAAAAAACTTAAAAATGGAACACTCTTGATAGAATGTGCCAAGGAGCAGCATGCGACCATGTTACTCCAGTCAACGTCCTTAGCAGACATTCCTATCAAGGTGTCACCACATAGGTCACTTAATTCAAGTAGAGGTGTAATTAGATGTCGAGATCTTGAAGGCAGCAGTGAGGATGAAATGGTAGAATACCTTTCATCTCAAGGCGTCTCTCATGTTAAAAGAATTAGTATACGCCGAGGGGATAAGGTAATTCCAACAAGTACCTATATCCTCACTTTCAATCGTCCCGACATTCCAAAGACTCTCAAGGCAGGTTATTTAAACATTCCTGTTGATTCGTATATTTCAAACCCTCTTCGCTGCTACAAATGCCAAAAGTTTGGTCACAGCAAGACCGTCTGTAGAGGTAAAGATACATGCGCTCGATGTGGTCATGATGGCCATGAGAGCACTACCTGCCAGGCGGAATTTTGTTGTGTCAACTGCAAGGGTAAGCACTTTGCTTACTCTCGCGAATGTCCCATTTGGCAGAAAGAGAAACGAATTCAACAGATTATGTCTGAAAGAAAAATATCATACTTCGATGCTAGGAAACAAGTAGAGCTTACTTCACTCTTTCCCATTGCACCACAAGGGAATCTTTTTCGAGTGTTGTTAAAGCATCTACGAAATCTGCATCTGTTCAGACAGACATAACCTGGCCTGATCAAGTTGAAAAGCCTAGAAATATTACATCAGATCATTGTAAAGGGGTCTCGAGCCCTTCCCAATCGCGGGAGTGCTCGACTCAAAGCACTGATATCATTCCTGACGACGAGGGTTCATCTCCCTTGCCTGTATCTGGAGTCATTGAGGTTATTCCCAATACTCCCACCCAAAATGGCAAGGGGGCTCAACCCTTTGTTTGCTCTAAAGCTGATACTGTTGATTCCAGGTCCTATGGGTCCGCGGTGCAGTTTAAGGGTACGCAGTTGTCAACGGTGCTAACCAAGAGACAACAAAAATTTTTAAAATTGAAAGAGAGGGGTAAAAAGGGTTCAAACAATCCTATCACTCTCTTTAATAAATATGGGGATGATCTGATGGACGGTACTACCGTAGTGGACGTTCATAAGGACTCACACGGTAAACCGCCAAAAATTAAATTTCCCTGACAATGTTAAACTCCATTATTCAATGGAATTGTCGTATTAATTCAAAAGCACAATCCTTTGGCTATTTGTTTACAAGAAACTTTTTTACGGAATTCTGACAATTTGTCTTTTAGACATTTTGTTGGTTACCATCATCACGCAGTTGGTGATGGTAGAGCTCATGGGGGTGTTTCTATTATTCTTAATGGAGATATCCCTCAAAGTCAAGTCACCCTCAACTCGCCTTTAGAGGCAGTTGCAGTTCGGGTGACTTTGCATATTCCTATAACACTCTGCTCTGTATATCTTCCACCAAGTTTACATCTTAATCCCAGAGATCTTGATGACCTTGTTGCACAACTTCCTCTCCCGTTTATTATTACGGGAGATTTCAATGGTCATCATTCACTCTGGGGTAGTCCAGATGATAACAACAGAGGTAAACAAGTAGCGGACTTCATTAACATTAATAATTTGTGTTTATTAAATGATGACTCGCCTACTTATCTACATCCTGCCACAGCTTCTTTTTCTTCCCTGGATCTCACCATTTGCTCTCCGGTCCTGTTTCAGGATTTTACATGGAGAGTAAATGAGGATCTATGTGGTAGTGACCACTTTCCTATCATAATTGATAATAATGGTCCCTCTCCGGTCGAAAGACCCCAGAGGTGGAAGTTGCATAAGGCTGATTGGGCTCTATTTGAATCTTTGTGTCTCTTTTCCTTTGATACAAAGGAGTTAGAAGATGCAGATGAGCCCATGGCCTTATTCACTTCAATTCTTCAAGATGTAGCTGAGCAGGCGATTCCAAAAACCACGACAGAACCAAAACGTTTCAATAAACCATGGTTTAACGACGATTGCAAATCCGCTCTCAAAGAGCGTGATCGTATCCTGAGACGATTAAAGAACCATCCTTCCATGGAGAATATTGCGGCATACCAAATGGTCCGGGCGAAGGCCCGTAGAACCATACGTCAAGCAAAGAAATCTTCATGGGAGAGTTATGTCTCAAGGATCAATTCCCGTACCACATCTAAGTCGGTATGGGATAGGATTCGTAGGATTAAAGGTAAAAGTAGTGCATTATCAGTTAACCATCTAAATGTTGATAATACCACCATAACAACATTTCCTGATATTGCAAATTCTCTGGCCAGTACATTTTCATATAATTCATCATCCAATTTCTCCTCTGATGCCTTTCGAGGCATTAGACAACAACAGGAGAAAAGGCGACTTAATTTCAAGTCCCGCAATGATGAATGCTATAATGATCGTTTTTCCATTGCGGAGCTCCGTGACTCGTTAAAGCGAGCTCGGGACACTGCAACTGGTCCAGATGAGATACACTATCAAATTTTAAAACATTTACCTTATCCAACACTTCTAATTTTACTGGATCTTTTCAACCGGATTTGGGTTGATGGGAATTTCCCTCCTTCGTGGCATGAAGCCACAATAGTTCCCATCCCTAAACCGGGTAAAGATCATACGAATCCTACTAACTATCGTCCGATCGCTTTAACTAGCTGTATTTGCAAAACCATGGAGAGATTGATCAATCGAAGGCTTGTTTGGTACCTCGAGTCCAACAACCTCATTACAGACCTCCAATGTGGATTTCGGTCCCAAAGGAGCACTCTTGATCATCTCGTCAGATTTGAAACGTTCGTCAGGGACGCTTTCATCCAGAAGCAACATTTAGTTGCTATATTTTTCGATCTGGAGAAAGCATATGATACTACGTGGAAACACGGCTTAAGAGGCTTAAGAGGTCGCTTACCTATCTTTATTAAAAACTTCCTGGAAGATAGGTCATTTAAGGTACGACTGGGATCAATATTCTCTGACCCATTTCCTCAAGAAATGGGGGTTCCACAGGGAAGTATTTTGTCGCCAACACTATTTGCAATAAAAATTAATACCATCCCAGCGTGCCTTAAACCAGGCACTTATGGCGCTCTTTATGTTGATGACTTTCAGATGTGCTATGGTTCTACAGACATGCGGATAATCGAACGTAAGTTGCAGCTTTGTTTGAATTCACTTCAACAATGGGCAACCGAAAATGGATTTCGTTTTTCGAAATCCAAGACTGTCTGCATGCATTTCTGTCAGAAAAGAGGTTTGCATCCAGATCCAGAACTTTATTTGGATGGCAATCGCCTTCCAGTTGTGGATGAAACCAAATTTCTGGGGCTGATATTTGATAAGAAATTATCATTTATCCCCCACATTAAAAACCTAAAGAAGAAATGTCTCAAAGCCCTCAACATATTGAGAGTCTTATCAAATACTGACTGGGGAGCAGACCGTAAGGTCTTGCTCAGATTATATCGAGCTTTAATAAGATCAAAACTCGATTATGGGTGTATTGTGTATGGGTCTGCCCGCGAGTCTTATCTCAAAGAGCTCGACACCATACACAACCAAGGACTTAGAATCAGTTTAGGAGCATTCCGAACATCTCCAGTGCAGAGTTTATACGTCGAGGCGCACGAGCCCTCATTGCACGACAGACGTGATAAACTTGCACTGCAGTATGCCACAAAAATTGCATCTCTGCCTCATCACATTTCATTTAACACCATATTTAGACCCTATCATGAGCATTTATATATGCGGAAGACTAACGTCGTTCCACCATTTGGTATTCGCATTCAACCCCTTTTGTCTGAGGCTGGTATCAGCCTTGACAGTATTGCGAATACCCCTCTCTTTGAGACTCCACCGTGGGCTGTATCCCCCCCAGTGATCGATTTCGATCTTACTCAACACAAAAAGAGAGATACTAGCTCTACGGTTTTTCAGTCTCTCTTTCGAGAGCTAAGGTCTAAATATGGTGATTATGCTCCAATATACACAGATGGTTCGAAGGATGATGATCGGGTAGCTTCGGCTACTGTAACACCATCCGAGACAATTTCTATCCGTCTTCCACCTGCTGTTTCCATCTTTACAGCTGAACTCCAGGCCATTCTACAGGCTTTGGAGTTCATCCAATCATCATCCAATTTAAAATATATAATATTTTCTGATTCTTTGTCCTCCTTGCAAGCAATAAATAACAAACAGCTTGAACACCCATTAGTAGCAGATATTTACCGTCTGCTACTAACATTCGAGTTGAGCAGCAAGGACATTGTCCTGTGCTGGCTCCCCAGTCACATGGATTTAAAAGGGAACGATCTAGCAGACTCGGCTGCCAAGTCTGCTTTAGATCTTCCTTTATCCTATTTTTTAATACCATATACTGATTTTAAATCTTCAATTAAACATTTCATTTATGGCCGCTGGCAACGGTCTTGGGATCTTGCAGATACAAATAAACTTCATCACATTAAGCCTCTCTTAGGAGACTGGCCAAGCTCCTATAGAATCAGTAGGAGGGATGAAGTGGTTTTGTGTCGCTCTCGCATTGGTCATACTTTTTTAACTCATGTTTTCATTTTGAAGCGAGAGCCTCAACCAGAGTGTGAACACTGCCATGTTCCTTTGACAGTGAAGCACATTCTGATTGAGTGCAACCATCTCAAGAATACAAGATCACGGTATTACCGTTGCCAGTCACTACATAACTTGTTTGCCCAGCCTGGGCTATATTGCGAAATACTAAACTTTTTAAAAGAGACAGGTTTTTATTATAAATTTTAATTTGTTTATAATATATATACATATGTAATATTTAACTTTTATTGTTTATATGCATAAAAGATTGTTTTTTATTTTTAAATTTGATAAACTGTGATATTGTTTTTATTTATGCATATACAAGATCGTGATATGATTTAGCTTGTCTCAAAAGAATCATCATTTTGTTTGGCGCAATATAGCCCGGTTGGAGCTGACGGTGCCATAAAACCACATTTCATTTCATTTCATTTCATTTCTAAATGGGATCTGCAATTGGGTGGATTTAGATCTTAAATGTTGCATCTTTTTATTGAACATAAATGGTATATGTGTGACACTACGGTTAACGAAAATGTGACAATGATCATCTAGGGTTTTCGTCTAGACTTCACGTTGTTTAAATATGGTCAATTATTCCGATCTTCAATTAACTGAACTCTGGAACACCTTTTAAGTTAAATATGTTTTATATCGAATACAGCCAACTACAGAGGTTACATACAAGAAACTACAGCATCTATGATAGTTACTTTGGGAGTTATTAAAATATCCACGGTCTGTGGTTAATATCCTTACTAACTCAGACCTAACGGCTTAAACGTGGCAAGAGTCACGTACGTCTTGATAGTTCTACATAATGTTCACGGCTTTATGCTAGGATAAGTCTAAACTCTAGGATCTTAGCCCGCGCAGCTCACGCTACTATCTTCCCCTTGGATCTCTCGCATGGTGTCTGCGTGTGGCCTGAAAGCCTGGCCAGCTCCCGGGGTGAACTTCCCCTTGGCTCTCTCGAATGTTGTCTGCTTCCAGCCTGGAAGCCGGGCTAGCTCCCGGTTTGTACTTCCCCGTGGATCTCTCAAATGTTGTCTGAGCGTAAAACAAACAAACTCTCTCCTATATAGAATGTATAATGCGTCATCTATTAGGGCGGGACAATTACCATTTATGGGTAAGTTTTTCGTAAAGGCACCGTTTTACATCAAAACTATTCTAGTTAATTGTACTAATCCGTGCACGTGAGGACTGGACGATAGTACCCTACTTTCCAGAAATGGATACTGACATAACTGTCTGTGAGTAAGTCTAAGATAGTAGTAAAATAATGCGAGCTACTTCATTACCCTAGTTTTCGTCATACATCATGTAGGTAAAGAATTCTATATTAAACAGACCACTAAGTCTATAGTGTTACATATGTTGGGGGCGGGGCGAGTGGTTTAGATCTTAAATGATGCATCTTTTTATTGAACATAAATGGTATAGGTTGGGGGCGGGGCGAGTGGTTTAAGGCGTGGTGTAAGATTATAAGGAATGTCGTTTAGGCAAAAGACGCAGTATTGACGTAGCGAAATGAGCATTGTGATAACGCACCCTATCAAGTATTTCTTCTCGATTAAAATTGACCAACATTGTTTCAGGTACCGGAAGTGCTGCTGTAAGAACCACTGACAAGGGTAGGTTTTAACATCTTATTTAATTTTAACAAATTCTGAATGTAGGAATGTAGACCTAGAGTTCAGTAGATTTGAAATGTGAACACCATGGATATATATAATCTGGTGGTATTTTAAATGTAGATCTAGCTATGTAGGAACCACTAATAAAAACAATCCCTGGTGGTATTTTAAATGTAGAACAATATATGAAATGAAATGAAATGTGGTTTTATGGCACTTCGGCACCAACCGGGCTATATTGCGCCAAACCTACAATGATTTATGCGAGACAAGTTAAATAAATATCACAGAAAAAGTTTTATATGCATAAATAAAAGCAATATAACAGTAAATAAAATAATAATAACAAATAAATCTTTTATGCATATAAATATTTAAAATCTAAAAAATGAAATGATAAATATACAATTAAAACTTATAATAAAAGCTTGTCTCTTTTAAAAAGTCTAACAATTTACAATATAAGCCCGGTTGGGCAAATAATTGATGCAGAGACTGGCAACGGTAAAAATGCGATCTAATGTCCTTGAGATGCTTGCACTCAATCAAAATGTGCTTCACTGTCAAAGGAACATGACAGTGTTCACATTCTGGTTGGGGCTCTCGCTTCAAAATGAAAATGTGAGTTAAAAAAGTATGATCTATGCGAGAGCGACACAAGACAACTTCATCCCTCCTGTTGGTTCTATAGGAGCTTGGCCATTCTCCTAAGAGAGGCTTAATGTGATGAAGTTTGTTTGTGCCTGCAAGATCCCAAGACCGTTGCCAACGGTCAAATATACATTTATTTATGGATGATTTAAAATCTTTATATGGCGTTAAAAATTCGGACAAGGGAATGAATGAATGAATGAAATGTTGTTTAATGGCCGGTCAGCTCCAACCGGGCCATATTGCGCCAAACATGATGAAATTATCGAGACAAATTAAAACAATATCACAGAGATGTATTTATATATGTAAATAAAAACAAATATCACAGAAAATATAGCTAAAAATAAATATATCAATTACATTACATATATAAATATTTAAAATGCAGTATACGATAAATATATACAATTAAAATTTTGAATAAAAATTTGTCTCTCTTAAAAATGCTAGCAATTTATCATAAAGCTCCGGTTGTGCAAATAGCTGACGTGCTGACTGGCAACGGTAGTACTTAGATCTAATATTCTTGAGATGCTTGCACTCAATCAAAATGTGCTTCACTGTCAAAGGAACATGACAGTGTTGACATTCTGGTTGAGGCTCTCGCTTTAAGATGAAAATATGAGTTAAAAAGGTATGACCTATGCGAGAGCGACACAAGACAACTTCATCCCTCCTGCTTGTACGATAGGAGCTTGGCCAATCTCCTAAGAGAGGCTTGATGTGATGAAGTTTGTTTGTGCCTGCAAGATCCCAAGACCGTTGCCAGCGGTCATAAATACAGTGATTTATTGAAGATTTAAAATCTTTATAAGGAATTAAAAAGTGTGATTGGGGAAGATCTAAAGCAGCTTTGGCAGCAAAATCTGCTAGATCATTCCCCTTTATATCGACGTGACTGGGGAGCCAGCAGAAGACGACGTCTTTGCTGCTGAGCTCGTACGATAGTAGCAGACGATAGACATCTGCTACTAATGGGTGTTCAAGCTGTTTATTGTTAATTGCTTGTAAAGAGGACAGAGAATCAGTAAAGATGATATGTAACACTACAGATAACAGACCATCAGCATAGGTTGTAGATCTTTTATTGAGAACATGGAATAGACATAGATCGGAAGGAGCTCTATTCAAGTCTGACTTACTGTCAGTTAATTCTGGCTTTATAAAGCATACAGCCATTAAGAATAATGATACATGACAGATTAACTTATTTGGAATTGAGAGTATAGTTTCTATAACTGCACTGCATCTTCCCTTTAATGTCGCGAAGTTCTGCCGAGTGTTAAACACATAGATCATGTGTAGGTTATAAATAACATATAAATAAATAAGATATTTAATGAGATCGTGCCTTTTGTCAAAACGAGCAGAGGTCATTCGTGTGTTGCCTGTAAATAACATATTGAACAGATAAGCAGAAGTTGTATATAGTTGAAAACGTCAAATATAATATAATGTCAAATCTAGCAAAGTTCTATGTAAAAATAACTTTGTCACATTCCTCCATCACCCATGAGTTATGTACCAAAAGGACATAACAAACACAATTGAAAACGTCCAATATAATATAATGTCAAATCTAGCAAAGTTCCATATCACTTTGTCACAGATATGCTTTAAAGCTGAAGAGGACTGAATGAACTCCAAGGCCTGAAGAATGGCCTGGAGTTCAGCTGTAAATATGGAAGCAGCAGGTGGGAGACTCACAGAAATGGTCTCAGATGGCGTCACAGTAGCCGAAGCTACCCGATCACCATCCTTAGAACCATCTGTGTATATAGGAGCATAATCACCATACTTAGACCGTAACTCTCTAAAGAGAGATTGGAACACCGTAGAGCTAGTATCTCTCTTTTTATGTTGAGTAAGATCGAAATCGATCTTTGGGGGAGACATAGCCCACGGTGGAGTCCTAAAGACAGGGGTGTTCGCAATACTGTCGAGGCTGATGCCAGCCTCAGACAAAAGGGGTTGTATGCGAATACCGAATGATGGAACAACATTCGTCTTTACCATATACAAATGCTCATGAAGAGGTCTAAATATGGTGTTAAATGAAATATGATTGGGAAGTGATGCAATTTTCGTAGCATACTGCAGGGCCAGTTTATCACGTCTGTTGTGCAATGAGGGCCCGGACCATTTGGTATGCCGCAATATTCTCCATGGAAGGATGGTTCTTTAAACGTCTCAGGATACGATCACGCTCTTTAAGAGCGGATTTGCAATCGTCGTTAAACCGTGGTTTATTGAAACGTTTTGGTTCAGTCGTGGTTTTTGGAATCGCCTGCTCAGCTACATCTTGAAGAATTGAAGTGAATAAGGCCATAGGCTCATCTGCATCTTCTAACTCCTTTGCATCAAAAGAGAAAAGACACAAAGATTCAAAAAGAGCCCAATCAGCCTTATGCAACTTCCACCTCTGAGGTCTTTCAACCGGAGAGGGACCGTTATTATCTATCAAGATAGGAAAGTGGTCACTACCACACAGATCTTCATTTACCCTCCATGTAAAATCCTGAAACAGGACCGGCGAGCAAATGGTGAGATCGAGAGAAGAAAAAGAAGATGTGGCAGGATGTAGATAAGTAGGCGAGTCATCATTTAATAAACACAAATTATTAATGTTAATGAAGTCCGCTATTTGTTTACCTCTGTTGTTACCATCTGTACTACCCCAGAGGGAATGATGACCATTGAAATCCCCCGTAATAATAAACGGGAGTGGAAGCTGTGCAATAAGGTCATCAAGATCTCTAGGGTTCAGATGTAAACTTGGTGGAAGATATATAGAGCAGAGTGTTACAGGAATATGTAAAGTCACCTTAACTGCAACTGCCTGTAAAGGGGTGTTGAGTGTGACTAGACTCTGAGGAATGTCTCCATTCAGAATAATAGATACACCCCCATGAGCTCTACCATCACCAACTGCATAATGATGGTAACCAACAAAATGTCTAAAAGACAAAGTGTCAGAATCCCTCAAAAAAGTTTCCTGTAAACAAATAGCTAAAGGATTGTATTTTTGAATTAATAATTGGACTTCATTAAAATTTGGTTTTAAACCACGACAATTCCATTGAATAATGGAATTTACCATTGTCAGGGATATGTTACTTTTGAAGGTTTAGTAGAGTCGACATGGACATCTACTGTTGTAATACCTTCCATAGAATCAGCATTTCCATATTTATTGTGAAGGGCGATAGGATCATTACTACCCTTTTTCTCCCTTCCTCTCAGCTTCGCCAATCGTTTTTTTTCCTTTTTAGATAAATCGTCTTTATCTTGTGATTGTGATGGCGAAGGGCTAGACTTTCGTCCGTCCTTTCCGGACTGGCGTATAACAGTAATCGGCTTCTCTGTTGAAGAAGTCGACGACGAAGATTGAGAGGACGTCGCAGACGAAGATTGAGAGGACGTCGCAGACGAAGAATTGATGATAGAGCTCTCTAATGTTTGAGAGGAGCTCGAGGAATCTTTGATTGTATGCTGATGTTTTATTAATTTTGGGTTATCCTCTTTATCAGGCCATGTATAATCGGTTTGAACGGATATGGTTCTGGTAGATACTTTTACGACACTAGAAAACGACTTACCGGCTTGCGGGGTCGTGAACAGTGATGTAAGTTCTACTTGTTTCTTAGCATCAAAGTAAGAAATTTTCCGTTCAGATATAACCTGTTGGATCCGTTTCTCCTTTTGCCAAACTGGGCACTCACGAGAGTATGCAAAGTGCCTTCCTTTACAATTGACACAGGAAAAGTCTGTAGTACAGGTAGCGCTATCATGCCCGGAAAGGCCACAACGAGCGCAGGTAGATTTACCTTTACAGACATTTTTACTGTGTCCAAACTTTTGGCAGTTAAAACATCTCAATGGATTGGAGATATATGGATCAACAGGTATATTTAAATAGCCTGCTTTGATACATTTCGGCAAATCGGGACGATCGAAAGTGAGAATATAAGTACTTGTTGGGATAACCACATCATTGCGTCTGACACTGATTCTTTTAACGTGTGTGACGCCCTGTGACGATAGGTTATCAACCATTTCTTCTTCACTGCTGCCTTCAAGGTCCCGACAGCGAATAACACCTCTTGAAGAGTTTAGTGATTTGTGTGGTGTCACTTTGATGGAATAGTTAGCCAAGGATTCAGATTTTAAAAGTAAATCTGAATGTTTTTCCTTGGCACATTCTACCAAAAGTGTTCCATTTCTCAATTTTTTAATAGATTTCGGTTCACCAGCTAGACCGGTGATGCCTTTTGAAATGGCGAATGGCGAAATCTTTGACAAATCAACTTCAGAGGTGCTCTGTATCAAGAGGAACCTCGGCCATGTTTTTAAATTTTTAGATGTGCTACATGAAGCAGCATCATCATCTGTGGATCTCGGTCTTTTTAAATTAGGTTTGGAATTGGATGGGGGATCCATGAAAATAAGTTTGAAAAATTCACCTCTCGTCGTCCCCCAGGTTACTTCCCTGCCTACCACGGGGAGGACTAGCACGGAAATCCAGCGCATGGCCTCAGGGATAGACAAGAGGTATACTCAAGCCAGAAAAATATTGAAATAAATCTAACTTGATTGACCCGAGCCGTGCTCTTCAAAAAGGCGGCTAGGACACAAAGGTTATTCTGCTGGGTATAAAACGAAGCAAGAAAAAGAAAATATAACACCTTCTGAAGAACCTAACGACCAAAGCCGATTGATCAGAGTGGGCCACTCTGACCTCCCGTCTAGGTGAACCATGGGCCAAAGTAATGTGTTGCAGAGAAAGGGCTCGCAAGCCAAATCCCCACTCAATTACCAGGATTCCACTCTCCACCGACACGGGTCGCAGCGCACGGCAAACACGTTGCCCCATTACAGGGATCCTTTTAGTCGCCTTTTACGACACGCAGGACATACGAAGGGTATATTCTTATCACCCCCTACACCCCAGGGGGGCGGACAAGGGAAGATCTAAAGCAGACTTGGTGGCCGAGTCTGCTTGATCATTCCCTTTTATATCCATATGACTGGGGAGCCAGCAAAGGACAATGTCCTTGCTGATGAACTCGTTTGATAGTAGCAGACCATAAATGTCTGCTACTAATGGGTGTTCAAGCTGTTTATTGCTAATTGCTTGAAGCGAGGACAAAGAATCAGAAAAGATAATATATTTAGAATCAGCAGATGATTGAATAAACTCCAAAGCCTGAAGAATGGCCTGGAGTTCAGCTGTAAAGATGGAAGCAGCAGGGGGAAGGCGGACAGAAATAATCTTAGATGGTGTCACGGTAGCCGATGCTACCCGATCACCATCTTTCGAACCATCTGTATATATTGGAGCATAATCACCATATTTAGACCTTAGCTCTCGAAAGAGAGATTTGAACACCGTAGAGCTAGTATCTCTCTTTTTGTGTTGAGTAAGATCAAAATCGATCTTTGGGGGAGATACAGCCCACGGTGGAGTCGTAAAGACAGGGGTATTCGCAATACTGTCAAGGTCGATACCAGCCTCCGACAAAAGCGGTTGTATGCGAATACCGAATGATGGAACAACATTAGTCTTTACCAGATATAAATGCTCATGACGAGGTCTAAATATGGTGTTAAATGAAATATGATTCGGAAGTGATGCAATTTTCGTAGCATACTGCTGGGCCAGCTTATCACGTCTGTTGTGCAATGAGGGCTCGTGCGCCTCGACGTATAAACTGTTCACTGGAGATGTACGAAATGCTCCTAAACTGATTCGAAGTCCTTGGTTGTGTATGGTGTCGAGCTCTTTGAGATAAGACTCGCGGGCAGACCCATACACAATACACCCTTGATCGAATTAATGCTCGATATAATCGGAGCAAGACCTTACGGTCTGCTCCCCAGTCAGTATTTGATAAGACTCTCAATATGTTGAGGGCTTTCAGACATTTCTTCTTTAGGTTTTTAACCTAGGGGGATAAATGATAATTTCTTATCAAATTGGTAGGATTCGTATGATCTTTACCCGGTTTAGGGATGGGAATGATTGTGGCTTCATGCCACGAAGGAGGGAAATTCCCATCAACCCAAATCCGGTTGAAAAGATCCACTAAGATTAAGAGTGTGGGAAAAGGTAAATGTTTTAAAATTTGATAGTGTATTTCATCTGGACCAGTTGCAGTGTCACGAAGCTCTCCAATGGAAAAGCGATCATTATAGCATTCATCATTACGGGACTTGAAATTAAGTCGCCTTTTCTCCTGTTGTTGTCTAATGCCTCGAAAGGCATCAGAGGAGAAATTGGATGATGAATTGAATGAAAAAGTACTGGCCAGAGAATTAGCAATATCAGGAAATGTTGTTAAGGTGGTATTATCAACATTAAGATGGTTAACTGATAATGCACTACTTTTACCTTTAATCCTACGAATCCTATCCCATACCGACTTAGATGTGGTACGGGAATTGATCCTGGAGACATAACCCTGCCATGAAGATTTCTTTGCTTGGCGTATGGTTAAACGAGCCTTCGCCCGGATCATTTGGAATGCCGCAATATTCTCCATGGAAGGATGGTTCTTTAATCGTCTCAGGATACGATCACGCTCTTTAAGAGCGGATTTGCAATCATCGTTAAACCATGGTTTATTGAAACGTTTTGGTTCAGTCGTGGTTTTTGGAATCGCCTGCTCAGCTACATCTTGAAGAATTGAAGTGAATAAGGCCATGGGCTTATCTGCATCTTCTAACTCCTTTGCATCAAAGGAGATGAGACACAAAGATTCAAATAAAGCCCAATCAGTCTTATGCAACTTCCACCTCTGGGGTATTTCAACCGGAGAGGGACCATTATTATCAATTACAATAGGAAAGTGGTCACTACCACACAGATCTTCATTTACTCTCCATGTAAAATCCTGAAACAAACAGGACCGGAGAGCAAATGGTTAGATCCAGGGAAGAATAAGAAGCTGTGGCAGGAATGCAGGATGTAGATAAGTAGGCGAGTCATCATTTAATAAACACAAATTATTAATGTTAATGAAGTTAGCTATTTGTTTACCTCTGTTGTTATCATCTGGACTACCCCAGAGTGAATGATGACCATTGAAATCTCCCGTAATAATAAACGGGAGAGGAAGTTGTGCAACAAGGTCATCAAGATCTCTGGGATTAAGATGTAAACTTGGTGGAAGATATACAGAGCAGAGTGTTATAGGAATATGCAAAGTCACCCGAACTGCAACTACCTGTAAAGGCGAGTTGTGGGTGACTTGACTTTGAGGTGTATCTCCATTAAGAATAATAGAAACAGCCCCATGAGCTCTACCATCACCACGCAGTTGGTAACCAAAAAAGTGTCTAAAAGACAAATTGTCAGGATTCCGTAAAAAAGTTTCTTGTAAATAAATAGCTAAAGGATTGTGCTTTTGAATTAATAATTGGACTTCATTAAAATTTGGTTTTAAACCACGGCAATTCCATTGAATAATGGAATTTACCATTGTCAAGGATAATTTATTTTTGGCGGTTTACCGCCGACAGGGTCATTATTGGCCCCCTCTACGGTAATACCGTCCATCAGATCAACCCCATATTTCGTGAAATGGACAATAGGGTCTTGTGAACCCTTCTTACCCTTTTCACGCAACTTTGCCAATTTACGTTGTCTTGAGGATATATATTTTTCCTGTGAGGGTGGGATAGCCGTTGACTGCGAACCCGACCCAGTGGACCTGGGATCAGGGGTTGCAGCTTTCGACTTATCTAATGAAGGAGGTACCTTGCCATTCTGGGCAGAAGTATTGGGATTGGTCCCAATAACTTCAGTTTGGGGCAAGGATGATGAACCCTCACCAGGCAAGGGCAAAGTTGTTTGAATCGAGCTCTCACATAAATGAGAAGAGCTCGAAGCCCCTTTATTCTGATCTGATGTCGTCAAAGTCTTCATTTCTTGTTTATCAGGCCAGGTTATGTCTGTCTGGACGCAGATGGATCTAGTGGAAGTTTTAACTGCACTTGCAAAAGATTTCCCCTGTGGTGCAATTAGCATCAAAATATGGTATTTTTCGTTCAGACATGACCTGTTGGATTCTTTTCTCTTTTTGCCATGTTGGGCATTCACGGGAATAGGCAAAGTGCTTTCCCTTACAATTCACACAACAAAACTCAGCCTGGCAGGTAGCGCTCTCGTGGCCATCGTGACCACAACGAGCGCAGGTGTCCTTACCTCTGCAGACAGTTTTGCTGTGCCCAAAATTTTGGCACTTGTAGCAACGAAGAGGATTGGATATGTAAGAATCCACAGGTATGCTTAAATAACCTGCCTTTAGAGTCTTTGGTTGATCGGGACGATTGAACGTGAGGATATAGGTGCTAGTAGGAATCACCTTTTCTCCTCGGCGTACACTAATTCTTTTTACATGTGACACGCCTTGAGAAGAAAGGTATTCTACCATTTCTTCCTCACTGCTGCCTTCAAGGTCCCGACAGCGAATTACGCCCCTACTGGAGTTCAATGACATATGGTGAGACACCTTAATAGGAATGTCTGCCAAAGATGATGATTTGAGAAGCATGTTGGCATGCTGTTCTTTGGCACATTCTATCAAGAGTGTTCCGTTCTTTAGTTTTTTAATAGCCTTGGACTCGCCGGCCAAGCCAGCTATGCCCTTGGTTATTATAAATGGTGAAACTTTTGATAGGTCTCGAGACGGACTCTCAATCAAGAGAAATCCCGGCCAAGACTTTGACATTTTATTTTTATTTATAAATAAATCAGAAACATCCTCTGAACTCGGACGTTTCTGTTTATTTTGATTGTCTTTTATTGTTTGGGTGGGGGGGACTGGGGAATCCATGAAAATTATGCTTTTTTATTCACCTCTCGTCGTCCCTCGGGTTACTTTCCTGCCTACCAGGGGGAGGACTGGCACGGATATCCAGTGCGCGGCCTCGGGGCTAGAAGAGAGGTATACTCAAGCCAGAAAGTAAAAATACTACTCCAACCTGATTGACCCAAGCCGTCGCTCTGAAGAATGTACTAAGGACACAAAGGTAAACTTGCTGAGTGGAAAATACAACAAAGCATTGGAATTAGGATTGTACATTCTGCAGAGCTAAAAACGACCAAAGCCGATTGAACAGGGTGGGCTACTCTGACCTCCCGTCTAGGTGAACCATGGGCCAAAGTAATGTGTTGCAAAGAAAGGGCTCGCAAGCCAAATCCCCACTCAATTACCAGGATTCCACTCTCCACCGACACGGGTCGCAACGCACGGCAAACACGTTGCCCCATTACAGGGATCCCTTTAGTCGCCTTTTACGACACGCAGGACACACGAAGGGTATATTCTTATCACCCCCTACACCCCAGGGGGGGGGGGTATATTTTTGAACCATGAATATATGGTGGTATGTTATATATATAGACTTGGTGTTGATGGAACCACGGATACAAACTCTAGTGATATCTAGGAGGTAAATTCAAGTTGAGCTGCTTTAATAAACAAAACCTTTACGGGATCTATAATTTCAACCCCAAGAACTATAACGGATAATACGTTACGGCTACCAACCACACCACCAGGTAATTACAAGTTATGGTATTTGAATTGATCATAAACGAGTAGCCTCGGTTATTTTATTAAACAAAACTGGTTAATTCTTTATAAAACAAAACTTTATAAAACTTTGTCTTAGTTCTGTGCAAATATCGTACGGAGTGTTTGATTGGACATCCAGCTGTGTAGTGCGACGAATATAATGATTTTAGATTGGCGATGTTCTATTGTGTAGTGATACACATATAAAATAAAACAAACTTTTACAGGAATCGTGTCCAATCTTTGTTAAACCTGTTCAATATATAAACTATTAAATGGATCTATAATTTCAGTACATTTCTTTCTTTTGGCCTTTGTAGCACCATGGGTTGTCTGTCAGACGTGGAGAGTTGACCACTGCTGAAACCGGTCACCACATAAGCGTATACCCATGCATCATTTCTTACTACATATTTTGGAACTGCCCTTAATCGTCTAGTATTGACCCTGGTCTCATTAGTATTTATTTAATTGGTTATCTTTAAATGCCACTATGGCATTCCTCATTAATGACAGCTTCACGTTGTGATTGATTGATTATACTGCATCTTACATAGTATGATTAACAAACAAGATGACCGGAACAAAAGTACAGTTTCTACAGTTTTATATCAAGCTGGGGATATAGTTGTAAGCATACATCAAAATAAAGTCATTCTCTACTCTCTCAACCCAGATGATGCCCCTCGAACCGCAACGGCCTCTCCTCCCTCCCTACCTGGTGTCTGATCTTCTAAAGAACCTGCATGATATCTGAAATTATTCTAGCCCTGCGTAGGCTAATAAGTAATTTTCCCCTGGCGTGTATTTCAAACAATAATAATTTATCCTTGAAAAATGTAACTGGCCAACATGTTTACTAAACTGTACCTCCTCCGTTAACGTATCAAAATAACCAGTATACTTTCTATATTATTTCAGCCATCATATTTCCCCATTCCTTAGTTTTCGTCACAATATTTCATAAACAGTTTAATTTGCGTTTTAAATAAACCCATATCATAGCTAATATACCGAGAATGATTAATAAAGGCATAAAATTATTATGCATATGTGTTATTTAGGACAAATCCAATTATCCATATTACTACACCTTGGGTGGGTTGGATGGCCGAATGGTTAGCACGTGCGCGCTGATACATAAGGTCTGTCATTGAGTCAACTGACGTGGTTTCGATTCCCCGGTTGAACGTGACAATTTCGACATTTGTACACTAAAATTAACATTTGTATCTTAAAATCAATATTTGTGTCACAAATCAGACATTTGTAATATCAGATTTGTAAAATGCATTTTAAAATAAGATATTTGTTTTTTTTAGAAATTAAAAAAAATAGTCTATATTTACATTTCATCAGAAAAATACAACAAAAAGTAAAAATCAAACAACAAATTTCAAAATACAAATCTCCAAATACAAATCTTGCAAAACATTTCTTTAAAAACATTTCTCTAAATACATTTCTTTAAAAACATTTCTCCAAAAACATTTCTCGACATTCATCTAACCGATACATTTTACAAATCTGATATGACAAATGTCTGATTTGTGAAACAAATGTTAATTTTAAGATACAAATGTTAATTTTAGTGTACAAATGTCGAAATACGACAACAAATGAAGAAGTAAGAATTAAGAACTAGGAATTAAGAACTAAGAACACTGAATAAAGAGCGGTTTGGTCTTCCATAGCCTCGTGGGTGTTCTCCGAGTCCCCCGGTTTCCTCCCACTGCTAAAGACCCGTACAAACTACCAATTATACAATTTATTAACATGCCATAATCAACTCTCGATGCCGTCGGATACCCGTGATTTTAACTAGATTAGAACGGTTCGGCCATAATAGTTTAAATTAAAAATAGAAGTTCCATGGTTACAATCAATGCACACCACATCTTGTCAAAACTACGAACAATGGTAACTTGACTCAGAAAAAAGTAATTTGAATGAAATTTTTAATATTCTTTTTGTATTATTTATTTTGGAACCTCGGCTCTTTATCTAAGTATAAATGTTGTAACTTTTTCAATTTACATTATTTAAGATGTTAAAACACAATTCTTTTCTTAATATAATTAGGCCATAAACCCGTTCTTAAACTATGATGTCACTATTTACCAGAAAAGAATGGAATGGAATGTTGTTTAATGGCACGTCAGCACCAACCGGGCTATATTGCGCCAGACATATGGTGAATTTAACGAGACAAATTAAAACAATATCACAGGGGTGTATTCATATATGTAAATAAAAACAAATATCACAGAAAATATGATTAAAAATAAATATATCAATTCCTTTACATATATAAATATTTAGAACACAATATATGATAAATATGTACAATTAAAATTTAAAATAAAAGTTTGTCTCTTTTAAAAATGCTAACAATTTATCATGTAGCTCCGGTTGGGCAAAAAGCTGACGTGCTGACTGGCAACGGTAATATTTAGTTCGAATAGACTTGAGATGATTGCACTCAATCAAGATGTGTTTCACTGTCAAAGGAACATGACAGTGAACACATTCTGGTTGAGGCTCTCGCTTTAATATGAAAATATGAGTTAAAAAGGTATGACCAATGCGAGAGCGACACAAAACAACTTCATCCCTCCTGCTGGTTTTATAGGAGCTTGGCCAGTCTCCTAAGAGAGGCTTTATGTGATGAAGTTTATTTGTGTCTGCAAGATCCCAAGACCGTTGCCAGCGATCATATATAAAAAGGTTAATGGACGACTTAAAATCGGTGAAAGGTAAAAGAAATTGTGATACGGGAAGATCTGAAGCAGACTTAGCAGCTAAGTCTGCTTGGTCATTCCCTTTAATATCAACATAACTGGGGAGCCAGCAAAGGACGGTGTCCTTGCTGTTAAACTCGTGTGATAGTAGCAGACGATAAATATCTGCTACTAAAGGGTGTGCAAGCTGCTTATTGTTTATTGCCTGTAAAGAGGACAAAGAATCAGTAAATATTATGTATTTTAAAGATGAAGATGATTTAATGAACTCCAAAGCCTGAAAGATTGCCTTGAGTTCAGCAGTAAATATTGAAGCAGCAGGAGGAAGACGAACAGAGATGGTCTCAGACGGCGTGATAGTAGCCGAAGCTACCCGATCGCCATCTTTGGAACCATCTGTATAAATTGGAGCATAGTCACCATATTTAGACCTTAACTCTCTGAAGAGAGATTGAAATACTGTGGAACTAGTATCTTTCTTTTTGTTTTTAGTAAGATCTAGATCGACCTTGGGAGGAGACACAGACCATGGTGGCGTCTCAAAGAAAGGGGTATTCGTAATGCTGTCATGGCTGATACCTGCCTGAGACAAAAGGGGTTGAATGCGAATACCGAATGATGGAATAACATTAGTTCTCAGTGAATATAGATGTTCATGATAGGGTCTAAATATGGTGTTAAATGAAATATGATGAGGCAGAGATGCAATTTTTGTAGCATACTGCAGTGCAATCTTATCACGTCTGTCGTGCAATGAGGGCTCGTGCGCCTCGACGTATAAACTCTGCACTGGAGATGTTCGGAATGCTCCTAAACTGATCCTAAGTCCTTGGTTGTGTATGGTATCAAGCTCTTTGAGATAAGACTCGCGGGCAGACCCATACACAATACACCCATAATCGAGTTTAGATCTTATTAAAGCTCGATATAATCTGAGCAAGACCTTACGGTCTGCTCCCCAGTCAGTATTTGATACGACTCTCAAAATGTTGAGGGCTTTCAGACATTTCTTCTTAAGGGTTTTTATATGAGGGATAAATGATAATTTCTTATCAAATATCAAACCCAAGAATTTTGTTTCATCTACAACTGGTATGGGGCTGCCATCCAGTGTAAGCTCTGGATCAGGATGTAAACCTCTTCGTTGACAGAAGTGCATACAAACAGTCTTGGATTTGGAAAAACGAAATCCATTGTCATTTGCCCATCGTTGAATAGAATTCAAACAAAGCTGCAACTGACGTTCGATTGTCTGCATACTTGTCGATCCATAACACATCTGAAAGTCATCAACATATAGAGAGCCGTCGACCCCACGTTTAAGGCACGTAGGAATTGCATTAATTTTAATAGCAAATAAAGTGGGAGACAAAATACTTCCCTGAGGAACCCCCATTTCCTGAGGAAAGGGGTCAGAGAATATTGAACCCAAGCGTACCTTAAACGACCTATCTTTTAAGAAATTTTTAATGAAGATAGGTAAGCGACCTCGCAGCCCGAGGTTATGGAGGTCGCGCATGATACCATATTTCCATGTGGTATCATAAGCTTTCTCCAGATCAAAAAATATAGCAACTAAATGTTGTTTCTGGATGAAAGCGTCTCTGACGAACGTTTCAAAACGAACGAGATGATCAAGAGTGCTTCTTTGGGACCGAAATCCACACTGAAGATCAGTAATGAGATTGTTGGACTCAAGGTACCAAACAAGCCTTCGATTGATCAATCTCTCCATGGTTTTGCAAATACAGCTAGTTAAAGCAATCGGACGATAATTAGTAGGATTCGTAGGATCTTTACCCGGTTTAGGGATGGGAATTATTGTGGCTTCGTGCCACGAAGGAGGAAAATTACCTTCAACCCAAATCCGGTTATAAAGATCTAATAATATTAAGAGTGTTTGAAAAGGTAAATGTTTTAAGATTTGGTAGTGAATTTCATCTGGACCAGTTGCAGTGTCTCGAGCTAGCTCGCTTCGGTGAATCCCGAAGTTCTGCAATGGAAAAGATATCATTGTAGCATTCATCATTATGGGACTTGAAATTAAGTCGCCTTTTCTCCTGTTGTTGTTTAATGCCTAGAAAGGCATTGGAGGAGAAATTGGACGATGAATTAAATGAAAAAGTACTGGCCAGAGAATTAGCAATATCAGGGAATGTTGTTAAGGTGGTATTATCAACATTGAGATGGTTAACTGATAAAGCACTACTTTTACCTTTAATCCTACGAATCCTATCCCATACCGATTTGGATGTTGTACGGGAGTTGATCTTAGAGACGTAATCTTGCCATGAAGACTTTTTTGCTTGACGTATGGTTCTACGGGCCTTCGCCCGGACCATCTGGTATGCCGCAATATTCTCCATGGAAGGATGGTTCTTTAATCGTCTCAGGATGCGATCACGCTCTTTAAGAGCTGATTTGCAATCTTCATTATACCATGATTTATTGAAACGTTTTGGTTCAGTCGTGGTTTTTGGAATCGCCTGCTCAGCTACATCTTGGAGAATTGAAGTAAATAAGGCCATAGGCTCATCCGCATCTTCTAACTCCTTTGCATCAAAAGAGAAGAGACACAACGATTCAAATAGAGCCCAATCAGCCTTATGTAACTTCCATCTCTGCGGTCTTTCAACCGGGGAGGGTCCATTATTATCTATTAAAATAGGGAAGTGGTCACTGCCACAGAGATCTTCATTAACTCTCCACGTAAAATCCTGAAACAGGACCGGAGAGCAAATGGTTAGATCCAGGGAAGAAAAAGAAGCTGTGGCAGGATGTAGATAAGTAGGCGAGTCATCATTTAATAAGCACAAATTATTAAGATTAATGAAGTCAGCTATTTGATTACCTCTGATATTATCATCGGGGCTACCCCAGAGTGAATGATGACCATTGAAATCTCCCATAAGGATAAATGGGTCATCAAGATCCCCGGGGTTTAGATTTGGACTTGGTGGTAAGTACAGACAGCATAGAGTAACAGGAATATGTAAAGTCACCCTGGCAGCCACAGCTTGTAAAGGAGTGGTTAAGGTAACTTGACTCTGTGGGACATCTCCATTAAGAATAATGGAAACACCACCATGTGCTCTACCATCATCATTGGCAAAATGATAATAGTCAACAAAATGTTTAAATGATAATTTATCAGTTGTTTTTAGATATGTTTCTTGTAAACAAATAGCTAATGGATTAAATTTTTGTATTAGGATTTGAACTTCATTAAAATTTGGTTTAATACCACGACAATTCCATTGGATTATGGAATTAACCATCGTCCGAGATGTTTAATAGGACTCCTGGGATGCTGTTTTGGATTGGGGTCGTGAACATCCACAACAACATCCATCAGGATGTCCTGATTCCCGAACCTGTTATAGGTCTGGACAGGATCATCTTCACCCTTCCTACTACGGAAGGATAGTAATTTAGAACCAGCCTTCGAAGTAGAAGGCTGGTTTTTGGGGGGTTTTGGTGGTTTTCCACCTTTTGGAGGTAGTTTGGGTGGCTTTCCACCATTTGATAGAGGAGTGTCTGGCACAAACTCCTCCGATGCTTCGGGCACTGTAGACAAACTTGTCTGGGTGCCGAGAGCAATAAATTCTGGTTTCTTTGGTAGTGGAGGCTTAGTGGATGATCCTGTCTGCCCGGAAGCTGGCAGGGGCAACTCAGTCTGACAAGCAACGGAAACGGCTTTTGGCTTCGCTACATTTGCAAACGAAGTTGCAAATACAGGCAATGGCGTGGCAAGCTCAACCAATTTCCGAGCTTCAGGTTAAGAAATATTTTTTTCCGTTTTGATCTGTTGCACCCGTTTCTCTTTTTTCCACAAAGGACACTCTCTTGAATAAGCTAAATGAGCTCCTTTGCAATTGGCACAGTGATGTTGGAGTTGGCATGATTCACTTTCGTGGCCATCTTGGCCACATCGTGCACAAATTGGTTTTCCCTTACATACATTTTTGCTGTGCCCAAAGCGTTGGCATTGAAAGCAACGCAATGGGTTTGGAATGTAAGGGGAAACTGGAATTAAGAGGAATCCAGCTTTTATTGTTTTGGGCAGTTCTGGTTTGTTGAATGTCAGGATATAGGTGTTAGTTTGGATGATGTTACCGTTACGCTTGATAGAAATGCGTTTTACAACTGTCACACCTTGCGAGGAGAGATTTTCAAGCATCTCTTCCTCATTGCTACCTTCTAAATCCTGAGACCTAACAACACCTCTAGAGAAATTTAGACTATTATGAGGTGTTACCTTTATAGGAATGTCCGCTAAAGTTTTTGATTTTAATAAACATAACGAATGTTGCTCTTTAGCGCATTCAACTAAGAGAGTACCATTCCTCATTTTTTTAACGCTTTTAGGTTCACCAGATAATCCGGCGAGACCCTTGGCAATTAAAAAAGGAGATTGTTTACTTAATGAGGTTTCATTTGTACTCTCAAGAACCAGAAACCTATACCAAGTTCGGGAAGTTTTATTTGAAATATCAAAAATTTCGTCTGTCGGTCCGCGTTTCGGCGGGCGGGTTTTTTTATTTTGGGAAGCCATTTATTAAGCTTTATAGATTCATCACTGGCTGCTCCCCAATCACCAAGGATTGCAACATCCGTACAGGCTATTGCGTGGATGTCCAGCGCTGGCGCCCAACGAGAACAACCAGTGATATACTCAGACAAAGTAAAGAGGAAACCTTGTGCTTTATCCGATTGACCCAAGCCGCTGCTTCTGAGAAGATGCTACAGGACACAAATGTTTAACTGTACTAAACTAATAACACAGTAAGAGGAAAAACAAATCATCTTCTCATCAACTACCACGACCAGAGCCGATTGATCAGAGTGGGCCACACTGACCTCCCGTCTAGGTGAACCATGGGCCAAAGTAATGTGTTGCAGAGAAAGGGCTCGCAAGCCAAATCCCCACTCAATTACCAGGATTTCACTCTCCACCGACACGGGTCGCAACGCACGGCAAACACGCTGCCCCATTACAGGGATCCTTTTAGTCGCCTTCTACGACACGCAGGACATACGAAGGGTATATTCTTATCACCCCCTACACCCCAGGGGGGTTACCAGAAAAGTTTTACAGGTTTAGTAACATATTAGAGGATTTTAATATGGTGGAAAAATGTGTATTTATATTGAATTTAGTGGTGTAAAATCACAATGCGAATTATGAGATATTAACTCGTAATTCCGAGATAATTAACTCGTAATTACCAGATAATCAGAATAATTATGAGCTATTAGCTCTTGACTACGAGATAATTAACTCGTAATTACCAGATAATCAGAATATACACACGATTAAAATCGGCTTTTTGAGATTCAAGTTTGAATATTGAAAAACGAATAGCTTGTTTTTCGACATTCGCCAATATCGTAAAACTAGCTAGCTGTTTTTCCTTAATCTCTAAACAAAAAACGGAAATCGAGATAACTTCACACTGCCAAAAAGACTAAACACTTAAAAGTTAAGGCAGCTTAAACTACGGGAAAATTTGATGCTTAACATTGCCCATCAAACAATAATGCCAAAATATATAATAATTATCATAAGTCTCGTTGTAGTAAACGTTTTGTCCAATTGGCAAATATATCATATTCCAAGTTTTGTCACCAACTATGCCGTGGGGTGTACGTACAAAAAAGGATATTGTGTTATTATTTCCTGTGTTATTGATGATTCCTGTGATAGTGATTTGCAATAGGCACACAATAATTTATTTTTGACTTTCTTCGAAAATTCCTTTAAAGAAATGAAAGTGGTAATGATTTAAACCATTAGCAATACCTCTCCCTCTCTGTCTCTCTCTTTCAGGTCAGCTCAGTATAGGTAAAATGGAGCATTATTCATTGTGGACTGAAGAGCACGGATACTTGGTGGAACAATTCACCAACAAACAGGAAAGCATTATAGGAGCACTGTTTCAACACTTTATTATAGATGATAACGACAAAGAACAAATTAGGAAAGAAAAAAAACAAAACTGTAATGAAGATGGTGCTAGAAAACTTGTGGAAATACTTGGTTATCGGGGCAAAGATTCAATGCCAAGAATAATTGAGGCACTTGCTACTATAAAACGTCCGTATCAGAACATCTACAACGCAGGATAAATGAACAGACAAAACTGTAATGAATATTGGAACCGGCGCGGTCTCCCGTGTCGTAGCGGCCCCTGTAACTGACCACGGTGCGTGGACGGGGGCTCTCCCCCTGGAAATTTTTGAAAAATGAACCCCAAATTTTGACCATTTGATTAACCAGTTTGGAATATTGAATAAGTAGGAATATTTTTGAATTTTGGATTGTGGCGTATCCCCGCAAACAGGGTGCCCGTGACTACATAATTAGTAAATTTCCGGGCGACGGTGTCGGATGAATTTGGTGAAATTTTTTTGGATAAAATTCGGATTCCCCATTGCAGGATTCCGAATTCTGGCCCACACAATGCACACCCGGCCCAGAAAGTCTATTATACCTGCCCATACCAGATTCCAGTGAGTTATTCCTCTATATAACTGACTGAAGTAACTATAGTGATAACAGATACATAGGCGAATTTCTGCTCACTAATAATTCCTTCGAAGACCAAACGTTGTTTTGTGACACTGCGAGAGGATATCTGACAATTCATAAAAAGAATTGACTGCCACTAGATAACAGAACACGAAAGAAAAACAGAAAAACGTCCGTGCATTACCATGTTTTATAGGGATGGAGAGACCGGGGCACATTGGACATATGGGTATATTGAACCACCATGGATATATCCTTTATAAATAATACTAGATAACTCAAGAATATACAGAAGTGAGATAACTTCTTAGACCCATTATCCACCAATAGGCAGTAGCCACAATGAATTTTTCAAAAGAGGCTTAAAGGTGAAAAATTTTCCATACATGTTAACTTCTTAGCCTAGGAAATTCTTATACTTAAAATCAGTTCATATATGTCTAATCTACAATTCAGATAAACCGGGACCTGATCCAAATAAGAGGGCACATTGAATTTTTTAAAAATTTTGATCATGAAACTGTGATGGTCCAGATTGAACCACTGTCAGCGGGGTACTTTGAATCATGGCTCAATATACCTCCGTGCATTATTCACTATATATTATTTAATAATTTGTTTAGCCTAGGAAATTCGTATTTGTCTAATGTACAATCAAGATAAACAAGGGCTTGGTCCATTTTGAAATCTTAAAAAATATCTTCAAAACAAAAACAAGATTTATAATATAGTTGATCCAACTCTGTAGGTCTATCGTATAAAATGAATTAAACTTGTTTGAAACTTGGTTGTGTCATGCAGGGGCGCAATGGATCTCCCGGAATGGAGTCGCTCGTCAGCAAATCAAGCTGTCCGAATTTAGACAGAATATTGGACAATTTTTTTGTTTTATTCACAACAAAAGTTGAATTTGATCCCGCCAAACTGCCTACTTATGTGCATTTTATGGCGATTTGTAGGAGCATAGGAGATTGTTTGCAGATCCATTAGATCACTACGAAATAAGTGACTAGGTTTAAGATCTAAATCCAGATCTATGTTAGCATGGAATATTTACCACAGTTCAATGTGCCCCATTATTTGGTTAAACCTGCTCCGAATATTTTGTAAAGAGGCATACACTGATTAAAATGGGTTTTAAAAAAAATATGTTAAAGATTAATTTAATAAAATCTGATACACGATAGCAACTATGATATATCTTCAAACAATACAATAAAGTAAAGAGATCTTCTAATAAAAACATTTGATATAAAATGAGGACAAACATGTATGTGAACAAAATGTTTCAATGTGCCCCAGTCTCCCCTATACATCGTCCCACCCATTCACCCTCTAATGTGTAAAGTTGACTACTATGTTATTGTTATCTTCTCGCATACGTTTTATTGGCTTATCTCCCTTTAATTATACAATAGTTATGAATGTAATCGTGTATTTTATTTATATAATAACAATGACATGGTATAGTTTTGTTGTCTAGTTCATTGCTTTCGTTTTATTTTCGAATGGAATTGGGGGACTGCATCTGACTAAATAATAGGTATGAGTCAGTATATTACCACTTTGATTCTCTATTTGGGAAATGTCCACAAATTCTACTCAACTTATGGTTAAAATCATTGAACACCCTGTAATACCAAACATAGCTAGCACTGTTTTAATTAGAGGGGGTCTGGTGCTCGAGTTTGTGTTCGCCGACGACATCGTCGGTTTATATAATTCATTAGCCAAGCACTGATGTTGAAAAAGTCAATAGATTTACCTTGGTTGGAGAACCCAATCCAATAGTGACTGCCCTGTATGCAGAGCTTATGGTACAGCTAACTGATCATATGTCAATAAATAAATGTTTTAATACATTATTGTTGAAACGACGGCCAGTTTAATATGTTGAATTCGATTATTGTACCTTTGTAAAATTAAATTCCATATGAGTAATATCTGGTCTTTGTTTTTCAATTGATGATTAAATACAATGTCGTATCATGTATTTCAAAATGCTATTTGGCCAAACTTTCAAAATAACATTCTTTTTCAATTTTGGAATAATATCTCTGATGAAATTGAATTATCTACCACATCTTTAACTCCTTGCATGAAAACAGCACCTGAACCATAATCACTAACAATTACAGCTAACTTAGGATTTGGAACTGATAGAACTGCCACAGTCTATAATATAGCTTAAACGTTTTCAAATATTCTCTCACAACTATCAGACAATTGAAACGTTATATTTACACTCATTTATGGGTTAATCTTTTAAAATATCGAGCAATGCCAAGGAAATAAATAAATTGTATTTTAGAATGTAGTCTTGACAATCCCACCATAGCACAAGCACCATCATGTATTGAAGTGTGGCGATCAACAAATGCATTCGTGCATATCCAAATAGCTGTTCTCTAAACTGACTGTGAGCTTCACCACACCTATTTCTGAAATATTAGTAATTGTTCTTGCCAAGTAAATCTAGATAATAACATCGATTCCAGAAGTTTATCTGCGGTACGACGCTGCTAAATGTTACCGGCGGGTTCTATATTCCAAATGGCACCACCCTTAACCGAAAACGTCCACGGCGAGTCACAAACGCGAAATTTAATAATTTACATTTTTGTTCATAAGTAGCAATTCCGATATTGTTAATACAGTCATCAATCCGTGAAATCGGAAAAGTACCCATTGTTTAAATTTATGTTTACATTGCGATAATCTGTAGATATTATATAGCTCTGTCAGCGTACGGAATTTAGATGCACAGTGAGGTCAAACTGTCTTTACTTTATAAGGATGTCTGATTTAAAATGGTAGGGTGCTGCTTCGCCGGTAATGAGTTCAACATTATGAACACATCTGATTTTTTTCTCGTAGGAATGTCACAAAACGCACAGTGTTCTTTATATGGTTTCCTAGTGTATCTGTCCGGTTCCATCATTTTTTGTCAAATTGCAAAGAATGTCCTAATTTCTGTGATAGCCAAAATGTCAAATATATATGTTTCATTACTATTCAATTTCAGTCAAAATAGCAGTTGGTCAATGTCCGAATTGGTATCGCATCCATCTTCTGTCCGCTTCCATTTATTTTTTTATCCAATTTGCGAAGAATGTGATAGCCAAAATGTTAAATATATATGTTTCATTACTATTCAATTTCAGTCAAAATAGCAGTTGATCAATGTCCGAATTGGTATCGCATCTATCTTTCCGGTCATTGAACTATACGAGTTTTTACTTAATGTAACGATGTATCTATAACAGAGAAATATGTATCACAACGCCCCCATTTGAATATAGTGTTATTGTTTAATAATGTATATTATTGATAACGTTCCTGGTCATGGGAAACACTAGACCAGCAACGAAAGACACAAATAGAATTTAAATCACTAGATTTAATGTGATTGGTCAATGATTGGAGGATGGAAAAGTATAAAGTCCAAGGAACTGTGCAGGTCAATATGAAATGACACAGTTCTGCTCATTTTCATTTCAAGTCGTCCATTAAGTCATCAATATCTTGCATAGCTCCTATCGGTTTGGATCACCTGTTCAGATCTCCTCAGTCAGTTGCACTCTCTTGGACTCTTGATCAATACATGTACAAGGCCTGTCATTTAAAATTTTATTAACAAGAATCTTATCATCAGCTTATTCAGTACCACGAAGACGATGGACAAGGCCAAGATTATCTAATATTTCAAATCACAATTAGCAGACACAGAAAAAAAAATAGAGTGTTAAATTTACGCACCATAAAATAAACCATTGGTTAAAGATATACACGTCAGATAAAGATAAGAGTTAAATATCTGCACATCACATAACGATTAGAGTTAAATATCTGCACATCACATAACGATAAGAGTTAATTATAAATACATCACATAACGATACCAATTAGTGTTATTATATGATAAAGCAATACGAGTTAAAGATATACACATTTCATGGTTTAACATAGTTCATTTCTAAAATCTTGTATAAAACTTATTCAAAATGAGAGTACGGATAGTCTACTTGCAGTTTCTCAATAATAGGACGGATAGTCTACTTGCAGTTTCTCAATAATAGGCTATGAAACTGGATATTGGTATTGACTGTTTATAGATATGACGAATACACGGACATATTTAAATAGAAACGACAACATCAACTACAGGTTGTACACCGTACCCGAGATAGAGGTAGGCTTGTAACCCATATTTTGTTTTATTTGCTTATTTCCCAAAAATCAAACTAGAGCTTGATAAAATAGGTCAAGTTGATGGTTAATATCCCGTGCCTCGTCCGGTCTTGGAGGAATGCGCTGTACACCAAGTAACGAAGTATTTCTATAATACAGGTATGTGTAGGATAGCTATATATTAGTGTTTTATTAATCAACTAAAGGTATCTATGTACACTGTGTGTTGCTAAATATATATCCTCCTGTCAAAAGTCAAAACCTAGTAACTCCCTTTTTTTTAATTAAAATTAAGTTATGACAATATTTGTATTTACTAGGGTATGTGCTTCCTGTTGTACCAATCTTTTCATTTTGTAAGCAGTTTCACCCATGACACAACCTAGCAACTTCCTTCATTTGTCTAGTATATACCGCAGAAAAACCTAGTAACTCAATAGTCAAATCAATGGGTTTAATATTCATTCATTACTTTCTCCCTTGTTTTCTCAAAATAAGAAAAAAAGTGAGTTACTAGGTTTTGACGGGAGTCTAAGTGTTTGATTAATTAAGGCATTGATGAACATGGCATGTATACCGAATAGTGTATACAGTATGTTGTTATACATGGGTTCGGGTGACGCCTAACAGATCTAATTACAATCTTTATTACAACATATCAACGCCACTAATCTTCAATATGGCGAAACCCGCGAAAACAACCATGCCAATCACAGTATAAAGCCTTTTACTGACGACCAACACAATTGTTTCTCATGCCTTCGGATTTCTGCAAGATTGTTTGATCCAGAGGATAAAAAAAATTGCGGTATATATGACAAACCAGGGAATTCTTAAACCCATCATATGAAATATTGTAACCCAGTCTCTCCGATATATATATACTTCTTCATTTTGTGTTAGCGATAATTTGCATTAACGACCAAGAATATAAATTTCTCAGCCTGCATACGATACATTATCTTTAAATGTCAATGGTAAGTATCTTCAAAGTGCTCTCAAACATTGTTTTCAAAATTCGTATGATTAACTACAAACGTTGACCGGGGTGTATATTTGGGAACTTTGAGAACCAAGAAGTAACCAGTATCTCTCACTGTCTATCATTCGTAGAACAATAATTTTAACAAACGAAATTGATAAACAGTATTAAAATTATTGACTTTATAGTTCAAACATAGAAATATTCATATGAAATATTTCTGAAATTATCAAAATTATTGACTCTATAGTTCAAACATAGAAGTATTCATATGAAAAATTTCTGGGTCAATTCATTGTTACTCTGTTGCACAGTTAATAACTGTTTGCACAGTTAATATCTTATTGTGCTACTACTAGGCGCGCGGGTAGCTTAAATATTTGTGTTGTTTAATAATATTTGGTAGCCTAAATAAATAAAATGGTTTCAGGGCAGAAGCAAAATTTTCTATTGCACGCTTCTCGAGAATATGTTTCTAAAGGATTTTATTTGCTTTTAAATTGTCTCCTCCGTATCAAAAGATGTAGGAAATGCCGTGGAATAACTAATTGTCAGCCATCTTTTTTGAAGCAGAAACATAATATTTGTTTTTAAACAATATTTTATTCCGGAACAGACATAGCCTATATGACCTCTCTCCATCACATTGCTCCAGCTTCGATTATCCCAGTGTTGACGATCCCTACACCAACGACGTCTTGCCTGAATGTGATGATCTCTCAAACAAGGGATCACGCGAGGACGTCGGGCGCGAAGGTGACCCCAATGCACGTGACCTTTCATTTTGGGTAAGCCGACGCATATCTAAATTTGTTTTCTGGTCACTAAAACAATTAAACTGATGTTTCCACCCTGGAATTCAATGCCACAATGACTGTAACATTCAAAGTCAGAGTCGTGCAAATCTTGGGTTGGACCCCCATGATGATCCCAAGCTTCACCTGCATTCCATGCGGTAGCTATTGGTGCGTTTGGGCGTCACATGTAACTGGAAATGTTTCTTCTGTTAGTTTCTATAGTGACTTTTTTCGTACACTGAAAATAAACTTGTGTTGGATCTCAACACAATTACTTGTGTTAAAACTAATCTACACAAGTTTGTGTTGCTTTGCATTGCATTAACACAAACTTGTGTAGATTTATAAAATCTTGTGTGTTTTCATATAATTAACACAAGTAATGTGTTGTTTTAATCTATTATTAATTACAGGTATGTCGTGAAATATAAAATTGCATAATAACGACTATGCATTGTGTATATTCAGAGCAAAATTTTTTTAAGTTTTGTGAAGAAAATTCTAACGTATCATTAAATTTTCGACTGAAAAGGTACTGTTTTATAAACGAACACTAAAATAAAGAGGTCGAATTATGTCAACTTATATTATTTCTTTGTTTTCGTTTTTTAAATGTTTTAGTTACTTAACAAAAGATTATTATTTAGTTCGATATTTGTTGCACACACAATGGCTTGACAGAATTAATTGGATGTTAATTGGTGTTAAGATGTCTGTAGTTAACATGTCTGCAAGTTGAGGGTTTTTATTGGCCCTATAAACTGGTAGATCAAAGGAATATTTAATGTGAATGTGATTTTAGTACATTGGTGTTTTTACAGTTGATTCGGTCTGCGTGGGAGAGATTAGTTAAAGTCTCATTTAATTTAATTGGTTGTTGAAATTGAAATTAAATATTATTGGTTAAATAAAAAATAACCAATGAAATTTAATCTTTCATGCACCAATTAAAAATTCATTGCCAAATGTATCTTTTCTGAGTTAAATATACTTTGTTAAATCTTTCTGTGCGATATCACCTCGGTGGAAGCGGACGTTAAATAAAGCTATTTCACATCGGAAGTAACGCATGTATTTCTAAAATGGCGGACAAAGCAAGGGGGAGAAAAGGTAGGTTAATTCCGTAATCTTATGTACTTTATCCATCTAGTTTTTCTGAAATTTTTCACGATTATCACTAGAAGTCCAAATATTTAAAACGGCAATTTCATTTTTTTTCAAAAATGTATTAAGATAAAGCCCTTAAATAGATTGTATCTACAGTCCTACCTTGTTAAAGAATAATCCTATTAATACTATAATTGCCAGTTGAGAAATTGGCAAAAAAAATATCATTTTCAACTTCAAATTCAAACGTTTGAAGATCGCCATTGTATGGAGGGGAATGGGAAAACAAGAGAGTTAATTCAAGTAAATGTGTTATTATTTTCGGTGTCAGAGATTTTTATGCCTGTGAAATATTGCCCATGATCGCATAATAGTGAGTTGACAACCTTTTGAGCAAAAGGCATAGAAATAATTATGTTTTGACTTTCTTAGAAAATATGAAATTTCCGCTTTAAAATTACATCGTTTGACTATAATGGTCAGTAGGTAAGAATTTGTCCTGAATTTGTACGTTCCAGGAGAGTCATTTCATTTAATTTTTTCTACGGCGTCATTTTGATTTGGGAAATTTGGCAAAAATAGAAATATACTCCGTACATAAACTAGATACTATTTTTTTATAGATTTTTTTTTCAGTCAATGACGTAATACATGTGTAAAGAACGACTGGTATTTTTATATTATTATTATTTTTAACAATGAATGCCCTTCGCCTATAATTATCCCACAATTAAAAACTGTATCTTCTGACTAAGGTTGTTATTGATTGAATAAAAGTTAAAAAAAAAAGATAAAAGTATGACATTACAAATATGATATTCTGCATATAATAATAAAGGAATTATAAACTTAAAAAAATCTTACTACAAAAAATATAGGATTCTCTAAAAACAACATTCATGGGGCGTGTACAGAACAAGAATGTGAGCGTACCAGCATATGATTATGGTTTTGGGCTTGTATTTTACATGTTTTAACTGATTAGGGCTTATTGTGAATATAATCAAATCAAAACTGTCAAGTTGATTCAACTCAACTACTATCTAGCATATTTATTTCAGTAACCAACCGCCAAAGGGACAGTTGGAAATGGCTGTGGAAATTTTTTTCTCAGAGGTTGCCAATCAGTTAAAGGCTATGTAAGTACCATACGGATATATACTCTCCACAATACTTAGTAAAAAGTCAGACCACCACAACACTGGTTGCTGTGATACAAAAACATGTTTATTGGTTACCAAATAACATATATTCCCGTATTTGAAATTGTAAAGCATATTACAAAACACCCTGTACAAGACACCAATATAATCGACTTTTAAAAAGGTTTTCTGTAGAATAATAGAATAATAATAAGACTCTTAGAAAAATAACAACTATTCATTTTAGCTTTCAATAGAATAAATTCATATTACTATCTATTGATATCTATAGAGTAACTCCATGATACCAAACAGTAGAGGTAACTTGTCAGATTAAAAATCAATTTAATGGCTTATTTTAAATACACAATACATTAACCCGCATTTCCTATATTACCTTTTATACAATTAGATCAGTTCTTATGAATATAATAAAATGTAAAGAAATTGTTTGAAAGTCACCGTTACGTTGTGCGAACATGTTTTCTTATAGATACATGATAAACAGTTGATGTTAAATAGTAATATATTATATTTAATTATCGGATAAACAGTTAATGTTACATAATATTTTACTATATATAATTAATCGTTTGATAAACAGTTGATGTTAAATAATGTTTTACTATATTTAATTATCTGAAAAACAATAGATGTTAACATTTTTTTACATGTGATATTGAATAAGGAAAAGAATGAATCTGACTTAATGAAAATGATCACTGTATTTGGAGGCAGCTATAAAACTGAATTAGGCGACACCCCTTCGCCCTCCATGTGTTCCCCCGTATCAACTTAAATTCGGAGACGAAATCCTGATATTTATGATTAGAAGTGTGAGTGTTAGCATTTGTATTACCTTTTTAAACCAGTCTTGGAATTTAACTGTTGTTTAGGATGTAGGTTGCAGGAGTACACGTCATTTGGGACATTGATAATCAGTTTACCGATATCTCACAAGTCTACCGATATCTCACAAGTCACAATATACTTAGCATTATTCATATTTCTGCCTATATGAAATATATTTTAATCAGAAATTAAACGATTCCTTTGAAAAATCAAGAAGGAAACAGGGATAATTCTAACAGTACCACCGGTCGTGTGGATAAGTCACGTGATGTAAAAAGCTATATCACGACGTTTGTAATCTTTGTGAAATGAACTCTTGGAAATAGTATTTATTGTTATTTATTTCATTAAACAATAAAATGCAGTGAATGACATTAAATAGTTAGACTGTCGAACGACAAGCAGGGTGTACGACGTGGGCTTTTTTTAAAAACACGATGAACTAAAAATAATCTGGTATGCCCGCGTTCTGTAAAATATATTAAAATTATCGTTAGACTAGATTATATCTGTTGAAAAGCGCTAAAATATAAATAATATATTAAACTACTGTTTGCAATATTGTATTCCCAACTGCCTTGGTGGAACTAATTGATAAACATGTCAATTTGTCAAGCGGCTTGCGATATACAACAAATGACTAGATTTTCAGTTGTTATTATCCATTTTCAGCAATTATATATTTTTATCCAGGAGCCGAGAACAGTTTCATTACAAACCAAACAAGGGAACTATACAGAAGATATGACAAAAGTCAAGAAATAAGGCTTGATATGTTGATTTTACCTAATTGCATAATAACTAAAATACCACTACTTACTTTATTAAGTAATGACCACAACAACTTTATTCTACAGTTGGTTGATGTGTCTACTATATTGTAGTTTACATAAATTAGCAGTGCATGAAGTAAACAGCTTATAATAAATAATCACATTTGATCACTTTGATGTTCTCTTCAGCTTATTCCAGATGATAAAGAATAATATGACATAATTGACGACGAAGAACTACAGTTAAAAGTGAAAGCAAGCCATCTAGTTTGTACAGAAAGTAGTTACAAAGACATTTCTGGTGCCATGGTACTTACATGTACATATATACTCTCCCAAAAAAGAAACGCAAAGTTACATTTCGTCGTCAGTACATCCTTGCTCTGCTATCGCCTTGTTGCAACAAGAACAACGACACGTTGCTGTACCAAACTGCTATCCAGTGTTGCTGTGGCCATACCCTCAGTGCCTGAACCCATTAAAGTTGGATTTCATGGTGTCGGCGTATTTCAAACCAGAAGCTCTAACGGGGACGTCTGCCTCGTTATTCGGTTTCACGTAGGCGTTTGCCTACTGTTTGGTACGAGATTCTACGCCGTCCGGGAATTGCTGCTGCGGAAGAGGTCACTGTTGAAAACCATTTACGCCAATTACGTAACCGGAAGTGACGATACAGGACCGGTGGGGCCACTCTTGTTTGGCCTGGGCTAGGGCGTGCATGTGTTGAACTCCGCTGTCGGTACCTATCCCAAAGGCTAGAAATGAAACTAAGGGAACATTCAGCAGCCTGGCTACATCTGTCTTGGATTCACAAGCTTGTAATCGACGAATAGCGTTGTTGCGTTGGTCTTCGTCCAGATGTGGCATCACTTGGTTCTTTGAGTGTTTACATGCCCAACTGATTTGGAAACCGAGAACCCCGGGATTTTAAAGACCTTAGATTTAGGTTCCATGCGAAAAGCTCGCGAAGCTGTTAAATTCATGTTTCTTGGTGCAATCAAGCGATAAAAAATTTCAACAAAAAGGATGACCAGTCACAATTAGTGACCCTACCTTTAAAATCAATAATGAATTTCCTTTATCCTTACATAATGGCATTAAAAACAAGTAAGATTTGCCGAAACAAAGACCTCGGTCAAATAAAAAAAATGATGAAAAATGGGTTGTGCGTTTCTTTTTTTTTTGAAGAGTATATTCAGAAACAGACATAAATGAATAAAACAAGGTTTTTCTTCTCTGAGAGAAATTCAACATATCATCACATTGGTAAGTCTCTAATGCATACGAAATTAAGATGCAAGGAAGCATTTATGGGAGAAGAAAGATTAAGAGAGGTGGAAATAGCTACTCATATTGTGGAAACTTTTCTCACAGCTTGATAAACAAGAAAATGTAACTAAAATTTGATATAAGAGTAGACCTTAGGGTCGCGGTACCTGGCAAAATTTTTCTCATAGCACACTGTATGGAATATGCCCAACTTCATATGCCCAAGTGGGAGCTGATCAGTAGGAAGCTAAACCCCATTTCATTCCATTTTTTCATCTCGTCTCATCTGTGACAAAGCTAACTAAAACATTTAACATACAATATAATTAAATTAAAGCTTTCATCTTATAACTGTTGAGCCAATTTAAGTCGACTAATACATAGTATATTTTTTCTCAATTAACTACATCAGAAAAATCAAGACAGTTTGAAATGGCTATTCATATTGTGGAAACGTTTTCTCACAAAGCTTGATCGATCAGGCAAAATGTAAGTAACATACATATTTGTATTTTTAATCAAGGAACTAGTTCTATACTCTTGCTTGGTAATCTAGTTATTCTTCTCGGGGCAATGCCTAGGGCCCTGCTATTTCAACTACTTGGCATGCTTGATTTTTAACAATCACATCCATAGATTATCTTCAAGTTGTGATATGTGTATCTTTACTGTAAATAGCAGTATACAAATCTTGGATAATATTTTACTTTTCAAAAAGATTTTAAAAGGTAATATCAAATTTGTTGCCAATGGAAATATAATATGAATGGGCCAAAATAATTAGACATTGCCAAGTAAATAGGCGCTGTCCTGATGTAGTAGAGACTTTGGATTTGGAAACTCAATACGTGTTTGAATCGTGTGAATAGTGGACCTATTATGAGGTTTCAGTCCCAAATCTCCCGACTTTTTTCTGACATCTCAGATCTAACCCATTTGATTTGAGCATAATAATCTGCCCGGGCGTGTAACTTGACAAGACATAATAAGTGTTACGCAAAGTTAATTTAAAACAAAATAGAGGCCCAGTCTCGATGTGGCAAAATAAGTATTCTTATTGCCTATTTTTTTAATTTTTTAGGCTGAATGAGTTTTTGATGGATGATAACAACGAGAGAACCCAAGCATCAATCTATTTTGAAATTCTGGAAAAGAATGCATTTGACCCAATTTTTAAATATTTATTTTTGTTTTTAATGTTAAAGTTCTCTCAAACACAATTAGATTTTAATTCTCTTTAGAAATTTATGTATCGTATAGAAAGTAAAGTGACATATAACTAACTCACTTAGAATATGGTCGGAAATCATAAAGTATTTAACAGGCATTATCTAGAAACCAAATGTAGATCAAATATACCCAGAATTACAAAAAACCTTGACCTGCATTAAGGTGACTTTCCATTTCTACCTTTCTGTGTTATTAGGGTGATTCTGTCCTACAACTAACCTACTCTTATATCAAATGGGCGCAAATGGTTAACACACACACATTGGATCAGAAGGTCTTGTCATTGAGTCAAATAATTCAATTGTCTAGGGTCCTTCAAAGTGAACGCAATGGGGGGTCGATTCCGGGCTTGTACCGAATTATACTTTGCTTTGTCGTTCACTACTGACATCTAGTTGAAATTTCTCGGCCAACGTTTATACTCACTGAACCATTATGCCCCCCCCCCCGTGCTTATGTACATATTATTTAATACATGTATTTGCAACTTTCTTTAAAATTATGTAATTTATGTACAAAACTCATATTAGTGCATAATTAATCTCATTAGTGATTGGTTTGGATGTTATTAAATTTAGATATTTTTGAATTATATATTTTTGAGGTTTAGGGTGGAAATACTGTGTACATATCTTTATATTCTCATTTCTTGATTTAGTGTAAAAAAAAAACTTAAATAACTATTGTATATTTTGTGATTGGGAAAGGTGTGTGGGAGGGGGGGGGTCATTATATAACACAATTTTGTTAGTATAATAATTATTTTTCTGTTTTTCTGTTAACATTCAAATGTTTATTTACTTTTTTCTCGTCATGTTTGAATAAATAACAATTAAAAAAAAATATTATTGTTACCTCATTAATCAAACATTACAGGTTAGGTTAAACAAAGTAAAAGGGGGAAGGGGTACTGCATGGGAAAGGTTGCTATAATGGATACACAAGTGGTTATGAAACACAAGTTTCAAAAATTCTAACACAAGTATTGTGTAGCTTTTCACACAAGTTTCAACACAAGTTTGTGTTGTTTGATAAATTTGAACACAAGTCTTGTGTTGTTTCAACATTTAACACAAGTTTGTGTTGTTAAATAGTAACACCTAACTTGTGTTGTTTCAACACAAGTTTTTTTTCAGTGTAGTCATTTGCATATTTTAGTATTATGCCCCCAAAATCAAATATCCCCTACTTTTTTTGAATAGTATATATACATATTTACACATTGGCTACGCAGTTGTTCATGTTCGCTTTTTGGTCGATATAAATGTTATACTGATTAAAACCTTCTACTCATGTCAAAAACATGTGGACCCTTTCAAAAATGGTTAACGAAATATCACTGCTGCTTGCACCGTATAACAGATTATGTGTATTGATAAAATTCGATGTTAAATGATTTATAGATATTTTTCGTGCATCAGAATGTAAGGAGCAATGTAAAAGATAATGATCTGTATCGCAGTCACACTCGGGGCTGTCCGAAATATGCCTTAGACATTTATGCCCATTTAGGTTACTGCATGAGAGACGAAGACGACTATGTAATATTTGATTTTTACGTTTGCCAAAGTTGAAATAAGGGGGTGTATTTTTATCGGTTATTTTGGTTTTAAATTTATTTATAGAGGTCGAGATTTTAATACTTATATCAAGGTTATTCCATTCTTTTATGGTAGAAGGTATACAGGATTTAGAGAATAAAGTTGTTCGACAAAAGTAATCAGTCAAAATATTGCTATTACGAAGATTATAAGGAATATTGGAAAATTGAATTAAATTGTGGAGGTATGGGGGAGTTAAATGATTAATAATTTTGTACATTAGGATGAGTTTGTGACGCCTTCGCCTCTCTTGCAGAGTGATAAATCCTGTTTCTTCATATAATAACCTATGACTGGTACCCTTTACAGCCCCGCATATAGTTCTGAGTGCATCTAGTTGCAAGTGTTCTAATTTGTTTTTAGTTCTTCTGTGCACTCATCCCATATTACGTCACAATTGTCAAAATGTGGAAGGATAAAAGAGGTATATATAGTTTTCAATGTATTTCTATTAAGGCGGTGTTTTACAGATACAAGACAATTAATCATTTTACTCGTTTTAGTCAAAATTATGTTTACGTGTTTGTCCCATTTACAATTTTTCTGAAAGGTCAATCCCAAATGCTTGTGTTGGAAAACTTCTGTAATATGAATTCCGTCTAAATTTAGTGTAGATAACAGTGGGTCTCCTTTAGTAGTCAGTGCAAGTGATTCAGTTTTCAGCGGGTTAAAGGAGACCAGCCACGTTTTTGCCCATTTGTTTAACATTTCAAGATCACTATTTAAGACAGTCGCGCATGCGGTTGGGTCATTATTTTTTAGATAGATGCTAGTGCCATCCGCAAAAAGTCGAATATATAATATATAAGAAAGATAAGGGGGCGAGGACAGAGCCCTGTGGTACACCAGCAAGGATAGTCTTAGGATCATAATTTAGGTTGCTAAGCAAGCCCTATACCTTGCTTGAGACTTGTGCTTAGATAAAAACAAAGTTGTGCTTAAGTTTTTTCTAGGAACACATAATGACGTACTTGTGCTTACACTGAAGTCTACTTAAAATCTAAGCACAAGGACGTTCTTATGAATTTTCTAGGAACACAAAATGCGATAAGTTTACTTAAATGCAAAGCCTACTTGAAATCTAAGCACAAGAACGTGCTTAAGAATTTTCTAGGAATCGGGCCCACGGACACCCTTCTAATTACCTTGAAGGAAACTTAACTTAAAGCCCTCAATAACACTCTTGTTGTAACTGAATAATATGTCCCAATCTTCATTCTGGTCAACAAATCGTATTATTTTAGAATATTCCAATTAAATGATGATATAAATTTCATCTTAACACACCTATTTTAAAAAAATGGAAAATTTCAACCAATTGATGTGAAAAGTCTAACGTAAACCTTTTTAAATGTGACTTGGATTTTAAAATATTTTCGAACCCTCTGGACAAGTAAAATAGGTTGTAATGGATAATTTACACAACAGGTAAGACACTTAAACATCTAGTACTTAGAAAAAGGGTATTATTAATTTTCTGGAGCTACCAAGCCAGTGAGAATGTTATTGTCCTTTTAAAGTAAAGCAATTATTGAGGGTGACAAAAAATGACCAAGGGTAAAGCTAAAGACAACATCATCTTGTATGTGATATCACTCAAGGTGGAAGCGGACGTAAAACCCTATAAACGAAGGAGCGGACGGACGGACGGACGACAGCATCCAATATGACATAGACCACTTTACCTGGAAATAAAACAAATGGATTAATGGATAACTTGTTGTGACGTATTGACATATAGATCTAATGTGATTTAACTTAAACGTGCATTATGTAAGATCTAAATCTGCCTATTGCAAGTCTTTCTTTATACCTGAAATGTTTTCTAAAGTATTAATTAGACACCATTTAACTGACCCAGACCATAATCAACTCTCGATAGCATCAGATTTCTCCGATATTAAATAGATTACAACGGTTCAGCGATACTTTGATTTAATCAAACATGGAGGAACGGGACTTAGCTTCGATCAACCAGTACGGTGGTTGAAATTATTGCGCACGTCTGTCAAACATTCCAAGGCTAATATCGTCGCTTGCAATAGAGCAATTTGAATGAAATTTTCAAATTATTTATTTTACATTGTCTACGTTCGCACTATTATAGCCAGAATTGCTATGTACCAAAAAAATATTACAACAAAAACTCCAGAAAACACCAATGGTCCCCTGAAGGTCGAGATATTAAATGAGTGAGTAGTATACTCCAGATGCTATTTTCATTCATTTGAATTTAACATCATATCATTCATCTACTAAAAGGACATGTTATACTTTGTCATAAATGAAAAGAAATAGAGGCGCTTTGTGAAATCACGTTTTTTGAATGGTAAGATGTGGTTTCTTTTTGTCAGTGGTGCAGTAAATGGGAAGAAAAACCAAGGTCTCATGTACACATTGGCGTGCAGGTAAAAGACTCCTTCGTTGGTTTATGTCTTTTTTCATTACCCCGGATGTAGAAGAAAGTATGACGTTAAACCCAATTTATTTCATATTTTACTTAAGTTAAATAATGTTTATATCTTTTTTTCATACACAGATACAGACGAAAAATGGACCCAGGTAAATATATATTCGATAATCACGTAACTACATTATATCATAATATCAAGCTTCTTGACTTAGAAATGTTGTATATATATTTTGATAAAACAATAGGGGAAATTAATTTACAACTAAAATATGTTTTGTTATTTACTTTAGAGGCGTTAAATCAAATATAAATTACAAGATATTAACGCATTACTGTGAGATAGTTAACTCGCTTAGCAGAATAATTTGTTTTCGTTTGATGGCCGTAACGATCTTCCGTACATAATGAAGTAAACATTGGGTAGCTTTCACGAGTAAAAACAACGGATTTGATTTAAGGATTTGTTCAATCTGATTAAAACACAGATCCTCTTTCGTTTCGATTTTTATAATTCAAAATTTCGTTTTACTTGTCTTTACTACACTCAGATGTGGAAGAGTTGTTATGTAACATGCGTTCTAGTTGATGTGAGCAATTAGCCATTGAAACGGTCTGTTCTTGGCGTGGTCTGCACGTTGATTGATTAATCAATACCTGACGTCATAAGGCCAAAAGCCTCTGGTATGACACCTGGTGGTCAGATCTTCATATATTGCAGGCCATCAAAAGTATATATATAAAAAACTAAACGAAATATATATCTGTATTTTAATCAGATTAATATTTGTTTGACGTCATTATCAACCGGTATTCTACACATACATGTCCCATTAACAACGTTACGTCATGGCTCACGACTTTATTATGCCCAATTAACCAGTGGATAGCAGAATAATGAAGTAAAACTAATTGCGTGACAATGAGGCAATCAAGTCGATTGAAATCTAAACAATACTGTTTGGAAACGAACATACTTTCAACGTCCGAAGTTTTATGGAAGACCCAGATTAAACGAAGGACTGTCACGTTGTTGTACTCAAGTGATAGCTTTGATTGAACGGGAAGAATAGAATCACTTCCGCAAAAGTTCCAGAATCATAAGCTAATCTAGCAATGGCCAGAGAGGGATTTCCCGGGCCATTGCTTCAAGAATATGGGTTTGTCTGGGTCTTTCGGTTTCTTCCCACTCGCAAGCATATTATTAAAATAAAATCGAACCTCGTTAGATCCGAATTGACCGGTTTGTTCTGACATCTTTCCCCTTTAATAAATGCCCATTTGTCTTTCAATTTAGGTAACCTGCCAAACCACGTTGTCATTTTAACGAAACACAGTCAATTGCTACGAACCACACTTGCGGACAGAATTGAAATTGTGGCACGGACATTACATGGAAGATTTGTTGTTACGAGTTATCAGTTGAAGAATATATTAGAAACAGCCGCCCAACAACCAGAGAATGGTGTATCTGTATTAATAGACATAATAAAAGACCGCCAGGAAAATTTTGATAAATTTATCCAATGTTTGAGGGACCTGGAATATGAAGGATTGATTCGAAAGCTCCAAGGTATGTATATGTATTATTAGTGCGCAGTGATTGCGGTTTCCTCTGTTTTTTTTCATGTATATTTATATGTAAGTTGAGAAGTAGACGGGTAAGAGGATTCCTGCGTATTTTTTATCTGTATATTCTTACACTGATTATTTTTTCAGGGTGTCCGTCTTGATTTCATCATTCTCTCACGGGAGTTTGATACTGGCATTGATGCATCATAACGGTTTCTGGCATATTTTCCTGTAACCTTCTTTAGGGGAGTCATGGTGGCTCAATGAGTAAGACGTTGGTTCGCTAACCTGGATGCGGTGTCTCGATCACTTCATTGGCAAATAGCGTTCATCAGGATTATTCAGTGTGGTTCCCCCTGTCAGTTTATCAGGACAGAGGGCCTCGCAAGGGACAGCGTATAGTAGTTAAGATGATACGAACAACGAGGTCCCAAGTGCAATAAATTACATTGTGAAGCTATACATGAATAGCAATGGTAATTGATATTTTTGTGTTTGCAAGAAACAAGTCGTGTAACAATAAAAATAAATGTCTGATCAGTTAATAGAGATCTATATTGAAGATTTAGATAGAGCTGGTCCCTCTATCTATAATAGTTCAAACATATACATGTATAATAAAACATGATCATGTTGGACAATTACTTTATTCTGGGTTAAGGTATATGACTGTATCAAGATGAAGTGTAGATAGTTTATTAACTTTTTTAGTTTAAACAATATTTTTTTCACTTATGAAGATCTCTTATTATCTTAGCAACGGTACTTGACAACCGAGACATTTAATCGCGGCTGTTCCAATCCATGTGTAAATGAGATCTGCAATTGGTGGATTTAGATCTTAAATGATGCATCTTTTCATTGAACATAAATGGTATAGGTTGGGGGCGGGGCGAGTGGTTTAAGGCGTGGTGTTAGTGCACACTCTACGGGTCACAAATTTTATCCGATTTTCAAGAAACTAAAACTATATCTTTATATCTCAATCATCTCGGTCCCTTTCCATATTTGGGCATATTCCTGAATTAAATGGTCCTTGATTGTACGAAAAATCACGTTTTTATACACCAACATGGAAATGTGGTCGTATATTGCCCCCCCCCCCCCACTCGTCGGTCAGTAGTCCACATTATTTTGTGAACGATCTACAGACTGTATTTATCATCTGATTGTTTTTAAATTTATTTATTTCTCCTGGAGTTATGACCCTTGTTTCACTTTATTCCATATTGTGAACACTCTAAGGACAAATTTCAACATTCGATTGGTATGAAATTAAGTGAAGAATCCTATTGATTTTGAGCAATTTCCGTTAACTACGTCGCGAATTATGAGCCTCGTTTCACTTTGTCGAACCCTGCGAATGCTCCAGCAATAAAAGTTATCATCCGATCTGTATGAAATTCATATGCATTATTTACATTAGTAAAATATATCACTATTTCACAATCAATTCGATTTCCCGTCAAATTGGCCGAGAAAATAGTATAAAAGTTGACAATGTGTAGCTGTACTTTGGCAGTGTTACTTGGTCAATCTTGTACATAGTATGACATGTTACATATTACAGAATGATATAAATAGCATGACATGTTATATATTACAGAAATGATATAAATACAATGTAGTATGACATGTACATATTACAGAAATGGGGTTTAATGTTCTACTTTTCTGCGCCACCAGGGCTGATGAAATATGGAAGTATAACGTTGCCAGAAATCTAAAGATCATCAATGATTTTTAGTGTTGCAAACTACATTTTTCAGTGTTTCAAAATGCATTTTTCAGTGTTTCAAAATGCATTTTTCAGTGTTTCGAAATATATTATTCAGTATTTCAAATTAGTTACTTTACATATTGCATTGAGCACTTTGTATGGTCGACCGTTTGCAAAGTAGAACGCATACCTTATAGGGAACGGTCACGATTTCCAAAGTTTCTTTTCCGATATTTGGCAATAACGACACTTAAAAGGCAAAATGGCGTGTAATGTGAAACCATGATGCAGGCATCCCCATTTATGATCTCTATAGTGCGTTTAAATAAACTGATTTAATTAAATTGCTTGCGAGACATTCGGTAGATATGCTTCATTTAAAGTTGGAATTTTTTAGATACATATCTGAATATCGAGCAACCCGTTTCACTTTATTTGCTAATATCGAAAAACAAGGAAAAAGGGTAGTTTTTATGTGAATCCAGTGTTGAGGCATCATTGTTTATGATTTATGTTGCTAGTTTAGGAAAACTGATTTAATTAAATGCATTTCGGAGACATTCGGTATATATATGCATTGTGAAATCGGATTTTTATACACATATCTCAGTCTCGAAAAACAAGGGGATGGGACAGTTATTGTGTGAAGCCACTGCTGAGGTACCTCATATTAATATATTAAACAGAAACAGCAAAAACAAAAAAAAAAAAAACGTCAATACGATTTCAAAATCAGAGAGGCACTTTAATCAAGTCATTCTAGAAAACGAATTACCATATGGATCAAGGCAACTTTTTGTGAACAGTATATTGACACATTAGTGATTAATTCATCACAATTCCAAGGCATTAGGAGAAGGTTTCGAGTCAGCACACAGCCTATACATCAGCGAGTGTCAATAACAGCAGAAAAGCCCGGCGCAATCCATCGGCTGTGTTTGTTCTCAGTATGATGTTATGAAATCTTTTTTCTGAATTTCATCCCAAAGATGTCCAATCGGACTATGGGCTGGCCAGTGCGTAACGTTGACACTATTCTGCCCTAGAGAGTGTGGGCACGGGCGTTGTCATGCTGGAAAACGTTTTTTCGATAACGTGCGAAATGTGGTTTGACGTGGGGTCGATATAGTGCACTGCTGTGATGTCGCATCCTCTCCCTGGACCACGATTTTGGAACACCACAGGACCCACTCTAAGGTTCAGGCCGATTCCAACCGAAACCAGTATGCTTGGACCTCCCCAAGAGTCTCGTTCCATGACATATTGGTCAGAATAACGCTGGCCACGTCGACGTCATATTCTGCGCTGCCATCTGCAGTTGATACGCAATACCGACTCTCATTTGTGAACAGAACAGTTTGCCATTGCCTGTTTCGCCAGTTCTGATGTTGGGCAAAATACAGACGTTCACGTCGATGGCGAGGCGGCTAAGGTTTACGGCGTTCTCTCTATATCGGTACTGATGGGTCTTCCGTGTGTTCCCAGTGTTTGGCGTGCTGTTTCAGATGCCTGCGTGAAGGCATTCAGCACCTGTTGTCGCGCAACATTGCGGTCTTGTGGCCTTGTGGTAACCCTGAGTCTACCAGTTCGGGAGCGATCACCCATGGTGTTGGTGACCTGAAAGCGTTGCTGAAGCCTGTAGATGCTCCGAACATTAACCTGAAGTTGATAGGCCGCGGCTTGGGCAGTGTGGACAGCGTCGAGTCTTCCAAGCGTCATGTTCCTCTGAGCTGTCATGACATGCTGCTGATGTTGTTGTGTGAATGATTTAACCAGGTATGGGTGTGCATTTTATAGGGCTGCAGCATGAGATACATGAAAATCGAGGAGTATGCTTTACCATCTCAGAAGTTGCGTTTTATGAGAAATGTCATGGGTTCAATTCCGTATTTAGGAAGGAGTCTTATTGCTCAGGTAAAGTTGGAGATGTGGTCACACATATACAATAAAACAAATTTGGCAAGTGTCATGCAATGCGTCTATTCAGAGGAACATACCTATGGCGGGGTATCAGGTTCAAAATGCGATCTGCAGTTGAAAGTAGAAAATAAAAAGCAAAAGAGAAAATTCTAATTCAAAATGGACATTTTCGGGTGGGAAACATATGCCGCTCGTGCTTTTGAACCTAATACGCCCACCTTTTCAACTTTAAGTCGTAAATATTCTACTTTCCATAACAGAATTTCTACTTTCAATAATCAACTTTTTACATTCGACTTTCAGCAAATTCAACTTCAGATTTTCTACTCGAGATTTTCTCCATGCATATTACGGAAATAAATTTGATCACGTGACTATTTCTGCATGTCATTTAATTCGGCAATTACCCCTAGGTACCACTGGATTTGCAGTCAGCAAACTCGGTCGATGGTTGGGTTAAAATTTGGGAATAGTTTGTTTGACTTCAATAAAAAACGCACCAACTCAAATTTCATTACATCGTTTTTTGTCTATTTTGTTTTTTCCCCCAAGTTCAACTACAATTCATCTTACATACATCGTGGCAAAGATTAAGGTCGCCTGTCCAACCTTGTGAGTTTTTCCCGGGTACTCCGGTTTCCTCCCACTGTAAAGACCATGTGTTAGTCCCGAAATGACCTAGTTTGTGTCGAGTGGATGTTAAACCCATCTCTCTCTCTCTCTCTCTCTCTCTTTTACATACATTTGTCATTTTATGTAAAATAGTTACTAAGAGAGTGTTAACATAATTATTGAAGGAGGAACAATTCTTAAGGCAAATAAAAGTTAAAGAAACTGAACAGATCAACCACTTTAGTTGAGCTGTCAGTCTGTCATAATTTAAATCGACTTTCCAAATTTATTTGCTGTCTGCCTCTAAACAAGCATTCAAAAGCACTAATGGGGGTGAACTGAGATAACAATAAGTAGCCTGGAGCAAGAGTGGCTAAGTGAGTAAGACGCTGGCATGCTGGCCTGGAGGTAGCGGGTTCGTTCCCGGTATTGCTCGAGACAGTTCCTCAGAATTTTCCGGGTGGTTTCCCCTTGCTGGTGAGGTAGGACGTAGGGCCTGACAACAAGGACAACTGTCTTGTCATTTGTATAGGACGAAAAACCAAGGTCTCATGTACACATTTGCACGCATGTAAAAGATCCCGTCATTTGGAATTTGATATATAAGTAGGCTGTAGCGCTGCTGCCCAGGCAAAATTTCCCTCGTAGCACACTGTATGGCGTATGCCTGTCTTCATAATCCCAGTGGGTGCACAACAGTGGGATGTTAAACCCCATTTCATAAAGTAGTGATGGATTAAAGTGGCTAAGTGGGTAAGATGCTTGATGCCGCTGTCCGGGGAAAATTTCGCTCATTAGCCTAGTTTGGAGCAGAGCCTTAGGACCCTTAATTTCATTAAGTAGCCCTTTCATGCTCATAACAGGGTTCCACTTTCTAGGATTATATCTTGTGGAGTGTGTTAGAAATGAATGCAGATTCTTGGAATGGATCTTCAACACTTTATTTCAGGAGCAATAACAGCAACAAGTAAACAACTGATAACTTCCTATAAATCGGCCCTAGCTAATATATAGGTTCCCTAAGCTGGTCTCCCCAACTATTATTAATCGTACATACATTTCTCTCTTTATATAAATTAGTTACTTACTATTAGTTACTATGAAAGTGTTAACTTAAACATATAATTTTTGGACTAAGTCTAAAGCCATTCAACTGATCATATCAACCACTTTAGTTGCCATAATTTAAATCGAGTGACCAATTGCTGTCTGCTTCATCTGACCTACCAAGCATTAATGTATATTAAAATATAGATTTGAAATTAAAAATAGAATTAAACAACAATACCTATACATTAATCATATGTATCCACCCTACTTCAAACAAAAACATGTTTTAAATATTAATACAATCAAAATCCTTATTTTATTTTTCCACTAATCAAAATAACATAATCTATAACTATTTTCACGATAATAATTCTTATTTCTGTACAAAGAATTCCTGTAAGGCCTAAAATGTCTAAGGACTTGTACAGGTGGATCTTCTGAACAAACGCCTACGTAAATATGATCTTGGGTCTTGACTACTGGTGCTTTTTGGACTCAAACTTGCAACAACTTGCATTGCTGCAACCTCAACATGGCTATTGCCAGGATGACATATTGTTTCTCTTGTCACCATTCACACGAAGTTGTTAAAAACAGATACATCGTATCCGGAACATTTTAAAAACCCATATCCTTTTTGGTGGAGGCCACAGAAACATGTACTTTTTGGGCACCCATCTTTGCAAAAAATTCAAGCTGTCTCTGTCTAACCCTATGTATTTGGGCAAACGAACGATATTTCTTTTCCGTTTTGGATAATTAGTTTTCCGAAAAGCCCCCTCTTTCAAGACCCTGATAGTTGATCCAGATTTCGTATTACTGCTACTACTACTACTGAATGAAGAATAAAGTTGATATTCATCCCTTCTTCTTTAATATATAATATGTACAATTTATTTCGCTTAGCTGTACCGCTTTCCCCCCAATATAACACATTTTGACTTGCAGGGAATGTAGCTCGCCAGTGTGTGTTCTCTTAGATGAACACAGATTATTGGAATGGATCTTCAACACTTTATTTCAGGAGCAAATAAAAAAAACAACAATTAAACAACCTATAACTTCCTATAAATCAAAACCCCCACTAGTATATGCAATCTTCCTAAGCTGGTCTCATTGGTTGATAATGCCCCCCTGGGGTGTAGGGGGTGATAAGAATATACCCTTCGTATGTCCTGTGTGTCGTAAGAGGCGACTAAAAGGATCCCTGTAATGGGGCAATGTGTTTGCCGTGCGTTGCGACCCGTGTCGGTGGAGAGTGGAATCCTGGTAATTGAGTGGGGATTTGGCTTGCGAGCCCTTTCTCTGCAACACATTACTTTGGCCCATGTTTCACCTAGACGGGAGGTCAGAGTGGCCCACTCTGATCAATCGGCTTTGGTCGTTTGTAGCTCTGTAGAATGTACCCTTTCCCAGTGTAATGCTCTGTTGTTTATTCACTCAGCAATTATCTACCTTTGTGTCCTTAATACATTCTACAGGGCGGCGGCTCGGGTCAATCAGGTTAGACAAGTATTTTTTACTTTCTGGCTTGAGTATACCCCTCGTCGAGCCCTGAGGCCATGCGCTGGTTACCCGCGCTAGTCCTCCCCCTGGTAGGCAGGGAAGTAACCTGGGGGACGACGAGGGGTGAACCTTAAAAAAATACTTTCATGGATTCCCCAGTCCCACCCACCCCAATAATAGGAAATAATAAACAGAAACGTCATAGTACAGATGACGTTTCTGATTTGTTTAATTTAAAAAGAAAAGTTACAAAGGCATGGCCGAGGTTTCTCTTGATTGAGAGTCCCTCTACCGACCTATCTAAAGTTTCGCCATTTTTAATAGGTAAGGGTATAGCCGGCTTAGCCGGTGAACCCAAAGCTATTAAAAAACTTAAAAATGGAACACTCTTGATAGAATGTGCCAAGGAGCAGCATGCGACCATGTTACTCCAGTCAACGTCCTTGGCAGACATTCCTATCAAGGTGTCACCACATAGGTCACTTAATTCAAGTAGAGGTGTAATTAGATGTCGAGATCTTGAAGGCAGCAGTGTGGATGAAATGGTAGAATACCTTTCACCTCAAGGCGTCTCTCATGTTAAAAGAATTAGTATACGCCGAGGGGATAAGGTAATTCCAACAAGTACCTATATCCTCACTTTCAATCGTCCCGACATTCCAAAGACTCTCAAGGCAGGTTATTTAAACATTCCTGTTGATTCGTATATTTCAAACCCTCTTCGCTGCTACAAATGTCAAAAGTTTGGTCACAGCAAGACCGTCTGTAGAGGTAAAGATACCTGCGCTCGATGTGGTCATGATGGCCATGAGAGCACTACCTGCCAGGCGGAATTTTGTTGTGTCAACTGCAAGGGTAAGCACTTTGCTTACTCTCGCGAATGTCCCATTTGGCAGAAAGAGAAACGAATTCAACAGATTATGTCTGAAAGAAAAATATCATACTTCGATGCTAGGAAACAAGTAGAGCTTACTTCACTCTTTCCCATTGCACCACAAGGGAAATCTTTTTCGAGTGTTGTTAAAGCATCTACGAAATCTGCATCTGTTCAGACAGACATAACCTGGCCTGATCAAGTTGAAAAGCCTAGAAATATTACATCAGATCATTGTAAAGGGGTCTCGAGCCCTTCCCAATCGCGGGAGTGCTCGACTCAAAGCACTGATATCATTCCTGACGACGAGGGTTCATCTCCCTTGCCTGTATCTGGAGTCATTGAGGTTATTCCCAATACTCCCACCCAAAATGGCAAGGGGGCTCAACCCTTTGTTTGCTCTAAAGCTGATACTGTTGATTCCAGGTCCTCTGGGTCCGCGGTGCAGTTTAAGGGTACGCAGTTGTCAACGGTGCTAACCAAGAGACAACAAAAATTTTTAAAATTGAAAGAGAGGGGTAAAAAGGGTTCAAACAATCCTATCACTCTCTTTAATAAATATGGGGATGATCTGATGGACGGTACTACCGTAGTGGATGTTCATAAGGACTCACACGGTAAACCGCCAAAAATTAAATTTCCCTGACAATGTTAAACTCCATTATTCAATGGAATTGTCGTGGTTTAAAACCAAATTTTAATGAAGTCCAATTATTAATTCAAAAGCACAATCCTTTGGCTATTTGTTTACAAGAAACTTTTTTACGGAATTCTGACAATTTGTCTTTTAGACATTTTGTTGGTTACCATCATCACGCAGTTGGTGATGGTAGAGCTCATGGGGGTGTTTCTATTATTCTTAATGGAGATATCCCTCAAAGTCAAGTCACCCTCAACTCGCCTTTAGAGGCAGTTGCAGTTCGGGTGACTTTGCATATTCCTATAACACTCTGCTCTGTATATCTTCCACCAAGTTTACATCTTAATCCCAGAGATCTTGATGACCTTGTTGCACAACTTCCTCTCCCGTTTATTATTACGGGAGATTTCAATGGTCATCATTCACTCTGGGGTAGTCCAGATGATAACAACAGAGGTAAACAAATAGCGGACTTCATTAACATTAATAATTTGTGTTTATTAAATGATGACTCGCCTACTTATCTACATCCTGCCACAGCTTCTTTTTCTTCCCTGGATCTCACCATTTGCTCTCCGGTCCTGTTTCAGGATTTTACATGGAGAGTAAATGAGGATCTATGTGGTAGTGACCTCTTTCCTATCATAATTGATAATAATGGTCCCTCTCCGGTCGAAAGACCCCAGAGGTGGAAGTTGCATAAGGCTGATTGGGCTCTATTTGAATCTTTGTGTCTCTTTTCCTTTGATACAAAGGAGTTAGAAGATGCAGATGAGCCCATGGCCTTATTCACTTCAATTCTTCAAGATGTAGCTGAGCAGGCGATTCCAAAAACCACGACAGAACCAAAACGTTTCAATAAACCATGGTTTAACGACGATTGCAAATCCGCTCTCAAAGAGCGTGATCGTATCCTGAGACGATTAAAGAACCATCCTTCCATGGAGAATATTGCGGCATACCAAATGGTCCGGGCGAAGGCCCGTAGAACCATACGTCAAGCAAAGAAATCTTCATGGGAGAGTTATGTCTCAAGGATCAATTCCCGTACCACATCTAAGTCGGTATGGGATAGGATTCGTAGGATTAAAGGTAAAAGTAGTGCATTATCAGTTAATCATCTAAATGTTGATAATACCACCATAACAACATTTCCTGATATTGCAAATTCTCTGGCCAGTACATTTTCATATAATTCATCATCCAATTTCTCCTCTGATGCCTTTCGAGGCATTAGACAACAACAGGAGAAAAGGCGACTTAATTTCAAGTCCCGCAATGATGAATGCTATAATGATCGTTTTTCCATTGCGGAGCTCCGTGACTCGTTAAAGCGAGCTCGGGACACTGCAACTGGTCCAGATGAGATACACTATCAAATTTTAAAACATTTACCTTATCCAACACTTATAATTTTACTGGATCTTTTTAACCGGATTTGGGTTGATGGGAATTTCCCTCCTTCGTGGCATGAAGCCACAATAATTCCCATCCCTAAACCGGGAAAAGATCATACGAATCCTACCAACTATCGTCCGATCGCTTTAACTAGTTGTATTTGCAAAACCATGGAGAGATTGATCAATCGAAGGCTTGTTTGGTACCTTGAGTCCAACAACCTCATTACTGACCTCCAATGTGGATTTCGGTCCCAAAGGAGCACTCTTGATCATCTCGTTCGATTTGAAACGTTCGTCAGGGACGCTTTCATCCAGAAGCAACATTTAGTTGCAATTTTTTTCGATCTGGAGAAAGCATATGATACCACGTGGAAACATGGTATCATGCGCGACCTCCATAACCTCGGCCTACGAGGTCGCTTACCTATCTTCATTTAAAATTTACTCGAAGATAGGTCATTTAAGGTGCGACTGGGATCAATATTCTCTGACCCATTTCCTCAGGAAATGGGGGTTCCACAGGGAAGCATTTTATCTCCTACTCTTTTTGCCATAAAAATTAACACGATCCCAGCGTGCCTTAAACCAGGTACAAACGGCGCTCTTTATGTTGATGACTTTCAGATGTGCTATGGTTCGACAGACATGCGGATAATCGAACGTAAGTTGCAGCTTTGTTTGAATTCCCTTCAACAATGGGCAGCCGAAAATGGATTTCGTTTTTCGAAATCCAAGACTGTCTGCATGCATTTCTGTCAGAAACGAGGTTTGCATCCAGATCCAGAACTTTATTTGGATGGCAATCGCCTTCCAGTTGTGGATGAAACCAAATTTCTGGGGCTGATATTTGATAAGAAATTATCATTTATCCCCCACATTAAAAACCTAAAGAAGAAATGTCTGAAAGCCCTCAACATATTGAGAGTCTTATCAAATACTGACTGGGGAGCAGACCGTAAGGTCTTGCTCCGATTATATCGAGCATTAATTCGTTCAAAACTCGATTATGGGTGTATTGTGTATGGGTCTGCCCGCGAGTCTTATCTCAAAGAGCTCGACACCATACACAACCAAGGACTTAGAATCAGTTTAGGAACATTTCGTACATCTCCAGTGGACAGTTTATACGTCGAGGCGCACGAGCCCTCATTGCACAACAGACGTGATAAACTGGCCCTGCAGTATGCTACGAAAATTGCATCACTTCCAAATCACATTTCATTTAACACCATATTTAGACCTCGTCATGAGCATTTATATCTGGTAAAGACTAATGTTGTTCCATCATTCGGTATTCGCATACAACCCCTTTTGTCGGAGGCTGGTATCGACCTTGACAGTATTGCGAATACCCCTGTCTTTACGACTCCACCGTGGGCTGTATCTCCCCCAAAGATCGATTTCGATCTTACTCAACACAAAAAGAGAGATACTAGCTCTACGGTGTTCAAATCTCTCTTTCGAGAGCTAAGGTCTAAATATGGTGATTATGCTCCAATATATACAGATGGTTCGAAAGATGGTGATCGGGTAGCATCGGCTACCGTGACACCATCTAAGATTATTTCTGTCCGCCTTCCCCCTGCTGCTTCCATCTTTACAGCTGAACTCCAGGCCATTCTTCAGGCTTTGGAATTTATTCAATCATCTGCTGATTCTAAATATATTATCTTTTCTGATTCTTTGTCCTCGCTTCAAGCAATTAGCAATAAACAGCTTGAACACCCATTAGTAGCAGACATTTATGGTCTGCTACTATCAAACGAATTCATCAGCAAGGACATTGTCCTTTGCTGGCTCCCCAGTCATATGGATATAAAAGGGAATGACCAAGCAGACTCGGCTGCCAAGTCTGCTTTAGATCTTCCCTTGTCCGAATTTTTAACGCCATATAAAGATTTTAAATCATCCATAAATAAATGTATATTTGACCGTTGGCAACGGTCTTGGGATCTTGCAGGCACAAACAAGCTTCATCACATTAAGCCTCTCTTAGGAGAATGGCCAAGCTCCTATAGAACCAACAGGAGAGATGAAGTCGTCTTGTGTCGCTCTCGCATAGGTCATACTTTTTTAACTCACATTTTCATTTTGAAGCGAGAGCCTCAACCAGAATGTGAACACTGTCATGTTCCTTTGACAGTGAAGCACATTTTGATTGAGTGCAAGCATCTCAAGGACATTAGATCGCATTTTTACCGTTGCCAGTCTCTACATCAATTATTTGCCCAAGCGGGCTTATATGGTAAATTGTTAGATTTTTTAAAAGAGACAAGCTTTTATTATAAGTTTTAATTTTATATTTATCATTTCATTTTTTATATTTTAAATATTTATATGCATAAAAGATTTATTTGTTATTATTATTTTATTTACTGTTATATTGCTTTTATTTATGCATATAAAACTTTTTCTGTGATATTTATTTAACTTGTCTCGCATAAATCATTGTAGGTTTGGCGCAATATAGCCCGGTTGGTGCCGAAGTGCCATAAAACCACATTTCATTTCATTTTTGGTTGATAATGACCAGAGAAGCCCAGTTGAAACGTCGCTCAGTAATAAACAGTAATTGTATTCCATAAAATTGTGACCTGTATATGCTAAAGACCCCTACGCGCAAGCGAATTATTGAAATAAAATTAAAAACCATATGTTAGTCCCGAAATGACCTAGTTTGTACATATTATATATTAAAGAAGAAGTTACTCAGTCGAACAAATCAGTCAATAAAATCAGTGAAATATCTCAGTCGAAAAAAAACAGGCAGATAATTCAGTCGAATAATCCAGTCGAAAAATCAAGTCGAATAACCGAGTCGGTCAATACGACAAGGAAAACGTAAAGCGTGACTTTATTTAGCAGTGGTGGAACAAGGAGCCTACTCCTCTATAAATCCCTCCACATCTTTGTTTTCATACCGAAGCGACTAGATACTATGCTGTCCTCAGTGAAATATCTCAGTCGAAAAAAAAAACAGGCAGATAGTTCAGTCGAATAATCCAGTCGAAAAATCAAGTCGAATAACCGAGTCGCCCAATACGACAAGGAAAACGTAAAGCGTGACTTTATTTAGAAGTCAGTGGTGGAACATGCAGCCTACTCCTCTATAAATCCCTCCACATCTTTGTTTTCATTCCGAAGCGACTAGATACTATGCTGTCCTCAGTTTTATGCATCGGACACAGACTAAACACTAACTGTTTATAGCACGGCCATTGTTTTCAGTCGCTGACATCAGTCGTTGACCCTTAACCCGAAGTTGATGACCTTACTCTCAAAGAGAAGTCAACAGGTTGTTTAGGGGATTGCTATTAAAGAAAAATTTCAATAAAGTTTTGATTTCAACTGTCAGATTTGAGCTTGGGGGGAAAAAAACAAAATAGACAAAAAACGATGTAATGAAATTTGAGTTAGTGCGTTTTTTATTTAAGTCAGACAAACTTTTCCCAAATTTTAACCCAACCATCCACCGAGTTTGCTAACTTGAAATCCGTGTGGTACTTCGGTGTAATTTCCGTATTTTAATGACATGCAAAAATAGTCACGTGATCAAATTTATTTCCGTAATATGCATGGAGAAAATCTGGAGGAGAAAATCTGAAGTTGAAAGTCCGAATGTCAAAAGTTGATTATTGAAAGTAGAAATTCTGCTGTTGAAAGTAGAAATTTTGTTGTTGAAAGTAGAATATCTACGACTTAAAGTTGAAGAGGTGGACGTATTAGGTTGAAAACCATACTCCTGCGCAGTGTTTCGTTTGATTAGAACTAATCCACTTCACACTGCTATCTTGAGTGAACATTGTTGTGTTAAATTATTATTGGTCAGTAGTGCCATTGCCAACCAATGACCTACATTGTAACAAACAATATCGGGGTTAACCAGACCTCAAAATATGTTACCGCAATGTATCTAGTGACAATCGCGACTTGTTTACGTCATAACCCGCGAAATTTATTATGCTCGATTATCCAGTGCCAACATGTTTTCTTCGTCGGCCAATTTGAAAATTATGCCGAATGCGAGGCGAGAGGAGGGATTTGATTGGACGTTAAAAAGAGACACGCCCCGCCCAATTTCAAGAATATGACTTCTATCCAGCAATGTTAAGAGAGGGATTTCTCGCGCCATTGCTTCAGGAATATGGTTGAAAACACGAGCGGTATGAGGTGGACGTATTAGGCTGAAAACACGAGCGGTATATGTTTCCCACACGAAAATGTCCATTTTGGATAAGAATTTTCTCTTTTGTTTTTTATTTTCTACTTTCTACTGTAGATCGCATTTTGAACCCGATACCCCGCCATACATACCAACCTGACGTTTCGCTTTCTGCTTAGTGTATCGAAAAACGAACTGCTACGTTTATAGTTCTTTATTAACGATAGATATAATGTTCTGTATATTGTAAAACAGGACTTAAAACACATTGAATCTATAGACAGTCTCACCTTTTTAGCGAATACTTCTATTGATCCTACAAAATTATCAGTTAGGAAATTTGCAAATATATTATTTCAAGTGTATCGCCACCAGTTATAGTCACGGTGATTTGCAATATATATCGAAATAACTATCTTATGTCTTTTGTTGAATATATGCCACTATACCTTTAGGCGGCAGAAAGCTGTCATGATGATTTAAACCATTAGCAATACCCTGTTCTCTGTTTCAGATGATTCAATTGATTTAAAGTAATGAGGTAATGAGATGGATACTACACCAGTGAAGTAAGTTTCCGTCTACGTATCATCAACAGAAACATCTTAGTTTATCGCTGACAAAGCACTTAGTGTGAAATGAGTTCGTTTCGTTTTTTGTTAGTTTTTATTTTCCAGATAGTGGAAAGGTTCGTTTGTGATGTGCTTATAATATATTGCTTATCTTTGTATCTCATTTGTTTAAAGGGTATTGGATGTCCCAATGATTAGCACGTGTGCGTTGTAGCATAAAGCCCGCCATCAAGTCAACTGGCGTGGTTTCGAATCCCAGGTTGTTCGTGACAAGGGGAAGGTTCGCCTGGCCAACCTCGGGGGTTTTCCCCGGGTCCTCTGGTTTCCTCCCACTGCTAAAGACCCCTACGCGCAAGCGAAATATTGAAATTAAATTAAACCATATGTTAGTCCCGAAATGACCTGGTTTGTATCGAATGGACGTTGAACCCCATCCGTCTCTCTCTCTCATTTGTTTGAGAGTGACCAAGATAGCAGTAATCACACAATCACAGACCCTGTCATTCCTGAAAATATCTGATTTCAGGAATGACAGTACGGTGAACAGTTAGAGGGGTGACAGTGTAATGATCAATCTCACCACTATCACAGAGCAACGCGGTTATTTATATTAATTTGTAACCAAAAACGACAATATTAACAGAGCACAGTTTGTATGGAACACAAGTGGGTTAGAATGTTCAAACTTAGTGTAGGTATTTCGTAGACGACAGTCTTGAAGATAGGCATTTTCTGCTGAAGCTAATAAGCAGAAATAAGCAATTTTATTGGTTGGTGCTTTGGGACACGATAACTTAGGTTCTGATTAAGTGAAACGGAGTGGGGGAGGGGGGGTAACCCCATAATTTTTTTTTTGGGGGGGGGGGTACCCCCATAAATTTTGTTTAAAGTCTCAGTCTTCTGTTAACATTGTTTGGCATATTTTACGGGGTTAAACTAAAACATCACACCAATACAACGTTCATCATGTTTACAGACAGCGGCACCGGTCTTCCCCGAGAGACGAAGAAGCGTGGCTTACTAACCCCCACCTAAGAAAATTTCGGAATATTTGCAGGCTGCAAACACTTTTTCCTGCTATTTCAGCCGATGAACAAAGCAATTTCAAAGTGGCCTAATATAGCCTAATTAAGGTGGCTTGCTGACTCGAATTCCAATCACTCGTTTACACCCACGAAGACGGGACCGTTGGGAGAAAATTAACCTGCCACATACGCGTTTTCCTGCTATTCCAGCCTGTAGTCTGTCAATACAACAACTTCAATTTGGTCCAATATAGCCTACCTGGCTGCCCAGAATTCCAAAAAACCAATCAATCGTCGCGGGCTATGGGAGACTCACCCTCCCCTCTCGGAGAAAATTTAACCACCGCAAAAGTATCCAATGGTTCTGTAACCGAAATCCCACTCTGAATTCCAACCATCGAATCACACTGTTGCAGTTGCATTCACAAAGTAGAGTGGCTCCAGACAAAATGTTTTAATTAATTGTCAACTCAGTACAAATTCGTGGTATTCAATTAGGACTCGATGACAGTTAGGGAAGAAAAACTAGAAATGCCCGAAATAGGTTTACGGGCTGCGGCCAGTTTTCTTCGACCCCTCAAGAAAATTTTGGATTATTTGATGGCCGCAAACGCGTTTTACTGCTATTCCAGTCCTAAAATTAGTGTTTTATTAGATTTCGGGAACTTTACTTTGCCAAATTTTGGGGGGTCCAAGTATATTAAGACCCCCCCCCCCAGGAAAACAATTGGGAGGTCGGACCCCCCATGTGTGACGCCCATGCTGATGTGTGAGGTAATCCAAAACGCTGAAATATTCTCGATTTCGCAAATATCACGTGTTTCGTAACAACTTTTTCAGATTAGTTGAGTAGTATCATTTAATAATAGGATAAATAGGGATGGGTTTTACATTGATCAATTTATATTTTAATTAATTATTCAGTAGCCAAAGATAGAAAAACACGCTTTTTTTATAAAACAAATAGGATCATTGCTCTCTATGGTGGCTGATTAGGGCCATGAAAAATAATATAATTTGATTTTTTTAATATTCACCCAAGTCAAATTTAATATAATTTGTTTTTTATAATTTTCACCCAAGTCAATTTTAATTTTCACCCAAGTCAATTTTAATTTCCACCCAAATCAATTTTGGGATGGGAAGGGCAATTTTTGAGGGATATGGGGTTGTATTCCCGGTGGGGAGGGGGTCGGTAGGGCATTCGCATTTTTTTTTATTTTGGGTCACCTACTTGCATTGTACTTTAACAGGGTGTTCAGAAAAAAAATTCGGGGGGAAGGGGGGTGCATCCCCCCCCCCCCATTTGTGTTTTTTTTTATCAAAAATTCGAACGACAATTTTTTCTGAACGCTCGGGCCATGTCCCTCCCAAAAATCGAGGGTGCACGCCCCATAGGAACCGATATATGGCCTTTGAAGTAATCCGGATGATTTGGAAAGCCATGTTTGGGACGTCCCTCCGCCCCGGTGGTAGTACTCAGTGACTTGGAATTTTAATAATTGGAAGATGATACGCCTGGTTACTGATCCGAAAGAAGAGAATGGATTCTGATTTATAGGGGCCGAGATAGAGGGCCGCAAACATGGCCCCTCGTTTCAGGCAATAGCTCAAACTTCGCCAATTTGGACCAAAAAACACCCGATTTCGTTCTGTAAAGAGCCAGATGCACCCATTCGGACGTTCCGAGGGTGGGAATTCTTGAAGTATATCGACGCCGGGGAGTCGCCCGGGGTCCTCACATTTCAGCCTCGGCAACCGGAAGTGGGGGGAATCGTGATTTTTTGCATCAAAATGCCTGAAAGGCCCCCTTTGCCTGACCGCAGCTTAATACATTGTTATGACAGAATTTTTTGCCCCTCCCCGTAGACTATCCCTCCTTAAACCCCATATTCCCGTTTCTACCCCCTCCCCCTCCGAGACATCTTTTTCTCAAGGTCACGTTTTTCTAAACACTGCCCTTCCCTTGGGCCCAGGGGCCCCAAATGTGGCATGAGGGTAGGCCTTGGTAATGCCTTCTAACCCCCTGGGGGTTTGGACCCCAAAGTCCGAACCCTTAAATCTTTTTTGACGAGCAGCCCGTGTAGGAAACAGAGAACTGGGGCGATATGATCATATTTCCTTGTTGACGACGTCGCGCGCTGGGTGGAAATTCAACAGGATCGAAATTATATTACAAAGACTTGGGTGAAAATTAAAATTGACTTAGGTGAATATTAAAATTGACTTGGGTGGAAATTAAAATTGACTTGGGTGAAAATTATAAAAAAAACAAATTATATTACAAATGACTTGGGTGGAAATTAAAATTGACTTGGGTGAAAATTACAAAAAAAAAAAACAAATTAAATTAAAATTGACTTGGGTGAAAATTATAAAAAACAAATTATATTAAAATTGACTTGGGTGGAAATTATAAAAAACAAATTATATTAAAATTGACTTGGGTGGAAATTATAAAAAACAAATTATATTAAAATTGACTTGGGTGAAAATTAAAATTGGCTTGGGTGAAAATTATAAAAAACAAATTATATTAAAATTGACATGGGTGAATATTAAAAAAATCAAATTATATAATTTTTCCTGTCCCTTATCAGCCACCGTAGCTCTAATACTATTTTATACTTTCATATATTTATATAATTTTTATATATGGCATAGAATTATTTGTTATCTTGATGCTTACTTTTTTAAAATAAAATAAAAAAAATCATTTTTTACATGCTATTTTATGGTTTATATAATTGATATGACATATAATTATTATTATATGGCGTCGTCGTACTAGCGCTTCCAAGGCGTTAACGTCATCAGACATGATCGATTTGGGGGTGGTTCTGTTATGGTGTGGGGAGGCATCACTGTTGCTGGAAGAACGGCTTTACATGTTGTTGCAGGGCGTGTTACAGGCCAGTACTACCGGGACAACATCTTGGCAGTCCATGTTGTGCCGTTCGCACGACGTCATGGCCGCCGTTTCATCTTCCAAGATGTCACAGGGCCAGGATCGTTACAGGTTACCTCCAACAACAGAACATCACCACATTACCTTGGCCAGCACTGAGTCCCGACCTCTACCCAATCGAGCATGTCTGGGACATGCTTGGACAGAGGTTACGTCAACGTCAACAACGTCCTGCCAATGTCCAAGAACTTGTTGCTGCGTTGCAACAGGAATGGGACAATCTGGACCAAAATGACCATAGACGTCTCATTAGAAGTATGCCACGTCGGATCAATGCTTGTTTGGCACACAGGGGAGAATTTACCCGTTACTGACTTTGTTGTGATGCTGTGGTAACTTTGCTGTTTGACCCCGGGTATCATTTTACCCTTATAATGGTCAGTCTGTGCCTTACTTAGTCTAACGATCATTTGGAATAAATCGATGAATGTGAACTTCATGTCATTTGTTTCTTCCTCAGTTCCATTAGGTGACTTTAATAACACCTAAAAATCAAATATCCCCTACATTTTTTGAATAGAATATATCGAAATAACTATCTTATGTCTTTTGTTGAATATATGCCACTATACCTCCAGGCGACGGAAAGCTGTCATGATGATTTAAACCATTAGCAATACCCTGTTCTCTGTTTCAGACGAGGATTCAGATAATGTAAGGTAATGAAGTATGTTTCCGTGTACATATCATCAACAGAAACATCTTAGTTTATCGCCGACAAAGCACTTAGTGTGAAATGAGTTCGTTTCGTTTTTTTTTTTATTGTTTTTTGTTTGTTTTGTTTTTTTGTTTTTATTTTCCAGATAGTGGAAAGGTTCGTTTGTAATGTGCTTATAATATATTGCTTATCTTTGTATCTCATTTGTTTGAAGGGTATTGGATGTCCCAATGATTAGCACGTGTGCGTTGTAGCATAAAGCCTGCCATTAAGTCAACTGGCGTGGTTTCGAATCCCAGGTTGTACGTGACAAGGAGAAGGTTCGCTTGGCCAACCTCGTGGGTTTTCCCTGGGTCCTCTGGTTTCCTCCCACTGCTAAAGACCCCTACGCGCAAGCGAAATATTGAAATTAAATTAAACCATATGTTAATCCCGAAATGACCTGGTTTGTGTCGAATGGACGTTGACCCCCCCCCCCTCTCTCTCTTTCTCTCTCACCACTATCACAGAGCAACGAGGTTATTTATATTAATTTGTAACCAAAACGACAATATTAACAGAGCACAGTTTTTATGGAACACAAGTCGGTTTGAATGTTCAAACTTAGTGTAGGTATTTCGTAGACGAAAGCCTTGAAGATTGGCATTTTCTGCTGAAGCTAATAAACAGAAATAAACAATTTGATTGGCTGGTGATTTGGGACAAGATAACTTAGGTCCTGATTAAGTGAAAGTTATTTCTGGCCTTGTTATTGACGTTACATGTGTCATAATGCTCTTTTGACCTTAATTTTACCAGACATTTGACTTAAATATTTATATTTTAATTAATTATTCAGTAGCCAAAGATAGAAAAACACGCTTTTTTTATAAAACAAATAGGATCATTGCTCTCTATGGTGGCTGATAAGGGCCATGAAAAATAATATAATTTGATTTTTTTAATATTCACCGAAGTCAATTTTAATATAATTTGTTTCTTATAATTTTCACCCAAGTCAATTTTAATTTCCACCCAAGTCAATTTTGGGATGGGAAGGGCAATTTTTGAGGGATATGGGGTTGTATTCCCGGTGGGGAGGGGGTCGGGTAGGGCATTCGCATTTTTTTTATTTTGGGTCACCTACTTGCATTGTACTTTCACAGGGTGTTCAGAAAAAAATTCGGGGGGGGGGGAGGGAGGGGGTGCATCCCCCCCCCCCATTTGTGTTTTTTTTTTATCAAAAATTCGAACGACAATTTTTTCTGAACTCTCGGGCCATGTCCCTCCCAAAAATCGAGGGTGCACGCCCCATAGGAACCGATATATGGCCTTTCAAGTAATCCGGATGATTTGGAAAGCCATGTTTGGGACGTCCCTCCGCCCCAGTGGTAGTACTCAGTGACTTGGAATTTTAATAAATGGAAGATGATACTCCTGGTTACTGATCCGAAAGAAGAGAATGGATTCTGATTTATAAGGGCCGAGATATAGGGCCGCAAACATGGCCCCTCGTTTGAGGCAATAGCTCAAACTTCGCCAATTTGGACCAAAAAACACCCGATTTCGTTCTGTAAAGAGCCAGATGCACCCATTGGGAGGTTCCGAGGGTGGGAATTCTTGAAGTATATCGACGCCGGGGAGTCGCCCGGGGTCCTCACATTTCAGCCTCGGCAACCGGAAGTGGGGGGAATCGTGATTTTTTGCATCAAAATGTCTGAAAGTTCAGCTACCTCCCCCCGCCCCCATTTCCACTTTGGGGCATCCAAAAATGGTCTCAAAATTAAAATCGAACATCTAGTTCATCTCTATTTTTTTAAGCTTTATATACTCCCGGGAAAATGGCCACCGCTCACTCCCTATGGGTCGGGATCAACATTTTCTTTTTGGCTGAAAGATGGGTGCTTGGGTGGAATACCTGAAAATTTGGTGTCAATTGACCCTCTGGAAGGGTCGGGCGTAGCAATAATCCACATGAAAAATGGACGCCAACTAAAAATGAGCAGGATCGACCAAGCGGTTCCGAATTTATTTAAGTTCTTACGTAAAAATTGAATTAAGAGTAGGAAGGTGTCAGATCAGAACTCTACTCACGATAACTTAGGTTCTGATTAAGTGAAACGGAGTGGGGGAGGGGGGGTACCCCCATAATTTTTTTTTTTTGGGGGGGGGGGGGGGTACCCCCATAAATTTTGTTTAAAGTCTCAGTCTTCTGTTAACATTGTTTGGCATATTTTACGGGGTTAAACTAAAACATCACACCAATACAACGTTCATCATGTTTACAGACAGCGGCACCGGTCTTCCCCGAGAGACGAAGAAGCGTGGCTTACTAACCCCCACCTAAGAAAATTTCGGAATATTTGCAGGCTGCAAACACTTTTTCCTGCTATTTCAGCCGATGAACAAAGCAATTTCAAAGTGGCCTAATATAGCCTAATTAAGGTGGCTTGCTGACTCGAATTCCAATCACTCGTTTACACCCACGAAGACGGGACCGTTGGGAGAAAATTAACCTGCCACATACGCGTTTTCCTGCTATTCCAGCCTGTAGTCTGTCAATACAACAACTTCAATTTGGTCCAATATAGCCTACCTGGCTGCCCAGAATTCCAAAAAACCAATCAATCGTCGCGGGCTATGGGAGACTCACCCTCCCCTCTCGGAGAAAATTTAACCACCGCAAAAGTATCCAATGGTTCTGTAACCGAAATCCCACTCTGAATTCCAACCATCGAATCACACTGTTGCAGTTGCATTCACAAAGTAGAGTGGCTCCAGACAAAATGTTTTAATTAATTGTCAACTCAGTACAAATTCGTGGTATTCAATTAGGACTCGATGACAGTTAGGGAAGAAAAACTAGAAATGCCCGAAATAGGTTTACGGGCTGCGGCCAGTTTTCTTCGACCCCTCAAGAAAATTTTGGATTATTTGATGGCCGCAAACGCGTTTTACTGCTATTCCAGTCCTAAAATTAGTGTTTTATTAGATTTCGGGAACTTTACTTTGCCAAATTTTGGGGGGTCCAAGTATATTAAGACCCCCCCCCCCCCCAGGAAAACAATTGGGAGGTCGGACCCCCCATGTGTGACGCCCATGCTGATGTGTGAGGTAATCCAAAACGCTGAAATATTCTCGATTTCGCAAATATCACGTGTTTCGTAACAACTTTTTCAGATTAGTTGAGTAGTATCATTTAATAATAGGATAAATAGGGATGGGTTTTACATTGATCAATTTATATTTTAATTAATTATTCAGTAGCCAAAGATAGAAAAACACGCTTTTTTTATAAAACAAATAGGATCATTGCTCTCTATGGTGGCTGATTAGGGCCATGAAAAATAATATAATTTGATTTTTTTAATATTCACCCAAGTCAAATTTAATATAATTTGTTTTTTATAATTTTCACCCAAGTCAATTTTAATTTTCACCCAAGTCAATTTTAATTTCCACCCAAATCAATTTTGGGATGGGAAGGGCAATTTTTGAGGGATATGGGGTTGTATTCCCGGTGGGGAGGGGGTCGGTAGGGCATTCGCATTTTTTTTTATTTTGGGTCACCTACTTGCATTGTACTTTAACAGGGTGTTCAGAAAAAAAATTCGGGGGGAAGGGGGGTGCATCCCCCCCCCCATTTGTGTTTTTTTTTATCAAAAATTCGAACGACAATTTTTTCTGAACGCTCGGGCCATGTCCCTCCCAAAAATCGAGGGTGCACGCCCCATAGGAACCGATATATGGCCTTTGAAGTAATCCGGATGATTTGGAAAGCCATGTTTGGGACGTCCCTCCGCCCCGGTGGTAGTACTCAGTGACTTGGAATTTTAATAATTGGAAGATGATACGCCTGGTTACTGATCCGAAAGAAGAGAATGGATTCTGATTTATAGGGGCCGAGATAGAGGGCCGCAAACATGGCCCCTCGTTTCAGGCAATAGCTCAAACTTCGCCAATTTGGACCAAAAAACACCCGATTTCGTTCTGTAAAGAGCCAGATGCACCCATTCGGACGTTCCGAGGGTGGGAATTCTTGAAGTATATCGACGCCGGGGAGTCGCCCGGGGTCCTCACATTTCAGCCTCGGCAACCGGAAGTGGGGGGAATCGTGATTTTTTGCATCAAAATGCCTGAAAGGCCCCCTTTGCCTGACCGCAGCTTAATACATTGTTATGACAGAATTTTTTGCCCCTCCCCGTAGACTATCCCTCCTTAAACCCCATATTCCCGTTTCTACCCCCTCCCCCTCCGAGACATCTTTTTCTCAAGGTCACGTTTTTCTAAACACTGCCCTTCCCTTGGGCCCAGGGGCCCCAAATGTGGCATGAGGGTAGGCCTTGGTAATGCCTTCTAACCCCCTGGGGGTTTGGACCCCAAAGTCCGAACCCTTAAATCTTTTTTGACGAGCAGCCCGTGTAGGAAACAGAGAACTGGGGCGATATGATCATATTTCCTTGTTGACGACGTCGCGCGCTGGGTGGAAATTCAACAGGATCGAAATTATATTACAAAGACTTGGGTGAAAATTAAAATTGACTTAGGTGAATATTAAAATTGACTTGGGTGGAAATTAAAATTGACTTGGGTGAAAATTATAAAAAAAACAAATTATATTACAAATGACTTGGGTGGAAATTAAAATTGACTTGGGTGAAAATTACAAAAAAAAAAAACAAATTAAATTAAAATTGACTTGGGTGAAAATTATAAAAAACAAATTATATTAAAATTGACTTGGGTGGAAATTATAAAAAACAAATTATATTAAAATTGACTTGGGTGGAAATTATAAAAAACAAATTATATTAAAATTGACTTGGGTGAAAATTAAAATTGGCTTGGGTGAAAATTATAAAAAACAAATTATATTAAAATTGACATGGGTGAATATTAAAAAAATCAAATTATATAATTTTTCCTGTCCCTTATCAGCCACCGTAGCTCTAATACTATTTTATACTTTCATATATTTATATAATTTTTATATATGGCATAGAATTATTTGTTATCTTGATGCTTACTTTTTTAAAATAAAATAAAAAAAATCATTTTTTACATGCTATTTTATGGTTTATATAATTGATATGACATATAATTATTATTATATGGCGTCGTCGTACTAGCGCTTCCAAGGCGTTAACGTCATCAGACATGATCGATTTGGGGGTGGTTCTGTTATGGTGTGGGGAGGCATCACTGTTGCTGGAAGAACGGCTTTACATGTTGTTGCAGGGCGTGTTACAGGCCAGTACTACCGGGACAACATCTTGGCAGTCCATGTTGTGCCGTTCGCACGACGTCATGGCCGCCGTTTCATCTTCCAAGATGTCACAGGGCCAGGATCGTTACAGGTTACCTCCAACAACAGAACATCACCACATTACCTTGGCCAGCACTGAGTCCCGACCTCTACCCAATCGAGCATGTCTGGGACATGCTTGGACAGAGGTTACGTCAACGTCAACAACGTCCTGCCAATGTCCAAGAACTTGTTGCTGCGTTGCAACAGGAATGGGACAATCTGGACCAAAATGACCATAGACGTCTCATTAGAAGTATGCCACGTCGGATCAATGCTTGTTTGGCACACAGGGGAGAATTTACCCGTTACTGACTTTGTTGTGATGCTGTGGTAACTTTGCTGTTTGACCCCGGGTATCATTTTACCCTTATAATGGTCAGTCTGTGCCTTACTTAGTCTAACGATCATTTGGAATAAATCGATGAATGTGAACTTCATGTCATTTGTTTCTTCCTCAGTTCCATTAGGTGACTTTAATAACACCTAAAAATCAAATATCCCCTACATTTTTTGAATAGAATATATCGAAATAACTATCTTATGTCTTTTGTTGAATATATGCCACTATACCTCCAGGCGACGGAAAGCTGTCATGATGATTTAAACCATTAGCAATACCCTGTTCTCTGTTTCAGACGAGGATTCAGATAATGTAAGGTAATGAAGTATGTTTCCGTGTACATATCATCAACAGAAACATCTTAGTTTATCGCCGACAAAGCACTTAGTGTGAAATGAGTTCGTTTCGTTTTTTTTTTTATTGTTTTTTGTTTGTTTTGTTTTTTTGTTTTTATTTTCCAGATAGTGGAAAGGTTCGTTTGTAATGTGCTTATAATATATTGCTTATCTTTGTATCTCATTTGTTTGAAGGGTATTGGATGTCCCAATGATTAGCACGTGTGCGTTGTAGCATAAAGCCTGCCATTAAGTCAACTGGCGTGGTTTCGAATCCCAGGTTGTACGTGACAAGGAGAAGGTTCGCTTGGCCAACCTCGTGGGTTTTCCCTGGGTCCTCTGGTTTCCTCCCACTGCTAAAGACCCCTACGCGCAAGCGAAATATTGAAATTAAATTAAACCATATGTTAATCCCGAAATGACCTGGTTTGTGTCGAATGGACGTTGACCCCCCCCCTCTCTCTCTTTCTCTCTCACCACTATCACAGAGCAACGAGGTTATTTATATTAATTTGTAACCAAAACGACAATATTAACAGAGCACAGTTTTTATGGAACACAAGTCGGTTTGAATGTTCAAACTTAGTGTAGGTATTTCGTAGACGAAAGCCTTGAAGATTGGCATTTTCTGCTGAAGCTAATAAACAGAAATAAACAATTTGATTGGCTGGTGATTTGGGACAAGATAACTTAGGTCCTGATTAAGTGAAAGTTATTTCTGGCCTTGTTATTGACGTTACATGTGTCATAATGCTCTTTTGACCTTAATTTTACCAGACATTTGACTTAAATATTAGAACAGCGTTCTGTGACAATCTGCCACAAAAAATACACTGTAAAATTTCAATAATACCTCTGATATGTGAGGTAATCCAAAACGCTGAAATATTCTCGATTTTGCAAATGTCAAGTGTTTCGTAACAACTATTTCAGATAAGTAGATTAGTTGAGTAGTATCGTTTAAAAATAGAATAAATAGGGATGGGTTTTACATTGATCAATTTATATTTTAATTAATTATTCAGTAGCCAAAGATAGAAAAACACGCTTTTTTTATAAAACAAATAGGATCATTGCTCTCTATGGTGGCTGATAAGGGCCATGAAAAATAATATAATTTGATTTTTTTAATATTCACCGAAGTCAATTTTAATATAATTTGTTTCTTATAATTTTCACCCAAGTCAATTTTAATTTCCACCCAAGTCAATTTTGGGATGGGAAGGGCAATTTTTGAGGGATATGGGGTTGTATTCCCGGTGGGGAGGGGGTCGGGTAGGGCATTCGCATTTTTTTTATTTTGGGTCACCTACTTGCATTGTACTTTCACAGGGTGTTCAGAAAAAAATTCGGGGGGGGGGGGGGGGAGGGAGGGGGTGCATCCCCCCCCCCCCATTTGTGTTTTTTTTTTATCAAAAATTCGAACGACAATTTTTTCTGAACTCTCGGGCCATGTCCCTCCCAAAAATCGAGGGTGCACGCCCCATAGGAACCGATATATGGCCTTTCAAGTAATCCGGATGATTTGGAAAGCCATGTTTGGGACGTCCCTCCGCCCCAGTGGTAGTACTCAGTGACTTGGAATTTTAATAAATGGAAGATGATACTCCTGGTTACTGATCCGAAAGAAGAGAATGGATTCTGATTTATAAGGGCCGAGATATAGGGCCGCAAACATGGCCCCTCGTTTGAGGCAATAGCTCAAACTTCGCCAATTTGGACCAAAAAACACCCGATTTCGTTCTGTAAAGAGCCAGATGCACCCATTGGGAGGTTCCGAGGGTGGGAATTCTTGAAGTATATCGACGCCGGGGAGTCGCCCGGGGTCCTCACATTTCAGCCTCGGCAACCGGAAGTGGGGGGAATCGTGATTTTTTGCATCAAAATGTCTGAAAGTTCAGCTACCTCCCCCCGCCCCCATTTCCACTTTGGGGCATCCAAAAATGGTCTCAAAATTAAAATCGAACATCTAGTTCATCTCTATTTTTTTAAGCTTTATATACTCCCGGGAAAATGGCCACCGCTCACTCCCTATGGGTCGGGATCAACATTTTCTTTTTGGCTGAAAGATGGGTGCTTGGGTGGAATACCTGAAAATTTGGTGTCAATTGACCCTCTGGAAGGGTCGGGCGTAGCAATAATCCACATGAAAAATGGACGCCAACTAAAAATGAGCAGGATCGACCAAGCGGTTCCGAATTTATTTAAGTTCTTACGTAAAAATTGAATTAAGAGTAGGAAGGTGTCAGATCAGAACTCTACTCGACCTGACCCCCCCCCCCCCCCACCGATCTCCTATAATTTTTGTCATTTTTAGAGGATTCAGGGGTTTAGACTGAATTCATAGGCCAAGTGTCTGTGTGTGTGTGTGGGGGGGGGGGGTTAGACTATACCTCCTTAAACCCCATATTCCCGTTTCTACCCCCTCCCCCTCCGAGACATCTTTTTCTCAAGGTCACGTTTTTCTAAACACTGCCCCCAGGGGCCACAAATGTGGCATGAGGGTAGGCCTTGGTAATGCCTTCTAACCCTCTGGGGGTTTGGACCCCAAAGTCCGAACCCTTAAACCTTTTTTGACGAGCAGCCCGTGTAGGAAACAGAGAACTGGGGAGATATGTTCACATTTCCTTGTTGACGACGTCACGCGCTGGGTGGAAATTCAACAGGATCGAAATTATATTACAAATGACTTTGGTGAAAATTAAAATTGACTTTGGTGAATGTTAAAATTGACTTGGGTGGAAATTAAAATTGACTTGGGTGAAAATTATAAAAAAAACAAATTATATTACAAATGACTTGGGTGGAAATTAAAATTGACTTGGGTGAAAATTACAAAAAACAAATTAAATTAAAATTGACTTGGGTGAAAATTATAAAAAACAAATTATATTAAAATTGACATGGGTGAATATTAAAAAAATCATAATATATAATTTTTCATGTCCCTTATCAGCCACCGTAGCTCTCATACTAGTTTATACTTTCATATATTTATATAATTTTTATATATGGCACAGAATTATTTGTTATCTTGATGCTTACTTTTTTTAAATAAAATAAAAAAAAATCAATTTTTACATGCTATTTTATGGTTTATATAATTGATATGACATATAATTATCATTATGTTTTTATTGCCTACTTTTGTTTTGTTTTGGTTATCTCCCTTTAATTTTAATCCTGTATGATGGTTTTGGGTTTTATTGAACATACATTATGCAAGAAATAAATCTGCATATCACAGGTCTTTCTATATTCGTACAATAGTTTGTGTGGGTTTTTATATTTTTTTTTTGTTTGTTTATTTTTCTTATTAAACATACATTGTATGTAAGATTATTAATCAGACATTAATTTACTTACCAAGACCATTGCCAACTCTCGATGCCATCGTTAGCCTACGATATTTAATAGATTTGTGGTTGATGTAAAAACGATAATCAATACTTTGATTATTGTCGTCACAATCTTAGTAATGACAATCGAGGCTACAATTGTATCGCTGATAACTCGGATCAGAGTGAGGTAATTTGACGGACATTTTAAATATATTCTATTTTCATTATCTAATTATTGAATATTTTAACGAGAAATGCTGGCTATTTATCTAATGTTTCCTAATGCCACTTTAAGTGATCATTTTATACCCGCATGCATACAGTGTGATGCTAGCTATTTATCTAATGTTTCCTAATGCCACTTTAAGTGATCATTTTATACCCGCATGCATACAATAAATAATAATATGGCGTGGAATTATTTTGTTGTCTTGTTTATTTTGTTTTGTTTGTGTTGGTATGGGGTTGGGGTTGGGGGACTGTATCTGACTTTTATTTAAACTCAAATGTTAAGAAAGAGTAGAGGTTAAGTCAGAGTAGAAAATGTTCCAGCTTCGTTTCTCTATTTGCTATCTTTAGATCATTAGGTCTGTCATGGAGCCAACCGGTGTGGTTTAAACCCAGAATGAATAAAGTCACCTGCCAAACCCCCGTTGTCTCCCTTGCGTGAGAGCGATTTATTGAAATCAATTTTTTGGTGAAATAAATTTTTGCTGCTTTAAAGCCCCAATAACACTCTTGTTGTAACTGAATAATATGTCCCAATCTTCATTCTGGTCAACAAATTGTATTATTTTACAATATTCCAATTAATTGACGATACAAAGTTCATTGTAACACACCTAATTTAAAAAATTAGAAAGATTCAACTTATTGATTTGAAAAGTCTTACGTAAACCTTTTCAAATGTGGCTTGCATTTTGAAAAAATTTCGAACCCTCTGGACAAGTGAAATAGGATGTTATGGATAATTAACACAACAGGCAAGACACTAAAACATCTAGTACTTAGAATAAGGCTATCATTTATTTTCTGGAGCTACCAAGCCAGCAAGAGTGTTATTGTCCCTTTAACGGCATACATGAATATAATTATTATGTAATGAGGTCAGAACGGCGTTATTCAACGTTAGTTCGATGAATGCAGGAACAACCAAATATACTTTGAGCGAAAAAGGTGTGTGTGTGTTGGTGGGGGGGGGGGCGAACACGCTACTTGTTGTTTTTTTAAATGATTAGGACACCCGTTTACCAGCCACTACAGTCATGGTGATAGCTAAAAACAACAACACGGATGATGATACTGACATCCACCCACTACAGCGTCATTTAAATAAAGCTGGGCTAATGATGATGGGCATACGTCATGCAATGGAATGAAATGAAATGGGTTTTAACTTCCTACTCTTGTGCACCTAACCTGGGCTAATGGAAGACGGGCATACGGCATGCATTGTGATATGAGTGAAATTTTGCCCGGGCAGTGGCGCTACGACATACTCTTATATCGAATTCCAACTGTCAAGGGATGCTTTACGTGCACGCCAATGTGTACACGGCACCTCGGTTTTTCGTCCCATCCGAACGACTAGACAGACGCCTACGCCGGAAAATCGAGATGAACTTTCTCGACTAATGCAGGTATTGAACACTTGCGACCTCCAGGCTAGCGAGCCAGCGTCTTACCCACTTAGCCACGGTATGTGCGTGTGTGTGTGGGGGGGGGGGGGATTCTGTAAATGTTGTTTAAACATTGAGAAAAAAATCTGTGGAATAGTGGAATCCATGAAATATTGTTTTTAAAATTCACCCCTCGTCGTCCCCCAGGTTACTTCCCTGCCTACCAGGGGGAGGACTAGCACGGACTACCAGTGCATTGCCTCGGGGATCGACGAGGGGTATACTCAAGCCAGTAAGTATAAATACTTAGCCAACCCGGTTGACCCGAGCCGCCGCTCTGTAGAATGTACTCAGGACACAAGGGGGATGTTCGATTCACAATTCCGGAGGGGGATTCCACTCTCCACCGAAACGGGTCGCAACGCATGGCAAACACGTTGCCCCATTACAGGGAACCCTTTAGTCGTCTCTTACGACACGCAGGACATACGAAGGGTATATTCGTATCACCCCCTACACACCAGGGGGGGGGGGGGTAAGTAAATCAGTTCATACATGCAGATTACATTGTGCTGGGGCCCATTTTGGCCAATTTCTAGGTCCTAAATATTAGCGATTTAGCTCCTTTCCTCAAAATTGTTCGCTTTATTTGTTGTTTTAATGTATGAATTACATCAATAAGAAACTATGTGCAAAGTGTTGTGTTTCTGGATCAAAGATATATATGTCTCATAACCAGTGATTGAGAGTTGAGTAAATTCTTACCTTAAGCCTGAGAATGCTTTGTGAACTCGGGGAACGTCGTTCTGATATTCAATTTTCTGATTGTTGCATTATTTCGTTAAAATGTACAATTTAACAGTATTCAGTAATCATTTACAACATGAAGAAAAACGATCAACGTATCTTTTCGAGATTATCTGTTTTCATCTTTTTGAATTCTAATTAATAATACCACAGAAGTTTTATTTCATTTTTGTCCTCCGTCGTTTGAAGGGAGCAGGGAGCTATCAACATAGGTGTTCTTGTCCGCCTGTCCACCCATTTACACCCGTCCTTTTCGCTTCATTCATTAGGTCTTTATTAGGAGAGTGTATGTCCATATTCGGACACAGTCACTCTCCTCTAAGTGGGTAAGGCATTAGCTCGCTAGTCTGGATGTCGGTGTTCGATCACTACATTGGCCGAGAAAGTTCATCTCGATTTCCGGCGTGGTTTCCCCGTCAGTGATTCAGAACAGAGGGCCTGACAAGGACAGCTGTCTAGTCCTTCGTGTGATACGAAACACTGATGTCCTATGTACACATTCACGTGCACGTAAAAGATCCCTTTTCAGATGGAATTCGAATGAAGAGTAGGACGTAGCGCCGCTGCCCGGGCAAAATTTCCCTCATAGCACACTCTATGGCGTATGCCCGTCTTCATTAGCCTAAGTTAGGTAATAAAGAGTAGGAACTTTAATTCTAATTGAGTGAGAATTTGAAACTTTGTGTATAGCTTCATTGCCTGCCATGTACCAAGGTGACTTTTTCATAATAACACAAGTGTGTGGTTTTACTACTTCTTAGTTTATTACATGCAAATTGTCGTCTTTAGAAACGGTGGTAAGTTAACAGAAATAGAAAAATGGCATACAATGGTCTGGATATTGATTTTATCGATAAATTTAATTATTTAGGACTGTTTTTATATTACAATGGCAAATTTCTAAAAAAAAAAAAATACAACAGTACAGGCCTGACCAAGGTCGCTAAGCCTTTTACGCAATTTTAAAAGGACAAAACACAGGGCTGACCAAAGTCTTAATGCTTTATTTTTATACTTTAAAAAAAAAACGAACCTGTAACGGCATTGAAACTAAAATCTCTATATTTGATACATATCCGGGGCTTTCATGAACCGTCGGACGTAGACAGAATTCACAGTTCTAATTGGAAGAATATCATAAATATTCGTCAATAAACACATACTTGTATGATTTAATATGAACTTGGTCATATATTAGAATATTAAAATATGCTATGAAGTTAGCTTCGAAATGAAATAAAGTTTAATTAATGAAGTAATAAATAATAATTGTACATGGATGTAAAATATAACAAATGAATTATATAATATGTCTGTGAAATATAATCTTTGAACATTGTTTTTCTCTCTAAACTCTTTGATAACACTTCCTGGACCTATCGTGGTTCTGAATCACTTCATGTAAAGATCAGCTCCTATAATACAACGGCTCATGTTGTGTGTCTTTATCGACCGCCTCTTTCAAAGAAAAACGCTGTCTCTCTCACTGAGACACTTTAAGATTTTGACAACCTTTTCTGCAATCATAGGAAGGACAATACTGTATTTCTAAGGGATTTTAACATCCACTATGATGATGCATCCAATGCAACAGCAGTCAAATTCAGGAAACTTCTGCGGGTGTACAGTCTTGTCCAACACGTCACTACTCCTACACATAAACTACTAGGTCAGGTTTTGGACCTTGTAATTTCACCTGAGACCTGTAACTTAATCAGCGATGTAAAAGTGCGTGATATACAAATATGTGACCACTTCCTTATTATTATGAGGTGGAACATGACGAAGCCCAGAAATAGCTGCACGCAAAACGTATGTCGTAACTTGGGTCATTCCTGGTCAAAGTATGCATCGGCGCATGGTTCGTCCGTTGAAATTTAATTGTAATGAAATTTATAACTTTCTAGGTGTTTTTTTATATCCTGCTTATTTTCAAGGCTTGTGAAGTGTCTAGCAAGAGAATCACAATTAGTTAAAATAATTATTCAATATTCTCATTTATATGTTTTGCATAATAAATCAAACCAAATTATGGAGTAGATGCCAATTGATATGTGTAAAAATTGTTTTTCGTAATATACTATTCAAAAAAAGTAGGGGATATTTGGTTTTTAAGTGTTATTAAAGTCACCTAATGAAACTGACGAAGAAACAAATGACAAAATGAAATGAAGTTCACATTCGTCGATTTATTGCAAATGATCGTTAGACTAAGTAAGGCACAGACTGACCATTATAAGGGTAAAATGATACCCGGGGTCAAACAGCAAAGTTACCACAGCATCACAACAAAGTCAGTAACGGGTAAATCCTCCTCTGTTTGCCAAACAAGCATTGATCCGACGTGGCATACTCCTAATGAGACGTCTAAGGTCATTTTGGTCCAGATTGTCCCATTCCTGTTGCAACACAGCAGCAAGTTCTTGGACATTGGCAGGACGTTGTTGACGTTGACGTAACGTCTGTCCAAGCATGTCCCAGACATGCTCGATGGGGGAGAGGTCGGGACTCAGTGCTGGCCAAGGTATTGTGGTGATGTTCTGTTGTTGGAGGTAACCTGTAACGATCCTGGCCCTGCGACATCTTGCGTTGTCATCCTGGAAGATGAAACGGCGGCCATGACGTCGTGCGAACGGCACAACATGGACTGCCAAGATGTTGTCCCGGTAGTACTGGCCTGTAACACGCCCTGCAACAACATGTAAAGCCGTTCTTCCAGCAACAGTGATGCCTCCCCACACCATAACAGAACCACCCCCAAATCGATCATGTCTGATGACGTTAACGTCTTGGAAGCGCTCGTTTCGACGACGCCACACCCTCCTACGTCTGTCCAAAAAATCAACAGTGAACCTTGACTCATCTGGAAACATCACATTGCTCCAGCGTCGATTATCCCAGTGTTGACGATCCCTACACCAACGACGTCTTGCCTGAATGTGATGATCTCTCAAACAAGGGATCACGCGAGGACGTCGGGCGCGAAGGTGACCCCTATGCAGTCGATTCCGAATCGTCTGAACACTTACTCTCACACCAGTGTCTGTTTAAAGACGAGCGCTGATCTGATTTGCTGTGATGACACGATTTCTCAAGGCCAAGGTACGGATAAATCGATCCTGGGCTTGAGTTGTCGCCCTTGGTCGACCTGATCGTGGTCTGTCCTGTACTGATTGTGTATCACGGTATCTGGACCATAGCCTGCTTATGACAGACTGAGAAACAGTCATCGTCCGCGCCACAACCGCCTGTGTTGTGCCGATATGTAGCATGCCAAGGGCACGTAACCTTTCATTTTAGGTAAGCCGAAGCATATCAAAATTCTGGTCACTAAATCAATTAAACTGATGTTTCCACCCTGGAATTCAATGCCACAATGACTGTAACATTCAAAGTCAGAGTCGTGCACATCTTGGGTTGGACCCCCATGATGATCCCAAGCATCACCTGCATTCCATGCGGTACCTATTGGTACGTTTGGGCGTCACATGTAACTGGAAATGTTTCTTCTGTTAGGTTCTATAGTGACTTTTTTCGTAGTCATTTGCATATTTTAGTATTACGCCCCCAAAATCAAATATCCCCTACTTTTTTGAATAGTATATGAAACCGGATATTGATATTGACTGTTTGTAGATATGACGAACACACGGACGTATTTAAATAGAAACGACAACATCAGCTACAGGTTGTACAGGTAAGCATGTAACTCATCTTTTGTTTTATTTGTTTATTTCCCAAACATCAAACCGGAGAACAATCTACGATTGGTATGTTGCCCGTACGATTATTTAATATAATGGTACGCCAACATCAAAGGGTGACGTCGCATCTGTATTTTAATACAACATATTAACGCCCCTAATCTTCAATAAAAATGGCGACACCTGCGAAAATAACAATTAGCGATCACGTTTAGACAATACCAAATGTCATTCACCGTATGCATGCTTTAACTGTTGGCTAACACAACACAATCGTTTCTCATTCCTGAAATATTGTTTGATCCCAAGATCATGGTGTAAACCCATGGTGTAAATCTGACATTATTTTCAAAATTCTAATGACTAACTACAAACGTTGACCGAGTGTGTATTTTTGGGAACTTTAAGAACCAAGAAGTAGCAAGTCTCGCATCCTGGTCCATCATTGGAATAAAAAATTGATAAACAATATTGAAATTATTGACTATATATTTTAAACATAAAAACATTTATAATGAAATCTTTCTGGGTCAATTCATTGTTATCCTGTTGCACAGTGAATAACCTTACTCGTATGGCGAATCAAGGAAATAGAAATCATACTTCACAGTTTCGTATAAATAAAACGTATATCTTATTGTACTACCACCACTAGGCGGACGGGTATCTTAAATATAAATAGAATACAGTTTCTGCTTATTCATGAGTGACGTTTCGATTAGCCTTCTCTAGTCATTATAAAGCAATAAACAACAATACATGGTTAATGCTGACCAACCAGAGACGCCCTTCTAATTACCTTGAAGGAAACCTAACTTAATGAAAGTAAAGTAATTATTGAGGGTGATCAAGATTGGCCAGGGTAATGCTAATGGCAACATCATCTTGTATGTGATATCACTCAAGGTGGAAGCGGACGTAAATCCCTATAAACGAAGGAACGACAGCATCCAATGTGACATAGACCATTTTACCTGGAAATAAAACAAATGGATTCATGGATAACTTGTTGTGACGTATTGACATATAGATCTAATGTGATTTCACTTAAACATGCATTATGCAAGATCTAAATCTGTCTATTGCAAGTCTTTCTTTATACCTGAAATGTTTTCTAAAGTATTAATTAGACACCATTTAACTGACCCAGACCATAATCAACTCTCGATGGCATCAGATTTCTCCGATATTAAATAGATTACGACGGTGACGACCTTCGATCAACCAGTACGGTGGATGAAATTATTGCGCACGTCTGTCAAACCTTCAAAGGCTAATATCGTCGCTTGCAATGGAGCAATTTGAATGAAATTTTCAAATTATTCACTTTACATTATCTACATTCTCACTATTATAGCGAGAATTGCTAGTTCTTTATCTAAATCTTACATAATGTATCTTTAAGTATCAAAAAATATTACAACAAAGACTCCAGAAAACACCAAGGTGGAGGTATAAAATCAATGAGTAGTATACTCCGGATGCTATATTGATTCATTTTAATTCAACATCATATCATTCATCTACTTCAAGGTGTGGTTTCTTTTTGTCAGCAGTGCAGGAAGGGTAGAGGGGTGGGAACACCGTTTAGTCATTCGTATGGTAAGAAAACACAAGGTCCCATGTACACATTGGCGCGCAGGTAAAAGACTCCGTCGTTGGTTTATGCCTGTCTTCATTACACGGATGTAGAAGAAAGTATGACGTTAAACCCAATTTATTTCATATTTTACTTAAGTTAAATAATGTTTATATCTTTTTTTCATACACAGATACAGACGAAAAATGAATCCAGGTAAATATATATTGGATAATCACGTAACTACATTATATCATAATATCAAGCTTCTTGTGTCAGAAATGTTGTACATGTATATATATTTTGATAAAACAATAGGGGAAATTAATTTACAACTAAAATATGTTTTGTTATTTACTTTAGAGGCGTTAAATCAAATATAAATTACAAGATATTAACGCATTACTGTGAGATAGTTAACTCGCTTAGCAGAATAATTTGTTTTCGTTTGATGGCCGTAACGATCTTCCGTACATAATGAAGTAAACATTGGGTAGCTTTCACGAGTACAAACAACGGATTTGATTTAAGTATTCTACTTGTCCTTACTACACTCGGACCTGGAAAAGCGAGAGAGAGAGAGAGAGAGAGAGAGAGAGAGAGGGTGTTTAACGTCGACTTGACACAAACTTGATCATTTCGGGACTAACATATGTTTTAATTTTATTTCAATAATTCGCTGTCGCCTAGGGGTCTTTAGCAGTGGGAGGAAAGCAAGGGACCCAGAGAAAACCCACGAGGTTGGACAGGCGACCCTACTCCTTGTCACGTAGAACCTGGAATTCGAATGATTCAGTTGGAATAGATGATTCAAACGAGTTACTAAATTATGACGTCAACTACAATATAACTTCATGATTTTCTCTCTCTCTCTCTCTCTTCAACTGAATAATAAATTATGCATGAAGAAGACTGCATAGAATACAAGACGTCAATCGGCTGTCGCTGTGTACACGTGTAAGACATTATTGTAGGATTGTTCATTTTATATGAAATTAAATAAATGAAGATGGTGGAGGAAAATCATAATATAAACATTATATATCCAGAAAAGCACCAATGGCTTGGTATAAATCATTTCTGACTAAGATAATATGATGAGAGTGCATGATGATTGATATAGTCTATTTTTATATCTGGTTGGCTAGTCTAATGGCCGCATATGTGCGCTCTAGATCACAAGGTCTGTTATTGAGTCAATTGACGTAGTTTCAATTCCTAGCTTGTACGTGACAATGATTATTGTCGTCTGACCGGCCTCATGGTTTGTCTGGGTCTTTCGGTCTTCCCACTCGCAAGCATATTATTGTTAGTCCCGAACTGACTTGGTTTTGTTCTGACATCTATCGCCTTTAATAAATGACTATTTGTCTTTCAATTCAGGTTACCTACAAAACCACGTGGCCATTTTAACGCAAAACAGTGGCGATCTAAGAAACACACTTGCGGACGGAATTGAAAGTATCGCACGCAAATTACGTGAGCGTTTTGTTGTTAATGGTTATGAATTGGGGAAGATATTAGAAGCAGTCAGTCGACAACCAAAGGATGGTGTATCTGAATTAATAGCCATAATAAAAGAAAGCCAGTGGCATTTTGATGCATTCATCCAATGTTTGAATGACATGGGATATACAGGATTGGTTCAAAAGCTCCAAGGTATGTATATGTATTATTAGTCCCAGTGGTTTTATCCTCATGCGCAGTACTTGAGGGTTCCTCTAGTATTTTTCATATGTATATTTATATGTAAGTTGAGAAGTAGACGGGTAAGAGGATTCCTAGGTATTTTTTATCTGTATATTTTTATTCAGTCTTGATTTCATCATTCTCTCACGGGAGTTTGATACTGGCGGTGATGCATCATAACGGTTTCTGGCACATTTTCCTGTAACCTTCTTTAGGGGAGCCATGGTGGCTCAACGGGTAAGACGTTGGTTCGCTAACCTGGATGCGTGTCTCGATCCCTTCATTGGCAAATAGCATCGGGATTATTCAGTGTGGTTCCCCTTGTCAGTTTATCAGGACAGAGGGCCTCGCAAGGGACAACGTATAGTAGTTCAGATGGTACGAACAACCGAGGTCCCAAGTGCAATAAATTACATTGTGAAGCTATACATGAATTGAAACGGTAATTGACATTTTCGTGTTTGCAAGAAACAAGTCTTGTAACAATAACAATAAATGTCTGGTCAGTAGTGCTTTCATTTTGAGCAGTTAATAGAGATCTATATTGAAGATTTAGATTTAGGTAAAGAGCTGGTCCCTCTATCTATAATAGTTCAAACATAGACATGTATAATGAAAAATGATCATGTTGGAGAGAGAAATGGGGTTTAACGACCTCTCGACACAAACTAGGTCATTTTGGGACTAACATATGGTTTAATTATATTTCAATAATTGGCTTGTGCGTATGGATCTTTAGCAATGGGAGGACACCTGAGTACACGGAAGTTGGACAGGCGACCCTACTCCTTGCCACTTACAACCGGGGATCTGAAACCGCGCAAGTTGACTCAATGACCGGCCGTATTATACAGCGCGCGCGCACGCTAACCATTCGACCACCCAACCCCCTTGATCATGTTGGATAATCCAATGAAATTACTTTATTTATTATAGTATTCGATTTCCCGTCAAATTGATCTCTCCCTGTACGAAAATAGTGTAAAAGTTGCCATTGTTTAGTTGTAATTGTGTTACTTGGTCAATCTTGCACATAGTATGTCATGTTATATATTACAGAATGATATAAATAGCATGACATGTTATATATTACAGAAATGATATAAATACAATGTTGTATGACATGTACATATTACAGAAATGGGGTTTAGTGTTCTACTTTTCTGCGCCATCAGGGCTGATGAAATATGGAAGCATAACGTTGCCAGAAATCTAAAGATCATCAATGATTTTTAGTGTTGCAAACTACATTTTGTCAATGCTTCAAAATACATTTTTCAGTGTTTCCAAATATATTATTCAGTGTTTCAAATTAGTTACTGTACACATTGCATTGAGCACTTTGCATGGTCGACCGTTTGCAAAGTAGAACGCATACCTTATAGGGAACGGTCACGATTTCCAAAGTTTCTTTAAACTGAGATTCATATCCGAATGTAGTAAAAGTAGGTTTAGGCCGATCCATTACTCTGTTAGTTTTACAAAAAAAAAAAATGATTCTTTTATTCACTATGTCACTATGTGCCTATCCCTAGCTTCTGCTAGTGCGTTTAAATAAACTGATTTAATTAAAGTGCTTGTGAGACATTCGGTAGATATGCTTCCTTTTATAAACGGATTTTTTTAGATACATAACTGAATATCGAGCTACCCGTTTCATCGCCAATATCGAAAAACAAGGAGAAAGGGTAGTTTATATTCTAGTCCAGTGTTGAGGAATAATTGTTTATGATTTATGTTGTTAGTTTAGGAAAAGTGATTTAATTAAATGCATTTCGGAGACATTCGGTATATATATGCATCGTGAAATCGGATTTTTATACACATATCTGAGTCTCGAAAAACAAGGGGATGGGGCAGTTATTGTGTGAATCCACTGCTGAGGTACCTCATATTAGTATATTAAACAGCAAAAACAAAAAAAAACTCGGTAAAATGCTGGTCCTTCTATCTATAATAGTTCAAACATATACATGTATAATGAAAAATAATCAAGATGGATAATCCATTGAAATAATTACTTTATTCTGGGTTAAGTTATATGACTCTATCAAGATGAAGTGTAGATAGTTTATTAACTTTTTTTAGTTTAAACTTTATTGTTTTCATTTATGAAGATCTTTTAATATCTTAGCAACGGTACTTGACAACCGAGACATTTAATCGCGGCTGTTCCAATCCATTTAAATCTCGCCCATCTGATATTCTAGAGAGAGTTGATTATAGGCATGACATGTGGAAATGAGATCTGCAATTGGTAGATTTAGATCGTAAATGATGCATCTTTTTATTGGAACATAAATGGTATAGGTTGGGGGCGGGGCGAGTGATTTAAGGCGTGGTGTAAGATTATAAGGAATGTCATTAAGTCAAAAGACGCAGTATTGATGTAGCGAAATGAGCCTTGTGATAGCGCACCCTATCAAGTAGTTCTTCTCGGTTAAAATTGACCAACATTGTTTCAGGTACCGGGACTGCTGCTGTAGGAACCACTGAAAAGGGTAGGTTTGAACATCTTATTTAATTTTAACAAATTCTAAATGTAGAACTAGTCTTTTCATGAAACTTAAGCTATATCTTAATCATCTCGGTCCCTTTCCATATTTGGGCATATTCCTGAATTATATGGTCCTTGATTGTACGAAAAATCACGTTTTTATACACCAACATGGAAATGTGGTCGAATATTGCCGCCCCCCGACTCGTCGGTCAGTAGTCCACATTATTTTGTGAACGATCTACAGACTGTATTTATCATCTGATTGTTTTTAAATTTATTTATTTCTCCTGGAGTTATGACCCTTGTTTCACTTTATTCCATATTGTGAACACTCTAAGGACAAATTTCAACATTCGATTGGTATGAAATTAAGCGAAGAATCCTAATGAATTTGAGCAATTTCCGTTAACTACGTCGCGAGTTATGAGCCTTGTTTCACTTTGTCGAACCCTGTGAATGCTCTAACAACAAAAGTTATCATCCGATCTGTATGAAATTCTTATGCATTATTTGCATTAGTAAAATATATCACTATTTCACAATCAATTCGATTTCCCGTCAAATCGGCCTCTCCCTGTACGAAAATAGTATAAAAGTTGACATTGTTTAGCTGTAATTTGGCAGTGTTACTTGGTCAATATTGCACATAGTATGACATGTTACATATTACAGAATGATATAAATAGCATGGCATGTTATATATTACAGAATGATATAAATACAATGTAGTATGACATGTACATATTACAGAAATGGGGTTTAATGTTCTACTTTTCTGCACCATCAAGGCTGATGAAATATGGAAGTATAACGTTGCCAGAAATCTAAAGATCATCAATGATTTTTAGTGTTGCAAACTACATTTTGTCAATGCTTCAAAATACATTTTCCAGTGTTTCAAAATGCATTTTTCAGTGTTTCAAAATGCATTTTTCAGTGTTTCAAAATACATTTTTCGATGTTTCCAAATATATTATTCAGTGTTACAAATTAGTTACTTTACACATTGCATTGAGCACTTTGCATGGTCGACCGTTTGCAAAGTAGAACGCGTACCTTATAGGGAACGGTCACGATTTCCAAAGTTTCTTAAAACTGAGATTCATATCCGAATGTAGTACAAGTATGGTTTAGGCCGATCCATTACAAAAAAAATGATTCTTTTATTCACTATATGCCCATCTCTAGTTTCTGGTTATTTGAGATTCACAACGGAATATCGAAGAACTAGTAGCCTATCGTTTGTTATTCGCCAATATAACAAAAGGTAGTTTGTTTTCCGATATTTGGCAATAACGACACTTAAAAGGCAAAATGACGTTTAATGTGAAACCATGATGCAGGCATCCCCATTTATGGCCTCTATAGTGCGTTTAAATAAACTGATTTAATTAAAGAGCTTGGGAGACATTCGGTAGATATGCATTCTATAAAGTCGGATATTTTTAGAAACATATCTGAATATCGAGCTACCCGTTTCATCGCCAATATCGAAAAACAAGGAGAGAGGGTAGTTTTTATGTGAATCCAGTGTTGAGGCATAATTGTTTATGATTTATGTTGTTAGTTTAGGAAAACTGATTTAATTAAATGCATTTCGGAGACATTTGGTATATATATGCATCGTGAAATCGGAAATTTATACACATATCTGAGTCTCGAAAAACAACGGGATGGGACAGTTATTGTGTGAATCCACTGCTGAGGTACCTCATATTAGTATACTAAACAGCAAAAAAAAAAAAACCGTCTGTACGATTTCAAAATCAGAGAGGCACTTTAATCAAGTCCTTCTAGAAAACGAATTACCATATGGATCAAAGCAACTTGTTGTGAACAGTATGTTGACACATTAGTGATAAATTCATCACAATTCCAAGGCATTAGGAGAAGGTTTCGAGTCTGAACCGAAACCAGTATGCTTGGACCTCCCCAAGAGTCTCGTTCAATGACATATTGGTCAGAATAACGCTGGCCACGTCGACGTCATATTCTGGCGCTGCCATCTGCAGTTGATACGCAATACCGACTCTCATCTGTGAACAGAACAGTTTGCCATTGCCTGTGTCGCCAGTTCTGATGTTGGGCAAACGTCGATAGCGAGGCTAAGGTTTACGGCGTTCTCTCTGGTGAGACGTTGGCGCACTATATCGGTACTGATGGGTCTTCCGTGTGTTCCCACTGTCTGGCGTGCTGTTTCAGATGCCTGCGTGAAGGCATTCAGCACCTGTTGTCGCACAATATTGTGGCCTTGTGGTAATCCTTAGTCTACCAGTTCGGGAGCGATCACCCATGATGTTGGTGACCCGAAGCATTGCTGCATCCTGTAGATGGTCCGAACATTAACCTGAAGTGTGGACAGCGTCGAGTCTTCCAAGCGCCATGTTCCTCTGAGCTGTCGTGATATGCTGCTGAAGCCTGTAGATGGTCCGAACATTAACCTGAAGTTGATTGGCCGCGGCTTGGGCAGTGTGGACAGTGTCGAGTCTTCCAAGCGCCATGTTCCTCTGAGCTGTCGTGATATGCTGCTGATGTTGTTGTGTGAATGATTCAACCAGGTATGGGTGTGCATTTTAGAGGGCTGCAGCATGAGATACATGAAAATCGAGGAGTATGCTTTACCATCTCAGAATTTAGATGCGTTTTTTGAGAAATTTCATGGGTTCAATTCTGTATTTAGGAAGGAGTCAGATAAAGTTGGAGATGTGGTCACAAATATACAATAGAACACATTTGGCAAGTGTCATGCAATGTGTCTATTCAGAGGAACCTACCAACCTGACGTTTCGCTTTCTGCTTAGTATATCGAAAAACGAACTGCTATGTTTATAGTTCTTTATTAACGATAGATATAGTGTTCTGTATATTGTAAAACAGGACTTAAAACACATTGAATCTATAGACAGTCCCACCTTTCAGCGAATACTTCTATTGATCCTACAAAATTATCAGTTATGAAATTTGCAAATATATTATTTCAACTGTATCGCCACCAGTTATAGTCATGGTGATTTGCAATATATATCGAAATAACTATCTTGTGTCTTTCGTTGAAAATATGCCACTATACCTTTAGGTGGCAGAAAGCTGTCATGATGATTTAAACCATTAGCAATACCCTGTTCTCTGTTTCAGATGATTCAATGGATTTAAAGTAATGAGGTAATGAGATGGATACTACACCAGTGAAGTAAGTTTCTGTGTACATATCATCAACAGAAACATCTTAGTTTATCACCAACAAAACACTTAGTGTGAAATGAGTTTGTTTGGTTTTATATAATTTTTATATATGGCATAGAATTATTTGTTATCTTGATGCTTACTTTTCTTTAATAAAATAAAAATAATCATTTTTTACATGCTATTTTATGGTTTATATAATTAATATGACATATAATTATTATTATGTTTTTATTGCCTACTTTTGTTTTGTTTTGGTTATCTCCCTTGAATCGTTATCCCGTATGATGGTTTTGGGTTTTATTGAACATACATTATACAAGAGATGAATCTGCATATTGCAGGTCTTTGTATATTCGAACAATAGTTTTTGTGTGTGTGTTTATATTTTTTTTGTTTGTTTATTTTTTTTATTAATCAATGTATGTTATATAGATTATTAATGCGACATTAATTGACTTACCAAGACCATTGCCAACTCTCGATGCCATCGTTAGCCTACGATATTTAATAGATTTGTGGTTGATGTAAAAACGATAATCAATACTTTGATTATTATCGTCACAATCTTAGTAATGACAATCGAGGCTACAATTGTATCGCTGATAACTCGGATCAGAGTGAGGTAATTTGACGGACATTTTAAATATATTCTATTTTCATTATCTAATTATTGAATATTTTAACGAGAAATGCTGGCTATTTATCTAATGTTTCCTAATGCCACTTTAAGTGATCATTTTATACCCGCATGCATACAGTGTGATGCTAGCTATTTATCTAATGTTTCCTAATGCCACTTTAAGTGATCATTTTATACCCGCATGCATACAATAAATAATAATATGGCGTGGAATTATTTTGTTGTCTTGTTTATTTTGTTTTGTTTGTGTTGGTATGGGGTTGGGGTTGGGGGACTGTATCTGACTTTTATTTAAACTCAAATGTTAAGAAAGAGTAGAGGTTAAGTCAGAGTAGAAAATGTTCCAGCTTCGTTTCTCTATTTGCTATCTTTAGATCATTAGGTCTGTCATGGAGCCAACCGGTGTGGTTTAAACCCAGAATGAATAAAGTCACCTGCCAAACCCCCGTTGTCTCCCTTGCGTGAGAGCGATTTATTGAAATCAATTTTTTGGTGAAATAAATTTTTGCTGCTTTAAAGCCCCAATAACACTCTTGTTGTAACTGAATAATATGTCCCAATCTTCATTCTGGTCAACAAATTGTATTATTTTACAATATTCCAATTAATTGATGATACAAAGTTCATTGTAACACACCTAATTTAAAAAATTAGAAAGATTCAACTTATTGATTTGAAAAGTCTTACGTAAACCTTTTCAAATGTGGCTTGCATTTTGAAAAAATTTCGAACCCTCTGGACAAGTGAAATAGGATGTTATGGATAATTAACACAACAGGCAAGACACTAAAACATCTAGTACTTAGAATAAGGCTATCATTTATTTTCTGGAGCTACCAAGCCAGCAAGAGTGTTATTGTCCCTTTAACGGCATACATGAATATAATTATTATGTAATGAGGTCAGAACGGCGTTATTCAACGTTAGTTCGATGAATGCAGGAACAACCAAATATACTTTGAGCGAAAAAGGTGTGTCTGTGGGGGGGGGGGGGGGCGAACTTGTTGTTTTTTTAAATGATTAGCACACCCGTTTACCAGCCACTACAGTCATGGTGATAGCTAAAAACAACAACACGGATGATGATACTGACATCCACCCACTACAGCGTCATTTAAATCAAGTTGGGCTAATGATGATGGGCATACGTCATGCAGTGTGTTGTGAGAAATATTTTGACAGGGCAATGGAATGAAATGAAATGGGTTTTAACTTCTTAAAATCGACATGAACTTTCTCGACTAATGCAGGTATCGAACACTCGACCTCCAGGCTAGCGAGCCAGCGTCTTCCCCACTTAGCCACGGTATGTGCGTGTGTGTGTGTGTTGGGGGGGTGAGGGGGGGGGTTATTCTGTAAATGTTGTTTAAACACTGAGAAAAAAATCTGTGGAATAGGGGAATCCATGAAATATTGTTTTTAAAATTCACCCCTCGTCGTCCCCCAGGTTACTTCCCTGCCTACCAGGGGGAGGACTAGCACGGACTACCAGTGCATTGCCTCGGGGATCGACGAGGGGTATTGTGACAGTATTGGTTCTTAAATCGGGTTCTTGGATGACAACACGGGTATAACTTCAAATAATGGTTTTATTCTGCTTCTTACAATAGGTACAAACATCGTGATGTAAACGACCGTAGAACTAACTATATGGAAGGAGTCATGACTTAATTAGCTTGGCTTAGCACGAGTGTGCTAACTCCAGAAGCTCTCGTCTCGTCTCGTCTCGTGCCAAGGCACCCATGGCCAAGGCACCCATGGCCCGCCTAGCATGGCCTCCTGGACCTGACTAAAGATTCGTTTCTGTTCTGAGTTTATAAACGTATTCCAGACAAAGGAGCTCATTAGACATCTGTCTAATGTATCAAGCATCATATGAAGGTTTAACATTCAATATAGTTTATCAGATAAAGAAAGCTAGATAAGACATGCCAACAACAAATTATAGTTACGCAATGACATAAGGAATACTACCAAGATCTCCAGCCGGGTATTGATAGCGACAGGTTTATGTTACAATCACTAACACGTATTTTAATATGGCAGGACGCCTCTATGACATATGTCATTATGTTATATACCTATCCCTCTTTTTAGAAAAAAATATGAAATATTTTTTTAAAGCCTTTACAAATTTGAATATAACTGGGATCGATAATATCTACCCTAATCTTAAAAGATAAAAATAACAATAAGAATGAAAAGACATATAAATACAAACAACACTTGTAAAATGTCGTATACAAAAATGTCTATAAACAAAAAGAAAAGGTAAATGAAACACACACGAATTTAAAAGTTATATATACTTGTAAAATGTCATAATATCCAAAAATGTCTTTAAACAAAATGAAAAGGTCAATGAAAAACACACGAACTTAAAAGTTATATACACACAATCGGTCACACACGCGAGTCAATAAAAAAACAAACGAGATCCTGGAATCACAAACACAGACTACTCTTATTCATATAAATGGTGGAATCGCGAACACAAACTACTAGTACTATAATTATCTTCTTAGACCGATTATTTGGTGGAATCGCGAACACAAACTACTGTAATTATCTTCTTAGACCGCTACTGCACTGTCGTAGCCAACTGTAGGGGTGGGGTACATATGATGCCCTTCCTCGTTCCAGTAATGTTGAGGGGTCAGAATTTTCCCTTCTCCGTTTAGTTCAACTATTGTTGTTGACCGGTAGTCTTTTCATTTTCCATACCGTCTGGCAAAACGGCGTGTTATGACGTGCTATGATAAGTATTATAACTGCTCCCCGTGCCGAAGTTTGATCATCTGCGTATCATATCATGGAGTGAACTTAATTAATAGTTAATCAAATTAGCAAGTGGAACAGACTTGACTGTAGATAACGATCTAACGATATTTACAATTGAAATTAGGGAGTCATATTGTTTTATCTCAAGAATAATGAATGATCTGAACACATTTAACCAATCTTAAATAAGATATTTTTGAAAGAACTAACGGTTTATCTCTATAATTTTTAAACACAACACAAAACAAGACAATACGTTCGCTCTAAATCCGAGCACAACCCTCCTGGGGTTAAACCACTTAACATAAAGCTTCTCCCGTTACATATCGGGGCATTTCCCATTAAAACTTTGGGGTATTACAAATAAAAATCTTAATCCCGTAAATATCGGGTCTTTCCCATTAATATTTGGGGCACTACATCACAAATAATAATCCCGTAAACCTCGGGGCATAAATATATATACACAAACAACAAGAAAAAAACCCCTATAAGAGACAAAACCGTTAATACCGTGTGAATGTTTAAAGAGTTATATCTCTCAATAAGGATACGCTTAACTCTATTCCAGATAATTAAACAATCATAAAACATTTCACTTCGCAGTTATTAGCCTGATAATACTTAGCTACTACTAACTTTAAAAGCCAAAATATGTGTTCAAAACAAACAATTATAATTCATAATCTTTTAAAAACAACATGACGCATTTTAAAACAAATAATATATATACAATTTTGTTTCAGTAATTTTCCTACATATAGTTAAAGACTGTTCCACTACTAGCTTGAAAGACGATATAATATATTAAATTTAGTAACGACACCATGATATTTAACGACGCGTGATGATAAACTGCAGATTTCCAGTTAAATTATAATACATAGCACTAATGTCATTTTACCACCCTCGCCATGGTAGGATTAGAAAAGACTTACCCCGTTGGTGACCTGTGAACTTCTAGTGGTTAGGACTTCAATCGTTTCTCTGGTCTACGGCATCAATTAATATGTGACAGTATTACATTAGTTCTTTAAATCAGGTTCTTTATGATAACACTGGTATATACTTCTAATAAAACTTTTATTCTGCTTCTTACAATAGGTACAAACATCGTGATGTAAACGACCGTAGAACTAACTATATGGAAGGAGTCATGACTTAATTAGCTTGGCTTAGCACGAGTGTGCTAACTCCAGAAGCTCTCGTCTCGTCTCGTCTCGTGCCAAGGCACCCATGGCCAAGGCACCCATGGCCCGCCTAGCATGGCCTCCTGGACCTGACTAAAGATTCGTTTCTGTTCTGAGTTTATAAACGTATTCCAGACAAAGGAGCTCATTAGACATCTGTCTAATGTATCAAGCATCATATGAAGGTTTAACATTCAATATAGTTTATCAGATAAAGAAAGCTAGATAAGACATGCCAACAACAAATTATAGTTACGCAATGACATAAGGAATACTACCAAGATCTCCAGCCGGGTATTGATAGCGACAGGTTTATGTTACAATCACTAACACGTATTTTAATATGGCAGGACGCCTCTATGACATATGTCATTATGTTATAGTATACTCAAGCCAGTAAGTATAAACACTTAGCCAACCCGATTGACCCGAGCCGCATGATACAAGGGGGTGCTCGATTCACAATTCCGGAATTAAATTCCAAAACTGGTGTCAATCGAGTGAAAAGGAGAATTTCGGAGTACAACGCATGCGTCGACTGTATAAAAAATATCTCAACCAATCATGACAGCTGAAACATATTTTTTACCTAGGAATACGTCACGATGCATGGCAAACACGTTGCCCCATTACAGGGAACCTTTTAGCCGTCTCTTACGACACGCAGGACATACGAAGGGTATATTCGTATCACCCCCTACACACCAGGGGGGGGGGGGGGTAAGTAAATCAGTTCATACATGCAGATTACATTGTGCTGGGGCCCATTTTGGCCAAATTCTAGGTCCTAAATATTAGCGATTTAGCTCCTTTCCTCAAAATTGTTCGTTTTATTTGTTGTTTTAATGTATGAAATACATCAATAAGAAAGTATGTGCAAAGTGTTGTGTTTCTGGATCAAAGATATGTCTCATAACCAGTGATTGAGAGTTGAGTAAATTCTTACCTTAAGCCTGAGAATGCTTTGTGAACTCGGGGCCCGTCGTTCTGATATTCAATTTTCTGATTGTTGCATTATTCCGTTAAAATGTACAATTTAACAGTATTCAGTAATCATTTACAACATAAAGAAAAACGATCAACGTATCTTTTCGAGATTATCTGTTTTCATTTTTTTGAATTCCAATTAATAATACCGTTTATGTCCATCACACTTATACGGACACAGTCACTCTCCCTCTAATTGGCCTGGGGGATCACCTGGCTAAGTGGGTAAGGCACTAGCTCGCTAGTCTGGAGGTCGATGTTCGATCACTACATTGGCCGAGAAAGTTCATCTCGATTTCCGGCGTGGTTTCCCCCTGTCAGTGATTCAGAACAGAGAGCCTGGCAAGGATAGCTGTCTAGTAATTCGGGTGGGACGAAACACTGATGTCCTATGTATACATTCACGTGCACGTAAAAGATCACTTTTCAGTTGGAATTCGAATGACGAGTAGGCCGTAGCGCCGCTGCCCGGGCAAAATTTCCCTCATAGCACACTGTATGGCGTATGCTCGTCTTCCATTAGCCCAGGTTAGGTGCACAAGAATAGGACGTTAAACCTCATTTCATTTCATTCCATTGCATGACGTATTTCCATCATCATTAGCCCAGCTTGATTTAAAAGACACAAATAGAATTTAAATCACTAGATTTAATGAGATTGTTCAAAGATTGGAGGATGGAAATGTATAAAACCAAGTCCAAGCAACTGTATGACCTGTGCAGGTCAATATGAAATGACACAGTTCTACTCCTTATTTCATTTCAAGTCGACCATTAAGTCATCAATATCTGGTATAGCTCCTATCGGTCTGGATCACCTGTTCAGTTCCCCTCATTCAGTTGGACTCTTAACCAATACATGTACGAGGCCTGTCATTTAAAATTTAATTAACAATAATTTTATTATAAGCTTATTCAGAACCACGAAGACGATGGACAAGACAAAGACTATCTAATATCCCAAATCACAAATAGCAGACACAGAAGCAAAATCGAAAAAAAATAGAGTGTTAAATTTACGCACCATAAAAAACATTGGTCAAAGATAAACACATCACACAACGATTAGAGTTAAATATCTGCACATCACATAACGAATGAATGAATGAATGAAATGTGGTTTTATGGCACTTCGGCACAAACCGGGCTATATTGCGCCAAACCTACAAAGATTTATGCGAGACAAGTTAAATAAATATCACAGAAAAAGTTTTATATGCATAAATAAAAACAGTATCACAGTAAATAAGATTAAAAAATCAAATAAATCTGTTATGCATATAAATATTTAAAACATACAAAATGAAATGATAAATATACAATTAAAATTTATAATAAAAGCTTGTCTCTTTTAAAAAGGCTAACAAGTTACAATATAAGCCCGGTTGGGCAAATAATTGGTGCAGAGTCTGGCAACGGTAATATTTCGATCTTAGGTTTTTGAGATGCTTGCACTCAATCAAAATGTGCTTCACTGTCAAAGGAACATGACAATGTTCACATTCTGGTTGAGGCTCTCGTTTCAAGATGAAAAAGTGTGTTAAAAAAGTATGACCTATACGAGAGCGACACAGAACAACTTCATCTCTCCTGTTGGTTCTATAGGAGTTTGGCCAATCTCCTAAGAGAGGCTTAATGTGATGAAGTTTGTTTGTGCCTGCAAGATCCCAAGACCGTTGCCAGCGGTCATAAATAAAATGATTTATTGCCGATTTAAAATCTTTAAATGGTAATAAAAATGGTGATTGGGAAAGATCTAAAGCAGCTTTGGCAGCAAAATCTGCTTTATCATTCCCCCTTATATCAACGTGACTGGGAAGCCAGCAGAAGACGACGTCTTTGCTGCTGAGCTCGTACGATAGTAGCAGACGATAAACATCTGCTACTAATGGGTGTTCAAGCTGTTTATTGTTAATTGCTTGAAGCGAGGACAAAGAATCAGTAAAAATGATATGCTTTAAAGCTGAAGAGGACTGAATGAACTCCAAGGCCTGAAGAATGGCCTGTAGTTCAGCTGTAAATATTGAAGCAGCAGGTGGAAGACACACAGAAATAGTCTCAGATGGCGTCACAGTAGCTGAAGCTACCCGATCACCATCTTTAGAACCATCTGTGTAAATAGGAGCATAATCACCATACTTAGACCGTAACTCTCTAAACAGAGATTGGAACACCGTAGAGCTAGTATCTCTCTTTTTATGTTGAGTAAGATCGAAATCGATCTTTGGAGGAGATATAGCCCACGGCGGAGTCCTAAAGACCGGGGTATTCGCAATACTGTCAAGGCTGATACCAGCCTCAGACAAAAGGAGTTGTATGCGAATACCGAATGATGGAACAACATTTGTCTTTACAAGATACAAATGCTCATGAAGAGGTCTAAATATGGTGTTAAATGAAATGTGATTCGGAAGTGATGCAATTTTCGTAGCATACTGCAGGGCCAGTTTATCACGTCTGTTGTGCAGTGAGGGCTCGTGCGCCTCGACGTATAAACTGTCCACTGGAGATGTACGAAATGCTCCTAAACTGATTCTAAGTCCCTGATTGTGTATGGTGTCGAGCTCTTTGAGATAAGACTCGCGGGCAGACCCATACACAATACACCCATAATCGAGTTTTGATCTTATTAAAGCTCGATATAATCTGAGCAAGACCTTACGGTCTGCTCCCCAGTCAGTATTTGATAAGACTCTCAATATGTTGAGGGCTTTCAGACATTTCTTTTTAAGGTTTTTAATGTGGGGGATAAATGATAATTTCTTATCAAATATCAGCCCCAGAAATTTGGTTTCATCCACGACTGGTAGGCGATTGCCATCCAAGAAGAGTTCTGGATCTGGATGTAAACCTCGTTTCTGACAGAAATGCATGCAGACAGTCTTGGATTTCGAAAAACGAAATCCATTTTCGGTTGCCCATTGTTGAAGTGAATTCAAACAAAGCTGCAACTTACGTTCGATTATCCGCATGTCTGAAGAACCATAGCACATCTGAAAGTCATCAACATAAAGAGCGCCATTTGTACCTGGTTTAAGGCACGCTGGGATTGTATTAATTTTTATCGCAAAAAGTGTAGGAGATAATATGCTTCCCTGGGGAACTCCCATTTCCTGAGGAAATGGGTCAGAGAATATTGATCCCAGTCGTACCTTAAATGACCTATCTTCGAGGAAATTTTTAATGAAGATAGGTAAGCGACCTCGTAGGCCGAGGTTATGGAGGTCGCGCATGATACCGTGTTTCCACGTGGTATCATATGCTTTCTCCAGATCGAAAAATATTGCAACTAAATGTTGCTTCTGGATGAAAGCGTCCCTGACGAACGTTTCAAATCTAACGAGATGATCAAGAGTGCTCCTTTGGGACCGAAATCCACACTGGAGATCAGTAATGAGGTTGTTGGACTCAAGGTACCAAACAAGCCTTCGATTGATCAATCTCTCCATGGTTTTGCAAATACAGCTAGTTAAAGCGATCGGACGATAGTTGGTAGGATTCGTATGATCTTTTCCCGGTTTAGGGATGGGAATTATTGTGGCTTCATGCACATCACATAACGATAAGAGTTGATTATAAACACATCACATAACGATACCAATTAGTGTTATTATATCATAATGCAATACGAGTTAAAGATATACACATTTCACGGTTTAACATACTTCATTTGCAAAATGTTGTATAAAACTTATTATTCAAAATAAAAGTCTACTTGCAGTTTCTCAATAATAGGCTATGAAACCGGATATTGCTATTAACTTTTTCTAGATATGACGAATACACGGACGTATTTAAATAGAAACGACAACATCAACTACAGGTTGTACACGCAGTTCAACATCATACCCGAGATAGAGGTAAGCTTGTAACTCATCTTTTGTTTTATTTGCTTATTTTCCAAACATCAAACTGATGATAAAATAGGTCAAGTTGGTGGTTTATATCCCGTGCCTCGCTCTGTCTGAACGGACGGGAATGAGCTGTACACCAAACCAAGTAAGGAAGTATTTCTATAATACAGATGTATACATAAAGGAGATATTTTAGTGTTTGATTAAATAACTAAAGGTAATAATACATGTGAAAAAGCTTTATTTAACGTCCGCTTCGACCGAAGTGACATCGCAGACAAAAGGTATCGCTATACACTGTATGTTGTTATACTTGAGTTTAGGTGATGCATAATAGATCAAATTACAATCTTTATTACAATATATTAACGCCACTAGCCTTCAATATGGCGACCCGCGAAAATAACCATTATAATTAGCGACCACCGTATGTATTAGGGTGTTTCATATTTGAACTTTTTTTCGCGATTGAACTCTACCATGTGCCATGTGTTTCCAATTGGGTCCAAACTCATCACCAGAGAATATTATAATTTTCCCACCAAAACTGGCAGGCCGCCGCCATTTTCTAATTCTTCGCCAAATATGACCCATTGTGAATTTTTTGAAATACTTCCCGTTACAGTAGATAGATAAAACCTTGCACAATGCATAGAAAAGACACAAAGATGATCTCAGATTTATTTCAGAATTTTAACATCAAAATTAAGGGGGGTTGCAATTTGGCATTTTTTAGAAAAAAACTCTTTTTCTGTAGAATTTGATAAGACCACGATGATTTAACTCCACCAAAATGTCACAAACCAACCATACTATACAGTTTCACATAAATAAAACTAATATATTATTGTACTACTACTATGCGCGCGGGTAGCATAAATATATACAGGTCACAATTCTATGGTATATAATTACTGCTTATTCATGGGTGACGCGTTTCTGCTAGCTATCTCTAGTCATTATCAAGTAACTATAAAATATGAAATATAACTAGACAATATATGTATATATATATATATATATATATCCAAAATTATTGGTACAACCGCAAAGCTGAAATACTTTGTTTCACGGTAAATGATAAGAAGATAAAAGGTATGCCGACACAAACTGATTTCAACAATGGTTTAATAACATTTTAATATTTTAAAGTACTTTTCGTCCGTCTTGGGACTATTCATAAATAATGTCGTCGTATAAAGATGGACGTTATACTATATTTACGTCTTCAAAATTTGATTCTAAAATCACAGAATCGAGTGTGACAAAGTGTGGTGACATGAATTAAAATTTAAATATTGGTGTGTATCGGTTGGTTTGTAATATAGGTCAGTTTGTATTACGCCATTATTTGATACTATAACTGTGACATCTTAAAAGTTTAAAGATATGTTACTATTTTCAATGGTGAAGCAAATATTTTCATCTAGCTCGTTAAGCGATCTATGTAATTTATGGATTACTTCCTGAGCTGCTTGTTTTATGTATATATACATCTCGTGTCCCAAATCGATTAATATTTGGTTGTACCAATTGTTTTCTAAAAAAACCCAAAGCTAATGTAACGTACGTAGGGCTTATCTTGCTACCCATTGGGCAGCCTTTCGTTTGAAGATATAAAATTCCATCAAAGTAAAATACATTATTGGACATTATGATATCAATGGATTTTATAATAAAATATTTAGTGATTCTCTCGGGTATTTCGTCAGGATATTTAACTAACCAGTATTCTATCGCTTTAATTCCGAGTTTGAGGTCTATGTTATGGTAGAGATTGACTACATCAAAACTTATAAGTGTATTTCCAGGAGCTACCTTTGTTGGCAAATGGTTAAGAAAATCTATGTCGTCCCTAATAAAACTGTTGACGTGCTTACACAGTGGTTTAATAAAATATCAAGGAAATTACTGAGACGTTGTGTAACACTGTGAGGTCCTCCTACAATTGGTCTAAATTTTAAATCTGTAGGATTTTCTATAAAAATTAGACCCCATCTGTCGTTATGTAAACAACAATATTTGGTAAATGCTAACAAACCAGAGACACCCTTCTAATTACCTCGAAGGAAACCTAACTTAATTAAAGTAAAGCAATTATTGAGGGTGACCAAGATTGACCAGGGTGACGCTAATGACAACATCATCTTGTACGTGATATCACACAAGGTGGCAGCGGACATAAAACCCTATAAACGAAGGAGCGAACAAACGGACGGACGACAGCATCCAATATGACTTAGACCACTTTACCTGGAAATAAAATAAATGGATAACTTGTTGTAACGTATTGACAGATTTGATCAGGTTTTAATAAATACAACATCCTGAACGATAATGAAATCTGATTAATATTATCAATAACAAATGTTGATACATGCATATAGATCTAATGTGATTTCACTTAAACACGCATTATGCAAGATCTAAATCTACCTATTGCGAGTCTTTCTTTAGGCCTGAAATATTTTCTAAAGTATTAATTAGACACCATTTAACTGACCCAGACCTTAATCAACTCTCGATGGCATCAGATTTCTCCAATATTAAATAGGTTACAACGGTTCAGCGATACTTTGATTCAATGAAACATGGAGGAACGGGACTTAGCTTCGATCAACCAGTACGGTGGTTGAAATTATTGCACACGTCTGACAATCCTTCAAAGGCTAATATCTTCGCTTGCAATTGAGTAATTTGAATAAAATTTCAAATTATTCATTTTACATTATCTACTTACGCACTATTGTAGCAAGAATTGCTAGTTCTTTATCTAAAGCTTACATAATGTATCTTTAAGTACCAAAAAAATATTACAACAAAATCTCCAGAAAACACCAAGGTGGAGGTATAAAATCAATGAGTAGTATACTCCAGATGCTATATTGATTCATTTGAATTCAACATCATATCATTCATCTACTAAAAGGACATATTATACCTTGTCATAAATGAAAGGAAATAGAGGCGCTTTGTGAAATCACGTTATTTGAATGGTAAGATGTGGTTTCTTTTTTTTGTCAGTGGTGCAGTAAATGGGCTGAAAAACCAAGGTCTCATGTACACATTGGCGTGCAGGTAAAATACTCCTTCGTTGGCTTATGCCTGTCTTCATTACCCCGGATACAGAAGAAAGTATGACGTTAAACCCAATTTTTTTCATATTTTACTGAAGTTAAATAATGTTTATATCTTTTTTTCATACACAGATACAGACGAAAAATGGATCCAGGTAAATATATATTCGATAATCACGTAACTACATTATATCATAATATCAAGCTTCTTGTGTCAGAAATGTTGTACATGTATATATATTTTGATAAAACAATAGGGGAAATTAATTTACAACTAAAATATGTTTTGTTATTTACTTTAGAGGCGTTAAATCAAATATAAATTACAAGATATTAACGCATTACTGTGAGATAGTTAAATGGCCTTGCAGAATAATTTGTTTTCGTTTGATGGCCGTAACGATCTTCCGTACATAATGAAGTAAACATTGGGTAGCTTTCACGAGTACAAACAACGGATTTGATTTAAATATTTGTTCAATCTGATTAAAACACAGATCCTCTTTCGTTTCGATTTTTATAGTTCAAAATTTCGTTATACTTGTCCTTACTACACTCGGATCTGGAAAAGCGAGAGAGAGAGTGAGAGAGAGAGAGAGAGAGGGGGGGGGTAACGTCTACTTGACACAAACTTGATCATTTCGGGACTAACATATGTTTTAATTTTATTTCAATAATTCGATGTCGCCTAGGGGTCTTTAGCAGTGGGAGGAAAGCGGGGGACCCGGAGAAACCCATGAGGTTGGACAGGCGACCCTACTCCTTGTCACGTAGAACCTGGAATTCGATTGTTTCAGTTGGAATAGATGATTCAAACGAGTTACTAAATTATGACGTCAACTACAATATGACTTCATGATTTTCTCCCTCTCTCTCTCTCTTCAACTGAATAATAAATTATGCATGAAGAAGACTGCATAGAATACAATAATTAATTTAAATAGTATTCCAGAAAAGCACCAACGGCTTGATATAAATCATTTCTGACTGAGAGTGCATGATGATTGATATAGTCTATTTTTATATCTGGTTGGCTAGTCGAATGGCCGCATATGTGCGCTCTTGATCACAAGGTCTGTTATTTAGTGAATTGACGTAGTTTCAATTCCCAGCTTGTACGTGACAAGGAGTATTGTCGTCTGTCTGGCCTAATGGTTAGTCTGGGTCTTTCGGTTTCTTCCCACTCGCAAGCATTATTGTTAGTCCCGAACTGACTTGTTTTTGTTCTGACATCTATCGCCTTTAATAAATGACTATTTGTCTTTCAATTCAGGTAACCTACAAAAACACGTGGTCATTTTAACGAAAAACAGTGGCGATCTACGAAACACACTTGCGGACGGAATTGAAAGTATCGCACGCAAATTACATGAGCGTTTTGTTGTTAAGGATTATCAATTGAGGAAGATATTAGAAGCAGTCATTCGACAACCAGAGGATGGTGTATCTGAATTAATAGCTATAATAAAAGGCAGCCAGCGGTATTATGATGAATTCATCCAATGTTTGAGTGACCTGGGATATACAGGATTGGTTCAAAAGCTCAAAGGTATGTACATTTATTACTGAGTCCCAGTGGTTTTATATGCATGCGCAGTGGTTGCGGTTTCTTCTGGTATTTTTCACATGTAGATGTAAATTGAGCAGTAAATGAGGAATTATTTATCTGTATATTCTTACAATGATTGTTTTTAGAGTGTCAGTCTCATCATTCTCTCACGGGAGTTTGATACTGGCGTTAATGCATTATAACGGTTTCTGCTGAAAAATTCCAGGCAACCTTTGATGTAACCTCCTTTAGGGGAGCCATGGTGGCTCAGTGGATAAGACGTTGGCTCGCTAATCTGGATGCGGTGTCTCGATCCCTGCAATGGCAAATAACATTCATCGGGATTATTCAATCTGGTGCCCCCCTTGTCAGTTTTACAGGACAGAGTAGTTCAGATGATACGAACAACCGAGGTCCCAAGTGCAATAAATTACATTGTGAGCTATACATGAACTGCAATGGTAATTGATATTTCGGTGTTGTAACAATAAAGATAAATTGTTTGTCTGATCAGTAGTGTTTTCATTTTGAGCAGTTAACAGAGATCTATATTGAAGGTTTAGATTTAGATAAAGTGCTGTTCACTCTATCTATAATAGTTCAAACATATACATGTATAATAAAAAAAATGATCAAGTTGGATAATCCATTGAAATAATTACTTTATTCTGGGTTAAGTTGTATGACTGTAGCAAGATGATGTGTAGATAGTTTATTAACTTTTTTAGTTTAAACATTATTGTTTTCATTTATGAAGATCTTTTATCATCTTAGCAACGTTACTTGACAACCGAGACATTTAATCGCGACTGTTCAAATCCATGTCTAAATGAGACCTGCAATTGGTGGATTTAGATGTTAAATGATGCATCTTTTTATTGGAACATAAATGGTATAGGTTGGGGGCGGGGCGAGTGATTTAAGGCGTGGTGTAAGATTATAAGGAATGTCATTAAGTCCAAAGACGCAGTATTGATGTAGCGAAATGAGCATTGTGACAGCGCACCTTATCAAGTAGTTCTCCTCGATTAAAATTGACCAACATTGTTTCAGGTACCGGAAGTGCTGCTGTAGGAACCACTGAAGATGGTAGGTTTGAACATCTTATTTAATTTTAACAAATTCTAAATGTAGACATAGAGTTCAGTAGATTTGAAATGTGAACACCATGGATATATATAATCTGGTGTTATTTTAAATGTAGATCTAGGTATAGGAACCACGAATAAAAACAATCTCTGGTGGTATTTTAAATGTAGAACCACGAATATAAACACACTCTTGTGTTATTTTAAATGTATTTCTGGTGCATATTTGCACCTCGAATATACAGAGAATCTCCTACGAGACCAGTAGGGATTTTTATTTAGTCCTCAATCCTTTCGTGGATGCACAAATAAATAAATATAAAATTCTTTGGTATAGATTTCACTTTTACTGAACCTGATTACATTACGGCGTACATCATTTTTTTGACAGCAACTCAACCATTGCAAAGTTCTTGATATTGACCCAGTGTTTCCATCAAGGTCAATTAAATAAAAAAATACTTCATGTTTGATAAAGAAAAAGTTATTTTTAACAAAAAACGAACTATATATCCTTTGAAAATAAAAAAGGAGTACCTTTAAAACTGACCAATCAAGTTCATGCAAAGCGATATCTCCTTAACTTGCAGATTATAAAATCAAGCGATATCTACCGTAAAATGTAATATTGGGTGATAAAGTGGTATGTTCAATGTAATTATGGTATATATCTGACCAAAGATGTAGACAAACTATATTGGTATTTGAAATATAGACCTTGTATATTTTTGAACCATGAATACGTGGTGGTATTTGAAATATAGACCATGTATATTTTTGAACCATGAATACGTGGTGATATCTGAAATATAGACCTGGTATATTTTTGAACCATGAATATATGGTGGTATGTTATAAATATAGACTTGGTGTTGATGGAACCACAGATACAAACTCTAGTGATATCTAGGAGGTAAATACAAGTCAGTTGAGCTGCTTAAGATAAACAAACCTTTACTGGATCTATAATTTTAGTCCCAAGAACTATAACGGACAATACGGTACCTTCACCACTCACGTGGTTGTGATATTTGAAGTGATCGTAAACGAGTAGCCTCGGTTATTTTATTAATATAAATAAAGCTGATAATGCTTTGTAAAAAAATCTTTATTGCTTGATTGGTCATCCCCGTGTGGCACATATTGTTTTTGTATTTTTGAACATCCTAAAAAGTTGGCATCTGTTTCAATATAAGTTTACTATGGTGACGTTCTTTTCGTGTCTTATTTTAAGTTTTTTTTGTTCAAAATATACACAATTAAAGATACATTATGTATGATTTATATAAAGTTCGAAAGTAGATAATGTAAAATTTATAATTTGAAAATTTCATCCAAATTACTCTATTGCAAGCGGAGATATTAGCCTTTGAAGTTTTAACAGACGTTGGCAATAATTTCAACCACCGTACTGGTTGATCGAAGTTAAGTCTCGGTCCGCCATATTTGATTACATCAAATTATCGCTGAACCGTTCTAATCTAATTAATATCGGAGGAATCTGGTGTCATCGAGTGTTGATTAAGGCCTGGATCAGTTAATTAATTGTAATTAATACTTTAGAAAACATTTCAGGCCTGAAGAGAGGCCTTCAATAGGCAGATTTAGGTCTTGTATAATGTATGTCTAAATGGGTTTATGATTTCAGTACAATATGGAAGATTGCCAGACACCAATCGTATGAATCCGTTTGAGAGAAACTCACGGCTCGATTTTTCAGAACCTGATTGTGAGTTTCGTTTTAAACAATTCTCCTTAAATATTCATTAATAAACTCCGTTATATTCGAAAGTCAGTCCATTTAAATTTATTCACGTAAACATTATACAATTCAAATGTCCGTGTATGTCTAGAGTCTCCTTAAAATTGGTTAACACACAAAATAAAAGGTCCTTGTATATTAGAAAGTCAATTTAAATCACACTTATAAAACCCCTGAGGCAAGAAGAGAGGGTGGGTCATCTTCTCCCTTTGTTATAATAAAAACAGTAGGTCTAGCTGACAATGGGGTTTAACGTCCAACTCTTATGCACCTAACCTGGGCTAATGGAAGACGGGCATCCGCCATACAGTGTGCTATGAGGGTAATTTTGCCCGGGCAGCGGCGCTACGGCCTACTCTTATATCGAATTCCAACTGCCAAGGGATCTTTTACGTGCACTCTAATGTGTACACGGGACCTCGGTTTTCGTCCCATCGGAACGACTAGGCAGCTGTCCTTGTCAGGCCCTCCTTCTGTATCACTGACAAAGGGAAATCACGCCGGAAAATGGAGATGACGTTATTTGGAAAAGCGAAGTGCTTGCAGTAAAACCACATAGCTGGACTCGTGGAATATTTGTCCATTAAGTTCCATATGGTTAACATTGGCATGTTCAATATAATTCTTGTGTATATTTGAGTCTGACCAAAGATGTAGACAAAGTCTATTGGTATTTGAAATATAAACCATGTATATTTTTGAACCATGAATAGTGGTGATATTTGAAATATAGACCTGGTATATATTTGAACCATGAAGATATGGTGGTATATTATAAATATAGACTTGGTGTATATTTGATCCACGAATATATACAAACTCTAGTGGTATCTAGGAGGTTATTACAAGTTGGGCTACTTTAATAAACAAACCTTTATTGGATCTATAATTTCAGTCCCAACAACTATAATGAATAATACAGCACCGCTACCAACAGTGCCACGGTTCAGGACATCAGGTAATTACAAATGGTGCTACTTGAACTGATCATAATCGAGTAGCCTCGGTTAATTTGTTAAATATAGCTGGTTAATTCTTTATAAAACTTTGTCTTAGTTCTGAGCAAATATCGTACGGAGTGTTTGATTGGAGATCCAGACAGTCCCATGTGGCACATATTGTTTTGTATTTTAGGAGCTTCCTAAATAGTAGGCGTCTGTTTCGATATAATTTTATAATGGTGATGTTCTATCTCAGCTGTGTAGTGATACATATATAATAATTTTAGAATGGCGATGTACTGTTGTGTAGTGATACACATATATAATAAAACAAACTTTTACAGGAATCGTGTCTGATCTTTGTTATACAATATATAAACAATTACATGGATCTAAATTTTCAGTGCGAGACGAAAGAATGCCAGACGTTGATCGTGAGAAGATATTGAGTAATTTTGATTACTTGGTGAACAAGATTAAAGATCCTATACAACTGGGTGAGAGATTACATCAGAAAGGTGTATTCAACACGACAGACACAGATACGTGTCGTGCTATCCACGGTATATCTGGAAGGGGACGTGCTACAGGAAGGTTACTGATCATTTTATCAAACCGCGGTGATGTCTATGATACATTTATAGAATGCTTAAAGGAATGTGGTAACAACTATCTTGTAGTTAGACTGGAGAATGATGGTGGTGGTGAGTTTAGATTAATCCTTAATTAATTCTGTTAATAAACTGTATTATATTTGAATTACTTGTAACACTATTTTCAATATCCATCCGATTTTATTTACTTGATTTATCATGTTTATCATAGGGGATATATACAGATAGAATATTCATTGTCTTGATATTAAAACATATTAAAAAATGGTGAGTTTAGTTTTAAACAAATCTCCTCAATTAATTCATTAATAAGTTATATTTGAAAGACAGTTAATATCCATCCAACTTTATTTACTTAAAGATACATTATTCAAGAAGATAATTTTCCCATTCCAGGGCTTTCTTTAGGCATTTAATGTTAAATAAATTATTAATTAGCCATTCAATCAACTCCCGATGGCATCGGATGACCGCGATTTTAACTAGATTAGAACGGTTCGGTCATTTAATGGTTTGATTTAAAAACATATAACTTTAATATAATTCTTCATGTAATTAGGCCATGAAACCCGTGTTTAAACTATGACGTAAACGTTTTACAGATTTGTTCACCATATTGTATCTATATTAAATTTAGTGGTTAAAACCATAATGGGAATTATGAGAGGTGGTGTCAATTCCCAGCTAGGGTAAACAAACCTGAATTTATCATGTTTTATATACATAATAAAAATAAATGATTGTTTTATATCACAATATACTCCTCACAATATACTACTGGTTGGTGAATAGAATATAGGCTTTTAGCTAGTTGTTGGCATCGACAAAATGGCAGATTTACGTCAAACTGTTAGTAGGTCAGTCGTGCCATTTTCCTATTCCCGGAATGTTGGGTGATATAAGGGATTTCCTAGTAGAATAAATACAGACACTCTTCGTAGTAAACAAATATGGCAAAACATTGTCATCGCCCCTGTCGGTTGGTTCGAACGTTTCCATAATTTGTTTGTGCACACTCTACGGGTCACAAATTTTATCCGATTTTGATGAAACTTAAACTATATCTTTATATCTCAATCATCTCGGTCCCTTTCCATATTTGAGCATATTCCTGAATTATATGGTCCTTGATTGTACGAAAAACCACGTTTTTATACATCAACATGGAAATGTGGTCGTATATTGCCGCCCCCCCCCCCACACACACTCGTCGGTCAGTCGTCCACATTATATTGTGAACAATCTGTAGACTGTATTTATCATCTGATTGTTTTTAAATTTATTTCTCCTCGAGTTATGACCATTGTTTCACTTTTTTCCATATTGTGAACACTCTAAGGACAAATTTCAACATTCGATTGGTATGAAATTAAGCGAAGAATCCTATTGAATTTCAGCAATTTCCGTTAACTACGTCGCGAGTTATGAGCCGTGTTTCACTTTGTCGATTCCTGTGAATGCTCCAACAACAAAAGTTATCATCCGATCTGCATGAAATTCATATGCATTATTTACATTAGTAAAATATATCACTATTTCACAATCAATTCGATTTCCCGTCAAATTGGCCTCTCCGTGTACGAAAATAGTGTAAAAGTTGGCATTGTTTAGCTGTACTTTGGCAGTGTTACTTGGTCAATCTTGCAGATAGTATGACATGTTATATATTACAGAAATGATATAAATAGCATGACATGTTATATATTACAGAAATGATATAAATACAATGTAGTATGACATGTACATATTACAGAAATGGGGTTTAATGTTCTACTTTTCTGCGCCATCAGGGCTGATGAAATATGGAAGTATAACGTTGCCAGAAATCTAAAGATCATCAATGATTTTTAGGGTTGCAAACTACATTTTGTCAATGCTTCAAAATACATTTTTCAGTGTTTTAAAATGCATTTTTCAGTGTTTCGAAATATAGCATTCAGTGTTTCAAATTAGTTACTTTACCTATTGCATTGAGCACTTTGTATGGTCGACCGTTTGCAAAGTAGAACGCATACCTTATAGGGAACGGTCACGATTTCCAAAGTTTCTTTTCCGATATTTGGCAATAACGACACTTAAAAGGCAAAATGACGTTTAATGTGAAACCATGACACAGGCATCCCCATTTATGATCTCTATAGTGCGTTTAAATAAACTGATTTAATTAAACTGCTTGCGAGACATTCGGTAGATATGCTTCCTTTAAAGTTGGATTTTTTTAGATACATATCTGAATATCGAGCTACCCGTTTCACTTTATTTGCCAATATCGAAAAACAAGGAAAAGGGGTAGTTTTTATGTGAATCCAGTGTTGAGATATCATTGTTTATGATTTATGTTGTTAGTTTAGGAAAACTGATTTAATTAAATGCATTTCGGAGACATTCGGTATATATATGCATCGTGAAATCGGATTTTTATACACATATCTGAGTCTCGAAAAACAAGGGGATGGGACAGTTATTGTGTGAATCCACTGCTGAGGTACCTCATATTAGTATATTAAACAGAAACAGCAAAAACAAAAAAAAAAAGTCAATACGATTTCTAAATCAGAGAGGCACTTTAATCAAGTCATTCTAGAAAACGAATTACCATTGGATCAAAGAAACTTTTTGTGAACAGTATATTGACACATTAGTGATTAATTCATCACAATTCCAAGGCATTAGGAGAAGGTTTCGAGTCAGCACACAGCCTATACAACGCCGGATTAACCATGGTGGGGGCCCTGGGGCCTGGAACATGTGGGGGGGCCCCTGATCACTGACCGCGAGCGCCGAAGGCGCGAAGCCCCACATAGGGGGGTCTGGGGGTTTTCTCCCCCCCCCCCCCAAGATTTTTTCAGAAATTGGAGGCCAGAAACGTGATTTCCTAGAATTTCAGGCACTTGTGTTGGAGCCATTTAGAAGTACTTCCCCCAGAAAAAAATAAAATTCTGCCACCAAATTAGCGCATTCTGGCGTTATTTCAGTGGACCAATCCATGCGAGTGCTATGAAATGATGACATTTCTAGAGGAGGGGACTGTAAGTGGGCAGAGCGACATCAAACCTAATTTTGAAGTCGCTTAGTGATAAATATCGGGGTTACTTGATTCGGAATCGTATTATACCCCCACGATGATTTGATGAATGGAGACCGTAACGTTACGACCAAGCCGGACTCGATGTTTGACAAACAAAATGGTAATACGAGATTTAATCACGAAATATGAATATTTCGTGTGATCATGGTGTGCATCTCATCAAATTCAGCTTATACCCACAACAAATATCAACAACAACAACAACTACAGCTTATATACAATCGTACGTCAATCTGAGGCAAAATTCGCGCTACTCGAAATGATGGGGACGTGTAATTTGTTCGAGTTATACGATAATTCGAGTTAGACGATGGTCGGTGCGATAGAAGATCTCACGACAGTAAAAAAAACGTGTTACACCCATCACCGGATTACACCGAATTCTCGGATGTCGATCGCAACACACCATGGTTTGAGGGGCCCTAGTGACTTCCGATGGAGGGCCCTCGAAGCATCGGAGGGGCCCCGTCACTAGGTCACCGGACGTTGGAGTCCTCGGTCCGACCATGCTCGAGGCGCGCAACTGAGATTTTTGTGGGGGGCCCCCTAATGTGGTGGGCCCTGGGGCCTGTGCCCCATGGTTAATCCGGCGTTGAGCCTATACATCAGTATGTGCCCATCGCGAGTGTCAATAACAGCAGAAAAGCCTGGCGCAATCCATCGGCTGTTTTTGTTCTCAGTACGATGTTATGAAATCTTTTCTGAATTTCATCCCAAAGATGTCCAATCGGACTATGGGCTGGCCAGTTCATAACGTTGACACTATTCTGCCCTAGAGAGTGTGGGCAGGGCGTTGTCATGCTGGAAAACATTTTTTCGATAACGTGCGAAATGTGACGTGGGGTCGATATAGTGCACTGCTGTGATGTCGCATCCTCTCCCTGGACCACGATTTTGGAACACCACAGGACCCACTCTAAGGTTCAGACCGATTCCAACCCAAACCATTATGCTTGGACCTCCCCAAGAGTCTCGTTCCATGACATATTGGTCAGAATAACGCTGGCCACGTCGACGTCATATTCTGCTCTGCCATCTGCAGCTGATACGCAATACCGACTCTCATTTGTGAACAGAACAGTTTGCCATTGCCTGTGTCGCCAGTTCTGATGTTGGGCAAACTGCAGACGTTCACGTCGATGGCGAGGCTAAGGTTTACGGCGTTCTCTCTGGTGAGACGTTGGCGCACTATATCGGTACTGATGGGTCTTCCGTGTGTTCCCAGTGTTTGGCGTGCTGTTTCAGATGCCTGCGTGAAGGCATTCAGCACCTGTTGTCGCGCAACATTGCGGTCTTGTGGCTTTGTGGTAACCCTTAGTCTACCAGTTTAGGAGCGATCACCCATGGTGTTGGTGACCCGAAAACGTTGCTGAAGCCTGTAGATGGTCCGAACATTAACCTGAAGTCGATTGGCCGCGGCTTGGGCATTGTTGACAGCGTCGAGTCTTCCAAGCGCCATGTTCCTCTGAGCTGTTGTGGTATGCTGCTGATGTTGTTGTGTGAATGATTCAACCACGTATGGGTGTGCATTTTATAGGGCTGCAGCATGAGATACATGAAAATCGAGGAGTATGCTTTACCATCTCAGAAGTTAGGTTGCGTTTTTGAGAAATGTGATGGGTTCAATTCTGTATTTTGGAAGGAATCTTACTGCTCAGGTAAAATTGGAGATGTGGTCACAAATATACAATAAAACACATTTGTCAAGTGTCATGCAATGCGTCTATTCAGAGTAACATACCAACCTGACGTTTCGCTTGCTGCATAGTATATCGAATAACGAGCTGCTATTTTTATAGTTCTTTATTAACGATAGATATAGTGTTCTGTATATTGTAAAACAGGACTTAAAACACATTGAATCTATAGACAGTCCCACCTTTTTAACGAATAATTCTATTGATCCTACAAAATTATCAGCTAGGAAATTCGCAAATCTATTATTTTCAAGTTTATCGCCACCAATTATAGTCATAGTGATTTGCAATACATATCGAAATAACTATCTTATGTCTTTCCTTGAATATATGCCACTATACCTTTAGGCGGCGGAAAGCTGTCATGATGATTTAAACCATTAGCAATACCCTGTACTCTGTTTCAGACCTGTATCCAAGTGAATGTGTCAAGTCTGCTAAGGTAATGAGAGGTAAAATGAGATCAGAAGACTATTTCGTTTGGAGAGGATCGTTTAAATACTTGCGTGAACAATTAGCGTGGGATTTAGATCTCTTAATAGACAAATTGTATCAAAACCATATTATAGATGCAGCTGACAAACAACAAATTGAGAAAGCAAGAACACTTAAAAGTGATAAAAACGGTGCTAAACAACTCGTGGATATACTTGGTTTTCGCGGAGAAAATGCGTTGCCAAGAATAATTGAGGCCTTGAAGTCCATAAACCATGACGCAGCAGACTATCTACAAGCCAAAATTAATTATTTCAAAAAAGAGAAATGCGAAAAGATGGATACTACACCAGTGAAGTAAGTTTCCGTGTACATATCATCGACAAAAACATTTTAGTTTATCGCCGACAAAACACTTACTGTGAAATGAGTTCGTTTCGGTTTTTTGGGGTTTTGTTTTGTTTTGTTTTTATTTTCCAGATAGTGGAAAGGTTCGTTTGTAATGTGCTTATAATATATTGCTTATCTTTGTATCTCATTTGTTTGAAGGGTATTGGATGTCCCAATGATTAGCACGTGTGCATTGTAGCATAAAGCCTGCCATTAAGTCAACTGGCGTGGTTTCGAATCCCAGGTTGTACGTGACAAGGAGAAGGTTCGCCTGGCCAACCTTGTGGGTTTTCCCTGGGTCCTCGGGGTTCCTCCCACTGCTAAAGACCCCTACGCGCAAGCGAAATATTGAAATTAAATTAAACCATATGTTAGTCCCGAAATGATCTGGTTTGTGTCGAATGGACGTTGAACCTCATCCCCCACTCTCTCTCTCTCTCTCTCTCTCTCATTTGTTTGAGAGTGACCAAGATAGCAGTAATCACACAATAACAGACATTCCTGAAAATATCTTATTTCAGGAATGATAGTACGGTGAACAGTTAGAGGGGTGACGGTGTAATGATCAATCCCACCACTATCACAGAGCAAGGGTAACCCAAAACGTCAATATTAACATAGCACAGTTTTTATGGAACACAAGTCGGTTAGAATGTTCAAACTTAGTGTAGGTATTTCGTAGACGACAGCCTTGAAGATAGACATTTTCTGCTGAAGCTAATAAGCAGAAATAAACAATTTGATTGGTTGGTGCATTGGGACACGATAACTTAGGTTCTGATTAAGTGAAAGTTATTTCTGGCCTTGTTATTGACGTTACAGGTGTCATAATGCTCGTTTCACCTTAATTTTAGCAGACATTTGACTTAAATATTAGAACAGTTTTCTGTGACAATCTGCCACAAAAAAATACACTGTAAAATTTCAATAACGCCACTGATGTGTGAGGTAATCCAAAACGCTGAAATATTCTCGATTTTGCAAATATCAAGTGTTTCGTAACAACTTTTTCAGATTAGTAGATTAGTTGAGTAGTATCATTTATTAATAGGATAAATAGGGATGGGTTTTACATTGATCAATTTATACTTTAATTAATTATTCAGTAGCCAAAGATAGAAAAACACGCTTTTTTATAAAACAAATAGGATCGTTGCTCTCATACTATTTTATACTTTCATATATTTATATAATTTTTATATATGGCATATAATTATTTGTTATCTTGATGCTTACTTTTTTTTTAATAAAATAAAAATAATCATTTTTTACATGCTATTTTATGGTTTATATAACTAATATGACATATAATTATTATTATTTTTTTATTGCCTACTTTTGTTTTGTTTTGGTTATCTCCCTTTAATCCTTATCCTGTGTGACGGTTTTGGGTTTTATTGAACATACATTATGCAAGAGATAAATCTGCATATTGCAGGTCTTTCTATATTCGTACAATAGTTTGTGTGGTTTTTTGTTTGTTTTTTTTTTGTTTGTTTATCTTTTTTATTAAATATACATTGTATGTTATATAGATTATTAATGGGACATTAATTGACTTACCAAGACCATTGCCAACACTCGATGCCATCGTTAGCCTACGATATTTAATAGATTAAATACGTTTTGTGGTTGATGTAAAAACGGTAATCAATACTTTGATTATTATCGTCACAATCTTAGTAATGACAATCGAGGCTACAATTATATCGCTGATAACTTTGATCAGAGTGAAGTAATTTGACGGAAATTTTAAATATATTCTTTTTTCATTATCTAATTTTTAAATATTTTAGCGAGAAATGCTGGCTATTTATCTAATGTTTCCTAATGCCACTTTAAGTGATCATTTTATACCCGCATGCATACAATAAATAATAATATAGAATTATTTTGTTGTCTTGTTTATTTGTTTTGTTTATGTTGGTATGGGGTTGAGGGACTGTATCTGACTAGAGTAGAAGATGCTGATGTTACAGCTTCGTTTCTCTATTTGCTATCTTTAGATCATAAGGTCTGTCATGGAGCCAACTGGTGTGGTTTAAACCCAGAATGAATAAATGTGACAAAGTGATCTCTACATCATATTGAAATATAAATATACAGATAGAACTTTCTGACCTCTGCTGATTTTTGATCATTAATGATATTGACGTGTTCAACTCGACACAACTTCTTCAAGGCACGGACTTAATAAAACATCTAATGTGTTCAATATGTTATTTACGGACTACACACGAATGGCCTCTGCTCGTTTTAACAAAAGGCACGATCTCATTAAATATGCAGTGCAGTTACAGATACTATAATCTCATAAATAAACAATGCCAAATATGTACATCGCTTGTGTATCACTTTTCTTAATTAATTGTATGATTTATAAGCCAGAGTTAACTGTTAGTAACAGAAGACTTGGAATGGCGCTCCTCCCGGAGTATGCCTATTTCATGCTCTCAATAAAGGTCTATCAACTATGCTGATATTCTGTTATCTGTATATAGTGTTACAGATATCAGATTTGGATGCCGTGACCGTCCTGGGTCGTATCAGATTTGGCGCCGTGAATCAGTGAACCAGACAGAACGGGATCCAGTCCCATGAAGCCGCAGGCAATCTTGTTAAACAGAATTCTCCAGTTAATCTGCAAGTTGAAAAGATTTTGGTTTCATTAGTAATCAACCGGGATTGTTAATTACCATTAGTCAAGATATCAGATTTGGTTGCTGTGACCGTCCTGGGTGGTATCAGATTTGGTGCCGTGACTATATGAACCTGGGAGTGAATCGCCATACCAGCGGGAAGTCCTTAACGGTGATCATGGGCCAATAATTACAGCCACAGCCAGCAGTCATGGAATCACTGACGTCCGGGTTCGATCCCGGGAGGAAACCCTTGGAAGAAGAAGTTTCCAGTCGTTTTAAGGTAGGTGCATATTTCCTTGTAACTGACAATGGAACGCCAAAAATGACCAAGGGATAATTTAAAATTTTTTTTTAAAGATTAGGGATTTGATCAATATAAAGTTTTCAAAAAAATGGCAAACTGGTAAATAATTAAGTTAAGGAAATAAGAGTTAGTTTTACACATGGGTAAATAATTTCTATAAACGTCGGTGTAGATAAGAATTCTAAAACTGAAACAGTATAACCTAGCTAAAAGAAATAAAATGAAGTCTCCGTTCTATAAAGTTATAGATCGTAATAATGTAATGTAGTGTTATGTCCAAGTAATGTATATGTGTTTAACCGGGTATGGTTAAGGTATGAATATGTGTAAAATCGCGTTTAGGTTTTAGGGTTATAAAGGAAAATGCCCAAGAAAAATTAAAAACTTAATGGCCCTTTGTGTGGGTTGGTATTAGGTTTTAAAAAAATGTTTTAAATTGAAACAGGGTGCATTGCAATATATAGCGAGTTGCTTATGCAATGTAACTGTTTCTGGATTATTCATGTCGTTTTGTTAAAGAAATATAAAGGAGAATAAGTTTAAAGGATGTGTTGAAACCAAAAAAAAAAAAAAAAGTATAACGTGGTAAAATGGATAATTTAAAGTTTGATTTAAATGTGCGATTAGCTGTCGAATAAATTTTGAATTCCCTGTTATGTCATGAGTAATGTTACGTAAAACCATACTAATGTATTGTACACGTCAAGAACTTATATTTGTATTTTTTTATTTTTCGTTACATGTAAACGTCAGGAATATAATAACTTATGGGTTGTAATTATTCTATTTTTACAACCAGGAGTATAATACAACCAGGTCTTGTAATAAATACTGATCCCTTGTTTCAAGATGCTGTTTTTCGTTTGAATTCAGAACGAAATGTTAATAGGGAGTATCTATATGGACATCTCACACAGGCACATGTCTGTCTTTTCTGTTCTCCGCGTGTAAGATAGCACCCCTTGGCTACAAGCTTGTGATATACACGAAGCGCTATATAGCACCAATGTTAAGACGGGTTATAATCTTAACCTGTCACTGTCAATTAGTAAAGCTGACTACTAATGAGTTTCAATGTTATTAATGACTTTAGGTGATAAGTACTAATTAATACTGCTTATTTTTCTTAGGGGCAGATTAAATTGTATTGTTAATAGTTTATTCACTTAAAAGTAAATACAATTTTGATTTTAAATAAACTTAAGTGTAAGAATATGATTAAGTATTATTACATCCAATTAAAATCAATGTTGTAAATTAAGGGTAATGTAATTGTAATTGGTCTAATTTAGCAAGTACATTGATCATTTATGGGATTTATTGTGCCCTATCTTAACGTACCGCAACGTTGAACCAGACAGGGGAATTCCAGTATCTTAACGTACCGCAACGTTGAACCAGACAGGGGAATTCCAGTATGTCAAAAGATATGGCCCAGTTTGCAGAAGTGTTTACGTTCATCAAATTAGCTGTGTAAGAAAAAAAAAGAACAATTCTAACATGACCTGAACTTATTCAGTGGTGGCAACAGTGAAATTATTGACATTGAAAAAGTGTTTTTTGTTGATTTTTTTTTTTCGGTTGGAACGTATAACCGAGTATTTATGTTGAACTTATATTATTGTAGCATGTTTATCAATGTAATTGTTTTTATAGAATTAGGACTTGAATTTGTGACGTCCATATTAATTCTTTTCAAGTGTTGATATTGATATTGTATTGTATTTAATGTATGTTAGATAACGATAATTTAGGGGATGGTGTCGGGTAAGACCGAGGACGAGAATACGCTCCATGGAACAGATGTTTCCACACCAGCACCAAGAAATAAACAAGTGTCATTCACTTTGTCATAATTAATCAAGAGGAATGCCAGAATTTAATGGTATAATGGTATCGTCCTACAAAAGTCTAGGACCTAGTGTTCCGAAAATATCATATAACTATATAATCGCGTGTGTTTTCATTACTATTATTATATCGTGTGTGCTCTTCTTAATTCGTGTGTGATTTAACTTAATTGTGTGTACCTTCAATTGATATGAAGACAGTGTCCCACCTGTGAGAATGGTATTAGTTTTTTTTTTTTTTTAATAAATAACTTAAATGGGTGGGGATGGAATGTGACAAAGTGATCTCTACATCATATTGAAATATAAATATACAGATAGAACTTTCTGACCTCTGCTGATTTTTGATCATTAATGATATTGACGTGTTCAACTCGACACAACTTCTTCAAGGCACGGACTTAATAAAACATCTAATGTGTTCAATATGTTATTTACGGACTACACACGAATGGCCTCTGCTCGTTTTAACAAAAGGCACGATCTCATTAAATATGCAGTGCAGTTACAGATACTATAATCTCATAAATAAACAATGCCAAATATGTACATCGCTTGTGTATCACTTTTCTTAATTAATTGTATGATTTATAAGCCAGAGTTAACTGTTAGTTACAGAAGACTTGGAATGGCGCTCCTCCCGGAGTATGCCTATTTCATGCTCTCAATAAAGGTCTATCAACTATGCTGATATTCTGTTATCTGTATATAGTGTTACATAAAGTCACCTGCCAAACCCCGGGTGTCTCCCTTGCGTGAGAGCGATTTATTGAAATAAATTTTTTGCTGATTTAACGGCATACATGAATATAATTATTATGTAGTGAGGTCAGAAAGGCGTTATTCAACAGGAACAACCAAATATACTTTGAGCGAAAACGGTTTATGTGTGTGTGGGGGGGGACACGCTACTTGTTGTTTTTGTAAAGATTAGCACACCCGGTCACCATCCACTACTGTCATGGTGATAGCTGACAACAACAACACGGATGATGATACCGACATCCACCCACTACAGCGTCATTTAAATCAAGCTGGGCTAATGATGATGGGCATACGTCATGCAGTGTGTTGTGAGAAATATTTTGACAGGGCAATGAAATGAAATGAAATGGTTTTTAACGTCCTACTCTTGTGCACCTAACATGGGCTAATGGAAGACGGGCATACGCCATGCAGTGTGCTATGGGGGAAATTTTGCCAGGGCAGTGGCGCTACGGACTACTCTTTTATCGAATTCCAACTGCCAAAGGATGTTTTACGTGCACGCCAATGTGTACACGGGACCTCGGTTTTTCGTCCTAACCGAACGACTAGACAGACGCCTACGCCGGACCAAATGCAGGGATCGAACACTCGACCTCCAGGCTAGCGAGCCAGCGTCTTACCCACTTAGCCACGGTATGTGGGGTGGGGGTGAGGGTGAGGGTGTGGGTATTCTGTAAATGTTGTTTAAACATTGAGAAAAAATCTGTCGAAGGCATTTTACATTTCCTGCTGAATGGTACAAGAAATAATTTACACATTTCAATTTCAAATCATCCATAACAATAACACAAACAACTTCATATAACAACGATAACAATATTGAGACGTAAAAATGAAAGGAAATGGGGTTTAACGTTCTAGGCCTACTGCATTGCTCTGACTGGCCAATGAAGACTAACGCATACGCCATACAATGAGGCAAATTTTGGCTAGCCAGCGGCAGTACGACCTACTCTTATATCGAATTCAAACTGGTAAGGGGTCTCTTACGTGCACGCTTATTTGTACTCGGAACCTGGTTGGAAAATACCGCTGAACTTTCTCGGCCAAAGCACGTTCGAATACGTAACCTCCTGGCTAGCGTTACCCACTTAGCCACCGTAGCTCTCTATATTATGTAAAATGATAATACACATCTTCAAATAATAAAATGAATATTTATATTGCACACACTCCATCCAAACAGTATGTTTTGAGATTTATGAGTATGCAATAAATTAATACATGATGTTTGCAGATTAAATTGAACCGATATGCGGTGACCTTAAATTTGGAATTTAACTGGTTATGTTATTCTGTACCACTAAATTGTTACTTTCGTGATTTCAAGGTTTTCCAAACTAATGACATTTCCTTCCCAGTGATTCCACTCTCCAAAATAGTTATGTCTACATTTTGGATGTGAATCGGTTATTTGCGGTGATTTGTTTCAACATGCGGCGCTTTTTCGGATTCCGGTTGGACAGATTTTAGTATTTTGTAGTGTAGTTTATAACTGTTGATTTTATTGCAAGCGATTTTATTTGTTCTTTTTAGTATAGCTTATTAAATGATAATTGAGGCAAAAGTTATGAACTATACTTAAAAAAATGTATTCATGTAAGCATTATAAAAACAGAACTCTTAATCTTATTGCTAATGATTTTATTGGTATATATATATATATATACTCATAAAAATACCAATAAAATCACATATATATATATATATATATATATATATATATATATATATATATATATATATATATATATAGTTTATTAATTGATTGATGTGCTCAATAAATGTAATTATTATCAAAACATAACTTAACAGTATAGAGACTGCAGAGTGTGCACATTGTCCGTAAGGTCAACAGTCGCCATGCATTGTACAATTCGTATTTCACATAATATTCATCTGTGATAACTTTGTATGAGTGAGTACTATTATAGATTGTCAGTCAGGCACTTAGTGCTGTATAGACAATGTGTTAAATAAACTGAACCTGTATGATAACAACGGGTGGGGGGGTAACAAAAATAACATAAATACAAAAAAATAAATAATATCACCGGCAGTTGTCATAGCCGGCAATAGCCCTGCTCCCGATAATTATGATATTGTTATCTTCTAGCATACGTTTTATTGGTTTATCTCCCTTTATTTATACAATAGTTATGAATGTAATCGTGTATTTCATTTATATAATAACAATGACATGGAATAGTTTTGTTGTCTAGTTCATTGCTTTTGTTTTGTTTTCGAATGGAGTTGGGGGACTGCATCTGACTAAATAATAGGTATGAGTCAGTATATTACCACTTTGATTCTCTATTTGGGAAATGTCCACAAATTCTACTCAACGTATGGTTAAAATCATTGATTATCCTGTATTACCAAACACAGCTAAAACTGTTTTAATTAGAGGGGGTCTGGTGGTCGAGTTTGTGTTCGCCGACGACATCGCCCGTTTATATAATTCATTAGCCAAGCACTGATTTACCTTGGTTGGAGAGCCCAAACCAATATTGACTGCCCTGGATGCAGAGCTTATGGTACAGTTAAAGTGATCTTAATATGTCGATAAATAAATGTTTTAATACATTACTGTTGAAACGACGGCCAGTTTAATATGTTGAATTTGAAGATTGTACCCTTGTAAAATTAAATACCATATGAGTAATATCTGGTCTTTGTTTTTCAATTGATGATTAAATACAATGGCGTATCATGTATTTCAAAATGCTATTTGGCCAAACTTTAAAAATAACATTCTTTTTCAATTTTGGAATAATATTCATCACGTGCATTTTGCATACCGATAGTTCATTGGCCAATCACGCTATTCTATCGACATTTTGCCTAATAGTTTGGATGCAGCTATGGCGGGTGTGGCGCGCCAGGCAGGGTAAGCTTACTCTTCCGGATACCTGTTACCACTGTTTGCCGTGTATGTTGTACACGATGAACAGTCCATATGCTGATTACACTATTTTTCCTGATTACACTATTTTGCCTATACCGTTTTATTTATGGGGAATACTGCCGGTGTAGGCTGTTATTGATAGTCCATTGGGCAATCACGCTATTTTACCTAGATTTCGTCTAATAGTTTGGATACAGCTATGGCGGGTGTGGCGCGCCGGCAGGGTAAGCTTACTCTTCCGGACACCTGTTACCACTGTTTGCCGTGTATTTTGTACACGGGGAGCAGTCCATTTGCTGATTACACTATTTTGCCTATAACGTTTTTTTAGGACTTCACTATTTTGCCTATAACTTTTTTTTTAGGACTTTGAATTCTGTCTAATGGTTTGGATTGTTCGTACTTGGTTTTATTTTATCTCTGATGAAATTGAATTGTCAACCACATCGTCAACTCCTTGCATGAAAACTGCACCTGAACCATAATCACTAACAATTACAGCTAACTTAGGATTTGGAACTGATAGAACTGCCACAGTGTATAATATAGCTTAAACGTTTTCAAATATTCTCTCGCAACTATCCGACCATTGAAACTAGATTTACTGTGATTGGTCAAAGATTGGAGGATGGAAATGCATAAAACCAAGTCCAAGCAACTGTATGAACTGTGCAGGTCAATATGAAATGACACAGTTATGCTCACTTTCATTTCAAGTCGTCCATTAATCAATACATGTACAAGGCCTGTCATTTAAAATTTGATTAACAATAATCTTATCATCAGCTTATTCAGTACCACGAAGACGATGGACAAGGCAAAGACTATCTAATGCCCCAAATCACAAATAGCAGACACAGAAGCAAAATCAGAAAAAAACATAAAGTGTTAAATGTACACACCATAGAAAATGCATTGGTTAAAGATATACACATTACATAAAGATAAGAGTTAAATATATACACATCACATAACGATTACATATCTGCACATCACATAACGATAAGAGTTAATTATATACACACCACATAACGACACCAATTAGTGTTATTTTGGTTTTGACCCCTCTGACTTTGTACCGTTGATTACAGATTAAACATCCACAAGTGTACAAATTTGTTGTTATTGATGTGTTCCCATTTGAATATTGTTCACAATAAGAAGCAAAATAAATAAGATTTGTTTACATGATCATTTTGTTATACGAATAACTAAGTGATGCCTTTACTCTGGCGCTCAGTATATATCATAAAGCAATACGTGTTAAAGATATACACATTTCGCGGTTTAACATAGTTCATTTGTAAAATCTTGTATAAAACTTATTCAAAATGAGAGTACGGATAGTCTACTTGCAATTTCTAAATAATAGGCTATGAAACCGGATATTGCTATTAACTTTTTATAGATACACGGACGTATTTAAGTAGAAACGACAACATCAACTACAGGTTGTACACGGAGTTCAACATCATACCTGGGATACAGGTAAGCATGTAACTCATCTTTTGTTTTATTTGTTTATTTCCCAAACATCAAACTGGAGCTTGATAAAATAGGTCAAGTTGGTGGTTTATATCCCGTGCCTTGCTCGGCCTGAACGGGAATGAGCTGTACACCACCAAGTAAGGAAGTATTTATATACTACAGGTATCTACATGTAGGATATATATTAGTGTTTGGTTAATTAACTAAAGGTATCGATGTTGCTAAAGATATCTATGCACTGTTATACATGTGGGATATATAACAGTGTTTGATTAAGTAATTAAAGGTATATCGATAAGTGGAATAGCTTTATTTAACGTCCACTTTCACCGAAGTGACATCGCAGACAAAAGGTATCGCTATACACTGTATGTTGTTATACATGAGTTTAGGTGATGCATAATTGATCAAATTGCAATCTTTATTACAATATATAAACGCCACTAACCTTCAATATGGCGACCTGCGAAAATAACCATTATAATTAGCGACCACATTTAGATGTCAACAACCCTTAATCACCGTATGCATTCTTTAAATTCGACTAACACAATCGTTTCTCATGCCTTCATATTCCTGCAATACTGTTTGATCCCAGGATAAAAAAAACACCTGGGGTATATCTGGCAACCGGGGAATTATTAAACCCATCATATAAAATATTGTAACCCAGTTCCTCCGATATATACATATATACTTCTTCATTTTGTGTATAGCGATAATTTGCATTAACGATCAAGAATCAGCCAGGAATATAAACTTCTACAGCATGCATACCATACATTATCTTTAAATGTCAATGACAAGTATCTTGAAAGTGCTCTCAGGCATACTAAATTGTTTTCTAAATTCTTATGACTAACTACAAACGTTGACCGAGTGTGTATTTTTGGGAACTTTAAGAACCAAGAAGTAGCAAGTCTCTCCTCCTGGTCTATCATTGGAATAAAAAATTATTAAAATTATTGACTATATATTTTAAACATAAAAAATATTTATAATGAAATCTTTCTGGGCCAATTCATTGTTACTCTGTTGCACAGTGAATAACTGTACTCGTATGACGAATCAAGGAAATAGAAACCATACTTCACAGTTTCGTATAAATAAAACTAATATCTTATTGTACTACCACTAGGCGGACGGGTAGCTTAAATATATACAGGTCACACTTATATGGAATACAGTTTCTGCTTATTCATGAGTGACGTTTCGATTAGCCTTCTTTAGTCATTATGAAGCAATAAACAACAATACATGGTTAATGCTGACCAACCAGAGACGCCCTTCTAATTACCTTGAAGGAAACCTAACTTAATGAAAGTAAAGTAATTATTGAGGGTGATCAAGATTGACCAGGGTAATGCTAATGACAACATCATCTTGTATGTGATATCACTCAAGGTGGAAGCGAGCGTAAAACCCTATAAACGAAGGAACGGGCGGACGGACGGACAACAGCATCCAATATGAAATCGACCACTTTACCTGGAAATAAAATAAATGGATAACTTTACCTGGAAATAAAACAAATAGATAACTTGTTGTAACATATTGACAATGATTTGATCAGGTTTCAATAATCACAACATCCTGAACGATAATGAAATCTGATTAATATTATCAATAACAAATGTTGATACATGCATATAGATCTAATGTGATTTCATTTAAACATGCATTATGCAAGATCTAAATCTGCCTATTGCGAGCCTTTCTTTAGGCCTGAAATGTTTTCTAAAGTATTAATTAGACACCATTTAACTGACCCAGACCTTAATCAACTCTCGATGGCATCAGATTTCTCCAATATTAAATAAGTTACAACGGTTCAGCGATACTTTGATTCAATCAAACATGGAGGAACGGGACTTAGCTTCGATCAACCAGTATGGTGGTTGAAATTATTGCAAACGTCTGACAATCCTTCAAAGGCTAATATCTTCGCTTGCAATTGAGTAATTTGAATAAAATTTCAAATTATTCATTTTACATTATCTACTTACGCACTATTATAGCCAGAATTGCTAGTTCTTTATCTAAATCTTACATAATGTATCTTTAAGTACCAAAAAATATTATAACAAAGACTCCAGAAAACACCAATGGTCCCCTGAAGGTCGAGATATTAAATGAGTGAGTAGTATACTCCAGATGCTATATTGATTCATTTGAATTCAACATATCATTCATCTACTAAAAGGACATATTATACCTTGTCATAAATGAAAGGAAATAAAGGCGCTTTGTGAAATCACGTTATTTGAATGGTAAGATGTGGTTTCTTTTTGTCAGTGTTGCAGTAAATGGGAAGAAAAACCAAGGTATCATGTACACATTGGCGTGCAGGTAAAAGACTCCTTCGTTGGTGTATGCCTGTCTGCATTACCCCGGATGTAGAAGAAAGTATGACGTTAAAGTTAAATAATGTTTATATCTTTTTTTCATACACAGATACAGACGAAAAATGGATCCAGGTAAATATATATTGGATAATCACGTAACTACATTATATCATAATATCAAGCTTCTTGTGTCAGAAATGTTGTACATGTATATATATTTTGATAAAACAATAGGGGAAATTAATTTACAACTAAAATATGTTTTGTTATTTACTTAAGAGGCGTTAAATCAAATATAAATTACAAGATATTAACGCATTACTGTGAGATAGTTAACTCGCTTAGCAGAATAATTTGTCTTCGTTTGATGGCCGTAACGATCTTCCGTACATAATGAAGTAAACATTGGGTAGCTTTCTCGAGTACAAACAACGGATTTGATTTAAGTATTTGATCAATCTGATTAAAACACAGATCCTCTTTCGTTTCGATTTTTATAGGTCAAAATTTCGTTTTACTACACTAGGATCTGGAATAGTGAGAGAGAGGGGGGGTTTAACGTCGACTTGACACAAACTTGATCATTTCGGGACTAACCTATGTTTTAATTTTATTTCAATAATTCGCTGTCGCCTAGGGGTCTTTAGCAGTGGGAGAAAAGGGGGGACCCGGAGAAAACCCATGAGGTTGGACAGGCGACCCTACTCCTTGTCACGTAGAACCTGGAATTCGAATGATTCAGTTGGAATAGATGATTCAAACGAGTTACTAAATTATGACGTCAACTACAATATGACTTCATGATTTTCTCTCTCTCTCTCTCTCTCTCTCTCTTCAACTGAATTATAAATTATACATGAAGAAGACTGCATAGAATACAAGAATTAATTTAAATAGTATTCCAGAAAAGCACCAACGGCTTGATATAAATCATTTCTGACTGAGAGTGCATGATGATTGATATAGTCTATTTTTATATCTGGTTGGCTAGTCTAATGGCCGCATATGTGCGCTCTTGATCACAAGGTCTGTTATTGAGTCAATTGACGTAGTTTCAATTCCCAGCTTGTACGTGACAAGCACTATTGTCGTCTGACCGGCCTCATGGTTTGTCTGGGTCTTTCGGTTTCTTCCCACTCGCAAGCATATTATTGTTAGTCCCGAACTGACTTGTTTTTGTTCTGACATCTATCGCCTTTAATAAATGACTATTTGTCTTTCAATTCAGGAGCTAACCTACAAAACCACGTGGCCATTTTAACGAGAAACAGTGAATTGCTACGAGACACACTTGCGGACGGAATTGAAAGTATCGCACGCAAATTAAATGAACGTTTTGTTCTTAAGGATCATCAATTAAGGAGGATATTAGAAGTAGCCGCTAAACACCCAGAGGACGGTGTATCTGAATTAATAGCCATAATAAAACACAGCCAGTGGCATTTTGATGAATTCATCCAATTTTTGAGTGAAGAGGGATATACAGAATTGGTTCAAAAGCTCAAAGGTATGTACCAGTGGTTTTATATGCATGCGTAGTGGTTGCGGTTTCTTCTGGTATTTTTCACATGTATATGTAAATTGAGCAGTAAATGAGGATTTATTTATCTGTATATTCTTACAATGATTATTTTTTCAGGGTGTCAGTCTCATCATTCTCTCGCGGGAGTTTGATATTGGCGTTAATGCATTATAACGGTTTCTGCTGAAAAATTCCAGGCAACCTTTGATGTAACCTCCTTTAGGGGAGCCATGGTGGCTCAGTGAGTAAGACGTTGGTTCGCTAATCTGGATGCGGGGTCTCGATCACTTCATTGGCAGATAACATTCATCGGGATTATTCAATCTGGCCCCCCCTTGTCAGTTTTACAGGACAAAGTAGTTCAGATGATACGAACAACCGAGGTCCCAAGTGCAATAAGTTACATTGTGAGCTATACATGAACTGCAGTGGTAATTGATATTTGGGTGTCGTAACAATAAAGATAAATTGTTTGTCTGATCAGTAGTTACATTGTGAGCTATACATGAACTGCAATGGTAATTGATATTTGGGTGTCGTAACAATAAAGATAAATTGTTTGTCTGATCAGTAGTGTTTTCATTTTGAGCAGTTAATAGAGATCTATATTGAAGGTTTAGATTTAGATAAAGTGCTGGTCCCTCTATCTATAATAGTTCTAACATATACATGTATAATAAAAAAATGATCAAGTTGGATAATCCATTGAAATAATTACTTTATTCTGGGTTAAGTTGTATGACTGTATCAAGATGATGTGTAGATAGTTTATTAACTTTTTTAGTTTAAACATTATTGTTTTCATTTATGGAGATCTTTTATTATCTTAGCAACGGTACTTGACAACCGAGACATTTAATCGCGGCTGTTCCAATCCATGTGTAAATGAGATCTGCAATTGGTGGATTTAGATGTTAAATGATGCATCTTTTTATTGAACATAAATGGTATAGGTTGGGGGCGGGGCGAGTGGTTTAAGGCGTGGTGTAAGATTATAAGGAATGTCATTGAGGCAAAAGACGCAGTATTGATGTAGCGAAATGAGCATTGTGATAGCGCACCCTATCAAGTAGTTCTTCTCGATTAAAATTGACCAACATTGTTTCAGGTACCGGGAGTGCTGATGTAGGAACCACTGAAGAGGGTAGGTTTGAACATCTTATTAAATTTTAACAAATTCTAAATGTAGAACTAGTGTTCATTAGATTTGAAATGTTGACACCATGGATATATATAATTTGGTGGTATTTTAAATGTAGATCTAGCTATATAGGAACAATAAAAACACACTGTTGTGGTATTTTAAGTGTATTTCTGGTGCATATTTGAACCTCGAATATACAGAGAATCTCCTACGAGACCAGTAGGGATTTTTGTTTAGTCCTCAATCCTTTCTTGGATGCACAAATAAATAAATATAAAATTCTTTGGTATAGATTTCACTTGTACTGAACCTGATTACATATGGCGCACATCATTGTTTTGACAGCAACTCAACCATTGCAAAGTTCTTTATATTGACCCAGTGTTTCCATCAAGGTCAATTAAATAAACATAGTTCATGCTTGATAAAGAGGAAGTTACTTTTAACCAAAAAACGAACTAGTAGCTTTTAAATTGACCAATCAAGGCCATGTAAAGCGATATCTCCTTAACCTTTAACCAATTACAACACTCATTATAGGGGTCGGAGCGATTGCTTGGGACAACCACAGGTAAACAAACCTGAATTTATCATTTCTGAGTCTCATCTATGTCCAAGGAAACCTGCTTCATTGCTGGATTGTTTTATATCACAATATACGCCTCACAATATACTACTGGTTGGTGAATAGAATATAGGATTTTAGCTAGGTTTTGGCATCGACAAAATGGCATTTATGTCAAACTGTTGGTAGGTCAGTCATGCCATGTTCCTATTCCCGGAATGTTGGGTGATATAAAGGATTTCCTAGTAGAATAAATACAGACACTCTTCGTAGTAAACAAATATGGCAAAACATTGTCATCGCCCTTGTTGGTTCCTTCGAACGTTTCCATAATTTGGTTGTGCACACTCTGTCACAAATTTTATCCGATTTTGATGAAACTTAAACTATATCTTTATATCTTAATCATCTCGGTCCCTTTCCATATTTGGGCATTTTCCTGAATTATATGGTCCTTGATTGTACGAAAAATCACGTCTTTATACACCAACATGGAAATGTGGTCGAATATTGACGCCCCCCCCCCCCGGACTCGTCGGTCAGTAGTCCACATTATTTTATGAACGATCTACATATTGTATTTATCATCTGATTGTTTTAAATTTATTTATTTCTCCTGGAGTTATGACCCTTGTTTCACTTTATTCCATATTGTGAACACTCTAAGGACAAATTTCAACATTCGATTGGTATGAAATTAAGCAAAGAATCCTATTGATTTTGAGCAATTTCCGTTAACTACGTCGCGAGTTATGAGCCTTGTTTCACTTTGTCGAACCCTGTGAATGCTCTAACAACAAAAGTTATCATCCGATCTGTATGAAATTCTTATGCATTATTTGCATTAGTAAAATATATCACTATTTCACAATCAATCTATTTCACAATCAATTCGATTTCCCGTCAAATTGGTCTCTCCGTGTACGAAAATAGTATAAAAGTTGACATTGTTTAGCTGTAATTTGGCAGTGTTACTTGGTCAATCTTGCACATAGTATGAAATGTTATATATCACAGAATGATATAAATAGCATGACATGTTATATATTACATGACATGTTATATACTACAGAATGATATAAATAGCATGACATGTTATATATTACAGAATATAAATACAATGTAGTATGACATGTACATATTACAGAAATGGGGTTTAATGTTCTACTTTTCTGCGCCATCAAGGCTGATGAAATATGGAAGTATAACGTTGCCAGAAATCTAAAGATCATCAATTATGTTTAGTGTTGCAAACTACATTTTTCAGTGTTTCAAAATACATTTTTCAGTGTTTCAAAATACATTTTTCGATGTTTCCAAATATATTATTCAGTGTTTCAAATTAGTTACTTTACACATTGCATTGAGCACTTTGCATGGTCGACCGTTTGCAAAGTAGAACGCATATCTTATAGGGAACGGTCACGATTTCCAAGGTTTCTTTTCCAATATTTGGCAATAACGACACTTAAAAGGCAAAATGACGTTTAATGTGAACCCATGATGCAGGCATCCCCATTTATGATCTCTATAGTGCGTTTAAATAAACTGATTTAATTAAACTGCTTGCGAGACATTCGGTAGATATGCTTCCTTTAAAGTCGGATTTTTTTAGATACATATCTGAATATCGAGCTACCCGTTTCACTTTATTTGCCAATATCGAAAAACAAGGGAAAAGGGTAGTTTTTATTTGAATCCTGATTTAGGTTGTTAGTTTAGGAAAACTGATTTAATTAAATGCATTTCGGAGACATTCGGTATATATATGCATCGTGAAATCGGATTTTTATACACATATCTGAGTCTCGAAAAACAAGGGGATGGGACAGTTATTGTGTGAATCCACTGCTGAGGTACCGCATATTAGTATATTATACAGAAATAGCAAAAACAAAAAAAAAACGTCAATACGATTTCAAAATCAGAGAGGAACTTTAATCAAGTCATTATAGAAAACGAATTACTATATGGATCAAAGTAACTTTTGTGAACAGTATATTGACACATTAGTGATTAATTCATCACAATTCCAAGGCATTAGGAGACGGTTTCGAGTCAGCACACAGCAGAAAAGCCTGGCGCAATCCATCGGCTGTGTTTGTTCTCAGTATGTTATGAAATCTTTTCTGAATTTCATCCCAAAGATGTCCAATCGGACTATGGGCTGGCCAGTGCATAACGTTGACACTATTCTGCCCTAGAGAGTGTGGGCATGGACGTTTTCATGCTGGAAAACGTTTTTTCGATAACGTGCGAAATGTGGTTTGACTTGGGGTCGATATAGTGCACTGTTGTAATGTCGCATCCACTCCCTGGACCACGATTTGGGAACACCACAGGACCCACTCTAAGGTTCAGACCGATTCCAACCGAAACCAGTATGCTTGGACCTCCCCAAGAGTCTTGTTCCATGACATATTGGTCAGAATAACGCTGGCCACGTCGACGTCATATTCTGCGCTGCCATCTGCAGTTGATACGCAATACCGACTCTCATTTGTGAACAGAACAGTTTGCCATTGCCTGTTTCGCCAGTTCTGATGTTGGGCAAACTGCAGACGTTCACGTCGATGGCGAGGCTAAGGTTTACGGCGTTCTCTCTATATCGGTACTGTTGGGTCTTCCGTGTGTTCCCAGTGTTTGGCGTGTTGTTTCAGATGCCTGCGTGAACGCATTCAGCACCTGTTGTTGCGCAACATTGCGGTCTTGTGGTAACCCTTAGTCTACCAGTTCGGGAGCGATCACCCATGGTGTTGGTGACCTGAAAGCGTTGCTGAAGCCTGTAGATGGTCCGAACCTTAACCTGAATTTGATTGGCCGCGGGTTGGGCAGTGTGGACAGCGTCGAGTCTTCCAAGCGTCATGTTCCTCTGAGCTGTCATGGCATGCTGCTGATGTTGTTGTGTGAATGATTTAACCAGGTATGGGTGTGCATTTTATAGGGCTGCAGCATGAGATACATGAAAATCGAGGAGTATGCTTTACCATCTCAGAAGTTGCGTTTTTTGAGAAATTTCATGGGTTCAAATCCGTATTTAGAAAAGATTCTTATTGCTCAGGTAAAGTTGGAGATGTGGTCACACATATACAATAAAACAAATTTGGCAAGTGTCATACAATGCGTCTATTCAGAGGAACATACCAACCTGACGTTTCGCTTGCTGCATAGTAAATCGAAAATCGAGAGGTTATGTTTATAGTTCTTTATTAACGATAGATATAGTGTTCTGTATATTGTAAAACAGGACTTAAAACACATTGAATCTATAGACAGTCTCACCTTTTTAGCGAATACTTCTATTGATACTACAAAATTATCAGTTACGAAATTTGCAAATATATTATTTCAAGTGTATCGCCACCAGTTATAGTCATGGTGATTTGCAATATATACTATTCAAAAAAAAGTAGGGGATATTTGATTTGGGGGGCATAATACTAAAATATGCAAATGACTACGAAAAAAGTCACTATATAACCTAACAGAAGAAACATTTCCAGTTACATGTGACGCCCAAACGCACCAATAGCTACCGCATGGAATGCAGGTGATGCTTGGGATCATGATGGGGCTCCAACCCAAGATTTGCACGACTCTGACTTTGAATGTTACAGTCATTGTGGCATTGAATTCCAGGGTGGAAACATCAGTTTAATTGTTTTAGTGACCAAAAAACAAATTTTGATATGCGTCGGCTTACCCAAAATGAAAGGTTACGTGCCCTTGACATGCTACAGATCGGCACAACACAGGCGGTTGTGGCACGGGCGATGAATGTTTCCCAGTCTGTCATAAGCAGGCTATGGTCCAGATACCGTGATACACAATCTATACAGGACAGACAACGCTCAGGTCGACCAAGGGCGTCAACTCAAGCCCAGGGTTGATTTATCCGTACCTTGGCCTTGAGAAATCGTGTCATCGCAGCAAATCAGATCAGCGCTCGTCTTCAAACAGACACTGGTGTGAGAGTGAGTGGCCAGACGATTCGGAATCGACTGCATAGGGGTCACCTTCGCGCCCGACGTCCTCGCGTGATCCCTTGTTTGAGAGATCATCACATGGCCGCCGTTTCATCTTCCAAGATGTCACAGGGCCAGGATCGTTACAGGTTACCTCCAACAACAGAACATCACCACATTACCTTGGCCAGCACTGAGTCCCGACCTCTCCCCCATCGAGCATGTCTGGGACATGCTTGGACAAAGGTTACGTCAACGTCAACAACGTCCTGCCAATGTCCAAGAACTTGTTGCTGCGTTGCAACAGGAATGGAACAATCTGGACCAAAATGACCTTAGACGTCTCATTAGAAGTATGCCACGTCGGATCAATGCTTGTTTGGCAAACAGGGGAGGATTTACCCGTTACTGACGTTGTTGTGATGCTGTGGTAACTTTGCTGTTTGACCCCGGGTATCATTTTACCCTTATAATGGTCAGTCTGTGCCTTACTTAGTCTAACGATCATTTGGAATAAATCGATGAATGTGAACTTCATGTCATTTTGTCATTTGTTTCTTCCTCAGTTCCATTAGGTGACTTTAATAACACCTAAAAATCAAATATCCCCTACTTTTTTTGAATAGAATATATCGAAATAACTATCTTATGTCTTTTGTTGAATATATGCCACTATACCTTTAGGTGGCAGAAAGCTGTCATGATGATTTAAACCATTAGCAATACCCTGTTCTCTGTTTCAGACGAGGATTCAGATAATGTAAGGTAATGAAGTATGTTTCCGTGTATATATCATCAACAGAAACATCTTAGTTTATCGCCGACAAAGCACTTAGTGTGAAATGAGTTCGTTTCGGTTTTTTTTATTGTTTTTTGTTTGTTTTGTTTTTTTGTTTTTATTTTCCAGATAGTTGAAAGGTTCGTTTGTAATGTGCTTATAATATATTGCTTATCTTTGTATCTCATTTGTTTGAAGGGTATTGGATGTCCCAATGATTAGCACGTGTGTGTTGTAGCATAAAGCCTGCCATTAAGTCAACTGGCGTGGTTTCGAATCCCAGGTTGAACGTGACAAGGAGAAGGTTCGCTTGGCCAACTTCGTGGATTTTCCCTGGGTCCTCTGGTTTCCTCCCACTGCTAAAGACCCCTACGCGCAAGCGAAATATTGAAATTAAATTAAACCATATGTTAATCCCGAAATGACCTGGTTTGTGTCGAATGGACGTTGACCCCCCCCCCTCTCTCTCTCTCTCTCTCATTTGTTTGAGAGTGACCAAGATAGCAGTAATCACACAATCACAGACCCTGCCATTCCTGAAAATATCTGATTTCAGGAATGACAGTACGGTGAACAGTTAGAGGGGTGACAGTGTAATGATCAATCTCACCACTATCACAGAGCAACGAGGTTATTTATATTAATTTGTAACCAAAAACGACAATATTAACAGAGCACAAGTTTTTATGGAACACAACTGGGTTTGAATGTTCAAACTTAGTGTAGGTATTTCGTAGACGACAGCCTTGAAGATAGGCATTTTCTGCTGAAGCTAATAAGCAGAAATACACAATTTGATTGGTTGGTGCTTTGGGACGAGATAACTTAGGTTCTGATTAAGTGAAAGTTATTTCTGGCCATGTTATTGACGTCATAATGCTCTTTTCACCTTAATTTTATCAGGCATTTGACTTAAATATTAGAACGGCTTTCTGTGACAATCTGCCACAAAAAAATACACTGTAAAATTTCAATAATACCTCTGATGTGTGAGGTAATCCAAAACGCTGAAATATTCTCGATTTTGCAAATATCAAGTGTTTCGTAACAACTTTTTCAGATTAGTAGATTAGTTGAGTAGTATCAAATAGGATAAATAGGGATGGGTTTTACATTGATCAATTTATACTTTAATTAATTATTCAGTAGCCAAAGATAGAAAACACGCTTTTTTATAAAACAAATAGGATCGCTGCTCGCATACTATTTTATACTTTCATATATTTATATAATTTTTATATATGGCATATAATTATTTGTTATCTTGATGCTTACTTTTTTTTAAATAAAATAAAAATAATCATTTTTATACGCCCACATTTTCATGTGGACGTATATTGTCGTCGCCCCTGTTCGTCCGTCCGTCCACAATTGTTTGTGAACAGTCTAAAGGTCACAATTTTTATCCGATTTCAATGAAACTTAAAATATAGGTTTATCACCCTAAGATCTCGGTCCCTTTCGATATTGGCATGTATCGGACTTTAACTTCATGGGTTATGGCCCCTGATTGTACGAAAAATCACGTTTTTAGCTTGTGAACAGTGTAGAGGTCACAATTTTGAACCGATATGGATGAAACTTGAAATGCATGTTTATAACCCAAAGATCTTGGATCCTTTCGATATTTGCGCCAATCGGATCGTAACTTCCTGAATTATGGCCCCTGATTGTCCGAAAAATCGCCCTTTTTAGCTTGTGGTCCCTCTGGAGGTCAAACTTGTTATCCGATTTAAAAAAAACGTTTGGTTATATCACCGTTCCATGGTTATGAAGGTTGTGTTCGAATTTCGTGAAAATGGGACTAAAATTAACGGACAAAATGGCCGCCGTTTGTACGCGAATAGCGTGAAAATATGTTATATCAAGGTTGTGGACCTTATAGAGGTCACAATTTTGAACCGATTTTGATGAAACTTGACATGTATGTTTATAACCCCAAAATCTTGGTTCCTTTCGATATTTGCGCTCATTGGATCATAACTTCCTGAATTATGTCCCCAGATTGTCCGAAAGATCGCTTTGGTAGCTTTTTGTCCCTCTGGAGGTCAAAATTATTATCCGATTTAAAAAAACGTTTGACTATATCACCGTTACATGGTAATGAAGAGAGAGTGTGAATTACGTGAAAATCGGACTAGCATTGACGGACAAAATGGCCGCCGTTTGTACACGAATAGTGTGAAAATACGTTATATCAAGGTTGTGGACCCTATAGAGGTCACAATTTTGAATTGATTTTGATGAAACTTGACATGTATGTTTATAACCCAAAGATCTTGGTTCCTTTCGATATTTGCGCCCATCGGGTCATTACTTCCTGAATTATGTCCCCTGATTGTACTAAAAATCACCCTGTTTAGCTTGTGGTCCCTCTGGAGGTCACAATTATTATCTGATTTAAAAAAAAACGTTGGATTATAAAAACCAAACAAATTCTAATGATTTTCTGATAATTCCTTAATATGCGACAACTCTTGTTGACTGCCCAGACGATTTGGCTGCTGTGTGGGCGTATGTTTCGTTGCCTGGCAACCTATTTTTAACATGCTATTTTATGGTTTATATAATTGATATGACATATAATTATTATCATTTTTTTATTGCCTACTTTTGTTTTGTTTTGGTTATCTCCCTTTAATCGTTAATCTGTATGATGGTTTTATTGAACATACATTATGCAAGAGATAAATCTGCATATTCTCTCTCTCTCTCTCTGTTGTTTTTTGAAAGGATTAGCACACCAGCCACTACTGTCATGGTGATAGCTAAAAACAACAACACGGATGATGATACCGACATCCACCCACTACAGCGTCATTTAAATCAAGCTGGGCTTATGATGATGGGCATACGTCATGCAGTGTGTTGTGAGAAATATTTTGACAGGGAAATGAAATGAAATGGGGTTTAACGTCCTACTCTTGTGCACCTAACCTGGGCTAATGGAAGACGGGCATACGCCATGCAGTGTGCTATGAGGGAAATTTTGCCCGGGCAGCTGCGCTACGGCCTACTCTTTTATCGAATTCCAACTGCCAAGGGATCTTTTACGTGCACGTCAATGTGTACACGTTACCTCGGTTTTTCGTCCCATCCGAACGACTAGACAGACGCCTACGCCGGACCAAATGCAGGGATCGAACACTCGACCTCCAGGCTAGCGAGCCAGCGTCTTACCCACTTAGCCACGGTATGTGAGGTGGGGGTGGAGGGGTGGGTATTCTGTAAATGTTGTTTAAACATTGAGAAAAAATCTGTCGAAGGCATTTTACATTTCCTGCTGAATGGTACAAGAAATAATTTACACATTTCAATTTCAAATCATTCATAACAATAACACAAACAACTTCATATAACAACGATAACAATATTGAGACGTAAAAATGAAAGGAAATGGGGTTTAACGTTCTAGGCCTACTGCATTGCTCTGACTGGCCAATGAAGACTAACGCATACGCCATACAATGAGGCAAATTTTGGCTAGGCAGCGGCAGTACGACCTACTCTTATATCGAATTCAAACTGGTAAGGGGTCTCTTACGTGCACGCTTATTTGTAATCGGAACCTGGTTGGAAAATACCGCTGAACTTCCTCGGCAAAAGCACGTTCGAATACGTAACCTCCTGGCTAGCGTTACCCACTTAGCCACCGTAGCTCTCTATATTATGTAAAATGATAATACACATCTTCAAATAATAAAATGAATATTTATATTGCACACACTCCATCCAAACAGTATGTTTTGAGATTTATGAGTATGCAATAAATTAATACATGATGTTTGCAGATTAAATTGAACCGATATGCGGTGACCTTAAATTTGGAATTTAACTGGTTATGTTATTCTGTACCACTAAATTGTTACTTTCGTGATTTCAAGGTTTTCCAAACTAATGACATTTCCTTCCCAGTGATTCCACTCCCCAAAATAGTTATGTCTACATTTTGGATGTAAATCGGTTATTTGCGGTGATTTATTTCAACATGCGGCGCTTTTTCGGATTCCGGTTGGACAGATTTTAGTATTTTGTAGTGTAGTTTATAACTGTTGATTTAATTGCAGGCGATTTTATTTGTTCTTTTTAGTATAGCTTATTAAATGATAATTGAGGCAAAAGTTATGAACTATACTTAAAAAAATGTATTCATGTAAGCATTATAAAAACAGAACTCTTAATCTTATTGCTAATGATTTTATTGGTATTTTTATGAGTATATATATATATATATATATATATATATATATATAGTTTATTAATTGATTGATGTGCTCAATAAATGTAATTATTATCAAAACATAACTTAACAGTATAGAGACTGCAGAGTGTGCACATTGTCCGTAAGGTCAACAGTCGCCATGCATTGTACAATTCGTATTTCACATAATATTCATCTGTGATAACTTTGTATGAGTGAGTACTATTATAGATTGTCAGTCAGGCACTTAGTGCTGTATAGACAATGTGTTCAATAAACTGAACCTGTATGATAACAACGGGTGGGGGGGTAACAAAAATAACATAAATACAGAAAAATAAATAATATCACCGGCAGTTGTCATAGCCGGCAATAGCCCTGCTCCCGATAATTATGATATTGTTATCTTCTAGCATACGTTTTATTGGCTTATCTCCCTTTAATTATACAATAGTTATGAATGTAATCGTGTATTTCATTTATATAATAACAATGACATGGAATAGTTTTGTTGTCTAGTTCATTGCTTTTGTTTTGTTTTCGAATGGAGTTGGGGGACTGCATCTGACTAAATAATAGGTATGAGTCAGTATATTACCACTTTGATTCTCTATTTGGGAAATGTCCACAAATTCTACTCAACGTATGGTTAAAATCATTGATTATCCTGTATTACCAAACACAGCTAAAACTGTTTTAATTAGAGGGGGTCTGGTGGTCGAGTTTGTGTTCGCCGACGACATCGCCCGTTTATATAATTCATTAGCCAAGCACTGATTTACCTTGGTTGGAGAGCCCAAACCAATATTGACTGCCCTGGATGCAGAGCTTATGGTACAGTTAAAGTGATCTTAATATGTCGATAAATAAATGTTTTAATACATTACTGTTGAAACGACGGCCAGTTTAATATGTTGAATTTGAAGATTGTACCCTTGTAAAATTAAATACCATATGAGTAATATCTGGTCTTTGTTTTTCAATTGATGATTAAATACAATGGCGTATCATGTATTTCAAAATGCTATTTGGCCAAACTTTAAAAATAACATTCTTTTTCAATTTTGGAATAATATTCATCACGTGCATTTTGCATACCGATAGTTCATTGGCCAATCACGCTATTCTATCGACATTTTGCCTAATAGTTTGGATGCAGCTATGGCGGGTGTGGCGCGCCAGGCAGGGTAAGCTTACTCTTCCGGACACCTGTTACCACTGTTTGCCGTGTATGTTGTACACGGTGAACAGTCCATATGCTGATTACACTATTTTTCCTGATTACACTATTTTGCCTATACCGTTTTATTTATGGGGAATACTGCCGGTGTAGGCTGTTATTGATAGTCCATTGGCCAATCACGCTATTTTACCTAGATTTCGTCTAATAGTTTGGATACAGCTATGGCGGGTGTGGCGCGCGGCAGGGTAAGCTTACTCTTCCGGACACCTGTTACCACTGTTTGCCGTGTATTTTGTACACGGGGAGCAGTCCATTTGCTGATTACACTATTTTGCCTATAACGTTTTTTTAGGACTTCACTATTTTGCCTATAACTTTTTTTTGTCTAATGGTTTGAATTCTGTCTAATGGTTTGGATTGTTCGTACTTGGTTTTATTTTATCTCTGATGAAATTGAATTGTCAACCACATCGTCAACTCCTTGCATGAAAACTGCACCTGAACCATAATCACTAACAATTACAGCTAACTTAGGATTTGGAACTGATAGAACTGCCACAGTGTATAATATAGCTTAAACGTTTTCAAATATTCTCTCGCAACTATCCGACCATTGAAACTAGATTTACTGTGATTGGTCAAAGATTGGATGATGGAAATGCATAAAACCAAGTCCAAGCAACTGTATGAACTGTGCAGGTCAATATGAAATGACACAGTTCTGCTCACTTTCATTTCAAGTCGTCCATTAATCAATACATGTACAAGGCCTGTCATTTAAAATTTGATTAACAATAATCTTATCATCAGCTTATTCAGTACCACGAAGACGATGGACAAGACAAAGACTATCTTATGTCCCAAATCACAAATAGCAGACACAGAAGCAAAATCAGAAAAAAACATAAAGTGTTAAATGTACACACCATAGAAAATGCATTGGTTAAAGATATACACATTACATAAAGATAAGAGTTAAATATATACACATCACATAACGATTAGAGTTACATATCTGCACATCACATAACGATAAGAGTTAATTATATACACACCACATAACGACACCAATTAGTGTTATTTTGGTTTTGACCCCTCTGACTTTGTACCGTTGATTACAGATTAAACATCCACAAGTGTACAAATGTGTTGTTATTGGTGTGTTCCCATTTGAATATTGTTCACAATAAGAAGCAAAATAAATAAGATTTGTTTACATGATCATTTTGTTATACGAATAACTAAGTGATGCCTTTACTCTGGCGCTCAGTATATATCATAAAGCAATACGTGTTAAAGATATACACATTTCGCGGTTTAACATAGTTCATTTGTAAAATCTTGTATAAAACTTATTCAAAATGAGAGTACGGATAGTCTACTTGCAATTTCTAAATAATAGGCTATGAAACCGGATATTGCTATTAACTTTTTATAGATACACGGACGTATTTAAGTAGAAACGACAACATCAACTACAGGTTGTACACGGAGTTCAACATCATACCTGGGATACAGGTAAGCATGTAACTCATCTTTTGTTTTATTTGTTTATTTCCCAAACATCAAACTGGAGCTTGATAAAATAGGTCAAGTTGGTGGTTTATATCCCGTGCCTTGCTCGGCCTGAACGGGAATGAGCTGTACACCACCAAGTAAGGAAGTATTTATATACTACAGGTATCTACATGTAGGATATATATTAGTGTTTGGTTAATTAACTAAAGGTATCGATGTTGCTAAAGATATCTATGCACTGTTATACATGTGGGATATATAACAGTGTTTGATTAAGTAATTAAAGGTATATCGATATGTGGAATAGCTTTATTTAACGTCCGCTTTCACCGAAGTGACATCGCAGACAAAAGGTATCGCTATACACTGTATGTTGTTATACATGAGTTTAGGTGATGCATAATTGATCAAATTGCAATCTTTATTACAATATATAAACGCCACTAGCCTTCAATATGGCGACCTGCGAAAATAACCATTATAATTAGCGACCACATTTAGATGTCAACAACCCTTAATCACCGTATGCATTCTTTAAATTCGACTAACACAATCGTTTCTCATGCCTTCATATTCCTGCAATACTGTTTGATCCCAGGATAAAAAAAAAACACCTGGGGTATATCTGGCAACCGGGGAATTATTAAACTCATCATATAAAATATTGTAACCCAGTTCCTCCGATATATACATATATACTTCTTCATTTTGTGTATAGCGATAATTTGCATTAACGATCAAGAATCAGCCAGGAATATAAACTTCTACAGCATGCATACCATACATTATCTTTAAATGTCAATGACAAGTATCTTGAAAGTGCTCTCAGGCATACTAAATTGTTTTCTAAATTCTTATGACTAACTACAAACGTTGACCGAGTGTGTATTTTTGGGAACTTTAAGAACCAAGAAGTAGCAAGTCTCTCCTCCTGGTCTATCATTGGAATAAAAAATTATTAAAATTATTGACTATATATTTTAAACATAAAAATATTTATAATGAAATCTTTCTGGGTCAATTCATTGTTACTCTGTTGCACAGTGAATAACTGTACTCGTATGACGAATCAAGGAAATAGAAACCATACTTCACAGTTTTGTATAAATAAAACTAATATCTTATTGTACTACCACTAGGCGGACGGGTAGCTTAAATATATACAGGTCACACTTATATGGAATACAGTTTCTGCTTATTCATGAGTGACGTTTCGATTAGCCTTCTTTAGTCATTATGAAGCAATAAACAACAATACATGGTTAATGCTGACCAACCAGAGACGCCCTTCTAATTACCTTGAAGGAAACCTAACTTAATGAAAGTAAAGTAATTATTGAGGGTGATCAAGATTGACCAGGGTAATGCTAATGACAACATCATCTTGTATGTGATATCACTCAAGGTGGAAGCGGGCGTAAAACCCTATAAACGAAGGAACGGGCGGACGGACGGACAACAGCATCCAATATGAAATCGACCACTTTACCTGGAAATAAAATAAATGGATAACTTTACCTGGAAATAAAACAAATGGATAACTTGTTGTAACGTATTGACAATGATTTGATCAGGTTTCAATAATCACAACATCCTGAACGATAATGAAATCTGATTAATATTATCAATAACAAATGTTGATACATGCATATAGATCTAATGTGATTTAACTTAAACATGCATTATGCAAGATCTAAATCTGCCTATTGCGAGTCTTTCTTTGGGCCTGAAATGTTTTCTAAAGTATTAATTAGACACCATTTAACTGACCCAGACCTTAATCAACTCTCGATGGCATCAGATTTCTCCAATATTAAATAGGTTACAACGGTTCAGCGATACTTTGATTCAATCAAACATGGAGGAACGGGACTTAGCTTCGATCAACCAGTATGGTGGTTGAAATTATTGCCAACGGTTGACAATCCTTCAAAGGCTAATATCTTCGCTTGCAATTGAGTAATTTGAATAAAATTTCAAATTATTCATTTTACATTATCTACTTACGCACTATTATAGCCAGAATTGCTAGTTCTTTATCTAAATCTTACATAATGTATCTTTAAGTACCAAAAAATATTATAACAAAGACTCCAGAAAACACCAATGGTCCCCTGAAGGTCGAGATATTAAATGAGTGAGTAGTATACTCCAGATGCTATATTGATTCATTTGAATTCAACATATCATTCATCTACTAAAAGGACATATTATACCTTGTCATAAATGAAAGGAAATAAAGGCGCTTTGTGAAATCACGTTATTTGAATGGTAAGATGTGGTTTCTTTTTGTCAGTGTTGCAGTAAATGGGAAGAAAAACCAAGGTATCATGTACACATTGGCGTGCAGGTAAAAGACTCCTTCGTTGGTGTATGCCTGTCTGCATTACCCCGGATGTAGAAGAAAGTATGACGTTAAACCCAATTTTTTTCATATTTTACTTAAGTTAAATAATGTTTATATCTTTTTTTCATACACAGATACAGACGAAAAATGGATCCAGGTAAATATATATTCGATAATCGCGTAACTACATTATATCATAATATCAAGCTTCTTGTGTCAGAAATGTTGTACATGTATATATATTTTGATAAAACAATAGGGGAAATTAATTTACAACTAAAATATGTTTTGTTATTTACCTTAGAGGCGTTAAATCAAATATAAATTACAAGATATTAACGCGTTACTGTGAGATAGTTAACTCTCTTATCAGAATAATTTGTCTTCGTTTGATGGCCGTAACGATCTTCCGTACATAATGAAGTAAACATTGGGTAGCTTTCACGAGTACAAACAACGGATTTGATTTAAGTATTTGATCAATCTGATTAAAACACAGATTCTATTTCGTTTCGATTTTTATAGTTCAAAATTTCGTTTTACTACACTAGGATCTGGAATAGTGAGAGGGAGAGGGGGGGGGGGGGGGGGGTAACGTCGACTTGACACAAACTTGATCATTTCGGGACTAACATATGTTTTAATTTTATTTCAATAATTCGCTGTCGCCTAGGGGGTCTTTAGCAGTGGGAGAAAAGGGGGGACCCGGAGAAAACCCATGAGGTTGGACAGGCGACCCTACTCCTTGTCACGTAGAACCTGGAATTCGAATGATTCAGTTGGAATAGATGATTCAAACGAGTTACTAAATTATGACGTCAACTACAATATGACTTCATGATTTTCTCTCTCTCTCTCTCTTCAACTGAATTATAAATTAAACATGAAGAAGACTGCATAGAATACAAGAATTAATTTAAATAGTATTCCAGAAAAGCACCAACGGCTTGATATAAATCATTTCTGACTGAGAGTGCATGATGATTGATATAGTCTATTTTTATATCTGGTTGGCTAGTCTAATGGCCGCATATGTGCGCTCTTGATCACAAGGTCTGTTATTGAGTCAATTGACGTAGTTTCAATTCCCAGCTTGTACGTGACAAGCACTATTGTCGTCTGACCGGCCTCATGGTTTGTCTGGGTCTTTCGGTTTCTTCCCACTCGCAAGCATATTATTGTTAGTCCCGAACTGACTTGTTTTTGTTCTGACATCTATCGCCTTTAATAAATGACTATTTGTCTTTCAATTCAGGAGCTAACCTACAAAACCACGTGGCCATTTTAACGAGAAACAGTGAATTGCTACGAGACACACTTGCGGACGGAATTGAAAGTATCGCACGCAAATTAAATGAACGTTTTGTTCTTAAGGATCATCAATTAAGGAGGATATTAGAAGTAGCCGCTAAACACCCAGAGGACGGTGTATCTGAATTAATAGCCATAATAAAACACAGCCAGTGGCATTTTGATGAATTCATCCAATTTTTGAGTGAAGAGGGATATACAGAATTGGTTCAAAAGCTCAAAGGTATGTACCAGTGGTTTTATATGCATGCGTAGTGGTTGCGGTTTCTTCTGGTATTTTTCACATGTATATGTAAATTGAGCAGTAAATGCGGATTTATTTATCTGTATATTCTTACAATGATTATTTTTTCAGGGTGTCAGTCTCATCATTCTCTCGCGGGAGTTTGATATTGGCGTTAATGCATTATAACGGTTTCTGCTGAAAAATTCCAGGCAACCTTTGATGTAACCTCCTTTAGGGGAGCCATGGTGGCTCAGTGAGTAAGACGTTGGTTCGCTAATCTGGATGCGGGGTCTCGATCACTTCATTGGCAGATAACATTCATCGGGATTATTCAATCTGGTCCCCCCTTGTCAGTTTTACAGGACAGAGTAGTTCAGATGATACGAACAACCGAGGTCCCAAGTGCAATAAGTTACATTGTGAGCTATACATGAACTGCAGTGGTAATTGATATTTGGGTGTCGTAACAATAAAGATAAATTGTTTGTCTGATCAGTAGTTACATTGTGAGCTATACATGAACTGCAATGGTAATTGATATTTGGGTGTCGTAACAATAAAGATAAATTGTTTGTCTGATCAGTAGTGTTTTCATTTTGAGCAGTTAATAGAGATCTATATTGAAGGTTTAGATTTAGATAAAGTGCTGGTCCCTCTATCTATAATAGTTCAAACATATACATGTATAATAAAAAAATGATCAAGTTGGATAATCCATTGAAATAATTACTTTATTCTGGGTTAAGTTGTATGACTGTATCAAGATGATGTGTAGATAGTTTATTAACTTTTTTAGTTTAAACATTATTGTTTTCATTTATGAATATCTTTTATTATCTTAGCAACGGTACGTGACAACCGAGACATTTAATCGCGGCTGTTCCCAACCATTTAAATCTCGCCCATCAGATCTTCTAAAGAGAGTTGATTGTAGGCATGGTGGATTTAGATGTTAAATGATGCATCTTTTTATTGAACATAAATGGTATAGGTTGAGGGCGGGGCGAGTGGTTTAAGGCGTGGTGTAAGATTATAAAGAATGTCATTAAGGCAAAAGACGCAGTATTGATGTAGCGAAATGAACATTGTGATAGCGGACCCTATCAAGTAGTTCTTCTCGATTAAAATTGACCAACATTGTTTCAGGTACCGGGAGTGCTGATGTAGGAACCACTGAAGAGGGTAGGTTTGAACATCTTATTAAATTTTAACAAATTCTAAATGTAGAACTAGTGTTCATTAGATTTGAAATGTTGACACCATGGATATATATAATTTGGTGATATTTTAAATGTAGATCTAGCTATATAGGAACAATAAATTCACAATGTTGTGGTATTTTAAGTGTATTTCTGGTGCATATGTCAACCTCAAATATACAGAGAATCTCCTACGAGACCAGTAGGGATTTTTGTTTAGTCCTCAATCCTTTCTTGGATGCACAAATAAATAAATATAAAATTCTTTGGTATAGATTTCACTTGTACTGAACCTGATTACATATGGCGCACATCATTGTTTTGACAGCAACTCAACCATTGCAAAGTTCTTTATATTGACCCAGTGTTTCCATCAAGGTCAATTAAATAAACATAGTTCATGCTTGATAAAGAGGAAGTTACTTTTAACCAAAAAACGAACTAGTAGCTTTTAAATTGACCAATCAAGGCCATGTAAAGCGATATCTCCTTAACCTTTAACCAATTACAACACTCATTATAGGGGTCGGAGCGATTGCTTGGGACAACCACAGGTAAACAAACCTGAATTTATCATTTCTGAGTGTCATCTATGTCCAAGGAAACCTGCTTCATTGCTGGATTGTTTTATATCACAATATACGCCTCACAATATACTACTGGTTGGTGAATAGAATATAGGATTTTAGCTAGGTTTTGGCATCGACAAAATGGCATTTACGTCAAACTGTTGGTAGGTCAGTCATGCCATGTTCCTATTCCCGGAATGTTGGGTGATATAAAGGATTTCCTAGTAGAATAAATACAGACACTCTTCGTAGTAAACAAATATGGCAAAACATTGTCATCGCCCTTGTTGGTTCGTTCGAACGTTTCCATAATTTGGTTGTGCACACTCTGTCACAAATTTTATCCGATTTTGATGAAACTTAAACTATATCTTTATATCTTAATCATCTCGGTCCCTTTCCATATTTGGGCATTTTCCTGAATTATATGGTCCTTGATTGTACGAAAAATCACGTCTTTATACACCAACATGGAAATGTGGTCGAATATTGACGCCCCCCCCCCCCCCCCCCCGACTCGTCGGTCAGTAGTCTACATTATTTTATGAACGATCTACATACTGTATTTATCATCTGATTGTTTTAAATTTATTTATTTCTCCTGGAGTTATGACCCTTGTTTCACTTTATTCCATATTGTGAACACTCTAAGGACAAATTTCAACATTCGATTGGTATGAAATTAAGCAAAGAATCCTATTGATTTTGAGCAATTTCCGTTAACTACGTCGCGAGTTATGAGCCTTGTTTCACTTTGTCGAACCCTGTGAATGCTCTAACAACAAAAGTTATCATCCGATCTGTATGAAATTCTTATGCATTATTTGCATTAGTAAAATATATCACTATTTCACAATCAATCTATTTCACAATCAATTCGATTTCCCGTCAAATTGGTCTCTCCGTGTACGAAAATAGTATAAAAGTTGACATTGTTTAGCTGTAATTTGGCAGTGTTACTTGGTCAATCTTGCACATAGTATGAAATGTTATATATCACAGAATGATATAAATAGCATGACATGTTATATATTACATGACATGTTATATACTACAGAATGATATAAATAGCATGACATGTTATATATTACAGAATATAAATACAATGTAGTATGACATGTACATATTACAGAAATGGGGTTTAATGTTCTACTTTTCTGCGCCATCAAGGCTGATGAAATATGGAAGTATAACGTTGCCAGAAATCTAAAGATCATCAATGATGTTTAGTGTTGCAAACTACATTTTTCAGTGTTTCAAAATACATTTTTCAGTGTTTCAAAATACATTTTTCAGTGTTTCAAAATACATTTTTCAGTGTTTCAAAATACATTTTTCAAAATACATTTTTCAGTGTTTCAAAATACATTTTTCAGTGTTTCAAAATACATTTTTCGATGTTTCCAAATATATTATTCAGTGTTTCAAATTAGTTACTTTACACATTGCATTGAGCACTTTGCATGGTCGACCGTTTGCAAAGTAGAACGCATATCTTATAGGGAACGGTCACGATTTCCAAGGTTTCTTTTCCAATATTTGGCAATAACGACACTTAAAAGGCAAAATGACGTTTAATGTGAACCCATGATGCAGGCATCCCCATTTATGATCTCTATAGTGCGTTTAAATAAACTGATTTAATTAAACTGCTTGCGAGACATTCGGTAGATATGCTTCCTTTAAAGTCGGATTTTTTTAGATACATATCTGAATATCGAGCTACCCGTTTCACTTTATTTGCCAATATCGAAAAACAAGGGAAAAGGGTAGTTTTTATTTGAATCCTGATTTAGGTTGTTAGTTTAGGAAAACTGATTTAATTAAATGCATTTCGGAGACATTCGGTATATATATGCATCGTGAAATCGGATTTTTATACACATATCTGAGTCTCGAAAAACAAGGGGATGGGACAGTTATTGTATGAATCCACTGCTGAGGTACCGCATATTAGTATATTATACAGAAATAGCAAAAACAAAAAAAAACGTCAATACGATTTCAAAATCAGAGAGGAACTTTAATCAAGTCATTCTAGAAAACGAATTACTATATGGATCAAAGTAACTTTTGTGAACAGTATATTGACACATTAGTGATTAATTCATCACAATTCCAAGGCATTAGCAGACGGTTTCGAGTCAGCACACAGCAGAAAAGCCTGGCGCAATCCATCGGCTGTGTTTGTTCTCAGTATGTTATGAAATCTTTTCTGAATTTCATCCCAAAGATGTCCAATCGGACTATGGGCTGGCCAGTGCATAACGTTGACACTATTCTGCCCTAGAGAGTGTGGGCATGGACGTTTTCATGCTGGAAAACGTTTTTTCGATAACGTGCGAAATGTGGTTTGACTTGGGGTCGATATAGTGCACTGTTGTAATGTCGCATCCACTCCCTGGACCACGATTTGGGAACACCACAGGACCCACTCTAAGGTTCAGACCGATTCCAACCGAAACCAGTATGCTTGGACCTCCCCAAGAGTCTTGTTCCATGACATATTGGTCAGAATAACGCTGGCCACGTCGACGTCATATTCTGCGCTGCCATCTGCAGTTGATACGCAATACCGACTCTCATTTGTGAACAGAACAGTTTGCCATTGCCTGTTTCGCCAGTTCTGATGTTGGGCAAACTGCAGACGTTCACGTCGATGGCGAGGCTAAGGTTTACGGCGTTCTCTCTATATCGGTACTGATGGGTCTTCCGTGTGTTCCCAGTGTTTGGCGTGTTGTTTCAGATGCCTGCGTGAACGCATTCAGCACCTGTTGTTGCGCAACATTGCGGTCTTGTGGTAACCCTTAGTCTACCAGTTCGGGAGCGATCACCCATGGTGTTGGTGACCTGAAAGCGTTGCTGAAGCCTGTAGATGGTCCGAACCTTAACCTGAATTTGATTGGCCGCGGGTTGGGCAGTGTGGACAGCGTCGAGTCTTCCAAGCGTCATGTTCCTCTGAGCTGTCATGATATGCTGCTGATTTACCTGATTTAACCAGGTATGGGTGTGCATTTTATAGGGCTGCAGCATGAGATACATGAAAATCGAGGAGTATGCTTTACCATCTCAGAAGTTGCGTTTTTTGAGAAATTTCATGGGTTCAAATCCGTATTTAGAAAGGATTCTTATTGCTCAGGTAAAGTTGGAGATGTGGTCACACATATACAATAAAACAAATTTGGCAAGTGTCATGCAATGCGTCTATTCAGAGGAACATACCAACCTGACGTTTCGCTTGCTGCATAGTAAATCGAAAATCGAGAGGTTATGTTTATAGTTCTTTATTAACGATAGATATAGTGTTCTGTATATTGTAAAACAGGACTTAAAACACATTGAATCTATAGACAGTCTCGCCTTTTTAGCGAATACTTCTATTGATCCTACAAAATTATCAGTTAGGAAATTTGCAAATATATTATTTCAAGTGTATCGCCACCAGTTATAGTCATGGTGATTTGCAATATATACTATTCAAAAAAAAGTAGGGGATATTTGATTTGGGGGGCATAATACTAAAATATGCAAATGACTACGAAAAAAGTCACTATAGAACCTAACAGAAGAAACATTTCCAGTTACATGTGACGCCCAAACGCACCAATAGCTACCGCATGGAATGCAGGTGATGCTTGGGATCATCATGGGGCTCCAACCCAAGATTTGCACGACTCGGGCTTTGAATGTTACAGTCATTGTGGCATTGAATTCCAGGGTGGAAACATTAGTTTAATTGTTTTAGTGACCAAAAAACAATTTTTGATATGCGTCGGCTTACCCAAAATGAAAGATTACGTGCCCTTGACATGCTACAGATCGGCACAACACAGGCGGTTGTGGCACGGACGATGAATGTTTCTCAGTCTGTCATAAGCAGGCTATGGTCCAGATACCGTGATACACAATCTATACAGGACAGACCACGCTCAGGTCGACCAAGGGCGACAACTCAAGCCCAGGATTGATTTATCCGTACCTTGGCCTTGAGAAATCGTGTCATCACAGCAAATCAGATCACTGCTCGTCTTCAAACAGACACTGGTGTGAGAGTGAGTGGCCAGACGATTCGGAATCGACTGCATAGGGGTCACCTTCGCGCCCGACGTCCTCGCGTGATCCCTTGTTTGAGAGATCATCACATTCAGGCAAGACGTCGTTGGTGTAGGGATCGTCAACACTGGGATAATCGACGCTGGAGCAATGTGATGTTTCAGATGAGTCAAGGTTCACTGTTGATTTTTTGGACAGACGTAGGAGGGTGTGGCGTCGTCGTACGAGCGCTTCCAAGGCGTTAACGTCATCAGACATGATCGATTCGGGGGTGGTTCTGTTATGGTGTGGGGAGGCATCACTGTTGCTGGAAGAACGGCTTTACATGTTGTTGCAGGGCGTGTTACAGGCCAGTACTACCGGGACAACATCTTGGCAGTCCATGTTGTGCCGTTCGCACGACGTCATGGCCGCCGTTTCATCTTCCAAGATGTCACAGGGCCAGGATCGTTACAGGTTACCTCCAACAACAGAACATCACCACATTACCTTGGCAAGCACTGAGTCCCGACCTCTCCCCCATCGAGCATGTCTGGGACATGCTTGGACAGAGGTTACGTCAACGTCAACAACGTCCTGCCAATGTCAAAGAACTTGTTGCTGCGTTGCAACAGGAATGGGACAATCTGGACCAAAATGACCTTAGACGTCTCATTAGAAGTATGCCACGTCGGATCAATGCTTGTTTGGCAAACAGGTGAGGATTTACCCGTTACTGACTTTGTTGTGATGATGTGGTAACTTTGCTGTTTGACCCCGGGTATCATTTTACCCTTATAATGGTCAGTATGTGCCTTACTTAGTCTAACGATCATTTGGAATAAATCGATGAATGTGAACTTCATGTCATTTTGTCATTTGTTTCTTCCTCAGTTCCATTAGGTGACTTTAATAACACCTAAAAATCAAATATCCCCTACTTTTTTTGAATAGAATATGTCGAAATAACTATCTTATGTCTTTCGTTGAATATATGCCACTATACCTTTAGGCGGCAGAAAGCTGTCATGATGATTTAAACCATTAGTAATACCCTGTTCTCTGTTTCAGACGAGGATTCAGATAATGTAAGGTAATGAAGTATGTTTCCGTGTACATATCATCAACAGAAACATCTTAGTTTATCGCCGACAAAGCACTTAGTGTGAAATGAGTTCGTTTCGGTTTTTTTTATTGTTTTTTGTTTGTTTTGTTTTTTTGTTTTTATTTTCCAGATAGTTGAAAGGTTCGTTTGTAATGTGCTTATAATATATTGCTTATCTTTGTATCTCATTTGTTTGAAGGGTATTGGATGTCCCAATGATTAGCACGTGTGCGTTGTAGTATAAAGCCAGGCATTAAGTCAACTGGCGTGGTTTCGAATCCCAGGTTTAACGTGACAAGGAGAAGGTTCGCTTGGCCAAACTCGTGGGTTTTCCCTGGGTCCTCTGGTTTCCTCCCACTGCTAAAGACCCCTACGCGCAAGCGAAATATTGAAATTAAATTAAACCATATGTTAATCCCGAAATGACCTGGTTTGTGTCGAATGGACGTTGACCCCCCCCCCCTCTCTCTCTCTCTCTCACCACTATCACAGAGCAACGAGGTTATTTATATTAATTTGTAACCAAAACGACAATATTAACAGAGCACAGTTTTTATGGAACACAAGTCGGTTTGAATATTCAAACTTAGTGTAGGTATTTCGTAGACGAAAGCCTTGAAGATAGTGGGGTTGGGATGGCCTAGTGGTCTAGAGTGCAGCGCTTCGACCTCTAGCTGGCCGGTCACCTCTGGCTTGCGGCTGTGGTTTCGAGCCCTGGTGTGAGCGTATGTGGCATGGAGATAGGGGCGCCTTCTCAACCTCGTGGGTTTCCTCCGGGCACTCAGGTTTCCTCCCACTGCTAAAGACCCCTACGCGCAAGCGAATTATTGAAATAAAATTAAAAAAAAACATATGTTCGTCCCGAAATGACCTAGTTGTGTTGAGTGGACGTTAAACCCCATTTCTCTCTCTCTCTCCCTTGAAGATAGGCATTTTCTGCTGAAGCTAATAAACAGAAATAAACAATTTGATTGGCTAGTGATTTGGGACAAGATAACTTAGGTCCTGATTAAGTGAAATTTATTTCTGGCCTTGTTATTGACGTTACATGTGTCATAATGCTCTTTTGACCTTAATTTTATCAGACATTTGACTTAAATATTATAACAGCGTTCTGTGACAATCTGCCACAAAAAATACACTGTAAAATTTCAATAATACCTCTGATATGTGAGGTAATCCAAAACGCTGAAATATTCTCGATTTTGCAAATATCAAGTGTTTCGTAACAACTATTTCAGATTAGTAGATTACTTGAGTAGTATCATTTATTAATAGGATAAATAGGGTTGGGTTTTACATTGATCAATTTATACTTTAATTAATTATTCAGTAGCCAAAGATAGAAAAACACGCTTTTTTATAAAACGAATAGGATCATTGCTCTCTATGGTGGCTGATAAGGGACATGAAAAATAATATAATTTGACTTTTTTAATATTCACCCAAGTCAAATTTAATATAATTTGTTTTTTATAATTTTCACCCAAGTCAATTTTAATTTCCACCCAAGTCAATTTTGGGATGGGAAGGGCAATTTTTGAGGGATATGGGGTTGTGTTCCCGGTGGGGAGGGGGTCGGTTGGGCATTCGCATTTTTTTTATTTTGGGTCACCTACTCGCATTGTACTTTCACAGGGTGTTCAGAAAAAAAAATTCGGGGGGAAGGGGGGTGCATCCCCCCCCCCCCATTTGTGTTTTTTTTTTATCAAAAATTCGAACGACAATTTTTTCTGAACGCTCGGGCCATGTCCCTCCCAAAAATCGAGGGTGCACGCCCCATAGGAACCGATATATGGCCTTTGAAGTAATCCGGATGATTTGGAAAGCCATGTTTGGGACGTCCCTCCGCCCCGGTGGTAGTACTCAGTTACTTGGAATTTTAATAAATGGAAGATGATACGCCTGGTTACTGATCCGAAAGAAGAGAATGGATTCTGATTTATAGGGGCCGAGATAGAGGGCCGCAAACATGGCCCCTCGTTTCAGGCAATAGCTCAAACTTCGCCAATTTGGACCAAAAAACAACCGATTTCGTTCTGTAAAGAGCCAGATGCACCCATTCGGACGTTCCGAGGGTGGGAATTCTTGAAGTATATCGACGCCGGGGAGTCGCCCGGGGTCCTCACATTTCAGCCTCGGCAACCGGAAGTGGGGGGAATCGTGATTTTTTGCATCAAAATGCCTGAAAGGCCCCCTTTGATGACCGCAGCTTAATACATTGTTATGACAGAATTTTTTGCCCCTCCCCGTAGACTATCCCTCCTTAAACCCCATATTCCCGTTTCTACCCCCTCCCCCTCCGAGACATCTTTTTCTCAAGGTCACGTTTTTCTAAACACTGCCCCTCCCCGTGGGCCCAGGGGCCCCAAATGTGGCATGAGGGTAGGCCTTGGTAATGCCTTCTAACCTCCTGGGGGTTTGGACCCCAAAGTCCGAACCCTTAAACCTTTTTTGACGAGCAGCCCGTGTAGGAAACAGAGAACTGGGGAGATATGATCATATTTCTTTGTTGACGACGTCGCGCGCTGGGTGGAAATTCAACAGGATCGAAATTATATTACAAATGACTTGGGTGAAAATTAAAATTGACTTGGGTGAATATTAAAATTGACTTGGGTGGAAATTAAAATTGACTTGGGTGAAAATTATAAAAAAACAAATTATATTACAAATGACTTGGGTGGAAATTAAAATTGACTTGGGTGAAAATTACAAAAAACCAAATTAAATTAAAATTGACTTTGGTGAAAATTATAAAAAACAAATTATATTAAAATTGACTTGGGTGGTGGAAATTATAAAAAACAAATTATATTAAAATTGACTTGGGTGAAAATTAAAATTGGCTTGGGTGAAAATTATAAAAAACAAATTATATTAAAATTGACATGGGTGAATATTAAAAAAATCAAATTATATAATTTTTCCTGTCCCTTATCAGCCACCGTAGCTCTCATACTATTTTATACTTTCATATATTTATATAATTTTTATATATGGCATAGAATTATTTGTTATCTTGATGCTTACTTTTTTTAAATAAAATAAAAAAAAATCAATTTTTACATGCTATTTTATGGTTTATATAATTGATATGACATATAATTATCATTATGTTTTTATTGCCTACTTTTGTTTTGTTTTGGTTATCTCCCTTTAATTTTAATCCTGTATGATGGTTTTGGGTTTTATTGAACATACATTATGCAAGAAATAAATCTGCATATCACAGGTCTTTCTATATTCGTACAATAGTTTGTGTGGGTTTTTATATTTTTTTTTTGTTTGTTTATTTTTCTTATTAAACATACATTGTATGTAAGATTATTAATCAGACATTAATTTACTTACCAAGACCATTGCCAACTCTCGATGCCATCGTTAGCCTACGATATTTAATAGATTAAATACGTTTAGTGGTTGATGTAAAAACGATAATCATTACTTTGATTATTATCGTCACAGTCTTAGTAATGACAATCGAGGGTACAATTGTATCGCTGATAACTTTGATCAGAGCGAAGTAATTTGACGGAAATTTTAAATATATTCTATTTTCATTATCTTATTTTTAAATATTTTAACGAGAAATGCTGGCTATTTATCTAATGTTTCCTAATGTCGCTTTAAATGATCATTTTATACCCGCAGGCATACAATAAATAATAATATAGAATTATTTTGCTGTCTTGTTTATTTTGTGTTGGTATGGGGTTGGGGTTGAGGGACTGTATCTAACTTTTATTTAAACTCAAATGTTAAGAAAGAGTAGAGGTTAAGTCAGAGTAGAAGATGCCGATGTTCCAGCTTCGTTTCTCTATTTGCTATCTTTAGATCATTAGGTCTGTCATGGAGCCAACTGGTGTGGTTTAAACCCAGAATGAATAAAGTCACCTGTCAAACCCCGGGTTTCTCCCTTGCGTGAGAGCGATTTATTGAAATAAATTTTTTGCTGATTTAACGGCATACATGAATATAATTATTATGTAATGAGGTCAGAACGGCGTTATTCAACGTTAGTTCGATGAATGCAGGAACAACCAAATATACTTTGAGCGAAAAAGGTGTGTGTGGTGGTGGGGGTGGGGGCGGCGAACACGCTACTTGTTGTTTTTTGAGGGGGGTTGGGATGGCCTAGTGGTCTAGAGTGCCGTGCTTCGACCTCTAGCTGGCCGGTCACCTCTGGCTTGCGGCTGTGGTTTCGAGCCCTGGTGTGAGCGTATGTGGCATGGAGATAGGGGCGCCTTCTCAACCTCGTGGGTTTCCTCCGGGCACTCCGGTTTCCTCCCACTGCTAAAGACCCCTACGCGCATGCGAATTATTGAAATAAAATTAAACCATATGTTAGTCCCGAAATGACCTAGTTTGTGTTGAGTGGACGTTAAATCCCATTTCTCTCTCTCTCTCTCTCTGTTGTTTTTTAAATGATTAGCACACCCGGTCACCAGCCACTACTGCCATGGTGATAGCTAAAAACAACAACACGGATGATGATACCGACATCCACCCACTACAGCGTCATTTAAATCAAGCTGGGCTTATGATGATGGGCATACGTCATGCAGTGTGTTGTGAGAAATATTTTGACAGGGCAATGGAATGAAATGAAATGGGGTTTAACGTCCTACTCTTGTGCACCTAACCTGGGCTAATGGAAGACGGGCATACGCCATGCAGTGTGCTATGAGGGAAATTTTGCCCGGGCAGTGGCGCTACGGACTACTCTTTTATCGAATTCCAGCTGTCAAGGGATGTTTTACGTGCACGCCAATGTGTACACGGGACGTCGGTTTGTCGTCCCATCCGAAAGACTAGACAAACGCCTACGTCGGACCAATGCAGAGATCGAACACTCGACCTCCAGGCTAGTGAGCAAGCGTCGTACACCCCTAGCCACGGTATGTGCGTGTGTGGGGTGGGGTTTAGGGTGTGGGTATTCTGTAAATGTTGTATAATCTTTGAGAAAAAATCTGTTGAAGGTATTTTGCATTTCCTGCTGAATGGTACAAGGAAAAAAAATACACACTTCAATTTCAAATCATTCATAACAATAACACAAACAACTTCATATAACAACGATAACAATATTGAAAGGAAATGGGGTTTAACGTTCTAGGCCTACTGCATTGCTCTGACTGGCCAAGGAAGACTAACGCATACGCCATACAATGAAGCAAATTTTGGCTAGGCAGCGGCAGTACGACCTACTCTTATATCGAATTCAAACTGGTAAGGGGTCTCTTACGTGCACGCTGATTTGTACTCGGAACCTGGTCGGAAAATACCGCTGAACTTTCTTGGCCAAAGCACGTTCGAATACGTAACCTCCCGGCTAGTGTTAGCCACTTAGCCACCGTAGCTCTCTATATTTTGTAAAATGATAATACACATCTCCAAATAATAAAATGAATATTTATATTGCGCACACTCCATCCAAACAGTATGTTTTGAGATTTATGAGTAAAGAGTTCCATAGTTTTGGCACACTGTGGGAAAATCGTCGAACCTCAACAGATTTAAGTACATATTTTGGTAATGTTACAAGGCGACCATTTCTTGAACTTAGGGCGCGTGATGGAAATAAATATAGATAGCATTGATCCAGGATGTTTATGAGCCATACACGAAAGTCTGAAATGGTTTATGTGGGTGATTGGTAGTCACTTCAGTTCCTCAAAGAATAATGTGGCAGTTTCTGTCAGATCTGCAGACTTTCGCTGGCTGCAGTGTTTTGCCCAGTTCTGATTTATACCATTGAGTCAGTTCTGAGTACTGTATGCACAGCATCCTTGGTGATAAGATGTCGAATTTGTCGGATAGTCAACCTCTCTGTTTATAAATATTACGTTACACACAATAGTAGCCTCCCTTTTTACAACTACAGCCTGTTTTACATTACATACAATAGTAACCTCTCCATCTACAACTATTACATTAGTGACTGTAACCTCTTTATCAGTAACTATTACAATACTAACCTCTCTATTTACAACTACATGTATTACGTTTCTTTCAGTAGTAACCTCTCTATTTAGGAATAGTACGTTACATTCAATAGTTAGCTCTCGATTTACAACTATTACGTTACATAAAATTTTAACATCTCTTATGAATATTACGTTACATGCAATAGTAGTCTCTCTATTACTCTATTACGTTTCATCGAGTAGTAACATCTCTATTAACAACTATTACGTTACATAAAATATTTAGCTCTCTATTTACAACTATTACATTATAGGTGGGTAAAGATAGCAATATGAGAAGGGGGACCTAGAACAAACTGCAACAGAAATCGTTTCTTTGGGAACTGTTCCGGTGTGGTCTCTAGTACTCCCATAACAAAAGCGGCCATTATCAGTCTTGGGGAAATTTGCATAATTAACATAAATCCAAGATGGCCGCCAGGAGACCAGAAAATCGCCAAAATCTCCGAAACGGTTGACTTTAGCGCAAATAAATGTATTACCGACCTATAGGAAATCGATACTCGTGAGTTCAAAAATGCCGACATTTTTTTTCCTCCGACCTTATTGTAACGTCGTAACGTCATTTTGACGGCATTACGTTGTTCTCGTGACGTCATTCTCAAATTTTATTGACACTACGATCGGAAAACTGCTGGAAACAACGAACCGCTCAGGCCCGGATCCAGGATTTTGTCGAGGGGGGGAGGGCATAGATTGGAGAAAAGGGTAATACGTTGCAACTTTGAATTGCTAGGGCGGAGACAATGCGAAAATGATGTTTATATCATCTATTAAAGAGCGGAAATGTGAACTACAACAGGAAGAAGGCAAACGAAAATGAAAATCAACTATGTCACTGGGACTGGGGGGGGGGGGGGGCAGGGGGCCGTCTGTATAATTTGTATAAAAGAACACATCTTCACACAAACTGAAACTATATATCATCGTTCATCTATAGTCTGAAGCCACGGTGGCTCAATTTGTTACAGGAAGTGGCCAGAGAAAGTAATGCAAGTATAGTCTATACCTCCAGTTGAAGATGCTGCACAATAGTCAGGTCAAAATACAATTTAACCCTCAAAAGATTGCTACAAATGGTTTCTCAACTGATTCTGGTAGGCTTCACTCACGCAAGTAGGACCCTCGGGAGAGTGTTTTTATAAAGATGACACCCAAGCTGGCCACCGAAACCTCTTAATGTAACTATCAACCCAAATTTGATGATCTTGGTGTCTACCCCTAGGTTTTTGGGAGCAGAGAACACATCAAAATCATTAAAAACGACGTTTGCCTTGAAAATAGTCCATTTCAATTGTTCGGGGGGATGCAAAGGCTATCGATGCAGCAGCAGATGTAATGGACTCTACTACTGTATTTGGCCCTTGCCAAGCTGAAAACTTAGACAAACCAAACAACGCTCATGAAGTCGATACAGAGGAGGGTGACACCTAAAACTGAACGCTCTGAAACTTATCCTATTGACGAAGTTGTTTTTGTATTAAGTGATAGTAGACAGCTGAAGGTCGTGAATTCAATTTCATAATGATTCAACAGCTTAGTGATAACCAAAGTTTTCTTAATGTTTTTCTTGCCCCCCCCCCCCACAAAACTGGGTATAGACATCAAAATCATCAAATTTGAGTCAAGAGTTATAGACTATTGTCATTTGGAGGTGTTGAAGACAATATTTGACAGCATATTGAAAAACATCATTTTTTATGATCTTAATGTGTTCTTTCCTCCCACAAACCAAGGGATAGACACCAAGATCATCAAAGATTGGTTGATAGTTACAAGGCATGAATATTATGACGTTTCGTTGGCCATTTAAAAAAAGGGTTTCCGGCGGTCCTACTTTGGTAAACTATTAGTGCATTGTTTGTAATAAAGTACACTAAACCCTACCAGAAGCAGTGGAGAAACCTTTCGTAGAAATACTTGAGGGTTGAGGGGGGAATTTCCATATATCGACTTGATTACAATATCGCAGTTAACTAATATGTCATCGGGTTCAAACCTGGACTTATGTTGTCACAGAACTAAATCTAGAACATTGGGAGTGACAATTTTCGAGCAAAACATACGTTGCGAAGACGATGGACAGCCCTCGTGTGCCCGAATCACTGCTGAAAATCATAAGTTGTAACTGCAACGGGGATGTAATTCCAAGCGATGTAGGCCGTAACCATGGCTTGGCTTACACTGTTGGGTTTGAAAAATGGATTATATCTTATGCAAACTCCAAAACAGTGATACTTTATTCCTCTGAAGATGTGGGAGATATTTTTTTATTTTCGGTCTCATAAATTGGCTCTGGAAACATCAGGTGTGTTCTGTTTCTTTGACATTTCTATATAAATTATAAGATGCCGATTTTCTTTATTTTTGTTTTAAGGTCACGGTGGCTAAGTGGATAAGGCGCTGGTTCGCTAGCCTGGAGGTCGGGTGTTCGATCCCTGCATTGGCCGAGAAAGTTCATCTCGATTTACCGGCGTGATTTCCCCTTGTCAGTGATGCAGGGGGGGGGGGCATGACAAGGACAGCTGCCTAGTCGTTCGGATGGTACGAAAAACCGCGGTCACGTGTACACGTATGAATTCCAACTGCCAAGGGAACCTTAAAGTAGCCATGTCTCTAACTCAATATTATCAAAAATCTTCAATATTGAAAACACGAATTATTTGTCAATTTCAATCAACATTGATGCTGTGATCTTATCGGGAAAATATGGGCTTCTGATATACAATATTCAAGACAAAATAAACATTTTACCATTGGTACACGAATCGTGTACCATTATGCGTTTCAGCCCCAGTTCTAGCTAGAGACTCGAGGAACGAGGCTAGAAACATTGCACCAAATCAAACGGCGTATGTAGACTGGAATAGTCAGACGATAGAAATTTGCATTCGAGTGAGACTGTCGGCTTATTTCGCCGAACCTAAACGGAAACCATTAAATGTAAATCAGTTTATATACATTGATACTACAGTATTATATGCGTTGCGACCCACTTGTGTCAATTTCTAGGTTCCAAATTAATGTTAGCGATTTAGCTCCTTTAAATTGCACGCCAATGTGTACATGGAATCTCGTTTTTTCGAACCACCCGAAGGACTATACGTTGTCCCTTGTCAGACCCTCTGTCTTGCACCACTGACAAGGGAAAACCACGCCGGAAAGTCCCAATGAACTTTCTCGGCCAACGCAGGGATCAAACATTGAATCCCTAGGTAAGCAAGCTAACGTCTTACTCACTGAGCTACCGTGGCCCTGCCTATAGATGAACGATGATATTTAGTTTCAGTTTTGGGGAAGACGTGTTCTTTTTTACAAATTATACAGCCGTTCGTGGTTTCAAGCAGTTTTCCGAGCGCAGTTACAATTAAATTGAATAATGACGTCACAACGATCAAGACGTAATGCCGTCAAAATGACGTTACGACGTTACAATAAGGTCGGAGGAAAAAAATGTCGGCATTTTTGAACTCGCGAGTATCGATTTCCTATAGGTCGGTAATACATTATTTTGCACGAAAGTCAACCGTTTTGGAGATATCGGCGATATTCTGGTCCACTGGCCGCAGTCTTGGATTTATGTTAATTATGCAAATTTCCCCAAGACCGATAATGGCCGCTTTTGTTATGGGAGTACTAGAGACCATACCGGAACAGTTCCCAAAGAAATGATTTCTGTTGCAATTTGTTCTCGGTGCATTTTTATCTTTACCCGCCTATTAGTGACATCGCTATTTATAAACACTTTCACGATGTCTTGTGACTGTTCGAAAGACGACGTTCGATTCTGTGGATTTTCTCATCAAATAGTGTTTCGTGTATTTCTCTTAAAGGGCATTTTGACCAATTTTGTTTTATTTTTGTTAAGATACAATACTTAATGACAAGTACATGTGAACTATACTGCCACCTACGCCCTTAAATTTTAACATAAAGTTACAGGCTAGTCACTAAACGCTAATCAGCTGTACACTGAATTCAAAAGCCGCCAGATGGAAAAATAGGACAGTTAGTAACAATACAAATGATTGATACATCTGGTCTGTTACGAATCACTGATACGCAATATCAGCTATACCCCACGCAAAACCCAGCTACATTAAAGGAAACAAACCTCTTTCTCAATGTCTCCATAATATTCAAACTTAAAGTAGCTAAATCTCAATATAATCCAAAATCTTCATCATTGAAAACACGAGTTATTTATCCAATATTTAAGACAAAATTAACATTTTACCATTCGTACACGAATCGTGTACATTAATGCGTTTCGGCCCCTTGAGATCTAGCAACAGACTCGGGGAACAAGGCTAGATACATTGCACCAAATCAATCGGCGTATGTAGACTAGAATAACCAGACGCTAGAAATTTGCATTCGATTGAAACTGCCGGCTTATTCCGCCGAACATAACTGATTTGAAATTAGAGTAAAAACGGAAACCATTGAATGTAAATCAGTTTATATACATTCATATTACATTATATGCGTTCCGACCCACTTCTGTCAATTTCTAGGTCCCAAATGTTAGCGATTTAGCTCCTTTAAATCATGAATTAGAATTGAATATTGGTCTATTTCTATCAATATTGGGGTTATTCTAGCGTGAAAACGTGGCATCCTAATATTCAATTTTGATGATACTAGAAACATTTTAAGAGCAGTTCACGGCCACGTGTACTGTATGGTTTCGAGAGTCATTTGTAATAAATAAAGAAAAACATCCCACAACCGAAATGCAGAAGGAATTTTAAATTACTGATTAAGAAACTACTACTTTTTTTCAAAAAAAAAAAAATAATAATAATCACCCGTAAACAATGGACAAAGCAGGTTCAGTCGACTGCCGTTCATTTAAAAAAAAAACAAATTAATGCAAATCAGTTAATATACACTCATATTACATTAAACTATAATTTAGACCCATTTTCGCCTTTTCCGGTCTTGTATCATAGGGTCTGTCATTGAGTCAACTGGCGTGGTTTCGATTCCACAGTTGTACGTGACCAGGAGTAGGGTTGCCTGCCCAATCGCGTGGGTTTTCTCCGGGTCCTCTGGTTTCCTCCCACTGCTAAAGACCTCTACAAGAATTATTTAAAAAAGATTGTACATGTCCAACCCCGTCAGTTTTCCCTGGACCCTCCGCCCCCCCCCCCCCCCACTGCTAAAGACCCTTACGCGCAAAGAAATAATTGAAGCAAAATAAAACCATATTTTAGTCCCGAAATGACCCGGTTTGTGTCGAGTGGACGTTACCCCCACCTCTCTCTCTCTCTCTCTCTTTCTCTCTCTCTCTCTCTCTCTACGCATTTTTTAATGTTCCAAAGAACAAACGTATCGCCCTTTAAAAATTCCAATATGCGTGAAGTAATGTGAAATTAATGATCATTGTAGTATATTATTATCGGGAAAGGTCTATTACAACCTGTCAAGCAAGACAATATCTTTAATAGATGTATTAACTGTATTTACAGAGAATATGCCGCCATTTTATTTGAATAAATTGGCATTAGTTACTAGTAAATCAATGTTATTTATATAACAACAAATACCGTTAACGAACTTGACACCTGTCGCAAAAGGTCCGCGACCTGACGCAACCGTCATTACTGGGTTTCTTATATTCAAATATGCAACTATTTTGAATTTTAATATTTAGTAGTCATGACAATAAATGGAAACGGCAACACTTTAATTTAAATGTCAATAAAATAAGATAATTTAATTTAGGGAGAAAATAACCATCATGTTGGCGTGTAAACGGAATAACTTTTCTTTGAGATTAAGGACACGGATGAAAATAGCTCTTTCTTGAACCAAGCTCTGATATTTTGGGATATGACGTCACGTTATTGAAACTTTAACAGTGAAACCAGGTCTAGTAATTATTAGTATTATTATTTGCAGTAAAGCACTATTATGATTAATATTATCAGTATTATTATTATGAGATGTTGCTAATTTTGTTTCAGTAATAAGAGTTTTTAGCTGTGGAAAGAAACCATGCGACCTGGAGAAAACCCCACGAGATCAGGCATGCGACTCCGCTCTTGGTCAGTAAAAGCTTAGGATGGAAACCACAACACTCGATTCGATGACAGACCTAATGATATAAAGAATATTCGTTACACCATTCGTACCATCACTTCACTCCCCATAACAACACCCACTATCACCCCAACAGCCATCATCACAATCACCACAACAGCCATCACCACAACCATCCGATCAGTCGCACGGCTACTGTTATTAAACAATAGTAAACATTCACGATATTTTAACAGCTGGGTAGGGTTGTTTTAAAACGGCAATTTTCATATTTTTTAGTTATATTTTTAAAATATGTAAAAATAAAGCCTTAAAATAGATTGTATCTATAAACAGTCCTACCTTGTTAAAGAATAATCCTATTAATCCTATAGTTCACTATTGCCAGTTGACAACTTGGCAAAAATATCATTTTCAACTTCAAATTCAAACATTTGAAGATCGCCGTTGCATGGAGGGGAATGGGAAAAAAAGGGAGGTAATTCAAGTAATTATGTTATCATTTTCTGTGTCAGGGATTTCTATGCCTGTGAAATATTGCCCAATGTATAATAGTGAGTTGGGAACTTTTTGAACAAAAGACATAGAAATAATTATGTTTTGACTTTCTTAGAAAATATGAAAATTCCACTTTAAACTTTATTTTCAACTTTGTCAACTGATCAAATGGGAAAGGGGTGTGGAGGAAATAAGACGGTCAAAGACAAAGATCTGAGAAGATAAATGGAAATGAGTAGGGGGGGGGGTAAGGAATGGGAATTGAAAAAGAAGGGAATGGTGGGGAAATGAGAATGGATTCGCGTGGGAATTGAGAAGGGAAATCATAAGAGAGGGTATACGAATGGAATGGGAATGGGAATGGGAATGGAAAGATAAAGGAATGAGCATAGAAAGTCATAGGACTGGGAATGTATAAACCTGGAAAGTGAAGTGAAGGGGATGCAAAGAGAAAGGAATGAGGATGGAACGAGCATGGAAAGCGAAAGGAATGAGAATGGAACGAGCATGGGAAGCGGAAGGAATGGGAATCGGATGACTGGGTATGGAAAGAGGGACGAATGAGAATGGAACGAGAATGTAAAGCGAAAGGAATGAGAATGGAACGAGCGTGGAAAGAGAAAGGAATGAGGATGGAACGAGCATGGAAAGCGAAAGGAATGAGAATGGAACGAGCATGGGAAGCGGAAGGAATGGGAATCGGTTGACTGGGTATGGAAAGAGGGACGAATGAGAATGGAACGAGAATGTAAAGCGAAAGGAATGAGAATGGAACGAGCGTGGAAAGAGAAAGGAATGGGAATTGTATGACTGGGTATGGAAAGAAGGAGGAATGAGTATTGAATAGGGATAAACATGAGAATTAGCATGGAAAGAGAAAGGAACAGGAACGGAAATGCGAAATGAAATGGGGTTTAACATCTTACTAATCTGCTCCTACTGGTCTAATGAAGACGGGCATATGCCATACAGTGTGCACATGCAATGAGGGTAATTACCCCGTGTTGCGGCAATACTGAATTTAAATTACCAAGGGTTCTTTTAGGAACACGCCAGTGTGTACATGGGACCTCGGTTTCCATCCAGTTCGAACGATTATGCGTTGTCCCATGTCCGGCCTTCCATCCCACCTGCATCACTGAAAGAGTGTAACCACGCCAGAATATACAGATTTTTTTATTTTCTTTTTCCTTTCTTTTTTTTTTTTTGAAATGGGGTTTATCGTCCTACTGATCTGTTCGTAAACTGGGCTAATGAACACAATACAGGGAACGAACACTGAACCTCCGGGTTAGCCAGCCAGCGTCTTACTCAATTAGCCTCCCTATTTGTTTATGAACACGCTTACAGGTTCTCCTCGGCTGTTATCTTTGATAAGTAGGTCTGGAACCGCCGAGATCGAACCCGTGACCTCCACATTCCAACGGACAATATGTTTCATCCGTTATCTAATACCCATTTTCGTCATATTGGTTGAATTCTCTTTTGAATGCAAAACGATGATAAAGATAAACATTTCTTTCGTCACTTGAGAATATATAAATCAATTAATTCGTGTAAGCTCACTAGACGGGGGAAGTGGCCGAATGGTTAGCACGTGCGAGGTGTATTATAAGATTTGTAATTTAGTCAACTGACGTAGTTTCGATTTCCCGGTTGTACGTGACAAGGAGTAGGGTCACCTGTACAACCTCGTGGGTTTTCTCCGGGTCCTCTGGTTTCCTCCCACTGCAAAAAAACCCACCTACGCGGAAGCAAATCACTGCAATAAATTTCAATAATGTGCTAGTCTCGAATTAGACTGGATAACCTGAACCGAATGACGTCATTCGTGTTCATACGTCACGTCTCTATATGCAAGATAGATAGAGAGTGACGTATTAGAAAAGGCAATCCAGTCTTAGAAGAGTCGAGTTTGAATGCATACACAAGTCTTCCGGTTCTTCCCTTTCAGGTGATAGGGTGCTAAAGGGAGATCCACCAGTCATCGGTAGGCTATGTTTACGTTATATATAAGGCCAATGTTAAGTAGACAGTGTTGGTTTGTAGCCTTATTCATTTGTCATATTGTAAAATAGAAATCGGACCACATTCGCATTTGATAGGGGATTCACTGGAGGTTTTTAGCCTATCTAATTCTTCATGTTTAATTAATTTATTCGATTCCTGCATTGACTGAGAAAGTTCATCCCGATTTCCCAGCGTGGTTCTCCCTAGTCAGTGATGCAAGGCAGAGGGCTTGACAAGGACAGTTGCCTAGGCCGTTCAGATGGTACAAAAAATAACGAGGTCCCGTGTACACATTGGCAAGTACGTAAGAGACTAAAAGATCCCATAACAATTGAAATTCGATATAAGATTCGGCCGTAGTACTGCTGCTCGTGGCAGTACACTGTATGGCCCAAGACTAAGTGTAAGAGTAAGACTCACTCTTTACCCTAAAATCACCCCAGACTCACATCAAAAGAATCAGTCTTCATCCGAAGATGGCAATTTCCCAACCGTTTCCCACGATTCATTCAAGACTCATTCTTCACCCGAAGATCGCCCGTTCACCGGGGTTCATTCAAGACTGGCTCTACATCCGAAGATCGCCCGTCACCCCCGCAGAGTGACCCATGACTCACTCGTCGCCCGAATATCACCTGTTTCTCTAGACTCCCCAAGACTTACTCGTCACCCGAAGATCAGCCATCAGGGAGTCGTTGCTTCAAAAACATGCCATCACCCGAGACTCTTCACCCTAATATCAACCGTTTCCTCGAGACTCGTATAGATTCACTTTTCAGCCGACGATTTCGGATAATGTATAAAACCCACTCTGGTGTAACCCTTCAGAAGGGGGAAGCCAGGGGAACCGGAGAAAAACCTTTCCCTTGTCACGTCAATCCAAAGTGCTAATTCATCGTTTATATCCTTTTGATGTGTGTGCTTAGACGGAGACGTACCAAGGGGGCATTTTCTAGCAAAGCAGTGTGGGTATACTGGTTTAAGGTCTCTCATTGAAGCGCTTTTTGGTCGCCTGTCCCGCTCCTTGGCTTATCTTCGGGCTCCCCTGTTTCCTCCCACTGCTAGTGACTCCTATTGGTAAGCGAATTATTTAAATAAAATTGAACTACGTATTAGTCCTAAATGACCTAGTCTGTGTCAGGTGAACGTTAAACCTCCATTTCTACCTTTCTCTCTGCTCTCTGCCACAAAAACAAGCCCGGTGACTTAAGGTCTAAAGCGAACGCCCCCCCCCCCCACACACACACACCTCTTCTGCTATTCAGATAAGAGAATATCTTGATTTCTACCACGTGTGTGTCTTTATTTGTTTGTACCCGTATAAAACAGATAATGGGTTTTTTTTTACGTTAAAATCATTAATCAATTATTTGACTCGTTCTTATCACTGAAGTACTTGGGGCTCCTGGTGGTCGCAAACAGGATTTAAATCAACATTAAAATTATAAAGTTATAGAATGAATCTTTTGATGTCCTTGTAATGTGACAATGCTGTAATATATTAACACGAGACCCTCAAATAAAGATAAAGAGAGGTTTATTCCCATTTGTGGGGTTTATAAATCGTACATATTTCCTCAAAATATATACCTTGGTGACGTAGATTGTCAAGTGTTGCACCGAGCACCTGTGTTTGTATTCTGTGAGCATAAATAAATAAAACGTTTGTCTATAACACTACCCCACCCCTCCTCCGTTTCTTGTTTGTGTAAAGTAGACGTTCAACTCTCTCTCTCTCTCTCTCTCTCTCTCTCTCTCTGGGGGTTGACTGAATGGTTAGCGTGTGCGCGTTGCATCCTAAGATCTGTCATTAAGTCAACTGACGTGGTTTCAATTCCCCGTTTGTACGTGACAAGGGGTAGGGTCGCCCTTCCAACCACGTGGGATTTTGTTCGGGTCCTGTGGTTCCCTCTCACTGCTAAAGACATCCTCTGATTAACAATGTATTAGTCACGAATTGACCTAGTTCGTGTCGAGTCGACATCTCTCTCTATCTAAGGCGATTGGGATGGCCTAGTGGTCTAGAGTGCCGCGTTTCGACCTCTAGCTGGCCGGTCACCTCTGGCTTGCGGTTGTAGTTTCGATCTCTGGTGTGAGCGTATGTGACATGGAGATAGGGGCGCCTTCTCAACTTAATCTGTGGTCTTACTTCAAGCCCCATATAGTTCTGATCCATAATATAGAATAGGTGCTATCATGGAATCAAACAATTTAAAACCTGCTTTACAATTTCTAATCCCATATTTGATCAGACATTTCTTTATTACATTAAGTGCTTTTACAGCATGTTGGGCAAGATTTGTGCAACATAAATTCCATTTCAATCTGCTGGAGAAATGGATTCCTAAATATTTATAGTGAGACACAGACAACTTCAGTTTCTGACACCATAAAAACCCACTTTTCTTTTTTTGATAACACACCCCCATTCTTGCATTCAACAATATTTGACTTTTCTAAGTTTACAGACACATTTCATTGCTTACAATAATTCTCTAAAACATTTAATCTGTCTTGTAGGTTACCAATACTGTCAGCAACTAGTGATAAATCATCAGCAAATAATAGCGAAAATATATCTTCAATCGACTGATCTACAAAGACACCATTTTTACATTCTAGTTTTAGTTTTAAAGCAAGCTCATTCATGAATAATCCAAACAAAAAAGGACTCAGGATGCAGCCTTGTTTGACCCCAGATTGGCATAAGAATTCTCCCGTTACATCGCCATTACACCTGACTTTACTCTTGACATAACTGTAAATACTTTGTAACATTGTAATCATAGGTCCATGCAAATTATGTTCTATCAGTATATAAAATAATTTTATTAGGTTGATTCCGTCGAAGGCGCGCCTGAAATCGATAAAACCAACGTATAGTCGACCCCCTTTACAATTACCCATATACTTTTGTACAAGACAGTTTAATACTAAAGCATTGTCAATGGTTGAATACCCTTTTCTGAACCCAGCTTGTTCCTCCACGATTAGTTGCTGCTCATCGCACCATTTTACCAACCGGCCATGTAAAACCGATGTAAACAGTTTACCTATGGCTCCAGAGAGTGATATACCTCTATAGTATAATTACTTGGCAGTGTGGGGTCCCCCTTTTTATGTAGTGGAACTATGATGCTAGATGACCAAGGTTCTGGAAATTTACCCGTGACAAATATTGAATTAAACAGCTTTGTTATAAGAGGCAGTAGTCTATCTTGAGCATATTTATAAAATTCAATAGGTATCCACTGCTAAAGACTCCTACACGCAAGCGAATTATTGAAATAAAATAAAACCATATGTTAGTCCCAAAATGACCTAGTTTGTGTCGAGTATAATTTTTCAATCTGATTGAATAACCCTTTATTTTCTGTACCTAGACAATGTTTGCGATATTATCATACATAGGTTTTCACATTTTGATCATGTTTTATGCCATATATAGTCCCGTTTCATTTTATTACACAGTTATTTCATTCGAATTTTATGTCCCTGTAAAAATTTTAAAAAAAAGAAGAATCAGGATCTATTTTTTTTTTATCAAACGTTGATCAAACATAGAATTAAAGAGCGGGAAACGTGGCTTGTCGATTTCATTAAAATATATGACTCTGATCTTTTTGAATTAATAAATTAAACACAAAACTTCGGAATGCATGGCAAACATATTTGTTGAAGAACCATATATTTTATATGATTGTATTTTTTTTTAGTTAGCGTGGTTGATTTATAACAGGACTGCATTATTATATATAAATAGTGACTGAAGCAACTGTAGATTATCTAGAATCGGATCGTTACCGGGACAACAGCAGGTTAGAACATTTATTTCATTTCATTCATATGTCTGTACATGTGTATCTTGTAAGAATTAAATCTGCCTAATGCAGATATTGTTGGCTTCAAGTGTTATAAGCCAATATATTATTATTAAGACATTTATTAAAATAGCATTATGCAAGAGCAAAATCTGATTCAGGTCTTTCTTTGGGCATGAAATGTTATCTAAATAATCAATTAGACATTAATTAACTTATCCAGAGAATAATAAACTCTTGATGCCAAGGCTAGCCTTCGATGTTGGCGGATTAAATTCATATATGCCGCTTAATGGCCGTTGATAAATAAATCATTCAAGTGGACAATCGAGACTATGTTGTTTATAGTAATGATTTTAGTAATGATGACCGAAGCTATGTGAATATTTCATTCGCTTCGTTCCGTGGCTAATAGTGGATCAATTTGACTGAAATTTTCAGCAAATTACCTTTACACTATCTAGTTTTTAATATTATAGTGAGAACTGTCATCTCTTTATCTAATCTCCCATAATGTATCTTTAATATAAACGGACAAATCCCGAAGAACTCATGGAATGGATTGGTGTTCTTCTTCTTTTAGTGCACGTCCTCTTCCACGAATGATGATATCGCAGACAAGGTGTCGTATGTTTATCATATTTCCCGTGGGAGGAAACCCGTGTACCCGGAGTAAACCCACAAGGTTAAGAAGGCACCTAAGCCACACGCTCACACCAGGGATTGAAACCACGACAGCAAGCCAGAGGTGACCGGCCAGCTAGACCACAACTACCCTCCCCCACCCAACCCCACTTTGGCTCAGAATAAAGTTATTTGATTTGATGAAATGTTCAATATATTCATATTTCATTACCTATGTGTGAACTATTATAATACATCTTTTATAGATTGTTGATACTTTTCATTGTACTGGGATTTTTTTTAGGAATGTGTCCGTATCTTGGCATTTTTTTTTGGTGGGGGGGGGGGATGCGATGGCCAAATGGTTAGCACGTGCGTGCTATATCATAAAGCCTGTCATTGAGTCAACTGGCGTGGTTTCAAATCACCGGTTGTACGTGGCAAGGACGGCAATGAGTTTTGGGAAATTTGGGCTGTTCTGTAACTTATAGAACTAATGCAGCACTGACCGATAGATCGTAGAGCAATGCCTTATTGCCTTCCTGGCACAGCTCTATAATTAATAGGGAGGGGGCGAAACCAAGGATGGCTAGCCGGAACCTGTACAATAAAAAATAGGCGAACTTTGAAATATAGTGCTCTCTTTATCCTTAATGATATGACATTAGTATAAATTTTACCAATCTGTTTTCTTACTTTCAGTCAAGATGAAGGAGTTTATTTTGATAACAGTGTTGGCATTGATGTCCTACCATACAACTCGTTCAGGTAAGACAAACAAAGAAATCAAATGAAATTGGTTTTAATTTTTTTTTTTTTTTTTTTCTTTTTTTTGCAATATCGCCCTAGGTGGAAGCGGGCGGTAGACCGGAACCAACGAACAAACGATAAGGTTTAGCTCCGGTGCTAATGAGGACGTGCATATTAATGCCATGTAGTGTGTTATTGGGTAAAGAGGGGTGGGGTGAATTACTCAACAATAAAATAGTACTTGACGATCGAGGCTACTTGTCAAATCTTTAAACTACGGTAACTTAACGTCAATCAGAATAAAGTTATTTGGCTGAAATTTACAACATATCCATTTTTATTATCTACTTTTGAACTAGTATAACAAGAGGAGTCATGTCTTTAACCAAATCTGACATAAACCATCTACAACCTATATTGGCAGAGAAAGTTCATACAGATTTTCAGGCGTGATTCCCCCTTATCAGTGATGAGGGCGGCGGTCCTGACAAGGGCAGCTGTCTAGTCGTTCTGATGGGACGAAAAACCGAGGTCCCGTGTACACATTGGCATGCATGTAAAAGATCCTTTGACAGTAGGAATTCGATATAAGAGAAGGTCGTAGTGGCACTGTCCGGGCAAAATTTCCGTCATAGCACACTGGCGTATGCCGGTCTTTATTATCCCAGTTCGGGAGAAGAACAGTAGGACGTTAAACCCCATTTCATGTCATTTCATCAATATTATTGTAAAACTATATTATTGTAAAACTATATTATTGTAAAACTAAAACTATATTATTGTAAAACTAAAACTATATTATTATAAAACTATATTACAGCGGAAGATGTTGTGTGTAAACTGGACATCGTGGCGGTTGTTGATGGTTCCGATAGTATCGACCCCGAACATTTTCAAACAGTAAGAGATTCCTTGAAAACTTTTGTTTCCGAGTTGGTAGAGAAGACAGCTGATTTCAGATTCGGGGTGGTTGTTTATAGTTCTGATATTGGCGATGTTATCCCACTGTCTCGAGATGTTGAAGACCTGGAGAGCAAGATTGGTGATCTGGTTCATCCACAGGACGGCACCAGAACGGATCTGGGAATTGAAAAGATGAGGCAGCTGTTATCAACTCGTGAAGACACGCCACGTGTTGGTATAGTTATCACAGGTAAAACAAAGTTTAACAAAAAGCAATTTGTGAACCAAAAACAAATTTATTAGTCCATAAAAATACAAATAATTTGTTAAACCCCAAAACCAATTGGTACCATATTATTAGTCAATAAAAAAATAATCAATTTGTGATGCCCAAAAAACAAATTGTTAGTCCCCAACGGACAACCATGTCAAACGTAAGTTTAGTCCCCAGACGGGTTGGTTTGGCTTTCTAGAATGTAAACAATTCATTCAAAGGGTGTTAATTGTCTGGCTGAGATTTGAATTGGAGTTCCAAAGTATGGAAGATCATCTCTCGACGATGCCACGTCCTCTGAAAATGGGCCGTTAGATTATATATATAATATATACTTTTATACTTTTTATTCGGTTTATGCAAGAGCTAAATCAACCTATTGAAAGGCTATCTATTTGTGACCAGCCGATGTCAATTCGTGATTTCATCCCTACTCTGCGTTATTTACTATATTAGGGTCCGATTTGCTGATCAACTGTCATTCATGATTCAATAATGAAATGGATAATCGAGACTATGTTTTTATCGCACCGACTTTAGAAATGATGATCGAGGCTAGACTGGCATTGCAATCGCTAAATTCTCGGTTCAGAGTGGGTGGATTTCTATGAAATTTTCAGCAGATTGCCTTTACATTATTTAGTTTTCAACTATTATAGTGAGAACTGTCAGCTCGTATGGTTGTTGTTGTTGTTGTTGCTGTGGTTGTTGTTATTTGATTATTTGTTTTGTTTTTGTATGGCAGATGGAGCATCTAAAGATTCGGAAGAAACACAAAGACAAGCGGAACTTGCCAAGGATTTGAATATTAATATGTTTGCTATTGGTATCGGCGACAGAATAGACGTAACAGAATTAGAGGGAATCGCGTCGAAACCGGACCAATCTTATGAACTTAAACACTTCAATGAACTTGCTGCAATAGTTGCCAACTTAAAAATGTGTCCAAGTAAGTTCATTCTGCTTTTACGTTGAATTTGAAATAATTCTGACGATGCTTATTTTTAATTTGGTACTAATATAATGTTAACGATGCTTATTGTTAATTTGGTCATAATATAATGTTAACGATTCTTATTGTTAATTTGGTACTGATATAATGTTCACGATGTTTATTGATAATTCGGGCCTGATATATTGTTCACGATGCTTATTGTTAATTCGCTCCAGATATAATGTTCACGATGTTAAAGGCTCAATACCACTCTTGTTGTGACTGAATAATATGTCCCAATCTTTATTCTGGTCAGCAAATTGTATTATTTTACAATATTTGAATTAATTGGTGATACAAATTTCATCTTAACACACATAATTTAAAGAGTTGGAAACATTCAACTAAATGATTTGAAAAGCCTAACGTAAACCATTACAAATGTGACTTGGATTTTTAAATATTTTCGAAAATAGGATGTAATGGATAATTTACACAACAGGTAGGACACTTAAACATCTAGAACTTAGAATAAGGCTATTATTTATTTTCTGGAGTTGCCAAGCCAGCAAGAGTGTTATTGTCCCTTTAATTTGGTCCTACTATAATGCTTGGACCACACGTGTTTGAATTTTGGGAACAGCTCTTAAAGATTCTGCCGCGAATTCATTCAGGACAGGGGCCACTTGGCTAATTGGGTAAGAGGGACCTACAAGGACAGCTTTCTAGTCGTTTAGGTGGAACGGAAACATTGGTGTTCGTGTAAACGATCCCTTTGTAGTTGGGCTGGGGGTCACGGTGGCTAAGTGAATAAGGCGCTTGTTCGCTAGTCTGGAGGTCGGGTGTTCGATCCCTGCATTGGCCGAGAAAGTTCATCTCGATTTTCCGGCGTGATTTCCCCTTGTCAGTGATGCAGAAGGAGGGCCTGACAAAGACAGCTGCCTAATCGTTCGGATGGGACGAAAAACCGAGGTCCCGTGTACACATTGTAGTGCACGTAAAAGATCCCTTGGCAGTTGGAATTCGATATAAGAGTAGGCCGTAGCGCCGCTGCCCGGGCAAAATTTCCCTCATAGCACACTGTATATGGCGTATGCCCGTCTTCCATTAGCCCAGGTTAAGTGCAAAAGAGTAGGAAGTTAAACCCCATTTTATTTCATTTCATTTTGGTAGTCGGGCAGAACGGTAGGAGGTTAAACCGCATTTCATTTGTTCAGGACATAAACTAGTTTAGAAACAAAAATTACCTAGTTGCTCTTTCCAGGACCCTTTAGATCCAGATATTATAGTTTTAAAATTTCAACAAAACATGGCACAGACGAACAACGTGATTTATTTATTGACCCAATTCTAAAAAAATAAAAATAAAATTGGTTTAACGTTAGTGTTAATTCTGCATTGGATAATTTAATTCCAATGCCGATTAAAACATATGGGCATCAAATTTGTAAGGGATTTACGTGCACCTTCAGTTTTGAGAGGGGGGGGGTGTCCACGTAAAAAAAAAGTCCCTTGTTTGTTCTTATCACGTGACAATATTCAAACATACGACAACCACAACAAACAGAGAGACATGGAGATATGGGGTTTAACGTTCCTACTGCACAAACTATGTTATTTTGGGACTACCACATGGCTCAAACTTATTTCAATAAGGGTACTTTATCTGTGGGAGAAAACCGAAGGACGAGGGGAGAATTCGCTGTTAGTTACGTACAGGTGGGGAATCGAAACAATGCCACTTGATCCTACAGACTTTGTGATGCAACGCGCACGCGTTACCCAATCGGCCAACCACACTAATATTCAAACACAAATTATTTCTAAAGCTACAACGACAACGACCACGACAACAACCACGACGACAACCACGACTACTCCTGCGCCAACCACCCCCTACAACCCCGGACCATGTGAAGGGTGCAAGATGAGGAATGGTATTGGCTACAACCCACACGAGGAATGTGACAAATTCATTCAATGTGAATTTAAGAATAATCAACGTTTACTGAGATACCACGTAAAACAATGTTCATTTGGAACTTTCTGGGACCAAGACAAGCTGACGTGTAATTATGCCGGAAAGGTGGCATGCGCTAACGGTGAGTTGTACATTTAAAGGGCATATAACTCTAATCTTTTATTTCCATACTTAAAGGGTGTTTCGCTCTATTCTTTGATTAGTATATTTAAAGCGATAGTCTATAGCTTTATTCTGTGAGTTCCATATTTAAAGGGTGTATACCGTTATTTCTTTTTATTTCCGTATTTAAAGGGCACGTAGCTCAGTTCTTTGATTTCCATATTTAAAGGGCGCATAGCTCATTTCTATGATTTCCATATTTAAAGGTAACATAGCTCGTTTCTATGATTTCCATATTTAAAGCTAACATAGCTCTGTTCTTTCATTTCCATATGTAAAGGGCGTGATTGTTCTGTTTATAATATTATCGGAATGGTTCTATATACTGATGGTTCTATATATTTTAGATCGATGTAAAAAATCTGGTGTGAAATCTTATAAAACAACAGGAAACTGTGCCCAGTATTATGAATGTGTTAATGGTGTATCTCATGTAAAGAGATGCCCTACAGGATCATCATACTCCTCCCACAATAACTGTGTAATCGACGCTACCTGTGTATCAAGTGGAACGGGCGGTATAACTGAACGTAAGTTTACTAGTTTTATGAAAATATAATGGAATAAAAAGATACAACCAAATGATCATTGAATACCACTCGGGTTATTCAATGTTTCAAGAGAGTGTATCCCTGTGCAAGTTTGACGTAAATCTGAACGTGACGTCATTCGGGACAGAAGTAGTACGCTTGCAAGGCATTGAATGGCTGTATTCAATGATATTTACTTATGTAGTTATAGAATAATGATAATAATCTTGTATTTATGTAGCGCCCGGGTCCCACTAGAAATCGTCATATGGAATAAAAAGTTAATGCCCGGGTTCCACTGGAAACCGTCTTATTTATTGGATAAATGTGGAGGCCAAATCACAAAATCCACGTGCATTGATACTATTTGACTGATAACTTCCACAAATGCCCCAGTGTCAAAAGCCAATGCGGCAATGGTCAGAGCGGGATATCTCCGGACCATTGCTTCGGAAATATGATTGGAAACTGCCTTATGGAATACAAGTGGAGGGAACGAAATCCACCTACGTTGTATTGTTTGCGTGGCAACAGATTTACAAGGACTTATCTCAATTATATTTTGTATTTTTATAAGTTTGTAAATTATTTTTAATATTTTTAGATGTGTGTAACTACAAGGCGAGAGTGAATGATCCATGTCACTATGATTGGGTTGATGGGCAACGAGTACATATTATGCCATGTCCACCGGGAACAGCCTATAACCCGGGATTGTGTCGATGTGATACTGCCTCTAGAACCTCATGTTCAGGTGAGTATGTTCGAACTATGTGGTATAGACTAATCTTGGCACGTGGTAAAGACTACATCTTGTCACGTGTTATGGACTACATCTTGTCACGTGTTATAGACTGTGTCTTGTCACGTAGTATAGACAGTATATATTGTCAATTACTTATAGTGCGCACCACGTGATATACACCGTATCTTGTCACGTGGTATATGGTATGTATATTGTATCTTGTCATGTGGTATGGTCAATATAACGAAAACCACGTGGTATATATATATATATATATATATATATATATATATATACTGTATCTGGTCACGTGGTTTAGACTATTAAGTGGGGACACCTCACTTTCCCCATATCTATTGACATTAATGAACACAAAAACATATTATGGAACACAATTACTATTTTAATTAAAGCGACGTTTCGTTGAGGATTCTCTCAACGTTTTCAAGGGTGATAATGTTGAGGAAGCGGCGATGCTAGAATACCATCGCGAATGGTAACCCTAGTACAGTAATTTTTTTTACAGCATTCACAGTATACGATAACATTACGTCTAGACTTAACTCTGAATTTAAAACCATCTAGCACTAAATTCTGACCACCTTTAGTATTATAAATGTATTAAGAGTGAGACGTTTACACCAGTGAAACTAATTAATTAAAAAAGACTATAGTCCCTATGCTATGACAAACGAATTACTATGATCACTAATTTTCTATTTTGCTGACTTAAAAAAACATACATCATGTAACAACTAAATCTGCCTATTGCAGGTTTTCTTTAGACTTTAAATGTTATAAAGATAATCAATTAGACAAGATCATAATCAACTCTCGGTGCCTTCCGATGGGTGCGATTTTCAACAGTTTCATAGGCTGTTCATAATTAACCGTAAATCTTGATAATCAAGACTTTGAATATTATCGCAACAACGGTAACAATGACAATCGAGCCTATTGTTTGTTTTTTTTTTTTAATTCAATTTTCCTCGCTCAGAGTAAAGTAATTAAATTAAAATGTCCGCATATTCTATTTACGTTATCTATTATTGAACTATTATAGCGAGAACTGTCAGCTCTTTATCTAATCGGTCACCTCTGGCTTGCGGCTGTGGTTTCGAGCCCTGGTGTGAGCGTATGTGGCATGGGGATAGGGGCGCCTTCTCATCCTCGTGGGTTTCCTCCGGGCACCCCGGTTTCCCCCCACTACTAAAGACCCCCTACGCGCAAACGAATTATTGAAATAAAATTAAAAACCATATGTTAGTCCCGAAATGACCTAGTTGTGTCGAGTGGACGTTAAACCCCATCTCTCTCTCCCTCTCTCTCCCTCTCTCTCTCCTCCTCCTCCTCCTCTTTCTCTCTCTCTCTCTCTCTAATCTTACTTAACACACTTTAATTGGAAAAGTGTTGGTTTACCTGAGCTACAAATTAAAATGTTTCAATTTTAGCTATTTAGCTCTCTCTCTCTCTCTCTCTCTCATCTTACTTAACACACTTTAATTGGAAAAGTGTTGGTTTACCTGAGCTAGAAATTAAAATGTTTCATTTTTAGCTATTTAAACGTTTTCTTCTTATTTTAATTTTGACTTAGTTCCAGCCACATGCAAGCCAATTGTCGACATTGATTTCAACTCAGCCGAGCCAGGAGAATATGACAACTATGGTGCCATCATAAAGAATGGTCATGCGTACTTCGATGGCCACAGCAACATCAAGATCCTTCGATTGGCCAACGTAGATTTCAGATCCAAGCTCACCATCAAAGTCTCATACAAACCTAAATTCCCAGAAGATGTGAGCGTTACGGAAGCTGTCGTTACCAATGGTGACTGTGGTCAGGATGCGCCCATAGTGATTGCTAATAAGGGCCATGAAACTCAATTCAGTCTGGAGAACCAAGCGAAAACATTTAGCAAAATGAGTCGTGAGTCAGTGGTAAGTTATGAATGAAACTGTATCTCGGCGGGTTCCTGGCTTCGAGCCAATGGTCTGTGGTGCACGACGGGGGACCTAGCAAGTAACGTCGCCTAATCGTTCGGATAGGATAAAAGCCCGAGGTTCCGCGTACACGTTGACATGAATTTCTAAGCTCACACTAAAAAACATTATAGTCTGTGAGACATTACTGATATCGCGATGAATACGATCATAGACTATGAGTAGTTTTATAAAAATCACAGACTATGACGACTATATACAAAGCTTACACATCGTACAATTATAGATTGTGAGTAATTACTAGGCTCACAATGAATACAATTATAGATTGTGAGTGATTACTAAGATCACAATGAATACAATTATAGATTGTGAGTAATTACTAAGCTCACAATGAATACAGTAATTGTGAGTAATTATTAAGCTCACAATGAATACAATTATAGACTGTGAGCAATTACTAGGGCCACAATGAATACATTTATAGATTGTGAGTAATCACTAGGCTGACAATGAATACAATTATAGACTGTGAGTAATTACTAAGCTCACAATGAATACATTTATAGATTGTGAGTAATCACTAGGCTCACAATGAATACATTTATAGATTGTGAGTAATTACTAACCTCACAATGAATACAATTATAGATTGTGAGTAATTACTAGGCTCACAAGGAATACATTTATAGATTGTGAGTAATTACTAGGCCCACAATGAATACATTTATAGATTGTGAGTAATCACTAGGCTCATTATGAATACATGTATAGATTCTGAGTAATTACTAAGCTCACAATGAATACAACTATAGACTGTGAGCAATAACAAGGCTCACAATGAATACAATTATAAAATGTGAGTATTTGCATAGCGCTAAGTGACGCTGTTCCCATTCGTTATAAGTTTTGGCATTATATGGTATTTAATTTCGATTAGTCATGGAACAAAATCGAAACCATTCATTTATCAAATTTTTAACGTCGAGGGTTGACCACACAATTTGTTATATCAAAATATTTGTTGTATCTTTGGACATTTAGTTAGTCAGTGGTGGCATCAAGCATTGTTAACTGCCAAATTTTCTTAACCGGAACCTTGCAAACCCCCTACTGCAAAATTCCTGTGTCCGCCCCTGCATTAAATTTCATTTTGTTGGTTGTATTTTAGTCAAGCTGGAGAGACGTGGTGTACCAGTTTAACCACGGTGCGTTTAATGGTATAGTCGGTACAAACAAAGTGTCATCTGCCGTTCATGGTAAGTTACAAATATGTCTTTGTTGTAATAGCGCGAGAGAGAGAGATAGGGAGAGAGGGGGTGGGGGTAGAGAGAGAGGGGGTGGGGGTAGAGAGAAATGGGGTTGAACGTCAACTCGACACAAATTTATCCTTGTCACGTACCATCGGTGAATCGAAAGCACGCCAGTTGACACAGGTTGACTCAATGACAGACCTTACGATATAGCTGGCCATGCTAACCATTCGGCCTCCATTTGTCGTTATAGCAACGGCGGGTGTCGTAGAACAGACTGGGCTTATCGTTGCAAAACACCTGATACTAATATTGTCATAGATAAGTCAAGGTGAATCCTATTGGAATCCAGTCATCAATTGTATAATAAAATATACAGGTGGTTCGCTGAAAATTTTATAACAGCTCTACTTGTAGCTTGGTAACACCTGTGGTTGTATAATATTGTCCTGGTTACAGAAATCTGATTTAAAAAAACAGATCTTGTTTCGTTTCGTTTGTTATAGTTCCAAATCTGGCTTTAGGAGAACGCTAGATCGGAGACGGTCCTACGCATTTTAGCACATATGACGTCATATATAGATTGTGGGTTAGGGTTAGGGTAAGGGTTAGGACCTGTAGATTTGCGTCACTAAGACCTGGAAGAGTTGTTATATTACCCGCGTTGTGGTTGATTTGAGTGGGTAGCCAATGAAACGGTCTGTCGCAGCAGGTTCTTGACGTGCAATGCATGGAACTATGGGTGTTCTAATCAACGCTGGTTGGTTAATCAAATTCTAACGTCATAAGATCAAAAGCCGCTCGTATGAACCTGTGACTCGGTCAACCATTACAACCGGTCAGATCTTCATGTAGTAGAGGCCATCGAGAATATTAAAAAAAAACGAAACGAAATATAGATCTGGCCCCGAGTTCACAAAGCATTCTCAGACTTAAGTTAAGAATTTACTCAAAATTCTTCGCCTTATTTTAACTAAAACGTAGTCCTTTATAACATCTTTGTTGTTTAAATGTATTAACTACATCAAAAAGAAACTATCAAAGTTTTGTGTTTTTGGATCAATGGTGTTTCTGATAAAGAATGATTGAAAGTTGAGTAAATTCTCAACTTAAGTCTGAGAATGCTTTGTGAACTTGGGGTCAGTATTTTAATCCAATTGTATTGTAATGAAACATAAATATGAAATTTCTTTCTGTTGTAGGTCAGATAATGAGATCGCAGTGTGCCTTCCAATTGGGACATGGTACGGGTTTCTCTGATTTCCGAGGATGGATTGATTATGTAAGTTACCATTTCAAATATATCACAGTAATAATAATAAATAAGTATAATTTTAAACGGGCCCATAGCCCGTAGAAATATCAAATATTTCGCCAACAATAATTATTTCTTAGGAGTGTTCTGAGCCGGCCACATCCTCAGCCCCTCCAAAAAATTCCATAGCCCCACCAAATTTTATGAGCTGGCTACGGGCCCATATTAATATTAGGTGCATCCATCCTAATCTGGTTTGTTTAGCTCTTCCGTTTTATAGTTCAATATTTACAAGGGCGCACAACAACCTCACCCCTCTCTCTCATCAAGCGTATTCTGGACAAATGGGCCGACTTCATTGTCAAGAGGGTCGGTTATTCCCGGAAAACGGTTCGGTTTTCTATATTATCCAACATTCTCTTCCTGCCATGATAGTTGGCTAATTGCCTGAAGTCGCTGATTTTAAAATGTTTTATCCTTTCAGATCACCGTATCCATGTGTTAAAGTGTTAGAATAAGACGGACCTCGACAAGGCAACTTTTATTTATATCTTATTTTTATATAAAATAATCTGCATACTAATGTATATATAATGATTGGTAATTCATTATACTATTTCTTGTAAACTATTCTATGAATATCACTTCCCGGATTAATGATGCCGTTAGGGATTTTAAGATCGACCAATCTTTTTTGATAAAACTTTGTCTTATAACTTTTATTTTTATTTTTTGAAGAATTCAGTATACATTTCAAATTGACTTTACGAAACTTCTTTTAAGAAATAAGACGGCTTAATTCTACTTTGAAAACTTTGAAAGATATCTTTATTCTATTCTCTGTGTATTTTAATATCTCGTATGTATTGTGTGTGGATATACATTAAATGCTTCATTATAAAGAGACTTGCTTTAATTGATATTGTTTCGACGACATTCAATTGCGCCCATACATTTGCGATGGGGCTACCGGTTTACTTTAACAGGAAAACTTGACGCTATTACAAACAAACAAGTCACCATGGGCGCAGCCATGTTTCATCCGGGACCTTTAAAGTAGTTCCAAGACATCATGGGCGCAGCCATGTTTCAGCCGGGACCTTTAAAGTAGTTCCAAGACACCATGGGCGCAGCCATGTTTCATCCGGCACCTTTAAAGTAGTTCCAATATGGCTGAATTCATCATACAACCGAGACCAGATGTAGGTTCCGGAATCTGTCGAGGTTTGCCGAGTGCCTCTGAGAAACAAATTGCCTCCACTGGTGAAGTAAGGACAAGTAAATAGAAATTTTGAAGTATAAAAACGAAACGAAATATGATCAATATTCCGTCCAGGATCTCGCTTTAACTGCGTTGTAAAACTCGCAGTGGTTGCTTCAGGAACATGGGTGGGGTTAATAGTCCTTCGCAGTGGCACCGAGCAGGGGTGGATTGGGGCCGGGAACCGGCCAGGCTGTCGTGTCGGAGCGGCCCCTTTTACTGACCCAGGAACCAGGATGGGGGGAGGGGAGGTCGGGCCCCCCCCCCACTGGAAATTTATATACACATGATTCTGGCGTATCCCAACAAACAGGATGCAGCTGACTTAATAATTAGTAAATTTGCTGGCGACAGTGTCGGGTGAATCCGATAAAATTGCAGGATTCCGAATTATGGCCCACACCAGGCACATCCTACCCAGAAAGTCTATTATATCAGCCAATTCCAGACCCCAGTGATGGCGTGGCGGCCTGTTAAAAGCCACCGGCCACACAACATGATCATCATCGCTCCATGGCCGGTCCAATACCCCCTCCCCATATAATGTTCAGCCTAGTATAGCCCCCGCCATGATAAACCTTAAAACGCCACTGACGACCCAACGCTTGCAATTTAACCTTTCGACCCCACCTCAGCATAAACTGGGTTTAACGTCCCACTGTTCTCTGATTGAGCTAATGAAGACCCGTATACGCCATACGGTGTGCTAGGACTTAGGATGGAAATTTTGCCCAAGCAGCGGCACTATGGACTACTCTTATGTCGAACTTCAACTGCCAAGGGATCTTTTACGTGCACACTAATGTATATGCGGGACCTCTGTTTTTAGCAACATCCGAACGACGAATGACTACAAAGCTTTCCTTTGTAGGCCCTCCGCCGTGCACCGCTGACACGGAGTAATCCCGATGAACTTTCTCAGGCAATGCATGGATCGAACACCCAGTGCATTACCAATATTGCCACCGTTGCTCCCGGCAGTTTACTTGGTATTTAGGGGAGGGTTGTCAATATGACACATAAACCAAAGCATTTTCGATTACACTAGTTCTATTTGGAGCTGGGCACGACGTGCGGAAGATATATATAATAGGACATTGTGGACGAGTTTGGGATAACTTGTGCGTAGTTCCTTTAGGATACCCCGGGCATCATCATATGTCTGCACACCATAGTGAAGAGGGTTGATTCCATCGGCTAATCCCCAAAGACTAAACTTTTTATTTGATAAGTCCCCGGATCACATTGGGGAAACTCAATTGAATGTTCCGGAATTGAATTCTCTCAATCCAGTGAAAAGGGGTAGTTCGCACTACGTCGCATGTGTTGACTGCATAAGAAAATACCTTAACCAATCATACAGCCGAAAACTAATTACGTCACAATTCTACTCATCACTCGGCAAACCTCGGAGAATTTCGGACAATCTAAACTTGGCTGTATGATGAATTCCGCCATATTGGAACTACTTTAAAGGTCCCGGATGAAACATGGTTGCGCCCATTCCCAACACAAGTTGGCGACCTATTTGGCTAGCGACCTATTCGACCGATCCAGCTGACGAAATTACACTTCTATTCTGAGCTAAAAGAATGGATAAAAAAATAATATATTCTACTTTCATTTGATAGACATAACGTTGGATTTTATTGGTTGATAAATAGATGAGTTAAGGCGACTGTTGTCTTTATTCTAAATAGGTTTCCAACGAACAGGTTGCAGCTCCATCGGTCAAATAGGTCGCTAGCCGAATAGGTTCCCAATTTGTGTAATAGCGTCAAGTTTTCCTGTTATGGAAACCGGTAGCCGCATCGCAAATGTATGGGCGTAGGTACATATCACTTACTGTCATACAGCCGAGGCTAGATGTAGTTTACGGAATCTGCCGAGATTTGCTGAGTGTTCTACTCATACCACCTCCGTCGTCGGGAATGACAGATTGTTACAGGATTGAATTCCGCGTCACTCTCGATTGCAATTCTGTCAATTCGGGACGTTCTGGACTGTGAATCGAGTATCCCCATATTAAACAAAGAACAAACAATCGAAGCGTGTTTTTGTCGTGTACACGAAAAACCATGTTTATAGTTTAAACAGTAAAGTTATTAATTTAAATTTTTAACAATAAATTCATGTCATTTTAACAATTAACATAATAACAGAACTATAGAAGAAAAATATCATTTATAAGTCATGCTACTTTCAATTCATTAAGCTACAAACAACATAACCCATAGATAAATGAAATGATTACCAGTATTTAAAGCCTCAATACGTCGTTTGAAGTTACCGGAAAATATCAAAGGATATTCGGAGACTTTAATTTGATATTAGTATTGATACTTAAAAATATATTCCTCCTCAGTCGAGATATTAACATATTATATTCATTGATTCGAAAAACAAATTCCCAAGAGTTAGAGTTAACTTTCACAGTACACACGCGAGGTCGCCACGGATTAAATTCTACTTCAATAATTTACTAGCCCCTTTGGATCTTTAGCAGTGGGAGGAAAGTGGAAAAACCTTGAGGAAACCCACAAGGTGGAATATGTGACCCTGTCTTTTGTCCCAGTACACACACGGAATCAAACCCACTCCACTTGACCCAAAGACAGACCCCGTGATCTAAACCATTGGCACCCCCCCCCACCCCAACTCCACCCTCCGTGAAAACTAACTTGGGTATTTTATAAAGCAATTTGTCCAGGACATTAAAAATACTATCCTTTTAAATAAAAGTTCAGAAGGTCTAATAGATGACCTAATCATGCTTGAAGGCAATACAGCTTTAAGAAATTATATGGGGGAGAACTAACAGGTAAATTCAAACCTAAATTAATTAGAAATCATCTTCTCAAAAACTTACTAGTGCATAATAAAACTGGTCCTCTCATAATATTAAAAAACAAAATTGAAAAACTAAATACACCTAAAATTGAGCCAATTCTCAAATGATGTCAATACAAGACTAATTCTTTTACTCCACATCTCAAAATTCTTACAAAAATAAAACTTTAACATTTACACAAGAAATGTTCAATAATAATCAAATATAATTTTTTCAAGTTTTCTTCTTTTAAACTATACATATACTGCACATCTAGAAACTTCATTTGAAAACAAATCTTTAACTGGATGCCCCTAAACTCTACACGACTTCAATCTCAGTTTGTCTAATAGTAATATTTACCCTAAAATACCCCAAATAATAGTATACACTGCTGTCATACCCTGACTCAAGATTTGTAGTAACTTAACCTTCTTGGACTTTATGTTCACAATTTAACTTTGTAAGGCTTAGTAGTAATTTTATTAAAGGGACATTTGTTTCAATGGCATTTATTAAAGGGACATTTGAAATACAAAGGTCACAATAACCAAGATTTTGTTCAACCCTAACCAATTATTTATCAAACAATGAAATGGTGTTTAATGTTTAATTTCAATAATTCGCTTGCGCGTAGGGGTCTTTAGCAGTGGGAGGAAACCGGAGTCCCCGGAGGAAACCCACAAGGTTGGACAGGCGCCCCTATCTCCATGCCACATATGCTCACACTAGGGCTCCAAACCACAGCCGCAAGCCAGAGGTGAGCGGCCAGCTAGAGGTCGAAGCGTGGCACTCTAGACCACTAGGCCATCCCAACCCCCCTGGGCTAATGGAAGACTAGCATACGCCATACAGTGTGCCATGAGGAAATTATGCCCTGACAGCAGCACTAAGGTCTACTCTTATATCAAATTCCAAATTTGGCATCTTTTACAGGCACATCAATGTGTACACAGGACCTTGGTTTTTCGTACCATCCAAACGACTAGAGACAGACCCTCCATTCAGTACCAATGACAAGGAGAAACCTTGGCGGAATATACCGATGAACTTTCTCATACAACACTGGGATCGAACCCGTGACCTCCAAACTACGGAGTCCGCATCTTACTTACTATGCCACCTTGGCTATTTTTTTTTTTATCATTCCATGATATTGTGACCTGTGTATTCCAGTTTAATAAATGACCTTATTTTTCTTTGAGTAACATTTAGTAATTTGGTACATTAATAAACTATAACACATACTTATTGAAAACAGCTGCCGATGTAATAATTTAAATTAGTAATTGTTCTTCCATAAGTATGTGTATAGTTTACTAAATGATTGCTTGATAAAGGCTAGAAAGAACAGTTATAAATACATGTATTAAGTGAAATGTTAATTGTTATTGTATTCTATAGAACTGTGCACAAGTATTATTGAACAGTGCTATCCATATCTCATCCCCGATTTTGTTATACACAGATGCAGTTTACTAGAAATGAATAAAAGAGGGTTTAACGTCCTACTTTTCTGTACTGACTGGGCTGCTGAAGACAGGCATATGTCACACCATGTTCTGTGAGAGGAAATGTTGCCTGAACAGCAACACTACAGTACAGCCCTTACTTCAAATTCCAACTATCAAGGGTTCTTTTACACAAATATTTGCATACCATCAAATGACTAGATATTGTTCTATGTCACGCCCTCTGGGCCGAGAATGTTCGGATTAATTCTCACTTGTCAGTGATTGTCTCTGTGGAGCTGACACAGAAAGTGTGCTCAGTCATCAACAACAGTGCAGGGGTCTTTCTTCTTTTACACACATGCCAATGTGTTCACAGGACCTGATTTCTTGGCTCTTCCGAATGTCTAGACACTGTTCATTGTCAGGTCTTCTGTCCTGCACCACTGACAGGGGTAAGGGTGTCTAGTCAGTTCACAACAGTCCAGGGTTCTTATAGTTTACTTACATGCCAATATGTTTTATGTCATCATAGGCGTAGCGATGACAGAAAATCACGATAAACCTTCTCGGCTAAAAGGGATTGAACCCCGGACGTCCTGTAAGCGACGGAAAACCATGCAAGGAAATCCTGAGAAACTCTCTCGGCTGAAACGGATCGAACCCCGCACCTTCCATCTGCGAGAGGAACCCCTGAGGTATTTTCTAGAAATAAGTTAATCATGTGAGTCATGTTAATATCAAGACTTAGTTTATCACAATATTTTAGGAGGTAGAGGTATACTGATGGAATCACTCCCGTATTTAATTCGTAGCTTAGTTGGACCCGGATGCGACTTGTTCATGGGATATAGATTAGGCATCGAATGTTCAATCGAGTAAAACTTGCCAGTGTTAATGAACGATGATTTGCCATTTTTTATTTTGTTAGTAGGTAATTCAGTCGTATTGTTGTTTGTGATGTAATGCTTGGCTGAAGATATGTACGGCGACTTTGAGTCATCGATGTCATCACAAAATTTAAAATGAACACTCTGCGATCCGAAGCTTCGATTGGCTATTTCCTGCTGAATTATAGGATCTTTCCTGATTTTAATTGTTAGTTTTGGCACTTTGGCTCGCGATGTGTGATCACAGTAGGATTCGTAGCGTTCCGTATGTAACATGTGCTTGCCGTTCGGCACCACCGATTTCACTAGGTCTAACTTCGGCAACTTTTCACGACTGCTTGAGGTGTCAGTTCGAGTCACGTTAGCCTCGAGAACGGGCATTTCCTGGAAGTTGTGATTAGCATCAATCAAAGAACTCGTATGAATATCACTGACAGTTTCCAAGTGAGGCGGGGAGGATGACTTGGATGATTTTTCAGTCACTTGGTCAAATTCTTTGGATAAATAACAATTTTTGGCTACTGGAAGTTCCTCAGGACCACCAACATCTGAACAACTTCCTTTCCGGAATCTAGGACTATAACGGAGTGGCTTTGGAGATTCTTTTCGTAATTTTGATTTTGCTAAAAATTTAGGCGTTGTTGGAAACGGATCAAGATATGAGCATTGCTCAATTTTATTTTTATCGTATGCTGCGAGGACATTCATCCGACCCTTTTTCTTTTTCCTGCCCCGTTTTTTATAACCGTTGTTTCCCTGTTTATTGGTCACTTTATGAAAGACTTGTGGATCCCTGAGTTGGTTTGATGATGAAGATTTTTTGTCTAGACCCTGTCTTGATATATACGGAGGGTCGTCCGTTGACGGTATTTCTTCTGGAGGCACTTCTGAACCAGATGAAAAAGAGTTTCCATCATCCCTGGTGACCTTACCCAAATGAAACGTGTTTGTTTTTTCATCAATGGAATAAGGAAGTTCTCGTTCCAGAACGACTTTCGGATCAGGTAGTTCTAATCCCTGGGCTAGAATAATTTCCGCATCGTATCTTGTGATCCCTCTACGTTTTAATTCAGCTGCTTTCAATAGGTGAGCTCCCGTTTGCAAATATTTCGCACGGCTGTCCCAGGATTCTGTAAGACAAAAATATTTCTTTTTAGTTTTGTATTTTTATAATAACTTTATTTCTATAAAGCGTCCTGAGAGGTGGGGATATTCCATAAATCAGGAGCAATAATGGAGAACTTGCATTTCATTATCAAATCCTACACAGTACTGGGTATAAATGCCTTTTTTTAATACAGCCTTCTAGATCGTTTAGGATATGGTTTTAATTTAATTTCGATAATTTGCGTGTGCATATGAGTCTTTAGCAGTGGGGTGAAACCAGAGAAATCCCATGAGGTTGAAGAGGTGACCCTTAAAACCATGTCAGTTGACTCAATGACAGACCTTATGATATAGCGCGTACGTGCTAACAATTCTGCCATCCAATTCCCCTGCTCAGATTAAAGCAATTTAAAGGAGCTAAATCGCTAATATTTGGGACCTAGAAATTGACACAAATAGGTCACAATGCATATAATAATTTAATATGAATTTATATAAACTGATTTACATTCAATCATTTCTGTCTTTACTCTAATTTCAAAACAGTTATGTTCGGCGAAATAGGGTCTACGCCTGAAGTCTCGATCAAATGTCTACCGTCTGGTTATTCTAATCTACATAGTATTTATTTTGTATGTTCTCCAGATCAGAATATGGGTCAACGTCTATCCTCGTTCATCAAGTCCCTTGTACCAATGGTAAATTTTGTATGTTGTCTTAAATATTGGACATCAGAAGCCCATCTTTTCCCGGTAAGATCACAATATCAATGTTGATTTTAATTGGCAAAAAATTTGTGTTTTCATTGTCGAAGATTTTGGATCAGATTGAGTTAGAGACTTAGCTTCTTTAACTACAAATTTTCAGTATATAAATCTTACCATTAGCTGAACACATAAAGCCGTTAATATTTGGTTGTTTTAACTCGGGTTGAGTTTTAATTCTGTTTAGACGATCATCCGTATCACGTAATTTATATCCCCTGTCTTCGCTCGGGTCTGTGATGAGTTGAAGTTTATTCTGGGGTTGAAATGCTCCCACCTGTCGTCTGCAATATAAACAAGTCATTATGTACAAGCAAGACACAAAATACATGACAAAATTTGGCAATAAGATTTTGTGTGGTGCATCAGGTTTTTTCTGTCCCATCCGAACGACTAGACTGCATTTGTGGACCCGGCAAAGTAAATGTCACTAGTCAATTCAGCAGTCCAGGGCTCTTTATTGTTATGTACGATACAGTCCTATTAAAATACAGACATTTCTTTTTTTATACCTTCAATAACCGATACTATAAAAAGGTCGCGTCAGTTCTTGGCTAAGTCATTTTCAATCTGACCGGTTGTAGTGAGAGGCCTTGTCAGTTCTCATATAAATCAATGAGTACCGATTGGCCAAGTCATTTTCAAAAACATTGTCTACTTTCATTTTGCGGAAAAAAATTATATTTTACCTTTCACATGTTTCACATTCACAGTAAGAATTTTTATCACCAAAGAAATCTTCCCCATAAAGACAAGTTATTTCTTCTCCTTCATCAATATCTCGTAAAGCTTTAACACAGGCTGTATCTCGACCAGTGGATACAAACTATAAATATATAAAAAAAAAACATTATGGAACATACAATCCATTTTAACCTTTTTTTGCTTCCTACATCTAGAATAACGACTCACCATATTGTCTGTTTCAAAGTACGGAAACCAGGCTCCAAGTTCCCAAAAAGTATTCTCAGGCTTGAATTTAGATTGACTTTCAATCAATGTTTACGAGACATATCTTTGATCCAGGAACACTAAACTTTGCACATACTTTCTTAGTGATGTATTTGATAAAGGGTTATATATCTTAATTAACATAAGGCGAACATTTATGACTAGGCGCCAGATTTATCTGCTGTGATAAGCCCTTTTTTTTTGAATGAATGACTGTTGGTTCACTTATTTGATTGAAAATAAAATATATCCATATATGATATCAAATGTGATTAAAAGGCGATATTTTTAAATTAGTTTTTCAAAGGGTGCGTGAGTGGGTTTCCTTTAAATTCAGTTTCATTATTCAGTATTTAACCTTTGATCAGACTTTCTCATTTTCCGGCGTGATTTACCCTTGTCAGTGATGCAGAAGAAGGGCCTGACAAGGACAACTGGATGGGACGAAAAACCGAGCTCCCCTGTACACATTAGAGTGCGCGTAAAAGATCCCTTGGCAGTTGGAATTCGATATAGAGTAGGCTATAACGCCGCTGCCAGGATAAAATTTCCCTCAAAGCACACTTTATGCGTTATGCCCATCTTCCATTAGCCCAGGTTAGGTGCAAAAGAGTAGGACGTTAAACCCCATTTCATTTCATTTCATTTGAACAGACTTAAATTTACTTAACATTATACATGTTCAGGTTTAGGATATCTAACATTATAATGTTCAGGTTAAGGATATCTATCATTATACATGTTCAGGTATACATGTGTGCTAATTACCTTACAATTAGGTCTACAATCATGATTAATGAAGGCTGCTGGACCTAACCAAAGCTGGGCACAGTTTTTACGGCAGGAAAACATCACACTAAAATCATTTTTCCCTGGTTTTAGATACGAAGCTTCCTCTGCTGGTGTTAATTCTGCGATACATCCGACCAACATAGGAATCTTGTCATTTCTTTTCCTGAAAATAAAACAACAATTAGTTAACAATTGGGAGAGAGAGCAAAATGGGGGTTTAATGTACACTTCACACATACTATGTCATTTCTGGACCAACATATGGTTTAATTTTATTTCAATAATTCGTTTGAACATAGCTGTCTTTAGCGGGAGGGGGGAGGGGAACTAGAGGACCCAGAGAAAACCCACGAGGTTGAACAGGCGACTCCACTCCTTGTCACATACAACCAGGGATTCGAAACCATGGCAGCTGACTCAATGACAGGCTTTATGATACAACACGCAAGTGCTCACCATACGGCCATCCAACTCACCATAAATATTAGAGCTTTTTGATTAAGGCAACTTACCAAGCTTTGGTTGAACAAATTTTTCCTCCGATCTGACCTTCAGATGAGTATCTGTTACACTGCATTAATTTAAAACCAGCATGAACATCAAACATACGGAAATATCTATAAACCTAAAATAGAACAATATATATTAATAATTGATGATACAAATTTCATCTTTATGATTTGAAAAGCCAAATATAAACCTTTTCAAATGTGACTTGGATTTTAAAATATTTTCGAGAGAGAGAGAGAGAGAAATGGGGTTTAACGTCCACTCAACACAAACTAGGTCATTTCGGGACTAACATATGGTTTAATTTTATTTCAATAATTCGCTTGCGCGTAGAGGTCTTTAGCAGTGGGAGGAAACCGGAGTGCCCGGAGGAAACCCACAAGGTTGAGAAGGCGTCCCTATCTCCATGCCACATACGCTCACACCAGGGCTCGAAACCACAGCCGCAAGCCAGAGGTGACTGGCCTACTAGAGGTCGAAGCGCAGCACTCTAGTCCACTAGGCCATCCCAACCCCCCAAAATATTTTCGAACCCTTAGGACAAGTAAAATAAGACGTAATGGATAATTTACACAACATGTAGGATGTCTAAACATCTAGTACTTAGAATATGGCTATTATTTATTTTCTGGAGATGCCAAGCCACCTAGAGTGTTACAAACTCACATGTTCTTTAAATGTTTTTTGCTGAAATTTTGATTTAATGATGTACGATGATTTACAACATTCGACGCCAATCAAGGCTCTATAACTCTTTTCGTAATTCTGATGCTTTATAAACTCTTCGACCACACCCTTCAATTCTTTCTTACTTTTTAATGGACGGTGTCTGCAAAAAAAAAAAGCATCATTGATCAAATTTGGCAAAATGAATGAAACAATGTTAAATAAATGAAATAAAATGGGGTTTAAAGTCCTACTGGGACGTGCATTTTGAGGGATATTTAATCTGGACAGTGTCTCTAAGACCAAACCAAACGACTAGACAGTTGTCCTGCACCTCTGTTGGAACTAGCAATGGAAAAGTGTCTAGCCTCTAGCCATTCGGAATGAAGCAACTGTGCATACCATTGGCAGTCCACATGTATGTTAAAGATCCACTGATACTTGGCAATCAAAATAACCGATGGCTATAAAAAAGAGTGAGAGAGAGAAATGGGATTTAACATATATATTGTTCAATTTTATTTAAATAATTTGCTTACATGTAGGGTTTTCCAGCAGTGGTAGGAAACTGGAGGACCCGGAGAAAACCCACAAGGTTGGACAGGCGACCCTACTCCTTGTCACATACAACTGGCGAATCAAAAAAAAAACCACAATGCCAGTTGACTCAATGACAGGCTTTATGATACAGCACATGTGGTAAACATTCAGATATCTACCTCCCACCCAGCTCAAATGAAATAAAATGGGGCTAAATGGTCTATCCGAACAACTAGACAGCTGGTTCAAGTTTATTTAAATAGGGATCTTTAGCAGTGGGAGGAAACTGGAGAACCAAGAGAAAACCCACCAGGTTGTCAGGTACACATGGGGAATCAACACCACACCACTTGAGTCAATGACAGACCTTCTGATCCAACATACATGTGTTAAACCATTTGGCCACCCAAACCCCAACTCTTAGGGGCACAAATCATGGTGTACACCCATCTTAACACCGATTGCAGGTGAAGTAAAACCAATAATTCTGATACTAATACTTGAAATTTAATAAACAAGTCCACCAAAAGATGACTATCACAATTTTTAATGGTATGTGATAAGCCAGGGAAGCATTGCTATGCTATGCGGGCTGTTTTAAGAATATCTTCTTTCACTGACTACAAATGAATAGACAAGGAACAAGGGAGACAACTCCTACCTCAAATTCATCTTATGTGTTTGGAACCCTAAATATGGGTCCAAAACTAAACTTGTTGCTAAGTCATCATTTTCTGACAGTTCTTTACATGTCATTCCCGTAGACGGAGTAAAACGGGAACTGTACGACCCGGACATGCTGAAAAGATAATTCATATACATGTAATATGTAAATATCAAAACATGCAAGCAGAATTGATTCAAGGGAGGTAAATGCACATAAAAGAAGTAATTTTTAAAAAATCACTGATAATGAGGTGTTGGACAGACATTCAAAAGATCGGTTTTGATCAGAAACTTGTTTATTATCTATTAGGCTGTCTTATGTCAGCAAGAAATAAGTAATTTTTCTAAAATTTTAATATGAGGCGATTTTGATCTCAAGTACAAAAATATATCATTGTGTCGTGTGTGTGGACAAATATTTTATTAGAACATTTTGTTTTGTCTACGACAACTAGTTGTTAGTAGGCTTACTTTGACATGGTTTAGTGTGCGGTATAAATTAAGTCCAAGGCAATTAATTAGCGAATACCTGATGATAACATAAACCTGTATAATTTGATCTTTTGGGCGGCTAGGATCAAATATTAATAGTCTAGGGTTCCATGGGCCAAAAACATACATAGCTATTTATTGTTGTCAGTTTCCTGATCATACAATGCAGCTCATAGTTCTTAGTACATGAACATTAATTTATTATTGTCATGTGTTGTAACCTTTACTTGAGGAATAGGCCTAAATAAATAAATATTTCTCAAAATTTTAACTAAAGAAAAAATCCAAATTTAGTAGATAGGCTACTTCAACTTTGATTGGCACTAAAATCAATCTAATATTATCCAATCGTCCAATCAAATAACTCAAATTTTTGATTCTATCTTAGTTAAAATTTTGTGAAACAGGCCCCAGTTCAAGTTCAGTAGCACTAGCACTTTCCTACTTTTAATTTCTTGGAAATTTATCAGAAGAAAACCTCGGTGTATGGGTTCATATTTGTTTTTAAACTGCTTTTGAAATTAATTAAAAGTTCTGGTATTCTAAGATCAATGTAATTTCGACACTGCTCTTTTTTGGAAACAGGCTGCGAAAAATTATTATTACCCCAGTCAAGGCAAAATGTAGGTCAAGCAGGCTGGCTCTTGCGCTTCCGTTCTCTTTCTATCGAAGTTCCCCCCAAAAAAGTCTTACTTGTGTTGCAAATTAACAGAAATAGACAGTTGATTTTACAGTTTGCAATCGCCAAATTTACAAAGTGAATTTTAAAAATATATGCGGTAGGCAGTCATAAATAATCTTTATTTTACACGCCCAATAATACCAGTCGCAAATTATTTCCGATGGCTTTCAAATGTCAATGGCCCATTGCTTCAGTAACCTACGCCAAAGAATCAAGACAATCACCCATGCAATATAAATGCTGTTTGGACAGCTCAGTCAAGATAATCTAAACAGAAAATACCCCTACTTGGACTGAATTATGATTCTTTATACGTTCATGTATCGATGTAGGTCATCCATATTTGAAATTACCTGAAATCTTTGCACAAAACACTCGATAAAATTGATGCATTTGTAGAAATTGGAAACAATATGGCCGCTGCGAAAACTGTCAACACAACGGTGAGAAAGTAGTGCGGTAAATATTTGTCCAAATTTTGAATGATTTTAAAATAGATTCTGAATGTTGGTATAGGAAATTTGTTCTCAACCTTGTACGCGAGTAAAATAATTTAGTTTGTTGCTATTCCAGTGGCTTTCACTATTATGTGTATTTTGGCGAAACCAAATTCTTTTCGCGCAGTAATATGTATATTATCTCCTAAAGGCGCATGAACAGCAAAGGTGTTCGTTCACTGTTCACAGCCCTGAAATTATCGCACCTTAGATTTAAATCTGCCGGAGGCATAACGTAAGTCAAATAAATATATTTTATCAAGAAAACGTATTTGTAGTATTTAATTTTTCTTTTTTTTAAAAAAAATATGTTGCCACCATTTCTCTGATTTCATAATCATATTGTTAATTAACGCCCAAACTGTAGCCTAGGCCTATATCATATGTTAACAAAAATTAAAGCCATTTTACTTAAATTAGTCATTTCATAAATGAATCTTTTTATCATTTTTAATCAAAATTTATTTTGCCTATCATTTTTCTTTGTCTTTTCTTTTTTCATTATATAATAAAACCTGTACGTTAACGGGTACGATATACATCGAATATTATAGGCGTTTTTATCGACCACTGATTAGCCAAAGTGATTTGCATTCAATCACATTTTCATCTTTAACGTCCATCTAATTCAAATTGGTTACCCTAATCAACGAATTTATCGACATCGATTTCCGAAGCGATTACATCAAATCGCCAAATCAGTTCAGGGTGCGATTTGACGATTTGATCGGGTGGTCACGTGTTTTTTTCAACTGTGTCCAGCCACAATAATTGTTTACAGCTAATCGGAGCATTTAACGAACTCGCCAAAGTACTTTGAAATCGACCAAATTGTCACATGACATCTCTAATAAATTCAAATCAATTTGGCAAGTCGATAAAAAAGCCTAATATTTCGACCGGCCAGAAAATTAAATTATGGATCCAGAGACGAAAGGACTATAATAGCAATTCAATTTTTTATTTTATGGAATTGGTGACATAGATATGAAATGAGAAGGATGTGGAAATTTAAAAAAAAAGGCAGAAAGAAAGAAAGAAAAAAATTAATCTACATCACCATATGCCGAAGTCCCCCATATTCCATTTTCAAATGAAATAAAATATTGCTTATAAAAAAGGAAATGAAATAAAATATTGCTTATAAAAAAGGAATATCGCTTACTTCTCTCCTAGATCTGTGAAGATGCCATCTAATGTAGAGATTAAAGCCAAGGTAGATGATTTGGAGAACATGAAACTGAAGGCTAAAGAAGTGAGCGGCAGTGATGGGGTTTTAATTGTTCAAGAAGATACGTTTTTTAATGCAACTACAGGGCGATTAAAACTGAGACAGCTTCAAAATGAGAGTTCAATGTTGATATTTTATAATCGCCCGGATCAAACGGGGCCTAAATTTTCGGAATATCACATTACCACAATAGAAGACCCGGAAAGTTTAAAGGTAGGCCTATTATATGTAATAAATTAAAAATATAATGATCCAACAGGTATGTGTTGTAATGAAATTAATGAAATGGGATTAATTTTTCTTTTGTTCTTTTCCTAAACTGGGCTAATGAAGACGGGCATACGCCATGTGTGCTATGAAGGAGATTTTGCCCGTGCAAAGGCGCTACGGCCGACTCTTACATGTATATCGAATTCCAACTGCCAAGGGATCTTTACAGATTTTCCGGCGTGTTTTCCCTTTTTTCAGTGATGCAGGATTGGGGGTGGCTGACAAGGACAGTTTTCTAGTCGCTCGGATGGTAGGACTACGAAAAACTGAGGTCCCGTGTGCGTGTTGTATATATGGAAAATTTACCCTAACCCTTAGACCATAAAGACCCTGATAGTGCTCCCGTTTCAAACAATGTTACAAAAGACAAGCGTCTTTGGTCGCGTGACTAGTTCTATGTACTCAGTGAGTAGGCTGGTTTGGTTCGATCTACGTGCTTGCCGAGAAAGTTCCTCTAAAATTTCCAGCCATGGTTTCTCCACGTGACAGCTGGCGCAAGGCGGAGCTTATGTCTAGCAAAGGCGTCTAGTCGACCGGATAGATATATATCTAGGGTAAACCTTGTCGTGCTCGCCCAATATCTTCTGCTGTTTGAATTCTGGGGCAGAAAGGTTGGATGTTAAAACACGCTTCATTTCTACTACAGCGGTATCGCTGTCTTTTGCTAGGGCAAATTGGACGTCACAGAGAGAGAGAGAGAGAGAGCGAGCGAGGGAGAGAGAGAGGGGGAGAGGGGGGTGGCACAAACTAGGTCATATCGGGACTAACACATGGTTCGATTTTATTTCAATAATTCACTTGCGCGTAGGGGCCTTTAGCAGTGGGACGAAACCCGAGGACCCAGAGAAAAAACCCACGAGGTTGAACAGGCGGTCCTATTCCTTGTCACGTACAACCGAGGAATCGAAACCACGCCAGTTGACTCAATGACAAACCTTACGACACAGTGTGCACACACTATACCCCCGCCCCAACTTGCCCCAACCCACAATGTCTGTTAAGTTTCATTATCATACATATTAAAATAAAGTAGTTTTCGCCTTGGTATAAAACTGTATTCTTGTAATTCCTTTTCTTTGTGACAGGTTACCTTGGGAAAAGCTTATGGTATAAAAGGCGTTGTGAAGAAAAAACGTTTTTTGTTTTTAGTTGATCAAACGAGAATTCATGTTGATGATGTGGAAGGCCTCGGCAGTTTCATGGAATTAGAGGTAGGAATCTCATCTGTGTATTTTGTTATCCCCGCTCTCGACTACAAAGCATTTGACTTTAACAAAGGGAGGAAACCAGGGACAACCCTCGAAGTTGGGCATGCGACCCTACTCCTTGTCACGTAGAAGCACGGAATCGAAACCATGTCACTTGATTCAATGACGTACCGTATGATTACCCCCCCCCCCCACATCAGTGAGTAAAGCGAGAGAGAGAGAGAGATGGGGTTTAACGTCCACTCGACACAAACTAGGTCATTTTGGAACTAACATATGGTTTCATTTTATTTCAGTAATTCGCTTGTGCGGCACTCTAGACAACCAGGCCATCCCCACCCCCAGTGATTAAAGCAGTAACTCTAAAAGAGTTTCTGGGTTAGGTCCTGGTGCTGGCCGAGAACGTTCCTCACTTCCCTTGGCAACGGGACAGCCGGGATCGATCTGGCAAGAAACGGCAAGAGTTCCTGGGTCAGGTCCCGGTGCTGACCGAGAAAGGTTGTCTGACGTGTATCCCTTTGTCAAAACCTCGTGGGATTTCTCTGGTTTCCACCCACTGCTCAAGACCCATATGATACGCACAAGCGAATTATTGAAATAAAATTGAACCGTATGTTAGTTCCGGAATTTGTATAGTTGTACCGACTGGACGTTAAACCCAATTTCCCCCTTTCAGTGAGTAAAGCAGTGGTTAACAACGTAATCAATGTGTATTCATTAATCATTTGTTATTAGAATTGATTACATTTGAATTGAATTGTAACTCATCCATTACCCTTTTAGGTGGTCATGAAAGAAAATCAAACTACGGAGGAGGGACAGCAAATAGCCGAAGATCTGATGAAAAAACTGGATATTCAAGAAAATTCGTTGATAACCGGAGCTTATATGGATCTTTTGTTAAAATAAATAATAATAAAATTAAACTATGAAATGGAGTTTTACCTCCGTCTCCTACACAGGCACTTGAAGGGATTAAAATAAAACTTCTTACATATATACTATACTACAGTCAAGCAGTAGTAAGAAGTTTTATTTTAATCCCTTCAAGTGCCTGTGGTCTCCTACTGGGCTAAATGAAGACGGTCATGCAACATACAGTGTATACTATGAGGGAAATTTGTCCTACGCCCCACTCTTACATCGAATTCCAACTTCCATGTGATCTTGTACGTGTACGTCAATGTGTACAGAGGACCGCGTTTTTTTTTTTGGTCCTATCTCAACCACTATCCGCTGGCCCTTGTCAGATCCTCTTTCCTGCACCACTGACAAGAGAAACCATGTCGGTAAATTCAGATAAAATTTCTCGCCAGACACCTGGATCGAACACGCGACCTCCGGCTTTACGTGCCAACGTCTTACTAATGGAGCTTTTTACACTGTGACATGCAAAGGGGGATAAACCCAGGGGCGGATCCAGAGGGGGGGGGGAGCTCAGCTACATAAAAAAAATAACGCCTTGCATCAATGAAATTACATCACAAAGCTAGTGATCCTACATCAGTATAAAATGATTTTTCTGTTTAAAAAGCTCAATTTGTATGTATGCCTATGTAATTTAGAGACGATGATGGCAGATTTCCATAACAGAAACCTGGCAAACCCCCTCCTGCAAAAAATTCTGGATCCGCCCCTGAAACGTCCTACGTTTATGTACCGAGTGGGCTATATAATGAAGACGGACATGCGCCATACACAGTGTGTCGGACAGTGTTGTATCCCATTTGGCGAATTCACAATGTCAAGGATTCTTTTACACGCACATCACCGCGTGCCCCCCCCCCCCAATTTTCGTCAGTGCCCTTGTTTACTACTGAAAGTGCCTTTTCTCAGACCCAAATACATGTACACGTATGTCCGTTCCGAACTTTTACTTAGACGAAAATATCAGCCAAATAGCTCTTGGAATGGCTGTAGATGCAAGGAAATGCCCTCATTTTGCGGCACCCCCTCCCTTTTCAAAATTCCTACATCCGCCCCTGCTTGTGTACACGAGAACTTGGTCTTTCGGAAAATCCGAACGACTAGTTGTTTCTTCGCACAATCCCAACGACTAGTTGCTTTTTCGCACAATCCCAACGACAAGATGGATTTTCGTGCGATCCGTACGACTAGTGAACACAAACCTGAAAAGTCCCGAACTACTTTTTCGGCCAACACTCGGTTCCTCTTCGGGACGTCCTGATTAGTGAACCATGCAGCGCAATGCTCCCTGACCGGTCGTGGGTGATATATTCCCATCAGCTGTCAGATATGCGCCATGCATGAAGTATAAACGATGAATATTGTTATATACGATGGATACAACAGCTGGTATGGGATGAAATATGGCGTGAAAAATAAAATAGAAATTACCATTTACTGCATGGTTATCTAACTTTGTTCTCATTCGTCACAGTGGGCCTATATAAATTTTCACTGAATAAGTGCCTTTTCTCTTTGTATCCGTATCTAAACTATATTATATTATTTCTTTCGCGGATGTAAATATCGCAATGAAAACACAAAAGCTACAAATGAAATTAAATGATGCTTAAAGTCCTACTGTTCTGTTCCGAACTGGGCTAATGAAGACGGGCATACGTCATACAGTGTGCTATGAGGGAAATTTTGCCCGGACAGCGGCATTACGGCCTACTCGTGTATCAAGTTCCAACAGTCAATGGATCTTTAACGTGCACGCCAACTTGTACACGGTTTTCGTTGGGTTATATGTCGGACCATATCTTATTATATACTAATATGATAATCTTTCAGTTCGGTGGCCAAAAACCATTAAATATGAAATGTGAGACCATATAGTATTCTTTATACACAAAGCAGCCCAGCATTCTTCGTGGATTGTTTTTAATCTCGTAATTTATGCGGGCCCGTAGCCGCTGGGGGTGGGGGCTACCCCCCCCCCCCCCAGCTATCAAAATCGAATTAGCCATCCCCCAATATTTCGCCCCCCCCCCCCCAAATTCTTCGGAGTGTTCTTAGTCGGCCACATCCTCAGTCCCTCCAAAACATTCCGTAGCCCCCCCCCCCCCATTCCGTAGTCCCCCAAATTTTATGAGCTGGCTACGGGGCCCGAATTTATGTGTATATATTTAGGGGTGGATAGGGATCCGGGCGGGGGGGGGGGTTCTACGAATAAAAGTTTTTGAAATTTTACATATTTTTTAACTTTTGTGTAGGGTATCTGGCTCACGGCTATTCCTTCAAATAGAACAATCTGCCATCAACTCGGTGTCGCTTTTCACTTGTTACCTTTGTTTCTGATGTTGCTAGATATAGGCCTAATATTGTTTTACAATTCCCGAATTTATAGCTACGCTATCGCCATGCACTACAGACACATGAACTCTGCAAGCAGCGATAAGAGCAGAGTTTATGTCAATATCACTATATATAGGGTCATGTCTAAAAGTTAAGGCCCGTTGCAGATTTGGTCACGAGATGTAAGCAGGGCGCAGGGCTGCTCTGCCCTAACCCTATCCGTAACCCAAAAACCCTAACCCACAATTTGATAATAACACTCATCGATAAGATAATAATAAAAAAATAATAATAACTTGAGAAAGCTTCCTTCTTTTTTACATTATCGACTTGTGTTGATATAATTTTTTGATATAAAAAAAAACCTGTTTATATGGGAGATTTTCTGTGGATTTTATAAAAAAAAAATGTCCTTGTCGGCCAATGTAAGCTATGTTTAACCCCCGTCCCTACAACACGCATTGTCAGAATTTCAATTATCCATAATTTTGTCATTTTTTTTATTTTTATCTTTTTAATGAGATCAGTTAAATTTCGCATGTTTGAAATGTAGAACATCTATAACAAAATCGTTCCTTATCGGTAATTTTATTGTAATGCTTCCAATATTGTGAAAATTTGCCTCTTTTCTGAGCGTTCATAAAATATATTATTTCAAATTATCGATCGTTATGTGATGTAATTTAATATAATAATTATTATGTATTCCTACCATTTTACCTTCAAAAATGACCAAGACAAACCGCGATAATCCGTTGATGTGCATAAAATAGGAAGACAGCGGGTCTTGGCAAAATGAACATTAATCAGCGATCTTGATAAATGAATGGTCCCTTGAACTAACAGTTTACGAACTGGTCCCCATCTTTATATAGACGGCGCTGCTGTACAGTGTTTTTAATGGGTTCAGTGAAAGAATTCTGTAGATTTATCTATCAACAAAGACTAATTATATACTCTGTAGCTATGATTGTAGGATGAGAAAGGGTTTTATCGTTTGTGTATTACTATTATTAATATCAGGTAAATTCACCCGAAAGTCAAAACAGAGACTTAGTTTCAGTAATCGTTGTATTGAGGTCAGAGAACTTGCCTTTTCAGCAGTAGCAGGGATCAGTTTCACCCGTTCTCTTTGATCTTTATCAAACACCGACACTCCGTCGAACTTAGAGCTGTCATTTTCTAGAATGATGGATTGGTGAATAAAATAGCTACATAATAAATTAATATCATGTAGTTTGATTCTGTGGCAATTTTTAAATGTAAATGAGTATGAGAGTATTTTATTTTGCATGTCACATGCAAAATAAAATAAGAAAGATGACAATGTAACTAACTTATATAATGTTAAATGAAAATGTATATATGACTATATTAAAGTGTACGTTATGTATGCATGCTGCACTTCTTAATCGTAATGGACATTTTGATGCAATTAACATCTTATCTATATTATAAAACACTCTCTACTTAGTACTGAAACCAAAGAAATGCACACTCAGGGTCAGACTGTGAGACACAGACTGTCAGATTTAGACTTAGTGGATGAGACCCAAACTTAGATAATTCTTAAATCTGCCAAACATCACTGCAATGCACACAAAAACTCACAAAGTTTTAATGCAAAAAGAAATTGTAAGGCCCTTAAAGGGACAATAACATTCTTGCTGGCTTGGTAGCTCCAGAAAATAAATAATACCCTTATTCTAACTACTAGATGTTTAAATGTCCTACCTGTTGTGTAAATTATCCATTACAACCTATTTTATTTGTCCAGAGGGTTCGAAAATATTTTAAAATCCAAGTCACATTTGAAAAGGTTTACGTTAGACTTTTCAAATCAATTGGTTGAATTTTTCCAATTTTTAAAATTAGGTGTCTTAAGACGAAATTTGTATCATCATTTAATTGGAATATTCTAAAATAATACGATTTGTTGACCAGAATGAAGATTGGGACATATTTTTCAGTTACAACAAGAGTGTTATTGGGGCTTTAAGATGGACTTGATATTGTTACACTAAACCTAAATATATTATTTGTCCCCCCCCCACTCCAAACACTGAACTTAGATTTGAGAATACTGCCGACTGCTAAGCTACAGATACACGTAGCTTTGATTTATCACCTTAATGCAAAATAGCAAGTATACCGAAAAACTCACTTCCAGATTTAGTGGATAAGAGTAGACTTGTTTTTTCGGAAAATGCAAATATATGTTGATTAGCAGCTTTCAATAAAATTTTGGATTTTAAATCTTGTAAGGTGTCATAAATGTGAATCTGGTAAAAGAATAGTCAAAAGTCATCAATATTGCTGTGCCCATTGTTATTCTAGGTAATTCTGATACAAGAATTAGGCCGGATTGAAAAGATCAAAATATTTTCATCTTTTTATGCACTAACATTTTCAAGTTGACATTTGCCATGTACCATCAGCCGGACATCCATGTATCCTTCATATTTGTCTGTGGCAACGTTTAACAAATTCCCCCCCCCCACCTTGCATCATACAATCTAATTAAAATATAGATCTATATTTCGTTTCGTTTTTTATACTTTCGATGGCCTACACTCATGTAGATCTAACTAGTTATAGTGGGAGCTCACGTTCTATGACGTCAGGTATCAAGCACGGGACACTTGACCCGATAACGTCAGTCATTCGATTAACCAATTAGCGATCCGCTGGTAATATTTACCCACAGTTCCACGCATGAAAAGGTCAATGGTCGATTCGACAGACCATTTGATTGGCTGACCCCTCATTTCAGGCAGAACACGACTTAAATAACAAGTCTTCCAGACCCAAGAGTAGAAGTAAAGACAAGTAAAAACAAAATTTTGAACTATAAAAACCGAAACGAAATTGGATCTGTGTTTTAATCAGTTTGTGCATCATAGGATATGTTATTGAGCAAAGTGGTCTGCTAATTTCGATTTCCCTTTTGTGTGTACTGACAAGGAGTTCAACCTCATGGGTGTTTCTCGTTTCCTCTCTCTGCTAAAGACACTTACGTGCAAGCTTCAGGTCATAATTTTTAATTTTGGTGTATTTCTATTTTTTTTTTTTTGTTTCAGAGCCAATATGTAGTGTGAGTGAGTTAATAATAACACCTCAGTCTGTAGATGGTATTGAGGGAGATGTTCTAACAGTTAAATGTCAGGCTAGAAACCTTCGCTACCCTCCCAAAAATATATTCTGGACGCGACAGAGCCTCAGTACTGACGAACACAAACAGAACTTCTACCAACATCGGGAGAATAATGTGACTTCATCGTTTCATATTATTAAATTACACCGATCGGATGCTGGTATCTATAAATGTGTGTTGATAACGTACGACAATACAGAAACAGTCAACAAATTAACCCTTCATGTTGCTAGAAAATGTAAGTCAAATTTGACTAAATTCGGAGGTTGAGTCTAGTCGTTAGGATGGGACAAAAACCTGAGGATCTTTATTACAATGTGGCATGAATATAAAAGAACCTTTGACAGTTTGAATTTGAAATAAGTGTAGGCCGTAGCGCAACTATTCAGGGAAGTTTACCTCCATAGCGCACTATATGGTGTATGCACATCATCATTAGCCCAGTCGGAGCAGAAAAGTAACCGGTTAAACCATAAGTTCCATGTCGGCTGTATATGCCGGTCGGGACCTAGGGCTATGGAAAATGACCGTAACTAGATGTGACCCAACGGTCATTTTGCACGCTGGAAAAATAGACTTTTTTCTAAAACCCAATTTTCAAACATGGCTACCCTCGACATTGACTATGTAACTATAAAATTGTACGGCCAGTGCAGAATAATGCGTATGTTAAGATATAAGAAGCCACAGTCGGAGAATTTAATTTCAGAGGTTCATTGTGTTTCATTCTGGCTCACTAACCAGAACCCATGACAACTGGAATTCAATTAAGAATAATCAGATATGGTACTAATCAGGGGCCTGTTTCACGAAATTTTAACTAAGATAAAATCCAAATTTTAGTAATTTGATTGGATAATATTAGATTGATTTTAATGCTTAGCCAATCATAATTGAAGTATCTACTAAAATTTGGATTTTAAATTTTGTTAAGATTTCGAGAAACAGGACCCAGACTATTCTCCTCGCCAGCCCCAGTCATAAGAGTTAGATGTAGAATTAGTCTTGAGTGATAAGGGAGATAACTGTGTATTTTATATTTCAGCCATCAGTCCATCATGTGGTCATACAAGATTTAGATGCATGACCGGAGACAATTGTATATTTCTACGATATAGATGTGATGGTACTCCTCATTGTGCCGACCAATCAGATGAAAAAGATTGTCCAAGTTTGTAACAATATTTAATCACACAAAATAAAATATCCTCGTTCCCAGATAATCTTTAAACAACATAAACAACTAAGAACACTCTAAGAACCAAACTACATTTTTGGGGCACCAACTAACACGGCCCCCCCCCCCCCAGTCACAAATGTTCCTGTACGCCTATGGTTATTAGAATAGTTCTCCATATTGTAGGCCCCTATACTTGCACAATTCTTAAGAGCACAGCTGCTATTTACGTCATTTGGGGGTGTTTCACAGGTAACCCAGGTATCATTTAATCTTATGTATCCAGCACTAATTTCTGTCTTGTTCGTTTGATATCAAATCTTTCTTTACAAACTCTCCAAAATCATTAAAAATCGTCAAAAAATCATCTAATTTGTACTTGTGTCCATGTGAAAGGCGATGATTTTTTATTTTTTTACGAGTGTCAAATTTACAAGTCCAAGTCAGGGCCAAAGTCCCCTAACTGTGAAGGGGGGGTGGGGTGGCCTAGTGGTCTAGAGTGCCGCGATTCGACTTCTAGCTGGCCGGTCACCTCTGGCTCTGTGGTTTCGAGCCCTGGTGTGAGCGTATGTGGCATGGAGATAGGGGCGCCTTCTCAACCTCGTGGGTTTCCTCCTGGCCTTCCGGTTTCCTCCCACTGCTAAAGACCGCTACGTGCGAGCGATATTATTGAAATAAAATTAAACCATATGTTAGTCCCGAAATGACCTAGTTTGTGTTGAGTGGAGTTAAACTCCATTTTTCTGTCTCTCTCTCTCTCTCCCTAACTGGGAATCAAGAGTCGAGGCTGAAGTCTTCACACAGCCCAAGTCTGTTCAAGTTGCCAGTGGATAAAATGTATATAAATATGAATCTGCATTAAGCAGCCCTAAAATAGTATCATACAGCAATGACCGTTAAATTGGTGATGTTTTGTTAAATGTATTAGCAAAATAGTGACCGCTGGCCGTGTTAGGGGAGTGACGTTGAATAAAGAGATGAAACAAAAGAATTTTTACAGGGGGAATTCATTGTGACCGCTTGACAAGGAGATTTCGCTGTATAGGAGTGGCCGCTCATAGAGATTCTACTGTATATAAAGTAATTTTTATTCAATTAAAAATATAAATCTATTGTAATTTGTAATCAAGTTTTAGCCTATCAGATTTATAGTACTACTTTTTTTGTTTCAGGATCTGTCTGTGAATCAAAGTTTCGGTGTGGCAACAGTCGATGTATAGATCATATATTTTTATGTGATGGTTCTGACGATTGCGGAGATTATTCGGATGAATTAAACGACAATTGTCGATTAATCCACATGGAGAATTCAAAAATAGGTAAGTGGTTCTACGTCATAGTTTCATGGTTTCAAGCTAATAATACATGTAGGTAGGTCTACCGTAATCTGGAAAAACCTAGCAAGTCAAATTTTGGTGAAAATTGAGTTAGACCCATATTTGGACTTAGTACACATGTATATAATAATAGGTTTTTTTTCTCCTTCCCTGATAGGGCTTCTAATTATCTTCTTCTAAACAGACAAAATAAAATTGGTTTTATATTCAGTAGCTTAACAAAACAGTTTTCCTTTGTTTACTCAAAACTACATTCAACAGTGTTACTAGGTTTTTCCAGATTACGGGAGGGGGGAATCTGGCCCCAAGTTCACAAAGCATTCTCAGACTTAAGTTGAGAATTTACTCAACCTTCAATCACTCTTTATGAGGAATATCTTTGATCCAGAAACACAAAACTTTGCATATAGTTTCTTGTTGATATATTTAATACATTAAACAACAAAAGTTTTTTAAATGCGTACATATTAGATAAAATAACGTGAACAATTTTGAGTAAATTCTAACTTAAGTCTGAGAATGCTTTGTGAACTCTGGGCCTGGTAGCCATGGTCGCTCAGAAATGAAATGGTGTTTAACGTACTAGCGTTCTCCTCGAACTGGGCAAATAGAAACGGGCATACATCATACAATGTGTTGTTAGGGAAAATATTTCCCTGACAGTGGTGCTACAGCCTACTCTTATATGGATTCCCAAGTGCTGAGCGCCTGACAATTTTAGCTGTCTAGTTGTTTGGATGGGATGGAAACCGAGGTTCTGTGTAAACAGGCACATGAACAGTAGCACCTAATCAGAGGTTGTGACATCATGACATCCACGGAAACCTTGACATTGAATGAACATTGAACTTGCCAACTCCATTATCCCATGTAGACATTTTAGCTTGAAACAACCGAAGAATCTGATAGGGTCACAAGTCGGGTTTGTACCCAATAGAAATTAGTGCCGAAATATGTAGGGTATTAAATGAGAGAGAGAGAGAAATGGGTTTTAACATCCACTCGACACAAACTAGGTCATTTCGGGACTAACATATGGTTTATTTCAATAATGAATGAAATAGAGAGAGAGAGAGAAATGGGGTTTAACGTCCACTCAACATAAACTAGGTCATTTCGGGACTAACATATGGTTTAATTTATTTCATTAATTCGCTTGCGCGTAGGGGTCTTTTCGCAGTGGGAGGAAACCGGAGTGCCCGGAGGAAATCCACGAGATTGAGAAGGCACGCCATCTCCTTGCCACATATGCTCACACCAGGGATCGAAACCACAGGCGAAGGCCAGAGGTGACCTGCCAGATAGAGGTCGAAGTGCGGCATTCTAGACCACTAGGCCATCCCACCCCCCCTGGTATTAAATGATGGCCTGGATAAGATGTACATGTACGTAGTTAAAGCGAGATCAAGCCTTCTTTTGAAGATGGGCTGATTGTAACTTAAAATGTGTTCTTATTGTTTATTTTACAGATGACGTGACCCTTGTGTCACCTACTCCTATTGATCCTGATGCGGACCATTTCAATTGGTTGAAAACAACAGTCTACATAGTGATTGGCTGTACTGTGGCCTTAGTCATCTTCATTTCATTTATAGTTATCATAGTTTTCCGTGTTAAAATGAAAAGACTTCGCGCTAGACGAGTCGCTAGAGCCTTGGAGAGACACAGACGCCACCAATCTGGCTCGCAGCACGGTCGACCGTCAGAACACGAGGCCTTTCTTCCCGTAGGTTCTAACTCGCATTATGGTAACATCATCGTCAATGTTAATAACGGCGTACAATACGTACCTAATTCTGAATTTGGTGGTTTAATGGAGGCGCCGCCTTCGTATGCTGAAGTAGTTGGCGTAGAATTAGAAGTTCGCGATTCTCCGCCTCCCGCTTATAGTACTATTGATAGAAACCCGAAAAATACTGTAGAGACCGCCACTAACACCAGTCGTCACGATCTATCTTCCACGGTCGCTACTCCAAACCTTATGCAAACTCAGCATCAGTCATCTAATTCCATTCAAACTGTCCCTGAAAATCGTGCTCAGTCTTCAAACATTTTCACGAGTGTCGAGGGAGCCGTAGGTGCGATACGTGCTAGTCATTCTAACATTAACCCTAATAGTGCTAATATATCCTCGACTAACATAGACAATTCTGTAGGACATAGACTCTCTCCTCCACCCCCTTCATGTCCATCAACTTCATCACATGACAATACTCCTAGAGTTATCTCCCCTAGACCTAGTGCTTCAAGTAGTTCTCATGACAACCACTCGGTCTCACCTCCTCCATCTAACATCTTTATGTGTGTAGAGGGCGCTGTTAAACATCTGAATCGACCCAGTTCCTCTGCTGACGAAACAACAAATACTCCATCAACCTCCGAAACCCCGGTCGCGGAAACACCCACACAAGCTTCCCATGATTCAGCTTCAACTAGACCAGCTGATGAGACGTTGGCCAATCAAGATACAGATGTCATCCCAGCAGCAAGCGGCCATCTTGCCGTGTGTGGTGGAAAAATATTTTTGAGATCCGATAGTTCAAGCTCTACTGGTACATCTGCTGTTAACCCACCCATCAAAGGTCATCTAGAGGTCAAAGGGGGTCAAATCGTGATCAAACCTGAGAGAAATACCCCTGGCCCCGTATCTGACGTGCCTAGATCAAGTGATAGTGACACAGGATCTTTAGGACGAGGGGCGTTACAGGTGCGCGAGGGAAGAATTGTTTTACGTTAATCAAAAACAGACGTTTCGTACATTGCAAATTTCACAGGTGACAGATAATGAACCATCGTTTTCTTTTTTATTGGAGTTAAAAAATATTTCGGATTTTTGATAATCCCATTTAGATCTTATAGTGTCTTTATCTGGTATAAAATACCATGCAGCTGAAGAGAAACAGATTCAGCATGTGAAGAGAAAAGGGGGTGGGGGATGAATGTGGCGATCTTATTTTAGCAAAAGTCATGTATTATAGAAGTTTTTAAAGTCAAGTTTATGTAAATGGTTTAGGCTAGTGATTCTCAAAGGAAAGACAAAGTGATCAATAATTTTTTTCTAGAAAAGGATGGTTGATTGTAAGTGATAAAGTAATTTATCTCATTAGTTGTTTAAATAAATACCACTTTAGAAGTATAGTGATGAAAAACATTAGTAGCTGAAAATTAAGAATAGAGGATGAATGTGCCCAGGGTTCCTGAGAATCACTTGCTAACTCTGAAAATAAAAGATAATTAGAGAGTCAAAATTGTTAATTCTAAGTTTTAGATTTTACATCAAAATTACAACAATACAAGCCTTAGTCAAAATAAGACCACAGTCTTGTCCCCCTTGGGACCGTATTCAAGAAGTCTTAAACTGAAATATTTTAGGAATGTAGTGTTTTCATTGGTCAAGAGCTAGAGTCTGTGCTATGAGTGTAGAGCCCAGTCAATGAATGATCAGTATTCTTATAATAATTCAAAGATGCATTATGTTGTTGCATTAGGATTATAATTTAAAGATGCATTATGTAAAAGATAAATCTGCCGATTGCAGTGTAAACGATTATTTAAATTGTTGGATGATAGAGATTTAAACGGATTGAAACATGATCGCCATTTAATGATTTGCTTTTAATATGGTGGATCGTGGCTGACTCTATTCTTTGTAACTATTATAGCAAGAACAGCCAGCTCTTTATCTAAATCTTACATAATGCATTTTTAATTTTTCGTAACTATGGCGTCTGGGAATCTTGTCATACAGTGCTTCCTACGATATTAACTACGCATTTCCTAGAAATCAGAAATGACCGGAGGTGAACATTGGACGAGTTTTTTTTTTCTAACTGTAATGTAAATGTAAATAATAGATCTATTGTTTGTCAATCTGATTCAAAAACAGATTTATATCTTGTTTACGTTTTTTATAGTTTCAATGGCCTCTTCTAAATAAGAATCTGACCGGTTGTTGCGATAGGTCATGTCAGAGGTCATAGAAGTCACTTTTGACCCTATGAGAGCAGGCATTTGATCAGCGTTGATGTTGTTGATGTTACTAGTGGATTACCCACATTTTCGTGCAAAACACGTCTAAAGCTCATTGTAACAGACTATTTCATTGGCCAATCCCTCACAATATTTAGAACAGGTTGATACATGTAACAACTCTCCCAGATCGTAGTGTATAGACAAGTCGAAATATAGAAACAAAACGAAACGAAATAGGATCTGTGTTTTAATCAGTTTAATTGTTTGTATGTTATTGTAATCGTAGAAGTTATTACAGGGCGGATCCAGGGGAGGGGGGTCCCCTACTCAGCTACATAACAAAAAATAACGCCTTGCATCATTGAAATTACATCACAAAGTGATCCTACATCAGTATAAAAATGATTTCTCGGTTTAAAAAGCTCAATTTGTATGTATGACGATGAGGGCAGATTTCCGTAACGGAAACCTTGCAAACCCCCTCCTGCAAAAATTCCTGGTTCCGTCCCTGTATTACAATGTTATCGATAGTCCTCCAAAAATAAATTCTTGTGAACTTGTGTAGTTCATCAGTATCTCATCATATTAACTCTGACTTGTGTTTGCAAACTAGAACAATCTTTTTCCTTTTGAATTTAAAGAGCACATAAAATGGGTGAGAAAACTTTTCGGTATGTATAGCCATTGGTTACTATATCCACTTATTCCGTAGGCAATTGTTTTATTTCATTAGGGGATTGAGGAACCAGTCGGACGTTAATTAATGAATACGTCGTCGGCTGTAATTAAGGAATAAACATTTTGTATATGCATTCAGTCACTGTGACGTCAGTGGCATCTTCGGGAATTAAGAGTGTTTTCGATAATTGACAAAGCAGTTTTTACGGGAGATCTCGTTTTGTGACTTCGAATGAAAATAGCTGAATTAATTTAAATCCAATTGGTGTGAGGTTGCCGTCAAGTAGATATAGTAATCATTGGCTCTCCGCACCGAAACGTTTAACATAGAGAAAATCATTGTGTGTACAAATTGGTTCTGAAACAAGGGAATTCTTGCATGTTTGTGCTGCATCTTTTTCTTCGTCATTCAGATGTTTTGGAAAAATGTACTAATACACAATTAATTTGTCAAAGAAAAATTTAGTATTGTCTTGGAGTATGGTTTCCCGTCTAAGACCCTTTTTTGTCTTAAAGACAAGACTTTGAGTATATGGACAAAAATTCATTTTTGTGAATGTTTTATAGAAATTAAATTACAATTGTATATATAATTATGTATATAACATTACCTGAAAATATTCTTTTTGGAATATATTATGCTGGCCAGTTTTATTTACATGTATATCAATTTAAAAACTACTTAAACGTGCATTATGCAAATGTACCGTACTTGGATTTAAAATCTACTTAAATACGCATTTTCCAGTATACCCACAGACACATTTTATTTTGTTTTTTTTTTATTGTTCAAAAGTTCGTCGAAAGAATAAAAAATGAAAGGAAATAAAGATCGGTATTTTAATCAAATTGGTACTATTACGTAATGCCATGGAAACAAGTTATATTGGATCAAACTGATCCCGCAGTGAATATATTCGCTTAGCCGCTGCAATCACTGATAAGCATGACATCGACGAGGCTTAATGAGTACGGCATATTAACTGTTTTACTCCGACAAATTAAATTCTCAAACATTTTTTTTGAGGTAAAAGAAAAATAAATAAAGACGTTTGAAGTATTTGTAATTAAAACATTTCCTATTTAGTGTAAATGGGTATTAAAATGAGTAAAACGCATCATTTTGCCCGAAGCAGTTAGGTGTTAAGTAAACATTGCACGAGCCGTTGAGCCAATGACTAACGCCTTGTGCAGCCAACGCACGTGTTGTGGACAGCCATCTGTTACAGAGATGATTCGTAATTAATTCTCTGTGAAACAGATTGATATTGGATAAGTAGTCTGCAGTAGATCATGACATTATTCTGTCATGAATTTAATGCTGATTATTCTTGTATTGCTGATTGTATCGCACAACGGACAAGTTTACATGAAATAAATTCCAAAATCTAATTATGTCATGAAATTAATGCGAACTATTGCCATCAGCGCCATACAAAGATTTCATGACTATGTCATCAGCCTTAATTCTATTCATACACTAACATTACTGTAGGTTTTTGTATAGTAGAATATTTTATATTTTCGTTATAGAAAACTGAATCACTCCTTCACGATCTTTTCTACTTTCATTTCTTACTTTTGTAATTTTACTGTTCTCAGTATAATAAAATTGGTACCGGGTCTGGTGTACTGTGTGTACCCGGGAGAATAATACTTTAGACCAAAGCTGTGACTTTGTTTTAAACATCCAAGCTTGAATCATGACAAACAAATGATTTAGTGATTTATATCGATTGCTTGGGGTAGGAGGGCTTGGCAATTGTGACAGCTTGATTCACCCTTAAATTTTATTTGGGAAGGGGGACTTAAACTTTAGTCTGTGGTTGGTGTAAATTAATCGTAGAAAAGGATCTTATCCAAGGGAGACAACTGATGCATTAAGGGGGGAGGGGGAGTCAGGGGGTCTTGCTTGTGTCTATGGTTGGCTTTTATGATTGAGGATGATCTTAGCCAAGGGAGACAACATTGATTAATTGTTTATCAATCATAATGTATTATGTTTTATATAGGTATATTTGTATATTATTATTAGTCACTGTACAGGTGGTTTTTTGTATATTCAAACAGTATTAGCTTATTATACATATTAAAGGAAGTATTTGGTGCATTATCTTATTTTTTGTTTTTATGTTGTTAGAAGTCATGATGACTATTAGGACTGAGACAATCAGTTACTGCAGGAACATAGTTCATTATACTCAGTGGGGCTGGGGGTGGGGGCCAAATAGTTAGCACATGCACGTTGAATGCATCATAGGGTCTGTGATTGAAATCAACTGGCATGGTTTCGATACCCCGTCTGTCCAACCTCGTGGCTTTTCCTCGGATCCTAGACTTTTCTCCCACTGCTAAAAACCCCTACGCGCAAGCGAATTATTGAAATAAAATAGAACCATGTTTGTGTCAAGTAGACGTTAAGCCTGGTGGCATTACCAGTCTGTCATCTGTTGCTCTTTGTGTGGTAAAATAACGTTCAAATCAACGGAAATTTGGGAAATAATCAGAACCTAGAAATCATCGGTGGTCTGCCTCCATTTAATAGAAAGTTTGTGACGAGAGTTACCTGTACTGCCCAGGACGAATGCTGTAATGTTTACACAACTGCAACTATGATCGGAATCTGGGAGCGTAACTATAACTTACTATAAGACGTATATTTGGAACTATCGGTTCATACTGTCGCTGTTGTGTCAGTAACTCGTTACGATGTTGAATTAGTCCATCTTCCTAACTAAAAATCATACCATACAATGTGATATATTCCCGGGCAGCAATTGAATTCTAACTGTGAAAGGTTCTTGCAGGTATACGTAAACATTGGACCGCAGATCAGATGTTGTTCCGTACCGTGCATTCAGTCTTGTACCACAGACAACGGAAACTACGCTGGAGAAACTCTTGGAACATGTCTGTGCCTTACCCAGACTGTCCAAACCAGACAGGATGTTCACGGCGGACACCGGTGCCTCTAAGTCGAGAATATTCATCGTGACCCCCCCCCCCCCTTTGTCAGTGGTGCAGAACGGAAGGCCTGACAAAGGACAATGTATAGTTGATCGGATGGGACGAAAAATCTGGTACACTTTGTGCACGTAAAAAAAACTTGATTGTTGGAATTCGATATAAGAGTTGGTCGTAGCGCCGCTGTCCGGGCAAAGTATCCCTCATAAGACACTGCTTGGCGTATGCCCGTCTTCATCAGCCGAGTAAAAGCAAACCATTAGGATGTTAATCCCCACTTCATTCCATTCCCAACGCCATACCCATGCACACCCTCTTACATTGGAAGGTCTGTAATGAAAAATATAATATCTATATTTAATCCAAGTTGAAAATAATAACAGGACAATATTCTTATTTAGTTAAAAAATATAATTATTTATACTTGAAGATATCAATAAAAAGTATAGAATTTAATTTACAAAATATAGAATTTAATTTAACAAGAATATTAAATTCAAAATACATGTAAAACAATATCAAATTTAGTGTAGAAAAAATGTAGAATTGAATTTATAAAAATATACAAACATATAGATATTAATTTGCGAAAATATACAATTGGATTTTAAAAAAAAAAATAAATACAGGAAACTAAAATGTGTTAATGAAAATATTATTCATATTTATAAATAATAAATTAGTTTTAAATAAATATTAAATATTTTCTTCAATGTGTTTTAAAAAATAATTAATTATAAAATAACGACAACCATAAATGTTCCACGTAATGTATTAATATTTTAATTCATATTGTTAGTTTTAAATAAATATTGCATATTTTCTTGAATGTGTTTTACAAAATAAAAATATTCATTTTAAAAAAAAAAATCCCGATAACTATAAATGTACAACGTTATGTATTAATATTTTAATTGATATTGTTACGGTGAAGAAAGAAAATAAACGTAATGACCCGTCGTTTTCCTATTTAATGGAATTGAATAATTATATAAAATATCTTGTATATTAGTTTTTGAAAATGTTCTGATATTTTTTAAATAAAATCATAATGTACAATGGTAGGGATGTTGATGACTGCTCTGGTGATTGGGCAGGTCCATTCGACTGTTATGATGACCATGATGACGGCGATGAATGTCGTTTTAACAAGGTTATACCATGGTAGTGGCAATGGTGATGGCGACTATCTGTGGTTTAAACGAGGTTATACCATGGTAGTGACAATGGTGATGGCGACTAACAGTGGTTTAAACGAGGTTATACCATGGTAGTGGAAAATGTGGTGGGATTATAGATAATGATGAATGCATTATAAAATCAAGAAAACGGGTAAAATACACAAAACCCTTCCGATAAATAACAACAAATAACAATACTCTCAACACATTAATGAATAACAACGAATAATATTTGATACCCTCTCCATGAATAATATAAATGACAATACTTGATTACCAACCAATAAATAACAATATTTAATACCACCAATATTACTTGATTTTATAACACCGAATAACAATGTTTGATGTCATAACAACGAATAACATTATTTGATGACCAACCAACGGATAACAATACTTGGTAATCTTCCAACGAATAACAATTTAGCATCTTCTAAATTTTAATAGCCAGTAAACATACTTGCCCCCCCCCCCCCTAATAACAGCCAATAACAATACTTTACAACCAATAACAATAACTGATATTTTTGAATTGCCATACCAACGAAGGGCAATATTCGATATCTCCCCATTGCCATATCAACGAATAGCAATCATCGATAGCCTTCTCGATGAAAATCAACGAATATCAATAGTTGATACCCTCCCAATGAATAACAATCAATAACAATACTTGGCACCCTTCCAATGCATAAAAGCCAGTAACCATAGCAGATACCCTGTCAAATCCTTTACAGCCAACAACATTACTTGATCCTCTTTCAATGACTAATAACCAATATCGAGCAGAATGATCTAAACCATAGCGTTTCCGAATTGTCATATCGTACGTTAAACCCTCACCCTGGGCACCTCGTATAATACAATTAATGTAAAACAGGATAAACTATTAGACAACTGCACATAAAGACATAGACAGAATAATAAACCAATAATATGATACATAATAATAACACACATAATAAAGCATAGACAAAATAATAAACCAATATTATGATAATCATTTGATAAACTAGCAGACAACCACCCAACAAAACATCGACAAAATAATACAAAAATAATAATTTGATACATCATAATCATTTGGTAAACAATTAGACAACCACACAACAAAACAAACCATGGACAAAATAATACAACAATATTATGATAATAATTTGATAAACTAGCGAAATAAACCAATTATGATACACAATAATGATTTGATACAATTACACAACACACCAAAGACAAGACAATAAAACAATATTATGATACTCAATGATAACATGATAAACTCGGGGACAACCACACAACAAACCATAAACAAAATAATTAAACAACATTATGATACATCAAAACATAAACACCAAAATAAAACAAATAAATAAAACAAGACACAGATCCAAAATATCCAATTCTGATATGTACTAATATAAGGCATTTCCCGGTCTGCTGTGGGAGCTGAAGTAACTAATTCTGGTGGCTAGTTATTTAAGACATTCTGTAGTCAGCTATGGCGGATGAAGTAACTAATTCTGGTGGGTAATTATTCAAGGTATTCCCCGGATGGGAACTGAAGTAGCTAATTCTCATGGGTAGTTATTTAAGGCATTCTGTAGTCTGATATAGGAGTTGAAGTAACTAATTCTGATGGGTAGTAGCCATGTTGTTTGTGCACAAATTTACTGGCTCGTGTCCAACCATAGGAGAAACCATATTCATCCTTACCAAGCTTTTGTTTGATTATCTGACCTGTTGAGTAATTAATGAGAGACAATAAATAAAATGGACAAGGAGTTGGTCGTTTTGTCTATAATACCTTAAAATCAAATAATTGAAAAAGAATATTTTGAAAATTCAATCTGGTTAACATATAGATCTATATTTCGTTTCGTTTTTTTTTTACACTTTCGGTGGCTTACACTACATGAAGATCTGAACAGTTTTACTGAAAGGTCGCATAAGGCGTCCTACGGCGGCTTTTGAATCTATGACGCAAAGAAGTCGCCATAACAGATAGTTTCATTGGCTAATACCCCACGCCATTCGGAGCACATGTTATATAACAACTTTTCCAGATCCTAGTGTAGTACAGACAAATAAAACGAAATTTTAAACTATAAGAACGAAACGAAAAAGGACCCGTGTTTTAATCAAATTGAATCACTTATCGGTCAATTTAAATCAACATTGATGGGATTCTGATATCCAATATTTAAGACACAGCGGAAATATTAAAATTGACACAATAATTATATGCGTTGCTACTCACAGAGATTCAGTTTATTTAATATTACCTTTCTTAAAACTGAGTTCTCCTGGTTTCCTCGCTGTATAATCAAATCGTGCTATGACCTTTGAATTACGACGATGAGTAACATCCTGAACATTAGTAAAATCATCTATAAATACTTCATGATTCTTCACGTCTTCCTCAACACTATCGTCGTCAACCACGTCACATTCATCCTCTGATGTCGACGTAGTATCGTCGCATATTTTCTTAATACGGGTCTTTGATGTGCAGATTTCTGTAAAAAAAAAAATAATAAAGAATGTTGGCCAATAAAATATTGATGTGATTTGCTACATTTGAAACGATAATGTCAGAAATCTCGGTATATTTTTTTTTTATTAAAAAGTTGACACTTGCGGAATTGACAAGGAATGTGTCCAGTCTTTCGGATGGTCGCATACATTTTCCAAATAGACCCCACCCCAACTACCACCACGAACGCACACTCCCATGCACGTATCTATACCAATAACCAATAAAATTTGTGCCATGGATTGCAAATAAGGAATAAGACGTAGGTCCACTGTTAAACTGTATAGGGTTTTTGATCGTTGTGCAATTTGTTTTGCCGTTACACTAAAACTATATACTGTCTAATGCTGGTGCTGGTGGGTTGGTTGGCCGAATGGTTAGCGTGCGCGCGCTGTATCATACGGCCTACCATTGAGTCAACTGGCGTGGTTTCAAATCCCCGGCTGTACGTGGCATGGAGTAGAGTCGCCTGTCCAGCCTCGTGGTTTTTCTCCGGGTACTCCGGTTTCCTCCCACTGCTAAAGACCCCTCCGCTAAAGCGAATTATTGAAATAAAATTAAAAACTATATCTTAGTCCCAAATTGACCTAGTTTGTGTCGAGTGGACGTTAAACCCGATTTCTCACCCCCCCCCCCAAAAAAAACCAAAACGATTTGTGCTGCGATTTAAATCGTGGTTTTAATCGTGGGGTAATCGTGATGATCCTATCTGGTCTTGTGATATATTGAGGTTAGTGGTAGCAGTCGTGTTGATCGTATCGAAACGTATCCGAACGTATATATATGCACGCTGACAGACTGGTAATGGGTGATTGCGTACGTGGATTAATCTGTTGGTCGAGAAAGATCATCGTGATTTTCCGGTGTTGTTTCCCCTTAGTGGTGCAGAACGGAGTGCCTGACAAGGACACCTGTCTAGTCCCATTTACACATTGGCAGATGGAATTCGATATAAGAGTAGCCTCCCTGCTCTTGTGGGCTTCTCCGGATATTCAGCCAGAATTCCAACCACTTGTAAAAACCCTATGCACGCAAGCAAATTATTGATAGTCTCGAAACTCCAGTTAATGTATAGTGGAAGTTAATTCCCTCCTTCCCCGATTTTTAATGGCGAGACATCTAAATTACCTTGATCGCTTTCATCGGAACAATCTTCAGGCATACAGAAGTCTCTAACCTGTGACCTCATCTCATCCTTATACGGCGCAACTTGTTCTTCTATCCAATCAATGGACTCAATACTACTCAGGCTCTGTCCTGTGAATATAACAAATCTTAATGACAAGACCCTGACCGCCATGATGAGGGAGTGTAATAAAGGAATGCTATTAAAAGACGTTGTAAAGGACTGTAATAAAAGGGTGTGATAAAAGAAGGTAATTAATGGGCGTGATAAAAGGGCTGATAAAGGACCGTAATTAAAATGTCTGATAAAGGGGCTGCTATTAAAAGGTGTGATAAAGGAGTGTAATTAATGGGCGTGATAAAGGACTGCAATTGAAAGGGTTGATAAAGGGTGTGATAAAAGAGTGTAATTAATGGGTGGGATAAAGGCCTGTGTTAAAGCGTGGTTAAGGAGTTTTGGAGTAATAAATGAGTCTAAAAAGGAGTGCAACGAAAGGGCGCGATAAAAGAGGGTGATAAAGAAGTGTAATGAAGGAGAGTTAATAAAGGGCGTTATAAAGGAGTGTAATTAATGTGCATGGCAAAGAAGTGTAATTGAAGAGCGTAGTAAACAGTGCGTTAAAGGAGTGTAAATGAAGAAATGAAGGGGTTGTAAACGAGTAATAAAAATGAGTGTGCTGAATGAGAAAATGAAGGAGTGTGATAAATGAGTATGGTAAATGATGGAGGTGTGTGATAAAAGCGTGTTACTTATGAGAGTAATAAAGTTAACTTACTTGAGGATTTAATAGTTGGATCTATCCACGGTGTATCTGGTGTTTCTTTATACCTGTTATATCTCTTGGCCTCACGCTTCGCCTTTCTGTCTTCTATAGAATCATCGGAACCCGTGTAAAACGCTTCCACGGTGTCGGTGGTGCCTGGACGCGTGGGAGCCTCGGAGTAAAGGGCGTCAACGGTGCGTGTTGTGTGGACTGGGCGTTTTGACGGCTGTCGTCCATCGTCTCCAACATTAACCGGTGTAGAATGAGTAGATTTGACGTTTCTGGATGGTGGAAACATGGCTGTAGAGACAGATGGACCAGAACTTCTATATGAAACCCCCCCAAAAAAGAAATAAAAACTCAAAAATATACCAAACATGAAGGAAAGGCGAACAAGACAGAAATGTGTTATTTCGGGATATGGTACATTTTTATTTCATAAATTTTCTTAGCATTCGAATGGAAGTTGACGAGCGGAGAAGACCCACACCGATGGACTGGCGACTTTATTCCTTGCCATAGTTAGTTATAGAAACCATGCGACTTGATTCGACAGACGATATTGTCCAACACCCACGCGTTAACCCCTTGACCACCCAAACCCACTTTCTAATACAGAACATTAGATTGTTTTCAAATAACATTATGGCAATAGTCTAACTAATCAAGAGAAGCCGCATCCAGAAGTTAAAAGTAATAAAAGATATTTACTTACTAACAAACACGGAGTACCGATGATTAAACACAATTAATATTCTTAAATAATACGATGACGTCATAATTAGTTTTTGTATTAGACGCGCGAGAGAGAGAGGGGGGTGGGGGTGTGGTGGAGGGTTAACATCCACTCTACATAAATAGGTCATTTCTCGACAAACACATGGCTCAATTTCATTTCAATAATTCGCTTGCACGTAGGGGCTTAGCTGTGGGAGGAAACCGGAGTACCCGGAGAAAACCCACGAGGCTGGGCAGGCGTTATTAGACGAGAAACTGGTGTGAAATAAACATTTGTTTATTTTTACAAGCTTTATTAATTGTACTTTAATTTACTTGCATCTTTGACAGTGGTAGGTACAAGGGGAGGTGGTGGCACTGGATATCTATTTCAAGGGTGGGGAGGGGGCTAGGGTTAGGGAAATCAGATTAACAGTGAAATCAGATAAAGCATTTTTTTTTTTAAATTTTAAATTATCAAATTACCGTGTAGTTTCCCCACGACCTAACCCCAAACTTGATGCTGTTTCCACTCAAATTTCTGGACACCCCTTTGCAATTCTATTGAATACTATTACTGTTTATTAGTATTACCGGGGGTCATACAGAGGAGAAAATCCTAGTAGAAACGTCGCTCAGAAATAAATAGTAATATTTAGTATTCCACAGAATTGAGTCTTATGTAAATCCCGATGGATGTTCAGGAAAACTACTCCTAGTACTCTCCAACATCCCTCGGTACTCACCCTTCCGGTAGACCATGTGACACGTGACCATCTCCAGCTATACCACATGTCGTCTCTCCACCATTTTGTACATCAAGAAATGGTTGAACTTGCTACAATTTTAACATAATAATTTGGCGTGAAAATTGAATTAATACTCCGAACGAACTGATGACTAAGGGAGAGAGCATACCATAGCCTTTGGACAACGTGGAGCAATGTTATCATTCATACACTAGTCCCATAGCAACGAATTTTATATTGGGGCGGATGTAGTTCCTTAAGGTACTGTCTCTGATCGGACTATGTCCGCTGGCAGTTCCAGTTTCTACTGCTTGCTATATAGCTGCAATATGAAAATACGGTAAATACTACTCTTTCCCATCTCTGTTCTCGGGCTACATCGGAAATTTAACCTTCTTTTCGACACCGTCAATGTTTAGTTTTCACAAAAGTAGTCATTTCTCGCCATATATGACACAAATTTATAATAATGCAACCTAACTTACGTATTACTTTTGTGCACAGACCTCGATATTTCAGACCGGGCATAGGCCAGGCAGCGTTCTGCTCGGGAATTATTTAATCCGGAGAGCAGCGTTTTTGCATAATCCAATTCCAATACTAAAAGTTTCATTTACTAGAAGCTTCCGAACAACTAGACGCGTTTGCTGGTTCTCCAACTATCGCAAGGGGAACGTATGCGTGACAACAATCACAAGGGGGAGCGTGCCTGACACCCAGCTACTATTTGTATTGCATGTTTTCAGTGGCTGTTTTTTTCCTAAGCCTAACCCCTATAACGAGGATGATAACGATACAAATCAGAAGATGGTTTACTTACCCGAATGGATAAATCAGCGGATGATATCTGAGTTGCTACTTTCGATTTCACTTTATCCAAACAATGCCCTTTAAATGTTTTTACTCTTGATAAAAGTTGATCACTCTTAAACAATAGTTTCTGTTTTTCATTCCTGGAAATACAATGTGATGTAAAAAACAAGGACACTAATTCAGTTAATAACCGATTCCAGTCTTCCGTGCTAGCATTTCCAACATGTGGTGTTCTCCAGCGCGCAGTGATTTGTTTGTGTATTATTTTTCTCCGATCACTTCTCGGAAGATTCTCCGGCTGCACTACCCTCACAAGCGTATTCCGTATTTGGCACCCCAAGGCAAACAGTTCATCGCCCCCACCCCTCGCATACTCTAATAGCTTTGTCCAGTATCTGTGTTCAGTTAATTTCTTTTTTTTTAGGATTAACGAAATTTAAAATACAATTTTTATACTTTTAGCCTTTTATCTAAATATCTATTTGTTCGAATGGGACGAAAAACCGAGTTCCCGTTTATACCTTGGCGTGCACATAAAAGATTCCTTGACAGTTGGAATTCAATATAACATTAGGTCATAGCACCACCGCCCGGGCAAAATTTCCCCTCATTGTACACTGTATAGCGTATGCCCGTCTTCCATTAGCCCAGTCGGAGCAGAACAGTAGGACGTTAAACCCCATTTCATTTTATTTCTTTCATTTTGATTTCATTTTAATTCTAACGGATTATTACCTGACAATAACATCTTCTTGTTCACGGAAAACTGATAAAGTATTTTGTAAAGATTGAATTGATGTATCAAGATAATTAGCTGATACCTCTTCCAGATCTTTTACTATTACTGCAAGTTTCTAACATAAAAAATAAAGATATTACTATAGATAATTCTGGATTAACTCATATTCGCTGGTGGAAGTGGAATCTTTGTGTAGTGGAATAGGTCACCAATCGAGTCGGTGGAAAACAGTAAATCCACGTTTACTTGAACCCGATACACCTAAATGGAAAATGCTAATGCCTGCGGAGTTCAGGGGATTTCCGTAGTCCAGAAAGGCCGCCGTATATAAATGAGTATTTTGGGAAATACTAACCCCAATGCTAAACCCAACCCTTTTAAGAGTGGTGAGCGGTAAATTTGATCCAAGTTCAGTCTTCTTGAAAGGATTACGGTTAGTTTTATCCAAAATATTGATTTAAATAAATACATATTTTGGGGAATAACCCTAATCCTAAACCCAACCCTTTGAGAGTGGTAAGAGGTCTTCTAGAAAGGGTTAGGGTAAGTAATACCCAAATTACTCATATAAAGCGGCCATTATGGACTCTGGAAATTTCCATAACTCCACAACTGGTCTACAATTGTCATTTCCCAAACTCATTACTTGTGATGCTATTATTTATGGCGTACCTGTGTTTGTCAGGACAGTAACCTAAAGGCGTTTACTCTTTTAATAGAAATATACACTATTACAGGCGCGGATCCAGGATTTTTTGCAACCAATTAAGGGGGAGTTTGCCCCCCCCCCCCAGAAAAATTTGGTAAATTAGATTCAATTTGGTGTATTCTGACGTATTTCCGGAAGGTAAATTCCAAAATTACAGGTCTAAAAGTCGCCAATAAAATCGCATAAAAAATTTTCAAGTCTGACCCCCTGGACCCCCCCCCCCCCCCTCTGGATCCGCGCCTGTATTATTTTTTTTCACTCAAGACAAAGGAGCATCATGTAAGATTTAGATTAAGAGCTGGATGTGGTCGTTTTCGCTATAATGTTTCAAAAATAGATAATACAAAATGAATATTAAAAAATTGTATTTAAATTACTTTATTTTGGGCGAAGTTATCAGTGGTGTTAGTTTTGACAAGATGTGAGCATTGTTCGTACACAAACGTACACACCGCACTGGTTTTTAAATGTTGGGGCCGTTCTAATCCAATGACATCAAGAGTTGATTTTGGTCATGGCATGTTAATAATGTCTTATCAATAATCTATATAACATTTAATATAAGTTACCAGGCCCAAAGAAAGAACTACAATAGGCAGAGTTGGGTCTTACACAAGTCATGTATAAGTTTTAAAAAACATAGCAACCACCGCATTAACATTTAATTCAACATTATCTACCTTGTCATTAGAGTTGAAAAATCTTGACAGGAGCGTTTCCGCCTGGATAACGTTATTGTTATGTGTTTCTACATTTTTGTCTAGAGTAACCAGCCTTTCTTTTAATGATTCTATTTTCGAGGTAGTTAAAGGGACTGTGCCATATCTCTTTTGACCAATAACTTGTTCCTCGACATCTCGCTTAGCAGCCACAGCATAGTTCTTGTTCTAAAATATAAATATGACCATTTTCTTTTAATTTGTTTCCACCGTGGTTTCTTCTGTCAATTGGGCAGGAGGAGGGATTGACAAGGGCAGTTGTCTAGTCGTTCGGTGGGACGAAAAGCATAAGTCCCTTGTCTAGAAAGGCGTACACATAAAAGATCCATTGGCAGTTGGAATTCGATATAGGGGAGAAGGCCATAGTGTTGCTGCCCGGTCAAAGTTGTGCCCATAGTACACCACACTGTATGACGTATGTCCGTCTTCATCAGCCCAAATTGGAGCAGAACAGTAGGGCGTTAAACACCGTGTCATTTCCTGTCACATGATATCCTTTCAGCACGCACGCGTTCTCTTGTCCTTGAATAATACTCATCCAACAGAATCTTAAAAACAAACAGTCCCACGATTTGTACCAACAATGAACCATTTTGAATGAGATACAGACTGAATTTAACAAACCACACCCGAGTCAGAACAATAATAAAATTTACCTGTTTTGCCGTTTTCAACTTCTGCAGAAGTTCAGAATGTTTTTTCTCGATGGTACTGAATTCAGATAGAATCGTATCGGCCTTTTTCTGTATTTTAGATTTCATAAGAGTATCACTTGTTGCACTGGAGTATAAATATAATAACATTTATAACATTTCATACGAGTATCAACAGAAGCATTAGTGTAAAAATCAGATTATATGTCCTGTCGTTATGCATCAAACAGGCTAATGAAGATGGGCATTCGCCATGCAGAGTGCTGTGTGAGCCAACGCGGCCAGATATCGGTCATACATGCGTGTACACGTTATCCCTTGTTTCTCAGAGAGAGAGAGAGAGAGAGAGAGGGAGAGAGAGAGAGAGAGAGAGAGAGATTAACGCCCACTCGATACAAACTAGATAATTTAGGGTTCAATATTGGTTCAATGTTGTTTCAACAGTTCGTTCGATTGCAGGGGTCTATAGTGACTCTATTCCTTGTCATGTACAAGCGGGGAATCGACGCCACTCTACTCGCCTTAATGGCAGACAGTCTGGTCCAAAGCGCACACGTCTAGCATTTTTGTTTATGAGAGAAGTTTGTTTCCGATTGAGGACTAACCTGGTAGTTGTTTTCGACACATTACATCACCACCTCCAGCCCCACCCCACCTTACGACTGGCCCCCGGATCCATTCACTTGATTTGATATTTTCCGCAGGTTAATCTTATATGATTTTGTTTTGCGTGTAAGTATGGTACAATTAACCTAGTGGTTCTTTTCAACATATTACACCCCCACACACCCTTGTAATTTTATATAATATAATATACAAATAACCTGATGGCTGTTTTCAACACATTACACCCTCCCGTGTATATCTTATTAAATATATTATGATGTATGTTTGCTGCACTTTCCGCTTCCCTTGATAAAAGTAAAAATACATCACGTATTTCTCCGGTATATAAAAATTCTGTATAGAAATAAAAACAAAATGATGAGGAATAATACAATATATTATAGACGAATTTTGTAGTAGCCAAATCTGTCTATTTTACGTGTTTATTTTGACTTAGATGTTATACAAATTATTATTTTAGACATATATTATTCACATGGCGAGTCAATAATCAACTCTGTAGACCATTGGCCGGGGTCAAAATGGATTTAAATATCCGCCAGGTTGAAAAATATAACAATAAAATGGATAATCGTCACTAATAGTCTCGGTTGTCAAGTACCGTTGCTACGATAATAAACGATCAACTCTACATCTTTAAACACTACTACCTGGTGTTTTAACTTCCGCTTCCACAGAAGTGATATCGCAGAGAAATCTTTAAACAGTTATACAGTAACTTAAACAGTTATACAGTAACTTAAATGCAGTTTTCAATTTTCATTATCTCTTTTGGTACTCTTTAAAAATGAAATAAAATGAGGTGTAACGTTCTTCTGTTCTGCTCTGACTGGGCGAATGAATACAGGCGTACAACATTATGCGGGACATTTTGCCCGGACAGCAGCCTTTTCATACCGAATTCCAACTGCCTAGGAATCTTCGAAGTGCAAACCAATGTGTACACGAGACATCAGTCTTACGCCCCATTCGGGCGACTAGACTGCTGTCCTTGTCGGGTCCTCCTTCCCGCAACACTGAAAAAGGAAAACCACGCCGGAAGATCTCGATGGCCATTCTCGACCAACATCGGGAGCGAACCCACGACCTCAACACCAGCATTCCCATTATTTACATCTTAGACAATGTTATTTGCATTTTGGAAAAAAAACACAATAACTCTAAAATTAAACCATATGTTAGTATGTAGAGTGGATGTTAAATTCTCTCTCTCTCTGTCTCTCTCACTCTCTCTCTATGACTTCATTAGCCCAGTCGGGGCAGAACAGTATGACGTTCAACCTCATTAATTCATTTTATTTCATTTCCATCGGCCACTAGCTTGTGTTTACGTTAATCAACTACAGTAGGCCTATATATTTTAATCCAGAAACAGTGAACTATAATGGAAGAATCGTACCTTCTGAATTTATTAAAGATTCATAATGTTTCTGCCACTCTGCTAGAGAACTCAGATAATCAAATTCTATATCGGCTCTCTTTGATAAGATTTCATGTAATAATTTCTGTTGGCTGAAACAAAAGTATCAATTAAGTTTAAAAGGGCAAATCCCGATAATTTCTTTTTAGAATAAAACTGCTTAATTTGGTGTTAAAATCCCTTAAAATGCTCTACCTAGGGTCCGAGCAAACAACTCAATAATTGTGATACGTTTTCAAACAACTTTCAATTTTCATCTGGAAAATTAATGGAGACTGGTGCTCCAAGCTGTATTATTAGGTGTCTGGATAATTGAGAAAAAAAAATAATGTACCGTTAGTGAAATTTACCTTTCGTTATCAAGTACAGCACACGGGTCATTCACTGTATAGACCTCTCAAGGAACCGGAATCGATTATCAGGTCACCCAACGAAAAAATTGACCCGAAATCTTAAAAGGGTTACGTGTCCGAATAAGCAGTTTTGACGTTCACGTCCTAACGACTCAATATTTTGAGCTGAAATTTCGACACAACGTAAATCCACCATTCTGGCGCTTAAATTTCAAACGTAGCCTACTCGGACTTTTTTTCTTGAGACCCCGTTTGAATCGATATTGTCCCTTTAAACTCCAATGCAGTGTTAATTAAAACAAAAAAATAACAAACATGTAATATGTAATACAACCTTTTAGCATTCTCGTTGTGCTGAAGTATTTCTTGGGCTGTTATGAATAAAGTTTCCCCATTCATCTGTGCCATTCCAATACCCGTCTTCTCCCCCCGTTACTTCAAATGACGTCAATAATTCAATGACGTCATGTGCCAATTCTTTAGAGCAGGAACCATTTTGAATGCATAATGCTGGATGCCCATTCATTCGCGTTTTACCTGTTTTTGTTTTTTGTTTTTTTAAATTCATTTATTTAATTAAATGTGTTGAAAAGATGGACTCGAAATGAAATGGGGTTTAACATTCTACTTCCGATTTGACTGCACAGTTATCTAGGGGGTATTCAGATTGCAATACAAATTATGTGATACAAATAATGCCCCAAGCCGATGGCATAATATGGATATTTTAACTTTAATTTAACAAAAAAAGCTTAAAGGTATCGTATTCTACTCACGTGACATATATGATGCAATCCTTTATGGAGGGGGATCCTCGCCAAAACTCTCAATTTGTGAAAATACATATGTCGTTTTGTGAAAGTACATTTGTTAATTTGTCAAAATACAAAATACATTTGTCGATTTGTGAAAGTACATTTGTTAATTTGTCAAAATGCAAAATACATTTGTCGATTTGTGAAAATGCATTTGTTGATTTGTCATACAACAAAAATACATTTTTTCATGTGTGAAAATACACCTGTCGAACCTACAAAGCACAAATTTTGAAATAACACAGCTTAACTTTATAGTTTCCACATATGTAATTTCAACATTTGTATTTTCAAGATATGTAATTTCAACATTTGTAGTTTCAACATTTGTAGTTTCAACAGTTGTATTAACGACACTTGCATTATCGAGCCTTGCATTAGCAAGCCATGCATTAGCGAACTATGACCATATTTGGGTTGATGACGTTGATCATTATGGAGGGGGATCCTTGCCAACGATGCTGCAAGGCCTGGATGCCGGTCAGGAAGAATTTCTTTTATTTTTTATCCCCTCCGTCATCTTAACTAAGAAAATGAGGGCTGACAAGTTACTTTTGTGTTAGGGTTAGTCCTTTCAGTGGCATATACTCTTTCAATTAACATTAGGTGGCACTAGAGTAGGAGCCCAGAGGGTCGAACCTAGACGAACGAGGTACCAATATCTGACCATATATATAGGCATCTACATACTAACCTGGGATGCACAGAAGTGGGCGTCTGTCGGGCCCAGTCCATGGGTGTGACCCTGGTGACCCCTATAATGACCCCAAAAATGGGTTTAACTCATACATTCGAGGTACCGGTCAAAACCAATCTCAAATGAAAGAATACACTCTACTGAGTACGAAATTGCCCATAACAGACGATTTTGGCCTTGGGACTGCCCAAACTGACACCCCAAATATGACCCCCCATCCTCCCTGGGCGGCTTAAAAAAAGGGTTATATTCATACATTCGAGTTATTAGTAGACACTAATGTTAATTGAAAGAGTATATGCCGCTGATTACGGAATTGTCCATAACAGACGATTGGGCCCATGGAATGGCCCAAATTGGCGCCCTAAGACGATGGGGCCATAAATTCGCGGTACCGGTCAAAACCAACTCTAAATGAAAGAGTACATCTCACTAGGTACGAAGTTGCCCATAACAGACGCTTATGGCCCTTGGACGGCCCAAATTGACACCCTAAATATGGACCGCAGAGCCGAAGGGTCAAAAATAGGTTATACTCATATATTCGAAGTATCAGTCAAACCAATTTTAAATGGAAGAGTACATCTCACTGAGTTTGAAATTGTCCATAACAGTTAGTTTCGGCCCTGGGGGCCAAGCTGACACCATAATATCGACCCCGAGGCTCGAGAAAAATTTATATTCACACATTCGAGGTATCAGTTCAATTTAATTTTAAATAAAAGTGTGCATCTCGCTGATAACGAAATGACCCATAAAAGATGATGGTTCAAACTGACAAAATGCATAAAATGGTATTGTGAGGCGAGATTGAAGCAGACTTTTGACACCAAGAAAGTACAATCATGGACAGGTGCAGAAGAGTAGGACGTTAACCCCCATTTCATTTCATTTCATTTCATAAGAACTGCACCTGTAGTGTTAATATTGTTTTCATACCAGACCATCTTGTGTGTGATTAACCCATCAGGAATCACCAGAAATGGACAAAACTGGCTATAGGGCAGCTATCAAATACCTACCACTGAAAGGATAACCCTAGTACAAAAGTAACTTGTCAGCCCTCATTTTCTTAGTTAAGATGACGCCATTTCAGCTATGTGAAATTTTTTAGGGGGAGGGGATAAAAAATAAAAAATATTCTTCCTGGCCGGCATCCAGGCCTTGCAGCATCGTTGGCAAGGATCCCCCTCCATAATGATCAACGTCATCAACCCAAATATGGTCATAGTTCGCTAATGCATGGCTTGCTAATGCAAGGCTCGATAATGCAAGTGTCGTTAATACAACTGTTGAAACTACAAATGTTGAAACTACAAATGTTGAAACTACAAATGTTGAAATTACATATCTTAAAATTACATATCTTGAAAATACAAATGTTGAAACTATAAAGTTAAGCTGTGTTATTTCAAAATTTGTGCTTTGTAGGTTCGACAGGTGTATTTTCACACATGAAAAAATGTATTTTTGTTGTACGACAAATCAACAAATGCATTTTCACAAATCGACAAATGTATTTTGCATTTTGACAAATTAACAAATGTACTTTCACAAATCGACAAATGTATTTTGTATTTTGACAAATTAACAAATGTACTTTCACAAATCGACAAATGTATTTTCACAAATTGAGAGTTTTGGCGAGGATCCCCCTCCATAATCATTGGATCTTCTTTAATAATTACTGTTGCAGACTAGATATACGGGGTTTAACGTCCACTCAACACAAACTAGGTCATTTCGGGACTAACACAAGGTTCAATTTTATTTCAATAATTTGCTTGCGCGTAGGCGTCTTTAGCAGTGGGAGGAAACGGGTGACCCGAAAAAACCCACGATGTTCGGAAGGCGACCCTACTCCTTATTATGTACAACCGGGGAATCGAAACCACGCCAGTACAGACTTTATGATACAGCGCGCACGTGCTAACCATTCAACCGCCCACCCCTTTGTAGACCTAATGATGACCGGCATGCGCCACACAGTGTACCATGGGTGAAATTTTGCCCGGACAGCGGCACTACGGCCTGTCAAGGGATATATTACGTGCTCGGCAATGTGTACACGAAATTTCGGTTTTTCGTTCAATCCCAACGACTAGACAGCTGTCCTTGCCAGTCCCTCCGTTCTGCATCACTGACAAGGGGAACCACGCCGGAAAATCAGGTTGAATTATCTCGATAAATGCTTGGAATCGAACACTCGACCTCCAAGCTATCGAGCCAGCGTCTTACCCACTTAGACAGTGTAGATTGGCTGCATAGAGTGTGGTTTAAGTATGATAACATACTACAACAAAGTCTATACGGTTTAATTAAACACAGCCACGTTTCAAAATACACAAAAAGTAAGCAATATGTGATAAAAACATAAAGGGAGATAACCCCCTTTAATTACTCGATAATATATGGGGGCGTTTATTATTATTCAAATTATTTGATCGAATTTATCTGGTTGTAATTAATGATATCAATCGATTGTATCATAAATAACAGTAACTTGATAATCAAGATTTATCATTAGAATTATCACCCTTGTTTACACTTTGAACTTTGTGTTGTGTGTTGTTTTTATTTAGATTTAGTTTTTGATGAGTAGAAGCCCATGTGATATGAAATGGCGGGGCAACTATCGATTCATTATTTATGACTGGATAAAATACTTGTCTCGATTTAACTTACTTTTAATCAGATTTAAGATATCGTTCTAGATAATACAGTGTGGAGATAGTTCAATATTAATCGGCTTGCTTTTAAATCACGGCTCTTTAAAGTACTTTTATTAACTGGGTACGAGAAGAGGAACGGTAACATTCCTTTGATAGAGTAACTTTAGCTGGACAGCTTGGTAAATCTGCGCGGGTACTGGATTAGAAAGGTGAAAATGGGAAATACAATCCGAAAAGTTATAATCATTTAAACATCTTAACTCTACATCAAATCTGTTGTGTTGTTGTGTGGGCATTGTAAAATTTACTTTTCATAATATTTACTGTGATATGCATATTTTATTGTGTGGTGTTACTGTCTCAGTTTCTGGATACAGCAGTTTGGGGTAATACAGCTTATTAGTGCTCTGTACAAGTTCAATTTATAATCAAAGTGAAAGAGATTTTTCACTGTGCACTTGAATGATATGAACCAAATCCGTGTCATTTGTATTCAGTATAGTAACAAAGTAGATAACGGTGTATTTAGAAGATATGGGGAATAAACGAAATTGGGTAGGTTTAATTATTATCTTACTCCCTCTTTGTCGGTTTGGAGAGAGAGAGAGAGAGAGAGAGAGAGGGAGAGGGGGTATAACCGGGCCGTATGTAGGATTTTAAGAGTGGGGATGCAGCAGAGTGGTGGGCGCCAATATATTGCCCCGGTTACTGAGCCCGCGGACTGCCGCAATTAAAGTCGCAAGCAAGTAATCCAGTGGAGAGGGGGATGTACCCCCTGCACCCCCGCTAAATACAGCCCTGGACTAGTATATTAATATATGATACAAGAAAATTGCAAGTATGAGTGTTTTTAGCAGTTATACAACAGTAGTTAAGTACACATTGTAAATTTTCCAACGCTGCCCTATCACGCCTCTGCTTTGTTGTCCCGACGGGTTTAATAAAGATGGTCACACGCCTTATAGTGGTACATATGAGGGAATTTGCACTGACACAATTAGGAGTAAATATGCCCAAGTTCCAAGATGATTCATTCAGAATTGCAGTCTGCGAACAATAAGCATGATAATTGCAGTCTGTGTACAATAAGCATGATAATTGCAGTCTGAACAATAAGCATGATAATTGGGCGTGGCTCTGTATACACCAAATTTAATTATTGTCGTCCTCAAGGTGTGATGTATAAATATGCCAAGTTCCAAGACGATTCATTAAGAAATGGGGTCTGTTAGCCACACACACAAAGAAAACATGGGCTTGGCCCAATTCGTGGTATTTGGGCACGTATCAAAACAACAGGGATTACCCCGAGGGTATGAGGAATACGTATGCAAGGTATCGAGACGATCCGTTAAGAATTGCGGTCCAGTAGGCGACACACAGAGACACGCAGCTCCACACACAGAGAGGACGACGACATAATTACTATCACGCTGTGAATATGGAATGTAAGAAATATTGACGACTTTATGTCAACTGAATTATTCATTATAGACAAATATATACAATCAAATACTTAAGACATTTTGAATAAATTAACAAAAAAAAAACCATCAAAACAATACATATACACAGTATTAGTCCACCCTAACACATGGCAGAATAATCATCTAGTTGATTGTGGCCATTACCAGGCAGAAACAGAAACAGTCCTGTAGATCAAGCACAAACACGCCATGGGTAGTTCTAACTCTTGACATCAGAGTAACACGTAGTCAATAGGTATAATACGTCATCAGTCCTTGATGTAGTCATGGAGAAGTGTAATACGTCACCAGTTTATACCAATTATCAAAATGTTGACCAGAGACAATAAAACTGTAAATTGTATGATGTTGGCTAGTTTACATGAATTATTACAACTTTTTTATTTTACTTTAATTTCATTTGGTCCGTGGCATATTTCATCTTTTCTTTCGATTCAGTGTCTGTACCGAACATACATGCCCCGTGTAAGATGGTATTATTACACCAGTCTCTAATATCAGCCTGGTGACTGACTAGATATTTTAGTTTATCTACAGGACTTACACTTGATCTGCAAGAGTCAAATTACGGTGCCAGTTGTTAAAAACTGTTGTATTAACTTCCATATGTAAACAATCAACTAGATATTGTACTGCAGTAAAAGTACCGAACATACATGTCCAGGGTAATACATGAAGAATCTCCTACGAATCTTTTTTTTTTTTTTTGATTTTTTGATACTTGCACAAATAAATAAATATAATTATTTGCTATAGATTTCACTTTTACTGAATCTGATTACATTACAGCGTAGTGATACATCATTTTTTTTTTTTTTGACAGCAGTCTACCAATTTCAAAGTTCTATACATTGACCTAGTGTTTCCTTGAAGATGAATTAAATAAAAACAGTTTCTTTTTTTACAAAAAAAAAAAAGAAAGAAGTTACTTCTTATTTAAAATAAGTGGTTTCTTTAAAATAAAAGGAAGTAGTTCCTTTTTGATAGACGAATCAAATTCATGTAAAGCGATATCTATTGTCAAATGGGTTATTGAGGGACAAAGTATTATGATAATTGTCTCTAGCGTTAGTATCAGCTCGTTGACTGACCAGATATTGTATTGGTTCTACTGGACATATAATTGATTGACAACATGTAAATAACGATGTCCGGTCCTTAATGTCTCTGGCGTTAATATCGTTGTTCACCATCTTATCTGTATCAGACAAGGTACCATGTCGACAGGCATCAAATAATAGTTGTTGAAAGGTATCTGTAATATACAATAGAATACAATAAAATTATACAATTCAATACAAGTGCTGAGCAATATATAGGCTTTGCCCATTCCCTGATCCCTTTTCATATATTTCTGAAAAAAAAAATTATTGTTTACGCAAAAAAAACCCACGTTTGTTATACGTGTTCAGGGGCCCTATTCACGAAATAAAAGAAATCCAAATTTTAGTCATATGATTGGATAATACTAGATGGATTTTAGAGCTTAGCCAATCAAAACTGAAGTATCTACTAAAATTTGGATTTCTATCTTAAGTTAAGATTTCGTGAATCATAGTCTTGACCTCAATGACGACAAGTATATGACGTAATAACTTGTGACGATAGGAATATGACGTGATAAGTTTTAAATGTGATGATGCGAATATTATGACTTAAAAGTGTGACGCGCGGTGACGATGAGTTTATGACGTAAAATATTTTTAAAAATATCAACCTACCTTTCTCATCAGTTCCCTCCTTTGTCAGAGCTTCTTTCTCTTCGGTTTGTTTTTTGTACGTTTCTAGTTCATGTTCTCTCTTTTTCTTGTCCTTCAACAACTGTTTGAAATCTTCACCTTGTCCTGTTTTCAGTGTTTCCATCTGTTTCTTCGGGTTCTCTAATTCCTGCTTAGTAAGGTCGTTATCTTTATATAAGTCTTGTAGTCTTGTCTTGTTCTTTCACCAGATTGGTTTTATTTTTACCTGTATGATAAATTATTTACAACTTAATGGTGAAATGATTTTCAACTTAATGATGAAATAATATCGCATGATAACGTAATATTATAGATAATATTACACGAGACAACCCCACGGACAGGAAAAAAATATTCATTGACAAATAAATGGGGGTAACTGTTCTGCTCCAACTGGAACAATGCAGACAGGCTTGTGGGAACTTTTGTCTGGGCGGCGGCATTATAACGACCTCCTCTTTTATTGAATTCCTACTGACAAGGGCTATTTCAAGTGCATGCTATCCGAACGACTATACATTTTCGCTCGCCAGGCCCCCGCCCTACACCACTGACAAGGGGAACCACGGCGCAAATGTCCGACTAACTTGTTCCGCCAAGGCATGTATCGAAAATTAAACTTAGTCACCGTGGTTCTTATATACATACACATTTGAAAAAAACAAAACTTGAATGGATCCGGGTGCTAGCTATAAGCGTCCATTACGCTGTACATTTCCTCGAAAATAATAACAAATGCAGAAATAAGAATCAAGGACTAAGAATTAAGAAAACTGAATAAAGAACTGTTTGGTCTTCCATAATTACCACCACAGTTTTACAACTTTAATCAATACGAATATAATGTCTCTATAATATCATATTAGTATATATCATGACAATTCATATATATGACCACATCAAGCAGCAGATGATAAACTTCCAGGGGATTAAAAATATTGTTCTAAATTAATCCGTCCATGATTTCAACAAATCCAATGGTATAAATGGTTCATACAGTTGTACGCGACAATGAGTAAAAAGCATCAATAACGGTATAACCTGCTAGGGGCTGACGTGCCATAAAACAACATTTCATTTCATTTCATCAAGTAGCCTACGGATCCGCTCCTATGTCCGATTCAAACAATCTTAAGTGTTACCGACGCGTTATGATGTGACATCACACTATAAGGTCATTATCTTCGAATCAAAGTAAGAAGAAATCTATACTTATTTATCTTCTGTAATCAGCCTACTAGCGTGTGATATACTTGGCACTAAATATACCGAACACACATCGCCATACCGTTTATCACTCGCTATACAATCTACCTACGTTCACCATCTCAAATCGGTTATAAAGTGAATATTACTTTCAAAGTAAAACATTCACTCACCCAGATACAACGCCTTGGCTACAACACATTTCTCTTTATTACAGCACTGCTGATTGGCCACTCATTTTGAACTATCCAATAGATTGCTACATTACAATAACACCTCTAAAATCTTTCAGCGCCATTTGACCGCGTCGTGACCTAGTTATAAGTTGTATGGTGTGCCATATCCGACAAAATATTCTATAAATATGCATACGCTCATCACTTGAATTACATACTTTGACAGATATACGGATAGCTAAAACTAATTAAAGACATTACCCGGTATACCTCTTATGTGGTTTGTGTGCAAGTAAAAATAACCTTGACAAAAAGGGAGACCGATAGGACATTGACTACCTTATATATGACCATATGCTAAAAGCGTCATATGTCAGTCTCGGGACCCGCGGTGGCTAAGAGAGTAAAACGCTGGCTCGCTAACTTGGAGGTTGCGGGTTCGATTCCGATGTTGACCGATAAAGTTCATCCGTAGTTTCCCGCGTGATTTTCCCTCGTCGGTGCCTGAAAAGGAAAGCTGTCTATTCGTTCGCGTGGGACGAAAAATCGAGATCCCGTGTAGGCTACACATTGGCGTGCACGTAAATGAACCCTTGGCAGTTGTCATAGCTCAAAGCTCTTCTTCCTGGCATCTATCCCTTACCCAAACCCCTACAACGCTCTCGCCAACAACCAGGTGCCCTTACCTTTTTTACATTTCGGCGAGGATAACGAAATCCGGAGGTGACTTTGAGAAATGGATCTAGCCTTGTACATGAGATGAATAAAGTGAATATAACGTGTTTTGATATCTCGTCAACAAAATGGTTCAGTAGCATTTAGATATGATGAAATGTAATGTAGTTTAAGCTGCTACTCTTCTGCTCCGACGGAGATAATGAATACATACATGTGACGTGCTACGGGGGGAATTTTCCCCAGACAGGTCAAGTATGGCCTACTCTTATATCGAATTACAACTGCCGTGGGATATTTTACGTGCACGCCAATGTATACGTTTTTTATCGTACCATCCGAATGACTATGGGCTAATGAGGACCTTACATGTACGTATATATACTTGTAACACAATCATTCATTATGAGTTTTGTTTTGTTTACAGCTAGGGTTGTTTCTACTGGGAACCATCAACAATTTACCTTATGTGATAGTCAATTCCGCCGCCAGTACAATAGCAGACAGGTAGGATTATATTTTATTATTTCTAATTCCAACCACTCATAAAGCTTTCATTAAGTGTAAACAACTGTGTTCTGTTAATGTGTTTCTCAATCGCTAAATGCAAGATTATATTCAAATTTAATGACTGGTGAGTGACAAATACTCATTTGTATCACTGTTATTTAAAATAACAAATTTGCTAAAGTCTTTACAACTTGAAGGTAAGACGCTGGCTCGCTAGCCTGGAGGTCGGGTGTTCGATCCCTGTATTGGCCGAGAAAGTTCATCTAGATTTTCCGGCGTGGTTTTCCCTTGTCAGTGATGCAGGACATTGGGCCTGACAAGGAGTCGAGCATCCGACCACCAGGATAGTGAGCTAGCGTCTTATCCACTATCTTAGAGCATGGACCTTAATGTTCATGGTTAGAGTTTAGTCGCGTTTCAGTTATGTTATTATAATAATATACATATTATTCCATTCCTAGTTTTGGTAAATCGAATTTTGTTGGTTTGGTATTTGCAGCTAATGTCGCTCTTGCTGTTTTAGTCAAAGGTATCACCATTTTTATTTTAGAATAGGCGAATATAATAGAATTTATGACTTAGTCTGAATTAAATATAAAATTATGAAACTGGCATTTAATGTAGAATTAACGTACTTAAATGTATGGTTAATAAAGCTTGGCGTCCACCAGGCGCCGCTAGTAAAATCGTAATCGAGATATCGGGATTAAATTGCATTTCAACGTTTGTTAAACACCGGGACGTAATAAATGTACGGGAAAACAATGCTGTAAGGTAAACAACGAAGTCCGGACACCGGCAGTACGGCCTACTCGCATTTCGAATTCCAATAATCGAAGGTTCTTTTACGTGCATGCTAATGTGTACACGGGACCTCGGATTTTCCTCCAATCCGAACTTGCCAGACCCACAGTCCTGTAACACCGGGATCGAACAGGGAACTAACAGATTAGCGAGACTGAGATAACGTCTTACTCACTGAGCCACCGCGGCTCCATCGCGAAATATACTGAGCGCCATAGAAAACGATTTACTTAGTTTTTCGTATAACAAATTGATCCTGTAAACATCTCTCATTTATTTTGCTTCTTATTGTGAACAATATTCAAATGGGAACACATCAATAACAACATATTTGTACACTTATGGATCATTTTATTATACGAAAAACTAAATAATTTGTTTTCGTTGGGGCTCGGTATACAACAGCGAGTTTTTAAAACATTACATTTCTGGAAAGGGATATGGTATGTTATTTTATATTTCGTATTTACATTGCAAACAATCATTTTGAAAAATTTGTGTTTCTATTTCAGGCTTAAATACATTTGTATTACTGAAGACGCCATTTAAAATCCGATTTTTAGTCAATGGATGTCTCATGTTAATCGGTAATAACCAATCTGATCAAAATACACATTTATTATTTCGTTTCGTTTTTATACTCTAGAACCGTTTCATTGGCTAATCGTCGGAGAACGCTAGATCGAAGACGGTCTTGTGCATTTTAGCATATATGACGTCATATATAGATTGTAGGTTAGGGTTAGGGGTAGGACCCATAGATTTCGTCAAAGTCTCAAGCTCGAAAAAGGGCTAGCCCAAACCCTAACCCTGGGCCAAGCCTAACCCTTACCCACAATCCACATGTGGCGTCATAAAATGCGTAGGACCGTCTCCCGTTTCATTGGCTAATCGTAATATTAATCAGAACGCGGCTAATATAACAACTCTTCCAGATCCCAGTGTATTGTGAAGACAAGTAAAACGAAATTTTGAACTATAAAAACAAAACGAAATAGTATCCATGTTTTAATCAGATTACGTTAATAGCGTTGCCCTTCGCCTGTTATGGAATAAATATAACTTCTCTTTAAACCTGACCAGTTATATTTGTCAATGATTTTTGTATCACTTGTTTTGTTTGATTCAGTATTTATTGATGCACAGTTTCTTTATTCATCCAATTCCTTAAACTACTACACTTGTTGTTATTTAACCTAGGCTTTTCTCCCCCTAGTCTCGGGGGTAAGATTAGGTCATTTCGGGAGTTCAATTTTATTTCAATCAGTCGCTTGTGCGTAGGGATCTTTAGTAGTGGTTTGAACCCGAGGATCCCGGATGAAACCCACGAGGTTTGACTAGCGACCCTACTCCTTGTCACATACAACTGGGGTGTCGAAACTATGCCTGTTGACTCAATGACAGACCCTATAATACAACGCACACACTGTATTCATTCGGTCAACCAACTCCATTAGTCCCGAATTGGAATGGACTACCATTGCTATTTGGTTTTTACGTGTTTATATTTGTTTATCTATATTCTATTTTTCACTCAGGCTTATTTGGTGCCGCTTTTGCCTCTAATTTATTCTATATTTTATTTTTCATTTAGGCTTATTTGGTGTTGCGTTTGCCTCTAATTTTTGGTTTGCTCTGGCCTGTATTGTGAGTACAATTATGTTTATTTATTAAATACACAACCTTAACCACGGCCTAAAATCTGTTGTTTTCAACCGGGCTAATGGTGACAGGCGTACGTCATCCAATCTGCTATGAAGCATTTCTGCCAATCATTCAAGAGTTCTAGTGGACTCCGCGACGTGTACACGGACCGGGCCTTAGGACTTTCTTCCCATCACACCGACTAAATGCTACTCCTTTGCCAGCTGATAAATCTTAAGTGACTTTCTTGACCAACAACATGATCAACCTAATGACCTACTACTGCCCCATTGTGGTTCCTAGCCACCCCACCCCAACTTGATTATTAACCTATAGTTCATTTAGGGTATAAAATTACGTTGATGCACGTGCTATATTTCTTGTTTATGAATTTGGGACCAATAATTAGTCATGGGCACACTATTGTTGCAGGCATAATAATATTATTACAAGAATTTAGGTTTCGGTTATGACATATAGATATTATTTTAAACAGGTTGTTGTCGGGTGCAGTGCAGCATTCGGTGAAAAGTAAGTGATATAATCAGATAGAGATATATAGAGACAAATGTGGTTTAACATCCACTCCACACAAACTAGGTCATTTCGGGACTAACACATGGTTCAATCTTATTTCAATAATTCGTCTGTGCGTTGGGGTCTTTAGAATTGGAAGGAAACCAGAGGACCCGGAGAAAACCCACGGGGTTAGATAGGCGACCCCACCACTTGTCACGGTACAAGCGGGGAATCAAAATCATACCACTTGAGTCAATGAAAGACCCTATCATCCAACACGCACGCGTTAACCACCCGGACAACCTCCACCCCCGCCCCCATAAGCAAACACAGTTTTAGGTGATCATTTTTGGATGTAAAATGGGATGTAAGACTTTTGTTCTCAAGATTTTGTGGTTAAGGGTGAACTGTATTGTATATTGTTGAGGAACCACGGTGCGGACCGATAATGTTTCCTTTACACAGCTGTCGGACGGAGGGTCCGGCTTGGAACACTGCCTAGTCGTACGGGAAGGAGGGCCCGAGCCGACAAGGAACATAGTCTAGTCGTTAGAGTAGGAGACCCCTTCTGCGCGCTGTTGTGCATGCAAGTTACCCCTTGGCAGTTGGAATTTCGATGTAGCACACTACATAACGCACTGTTCTTCTCCTACTGGGAAAATGAAGATGGGGAAACGCTATTGTGTGCTATTATGGACATTTTGCTTGGACAGTGGCACAACTGCCTACTCTTGTATCGAATTCCAAAAGCCACGGGATTTTAACGTACTTTCCAATATGTACAAGGGATCACTATTTTTTTTACCATCCGAACCACTGACCTTATCAGACCCTACGCCCTGCACTAATGACAAGAAAAAAACACACAGTAAAACCCCGTGGCTCCCAAAGCAGGACGCGAAACTCTATATCACTGTATCATTAATTAGGATTTGAGTTATCAATCCGCTATTCGGAAGAAAAGAGCTGTATTTTAAATTCCTTTTTTTAATATTTCAGTGTTACTCTGGGTTTTCTGTCTAAATTCCCCAGTCATCTTGTGAATGCATGGTCTAGTGGAACAGGAATGGCGGGTCTCCTCGGTTCTACTATTTATATCATATTTGGTAAGGGTGTTTGATATCTATAAAATACTGCAAGACGTTTTAACCAATTCATTAGTTGTAAGTGTTTAAAAACACTACCACTAATGAATTGGAAATGAATGTCCCTCTGTTCTGCCGGGATAAAGTAAACAAATTTAACCAAGCTCGCAACCCACCGCACGCATTTTGACAAGCACGGGTCGTATGATTTGGTCTAGCACGTAGTACGTAAGGTGGGTTGTGGTCTAGGCTTAAGATTTGGTTGAAAACCTAACGTCGGAAGGAAATGAGATGAAAGGAGGTTTAACGTCCTACTGTTCTGATCCGAGACTGGCTAATGAAGACGGTCATACATAGTGCCACAATGGACATTTTGCATGGACAGCGGCACTACGGCCTACTCTTATATCGAATTCAAACTAGCAAGCGATCTTTTACGTGCACGCCAATGTGTACACGGGATCTCGGTTTTAGTCACACTCGAACAACTGACGAGGGAGAATCACGTCGGAAAATCTGGATCAAATCTCTGGGCCAATGCAGGAATCGCACCCCCGACCTCCAGACTATACGAGCCAGTGCCTTACCCAATAAGATACCGTGCCCCCCCCCCTTTTACTTTTAGAAGAGGTTGGAATTATTATAATGTTTCATCATATTTTACAAACTTCTCTTTGTTTTATAATAACATTACAGTCTTCTGTATTTTATTCAGGGTGCAGTGTTGGAAATGGAGAAGATAAAACGCGGGGACTACATACTCTTACCAAGTAATATTCCGTATTATAGTTTAAAGCCTGAACACTTCCCAGATGTTACTTCCGGGTTTCCATCTCCAGCTTGTACAAGACAAGGAGTTGGGTCGCCTGTCGAGACCCCGGTAACCCACCCTTGTTAAGGACCCTTACGCGCAAATGAGTTATTGAAATAAAATTGAACTACATGTTAGTCCCAAAACGACCTAGTTTGTGTCGAATGTACGTTAAACTCACACGGCTCATATCAGAAAGAGAAAAAATTCAAATTCACAGCAATCGATCTAGCGGCGCGAGGTCGGCGGCAGAGCTTAACATTCTCTGTGAAGATCCACTTGATGATATAAGAATATGGACTAATCGTTTCGTCGCGTTAGGCCTACGATTCTACCCAGGGCATGCTCCAGTTAAACTTGTCTTGTGTTTACCAATTATTTGATGAATGCTGTAGCGGTTATAATCAAAACAGTATTATCGTAACTATTCATCATTGCTGTTTCGACTTCATTATTCAAGATGGTGCGGGGGTTGGGATGGCCTAGTGGTCTAGAGTGCCGCGCTTCGACCTCTAGCTGGCCTGTCACCTCTGGCTTGCGGCTGTGGTTTCGAGCCCTGGTGTGAGCGTATGTGGCATGGAGATAGGGGCGCCTTCTCAACCTCGTGGGTTTCCTCCGGGCACTCCGGTTTCCTCCCACTGCTAAAGACCCCTACGCGCAAGCGAATTATTGAAATAAAATGAACCATATGTTAGTCCCAAAATGACCTGGTTGTGTCGAGTGGATTTTAAACCCCATTTCTCTCTCTATCTCAAGTTGGTGCAGAGCAGAAGGACGTTATAGCCCAGGGGCCGGTTACTCAAAGCTGTTAACTTTTAGCGATCCGTTAACATGGAGTAAACGAATCGTTAACTTTAACGGAAAGAAAGGTTGTTGCAGGAAGCCCCGTTAACTTTAACGGATAATGAAATTGACTTTCCAGCAACAGAAATTTAACGGACCGTTAACAAAGGACACATGAAAGATAACGATCCGTTAAACTAACTGAGTTTTGAGCAACCGGCCCCAGTTCATTTCATGGCACGTCAATGCAGACTGAGATGTTCGTGCATTGCAACTGTATATATATTTCAAATACAGTTGTAACGGCATCCTTTCATATTGGCGTACCATTATTTCAAAGCGTACATTATTTATACACGTTGAAATGTTGGACCTACGTGACATATTACATTAAAATGCACGTGCTGGATAGTGCCTGTATTTTAAGATGTTTAATGTTCTCGTGCTAGACATTGCGTGATATATAGATATAGCCCTCGTGATAACGTACTCGTACAATATCAATACTTTACTCAATGTCTCGCACTCATAGACGTATATATAATGTTGTATATTTCAGATACGCATTCTTATTAACAACACCAGTTGTTCTCGTCTACTGGTTAGCTTATTTTATTGTTATCAAGACCGACAAAGAACAACCAATAGAAATAATTGTTAATAAGGAAGAAGATAGCGAAAGGACACCAATATTAGAAAACGGTTTGTTTACATTATGATGTTTATAATTTATATGAGATACATAAATAAGGTTGGGTGTTCTGAAATTGACTTATATTAGTAATAAGGAATGGCAGGTGTTAATTCGCTCTGGACACCCAATTAACGATTCGTAACGGCATGTGTTAATTCTCTCTGGAACATACCGTTAGCGAGAATTAACAATGTATGCCTGTTCTCTCTCTTGAACATCCATATAACGATAACTAATAACGGCTGAAACATACAAATAACAACGAATAACGACGGAGGCTTGTTCTTTCCTCTCTGTCACATCCAGGTAACTGAAGATGCTTATTCCTTCTGGGACAGGGATTGGAATGGTCTAGTGGTCTAGAGTGTCGCGCTTCGACCTCTAGCTGGTCAGTCCCCTCTGGCGTGGGGCTGTGGTTTCGAGTGTATGTGGCATGGAGATAGGGGCGCTTTCTCAACCTGGTGGGTTTCCTCCGGGTACTCTGGTTTCCTCCCACTGCTAAAGACCCCTACGCGCAAGCGAATTATTGAAATAAAATTAAACCATATGCTAGTCCCGAAATGTCCTAGTTTGCGTTGAGTGGACGTTAAACACTATTCCCCCCTCTGTCTCTCTCTCTCTCTCTCTCTCTATCTCTCTCCTCCCATTGCTAAAGACCCCTATGCGCAAGCGAATTATTGAAATAAAATTAAAACCATATCCTAGTCCCGAAATGTTCTAGTTTGTGTCGAGTGGACGTTAAACCCCATTTCTCTCTCTCTCTCTCTCTCTCCCTCTCTCTCTGGCTACAAGTAAGAGCGGATAGTGTAATCTCTGATTTCTATACGAATATCAATGTTTAGTTTCAGATTGTGAGAGTAATGAAGGGTATGATGTAGAAACACCATGTCAAAGAATATGGAGATGTTTAAAACTTATTTTATGGATGGGATTTAACGTAAGATATTATTGATGTAGCCTATATAGTTGTATAATTTAGCAATGTGCTGTGAATATATTTTGTGATGTTTGTATATTTTTATTTTTTTTAGCTATGTGATGTGTATAGAGTTGTATATTTTAGCTACTGTGTACAATGTATATATTTGGATATAGGTATTTTAGCTTGGCGATGTGTGTATATTTGTGTTTTAGCTATGTGTTGTGTATATCTTTAAAACTGTGCTGTTATATTTTTCGAATGTTTGTTTTAGCTATGTGCTGTTATATTTTTCGAATGTTTGATTTAGCTATATGCTGCTATATATTCGGATCTGTTTGTTTTAGCTATGTGCCGTGTATGTATTTGAATATGTCGCTAGAGGGTGTGCAGCTAAAGTGAGACATAAATCAGAATATCACGTGGGTTGTCCAGAACTTTATGCTGCTTTACAGTTATGTTATCAGGTATTAAGTTAGACATGTTTTATATGAAAAAAAAATTCCGGTGTGGTTTCCCCTTGTCACATATACAGGACAGTGGGCCTGACAAGGACAGCTGCCTAGACGTTCGAATGAAAAATGTCTAATTAATAGTTTGATACCTTGATAAAGACGAGGGGATCCTCGTCAAAACGTCGCTTAGTATCAAACTCAGTAATTGTGTATCCATAAAATTGCACCCTGTGTTAATATAATATGTTCAAATACTAAATGTCAATCCAAGAAAATAGTTTATGTAACATTTCAAACCTAAAGAGAGACACGTAGTAGGCTGATTTAGCTCTCGCATAATGTATGTTTAAAATTATCCTTTGGTTTTTATTTTATATATTATATACGACGTTCGTCCAAATATTTAAACTGTATAATTTCAGGCCGGTGTGTTTGTTTCCCGATCATCTGTTCAATTGTTTACCATAAAACGTGTAGATATTTTAACACTTCTACAACTTATTAACATGATTTTATGGATATTTGATGTCCATGTAAGTTTCTTGAAATTTGTTTCTGTGGCCCTCCCCCAGAAAAATTTGGTAAATTAGATTCAATTTGGTTCATTCTGACTTATTTCCGGAAGGTAAATTCCAAAATTACTTGTCTATATCGCCAATAAAATCGAATAAAAAAATTTCAAGTCTGAGCAGGGGGGGGGGCTGGAACCCCCTCTGGATCCGCGCCTGCCCTGAGCTGTACAGTCTGTAGTGAAACAAACTTAATTATACGTCGAGAATTTTGTTTAACGTAGTTATTCTGCGTCGATTTAATAAAACTGAAAAGGTTTATTTACAATCGAAATGCATATGCCGGCCCTTTAAGACAGAGATCCATGTGTTCAGAATGGGGTGATCGGTGTAATACGAGATGCAATTTCCAAACCACTTAATCCCCTTTCTCATTTAGTTGTAAAGTGAACGAAGCTAACAATTTTAGTCCTGTATTGATGAATTTTTCAGTGGAAGTTTTTACCGGTATCTGTTTTACCGGCGTTGATGATATTTGTTGGTTTGTTGGGAGGAGCATCATATGTGAATATATTCTATCAGTTGTTACACAGTGGTAAATATCCTACAGCTGACCGGGAACTATGTATTAATATTACAGCTTTATTTATTACTTTAGGTTTGTATACCACCACACTTTTATAACAAATATACGTATTCCAAACACTTTATAACCAATATTCTAATATCACACTTTGTAACGAATATACTTATTCCATCACCTTTTTTATAATTATATAATATACATATTCCAACATTTTTATAATAAAAAAATACTATACTTTTACCACACATTTATAACCAATATACTTATGCCAAACGTGCATAACCCACATACTTATATCATAATTTTATAACCACTATACTTATACCACACGGTTATAACAAATATACTTATACCGCACTTTTATAACCAACATACTTATACCGCACTCTTATAACAAATATACTTATGCCACACATTTATAAACAATATACTGAAATATCCGATAAGACCTGATAGGACCACTACGATTACCCCACGATTAAAACCACGATTTAAATCGTAGCACGAATCGTGATAACCCATACTAAGTTTGTAAGGAATGATTTGATATGTTCTTATTTATAGATTTTCATTCTAGATTGAATTATTTATTTTCTGTTTCAGGAATCTGTCTTGGAACTGCTCTTGAAACATCTTTATTTACCACTGTTTTAAAGCATGATTAACATTCAGTATTTACCACTATCTTAAGCATAGTTACCATTCTGTATTTACCAGGTTACCATTCTGTATTTACCACTGTGATAAAACATGATTAATATCCTGAATTTACCACTGTTTAAAGCACAGTTACCATTCTGTATTTACCACTGTGATAAAACATAGTTACCATTCTGTATTTACCACTGTGATAAAACATGGTTAACATTCTGTATTTACCAGTGTTTTAAAACATGATTAACATCCTGTATTTACCACTGTTTTAAAACATTAAGTAACATCCTGTATTTCTCAGTACAGGGTTATATAGAAAGTAGTGAACAAAACATTTCAATCTGCTCCTTGAAAGAAGAAGCTTGCCAATATTCTAAACTTTAATCTCATATGCGATCAAGTCATACCACGGACTGTTTATAATAATATAGCTGTATGGTAATACCATGTTTCAACGTGATTAAAATACACATTTTTTTCTTTGGGTATTTTTTTTACTTTCGATGGCCTACACTACATTAAGATCCGAAAAGTTACAGCCACTTTTGACCCTATGACGTCCACCATTGATCAATTTATGAGCGATGGCGTTTCTATGGGTTTACACGCAGCTCCGAACAGAGAACGCCCAAGAGTGGCCACAACAGACCGTATCATTGGCTTATCCCTCACATCAAGAAGAACGCCTGTTATATAACAACTCTTCCAGGTCCTAGTGTAGTAAATACAAGTAAAACGAATTTTTGAACTATAAAAAACGAAACGAAATAGGATCTGTGTTTTAATCAGATTTTATCATGGAGTGTTTATAATAATATTGTTGTATGATCATCCGAGTAGGTCATGGAACTTTGGTCATATTGATCTTTTATTTCATGGTATTACTGACATTTTGTTTTATTGCCTTTAAAACATTAGATGAATTTAATTATCGGAAACTGTAAACTGTGTGACACGTTTATTTTATTAGTGCCGTAATTTTGACAGGATATAACATCCTTTGTAAATAATAATCCAAGTTTGACAATCTGTACATTTACTGTTAATTTGATTTGTTATTTTTATAAAATTACTTGTCTTCGCAACAACGGTTGGTTTTATTTTACAGTTAGTTTTCCGAATTCATTTCTGGAGATTTTATTTATAAATATGACACATGTAATAAACAATTCATTAAAATCAATTTGTAAATCAGTGCTTAAAAAACGAAGACCCCTTGATGGTTATTGGGTATCCAGAAACCCTGGTTTAATAGCGAAATGTATTGAAATGAAATGGGGTGTAACGTCCTACTGTTCTGCTTCGATTAGGCCAATGAAGATAGGGCATGAGGACAGTTTTGCCCGGGCATCGGCGCAATGGCGTCCTCTTATATCGAATTCCAACTGTCAAGCGATCTTTTGCGTGCACGCCAATGTGTACATGGGTCTACGGTATGTCGTCTTACACTAACGGCTAAAGAGCTGTCTTTGTCAGATCGTCGAATCGCTGTTGCAAACTTCGTAAAAATATTGGAGGATATCGCTTTGTATGCATATTACTTGCGACCACTTACTTGTACATATAGAATCTTTTTGTCATCTGTTTGACCATCAGCAGACAAAAATATTTTCCCATTTTGCCTTACATGTAATCACTTACAACAGGCGGAAAATGTAAATTAAGTTCTGATCTGATGCAATGTTATCATTGTGCAATCAAAAAATAAGTCAACTCAGCATCAAACGGGAAGAATTGAATACAATTAAATGTTATTGCATGACTATTAAAGAGAAATAATTATCTTAATAACATTTGACGTTTTAATGATCCAGAAACCCAATATGGTTGATGGGTTCCAAACTCTAAACTTAGACAAAAAGGCGCCTCCAATTCTAGTATCATAATTAAAAACACTAGTTTGATACCCATTCTCCATTGCTAAATTAAATATATTTAATTTATTTTTAAACAATAAGATGCAAATTGCTATCATTAAGGCTATTAACAAAAATACACCATTGATGGTAATTTAATGATTTTTATATCATTGTAAAGTATGCATATAAGAACCAACGAATTCTGTTTTCGCCAACAGACAAATCGGTGTCGATCTGAAGCTACTGAACTATACTAGGTGAGTAGAATACTACTTTTGTCTTGGGTATTTTATTTCCTATAGATAAATATTTAATATTTGGTTCTAAAGTATTTTTTTTTATTTTAAAGACTAAATTATAAATTTTGATTTTGAATTTTAAATATTTAAGTTCATTTTGAATTAAGTTTATATAATCTTTGATCTTCTATTCATTATATCCAAAATTAATTTATTATTTACAAAATTAAATATTAATTCCAAAAATAATCCATTATTTCAAAAATCAATCTATAATTTCAAAAATTAACGTATAATTTATGGCCTTATGTCGCGGTGGCTCAGTGTGGGTAAGATGTTGGCTGGCTCACCTGGAGACCCCGTGCTCATCGGCTATTTCCGCCATGTGGAGAGAGAGGGGAGAGAGAGAGAAGTGGTTTAACGTCCACTGGACACAAACTAGTTCATTACGAGACTAACATATGGTTCAGTTTTAATTCACTAATTCGCTTGCACATAGAGGTCTTTCTTTAGCACTGGGGGGAAACCGGAGGAGCCGAGGAAAACCCACGGGGTTGGATCTGCTACCCTACTCCTTGTCACGTACAACCGAGGAATGGAAGCCACGTCAGTTGACCTAATGACTTATCTTATGATTTAACTCGTAGACTCTATAACCATTCGGTGATTTCCACTTGTCAGTGATGCAGAATTAAGGAGAGCCTGACAAGGACAGCTGCCTAGTCGTTCGGGTGGGACGAAAAACCGAGGTCCCGTGTACACATTGGAGTGCACGTAAAAGATCCCTTGGCAGTTGGAATTCGATATAAGAGTAGGCCGTAGCGCCGCTGCCCGTGCAAAAATTTCCCTCATAGCACACTGTATGGCGTATGCCCGTCTTCCATTAGCCCAGGTTAGGTGCAAAAGAGTAGGGCGTTAAACCCCATTTCATTTCATTTGCTACTCAACCCCTTATTCATTTAAAAATAAGAATTCGTTATAAAAACAAATGGTATCTTATATACATTGCAGAATCATGAAGTGTTTTGTATTTGTCGTCATCGTTGTTTTCGCTGTACACGATACAGACGGAAGGAGTTATCTGAATTTGCCTATGTGTACGCCAAACTGTGACAATGTACAATGCCCGCAGGAGTCGTCATTCGCTGGCTGTGAACGTGATTTGGCCTATTGTACCTGTTGTGAAGAATGTACTGGTGAAATTGGTGCCACGTGTAACGCAGACACTGTCAGGTAAATATTTGTATCCTACTTCATATTCAAATTTGACAGGATAGAGAAGGGATTTAATGGAGGTTGGGATGAATCGAAAAGCACAATCAACGAATAGATAAAGTATAAAAAATGACCGACTAGGCTAATGCAGTATGCTATGAGAGACAATTTGCCCAGATAGCAACGATACGCTCTACTCTTATTTTGAATTCCTATCTGCCAAGGGTTCATTTACGTGTTGGCAACTGATATAGAGGAAACTACAACAGGATCAAGCTGAGATCTTCAGGTTTCCGAACTAGTGTCTTGCCCACGGAGTCACTGCGCCGTATTCATAAAAATCAGATGTCATGGCTATAGTCCAATATGGAATGCACACGAAACGAAATAATATTTAACATCGTAGTTTACTGTACTGCCCCAACGGGCTAATAAAGGCTGATATTCTCATACAGGGTATGAGGGTCATATTACTAATACGTCCGTGTTTTCGCCTAATTTTCCATCTTTCAAGAGGGGGGGGGGGGCGCTGGCTTGCTAGCCTAGGGGTCGCGCGTTTGCTTCCGGTGATGACCGAGAATGTTCATTGGGATTTTCCGGGGTGGTTTCGAGTTGTCAGGTGCTGGAAGGAGGGACAGCGTCCACCCGTATACATATAAGCGTATACATATAAAAGATCTCGTTAACATTTAGGATTCGATGTAAGAACACACTGCATGACGTATTCATTAGTCCAATTGAAGCAGATCTGATTTCATTTACGTTTATTCCATCTTATCATCCCACTGGAACGACCAAACAACATGACAAGTGGTACCACGACATTAGTTTTCCGGCTATCACGGAACGTCCTGATTTGCAGTATTCGTGACCAAGAGTCGTATGTTTCCATCCGGTCCCCTGTGTCCCCCACCCCTCTACTCACCTAGTTTTAGACGAGTGGACGTGGATTTCAGAATAACATAGTGTGGATTTTACCCCTCCCCCCTCTCTCTCTCCGTATTTGAGGTAATACAAAGAGAGAGATAGGAAAATGGGGTTTAACGTCCACTCAACACAAACTAGGTCATTTCGGGACTAACATATGGTTTAATTTTATTTCAATAATTCGCTTGCGCGTAGGGGTCTTTATCAGTGGGAGGAAATCGGAGTGCCCGGAGGAAACCCACGAGGTTGAGAAGGCGCCCCTATCTCCATGCCACATACGCTCACACCACGGCTCGAAACCACAGCCGCAAGCCAGAGGTGACCGGCCAGCTAGAGGTCGAAGCGCGGCACTCTAGACCACCCCCCCCCCCCCCCCGGGGTAATACAAGAGATTCAGAGTTTGTTTACTTTAGTAAAATACTTTCATTGCGTTTATAGATGCAGAACTGGTTTGGTGTGTAGAAATAATGTTGGCGAGGAAAGACAATTGGTGTGGCCAACAGATAAAGCCTACCAAGGAACCTGTAGACAACCGAGTGGTGCCGGAAACAGAAACCGACGTCCTAGGCCTAAACCTAACAACAGACGCCCTAGACCCCAATGCAATTAAAGTGAAAAATAAAAGTGCATCGCATCTTTGAAATGCACATGAATTCAAATATTTCTTACGTAATTAGTAGATAAACACGTTCCTTTTACGTATTTATCGGGGGTTTATTGTCCATTAAACCATGCTTGAATCATTAGAACACGAGACGCGAAAGCGTCAAGTTGTTCTAATGGATAATCCAAGCATGGTTAAATGGACAATAAACACCCGAAAAATACGTAACAGGAACGTGTTTATCGATATTGTATTGTAGCACAAATATTTAGGGATTTTCTTCGGAACTATTTCTGAAGCATTTTTTACACCTATTTGAAAAAGCCGTTATTTGTCCACGTGCTTGCATTATTTTTTCAAAATGTCCTAAATTTAGATTTAGACCGTCCTCGCTATCCCGCAAATTTAAAATGCTTGAGTATCGAGTTGCTGGTAAATCAATTATTAAAAGAAAATGTTATTTGGATATGGACAAAAAATTATTTTGAAGATTTTTAAAAGAACGGGAAATAAGCTAGTCTTATTGTGGTATTCAAAGAGACATAGGTGCAGTATTCACACCCAATCCATCTCAAGTCATACGCTTCAAGCAAGAAAACATATGTCCCAGTCATACGCCCCAATAATGGACGTGATGTAATTTTATCGCATGTAAAATCTTACGTCCAGCCTTCAAGCGATGATCGGAAATTCTAGCTATTGCGCATGATGCATAATAAACGTTTTCCTCAAACATTTTTTTTTCGACGCCATCTTTGCTATACATTGTAATTTTGGAGAATTTTATTAATAATCTGATAGAACCATTAGTCAGCTCTACACCATCCAAAGATCAACTTCTTACACATGTAAAAGTAAGCTCAGCTCATGCACTAAATCTGGATCAAGCTCGATAGAATTCAGGCGAAATCATAGTCATAAAGGCAGGCCTTGACTCTAACTTGAGTAACGACGACTAAGGATGCATTTCGTACATTTATTACTCCTAACCCTTCAATTTGTCGTCGACGTGAAAGACCAAATCACTGTCCATAATTGATACAAGGTTACCTCCCTTAATGTTCGTGAAGGGAGTAAGGTGGCGCTTCAAAACATTAAGACCGGTGATCGAGACTATGATTGTTTACCTTCGAAACAATATGGCGATCTGTGGAGTTTTGACGCAAATTGCCATTTGCTCGGCATAACAAAACGCCTGCGCATGCCTATGAACTTTGACATTTTCTTGTCCCTTATTGAGACTGGACTGAATGGGTTGTAACAACCTATTATCTCTCAGTCTATCAATACAGCTAGACGCTTTTCTACAGAGATGTTCAAACAAAGATTAAGAGATATTTATGTTCAGTCTTGGAAATATATTGAAAAAAAGATAAACTGTTAAGAACTTAAACAAACCCAAAAAATGATTTTTATTATAAAATTAAGACTTATAAATTTATGATATCGTACCTTACTGAGAAATATCTGGATCTACCAGATGTCATGAACAAAAACGTCAGGCACTGATCCAGAGTTAGACTCAGCGCACATAAGCTTGAAATAGAGACAGGAAGGTATTAAAAAAAAACCACTTTTGTCCACAGGCATAAAAGGACCTGTAAAAATTGTACCAGCGGAGAAGTAGAAGATGAAACGCATGTTATTCTCCATTGCTACGCCCACAATAATCTTCGAAAATTTTTTTTTTTCGGTAATTTTTGTTTTGTAGATTGGAAATAATATTTGAAGACACAAATCAATCATTATTTTGGATAGAAATAAAAATTGTAGCCCCTGGGTGACATTTTAGTACCGTCCCAACATAGGGACACAAGGCACGAGAGGGTCCATGTACTTTTTTATCACAACAACTACTAAACATACACAACAAAGTATGCATGTGTAAAGAAATGACTAATACATCTACTGACAGCATTTTATTCAGATAATATTGTTATAATAATTCATTTAGGAAGAATGAAATTGGATGAAGCAGCGGTCATGGACACCAACATTGCATTTTATGCATCTCTGTCTACATTTCATGCCGCAAGCAGCACATCTTGCCTGTTTGTCACTCTTTTCAATGAAATGACCTTGACCATCAAATCTAATTTGAGGTGGAATACGTTTGTCAAGCGAAGCGTACTTTCCACCTCGTCTGCCTGGCTTTGACAGAGGTGGGGCTTGCATAAGCCAAATCTTGGAGATCTCTCTTCTCACAGCCAGTTGGTCTTTTGGAAAAGCTGCAAACTGTGGAAGGTTACGATACAAATGCCAGGTTTGCTGTACACACATGTCAATGAGATATAGCAGTAGAGACCACCACCATTTTTTTGAATTTATCCCACACCTGTACAAACCTATGTTTTGATCTGAACGATCAACGCCACCCATTGTACTGTTGTAATGTTTCACAACATTTGGCTGGCGAATACCAACCCTTTTTCCATCTTTTTTGGACCAGCGAGTAGCTGTTCCAACTGGCTCTATTCCATACTTGTTCGATATGAGACTGACAACATTGTTGTCATTCCATCTCGTAAGAATGATCCCTTTACAATTGTCAGACCTGAAGTCATATGTACCTCTTGGCTGTTTTTCAATGGCTTTTATGTCCATAAGTGGACAATTCCCTACTCTGTTTGCCCTTATTTTACCAGTACATCCAAAACCACGCTGTGTGAGCTCCTCTGCAAGTGCTAAGGAACTGAACAGGTTGTCAAACGTGACATGGAAACCACGTTGTGGTAGAATAGAAATCAAGTCTAAGACCACCTGCCCACCCATCCCAAGTCCTGGCACTGCTTTCACTGTTGTGGCACCTTGGTAAGGAATCAGATTTATGGCATAACCAAGACTAGTTGCCAAAACCCAAACTTTGAAACCATACCGTATCGGTTTGCCTTTGATGAATTGTTTGGCGCTATGTTTTCCGAAATACGGAACCATGCTCTCATCTATACTGAGGTCTTGTTGTTTTTGAAAATAAGTTAGAAATCGCTCATTCAATAGATTGAAGAGAGGCCTAACTTTCGAAAATTTGTCTGTAACATCAAGCTTGGTATTATCTGCAAGATGGAAATACCGCATTATTTCATCAAATCTGTCGCTCTGCATGCCTTTCGCAATTGCCTCATTTCTGACATCGGCATCTCCGCTCCAGTACATTCTCCGCCTTGGGACAGAGGAATACCCTGAGACAATAAGGATCGCTAAAAAGGCCTTTATTTCACCTGGGCTCACTGAAAAACCATGTTTCCCTTTGGACGACGCGTACCTAATTGATTCAGTGCAGATCATATCAATGACGGTGGAATCAAAAAAAAGTTCAAATAATTCAGTAACGGTATTAGGTAAATTTGGAGTGTCAACATTATTATTTTCATTCACATTCAGATTTTCATTCTGTTTTATATCAGTTGCCTGCCATTTATAGGATGATGATTTTTTGGCAGGACCTTTCCTCCCTTTTGTACGTTTGATTGGGCGTGAAGCTTTGATCTCCTTGGAGTTGTCCTCATCGGAGTTGTCCTCATCCTCACTCTCTTCGTCATCTGAATCCTATAGATAAAAAAGAAGAAATAAATAAATGGGTGAATGAAAGAATGAATAAATTGGAGGGTGATACAGACGGACAAATAGAAATGAAATAGAGTTTAACGTCCTACTGTTCTGCTCCTATACTGGGCTAATGAAGACGGGCATACGCCATACAGTGTGCTATGAGGGAAATTTTGCCCAGGGAACTGCCAAGGGATCTTTTACGTGCATGCCAATGTATACACGGGACCTCGGTTTTTCGTCTCATCCAAAGGACTAGACAGTTGTGATCTCCCAGACAAATAGACAGTTAATAGACAGACAGTTTACCTCTCCCATAGTACGCCTCCCGTGTGGTCCATACAATGTAACAGATGCCCTTGCCCTCAGCTGTCGGCCGGTGAAGTTACTTGGGCCAGCTTCATTTTCGTCCCCAGAATCCTCGTCGGTTAGCTCGTTTACTTCAGGAGGTTCAATATAGACATCGGCCGCTTCACAGTCAGTCTCCTCCAGCATATCAAGCACATAGCTAACAGTGGATCTGTGAATACAACAACAATAAAACTAATATCTGATCTATCTTTCCAAAAAATTGGTAAAATGCATTGCGTGAGTCTATGGAAATCCTTTCTACGGCATCAACAACCCACTTCTTACACATGTATTTAACATATCATATTATAAAATAAGATGCAAAAAGGATTTACTATCACCTAATATCGCAATATCAATGATAAACATAACATCTTGTGACCAGAGAACACGGCCCCTCTTGTGCCTTGTGTCCCTATGTTGGGACGGCACTTCCCGCCAATATATAAATCATAAATTGAACAAAATTATCTCACTTAGGCCATAACATCATCCTCAAAGGTTAATTCTCAAACTTATATTCTTACGTACATTTAAAATTGTTAAAAATAAAGCAGCTATAGCTCACCTTTTTTGTGGATGGTTGTTGTTAACATTTTTAGCCATGTTGCACACACATTCAAATTTGAACAAAAAGGCCTAATCCAGTGAGAGTTACTTCCCTTCCCAAAAATATCAGGGAGACATCATTAAATCAAAACAAAAGGGAGAAATCATTAAAAAATATATATACTGGGTGTCAGTGATGAAAATAGGTAGCGTCCCTCCTCAGGGACACAAGGCTTAAAAGGGTTAAAACTACATGTAGTTTGAATGATTCAATAATAATGCATTTAATGAACGTTCATATGAAATGTTTAAAAATAGACATTAAATACCATTTGCTATATGTAAGGCCTAATACATGACCTTACATGCTATATGTAAGGCCTAATACATGACCTTACATATGCGTACGAGCCAGGGGGAGCAGTGGGGGGCTGCTAACTTTCGGGCAAGCTGACTTTTCGGGCAGATAGGTAGGCCTAAAGTGAAAAAGAATTTTTATTTCATCAAGATAAAGTGCCCTAATTTAACACTAATTTTAGGGACTAGAATGGCAGGAAAACGCGTTTGCGGCCGACAAATATTCCAAAATTTTCTTGGGGTGTCTTCCATACAAGGTCAGTTCTGCTTCTTCGCCTCTCGAAGAAAACAGGCGCTGCTGTCTGTGTACCCTAATTGTCTTTCTGGCATTTCTAGTTTTTCTTCTCTAACTATCATCGAGCCGTAATATAACACTAATTTTACTTTTCTTTTAATTGAATACCACGGATTTGTACTGAGTTATCTATGGATTAAAAAAAATTGTCAGGTGCATCGATTATAATTTGTGAATGGATGGATACAACAGTCTGATTGGAATTCAGAGTGGGATTTCGGTTACAAAACCATTGGGTACTTTTGGGGTTGCTTACACGGTCTAGAACTTACAGAACAAGCATTTGGGATTGTTAAATTTTCAAAATTTTCTCCGGGAGGGTAAGACTCCCACACCCAGCGACGATTGATTGTTATTCGGGTCAGCCAAGTAGGCTAAATTGGACCAATTTGAAATGAAATTGGGTTGAACGCCCTACTGTTCTGCTCCCAACCTGGGCTAATGAAGACGAGGAGTCGGAGGACCAAATTGACTTTGCTGTAATCACAGGCTGGGATAGCAGGAAAATGCAATCGCGGCAGTTAGTTTTTTTTTTTAAATTTTCTCCCAACGATCCCATATTCGTGGACTGTAAACGATTGATTGGAATTCGAGTCAGCCACATTAATTTGGATATATTAGACCACTTTGAAGTTGCTTTGTTACAGAAAAAAAGTGTTTGTAGCCGTCAAATTATTCCAAAAGAAAATGGGTGTGGCTCTGACCCAGGGGGTTGGGCATGCACCCCAAATGATAGGGATGTTCCTTAGGGTACAAAGAATGTGTATGCTAAGTTTCAAAATTATAAGTTAAGAAATGTGGCCTGTAGACGGCAAACAAATACATACTAGAAATGGGCGTGGCTCTGTCCCTGGGGGTCGGGCATGCACCAAAAACAATAGAGATCTTCCTTAGGGTATAAGGAATAGGTATACCAAGTTTGAAGAAAATCCAGTAAGAATTGCGCCCTGTAGGCGACACAAAGACTCAAGAAAAGAAAATGGGCGTGGCTCTGCCCCTGGGGGTGGGGCATACACCCCAAACGATAGGGATGTTCCTTAGGGTACAAAGAATGTGTATGCAAAGTTTGAAGATTATAAGTTAAGAAATGTGGCCTGTAGACGACAAACAAACAAATACTAGAAATGGGCGTGGCTCTGCCCCTGGGGGTCGGGCATGCACCAAAAACAATAGGGATCTTCCTTGGGGTATAAGGAATAAGTATACCAAGTTTGAAGAAAATCCATGAAGAATTGCGCCCTGTAGGCGAACCACAGACACACACACAAACACACAGACAGGGGCGACGGCATAATACGTTCACATTATGAATGTGGACGTATAAAAAGTAGAGGTAATTTGTGATTTTGATGATAAAACGAGCCGAAAGCTGTTTAAAATAATATCGGAATTATTTTTTTTTAAGGGAATTATTTTAAATGCACCCATGAGCGAATGTGTTTTGTGCAATGCCAAGCTGACAACAATTGTCACACCAAGTTTTCCATTTGTTTTTACTGAAAACGATACATTTATTGCAGCAAGTTTTACTTCCGAGAGTCGGAAATGCAGCTCAAAACTGAGATACAATGTGTCGTATTATACCACTGCTTCAAAAAGAGACATCCGTTATTATCATGATGTTAAGGATGCAAAGTATTAGTTCACCACAGACCGTTTTTTTCTGTTGCGTACTTGAATTATCGTTCTAAGGAAATTCAAGTGATGGGAGCTTCGTTCGAGTCCTTAGCAGAAGTAAACAATTCATACCACTGTGTTGATGACAGCAGTAGGTTATCAAAATCGTCCAATTTTAACAGACCAAACTTACAAAAAGTAAACAATTTGTTAAATCCGCAAAGATTGGAATAGTCATGGTTTCTGAAAAGGATAAGTGGGATGATAAGGTACGGTATAACAGTTAATAAGATGGAATCAGGACTAACATATAGAATACCTTTGTGGTGAAGTATTGACGGTAAATATTATATTTTTCTTAATGTTGAGGTATTAATATTAGTAAGTAAGTAAGGTATATAAAGATAAATAAAAGCAAGTGACTATTTTCACAGTTGTCATCCGTTAAAATTGTTGTTGTTCCGGTATCATAATATAAAAAATAGGTTGCCAGGCAACGAAACATACGCCCACACAGCAGCCAAATCGTCCGGGCAGTCAACAAGAGTTGTCACATATCAAGGAATTATCAGAAAATCATTAGAATTTGTTTGGTTTTTATAATCAAATGTTATTTTTTTAAATCAGATAACAATTGTGACCTCCAGAGGGACCACAAGCTAAAAAGGGTGATTTTTCGAACAATCAGGGAACATAATTCAGGAAGTAATGACCCGATGGGCGCAAATAACGAAAGGAACCAAGATCTTTGGGTTATAAATATACATGTCAAGTTTCATCAAAATTGGTTCAACATTGTGACCACAACCTTGATATAACATATTTTCACACTATTCGCGTACAAACGGCGGCCATTTTGTCCGTCAATTTTGGTCCGATTTTCACGAAATTCGAACTCAACCATCATAACCATGGAACGGTGATATTATCAAACGTTTTTTTTAATCGGATAACAATTTTGTCAAGTTTCATCAAAATCGATTCAAAATTTTGACCTCTATAGGGTCCACAACCTTGGAGCGGTGATATAATCAAACGTTTTTTTAAATCCGATAACAATTTTGACCTCCAGAGGGACCACAAGCTAAAAAGGGCAATTTTTCGGACAATCAGGGGCCATAATTCAGGAAGTTATGATCCGATGGGCGCAAATATCGAAAGGAACCAAGATCTTTGGGTTATAAACATACATGTCAAGTTTCATCAAAATTGGTTCAACATTGTGACCTCTATAAGGCCCACAACCTTGATATAACATATTTTCACACTATTCGCGTACAAACGGCGGCCATTTTGTCCGTCAATTTTGGTCCGATTTTCACGAAATTCGAACTCAACCATCATAACCATGGAACGGTGATATTATCAAACGGTTTTTTTTAAATCGGATAACAATTTTGACCTCCAGAGGGACCACATAACGCGCAAGCGAATTATTGAAATAAAATTGAAACCACATGTTAGTCCCGAAATGACCTAGTTTGTGTTGAGTGGACGTTAATCCCCATTTCTCTCTCTCCCTCTCTTTCAAATATAAGCTAAACGGGATATGGAGAATTTTATTTGATTTGTTTTACGGTTGAGCCAATAATTCTGCAGAGACAGAGTCTTTCCCTCAGACACTTAGACATGATGACAATGCAGTCGGTTGGGGTTCGGTCTCGACCGTCTAGATCTTACGCCTACCCCCCCCCCCTCTCTCCAAATATATGTATAATTAAATATCACTTCAGATGTACTGTGGGGTATGGTAGAATAGTTTCTTTATTCCTGCTTAACCTATCCACATCTTTAAGTCACCACCCAGTATGCAAGAAACTTTACATCTATTACCCTGGTTCTTTGTCTCGGTCACCCAGAACTTCATAGTCTTCAACGTACGTAGGGTCTGACAACGCTGTCTATATTTGACGTAAAGTCCATTGCCCATGCGTAACCGGGAGTTTGGTTTTTAATGTGGTTGATTATCCAGTATTTTCTGGCCAAGTCAAGTTAGGGTTGCACCGCTTCCCGCAATAAATCCCATATTTCTTGCATTAATTTAAACAAACATGAATCGTGATGAATATGGATAAAGCTAATGAAGAGAGAAATTTTACAATATAAAAAATAAGAGTGTTGGATATTGAACTGGCATGCAGTCAAAGGGATCATTTGAAATGGCATTCTTAAATTAAGTTCATGGGCGTCATCCTTTGCTTTAGGACGAGCTACGCTGATTTTTTTTTTTTTTTTTTTTAAAGTTGAAGAATTAGACCGGATAATCTATTCAATGATCGATTTTTCTCAAATGTTGACAACGAATCCAAACTAATATTCGTAGAAAAAGAACTTAATGTCATGGTCAACTGAAAGTAGTTGATGATAATCCACCGATCGTACATCAGCACGGGTGACTGACATGAAACAAACTAAACCTAAACGAGGGTGAAAAGAGAAATAAAATAAAATGGGGTTTAACATCCTACTATTCTGCTTTGACTAGAATAATACGCCCGACAGTGTCATACGGGGGGAACTAATGAACATTTGTTAACGTATTTTTTTATATCGCAACAATGAGTTATGATTTATTACCAGGGAAATAACGCCATCCGAACGTAAGAAATCAATTTAAATTATACATATATACAGCCAATCATAGGCTCACATCGGTATTAAATGACATACTACTATCGCAGTTTGATGATTTATTAAATGGTGTTATTTTATACCACATACGATATATAATGGCAAATACCACCTCCATAAATCTGCCAATATTTCTCCCTCAATGCATTATATAAATGGACAAACAATATATACAGACCACAGCACAGATTAACAGTATATGTTTTTGACCTGTTTTAATGGCGTTAATTTATAGCACCTAGGAGATTGGGCTAATATTTAAAAGACCATCATCCTCAATGTGTCATATATAAATATATATATTATACGCCAGATTAGCATCAATACGTTTTATATATACAGAACAATTCATACAGACCACATCCAACAGAAAGCAGGTAAGTGATAGTTTATAATTATAACAAATTCTAATGAATTTTAAAATTTACTTAAAATAACACGATTTAGTTACGCTGTTGCCTAAAGTTCACTTCAAGTTATATTCCCCCTACAGTAGAGATTCTTGATATATAATCATAGTTAGTCGTTCCGATCGGTCAAAAACCGAGATCCGGTGTACACATCGTCTCCCTTTGTCAGTTGGAATTCGATATAAGAGAAAACCGTAGAACCCCTATCCGTGTAAACTGACCTTACAGCACACTGCTCTGCCTCGGCTAAGCTAATGAAGATATGGTCTCCACCGAACAAGATTAGTAGTAAGTTAAAGCGGAAATTTCATATTTTCTAAGAAAGTCAAAACATAATTATTTCTATGTCTTTTGCCCAAAAGGTTGTCAACTCATTATTATACGATCATGGGCAATATTTCATAGGCATAAAGTTCCTTGACACCGAAAATAATAACCCAATTACTTGAATTACCTCCCTTGTTTTCCCATTCCCCTCCATGCAATGGCGATCTTAAAAGTTTGAATTTGAAGTTTAAAATGATATTTTTGCCAATTTCTCAACTGGCAATAGTGAATTATAGGATTAATAGGATTATTCTTTAACAAGGTAGGACTGTTTATAGATACAATCTATTTTAAGGCTTTATTTTAATATATTTCAAAAATATAACTAACAAATATGAAATTGCCGTTTTAACTATTTTATTGATAGCTATAAATAAAACCTGACACTTAGTCTTGTAACCATGAATTATATAAATTAACGGGGTTTTTTTTCAGAATGAAGCTGTTAATTGTAGCATGTGCACTAGTAGTGGTAACATGTGTTGGTCGATCAGAAGGATTTACTTGTTCGCCATGCACGGAAACCGAGCAAAGTCGATGTCCTACTGTACCAGCCAAGGATGACTGTGAAGAGGTTCTAGACTACTGTGGATGTTGTACTAAATGTGCTATTAAAGAAAACCACAGTTGTGGCGATTACAGTCAAAGGTAAAGTAATATGATCAACATATTTAACCCTATAACACTTAAAGATGCATTATGCAAGAATTTGATAACGAGCTGACCTTCCTTGTTCTGATAGTACGAAAATAGAGGAATATACTGAAAATTTCATTCAAATGACTTTATTCTGAGTGAGATTATGACGGTTTGAAAATGTAGCGTTCCTTATTTACTACCGTAGTAACGGTATTTGAAAATCGAAGCTACGTATCGATTATCCATTTTTTTTAAAAATGTGACAGATTGTACTTAAGACCATCTAAATGTTAGCCATTCGATTTTCTAGAGAGTTGATTGTAGGCTTATCATATGCATCCATGTGTAGATAGTAGTTTATATAACATTTGGAGCCAAAAATAAAGACCTACAAAAGGCAGATTTAGCTTCTACATAATGCATCTTCAACATATTTACCTTTCTACACGATTGATTATATGTTTGTTTAGAAGAGGCGTTTTTGTGAGTCGATTAGATTAGGTTTTGATTTGCTAGTATGATTTCGATTTGATTAGCTATGGTCCACAAATGTGAAATTTGATAATTACGATTTGGTAATATGGCTGCCATCACGTCCACTCGACACAAGCCAGCTCATCTTGGGACTAATATATGGTTCAATTTCATTTCAATAAAACGCTTGCGCTTAGGGGTTTTTAGTAGTGGGAGGAAATCGGAGGATCCGGATAAAACCTACGAGACTGGTTAGCCTACTCCTTGTAACGTACAATTGGGGAATCGAAACAAAGGCAGCTGATGCAATGCCAGACCTTGTTATACAATACGCACACGCTAACCATTCGGTTCAACATACCCAATGTGTGTATTTCATGTTTTACTTTTGTTTCTCTGCAGATGTGAAACTGGTTTAACCTGTGTGAAACCATCAGGGCCACAACGACCACCAACAGGGCCAAATCCTGATGGGTTTACAACCCCACCACCACCACCGACAGAATCATATAACGATTGGTGGCAGAGGACTCGCTACATGAACATCGGAACTTGTACCAGATCCTAATCGTAAAGACTAGCATATAAGAACAAAGACATACACAGTTACTGTATCTCTACGATACGGATGTAAAATATATAAACTAAATAAATTAAATTATATTGTATAATTCGCACCCGATGTAGCCGAGAAAGTTCATTTGCATTTTCATTTCTATATAGTTTTTAGTTTTGTTTTCGAGTCCCAAGCCAAATTCATATACGGTCATATTCAACTTATTATGATTAAACACCAAACAGAACAACAGAAATGAAATGAAATGGGGTTCTGCTCCAACTGGTCTAATGAAGACAGACATACCACACACAATGTATTACCTGTGTATGGGAAATTGTTCCTGGACATCGGCCTTCTCTTATATCGAAGTCCAACCGCCAAGGGATCATTTACGTACACGCCAATGATAGATTTTAGCTTTCAGTGTTGTCACCTATAAATTGTTCGTGGTTTGGTTTAAACAGTATTTTATTAATAAGCATATTAGTTATTTACAATTTGTCATTCAAGAGAGTATAAGTGAATAGGATGCAGTAACAAGCAAAACTGCTTATATAAAACTGTTTCCTTAATAACGATCATTACATATATGACGACTATAAAATATATATCTGTAACATATTGTGTGATTTAAACCAAAGGTGTGGATAAGCTATATAAATTCAAAGTTGGAATTACGGAAGACAAGAATGATTTTTTTTTAGAAGTGTAACACATTCATTTCATATCGTAATTCCAACTTTGAAACAATCATCAGTTACCAATGTCCTTAAGGTCTCAGTTAAAAATATATGTCTTGTTTGCAGCCTTATTAATAAACACGCATATTTGAATGCTATATTATAATTTCATATTTTCTCAGTAAGTGTAAATTGAATGGGATACAAATATATTATGATGATTTAAAACGCTTGGTTAATTCAATGAATTTAAAAACCATTCGGAATATATTGATGTTTTCTTAATAACTGTTATTTTCGTTTCCATTTAGAAGGATTTTTGTATTTTTCATGTCTGCGTCCAATGTGTCGATTGTGATTTGTCTTTGAGATGAGTACAGTGGACACTTGAAAAAATAGTGGTCGCAGCTTTCAAATGTTTTTCCACAACAGCATTAAGGATCATTACTTATTTGAATTAGGAATTTATGATGGTTGAGATCGCTTTTTGAGTTTCGCATTTTGCATTTTACAGTGAATGATTTGTAAGTTTCTCTTGCCAAATTAGAAGTATTCTTTTGGTTTTAATTGGTAGAGTGAAGTTAATTTCTTTTTAAATTCTGAAAGTGTTGTAGATTCTTTAATGTCCGGGGTTAAGTTATTCCAGTCTTGTATCGCTGATGGAAAGAATGAGTTTTGATAATGATTGGTTCTGCATGGAATTTGTTTAATGTTTTCTGAATTTCGGAGATTGTAAGAAGTAGATGAGGCGACAATTGGCGGTATGATGTCAGACAGATAACTGGGCACTAGTTTATGTAGTATTTTGTAAAAAAGTATCAGTTTATGCATCGAACGGCGTTTATTCAGTGCGCAAAAGCCCGTTTCGTTATATAAGATATCATGTGATGCACCTCGTGGTAATCCCGTTATAGTTCGGAAGGCATCAAAATGCAGTTTTTCTATTAAGTCAGAGTCATATTTCGTACAGTTTATCCAAACGCAATCACAATAGTCAAAAATAGGTAAAATGAAGGACTCGTTGTTTAACACCGAGACCATTTTTAGGACAGATGCGTTATGAAGATTTCAAGAAATGGAATTGACGAAGGCAAAAGGGAAACACGAGTTATTCTTGTACATGTATATAACTGATCATTATTATTCCCTGTTGGAATTCCATATTAGAGTTGGCCATAGTACTGCTGTCCGGTCACCATTTCCGTCATAGCACACAGGCAATGTGATTTTTTTATTACTTAAAACTAATCTTAATCGCAAACCCTGGGTAGTAAAGCTTGTCTGGAAGAGTTTTTATTGATTAAACGTGTGTAGGCAGTCCAAGATGCGCATGTACAAAATAACTACCAACCAGTGTTAAAACCATCATCATATATTCCGGATTGCACTTTTTTTTATGTGAAACAAAATATAATTATAATTTTCGTTTAAAAGGCGGGGGAAGGGGGATTTTACTGCGCACCATCGCGTTACAAAGTTTATAGTATCACTGGATCAACAAAGTGTACAATTTTGCCAACATAAACGAAATACCCTTACAGGGTTTAGGAATCCCGGGTCCTACATGCTTCCACCGGGACATGCACGCATGGTCGTATATATTAATATAGCACACAGTGCGCATCTTATCAGACTCACAATAAGCATCTATGTTACTAGCGGCAGAAATTAGCTCCGTAAACTGCGGTCGGTGAGACAGAACATGGAGTTGTCACCCCCCTCAAAAAAATCCTAGATTCGCCACTGCCTTACAAATGCCCTGGCGATACGCCGCTGCTCCCCCAGGTTCACAAGAAAATAATACTAACACCAATACCAGTTATTAATACGACATAGGGAGGGAGCAGATTCAGAATATCGATAATCGCATAATTATACGTTCGTCGCTGGGGAGAACAAGTCCATAATAATTGATCATCCTTGGTATTCTTTGCACCGCTAAGAAATGTCGACCGCTAATGATAAGAGCAAATGGTCACAGATCACTAATTGTGTCCCCACTGACTTGAATGTTAATTCTTGTCTCTTAGACCGACTCTAACTTTTTCCCCAAAATTCGATGGGTAGAACGCTTTCTGCCGCAGATGGATCAACGCGTGGCCAACTCTTGCCCAAAGGCATGTATGGGGTTCATCGATACACAAACAATTTCCAGTCCTCTCTTTCAACGTTACCAACCTCACAACTCTTGTATCCTCCCGCCACAAAATCATGAATATTCACCAAAACTTAGCAGAAAATGTATTTTCAAACCTTTTTTTGTTTTCGATTCTACACCAAAAAAGTCAGTCAACAAAAATCGCCATGCAACAGGGGAAAGGGAGAGAAAGAAGGTCTAAATGTAACTTTAGTTCTTGTTTCGGTGAATATTTGGTGATCTGTGTACAAATCCTTTCACGAACATTCAGAGTTATTTCCCTTTATATATTTCACTCGTTGTTTCTTGCATCTGTTCTGCTTCTCAATCCCAATCAAACACACACTTTCACAATAGAGTTATAATTGTCCTTGGTCAAAGGGCTCTACAAGAACAAATAAAATAAGCTAGAGAAATCGCATGCTATTAGGGATCACAACACATTTGTACATTTCAACACGCACCACATTGGTATTTTTGCTGATCGAAAATAAAGTTTTCAATCAACATTGTAGACAAGCAGCAGTATGAATAGGTCACTGCTTTATTAAAGGACACAGGATATCGTTCTGGGATATCAGCCTCACCGTTAGCTTGTTTCTACATAACCATCCACCATATCGTCTGTACATCCAGTCTTCACTTACAAAGTAACAAAAACGACAGCCCTCCCGCGAAAGATATAAAGACTGCTTTGAAGAAAACCAATTTAAAGGATACCAGGAAATCTATACGAATAACTTTTATGGTGAAAGTACTAGTGGTCTATATTTACAAGGACGGCAATGAACAATGGCAGGAACTTTGTGGAGAAAGTTGCAATGTATTCGCGGTAGAAATTGTCCCAGTAGAGATATGGTAGATGGTCATGTGTACACCTACATGCAGATGGTCCTAGTGTTATGAAAAAGATGTACGATCTTGTACAATGGCTTTTGTCATTCTACTATTGTAATCACAGATTAGAAGTGACATTCAGAACGCGACTACGGATATTCCTCTTTTCCATGATTGTCACGCGTTATTAGATGGTTTGCATTAGGTCTATTGGAGAACATTAAAAGCTTCCACAGAACAGTTTCCAGCCCCGAAGTTCACATCGCAAACGGGCACTTGGTGCAATGTATCGGAACTTTGCAGATATTCGCCCAAAGTTCACACACTAGCCTCTACATCGGAACTTTACGGAAAATGGTCCCACAACTGATAGATTGCGCTACTGACAAGCCAGGGCAGGCTCGCAGGGGATTTGGCCTTCAACCTCCTTTAGTTACAGGACGGATGGGGGAGAGTGGCAGGGCAACAGTCCTCTGGGACCCGCTTTTGGTCCCAGTGGACGGACCAGTCCCTCTGATGTCCCCGACCTTTCCTAAACGTGAGTCATCCAGCCATACTCACGAACGTACGGGTAGGCGAAGACATCAGAGGCGCTGGCTGGCAATGGGGGTCGTCCTGTAGGGTGCTCACTCTATCCACCCTTCGCCTCAGCAGTGGCGAGAGGTGATGGAGCTGTTGTGTATGTAGTAATTCGTCTGTCTCCCTGTCTAACAATCCCCACATCCCTTAGTGAAGTCGCTAACAACGATACATGTACTATAAGTATTAATAACACCCGAGATAACAATGAAACTATCAAACTATCAATTGAATTTGAAAACTCCAATGGTGATATCTGAAAATGTGGATCGGCCAAACATATTTCTGGAGATTAGAAACAGATTGCCAAATATTAAAAAAAGAAAAATATGATGACTTGATTAAACCAATTGCATCCGGTCACCTCTGGCTTACGGGTGTGGTTTCGATCCCTGGTGTGAGCGTATGTGGCATGGAGATAGAGGCGCCTGGTTTCCTCCCACCGCTAAAGACCCCTACGCGCAAGCGAATTATTGAAATAAAATCAAACCATATGTTAGTTTCGAAATGACCTAGTTTGTGTCGAGTGGACGTTAAACCCCCATTTCTCTCTCTGAAGGAAAGTAAGTATTATTTCTCAGTCACCATTAATGTAATAATAACGTAATAACAGTGTAATCACAACTACATGTACAAGCATGAGTGTTGTTGAAAACTTGGAAGCAATGATATACTTTTCTTAAATACACCACTTATGAGCTTCAGGACGATGCTTACGATGAGGGAAAAACCCCACAAACCAGAATATTTGCCCAGTATTTTGATGTTTAATAATGTTTATTAATATATTGATGGAGCCCTAACAAGTTGTGTGCCTGTTGTTTATATATCTGTGACAAGAGACGATGATCATGCTGTACTGGGTCCAAGCAATTCTAAAGGTTCAATGCAGAGAGAGAGGGGGGTGTGTGGGATGGCCTAGTTGTCTAGAGTGCCGCGCTTCGACCTCTAGCTGGCCGGTCACTTCTGGCTTGCGGCTGTGGTTTCGAGCCCTGGTGTGAGCGTATGTGGCATGGAGATAGGGGCGCCTTCTCAACCTCGTGGGTTTCCTCCGGGCACTCCGGTTTCCTTCCACTGCTAAAGACCCCTACGCGCAAGCGAATTATTGAAATAAAATGAAATCATGTTAGTCCCAAAATGACCTAGTTTGTGTCGAGTGGACGTTACACCTCACCCCCCTCTCTCTTTTCAATACAGAGAGGTCAATTTAAGATGCTAAATATGAAGTTTGATAACGAAAATGATTTTTGAGAAAACTTGTTGTAGAGTTGACCTCGAGATCTAGTGTATTGGTTCAACTCGAAACGAATCGGCGAAATTAAAGGTAAGTGAATTTTGATATCTCTACATCCTTTCGTTTCAAGCTATAAAAGTAATATCCACATACACAATAACAACATATAATATATGTCATTTAGTACATTTGTTTATTTATTGGACAAGACATGTTCCCGTTTTACTGTACATAGCTAACCACATATCATTTTCAGTCTCTGGCGGTGGTACCACACACTTCAAACCAGTTTCACATCTATATAAAGCAAATAGAAAACATAAACACGTGTGTAGTTATGATGGTGGATGGAAATTAAAAAATAATTTGGTCCACATTGTTAATCATATTTCAATTTTTATGGATAATGATGCATTCAGTGCTGGCATACACGGATCTGTTTTGTCAACTGTCGATACAGAAAACTAAGACTAAAATAAATTAGAAAATAAGCGAACAGTCCATTTACTGATTACACTATTTTGCCTATACCGTTTTTTATGACTTCGAATTTTGTCTAATGGTTTGGATTGTTCGTACTTGATTCCGTCGGGTAAAATATTTTGATCTAATGAAGCCAAATGATGACTTGATAACCGAAGAGGACACGGTGTTGTCTAAGAAAGTTACTCGGTATTTTCGGTTCGGTTTACCATTGTCAGTAGGGCAAGTAGGGAAGTTTGTCGAGTGGTGCGGAAGGGACAACGAAATAGAGGCCCCTACATTTGGTATTGACAGTCGGACAACAGTGGCCGCTACCGTAGTCCAGTCGATGCAGAAAGATAAGGTGATAAACTCGATTTCAATTCAACGTTAGATATACGTAAAAGATCCCTAAGCAGTTGGAATACGATATAAGCCTAGGACCTAGCGATAAACTCGATTTCAATTTAACGTTAGTTAGACGTAAAATATCCCTTGGCAGTAGGAATTCGATATAAGCGTAGGCCGTAGCGCTGCTATCCGGGCAAAATTTTCTCTCATAGCATTCTGTATGGCGTAAGCCCAGGTTAGAAGCAGAACCGTAGAACGCTCAAGCCCATTTCATTTCATTACCTTTGACTGTTGCCACCACAACTCTCGTTTTCTTTGATGGCACATACGTCACAACATCCACAGTTATCAAGCACCTGCTCACAGTTATCAGCTGTTGCTGTAGAACACTCACTTTTATACTCCGGTGTGCATGGCTCGCAGATATATCCTTCAGATCTACCAACCAATGTTACTGCTACTAGAGCACATGCTACAACCAACAACTTCATACTGAAACAAAACGACACAATATAATAACTATGGAAGGGTATCGCTGCCAATATTAAATGCTCTGCTAAAATGTCTTTTCCATTGATTACGTATAATTGTAACATGCTTCAGGGTAAACCCTGCGTTTTGATTGGTCAATTAGACACTGTCTATTGGACAATAACACCCTTCTGTTTTAGTAATGGCTTTTAAAAGCCTAAAAAAGCATGTTACAATGTCGATAAACACTTCCTGTTTGGCATTTAGAGGGGTGTTATTGTCCAATAGACATGTCCTGAGATCTCCTAAAAAGTACAAAGTCTTTATTACCGGTAATGATATTGTCAAAATACCTCTCATGCCAAAGTTAAATGTAAAATGTTATATGCAACGTGTCAAATGACAAATCGGTAGGACGATGGATTGTTAGCCTGCAGGTCGGGTGTTAGGTCCCTGCATTGACCAAGAAAGTTATCCAGATATTCCGGCGTGTAACCACTTATGTAATCCCCTATCAGATAGAATAAGCCAACAGTGGGGCTGGTGCCCCCGGCTAAATGCTAAATTAAATAGATGACACACATTAATTACTCGTACATTTTCAAAAGTATGGAGCATTAAACTAAACTAATCAGACAATGCTCACGTAATCTGTAAAAACCTAGTAATTTGACTAGCTAGGTTTTTCTAGATTACGGGGGAATGTTCACCATCGATTAACCAATCAAGGCGTTCATCTAATGAACACCTACATCAAGTAATTATTTTGCATGCCGACTGAAACTGGTTGCAATCAGTTAAGCCAAAGTTTGCCAGTTCGGTATTATATTGATTTTTATTGAGTCGTTGGTTGCAGATTTGTGTTCCCCATAGATTACTTCGTCAGAAACCCGGATGTTGATAACCCAGATTTGGGTCAATTTCTGGTACCGTAATGAATATTTTCTGCTCAGGATAAGCAGAACGATAAGCAATTTGATTTGCCGAGACTTTGGAACACAATAACTCTCCTTCTAATTGAGTTAAAATGTTCAAAATTGGTGTGTATGCTAATTAGGTCAATGCCTTGATGGAGTTCGAAGATGAGCATAAGCAATGTGATTGGTTGATGCTTTGGGACACGTTAATTTTAGTTCTAATTAAGTGATAGTAATGAAACTTGGTGTATAGTTTCATTACAGTAATACCTTGACTAAGTAAGATAATGAGCATTTTCTGCCCAGGGTAAGCAGAGGGATACGCAATTTGATTGGTCGAGACTTTGGAACACAATAACTCTCATAATCGAGTTAAAATGTTCGAATTTGGTGTATATGCTTATTAGGCCAATGCCTTGATGGAATTCGAAGGTGAGCATTTTCCGCTTAGGGTAAGCAGAGATAAGCAATTTGATTGGTTGATGCTTTGGGACACGATAATTTTAGTTCTAATTAAGTGAGAGTGATGAAACTTGGTGTATAGTTTCATCACAGTAATGCTTTGACTAAGATCGATAATGAGCATTTTCTGCTCAGGGTAAGCAGAGCGATAAGCAATTTGATTTGCCGAGACTTTGGAACACAATAACTCTCCTTCTAATTGAATTAAAATGTTCAAAATTGGTGTGTATGCTAATTAGGTCAATGCCTTGATGGAGTTCGAAGATGCGCATTTTCTGCTTAGGTTAGGCAGAGATAAGCAATGTGATTGGTTGATACTTTGGGACAAGATAACTTAAGGTTCATCTTGATTGATGATTCCAATACAATGACTGCATTCTCATTCAGTAATGGATTCGACAGTAACAGTGTATAGAAACGATTGACTCGGACACGAGGGCCCTTTCCCTTGGCCAGATGGGCCCTTTTGTCTGCCTTTAGGGTCCCCTTAACTAGGGTACATTTTCATTTTCCTTGTCGGTTTTAGCATTTTTCTTTATAAAACACTTTTTTTGGATGACACTTCGTGTACAGTTTGATTGCTCGATACGTTTGAAAAAAAAATAAAATAAATCTGCGATTAATTAATATGTGTCATCTATTTATTTTGGGATTTCGGCGGGGAACATCGGCCTCATTGTTGGCTTGTTTTAAATTGATTTACAAATCACATTTACGGCACACGTTAGCAAAATTAGATGGACCTAACCTAGACATATAGTTTTTGCCATAACGATTAGTGGTATGCAAATTTCAAAATGATGTCCTTCACGAACGAACCATTGTTTTTATTTTTGTGTTAATTAGACCAATAGACATTATGAATATAGATTTTTTTGAACAGTAACTAGTAACTAACTGATTACAACTTGTTTTCATTTCATATGAATACAACGCAGCTACACAAACTTTCAAATTAAGATATTTCAAAATAATTGACAGCATTCTCAAACGAGCCTGCTGCACTGAAGCTACCGAGCAGAATTTAAGTTTTAGCAGACGTGTGTCTGGAGTGGGGACGTCCATGAGAAAGCCTAGGAGAGGGCCTATATATGTAACAAAGTAAATTTATAGAACCCATTACTGGGATATGCAGACCACAAATTTAGACTGCCCATATTAACCCTTGCGCGTATACAAAGGGTCAAACGGCCATATCCTTAACGTTTTGAGGAACTTGTTCATAATTGTGTAGCGAGAATTTTATACATTGTCAGCTACTTAATGTCGAGTATAATGCTGTAAATAGAATGGACGCGAGGCAGTGGAATCATTCGACAAGAAACTATGAGTATTACATTATCTTACACAACCCTTACCCATCTATTTTTATTCTGGTCATAAGTGTCAAATCTATTCTGCGCTCGGTGCTAGCTTTGTATTTGTCATTCTTGTAGTAATCAAGATTCGAAAGCAAACCTAGGTACTTTTAACTGGACCGTTTTCTTTCAATTAGATTTGGTAAACTGAGTAAAAATATTAGTATAGATTTTAACTTACATGCCTTCAATTATACAGCTTGTTCTTCACCGTTGTCTGTATTATTTATTTTCGATTTAAATACTACATCGGGACTGATTTTGACACGTTTATAGTGATAGCCAATAAAAATAAGACTAATTATGTCTAATTTGTTGTGGAGGCTAAAACCATTGAAATATGCATAAAATTACACGAATAAGATAACTGGTGCTATTAATATGTCGTGATATCTCCAGGGGTATGTATAGAATGGACGGATAATGAATGAAGTTATTTTTGATGGCTACCTGTCACTGGTCGATATTACCATCATGACTTCCGGGTCGGACTAATACACCATTTTTATTTTACTAACTAAATAACATGCGCTTACTACCCAAACAGATACTGCATTTGCTTCTCATACATACAAAATGCAAACGACAGGGACGCAGAGTTTATCGTCTTTTGTAAGATAGTGGGACTATGGGTTAGTGATACAATAGTTTTTATAAGTTTGTTTTTATTGCTTTTTTTCAGGGATCATATTCAGATTTGCACCACTTCAAATATTACATTACATTTTTGTTTTCGGAAGCCAAAAGCCAATAAATGTAGACAAATTATGAACTTTATGTTCTATCGACTGTGCATAATGAGAAGCTTGCATAAAATTTAATGTGGGTCTGCTCTGAAACATGCACCTTCAATAACAATTATCCATTAAATAAACTGGTGTGGAACATGAGGGCTGGAAAAGGATAGATCATTTGGGAACAAACAAACTGAATCATGGGCATGAGAACTGCAACTGTTGTGTTATTATTGTCTTCATACCGGACTATCTTGAGACCTACCCATTTATGGACAAATCTGGTCCAAAACAGATAAATGCCGACATGTTTCCTCAAAGAAAGTTGACTGCTGAACCTAATCGCAACAGAGAGGGTTTTGACGATGACTCGCGTCCTGGAAGACCAGCCACCATTCAAAAAAATATTACCGAGGTGCATGACATGGTGATGGCTGATCGACGACTGACCACTCGATATATTTATTGCCCGTGTTATGGTCATCGCTCTTGAGAGATTGCCCACGTGGATAGAATCACAAGTGACTACAGATTAGTTCCAAAGCTGTCAACTGCGGATCAGAAACGTGTCAGAATCCTGCGGTATTAGGATATCTGCGTCGTTCTGAAGCAGATCCTGATAATTCTTTTGCCAAAAACGAACAAATCAAACGCGAGGCTGATGTTCCCCCTGAAATCCCCCCCCCCCCCCAAAATAGGTGGCACAATCATGTTAATCAATCGCATATTTTTTTTTTTTAAAAATGCAGCAATTAACCCATATACAGTTTTGTCAATAAATCCGATATAATTAAGATTATCTTGTCCCAAAGCATCGACCAATGAAATTGGTTAGCTTTGCTTAGCTTCAGCCCAAAATGTTAAACATTCAATTCAGTCAAGACATTCACCTTATGAACATCTACGTCAAGTTTAAACATTCTACTTCAATTAAAAGCAGAGTTGATGTTCCAAAGTGATCAGTCAAATTGCTTATCGCTCCTAAGCTTAAGCAGAAAATTCTGACCTTCATACTTAGTCAAGGTTATGGCATAATTAATCTATATTAAAGAATTTCGTCGCTCTCACTTCATTATAACCAAAGTTATGGTGCCCCAAATCATCAACCGATCAGATAGCGTATCTCTGCTTACTGTAACTCTAACAATGCATTGACCTAATGAACGCTTACATTCTACCACAATTAGGTAGAAAATGCTCATTGACTTAGTCAAGGTATTGATGTAATGAAACTTTACACCAAGGTTTATCACCCTTACTTAATTAGAACTAACGTATTATCGCATTCCAATGTATCAACCAATCAGATTGTTTATCTCTGATTACCCTAAGCAGAAAAATGCTAATCTTCTTAATAAAGACCTACACCTAGTTTGAACATTCTACGCAATTAGAAAGAAAAATGTGTGACGGACGAACCCATTTTAAAAGTCACACATTTTCTTCGTAAGGCTGAGAACAAAAAATAAATAAATCGGTAAGTAAAGGGTTTCAATAGGTTTGCGGACATTTTATGGCCTTGTGCCGTTTTAAGGAACGGCTACTGTAAGGTATGTACTAACCCTAGACTTTCTAATTCACCAGTTCGTCGTCTGTTATAACAAGACAACCATTGAGATATTTATTCAATTAAATATCTTTCTTGATCAGGTTTTACTCGGAAGTTACCTTTTAAGTATTTGTTTAGTACATCAATATCTTCAGACTCTTGTAGTTTACATCCCTTGCAAATGCCTTTCATTTAGTACAACCCTCGTCAGTTTTGGTGACTCCTAATGACCATTAACCTCAAGTTTGTTCCCACGCGGCTTCGACTGGAAATAGGAATATTTTGTGTGTATTTCTTGCCAACATCCCATCATTTTTAAAATATAAAAAAAAAAAATAACCAGTAACCTTAAAATAAAGAAATGAAGCAGACATCCCGTTTTCATAAAACCCTCAAGGTCGCTCGTGCCTTAAAATAATTGTAAATGTAGCACGCTGTCTCTATATTCATAATAGCCATGACAGAAACCATATGTTTTACAGTGTTGCTTGTTATTATTAATGTAATGGGGGTTCAAAACTGGTGTGAAATGGTTCGATGCACATGCAATTATGACACAAATGTGTGCAATCAGATGGTTCAATGCACACACCAGTTATGGCACAAATGGGTGCAATCCATTTTTGATGACAATTCAAAATTCATAATCACAGACATCATGTTAGACAGTCTGTGAACCCTAGTTATAGACCAAAGGTTGGTAATTGGGTTCTTGGTGCTCTTTACACCATACTTCCCATTGGTGGTTCTAGCCATTTGAAACACTCATTATTTCCAGCAATGGTGGAATGGTTTTGAAGAATAAGAAATGTACTTACCTTCAACTAACGACCAAATTTGGTTGGTACTTTACTATGATTACGGGGGTTACATATTAGTGAAAAGCAAGTTCATTTCTATGCAAATAATTTTCCGACACATTCATACTCTCTGATAAACGAACAAAGATGGTTGGAATTAATCTCTATTGCCATGAGTGCGGAGGGTGGGGTTGATGGTATTCGGTGTTAAAATACGGGTCTAAATCCGAAATTCTCGATACCATGCTGGCTGGCTATCCCTATAAGCACCTCCATTACTCCTTTTCTCAGAAGTGGGGGTCTTTTGTCTGCCTTTACGGCCCCCCTAACTAGGATACATTTTCAATTTTCTCATCGGTTTTAGCATTTTTCTCCCATTGTATTTTTCCAATTTCTTTGATTTTTTTTCGCGAGGAGGCTGGCGCCTCAGCTTTAAAACGCCTTTGATTCCAGTTATTGTGTTATAAATTGCTGGAAAGTAGGTTTCCTGGCACATTCATGATCTTGCGCGGTCGCCAGACAGTTTCTTAAAGCGGACCAGCTTGATTACCTGTTATCATGCCAGGTTTCTGTATATGTTAATAAGTCACGTGATATCCAACATTTGCATATGGAACTTGACGCTGTGCGAAAGATGTTATGTAGAAAGCGTGGAGGACAGATGAGATGTGGCAGAGCACAAATATAAAATGTAGAAACGTCAATAAAAGTATTTTTTAACAAAACATTTGTCACTTAACATTTGACATTTAACTCTTACCTTAGAGGTATTTTGACTTTAACATTATCAGTATTTGTACTTTTTACATATAATCAATGGAAACCAACATTGTCGAAGAGCAAATAGGAATGCAATGCCTGTTTATCAATTCTACACCAAAAAGTCAATATAGATTTAGATTTTTTTTTCTTAACAATATTTTTATTCATTAAATTTGGATTGGGGAACAGGCCATGTGTAACCCCTCTCAATATAGATCGGCATGCAAAATGGCAGAAAAGGAGGGAAAAATGTCTAAAAGTAGCCGACACTACCCGAGATACGGAATTATAATGGTGGTCTGCCCACTATTTTTCCAAGCAGAGTAGCCGCCCCTTGTGCCAATGTTGATAGCCTCGTTTGTCACGCGATTGTTTTTTTTCTGTAATAGTCAGCTATGCACTTGTTAATCGGGCAGAATAAAATCGTGAGTTATGACGTAATGTTATCTAAACATATTTGGTCCCTATGTAGAACTATGTTTAAAGCGTAATCGAATTGTTACGTAGTTAGCTATTGGTTGTCAATTGGACCATTGACAAATCATAATTTGGAACATAATTTTGTTGCCATAGAAACATTGTTTAGTGGGATAAACATTCGAGCTGTGATTCACAATCTTTTGTTGGTTGTGATCCCATTCCAGAAGCCATCATCTGATCGCGACCCCTCGAATAACAAAGTCACCGTTTACTATGAAACACCATTATTTACATGTAGTAGTGTTTTACTTATTTGTCAACTTTCCAGATCAAAATGTTGTGATGAGCGACTGCGGAAACACATCGTGGGTGTCCGGGAGGAAAGAAGATTGGCAATGTGGCGAGAGCTGTAGATATCAGAGATTTATATGCATTTCATGAAGACATACTATATACTCAAACCTTTCATCCAGATTAGTCCGCAACGAACCTATGAACACTTTAACCCGTAGAGTATCCACAAACAAATGTAAACAAACACACGGACGGATAGGGGCGACGACAATATAGATCCACTTGTAGATGAGGGAGTATAGAAATGGACCACACGACCGTCCTTCAATTTTGATTTTTATTTCATCAAACATTATTAATAAGAAATTACATGTACAACATTGTTAAAAATTGAATATAAATCACTTTAAATAAATACTTTAAGACCATTTTGGACTATTTAAAGTTCTTATGAAAAATGACAAACGCCCTTTAAATCTTTCGTAAAATCACATCTGGTTTTTAATCCGTTTATTAAATGTTGTACTTTATAAACGTAAATGATCAAGTATCGTCATTTACAGCAGAGAATATGTCAAATACCTAAATTATCATATTAGTCATTCTTTGTAAATGGATGTAATAATGTAGGCTGATAATGTCATTATAAATGTTATATTACGTGCCACGTTACAAAACTCACAAACAATTTAGCACCCACCAGAATCGATTTTGTAAACCCCATTATAGTTTAATGGGGAAATGTCGGATTCATCAATACAATAAACCAATCTGATTACACACAGATCTTATTTCGTTTCGTTATTTTATAGTTCAAAATTTCATTTTACACTGTTTTTCCAACAGGTAAACGTTTTTTACCGTCCACCGGAGCCTGGTCTTATGACGTCAATGTGGATTGTGGGTTAGGATAAGGGTTAGGCTTGGCCCAGGGTTAGGGCTAGCCCTGTCTACATCTCGAGACTGTGACGAAATCTGCAGGCCACAGCCCTTATCCTAACCCACAATCCTCATATGACGTCATAAGACCAGGCTCCGGTGGACGGAAAAAAAATGCTTACCTTCCCAACACAATTGTTCTTTTTTATGTGGGGAATTAGCCAATGAAATGGTCTGCACGTCGAGTTCCTGGCAGGATCTCTAGCTGGCCGGTCACCTCTGGCTTGCGGCTGTGGTTTCGAGCCCTGGTGCGAGCGTATGTGGCATGTAGAAAGGGGCGCCTTCTCAACCTCGTTGGTTTCCTCCGGGCACTCCGTTTTCCTCCCACTGCTAAAGACCCCTACGCGCAAGCGAATTATTGAAATAAAAATTGAACCATATGTTAGTCCTGAAATGACCTAGTCTGTGTTGAGTAGACGTTAAATCACATTTCTCTCTCTCTCTCTCTCCTGCCAGGCTCGTCGCAGAGGAGCGTATTATTTCGTCTGATCGCGCTGACTGAAATTCGTTATCAATTTTTTAACAGCGATCACAAACGGACATACGTAACAATCATCTCCACAATCTATGCTGCTTTGAGAGTCAATGACGCCTGTCACGTAACTTGTTCAAAATGGCAGATGGCCGAAATAGTAATGTTTTACTAATAAAAAGCAAAAACACGTAGAAGAGCTCGTTGGGCAAATCACCAGTTCTTCTCTCTCTCTTTTTGATAGATTCCACGCTTGGGCAGTATAGGTACCTAGTTTGAGATCACGTGATCACGATGATGTCCCCCCATTCTTAAAAAAAAAATGTTATTATGCACATCCGGTACAAGCTTATTTGAAATGTATAGCTAAATACATTATTGACTAGTTTCAATATGTGCCTTATACACACACACATAAACCTGTGTCCTACGTCAGTCAGTTTTGCTATATTCTGTTATGTAGGAAAACGATGACTACAAGCACTAAAATATGCCATGGCGAGGCGTTAAGCGATGTTGGACTAAATATGACATTGTGGCGCTTTAAGCTGTGTTTGACTACACTATGGCATGACAGGCTTAAAGCGATGTTGGACTACAATTTATCCATGTTGGACTAAAATAAGACATAGTGGGGTTTTAAAGGTGTTGGACTACAATATGGCACGTCGAGCTTTAGGCGGTATCGAGCTAAGTATAACATAGTGAGACTTTAAGCGATGTTGGGCTACAATATGACATAGCGGGGCTTTAAGCGATGTTGGGCTACAATATGACATAGCGGGGCTTTAAGCGATGTTGGGCTACAATATGACATAGTGGGACTTTAAGCGATATTGAACTACAATATGGCATATTGGGGGTTTTAGCGATGTTGACTATAATATGGCATAGTGAGGTTTTAAGCGACGTTGGACTACATTATGGCATGGTGAGGCTTTAAAAGGTGTTGGACTACAATATAGCACCTGCCGTATTTGACTACAATGTGGTATAGTGGGGTTTTAAAGTTCCAATAGCATATTTTTAAGTTATATTTTAAAATGTATTAAAATAAAGCCCTAAAATAGATTGTACCTATAAAAAGTCCCACCTTGTTAAAGAATAATCCTATAATTCATTGCCAGTTGAGAAATTGGCAAAAATATAATTTTCAAATTCAAACGTTTGAAGATGGCCGTCCATGCAGAGGAATGGGAAAACAAGGGAGGTAATTGTGTCAATCAGCCTGTGTCAGCCATTTTAATGCCTGTGAAATTTTGCCCATGATCGTATAATAGTGAGTTGACAACCCTTTGAGCATAATTATGCTTTGACTTACTTAGAAAATATGGAATTGGAACTTTAACCGAGGACGTGGTCGGTCATCACTGCCAACACCACTGAAAGAACTGGTGGCATTGATGATGTCAAAGTAGCCGCCCATCATGCTCCTTCTATGAACATTCCAAGCCCTCACTATAGTCCGGGTTGTGTAAAGTTGTGGTGCATCATTCATCATGCTTGTTCCACATTCAGCTTAGAAGTCAGTTGGTACCATAATTTATGTCAAGAAGTATTTCAGTGACAGCCACTTCCCCAAAACACCCAACAATGTCACCGTCTCGAGTAACAGTTTCAGTCTAGCACCCAAAGAAGAAACTTCAAGAAAACTAAAAAAAAATATTCTTGACTGCTTGAAGGTATGGCCTTAAGCGGCGTTGAACTACAATATGGCAGTGAGGCTTTAATCGACGTTGGACTACAATACGGTGGGGATTAAAGCGATGTTAGAATAAAACTTGGATATAAACCCAGCCATACAAAACAATGTTTAGAAAATCAAGTCGGCCACAAACATAAAGCATTAGCATTTAATTTGTTTTATTTAATACAATTTAGTTTTCTTGTATCCGTTTAAACTCTGCGACAAGTTCCTCGACTAGTCCAAGGTCTCATCCTTTGAATGTCCATGTTTGGGAATGGCACACATTTCAAACCAGTTTCACATCTGCGTAAATGAAAAAAAAAATAATATATATTAAAAACATGCTCGTCATAATGAATTCGTGTGCGGGGGGGGGGGGGCAGCCACCCTTTCCTCGGTGCCTTCTGGGATATGTCTCCTTTGTTCATCACAAATTGCACTAAAAACCCCTTGACCATACAATACAGTGCACACTATCATTTACTGTGTCATGAATATTGGATATTAGGACCATGTAATTAATTCTACAGGAGTTTCCATTGAACTGGACCATATTATGTTGAACTCTTAATGCAAATATCATGGATGCGGTTGAGTCAGATGTTAAGGTAATAATAATAATACATATTTTTTATTGACCGTTACAAACAAATTGTCTCAACCGTCTTTTGAAGACCTCCACTATATAACAAGTCTTCCAGATCCTAGTGTAGTGAAGACAAATCAAACGAAATTTGAAAAAAGAAATGGGATCTGTGTTTGTAATCAGATGTTTAAGCTTTTTTCAAAAAAAAAGAGATAGAGAAATGGGGTTTAATGTCCACTCAACACAAACAAGGTCATTGCGGGACTAACATATGCTTTAATTTTATTTCAATATTTCGCATGCGCGTAGGGGTCTTTAGCACTTGAAGGAAATCGGAATGCCCTGAGGAAACCCAAGAGATTGAGAAGGCGCCCCTATCTCCATGCCACATACGCTCACAGCAGGGCTCGAAACCACAGCCGCAAGCCAGAGGTGACCGGCCAGCTAGAGGTCGAAGCGCGGCACGCTAGACCACCAGGCCAACCCAACCTTTTTTCAAAAAGGTGTAGAACAAGTAGGGTATGTCGGATATGTATTTTGATCATTAACGGTATTAAGGCTTTGTACATTGTACTATTTACACGTAAACAATGGAGAAGACATTTTACCAGATCATTTAATATTGGCAGCGATACCCGTCCATACATATAACACTGGTATCATGTTCAAGGTTGATCATAAGTTGCGGTAATCAATGAAGTCACATATTTTTGACGTCGATTAAAATCATTCTCACGGGTTTTCCTGTTCTTTTTTAAAACAAAATTAGTCATACAATCTAGATCTAAATTAAAATGAATTCGGGAAAGCGAAATTATTGCACATTATTTGTATCACTTGAGAAAGTTCATTATGAAGGTTTTATATTTAAAGCCCCAATACCACTCTTGTTGAAACTGAATAATATGTCCCATTCTTTATTCTGATCAACAAATTGTATTATTTTACAATATTCCAATTGATTGATGATATAAATTTCATCTTAGCACACCTAATTTAAAAAAATTGAAAAAATTCAACTAATTGATTTGAAAAGTCTAACGTAAACCTTTTCAAATATGACTTGGATTTAAAATATTTTCGAACCTTCCGAACAAGTAAAATAGGTTGTAATAGATAATTTACACAACAGGCAGGACGCTTAAACATCTAGTACGTTGAATAAGGCTATTATTTATTTTCTCGAGCTGCCAAGCCACCAAGAGTGTTATTGTCGCTTTAACAAAAGTCGCTTTACTGGGGCAATGGCATTATGCCCGAGGCCGAGGGTGAGATCAAATGAGGAAATTACTTGAATAAATATTATTTGTTGAGTACTGGTATTATTATAACCGTATTATAACTACTATTTACCTCGGATCGTAAGCACTACCGCATCTCTCGTTCTCTTTACGAGCACATCTTTGACAACAACGACAGACTCCACTAACTCGTTCACAATCAGGTGGTAAAGTCTCGCACCGACTTTTCCTTTCAGCTGTACAGTCCTGACATACATATCCTTCTGATCTGCCCCCCTGGGGTGTAGGGGGTGATAAGAATATACCCTTCGTATGTCCTGCGTGTCGTAAGAGGCGACTAAAAGGTCCCCTGTAATGGGGCAACGTGTTTGCCGTGCGTTGCGACCCGTGTCGGTGGAGAGTGGAATCCTGGTAATTGAGTGGGGATTTGGCTTGCGAGCCCTTTCTCTGCAACACATTACTTTGGCCCATGGTTCACCTAGACGGGAGTTCAGAGTGGCCCACTCTGATCAATCGGCTTTGGTCGTTTTTGTTCTCCATAGGGTGATATATTACCCTCTTGCTTGCTTCGTTTTATACTCAGCAAACCTACCTTTGTGTCCTAGTCACCTTATCGGAGAGCAACGGCTCGGGTCAATCAGGTTAGATATATATTTTGCTTATATTTCTGGCTTGAGTATACCCTTCGTCTATCCCTGGAGCCACGCACTGGACATCCGTGCTAGCCTCCCCCATCGTAGGCAGGAAAGTAACTTGGGGGACGACGAAGGGTGAATTTTTATTCTTATTTTCATGGATCCCCAATCCACCCCCACATCAAACAAGTCGTTAAAAAGACAAAGATCGATAGATGATGATGCTGCTGCCCCATGTAGCTCATCTAAAAATATAAGAACATGGCCGAGGTTCCTCTTGATAGAGAGCACCTCTGAAGTTGATTTATCTAAAATGTCACCCTTTGCAATTTCTAAAGGTATCACTGGCTTGGCCGGTGAACCAAAATCAGTCAAGAAATTGAGAAATGGAACACTTCTGGTGGAATGTGCCAAGGAAAAACATTCGGATTTACTCTTAAAATCCGAATCCTTGGCTAACATTGCCATCAGAGTATCACCACATAAATCATTAAATTCTTCAAGAGGTGTCATTCGATGCCGGGACCTAGAAAAGGCAGTAGTGAGGACGAAATGGTGGAGAACCTATCATCACAAGGCGTCACACACGTCAAAAGAATCAGTGTGAGACGTAACGATATGGTTATCCAGACCAGTACTTACATTCTCACTTTCAACCGTCCCGATTTGCCGAAATCTATCAAGGCAGGTTATCTAAATATACCTGTTGATCCGTATATCTCAAATCCACTCAGATGCTTTAATTGTCAAAAATTTGGACACAGTAAAAATGTCTGCAAAGGTAAAACTACCTGCGCTAGATGTGGCGTTTCTGGTCACGATAGTGCTACCTGCTCTGCAGAATTTTCCTGTGTCAATTGCAAAGGTAAGCACTTCGCATATTCTAGGGAGTGCACAATTTGGCAAAAAGAGAAACGGATCCAACAGGTAATATCTGAACGGAAAATTTCTTATTTTGATGCAAGAAAACAAGTGGAACTTACATCACTGATTTCGACCCCGCAAGGCGGCAAGTCGTTTTCTAGTGTGGTAAAAGTATCCACCAAAAGTATATCCGTTCAGACAGATTATAACTGGCCTGACAAAGAGGAACATCCAAAACTATTAAAAGATCAGCAATTAAATAATGGGATTTCGAGCTCTTCTCAGACACCTGAGAGCTCGAAGATAGTATTAAATGAAATTAACAATTCATCTTCCCCCTCTTCATCCGTAACACCTTCTGGGACTTCTTGTCTGTTACTCCCAAAGGGAAGGGCGGACGTAGAACAAGTTCTTTGCCATCTTCACAGACATCTGATGGGGGAAAGGGCAGGCGTAAGTCGAGCCCCTCGCCTTCATCAAAAGAGAAAGAAAACGCCGCTAAAAAAGAAAAGAACAGATTGGCAAAGTTAAGAGGGAGGGAGAAAAAGGGTAGTAATGACGCTATTTCCCTCCACAATAGATATGGGGATGCTGATCCGATGGACGGTGTTATCATAGCGGATGTCCATATGGACTCCGTTGGTAAGCCGTCAAAAATTAATTATCCCTGACAATGGTTAATTCCATTATTCAATGGAATTGTCGTGGTTTAAAACCAAATTTTAATGAAATCCAACTTTTAATTCAAAAGCACAATCCTTTAGCTATTTGTTTACAAGAAACTTTTTTACGGAATTCTGACAATTTGTTGTTTAGACACTTTGTTGGTTACCATCATCACGCAGTTGGTGATGGTAGAGCTCATGGGGGTGTTTCTATTATTCTTAATGGAGATATCCCTCAAAGTCAAGTCACCCTCAACTCGCCTTTACAGGTAGTTGCAGTTCGGGTGACTTTGCATATTCCTATAACACTCTGCTCTGTATATCTTCCACCAAGTTTACATCTTAATCCCAGAGATCTTGATGACCTTGTTGCACAACTTCCTCTCCCGTTTATTATTACGGGAGATTTCAATGGTCATCATTCACTCTGGGGTAGTCCAGATGATAACAACAGAGGTAAACAAATAGCGGACTTCATTAACATTAATAATTTGTGTTTATTAAATGATGACTCGCCTACTTATCTACATCCTGCCACAGCTTCTTTTTCTTCCCTGGATCTAACCATTTGCTCTCCGGTCCTGTTTCAGGATTTTACATGGAGAGTAAATGAAGATCTGTGTGGTAGTGACCACTTTCGTATTGTAATTGATAACAATGGTCCCTCTCCGGTCGAAAGACCCCAGAGGTGGAAGTTGCATAAGGCTGATTGGGCTTTATTTGAATCTTTGTGTCTCATCTCCTTTGATGCAAAGGAGTTAGAAGATGCAGATGAGCCCATGGCCTTATTCACTTCAATTCTTCAAGATGTAGCTGAGCAGGCGATTCCAAAAACCACGACTGAACCAAAACGTTTTAATAAACCATGGTTTAACGATGATTGCAAATCCGCTCTTAAAGAGCGTGATCGTATCCTGAGACGATTAAAGAACCATCCTTCCATGGAGAATATTGCGGCATTCCAAATGGTCCGGGCGAAGGCTCGTAGAACCATACGCCAAGCAAAGAAATCTTCATGGCAGGGTTATGTCTCCAGGATCAATTCCCGTACCACATCTAAGTCGGTATGGGATAGGATTCGTAGGATTAAGGGTAAAAGTAGTGCTTTATCAGTTAACCATCTCAATGTTTATAACACCACCTTAACAACTTTTCCTGATATTGCCAATTCTCTGGCCAGTACTTTTTCATTCAATTCATCATCCAATTTCTCCTCTGATGCCTTTCGAGGCATTAGACAACAACAGGAGAAAAGGCGACTTAATTTTAAGTCCCGTAATGATGAATGCTATAATGATCATTTTTCCATTGCAGAGCTCCGTGATTCGCTAAAGCGAGCTCGGGACACTGCAACTGGTCCAGATGAAATACACTATCAAATTTTAAAACATTTACCTTTTCCCACACTCTTAATCTTACTGGATCTTTTCAACCGGATTTGGGTTGATGGGAATTTCCCTCCTTCGTGGCATGAAGCCACAATAATTCCTATCCCTAAACCGGGAAAAGATCATACGAATCCTACCAACTATCGTCCGATCGCTTTAACTAGCTGTATTTGCAAAACCATGGAGAGATTGATCAATCGAAGGCTTGTTTGGTACCTAGAGTCCAACAACCTTATTACTGACCTCCAATGTGGATTTCGGTCCCAAAGGAGCACTCTTGATCATCTCGTTAGATTTGAAACGTTCGCCAGGGACGCTTTCATCCAGAAGCAACATTTAGTTGCAATATTTTTTGATCTGGAGAAAGCTTATGATACTACATGGAAACATGGTATCATGCGCGACCTCCATAACCTCGGCCTACGAGGTCGCTTACCTGTCTTCATTAAAAATTTCCTGGAAGATAGGTCATTTAAGGTACGACTGGGATCAATATTCTCTGACCCATTTCCTCAGGAAATGGGGGTTCCACAGGGAAGCATTTTATCTCCTACTCTTTTTGCTATAAAGATAAATACGATCCCAGCGTGCCTTAAACCAGGTACAAACGGCGCTCTTTATGTTGATGACTTTCAGATGTGCTATGGCTCTACAGACATGCGGATAATCGAACGTAAGTTGCAGCTTTGTTTGAATTCACTTCAACAATGGGCAACCGAAAATGGATTTCGTTTTTCGAAATCCAAGACTGTCTGCATACATTTCTGTCAGAAACGAGGTTTGCATCCTGATCCAGAACTTTATTTGGATGGCAATCGCCTTCCGGTTGTGGATGAAACCAAATTTCTGGGGCTGATATTTGATAAGAAATTATCATTTATCCCTGATATTAAAAGCCTTAAAAAGAAATGTCTGAAAGCCCTCAACATATTGAGAGTCTTATCAAATACTGACTGGGGAGCAGACCGTAAGGTCTTGCTCAGATTATATCGAGCTTTAATAAGATCAAAACTCGATTATGGGTGTATTGTGTATGGTTCTGCCCGCGAGTCTTATCTCAAAGAGCTCGACACCATACACAATCAGGGACTTAGAATCAGTTTAGGAGCATTTCGTACATCTCCAGTGGACAGTTTATACGTCGAGGCGCACGAGCCCTCACTGCACAACAGACGTGATAAACTGGCCCTGCAGTATGCTACGAAAATTGCATCACTCCCGAATCATATTTCATTTAACACCATATTTAGACCTCGCCATGAGCATTTGTATCTGGTGAAGGCTAATGTTGTTCCATCATTCGGTATTCGCATACAACCCCTTTTGTCTGAGGCTGGCATCAGCCTCGACAGTATTGCGAATACCCCTGTCTTTAGGACTCCACCGTGGGCTACGTCTCCCCCAAAGATCGATTTCGATCTTACTCAACATAAAAAGAGAGATACTAGCTCTACGGTGTTCCAATCTCTCTTTAGAGAGTTAAGGTCTAAGTATGGTGATTATGCTCCTATATACACAGATGGTTCTAAGGATGGTGATCGGGTAGCTTCGGCTACTGTGACGCCATCTGAGACCATTTCTGTGTGTCTCCCACCTGCTGCTTCCATATTTACAGCTGAACTCCAGGCCATTCTTCAGGCCTTGGAGTTCATTCAGTCCTCTCCAGCTTTAAAGCATATCATCTTTACTGATTCTCTGTCCTCTTTACAAGCAATTAACAATATACAGCTTGAACACCCATTAGTAGCAGATGTTTATCGTCTGCTACTATCGTACGAGCTCAGCAGCAAAGACGTGGTCTTCTGCTGGCTCCCCAGTCACGTCGATATAAGGGGGAATGATCTAGCAGATTTTGCTGCCAAAGCTGCTTTAGATCTTCCCCAATCACACTTTTTAATTCCTTATAAAGATTTTAAATTTTCAATAAATCATTTTATTTATGACCGTTGGCAACGGTCTTGGGATCTTGCAGGCACAAACAAACTTCATCACATCAAGCCTCTCTTAGGAGATTGGCCAAGCTCCTATCGTACGCGCAGGAGAGATGAAGTTGTCTTGTGTCGCTCTCGCATAGGTCATACTTTTTTAACACATATTTTCATTTTAAAGCGAGAGCCTCAACCAGAATGTCAACACTGTCATGTTCCTTTGACAGTGAAGCACATTTTGATTGAGTGCAAGCATCTCAAGAATATTAGATCTAAGTACTACCGTTGCCAGTCAGCACGTCAGCTATTTACACAACCGGAGCTTTATGATAAATTGTTAGCATTTTTAAGAGAGACAAATTTTTATTCAAAATTTTAATTGTATATATTTATCGTATACTGCATTTTAAATATTTATATATGTAATGTAATTGATATATTTATTTTTAGTTATATTTTCTGTGATATTTGTTTTTATTTACATATATAAATACATCCCTGTGATATTGTTTTAATTTGTCTCGATAATTTCATCATGTTTGGCCCAATATGGCCCGGTTGGAGCTGACGTGCCATTAAACAACATTTCTTTCTTTCTTTCTTTCCTTCTGATCTGCCAAACCATGTTACTGCTAGAAGAACACAGACTACAATTAACTTCATTCTGAAACAAACGGTAATTTACATAAGTTTCTATGGTAGTAAGTCCACTATCCCACGTTACTGCTCATTACACTCGCCCTGTGCGTTCGGGGACTGCACCAGTCAATTTCACTGGGTAACTTTTCACTGCTAAACGGTCGCGTGTCAGTCCCTGTGAACGCCTGACCAATGTATCTGAACATCTTACGCTTTTAAACCAGCGGCTGTCAGGCAGGATACGCCCATATTTTCGAGAGATGGATGGAGAACAAGCTAAAAAGAAGGTGATTTTTCTGAAAATGCTCTTTTTCGGACAATCAGGGGACATAATTCAGGAAGTTACGATGCCATGGGCGAAAATATCGAAAGGAAACAAGATCTTTGGATTATAAACATGTATTTCAAGTTTCACCAAAATCGAATTAAATACAGGGTCCACAACTTTGATACACTATATGATTTTGTTTTACACTATTCGCGTACAAGTGGCGGTCATTTTGTTAGGCAATTTTGGTCCGATTTTCACGAATTTCGAACTCAACCTTCATTACCGTGTAACGGCGATACAATCAAACGGTTTTTAAATCGAATTATAATTGTGACCCCAAGAGGAACCACAAGTTAAAAAAGGCAATTTTTGATAATTCAGGATTTACGATCCGATGGCCGCAAATATCGAAGGGAACAAAATACACGACAAAGAGTGGTAACAGGTGTCCGGAAGAGTAAGCTTCACCGGCCTTGATGAAGTAACTAGTGTCCAATCACATATGCGTTGTTATAGATGTGAGAGGGATGGGGTTTAACGTCCACTCGACACAAACTAGGTCATTTCGGGACTAACATATGGTTTAATTTTATTTCAATAATTCGCTTGCGCGTAGCGGTCTTTAGCAGTGGGAGGAAACCGGAGTGCCCGGAGGAAACCCACGAGGTTGAGAAGGCGCCCCTATCTCAATGGCACATACGTTCACACCGGCTAGAAACCACAGCCGCAAGCCACAGGTGACCGGCCAGCTAGAGGTCGAAGCGCGGCACTCTAGACCACTAGGCCATCCCAACCCCCTGGTTGGCCGTGGCAGTTCATTTGGATTTTCTGACCCGAGGTTTCTCATTGTCATTGGTGTAGGGCAGAAGGGCCTGTCAAGAAAGTATCCGTAGTTGTTTGGAGTAGTTAGGAAATTGGTGTACATGTGAAAGTGCCCAACGCCGTGTGTACTAGTATGTACTTATGTAGGCTAACAAAATCCATAGCGATTGTATTTGTAATTTGATAAAAAAGTATAAAATATCAAATAAGTCAGGAATGCTTGCATTCCATTTGAAGCTACATTATATTTAGGCCCTAATGAAATTCAAGTATCAAAACATTCAATTCTCGTCGGCCAATTTTATTTTTGTCTTTGCCAATGGCTATCGGAGGAATGAGCGTACTCGATGTACATGACCTGTATTTAGGCTACAGGTCGCCGCCATGTTTATGCCACGGACAACAAACCGTCACCTCTCGGTAATCATGGAAATATATTTTAGTACTATCAAACATTGATTATTTTTCGAAGTAAATAAATATAAATGCGCCAGAAAATAATTTACATATTTGAAAAGAGCAACGAACGTGCTTTTCTTGACCGATCGTCAAATAATACGTGTTCCGCAACACTGACTTTCGCCGCTTTCCATGACAATGTGACCAATGCGTGTGACGTCATGTGAATTAACTCTATTCCCTCATTTTTAAAAAAAAAAAAAAAACAAGGCGTAACGGCCAATAACCACCAATTTGATTAATTATTATGTATAAATAATCACTACAGGATTAATTTTCCCGACACAGAAAGGGGGATATTGCAATAATAAGCTGCATATCTTATCTAGTATATGCGATGGACTCCGTGTAGAGCAAACCCCGCTCATGTCACTAATACTAATGACCTATTTTTACACTCGGCAAACCTCGTAAGATTTCGGAATCTAAACTCGGCTGTACGATGAATTCCGCCATATTGGAACTACTTTAAAGGTCCCGGATGAAACATGGCTGCGCCCATTCCAAACACAAGTTGGCGACCTATTTGGCTAGCGACCTATTCGACCGATCCAGCTGTAAGATAATGACGAAATTACACTTCTATTCTGTGCTGAAGGAATGGATAAAAAATAATATATTCTACTTTCATTTGATAGACATAACGTTGGATTTTATTGGTTGATAAATAGAGACTGTTGTCTTTACTCTAAATAGGTTTCCAACGAACAGGTTGCAGCTCGATCGGTCGAATAGGTCGCTAGCCGAATAGGTTCCCAATTTGTGTAATAGCGTCAAGTTTTCCTGTTAAAGTAAACCGGTAGCCGCATCGCAAATGTATGGGCGTAGGTACATATCACTTACTGTCATACATCCGAGACTAGATGTAGTCTACGTAGTTTACGGAATCTGTCGAGATTAGCCGAGTGCTATTTTTAGACAGACGCCATATTGCTACATTCACTTCTGGTTGACTCAGTGTAGGCCTACCGTTCAAGTTCCAGCGAAGAGGGGCTACCTTAATTTTCGGGCTTATATATAGATTATAAAGTAAAATAAATAAATGAATATAGGCCTATATATTTGTTTACTGACCTATAATATCGATCGATACCACTTTGGTCAGTTGATTCAGCGTACGGTACCGTTTGTCCAATTAACCTCGTGGGTTTTCTCCGGGTGCTCCGATTCTACGGCACTGCTAAAGACTCCTAGGCGCAAGCGAATTATTGAAATAAAATTAAACCATATGTTAGTTCTGAAATCACCTAGTTTGTCTCGAGTGTAGGCCTACGTTAAACCCTATTTCTCCCCGACTCTCTTTCTCTCTGATCTCTCTCTCTCGTAAGCGTACCGTTCGACGAAAGAGGGCGCCACCGATAAAGTAAAACACATAAAAGAACAAACAAAAGAATAAAAGAATAAACTCTCTCTCTCTCTCCCTCTCTCTCCTTTAGCGTCCCGTTCGAATAAAGAGGGCGCCACCAGATTTTTCGGGCTCGAACGGATGAAGTTAAACACATAAAAGAATAAATAAAATAAAACAATAATCTCTCTCTCCCCTCTCTCTCTTAAGCGTATCGTTCCACGAAAGAGGGCACCACCAGATTTTTCGGGCTCGAACGGGTAAAGTAAAACACATAAAAGAATAAATAAAAGAATAAACTCTCTCTCTCTCTCTCTCCTTTAGGGTACCATTCGAAGAAAGAGGGCGCCACCAGATTTTTCGGGCTCGAACGGATAAAGTTAAACACATTTATAAGAATAAATAAAATAAAAGAATAATCTCTCTCTCTCTCTCTCTTTCTCTGGGTACCGTTCGAGAAGAGGGTGCCACCAGATTTTTTCGGACTCGAACGGATAAAGTAAAATACATAAAATATATATATATTGGTGGCCTTTAACATCGAGCGTAACCATTTTCTAGTTGTGCCACTCTGATAAAGTTGTCGATGTGATTGTCTTACGGCATCAATTAGCCTATTGTTCCATCAATTAATTTTGAGGGCAGGGTTATTTGTTTAAATCCAGTAGGCTTATAATGGATATGGATTTTAACAGGCGGTATAATGTATATATAAAAACACACGATGACTCCCCGATATTATTCCTTTTTTTGTTAAAAAGCGGAGCTGTGTCGGACGCGGGGGGGGGGGGCACTACGCGTCATTTTATTTCATCATTTATTTCATGAATTTTTTTAAAGAAGTGGCGATGAAATGATCATCGATATGATCGTTTTTTAACAGTCTTTCAGCTGTGGAGATGAATAAATGGTCAACAGTCTTTCAGAAGTGGAGATGAATAAATGGTCATCTATATTCACTATCTCCAAGAAGTGTGAATGACACGCAGTTGTATATCGACTATCTTTCAGAAGTGTTGATGAGACGCAGTTGTATATAGACTATCTTTTAGAAGTATTAATGACACGCAGTTGTATATAGACTATCTTTCAGAAGTGACGATAAAATGCTCTGAAAACAGACTATCTTTTAGAAGTGACGACGAAATTAGCATTTCGATAAAGTTTTTATAGCACTGCAAAGGAAGCGTTCCTAGAAGTGTCTCAGAAATGAACGCTTCGCGGGAAATGAACACTTCATTTCGGTACGGGATCAGTTATGTTCGGCGAAATAAGCCAGCAGTGTCAATCAAATGAAAATTTCTAGTGATTAGTTATTCCAGTCTACATGCGCCGTTTGATTTGGTGCAATGTTTCTAGCCTCGTTCCTTGAGTCTCTTGCTAGAACTGGGGCTGAAAAGCATTATGGTACACGATTCGTGTACCAATGGTAAAACATTTATTTTGTCTTAAATATTGGATATCAGAAGCCCATCTTTTCCGGTAATATTAGGGTCATCAATTTTGACTTAAATTGACAAATAATTAGTGTTTACAATGTTGAAGATTTTGGATGATTTTGAGTTAGAGACTTAGCTACTTTAAGTCATGCTATGTTTCTGTGACTAGTCTCCGTCTGCAGTTGTATGCCGTCTATGAATTGTCATGTTTTTATTTTGCAAAACTGAAATATATTTAGCCAGGTGTGATGCTATTTCTGTGCCATTGCCAAAAAATGTCGCGAACCACTGATGTATGATGTATAAACATTAGCACATTAAAGCACCTCATTCCTTACGCACACAAACTCTAACAGGCCATCTTATATATGTTAGAAATCCACAGCAGTGCTAGGAATTAACAACTCACTAATCTACATACCTTCTTTAGAAATTAATGTCTTACTAATGATCATCATATCATAATTTTCATGACTGACTGATTAAGGAACGGGAGTGACACCTTTAAGACAATTTCACTGATTAAAGAACGGGAGTGACCCCTTTAAGACAATTTCAATTTTTGTCAGTAATGACATCAATAAAAACAAATTACGCTTGTATTTAGTGGGAGCGAACATCGATACTCACATCAGAATTCGGGCGGGGGGGGGGGGGGGCGTGCGCTATGTTTCAAAAGGTCTGTCATTGAGTCAACTGGCGTGGTTTTGATTTCCCGGTTATAAGTGACAAGGAGTAGGGTCGCCTGTCAAACATGCTAAAAACATGGTTGATCTCCGGGGACTCCGGTTTCACCCCACTGCTAAAAACCCCTACGTGCAAGCGAATCATTGAAATAAAATTGAACCATGTTAGTCTCGAAATGAGCTAGTTTATGTCGAGCGGACGGGGCGTCTCTCTCTCTCTCTCTCTCCGAGGTGGTGACGATAACCACCTTGAGACACCCGACTGGCAGATATGATTTAGATGACTAATGTATTTGCCAACAATTATGATCACGACTGTAGTTCAGTTTTAAAACCGTTAGATTAGAATTTGTCTATTAAATAAAAAAAGCTGTTGTCACTTACCTGATTTCAGCTTTATCGACTAATGTTGAATGTGTGATTTGTTCTCTATTTATATAATGTATTAATGGTAATAGTGTTTGATCTTTTAAACGAGTAATTATGTAGTTTAATAATATCTACTATTTGGGAAAGGTTACCTCTATTATGTGAAATAATAACAGATGACACATAAAGGAGTGACCAAATGGTTAGTAACCATGCGTTAATTTGTTCACACACTAATTCAGATGCGATATAGGACTTTTGTACCTCTGTTAAATTCTTGTAGGTCGCGCCTTCGATCTCTGCATCCCGATTTTCCGAAGTAGTTTTCTCTTGGCATGGTGCATGACGAAGAGCCTGTCTAGTCGATGGTGGGACGAAAAACCGAGGTCCCGTGTATACATTGGCGTGCACGTAAAAGATCCCTTGACAGTTTAAATTCGATATAAGAGTAATTTCCCTCATAGCGCACTGTATGACATAAGTCCGTCTTTATTGGCCTAGTTCTGAGCAGAACATTAGGACGTTAAACTTCGTTTCATTTCACTTTCAAGGTCCCAAATATTAGCGATTTAGCTCCTTTAAGCGAGTATACAATTATACAGTACGTACCGATGTGATACAATTTAGTATGATATGATTTTAATATAAGATAATTACAACTTATATTCTCTATTCAACTTGTAATTACACAGAATTTAACTGTCAAACAATATTTAGTATAATTGCACAGATGTAGGACTAATTTGGAAGTCAAATCGTTTATATCACAGCTAAAGACATAGTTAGATTTCACTCACATTGTTCTCACAGATCAACTACAACACCCTACACCATCGTAAAATTGAGTCCAATAACACACATAGACCTAATGTCTCTTTATGTTGTTCGAATTTCCGGGTGTACGTGACAAGAAGTAGGGTCGCCTGTCCACCACGTGGGTTTTCGCTGGGTCCCCCCACTGCTAAAGACTCCGTCAGGTAAGCGAATTATTCAAATTAAATTCAATTATAATTTCCATCCAAGTCATTTGTAATATAATTTTTTTTTTATAATTTTCACCCAAGTCAATTTTAATTTTCGCCCAAGTCAATTGTAACATATTTTCGATTCTGTTGAATTTCCACACAGCGCGTGATGTCATCGGAGAACGTTAGATGGGATATTAAACAAGTAAGCAAAATACATAATATGAAGCACATGGTGCACATGCAATACGATCAGAAATGTCAACCTGATTTGAAATTGACATTCCTATTTTTTAATTCTTCAGTTTTTATTAGGCGTGAAATGCCAACGTTGATATCTTTTTGGGGTTGTTGTTGTCATAACATTTTATACAACCCAGACACCTGCTACGCCATAGATAGACAGCCTGTATGTAAAGACAACCTGAACGTGACTAATATTTAAATAATTTTGAGTAATCGACATGTGAAATGTAGAAAACCTATAATCCCAGTTTTTATTGTCAGCCCTTCGACTACACGGATCATCGGTATATTCGATTGTCTACTAACATCACTGAATGGAATGACATCACGGCGAGTTAATTTGCTCTCAATCTTTAAGATAGATTATGGGAGATTAGATAAAGAGTTGGCAGTTCTCACTAGTTAAAAACTAGATAATGTAAAAGGAATTTGCTGAAAATTTCAGTCCAATTGATTCACGCCGAACCGAGATTAAAGCGATTGAATTTTCGGCATAGCCACGATCATCATTACTTAAGTCGGTACAGTAACAAAAACATAGTCTCGATTATCCATTTCATAATTAGATCTTGAATAAAAATAGTCTAGCAAATTGAATCCTAATCAGGTAGATATTGCAGGCTAGTGTTGACATCGAGAGTTGATTATGGTGTGGATAATATGATTAATGTCTAATTAACAATTCTGCAAAATTTCCCCCATAGCACACTGCATGGCGTATGCCCGTCTTCATTGGCCCCGTTGCTATATTGCCCATATCATTTTCTGTAATTTCATGATATGTGCAATTTAAAGGAGCTAAGTCTTTAAGTCAGTATCATCCAAAATCTTCAACATTGAAAACACGAATTATTTGTCAATTTAAATCAAAATTAATGCTGTGATCTAACCGGAAAAAGATGGGCTTCTGATATCAAATATTTGAGACAAAATGAATATTTTACAATTGGTACACGAATCGTGTACCATAATGCGTTTCAGCCCCAGTTCTAGCAAGAGACTCGAGGAACGAGGCTAGAAACATTGTACCAAATCAAACGGCGTATGTAGACTGGAATAACTAGACGCTAAAAAAATGCCTTAGGTTTACACTGCTTGTTTATTTCGCCGAACATAACTGATTAGAAATTAGAGTAAAAACGGAAACCATTGAATGCAGATCAGTTTATATACACTCATATTACCTTATTGTATGGGTTGTGACCCACTTGAGTCAATTTCTAGGTCCCAAATGTTAGCGATTTAGCTCCTTTAAACATACATTATGCAAGAGGTAAATCCGCCTATTGCGGGTCCGTTTTAGGCCCGAAATGCTATATAAACTATTAATTAAGACATTTACTAACAATACAAGCGTATAGTCAACTATCGATGGCATCGGATACTTGAGATTTGAACTAGTTGTCGACAGTTCGCCATTTACAAATTATAATTTATTAATGCGAAAGCGAGGTTGAGGCTTGAATGCAAATCAACAAACAGTGATATGGCCCAGAATGAAGTAATTTAAATGAATAAAATTTTCAATATTTTGATTTTACATTATCTTTTTTTTTTTGAGCTATTATGTCAATAATGACCAACTCTTTATCTTAATCTTACATAATGTATCTTTAAAATTTCTGACCTGATTCTCTAATAAAATCATTTTAATCCCACGTTTGTATATAATAATGTTCTTCACTCTACTGTAATGACAGTTTGGTGAGTGATTCTTCCTAGCGGTATCGGGGGGTTGGGATGGCCTAGTGGTCTAGGGTGCCGCGCTTCGACCTCTAGCTGGCCGGTCAACTCTGGCTTGCGGCTGGGGTTTCAAGCCCTGGTGTGAGCGTATGTGGCATGGAGATAGGGGCGCCTTCTCAACCTCGTGGGTTTCCTCCGGGCACTCCGGTTTCCTCCCACTGCTAAAGACCCCTACGCGCAAGCGACTTATTGAAATAAAATTTAAAAAAAACATATGTTAGTCCCGAAATGACCTAGTTTGTGTTGAGTGGACGTTAAACCCCATTCTCTCTCTCTCCCTAGCAATATCCATCTCGTTATTGCGACTTTTAGCCACTTTTGGATACGATTAATAAAAGTACAAATTTATCTAGTTATCTGAGTTAGTTTTGGAATATGCTAAAACACCAAGAATACAGCACAACGACAGATCTACAAATCTCCATATCTTCCGTAAACATTTCTCTGTTTTCGGTAATGCTTTTGAGAGAGAGAGAGCGAGAGAGAGAGAGAGAGAAATGGGGTTTAACGTCCACTGGACACAAACTAGGTCATTTCGGGTCTACATGTAACATATGGTTTTAATTTTATTTCCCTAATTCGCTTGCGCGTAGGGGTCTTTAGTAGTGGGAGGAAACCGGAGTACCCGGAGAAAACCCACAAGGTAGGACAGGCGACCCTACTCCTTGCCACGTACAATCGGGGATTTGAAACTATTTTACTTTGGATGATGAATTATATTTATCAGCGATAAAATGTGTCATGTCCATCAAACGAACGAGGTTTTTTTGTGAATTCCAAGGGTATTGTTACGTGTACTCCAACGTGTACTCCAGCTGAAAAATATGTCCCAATCTTCATTCTGGTCAACAAATCGTATTATTTTAGAATTTTCCAAGTAAATGATGATATAAATTTCATCTTAACACACCTAATTTAAAAAAAATTGGAAAAATTTTCAACCAATTGATTTGAAAAGTCTAACGTAAACCTTTTCAAATGTGACTTGGATTTTAAAATATTTTCGAACCCTCTGGACAAATAAAATAGGTTGTAATGGATAATTTACACAACAGGTAGGACATTTAAACATCTAGTAGTTAGAATAAGGGCATTGTTTATTTTCTGGAGCTACCAAGCCAGCAAGAATGTTATTGTCCCTTTAAAATAACCGATTTCATGTCATGTCCAGTCTCATACAGTGTTATAAGTTGTTTTGTTCTCTGGATTTTGTTTATGAATCCAGTCAGTTGTTTTGTCCTATGAATGTTTTTTATGAAACCAATCAGAACCTTATATGTCAATCTTGATATACGTTTCGACACGAACTGCTAATCATATCACCTAGTCTTTTGTGCCCGAAGTATAATTTGAGATTTGATAGGCACCACCATTCGATATGTTACATCTGGTAATGACATATTATTTCATAACAAATTTGAAAAACGTATAAAAGGGGTACCTTGGTGTCGCTACACACTGGTTCAGACAAGTTCACTCACGTTCACGCTAAGGTAAGCATAACCTTTTATACTTTCAAAGGGCTATGAAGTTGCACCGAATAGAAATGAAATGAAATGGGGTTTAACGTCCTATTGTTCTGCTTAGAACTGGACTAATGAAGACGTGTGGTATGAGGGGAACTTTGCCCGGGCAGCGGCACTACATCCTACTCTAATATCGAATTCCAACTGTCAACGGATCTTTTACGTGCACGCCAATGTATACATCCGAATAATGAGGCAGATGTACTTATCAGGCCCTCCACCCTGCATCACTGTCAGGGAGAATCACGCTTGAAAACCTAGATGAACTTTCTCGGCCAATGCAGTGATAGAACACCCGACATCTAAGCCATCGAGCCCGCGTCTTACCAACTTAGCAACCGTGACTCCCAAGGCAAAAGACAACTTGGACTAAAAAAAACACACACACACTAAAAACAATACAGACAATAAATATTGTCTGTACAGATCAAATAAATATGTTGTCAATACTTGATAGGTGAATATACACATATTGATAGTTGAATATAATATACATCAATGTCTTCTATGTACTGCAATGTGTCATGTTTCTATCTTCAACATTTCTAACATAGAGTGTCTAATTATTCTTGGGTGAAGGGCGTGTGAATATATTACTTGTTCTTCAATTAATCTCCCTCAAAATCGAAAGTTGGTTGTCTACCAACCGCGGAATTGTGCCAAATATCTATTGCTGTTTGGTCTTGGTCAACGGTTCCTCCTCGGTTTTATCTCTGCTAGAGAAAGAGATAATTTAACGTCGACTCATCCGCTCGACACAAACTAGGTCTTTTCGGGACTAACATATGGCTCAATTTCATTTCAATGATTCGCTTGTACGTAGCCGTCTTTCGCAGTGGGATGAAGGATTCGAACGAAACCCACAAGGTTGGACAAGCGACCCCACTCCCTGTCACGTACAACCCGGGATTCGACACAACGCCAGTGGACTCAATAACAGGCCTTATGATACAACGGTCAAGCGCCAACCACTTTGCCACCTAACACCCCAATTCTCGTATACATATAGACGGACACGTAAAAGGTTCCTTGGCAGTTAGATGTTGTTATTCGCTGTATGGCGAATGCCTGTCTTCATTAGTCCAGTTTAGGAGTAGTCTTTTACCACGTACTGAATCTATCCAAAAAACATCTCGCTTGTCAACAATGACACTCTCTAAAATTTTGTTTGAAAAGGTTTTAACTGAGATAGTAATTTTCTCTCGTCATGAATCAGACGTATGGCTTCTCACAATCTTCTTAATTCTTCATCGCGATTCACGTTTATTCCTCGTCTCTATTTTGTTTCTAATAATAGATGTGCCAAGTGAATTGTGGGATATATTTCAACCACGCTTTATAGAATCTAGCAAAATCGGCCCGGCTTCGTAAGATCTAGCACTTACCGAGACTTTAGTCAAAAGGTTCCATTGCCCATGCGTAACCAGGAGTTATGTGGTAAATTATCCAGTAATTTTCGTCAATAATTGAGAACCGACCCAGACCCTCCGTGCGTTGAAGACTATGGGGTTCTGGGTGACAGTGACTAGTTTAGGAGTAGAAAAGCAGAACGGTAGACCCCATTCTATTTGATTTCATTTCTTGTAATTTTGTTGTTTGACCTCGTAGGTTATATCCTGTTTCACAATGAAATCTGCAGTACTAGTGTGTTGTGTACTGGTATTAACGTTCTACAGTCAATCAGAGGCTACCTCGTGTTTACAATGCAGCCCAGATGTAGTGTGTGAAGCCTTGCCGTCATATTGCCAAGCTGGTAGGGCAACGTGTGGGTGTTGTGACGTGTGTAGAGGGAAACTTGGCGAAAAATGTACCGCATTATCTGTACCGTAAGATATTTTGTTAATGTATTCTTTTATTTCATTTGTGTTTTTTTTGTGGTGGTGGTGGGGTGGGGGGCAAACTTGACGACTAATATAATTACAAAAAAATTATAATTATCAATGTACAATGTTGACCGAGATTACCATATGTTACATGTTACGATTTAGGTTGTGATGACCAACCAAAATTAAAGTGGAACAACCCACCAGTTTATACAGAAAATAAAGGTTCTATTTCAGTAACGCACCTCTACCAGGGGGTGTTAAGGTGGACTAGCAGTCATTTAACACCCAATGTCAGCCAAATCGATCAATAACTTTTCATTTTACCGACCTTAAGCTTCCCCTTAGAGATATATTTATTCATTCGACGCCATTAGTGACACCCATCAATTAATTACATCTTTATATTCTTAACAATTACAATATGGGCCTGTAACCGACCATTCGGTCTTGTCATCGCTTCCATCTTGGAATTGTGACGTCATATCGATTGTATTTGAATGCAAAGCGCGTTCATCCGAGTTTATCACTGTCCGTACTATTTTCATTTTGGTCATAGTAAACCTATAGACTACAGTTTACAAGCATCGACAAATCAATTACGTAACGCTGAGCAGTCTAAGATAAAAAAAAATCCAATAACATAGAAGTTATTGTATTTCAATGTGTGACGACCTCAACGGTGGCATATATATCAATAGCCCCTCCAACAATACAATATAATAGTATCAACATGTTACATTCTCTTTTTAGATGTGAATCCCATTTGATTTGCATTGATGACAATGGCCAACAGGCTGCTAATTGGTGGGACTATGGATTCAAAGGAACCTGCAGGGCGGCAACAAAGGATCCAAGATGTCAATAAATAAATTACGTTTTTATTGACAAATACACATTTTTTTTTTTTATTTGATTGCAAATGCTTAAAAAACAAACGAAATGAACTGAATTGAAGGACAGTGTTGGTGACAGCCAATAGTAAATATGTATTAGAACGTCTCAGAACACCATGCAGAGTGATAAACCTTGGGTCAGGGATTCGGACCAAATTTGTTCTGTGCGATGGATTAGTACCCAGATACATCCCCACAAAATATTAAGTTGATTCAGTTGATACCAACTTGGGAAATTGGAAGAATATTTTTTTAATAGAAAAATGTCAATCTGGTTAAAATACATAACCTATTTCGTTTCGTTTTTATAGTTCAGAATTTCGTTTTACTTGTCTTTACTGCATGAGGACCTGAAAGACTTTTTATTTAACTCGTGTTCTTCTTGAAATGAGGGGTCAGCTAATTAAATTGTCTGTCGAATCGAGGGTTTGAACTTTTTTGCGCGGAATTGTGGGTAGGCGTTATCGGCGATAGAAATCAAAACAAAGCAACAACGATTAGGATTGGTTAATCGAATAACTGAGGTTATAGGGCCAAATGTCGCGTGCGTGACATCTGAACTGGTTGAACGTGACCTCACGCTATAACCTGATAGATCTACATGTATTTTAGGCCATCGAAATTATAAAAAACAGAAACGAAATATAGATCTGAATTTTAATTAGATTAGAAAAATGCTAAAAACAAATGTACTATGGTAGCACTTGATTTGGATAATCTGGTGTTCGGACCAATGTCATTAAAATACAGATATATATATTTCGCCAGGTTTTTTATTATATATTTTCGATGGTCTATACTATATGAAGACCTGAGAAGTTGTAGCGATAGGTCGCGTCAGAGGTCATTGGAGCAGATTTAGACCCTATGACGTCAGATATCTTATTAATCAATCAGCATTGATGTTTATAGTGAATTGCCTATAGTTCCGTACAAACACGCCTAAAGCTCACCGTAACAGAAAGTTTCGTTGGCTAATCCGTCACACCATCCAGAACACGTTAATGATAACAACTCTTCCAGATCCCAGTGTAGTAAACTTTTAAAAAACTTGGGGTATTAGTAGGTGCAGTCAGACCCCTCCTCCATACAAAGTTTCTACTGTCAATGATATCATGGTCCAGATACTCAACTCGCTCAGAGTTTGAAGTTTCTACTGTCGATGATATCATGGTACTAGCCCGATCCTCAACTCGCTCAGAAAATTGAATTTAATGCAAACCAGAGTCTGGCCTAGGCAAAATAACCGGCCTCAGCAAAATAAAAGACAGGAGAAATTTAAAACACCAAATATTCCGTTTATCAATACCCCAGGGAACGAATAAATACGGAAATCGTTACAAATTTGAAATATCCAATTTATTCATAAACAAGGATGATTTAAACATGAAGGAGAGGGACAAAATTCGGTTTAACGTCCACTGGCCACGAACTAGTACGAACATATGGTGATGCATATGTTTTGACATCTTTACTAAGTTTATATAGTCCATCCAGGGATGATGTTAACATGTGAGAGAGAAATGATGTTTAAGGTCCCCTAGACACAAACTAGGTAATTTGTGGACATATGAATCTGTGAGGTGGGGTAGGCAACACTAAACAATGTTACCCACAAGCTTGTAATGGAAACCACACCACTTAAATCTATGACAAGCCTTATGTCCCAAAGCGCACGTGTTCTACTACGGTTGATTTAACCACACGATGACATTTACACAGAATGCATCTTATATAAATATGATATAGTAATAAAATGAAACATATTTTAGCTTTCGTGTAAATGATCAGCAGCATCTCCAATACGTCATCGTGGTTGGTAATGTTATGTGTAGAATTGGACAACCGATCCACGAGAGAGGCATACCAGCTTACATAGAATAGGAAGGCAAAGTAAGTGGACACTTCTGCTCGGACATAGCTATATGCCGAAGGTTGGCATGTGTATGCAGCACAAGGGGTTGTCTTGTCAGTCGAGGAGAGTGGGCACAGGAAAAACCGGTTGACTCATCCGGCGTGTAACCAATGCATCTTTTCTTACTACATATTTTGGAACAGCCTATGATCGTCTAGCATTGTTTCTGGTCGCATATGTAATTCCTTACCTGGTTTGAAATTATTTTTACATTCCACTTTGACATCTCACATTAATATCAGCTTAACGTTGTGTCAGTTGTGATTGAATATACAGCATCTTAAATGATACCACATTTCTAATCTCTCTACAGTCTTAAAGCCCCAATAACACTCTTGTTGTAACTGAATAATATGTCACAATCTTCATTCTGGTCAACAAATCGTATTATTAAATGATGATATAAATTTCATCTTAACACACCTATTTTAAAAAATTTGAAAAATTCAACCAATTGATTTGAAAAGTCTAACGTAAACCTTTTCAAATGTGACTTGGATTTTAAAATATTTTCGAACCTTCTGTACAAGTAAAATAGGTTGTAATGGATGATTTACACAACAGGTAGGATACTTAAACATCTAGTACTTAGAATAAGGGTATTATTTATTTTCTGGAGCTACCAAGCCAGCAAGAATGTTATTGTCCCTTTAAATTGACAACTAATTCATGTTTTCAGCTTGTAAGACATCCGATGGTACTGATGATTTTGTTTTGTCTGATGATGTCAACAGATGATTTGAATTATAAGTGATAATTGCATGTTATATGTCAAGATTTGATGATTTTATATTTCGGTACTTTATAGTTATTTTATACTCGGGTTGATTCGCTATACCAAGGAAATTTAAGTGTCCAGAATAGATAAACTATGTATAATTAATTCTTCCTTTCCCATGACGAACCAGATGTGTCCATGACAGTGTGTTGATGTGGTTACATGGTGTTGTTGAGCATGTGTATCTAATAGTTCCACAAAATATTTGGTTATTTGATGATCAGGTTTATCACAATGTGTATGTTTAAAGCACCTAAACTGGACGGAAGACTTTGTAAAATTATTCCAAATACAATGTACTGAGAAATTCGCTTTATTAGATGTGCGGTAAACAATAAGGATCTGTATACGTTTACGATGGATTGAAAAAACACAGTTTGATAATTCAAAGCTATCCGGGCAAAATTTATCTCTCTCTCTCTCACAGTGTACTGTATCTCGTATACCCGTCGTCATTAACCTAGTTCGGAGCAGAACAGTAGGACGTTAAACCCCATTTCATTTTCATATAATAATGAGGTCTGGTGTACAAAGTACACATTGGCGTGCACCTAAAAGAACACTTGACAGTTGGGATTCGATGTGTAAGATGGGATTACATCCTATGCAGTGTAGAAAATAGTACACTGTATGGCGCACGTCAGTTTTCATTAGCCCAGCCAGGAACAGAACAGTAGGATGTTAAACCCTATTTTAATTAATTTCAGTTGAAATTCGATGGAGAGTAGACGGAACTGCCACTGCCTGAGCAAATCAGTAGCGTATTCCCATCTTCCTTATCTCCCTTAGTGCACATAAGTAGGTGAGAATCCAGTTAATATTGTATTTAGGGAGGTCCTCGTCAACTGCAACGTAGTCCCTCCCTATGGGGATCACGTTGCTAAGTGGGTTGGGCGCTGGCTCGTTAGCCTGGAGGTCCGGTGTTCGATCCCTGCATTGGTTGAGGAAGTTCATCTGGATTTACCAGCGTGGTTTCTCCTTGTCAGTGATGCAGAACGGGGGTTCTGACTAGGACAGCTGTCTAGTCAGTCGGATATTGCGAAAAACCGAGGTCCCGGGTACTCATTGGCGTGCACGTAAAAGATCCCTTGGCAGTTGGAATTCGGCATGAGAGTAGGTCGTAGCGCCACTGCCCGGACAAAATTTCCCTCATAACACACCATGTTGCGTATGCTTGTCTTCCATTATCCCAGGTTAGGTGCAGAAGAGTAGGACGTTAAACCAAATTTCATCGCGTCTGATTTACTCCACAGACCCCCTCAAACAAATATCCCTGTCTATTTAAATGGCAATGAAATGGAGGCACCATCGATCTTAAACGGCTGCTATTTTAAATTCAATCTAAATTAAATATTTCATATTTGGAGTAAAAGGGAGAGGCATAACTATAGCATGAAAGATCTGTGGCGAATTAATATCAACATCCTACAATATTTTAAACAAATTTTATTTCGTCTGTAATAAACAAAATGGTGGACTGGCTAATATTGTACATAATTTGCATTAAAGAAAGGGGGAATAACTACAGAATTATTTTTCTACTGTGCAAAAATATAGCCACAGTCGCCTATGACTTGCTTCGGGGAGATGTAACAGTATATTCTCAAAAGTCTTGACGATTTGTTGACAGCGTTGCTGAGAAAACGGTGCGAAGCTTCAGATTGAATATTACCAAGTTAAACCGATTGATTCTGAATACAGTTGTGCGATATCCGTTACATACGGTACAGCTTGCGATTTATATGAGAGAAAAAAATCCATGATAGCTTTTGGTATGATATCATAGGCTATACGGAGTGGGGCCAACAGAATGTGAGCTAACGGAGGGTAAACTTCTGAATAGCACGAGACCCGAATACCATTAACGAGGATCTCGCCTGATTTAGTTACTGGTGCGAAGGCGCCACGACATCCAATTTCCTTCACATGTTTCACCATTTCCAAACTTTGTTCATTGTCGTCACCAAGGGTTAAGAGATAATCTCCGATCTGAAATTCAATTAAAACAAAAAAAAGTTATATAAAAACGGGGTTATCCATCCTACCGGTATGTCCATCAGAAACATCTACAACAATGTGGGCGTTAACAGCGTTTTTACTATCTCTGGTAGTCAGTCAACAGCTTCAGAATGAACTGGTCAAGTTGTAGTCATTTATTATGCAAACCCGAATCGGGAATTTGTGACGTTCGTGTATCAATTTGATTTGGCCTATAGCGACACCTAAAAAACCAAATACCATATCTTAATCTCACCCGTGCCACTTATTAGGAATTTTAACACAAACTTCATCAGGATGCCGTGTAAACAATATGTAACAGGCACAACATACCTGTATGCATTGTAACTATCGATCGGAAAGCACGCAATAATTTTTTCTTAACCTACACAGGCCCATTCCTTTTCCGGTGAGCGCCCACTTTGTTTTATATCTTCATGAAATCTGTGGTGAATAATAATGAAGATGCTTTGTGAATACCTCTAAATCACAATTAATGCAAAATGTAACCATTGCGTGGCCTAATAAATGCTTATTTAAAGATATACAGTATTTTTGCGGCATGTGAAGGGCATCCTCACTTTTTATCACCTTAAATATTCTGTAATAAAATCGCAGCTTTGGGAATCACTCCAATAATAATTAATGCAAAAAGTGGTCAAACATGCACCATTGTTACTTACTTAACCCAGATAGTCACTATACATATATATATATATATATGAGATTTTGGCGTTCATTTTGAAAAGCGCTCTCACGGAAAGAGGTTGTGATATTGAATTACCTGAACATTTTGCGCCATTTTATATATAATTGTTGAGTTTGCAGCAACCGGAAGATAGTGCCGATGACTGATGGGTAATACATGTGTCTGTGTTGTTACTTCCAGGTAGGTATTGGTCGAGTTGAGATCGTAATGACCATGACACCATACTTCACTGTAATCAACACTACCATCAGGGGAGATAACTTGTACTTCGTCACCAATTTCTACATCTTCTATGTATTTAACACCACTATCCCTTGTAACCATTTTTGTGTTGGCTGGGAAACAGCTACTGACCTAGAGAATTTTTTTTTATATATCTATGTTATAAAACTCCAGTTTAAAATACAGACGGCTACACTAAAACACAAATTTGACCCAAAACCCACCATTATGCGGACCTTTGTTTTCGCTGTTGCACTGATACTTATATTATTACATTTCTGACTTGTTACTAGGGACAATAACGTGACAAGAAATTGAAAGGTTAAAACAAATTTATTCAAGTTACGTTTAACCTCATCTCATCGTATGAACGTTATTTATTTCATTATAATTTTGAGAGCCTTAGGGGCGCTTACTTTTCCCTCCCCACCCCCTTTACCCTGCTTGACTAGCTGGCAAAGTGTTTTCCCAAAAGTTTAGTCGGGTTTTTTTCTAAAGAAAATTGCGTTCATTGTACCATACCACGACACATATTTGCCATACCACGTCCGTTCCGTTCACAAAATGTATTTCATGTTGCATTTATTGTGTAATAATGTAAGAACAAAGGGGGAGTTTGGTACCTTGCCCTGTTATGTATACGACCACAGGATACCTTGAAGATGCCAGCTAGCAAGACATTTAGCCAAAATCATAGAGAGCTCAATTAAACAGCCGTTTTCACAAAATTTTTTTTTAAAAAGCCTTACATCTAAATCCAAGGTTGCACTTTCCTTCTGTACGTCCCCTTTCGCCACTTTATATGGTGTGTCAAATGGTAATAAAACCTCATATTGACCTGGAGAAGTTGTGCAATCTTCGAGATATGCGCCAGAGGAAGGCGACAGGAATGTTGTTAAGTAATCTTTTTCAAAATCAATTTGCCACTTTTCAGCCACTTGCTTCTGTGTAGATGTGGATGTGAATTGTACCAGTTTGCCTTCTTTACCTGTACTTTCACTATTTCGATAGGATCCCAACACGTCAGTGCTGTTTTCAGCGCGGTATAATTTGTCCCAGCTCATCCCGTTCTCTCTTTGGTGGTCACCTAGTTTTTTCAAAGCTTTCGACAATGCCTCTTTGGCCTTTGGAAAACTACCTCTATTTCTATCACCCCGTACATATGCATTTAAATCGTCGTGGAAACCCGTCGTATAAGCTATAATCATTGTCATCTCGGCTTCGTCAATGACTGAAAGGTATTTTTGACATGCCGCAGGTAAATCTTTAAACATTTTATCAACTGTCTTCAATGCATATGTAAACGACTTACTCACAGAAGCTTCGTTTTCTAAATCGCGCACGGTAATAGCCTCAATGAGATTTGAAAATGTTACAGCTGCAACCAGTAAAAATACAAAATGTCCTCGGAAATCCATGTCTTTGGGTAACCCTATAAACGAGGAGAAACTATAAGGAAGATATGGTTAACTAAAAATAAAATACGCCCAAATGAGTTGCTAGCAGTTTGCAACTCGTATTTATAGTTGTCAGTAATGTTCGTGACTATCATTATATCAAACTGATCCCGCAGTGAATATTCGCTTGGCCGCTACAATCACTGATAAGCATGACATCGACGAGGCTTAATGAGTACGGCATATTAACTTTTTTACTCCGACAAATTAAATTCTCAAACATTTTTTTTTGAGGTAAAAGAAAAATAAATAAAGACGTTTGAAGTATTTTTAGTTAAACAATATTTCCTATTTAGTGTAAATCGGTATTAAAATGAGTAAAATGCATCATTTAGCCCGAAGCAGTTAGGTGTTAAGTAAACATTGCACGAGCCATTGAGCCAATGACTACGAGGCGTGCAGTCAACGCACGTGTTTTGGACAGGCATCCGTTACAGAGATAATTCGTAAGTAATTCTCTGTGAAACAGATTGTCATTATATTAGTTGCCATGAAAATTTTCAGAGAATGTTTCTCCCTGTAAATTTTATAACTCAGTCTACTACATAATAGACTGCCGTAGCTAAGGACATGTTTGCGATGTACGTACTATATGGTCAAATTAAAGGAGCTACACTGCTAACATTTGGGACCTAGAAATTGACAGAAGTGGGTTGCAACGCATATAATACTGTAATATGAATGTATATAAACTGATTTACATTCAATGTTTTCCGTTTTTACTTATATTTCAAATCGGTTTTATTCCGCAAAATAAGCCAGCCGTCTCAATCGAATGCAAATTTATTTTGTCTTAAATATTGGATATCAGAAGCCCATCGTTTCCAGTAAGATAACCGCATCAATGTTGATTTAAATTGACTAATAATTCGTGTTGTCGAAGTTGAAGATTTTGGATGATATTGAGTTAGAGACTTAGCTACTTTAAACATAATCAACCTTTTCCTTACAGTAAGTTGTATTCCTGTCTTCAAAATTCGTTGTATTATTTGTAGTATTTCCAGGGAATAACGTACTTTTATAGAAACTGTTTACACTCACATAATAGAAATCGATTTTATGTTTAATTTACATAATGTCATAAACACCTTGGTGTCGTTTTAAACTCAAAAGCCTACTGGGAAGATCATATAGAGTATTTTACGTCAAAAACAAGCAAATTAATCGACTCAAATATAAGTTATATCGTAAAACCTTAGAAATCATAAACAAATCATTCATTTTATCGATCTTTGACTAAGGCGACATTTTATGGGATAACTGTTCTTTTAAGCTAGCTAGCTAAACTACATTTAGATGCTTTAAGAACCATAACTGGGCTCCCAAGGGGTACCTGACATAGCATCCTGTATGAATAGACTGGACTTTGTTCACCGAAATCTCGCGGAACACAGCATAAACTCATAACGTTCCATAAGATTGTTCATGACGAAGTTCCAAATTTCTTATCAACTAAGAAACCCCATAGAGTATCAGCAAACCAGCCTTACCATCTTCGAAACAGCGACTCTTTTAAAAACGTGCAATGCAAAACAAATCTTTATCAAACATCTTTTTTCCTCCATCAATTAAATGATGGATTAGTCTAGATACTGATATATATCTGATTCCCACTCGTCCCTTTTCAAACACAAAATTCGGTCACAGTTTTCTAACCCTTGTAAGCCCTTCTTTTCTTTTACTTTGGTAACTGAACTTTTCAAGTTATACATTGTAAACTTCGTATTTGCAAGAGTGACCTTAATTTACACAAATTTCTAATGCATGTGAGTATAAACCTTATGTGTAGCATTAACGGGGGCTCAGATCGACCGTTCGCTGACTGGTTTTCCGACGACTGCCGCTGATCGTCACGCAAGTTCCGTCGCCGATTCTAGTCGATCTAAGTCTAGCTACGACCGTCGTGCTAGATCGGCGACCGAGTCGCAGGAGTTGAACATGTTCTACTTCTACGACGGAACCAGTCGCCGACTCGTCATCGTCGATGTGTGCGTTTTTACGATCGGTGGCCGACTGCGCTATAAATTTTAGCCGATCTGAGCGGCGAATGAAAAATCAACATGACGACCGAAAAAGAAGGAAGCCTGATTGTTATGTGGGAAGAGAGACCATGCCTCTATAAAATATCATCAAAAGAGTACTCCAATAGGGACAAAAACACAGAAAGGCAATAGATCTGACTAAAGAGCTCAAAAGATCTGGTAAGAAGCAGTTAAAAACGCAACTTAAACGATTAAAACACGGTTGGGTTCGAATCCCGCTTATAGTAACATTTTATTATTGTGGTTTTCTTAATAAATGCTTTATTATTACGGGTATTCGGATAATTCCTTATTAAAAATATGGAAAAAAATAGCTTTTAGTAAATTCAGTACATTTTTCTCTCAAAATCATATTTATTCGTTTGTAATAAAAAATTTCATAAGGAAATAGAAACGCCTATTTGCACATATATTAATGTTTGATCAACAATACAAAACTTTTCGACTTTTTGAATATTTTGATATACATGTCTTCTGAATAATTTTATGAGCAAACTTAATATTTCCCATTTTTTATTTAGCAAGTGATATAACCGTTCGTATCAAAACACTACTTGGAAGAGATAAAATGCCCAGCATCAGGCTCAGGCAGAAAAGGTAGAACACCAAGACAAGAATGGATTGCTACGCATATGAGTTTTTTGAGGCCACATATAAAAGGACGAGAAACTGTCAGCACTTTTGAGGTGGTAATAATACTATTTATTTTGCCATGTATATGCAGTATAAATGATATATAAAGTTTATATCATCGCATGTTGCCAAGCAACTGCCCCAGCAGCACTAGTGCACATTGACAAAATATGCAATATGTTTTATTTTAGGTATTTTATTCTTATGCATTTTAAAAATGTAGATTTTATAGATTATATAGTTTATTTTAGTTTATGTATATATGTTTATTAAAGACGTCGAGTCTATATTGCATAAATCAAACTTGACGCTGATTTGGTGTTAATAGATCTTAAGCATATTATATAATTGTATACTGATATTGTAAAAGTGTGGTTTTCGGTGTGTTTTTAATCTGAATATAAGGGAGATCCAATATTTTCGTTTCAAAGTAATTTATTAAGTGAAGATCATTATTCAAATTCAAACATTAACAATATAACATAAAGACAATGTAAAGGGTGGTGTAGCTTATAAATATATATATATATACATAGGGTGGTGTAGCCTATAATAATAATAATAATATATAATTTCAATGTAATACAATAGAGCTAACTCGCTTGTGAAGAGGTACAAATTACTGATGTCGAATAAGTTAAATATACGAACTTCATTAAATGTAACTATTAAATCTGTATTTAATATAACTATTAAATCTTTACTAAATATAACTATTAAATCTCTATTTAGCAACAAGTATTAATCGATAATAACATATACCGTACTTTTTAGTCACTAATTATTTCCACTAATCTAAATAACACATTTCTTTAATAAACAAGTAATCTATCGAATATATAGTACTTTTCTTTCTATTAAAAATATATATTGTAAAATATTCGCTAGTAGTTAAACAAGTAATAAATCATGTAAATTCTTACTTTTCCGTTTGACTTAGCGTGAACCATTTTTTTTTAAAAATTATTTTTAGACATTAATTATCTATTCTAGTTTAGACTGTGACATTACGGTGATGATTGATATTTGGTATAAACATTCCAGATTTTTGCATTTTAATTTGTGTCTTCATGTTCACATATTTGTGTACACTAAATGTTTGTTTATTTTTATTAAACTTTTATAGTGTTAATCACTGTAAAAAAAATAGATTGAACTATTGAAGAGAAATGAACTGAGCTTAACACTCTAGTACATAGACCTTTGTGGGGCAGTCCCCCAACCTAGGCCCATGACCAAATCTGGTGTACATTTAGACTTTTTCTTTCTTTCAACCGATGGGGGATTTGGGGCTGGATTAGTTTAACATATGTGCGTCAAGTGGCGAGGTTTTGGTTCCAAGCTTGCACACGACAAGGAGTCCTGGTTTTACTCAGAGTTCTCAGGTTTCCTTCCACTGCTATATGTTGTCCATTGCCAGGCCCTCTGTCCACCACTGCAAACGGGGCGGGGGGGGGGGCAAATCGGACAATGTATATCAATTTTCTTGACAACACCGGGATCGAACAAGGGACCTAAAATCAAGGTTTGTAGGGCACCGTGGCCCCAAGTTATGAAATGGGCTCTAACATCCTATTTTTTTGCACTACCTGGGGTAACAAAGACAGGTATTCACAAGATTATAGTACGCTGAGCTACTTCTGCTGAACAACAAAGGGTTCTTTAACGTGAACAAAAATGTTCGGGTCTGTCCGAAGATAGACGGTTCCTTGCCAGGTCCGCCATCGTGTTCATACGGTTCCTTGCCAGGGACTCCATCGTGTTCCAGTAAAAACTGAAAGCAACGTCGGTTACAATCGAACAGGGCCACCGTGGCTCAAGATTACCGTACCAACCAGGCAGATGAAGTCAGGCATACGCTTGGACGTCAAGTCCGAATGGTTAGCAAGTGTGCCGTGGATCACAAGGTCTTCATTGAGTAAATTGGCGTGGTTTCGATCACCGATTGTATGTGACAAGGAGTAGGATCGCCTCTTGGACTTTTTATGGGTCCTCCGGTTTCCTCCCACTGTAAAAGGCCCTACGTACAAGCAGCTCGTTCAATTATTGGTTTAGCGCTACGGCAGGAAATAATCAGTACGAAACCAAGAAAATTCTTAATTTCGTCTTGTTCATTTCTGTCCTTTGCAAGTCGAAGAAATAAATAAGGCTTTACTCTTAGTCAACGGGAAGGGACACTTATCCACAAGAATGCTGCGTAATGTGGTGCTATGAGGAAATTTTCCCTGTACAGCGGTACTGTAACATATCAAATGTGTATTGTTCTTTTATGCGCCATACTAAGAGATCTCCTGGCAGGGTATCCCCAAGCAACAAAAAATTCAAATGTACAGGTTTTTGGAGAAGAGGTGTGGCTACTGCCTGAGTGGCAGGCACAGAATATTTTGTCAAGAGTGGAGCATCTCATTTCACCCCTACGGTTAAAAATTATGACCTCTACACTGTTCACAAGCTAAAAACGTGATTTTTTGTACAATCAGGGGACATTACGGTCCGATACATGCCAATATCGAAAGGGACAGATCGTAGAGAGACAAATCTATATTTCAAGTTTCGTTGCAATCGGATAAAAAATTGTGACCTGAAGAGTATAACCACAAGCACATTGTGGACGGACGGGGACCCGGACGGACAAACAGGGGCGATGGCATATGTGGGCGTATGAAAAGTTGGCATTGTGTCTGCATGTCATGTTTGTTTACATGTCAACGATTGGCTAATTAACGACATGTGACCGGTGCCTATGTCCAAATATGGTTAAAGAGTAAGCTTCCGCGGTAAAGTAATCCGCCAACTATGAGCTCTAAATATAAATACTGCGGGGTTAGATCCCCAGAACTATCGATATATTTAATCATAATACATATTTCTAGTAGACAAAGCAAAGATATTTTACATTTCTAAAACCTGGAGCAAAATGTCTTTTCTGATAATATTAATTGGTGTCAGCTACTGACCTATATGGGGTGGGGGCTGGATGGTTTAACATGTATACATGAAATCATACGCTCTGTCATTGGGTCAGGTGACGGTGAGTCAGAGGATGTTTAGTTGAAAACATGTTTAAACGATTATGTTAGAGTGAATTGTTGTTTTTGTTAAATGATTAATATGCTAATAGTCAGTTGTTATTTTTGGGTCAGGTAAATAATGTTTGGTAAAATATATTATGACCACATCCCAGTAGTACTCTGTAGTGGCAGTTGTAGTTTCGGTTGGACTGAATCAAGATGCTGCCTTCTCGCATTTTTTAACTGATTTTAAGAGCCTTATTTTGTCCATGAAACAATTATATCATGTTTGGTGAAATCCAACACCACTGTCGACTGTATCTTCAATAAATGATCCTTGGTAAACAATCAATTTGTATCGACAAATGGTCATTTCCATCCAATTGAAACCAGCCTATATTTACCTCACGACACTTGTTCCACCTTGTCTTTTATATGACAACTCACTCGTCTAGATCCTATTGTAATAAAGACAAGTAAAACTAAATTTTGAAATATAAAAATAGCAACGGTTTTTTAAATCGGTTTATTACTTTTAACCTCCAGAGGGACCACAAGCTAATAAAGGCCATTTTGTATACATTCAGGGGCTATAATGCAGACCGTTACGATCCGATATGCGCAAATATAGACAGGAACTAAGATCTTTAGGTTATAAACATGTATTTATTTTAAGTTTCATCAAAATCGAAATAAAAGTGTGACCTATCTACAGGGTTCGTAATCTTGGTATACAATATTGTTACACGATTCGCGTACAAGCGGTGACCATTTTGGCCGTCAATTTTGGTCCGACTTTCACGATATTCGAACTCAACCTTCATTAGAATGTAACGGTGATATAATTAAACATTTTTTTTTAAAATCGGATAATAGTTTTGACCCCCAGGGGGACCACGCACTAATAAGGGCGATTTGTCGGACACTCAGGGGCCATTATTCAGGGAGTTACCACCCGATGGGCGCAAATATCACAAGGAACCAAAATCGTTGGGTTATAAACATACATGTCAAGTTTCATCAAAATCGGTTCAAAATTGTGACCTTTACAGGTCGAAGACAACCTTCATTACAGTGTAACGGTGATATAACCAGACGGTTTTATAAATCGAATAATAATTGTGACCTCTTGAGTGCGCACAAGCTTTAAAAGGCGATTTTGTCGTACAATTAGGGGACAAAATTCAGGAAGTTACGATTCGATATGCGCAAATATCGAAAGGAACAAAGATCTTTGGCTTTTAAACATGCATTTCAAGTTTCATCAAAATCGGTTCCAAATTGTGACCTCTACAGTGTTCACAAGCTAAAAACGTGGATTTTCGTACAATGAGGGGCATAATCTATGAAGATACATGCCAATATCGAAAGGAAACGAGATCCTAGGGTGATAACCCTATATGTCAAGTTTCATTGAAATCGGAGAAAAATTGTGACCTGTAGTTGTGGACGGACGGACGAACAGGGGCGACGACAATATAAGTCCACATGAAAATGTGGGCGTGTAAAAGTTGTATCTGGAAATCAATATTTATGATGTTAGATCAGTAAATTGGTTGTACCTCTGTTTAATTTAACAAAAAAAAAAAAATCTGGAACAACAATTTCCAAATGCAAATAACATTCTTACACAACCATTGTCAAAAAACACTAGATACAGAGCTGTTTTGACATCCATAGACTTGCACCTGAGAAAAAGTATGTAGACCTAGATCAATTTTATTCTTTTCTTCTCAGATATTTTTTAGTTTGCGGAAAATGGTATTTATTTTCAATTTTAACATTTTGCCAATTAATAAATATCGACGCGTTTCTAACTTCTGTCCCTTTTCTGTACAAATACATTGCAGGGTAGCTGTTTTATATGCCCACATTTTCGTGTGGGCATATTGTCGTGTCATTATTGTCGTCGTCCCTGTCCGTCCGCGTCCAAAATTGTTTTGTGAACACTCTACGGGTCCCATCTTATCTCTTGGAATATAGGTTTATCTTCTAAATATCTTGATTCCTTTCGATATTGGCATGTATCGTATCCGATTGTATACCAAGGAAAAATCACATTTTTATCACATGGACACTCTAGATGTCACAATGGTTACTTGATTTTGATGAAACTGAAAACGTGTGTTTTATCATCCAAAAATCTTGGTTCCTTTCGATGTTGGAGCGTGTCGAATTTCGCGAAAATCGGACCAAAACTGCCAGACGAAATGGCCGCCCCTTGTACGCATATTTTGTACAAACATGGTATATCAAGGTTGTTGGCGCGCTAACGGTCTCAATATTCATCCGATTTTGATGAAACTTTAAATACATGTTTATAACCCAAAGATCTTGCTCCTGTCAATATTCGCGCATATCGGATCGTCACTTCTTGAATTATGGCCCTTGATTGAACGGAAAATCGAGTTTTTATCCGATTAAAAAATTGGTTGGGCCATTTCGGGTTCTGTCCTCCTAAGTGTCATGGAGCCCGTACGCCTATGTATGAATACAAATTGATTTCGGTTTTTCTTTTCGTTTCGAGAGACTAATTTAATCACTCACAGGTGAATCGTTTAGTTGTACTTTGTATAAACAAAAGTCGTAATTAGATGCGTATTTATATAAAAATACAACACGGTAGAGAGATTTTGAGAATAATTCGGGGCCTCGTAAAGAAACAAAGAGTACATACATTATTTTAAACAAGATTGACATTAATTAAGCCATATAATTAATGAAGGTTCCCTCTCGATGTCTTGTCAGGATTATTATGAAGAAATACCATTTAAAACACATGACTATGCAGATCCCATAGATATTCTTCAACCACAGGAACGAGACAATGTTACTGGGGCAAGTGCATTCCCGCTTTATGATTTGGAACGATGTGTCTCTTCGCAATCTGATTTAAGGAAACGAGAGATTGATCTGGGATATACCCAAGTGAACAAGAAGTTTCGGACGGACTCCTCAAGTCACAAACAAATCCGGAACACTAGTTACATGATTGGAGATAAAAGAAGTAACTCGATGGATTCTATATCTGATCCAGATTATGATCATTTGGGATCCGACAAGAAAACAAAATCGGCTAATACTAGCCAGTCTGATTATGATCACATTTGTATTAATAACTAAAAACAGACTGAGGTTATTTGACAATTCTTAGTGTCAAGGTGAATCATTTTCAAAGTGAATTTGAATAAGCAAGTTATTCTGAATATGTGTTTGTTTGTGTTAATGAATATTAATTGCTTACATCATGTAAACAACCCGTTAAGAATCCTAATTAACCCATAAAGTGTTCTAGCCCAGTAGAGTTGAGATAACGACTAGCGGCTTAATCTGAACTGAAACTGTTGTTCCCGTGAAAGTGAAGGTTCATAAGATTATAGCGAAGGTTTGGGGTTGCCCTGACATATTTTGATCATATCCACTTTATATCGATGGATGTCAAATATGGGTGAATAATAAACGTGATTGAACGAATTATCACAATATTATGTAATACACAAATGCCAAGTTACAACTCTTTATATGAAAGCACTGTGAAGAGAAGACCTGGTTATTAACTCTGGTTGATTTATAACGTTACCAAAATTACGAGAGAGAGAGAGCGCGTCGTGTCCACTTGAAACCGTCACAATCACATGGCCCATTTTGTTTTTAATAATACGTTTGAACGTAGTAATCCCCAGCAGTGAGAGGTCCCGGAGAAAGCTCGCCGAGGTAAGACAGACATGATCAAGGGGAGAATCGACACCACGTCACTTGACTCAGTGACAGAACTTGTGATTTAAACGCTCATAACTGAGGGATAACTGGCTTTATGTGATCAACGTAAACAGGGCTTCCATGGCACGAAGCAATGCCGATGCAAGTCAAAATAACATACACTATCAAATAAATGATACAAATGACACAAATAACGTGTTGTATGCCCTAACGCTGATTGTGACAAGTCTAGGTTTCATCGCTCTCACTCCAGTATAACCAAAGTTACTGTGCCCCAAAGCTTCAACCAATCAGATTGCTTATTTTTGCTTACTGTAAGCAGAAAATCTTCATCACTAAACTCCATCAAGGCATTCACCTAATGAATGCTTACATCAAGTTTGAACACTAGCTCAATTAGAAGGAGAGTTATTGTGTTCCCAAATTTCGACCAATCAAATTGCTTATCGCTCTGCTTACCCTGGGCAGCCAATGTTCATTATCGAACTTGGTCGAGGTATCGATACAATGAAACTATACACCAAGTTTCATCACTCTCACTTAATTATCCTGCCCCAAAGCATCAACCAATCAAATTACTTATCTCTGCTTACCATAGGCCGAAAATGCCCATCTTCGAACTCCATCAAAGTATCGACATAATAAACACCTACACCAAATTTTAACATTCTATCTTAATTCGGAGGAGAGTTATTGTGTCTAAAAGAGTGTGACGGACGGACAGACATTTTAATAGTACCCCACTTTCTTCGAAAGGCGAGAGACAAATATAGCTACAACTATTCATTCGTATACAAAGATGAAATGATATCCGGGTGGTAGTAAGTCATTGTCAGATGACAGTGATTCATGTGTACAGAGCGATCTGAGATGTACACGGCCGGTATACAAAGATGATATGATATCCGGTTGGTAGTAAGTCATTGTCAGATGACAGTGATTCATGTGTATAGAGCGGTCTGAGATGTACACGGCCGGTAAAGAAACCAACAGAACACTATAAATATGTCCGTGTATGTAGCAAAAACGATGACTCTACGGTTTCCGTTTAAGTAACTTTCGATGGTTTGTAAGTCAAGAAAACGCGTTTGTATAATGTCGATAAATCCAAATCGTGAGTTTATTTTGTTTGTAAATCATCAAAGCTTACATTTCTATTTCAAAGTATCCGTTTCCTTTAAATTCAAAATAAGATATTCACAAATATTTTACTTATCTTTAAAAATAGATATTTACATATATTTAAAATTAGATATTAACAAATCTTTAAAGTTAGATATTTAAAATTTGATAATTATTTATCTTTATAGATATTTACACATCTTCAAAATTAGGTACATGCTAATATTCAAAATCTAATATTTGCTAATATTCGAAATCAGATATTTTTTCACCTTTAAATTTAGATATTTTCTTATTAGATACTTAAATATCTTTACAATTAAATATCTGCTTAAAAATCTTTAAAATTTATCGATAATTACTAATTTATTGTATTATAGGCACATGTGCAAATTTAACATTATTTTCACAGTAAGCTAACAATATCGATATTGATTGAACTAGGCCGTTATTGAATTCTAATTGGTCGTTTAATTTTAATATTACGAATAATATTCAGTAAGAGGGGTAGCCCCTTCAATGGGTATATAGATAGGTCACACATACATCTCACAGAAAAGAGTTCGTTACAGTAACGTTTTGGTAGTTGTAATCCAAGTAACTGTGAACTCTCAACATTCGTTGAGGATTGGCCCCGTGTTGATTTCCGGGAATCCACATCTGTAAAAATTAAACACAACTAGCGGCCATGTAATTGTATGCATATAATTAGTGTTATACGTTTCCAGAAGTACTAGGCTATTCCAAATAACTAAATTAAATCAACGTTTCGATAATATTAGCATATTTCACGTTAATCAACAAACAATGTTTCTAGCACTGTCGGAAACTAAAGAGACCCCCACACCCCCGGACACTTACGACTAGAAGATGAAAGTGTGTTTCAAACCAACCTGTTTAAGACTACTATGCGTTACAAAGGGATCATGACAATGTTAAAAGTATTTTTCTCCTTGTTTGGAAACTATCCACCCACCCAGGGATTACATGGCTAACTGGTTAAGAGGGGTCCGATCCCTGCGTTGGCTTCGAAAAGTGCATCCAGAGTTTCCCGCATGGTTTCCCTTGTCAGTGCTGCAGGACGGACGGCTTGACAGGGACAGCTGTTTAGTCGTTCGAATGGCGCAAAAAACCGAGGTCCCGTGCACGTAAGATCCCTTGGCAGTTGGAATTCGATATAAAAGTAGACTTGTAGTGCCGCTGGCCGGGTGAAATTCGGGACCAGTTTGAGAGCAGAACAGTGGGACGTTAAACCCCATTTCATTTCATTCCATCCACCCATCCTTAGATCTAGAGGCGGGTAGGGGCCTCATCCTAGAGGTAAACCCGGCACCAGTTTCACATATTAAGGATATAATTTCAATGGGTTCTATTTGTTGATTTGCTTTATGTGACGTGAACAGAATCATGGAACAATAATATAATTTATAATTTATTTTATTCTCGTGTTTACTTGTCTTTACTTTTTAGAACTGATACATGTTCCCCAGTAAGAGTACATATACTGAACTGCATCCTCTCCAGCTGGTAGTTCGGGATACAGACATGTCGTGCCAGATTCACAACTGTGTAAAACAAAAAAACATATTATGAACACGCGATAATGTTGTAGCACTGCACCCACCAAGGACTGCATATACAGTTTTAATAAAAGTTGATCATCCAATTATAGCATAACATCTGGCGTAACCTTTATGGATGTACGATCTGATATAATAAGTCTGTAAGCATCAGAGGGGTTGGGTGGCCGAATGGTTAGCAACTGTTAATGGACAGTGTTAGGGCTGTTTAGAGGCTTTCAGATGTAAGTTTGCGGCTTACACTGGCCAATCGGTTATAATATCCAGATTGAAGCGTGCTTGGTTACCAGACAATACAACCTACACTAACTAGTGTGTGTGTGTGTGAAATAGCTTTATTTAACGTCCGCTTCCACCAAGGTGATATCGCAGACAGACACTCACTGGTTTTGAAAAATGTTTTTACACATTTATGAAAATACTTACGATCTGATACCGTATGATGAATGAGAGTACACTTTATAGATCTTATAAATAATGGAAATTAGCAATACATGAATTTTAATATACCAAACTTTACGCAATATGATCCTTCATATCATGGTTGATAAATTTAAATGAATACTATATCATTGTAATTATTAGGAATTAGAAATGACTATATATGCATACGCTTTCTTATCGTTGCATTTGAACACAGAAATAGTCCGTTATATAATGGAATAAAACATTTTATCCCTAAATTTGACGTAACTTTCCTGCCATTCCACCGTTTATTCCGTAAAATAACAGAATTAAGTCCGTTATAGAAGGGAATAAAATATGGTGTCTTGTTTGTTTGTAATAGCGTCAAGTTTTCCTGTTAAAGTAAGCCGGTAGTCGCATCGCAAATGTATGGGCGTAGGTACATATCACTTACTGTCATACAGCCGAGACTAGATGTAGGTTCCGGAACGTTCCGGAATCTGTCGAGATTTGCCGAGTGAAATGGCAGTATGAATACAATAGGAACCAGTGTCAACACGTTCTGGTTTGAGTAACAACATGGCGTGTTATCAACGTGGATAGGTCCTTTAATCGCTTACTCGTCAGGCGAGATTTATTACAAATAATTGCTCAGCTTATCAATAAATCAGCGAATGAAATAAACTTATTTGTATTATCATTATGATCGACAGTATGTAGTAACATTACCTGGGACTATACATGCCACAGGACTCGCCTTCTTTAGTAGCACACAATTGACAACAACCACAGACATCGGAAACTCGTTCACAATCAGTGGGTAATTCATCACATGTAACTTCAGAACATGGGATACAGGCATATCCTTCAGATCTACCAACCAATGTTACTGCTACTAGAGCACATACTACAACCAACAACTTCATACTGAAACAAAAACAATATACCTTCCTAAAGTTCAAGTCAGTTTTTGTTGGCATACTTTTTATCTTTTCAAGTGCAGCTTTACGGTGGTGCTAATATTTTCACCGCTAAGGAAATATATAAATTTAAATGACCCCTAGTAGACCCGAAGCCCAGAGGGTCGACCTAGCTGAAAAGTGTACCAATTTTCTTGTATATGTTATATGTCAGGGTGTTTGTGTGATACCTGAAGATGTACGGTACACTTTTGAGCTAATCTAGACTAGTTGGGCGGGGGGGATGTCATTTTGGGTGTGGAACACCACAGTACACCCACCGCCAGAAACCCGACTTACATTTTGATGATATCAGATATACATGCATTGATACCATAAAAGAGAAAATTGGTAGATTAACCCCCTGGGCTCCTTCTCTATCGACACCAGTTTGTTTGTTTTAGTTCAATTACATTTTTTAAATTCAATGGAAATGTTATAAGTATAGATAGCCACTTACTTGCTTTCAGTTGTACAGACTAACTTTCACTGTAGTCGGTATGATTTGTTTTCAGTTTATATACGGAATCGGGACTGATTTTGACACATTTATAGTGATTAGATTAGTTATATGTCCGTAGTTGTGTGGGCTAAAACCATTGAAATATCCATCAAATTGCAGGAGTAAGGTAATCAGTTCTATTAATATATCATTAATTATTTATGTATCTCCGGTGTATGTATAGAATGACCGGACTATAAAAATGGTATCTTTCGCCATCGATTTAACTCATCCGGTGGCGTGGAGAGGTTTGTTGGTTTTAAGGTAATGAAATAAATGACGTGGAATGGAACATCTATTGCAGCTAATTAATGAAGATGAGAGTGATTAAATAATAAACTTTTGTTGACAAATCAGTTGGGCGGAATAATTTTAAATATTTTAATGATGACCTTACATTAACAGTCCGTGTTCATTGCTCAGTCACTGTAGAAATGTATTTCAGTTTATCTTTTAAACTATGGAGCGGAATTTCCTCCGTAATTCTAACATCTAACCTAATAATGCGTATGCTATTATGCTTACTTCTATGAATGTAACTTCTTACTTACACATATTAAATTGACTATTTACACATGTATAAATGTTAATTTATATGACTAAATTGTTAAATATTCCAGTTAGAATTTGTATTTTGTTCTATTTAATTATTACTTTTAATTTATTGTAGTCTGTTTAGTTTCGTAAACATTTTGACGATGAGTCACCATATAGAAAACAGTGCCATCTGTTAGCATACTGGGGGTTAAAATAATGACTCCCTTTTAACCCGGCAAGTCATATTTCTAACTCTCATTATGGTAACAGGTGGTGCTGTTTATTATATGGTGGTCCATTATGGACATGTGAAATTGTGCCTTTTTTATTTATACCAAAAAACACATTTTTTCTTTCAAAAATAAGAACAAAAGTGAACCATTCTCACAATTTTGAAAACAAATAGGCTATTTTTTTCTCTAAAGAAAAATAAAATAATTTACGTGCAAATTATTCTGATACTATATCTGGAAGTATGCCGGTAGAGCAATGTCTTTAATTTTTTTTTTGCTTTTGTTTTGGTTAATAAACAAAATTTTATTTTGCTTGAAATTTTCGGAAAAGGGAGATAACTCTGGAACGGAAGATCGTGGAACGTTCATGGATGGGGTAAACCGATAGGGCTCGTTATCTCGTTGTCCAACTGAACAAAAATTAAATCTATTACAGGGAGTACACAGAAGGTTGAATAGTGATGGGGTTTTCAGTTAAGGGGACATAACCTAATTCTAAAAAAAATGATCTGTTAAAAACTATAGCCTATAGCGCGATCACAATGTTTTCGGAAAGGGAGGATAACTCTTGAACGGAAGGTCCGGTGCTCACCAAATTCAAACTAATCCAGGATATTTCGATTCCTAACGCATATTTTAAATTTCATCTAAAGTTGGGCCAGAAACTTTGTGCATATTTCTCTTTTTTACGTAACAGGGGCCATTTGTAAGTAAGAGGTTACGTGCATAGAAGTAAGCATATTAGCATACACATTACAAGGTTAGGAGTTCGAATTATGGGGGAAATTCCGCTCCATAATAAACAGAGAACCAAAATATATTATGATATATTATTACTTTATTATGTTCAATATCTTAATTACATAAACTATTAATATGTGTATTATCTGTATTGTCAGTATAAATGATATTACGCGATATATAATATAAACACTCACAGATAATTATGTTCCTCAATTTTAAAGGTACATTATCACATGAATGTTATTAATGTACCAAATGGTATGTATCTTAACTAAGATATATTTGCTGAAGCTGTCTACAATCTAGCTAGAACACACCCGAGGGGGAGAGAGAGAGAGAGAGAGAGAGAGATTTCACTGAAACTGTTCACTCAATCAAGCTAGAACACACCCGACCAATTCTCGATGTGTTATGAAATCACGTCACAGAAATCTGAAACATTAAAGAGACATTAGGGAAAATTAGATAACGATTATGGCAAGGATCATTATGGCAAATTAGATAGAAATGTGGAAGTTGTCACTATAATAGTTATAATCTAGAAGGGGAGAGTGAGAGAAATGGGGTTTAACGTCCACTCAACACAAACTAGGTCCTTTCGGAACTAACATATGGTTTCATTTTATTTCAATAATTCACTTGCGCGTACGGGTCTTTAGCAGTGGGAGGAAACCGGAGTGCCCGGAGGAAACCCACAAGGTTGAGAAGGCACCCCTACCTCCATGCCACATACGCTCACACCAGGGCTCGAAACCACAGCCACAAGCCAGAGGTGATCGGCCAGCTACAGGTCGAAGCGCGCCATCCCAACCCCCTACAATCGAGAAGGGGATAAGCTGAGAATTTCAGTCCCATTGATTCAATCTGTACGGAAAATGTAGCGATTGAATTTTGGGCCTAGCTTCGATCATCATTGCTAAAGTCGGTACGATAAAAAACATAGTCTCGATTATCCATTTTTGTATTTAATCATCACTGTGTTAAAGAGCAGTTCGGATTTAAATCCAGTGGCATCGAGGGTTGATTTAGGTATGTCCATGTTAATAAATGTCTAATTAATAGTTCATATTACATTTCAGGCCTACTCTTCCATTAGACCATATTATGATTCGAATACCACCCTATTTGTATACGAGAGTCGTCTGAAAAGTGCTAATGCTGAAACGGATGTAAAAAAAATTGCCACCAACAAATACAATCATTGAACGAATGAAAGACGCACACACTGCATACAGTTTGCTATGGGGGACATTTTGTCCGGACAGCAGCACTGTCAAGGAATCTTTTACGTGCACGACATTGTGCACACGGGACCTAGATTTTTCGTCCAATCCGAACGACTAGACAGCTGTCCTTGTCTGGCCCTCCGTCCTGCATCACTGACAAGGGGGTGGGGGCACGCCGGAAAACTTGGTTGAATTATCTCGGCCAATGCCGGGATCGAACACCCGACCTCCAGCCAGGTTAGCGAGCCAGCTTCTCACCCAGCGCGATTCCCTAAAATAATCAGTGAAATGTACCGGTGTCTAATCCAGTTGACGGTCTCTGGCTTATCAGCGTTACCTTTTCACACTTCTGTTTTTAAACCTGTTTGTATTTATATTTTATAACCACGAATTACATCAATCATTTTTATAAATCATTTTTAAAAGATTGATGAAAACATATTAATCGTAATGTCGGATGACAACCAAAGTGCGCGTGGTTTATATTTAAATTAATCTACATATTTTCCTCAATTTAACATTATAATTTAAAGATACATTGTTCAAGAACTAAATTTTATTTCGATAATTCGCTCGCGCGTTGTGTTTTTTTAGCAGTGCGATGAAACCAGGAGAAAACCCACGAGGTTGGACAAGCAACACTACTCTGTACAACCGGGGAATTGAAACCACGTCAGTTGATTCCATGACAGACGTAATGATAGAGCGCGTATGTTTCTGTGCCACTGTTAAGCCAGGCTGACACTTGCACGACTTTTGGCCACGATTTTGTCGTGCCCATCAGTGTCCACATTGACACGAACTGGCACGACGAGTTCACGCATAGTTTGCGCGTTGTTTACGCACTTCCCGCATTGGCACAACGAGTTTGCGCAAATCGGACGGTGCCGTGCCGACTCCAGTCGTGCCAATGCGTGCCACGAAATCGTGCAAGTGTCAGCCTGGCTTTATGTTACATTCTTAAACGGTAAATGGTATAAATATATTTCGTGTTTGATTACTATGTTGTTGCTTTTTTTTTAAAAAAATGATGAAATGCAACTATGTAAGTAAAACAAATGAGTTTGTTTGACAGTAAACGGGAAGTTTTTTAAATATGATATTTTTATTACGCTAACATGTCTAACATAATTGGGGAAAAATTAACTGTTTTGATTCATTATTTTGTCTAAGAAACAGAACAGAACAAAACAGAACATAACTTTAATTACAACTCATGACATAATGAGTGATATGCTATTTACGATATTTTCAATATGGAGGATTTTAAATACCAAGTCAAGGCATATAAATTCAATAGCTACATGTATTATCTTTAAGAATACATGTTTACATAATTTTATAGTTATTGGTTGTTTCCTTGAATTAAAAATAAAATGAAATGGGGTTTAACGTCCTACTATTCTGTTCCTACACTGGGCCAATGAAGACGGGTATATACCCTACAGTGCACTATTATGGAAATTTTACACGGGCTTCGGCACTATATTTTATCCTTTATATCGAATAAAGGGGACCTCGGTTTTCTGTCCAATCCGAATGACTAGACAGCTGACAGTTTTTTTTTTAAGTAATCTCGATATAGATAAGGAAATCCGACCCACTGGTGCGGACACCTAACTGGATCAGACTCGGAGGCATCCAATGTCAGGCCGTACATGTAGCTAAAAGTGTAAGTTTGCCTCATGGATGTAGTTCCTGCCATGCTTTAAGTGCCCTTTTCGTTTCCCGTTTCTCAACCACATTTACAGTATTTCTTAAAGTAGCTAAATCGCTAATATTCGGGACCTAAAAATTGACCCGAGTATATAGAGTGATTTACATTCAATTGTTTCCGTTTTACTCAAATTTCGAATCAGTTAAGTTCCGCGAAATAAGCCAGCAGTCCCAATCGAATGCAAATTTCTAGCGTCTGGTTGTTCCAGTCTACAAACGCCGTGCAGTGTTTCTAGCCTCGTTACTGGAGTCTCGTGCTAGAACTGGCGCTGAAACACATTATGGTAAACGATTCGTGTACGAATGGTAAAATGTTTATTTTGTCTAAATATTGGATATCAGAAGCCCATCTTGCCCGGTAAAATCACAACATCAATGTAGGTTTAAATTGACAAATAATTCGTTTTTTCATTGTTGAAGATTTTGGATGATATTAAGTTAGAGACTTAGCTACTTTAAGCATGCAAGAGCTAAATCTGGCTATTGTTTTGCTTTCTTCAGACCTGAAATGTTATATAAACTATTAATTATACATTAATTAATCAATTCTCGATGCCATCGTATGTTCCGATTTTCATTAGATTTGAATGCGATCTAGTGTTCAACGACCAAGTATGATTAACCGGAAAGAACTGGATGATCGAGACTTCGTTAATCATCGATACAGCGGTAACAATGACAAATGAGATTAGAGTGGTTTTCAAATAAGTTTGTCTAGGTTTTGATTAGACTGATATTTTCAGCATATCCTCTTTACATTATCTAGTTAATAATTCTTATAGTGAGAAATGCCAGATGCTTCTCTAATCTTCCATAATATATCTTTCGGATTTGTTCACTGAGGTTCTTCGCACGGCGCCTCTCACACGATGATTTAACTCGGGTCATATGTCGTTTCGTTGTTCAAAATTTCATAAGGTCTATCAAGGATTTAAATGGTGTGATTACGATTACAGCTCCGTGTAATGTGTGATGTTTTTTAAAGTTATAAATACGGTATTTTAATCATCACGCTAAGTTGATTGATTGCAAACAAGCCACAGTACAGTTATGTCCCTTTGATGAATGGTTGATCACGTGATTTTCAGTTAGCGTTCGAGGTAACGTATTAATAAATGATAATAGTACAGTAAGTATACGCGTTTTATAAAATGAAGAATTTAAACTTTAGTACAACTGTATCGCCCTTAAAACCGACCGATCAGTGCTTTAAGAGCATCACTGTACCCCCTGCACCGCGATAGGTACGACCCTGCTCCATCGTTTAAATATGTATATAACCTATCACTCAATACGTCATGTATTTTGTAAATAAAGTTCTATTCTGTTTCCCCAATTATATTCGACATGTTATCGCAAAAAATTACCATATTTTGTAAACTATTCCTTTGTTGTCAACATGATTCATTTTTATTACTAAAAATTCATCATTTTGAAAAAAAGAATACCTAGTTATAAAACAATCAAGATATCTGTACTACTATGTACAGTTTAAAATTTAACAGTGATTTAAAGATGAACTCCGATTACGAAACAACAGAAATGATTAAATAAACGATCTAAACATTCACCATACTTGTTTTCAATTTGTAGAACATACATGACGATTGCTTACAGGCGTACATAAACAGAGACAGGCCACGCCCACATCTTGTATACGATATCACCGTTGGTGGAAGTGGGCGTAAACCCCCCGGAACGAACAAACGACGACGCCCACATCCAATATATGCCCTGTCAAGCACAGTGTCCACATTCGGCTAGTAATATTTTAACTACAAATTATCTCCTGACCGACTGACGTTTTCCACTACTATCAGCTTACTGAAAATATTATTGCTACACAATTATTATGATTTCTGACCTGATTAACTTCGCATAGAATAAGGGGATTGCGCGTTGTATCAAAAAGTTTGTCATTGAGTAAAATGGTGTGGTTTCGAATCCCTGGTTCTCCGGGTTCCTCCCACTGCTAAAGACCCATACGCACAAGCGAATTATTAAAATGAAATAAACCATATGTTCCGAAATGACCTTGTTGGTGTCGAGTGGACGTTACACACCATTTCTCGCTCGCTTTCTCTCACTCTCTCGCACAGACTGAAATAATTTTATTGACATTTTCAATATATTCCAATTTCATTATCTAAATTTGAGCATTTATAGCAATAACGATCAGCTCTTAAAGTAATTGTAACCACTGGAAATAAAAGACTAGCTGGATAAACAGGGCAATAGAAACTGGTTAAAATATTTAAAGAGAATAATATGACACCATTCTACACTATAACAGCAAGTACGACCAGTTCTTTATATCAATCTTACCTACTCTATCTTTAAATTCGAATCTTGCTAAAATGAGGCCAGGGGCGGATCCAGAGAGGGGGTTTGGGACTCCCCCCCCTTACTCAGCTACATAAAAAAATAATGCCTTGCATCAATGGAATTACATCACAAAGAGTATATCAGTATAAAAATGATTTCTCTGTTTAAAAAGTTCAATTGCTCATGCAATTTGGAGACGTTGATGGCAGATTTCCGTGACAGAAACCTGGAAAACCCCCTCCTGCAAAAATTCCTGGATCCGCCCCTGAATGAGGCGCAGCTATGTTGTCATCTGACATGACGATTAATATGTTTTCATCAATCTTTTACAAATGATTTATAAAAATGATTGATGTAACGAATGGTTATAAAATATAAATACAGACACGTTTCAAGACAGAAGTGGAGAAAACGTTGCTAAGCTACAAACCCTCAACTGAATTAGACACAGGTAAGCAAATAGTTTTTTCGATGCAGGTGAACATACGATTTAATTGCTTATCTTAAACTTTCTATTGGGAGAACACATTTGAAATTGTAGGCGAAAACCAAATCAATTCTACCAAGTTCCGTTCGGGCATACTTCATGCCACCTTTGGTATCTCGATCCCTTCTCGAGACTGTCGCAGTTTAGTTTTCGAGCGTCAAAAAGGGTGATCCTTGAAGCTAATTTGTAAAATGAAATGAAATGAAACGTGGTTCATCTTCCTATTGTTCTGCCTCGATAAGGTGAATGAAGACGAACATACTTCACAGGGGCGGATCTAAGAATTTGGAAAAGCGGGGACGCCGCAAAATGAGGGCACTGACCGCGGAGACGGAGTAGGGGGCCCAAGACAATTATCCGTAATTTCTTTGCATCTCTAGCCAATTCAAGAGCTATTTGGCTGATATTTTCGTCTAAACGTTCGGAAATCGTAGAAAAAGAGCCTCAAAATCGAGCAAAAAAAGCTAGTTGAAAGGCACTTTCAGTAGTAAAAAAGGGCACTGTCGAAAATTAGGGGGGGGGGGCGCCCCTTGCACCCCCTATTGAATCCGCCTCTGCTTCATACAGTGTGCTATGAGGAGCATTTTATCGGACAGGGACGCTACGGCCTTTTCTTTATATCGAATTCCAACTGCCAAGGGATCTTTTAAGTACAGGCCAATGTGTACGTGGGATTTTGGTTTTCGCACAACCCGAGCGACAAGACAGCTGAGACAAAACGAGAAACATTCACGGAGTGCCATTTAAATCATATGATCCGAAAAATTGCTACACTTAAAGTGTGACTTGAATTGTGACTTAAATTTTGACTTAAATTGTGACTTAATTGCGACAAAAGTAAAATATGATCCCAATTTCACAACTGGCACGCAAATGGCACATGAATCTCCCCCAAGTTCCTAATATTTTGTCTGTATTTCAGAATGAACTCATTAGCTCTAGTTGTCGTTGTGCTGGTTTTAACATTGGTAGATGAATCGGCAAGTCTAACGTGTGCAAAATGTAATCGAGGACCATGTCCAAGTCTGCCATACTATTGTTACCCTACACGAACACCATGTGGATGCTGTGATGTGTGTGCAGGTTGGATAGGGGATGAATGTTCTGCTTTTTCACCCAGGTAATACGAAATGAAATGAAATGGGGTTTAACGTCCTACTGCTCCGAATGAAGACGGTCATACGCAATCCAGTGTGCTATAAGGGACATTTTGCCCGGACAACGGCATTACGGCCTACTCTTATATTGAAATCCAATTGTCAAGGGATCCTTTCCGTGCACACCAATGTGTATCCGGAACCTTGGTTTTTCGTACTATCCGGATGACTAGACAGCTGTCCCTGTCAGGCCCTCCGTCCTGAATCACTAACAAAGAGGTACCAAGCCGGAAAATCTTCCAAACTTAGCCACCGTGCCCCCCGCACCGATCCCCGCATCGGTAAAACGATAATCCGTCTACTGAGTATTCGCACACTATGCGTAATCGGACATATTGTGACGATCCCGAATGATGTCGGATTAAACAGAGTCCACTGTATAGTTTATTATTATGAATTTATATACACAACAAAGCTTTGGTATGCTTGGATTTTGGATTGAGCAGAACTCTCCCATCACTTAACAATTAAGCAATTAAATGAATATGATCTTATCAGCGGTACCTGACCATCGCGACCAGCTTAACATTCGCTCGGGGGGTGGGATGGCCTAGTGGTCTAGAGTGCAGCGCTTCGACCTCTAGCTGGCCGGTCACCTCTGGCTTGCGGCTGTGGTTTCGAGCCCTGGTGTGAGCGTATGTGGCATGGAGATAGGGGCGCCTTCTCAACCTCGTGGGTTTCCTCCGGGCACTCCGGTTTCCTCCCACTGCTAAAGACCCTACGCGCAAGCGAATTATTGAAATAAAATTAAACCATATGTTAGTCCCGAAATGACCTAGTTTGTGTTGAGTGGACGTTAAACCCCATTTCTCTCTGGTGTGAGCGTATGTGGCATGGGCGCCTTCTCAACCTCGTGGGTTTCATCCGGGCACTCCGGTTTCCTCCCAGTGCTAAAGACCCTACGCGCAAGCGAATTATTGAAATGTTTTTCCCAAAATGACCAAGTTTGTGTCGAGTGGACGTTAAACCCTATTTCTCTCTCTCTCTCTCTCTCTTTCGATTCGCAGGGTGGAAGGCCGAATGGTTAGTACGTGCGTGCCGTATCATAAAGCCTGTCATTGAGTCAACTGTCGTGGTTTCGAATCACCGGTTGCATGTGAAACGGAATAGGGTCGCCTGTCCAACCTCGTGGGTTTCCTCCGGGTCCTGTTGTTTCCCCCCACTGCTAAAGACACTATGAAATGACCTAGTCCAACCTCTCTCTCTCTCTCTCTCTCTCTCTCTCTCTCTCGTGTTTGTGTATAACAAACAAACTAGTAATTGTGTTGTGTTATGTGTTTAAATAGTTTATAAAGATGAGTATTCAATATTTATTATTTTAAATATTCTAGGTGCACACCAGGCTTAGTTTGTGTGAACAAAAGAGGCGAAAAGAAGGAAGTGGTTGAATGGTATGAAATATCTTTTGGAAAAGGAAGATGCCGTTTGCCATATCGTCGTCCACACCGATACGACGACGACTCCCACGATGATTGAAGACATCTCGTGCTCTTAAGCACGGAAACACGACGGATATGATGACAACGTGGACCGTCTAGGCTGTATTTCAAGGCTATACCTAATCCGTCAATAAACGTATTTAAATCCATTTAATTTGTAGTTTATTGGGGCTTTTTGTGGATATTGAGGCTTGAGGCGGAATGAGACTGTGAATATGATAGGCTCCTGAAACTCTAAAGACGTTAAGAATTTTATTTCAATAATTCGCTTAAACGTAAGGTGCTTTAGCAGTGGGGGGAAACAGGAGGAGCCGGAGAAAACCCTGAAGGTTTGACAGGCGACCCTACTCCTTGTCACGTACAAACGGGATTCGAAACCACACCAGTTGACAGAATGACGGGCTTTATGATACAGTGCGCATGTACTAGCCATTCGGTCATCCAAACTCCCAACACGTGAAAAAGAAACAGATGACAAATAATATCGATTGTGATATTTATCCAACACAAAAACATAAGTTATTACTACACATTTAGCGTTACAGTATATATACATTGTATTAAAGAATAAATATTGTAAGCTTTTTTTCAAAATGGTAGGCGTAGATACTAAACAAACTTATATATATTTTACACATGGACATTTGCTATGAAACATAACACATACTCTTTTTATTAAACAGATGTTTTATCACTGCATAACATATTTACATATAGTGGTTGGATCAGGAGATATCTAACTAAAGATGTTCTCCCTAGGTCACAGAAAACCCAACTACTCTGAGGGTCTGAGGGCAGACCCATAGTCCAGGACGGACCAACTTCTCCCTAGGCCTCCATAAGACCTGACTCTGGTCTCTGGTCCCTCATGTCCTTTTTACCTAACTCTAAACTAGGCTTTATATTTTATCCAGCAATATCTGTCAAATCCTAAGGCATGCCATAGTTAATAGCATTAAAATGAGAACAATGAAAACGATTAATTAAGATAAACACATCTTAGCTCTAAAACAACAAATGTTAAGCTTAAATCTTATATCAAATAGACACTTCGATGATACAAGTTTGTACAACCCATACATCTTACATAATACTATTTCAGATAAACACACACCTGCAACAGATTAAACCTTTGCAATTAACCTGTCACTTAATATGTCATTAACCGTGAGTTACAATTGAAATTACAATATAAAATATGACTTAAAATACAATATTTCATTTTAGACCAAAAATGATATTGTGTAACAGCTACAACCAGGTCATATCAAAATAGGTAGTCAGTTTACCATAGATAGATGGCTGTTTAGGCTATAATTTCATACGTATAGCGCATGGAGTAGGGTTGCCTGTCCAACCTCGTGGGTTTTCTCTGGGTCATTAGGTTTTCTGTCACTGATAAATACCCCAATGCGAAAGCGAATTAGTGAAATAATATTGAAGCATGTGTTCGTCCTGAATTGACCTAGTTTTTGTTGAATGGACGTTAAACCCCATTTCTCTTTACCTCTCCATACAAATTAGCAACAGCGGTGGCTCAGCGCGTACAACTGGGGGTCTGGCATAAAGTCGAAAAGAAATGGTTTGAATTTGTATTTATATCAACAGTTTGAACAGGTAGAAGGGGGTTACATGTATTTCTAATTAATCATTTCATCCAAATCTTTACATAAAATGTAGTCTATGCACTATATTTAGTCATTTCGTGTACTAAGGTTTTCTGCAGATTCCTCGCCGGAAGAAACGGAACCTAATAGTAGATGCTCCCAGAGGTGATGGTGGTCCACTTTGACTCCGACAGGTTAAACCCTTTTCACATCTGAAACAAAGAATAATCAATATAAAGCGGAAATAATCTAGACTATCATTTAATCATGTCATTATAGTTATCGTTTATCATAGACTGTATCGAGCAATCATGTTATATTATAGACTGTACCCTGCAATTATGTTATATTATAGACTGTATTCTACAATCATGTTATCAACTGCATCCTGCAATCATGTTATATAGACTTTATCCTACAATTATGTTATATTATAGACTGTATTCTACAGTCATGTTATATTGGAGTCACTGGCAAGGGGAAACCACGTCGGAAGTTCCCGATAAACTTTCTCGGCCAATACGGGTAACAAAAACGCGACATCCACCGTGAGCCAGCGTCTTACCCAACTATCCACCGTGGCTATCACGTGTCTCCCAAATGGGAGAACAACAATTATCTCATTAAGTTCGGTCGGCGATCCTTTTAAATTTCACGAATCGATTCATGCATGGGATCAACATGGAGACAGTTGGCCAGAGGGCGCGTTACGAAATTCGCGGGGTTGTATGGCTGGATAGATAGTGCGTGCGACATTTATCATAAGGTCTGTCATTGATTCAAGGGGAGGGGGGGGGGGGGGGCTATGGGTCTAGAGTGCCGTGCTTCGACCACTAGCTGGCTGGTCACCTCTGGCTTGCGGCTGTGGTTTCGAGCCCTGGTGTGAGCGTATGTGACATGGAGATAGGGGCGCCTTCTCAACCTCGTGGGTTTCCCCCGGACAGTCCGGTTTCCTCCCACTGTTAAAGACCCCTACGCGCAAGCGAATTGTTAAAATAAAATTAAAAACCGTATTTTAGTCCCGAAATGACCTAGTTTGTGTTGAGTGGACGTTAAACCCCATTTCCCTCCCTCTCTCTGATTCAACGGGCGTGGCTTCAATCCCCCGACTGCACGTGACAAGGGGGGGTTTCTCCGGGTCCTCCTCTCCCCCCAATACTAAAGACCACAGTTTTGTGTCAGGTGGACGTTATGCCCCCAACCCCAACTCGCTCTCTCACACACGCACACACACACACTGCATTCGGTCACCGAATCCCCGTCATTGAGAGAGATTGATGTTTCAGAGTACTCACCGCGCTTGGAATATGCCGCATCTGTCACCGACTTTACCTGCGCAGACCGGGCAGCATCCACAAGGCTTTCTAGCCCGTTCACAAGTTTTCGGTAACTTCGGACAGATCCGCTTACGAGGAGGAAATCGATGATTCCAACATGGGGCGCAGCTCAATGCATCTGATCCTGTCACTACTAGTACAACCAATACAACACAGATGAATAAAAATAATGTCTTCATCCTAAAACACAATGAAACACAACACGGATGAATTAGAGGGAGAAATTGGCGATTAACGTCAACTTAACCTAAACTATGTAATTTGGGACTAACACCTGATTAAGTCTCATATCAACAATTCGCTGGCACGTAGGGATCTTTAGCTGTGGGAGGAAACCGGGGGGGGGGGGGCAAGAAAACTTACGGGGTGGGACAGACGATCCTACTGCTTGTCACGTACAGCCTAGAAATCGAAACCATGCCCGTTGACCTTACGATGCTGCGTACGTGCTAACCATTCGTCCACCCACCCCTTAGGGAAGCCTTCAGTCACGGTGTATATAGCTTCTGAAACCCACTTTATTCTATATCATACGTAACCATCCTCTGGTTTGGCCCATGGCACTGTGCTTGAAACAAACTGTAATCTTCATCAGGTGATTGGGGATTGGGGTGCATTATTGGAATAGTCTAGAATCGGTTCATCTAAATCCGATATTGTTGTTTTACCAGGGACAGATTCAGACGGATGCTTGTAGTAAAGGGTTCGCCAGGTTCCTGTTACGGAAAGTTGACATTTTACAATCATGATGCCATCATCGTCTTAAAATTACGTAGGCATACATAGACACTGAGCTTTTTAAAGATTTAAAGAGAGAAATTAAACACCTCGTTTAACATCAATTAATAGGATAACATTGTTATTCAATTTCATTCGTGTAAAGCATTCATTGTGATATCACTTATGCCTATATGATTATCTCGCGCTTTGAATGTCCATCCCATCCCACAATCTGGTGATAGAGGACAAAGCACATGATCGTGACACCTTTCTCAAAAAATTTCTGTTTTACAATATTATGTATGTAGCTTAGCTTTGAACGCTAACTCTATCCCACCGTGTGATTATAAAGGACAAAGCACACGATCGTGATACTTACCTCATAAAACTATTATTTTACAAAATATGTTATATATCTTAGCCCGGAAAGGGTATTTTACAAAATATGTTATATATCTTAGCCCGGAAAGGGTGGAGGGGCGAGCTCCTCCTCTCTGGACCCGCCTCTGTTATACTGATAAAAATGTCGACAATGAAAAGAAATGAAATGGGGTTTAACGTCCTACTCTTCTGCACCTAACCTGGGCTAATGGGAAACGGACATACGCCATACAGTGTGCTATGAGGGAAATTTTGCCCGGAGAGCAGCACTAAGGCCTACTTTTATTTCGAATTCCAACTGCCAAGAGATATTTTACGTGCATGCCAATGTGTATACGGGACCTCGGTTTTTCATACCATCTGAACGACTAGACAGTTGTCATTTTCAGACCCTCCGTCATGCACCACTAACATGGGGAAACCACGCCGGAAAAAATGTTTACACACTTACCTGGTATTTAACTGTGACGTTTACTTGTCTCTAAAATCTTCTGTCTTATATGGCTCGCAACAGGATGTATTTTAAAAAGCCGGATATAAATAAAACGATGTTTAAAGTTATAACTAATTGTTTTGGATATTTTTACTGGCATTAACAGGACTCTTTACGTATAAACAGTGTGTTATAATAAGGTGCAGCACAATTTAGAAATGTCTTCGATTCTGATTGGTCGACGAAGGTTTCCCTGATATGTGACGTCATTTCAACAGAATACCTTAATATTTCAATTAGATGTCACTTTAACGACTAAGACAGACAGGTAATAAAACTTATTATTAAAGTGTTATTTTCAACCAGCAGTATATCCGGCTTCACCCATGGCCTAAATTCGTCGGGCACTATTCGTTTGCCTATTTCGACAGGGGTCAAAATTCGCCTGAGATCCCATTTTCCCGGGCTTAAAATCACCTGGTGCGCAAAATTCGATGACCTTATATATTCACGAGATTACGTTGGTTAATGAAGCGTGATTCGCTCGTGGTCCAGGCTCAGTTCGCCCGGGGTTCAGTGGGTACTGACCTTGCTCATTAACAAAGAATGTATGATTAATTGATAATATTAGGGTCAAGCACATGTATTTATAATAAAGACATTAATAAATGGTAAATAATTCCTGTAATGGGTGAAAGCGCTACATCGAATTAGTACGCGTGTTTTGCCCTTTAAAACTTCATATGTTGATATATATTAACCTGAGAGTAGAAATTGTTATATTTATGATGATTGGGTCACCGTGGGTAAGTCGCTAATCCATTGGCTCGCCAGGCTGGAGGTCGGTTGTTCAACCCTAGTCGAGAAAATTCATTCAAATATTCCGGCATGATACAGGATGCAATAACTCAGTCAATTCCGAAAATAGTGTCAGTCGAGTGAAAAGGAGAATATCGGAGTACTATGCGTCCGCCGACTACATAAAAATATCTTAACCAATCATGACGGCTTAAACTAAATTTGTTACTTTAAATACCTCACGATTGTACTCACGTCACCTCAGCTGTTGCGACTAGCAGAACTGTGACAGGACTAAATTCCATATCACCTGAATGCAATTCTGTCAAACATAACTTCACCACCTTTGGAAACTGTATAGAGAAGTTTACAATTCATGTAATTTAAAAGCAGGTCTTTGGTAGGAGTTACCAAATAAATTTTAAACAAGATTATGTTTGTTTGTCATGTTAGTCTAGAGGGATACTCGATTGGACGTTCTGGAATTGAATTCTCTCAATCCCACAACCAGTGACAATCGAGTGCAAAGGGGCATATCGGTCCACAACGCATGCGTCGACTGTTTAAGAAAACATCTCAACCAACGAGCAGCCGGAATATATTCGTTGTGTTTATTTACTTCACGGTTCTAATCACACCAACCCCGCACTCGGCAAATCTCGACAGATTACGGAACCTACATTTAGCCTCGGCTGTATGACGAATTCCGCCATATTGGAACTACTTTAAAGCTCCTGGATGAAACATGGCTGCGCCCATGATGTCCTGGAACCACTTTAAAGGTCCCGGATGAGACATGGTTGCGCCCATGATGTCTTGTTTGTTTGTAATAGTGTCAAGTTTTCCTGTTTAAAGTAAACCGGTAGCCGCATCGCAAATGTATGGGCGTAGGTACATATCACTTACTGTCATACAGTCGAGACTAGATGTAGGTTCCGGAATCTGTCGAGGATTGCCGAATGACCACCTCCGTTATCGAGACTGACAGAACTGTGGCAGGACTGAATTACGCTACTCTTGTAAAAGCGATATATAATATGCGCTATTCAGTCTTTATCATTGTATACTGCCTTTATCATTGTATACGGCCTTTAGAGTTGCAATCTGTTATCTTTCAAAACAAGGTTAGATATTCCTAAATTTGTGTTCGCAAACAAAACCACATCTGTGAAAATATCTTTCATGGGCGCCGCACTAATCCGTTTGACATTTTTCATACATACTACGACAAAAATAAACATATTTGATGGCATTCAATATGAAACATATCAAATTTTATTCAATATGAAAATAGAAGAGAAACACATACTTCTAACGATTTCTAAACGTATATTCGCTGTTTTCGACTAATTAGTTTAGGGCCTGTTACCCAGGCGATGCTAACTGTAGACAAAGCCAAGAAACCCCAACCAATAATCAGTGGTATTCGTTACAGTAGGACGTTAAACTCCATTTCATTTCATACTCGCGCGTTGTTCGCTTCTTTACAATGATTCCATAACAGAAGGCGAAAGGAAGATCCATGATAGCAAGAGCATGCTAAGTAACATTTCGTTGGATAACTCATTTTATTGGATCGTGTAGAATTGTGACCTGAGCTAGACATTTTACTAGTTGCCAGGGGTTACATATATATGTTACATATCTATATGATGCTCGAGCAATGAACAATAAAAATGTTTTCTTTTGTGCCAGCAGATGTTCGAATTCAATTCACACATATCGATGATCAATATGGAACGTTAAAAACTCCTTTCGTCACTTAAATCGCCACTGTCTTATTTTCACATTTGCAAACACGAACCTTTGTCTAACGTAGTATGAGAAAAAGTTTGAAATATGGACTTATATTTTTCGCCTGTCTCATTATTTTTATTATGGCTATGCTGACACAATTCCGTGTAAGTTACCTATCTATTTGTTTCTAGGTGGTTGGGTTTTTTTGTGTTTTTTTTTTTTATCATATTCGATTATTTTTATTCGATTAACGTAACGGGAGAATCGGATGATTTTATGCCCTATATTAAATTAATCAACTAAAATACAAATGTATACATTTAATTGTTTGTTTACTGCATTTTACCAAAATAAATATTATAAAAAGCTATTTTCTTCAATTTGTTGGGGCCTATTTCACGAAATTTTTAACTAAGATAAGATCCAAATTTTAGTAATTTGATTGGACAATATTAGATTGATTTTAGTTCTTAGCCAATCAAAATTGAAGTATCTACTAAAATTTGGATTTTATCTTTAGTTAAAATTTCGTGAAACAGCGCCCTGGTATTTAATTGAGGCCCATTTATTCAATGTTGTCCTTTTGCACTCATTACTAATAGGCAATGAACTATCTTAAAATTTAAATATAAAAGAGGCGAATGTTGTTTTATTCCTCGCGTCCTGTCTTTTGTTGTCTTAATCTGAGCAGAACAGTAGGACGTTAAACCCCATTTCATTTTATTAGATTTCACTATTAAACCAGGGTTTCTGGAAACCCAATAACCATCAAGGGGTCTTCGTTTTTCTAAGCACTGATTTACAAATTGATTTTAATGAATATTTTATTACATGTGTCATATTTATAAATAAAATCACCAGAAATGAATTTGGAAAACTAACTGTAAAATAAAACCCCACGTTGTTGCGAAGACAAGTAATTTTACAAAAATAGCAAATCAAATAACAGTAAATGTACAGATTGTTAAACTTGGATTATTATTTAGAAAGGATGTTATGCAGTAGGACCCTTTCATTACTATACTGAGTTTTAAAATGTATGACGCCAAATTCAGATAAAAACGACGAAAAAATATGCGAAATGTTCATATTATCATAGCTCAAAACCCATCAACTTTCACAGAAGACGAGTTATGATTTTCTAAAAGGAAATTGAATTCTTTTTTCACTGGAGTCAACTAGAAATATATATCTTTGATCACTGCTTCAGTAATAAGATGTATCTGAAAACAGTTGTGAACATTTTTTCAACATAACCTTTGGAGAAAGACTTAAAGCTACAAAGTTCAAATTCCTTCAAAATGGTACAATATTTTTTAAATCTGATGATAAATAAAACAAATGGCAAACATTTTAGTTACAGGGTAACAACGTCGTCAACCATACTGTGGTCGTCGCGACGGATGAAACCGTTAGGCTGTCGACATATCTTGCTTACATTGATTTAGTTAACTTATAATATTATTGCACGAAGCTGTAGTTTCACAATTGAAGAGGCGCATTATACAAAAATAAACAATTTTTGTTGAGTTTCTGAGTGCCATCATCAAAGTCGTGAGGCGAATTCAATGGATAGGATTCATGTTATTTCTACTAGGTAAGTCAGTGGTATGCATGTATCTGTTACGGAAGATATTCAGAAACACCACAGAGTTTATACAACCACCTTTACACGTGTTTATCTATCTTTCAAACTTGTAAACTGAACTCGAAACTTTTTATCTCAAACTTCTGAACTCTAACTCCAAACTCCATATATGTAAAGTGGGTAACATAAAAACTGAAACATAGTCCATTTTGAAATCAGTAAAATATAAACACATCTTTGGAGTGGTTGATGGTTGAATTTTTTTTTATTTTGACTGGGATGCATGGTACAGTGGAAAGCATGTTTTGCACAAATTCACTGAACTGATACGAATGACGATTGGACCCTTCAACCCCTTGGCGCACGTTTTCCTGAGGCACTGCAAAAACACGCACGTTTGCGCCCAGAAAAATGAACAAGCGAAACAACCTTTCCAATTTACGTTTTGGTGTAGTTCTGAAACGTTTAGAAACAGCTCCACCAATCTAACACTTAGCCAGAGTTTTACTCAGTGTTTTCATGTGAAGCATAAAGGTCACAAAGCTGTTTACACATGCTACATTCAGTAAAAAGTAAATCAAATATCGCCACCATCTGCGACTAGTACGACTGAATGAATAGTATTGGCGGAAGTGGTCACCCAAGTTTACCCCCGCAATACATTTATTATAATTAATTGTGCAGAGCGGTTAAGAAAGATTTTCAATATTTCCAGCTTTGTTTTGCGTTGTACTGCCGACATTTCAGCAAAACCGTTAGTAAACAGAATATGCAGTCTTTTTATCCTGTCATGCTGTTGCAATCAAGTTGTTACTTGACATGAATTTGTTGCTGCCATTTAAGAAGTTTATTGACATTTGATATCGGATAGTATTTCCTATTGGACCGAATTGTACCACAGTAAATCGTCTTTTTATTGCAAAATGGACACTAGTGAAACAATGATCAACGTGTCGATATTCATATAACATGGTTTCCATAAGGTCTTTAGCAACTTTGTGCCCAAAATGTCTTTCTTGCACTCCATCAAGCTTTTGCCAGTGTAATTTAAACATTGAAGAGGTGAACATAACCGGTATCCGACGCAGCAGCGACCCAAACGTGTATGCCTCTTTTTGAGGGTTTCATGGACATGTACTGTACAAATCTGAGGCTTCCTTTATACTAAACCAAGCCCTCACAAGTGCTTTTATTTTGTGGAGAATCATGTTGTTCTCTAAAAAAAAAAAAAAAGAATTTGCACATGTCTATCATGGGTCTTAATTTATACATTATCAAAACCATCTTCTCCCTTAGCTGACTGTTTAGTAGAATTTCAACGAGGGGTCTGACGACCAATATTGTTTCAGGGACGGCAAAACAATCAAACCGATCAGCATTGTAATACCAGTTCAACCACTGATCTATTTACATCACGTCCATTTTGGGATGTATCCCAAAACGTATTCGTAATCAACTGATCGAAATATGGAAGCCGTTGGCAACTTCGAACCATCCCCGGGGTCATCAACAATGCCAATCCGACCTACATTTGGAAAATTTGTCTTTCCTTGTTTTCCTAAAAAAACCCCAAAACGTTTAATTATTACCTTGCGAGTTATCTGACTCCATTTGCGATCGTCCCTAATTAAAACGTCCCCAAATTCATCATTGTCGCTGCTAGAATCTCCAGAAGAATTGTATTCCAGTTCTTGTTCAATTTCAATGTCACTTTCATCGTCAAAATTATCATTTAATTTATTCACGGTCATTTATTACGTCTTTTTGCTTCAATTCGGCACACTCAACGTCATAAGAATCGAATCCATTAAAATCGCCGTCTGAAACCGATGACGTCATTCAAAAATAAAAAAAACCCTTCATTTCTACACAAAACTCTTCGATAAAAAAAATATTTCACGGAGGTCGTCACTTTGAATACTGTTATGTTTACAGTACACTCCAAGTGTCGAAAGTCACGTGAGAGTGTTGTTACGAATAGAAAATTACCGAGTTTTACCGACAGCCATTTTGTGCGATCCCATAAATGACTCTAGTTTGTAGCTGTTTGTATTTATGTCGGGGCGTTGTGGCATCTAGAAGATCGACGCATGCATATGGCCCAATTTAAAGATCAAACGTGAAAAGAATGAAAATTCTGTGCTTAACATTTTTTTGTTTTTGAAGAATTAAGAATGGTGAATTAAGCCAATTAAGCCTTATTTAAAAACATCTGTCTATACTTTATTTAAAATTAATCCCATTAAGTTAAAATTCACCGGAAGTGCTACCATTTTGAAAATGTAAGTTACTCTTTAAATGAAATTCTACTCATGCTATATATCCAATTTTTAATATCGTCATTTTTTTTTGAAAAGCACTCACAATTCGCCATCTATCGGCGAATTGTGATAGTTGAAGTGGATTGGGGTGCAAGACTTTGAAATTAGGTAGTGTGTCAATGGTAAACGATACATTGAGTCATTTGGTGTACATGTATACTCCTTGTCGCGTACAACCGAAGAATCGATAACACCCCATTTGACTCAATGACAGACCTTATGATACATTCGGCCATCTACTAGATGTTGAAATTAACGAATGTATAAGTGTATGATTGGGTTGTATAAAATCTCTCAAACAGCTCTAGTTATTATTATTATTATTATTATTCCAGATTCCAAGATCCATTGAAGTCAATACAAAATCGTTACATCTTGTTGAAGAAGAAGGTAGGTCGTTGTGATAGCTATTGTCCAATGTTAAGGGTTGTAATTGATATTCATGACGGTTTTTAGAAAACTCTTAGGTCATTGAATTAATATTCATGAAAAAGTTATTTTTAAAATTAATATAAATTGTTATAGCCTTAATATGTAAATTGTTATAAAATTAATATTCAAATTGTTATAAAATTGACATAAATTGTTGTAAAATTAATATACAAATTGTTATAAAATTAATATACAAATTGTTAAAAGATTAATATAAATTGTTATAGAATTAATATAAATTGTTTTATAATTAATGTATATGTTGATATAAAATTAATATAAATTGTTATAGAAGAATTGATTGTATATGTTGATATAAAATTAATATAAATATCCAATAGAACTTATTAATTGAACTAAAATACAGGTCACAAATCTATAAAATGAAATTACTTTATATTACCAGAGACGATTCGACTGGGCGCGCGTGCTTTAGGTTATAAGGTCTGTCATTGAGTCAAGTGACTTGGTTTTTACTCCGCTTCAGGTTATAAGGTCCGTCATTGAATCAAGTGGCTCGGTTGCGATTCCCCCGTCCCACCCCCAATACTAGAGTCATGTGGCTTGGTTTAGATGTCTCGCTTGCAGGTGACCCAGTAGTAGGGATGCCTGCCCAATCTCATGGATTTTTGCAATGTCATTCGGTTTCTCCTAAGAAGATTTAATAAATTGGAGACGGCATGACGTCATGTTGGTTATCGTGAAACATTAAAATAAATTGGATGTGTCGGGTGAATAAAACTTCCCTTTATAAAGTGAGGATAATATAAAACCGAGAGAGACAACAGATATAAATTATTAGGGATTTAATACATTATTTAAATCAACATAAACTTATAGAATTAAAAATATCATCTAAAACAGAGTAGCCATTCAGCAAACCTTGGTAGAACCCGGTACCGTGCTAACCATTCCCCCTCCCCCCACCAATCTTAAAATTCACGAGTGTTCGTCTCATGAGCTAACCAGATTGACTTCCCTTGTCATCAGGACAACGAGTAAGTTTCTCTTGTCATCTTCACAGGTCCCTTCAAAACCTGAGGGGTGGGGGGTGACCGACTGATTAGCACGTGCGCGCTGTATCCTAAAGCCTGTCATTGAGACAACTGGCGTGGTTTCAAATCCCCGGTTAGACGTAACAAGGCGTAAGGTCGCCTGCCCAACCTCATGGGTTTCTCCGACTTCCCCAACTACTTAAGACCCCTACCCGCAAGCGAATTATTGAAATAAAATTTAACCCGAAATGACATAGTTTGTGTCGAGTGGACATTAAACCCCATTTCTCTCTTCAGGCGACCTCAGAACAACAATCAAAATTTCCTTGTTTTCCCGCAGGTGCCATCCCTACGACAAGTTGGTGCCTGGTATGTGTGTGCCACATTCGAACATTTCAATTTCATCTATAGATCACGTGGTTATATTTACATAGGTCGAGTGTATGGACATGATAAACATTGCAAGGCTTACTTCCACGCCACCAAGCTCAGCAACACGAAGCGACTGCTGGGAATGAAGACTACCCCGGAAGTAGAAGATTGTCTTTCCCACCTTGGCTTTCCACGAAGGAATACAACATCCGGTGAGGTTTATATACCCAATTTTCCAGATCCAAGGATACCCGCTCCTGATATTCCCGTGATTGTAATTGGTATCTCTTCTAACCATTTTAATGAAGCGAAGGCCGCACTGTATCGGCTTGACACTATTTTAAGACCAGCTTACCCGGACATCAAAGTTATTATCTATGATATAGGATTAACAAAAACAGAACGACAAGCCGTAAGTTCACATTGTATGTAAGAGGGGTTAAGTGCGTGTTACATCACAACTCTAAAAGTAAAGTGGTGTGGTTTCGATTCCCCGTGTATAAGGGTAGAATCCCCTGCCCAAACCCGACGGATTTCTTCGGGACCTCTGGATTCTGGTATAGCCTATAACCGCTTACGTTCACGTTGAATGTAAGTGGAATTGGGTGCACGTTAGATCAAAACTCTGTCAATGAGTCAATTGGCGCGGTTTCGATTTCCTGTGTGTATGAGTAGAGTCGTCTGCCCAAATCCGTCGAGTATCTCTGGGGCCTCTGGATTCCTAAAAACTCTGAACCACCTGGGCGCACGTTAGATAGAAAATATGTCAATTCTCCGCTGGTTGGAGTAGGTTGGTCTACCCAACCACGTCTGTTTTCTCCGAGTCCTCCAGTTTCCTTCTACAACTATATACCAGTGAACCACGTGTTCTTCCTTAATGACATAGTAAGTGTCGTGTGGAAATTAAACTCGTACATTGCATTTAGCTATAAATGCAGAACAGATCAAAACCCTTTAGTTTGGGTCACCCTACTGGTTGTTTCCCAGAAAAAACTGTGTTCTGTTAATAAAGAAATGAAATTACACGGGATTTAACATCCTATTCTTCTGTACCTAACCTGGGCTAATTGAAGACGGGAATACGCCATTCAGTGTGCTATGAGGGGAATTTTGCCCGGGCAGCGGCTCGGCGGCCTACACTTATATCAAATTCCAACTGTCAAGGTACCTTTTACGTGCACACCAATATGTACACGGGACCTCGGTTTTTCGTCCCATCCGAACGACTAGACAGCTGTTCGGGAAACCACGCCGGAACATCGAGATGAACTCTCTCGGTCAATGCAGAGATCAAACACCCGACCTCCAGGCTAGCGAGCCAGCGCCTTACCCACTTAGCTTAAACAAGAAGTACATATCTTGGCTTATACAAGTTAGTGGATCAGACCCCTTACTAATTGAACCTCCACGACCTCAATTATGGAGGAGCCAAGCACAGATATATAATTATTACCTAGTTTAGCGTCTTGAATCAAAAATCGCTTGTAATATTTTCAGGTGAGAAGATATGGCAAATGTGAATTAAGGACTTTTGATTTTGAAAAGTATCCTAAACATATACAAATTCTACATCTTTGTGCCTGGAAACCAATTATAATACAGGTAAATTACATGCGCAGTCAGTGAATTTGAAGAAGATAGAAAATCAACGTTAAAAATGATTTTAAGATATCTTGGCTGAGTACACCTGTAGCATTAGTCATTTATAACCTAGCAACAAGCCCACCATTTACGATCAAGTCGTCTGAACTTTATTGCGGGGGAGGGGGGGGGGTGTCGCTAAGGATTAGCGTGTGCGCGCTGTATGATAAGGTCTGTCATTGAGTCTACTTGTGTGGTTCCGATTCCCCGGTTGTCCGTGACAAGGATTAAAGTCGCCGGGTCCTCCGGTTTCCTCCCTTACACGTAAGCGAATTATTGAAATAAATTTGGACCATATGTTAGTAAAGAAATGACTTAGTTTGTGTCGAGTGGACGTTAAACCCAGTTTCTCTGTCTGTTGTTGGTTGACCACGTGCCTTTTACAAATATGCACGTGACAAACAAATATGGTTACCTGTCTAGCCTCATTCCCGACGTCCCCTTCGTTTTTATACATATTTTATCTGTTACAGGAAGTTCTGCACCAATATGGGTTTGCCATGTACCTGGATTCTTCAGTTCGAATTAAAAGTTCACAATTTACACTCACGTTTAATCGTGTAAAGGAAACGGGCGTCATTTTCCGCTCACAACCAACTCATTTACCATATTATCTCGTTAATCATACATTTGCTGAAACGTTCCAATATTTTAGGGTTGAGCCATGTTTGTTTCATAACATAAGAGAAGCAGGCGGAGGGTTAGTCTTGGCTGTGAAAAACCATCTTTATTCCTACGCCATCATGAGGTCATGGTTGACATGCGCTCTTCAGAGATATTGTATTATGCCCAAAGGGGCAGAACAAAGACTTGCATGTCCGTTAAATGTATTTAAATATCATAAATGCCATCGTGAAGACCAGTCAGCTATGGGAATACCATTAAGCATGATTTATCATTACCCGGAACCACGGCCTCTCCTCGCAGAAAAGGAACTATATTACACATACAGGGATGAAAGACCGAACTATTTTTAAGTTAATGTAACTTATCAACCGTCAAGTGAACGATATAACACATGCCGGGATAAAGAAAACGAACTATTTTAAAGAAAACTGCTAAATGTAACTTATCAACCGCCACGTGAACTACATTACACATACAGGGATAAAAACTGAACTATTTTTAAATGTAAATTATCAACTGTCAACTTGAGTCGCTCGTCATTTTCTATCAGCTGTGATAAAAGTTTTATTTTGGCGACTTTTGCGAATATTTTGGTAATATAATATTTTTTGTTAAAGATACATTATCGAAGATTAAATAAGGAGTTGGCAGTTCTCACTATAATAGTTAAAAACGAGCTTATGTAAAGGCAATTTGCTGGAAAATGTAGAGCATATTTTATCCTATGCAAGTTCCGCTTAGCCTCGGTTGTCATTACTGAAGTCGGTAAGACAATAGTGGTAATCGTAATCGGTAAATCACGAAGGAAAATATTGCCACACTAAGTTTACGGCCAATTGAAACTATCGCATACACAATTTGGTTAATTTGTAATTGTAACTCATTTTCAGTTATTTGCAATACAATGACTTTTTCAATTCTAGCAGTATAACGACTGTAGAGCATAAAGCACGCCCGTCGAAACCAAATTCATATGACGAAGGTGTGCGTGGCGTAGCAAGTCAAAATAGCCTTTAGGGAGCTTTTGCCCCGGAACAATTTATGGACCCATTGCTACTCATCTTGTTCTCGGGGGGTCGACGCTCCTCGGTGACGCCACACCCAGTTTACGGTCAGTCAATTGAAACTATCGCATACAAATATACTTGCAAATTATTGAGGGCTATGTAGGAAATCGTGATTGCTGAGCAAGACGGCTCCTACGTCCTTGATTAAAGAGTGCATAGATCCCATGCTATACTCGGGACATGATAAGGAGTGCAAAGAATATCAAAAGCAGGACACTTTAAGTAAATAATTCAAGACAAATATTGGCTATGCGATAAATTAGATATAAAAAAAACATATAATAGTGAATAATGCAACACAAATACTAGCAAATACAAAACAGATACAAGACAGCTGTTTATAGAATAATACACGTTTTATATCCGAGATTACCCGTGCATATTAATATGAAGTGAAACTAATTGGCGTACAGCGCCCCACCATTCTGTGAAATAAAAATAGCGTCGAAGGTCCTTCTTTTTTGCTCTACATATCATGAACTAATGTGGGTTAGCCAATGTGGCAGCTTCAGAAAATAAATAATAGCTTTATTCTAAGTACTAGATGTTTAAGTGTCCTACTTGTTGTGTAAATTATCCATTACATCATATTTTACTTATCCAGAGCGTTCGAAAATATTTTAAAATCCAGGTCACATTTGAAAAGGTTTTCGTTTGGCTTTTCAGATCATTTAGTTGCATTTTTTTATAATTAGGTGTGTTAAGATGACATTTGTAACATCAATTAATTGGAATATTGTAAAATAATACAATTTGATGACCAGAATAAAGATTGGAGCATATTATTCAGTTACACCAAGAGTGGTATTCAGCCTTTACATTTCTCCGTTCCACTGACATATGTTTAAGCCTCTCCGTTCTACATCATATTAGGAACTAAATGGGTTTAAGCCTCTCAACACCACATCATATTATGAACTAAATGGGTTTAAGCCTCTCAACACCACATCATATTATGAACTAAATGGGTTTAAGCCTCTCCGTTTCACGTCATATTATGAACTAAATGTGTTTTTTAAGCCTCTCCACACCATATCATATTATGAACTAAATGGGTTTAAGCTTCTCCGTTCCACGTCATATTATGAACTAAATGGGTTTAAGCCTCTCCGTTCCACATCATATTATGAACTAAAATGGGTTTACGCCTCTCCGTTCGGTTTAAGCCTCTCCGTTCCACATTATTATGAACCAAACTTCTACGTTCCACATCATATTATGAACTATAATTGGTTTAAACTTCTCCGTTCCACATTATATTATGAACTAAATTGGTTTAAACTTAGACATCATAGTTTCAACTAAAATGGGTTTTAACCTTCCTGCCTGTAGCTTATCGTGCAGTGGGGTTTGATATCCTACGTTTCTACATCGCATCATATGAAATGTGGTATAGCGTCCTACTGGAATAATGAAGGCAGACATACGTCATACAGTTGGTTGTCATGGCAATGTTCCGAACGACTAGACAGCGGTCATTGGTCAGGCCCTCCGTCCTACCCACTGACAAGGGTTAAACCAGGTCTGAAAATCCCGATGAACTTTCTCGGCCAACTGTAGTTGGAGGAAACCGGAGGACACCGGAAAAAACCCCACGAGGTTGGACAGGCGACTTACTTCTTGTCACGCACAACCTGAGACTCAAAAACCACGCCAGTTGACTCAATGACAGACCCTATGATAGAACGCACACGCGCTAACCATTCGACCATCCCGTCCTCCGATATCGAACAAGGAGGCATTTATACTTCAGACGATTATTATGGGATGTATTCGATTTCTTATGCGCATCGAAAATTCCATGCTATAGTTATACCTACCTTAGGGGTTTATTCCAATTTTGCCCCATTGCGATGAAACTTACAAAGGTATGCTATGGGTCAAGGGATCTTGAATGAAATCATATGGTTCTCTTAGCTAAATGAACTTAGGGAAGGGTTATAAATGCAGAAACACAAACCCGAGAGTTCCAAGGAACAACTTTGCAAAAATTCGACTTAAAATAGCATTATGCAAGAGCAAAATCTGCTTATTACAGATCTTTCTTTAGGCCTGAAATGTTATCTAAATAATCAATTAGACATTAATTAACATATCCAGACCATAATAAACTCTTAAAGTCAAGGCTAGCCTTCGATGTTGGCGGATTGAATTCCTATATGCCGCTTAATGGTCGTTGATAATTAAATCAATCAAGTGGATAATCTAGACTATGCTGTTTATATTAATGATTTGAGTAATGATGACCGAGGCTATGTGAATATTTCAAACGCTTTTTTCTCGGCTAATAGTGGACCAATTTGACTGAAATTTTCAGCAAATTACCTTTACACTATCTAGTTTTTAACTATTATAGTGAGAACTGCCATCTCTCTATCTTAACATTGGCGAACACACCCGTATTGCCTAAAACAATGAATTTGGGAAATTCATTAATGGTAAAAAAAGAGAGTTATCTGCCTGCCATTCGTAATAGTATTTCAGACAGTAACCTATATTTGAATCCGTTAAAAATAAAATTTAACAGAGCAGTGAAAAATAAGCTTATTATATCATTTTAATTTCATGTAAATGCATCGCCACACACATGTTCGACACTGGGTGACAATATTATTGTCATTGAGTCAAACGGCGTGGTTTCGATTCCTCGCTTCTACGTGACTTGGAGTAGGGTCGCGTCCTCACCCTCGTCTGTTTTCTCTTGGTCCTCCGCCTCCCCCACGTCTTTTGTACTTGACAAAGTGTAAGGTCGCATGTCCAACCTCGCGGGTTTTCGAGGTATTCTGCGGTAAGCTTATTACCAATTCACCTATTCGTCTTTTTTGAAGGGAGGTAACTCCACCGCTTGTGACGCTAGTTAAAGCGAAATTCATAAACGTTGCATGTATCGTTCGTACTTCTTGTATGGTTGCCCATTATCGAAAGTAAAAAAACAAACCTGTTTGTCTACGTCTGGCGCAACTAGAGTTCTAGAGGTGGAGTTATCTCCCTTCGAGCGCTGACGAATTGGAGAATTATATGATAGCTTTATATCTTATAGTGGGAGACATGCGAACGACCTGGGTGGCCATGACTATATTTAAATACACTATGACCAGTTTTCACATGATTTGTATTGCCATGGCATGCTATAACTTTTAGCACAAGAATAAACAGTATACTTTTAGGTCTAGATAAAAACGAAGGAGAAACGGGGGAACCCGGAGAAAGCCAACGAGGCTGGGTGGGCGATCCTTTGTCACGTGCAAGCGTAGGATTCGAACCACTTGACGCAATGTCATAACTAGATCTTAAGCGCACGTGGCCAACCATTACCCCCGTAAACATACATTATGCAAGAGCTAAATCTGCCCATTGTTGCATTCCAACTTGGAAAGCCAAGACCGGAAAGATACTCTTCTACTTCCTGGTTAGTCTTCATCTCCAACAGCCACTTCGTGTTGCTGCTCTTGGTGGCATGGACGTATGCCTTTTAATTTTTATCATGGAGTGGTAGTTACGTTATGGTTCGTGACATATTATGTTATTATATCATGGATCATTTACATCGTATGTTTCTGTTTTCAAATTGATATTTTTCTTTTGTTAACACATCAAATGATAATAGAGTGGTATATGGATTACATAAATCAATATTACCAATGAAATGGTGGTAAACATCCTCCTTTTCTTCACAGATGTCCGAGCATTGGCGTCCATGTAACAAAGTTGTGTATACCTTTCATAAATTGAACATTCATTTAGGTGCAAAGAACTGTATTGTTAGTTTTGATATATATTATAGTGGATGTTTCTTTTACTCTCTAAACTTATTTATTTAGAGAGAGAGAGAAATGGGGTTTAGCGTCCACTCAACACAACCTAAGTCATTTCGGGACTAACATATGGTTTAAATTTTATTTCAATAATTCGCTTGCGCGTAGGGGTCTTTAGCAGTGAGGGGAAACCGGAGTGCCCGGAGGAAACCCACGAGGTTGAGAAGGCGCCCCTATCTCCATGCCACATACGCTCACACCAGTTATCAAAACTTATTTAAGGCACGATCTTATTAACTATATAATTTATTCAATATGTTATTTACAAGCTACATATGATCTATACAAACACGCGGCAGAACATCCTTATTTGATGATCCCTCGACTGTCCACCTTCCCTAAGTGTTGCAGGCTTTATATACAGTAGTTTACTCACAGACAAACAGAGAAAGAGAGAGAGCAGACGGCATAGACCTGCGTACCACCTCGCCCGAGTCCAGCCGCTGCATTGGCAGCGTGGCAGAATGGTAGATTCAATATGGTTAGATGTGTTTCTATAGTTCCAGTAGTGTAGATGTAGGCCTATTTTGTGTATTTGTTGATATTCTGTTCCCGTTGTAAATAAAACCATATATTTACGAAGCTGACTCAGTAATAACTAAAATACTGTTACATCCAGGCCTACGTTTTTGTCGAGTGTTCTTTCATATAAACCTATAACAATAAATCGCCTTGATCTTTGGGATATATTCTATGCCCGGAATACCTTTATTGTTAAATATACTATTCAAAAAAAGTAGGGGATATTTGATTTTAAAGTGTTATTAAAGTCACCTAATGAAACTGACGAAGAAACAAATGACAAAATGAAATGAAGTTCACATTCATCGATTTATTCCAAATGATCGTTAGACTAAGTAAGGCACAGACTGACCATTATAAGGGTAAAATGATACCCGGGGTCAAACAGCAAAGTTACCACAGCATCACAACAAAGTCAGTAACGGGTAAATCCTTCTCTATTTGCCAAACAAGCATTGATCCGACGTAGCATACTCCTAATGAGACGTCTAAGGTCATTTTGGTCCAGATTGTCCCATTCCTGTTGCAACGCAGCAGCAAGTTCTTGGATATTGGCAGGACGTTGACGTAACCTCTGTCCAAGCATGTCCCAGACATGCTCGATGGGGGAGGAACGGGACTCAGTGCTGGCCAAGGTAATGTGGTGATGTTCTGTTGTTGGAGGTAACCTGTAACGATCCTAACCCTGTGACATCTTGCGTTGTCATCCTGGAAGATGAAACGGCGGCCATGACGTCGTGCGAACGGCACAACATGGACTGCCAAGATGTTGTCCCGGTAGTACTGGCCTGTACCACGCCCTGCAACAACATGTAGTCGTGCAAATCTTGGGTTGGACCCCCATGATGATCCCAAGCATTACCTGCATTCCATGCGGTAGCTATTGGTGCGTTTGGGCGTCACATGTAACTGGAAATGTTTCTTCTGTTAGGTTTTATAGTGACTTTTTTCGTAGTCATTTGCATATTTTAGTACTATGCCCCCAAAATCAAATATCCCCTCCTTTTTTTTTTTGAATAGTATATATAACAGTTTTACAGTCATAACAAATCAGTGATCAATTTACTTGAAAATTTATATTTACATTATTTGTTTTCTTCCCTTTATTATGTTACACCTATTGTTCCCACACTTTGTAGGGTCAGGATCCAGAACTTCGGGATATTATTTTGGAGAAGTAATCTACACGTGTTAAATTTTTTGCCACAATTTTGCCAGGTTGTAACGTGGTAAAACAATGCCACGTTGGTCTAGAGTTTGAAAACGTAGCTTTTTATCCCGTGCCGAACTAAGCTAAGGCGGGGGGGGGGGATATTGAAACGGGGTCCGTCATTCTGTCCGTCCTGATTTTGTTTCCGGAGCATATCTCATAAACCGTTGAAGATGTCTTTCCATTGAAAAAAAAAATGACTTAGTTTCCGGAGCATATCTCATAAATACCGCCAGTTGTATATATTTTTGGAAACATTAAAAGGGCAGTGGCTGATGGGGTATCTAAGAGAACATTACCAGCATAGTGGCTCGTGTTATACTATGGGTGTGTGTGTGTGTGGGGGGTGGGGTCACGGGACATTATCTAATGGATTGCGCCATGGGGAAATGTTACAATAAATGAAATAAAATGAAATGGGGTTTAACGCCCCACTGTTCTGCTCCTAAACTGGGCTAATGAAAACGGGCCTACGCCGTACTGTGTGCTATGAGGGAAATTTTGCCCGGGCAGCGACGGAATGGCCTTCTCTTACATTGAATTCCAACTACCAAGGGATCTTTTACGTGCGCGCCAATGTGTGCATTTGACCTCAGTTTTTCGTCCCATTCTAACGTCTAAGCTGCTGCCTGGCCGTCCGTCCCGCTTCGCCGACAAGGGGAAACACGCCGGAAAATCCCGGTGAACTTTCACGGCCAATGCAAACGTTACAAGAACAGTGGTTAATGTTATACTCTGGGAGAAACGTTACAAGGACAGGGGCTAAGGAGACGTGCCATGGAGGAAACGTTACCAGGACAGGGGTTAATGTGGTGTGCTATTGTGGGCACGTTAACAGAAGAGTGATTAATGGGGTTTGCTTTGGGGACAGGTTACCTGAACTGTGGCTATTACATTACCTTATATTATTACATTACATATTACATTTGCTATAGCGCACATTACTGTCATGCATTCAATGGTGCTTCACAAAGTTTTAGACAAATATTAACAGAATGATATACGGAATAGGTGTGTTTTTAGTTTCCAAGTTGGGCATTGTTTTACACTTTCTGGAAGGCTATAAAGGAAAACGTTACCAGGCCAGCGGCCAATGGTGTGTGCAGTGGGGGAAACGTTACGTACGATAACAGTGGTTAATGAGGTGTTCTATTGGGAAACATTTCGAGGACAGTGACTAATGGAATGTGCTGTTGTGGACACGTTGCCAGGACAGTGACTAAAGGGAGAAACGTTCCCAGAACAGTGACTAATACTTCGGTGAAAACAAGACGGTTGCTAATTGGGTGTGTTATGGGGGAAACATTACGAGGACAGTCCAACTTTGCGATGAAACCTCAATATGAACCTCAAACACATAGTTTCACTGGCAGTTCCTTGATGTAGTTCAGCTATGTATAAAGCTGCACATAAAGTTATAAACCCCAATGTACCTATTCGATAAAAGGAAGCAACAGCTCGCGAATCAACACCTTACTGTCGCTTGTAATCTACATTAGTTCATGGCCGCCAAATCTACCAAGTTTGACAAGTAACGAAACGAAAATCAGAGACATAAAATATGCACATTAATAAAGGGGAGAGAGAAATGGCATTTAACGTCCACTCGACACAAACTATAAATCATTTCAGGACTAACACATTGTTCATTAATTCGCTTGTGTGTAAGGGTCTTTAGCTATGGGAGGAAGTCGGAGGTTGGACAGGCGACCCTATTATTTGTCACATACAACCGAAAGAACAACTACAGTGCAGATGCTAAACATTCGATCAAGGTATTATTTTCTGTTGTACACAGAGATCGGTAAATGCCATAAAATAGTCTGTACATAGAACTTAAGCTTTCTATATGGTCAATTTATTTCTTATACAAATAATACATGTTGATAATTCTATAGTCAGGATATTGCTGTCTATATTATCAATCTTTATACTCGATAATTATCGACTTAATCGTGTTTTAATTATTTATTTTTATAAATTGTATTTTGTCTATATTATCAATCTTTATACTCGATAATTATCGACTTAATCGTGTTTTAATTATTTATTTTTATAAATTGTATTTTGTCTTTCAATGAATATCTCATTACCGAATTGCTGTTTTGTCGCTTAGTTGATATTTGTGTATCTTATTTTAGATTTTTGTCGAATTATTCATATTTTATTTCATGGTTTGTTGATTAATCCATATTTTGTCGATTAATTCATGTTTTTGTCCATTAATTTATATTTTTGTCGAGTAATTCATATTGTTGAAATCATTTCATATTTTGTCGAGTAATCCATACTTTATGTCTTAATTGATGGCATGTTAATAAGAGTTATAATTATTCAAGGTACCACACGGTGGTGGTATAGTTGTTGGATCTCGACATCCCTGTTCTTCTTCATAATATACCAAACCTTAAACATAGAAAATATAATAATCTGATATAGAACATTCAAATACAGATGTGACTTCATCCTTTGACGTTGGTGTGCCATTACTTCAAATAATTGTACAGGCAATGTGCCACGTCTACATTATACATAGTGGTTGAAATTTTGGACGCGCGTAACGGATTTCATTGCACAGCTCGGATGAGTGCCTGCATTTTATGTTGTTTAATGGTCTCGAAATTAAGACATTGCGTGACAGTTCCCAAACCCTCGTGTTGTTTCAATATGTTACTTGATTTGTCGTTCCCGATCATTAAGGGATGTTGGGATGGCCTAGTGGTCTAGAGTGCCGCGCTTCGACTTCTAACTGGCCGGTCACCTCTGGCTTGCGGCTGTAGTTCAGATCCCCGGTATGAGCGTATGTGGCATGGAGATAGGTGCGCCTTCTCAACCTCATGGGTTTCCTTTGGGCACTCCGGTTTCCTCCCACTGCTAAAGACCCCAAGCGAATTGTTGAAATAAAAATTAAACCATATGTTAGTCCCGAAATGACCTTGTTTGTGTCGAGTGGACGTTGAACCCCATCTCTCTCTCATACGCAATTTGTTAGTCATTAATCATCACAGCTGACCGGGGTTACGCAAGGTCTTTGAATGGCAAAGTAATTTGTACTGGAGGCTTAACCGGTTATTACATAATGACTACATGCAACATACAATGATCATGTATTATGGTGATGTATCTGCACACATTTAAATGTGGTTATTAAATGATCGAAAGAGAGGGAGAGAGGTTTAACGCCCATCCAAAACAAACTGGGACGAAATACAGAGAGATGGGTTTAACGTCCAATCAAAACAGACTAGGTTAACATTATGATTCAGCAATAATTCTTTGGTTGTGTGTATGAGGGTTCTATAGCAGTAAGATTTAAAAATACAATGCATCGATTAGAACAGACATCGGTCTCTCCCATTCTTTAAGATTTTAACTGTTATCGTATTTTCGATGCTATCAGTTCAGATTATTTTCAATGTTTCAATAATTGTTTTGATTTTCGCTACATATATTTTGTTTGATTACATACTATACCTGAAGGACATTTTTGGTGACCAGCGAAGTAACCATAGTTACACGTGTAGAAATAGGTACATGGTGGGTCAGATCCGGAATCTTGTTCCGGTTTTCTGAGAATTATTTCACCCAGATTCTGACATTCATTGGTTCTATCAAAATTACACGGGGGTGGCGCATTATTTACCCTGGTAACACAAAAGAACAATATAATTATTACACAGAATCTATCCTTGATGAAATACGGCGCTTGGGGAAAATGTCTTTATGTAATTAAATATACATTATGCAAGAGGTAGATATGCCTAGTGCAGGTCTTTCTCTAAGCCAGAGTGTTTTCTAAATTATTAATTAGACATTAATTAACAGTTCCGGGTCATAATCCGATATTAAATACATTTGAAAAGTTCAGCCATGTGTTGATTTAAGCTACAATGGGGGAGCGAGACATGGCAGTACGGTGGTTGAAATTATTGCACACGTCTTGTCAAACATTCAAAGGCTAATATCTTCGCTTGCAATAGAGTAATTTGAATGAAATTATCAAATTATTCATTTTACATTATCTACTTTTGAACTACTGTAGCAAGAATGGCCAGCTCTTTATCTAAATCTTATATAATGTATCTTTAATAATATACTATTCAAAAAAAAGTAGGGGATATTTGATTTTTAAGTGTTATTAAAGTCACCTAATGAAACTGACTGACCATTATAAGGGAAAAATGAGACCCGGGGTAAAACAGCAAAGTTACCACAGCATCACAACAAAGTCAGTAACAGGTAAATCCTCCTCTGTTTGCCAAACAAGCATTGATCCGACGTGGCATACTCCTAATGAGGCGTCTAAGGTCATTTTGGTCGAGATTGTCCCATTCCTGTTGCAACGCAGCAGCAAGTTCTTGGACATTGGCAGGACGTTGTTGACGTTGACGTAACCTCTGTCCAAGCATATCCCAGACATGCTCGATGAGGGAGAGGTCGGGACTCAGTGCTGGCCAAGGTAATGTGGTGATGTTCTGTTGTTGGAGGTAACCTGTAACGATCCTGGCCCTGTGACATCTTGCGTTGTCATCCTGGAAGATGAAACGGCGGCCATGACGTCGTGCGAACGGCACAACATGGACTGCCAAGATGTTGTCCCGGTAACACGCCCTGCAACAACATGTAAAGCCGTTCTTCCAGCAACAGTGATGCCTCCCCAAACCATAACAGAACCACCCCCAAATCGATCATGTCTGATGACGTTAACGTCTTGGAAGCGCTCGTTTCGACGACGCCACACCCTCCTACGTCTGTCCAAAAATCAACAGTGAACCTTGACTCATGTAAAGCCGTTCTTCCAGCAACAGTGATGCCTCCCCACACCATAACAGAACCACCCCCAAATCGATCATGTCTGATGACGTTAACGTCTTGGAAGCGCTCGTTTCGACGACGCCACACCCTCCTACGTCTGTCCAAAAATCAACAGTGAACCTTGACTCATCTGAAAACATCACATTGCTCCAGCGTCGATTATCCCAGTGTTGACGATCCCTACACCAACGACGTCTTGCCTGAATGTGATGATCTCTCAAACAAAGGATCACGCGAGGACGTCGGGCGCGAAGGTGACCCCTATGCAGTCGATTCCGAATCGTCTGGCCACTCACTCTCACACCAGTGTCTGTTTGAAGACGAGCGCTGATCTGATTTGCTGTGATGACACGATTTCTCAAGGCCAAGGTACGGATTAATCGATCCTGGGCTTGAGTTGTCGACCTGAGCGTGGTCTGTCCTGTACAGATTGTGTATCACGGTATCTGGACCATAGCCTGCTTATGACAGACTGAGAAACATTCATCGTCCACGCCACAACCGCCTGTGTTGTGCTGATCTGTAGCATGCCAAGGGCACGTAACCTTTCATTTTGGATAAGCCGACGCATATCAAAATTTGTTTTCTGGTCACTAAAACAATTAAACTGATGTTTCCACCCTGGAATTCAATGCCACAATGACTGTAACATTCAAAGTCAAGAGTCGTGCAAATCTTGGGTTGGACCCCCATGATGATCCCAAGCATCACCTGCATTCCATGCGGTAGCTATTGGTGCGTTTGGGCGTCACATGTAACTGGAAATGTTTCTTCTGTTAGGTTCTATAGTGACTTTTTTCGTAGCCATTTGCATATATTAGTATTATGCCCCCAAAATCAAATATCCCCTACTTTTTTGAATAGTATATAAACACAAATTATACATAGTCTGTTTGTTCGTGAAATTCAACTGTTGGGGCATTAGCTAGCTATTTCACAATCTAAAGTTACAGTCAGACATATGCCATTGTAACAAAGGTGAATCGTTTGCTCTGATTGGTTAATTAGACACCGTCGAGGGGACAATAACACTGGGATCTTTGGGATATAAACCTATATATTTCATGGACGGAGGTGGATACTCGCTCACTCATAGTCCGTGTTGCTCGGCGAAAGTTACTCTACTGCCTTAGAGAAATTTGCGAAAATAATACCTTTTCTCACTAGCTCTTAATATCAGTTCCTTTACCTAATCATGAGAGGTCCCCCGTGTTTGATCCCTGCCTTGGTCGAAAAAGTTCACCAGGATCTTCCAGTGTAATTCTTCCTTGTCGGTAATACGGAACCGTTCTGGTGGGATAAAAACTGAGATTCCGTGTTTTCAATGGCGTGCACGTTAAAGACCTTATTCTAGCAGTAATGCGATCTCGGAGTAGGCCGTATCGCCACCGTCCGGGCACAATTCCCCTCATTGCTTAATACTCGACGTATACAGTGGGAAGTTAAACTCCATAGCATTTCACTCTCTCTCTCTCTCCTTCCCCTTCTTTCTCCGTTACATATACTTACTCAGTACATCCCGATTGCTGATTGTAGGCCATACCATCCGGGCAATCTGTTTGAATATGTTCACCTCCTCGACATTCTCCGAATGCCCTACAACCCCACCAGACCACGCCCTCCTGTAATCCAGAACAGTCAAACGGGTCAGGTTTATTCTGACCATTGGCCATACCTACAGAACAACAAAACATGAGTCACCATTTCGGGGCATTTAGAAATTACCCAAATAACACATCCGTATATTTATTGTATTTATTTTTCTCAAGAAATTAGTCATCAAAAATAGTGTTTCAACTTACCTGCTAACAACACAGTTAATATCCACCAACTCATTTCTAACAACTTCTGCGCTATTAAACGTAATGCATCAACATTCCTTTATATATTCCATTTTCCAGCTGAACTTTATCCCGTAACCTTTAAAGTGTCTTTCATCTTCACAAACAGAAATGAATAAGATGGGACAACTCCCTTGGTTTTCAATGCGCAAGCATACACACACATACACACACACACACAAACACCCATACACACATCGGACCCTCCCCCACCACCCTTGCCCCATTTGTTGCTGAATTCACTGTTTAAATCCAAGAAAATATGATAAGCAAATTTAAATCCAAGAAAATATGATATGTATTTGCTTGTATTTCTCAAGATGTTGCGCCTTTGTGTTTTGCTGCATATTATAATGAAAAGCGTTCAGCCCAACGAATATTTTGGGAAAAGTTTGAGCAGGGCAAGGGGACCAGAAAGTCGGATTTTCTACATAAAATGTGTGTGTAATGCGTTCTGTTAATCCGGTTGTAATGCTCATTACGTCGTATCTTGATTGTTTGACAATAGAGTCTATTATACTTTCATGAAATTCGTAGACTTGATTAACAAACAATATTGCGAATTATGGGCGTTTTTGACCAGTCGACAGAATAAAGCGTCAATATCCAGGTCGCGACCTTTGACACCACCTATCTACTTCCTTCGAATTAATTTTTCGCATTTTTGTGAAGGAAACTGTACCTTATGAAAAAAATAAATGATTCCAGAGAACAGTGATTATTATGTAATTCTCGGACGGAGTTGATATTAGAGAAACGGACATGATAATTATATAACTTTGTTTCTTGCCTTCAGTATTTGTTGGACGATTGAGAAGCGAGCTGGGATCGACCACTTGAAATTCAGTAATGCGCGTATATATAAATCAACGCAGAACACTAGACCAACGAGTTAGTCTCGGTGTAATGTTATCTTTAACTATTGCATGTACAGGACCCCTTAGTAGTTGGAATTCGATATAAGAGTAAGCTGTAGCACCGCTGCCCGGGCAAAATTTCCCACATTACACATGTATGGCGTATGCCCGTCTGCATTTGCCCAGTCGGGGCTGAAGAGTAGGACGTGAAACCCCTTTCATTTCATTGCATTTTTAATTATTAGCTGTATGAATATGATAATTATTGTTACTATTGGCTATAATATAATTATTGTTGTCCAATGTATGAACTGAGAGTGGAGGACAACGAGAATACTGCCACGTTTAACAAGTGCGTGTTTTAACCGGGTGAGAATTTCACACATTGAATGTCAACGTGTCCCTCGCGCAGTCACGAAAAACTTAAAAGTGAAAACAAAATTGAAGTATTATTAGAAAATACCAGACATTTTAGCGTTAGTGTGCGTCACATACTTATGTGTTGTTTGTTTCCACAGCTACACAGTAAGAAACTACAGTATCATGTTCCGATAGTATGCTTAATTAACACACTGTTATTGTCAACTTACTAGCTTTTTTGTCGATAAGCGAGTTACGGCGCATGCTCACCTGCTTGGATATTCCGGGTTAAATCCTGGTATTATGATTTACCAGTATGGTTTCATCTTGTCATTGGTGCAGAACATGGGTGGTGGTGGTTGGGGGGGGGGGCGGCTAGTCATTCGGCAGCAAAATCTGAGGTCCCGCGTATACATTGGCGTGCGTATCATAATAGTTGGAATTGGGTGAAAGCAGGAAAGAAACACCTCTCTTACTATTTGCCCTGAAAAACACAGACAAAAACATCTCAATGTTCATCAATGCGCATCAGATCAGTCAAATAAAAAAACAACAAAATAATTGTGATAGAAGCACAACAAAACGTTGACAGAATATAACCAGGCAAAAGATTCACTCATGAAACTATTCTCAAATTAAATTAACTAAACCTCACTCAAATAAAACATATTATAGTCATTCGGGAGGGATGATAAAACGTGCACGTAAAATAACACTTGACAATTACAGGGTATGTTTTTTCCACAAGAAAACACGAGATAAAGTCTTTCTTACGGAAATTCTGGGATATTCTTATCTTACGTACATGTAAACATAGACAGTTTATAAGACAAAGTACTCGACGCCGTGGAAGGAAGACTTCAGAAAAAAACCTTCAACAGAAAACACTCGTCCTACCAGCCTTGGGTTTTTTTTCTCGGGTTATTTGCTTTCAGTCTTTCCTTCCCCGTCATAACTCAAAGTGGGGATAAAATATGTGAAAAATAATAATGGGAAACATAAGAGTTAATTGAAATGTAAATTTGCAAGTATATCAATCATTGACCTGTAAAAGTAAAATTGTTATAACTTTGATAATATGTCCAAATTGAAATATGTCTACATGTAGGATGGAATGAAAGTTACATCAATATGTATATAGGATTAGTTAAATGAATAGCTGCGTATATTAATGTCACTATTTCAGATAATAGCACGGGCAATGTGTCCCGCATACATTATTTATATCAGTAAAAATTTTGGACCCGCATGACGTGTTTCATTGCAAAGCACGTGCTTTTACGTTGCATAATGGCCTCGAGCTGAAGAAATGAAATGGGGTTTAACGTCCTACTCTTTTGCACCTAACCTGGACTAATGGAAGACGGGCATACGCCATACAGTGTGCTATGCGCGAAATTTTGCCCGGGCAGCGGCGCTACGGCCTACTCTTATATCGAATTCCAACTGCCAAGGGGATCTTGTACGTGCACTCCAATGTGTACACGGGACCTGGGTTTTTCGTCACATCCGAACGACTAGGCAGCTGTCCCTGTCAGGCCCTCCTTCTGCATCACCGCCGGAAAATCGAGATGAACTTTCTCAGCCAATGCAGGGGGATCGAACACCCGACCTCCAGACTAGCGAACCAGTGCCTTATCCACTTAGCCACCGTGAGCCCCCTCGAGCTTAAGACATTGCGTAATATATTGTCGTTTCAATGTCTCGCTCTCAACCATTACACTACACATATAAAGTGTTGTATATTGCCGATTTTATTCATTATAACAATGTTATACTTATTATAAATATTGTTTTATTTATTATATCTTTTTATTTATTATAACATTGTTCTATTAATAATATTGTTTTATTGATTATAACATTGTTTAACTTATAATATTTTGTTTTATTTATTTATATGGTTTTATTTATTATTGTTTTATTAACAATAGTGTTATGTATGTAGCATGTTCAGTGGTTACCCCGGGTTCCATTTATTTTCCGTACTATATTCATTTACATTACATATCATTTACCATGTATTGATTTATGCATTCCGTATAGGTGATTTGTAAACAAAATATCGAAACAAGAAATATAAGTAGGACATGCTATAATATCATTATATCAAACGAAACAAAGTATATATATAATTATTTGGCGACAAATTTAACGACATATGTTGCTTAATTTCTATGGGCAAGACGAAATGAAATGGGGCTACTAATGCCTGTAAATACTGTCAAAAGTCCTTTCACGTGCATGCCAATAGGTCTATAGGGTGATCGGCAAGCTTATCTGGAATTAAGCTAATGTCGATATTCCCAACTCAAGCACGGATTTACAATACTATTACGTAAAAATATATATGACTGGCGGCTAGCCCGGAGTAGCACACAGGAGTAGTCTTGAACCGGAAGTAGTACAACGCCGAAGCTGAAAGTGGTAGGCTCTATGATCGTCACCAGGCTTGTGTTACTACTCGGTCTGAGGTACACCAATACACAAAATGTCAGCCTTGGGTTAGCCTTAGTGCAGTCACCAACCCTAGACTGACAGACAGACAAAACAAGAAACGACATTCACAGATGTTACTACAAATTACGTGTGAAACCAGGCTCTGTGTTCACAAAGTATTCTCAGGCACTTAAGTTAACAATTTACTCCACTTTCAATCACTATTTATTAGAAATATCTTTGACATAGAAACACAAAACTTCGCACATAGTTTCTTATTGTTGTATTTGATACAATAAAACAATACAAGTTTTTGAAAAGACTCTAGTTTTTAGTTAAAATAAGGCTAACAATTTTAGCTTTGTGAACTCCGGGTCTGGACACAACGTTGTGAAATAGTCGGATACCTATGTTTTCTGATTAATCCTAATTCGTCACGATTCATATTTGTTTATAATTAGTTCGGGAAAGGACTCGACTCTACTTGATATGGCGACATTTACAGGATAGTCAACTACATAAACAACCAAACTCCAGGTTACTCATGGGCAATGCACCAATGCCCTAGGTACGTCGAAGACTAGGTTTACCAGAACCTTCGCATGTTGAAGACTAGGAGGTTATGAGTGACCGAGGCTATACAATTGTATAATTTGTTTTAACAAATGTATATGATCTATGGCGGTTGGATGTCGAATGGTTAGCACGCGCTGTCATTGAGTCAACTGGCGTGGATCCGATTGCCCGGTTGCATGTGATAAGCAGAAGGTGGATCACCTGACCATCCTCTGGTTTCCTCCCACATTGAAATAGGTAATTAAACTATGTGTTAGTCACAAAATAACCTAGTTTGTGTCGAGTAAACGTTAAACCCCATTTCTCTCTCTTTCTCTGTGACCATGTACAATCAAGGAAATTCCCTATAAAATATAATTAATCTTCTACAACAGCGATTTGACACCATGAATATAATACGTCGTGAAGTTGGAATATGTTTTCTATGAAACTATATAATCAATATTCAATGCTATATTTATTATCAAGTGTGGTTCAAACATGCTTTGGTTGGAAATACACAATCAATAATTACAGTATTCAAGGAACTGGGTCTTGTAATAACGGGAAACGACCAATTCTGGATTGATGGCTGTCGTGCAAGAAGCAGTATATGCTGTATCCTTCTAGAAAATCTGACACCGCTTGAGATAGATGTTCTGTGGTCGCTTCGCTTTGCTGACATTATCTTATTGATTTTATATATCGAAGGTTTTCTCCGGGTGCAAGCGAATTATTGCAATAAAATTGAACCATATATCCGCCCCGAGATGACTTAGTTTGTGCAGAACTATTCAAATTAGGTAAATAAACGAGAGGGGTGCACTAGTCCGCCACTTTAAGAAGTGCTATATTAAATGTGGATACTAATAAACCTAACCATAACCCAAATCTAATGATGGATATCGGTAGACTGACGATCCCTGGTCCTAATGAAAGATATCGGTGGATTAATTAGCCCGTGGACTAGTGAAAGATGTATCCTTACCTTTAATACACCTGTACTGGCATCTTGCAATGACGTCATATCCGAATACAGGTAGACAAAGGTAATGTGGTCTGTAGTTCTTAGATTTTATCAAATAACATTCAATTATTTAGACATTTCTAGGTATATGTTTTATATTTTTACGAATATATGAGTTGTGTTTTAGTTTGTATATAATAATTAATATCAATATGAGATATAGTATGTATTTAGACATTTCCAGATATGAGTGGCATAGTTTGTTTGTATTAAAGACTTACACATGGTTCAATTTTATTTCAATATTTCGATTGCGCGCAGAGGTCGGAGGACTCGAAGAAAACCTTTGAGGTTGGACAGCATCAATTGAATCTGTTCAATATGACATTATGTATGTTATATAACAAATTGAAAATATCCAATATGATATAAACGTAAGACGTTACACCCATTTCATTCATGTACTTAATCGTTATAATGTATAAATAACATTCAATAAGATGTTAATTTTAATACCGTGTGTTATTAGAGTGTATATGTAACCTGACCTGTCTATTATATAGATATAGTAGTAGATCTATTGTTTATGTTGACATTACCTATTATATATATATACCCCAGGTAACATACCTACACTCTATACCTATATCAACACACCTGACAGGTAGGACGACAAGTTAATCTATTCACAGGTAAATATCTTACTGAATTCCTAGTTAAATTGAACAAGCTTGTAGATCTTACTGAATTCCTGGTTAATTTTATTAATCGTATTTTACAGGTTTTACTGAATTCCTAATTAGGTACACTATATATATCTTACTGTATTCCGATTTAAAGTTTAACAAGGTGGTCAATAGTAGTTTGCAGGTGCCCGTATACTAAATATCTTCCTAATTAAAGTTAACTAGCTTACAAGTCATTGTTTACAAATGTCCGTTAACTAAATATCTTATTGCATTTCTATTTAAAATAATTCGAGTTTACGTGGTGTCCGTATTCATTAAATCTCCTGTTAAAGTTAACAAGATTACTATACTAAATGTAAATCATTGAGGACGGGAGTTCACCTTGATCATTTCGGGTCTAACATACGGTAATGTGTATGTGCAATAGTCACTTCTACAATGATACTTTGTCTGTAATATAACCATCGTGGAAGATACTACAACTACATTGAGATAATGTGTGTGTGTGGGGGGGGGGGGTATTTTTGACATACGTGTATTATTGTTTCTACATTTTATCTGAATCTTCAGTGGTGAAGTCGAAGGGATTGGACGAAAATCGAGGGCCCGAAATTTTTGCCCGGGCAGCGGGACTATGGCCTACTTTTATATCGTATTCTAACTGTCAAGAGATTTTTTACGTTCATGTCAATGAATACACGGGACCGCGGATGGCGTATGCGCGTCTCCATAAGCAATGTGAGAGAAATGGGGTTTAACGTCCACTTGACACAAACTAGGTCATTTCGGGACTAACATATGGTTAATTCACTTGCGCGTAGGGGTCTTTAGCAGTGAGAGGAAACCGGAGTACCCGGAGGAAACCCACGAGGTTGAGAAGGCGCCCATATCTCCATGCCACATACGCTCACACAAGGGATCGAAACCACAGCCGCAAGCCAGAGGTGACCCGCCAGCTAGAGGTCGATGCGAGGCACTCTAGACCACTAGACCCCCCCCCCTCCATTAGCCATGTATAGGGGCAGAACATTAAGCCGTTAAACACAATTTCATTTCAACTCATTTATCTTAATTACCTTCTGACTTATTTTTTCCCAAATCCAAATTTTAATTGAATACAATTTTTACAAAAACGTTATAAATTGCGACATGAAGCTTTCAATTTTACCGTGGGGGGGCATTATTAGTTCAACTTGATGACGGTTGCCATTTACATTTAGGATGTTGTCGGCGTGTGTCAAAATCAAACTTCCATAGTAGTGATGTGCTACTCTTTCCAGAACTGCGACACACTATTTCTAGAACATTTGGTATCACTTTAAGCTGTATTTGATAACGATAAGAGAATACTTGCCGAAACGTCGTGCTATATGCCTATAAAACCAGTGATTGTTTTCCATATAAATTGTGTTGTGTTTTTAATGCGCCCAATCGTTAAAATGCCACCACCGAGGGATTATATTTCCAGTCAGAGGCGGATTCAAGGGGGGGGGGCAGTGTCCTTTTTACTACTGAAAGTGCCTTTCAACTGACTTTTTTGCTCGATTTTGAGGCTCTTTTTTAAGGATTTTCGAACGTTTAGACGAAAATATCAGCCAAATAGCTCTTGGAATGGATTCAGATGCAAGGAAATGACGGATAATTTTCTTGGGGCCCCCAACCCCCATCTCAGCGGTGTGCCCAGTCTCCGCGGTCAGTGGCCTTATTTTACGCCCCCCCCCCCTTTTCAAAATTCCTAGATCCGCTTCTGCCAGTTTATTAGAGGAGTTTACGATGTTGATAAAATTATAACTAATGTTTACTACCGAAACTTGAATATTATATTTAATTATACTGTATATTGAAATCTATATCACACTGTAACAGTCGCACGTCACATAACACTGTGTTAATTCACAAGAAACTAGTCTATTGATTATATTTGCTTATTATAGGCAAACTGATCACCGTCGCCTTGATGTCTTACAGTTTTTGTAATCTACTAAATTCCACTTGTCATTCCGTTTATATGCCCCTCTGAACCAACCAATTTATTTTAACTGACAAGTTTATATCAATATATTTTAATAACGTGTTTTGTATATTTAAATATGGTGATGTCACGCGCTAATACGTATGTATTGATATGATCTATAGTTAACGAGGTGTGAATGATCTGTTCTACCCTGCTCTATCGGGTAACACTGTTAAATATTTAAAGGGCCAATCTCGGTTATATTTTGAAGTATAAAACTCTAAATCGTGTGTAAAGACTCCGAAACAAAAGAGTCCTAAAGGAAACACGTGCTTGTTACAGATTGATCGTGTTGAAAATGATAACTTCTCGGAAATGTGAAAACTAACCATCAAATGACTATATATATGGGCGGATCCAGGGAGGTGGGGGGGGACCTCAGCTACATAAAAAAAATAATGTCTTGCATCAATGAAATTACATCACAAAATGATCCTACATCAGCACAAAAATGATTTCTCTGTTTAAAAAGCTCAATTTGTATGTATGCCTATGTAATGTAGAGACGAGATGGCAGATTTCCGTAACAGAAACCTGACAAACCCCCTCCTGCAAAAATTCCTGGATCCGCCCCTTATATATGTAAACAAGAGAGTTGATCTAGATATTGACGCTTACATGACGTTGATAGGGATTTTCCAGCTTGTCGATGTTCCGGTAGTCTTAATGTAAACAGCCCCCCCCCCCCGGAAGTCGCTTTTTGTTAACTACATATAACTATTGTGTATCGTAAATGTGGAGAATGATTCATGGTGCTGTATTATATAAAATATTTTTAGTACGAATGTGAATTCTATGGAAACTATACAAGGACATATTTCTATTTCAGAATATTGTTAATTTAGTGTGAATCTTTCTATTTCAGAGGGGGGGGGGGGGGTGATGGCCTAGTGGTCTAGAGTGTCCCGCTTCGACCTCTGGGTTGAGACTGTGGTTTCGATCCCCTGTGTGAGCGTATGTGACAAGGAAATAGGGGCGCCTTCTCCACCTCGTGGGTTTCCCCCGGGCACTCCGGTTTCCTCCCACTGCTAAAGACCCCAAGCGCATGCAAATTAATGAAATAAAATTAAACCATATGTTAGTCCCGAAATGACCTAGTTTGTTTCGAGTGGACGTTAAACCCTATTTCTCTCTCTCTATTTCAGAGAATGGTTGATATGATATGAATCCCATCCGTTCCATAGGTTACTATGACTGGAACAAAAAAAGCATCGCCTCTTCTCAAACTGCCTAATTTATCGTCTAATGATACCGGATGTAAATCAGATTGTACAGAATCGACCTTGATGATCGAGACACCCGCTATTGATCAACTGCAAACTCACAGAGAAGATGTTAGACTATTCCAAGTAAGCAAACAGATAATGAATCATAAGGACGTAATGAGGCAACATCCGCCTATTTTCGTTTCGTTTTTTGTGGTTTGATTATTAGACTACTCTCTCAAAAGTGGATCATGTAAAATAGTAAACGAAATAAGGAGAGAGAGAATAAGAGAGAGAGAGAGAGAGAGAGAGAGAGAGAGAGAGAGAGAGAGAGACCGCGTGTTTAGGGTCCCTTTGTATCTAAAGTCTACCCGCTAGACCATTCGATCATTTAGACAAGTGGATTAATAAATATCTGATTTCTGTGGCTGATCATGTGTTTTCTCTTTAAAGCCGGAAATTTCATATTTTCTAAGAATGTCAAAACATAATTATTTCTATGTCTTTTGCTCAAAAGATTGTCAATTCACTATTACACGATCTTGGCAATATTTCACGGGTATAAAAATAAAAAAAATCCAGGACACAGTAAATAATAACACAATAACTTGAATTACCTCCTTTGTTTTCTAATTCCCCTCCATGCAATGGCCGCTCAATGGCGATCTTCAAAGGTTTGAATTTTGAAGTTGAAAAAGATATTTTTGCCAATTTGTCAACTGGCAACAGTGAATTATAGGATTAATAGGATTATTCTTTAACAGGATAGGACTGTTTATAGATACAATCTATTTTAGGGCGTTATTTTAATATATTTTAACAATCTAACTTAAGAATATGAAATTGCCGTTTTAAATCTATAGGATTTTTTGGGTCGATTATTGAGCACATGTGTTATCGATCAGCCCATGTCACTGATCGAAAAACCACCGCCAACCCAATAGTTTATCTTGAACTTTTCAATAGTAGGTGAAAAAGTTCATCACCTTCATTAAGTCTCTGTTGTGGAACTGACCAACCTCCCATGGGACCAATTGCCCTTTAACATAGGTCATACTTTTTATTTTATTAAACTCATTTGGTTATTTCAAAGCGATAGCCACAACCATGATTTGTGATCAAGTGCAATCATCTTAAGGATGTTACTTTGCATTTTTACCATTGTCAATCATTACACCTAACCGGGTCTATATTGTAAAATACTAGACTTTTTATTGTAAATTTTGATTGTATAAATTTTCATCTATTCATTTTTAATATGTATATGCATAGTTAGCTATAGCTATATTTTAATTTTGAAATGTCAGTGGTATTTGTTTTTATATGCATATAGTTATGTGATATATTTGAGCCCGTCTCACTTCTGACCATAATAGCCCGGTTGGGGTTGACGTGTCATAAAAATTAATTTCATTCTTTTAACTTACTTGCATCTGTTTATATTTTGTTTTTTTTACCTAGGAAAACTTTCGATGTTATGGAAGAGAGAACGAAATCAAGACCATAAACCAAATACACAAAATAAAACAGGACCTTAACAAGGCTCTGCCCTTTCGACTTCAAACCAGGGACAGAGACAATAACAAGTCAACGAGAACAGTCGATACCCCTGAAATCTCGCCTTATGCCACATACGCTAAAAGAACAAAGTATCATAAAATGAGCCAAAAAAATTTCATCACTTCCGGTGATTCCTTTCAGTTGTCACAGATTACAGACACGGTCGTGGTTAATGGTCAATTATCAACACCAACACTAAGGCCCAGACGAAAACGACCAAAATGGTCGCCCGGATTACTAAATGAACGTAGCACTCAGAATTTTTCTCATAAATATGCAGATCAAGTTCTTCCGGGATTGGGAACGAGTAAAAATCGTCCGCCGCAAGTTTATCCTAAATACTTTGGACCTACTTCTCGAATTAAACCCATGAAAACTCTGGGTTGTGTTTTAGCTAAACATGGTTACGACATGACGGATCCTAGGACCTCTGGGGTATCTGGAAGGACGACACAATATTGTCATTCGGACAAATACATGGCTTCGAGGATTAACTCCAATATCATTGATACTACGTGTTATGACGAGTTTTCTCGCATCTCCGAGACAATTCGCTCAGATGATAAATTACCGAGTTTCACTCCAAGAACCAATGACTAGTTTATCCCGATCTGAAATGGGTCGATGTTTTCCGGTGTTTACGTCTGATGGCGCACCTATGAGAAAACATGGCCACGTCGGACCTCTTTCTCCAGGAAGATCCAGTAATATTTAACGAGTTAGTTCTCGAAATGGAACGACCGGGTATACACATTTGACTTGATAGAACTTGTGTTGTTAATTTTTTTTAAATGTTCGTGTGTCGTGTGTCTTCTATGCCGAATTCTGTTAATATATATTGCTGTAGTTACTATAAGTAACGGTATTTATCGGTTTTGGCCTCTAACCGTTACTGATTTGATCTATAGGCAACTAATATAAAAGTAAGGCTTTTCCCCCATCTCGGTTGTAAGGCTAATTTGGAATCCTTACCTATTTTTCACTGTGATTCTTCTTTGTTCGCCAAAAGGAATCTTTTCTTGACACACCCGATACAAAATTAAAAAAAATACAACATTATTTTCATGTAGAATTTATCGATCTAAAAACACAAACCAAATTCACTCGAAACGAACCGCCATTGTGAACGAACGTCCAAATTTAGGAATGCATTGTTATCGTAAAGGAAAATTCTTGCTGTACTTCAAGTAACGGCCAAAACTGTCAATGGTGATACCACTATCGTTTATGTATTCAACATACATAAACAATCATTGCATAAAATCCATTAATACATAACGGTTTGAGGCCAAAGCCGATAAATACATAGTAACTAATAGTGCGGTTATTAGTGAAAGTCAAGGCCATTGTCCAATAGACATGTCCTGAGATTTTACATCAGAACCCGCGACGCTACACTGTAACGGGTGTTAGTTCTCACTGAATTTGATAAAACTTGTGTTAGTTATTGCTTGCAATGGTCGTGTGGTGTGTTACGTTACGTCCGCGTGTTTAACTTACGGGTTAATGTTTGGTGTTGTTCTCCTGTACTTCCTAATAAAATGATGTCAAGGTCATGCTCAATCACGTATTCTGTTGAAATTAGGTAGTCTCGGTCACCAAGAACTTCCCAGTCTTCAACGTACGGAGGGTTTGGAACCGATGTCAATATTTGACGTAAAGTCCATCGCCCATGCAGAACATGGCAGTTTGTTTTGTTTTTATATGATTGATTATCCAGTATCTTTTGCCAAGTCAAGATAGGGTTGCCTTTCCCACAATAAATCCCATAATTCTTTTAATTTAAACAAACATTAATCGTGGCGACGAATTCGGATTAATTAAAAAAAAAAGCAAAGCTAATAGCCCATCAAGCGGGAAATTTTACAATTGAGTATTGAATTGACAACGCAATTAAATGGACTTTCTGGAATTTCATTGGCGTCAACATCTTTAATTTAGGACTATAGTTACCTCCCTTAGACTTTGTATATGTAAAAGACCCGATAATCTAGCCAATGGTTTATTATTCTCAAATGTTGACAACGCATCCATGCTACTATTGGTAGAATATTTATCTGGGTGATAGAGACTAGAAATGAGACACTTCTATTGTCCATACTACCCAGCGGTTTTTAACGGAATCTTATTTAGTCTTTCTCACCTAAGCCAATGTTGTGTTTGTTGACTACTAGATAAAAAAACCCACATCTCTCAACACTCTGTGGTGTTCAATCCCTGCAAGAAAAGCTGTCTAGTCGTTCGGGTGGGACGAAAATCTAAGTTCCCGTGTACACATTGGCGTGCACATTAAAGATCCCTTGACAGTAGGAATTCGGCAAAGGGAAGGCCTTGGTGCCGCTGTCCGGACACAATTTCCCTTATAGCATACTGCATGGCGTATGTTCGTCTTCATTAACCCACGAGTTTGGACAGGCGACCCTACACCTTGTCACGTACAACCGGGGAATCGAAACCACGCCAGTTGCCTCAGTGAAAGGCTTTTTGATACAGCCCGCACGTGCTAACCATTCGGCCACCCCACCTCACCTAAAAGGAGTAATCGGAAGATTTAATTCAATATTTAATGTTGTGGAAAACACGCCTTGAGAAGTGGTGTTTCAATTATGCCATTGGTTTATTTTGAGAAACAGTTGGAAAGTATAAACAGAAAAAACATTTGGGTTAATATTTAAAATCTTCGGCCGTCATAGATAATCGCTCGGCTTGGGTTCAGAAGAGTTTAAAACAGCTCATCGATGGTCGACAATCTTCTGGCTTGGGTTCAGTTAGTTTTAAAAGAAGCTCTTCAATAGATTTGAGCAAAGATTAGCGGTCGGCGATAGGGCTAGACCATCACCTAGCTTTTCAATGCTCATTACATAATCTGAGCGAAGATTAGGGGTCGGCCATAACGACCTGCCATTTCCCGTTTATATCTCGTTTGAAGAGGAGGCTTATTCGTGACAAATGTTCGAGTCATCATAATATATTATGTGTATATACTGAATGGAATTCGATCTTTGGGTATCTAGAAAGCGTATATAAGTAAGTGAAATGCATTACTAAGACTTGTCTGCGATATCACTTCTGTGGAAGCGGACGTTAAAACACTAGGTAGTAGTATTAATAACATTAGTTGTTAGTGTAGTAGGCTGTAATAGCCCCTTTAAATATTTTAGTATAGTCACTTTAACAAGTTCAGTCAGTTTCTATTGTCCGGTATATCCAGGTACATGTAGTCTTGCATTTCCAGTTGTTATAATTGCTTAGGTGTATAGTTTAAAGTTGCTTTTTAAAGATGGTGAGTAGTGTTCCTTACTTAGCTACTGTCCTAACATCCTGTTTCACCTTTAGTCACTTTTTCTTCTGTCTCCATCTTGGGTGCACCGATTTCACTAACTCAGTGTTTCGCTATTTTCGTAATTTGTATATGGTTTTCCTGCTCTTCTAGTTCCTTATATATTAAGAGCTCCATTCTCGGGTGCTCTTCTTTCTGTAAATAACTGCCTGTTTTGTTCGTGTGTGTTCCGTGTTTTGTAAATAAACTGTATAGCTGTGTTCCCGTCTTGTCTCTTTATGGTTAACTCACGATCTGGAAAAGTCTGTCGTCCATGATCCTGCTACATTAGCAACAGCGAGATAGCCCTGTGAGTACTGCGCTGGCCCTAGAAAGTTCCACAATAATTTTAGATGGGTTTCCTTGTTAGTAATGCGGGGAAGTGGGCGTGGCAAGACACGGTGTATAGTCGGATGGGTGGGGTAAGAACGCGGTGACAGAATACACTTAAAAAAAGCCCTGAAATCCGACGAAGAGTTGGCGAAAAAACAATGTCAGGTCAAAATGATGATAATACAACTGTCTGTCTTGATTAGCCAGGCGGATGAATATATGTTCATATTATTGATCCTTTATTTAGCCTATGAATAATATATTTACAATCGTGTTTATTATATGAACTTCTTTATTTTCACGTATATGGGATGAAGCTGCTGAGTCTTAAAACACCGATGGGTGACAATAGTTAAATTTAATACACGTATTTACAATAATTATCTGTTATACAAATTGCGTATTTCAATTTAACATTACGGGTTGGGTTAAGTGACAATACGTAATATTAAATAATAAAAAACCCTGACTATATATAATAGTTCGAAAATAGATAATGAAAACTAAATATGCTAAAGATTTAAATGAAATTGTTTCACCCTGAATTGAATTTGAACTAGTCGCGGTCGTCATTTCTGGCGTTGGTATCACAACATACAAAGTCGCGATTATCCATTTTACGTTAAATTATCCATCACAAGATCCATTCAAACCCAGTACATATCCAGGCTAACGATGGCACCGAGATAAGATAATTCATTCCCAATTGATAATTTAGATAACAAATTAGTTACGAAGAAAGAAATGAAATGGGATTTAACGTCCTACTCTTTTGCACCTAACCTGTTACAAAGACAGACATGCGATAGGTGGATTTAGCTCTTGCATAATGCACTTTTAAATTATATTATTTTCATATTATGAGTGAGTAATAAGAAATATCTCTTTAAAACCGGGTCGCGTGAGAAGAGAGGTTGGGTTATCTTTTTAATCCGACATGGCACATGAAAACTGGTATACGCCATACTGTGTCTCCCGGGAGACATATGATCATTTGTCTCGGTCACCCAGAACCCCCTAGTTTTCAACTAGAGGTCGGTTCTCAATTATTGACGAAAATTACTGGATAATCTACCACATAAAAAACCAAACTCCCGGTTACGCATGGGCAATGGAACCTTTTGGCTAAAGTCTCGGTAAGTGATATTTATTATGAAGCCGGGCCGATTTTGCTAGATTCTATAAAGCGAGGATAAAATATATCCCACAATTCACTTGGCACATCTATTATTAGAAACAAAATAGAGACGATACAACAGCATGAATCGCGATTAAGGAGACTGTGAGAAGCCATACGTTTGAGTCATGACGACAGAAAATTACCATTTCAATTAAAACCTTAAAAACAAAATTTTAGGGAGTGTCATTGTTGACAAGCGAGATGTTTTGATAGATTCAGTACGCGGTAACTTAAAAGACTGGATAATGCAGACAGTGGCCGACTTTCTGTCAAAGTTTGAGGATCCATCCAGACTAATATTCGTAGATGATAAGAGACTATATGATCATCTGTATAAATTTTTGATTTTATTTCTTAATTAAATGTTAAAAAATCAATGACTATGAGACAAAAAAAAAAAAAAAAAAAATAGATATCGTTGTAAAAAAATTATTAAGATCCTACTCCTGATAGCAAAATAGATAACGGGAAAATGGCCTCCGGAAAAAGCTATTTCAGTATTTCACCAAAAACCTCATTTGACGTTCTGTACCATATTATATCAAGTTAATTTTCTGTTTTAATATTTTAAAAAGTAATTGCAACTTGTAAGACGGTCGGTTGTATTAACGATACGACTCTTTGTGCTCTTTGTGTTACAGGTACGGAAGAAAATAAACATCAAAATCCGCGGTCTAATTACGAATTGTAAGAATTTGGGGTTGTATTTAAGGATTACGACTGTTTATGTCAGAGATGTGGTGGGAAATAAACATCAAGTTCAGCTGTCTATGATTTTATTATTATTAGTTCTGTAAATCCATAAACAAAACATAGTCTCGATTGATTAGCCAATTATGACGTGAGTCGCACGGCGTGTCGAACGTAGTCTCGGTTAGTCTAGTTGGGTTATTGCTGAAGGCAATGTTATGTTCGATTAGGCGAATGGGTTTGATTACTGATTGCTGCTTTGTTATAAAAGAACAAACATATCAAAATGTAAATAGATTTTAAAAGCAATTAGGCACTGAACTATGCAACAATAATATAACCGCTATGGCGGCCTGTTGTCCGAACAAACCAGAAAAATGGCGGTTATTTCAACATGAAGGTTTCATGGTGTAGTGGTTATCACGTCTGCTTAACACGCAGAAGGTCGCGAGTTCGAGCCTCGCTGAAACCTCATAATTTTTTTTGTCTCTTCCAAGATCTATCAATTTGCAGTGATCGATATTTACTGTGAAATAAATTAAATTAATTATTCAAAAAAATTTCACGCTCGTTCATTCGAACACCATAACCTATAGAGAATTGACCCTTTTTAATCAAGCTGGCAGATTATCTAAAATTACCGTTGTTATTTTGATTTTGTTTGGGCTTTTTTTTGATAATTAATGTTAAATTGTCAATTGGAGTACATTTTAGCGTGCGTGGTTTCCCCTTGTCAGTGATACAGGAGGGTCGGACAAGGACAGCTGCCTAGTCGTTCGGATGGGGCGAAAAACCCAGGTCCCGTGTACACATTGGAGTGCACGTAAACGACCCCTTGGCAGATAAAATTCGATTTAAGAGTAAGCCGTAGCGCCGCTGCCCGGGCAAAATTACCCTCATAGCACACTGTATGGCGTATGCCCGTCTTCCATTAGCCCAGGTTAGGTGCATAACGAGTAGGACGTTAAACTCCATTTCATTTACATTTTAGCGTGGGTCAAACCGTGGAGATTTCTGATAAATGCAAATTATTATCAGAGATGGGCTTGTGTTGATTATATTCATCAACTACAGTGGGACTGGGTGTCCTTTGTTGTTTAACAATTAATTTAACGGGACTGAATCATTATTAGCCTTTTTTTTATATTTCCATTCACAGTTTCAGCTTTTAAGATCGTTGATTTGCAAGAGACGATAATAGACGAATGAAGTCTTGTCTTTTTTAAAATTAAATTTTTATAAACTGTTTAGTTTAATTTTTATTATGGATGTAGGCCTAAATAAATATCAGTTTAGACTTATTTTTAATTAAAAGATAAAATATTTGTGCATACTATCAGATACATCGACTTGTTATTATAAAATAACGGTCTGGTAATTGTTTTACGATTAATTCTTTAGCCACTGTCTCTTGTAGTTGTACAATAGCGCCGCTGCCCGGGCAAGATTTCCCTCATAGCTATGGCCGCCTTCTATTAGTCCAGATTAGGTGCTAAAGAGTATAAGGACGTTAAACCCCATTTCATTTCATTTCTATTGTACAATGAAACACTTGGCTTTACACGAACTTTCACCCACCAAACCCCTGCGATCAAACAACATGCCGCCGTTGTCACGTACTTGACTCAACGTTATATAATACAAAGGGAGATAATCTGTCACTGCCGCCTTTTTTTTCTTTGTTTGATTTTTATCAAAGATTGTTTGTACGATTTCTAGCTTTAAATTAATTTGACAGGAAAACAAACTCAATTTATTTCATCGCATATGAATTGATTTTATTGTAGTGGAAATATAAAAAAAAAAAAAAAAAAAAACAACAACAAAAAAAACAAATCAAACAAAGCAAATCAAAATAATTCTAAACAAACAATATAAATTTAAAATATGGCACATCAAATGTTTTTTTTTTTTTTTTCATTTCTCTACAATATCGTATTTATGACTATAGAAAAGAGATTTATTCCGGAAGTAATGTGATTGCTATAATAATAATAGGCCTAGTTTATTGACAATTATGTTAACTCTAATATAGGCCTTTAATCGATCAGTTGTTGAGTGCATTTTGTAAAAATTAATGCGAGGCGGTTGTAAATCAGTATTACGTGTACACCCGTGAGTAAAAAGAAGAAAACTTTGAAAAAGGTACGAGCTTGCCAGGATTCGAACCTGGAATCTTCTGATCCGTAGTCAGACGCGTTATCCATTGCGCCACAAGCCCGACGATGGTGACGCAGTCGAATTATTGGTATAAATGATTGCTTTACTTGCCGCGTGATTACTTTGTTCATTCTGAAATATTCTGACGACGGGATTTTAATATTTGAGATGGATTAGGGTTTTTATGGGGTTAACCCCCTTGTTTCGCCAATTATTATAGGTAAGCAACGATAGGATTAAAACGATTTAATAATCAATATTGGCAAATGACTGCACTTGTCAGTGCCTGGCTAGCTCAGTCGGTAGAGCACGAGACTCTTAATCTCGGGGTCGTGGGTTCGAGCCCCACGTTGGGCGATATATTTTCTTTAGTCCGAAATCAAATCTACAACAGAAACTATAAATTCATGCAATTTTTAAAACATGCAATTTTATTTTATTTTTCAAAAATATAAATTCTTGCAATTTTATTGTTTTAAAAATTTAAATTCATTCATGCAATTTTATTTTATTTTTTTAAAAATTTAATTTCACACAATTTTATATTAATTTATTTATTAAAATTCAAATTCACGAAATTTTTACGATGCAATTTTATTTTTAAAATTTATATTCATGCAATTTTATTTTAAAATTCAAATTCATGCAATTTTATTTTAAAATTCAAATTCATTCAATTTTATTTTTAGAATTAACAGATAATATAGTCAAATAAAATTAAACCATGTGTTAGTCCCGAAATGACCTAGTTTGTGTCGAGTTGACGATAAACACATTTCTCCCTCCCTCTCCAAAATGTAGAAATTAACACTATCTATTATGCACTGCAGGTAACTAACTGTTTGTTAGTCTGTGACAAGCTCACCCTGACTACACTACGACATGTATGTACAAGTACATGAAACTGTGAGCTTACAATTTATTTGTAAGCAATGTCTATCTCCAAAATTCAATAAATTCACAAATTTGAGATTTAGTATTAGACTGAAACTTAAACATCTAGAAATCGTCGGATTTAGATAAATTTTGGCATTTATATTATTGTCATTTAAACAACTTTGTGAAGGGTAGTGTAGACGTAGTGCCTCGCCATATTCGCCCGGTTGTCAAAAAAAAAAAACACAATAAAAAATGAGAATTGTCATGTGACCAATACGTATTATTATATTGCCTCTTTATCTTATTTCACTTTCCATATACTAAGTGGTTTCGTGGTGTAGTGGTTATCACGTCTGCTTTACACGCAGAAGGCCGCGAGTTCGATCCTCGCCGAAACCTCATAACTTTTTTTTTTCTGTCTTCTCATATTTAATAATATCGATAATAATTGCAGAACATCAATGTGAAATCCAAAGACAATGGGCTAATTAACACATACGCTACAAAGGTGAATAACGATTTTAAGGTAGCACATTAAGTTATTAACAAACAAAAGGCAACCAATTGTGGCGTCGTGAACTGATTAATTAACCTTGGCCTCGGGATACAAGCGATCAATTTTAATTTAAGTCCCGCGTTCAAGGCCTCGTTGTCTGCTGTACAGTAAATTTTAAATTAAAAAAATATATATTACAGAACTCATTAACACGAACAACGTGTCTATCAATCAACCAATGAACTCAGTAACACGAGCCCCGTGTCTATCAATCAACCAATCAATTAAGTTAATAAAATATGGTTTAACCATCTTCTATTTTCTTCACAAAATGGTCTATAACAACGACCTATCCCTTTTTTTCATACATATTACAAAGCAACAAGCCAATTATTATGAATAGTACTTAGTAGTAGGCCTAAAATTTTCGTATTAAAAACATGATAATACATAATCATAATCCTTATAAAATTATAAGACATATACAAATAGACTTCACTAAAATACACTGATAATACATCTGATTTGTTTGTATTATTCCATTTTTTGTTTTTCTATTTTTTAATTTATTAGCTTTACAGTTCATCCAATTGGTTGACTGTGATACAGTTCATCTAAAACCGAAAAGCAAACCAAATTTATTGTGAAAAGTGTAAACACCCACGCCACTGCGCATGTATCGGGATTGTTATAGAATATTTTCCTCTACTCAACCACGGGGGTGTAGCTCAAATGGTAGAGCGCTCGCTTAGCATGTGAGAGGTACCGGGATCGATACCCGGCATCTCCAATCTTTTGTTTTACTTTCATAGCCCTGCAATATATGCTAAGATTTGTTTTTCACTTTAGTGCCCGGTTAAATTTTTAATGAATTTGCACATGGAATAACGTTTTAGTTTGCATTAGCTTCGTTGCACCGTCACGTTTTATCCATTCACTCATACAGTCTACACACCGTAGTCTCGATTGGATAAGTACTTCGGTAACACTTCAATTCCAAGCCGTTTTAATTTTACGATCGACATAAATAACTTTATTCAATTACAGAATAGCTCAAATAATCTATACAATAGTTTTAATTCTCCATTATCCCAGTTGAATCTGAAACCTTATTCCGTTTTATTCATTATTTTTTTAAAAAAATATTCGCAAACCTGGTAAGCGAGACTACAGCAGACGACCAATGATCAAGGGAGACAAACCTTAAAGAACTCTGCATGGAATCAGACCACATTTACAGGTGCTTTGAACTGATTTAGAAAGGTGCCTTACCCTTTGTTTCATATTCTTTCTTTTGTTCTTTTCTTTAAAGCACTAAATAATTGGTCACTAGCCCAGATGTCTGCCATTATACATTTGTATTTCGCTTTCACTAATGTGTATAAAATACTTAGATTTATATCGTGCTGTTACCGAATGACCATTTAATTGTAATCACTTTCATGACTGCGTCAATTTTTGAGCACACAGATATTCATAAAACATAGCATTATCATTATCTGATGAAAATCGTCTGCTGCCCGGCTTAAACGCAAGTTTGTTATACACCCATATTAGTATATTATTTCATGCCCACCTCGTCAGCAGAGTGGCGCAGTGGAAGCGTGCTGGGCCCATAACCCAGAGGTCCGTGGATCGAAACCACGCTCTGCTAAATTATTTTTTTTCTAGTATTCAGATTGAAAGAAAATGGGTAACGTCATTTCTCTTCCCGAAACAATGCAATAACGAACCTTGTTTGAAGAAAAGAAAAGATTTCGTCCCTGGGTGGGCTCGAACCACCAACCTTTCGGTTAACAGCCGAACGCGCTAACCGATTGCGCCACAGAGACAACTGTCACGTATGGAAGTACACTGTACCAGTACGTTACTCTTAATTTGTGTGCAGTATATTTTAAACGAAATATTTTTAATCAGTTCATCTATTAATTAAAAAAATAGGCTAATTTGCAAGCGCCAACAATTTCAATATTAAATCACTTTGCCTTTGACTTCATAAAATTCTGATAGCAGACGACTAGTGGAGCCAAGCGTCATGCGCGCGTTCCACAGGGGTCATGTGACCGATATGCAGTAATTTCATTGGTTTTAACCACAGACTCGTGTACCTGGTAAAACTGATTTCAAATTGTCTGCGATATCTAGGGGAAAGCGGGCGAAAATACCTAATATCACCCTTATCATTCACACAGTCCGATAGCTTGTCCATTCTCGACTTTAATGAAGACACAGACAATAAATTAAGCTCTGCATGGGATGGTCATTGTGTGGTTTTGAACCTCAGGGACAGATTTTTGTCATTACTTTATATTTTTAAGAACGTTTTTCGTAGAATTTAATGATTCTAAAATGTTTTTATCACATTTATCTATTTCAAATATAATGGATGTTTTGTTCTTTTATTATTATTTTTTTTTTTACATAATGGCTATTGTTACTACGATGCATTCAGAACCCTCCATTGGCTAGGGTTGGGTTAGGTATAGATCGAGAGTTCAGTGTGCACAAATTACATTGACACTTGCTGCCTTTAGTTCTGAAAACGTTAAAAAATACTGCTCCCTTTTCAAAGCTGGCGTTGGGGGCAAATGCATTAAACAAGGATGAGTTGCAAAGTACAATGCGCAGAGACGAGTGCGCATCGAGTTCTGGCTGTATCGCCTGTTGCTAGGAGGATATTTTAAAAAACAACGAGTATATCCAACAAAAAATATGTAAGATTATGTTTCGGCACTTTCGACATTGATGGCATCAAATATTTTCAATCAAAAATTCAACAAAGAGAGCAATTTTCTATTATAAGAAATCACTATACAATACATAAACCTACACCATCAACACGAGTGGAAATTAATAATGACCATAGATCAATTTAAAATACTGGCTTATTCATATGATACGAATTACTTACACAACTTTAACGATGGTCGGTTCCAAGTCGGTGGTTTATCAACTATTCCACGTATACGTAGTTTGTCTGATACCGCAATAGCATTTTATTTTTTTTTTATTTTACAGTATTTTCAATAAAAATAACAATTCATATTCTTACTTTCTAATTTATATTAATGTTTCTAGATACCCTAATATTGCAATAAAAATTAAAAATTCATTTCAGCAATAACTTCTAAAATAAAAAAAAACAACCCAACAACTCATTAATGGATTACATGTTGGAACAGTTGAAAACTGACATTTTTTTAGGCCCACAATTTGCACTAGATAATAATATTTATCAACCTAATCATTTTTGTTTTGCCATCTTTTATTTCAACATAAATACATAGATATGTTGCGACACTTTGGGACATACACGTCCAGTAGATTTTGATGAAAAAATAGTTGTTTCAACTATGATGTCCAAATCCTGAGTATAAATATATGCATCATCCATCATCGATGTACACAATTGTTCTAACGACTGTTTCAAACTGTATCCAGCACAAACATATGGTGCAATTTGTTGTATTGCAACATCCATTTGTTCTGCAATAGCTGTATATGATTACTTAACATTTAAAGAGTTTTGTCTAAATATTTAGAATACTAATACAGTAAACTAGTATAAATTACTTCAGAAATATTTCAGATTATTTAAGACTAGTAATTAGTTTTAACCTAGGGTTTGTAAGCAAGTTTTTCGTAGAATTTCATGATTTTAAAATGTTTTTATCACATTTATCATTTTTAAATATAATGGATGTTTTTTTTTTCTTTTTTACACAATGGCCTTTGTTACTACGATGCATTCAGAGCCCTCCATTGGCTAGGTTAGGGGTTAGATCGAGAGTTCCGTGTGTACAAATTTACCTAGGGTTCAAATTGGTTATTTATGTAAGTCAAGTTTCCCTTGATCAAATAAAAACTGTACATTTTCCAGGAGCGTCATCCTAGACGCTTCCCAAAGAAAATCAAATCTTCATCTAGCGAAATTACCAGAATAAGCCAGCAGACAAAGAAAATATTAACACCAATAATTCACATGGTACCCCTGAAAATAATAATATAAAAACAAGCAAGACTTGTTAAACTGGTCTCAAGATTAAAGATTTGTTTCAAGGGAAATTTTTTAATATGAAATATATGCGTTTAACATATTCATCCACAATAAAAAAAAGTTTTAATACGTTTAAATGCAGCCAATTAGGATTTGCTGATATTAAATGTCAAAATAATACAAAGAACTTTAATGGCAATGAAAAAAAGCTTTGAATTGGATTACTTGTAGTATGGAAGAAACTATATTATTAAAACATTCAGGCCTTTCTCCGGAAATTCAAAATTTAATTGTAAAAAATTTCAATGTTTCATTTATACAGAAACGAAATCAGTGTCATCTGAAATGCACATCAAAATCTGGCAAAATAAAGAGCAAGTTTTTTTTTTAATTCATATCATAAATCGCAACAATATATTGATATTAATAATTTTTTAACAGATAAAATAAATGTGTGAAATTCATTGGTGGAAATTCATCAAAATGGATATTTTTAAAAACTATTAACACTGGATTTGATACAAAAAGGTTAATAGACAATAATCAGTTTGATCATAGAATTGAGTATGAAATAAAAAAATAAATCTACACAAATATATGATGAAGATACACCCAATTGCTCATCCTAATTGGGGGAAACTCACCGCGCAGATGAACATTATACTTTGGTGGATTGGCAAAGGCAAAACTTTAGCTAAGTTTTTTTAAAAATGTTCAGGTAAATCCACAGCTTGAAAAGCTGGTTGTGGTTTTCTCTTAACCCCTTTTGGACGGATGACGTGTTGACACGCAAATATTTTCCATGCCCAGAGACGGTTGACGTGTTGGCACGTCACACGTGACACCCTGAATCAGTCCTCATTTAAATATGCTAAATTTAGCATGGGAAATCCCCCTTTGCCTTCCGATCATAAACTAGTTATCTCCCGTTGCTCTAGATGGCATCACTTGTATTTTATCGTGTAATTTTCTCGAATTTTCTGCATAGTTACGACATATAAACAATGGCGGTTGCCAGGAAGCGCCAGCTGTCTTTCGACGAAGTAAAATTGACAATAAGGCTAGGAAAATCCATTTTGTTAACTCAAAACATCATAAAATTACAACAGGATTTCTTTTTTAAGAATTTAAGCCAAGCAGATTGAAGATAAATTCACATTTTAAAAAAATGATTTTTTCCCCTAAATACTCCCGTCCAGGGTTACGAAATTTCGTCGAAAATCCCGTCCACAGAGATTGGAAGATCCCCATGTGTTATTTTGTGTAACAAATGTTGATACCAACTTATAATAACAAATTGTAGGATTTGACATTTATGCAACAGCATTTTATGGTTTTAAAGTGAGGCTAATTTAGATATATTATGTAATATTTTAATATACATAAAGACCAAAGACCACAGGAAATTTATAATATAAAAAAGGACATTAAGTGCCTATGGCAGTAAAAGTCAAAATTCCAACATGCTATCGTCTATTCAAGCAACTTCTTATCTAAGACAATGTATATTCTAATTTCTTCATTTGTTCCTCGTATTTAATGGGGCCTTCTAATCTTGCAATTTTTATTTATTTTATGTTATTTCTATTATTGTAAGGACAAATTTTCATTTCAATAACGCTTAACATGTTTAGAATGAACATTGAACAAATTTAGAATATGATACGTCCACCAAGCAACCGTCATGATGACGTCGTTTGATGTCACCACTGTATGCGCAGCTATCCACGCAATTACTACCCACGGCCGGAAGTTTATAATGTTTTACGACAACAATTACGAATAACGGCATTGACACAACCGGTGCCTATAGGCTAAAACATGTAAGATGCAGATGCCAAATCAAAATCTCTCAGTCTATTGAAGCAGGCCACACAGGCGCTTACAGAATCACAACAAGATAATAATTATATACTCAGCCAATTAATTAAAAGCTTGACACTCGGGATTTTTGGGACTTGAATTTTTAATATTTGGTTTAAGGCAACTATTTTAGTGTTATGTTGTGCACAGACGACCTTGACATCAACAGAAAGCAAGAATACGTCTCGCCGGAAGTCCTTGATATTGATAACGTTCGTGATGTCACAGTACCCCCATTAAAAAAAATAAAATTCACAGACTTGGAGAACAATCGGAATAAAGTGTTTACTAACGGTTGTGGCCTCCCCTAGCGTCTCATACTGCCACACAACGTCTTCTCGTGGATCTCAGAACATTAGTAAACACTACCCGAGGAAGACGTCACCACTGCTCAGCACGAGAATGTTGAAGGTCCTACAACGTCAGTGGTGGATTCACTTAATGGCGACTCAGTTTGTCCCAGATGAGTTCAATAAGATTAAGGTCGGGGCCAAGCGACTGCCAATAAAGGACTTTGACAACGGCATTTCTTAAAAAATTCTGGGTAGCAATTGCCATATGGGGTCGAGCATTGTCTTGTTGAAACCTCAGTCCAGACCCATGTCTCTGCACAAACGGAAGAAGAACAGGTTGCAAAATCTGATCCCTGTACCGGACAGCATTTAAGTTCCCTAGGACATCAACAAGAGGAGAACGTCCATGTGCACAAAAAGAACCCCAAACCATGACGCTGCCGCCACCAAATCGGTGTACTTCTCTGACGCATACTTGAGCGTAACGTTCACCTCGTCTGTGGTACACTCGGGCCCGGTCATTGGCAAATCTGAAAGTGAATCGAGATTCGTCACTTAAGACAACCGAATTCCACTGTCTTTGGGTAAATCTTATGTGTCTTGTGGCCCACACAAGTCGGTTACGGCGATGAAGAGGTGTCAATATTGGTTCATTATAGGGCCTCCGTACCCAATCCATCTCAAGTCATACGCTTCAAGCAAGAAAACATATGTCCCAGTCATACGCCTCAATAATGGACGTGATGTAATTTCATCGCATGTAAAATCTTACGTCCAGCCTTCGAGCGATGATCGGAAGTTCTCTCACGTCAAGCATTCAAGCGATGACTTGAGACATGATCGTACTGCTGCGCATGTTTCCAATTGGATAATATTTAGCATATTGTTTTTTATTTTATCGCATTTAAATCCTTACGTCAAGCCCTCAAGCGATGATGGGAAATTCTAGCTATTGCTATACATTGTAATTTTGGAGAATTTTATTAATAATCTGATAGAACCATTAGTCAGCTCTACACCATCCAAAGATCCACTTCTTACACATGTAAAAGTAAGCTCAGCTCATGGACTAAATCTGGATCAAGCTCGATAGAATTCAGGCGAAATAATAGTCATAAAGGCAGGCCTTGACTCTAACTTGAGTAACGACGACTAAGGATGCATTTCGTACATTTATTACTCCTAACCCTTCAATTTGTCGTCGACGTGAAAGACCAAATCACTGTCCATAATTGATACAAGTTACCTCCCTTTATGTTCGTGAAGGGAGTAAGGTGGCGCTTCAAAACATTAAGACCGGTGATCGAGACTATGATGGTTTACCTTCGAAACAATAAGGCGATCTGTGGAATTTTGACTGTATTGCACCCTGTATAGCGTTAATGGTGTCCATGAAATATGTTGTACACTCAGTCAAGTGGCCTCTTGAGACTTTTGTGATGGAAGAAAACAGGATGGCTCATTTTCTTCTCCACTGACCAAGGCGTCCAAGGGTCACACTTACAGATTCGAATCTGGGTAGATACAGACATTCATGGCTACAGGTTTTTTTTTACATTGGAATTACTCTACTAGCTGATTGAAACTAGAAAAACATGGCGAAAGTGAACACAGTTCGAGAATACAGAGAAGTGAAGATCTAAGAAGCAGTGAACAGAATATAGTAAAACTTCAAGTGTTTACAGCCCCCGGTAAACTTCACAGAGAACATATACCGTACACTTGATTGTCTCTTCGACAACATCGACGGGATCATCGCCATCTATAAACAAGAGACAGAGTAGTATGTTGACATCGAAGAAAGATACTACCACCAATTCTTAGGAAAATCTCTATTCCACAAGAACTACAGAGGAAAATTGATAGTTTATACACAGGCGTCTATGAAACAACACAGACTTAGATCTCTGGTTACCATATAATGTTAGCAACATCTTAGTGGAAAGCGTGTTATCGTCAGATGAGTGTATTTCCATTAACTGCCAGGATGAGTTAATGCTATCGACAGAAATCACCACTGGAATTAGAATAGCCTCAGTTTTATGCAGGACAAGCTTCGAAGAGGACATTCCCTACTTCATCAAACTACCGGATAATAAAAGAACCATAGTGGTTGAATGGGGAACAGAGTCACTTTGTCATGTATGCAGACAGGTCATCTTAGAAAAGATTGTCCTGAGAAGCAGAAGACGATGAATGTCAGAAACATTGCCAATACCGACTACACCAACGCAAATCCCAGTGCCAAACGCAGATCTGAGTCACGAAACAATGTCAGATAATCTGGTATCGTTTGAAAATCAGGAAGAGAAGTCACCAGCCACGTCTAAGGAACAACTCTTCTTATGACGAAACTACAACACCAACTGACTCTCAGAACGACCTAGAACAACCATCGATTACGGAAAAGAACAACGCTAAGGAATACGACGCCCACGTAAGATGACAAACTAACTCGCTTCAACAACGTGTTGAAAGACATTGTACATGAACTTTGTGTATGAAATTTGTTCGCATCCAATTAAGACAGACAGAAGTCAATAATGTCACTAAATGATCGATTCATTCTCACAATCTGTGCCAAGATTAGAAATTGATAACAGGCAAGCCTAATTTCTCACCATCGTGAAATGAGGAAATTATTATTATATGATTTTGATTGAATCATTCACACTACCTGTTCCCACAGCAGAAAATGATAACAGACTGCTCGGGCAAGCCTAATTTCATACCCTTGTAGAATGAGGAGATTTTGAATGACAAACAAAGCGACAGCCTGTCACAACACAAGTGAAGAAATGGCAAATCCAATAGTTGCAACTATTAGTATATTAACTTGCAATTCAATGAAAATCTAAAGGTGGAGATGATTACGTTTTACTTGCAGATGCCTATCTATAAGAGAAAATTGATCAAGAAATTTAATGTAGTAGTATCAGAAGGTGGGAAGCGCAGTAGAAGAGCTCAATGGTTCGATCCGTGACATGAACATGCTGCTAGTGCTATACCGCTCCCAATTCCATTGACTAATTCAACTGATGAACCAATGATTGACTCTGCCCCTGGGAAGTCTCTTATAAGTCTAATGTCTACTGTTCACTGTCCCGGATTCATAAAAAGTTTGTGCACTTGATAAAAATCAATCAAATTACATCAATCAAATTTTTATTTCTGTGTATGTTGTCTTACACTCATATATATATAAACGTAACAGAATATTTAAATGATGATATTGATACATGTATATTTAAGTGTACGGTACTATGAGTCTGAGTACTTTGGATCGTTTTCTTTGCTGTCTAGTTTGCATATGAATATATCTCTTCAGATAATGAAAACAGTACCGGTATTGATTATGATTCAGCGTTTTGTAAGAAAAAACAACAAAGGTTCGAATATTGGACAGATATACAGTCAAAGTTACTTCATACTCATATTGAAGAGATGTGTCCAGCAAGCAATGTCTGTAGGATGTGTGGTATTTCAGTACCTGAAATCATATTTTGTATTGATTGTGGGCCATACGCATACTATTGCTCAGAGTGCAATACTAAAATACATGACATAGTTGTATTTCACTCGCCTCAAATTTGGAAGGTAGGTCTTTGATATTGATAATTATCTCCAGGTTTCACAAAGTATGACATTAGACCTGTTTACAATCGGCATACAGAACAGCTGTCAAGTATTCTTGCTGTGAAAACCTTACAAGAAACGTGCCCGGTCAAAAATTGTTTACCGTACTTAAGGTCTTGTCTATGTACCTGATTGAACCCTTGGCTATTGCTGTTATGTTAGTAATACCTTACCGTTTATTGTCCCCCGCCTTTCGAAGAAAGTTGGGGGACTATTAAAATGGGTTCGTCCGTCCGTCACACTTTTTGGGACACAATAACTCTCTTCCTAATTGAGCTAGAATGTTCAAACTTGGTGTATGTGTTTATTTGGTCAATGCCTTGATGGAGTTCGAAGATGAGCATCTTCCGCTTAGGGTAAGCAGAGATAAGCAATTTGATTGGTTGATGCTTTGGGACACGATAACTTTAGTTCTAATTAAGTGAGAGTAATGAAACTTGGTGTATAGTTTCATTACAGTAATACCTTGACTAAGTTCGATAATGAGCATTTTCTGCTCAGGGTAAGCAGAGCAATTTGATTCGTCAAGACTTTGGAACACAATAACTCTCCTTCTAATTGAGTTAAAATGTTCAAACTTGGTGTATATGCTTATTAGGTCAATGCCTCGAAGGAGTTCGATAATGAGCATTTTCTGCTCAGGGTAAGCAGAGCGATACGCAATTTGATTGTTCGAGACTTTGGAACACAATAACTCTCCTTCTAATTGAGTTAAAATGTTCAAACTTGGGGTATATGCTTATTAGGTCAATGCCTTGATGGAGTTCGAAGATGAGCATTTTCCGCTTAGGGTAAGCAGAGATAAGCAATTTGATTGGTTGATGCTTTGGGACACGATAACTTTAGTTCTAATTAAGTGAGAGTAATGAAACTTGGTGTATAGTTTCATTACAGTAATACCTTGACTAAGTTCGATAATGAGCATTTTCTGCTCAGGGTAAGCAGAGCAATTTGATTCGTCGAGACTTTGGAACACAATAACTCTCCTTCTAATTGAGTTAAAATGTTCAAACTTGGTGTATATGCTTATTAGGTCAATGCCTCGAAGGAGTTCGATAATGAGCATTTTCTGCTCAGGGTAAGCAGAGCGATACGCAATTTGATTGGTCGAGACTTTGGAACACAATAACTCTCCTTCTAATTGAGTTAAAATGTTCAAACTTGGGGTATATGCTTATTAGGTCAATGCCTTGATGGAGTTCGAAGATGAGCATTTTCCGCTTAGGGTAAGCAGAGATAAGCAATTTGATTGGTTGATGCTTTGGGACACGATAACTTTAGTTCTAATTAAGTGAGAGTAATGAAACTTGGTGTATAGTTTCATTACAGTAATACCTTGACTAAGTTCGATAATGAGCATTTTCTGCTCAGGGTAAGCAGAGCAATTTGATTCGTCGAGACTTTGGAACACAATAACTCTCCTTCTAATTGAGTTAAAATGTTCAAACTTGGTGTATATGCTTATTAGGTCAATGCCTCGAAGGAGTTCGATAATGAGCATTTTCTGCTCAGGGTAAGCAGAGCGATACGCAATTTGATTGGTCGAGACTTTGGAACACAATAACTCTCCTTCTAATTGAGTTAAAATGTTCAAACTTGGGGTATATGCTTATTAGGTCAATGCCTTGATGGAGTTCGAAGATGAGCATTTTCCGCTTAGGGTAAGCAGAGATAAGCAATTTGATTGGTTGATGCTTTGGGACAAGATAACTTAAGTTCTAATTAAGTGAGAGTGATGAAACTTGGTGTATAGTTTCATTACAGTAATACCTTGACTAAGTTCGATAATGAGCATTTTCTGCTCAGGGTAAGCAGAGCGATACGCAATTTGATTGGTCGAGACTTTGGAACACAATAACTCTTCTTCTAATTGAGTTAAAATGTTCAAACTTGGTGTATATGCTTATAAGGTCAATGCCCTGATGGAGTTGGAAGATGAGCATTTTCCGCTTAGGGTAAGCAGAGATAAGAAATTTGATTGGTTGATGCTTTGGGACACGATAACTTTAGTTCTAATTAAGTGAGAGTGATGAAACTTGGTGTATAGTTTCATTACAGTGATACCTTGACTAAGTTCGATAATGAGCATTTTCTGCTCAGGGTAAGCAGAGCGATACGCAGTTTGATTGGTCGAGAGTAGCCGAGACTTTGGAACACAATAACTCTCCATCTAAGTGAGTTAAAATGTTCAAACTTGGTGTATATGCTTATTAGGCCAATGCCTTGATGGAGTTCGAAGATGAGCATTTTCCGCTTAGGGTAAGCAGAGATAAAAAATTTGATTTGTTGATACTTTGGGACAAGATAACTTAGGTTCATCTTGATTGATGATTTTTATGCCAATACAATGACTGCATTCTCATTTAGTAATGGATTCGACAGTAACAGTGTATAGAAACGATTGACTTGGACACGAGCGCCCTTTCCCTTGGCCAGAGGGGCCCTTTTGTCTGCCTTTAGGGTCCCCCTAACTAGGGTACATTTTCATTTTTCTCGCCGGTTTTAGCATTTTTCTTTATAAAACACTTTTGGATGACACTTCGTGCACAGTTTGATTGCTCGATACGTTTGAAAAAAATAAATGTGCGATTAATTAATATGTGTCTTCTATTTATTTTGGGATTTCGGCGGGGGACATCAGCCTCACTGTTGGCTTGTTTTAAATTATAAATATAGAACCTATAAAATCTACTAAATCATGATATAACTATTTCCAATACTAAAATGTATTAAATTTATATTATAGTATCTTTATTTCTAGAGTAAAATAACTTTAAATATTATACTTTTACTTATAGGGAGAGTTTTATGTACCACTTTTGATGAAAAATATTTTCAGTAGATTCGATGAACATAATTGTGGCACTGAATATATGTCTACTATATATGCAGTTGATGTGAAAGGTTGGTGCATATGTTATATTTATGTGTGATACTGTTGGCTACACTTTAAACAATAGTCACGAAACTCTTGAGTGTAATTTTAAAACAACCGTTTTAAAAACTGGCATTATTTTTGCCTCAAACTTAAAGGATAGTCTTATTCAGAAGAAAAGGCAACCAAACCAGTAAATAGTTTACTGGGTATCAATGACTATTCCACCTTAATACTGTTGACAATCACATTATTATGTTTCTATATGTATTTGATGATGTCAAACTATCTGCATCATCATGCGCATTTGATGACAAGTAACATCATTAGTCACATGCAAAGTGACATCACGTAAAACTGTTCAAATAACATAGAACATTATTGTCTGATTATGTACATCATTTAAATAGGCTCTCAACACCTATGTAGTGTCCAGCTCTGTAGATGTGAAGATACAACAACAAACTTAATGAGGTATAGATTGTGGCCCTCATCACCACAAAAACCAAGAATAGCATTTGATTTAAGGTTTATGGAACTTCTGACAGTTTTGCTGTTGGAATCTCATTTGCCAGCGAAATCCCTTTGCGACGCTATCGATCATCTGCAGACTGATTTTATACCATATTCTGAAAATTTTGTAAGTATTAAATGAATAATCTGTTAATCTCATGATATATTAGAAAATTGTACAGTCGACAATATAATTAACTGCCGCTATTGCTATTCTATTGTTATTGAATCACATGACATAACATATGACACCAATTAACTGGATTTAATTGAAAAAAATAGCAGGGGAAAAAAATGCCTGCTGATACCAATGTTTATTTAAATCTATTTATGACTATTTCATTAGCCAAAGAATATCTACAGAGCAGTAGTCGGTGACTGTTTGAGAGAGTATGTATTCCACAGATCATCTCTAAAATCTAGATACATGATTAGCCCTTCAACCTTCGGAAGAGAATGTCCAATTTGTTTGAAGGTAATTTGGATATTTGTTAATAACATGTGAAATCTGGTTTCAAATGGCACATTGGTATTATACTGAGGATGTCTCACAGTGACAATACCAGAATAAGCAACACAACTGTAATGAACATAAGTTACAAATATGAATACTTACTCTCACTTGATTAAAACCCATTCCGGATTCCTGAGCAGCAAGGTTTATCTCAAAATCGCACTTCTTCCCTGTGGATTGAAGCGATCCTTTGGCAAAGTGCCAAGATACAGCATCCGTTGAAAATTTTCATTTGGCTGTTTGCTATAATATATAAAAGTTTTGATCCCTGATTATGGGTGCCACATATTCATATTTATATATATATATATATCAACCTGTTGTTGATGATGAAAATTAGGTGTTCATATATATGAACCAAGTATTATTACAATATTTTAATACATTTTCATCACTCGAAACTGAAAGCCTTTCAAAGAGATCTGAAACACATTTTGACAGTTCCAAGTTGATACAAATTATGACAGATCTGATCCAAATTCAAATCCAAATTGCATAATTGTGGATGACTGAAATTCAAATTCAAAATAATAACCATGACAGGCAAGTTCTGACTAATGGGTTCAATCTTATTACTGATTTGTGATATAAATGTAAGCACGAGTATGAGCTATTTAGAATATTAACCGACTATGATAACATGGCAACAGACAGTCCACACCACCTTGATTTTTATAATAATAAATAATTGTAATGTTAATGTCTAGTATCCAATCTAGAACTTTTCTCTGACGGTACAATTATTACCCGATCATAAGACATCAAACGCGCCCACTGCACTCATTTTCATCTCTTAGGAGAATATACCATTCCAGATTTCTGTGCTGCAAACTTTGCACTGTCGTTACATACTCATTCAAAGCTGGGTGAAGTGTGGGTCAAACACTTGACTCCTGATGTTGCAGTCCACCGCTTCAATACTTGACAACAGATCAGCCACATTTCCAAATTGTGTATGGGACTGGTCTAAATCAGAATTAATCGTTTTTGTTAACACATTACCGTCATACTGTACTTGTAAAACTTATTTTCAGATGACAAGGTGATATTGATTAGTAATCTTAATGAAATGGCATCAAAAGTGCAATGTGAGAATATACAGTGTTGTACTGAGAGTCAAAATAGAACAATAGTTGGACATGTCCTTGATATGATCGAAGGAATTGCTGTCGAGAAGTTTGAAGCAATAACAGGATTAGAAATTCAACAGTGTAATGTTTGCACTTGATGATGGTATTATTGACTCTGTGTGTTAAGATAATAATTATACACAATTTTGTATAAACTATAACATATATTTATGATGACTATTCCAAATGTTTCAGCTGATTTTTCAAATAGACGTCTGAGGCATCCAACTCTTATTATAAAATCAATTAATATATTTAATGTGCTACTATCATGATGATCCTCTTTGGAACGCAAATATAATATGACTATCATTGACTATAACTTGTATTTCTAAACTGTCCAAAATGTTATGCATAGACAGAGTTTGGCTAAATACATTTCCCCCCTAATTTTAGTGATTGCCTTGTATAGATGAACCTTGCATGTGTATTGCTTTACTTTAATTATTTGTCGCAAATATGTGTATGTAAATGTCATAACTGTCACGACAAGAATTTCTATAAACAAATTCCATTTCAAATAATCCAAACCCTTGGATAAAATGCATAAAATCACAAGGCGACAAGTTCGAATAAATAGATCAGTGGATCACTCAGATCAGTTCCACAGCTCATACCAAATAGTGGTAGAATGTGTCACAAAAGATGTCCTGAGGACAACAATACCAACACAGGGCAACTCAAAATGTAATTGTGTAAAAGTTATAGCATGTCTAATGATTCGTTGAACATGTCTAATGATTCGCTGAACATGAGACTGTATTATTTTGTTTCTTTAAATGCAGATTTTTGTGACCTTTTATACTTCTTTTTTTAAATTTCCAGAATATTTATTTGCACCTGGTAAAGAATAAATAGACATAGAACATTAGAATTGTTTATTTTCCGTTTATTATTGTGATATTTGAATACAGAAGAACCCATATAAATATCATTTGGAAGTTGTAATTGTTCATTCTATTTCTAAGCCTATCATCACTGGCATCTGTAAAACACACATGTTAATGGAATGGTTCTGGTTTGTGTTAAACAATGTTGCGGACAAATAGCCTGTCACATATATTTCAGTGTCACCGATTTCCATCTTTAGGAGTTATAAATAGACAAGATTTCCCTTATTTTTTCTCTCCCCTCTTCCTGCATATTTGGGTTGACTTTTTGGTCTAGAATTGGAGAAAAGGCATCAAATTTTCAATTTCATCGCAGTTATGGGTGATTTTGATGATATTACAGCGAAGGGATAGGGGGTGTAAAGTGTCTTTCTACAGAGCAATTATTGTGTCGGAAGTGAGATTTTCACCCCAGTCAACTTCAAATCCCCATAGCAAAAAATCTAAGCGGTCAACCTCCTACAAAGGAGGAGATTGCTAAATGTGGTCCCCATTGTATCTGTAAAGATTGGAACCAACGGAATGTTGAGCAAAGAGCTACAGCCTGTGATGTTACAGTCATTTAACATTGAGGTCAGCGGGCATATAATTACTAGTCTAATTCCATACATGCCAATATCGAAAGGAACCGAGATCTTAGGTGTAACCATACTCCGCGCAACGTTTCGTTTGATTAGAGGTAATCCCACTACACACTGCTATTATGAGTGGATATTGTTGTTTTAATTTTTGATTGGCCAGTAGTCCGACTACCAACCAATCACTAGCTGCCCTACAGAAGTTTTACATTTAAAACGAGTGCCTATATTGGACCAAATATGTTTACATAACGTTACGTCATGCCGCACTATTTTATTATGCCTAATTAACCCGTGCATAACGGAATACTGCTGTAAAACTAATTGCGTGACAAACGAGGCTATCAAGTCGAATGAAATGTACAATACTGTTTGGAAACGAACATACTTTCACCGCTTTTAATACCTTAAATCACTGTCAAAAGTTTTAGGGAATACCCATATTAAACGCAGGACTGCCATGTTGCTGTACTTAAGTGATAGCTTCCATTGAACGGAAAGAATATACACACTCCCACATAAGTTCAAGAAACAGACGTTATTCCAGCAATGGTCAGAGAGGGATTTCTCGGACCATTGCTTCAGGAATATGAGGTGTAACAAAGTTGTCTATATTGTTAGTTTTGATATATATTATAGTGGACGTTTCTTTTACTCTCTAAACTTATTTAAGGCACGATCTTATTAACTATATAATGTATTCAATATGTTATCTACAAGCTACATATGATCTGTGCAATACGCGGCAGAACTTCCTTATTTGATGATCCCTCCTGTCCACCTTCCCTAAGTGTTGCAGGCTTTATATTCAGTAGTTTACTCACAGTTAACAGACAAGACAACCAGAGAGAGAGAGCAGACGGCAGAGACCGGCGTATGGACTCGCCCGAGTCTAGCCGCTGCGGTGCAGAATGGTAGATACAATATAGTTAGACGTGTTCCTGTCGTAGTAATTGTTCCAGTATATATAGACTAGTTCCTGTAGTGTAGATGTAGGCCTATTTGTTGATATCCTGTTCCCGTTGTAAATAAACCATATATTTACGAAGCTGACTATGTAATAACTAAAATACTGTTACAGTGATTAGTTAATGCTGTTACATAGGGTGATAAACCTATATTTAAGTTTCATTGAAATTGGATAAAAATTGTGACCTGTAGACTGTTCACAAACAATTGTCGACGGATGGACGGACAGGGGCGACGACAATATACGCCCACATTTTCATGTGGGCGTATACAAATACGGAATATTCCTCAAGGAGGTCAAAATTTAGTTAATTTGGGGTATAAGTACAGTCAGAAATACGACCTCGCACAACCATCCTTCCGACGAGAATGCAATTCGAGTACGAGAGTTTATTACCCCAATGAACGCCAAACTTTAACATACTTGTCAGCCAATTGGTTCCATTTATGAAGGAAGGGCTGTATGGAATCGCTTCAACACCGATGGTTCACCGACAACCAATCGCGTTTAGGGATGAAGAAGACTAGAACAAACAATCCAAATATATTTAAATTTATTAACAGTGTCGAATGAGCAGACTTTTACTGAAATACAATGGTTCAATTGGATAAGACGAAAATATATAAGAGTAGAAGAATCTATTAATGATCTAAAAAAATCGAACTGTTGAATGGAATAATAAGTGCAATTGTATATACCGACGCCATATCACATTTAGTAGGGTTATGATTCTTGTTTGATGCATGTATATATTGTTACCTTTATGTAATTTATTGTGATTAAAGTTGTTAATTTGTTTAAAACTAGCAGTTTAAAACAGCGGTCTATAATTCTAACACCATTGTATTCGATAACCCCCTTGCTTGATTACACCCCCCCCCCCTCAATAGCAGGTGGCACATTGATATGTCTATACTTTTGACACCATTGTATCCGATAACCCCGTTGCTTGATTACCCCCCCCCCCTCAATAGCAGATGGCACATTGAGCTGTTCCCTGATCATTCGTATAGGGGGTGTCGATATTCAATGGTTTAAGCAATGGACACACTTTGTGTGTTTCCTGATCCTTCATATGTTAAATAATAGCTGTTATATGCAGAGTGGAATAAATACCTGAAGATATAAGAAATTGATTTAACATCCAACTTTTTTGCACCGACTGGGCTAATGAAGACGCCCATATGCAATACAATGTGCTCGGACAGAGATAGTGCTGGGACTGAAATGAAATGGGGTTTAACGGCCGACTATTCTGCTCCTAGACTGGGCTAATGCAGACGGGCATCACCATACAGTGTGCAATGTGAGAAATGTTGCCCGGGAAGCGGCACTATGGCCTACTCTTTTAACGAATTCCGTCTGTCAAGACTTATCTTATGCACGCCAATGGGTATACTGAACCTGGATTTTTCGTCCTATCCGAACGACTATTAAAGGGGGGATCCCATTGAACTGTCTAGGCAAACACCGGGATCGAACCTGGTACCTCGAGGTTAGCGATCCGACGACCCACTCTCTGAGTCACTGCATCACCCCCCCCCCCCCCAATATTAACAATAAAATAATAAACAAACAATGATACTAATCTTATTAAAGGGACTATCCCTGTTACTGTCTGTGGCCCCTTTTCTCGGCGCGGGAATATTCTCTGGATGGGGGAACGGACGAACAGTCAGTGCACAGACGTATGATAACTGATTTTCAAATTGTCCAGACCGTAGTTCTTCAAACAGAAAAGTTTGTTCATAACGTTCATTAACACTACAAATTATGGCGATATTCTCAACTTATAAATGCGGAAATTCTCACATTATACACATGAAATTCTACCTGGTATTCTGGTCTAGTATTTTAAAGGACAATATTGGTGCCAGTCATTATCACATATGTGACAGAACTGATTAAACACTTCCCAAATATAATATTAACACAGAGATCATCGCTACCATAGAGGAGTAATAAAGGATTCGTGAATCGGAAGTGACGAACGCCAAAGGAAAGCACGAGTTATTCCTTTATATAACTAACTGAAAGGACTAGTGATAACAGATACATGGCGAATATCTGCTCACTAATAATTCCCTCGAAGACCTACAGTTGTTGTGTGACACTGTGAGAGAATATCTTACAATTCATAAAAAGAATTGACTGTCACTAGATTAGAGAACAGGAAAGAAAAATAGATTAAAAGTCCGTGCATTACCATGTTTTTATAAGGTAGGGGAGACCGGGGCACATTGAACACCATGGATATATCCTTTATAAATAATACTATACAACCCAACACTGTACAGAAGTGAGATAACTTCTTAGACCCATTTCTCCATCAATAAGCCACAGGCAGTGAATTTTTGAAAAAAGCGCTTAAAAGAGAAAAAAAATTCCATACATGTTAACTTCTTAGTCTAGGAAATTCTTGTACTTAAGTTCATATATGTCTAATCTATACAATCCAGATAAACCGGGGTTTGATATATATAAGGGGGCATATTGATTTTTTTTTTTAAATTTTGATCATGAAATAAAGAGATCTAATAAAAACATTTGATATGAAATGAGAACAAACATATATGTGACCAAAGTGGTTCAATGTGTCCCGGTCTCCCCTATAGAATGAATAAAAAAAGGGGCTGTACGGAGTATTTCTATTTTTCCCGTGTTCTTTTATGTTATGACACTTAATTACTTTATTGTATCGTCAGATAACCTCTTGCGGTCCCATATAACAACTTTTTGTCTTCGAAGGAATTATTAGTGATCAGAAATTCGGCCGTTTATCTGTCATCACTCGTCACTTTAGTCATTCACATAGAGAGATAACTCGTGTTTTCCTTTGGCGTTCGTCACTTCCGATTCATGAATCCTTTATTACTCCTCTATGGTAGCGATGATCTCTGTGTTAATATTATATTTGGAAAGTGTTTAATCAGTTCTATCACATATGTGATAATGACTGGCACCAATATTGTCATTTAGCTATTGTTTTCACATTTGACACTAATTCAATCTATTCATGAACATTTTCTTTTCGTGAAAGAACTTGGATCACCCCACGACATCCATTTTCACGCCTCCTGCTTGCTTACAGTTTCGCGCCGAATGGTTAAACCGTCCAATAATGATTTTATCTACTCTAAGCAATTTTCTCACTATCCAAAATTAGAACTAATATATTTTAGGATTTTACATATCGAAATTATAATATTAGAGAGTGAACAAGTATTTTTAATACATATACTTGTTTTAACAAGTAAACAAAACAATGAATGTTCAATAAAACCAATTGAGTCAACTTGGCTCGTGGCCAATCTTGGCACATACAATCTCGCCCAAATACATATATTTACTCAACGACAGGTACAATCCCGACTTGAACAGAGTCACAAAAATAAAAGTATATTGAGTACATATGAGCGCCAAAATATAGAGGCATGGTGTATTGACCGTGTCTCAAAATTCCAGTTCAAAATATCAAGTTACTTGGGTGTGAACGTCAAAAATACTTATCCGGACACATAACCCTTTTACGATTTTTGGTCAGTTTTTCGCTGGGTTACCAGGTAATCCAACCCCGTTTCTATAAAGTCTATAAAGTGAATGACCCATGTACTGGACTTGAAAATGATGGGTGAATTTCACCTACACATTATCTTTATAAAATAAAAGCCTTGTTTTATCAGGGCACCGCATAATATTGCTTGGGACACCGGTCTTCATTTCCAGGTGGCGGTCAACGGGTTTAAGTTGTTTGAAAACGTATCAGAAATATTTAGTTAGTTGCTCGGTCCTTAGATAGAGAATTTTAAGGGATATTAACACAAAATGCTTATGATTCACACTTGAAATGATACTGAAATTATATAAGGCATTAAATACATATAAAGCACGTTCAATTAAAGACCCCCCCCCCCCCAAAAAAAAAATAAATAAATAAATAAATAAATAAAATAAAAATAATAATAAATAAATAAATCTGCAACAATCTCATACAGTTGCATTAGGGTCGTATACAGGGATTCCATCCATCAGTAGCACATTACTTGGCCAAGCTTTTAATACGAGAGAGAGAGAGAGAGTTATCTAAGCTTCGTGTGTCTGCAATATCTCGTAATTATAACAGCAAACATTAAATACAGCTCTTTCACAAAATTGGAATTATATCATGAATTATGAATAAATTGCAGTAAACCATTTATATACGCGAAACTGATTCATGATGACATCCTACTGCTCTGTTTCAATAGAACTTGGCAGTAGACGGCATTGCGACATACTCGTTGCCTTCCTCGAGCCTGTTTTCTTGGGTACCAGGGTGTCCAAGTGTTACGTCTGAATTACTGGCCTTCCTTTTCTGTGTTTTGTTCTCCTTGCATTCTCTAATGATAACTGCTAGTATAACAATCAGGAAGAGGATGCAAGCTACAATCACAACCACCATGAAAATCTTAATAGAAGTAGAATATTCTGTTACTGAAACAAAACCTTGAAATAAAACATAACACATCAACGTAAAACAGTTTGATTGTCACTGTCGAATAATGTGCATGGGATAATTCGAACGTAAAGCGACAACAGAGTCGTGTCATTTTCTGCATATAGGTGAGTGAACATTTTTGCCGGGACTCTGTGTAACACTACATACTGATAACAGAATATCAGCATAGTTGATAGACCTTTATTGAGAGCATGAAATAGGCATACTCCGGGAGGAGCGCCATTCCAAGTCTTCTGAAACTAACAGTAAATTCTGGCTTATAAAGCATACAATTAATTCAGAAAAATGATACACATGCGATGTACATATTTGGCATTGTTTATTTATGAGATTATAGTATCTGTAACTGCACTGCATATTCCTTTGAATAAATAATATGTTTAATGAGATCGTGCCTTTTATCAAAACGAGCAGAGGCCATTCGTGTGTAGTCCATAAGACATATTGAATACATTAGTTATTTTAATAAGTCCGTGCCTTAGAAGAAGTTGTGTATGGTTGAACACGTCAATATCATTAATGATCACAAAGGTCAGAAAGTTCTATCTGTATATTTCAGTTTGATGTAGAGATGACTTTGTCACATCTGTGGTCCGATTTCAAACTAAGCTGTGATTATGGCGTAACGCAGATTTAATTCAACGGTGTTTAAAATCTATTGAAAATTGCTAATCCGGGGAGGGGTGTGTCAGAAACTAAAAACGCGATTTTTCGCACAACTAGGGTCCACAATCTATGAAATTGTCCAGGATTATTAGATATAAACATATCTTTTTCAAGTTTCCCCCAGATAAGAAAAAAAGAACATTCAATGTGAACGCACCCGATTGAACTGAAGTTAGCCGCTTAGAACAAATCGCAGGACAGGGAGTTAAAACCTCGAGAGTTGCGGCTACAACGCCTCCTCCCCCCCACCACCGCCTTAAATCTGCCTTCGAAATGCACTTCCGGTCATTTCCAGCGGCTTCCTTGTGCAACATAATTCAATTTCACACATTTCCGGTAACCCGAAGTGAATGTTACGGTACCGAATGACTCGCACTGGACCCGGTCGTGGGCCCTATTGGGGGCGTACACAAAGGGATACTTGGTGTTTTTTTTCATCGATGGGGGGTGGGGGAGGCAATGGAACGGAGAGCGATGTTCACGACCCTATATCTTAGCACCTGTTCATCAGACTTAATCGATTTCCCCAACATGGCACCTTGAGGCATCCAAAATACTTTTTATGGCAATATCCCGGTTCCTATGGGCGTGCACTCTACATTTTATTCAGAATATATTAAATCAACTGAATTGATAAGTATGCGTGGTGTTGTTTCATGTAAAAATGTATTGTTTTTTTTTTTTTGTTTTTTTTTTGGTTTTGTTTTCGTGCGGACGTATTATGCCGTCGCCCTGTCCGTCTGGACGTCCGTCATTCCATAATTTGTTTCTGGACTCTCTACAAGTTACAATTTTGACGTAACTTGAAATATAGATTTACCCCCGTAAGATCTCGGATGCTTTCGATATTGTCATGTATCGGACCGAAACTTCGTGGATCATGGCCCCTAATTATTTCAAAAATCACTTTTTTGGCTTGTGGACACTATAGAGGTCACAATTTTGAAGCGATTTCGATGAAACTTGACATGCATGTTTGTAACCCAAAAATCTTGGTTCCTTTCGATATTGCGCATATTGAATTGTAACTTCATGGCCCTTAATTGTAGTAGGAAAAATCTCACTTTCTTAGTAGGAAAAATCACTTTCTTTTTAGGTTGTTCTCTATCCATCTCTCGAACATATGGGCGTATCCTGGCAGCCGCTGGTTTGATTTTTATTTTTTTTTATTTTTTTTTTTTATTCGCAAGGGTGAATTTCAAAAGAAAACCTAAATCCCCCATTGAGATTCTTTGGGCATGTATAAGAAATTACTTTCATAAAGCAAATATTTAAGAATTTTTCTACAGTGGGATTTTTAACTATTTATTTTAAAATTTATATCCTTCGGTTTTGTGTTTTCTTAACAATTGTACTTTTATAACTGTCAATTACAATGCATGTAAAGCGGGCGTCAGTAAGTTTTCGTATACTTTATCCCAATCCGTTTGATACTTTACTGAAGTTCAGTACAATAAACTATGTTTAAACCATGCAAACACACGGAAGCGGCTAACTGCACTAGAATCGATGGGGTTATAAACGGGCGACAAAATGATAAAATGGGGGCGCACAACAAAAAATGAGACATGAAGGACCCACAAGTTGAAAATTTAACGTTTCGTTGCCTAAATTGAACAAAACCAAAATCTTTGGGATATAACGATACATTTAATTTGGATAACCATTGTGACCCCTTGAGTGTCCAAAAACTATTTTCAGCGGATATCCTGACGGACGGGGGCTACGAAATACTACATGAACGTGGACATGATGTCTGCATAGAAAGACAATCGTTATCCTACCTGTGGGTTGAGATAGTCGACTCTTCTCGTCAGGCCATAGACACACACTAAACCAAATTTCTTCTTGCGGTGACTTACGAATCAGTTTGCGGGTTTTATTGGTTTTTAAATTCCACCTAATGATTCTGTAATGTAAACAGCGTATCTGTATAAATAGTGGCATTAAAATAAAATATCGACAATGAAAGAAAATTATTTACTTCAAGAGCATTATTGGAGATTAGAATATAAAGAGTTCAACTGAGATAAAAGCTCATCATCACTCAAGTCGGTACGATAAAAATCAGTCGTAATTTCAAGAATTTAACAAAAGTTGTGCGTAAAATGAAGCGGTGGTGGTGGTGGGGGGATTTTCTGTTTTAATTTTACAAATCAGGTAATTATCATTAACATAAGTCTTATCCCCACTCTGTACAACTTCCGCCCACGAAAAGGTCGGTCTAATGGAAAAAAAATTGTTGTGCCAGCTATCATCCATTGGTTGACATATTTTCCTATACATTCGGTGCATGTGTGGTAGTGCGAAATCCCTTATAACACGGATGTCACTGGGTTAAGGACTGAGAGAATTCAATTCCAGAACGTTCCTCTCAACAGATGTTTTTTCCATGGTGGTTGGTGTTGCTATCATTAGAGGACGAACCATTAGGTTTTTTACGAGGTACCGATTATTGCTGAAGGATTTGCATATTTCATTCAATCACGTTTACAGCAAAAATGAGCCTAAAGGGTTTCACGTAACCGTCGTATTTATCATAACGCTTTACCCATTCGAATTCACAAATCTTTCGAATTGACGATCAGATGGCGCCCCCCCACCACCACACGAGCATTAACAACCTTCAGTCTTCAGCCATCCTCAGCGGCAAGTTGGTTTACGAGAACCAACTCTAGACCTAGACGTTATACGAGAATGGTAAACCGATCTGTTATATTTAAAAAATTGTCTCTAGAAATATTTAGGTTCTAGAGTTACCCCTTTGCTGCTATTTTCAATTCCAGGTTTATCTTCACTTTGCCAAAATACTAAGTAGGTTTGCCAGTTTTAGGATCAATAAAACGATGAAAAGATAAATACGATGAATATAATAACTACTAACTGTTTCGGTTCTTCACAGAAGATATATATATTTCCATCAACTTGTATAATATTAGTTGGATAACCACGACCGGAACAACGAAAGCCTTTAAGTATCGATGATGTAATAGGTGTATTGGGTAGCGATTTAGTCTTTACACCGTCCAGTCCTGCTAGATATAACTTGTTACCCATGATGCCCGAACACAACATACCTTTATCTGTCCAATTAAATAAAATGATAGGTCTAACAAATATTGTAGGAGTGTATCTGTATGTTAACTATTGTTATTTAAATTATAATATAAAAGAAATGAGACCTCGTTTTATTTTCCACGCAACAACCGGGCTATGGGCGTGGGGGCGATGGGTTACAAATTTAACTACGATACTAACTTGTACAAGCATCATGGATGCAAAAAAAAACGCAAAATCATCCTCAAAACCATACGAATCATCCTTACATTTTACGAAACAAATTACAAACAAATATATGGTAGTAATGGGTACCTAGTCGGGGATTTCTAGAACAATTTTACTCAATTGTAAAAATTAAATAAGGCGAGGATTATATAGTTAGAAAACCAATTAAAACGATGCTAGATGATGTATTTTCTATTTGGAATGGACGAAATGACGATGCTGCAGATTTACAAATGAAATGAAATGGGTTTAGCATCCCAATTTCTCATTTCCTAACCTGAGCTAATGAAAGCGGACATACGCCATACAGTGTGATATGAGGGAAATTTTGCCCGCTCAGCGGTGCTAAGGCTTACTCTTATATCGAAATCCAACTGCAAGGGGATCTTTTACGTGCAAGTGAATGTGTACACGGGACCTCAGATTTTCGTCCCATCCGAACGTCTAGACAGCTGTCCTTGTCATGTCATCCGTACAGCATCACTGACAAGTAAAAATTACACGCAAAAATCTGGATGAACTTTCTCAGCAAATACAGGGATCGAGCACTCGACCTTCGGGCTAGCGAGCTAGTGTCTTACCACAAATAACGATTAGTTTAGTTTTAAAGGTACACCAGATTTCAAAACTTTCTTCCCAATACTGTCAACTTACCTAAAATAATAAAACTCCTACAATCTTCTCTCAACTTGGTAAGTTTGTTGGTGTCAGATTGTGACATGTAAAGGTCACCATCTACGGTAGACCAGTAAACTCTACAATAGATTAAAACATATATTATTTAGATATGTAGATGTATATCGAGTACTCTGGTACAGTGGGTCCATTCGCTTGAATTGATATATAAAGTCATTGCTTACAGTATATGTGATGTAGTGTGGTACTTCGGCACTCTTACAATATCAAACAAAATAGAGTTTAACAGCCTACTGTTCTGCTCCAGTTGGGCTAATCAAGATGGACATACGTCATACATTACGCTATGAATGCAATGTTGACCGGACAGCGGCACTATGGCCTACTCTTATATCGAATTCCAACTGTCAAGGGATCTTTTACGTGCACGTTTACATGTTTGAGCCTCGCTCAGTGAGTAACCCAGAGATCCGATGTTCGATCCCCGGGTTGGCCCGCGTGCATGGTTTCCCCTTGTCAGTGGTATAGGACAGAGGACCGGACAGGCGTCACGTATAATCGTCCGGTTGTAATGTGATGTTCAGAATTCGATGGAAGAGTAAGTTGTAATGCGATTGTTCAGACACAAGGACAATGAGGTGAAAAACTGTCTATGTTATTAGGACGTTAAACTCCATTTCATTTGGGAATCACGGTGGCTAAGTGGAGAAGGCGCTGGCTCGCTAGCCTGGAGGTCGGGCGTTCGATCCCTGCATTGGCCGAGAAAGTTCATCTCGATTATCCGGCGTGGTTTCCCTTGTTAGTGATGCAGAAGGAGGGCCTGTGCATTGGTGTGCACGTAAAAGATCCCTTGGCATTTGGAATTCGATGTAACAGTAGGCCGCAGCGCGGCTGCCCGGGCAAAATTTCCCGCATCGCACTCTGTATGGTGTATGCCCGTCTTCCATTAGCCCTGGCCAGATGCAAAAGAGCAGGACGTTAAACCCCATTTCATTCTGTTTACAAGTGAAGTAATAATTACACCAAATGATATTACCTTTTATTAGGTCCTTTGCCGTGGAATCCAATATCAAAAACGTCACCTATATTGCTAGTAGAGATAATTGTTTTTCTATAGTTCTGTTTGTAAGACAAATATCCAATTCCCTCTGGTGAAGAATAGTATAAGTTTCCAGTTTCGTGGTCAACGCCAATATTCTGAGTTTCGGGATCGACTGATATGAAAGGCAAAAGGATCAGTTTTACTTTTCAAAAGGAATCCATGTCATACAAATATGACGAACAAAATACGTTTCACTGTACGTGTGGTTGACTAATATGAAAGACAAACCCAGTGGATGACAGGCAAGATCCGCCAACATTTTGCAAGAGATGGATAAAAAAATGCGTTTTTTTGTATAACCAAGGCCATACTTCAGGATGTTACGGTCAGATATGCAGGAATATCGGATCCACAAACTTGGTATTACATATCATTTGCGTTCAAGAAGCCGCCATTTCGACTGTAAAGTTAACAAATCGACATGGGAACACAATTCAACGCCGGAAATTTCCGATCACTTTTCTCCGCCAACACAGGGATCCCACCCAAGGCCTCCAGCTTACTAATTAGCTACCGTAGTTCCGAGTAGATCGGACAGATGTCTCCAATCACATGAACATTTGCGTTTTTTTTTTATTTTAATATTTAGTTAATGAAAGTTTAGGGATGACGTAATGGTGTCAATCATTATAAATCAAATGAATGAATTAATCTTGGCACTACTAGATATTAATGGCTGCAGTTTTAACAAGATGTTTGCATTTATCGAAACCTCTGCACTGATCATGCATGTCAAAGCCTCGCCTCTCCATTTTAAATTATAGTCTGGTCACTATAATAAATGTGTAATTGATAATTTATATAACATTGAGGGCCTAAAGAAAGACCTGCAATAGGCAGATTTAGTTTTTACATAATGCCTGATTAACATTATATCTACCTTTATCTGATATGATTTTCCTATCTCCTCCATCTTTCTTCATGGAAAACAGCTTATTTCCTTTATTTTTCAGTGTATAGTAAATCAATTTTCTGTCATAATCACATGCCAGGGCCCCTGCTGTAAGTATCATTAAGTATGTATCAATTGCAGGAATCTGGAGTCTTTTGGTTTAATTATGACCCGCTTCATTCAGGTTTATACCGGTTATACTAATCTTGCGTTCGTCCAAAGCAACACTGATTACAAACTCGCTACTGCGAAGAATCCAAGTTTGCCAGTTTTCAAATAACTGTTACAGTATTGGGTCTTTATATAAGATTCTGGGTGACAATGCTGATTTAAACTTCATACAATATTTTTTTATTTTTCTTTAAACACATAAACAACATTTTTTTTATCTACAATACTTATATTACAGTAACAGGTTTTTTTTTGTCTGGTAGTAGTTTTGTTTCCCGCGTGGCTCTCTGGCCTGGATTACCTACAGACGTTTAATCTATCTGATCTCATATAGTATTGGATTGGTTCCAAAAATACTACTACTACCTGGTGTTTTAACGTCCGCTTCCACAGAACGTTTTGTCTGATCTTATATATTACTGGGTCGGGTCGATGTATGGATATCACATCCATGCACTGTGACCTGATTGGTCAGTATTCAGTCGGGGTGGGTTAATGCCCCGGACGGACAGATAGTTATTGATCAATCCGATATTGCCAGGTATTATATTTCAGATTAAATTAAGGCCGGAGGTCGCATGTGGTCATTATATAATAACCGGTTAAGCTTACAGTACAAATTGCTTTACCATTCAAAGACCTTGCGTTAATGATTTCACTATCAAATTGCGTATGGCGAGAGAGAGAAAGAGATGGGGTTTAACGTCCAATCGACACAAACTAGGTCGAAACCACAGCCGCCGGTCAGCTAGTGGTCGAAGCGCGCCACTCTAGACCACTAGGCCATCCAAACTTCCGAAATATTTTTGCGTATGACTTTTATAGGTGTCCAGCTACTGTCAATATTTTACCATCTGTTACTCATCTGATAGGTTTGCTTATTGATTTCATGAATGGAGGGTGTTAAGTGATATTTCCACAACAGTGTAACATAACATCGAATCCAAAATAAGTAAGCCACTGGCTCGCCACTCCCGGGGTTAACTGTTCCAACCCCTTTGTTCATCAGGACTTTACGACGTGGTTTCACTTGTCATTGAGGCAGGACAGAGCACCTGGCAATGGACAAAGTAATCGGAGGTCCCGTTCATACATTGGCGTGCAATACGCTATCCTTTGACAGTTGGAATTCGTTTTAAGAGTAGGCCGGACCGGCGTTGTCCGGGTAAAATTTCCTCCATAGCACACTAAATGGCATTTCATACCGAATCCACTTTTAAACTCATTATTAGTATCATGAAAAGAAACGCGAATGGCAATATTTGTATGTGATAATTCTATCTGGAATCAAAATTAATAGTATACGATAAGTTCTTAACATGTACCTTCTTTAAAGATTTTCTCAAGCTTTTTGTTGGTCGTGTTATACCGATAGATGTTATCTTCGATACTAAGTACAAGCAGCTCTTCTCCTGGAATAGAATCGTACAATCTAAATACACACCTATAAGCAAAATAAGCCCATGCTTATGACACCCGCGGTAAGGGACGCCACCTGGGTTGTTCCATTGACAGTATAGGGAGGCAGACCACCATTAATTTCCCCATTGACTTCAATGTTAATTCTGGACTCTTTGCCCACCTCCAACTTTTCCCCAAATTTTCGTTGGGCGAAATGCTTTTCACTATAGACAGAGGAACCAATGGTCATGTCTTTGCACTAAAATTTTTATGAGGTTGACCACCAAAATTTTGAGATACATGAACTTGAAGAAGCATACTCAAAACATGTATCTAGTTGCCGTACATATCACCGTAGCCAACCTCATAACGCCGTTATCCTTCCGCCTCAAAATCATGAATATTTACCAAAACCTGGCAGAAAATATTAATTCAACCCCTCTTAGTCCATTTTAGGCCAAAAAATCAACAAAAATGGACATGCAAAAGGGGAGAAAAGAGACAGAGAGAGAACTGCTATAAATAGACGAACTACAATTTGTGGGTACCGAGATTGTGAAATTTAATGGTGGTCTGCCTCCATAGAGGTACTACACAATGGTCAATGAAACGGGGAACGCTTACCTGTCTGTGGGTTCATTAGTCCAGCGATATCTATTATTTGGGGTTGGGTTAGGGTTAAGGTGTATTAGTTAGTTAGTTCATTGGTCTACCGATATTTATTATTAGGGCTACCATATTGATAGTATTTCTTATAGTGGCAGAGTAGTGAACCCCTGTCAATGAATCTTTGCTCCGTGAAAATTATCTAGAATTTAGCGATTAACAAACGGTAATATTTTCATTACGTAAGGCCTCTTACCGGGAATAGTAACATCGCCAGCAGGTGAAGTGAAATGTGACCATTGTGGTACCCAAAAGGCACAACGTCAGGAGTCCGCTGTTGTGTGTAGAAAGTTTCTCAAGATCTAATTTTATGCAGAAGAATTAAAACGTGCCACAAAACTGTAAAGAGCAACCAGTCTGTCGAGTTTTCAACATTGCTAAGAAACGAAATGCAGCAGATTGATAGAAAGGCAGACAGACAAATCAATCAGACATCTAATGCAGCGAGATGTGACTTTCTTATTATGATGTCGTTGCCCTGACAAGTTTCAAAATTTATTCTCATTAATCATAGAAAATAAGATAATATTGGTCCTTACCATTTGCCAACATTGCATTAGAAACACACAAAAACAGTATCCATATAAACAGCTCCATTTCTTGAAAACGAATGACGCATTTATTTTATCGCCAACAAATATTAATTAAATCGTCTAGCTGAAAACTATAGTTTAGTAGCGATATTAAACGACAACGATTTGAATTACAACCAGCAGAAATTAATTCGAAACATATTCGTGATTATAATTGTGTAGTGTTTGATAAGAAAACCACAGTTTAGTTATTATAGTTTAAATGAAAGAAAGAAACGTGGTTTTATGGCTCGTCAGCTCCAACCGGACTACATTGCGTCAAGAGAGAGAAAATGGGGTTTAACGTCCACTCGACACAAACTAGGTCATTTTGGGACTAACATATGGTTTCAATTTTATTTCAATAATTCGCGTGCGCGTAGGGTTCCTTAGCAGTGGGAGGAAATCGGAGGAAACCCACGAGGTTGAGAAGGCGCCCCTATCTCCATGCCACATACGATCACACCAGGGATCGAAACCACAGCCGCAAGCTAGAGGTCGAAGCGCGGCACTCTAGACCACTAGGCCATCCCAAACCCCCATATTGCGTCAAACATGTACGGTGATTTATTTGAGACAACGTAAAAGAAATATATTTATATCCAGAAATATAAACAAATATCACAGGTAATATATAATATTAAAATTATTATCAAATACAGCATCTTACAATAGCTACGGTTGAACAAACAAATGATGTAATGCCTGACAACGGTAATACCAATCCGCCAAACAGAGTTGTCTCCCCTTGTAGACCACACTAACCTCTGCTAACGGCTCATTTGACTACGCCATCAAACATTCTTGGTTTGATGGACAATTCTAAATAATACGATTTAAAACAAATGAACGATAATATATTTAATATTGTTACGATATTTAAATAGAAAGGAAGTCACCATTGTAAAGTAACAATATATTTACTCTTTCGGGGTTAATCGGTCGGTAGTGAATCCGAATTAACGAATTCTTGATATTTTTAAAATATGATCGAAATATCATAAAGTGTTTATGAAGCCTAAAATTGACTAAAATTCATACAATCATAAAGTCTTTATAACGCCAAGTGCATTTTTCTGGTAGGTGCCATTTTTGATCATGGCTAGCCGATGTAGTATTTGAGCCGACGGCAGAGCCGAATGCTTGTTAGAGCGAGACTTGTGTGGAGAATTTGGTAATACTTGGATCTAATATTCCCTAGATGCTTAACCGTCAAAGGTACTTGATATTGTATTGATCACAGTCCTCCGCTTGAAACTCTCGCTTTAAGATGAAAATATGTGTTCAGAGAATATTACCAATACGAGAGCTACACCTACAACTTCATCCCTCCTGTTGGTTCTATATGAGTTGTGCAATGCCAGAGGAGACTTAATATGGTAAAATGTATGTGTACCCGAAAGATCCCAAGACAGTTGCCACTGATCGTATATGAAATGATTTATCGATAATTTAAACCATAATAAAACGGTGGTAGCGAAGATCTGAAGCAGCTTTAGCAGCTAAATCTGCTTGATCATTACCCCTTATAATGTGATCTGCTACTCTTGGGTACTCAAGCTGTTTATTGTCAAGGGCTTAAAACGAAGACGGAGAATCAGTAAAAACGAGGGGGGTGGGATGGTTTAGAGGGCTGCGCTTCGACCTCTAGCTGACCGGTCACCTATGGCTTGCGGCTGTGGTTTCGATCCCTGGTGTTAGCAGCGTATGTGGCATGGAGATAGGGGAGCCTTCTCAACCTCGTGGGTTTCCTCTGGGCACCCCGGTTTCCTCCCACTGCTAAAGACCCCTACGCGCTAGCGAATTATTGTAATAAAATTAAACCATATGTTAGTCCCGAAGTGGCCTAGTTTGTGTTGAGTGGACGTTAAACCCCATTTCTTTCTCTTTCTCTCTCTCTCAGTAGAAATGACATAAAGTATTGTATTTGATATTTGGATGAACTCCAGGGCCTGAAAATAGTCTGGAGCTCAACTGGAAATATATAAGCAGGATGGGGAAGACGGTCAGATATGGTTTCAGATGGCGTCAAGATAGCCGAAGCTTCCAGGTCGCCACCCTTCGAACCATACGTAAAATAGGAGCAGAATCACCGTAGACCATAACCCCCTTAATAAATAATAAAAAAATATAAACCAACAAGATAATTCAGATGTTGGAATTTTTAAATTATAATATCTCTGTTGAATTCTGAGTTGAACTATATCAAGTGGTATATTTTCCACATGGCCAATAACTGCGCACCTTTGCTTGCGGATTTGTTCCTAAATTCGTACGAAGCCGATTACATACAGGTACTCGTAAAATCAAATAAACGATTAGTCAGACGTTTTAATTTCACTTCCCGATATATCGATGATGTTATTTCACTGAATAATTCTAAATTTAATGATTATGTAGAATACATATATCCTTATAATTACGCGTCCTTATTGGATCTGCGTCCCGATTTTGACAATTGTCATAAACTGGGCGTTAAACTATACAATAAACGTGATGACTTTAATCTTTCATTCAGTAGCAGCAATATTCATTAGTAGTAACATTACAATATCACCAGCTTATGGAACGTATATGTCTGAGTTAGTTCGATACCCGAGAGCTTGTTCCTTTCGATTTTTTTTTAAGTAGATCGGGGCATTTGTCATGTAAACATCAACTACAGGGATGTTTGCCCACTAAACTTGCTAAAAATTTAAAGAGTTTTCTGGCCGTCATATTGACTTGATTAGTAAATATATCATGTCTATTTCGCCTATTATTGTAGATATATTATATTGAACCGTATACTATCGTCCAGAATATGTCTCGAAAACTGTTAACAATATTCATCATGTGCATTTTGCATACTGATAGTCCATTAGCCAATTACGCTATCTTAACGAGATTTCGTCTAATGGTTTGGATAAGGGTGTGGTGCGCGACAGGGTGCGCTTACCCTTCCGGACACCTATTACCACTGTATGTCGTGTATTTTGTACACAGTCTTATTTCACTGGAGTATGGTCGCCGGTCCCCCCCCCCCACTATGAAAAGATCCCTTACTGAAATAAAATTAAAACCATATGTTAGTCCTGAAATGACCTAGTTTATGTTGAGTGGACGTTAACCCATCTCTCGCTCTATCGTTGATTACACTGTTTTGTATATACCGTATTTTAAAAATTCTGATTTTGTCTAATGGTTTGGACTGTTCGTACTTGGTTTTATTTTATTTTAATAACCCTAGTTACTTTATTAAATTCTGACTATAGAACATTTTTTAATCCAATCTCGAAACCAGAAAATTTTTTGATGAAATTTCTCTGGTGAATCGGGGTAGCCATTTTCCCGGAAAATGACATGTAATTCCGACACGCGAAATTTCTCGTTTATTTACGTCTTACGGCCCTGATTTTACGTGCCTGGATGACCGAATCACCTAAAAATATACCCACGCATAGAAAAATAGATCTTTACAAAAACTTGAATTTGTTCGTTTAGGATCCAATTTTTTATGTCAGCGAGTTGACTTTGACTCAAGGATCATTTTACAACAAACGAAACGACGATCCGACCTCTAGTTTTCGAGAAATCGACCCAAAAAATGACCAATCAGAGGTCAGAAGGGGCGGGGCTTAGGTTTGAAAAAAATGGACGGTCTAATGTGCCTGAGGCCTTCGGCTCCGCGGTTGCCTCTGGGAACGAGATTGTTATTAATCCTAACGAGTTTAATTATGAATTTGGTTGGAATTTATATATATCTAATCATAACTTGAATCTCGTTCTTTTATTGTTGTTTTAATTAGTATATGTTGGAAGTAAACAAAAGTGTCAGTTGGCGTCTAGACATGAAAATGCAGACATGGTCTGGTTGAAACAAAATTATTTATTAATTTCTACTAAAACGAATGCAATTTGAAGATGATTAATGCATAAGCATCATATCAGAAGTGGATCCAGTAGGTTTTGCAGGAGGGTGTCAGCTTCCGAAGACAATGTCTTTCTCCCCCATGCTGCCCCTCCCCTGGAAATTGTTTGAGAAATGCGTGGTTTCTATCGTCATTTCCGTTTGACGTCAATTTTTATTATGAATTAATACGATGACACCCTGATTCAATTTCACTGATGCAAAACATTAATTGTTCTCATTACAGGGATTTTCCAGGGTAGAGCGTATCAAATCCTTGTGTTCGCAATCCCGTTTCCTCCTACTGCAAAAGACCCCTTCGCGCAAGCGAATTATTGAAATAAAATTAAAACCATGTTAGTCCCGGAATGACCCAGTTGTTAAACCCCATTTCTCTCTCTCTCACACACATTCTTTATGAGAAAAGTGTCTCGGTCGTGTGCCTTTTCCTTTATTATCAGATGGTGCGACGAGATCGTCACTCAAAGCACGAGATAATGATATAGACATACGTGATATCACAATCATAAATCCTATTTCATTTCTATACCGTATCCTTGTTAATATCTCTGTATCTTTGTGTAGTATCGCTGTATTCAGTATCTGAGTACCTTTGTTTAATATCTTGTTGACTACATTTTTCTGCAATCTGTACGAGCTTATATCGTCACTTCTAGAATCGTATTTGATTGGTTACCATTCTTCGTCAATATCGTTTCCAAAGTCCCATTTCGTTTTCAGTCTTTTCAAGCAAAATTACATTTTCTGCTTTCCTATAGCGTCAGTTTCAACGCCGTCACCGTCTCGATTTACCATTTCAGGAAACATGACATGGTATCTCAGATACCTGGAGTAGGCTTATCTGAACACGTGGCCAATGGTAGTTCTACTTTAGTTGAATCTATAATAGATGATGTGTTATACATCAGACGATGCAAAATGTGTGTTTAAAGAAATATAGCGAAACTGCACGAGGTGACTACGTAAATGTAGTTAAAGAAAAAACTTGCAGTGCAAATCCAACGAAAATCAAACCTCGGAATAAACCCGAAAATGCAACTGAAAAGAGAGCCGTGACTGATCCTGAAAAGAGAATAGTTAATCAACCTGAAATAATAACAGCCGTAGTATGGCCTACTCGTATATCGAATTCCAATTGCAAAGGATTCTTTTACGTGGGACCTGGATTTTTTGTCCCATCCGAAAGACTAAGAAGGGGTGACTTGAACTGTGTAGGCCAACACCGGGATCAAACACGGTACCTTGAGGTTATCGAGCTAGCGACTTACGCTCGCAACTCCAATATTATTAATAAAAAAATAAACATACAATAATACTCATTTTATTGTCCCCCGCCCTTTCGAAGAAAGTTGGGGGACTATTAAAATGGGTTCGTCCGTCTGTCTGTCTGTCTGTCTGTCCGTCACACTTTTTGGGACACAATAACTCTCTTCCTAATTGAGCTAGAATGTTCAAACTTGGTGTATGTGTTTATTAGGTCATTGCCTTGATGGATTTTGAAGATGAGCATTTTCCGCTTAGGGTAAGCAGAGATAAGCAATTTGATTGGTTGATGCTTTGGGACACGATAACTTTAGTTCTAATTAAGTGAGATTGATGAAACTTGGTGTATAGTTTCATTATAGTAATACCTTGACTAAGTTCGATAATGAGCATTTTCTGCTCAGGGTAAGCAGAGCTATACGCAATTTGATTGGTCGAGAATTTGGAACACAATAACTCTCCTTCTAATTGAGTTAAAATGTTCAAACTTGGTGTATATGCTTATTAGGTCAATGCCTTGATGGAGTTCGAAGATGAGCATTTTCCGCTTAGGGTAAGCAGAGATAAGCAATTTGATTGGTTGATGCTTTGGGACACGATAACTTTAGTTGTAATTAAGTGAGAGTGATGAAACTTGGTGTATAGTTTCATTATAGTAATACCTTGACTAAGATCGATAATGAGCATTTTCTGCTCAGGGTAAGCAGAGCGATACGCAATTTGATTGGTCGAGACTTTGGAACACGATAACGCTCCTTTTAATTTAGTTGAAATGTTCAAACTTGGTGTATGTGCTTATTAGGTCAATGCCTTGATGGAGTTCGAAGATGAGCATTTTCCGCTTAGGGTAAGCAGAGATAAGCAATTTGATTGGTTGATGCTTTGGGACACGATAACTTTAGTTCTAATTAAGTGAGATTGATGAAACTTGGTGTATAGTTTCATTATAGTAATACCTTGACTAAGTTCGATAATGAGCATTTTCTGCTCAGGGTAAGCAGAGCTATACGTAATTTGACTTGTCGAGAATTTGGAACACAATAACTCTCCTTCTAATTGAGTTAAAATGTTCAAACTTGGTGTATATGCTTATTAGGTCAATGCCTTTATGGAGTTCGAAGATGAGCATTTTCCGCTTAGGGTAGGCAGAGATAAGCAATTTGATTGGTTGATGCTTTGAGATACGATAACTTTAGTTCTAATTAAGTGAGAGTGATGAAACTTGGTGTATAGTTTCATTACAGTAATACCTTGACTATGATCGATAATGAGCATTTTCTGCTCAGGGTAAGCAGAGCGATAAGCAATTTGATTTGCCGAGACTTTGGAACAAAATAACTCTCCTTCGAATTGAGTTAAAATGTTCAAAATTGGTGTGTATGCTTCTTAGGTCAATGCCTTGATGGAGTTCGAAGATGAGCATTTTCTTTTTACGGTAGGCAGAGATAAGCAATTTTTGGATGACACTTCGTGTTCAGTTTGATTGGTCGATACGTTTGAAAAAAATAAATGTGCGATTAATTAATATGTGTCATCTATTTATTTTGGGATTTCGGCGGGGGACATCAGCCTCACTGTTGGCTTGTTAAATCAGTATGTCTATACAACATAATACAAATAATTCCTTGCTACCATAGGCCTATGATTCACTATCGAAAATATATTGAAATTATATAAGGCATTAAATACATATTATTATACAACAATTTATTATGTTAGCACGTACAAATAAAGGCAGCCCCGCCCCAATAAATCTGTAACAATCTCATACAGTTGCAATAAGATTAAATACAGGGATTTGATCCATCAGTAGTAGCACACTACTTGGATGACCATATGTTTTAATACAATGGTGGGTTTATGAATTACGATGGAGAGCCAATTCAGACTAAAAATAATTGTAATCTGATTGTGGTCATGTAAATAAAATTTAAAAAAAAAAACAATTACGGTCTAATGAGTTTTGGAAAATGGCCGGACGAAGTGACGACAATATAATATGATAACCAACGTTAAATACAACTATTCCACAAACTGAGAATTATATCTGGAATAATGAATAAATTGCAGTAAAACATTTATATATTATATTTCGAAACTGATTCCGGGTGACATCCTACTGTTGTGTTTCATTAGAACTTGGCAGTAGACGACGTTTAGGAGATAAACGCGTCTTGGGTCCTAATGATCTCAGAACATGTCTATTGGACAATAACATCCCTCTAAATGCGAAACAGGAGGTGTTTATTGACATTGTAACATGCTATTTTTCGGGATTTTAAAAGAACTTATTTTATTGTGTAAACTTCAAAATTCGCCTAACTGCAAATCGGTTTGAATAAAGTAAAAATAAAAAAAAATCAATTTTGACGTAAGAAAACCTTGTGACGAAACTGGAGAACGGGCTGTTTTTTTCCCCGAGGTGTGTCGAATTAGTGGTCGAATCCAAGTGAAGCTAAATTCAATTTTAAAATGCTTGAGTCTTGGGTCTCTGGTAATTAAATTATGAAAGAAAATGTTATTCGAATATTTCAAATAAAATATTTTTAACGTTTGAAGATTTTTAAAAAGATTAGTAAAGTGGTCTTGTCGACCGATAGCGCCTGTCGTGAATGAATTAGTTACACCCTGTTAACCGAGACTACAAACGGGTAACTCTTGGCAACAATGATGGCTTCGCTTTCGCAGTTTTTGATAACATGGGTGAGTTTTTAGCCTTTATTATTTTATTTGCAGACTGTCGACACAATTTTATTGCTAGTTCCTGTTCAGATAAGAGAACTTCTTGCACACATCCCTCAAAATACCCTATAAAACCAGGCAATGCCTAGGATTCAAATGGTTGCATTGTAATGTATATTGTTCTGACGTGTTGTCAATCATTGTCAATTTTGGCATAATTTACCGTTATCAAAGGCCCATCTCAGCTGCTATTTCACCTCCCCTAGTTACTCTATTTTCAAACAATTTCTTTTGACTAATCACTCATTATCCGGCGGATCATGTTATTCAGAATTTGATTTAAAATTTCCACTTTAAAGTAAACACTGCCGAGTGCAATAAACAAAAACAAAATTGTTCACCACACTGCTTAGTTACGAATAATTTATGATGCCTGAAAACGGTTTTTATTAATTTATGACTGATTTTCTTCTGTTTTATGTATTTCTGAGATGTGTTTGGATAAAGGATAAAGTTTGAAAATAGTGTGATGGTATTTGAGCAGAATTTCTTGAAAATATTTGTCAATAAAGATTTGAGTTGAGGAAGATGGCTAAGCACAAAATGAAAAAAAAGTACACTGTAATATTTATACGCAGTTATTCGCCTTGCTAAAACAGAGGGGTGTTATTGTCCAATCGACAGTGTCTAGTCGACCAATGTAAACGCACGACTGACCCTTAAGCATGTTCCAATACGATATACTTGTTTCTTTCCTCAAGCCTGTTTTCTTGGGTACCGGGATATTCCAATGTTTCGTATGAATTACGGGCAGTCGTGTTATCCAAGATGTAATCATATATAACAGAATCTCCCAGGGTTTCGTTTGGATTTTGGTCTTGGATTTGGGTACCAGGATGTCCCAGTGTTTCGTTTGAATTACGGGCATTCCTTTTCTTTGTTTTGTTCTTCTTGCATTCTCTAATGATGACTGCTTGTATAACAATCAGAAGGAGGATGCAAGCTACAATCACAACCACCATGAAAATCTTTGAAGTAGAATATCCTGTTACTGAAACAAAACATTGAAATAAAACATAACACATCAATGTAAAACAATTTGATTGTCACTGTCGAATAATGTACATGGGATAATTCGAACGTAACGCGACCACAGAGTCGTGTCATTTGCTGCATATAGGTGAGTGAACATTTTGTCGGGACTCTGTGGTCCGATTTCAAACTAAGCCATGGCGTAACGCAGATATAATTCAACAGATTTTATAATGTATGCTGAGCCAAATTAAAAACTTGACACTGATGAATTTCAACAAATTTTTTTTTCTGGTAAGTCAAATAAATTTTAAAGTGTTTCTAACGATAGTAAGTAGTAAGAAGCCTTTAATTTCATAAAATTGTAAAGTCAAGTGGATCACGTGACTTTTGAGCATATAAAGATGAAAAACCTGAAAAACACGTGCAAATACAAACTCGTGAGGTCAATCGATGCAAGTTTGCTTAAACTGAACACGCACACGTAACTTGAACTGGAAAAACAAATTGAAATTGTTATTTTCATCTTTGTTAGAAAAATGATACGCCTTTCAAATGTACGTGCTATAGGTAGGCTCTATGCTGGTCAGTCTGTGGTCACTGTTGTAAGAGCATTTAATTGTTCACGCCAGACAATAATTAAAGTTACATTATGGGATATAAGATAAAGAGTTGGCAGTTCTCACTATAATAGTTAAAAACTAAATATTGTAAAGGTAATTTGCTAAAAATTTCAGTCAAATTGATCCACTATTAGCCTAGAAAAAAAGCGTTTGAAATATTAACATAGCCTCGGTCATCATTACTCAAATCATTAATATAAACAGCATAGATTTTGCTCTTGCATAATGCTATTTTAATCTTAGAATGAGACTGCTTCAAACTGGAACTTTTGACGACCGCCCAAGGGCGGGAGCGCCACGTGGGCCTGGAGTGACGTTTCAGCAAGACAATGCTCGACCCCATACGGCAATTGATACCCAAAATTTTATAAGAAATGCCGGTGTCCAAGTCCTGGATTGGCCGTCGCTTAGCCCCGACCTTAATCCTATTGATCACATCTGGGACGAACTGGGTCGACGTGTTCGTCAACAAATGAATCCAGCACTGACGTTACAGGACCTTCAACATGCTCGGGTAGTGTTTACTAATGTTCTGAGACCCATGAGAAGACGTTGTGTGGCAGTACGAGACGCTAGAGGAGGCCACAACCGTTACTAAAACTTTATTCCGATTGTTCACAAAGTCTGTGAATTTCACCTTGGGGGTTACTGTCACATCACGAACGTTATCAATGTCAAGGACTTTCGGCGAGACGTTTTCGTGCTTTCTGTTGATGTCAAGGTCGTCTGTGAACAACATAACATTAAAATAGTTGCCTTAAACTAAATATTAAAAATCTAGTCCCAAAAATCCTGAGTGTCAAGTTTTTAATTTGGTTGAGTATATTGCAAATTGCTACACCCGGGGGGTTCACGAACTAAAAACACGATTTACACACAACTAGGGGCCACAATGTATGAAATTGTCCAGGATCTTTTGATATAAACATATCTTTTTTAAGTGTTTCCCCCAAATAAGAAAAAAACATTCAATGTGAACGCACCCGATTGAACTGAAGTTAGCCGCTTAGGACAAATCGCAGGACAGGGGGTTAAAACCTCGAGCGTTGCGAATATAACGCCCGCCTCCCGCCTTAAATCTGTCATCAGAATGCACTTCCGTTCCTTTCACCCATCTTCGGTAACCCGAAGTGAATGTTACAGTACCGGATGACTCCTCCTGGACCCGGTCGTTTGCCCTTTAGAGTGTACACAAAGGGATACTTGGTGTTTTTCATCGAATGGGGAGGGGGCAATAAAACGGAGAGCGATGTTCACGACCCAATATCGTAGCACCTATGTTCAGACTTAATCGATTTCCCCAACATGGCACTCCGAGTCATCCAAAATACTTTTATGGCAATATCCCGGTTCCTATGGGCGTGCACTCTACATTTTATGCAGGGAGACATGTCCTAAGCCCCCGAATGGATCCCAATTGGAAATGAAATCAAATGGGGTTTAACGTATCCCAATTGAAGCATTCACCCCTCGAAAAAAATGTAACACCATAAACTAACTGACATAACATTTATATGTTCAATTAAGTACAAGAATATATTAAAACAACTAAATTGATAAGTATGCGTGTTGTTGTTTCACGTAAAAATGTTTTGATTTTTTTTTTGTTGTTGTTTATTTTTGTGTGTATAGCACTATTACTTTTATACGCCAACATTTTCGTGCGGAAGTAATATGCCGTCACCCCTGGTATAAGCTGTATTGGAGTATTAGCAAGTATTATGAGGGCAGCGTCTTAAGTTACAAACAATAAACATTAATTAGTGTTTAACTAAATTGGTTGCTATAAACTAGTTGCTAGGAATACATAATGTAGATATAAAAAGGAAGACATCTAGTAGACTCCTCATAAACTTGCTATACATCTAATACAGTGTTTGTTTCCATTTTTAAGGTAAGCGTATATTTTGTATATTATTTGTTTTAAAACTATCGATGCACTCTATCCAAAGTGTGTAGTTTTATAACTTAAAGATAGGCGTCCTATAGACGAAATAGTGCCTCTACACACCAGCGAGTAAGAAAGCTCTTACACCCACCCCCAACTTATGTAAATATTAATATGTCATTTTATTTTAATTATGTGTTTATTATTAGTAAATATATTATCAATACTTTATTCAATGTAATTATATGTTAAGTTGTCTTGTATAAATATGATTATGAATGAGATATAATATAAACTTGCTTTACATCTAATACAGTGTTTGTTTCCCTTTTTAAGACTTATAACCAGAGAACATTTAGCTTTTACAATATAACGATACATTTAATTTGGATAATCATTGTGACCCCTTGAGTCTTTAAAAATTATTTTCTACGGATATCCGGAGTGACGAAATACTTAGTGAACGTGGACATGATATCTGCATAGAAAGATAATCGTTATCATACCTGTGGGTTGAGATAGTCGACTCTTCTCGTCAGGCCATAGACACACACGATATCTTCATGCGGTGACTTACGAATCAGTTTGCGGGTTTTATTGGTTTTTAAATTCCACCTAATGATTCTGTAATGTAAACAACGTATCTGTATAAATAGTGGCATTAAAATAAAATATCGACAATGAAAGGATACCATTTACTTAAAGGGGCATTATTGGAGATTTGATAAGGAGTTCAACTGAGATATTAGCTCATCATCACTCAAGTCGATACGATAAAAATCGTCGAAATTATCCTATTTCAAGAATTTAACAAAAGTTGCGCATAAAATGAAGTGTGTATGTGATGGTGTGTGTGTGGGGGTATTCTGTTTTAATTGTACAAATCAGGTAATTATCATTAACATAAGTCTTATCCCCGCCCTGTACGACTTCCGCCCACGAAAAGGTCGGTCTGATGCAAACATATTGTTGTGCCAGCTGCCATTCATTGGTTGATATATTTGCCTATATATTCGGTGCATGTGTGGTAGTGCGAAATCCCTTATAACACGGATGTCACTGGGTTAAGGACTGAGAGAATTCTATTCCAGAACGTTCCTCTCAACAGATGTTTTTACCATGGTGGTTGGTGTTGCTATCATTAGAGGACGAACCATTAGGTTTTTTTTGCGAGGTACCGATTATTGCTGAAGGATTTGCATATTTCATTCAATCACGTTTACAGCAAAAATGAGCCTAAAGGGTTTCACATAACCGTCGTATATATCACAACGCTTTACCCATTCGAATTCGCAAATCTTTCAAATTGACGATCAGATGGCGCCCCCCACACGAGCATTAACATTAGTTCATTTTCTTTTGAATTTCACATTAAAATTCAAATATTATGGGCATTTCTGATACGAATATAAAATTGGATATTTGGCAGCAGACAACTAGAACAACTTCTGTTTTTTATTTGTGGGAGGTTTTGTCAAGAACAGAAGAAAGAAAAAATGTTGTTTTTTTTTTAACATTTTCCTCAAACCTTCAGTCTTCAGCCATCTTCTAGGGCAACTTGTGTTTACGAGAACCAACTCGAGACCAAGACGTCATATACAAAACGAGAATGGTAATCGAAACCGATCTGTTATATTTAAAAAATGTCTCTAGAAATATTCAAGTTCTAGAGTTACCCCTTTGCTGCGATGTTCAATTTCAGGATTATCTTCACTTTGCCAAAGGTTCCAATTTGGATATGGGGAAGTACATACCAAGTAGGTTTGTCAGTTTTAAAATCAATAAAACGACGAAAAGATAAATACGATGAATATAATAACTACTAACTGTTTTGGTTCTTCACGGAAGATATATATATTTCCATCAACTTGTATAATATGAGTTGGATAACCAGGACCGGAACAACAAAAGCCGTTAAGTATCGATGATGTAATAGGTGTATTGGGTAGCGATTTAGTCTTTACACCGTTCAGTCTTGCAAGATGAATTTCATCCGCAAAGTCCAAACACACCATACCTTTATCTGTTCAATTAAATAAATGAAATGAAATGAAATTGGGTTTAACGTCCCACTCTTCTCTACCTAGCCTGGACTAATGGGGACGAGCATACGCCATACCGTGTGCTATGAGGGAAATTTTGCCCGGGCAGCGGCGCTACGGCCTACTCATATCGAATTCCAACTGCCATGGGATCTTTTACGTGCACGCCAATGTGTACACGGGACCTCGGTTTTTCGTCCCATCCGAATGACTAGGCAGTTGTCCTTGTCAGACCCACTTTCTGCATCACTTCAATTAAATAAAATGAAATGTCTAACAAATATAAATGGAATGAAATGAGACGTGTTTCATTTTCCGAGCAAAAACCTGGCTATGTGTTTTTTATTCGGGGGGGGGGGGGGGCGGGGATGCGTTACAGATCTAACTAGAATACTGAATACTTACCGGACAAGTATCATGAATGCAAAACAAACAACCTTTTATACTCAAGGTCATCCCCCAACATTTTATGGAACAAATTACAAACAAATGAATGATATTGTACTGGGTACCTTGTCGGTGGTTTCTAGAACAATTATATTCAATTGTAAATATCAAATATATGGCGTTGATTACAGATTATATTTTGAGAACCACATGTATTTTCTATTTGGAATGGACGAAATGACGCTGCTGCAGATTTACAAGAAATAACGTGTACGTTAGATTTAAAGGTATGCCAACACATGCTAGATCAAAACTTTCTTACCTAAAATAATAAAACTCCCACAATCTTCTCTTAACTTGGTAAGTGTGTTGGTGTTAGATTTTGACATGAAAAGGTTACCATGTCGGGCAGACCAGTAAACCCTACAATAGATTAAAACATATTATTTAGATATGTAAATGTATATCGAGTACTCTGGTACAGTGGGTTCATTCGCTTGAATTTATATATACGGTCATTGCTTGCAGTATGTGTGGTGTGTGTGTGTCTTATCGGTTGTAAAGGATCATAGTTTCACACGGATAAAACAATTATACGGTCATTAGAGACTTTTGGCAACCCTAAATTCCTAGTACGTATCGCGTATCCGTATGGATTTTGCGTGTGACGTCATCAATGTGTGTGTATTTCTCATACGTGTTACGGCACACGGATACGGTAGCCCCATAGCGAACAGCTTTCATATTGTCGTCTTTTTAGACGCTGAAATGTTGTATCATAGCGTTTTTATGAATCAATGTGTATTCTAGAACACGAAGGTGTATATTTGATGTGAATTTAACCATAATAAAGACAGGAATTTAATCATTATTTGTTATGGGTTTTTCTCGGAATTTTCATACTTTTCCCGTCTGTGTCTGTCTGTATGCTGGTTGAACTACGTGATAAATTTAAGTAAAATGGGAGCTTCCAAATCAGTAAATGATGTGATTCTATAGTAAAGGGGTATAAATGATAAATTAGTGAAACCAAAAATTGCTGTCGAGTCGAAGTCAACGATTTTTTAAAAAAGATGCGAGATTATTATTATTTTTTTTAAATAGCTCACCGACTGTCGAGCTACTTCATTCACTTTGAGAAATTGTAGGCTAGGCACTTGACTAGTACTGATGGTGATTTTGGTAGATAACTACCATCATGGTGTAATAGAACTAAGCTCAGCTCAGTGACGCATACGTACGCGACGTGAAAATCTGCCAAAACTCTAAAACTACTCTGACGCAACGTATCACGTATACGATACGTGATACGGGTAGGAGAAATATCACTTGCCAAAAGTTTCTAGTGTTTGCAGTACCTGTGCAGTGTGTGTGTGTCTTATCTGGTGTGGTTTCCCGGAAAGCGACAACGTGTAATTGTTTGGATTTGACCAAAAAACCATTTCACGTCAACACCATGGCGTGCACTGTAAAAGAAACGTTGGTAGTTGAAATTCGATTCCCCCAAAGCACAATGCAATGCATATGCCCGTCTTTATAAGTCCAGTAAATGCAGAACAATAGGGCGTTAAACCCCATTTCATTTCGTTTACAAGTGAAGTAATAATTACACCAAATGATATTACCTTTTATTAGGTCCTTTGCCATGGAATCCAATATCAAAAACTTCATCTATCTTGGTAGTAGAAATAACTGTTTTACTATAGTTCTGTTTGTAAGAAAAATACCCAATTCCCTCTGGTGAAGAATAGTATACGTTTCTAGTTTCTTGGTCGACGCCAATATACTGAGTTTCAGGATCGACTGATATGAAAGACAAACGGATCATTTTTACTTTTCAACAGGAATTCATTGTTAGTGTACACAAAAAGTGACGAACAAAATACCTTTCACTTTGGGGTTGGCCGATATGAAAGACAAACCCAGTGGTTGACAGACAAGATACGCCCACATTTTGCAAGAAATGTACAGAGAACGAGCTAAACAATTTTTTTGTATAACCAGGGGCCATGCATACACCAGGAAGTTACGGCCGACAACCTTGGTATTACATACCTTTACACTATTTGCGTTCAAAAAGCCACCATTTCGGGTTGATTACGAAATTCAAACACAACCAACATCAGAATGTAACGATAAAATATTTAAACAATATTTAAAATCACAAAAAAACAACAAATGTGACATTTAGAAGAAGCACAGACCAAAAGGGTGATTTTTCGTCCAATCAGGGGCCATAATACATTGGTGCAAGTGCCGCCATTCGTGTGTCTGCAATGTCACTTCTGTCGAAGCGTACGTTAAAACACCAGGGTCCGTATTCAAAGGATATCTTAAGTCTAATATAGTCACTTAACTACTAGTTTTCACTTAAATATACGTAACTTCCTGTCAGTTAAGGGCAAGTGGTATTCAAAGGCACTGTTAAGTATCAAATTTTCCCTTAAAGTGTTAGTCTTCAAGTGGTATTCAAAGGCCAGTTTAAGTGAGAAATATCCACTTAACTTCAAGTGACCTACGGGAGGTACCTTAAAGTTAAGTGAGATTATAATGACTTCTTTTAATGCTATAGAAGCAGTCCCGTAATGGCGATTTTAAAAGATGGGGAATTCAGATTAAAACAAGACAATGTCGCCGAGCGTAGCTGACCTCCAATTTATTTTTTCGTCGTCAACTTTGATGTTGTAGTGCCATAATAGAGTATAAGGTTGAAACCACCAATGTAGTTAAGGATATCTTTTCCCGATCATTTATCATGTTATGTTTGTATGTTTCCATGGCTGTCATAAAATATAGTTCAATTCATTTGTGGAGACTTGGCTTTATAGATTTCGGAAATTATTTATACTACCGCTAGAAGCAAGGCATGATCTATTTTTTACAACTCATTCCCATATATACATAATCGGTAGTATTTATTTAGGTAAAATATAATGAAGCATGAATATTTCGTATACACAATGTACCGTCAATGCCAGACCTGTCAAAATCTAAAGTGTAGGTACTTACACAATATCTATGAATTTCTCAAATGATAGATTTACAAACAACACTGTATAATTTGTCCAGTCTAACCTAGAAGGCAAGGGCCATTGTGTATTGCTAATAATATGTTGTTTTCTATTCGCTTTATATTGTTAAAAAATTAAAGCTTACAATATCCATCATTATACTACCACTATTTATTGTAATCTATTTGAATGGATTTTATTTTTTTTTTTTTAAAAAGTCTATGAAAACAGCTGTTCCGGCAAAGGATGCACACTATCATAATTTATCTTAAATTATAATCATACTATTTTCATGGGTTATAATATAATATTTCGACAAACATTTTCCTGGTGATGTAAACTAAGAATTTAATAGAATACAGCGATGCTCTTAAGGGGGCATAACTAGCTGGCAATGTCAGTAAATCGTGATTTTTGGCAGTGGGGGTATTCCATAAATAAAAAAATTCATGCTTTTTGGCGAATGTGAGTATTCCATAATTTAAGTGTGCAGTTAAGTTTTCACATAGCCAAGTATGTGTAAAATACAACCTTTGAATACCGATTTAAGGTAAGACACTTGGTTAAGTGGAAAAATTAAGTATTTTTACTTAACTATTAGAAAACCTTTGAATACGGACCCTGGTAATAGTTGTTGCCGCCGTCCGAAAAGATAGACTTTTGGCAAGCGAATGTTTGCCCATCAGTATCGTTACGTGATGCATTGCCTCAATGTAGTTTTAGAGTTTTGGTTGATTTTCCCAGCGCCTACGTATGAACTTAGTTCTATTACAGAATGATGGCAGTGATTTTCTAAGGTCACCATCAGTACTAGTCAAGTGCCTAACCAGCAAATTCCAGGAGAGTGTAAAGTCGCTCGACAGTAAGCTATTAAAAGTAATCGACTTCGACTCAACAACAATTTTTGGTTTCGCCAATGTATCATTTCCCCAAGTTTTACCATAGAATCTCATCATTTAGAGATTGCAAGGAACCACCTCGCTAAATTTAGCACGTAGATCAACCAGCATGCAGACAGGAAAATATGAAAATTCCGATAAAAACTCATCAAAAATAATGAATAAAGTTACATCAATCATACTCCTTTGTATTCTGGGATGCACATAGATTCATAAACGATACGTACTGCCGTATCTGTGTGCTATATCACGTATGTGAAATACACACACACATTGATGACGTCACATGCAAAATCGATACGGTTACGTGAAACGGACCGGGAATTAACGCTTGCTAAAAATCTCTACTTCACATTATAGCGTATGCCGTTTTCATTAGCCCGATCGAGTTATAAAAGGGGAGCAGTAAACCCATAAGTTCATTTTCACGCCAGGATTCGAAACCTGGACAGTCGAGTTGACTTTAATGGGGAGCAAAGAATTACTTAAATTTATCTCAAAACACGCTTGGTCTATTTATAAAGGAGAAACCACGCCGGAAATTCCAGATGAACTTTCTCGGCCAACTCGGGGAACGAACCGTCTTACTAATTAGCTACTGTGGTTCCGAGCAGATCGTACAATAGTCTCAAATCACACTGCATTTGACAACATGAACGTGTGCGTATTTTAATATATAGTTTATGAAAGTACCAGGATAAAGTAATGTTTCCCTTGACGTATAGGCCTTAATTATTATAAATCAAATGAATTCATTAATCTTGCCACTCCTGAGTTATCAATGGTTGCAGATTTAACAAGATGTTTGCATTGATCGGAACCATTGTACTGGTCATTCATGGGATAGCCTCGCCTTTCCATTTTAAATTAAATTATTAAATGACAAAACCGTTTTAATCTACTTAAAATCGGAGCCATCCGTGGGACCAACAGTTGATAATCGCCGTGTCCTAATTGTAAATGCCTAATTAATAATGTAAATAACATTCAAGGCCCAAACGAAAGACATGTAATAGGTAAATTAAGTTTCTACTATATATGACTGTTCAACATTATAACTACCTTTATCAGATATGATTTTCCTATCTCCACCATCTTTCTTCATGGAAAATAGCGTGTTTCTTTTACTTTTTAGTGTGTAGTAAATCAATTTCCTGTCATAATCACATGCCAGGGCCCCTACTGTAAGTATAATTAAGTATGTATTAATTTCAAGAATCTGGAGGGTTTTTTTCTCTAATTATGTCCAAAAAAATTGCCTAAAGGAATTCTGATTACAAACTGACTACTACCAAGAATTCTAGGTTTTCAATTTCCAAATAACATCGAATCCACAGTAAGTAAGCCGTTGGTGGGGTAAATTGTTCCAACCCTTGCGTTCAACAAGATATTCCCACGTGGTTTCACTTGTCACTGCAGTAGGACAGTGAACCTGGCAGTGGACAAGGTATAAACATTGGAGGTTCCGTTTACACATTGGCGTGGAAATACGCGATCCCTTGACAATTGGAATTCGTTTTAAGGGTAGGCCAACTTTTAAACTCATCATTATTAGTTTCAAATAAAGAAAAGCGAATGACCTGATTTGTATGTAATATTTATATCTGGAATCAAAATCAATTTAGTATCCGTTTAATAGTAAACCAACAAGCGACAGAAAACTAATTTAATGACATGTACCTTTCTTCAAAATTGTCTCTAGCTTGTTGTTGGTCGTGTTATACCGATAGATGTTATCTTGGAGACCAAATGCAAACAGTTCTTCCCCTGGAAAATAAAAGTACACACTAAAAAATAATATGTCAAGTGAGACGGTATATCTGAATAAATTATTAATGCGTGAATGAAATGTTGTTTAATGATCCGTCTGCAACCGGGTTATATTGCGTCTAACATATTATGGCGAATATAATGAGACGAATTAAAACAACATCACAGAGATGTATTTATATAGGTAAATAAAAACAAATATCACAGAAAAAATAATTACAAATAAATATTTCAAGTCTTTTACATATATATATATATTTAAAACGTAACATTTGAAATAAGAATGTGTCTCTTTTAACAAATTTAGCGCTTTACATTATAGCTCCGATTGGGAAAACAATTGATGTTGTTACTGACAACGGTGATACTCAATCAAAATATGGTTAATTGTCAAAGGAAAATGGCGGTATTCACGTTTTGGTTGAGGCTTTCGCTTCAAAATAATATGTGTGTTATAAAAGAATATGACCTATGCGAGAGCGGGTTTTCCATTGACATACCAATTATGGAGAAACTAGTATGGCTGCACAAGGGCTCCGTAAGAAATGAAATGAAATGAAGTGGGGTTTAACGTCCTACTCTTCTACACATAACCTGGACTAATTGAAGACGGGCATACGCCATACAGTGTGCTATGAGGGAAATTTTGTCCGGCAGCGGCGCTACGGCCTACTCTCACATCGACTTCCAACTGCCAAGGGTTTTTCGTCCCATCCGAACGACTAGACAGCTGTCCTTGTCAGACCCTCCGTTCTGCATCACCGACAAAGGGAAACCAAGATGAACTTTCTCGGCCAATGCAGGGATCGAACATCCGACCTCCAGGCTAGCGAGCCAGCGCCTTACCCACTTAGCCATGTGATCCTTGCTCCGCAAGAAGTCAAAGAAATCAAATGAAATAGACTTTAACATCCCATATTTCTGTCCTGACTGGGTTAATGTCAGGACACAGGAAATAGCCATGACACCGTTGAGTTTTAAAAATCGCTTCGGAAACAAAATGCAACAGATCGACAAATCGATCAGACATCATCATGTGCAGCGAGATATGACTTTCCTAATTTGATTCCTTTGACTTGATCAGTTTCTAAATTTATTCGTATTAAAATTACAAAAATAAATAAGACACTATTGTTCCTACCATTTCCCAACATTGCATAAGAAACACACAAATACAGTATCCATATAAACAGCTCCATTTCTAGAAAAATAATGACGATATTCATTCATCGACAACAAATATTAATTAAATCGTCCACTAGAAGACTATAGAAGCGTCAATAAACGAAAAGGATTTGAATTACAAAATGTTTAATAAGGAACAGGTAAAACTGAATTCGAATCATATTCGTAATTAAAATTTTGAGGTGTTCGATGACCACAATTTAATTGTATATTATAATAATAATAAGCAGTTTATTGTCTAGGGGAACATATTTATTACAAGAGTTATAATTTTAAACATGCCCCCCCCCCTTACTCAATAAAACTATCAACTACACAGTCAACAACATTTACACAAATAATGGTGCTAATGATAAATTCCAGATGTGTGATTGTTCTACAGACAGGCGGTTCATCGCACGTACGTTCGTTTTAATTCACTTTACCAATGCGGTCCAATTTAGCCTCTAAGAAATAGTCTAACCTCGAGAGGTGTTGACTGTGCAAAGACGAATTTCTCAATGATGACGACACGGGCGCATTATACCAAGGCAGGAAATTTAAGAAATTGTTTCGTATTTGAAATGTGCTGCCGGGAATTTATCGAAACGAAGTTTAGTCTCGGTTGACCAGATTTACTGTTCGAGACTACTGGCTTTTAGGGTTAAGGGGAAAGAAATCTTTTTTATTTTGTTTAGGAATTTACCGGACTCTTTTTTAATTTATTGCCAATCGATTAGCAGGCCCGACGTCCAACGACGAATTACTATCCAGCATTGGTTTGAGCGATCACTTTGATATCGGCACAATAATAAAACTTCCCTTTGCAAGAATTACAAATAGGCTAGTACTATAGGTATCATTAATAAATTTCCAACCAATACCGAGCACCAGTCTATAATTACTGCCTTACACGACGACAGTGTGACGTTTGATGTTTGATGATAAAGGTATTCGAAGTAAGCTGGTGAGACTGAAAACAAAGTGTAGAAAGCTGGGTAAACATATAAAGACTTCTAATAAATCTTTAAAAGTATATAAGACTATCTCAGCCCCCTTTTCCCCGGGATACCTGCAAGACACATTAAATTAATAGAGCTACACAGACATCTGTCGATGCGACTTTGACCAAATTAAATAGGAATTTAGTATCGATAGGTATAAACACAACATAATTTTCAGTTGATTCGCACTAAGGCTACTGGCTATAAGTCCCAACCTCGTGGGGAAGAAGTAATTTTCTATAATGTCGGAAATCAAAGATATACTTCAGAATGCCATAATTTGGTCATGCAACTAAAAAACCTCAACGTTTCCGATAAGAACGTCGACGCGTTTATAACCGCATGTTTAGCTGTCGCGGGGCTCAAATATAATTACACTCCAACAAAAACTACAGTTCAAAGAATATCATGTTAGCGCGTCGGTGTATCTTTAAAACATATTTCGGAAACCCTAAAGTCAGGGGAAAATTCGGCACATATGCAATATTGGTCTTCGAAATATGGCCGATAAATCGGCGCAAACTACTCTTACAACTGTAAATGAAATTTTGGCAGATCTTGAGGAGATATAGCTGGGCACATTAGTAAATCCGTAATTTTTGAAATTAGAAATACAATGTCACACACAGCCAGCACCGAAAAGCTCTTTAACACTTTATTTAAATAATACAGAGGCAATATTTGTTCTAAATTAGTAGCAAACTGGTCAGAGCGAAATATTCATAAACCATTTCTTTTGCGGGATAAAAGTGCGTCTGAATTGAAGAAATTTGAGGAAATGCACTGAAAAAAAACTTGTGTTGAAACAACACAAACTTGTGTTGTTTTCAACACAAGTTGGGTGTTACTATTTAACAACACAAACTTGTGTTGAAACAACACAAACTTGTGTTAAATGCTGAAACAACACAAGACTTGTGTTAAAATTTGTCAAACAACACAAACATGTGTTGAAACTTGTGTGAAAATCTACACAAGACTTGTGTTGAAATTTCTGAAACTTGTGTTGGAATTTCTGAAACTTGTGTTGAAATTTTTGAAACTTGTGTTGAAACTTGTGTTGAAATTTCTGAAACTTGTGTTGAAATATCTGAAACTTGTGTTGAAATTTCTGAAACTTGTGTGGTTTCATATACAAACTTGTGTATAACCATCAACAAAAACTTGTGTTGTATTTCCCTCACTTTATATCCAATATAGCAACTTTTCCCATGCAGCATCCCCCCTTTTGCTCTGTTTAACCTGCAAAGTTTGATAAATGAGGTAACAATAATTTTTTTTTGTTAAATTATTATTTATTCATAAAATGATATTTGGAATGTTAACAGAAAAATAATATTAATAAAATTGTGTTAAATAACGCCCCCCCCCCCCCTCAAATCACAAACTATAAAATAGCTATTTAAATTTTTCTTTACTCATCAACAAATACTAAGCATATAAAGACAGTATCCCTACCCCATACCCCCAAAATATATAATTCAAATATATTTAAATTTAATAAGATATATACCAAGCACTAATAAGATAAATTATCCACTAATTTGAATTACTTTCAAACAGTGAAAAGTGTTATAAGTCGAATTACATGTGATTATTGAGTAATCTAGAAATAACTAACATACACAGAAAATTAACAAAAGAAAAATGACCTATTTTACAGTAGTAATAAAATGGTGTAGAACTCTTTCCTCATTAGGAAAAAAAACCCAAACAAAATGAATATTTTGTACATATACGGAGCAAAGCATCAACAAGAACTAGCATATACAGACAGTATCCCTACCCCATACCCCCAAAATATATAATTCAAATATATTTAAATTAATAAGATATATACCAAGCACTAATAAGATAAATTATCCACTTATTTGAATTACTTTCAAACAGTGAAAAGTGTTATAAGTCGAATTACATGTGATTATTGAGTAATCTAGAAATAACTAGCATACACAGAAAATTAACAAAAGAAAAATGACCTATTTTACAGTAGTAATAAAATGGTGTAGAACTCTTTCCTCATTAGGAAAAAAACCCGAACAAAATGAATATTTTGTACATAAAAGGAGCAAAGCATCAAGACTGCAGGATTAAAATATAAAAATATGAGAGACAATGGCAAATATTGAATAATATGTACAAAATATTTATATACAATTACAAATCATAAGCAATGGGAAGCCACGGTGAGTATAAGGCGTTGGCCGAGAAATTTCAACTGGAGTTCCAAGCATAGTTCCTCCATGTCAGTAGTGCAGGACGTGGGAAGGGACAATATATAGCTGTTTGGATAGGACAAAAAACCTCCATCTAATGTACACATTGCCGTGTATTTTAAAGAAGAGATAGAAATGAGGTTAAGCGTCCACTTGACACAAACTGGGTACAAGCCTGAATCAAAGCCACTTTGACTGTGTTCACTTTAAAGTACCCTTGACAATTGACATATTTGACTCATTGCCAGACCTCCTGATCCAATGTGTGCCTGTTAACCATTCGACCCCCTGAGTTCCCATTAATGAACCCTGTAAGGCAGAATCACCCTAATAACACAGGAAAGTGGGATATTAGGATATTAAACCGTATTTCGTTTCATAAGCAAGGAAAAGTCACCATAATGTAGGTCAAGGTTTTTTGTAATTCTGGGTATATCTGATCTACATTTGGTTTCTAGATAATGCCTATTAAATACTTTTATGATTTCCGACCAAATTTTACGTGATTTATATGTCACTTTACTTTCTATATTATACAGAAATTAATAAGAGGATTAAAAACATTAAAAACAAAAAATAAATATTTAAAATTGGGTCAAATGCATTCTTTTCCAGAATTATAAAATAAATTGATGCTTGGTTTCTCTTCTTTTTATCATTCATTAAATTCTCCTCCGAGGGTGCTTCAGCCTAAAAAATAAAAAGTGGGAAATAAGAATACTTTCTATATGGTTCATAATGTTTAAATAAACAATTTATTTTGCCACATTGAGACTTAGTTTCTATTTTGTTTCAACTTTGTGTAACACTCCTTTTGTCTTGTCAAGTTACAGGCCCAGACAGAATATAATGCTCAAATGAAATGGGTTAGAGTCAGAGAAAGATGGAAATTTGGTTTAACATCCACTTCACACAAACTAGGTCATTTTGGGACCAACATACAGTTTAATTTTATTTCAATAATTCGCTTGCGCTGAGGGGTCATTAGGAGTGAGAGCAATCGGAGGACCCACAGCTTTATGATACAGCACGCATGTCCTAACCATCCGGCCATCCAACCGGCAATTCACCCCCACCCCCTTAGAAGTCACAAAAAGGCCTTGAGATTTTGGACTGAAATTTTGCACGGTACCGCGACCCTAAGGCATACTCTTGTATCAAATTACAATTGCCAGAGGATCTTTCACATGCATGCCAATGTGAACACAGGACCATGTTTTGTTGTTCAATCTGAACAACTAGACGAATGTCCTTGTCAGGCCCTCCATCCTGAATTTTCTATGTCAACATTGGGAGCAAACCTGCAGCGTCTTACCCACCTCGACTTTTCACAAATGAGACAGTCATATGTGCACATACATGTGTGTGTATACTTTTACTATACTAAATTGAATTTTATATTTCAAAATAATAAACTGAAATGGAGGCTAATGTCACCTCCGCTCCAACCGGCCTACATTGTGCCAAACACATTTAATGGTGAGATTTCAAATTACCATATCAACAATCTTTTCTATTAGAATTGAACACTCACCCTCCAAAAACCCCATTCTTTCAGCTCTTTCTTCTCCCATATTTTTTTTTTTTTTTATTTTATTATATGATGTTTTATTTGCTATGACATCTAATATGGAAACTGAAAAATATGAATATGTGACATGTAATTAATTGTTTAAGATATCTTACCATATACAAACTGTGTGATATGAAATTGAAACTAAAATATCTACGGTATCCAAAACCATTTGAATCCTGAAGATTTTACATAAGCCGTGAAAATCTATTTTAATAACCCTTGTTTGTCATTTGACTGGACTGTCACAGTAATTAGACGATAGCCATGTGGCTGAGTGAGTAAGGTGCAGGTTGCTATTCTGGAGGTGGCGGGTTTGCTCTCAGTTTTTCCTGAGAAAGTGCATTTGTATTGTTCCATGGAACCAAAAACCTGCAGTCCCATTGGCGTGCATGTAACCCGATAGCATGGTATGGCCTTATATTTTTGTTCTGGGTATGCCCCATTGTTGGTTTTTAGAAAATACAGACTTTTCTAGTAAAGCTGTGGACACACCAGAATGATGTGCTCAAATTATTTGCCAAATTCAATTGGCACAAAATTGCAGCCGAATGAGTGGATACTCCAGGCCTAGTTGTCTAGAGTGCCGTGCTTCGACCTCTAGCTGGCCGCTCATCTCTGGCTTGCGGCTGTGGTTTCGAGCCCTGGTGTGAGCACAATTGGCATGGAGATAGGGGCGCCTTCTCAACCTTTTGGGTTTCCTCCGGGCACTCTGGTTTCCTTGGTTTCCTCCCACTGCTAAAGGCCCCTACGTGCAAGCGAATTATTGAAATAAAATTAAACCATATGTTAGTCCCAAAAAGACCTAGTTTGTGTTGAGTGGACGTTAAACCCTATTTCTCTCTCTCTCTCCCTCCTCAGATTCACCACTCAGTTGACAGTTACATTACCTTTTAGGTCACATGATTTAACATTTGTCTTCAAAGAATTCATGTGACTTCTTGATATGAATGTGTGCTTATTGGCTAATGAATTCTAAAACCAGACGAATGCTTCAACAAAGCGAGCACACCAATCAAATATAGTTCAGCCAAATATATCAAAATCAAACCTGTTTGATTTGGGCGAATGTCAGTGTACACACTACATGAATTTAGCGCTGATTGATTCAGCAGAATCCTTATGCTAGTGTGTCCAGCACTGCTGATTTACGTTTATACTTATGCAAATATCATATTTGAAATAGACCATTCTGTTATGCAACAAACACTAACAACAACTCCAAAGTTTATGTCGAATTAATATAAACACAACATACACAATGGTCAGTGCTAGGAAAATAGCGGAAATGTAAGACCAGTCCTACTTGATTCTAGGATATATATCATGCATGGGCCTACTTGATTCCACCAATTTAATACAAGGACATGTTTATCGCACAGTTCTGTTAAGTGAAATTAAAACCCGATTTCCCCTCTCTCTTGACTGGATATTACTACTGATAGTGATATTATTAAAAAAAATATATTAACAGAAAATGAAATACTTACCAGTTTTTCTTTGTGAAGTAGGCCTATATGCTAACATCAATGACTGAAATAAAAAGAAGAAATTATAGAGAAACTTCAGACGGCAGGTGTTAGTTTCTGAATCAGTATAAAAATAAAAGGTTTTTTTGGTTGTTTTTTCTTTTACACAGATAAGATTACATTTTGGAGATGGCGTTCTAAGTTGTAAAACTTGTGCCTTATCCACTTGTTACTTAGAACAATAAAATATGTTTAAATTAAGATTAAATTCCAATTAAACTAGTACAAAAGTTAGTATCTAGCTATAGTCCATGCCTGATATACACGTATTTCTCATTTTGCCCGAAACAAAGATGGCTGCCTGGCGAGTTATAAAATGAAGAGAAATTCTTACCTGCTGGTCCCAGTTGGTGTTGTTTTTTGCAAGTACAAGTATTTGAACAACGATGTAGCGCCGAATAATATTAATAAAGCACGTTTTCAGAAAAATTAAGACAAATTCGTTAGACTGCTGAATTACCGGGTCCGGGACGCTTTAGAAACAATCAAAAAAAAATTCTTGTCCGCCATTATCAAATACACACTTCCGGTTTAATTGTTCTGAGTTAGTCTCTAACATCCAGAAAAATATTCTACGAATAACGTACGTTGAAGATTACGAGGTTCTAGAACAAGTCTTGGTCTGACTTGTTTGTTTTTAATTATTAGTAATATACATATAAACAATAAATCGATGCTAAATTAAATACACGGTTTTATTTTTTTTTAAATTTTACAAACCTGCGGTCTTGTATACTGTGTGACAATTATATTTTTAAAAATATCACTCTCGGTTGACACTACTACGAAACATGGCGTCCTACAGTTAAATGTCTAACTGAATGTCGCTGATAAAATATCAAATAGAGTATAGATAACTTGGAGAACCATTGTATCAATAAATCAATTATGAGACAAATCTGGAAGATTAATTAAATTTGATTGGTTACTGTTTAGTTAACCAATATACTGTCCAATTTCGATTACATCAACCAATTACATTACTAAGAGTTTTACTCATTGTTTTCCAATGCACATTGAATCAATTTTGACAAACACAAGGGTGCTGAAAATCACATGTACACTATATATTCCTTTGATATATCAGTTTATTGGATCAATAAAAAAAGACAACCAGACATCTCATCTTTATAGACAACTTAACACCAATTAACATTCAAGTCTGCCCGGCAATTGTCTGATTAATTAGTGCGCACACTCTTCCAGTGAAGAACCCCATGTAATTTTCGGGATTTGAATTAAACCTTTTATTTTATTACTTTTCTTAAACTTGTGAACTCCCGAATTCTGACTTTGTAAACAAAAAAAAGAAAAAAAAAAACAAAAAAAAAACAAAAACAAAAAAAAAAAGAAAAAATCTTTGGTTGACGGTAGGCCTACACAATACTTGTGTTACTGATATGAAAACACACAAGATTTTTACAAATCTACACAAGTTTGTGTAAATGCAATGCAAAACAACACAAACTTGTGTAGATTAGTTTTAACACAAGTACTTGTGTTGCGATCCAACACAAGTTTTTTTTCAGTGTGTATTTTAAAATGTATTTGGCACAAACGTTTAAAACCGCTTCTTCATGTTTTCCAAACGTACCTCGGTGTGTTCGATTGATTCGGACCATGTGTAAAGCATTTACATGGGGTGGGGACGAAAAGTCGGGTTGTTATTAGCCTCTTAAGTTGTATCTCAAGTCCCTTGGGATTTAAAAATTACCGCTAACGTCATTTCATGGTAACCGGTTCAATATAATTTTCCACAATGCCGCAATTGTAAAGTATATGGCCAAGCATATAACAAATTTATTTGGTGATTTTGGAACAGAAAATAGATTGAACCTAAGCATATTTTTAGATATTAAAATTCCGTTATTTCACATTGAGTGCCAGGCTTTTGGCTTGATAGATAAATTAATTACTGCTCCACCGCGGCGCATATTAGAAAGCGGCATTAATGCTCTTGACATGAACACTTTTTATCAGAAATTACACGATTTTTTTTCGAAAACCCCAATATTGAAAATAAAGATAGGTTATGAGCAAATATGTAAAGAAAAGTAATAGTATGTTAAGCGTATGATTGCTAGTGGGGTGGATATGTTACAATTTGTGCAATTCCGGAAAGAAGCATGAAATGACCTAGGTTTTTTGGGGGGTATGCCGATTTCAAAAATGGCGGGAGCCACGACGCCACACCCGCCAAAAAATCGATAAATTCAAATTGGCTGCCATAAATCACGTTTTCGTCCATAAATTTTCTGTAAGTGCCCCGATTTCAATGACTTTTGATTTAAAAAATGGCGGGAACCACCACGTCATTCCAGCTCTTCCCCACCAAAAATTGAGAAATTCAAAATGGCCACCATAAAACATGTTCTCGTCCAAAAAGTGTCTATAAGTGCCCCGATTTCAATGATCTTGATGTCTATACCTATGCTTTTAAGGTCAAGGAATCCAAAACGATTTCTGGAAAAGGACATGAATATCAAACAGATGTATGAATTGTTCTGTCAAAAGTATGCAGATGAACCCCAGAAACTTGTCAAAGAAAAGTATTATCGCGATGTGATTAAAGCTGACTTTCCTGACCTTGCTTTCCATAAACCCCAAAAAGACGTATGTAACTTTTGTTTCACGTTTAGCAACAAAAATGAAGATGAAAAACAAGGCCAGAAATCAGAGTTTGATAGCACCACAGTCGAAAGCAGCGAGTGAGAGAGTTGAAGGCCGAGCATTAGCTTTTGGTTCATGAAGATCCTTCTGTTGTTGCGGCTACGTTTGATCTCGAACAAGTTTTACTTTGCCCAAAGCTCGATGTGTCCTCGCTGTTTTACCGTCGCAAACTTGCCACTTACAATCTTACTACTTATAGCCTTGGTGACCATAATGTAACATGCTATATGTGGCATGAAGGAGAGGCCGGTCGGGGCAGTTGTGAGATAGCAACTTGCTTGAATAGATTTTTCAAATCAATGCCAGATGGAGTTAAGCGTGTCATACTTTATTCTGACACCTGCTCAGGTCAAAATAGAAATCAGTTTTTCTCCACTATGTGCCTGAATACTGTCCAAACTAGTGCTATTGAAACCATTGACCACATTTACTTGGAGTCAGGCCATAGTCAAATGGAATGCGATTCCGCTCACTCTATCATCGAGTCTGTCTTGCAGAAAAAGGATGTGTATTGTCCCACTGATTTTTATGACCACATTTACTTGGAGTCAGGCCATAGTCAAATGGAATGCGATTCCGCTCACTCTATCATCGAGTCTGTCTTGCAGAAAAAGGATGTGTATTGTCCCACTGATTTTTATCAGATTCTTGGTATGGCCCGGCGCAAAAACCTATTCAAGGTTGAAATTTTATCAACGAAGGATATTTTGGACTTTAAACTTCTGTCCAAAGTAGTTATGAGAAACCGATCGCGTGATTCAGTAGGCAACCCAGTCCAATGGATGAAATTAAAATGGATGCGCTACTCAAAGGAAACCCCGGACGTAATTCAGTTTAAATATGATTATGACGATGCGTTTAGTCACCCCAGGGTAACTCAAGCCACACGAGGCCGACCACAAGTGCCATGGAGCAATGAAATTGATTCCGTTTATCAGGAACCCCCTGCTTTGTCAAAAGCTAAATACGATGACTTACAGTACCTCTGCAACTCCCTTGCCATTCCCCCCGCCTATCACCCCTTTTACCAAAGTCTTCGATATGATGGTCAGATGATTGATCGACTCGCTGAACCTGATATTCTAGATGCAACGGACGTTTCAACAGACGAAAACAATTAAATAGTAATAAAAACTTTAAATCAACATTGGTCTTAAGTTGTAGATTTTCAATCATTGCCACACATAACAGAGTATGAAAAGGTCGTAAGTGAAATTTTGGCACCAGGGGCGCCCAAATGAAATAGTGATTGTTCTTATTTCATGCGCATTCATGTTACTGTAAACATTCTGAAAAAGGGTGAAAAAATTATTTTTTTTTTGATTTTTCAGGCGATTTCAAACTTTAAAATGCACTGTCTGCTTACATTGTATTATCGGAGTGTTTTGTCACATGCATTCATGTGCATGCACATGTTGTTTTAAGAATCTATCCATTATTTTAGTGGCTTGCTGTTATAGCAAACTATCCATTATTTGTATGGCGTGTTCTCACTTTGCCGGCAGACTGTTAATCCCTCAATTGATCTTAAAACTATATATAGTCTGTTTAAAAGTAGTCATTCAAGGACTGTTCACTAGTGTTCAGCGTTAATGAGCTCTTAATCCCTCTTAATAAAATTAATGAACTAACTAATTAATGACATTTTGAACACAGTTCATGCCGGCGTTATACTTTCAAACATGAAAATACATGGTCGATGTGTGTCGAAATTATATTTATTTTAAAATGACAAACGTTCAGCTTAATATTCGCTTTATCTCCAATAATCGAGGTGGTCGAAATTTGATACACAATGGTTGGCATTGTAAGTTGAATAAAATGACAGCATGCCATTCTAATATTTACAAGTTCATTAACTTAATAAAAAAAAAAACAATCTTAAAGGGACAATCCCGATAAGAACAGAGTCTCAAAAATTAAAGTCAGAGTATTTATGAAATTTATAGACCAAAATATAGTGGCATTGTGTATTTACCTTGTCTCAAAATTTCAGCTCCAAATATTGAGTAGTTTGGACGTGAACGTCAACACTGCTTATCCGGACACGTAACTCTTTTAAGATTTTTGGTCAATTTTTACATTGGGTGACCTGATAATCGAATAATGTTTCTTGAGAGGTCTATACTGTGAATAACCCATGCCGTGTACTTGATAACAAAAGGTAAATTTCACCTACATATTATTTTTATAGAAAAAAGTCTGGTTTTATCCAGATACTGTATAATAAAACGTTCTCCATTTCCAGATGAAGACTGTAAGGTTTAATTTATTTACAAGCGTTTCACATATATCGGGTTAGTAGGTGGGCCTTAGGTTATGGATTTTAAAGGATTTTAATACAAAATTAAGCAGTTTTATTCCCCAAAAAGTTATCGGGATTGGCACTTTAAGTCGAAATCACCATTTCACAGATTTCATTTGGTGGTGCCAAAAGGCCCCGAGTTAGGAAATATCAACAACTTGATACAAGGATTGACACAGTTATTAAATGACAATGTAAGTGTATATCAGTATGGAACACATGTTTCCTATTTAGTCGGACTGTAAATGTTATTTATTTATACTATTCAAAAAAAGTAGGGGATATTTGATTTTGCGGGCATAATACTAAAACATGCAAATGACTACGAAAAAAGTCACTATAGAACCTAACAGAAGAAACATTTCCAGTAACATGTGACGCCCAAACGCACCAATAGCTACCGCATGGAATGCAGGTGATGCCTGGGATCATCATGGGGGTCCAACCCAAGATTTGCACGACTCTGACTTTGAATGTTACAGTCATTGTGGCATTGAATTCCAGGGTGTTACAGGCCAGTACTACTGGGACAACATCTTGGCAGTCCATGTTGTGCCGTTCGCACGACGTCATGGCCGCCGTTTAATCTTCCAGGATGACAACGCAAGATGTCACAGGGCCAGGATCGTTACAGGTTACCTCCAACAACAGAACATCACCACATTACCTTGGCCAGCACTGAGTCTCGACCTCTCCCCCATCGGGCATGTCTGGGACATACTTGGACAGAGGTTACGTCAACGTCAACAACGTCCTGCCAATGTCCAAGAACTTGCTGCTGCGTTGCAACAGGAATGGGACAAGCTGGACCAAAATGACCTTAGACGTCTCATTAGGAGTATGCCACGTCGGATCAATGCTTGTTTGGCAAACAGAGAAGGATTTACCCGTTACTGACTTTGTTGTAATGCTGTGGTAACTTTGCTGTTTGACCCCGGGTATCATTTTACCCGTATAATGGACAGTCTGTGCCTTACTTAGTCTAACAATTATTTGGAAAAAATCGAAGAATGTGAACTTCTTTTCATTTTGTCATGTGTTTCTTCGTCAGTTTCATTAGGTGATTTTAATAACACTTAAAAATAAAATATCCACTACTTTTTTTGAATAGTATATAAATTAAACAATGCAGTTTAATAAAAGTTAAATATTATATAAATTGTAATGCATTTTTATAGGTGTATAGTTTATAACACCATTGTTCTAGGATTAACTCTGGATTAGCGGCAAAATTTGACATCAAAGACTGCCGGCAAAGTGAGAACACACCATTTGTATCTGTATGGTGCTATGTTTTAAGTTTGATAATAGCCTCAGGCTGTCCATTATGTAAATAGAAAGAAAAACTTCGGGGGCTTCCCCTCAGTTGTTCTTTCTATTTACATAATGAACAGTCTTCGGCCATTATCCACCACTTACACTGTTTTGCCTATACAGTTTTTTAAGACTTCTGATTTTGTCCAATGGTTTGGATTGTTCGTACTTGGTTTTATTTTATTTTGATAAAGTTTACTTCATTAAATTCTGATTATAGAACATATTTAAATCATGACGAGTTTAATTATGAATTTGGTTGGAATTTATATATATCTAATAGTAACTTGAATCTCGTTCTTTTATTGCCGTTTTAATTAGTATATGTTGGAAGTAAACAAAAGTGTCAGTTGGCGCCTAGACTTCGAATTTTGACTAATGGTTTGGATTGTTCGTACTTGGTTTTATTTTATGCATTAGCATCATATCCAGTAATTTCCAAAGACAATGTCTCTCTCCCCCATGCTGCCCCTCCCCTGGAAATAGTTTGAGAAATGCGTGGTCTCTATCGTCATTTTGACATAATTACATACAAATTGAGCTTTTTAAACAGAAAATCCAAAATCCATTTCAATCCAAATCCAAAATCAATTTCATTGATGCAAAACATTAATTGTTCTCATTACAGGGATTTTCCAGGGTAGTGCGTACCAAATCCTTGTGTTCCCAATACTCTGATGAAGTTAAATAACTGGTCCAATGCCATCAGAAAAAGTATTTTACTCGTTTTTCAGTTTGGGGGGGGGGGTGTGTTAAAAAATCGAATACGGCTTATCTGAAGAGTGAACAAACAATATTGAGGATAGGCCTGGTTTAGTTGTAGTTCTACCGTAATAGTGCTTGAGTGGCCATACTAAACAGCGTCCACCAGGTTTATTGTCCGGTGTAAACTCGTCAAAATTAAATATTAGTAGCCATAAACGAAATAGGTACCGGTGCATCATAATACATATTTTCCCAAGCATGGGTCTACAGAGTTGTTTTTTCGTGCTTGTTGTGTAAATAAAGATCTAATTTATAATTTCTATGACATCTGAAGCCTAAATAAAGACGTGCACTAATCAGATATAGCTCTTGCATAATGTATGTTTAATTCAACAAGACACGGTCGAAATATTGTTTTAATGGTAAGTTTAACTACAGTCCTCTAATATCGTGTAGTGTATCTATTTGACAAGATCTTAGGTCGCGAGATATGGCTTTCTTAATAGGGCGGTTGGGTGGCCGAATGGTTAGCGTGCGCGCGCTGTATCATACAGCCTGCCATTGAGTCAACTGGCGTGTTTTCGATTCTCCGGTTGTACGTGGCAAGGAGTAGGGTCGCCTGTCCAACCTCGTGGGTTTTCCCGGCTTCCTCCTACTGCAAAAGATCCCTTCGCACAAGCGAATTTTTGAAATAAAATTAAAACCATATGTTAGTCCCGGAATGACCCAGTTGTTAAACCCCATTTCTCTCTCTCACACACACATTCTTTATGAGAAATGTGTCTCGATCGTGTGCCTTTTCCTTTATTATCAGATGTTGCGACGAGATCGTCACTCAAAGCGCGAGATAATGATATAGACATACGTGATATCACAATCATAAATCCTATTTCATTTCTATAGCGTATCCTTGTTAATATCTCTGTATCTGTGTAGTATCGCTGTATCCAGTATCTGTGTACCTTTGTTTAATATCTTGTTGACTATATTTTTCTGTAATGAGTACGAGCTGATATCGTCACTTCTAGAATCGTATTTGATTGGTTACCATTCTTCGTCAATATCGTTTTCAAAGTCTCATTTCGTTTTCAGTCTGTACAAGCAAAATTACATTTTCTGCTTTCCTAGTGTTAGTTTCCTAGTCACCGTCTCGATTTACCATTTCAGGAAAACATGACATGGTATCTCAGATACCTGGAGTAGGCTTATCAGAACACGTGGCCAATGGTAGTTCTACTTTAATTGATTGAATCTATAATAAATGATGTATTATACACTAGACGACGCAAAATGTGTGTTTAAAGAAATATAGCGAAACCACATGAGGTGACTCTGAACCGTGAAACATTGCAATATATACGTAAATGTAGTTGAAGAAAAAACTTGCAGTGCAAATCCAACGAAAATCAAACCTCAGAATAAACCCGAAAATGAAACTGAAAAGAGAGCCGTGACTGAACCTGAAAAGAGAATAGTTTATCAACCTGAAATAATAACTGAAGAAAGAAAACAAAGTCAACATGAAAAGAAACACAAACTAAACCGGAAAACATAATCATAAATCAACTTGAAAGGATAACTGAGAACTCAATACCGACCTGAAAAGCGAAAATAAAATCGAACCTGAAAAGGTAATGATAAATCAACCTGAAAGGGGAACTCAAACCGAACACAAACCAAACCTTTAAAAGATAATCATAAATCAACCTGGCTGGAGAATTCAAACCTTAACCTGAAAAGAGAACTCAACATCAACATCTGAAAAGAGAACTAAACCCGAACCTGGAAAGAGAAGCAAAACGAATCAGATAAGATAATCGTAAATCAACGTGAAACGAGAACACAAACCGAATCTGAAAGGAGAATTATAACAAATCATCCTACAAATCAACCTGAAAAGAGAATTACGCATCAGCTTTAACATCTGAAATAGCACAGCCGTAGTATGGCCTACTCGTATATCGAATTCCAATTGCCAAGGATTCTTTTACGTGGGACCTGGATTTTTTGTCCCATCCGAAAGACTAACAAGGGGTGACCACGTCGGAAAATCCCATTGAACTTTGTAGGGCAACACCGGGACCAAACACGGTACCTTGGGGTTATCGAGCTAACGTCTTAAGCTCGCAACTCCCAATATTATTAATAAAAAAATAAACATACAATAATACTAATTTTATTAAATCAGTATGTTTATACAACATAATACAAATAATTCCTTGCTACCATAGGCCTATGATTCACTATCGAAAATATATTGAAATACAATGGTGGGTTTATGAATTACGATGGAGAGCCAATTCAGACTAAAAGAATTGTAATCTGATTGTGGTAATTTGAATAAAATTTAAAAGAAAACCCAAAGAGTTTTAGAATGTCACCGGTCTGGTGACAATATTATGATAACGAACGTTAAATACAACTATTCCACAAACTGGGAATTATATCAGGAATAATGAATAAATTGCAGTAAAACATTTATATATATTATATTTCGAAACCGATTCCGGGTGACATCCTACTGCTGTGTTTCATTAGAACTTGGCAGTAGACGACATTTAGGAGATAAACGCGTCTTGGGTCCAAATGATCTCAAAACATGTCTATTGGACAATAACACTCCTCTAAATGCGAAACAGGAGGTGTTTATTGACATTGTAACATGCTATTTTTCGGGATTTTAAAAGAACTTATTTTATTGTGTAAACTTCAAAATTCGCCTAACTGCAAAAGAATTAGGCCAAAAAAAAAATGTTATGTTTCCGGTAACCCGACCGACCCATTACAAAACCTGCCGACTCAAATTTCGTTTTAGTGTCAAGAGAAATAAAAAAAAAAATTTGTTCACCAAGCGACCGTTCAGAATACTCTAAACCTATCGGATTCGTGAAAATATATATATTATTTTTTGCTATAAATGAATATTAATGTCATCGTTCTTTGAATCGGCATTTACCGATCGGAATAAGCGGGTACAGCGAGCGTTTTTTAAGATTTGCCATACTTTTGACGCGAGATTGCTAACCGACGTGAAAAACGAGACTACAGGTTTCGTATAGGTAATGCATATTCAGAAAAGCTATGAAGCTCACAACTTTTGTTCTAATTAGTAACGGCTCGCAAATGGACAAAAACAAGTGAACCTATATTTAAAACAATGGATAAGATCTGTTCGATTGGTATTTAAAACAAGACAAATAAATTTCTTAAGGACCGATTTCGTGCAACTGTACGATATACGTTTTCAGCGCGAGTTATTTCCCTTGAACAAAATGGCCTCCCTACGCCATTGTTTTTATCATCATTGAACGATTAAAAGTTCTTTTGCCACCAAAGATAATATATTTAAATCGTAATCGAGTCTGATACATTTTAAACAATTATCCAAGAATACTACAAATCTATTCGTACTTTACGTTCACGGCGCTGACTCAACCCAACATAAAATTGAAGATTTTCGCACAGAATATTATACGAGATACGGACAGTTTTGATTAGGCTACATTTTTGACGTCGATCTCGGATTTTAAAAATCCATGATTTTGGATCTAATTGGAATATTTTGATGAAAAAAAAAAAATGGGTAGCTTTTTATGTATGTTTTTAAAAAAATTGTTTCTGTCATTTGAAACTTTAACCTGAACCACCGGTGGGAGAACATCTAATATTATAAAAAAAAAAACGCTACCTACCGACCCTACCATATTTTCCATCCGTTACAGGAAACAGAACTCTTTTTTTTCTTGACCTTACGTAAAAATAAAAAAATATCAATTTTGACGTAAGAAAACTTTGTGACGTAACTGGAGAACGGGCTGTCGTTTTTGTCGAGGTGTGTCGAATTAGTGGTCAAATCCAAGTGAAGCTAAATTCAATTTAAAAATGCTTGAGTCTTGGGTCTCTGGTAATTAAATTAAAATACAAAATGTTATTCGAATATTTCAAATAAAATATTTTTAACGTTTGAAGATTTTTAAACAGATTAGTAAATAAGCCTTAGTGTAGTCTTTTCGGTAGCGGCTGTTGTGAATATATAGTTACGACCAGTTAACCGAGACTACAAAGGGGTAACTCTTGGCAACAATGATGGCTTCGCTTTCGCACTTTGTGATAACATGGTGAGTTTTTAGCCTTTATTATTTTATTTGCAGACTGTCAACACAATTTTATTGCTAGTTCTTGTTCAGATAAGAGAACTTCTTGCACACATCCCTCAAAATACCCTATAAAACTAGGCGATGCCTAAGATTCAAATGGGGGGTTGGGATGGCCTAGTGGTCTAGAGTGCCGCGTTTCGACCTCTAGCTGGCCGGTCACCTCTGGCTTGCGGCTGTGGGTTCGAGCCCTGGTGTGAGCGTATGTGGCATCGTGGGTTTCCTCCGGGCACTCCGGTTTCCTCCCACTGCTAAAGATCCCTACGCGCAAGCGAATTATTGAACTAAAATGAAACCATATGTTAGTCCCAAAATGACCTAGTTTGTGTCGAGTGGACGTTAAACCCCACTTCTCTCTCTCTTGGATTCAAATGGTTGCCATGTCATGTATATCGTTCTGACGTCTTGTCAATTTTCATTTTGGCATAATTTCCCGTTATCATAGGCCCATCTCAGCTGCTATTTCACCTTCCCTAGTTTTAATATTTTTTTTCAAACAATTTCTTTTAACTAATGACTCATTATCAGGCGGATCATGTTATTCAGAATTTGAGCAAATTCTACTTTAAAATGTCCATTTTAAAGTAAACATGCACTGCCGAGTGCAAAAAAAAAACAAAAGAAAACAAAATTGTTCATCACACTGCTTAGTTACGAATAATTTATGATGCCTGAAAACGGTTTTCATTAATTTATGAAACGCGACCACAGAGTCGTGTCATTTTCTGCATATAGGTGAGTGAACATTTTGTCGGGACTCTGTGGTCCGATTTCAAACTAAGCTGTGATTAAGGCCTAACGCAGATATGGTTTAAGCTGTGATTATGGCGTAACGCAGACATAGATAAACGGTTTTCAAAATCTATTTTGGGGCTTTATTTTAATAAATAGTGGTCAAATCCAAGTGAAGCTAAATTCAATTTAAAAATGCTTGAGTCTTGGGTCTCTGGTAATTAAATTAAAATACAAAATGTTATTCGAATATTTCAAATAAAATATTTTTAACGTTTGAAGATTTTTAAACAGATTAGTAAATAAGCCTTAGTGTAGTCTTTTCGGTAGCGGCTGTTGTGAATATATAGTTACGACCAGTTAACCGAGACTACAAAGGGGTAACTCTTGGCAACAATGATGGCTTCGCTTTCGCACTTTGTGATAACATGGTGAGTTTTTAGCCTTTATTATTTTATTTGCAGACTGTCAACACAATTTTATTGCTAGTTCTTGTTCAGATAAGAGAACTTCTTGCACACACCCCTCAAAATACCCTATAAAACTAGGCGATGCCTAAGATTCAAATGGGGGGTTGGGATGGCCTAGTGGTCTAGAGTGCCGCGTTTCGACCTCTAGCTGGCCGGTCACCTCTGGCTTGCGGCTGTGGGTTCGAGCCCTGGTGTGAGCGTATGTGGCATCGTGGGTTTCCTCCGGGCACTCCGGTTTCCTCCCACTGCTAAAGATCCCTACGCGCAAGCGAATTATTGAACTAAAATGAAACCATATGTTAGTCCCAAAATGACCTAGTTTGTGTCGAGTGGACGTTAAACCCCACTTCTCTCTCTCTTGGATTCAAATGGTTGCCATGTCATGTATATCGTTCTGACGTCTTGTCAATTTTCATTTTGGCATAATTTCCCGTTATCATAGGCCCATCTCAGCTGCTATTTCACCTTCCCTAGTTTTAATATTTTTTTTCAAACAATTTCTTTTAACTAATGACTCATTATCAGGCGGATCATGTTATTCAGAATTTGAGCAAATTCTACTTTAAAATGTCCATTTTAAAGTAAACATGCACTGCCGAGTGCAAAAAAAAAAACAAAAGAAAACAAAATTGTTCATCACACTGCTTAGTTACGAATAATTTATGATGCCTGAAAACGGTTTTCATTAATTTATGACTGATTGTCTTCTGTTTTATGTATTTCAGAGATGTGTTTGGATAAAGGATGAAGTTTGAAAATAGTGTGATGGTCATTTGAGCAAAATTTCTTGGAAGATATTTTTCAATAACGATTTGAGTTGAGGAAGATGGCTTAGTAGAAATTGAAAAAAAAGTACACTTTAATATTTATTCGCAGTTATTCGCCTTGCTAAAACAGAGGGGTGTTATTGTCCAATCGATAGTGTCTAATCGACCAATCTGAACGCAAGACTCACTCTTAAGCATTTTCCAATTCGATATAACCGTTGCTGTTTTCTTGGGTACCGGGATATTCCAATGTTTCGTTTGAATTACGGGCAGTCGTGTTATCCAAGATGTAATCATATATAACGGAATCTCCCAGGGTTTCGTTTGGATTTTGGTCTTGGATTTGGGTACCAGGATGTCCTAGTGTTTCGTTTGAATTACGGGCATTCCTTTTGTTCTTCTTGCATTCTCTAATGATAACTGCTAGTATAACAATCAGGAAGAGGACAAAAGCTACAATCACAACCACCATGAAAATCTTAATAGAAGTAGAATATTCTGTTACTGAAACAAAACATTGAAATAAAACATAACACATCAACGTAAAACAGTTTGATTGTCACTGTCGAATAATGTACATGGGATAATTCGAACGTAACGCGACCACAGAGTCGTGTCATTTTCTGCATATAGGTGAGTGAACATTTTGTCGGGACTCTGTGGTCCGATTTCAAACTAAGCTGTGATTAAGGCCTAACGCAGATATGGTTTAAGCTGTGATTATGGCGTAACGCAGACATAGATAAACGGTTTTCAAAATCTATTGAAAATTGCGACCTCTGGATGGTTCATAAGCTAAAAACGCAATTTGTTGCACAATAAGAGGCCACAATCTATGAAATTGTCTGGGATCTTTTAAAGTTCCAATAGCATTTTTTTAAGTTATATTTTTAAAATTTATTAAAATAAAGCCCCAAAATAGATTGAACCTATAAACAGTCATACCTTGTTAAAGAATAATCCTATAATTCACTATTGCCAGTTGAGAAATTGGCAAAAATATCATTTTCAACTTCAAATTCAAACGTTTGAAGATGGCCGTCCATGGAGAAGAATGGGAAAACAAGGGAGGTAATTGAGTAACTATTTCCTCAATCAACCAGTGTCACCCTTTCTAACCCCCCCAAAATTTTGTCCATGATCGTATAATAGTGAGTTGACAACCTTTTGAGCAAAAAACATAGAAATAATTATATTTTGACTTTCTTAGAAAAAGTGAAATTGGAACTTTAATATAAACATATCTTTTCTAATTTGTCCCCCAAATTGGAAAACATTAAATGTGAACGCACCCGATTCAACTGAAGTTGGCCGCTTAGCAGAAATCCCAGGACATGGGGCTAAAACCTACCCCCCTCCCCCCACGTCTTAAATCTGCCATCAGAATGCACTTCCGGTCATTTCCAGCGGTTTTTTGCAACAGAGCTCGATTTCACCCATTTCCGCTAACCTGAGGTGAATGTTAAATTTCCGGACGACCCCGGACCCGGCTGTGGGTCCGTTTGGGTGTCTACAAAGGGATATTTTGTGATTTTTCATCGAACTGGGAGGGGGGGGGGGGGGGGGGGCAATGAGAGCGATGCTATATCTCAGCACCTATGCATCAGAATTAATCGTTTCCTGTAGATCGATAGACCAGGACCGCGGTCTCCAGTTATTAAAATTTCAAATACCTTGTCCCACCCCAAGGGCAATGGGTCCTCGACATGGAACCCGGAGTCATCCGAATTACTTTTATGGCAATATACCTGTTCCTATGGTCGTACACTGTACATTTAATTCAGAAGGACTTGTCCCAAAGGGTCCAACCTGATCCCCTTTAAAACGTTTTCCCAAAACAAAACAAAAATATTGGTGCATTCACCCTCCGAAAAAAATGTAACCCCCGTAAACCGTCCTGGTGAATCCATTTCTCTTTAGTTAAAACTATAACAAAATTATTATGCGCATGCGAAAAGATTCGGTACCCCCGGCCATCACATTAGGCTTTTAACTTTTGTACTATTATAACTGTCAAATACAATGCATGTGGAGCGGGCATCAGTAAGTTTTCGTATATTTTGTCCCAATCCGTTTGATACTTTATTTATGTTCAAATACAATAAACTATGTTTAAACCAAACACACTGAAGCGGCTAACTTCACTAGAATCGGCTGGGTTATAATGGGCGTCCGGATAGACATGGGCGACAAAATGATAAATCAACGTTAAAATGGGAACATACGACATGAAGGACCCATAAGTTAAAATCTTAATTCTTCGTACTTGCCAAAATTGAAACAAACTAAAATCTTTGGGATATAGAGATATATTTAACTCGGATAAACATTATGACCTCTGAAGTGTCCAAAAAAACTATTTTGAGCGGCCATCCGGACGGACAATTGCGACGAAATAATACGTCCACGTCGACATGATGTCTGCATAGAAAGACAATCGTTATCATACCTGTGGGTTGAGATAATCGACTCTTCTCGTCAGGCCATAGGCACACACGATACCAATGTTCTTCTTGCGGTGACTTACGAATCAGTTTGCGGGTTTTATTGGTTTTTAAATCCCACCTAATGATTCTGTAATGTAAACAACGTATCTGTATAAATAGTGGCATTAAAATAAAATATCGACAATGAAAGGACGTCATTTACTTAAAGGGGCATTATTGGAGATTTGATAAGGAGTTGTACCGAGATATTAGCTCATCATCACTCAAGTCGGTACGCTAAAAAAAAACAAAGTCTCGATTATCCATTTTTACGTTTAATCATCCATTATACAAAATGTATTCCAATCTGCCCAATAACCCAGGTTCGTGAAAGTTGATATGGTTTGGTTAAGTTAATTAATATCTAATTAGTAATTTTGATAACATTCAATTACGTTTACAGCAAACCCACTATAGTCCACACCTTCTTTAAGAATAAAACTGTATTGATTTAACTTTTATTAAATAACAGTAAATAATTTACACATAAAAATTTTATTGATTTTAACAAATTTAACATTTATTAAATAACATTAAATAATTTACACATATACATGTGTTTGTTGAACATTTCCAATGGACGGCATTTGGTTTGCCTGACTTTATTCGGTACTTGTAATCAATTTGTATTAAAATTTGGCCACCTCGATTGTTGGAGATAATGCGAACATTAACCTGAATGTTTGCCATTTCAAAAATTCGACACGTTGTTGTTTATCAAAGATTTAACACAGATCGACCATTTATTTATATTAATATACTGAATTGAATTCATGTTTGAAGGCAAGAACTGTGTTCAAAATGTTATTACTTTGTAGGTTAATTAAGTTTATTAAGAGGGATTAAGAGCTCATTAACGCTGAACACTAGTGAACAGTTCTTGAGTGACTACTTTAATACAGAGTATAGTTTTAAGATCAATTAAAGGATTAACAGTCTGCCGGCAAAGTGGGAACACGCCGTCGTATTTACCACAACGAATACGCAAATCTTTCAAATTGACGATAATTCGAATTCAAAGATGCCCCCACCATCAAGGGCATTGACGTTAGTTCATTTTATTTTGAATTTCTCTTTAAAATACAAATATTATGGATATTCCTGACACGAATATGGGAACAGTCAACTTCTGGGTTTTTTCCTTTGGGGGTTGTCGTCAAGAAAAGAAACAAGAAAAAATGAATTAGTTAATATTTTCCTCAATCCTTCAGTCATCTTGTTCGGCAACTCGTGTTTACGATAGTGTTTGGTGAATTTAATACTTTGTAGGTTTGTCAGTTTTAAATTAATAAAACGACGACAAGATAAATGCGATGAATGTAATAACTACTAACTGTTTCGGTTCTTCACAGAAGATATATATATGCCCATCAACTTGTAAAATACGAGTTACACCACCAGAACAAAGGATATCGTTTAGTATCGATGATGTAATAGTTGTATTGGGTAGCGATTTAGTCTTCACGCCGTTCAGTCTTGCCAGAAAAAAATCCGTACCGTCGGCCGCACACACCATACCTTTATCTGTCGAATTAAATAGAATGAAACGTCTAACAAATACAAATGAAATGAGACTGCGTTTCATTTTCCAAGATAAAACCGTACTATGTTTTTTTATGGAGGGGGGGGGGGCGATGCGTTGCAAATCTAACTAGAATAAGATTTGTACAAGCATCATGAATGCAAAAAAATTTAAAAAAATAGATGAAAATCCCCTTCATCCTCAAAGCCATGCGAATCATCCTAACATTTTATGAAATAAATGCATGGTATACATGTAGTAATGGGATGGGTACCTTGTCGGAGATTTCTAGAACAATTATACTCAATTGTAAATATTAAATATGGCGTGAATTACAGATTATATTTAGAGAACCAACCGAAAAGATCCTAGATTATGTATTTTCTATTTGGAATGAACGAAATGAAGCTGCTGCAGATTAACAAGAAATAACGAACTTTAGATTTAAAGGTATGCCAACACATGCTAGATCTCAAAACTTTCCTACCTAAAATAATAAAACTCCTACAATCTTCTCTCACCTTGGTAAGTTTGTTGGTGTCAGATTGTGACATGTAAAGGTCACCATCTACGGTAGACCAGTAAACTCTACAATAGATTAAAACATATATTATTTAGATATGTAGATGTATATCGAGTACTCTGGTACAGTGGGTCCATTCGCTTGAATTGATATACTCAGCCAAATTAAAAAATTGACACTGATGAATTTCAACAATTTTTTTTTCTGGTAAGTCAAATAAATTTTGAAGTGTTTCTGACGATAGTAAGTAGTACAAGCCTTTAATTTCATAAAATTGCAAGGTCACGTGGATCACGTGACTTTTGAGCATATACAGATGAAAAACCTGAAAAACACGTGCAATTACAAACTCGTGAGGTCAATCGATTTGCTTAAAATAAACACGCACACGTTACTTGGAACTGAAAAAAACAAATTAAAATTGTTATTTTCATCTTTGTTAGAAAATGTCATGCCTTTCAAATGTAGAACGTCTACGTGCTATAGGTAGGCTCTATGCTGGTCAGTCTGTGGTCACTGTTGCAATAGCCTTTAATTGTTCACGCCAGACAATAATTAATCTTAGAATGAGAGTGCTTCAAACTGGAACTATTGCCGACCGCCCAAGGGCGGGAGCTCCACGTGTGACGTCACTCCAGGAAGATCAAGCAATACGATTATGTCATCTTAGAAACAGATTTGTCACTGCAATCCCCACAAGTAGAGGAAGTTTGGTGGAAGGGTAACTACACAAACTGTTCGAAATAGCTTACAGATTGCTGGTCTTCGAGCTCGGAAGCCCGATAATGGACCAATATTGACACCTCTTCATCGCCGTAACCGACTTGTGTGTGCCACTTGACACATAAGATTTACTCAAAGACAGTGGAATTCAGTTGTCTTTAGTGACGAATCTCGATTCACTTTCAGATTTGCCGATGGCAGGGTCCGAGTGTACCGCAGACGAGGTGAACGTTACGCTCAAGTATGCGTCAGAGAAGTTGACAGATTTGGTAGCGGCAGCGTCATGGTTTGGGGTTCTTTTTGTGCACATAGACGTTCTCCTCTTGTTGTTGTCCAAGGGAACTTAAATGCTGTCCAGTACAGGGATCAGATTTTGCAACCTGTTCGTCTTCCGTTTATGCAGAGACATCGGCCTGGACTAACGTTTCAACAAGACGATGCTCGACCAAATACGGAAATTGCTACCCAGCATTTTTTAAGAAATGCCGGTGTCCAAGTCCTGGATTGGCCGTCGCTTAGCCCCGACTTTATTCCGATTGTTCTCCAAGTCTGTGAATTTCATTTTGGGGGGTACTGTGATATCACGAACGTTATCAATGTCAAGGACTTTCGGTGATACCTATTCTTGCTTTCTGTTGTCAAGGTCGTCTGTGCACAACATAGTTGCCTTAAACCAAATATTAAAAATCTAGTCCTAAAAATCCCGAGTGTCAAGTTTTTAATTTGGCTGAGTATACACAATGTCACGTGCACTGTGAAAGAAACGTCGATAGTTGGAATTCGATTCCCCCATAGCACAATGCAAAGGCATATGCCCACCTTTATTAGTCCAGTAAATGCAGAACAATAGGACATTAAACCCCATTTCATTTCGTTTACAAGTGAAGTAATAATTACACCAAATGATATTACCTTTTATTAGGTCCTTTGCCATGAAATCCAACATAACAGAGGCCATCCATATTGCTAGTAGAAATAACTGTTTTTCTATAGTTCTGTTTGTAAGAAAAATATCCAATTCCCTCTGGTGAATGGTAGTACACGTTTCCAGTTTCTTGATCGACACTAATCATATCAGGAAAAGCACCGACTAATATGAAAGACAAACGGGCCAGGTTTATTTTCAAAGGGAATTCATTGTTAGTGTACAACAAATGTAACGAACAAAATACTATTCACTTTGGGGTTGGCCGATATGAAAGACAAACCCAGTGGTTGACAGGCAAGATACGCCCACATTTAGCAAGAAATGTACAGAGAACGAGCTATACAATTTTTTTTTGTATAACCACTGGCCATACATACTCTAGGAAGTTACGGTCAGATATGCAGGAATATCGGTTCGACAACCTTGGTGTTACATACCTTTACACTATTTGCGTTCAGGGAGCCACCATTTCGGGTTGATCATTACGAAATTCAAACACAACCAACATCAGAATGTAACGATAAAATATTCAAACAATTTTTAAAATCAGATAAAAACAAATGTGACATATTTATAGAAGAAGCACAGCCTTAAAACGTGACTTTTCGTCAGGGGCCATACTACTGGAAGTTAGGAACCGATATTCGTAAATACAAAAAGCTCCCAGACCTTTGCGTTATAAACATACAGTACAAGTTCCATTAAAATCAAATAAAAGGTGTGACCTCTAGACTGTCTACGTCAGAATTGGCTCGCTGACCTGGAGATCCCGCTTTCGATCCCGGTATCTTATTCGTGCAGGAGCTGTAGTGCCGGCGTCCGGAAATAATCGAATCTTATGGCAAGCGAATGTTTCCCGCCCGTTTCCTGTATCTTCACGTGATATATTGGGTTAATGTAGTTTTGGTTGATTTTCCCACCGCGTACGTATGAGCTTAATTCGATTACAGGATGATGGCAGTTACCTACGAAGATCACCATCAGTACTCGTCAAGTGCATAGCCTACACATTCCTAGAGGGAGTGAAGTCGCTCGTCAATCTCGAAGCTATTAACAAACTCTTCGACTTCGACTCAACAGCAATTTTTGGTTTCACTATGTATCATTTCCCAAAGTTTATACCTATTAACCATAGAATCACACCATTTAGACATTGCAAGGTACAACCTGTCTAAATTGACCACGTAGACAGGAAAGAAAATTCCGAGAAAACTCATCAAAAATAATGAATAAATACCAGTCTTTATCTTGGTTAAAGCCACATCAAATATACACCGTTCTGTTCTGGGATACTCACAGATTCATAAACAAGTAGATAAATAATTAATATATCACAATATTTCAACAAGGTTATTATTTATTGTTTATAAAAATAGAAGGGATAAAATAAACGTTTCAACTGCTTCTTAAGCCAATTTAAAATCCATCACCCCCTATCTAAACTTGGATCTAAAACATCATTAAAATCACTTATTGCGGCCATGAACATTTTTCGCAATACCAGTGATCACATCCAAACCAAAATCTTAGCTCTGGCCCCAAGTTCACAAAGCAATCACAGACATAAGTTAAGAATTTTCTCAAATTTGTTTGCCTTGTTGTAGCTAAAAAATAGCCCTTTATAAAACTTTTGTTATTTCAATGTATAAAATACCCTAACAAGAAACTGTATGCAATGTTTTATGTTTCTGGATCAAAGATATTTGTTGCTCGAAAAAGTTGCGCCTGGCTTTATAATCACAAATACCACTTTCAAGATTCACATTTTCGACTGCTTTATTAACATTATATCGGTATTTAATTCACTCGGTGTAACCAACTCTGTTACACCACTTGAGTTGCATTAATCTTATTACTCATTTCGCCAACACCCGCTTGATGAACAAACACAGCTTATTGAGATCTGGTTTTGATAACAAACTAGTATCAGACATTGGTTGATGGTTATTATAGCCTCAGGTACAACACAATTAGGGTTGTCACTAATTTGTTTACCCAGTTTATTGTCTGTCTGTACAATACTGTCACATACACATTCAGTAAACTGGCCTTTGAATACCACTTACATACGATTACATCATGTGTACCTACTTCAAGAATACACATGATGGCAAATGGCCGCCATTTAAAATACTACGCCCGCCTCTTAGAGACGATAACTTAACTCGCTATAAATTGTAAAAAAATTTACTTCGGCTAGAATTAAAAAACACCTAAGATTAACATTTGCTAAAAATTTCTAAAAAACAACCTAAATTTATGGAAATGGGGCCAAATCAAATCAGGCAAATTACATCAAATAGTCCATGTTAAACGTATAGCAAAAATTTTAAACTAACGCGAGCACGCGCGTTTCTAGACAACGCCATAGCGGGTCATAGCAACCAGTGAGTATAAATTGGAAATCCCCAATGACGTAGATATTATAAATTGGAAAGCCGAGTCTGTCTTAAAATAAGTAGTACCGTCAGTAAACAAGATGGAAGCCATCTGCTATCGTGTTTGATCATGGAGTAGGCAAGCACAGGTGTGTCGTATGTACCACTTAAAGACTAACACTTAAAAGTTAAGGCAGGTTAACTTTAAGGGACAATTTGATACTTAACAGTGCCTTTGAATACGACTTGCCCTTAACTAACAGGAAGTTACGTATATTTAAGTGAAAGCTAGTAGTTAAGTGACTATCTTAGACTTAAAATATCCTTTGAATACGGACCCTGCAATAGGCAGATTTTGTTTTTAGATAATGTCTGTTTAACATAGCATACCTTTATCTGATATGATTTTCGTATCTCCACCGTCTTTTTTCATGGAAAACAGCTTGTTTCGTTTACTTTTCAATGTGTAGTAAATCAATTTCCTGTCATAATCGCATGCCATTGTACCAGCTGTAAGTATAGTTAAGTATGTATCAATTTCAGGAATCTGGAGCCTTCTTGTCTAAGTATGACCCCGCTTAAATCACGTTTTGTTCGGTTATGCAAACTTGCGTTAATCCAAAAGAATACCGATTACAAACTGACTACTACTAAGAATTCAAGGTTGTCATTTTCCAAATAACATCGAATCCACACTACCGGTAAGTAAGCGGCTGGCGGGGTTAACTGTACCAACCCCTACGTTCATGGGGTGGTTTCACTTGTCATGTGGCAGGACAGGAGACCTGGCAATGGACATGAAGGTACTGTATAAAAATAGGAGGTCCCGTTTACATATTGGCGGACACATATGACATAATTTGTAATATTTATATCAGGAATCAAAATCAATAGTATTCGTTTCTTTTTTAATAGTAAACGAATTTGCGACGAACAGTAAGTTATTGACATTTACCTTTCTCCAAGATTTTCTCAAGCTTGTTGTTGGTCGTGTTATACCGATAGATGTTATCTACGACACCAAGCACATACAGCTCTTCTCCTGGAATATAAGCGTTCACACTAAATATACGCCGATAATAAATATGGAGAAAACAGGCCAATGAAACGGGGAATGCTCACTGGCCCTGGTTCATTAGTTCAGCGATATCTATTATTAGGGGTTGGGTTAGGGTGAAGGTGCACTAATCCGCGGGTTCATTGATTCACCGATATCTATTATTAGATTTATGGATAGTAACACGGACAGTAGGTGGAATGAAAGTTGAGCATTGTAGTAGTCAGCCAAAAGGCACAACGCCAGGAAACCACTGCAGTGTGTAGAAAGTTTAGCAGATCTAATTTTATGCAGAAGAAAATATAACGTGTCACAAAACTGTACATTGCAATGCGAATGGTGAGTTTTCAAAACAGATCGATGGACGGGCAGGCAGACAAATCGATCAGATAACATGTGCAGCGAGATATGATTGTCTTAATGTGATGCCTAATTTTATGCAGAAAAAAATATAACGTGTCACAAAACTCTACATAGCAATGAGACTGGTGAGTTTTCAAAATTGCTTCGGAAACAAAATGCAACAGATCGATGGACGGGCAGGCAGACAAATCGATCAGATAACATGTGAGCGAGATATGACTGTCTTAATGTGATGCCTAATTTTATGCAGAAAAAAATATAACGTGTCACAAAACTATACATAGCAATGAGACTGGTGAGTTTTCAAAATTGCTTCGGAAACAAAATGCAACAGATCGATGGACGGGCAGGCAGACAAATCGATCAGATAACATGTGCAGCGAGATATGACTGTCTTAATGTGATGCCTAATGTTATGCAGAAAAAAAAATATAACGTGTCACAAAACTATACATAGCAATGAGACTGGTGAGTTTTCAAAATTGCTTCGGAAACAAAGTGCAAGAGATCGATGGACGGGCAAGCAGACAAATCGATCAGATAACACGTGCAGCGAGATATGACTGTCTTAATGTGATGCCTATGCTTCAAAATATATTCATATTCAAATTATAAGACAATATTGTTCTTACCATTTCCCAACATAGCATTAGAAACACACAAAACCAGTATCCATATAAACAGCTCCATTTCTAGAAAACAAATGACGCCTTTATTTCATCGCCAACAAATATTAATTAAATATGACCAATGGACGATTGGAATTGGAAAATGTTATTAAAATCAGTAAAACTGAATTCGAATCAAATTCCTAATTAAATTTGTGTGCGATATCCACGATTTAATTATATATAACAATAATAATCAGTTTAACCTGAAAAGAGAACTCAACATCAACATCTGAAAAGAGAACTCAACCCGAACCTGGAAAGAGAAGCAAAACGAATCAGAAAAGATAATCGTGAAACGAGAACACAAACCGAATCTGAAAAGAAAATTATTACAAATCATCCTACAAATCAACCTGAAAAGAGAATTACACATCAGCTTCAACATCTGAAATATTGACTCAAAAGTGAAAATATTACATGAAGAGATATCAAAAGACATCTCTTGTGAGCGAGACAGGATCGACCAGGTTGTTAATACGGTTCAAGGTATACAAGTCAATGTATTAGAAATGAAAAAGGCTAATCACAATACTACTGCTCACCAAACCCCAACAATGATATCACAGTCGTTGCATTTGGAGTAAAATATGATGATGGTGAACACATTGAAGAGAAAGCTACACTCATTATCAAAGCATTTGGTGACGAGATATCAAAAAATGTTAAAATTACAGGAGTGTGTCGACAAAAGTCAAGAAACCCAGAAAAACCCGGATTGGTAAAAATAAGCTTTGAAAACACTGAACAGGAAACCTAAAAAGCAAATCTGAAGAATGGTGCCTTCAAAGATGTTTTCCTATCAAAGGCCAAACCATTTGAAGAGAGACTTATTGAGATGAATGCCAGATCAATCATCCGTCATTTACCGAATGGACCAACACTTAGAGTTAACTCCAATGGGCGTATTTTAATGCTGCAAGACAAAGAAGAGACACCAACTGTGACTTTAGGGCCATTGAATCGTCAAAATACAGACACTACTAAGTTAAGAATATGTTCGCTGAATGTATGTGGAATTAAATCAAAATTACTGTCACCGGACTTTGATGATTATATCGCACCTTTCGATATTTTATGTCTTAATGAAATTAAAATCGGAAAACTTGATACGATAGAAATCGACAATTTCGAAGTTTACTGTAACTATAGAAAAGACGTTAAAGTTAGTTCAGGTGGAGTAGCTGTTCTGATTAAAAACGATTTACAAAAATATGTTAAAATCCATAGTACAAATGATGACTTTACTGTGTGGTTTACGCTTGATAAAATCATCCTTGGATATGAATTACTGTTCTGTGCGGCATATATACCACCCTATAATACCAACTACAGCAAAATTGAAATGTTTGATATATTAGAAGATAAGTATCTTGAATTACACAAACAAGATTTGAAATTCTGTTTATTAGGGGATGTGAATTCCCGAACGGGTCAACTTCAAGACACCGTAACACCTAATACATCTAACCACACCTTATATAACCACCTAGATGATTACATGATCGATAACTCAGATTTAGCTGACCACTTAAAAAGTAACGGGTGTCCAATAATGAGAACAAGTAAAGATACTATTATTAACAGGTATGGAGAAAGACTTATTGAAATGTGTCTAAATCTTGGCATATGTATAGCGAACGGTAGGTGCGGTAAAGATATCAATGTTGGAAATTACACCTGTGACGAAAAATCTGTAGTAGACTGTATGATATGCTCCCCCCAACTTCTTTATAACATTGAAGAATTCTATATAGGCGATTTTGAGAACATGCTATCGGATAAACACCGCCCTATACATATAGCCTTGACTTCAGTCCTGGAAAGATCCCGGCCTCCGATTAAAACTTCAAATGGTAATACCCGTCCGGTGACCAAAATAAACTGGAAAAATGACCTACAAGAAGATTTCTCTATGAATATTAATGAAGATGAGATAAGCCGTATCAATCAGATCCTTTATAACACTGAACCGTGCTCGGTTGACCAAACTGGACTCGATTATATCGTCAAGTTAATTGGGAGTATTTTTCGAGAGAGTGCTGCGATATCAGGAATAAGTAGAACTATAAGTGTAACGCCAAACGACTGTACGAAACGAAAATCGACCAAAAAGCCATGGTTCAACGAAATATGTGAATTGAAACGTAAGGCTTTTTTCTGTGTCAAAAACACCTTTAAATCAGTGAATACGGACATAAACAATCTAAAACTGCGACAAGCGAGCTCAGAATATAAACGCCAGTTAAAAACTGAATACTCCCTATACTATAGGGCATTTAACGATCACTTAAAGTCTATTCAAAGAAATAATACGAAAGAATACTGGAGATTATTGAATAGCGACAGGAAACGACATGATACTGACAGTATTGACATTGACCGCTTCCATGAATGCTTCTCTAAGCTTAATAAAGCCGCACCAATCAACGAGGATACAGAGAAAGAACTATTACAGCAATCGTTCGGTGACGTCGAAAATGAACTAAATGTGCCTTTTACTGAAAAAGAGATAACAAAGTGTATTCAAAAACTGAAACCTAATAAACCATATGGTATAGATAACATTTTAAATGAATATATTAAACACACTGAAAAATCTTTGATGCAAACATATGTAGCATTGTTTAATTTGATATTAGAAACGGGTACAATACCATCAGAATGGTTGACGGGTATTATACGTCCACTGTACAAAAACAAAGGGGCTAGAGCAGACCTTCACAATTACCGTGGTATCACAATTTTAAGCTGTCTTAGTAAACTTTTTACGGCAGTAGTTAATGATAGGTTAACTAAATATATCGAGTCTATGGGTAGTATTGGACCTGAGAAGACGGGATGTCGTAAAGGGTACACAACTCTAGATCATATATTCACACTCAAATGTCTAATTGATTTGTATTTATCAAAGAAAACGCGAATTTATGCATCTTTATAGATTACAGAAAGGCCTTTGATTCTGTTGATAGAACAAATCTATGGTATAAAGTCATTAATTGTAAAATTAAAGGTAAACTTTTCAATGTCATTTATAACATATACAAATCAGCCAAATCTTGTATTAAACACGAGAATGAACTGTCAGACATGTTCAACTGTATGGTTGGAGTTAGACAAGGAGAAAATCTCTCTCCTCAACTTTTCTCGATCTATCTTCGAGATCTTGAATCATTCCTCTCGAATTATTACGAAGGTCTAAAATATTTTAACGACCAAGCATTTAATAATACTGACGAGGGTAGTGATGTGCACGTTTATATAAAATTATTTATATTATTGTATGCGGATGATATTGTTATTTTGGCAGAAACTGAAGCTGATCTTCAAGCCGCAATAATTGGTATGCATGAATATTGTAATATATGGGAACTTGACATAAACACCGCAAAAACAAAAGTCATCGTTTTTTCAAGGGGCAAAATTAGAAACAAGCCGAAAATAATGTATGGAGATGTATTACTTGATGTAGTAGATGATTATACATATTTAGGAATAGTCTTTAACTACAACGGCTCGTTTACTAAAACAATAAGAATGTTGTATGTTAAAGCCAGTAATGCAATGTTTACAATTCTTAGAAAAGCCAAGAAACTGTATTTAGACATTGACACACAGATTCAGCTGTTTAATACTTTAGTCGTCCCTATTATGCTATATGGTTGTGAGGTCTGGGGAAACTCTGATATACAATTGTTAGAACGACTGCAACTACGATTCTGCAAAATAATGTTAGGTGTCCACCCCAAACGCCATGGTATATGGGGGAGCTGGGCGTCTCTCAGCTTCAACTTATTGTTAAACGTAGAATGATATCTTACTGGCATAAGATTAGTTCTGGTAACCCAAATAAATTGTCATGTATATTGTATAAGTTAATGATTAAACTAGAAAACACTACAAAGTGGATTAATTATGTTAAATGTATTTTGTACGAAACTGGTTTCTCATCGATATTTGTCTCTAACAGCAATATTAATCCCAAATGGCTTAAGGAAAGTATTAAGCTCAAACTAATGGACCAATATGTACAAGAAAGGAGATCTAAAGTAAACAACAGTAGCAAGTGCCTTAACTATAGAATATTAAAAGAATGTCTTACATTTGAAAAATACCTAGTAAGTCTGCCTAGAAAATACCGCGTTAGTTTCACACGACTTCGACGCAGAAGTCATTTGCTACCAATAGAAACTTGCTCTTTTACAAACATTCCAAAAGAACATAGAATCTGTACATTATGTAATGAAAATGAAGTTGGTGATGAATATCATTATATATTCAAATGTTCTTTTTTTCTCAAAGACAGGGCTGAATATTTAACTCGTTTTTTTAACAGATCTCCCGCAACCTATAAAATGAAAGATTTATTTAATGTTAAAGGCACAAACTTAATCAAATTATGTAAATTGATATCGATTATACTAAGTAACTTTAGTAAATAGCTTGTATTCACGATATTTATGTGTAAATAGTTGTACGTAAATGTTTAAAATATTGATTGTCATATTCGACTGTATCTATATTATATATATTCATGGAATAAAGATTATTATAAAGAAATAGCACAGCCGTAGTATGGCCTACTCGTATATCGAATTCCAATTGCCAAGGATTCTTTTACGTGGGACCTGAATTTTTTGTCCTAGACATGGCAAGGATTGGGGGCGTTTTGAAAAGTGGACCATGAAAAATTTGCTTGAACAATAATAATGTAAAATGTGGGGAAAATATATTCTACAAAATTTTATTCTGTCGTGTCCTTTCAAACATTTCATCTCAGACCCCCTGGGATACAAAGGTATTAGACTTAGTAAAAAATCAAAAAAAAAATCATTAATTTCTTCTCAGACCCCTTATATACCTGTGTGGTACCACATTCCACAAGGTTTTCGACTTCCAAAACATGGACCAGGGTTGAATTAATAGCTAAATCAGAATTAAATTTCGTCAGGTTAGCAAAGACCGAATCATTTTCAATTTTGATTAAAGATTCAAATGGGTGTGGTTTTACCTTCAACCAAATTTTCAATATTCGGGTTTTCGAAAACAAAATCATGTAATATTTGATAAAAAGTTTTCATGTCAAGAGCATTAATGCCGCTTTCTAATATGCGACACAGTGGATCAGTAATTAATTTATCTTATCAAGCAAAAAGCCTGGCACTCAATATGAAACAACGGAATTTTAATATCTTAAAATATGCTTTGGTTCAATCTATTTTCTGTTCCAAAATCACCAAGAAAATTTGTTATATGCTTGGCCATATAATTTACAATTGCGGCATTGTGGAAAATTATATTAAACCGGTTACCATGAAATAACGTGAGCGGTAATTTTGAAATCCCAAGGGACTTGAAATACAACTTAAGAGGCTAATAATTACTACCCGACTTTTCGTCCTCACCCTACGTAAATGCTTTACAGATGGTCCGAATCACTCGAACACACAGGTACTTTTGGAAATTATGAAGAAGCGGTTTTCCTCAAATTTCTATAATTCAGACGCACTTTTATCCGCCAGACCAGGTAATAGATGAAGACGCAAAAGAAATGATTTATGAATATTTCGCTCTGAATCTGATAAATTTGACCAGTTTGCTACTAATTTAGAACAAATATTGCCTCTGTACTGTGTAAATAAAGCGTTAAAAAGCTTTTCGGTGCTGGTTTTGTGTGACATTGTATTTCTAATTTCGAAAATTATGGATTTACTAATGTGCCCAGCTATATCCTCAAGATCTGCCAAAATTTCATTTAAAGTTGTAAGAGTAGTTTGCGCCGATTGATCAGCCATATTTCGATAACCAATATTGCATATGTTCCTAATTTTTCCCTGACTTTAGGTTTCCGAAACATGTTTTAAAGATACACTGATTATAAACGCGTCGACGTTCCTATCGGAACGTTGAGGTCTTTTTAGTTGCATGACCAAATTATGGCATTCTGAAGTATATCTTTGATTTCCGACATCATACAAAATTACTTCTTCCCTACGAGGTTGGGACTTTCGACCAATTTTTGTTATTTTCAAAAACTTATGACTATTAGCCTTCGTGCGATTCATTTCTTTTGAGGTCTTCCTTAGTCGATTTGTTAAACTGAAAATTATTTTGTTTTTATAGGTATTGATCCTACATACTAAATTCCTATTTAATTTGGTCAAAGTCGCACCGACAGAGGTCTGTGTCTCTATATTAATTAAAAGTGTCTTGCAGGTATCTCGGGGAAAAGGGGACTGTCGAGATAGTCGTTATGTACTTTTAACGTCTTTATATGTTTACCCAGCTTTCTAGTCTTTGTTTTCAGTCTCACCAGCCTACTTCGAATACAGTTGTCATCAAACGACAATGTAAAGCAGTAATTATAGACTGGTGCTCTGTATTGGTCAGGAATTTATTATTGATACCTATACTACTAGCCTATTTGTAATTTTTGCAAAGGGAAATTTTATTATTGTGCCGAAATCAAAGTGGTTGCCCAAACCAATGCTGGATATCGATTGACAATAAATTAAAAAAGAGGTCCGTCGGTCAATTCCCCTTAACCCTAAAAGCCAGTAGTCTCGAACAGTAAATCTGGTCAACCGAGATTAAACTTCGTTTCGATAAATTCCCGGCAGCATATTTCAAATACGAAACAATTTCTTAAATTTCCTGCCTTGGTATAATGCGCCTGTGTCGTCATCATTGAGAAATTCGTCTTTGCACAGTCAACACCTCTCGAGGTAAATCAATTTCTTAGAGGCTAAATTGGACCGCTCGGGTCACCAAACCATTAGTAAAGTGGATTAAAACAAAGCTGCAACATACGTGCGATTAACGGCATGTCTTTAGAACCATCACACATCTGGAATTTATCATTAGCGCCATTATTTGTGTAAATGTTGTCACTGTGTAGTTGATAGTTTTATAGAGTAAGGGGGGGGGGGTGGGGGCACGTTAAAAATTATAACTCATGTACTAAATATGTTACCCCAGACAATAAACTGATTGTTATTATTATATACAATTAAATTGTGGTCATCGAACACCTCAAAATTTTAATTACGAATATGATTCGAAGTCAGTTTTACCTGTTCGTTATTAAATATTATGTAATTCAAATCTTTTTCGTTTATTGACGCTTCTATAGTCTTCTATTGGACGATTTAATTAATATTTGTTGTCGATGAAGTAATATCGTCATTAGTTTTCTAGAAATGGAGCTGTTTATATGGATACTGTCTGTGTGTGTTTCTAATGCAATGTTGGGAAATGGTAGGAACAATAGTGTCTTATTTATTTGTGTAGTTTTAATACGAATAAATTTAGAAGCTGGTCAAGTCAAAGGAATCAAATTAGGAAAGTCATATCTCGCTGCACATGATGTCTGATCGATTTGTCGATCTGTTGCATTTTGTTTCCGAAGCGATTTTTAAAACTCAATGGTGTCATGGCTATTTCCTGTGTCCTGGCATTAGCCCAGTCAAGACAGAAAAATGGGATGTTAAAGTCTATTTCATTTGATTTCTTTGACTTCTTGCGGAGCGAGGATCACATGGCTAAGTGGGTAAGGCGCTGGCTCACTAGCCTGGAGGTCGGGTGTTCGATCCCTGCATTGGCCAAGAAAGTAAATCTTGGTTTCTCCTTGTCAGTGATGACGAACGGAGGGCATGGCAAGGACAGCTGTTTAGTCGTTCGGATGGGACGAAAAACCCTTGGAACTTGGAATTCGATGTAAGAGTAGGCCGTAGCGCCTATGCCGGGCAAAATTTCCCTCATAGCACTCTGTATGACGAATGCCCGTCTTCAATTAGTCAAGATTAGGACGTTAAACCCCACTTCATTTCATTTCATTCCTTGCGGAACCCTTGTGCAGCCATACTAGTTTCTTCATAATTGGTATTGCCACCGTTTCCCTGTATTAAATCATTCGTGTGTTTCAATTTAAGAAAAGAAGGTTTTGTTACAAATTCGTTAACGTTTATTACCAAGTTCCTCTTATAGAATACACATCAATCGTTAATACACCACACATACGATACATTACGTTTATACATGACGTTAATATAATACGTTAATATAATACGTTAATATAATGCGTTAATCGTTAAACATTTATCGTTAAGGTAAATCGTTCATTATTATAACACTAACAGATAAACACAAATAGTTACGTTGGATGACTACAATTTCGTTTGATGATCATATTATGCGTTGATGATATTAACTACGTTTGATGATGTAAGCATGATGACGATGACGTTATCGTTACGTTTGATGTGATGATGATGACGTTGCGTTTGATAATTTGATGGTTTGTGATGGTTTATCTTGTGAGGAACTACAGGACAAAAAGAAAATACGTTTTACATTTTTACAAACAACAAACAATGGCGACTTCGTTAACTCTATGACCTTGACCGAAAATGAATTAATATAAGAAAAGGACACGGATCATAACATTATAAACTATAGACTCGGATCCACCACAAATGAAACAATGCGAATTCTACCGTAACATTCCGGCCCCTTAAACAAACAGCTGTTTAACAAATCTGCATTACGATAGAATGAGCACCAACTTAGAAATTGGTCTCTGCATAACAGCATTTTGAGTCTTAATCTTAGCACTACGAATAAAACCATTAGAATCTTTATTAACATCAATAATACGTCCCATATTCCATTGATTACGAGGAACATTGTCATCTACAATAAGTACTATGTCATTAACACAAACATTTCGTTGAGGTTGGGTCCACTTAACGCGTTGCTGTAACGTTACTAAATACTCTCGTTGCCACCTCTTCCAGAAAGCATCTGCTAGATACTGCACTTGTTTCCAATACTTTCTCGCGTAGAGATCTTCACGGCTAAAATCACCTGGGGGTAATAACCACGTTGTAGGCTTTAAATTCAATAAAGAATTTGGCGTTAAAGGATTAAAATCGTCACAGTCATCTGAAATAAACGTTAGAGGCCTGCTGTTCACTATAGCTTCCACTTCGCACATTAGTGTATGTAGTGATTCATTATTCAAAGATACCGAATTCAAACCCATAAGTAGACCGTTTAAAACCTTTCTGATTGTCCTTATTTGGCGCTCCCACACACCACCGTGATGACTACCGGTCGGGGGGTTAAATGTCCATTTTATATTCCGTTGAAGTAATTCGTTGTTAATCTGACTGTGATTCCATTTCTCGATAGCTATACGCAATTCGCGTTCACCGCCGCAAAAATTGGTGCCATTGTCGCTTCGTATCTCTTCGCATTGACCTCTTCTTGCAATAAAACGACGGAGGGCTTGTATAAAAGAATTTGTATCTAAAGATGCAGAGATTTCAATGTGTATGGCGCGTATAGTAAGACACGTAAAAACAACCCCATAACGTTTCAATTCTTTACGACCTTCTTTAATCATGAAAGGTCCGAAATAGTCTATGCCTACTCTTGCGAAAGGAGGCGCTGCTGTTATTCTATCCTTTGGGAGATCAGACATCTTTTGGTTTAATACAGGTGCTCGTAATTTACGACATGAAACACATTTAGAAATAATGTGACGAACTATCGAATTACAGTTAATGATCCAATATTTTTCTCTCAACATGGCGATCGTATGACCTCTTCCTGAATGACCTAATCTCTTATGAGTACTCCTAATTATCAGATTTGTTACGTGGGCGTTGCGGGGTAAAATTATTGGGTGTTTCACATCTTCTGGTACATCAGCGTTGCGTAAGCGACCGCCTACACGGATAAGACCATTCATGAAAACCGGGTCAAGTTTGTAAATCGAACTGTCTTTAGACAAACGTTTCACTGGGTTTGTCTTAATCATTTCACTGAAAGTTTTTCCAAAGGCACAACGTTGTGTAAATTGAAGAATGGCATGTTCAGCATTATTCAAGTCCGTTACGTTTAATGGAACCATTTTCATATCATGTCGTTTAATTATGTTCATTTCTGTTTCGATCTTCGTTGAACGTTGGATCGGATCTAAAGAATCTTTAACATATTCTTCCAAAACCTTGCGATCATTCCGCCATTTTCTAAGATTTCCTTTAAAACGTAAAATCCAAGCTACTGCTCGTTTCAAACTATACCAATCTGAATGATATTCTATAAGCTTTATCGTTGAAGAATCGGCTACTTCCGTTGTACAGGTTGTAACATCTTGTTTCACTTCCGGGTCATCAGATGTAACCTTGGATAAATTTGGTTGATTTGGCCATGATAATTCCTTTTCCCATAGAAACCCCGGCCCCGTTAACCATCTGGGACTCTTGACAATTTCTAACGCAGTTAATCCTCTAGACGCGTCATCGCCTGGGTCCTTTATAGCAGATATCCGATTTGCCACAAAAACATGAAAGCGTTTTTTCTCGTTGTTGATATAATTAAGTACTGTTGTACTATCCGTCCAAAATTTTATTTCATCGGGTGAAATGTCAAGTTCTTTCAAAAGAGTGCTGCTTAGACGAGCTGCAACAGTTGCTGCACTGAGTTCCAGACGTGGAATAGTAACCGTTTTAAGGGGGGATAATCGAGATTTACCAAGCACAAATGCGCAATGAATATCGTTCTGTTCGTTTATTAGTCTCTGATAGGCAACACAACCATAACCGGTCGAGCTGGCATCAGCGAAAAAATGAATTTCGCGTTTAACGACGTTTCCGAAATCGACTGGTTTTAGACATCTATCGATTTTATAGCCTTCTAAATTAATCAACTGTTCTCTCCATTTCAACCATTCGTTCCGATAATAGTCTGAGATAGGGTCATCCCACCCCTTACTTTCGTTGCAAATGTCTCTGAGAATACGTTTAGCTTGCAAAGTCAGTGGTGCCACAAAACCGAGTGGGTCAAAAATCGAAGACACTACTGATAAAATACCTCGTCTCGTTATTGGTTTGTCATTTAATACAATTCTGAAGCCGAATTGGTCATTCTCAATACACCAATGTACGCCTAGGGCCCTTTCAATCGGCAAATCATCATAATTAAGATCAAGATTTTTCATATCTTTAGCCAGTTTTTCTTCAGGAATATTATTAACAAAAGTTCTACTGTTACTCGTAAATTTAGTCAAATTAAAACCACCTTTTGCACACGAGTCTATCAATTCGCGGGCTAATTGTACTGCGTCGGTAACCGTGTCACAGGATTTCAAACAATCGTCGACGTAAAAGTTACGTCTAATAGCTTCTGCTACGCGTTCAGATTGCACACAAAAGTCATCTGCAGTCCTACGTAATGCGAAATTGGCGCAAGTGGGGGATGAAACAGCTCCAAACGGATGTGAGGTCATCTGATATTCTTCTGGGTCACAATTAATGTTACCGTCGGACCACCACAGAAATCTGAGAAAATCTCGGTTAGATTGAGGCACTTTTACTTGGTGGAACATTGCCTCTATGTCCGCCATAAAAGCAACTGGACGTTCCCGAAATCGAGTAAGCACGCCAAACAAAGAGTTAGTCATGTCCGGACCTTGCAATAAAAGATCATTTAGTGATTTACCATTAAGCTTGGCGCTACAATCGAAAACAACACGGATTTTGTTAGGTTTCTTTGGGTGGTAGACACCATGATGTGGGATATACCATGTCTTACCACGTTCAACTTCTAAGCGTTCTGGGGGTATTTTAACTGCGTATTCTTTACTAATGAGTTCGTTAAGAAAGTTAACATAATCTGACATGTAATTACTGTTTCTCTGAAATTTACGTTTCAACCAACCTAAACGTTCGAAAGCTTGTTCTTTGTTAAAGGGCACCGATACACTTTTGTCTCGGAATGGTAATGGAATGTAATAATGTCCATCTTCGTACTTTATTTCGTTGTCAACCAAAGACAAGAACCTTTTGTCTTCTTCAGAATGTCCTAATTCCGATGCATGATTATTTCGTTCAATAAAATCATTCTCGAACATATGATTTATCAGCTTGACGTTATCAATTTCATGAACAGTTTCGTTGAATGCCAACTGATGACAATTATCCGAATTTACCTCACGCACAATTATACGGTTACACGTTATCGCTACAGGTTTAGACGAAGATACTTTAATGGGACCCATAACTGTCCAACCGAGTCTTGTTAATACAGCATACGGACCTTTATTTACACTAGGCCTAACTTCAAGTGGTTCAAGGGCTAGTGGACAATTAATACCTATCAAAAGTCCAACTTCGAGAAAGCGTGGAATTTCCGGAAGGGGCAAAGATTTAAGATAATCCCACTGATATACGTTATCATGCGTTGGGATGTTCGAAGTGCTGACTGGTAATACATCTCTTGTATAAAGTTTCGGTAATGGGATCGAGAACGTTTCGTTAATATCTGACACAATCAGATCCGATATAATCAAACTATGTTCTTCAGATTGGCCGTGCATGGTACCTAGATGAATTGTAGTTTTTTCTCCATTTATACATAGTCTCTCAGCCGTAATATATGTTATGAAACTCGCACTAGATCCGTTATCTAGAAATGCTAAGGCAGGTATTGATGATTGTTGGCCTTTCTGTTTCAGTTTAACAAGCAGTATTGGAAGCATAAAGTCTGAATCGTCACCAATGTAACCGTTATTTATATTCACTGTGTCTCTGCTCTGGGAAGATGGGTTTTGCGTTTTATTAGTGCTTTGTTGAATGTATGACGATGACGAAGGGCGATTATACGGATTAAATGAGGGCGTGTCAGCCTTTAATGGACCATACGTTGGTTTATTCATAGCGTTATTCGTTGAAGTTTGAAAATTTGCATTGGGCGTTTGCTTGTACATGTATGCGTTATACGTTGAAGGTCTATTACTTGAATATAGCGTTGGTTTATAATGGTTGTAGACGTTCGGTGATTGCTGTGTGTTGACAGATCTATTTGGGAATTCACTTGGGGAAATAGCATTCTGATTTTGAGGTATAAAGTCAAGGTGAAACACTGTTGGGTGACATTTGCCGCACTTACGACAAATTTTCTTAAAATTACAACATTTAGAGTTATGTCCCTTACCCAAACATCCAAAACATAAATTATTACTTCTGGCGTATTCGCGTCGTTTCTCAAAAGGCATTTTCATAAATTCATAACAAGTGTCCATATCATGTAAGTTCTTGGAACAATACAAACAGGTTTTACTTTGACTCTGAGATTGATACATGTTGTCTAAAGAAAACGCGTTCACAGAATTTGTTGCATAACTCTGTTTAGGCCTATGACTATAGGGCTGTGATTTATTTACAAAACTATCCGTTGATCTTCCGAATATTGGATCTGTTAAAGCATCTACTTCTTGTTTTACAAAAGTAACGAAGTCCTCAAAATTAATTTGACGGTTATTTGTAGACTTAACCCATTGAACTCTTTTACGCCAGCCGTCTCGCATATTGAAGGGTAATTTCTCCATTAATTCTTTAAGGTTTTTTGGGTGGTTCATTTCTGATAAATATTTTATATCGTTCATAGCATTCATACAGTTTGTTAGCGCCAATGAGAATTTACTTAAAAGTTCAACGTTTTCCGGCTTCATTGAGGGCCATTTCAGAAGCTTATCTGTATATGCTGTCGTTATTTTATAGTCATCACCGAAAGTATTATGTAAGAGTTGTTTGGCTTTCTTAAAACCATCCTCTGGGTTCATATGAAGACAGCTTTTAACGAGTGCGTTTGGTTCTCCTTCTGTAAGCTGATCGAGATAATAAAGGCGATCTCTGTGGTCTGCTATTCGTTGTTCGATCCTACTTTCAAACGACTTAATAAAAGAACGATATTCAAGAGGGTTACCTCTAAATTTAGAAAGATGCGGTTGAGGTAGGAGACTTCGATTCTGATGTTCCAAGAGAATTTCCGTTAAGTTAGTTTGTTTAGCTTGTAGATCAGTTTGTTGTTCCAGCAACTTCTGAAAAACTGTAGGAGGAACAGCTTCGTTGAATTGTACATTAGAGCGTTCATTTGAATTATAAGCGGCAGTGTTCTGAGAAACTTGGGGCGTTGAAAACATAGGTGCCTGAACGTTATTTCTATCAAAACAAGTTGGTTCAACCAATGGTACAGGTGTTTCTTTATTAATTATATGTGTAAAACTGTTTGGCTGATAGGTGTCATGATTGTGCCTGACTGTCGGATTTTCTGCATACGTATTAGTCCTTTCTGATGGCCAAAGACCATAATTATAAGCCCTTTCTTGCGTAAATTGATCTGGACAGAAATTTTCAAAAATAGACTGTTTGGCCCTTGAGATTGATAAGTTAGTTTCCAGCTCAAGTTCTTCACGTTTTCTATTTAATATTAATTGTTCTTCCTGTAATCTTTGTTTCTGTTTCAACGCCTCTCCACGTGCTAGGAGTTCTACCTGTTTAGCTTTCTCTTTGGCAAGGGCAGATATCACTGAAAACTTGGACGATGCTTTACTGCTTATACTTATATTATCATCGTTGTCGTTGGCCTGCTGATTTTCTATTACAGGTGGTACATTTTTTGACAGAGTAAAGGTCCTGCAGATCAACGTATTCACGATCTTCCATTTCGTCAAAACTTGCAAACCACAGTTCTTTCGCTGTAGCCATTTTCGTTATACGTTGAAAGATGAAACTAATTACTAGTATAAACAATATACGAGACATATGCGTTCACATACATGCGTTCACAGTTCCTAAAATAAAACACGCGAAGGAAGTCTATTCTAAGATAGAAACTATATTGCCACCGTTTCCCTGTATTAAATCATTCGTGTGTTTCAATTTAAGAAAAGAAGGTTTTGTTACAAATTCGTTAACGTTTATTACCAAGTTCCTCTTATAGAATACACATCAATCGTTAATACACCACACATACGATACATTACGTTTATACATGACGTTAATATAATACGTTAATATAATACGTTAATATAATGCGTTAATCGTTAAACATTTATCGTTAAGGTAAATCGTTCATTATTATAACACTAACAGATAAACACAAATAGTTACGTTGGATGACTACAATTTCGTTTGATGATCATATTATGCGTTGATGATATTAACTACGTTTGATGATGTAAGCATGATGACGATGACGTTATCGTTACGTTTGATGTGATGATGATGACGTTGCGTTTGATAATTTGATGGTTTGTGATGGTTTATCTTGTGAGGAACTACAGGGCAAAAAGAAAATACGTTTTACATTTTTACAAACAACAAACAATGGCGACTTCGTTAACTCTATGACCTTGACCGAAAATGAATTAATATAAGAAAAGGACACGGATCATAACATTATAAACTATAGACTCGGATCCACCACAAATGAAACAATGCGAATTCTGCCGTAACAATTGGTATGTCAATGGAAAACACGGGTTGGTTGTTTTGAGTCGCTCTCGCATAGGTGTAACAAAGTTTTCTATACCTTTCATAAACTGAATATTCATTTTGGTGCAAAGAACTGTATGAGCCCTGTTAGTTTTGATATATATTGTAGTGGACGTTTCTTTAACTCTCTAAACTTATTTAAGGCACGATCTTATTAACTATATAATTTATTCAATATATTATCTACAAGCTACATATGATCTGTGCAATACGCGACAGAACTTCCTTATTTGATGATCCCTCGACTGTCCATCTTCCCTAAGTGTTGGGGGCTTTATATACAGTAGTTTACTCACAGTTAGAAGACAAGACAACCAGAGAGAGCAGACGACGACACGGCATAGACTGGCGTATGGACTCGCCCGAGTCCAGCCGCTGTATTTGTGTATTTATTGATATTCTGTTTCCGTTGTAAATAAACCATAATATTTACGAAGCTGAATCTGTAATAACTACAACAGTGTTACATAGGTCTTATTTATTCACCTTGAAGCGAAAGCCTCAACCAGAACGTGAACACCGCCATTTTCCTTTGACAATTAACTATATTTTGATTGAGTGCAAACATACAAGATCACGGTATCACCGTTGTTAGCAACTACATCAATTGTTTGCAACTACATCAATTGTTAAAGCGCTAAATTTGTAAAAAGAGACAAACTCTTATTCAAAATATTACGTTTTAAATATATATATATATATACATGTATATGTAAAGGACTTGAAATATTTATTATGTAATTATTTTTTCTGTGTTTTTATTTACATATATAAATACATCTCTGTGATGTTGTTTCAATTCGTTTCATTATATTCGCCATAATATGTTAGACGCAATATAGCGCGGTTGGAGACAGATCATTAAACAACATTTCAGTCACGCATTAATAATTTATTCAGATATACCTTCTCACTTGACACATTATTTAGTGTGTACGTTTATTTTCCAGGAGAAGAACTGTTTGCGCTTGGTGTCCTAGATAACATCTATCGGTATAACACGACCAACAACAAGCTAGAGAAAATTTTGAAGAAAGGTACATGTCAATAAAATTAGTTTTCTGTCGATTGTTGGTCTATTATTAAACGGTTACTAAATTTATTTTGATTTCAGATATAAATATTGCATACAACGCATGTTATTGGCCTTTCTTTGTTTGAAACTACTTATGAGATAAAAAGTGGGCCTACTCTTAAAACGAATTCCAATTGTCAAGGGATCGCGTATTTCCACTCCAATGTGTAAACGGAACCTCCAATTTTTATACTTTGTCGATTGCCAGGTTCACTGTCCTACTGCAGTGACAAGTGAAACCACTTCGGAATGTCTTGTTGAACGCAAGGGTTGGAACAATTTACCCCGCCAACACAAGTAAACAAGTTTTTCTAAAAGAGAAATTAATTTTTATTAAAACCGGAAGTGCCAAATCTGTATGCTTTCTATACAGCCCAGTGAGCGTGTTGAACCAACTATGTCACTTCCGGTTTTAATAAGAATTAATTTCTCGTTTACAAAAACTTTTTTAATTTTGTTACAGAGGGGATTCTTTCTGAATATATATGTCAGATTTATGGAAACATTGTCGAAAATCGTTGGTCTTCCCCTTTAATTATACTTACAGCAGGGGCCCTGGCATGTGATTATGACAGAAAATTGATTTACTACACACTGAAAAGTAAAAGAAACAAGCTCTTTTCCATGAAGAAAGATGGTGGAGATAGGAAAATCATATCAGATAAAGGTAATTATTAATTAGACATTTATTAATATGACACGACGATTATCAACTGTTGGTCCCACGGATGGCTCCGATTTTAAGTAGATTAAAACGGTTTTGTCATTTAATAATCTAATTTAAAATGGAGAGGCGAGGCTATCCCATGAATGACCAGTACAATGGTTCCGATCAATGCAAACATCTTGTTAAATCTGCAAGCATTGATAACTCGGGAGTGGCAAGATTAATGAATTCATTTGATTTATAATAATTAAGGCCTATACGCCAAGGGAAACATTACTTTATCCTGTTACTTTCATAAACTATATATTAAAATACGCACACGTTCATGTTGTCAAATGCAGTGTGATTTGAGACTATTGTACGATCTGCTCGGAACCACGGTAGCTAATTAGTACGACGGTTCGTTCCCCGTGTTGGCCGAGAAAGTTCATCTGGAATTTCCGGCGTAGTTTCTCCTTTATAAATAGAGCAAGCGACCAAGCGTGTTTTGAGATAAATTTAAGTAATTGTTTGCTCCCCTTTAAAGTCAACTCGACTGTCCAGGTTTCGAATCCTGGCGTGAAAATGAACTTATGGGTTTACTGCTCCCCTTTTATAACTCGATCGGGCTAATGAAAACGGGCATACGCTATAATGTGAAGTAGAGATTTTTAGCAAGCGTTAATTCCCGGTCCGTTTCACGTACCCGTATCGATTTTACATGTGACGTCACCAATGTGTGTGTGTATTTCACATACGTGATACGGCACACAGATACGGCAGTACGTATCGAACATCTTTTGCTGTAGTGTGTTTATGAATCTATGTGCATCCCAGAATACAAAGGTGTATGAATGATGTAACTTTATTCATTATTTTTGATGAGTTTTTATCGGAATTTTCATATTTTCCTGTCTGCATGCTGGTTGATCTACGTGCTAAATTTAGGTAGGTGGTTCCTTGCAATCTCTAAATAGTGTGATTCTATGGTAAAACTTTGGAAAATGATACATTGGTGAAACCAAAAATTGCTGTTGAGTCGAAGTCGATTACTTTTAATAGCTTACTGTCGAGCGACTTTACACTCTCCTGGAATTTGCTGGATAGGCACTTGACTAGTACTGATGGTGATCTTAGAAGATAACTGCCATCATGCTGTAATAGAACTAAGTTCATACGTAGGCGGTGGGAAAATCAAAACTCTAAAACTACATTGAGGCAATGCATCACGTAACGATACTGATGGGCAAACATTCGCTTTCCAGAAGTCTCATATTTTCGGACGGCGGCAACAACTATTACCTGGTGTTTTAACGTACGCTTCCACAGAAGTGACATTGCAGACACACGGATGGCGACACTTGCACCAATGTATTATGGCCCCTGATTGGACGAAAAATCACGTTTTTGGCTTGTGCTTCTTCTAAATGTCACATTTGTTTTTTGTGATTTTAAAAATTGTTTAAATATTTTATCGTTACATTCTGATGTTGATTGTGTTTGAATTTCGTAATCAACCCGAGATGGCGGCTTTTTGAACGCAAATAGTGTAAAGGTATGTAATACCAAGGTTGTCGACCGTAACTTCCTGGGGTATGCATGGCCCCTGGTTATTCAAAAAAAAAAATTGTATAGCTCGTTCTCTGTACATTTCTTGCAAAATGTGGGCGTATCTTGCCTGTCAACCACTGTGTTTGTCTTTCATATCGGCCAACCCCACACGGTGAAAGGTATTTTGTTCGTTACATTTTTTGTACACTAACAATGAATTCCTGTTGAAAAGTAAAACTGATCCTTTTGCCTTTCATATCAGTCGATCCTGAAACTCAGTATATTGGCGTCGACCAAGAAACTAGAAACGTATACTATTCTTCACCAGAGGGAATTGGGTATTTTTCTTACAAACAGAACTATAGTAAAGCAGTTATTTCTACTAGCAATATAGGTGACGTTTTTGATATTGGATTCCATGGCAAAGGACCTAATAAAAGGTAATATCATTTGGTGTAATTATTACTTCACTTGTAAACGAAATGAAATGGGGTTTAATGTCCTATTGTTCTGCATTTACTGGACTTATAAAGACGGGCATATGCCTTGCATTGTGCTTTGGGGGAATCGAATTCCAACTACCAACGTTTCTTTTACAGTGCACGCCATGGTGTTCACGTGACATGGGTTTTTGGTCAAATCCGAACAATTACACGTTGTCGCTTTCCGGGAAACCACATCGGATAAGACACACACATACACACACACACTGCACAGGTACTGCAAGCAATGACCGTATAATTGTTTTAATCGGTGTGAAACTATGATCCTTTACAGCCGATAAGACACACACACACCACACATACTGTAAGCAATGACTTTATATATCAAATCAACCGAATGGACCCACTTTACCAGAGTACTTTATACACATCTACATATCTAAATAATATATTGGTTAATCGATTGTAGGGTTTACTGGTCTACCCGACATGGTGACCTTTACATGTCACAATCTGACACCAACAAACTTACCAAGTTGAGAGAAGATTGTGGGAGTTTTATTATTTTAGGTAAGAAAGTTTTGAGCTCTAGCATGTGTTGGCATACCTTTAAATCTAAAGTACGCGTTATTTCTTGTAAATCTGCAGCAGCGTCATTTCGTCCATTCCAAATAGAAAATACATGTGGTTCTCTAAATATAATCTGTAATCAACGCCATATTTGATATTTACAATTGAATATAATTGTTCTAGAAATCTCCGACTACGTACACAGTACAATATCATTCATTTGTTAGTAATTTGTTTCATAAAATGTTGGGGGTTGGACTTGAGTATAAAAGGTTTTTTTTTTTTTTTGAATTCATGATGCTTGTCCGGTAAGTATTCTAGTTAGATCTGTAACGCACCCCCCCCCCCGAATAAAAAACTCATAGCCGTCTCATTTCATTCCATTTATATTTGTTAGACGTTTCATTTTATTTAATGGAAGTGATGCAGAAAGTGGGTCTGACAAGGACAGCTGCCTAGTCGTTTGGATGGGACGAAAAACCGAGGTCCCGTGTACACATTGGCGTGCACGTAAAAGATCCCTTGGCAGTTGGAATTCGATATGAGTAGGCCGTAGTGCCGCTGCCCGGGCAATATTTCCCTCATAGCACACGGTATGGCGTATGCTCGTCCCCATTAGTCCAGATTAGGTAGAGAAGAGTGGGACGTTAAACCCCATTTCATTTCATTTCATTTATTTAATTGAACAGATAAAGGTATGGTGTGTTTGGACTTTGCGGAGGAAATTCATCTTGCAAGACTGAACGGTGTAAAGACTAAATCGCTACCCAATACACCTATTACATCATCGATACTTAACGGCTTTTGTTGTTCCGGTCCTGGTTATCCAACTCATATTATACATGTTGATGGAAATATATATATCTTCCGTGAAGAACCGAAACAGTTAGTAGTTATTATATTTATCTTGTCATCGTTTTATTGATTTTAAAACTGACAAATCTACTTGGTATGTAATTCCCCATATCCAAATTGGAACCTTTGGCAACGTGAAGAACCTAAATACTTCTAGAAACATTTTTTAAATATAACAGATCGGTTTCGACTACCATTCTCGTTTTGTATATGACGTCTAGGTCTCGAGTTGGTTCCCGTAAACACAAGTTGCCCTAGAAGATGGCTGAAGACTGAAGGGTTGAAGAAAATGTTAAAAAAAAAACCCATTTTTTCTTTCTTCTGTTTTTGACGAAACCTCCCACAAATAAAAACCAGAAGGTTTCTAGTTGATTGCTGCCAAATATCCCGTATTCGTATCAGAAATGTCCATTATATTTGAATTTTAACGTGAAATTCAAAAGAAAATGAACTAATGTTAATGCTCGTGTGGTGATGGGTGGAGGGGGCCATCTGATCGTCAATTTGAAAGATTTGCGAATTCGAATGGGTAAAGCGTTGTGATATATACGACGGTTATGTGAAACCCATTAGGCTCATATTTGCTGTAAACGTGATTGAATGAATTTGCAAATCCTTCAGCAATAATCGGTACCTCGTAAAAACGCTTAATGGTTCGTCCTCTAAGATAGCAACACCAACCACCACGGAAAAACATCTATTGAGGGGAACGTTCCAGAATTGATTTCTCCCAATCCTTAACCCAGTGACATTCGTGTTATAAGGGATTTCGCACTACCACACATGCACCGAATGTATAGGCACATATCTCAACCAATGAATGACAGCTGGCACAACAATATTTTTGCATGAGACCGACCTTTTCGTTGGCGGAAGTTGTACAGGGCGGGGGATAAGACTTATGTTAATGATAATTGCCTTATTTGTAAAATTAAAACAGATTACCCCCCCACACACACACATCATTTTATGCACAACTTTTGTTAAATTCTTGAAATTGGATAATTGCGTCTGATTTTTATCGTACCGACTTGAGTTATGATGAGCTTTTATCTCAGTTGAACTTTTTATATTCTAATCTCCAATAATGCCCCTTGAAGTAAATAATTTTCTTTCATTGTCGATATTTTATTTTAATGCAACTATTTATACATTACAGAATCATTAGGTGGAATTTAAAAACCAATAAAACCCGCAAACTATTTCGTAAGTCACCGCAAGAAGAAATTTGGTTTAGTGTGTGTCTATGGCCTGACGAGAAGAGTCGACTATCACAACCCACGGGTATGATAACGATTGTCTTTCTATGCAGACATCATGTCGACGTCGAAATATTATTTCTTCGCCCCTGTCCGTCCGTCCGGATGTCCGTTCAAAATTGTTTATCGATACACCAGAGGTTACAATGTTTAGCCCACATCTTTCCCACATGCCCCTATTTTCACGTGGATGTATCAAGTCGTCGCCCATGTCTGACCGGATGCCCGTTCAGATTGGATTTTTTCCAATTTTTAAAAAATCGCGGATATGCTCATGGATTACGGCCACTGATTGCACAACAGATTGTAGTCTTTGAAGCCTCCCGAAATCATAATGGTCATTAGATTTTGAAAACCGTTTAAGTATAATGTATTTCTGTGTTATAACATAATATGCGCGGCGGAGTTCGAATTTAGTGAACTTCAGACCGCAAAGTCCCGATCAAATCGTCCCTCTCTTATATGCAGAAAATTGCATTAATCTGTGACCGTATACTATAAGATTAGGGTTTCTATCTTTAGTTCTTTGAATAGCTATTTTACTCTCAAATGACCTTAGACAAAACTACGTTATTCGAAAGTAGCAATCACTTTTATACATTGATGACTGATGTGTTATTATTTTTTAATATCTAGGTTTTGTTTCAGTAACAGAATATTCTACTTCTATTAAGATTTTCATGGTGGTTGGGATTGTAGCTTGCGCCCTCCTCCTGATTGTTATACTAGCAGTTATCATTAGAGAATGCAAGGAGAACAAAACACAGAAAAGGAAGGCCAGTAATTCAGACGTAACACTTGGACATCCTGGTACCCAAGAAAACAGGCTTGAGGAAGGCAACGAGTATGTCGCAATGCCGTCTACTGCCAACGAGTATGTCGCAATGCCGCCTACTACCGAGTTCTATTAAAACACAGCAGTAGAATGCCATCATGAATCAGTTTCGTGATATAATATATGAATGTTTTACTGCAATTTATTCACAATTCCTGATATAATTCCCAGTTTGTGGAATAGCTGTATTTAACGTTCGTTATCATAATATTTTGGTCATCAGACCGGCCATTTTCTAAAACTCATTAGACCTTAATTGTTTAAATTTTATTTACATGACCACAATCAGATTACAATTATTTTTAGTCTGAATTGGCTCTCCATCGTAATTCATAAATCCACCATTGTATTTAAACATAATTATGGTCAACCAAGTAGTGTGCTACTACTGATGGATCAAATCCCTGTATTTAATCTTATTGCAACTCTATGAGATTGTTACAGATTTATTTGGGCGGGGCTGCCTTTATTTGTACGTTTTTACATAATATATTGTTGTATATGTATTTAATGCTTCAAAAAATAACCGTATCATTTCGATAGTGAATCATAGGCCAATAATAGCAAGGAATTATTTGTATGATATTGTATAAACCATGTTGTCATTATCGAATTAATAAAATTAGTATTATTGCATGATTATTACTTTATTATTTATATTGGAAGTTGCGGTGACTCAGAGCGTAAGACATTGGCTCGCTAACCTTGATGTATCGTGTTTGGTCCCGCTGATGGCCTAGTCCACCCTTGCTAGTCGTTCGTGGGGTGGGGAAAAAACGCGGTTCGGTGTACACATTGGCTTTAACGTAAAAGAACCCCTGAAAGTCCCAGCACAATTTCCCTCATAGCACACGACATAGCATATAGTCGTCTTCATTAGCCCAGTCGGCGCAGAACAGTAGGACGTTAAACCCTGCTTCATTTCTTATTTGTTTACTTAGCCCTGTTAAAACACAGAACAATATTTATTCCTCTTTGAATATAACAACCATTATTTAAAGTTACATTATGTGAGATAAGATAAAGAGATGGCAGTTCTCACTATAATAGTTAAAAACTAGATAGTGTAAAGGTAATTTCCGTCAAATGGGTCAACTATTAGCCGAGAAAAAAGCGTTTGAAATATTCACATAGCCTCGGTCATCATTACTCAAATCATTAATATAAACAGCATAGTCTCGATTATCCACTTGATTGATTTAATTATCAGCGGCCATTAAGCGGCATATAGGAATTCAATCCGCCAACATCGAAGGCGAGCCTTGACTTTATTATGGTCTGGATATGTCTAACTGATTATTTAGATAACATCTCAGGCCTAAAGAAAGACCTGTAATAAGCAGATTTTGCTCTTGCATAATGCTATTTTAACATATAAATGATCAGGGATTCACAATCAAGGCTATTCCATTTCCTAAATGGTACAATTTCTTACCGACCTGAATATATACGAATATAACAGACAACTCATTCAGTTTATATGTCTTCAGGTTTATTGGCTGATATTGCTTCAACTTTGACAATATTATATGGCTTAATCCTTAAAAAGACGATTAGCCGCTTCAGCACCAATGAGCATTCAAAGTTCGCTAATAAGAAGATGATGCCATCTGGTGGGGGTGGGGGGTGGATGGCCGAATGTTTAGCACGTGCGTGCTGTATCATAAAGCCTGTTGTTGAGACAAGGAGTATGGCTGCCTGTCCAACTTCGTGGTTTTTTTCCGGGTCCTCCGGTTCCTTCCACTGCTAAAGACCCCAAACGCGCAAGCGAATTAGTGAAATAAACCACCTGTTAGTTCCGAAAGGATCAAACCCCAGTTTATGAATGGACGTGGCTAGATTACTTCAACCACGTGATCAGTAGCGTCCAATCATAGGTTGTATCATAGCAACATCCAGGAGAACCTGGACATTGAGTTAACCCTGAACTTTGCAACTCGATCACAGGTAGAATATTTTAGCTTAAAACTCGAATGAAATTTTTCAATATTATATTCATTTTGTATATCATATTCTTGAACCTCTTTTAGCAAGAAAGGTCTGCTCTGTATCTAAATGTTACAAACAAAATGTACCTTGAGAGGAATCGTTACACAAAGGAGGTTTACCGTCCGCTCGGACACAAACTGTAGGTTTTTATTTCCACGATTCGCAACTTGATACATCGCTCCTAACAAACCGGGCGAATTGATGGCTGATTGGTTAGCGCGCCCGTGTTGTATTATAAAGTATGTCACCGAGTCAACTGGCGTATTTCGATTCCTGGTTGTACGTGACCAGGAGTAAGGTCGCCTGTCCAACATCGTAGGTTTTCCCCGGGTCCTCGGTTTCCTCCCCTTACGCGCAAGCGAATAATTGAAATAAAATTGAACCATATGTTAGTCCCAAAATGAGCTAGTGTGTGTCGACTGGGCGTTAAACGCCATTTCTGTCTTTCTCAATGACAAACCCATAGCAAGTGGCTAATTTGGTATTTATTACACAGAATTAACTACAATCTCAGCGAAAGCCCACACCGCCCTTTGTTCTATGTAAATGTTTGTTGACAGTGGTGTTATCTCCCATGGACAGTTTATTAGCAACCACATTATGGTTACGTTTACTCCGGCATTACCCATCCACCATACATAATCACCATAACCAACCCATTAACTCTATTATCCTTCCGCCTCTGGGGGGTTGGGATGGCCTAGTGGTCAAGTGTGCCACGCTTCGACCTGTAGCTGGCCGGTCACCTCTGGCTCACGCTGTGGTTTCGATCCCTGATGTGAGCGTATGTGGCATAGAGATAGGGGCGCCTTCTCAACCTGTTTCCCCCTGGCACTACGGTTTCCTCCCACTGCTAAAGACCCCTACGCGCAAGCGAATTATTGAAATAAAATTAAACCATATGTTAGTCCCGAAATTACCTAGTTTGTGTCGAGTGGACGTTAAACTGCATTTCTCTCTCTCTCTCTCTCTCTCTCTCTCTCTCTCTCTCTCTCTCTCTCTCTCCCTTCCGTCTCTAAATCATGAATATTTACCAAAATCTGGCAGGTGCTCTTAATTACAGTCTTGTTCTTCCATTCTAGACCAAACAATTAACACAAAAGGCTAGGCCAGCGAAAAGGGTGAAAGGGGAGGGGGGTTCTAAATGTGTACGACGTATTATTTGGGTACCTAGATGGTGAAATGTAATGGCGGTCTTCGTCCGTATTCGCGCATTTTGTTCCAAATATTAAATCTTGCTAATGATATAACACGGGTACGTCTTTGGTGAATCTATTTTGGTGACGTCTCTTCAGTATCTATTAATCAAATGTTCATAACAATAATCCCAGTGGTGAGGAAATCCTTGGGTATTTATAACTGTAAACATTTGTTACTTTCCTGGAATTGTAACACACGAATCAATCTGTTCTCCTATAAAACGGGACTGCCCAGAACACGAATATATTCACTTATGGTAATTCAGCATCAGTTACCCCCCTTGATTTTGATTTTTGTTTTGTAAAGAGTCCACGTAAATCCATTCTAAGGCTTTATCTAACGGTAACAGTTTACAGAAGAATATCCCATTCCACTCCCCAAGAAAATCACTAACAGGCGTCTGATAATTGGGGGCCGTCACGTGAAGTTCGTGTTCTATAGTCTCCACTAATAACTGACTTTGTTCCCAGGCTGCGTCACTCTGCATCAGCAGATCGTCATGGAATATAATCCCTTTATGATAATTATCATATCTTTCCCGCGCCATCGCTGATGCCATGTGATATGCCGTCAGAAACGATGCCTGAAAATAAAACAAAACATATAGCAGAAATTCATTTTTGTTTTCTCTCTCTCTCCCTCTCCCCCTCTCTCTCTCCCTCGCCCCCTCTCTCTCTCCTGGAAATAAAGAAAATTACACAAGAACCAGCACACATCTATCTATAACAAATGGCCAGGAAGCCCTGATAAGCCCCACTAACCGACTTACGTATCAATCATCTATTGTTTTGTGTTTCGTTTCGTTTTTGAATTTGTTTATAACACATGATTCCGATAGCTGATGTCAGACATTCAATGGCGCTTTACCTTAACCGGGAATTTCTGATTTGAGCAGATTCTGTCCCAGCCAATCTGAGATTAGACAACACCGAAAGAAAGTAGGAATACGGATAGTTCGAGAATGATGAGAATAGAGCAGTATTGCCCGTTTTCGCCATAATTTAAAGTAAGAATTTGATGATTAGACAATAAGGACATGGTGGGGTCCAACTGGTTCAACACCACATCACTGTGGTCGTCCTTAAAGGGCCACCTGCAGAATTTGTCCAGGTCTCGAGATTAACATCTCGTTTCCGCCTGCTATGTGAGCAATTTTGCCCGAACAGCGGCGCTACGGTCTACAGTTATATCGATTTCCAACTGTCAAAGGATCTTTTACGTCCACGTCAATGTGTACACGGGGACCTCTGTTTTTCATACCATCCGAACGGCTATTCGTTTTTCCTTGCCTGGCCCTTGGCCGGAAAACGCCGATAAACATCCCGGCCAGGGAGCCAACTTCTTACTCACTGAGCCACCAAGGCGCATAGAATTTTTGTCGCTTTAAATATTGAGGATAAACCATTTCTTACGTAATTTAAATCTTTACAATTATATTTTTCTACAACACTGGTATTTCCTAGTTGCTTGCTAATCCTCTCTGGTCCGATCATTCTCGCTGCGATCTCCTCCGATGTTTTGGATGGTCGATATATCTGGGAGAATGTAACGATGGTGGTTCGCTCTCCCCCGGCATCCATTAATGACGGGGGAATGGATCTGGCGTCCTCTAAGACGTAGCTTTCAACCTGAAAGTGTAAAACGAAGTTGAGATAAATTTGTATCTTTGCAGGCGTATGGCGTACATGCATGACATGCGCCTTTACTTAGAAGCGTGTTGAAATCTCTCAATGAGATACCCCATCTTATAGGATTTTTATGACAGGATATGACGTAGGAGAAGGAATGCCAGGATCGCAACCTAAGCTGTTTTGGTGACAGAACTATGGGGGGTTATAATGTAGACACTTGTATGTCTGTATTCGTTGTATCCCTGAAAAACGAAATTGGACCTAAAAGCAGATGTTAATGTAATATGAATGCATATTAAAAGGTGTATTTTCAATTAAGAAATGTATTGTAATTTCGTGTATTGGTTATAAAATATTAGACTTCAGGGTGCCATTTTTTCGCGGCAAATCATAAACATCATAATTTGTGTTTTATTTTCGAATACATGTACTATGGAAATTATTAAGTTAGTGGTTTTATCCCTTTATAGAACTACATAGCATAAATGTTAAGGTTTTGCCATACTTTTAAGCATTATATTGAAGTCAGCAAAAACAGAATAATATTGTTCTAACGGATCGCGATTGAAATTAACCAAATTTGAATTCCTACAAGGTTTTATTTTTAAATACAATGGCAAATATTGCCCCATTATAGCACTCCAACTACAGAGCATACATTTGGGTTATGAGTTTGGGACAAAGTCAAAGATTCTTACCGATATCCTTTTTAAATCTGACGGACTGAGGCCAGACAACCATTTCTGAACTATGCCAACCCAATCTGACCCCAAGGCCTCGTTCTCTGTTAATGATATAATATCAACAATTGGCTGGAATAACAAGGATTGTATAATAAGCTAATGACATGGAATATATTAAAACTTTCATTAAATATACATTATGCAAAAGCAAAATCTGCCTAGCTGGTGCAGGTCTTTCTTTAGGCGTGAAATGTTATAAAAACGATTAATTAGACATTAATTAACTTATCCATACCATAATCAGCTCTTGGTGACAAGTCTAGTCTGCGATATTTGTTGGTTTATAGTCCGATTAACACTCAAAACTTTCCTTCGTGGTTAACGATTGAATGGATAATCGAGACTATTAGTTTTGTCTTAACGACTTCAGTAATGATGATCGAGGTTAAGCGGAACTTTTATCCGCTTCGTTCTCAGTTCATAGTAGATCAATTTGACTGAAATTTTCAGCAAATTGCCTTTACATTATGTAGTTTTTAACTAGTATATAGAGAATTACCAATTCGTTATCTAATCTCCCATAATGTACCTTTAAGTCATTTGTATTATAATACAAAAAAAAAAAATAACAACAACTCGTGCTGGTTGGTATACGTTGACAAAATAGTGTAAAGAAAAAAAAAACGGTTCTTTCTTGCGGTCTTACGTCCACTTTCGTCGCAATGTTATCTGGGTGTTGTGGCAGACAAGGAATAATATATCATCGGTTGGAATGCACTTAAATAATTCATATGAGTTGTTAAACAACAGTCGCATAGTTTTAGTGTACGAGACAGCTGGTGTGTGTTCTTTATAGAACATCTGATACAACTTCCGCACTGACTTGACTAATGAATACCGGTATTCGCCATACAGTAAACTATGAGGTAACATTTGTCCGGGTAGTGGAGTAAAGGTCTAATCATATACCTAACACTGACAAGGACGAACCACGCCTTTCTATTGTGGTATACTTGATACATTAACATTTACGAAGACCAAGATAGTGATTAAAATATGGTATTACGATCATCTTGGTAGCTTTAATAGAACTCCAAATCGAGGATTTCATACACAATTCTGCGTTTTTACTTTCTTAAAAAAGAAACTGAGCTCTCGTAAGAAAAATATTAAATTGATGACCAGCGAGATATAAGAGCTTAATGTTGATTCCCGTATTGAATTCAATGTAAAATTTATAAAAGAAATATTAGGGGAGTTTAGATAAACAGCTGTCAGTTTTCGCTACAATAGTTAAAAAAAACCTAGAAAATATAAATGGAATTTTAGTTAAATTTGTGCACTCTGAACCGAGAAAGTAGCGATTGAATTTTCGGCCTAGTTTCGATCATTATTACTGAAAGTCGGTACGATAAAAACATAGTCTCGATTATCTATTTCATGATTAAATCATATGGCGGGGGAAAGCGGCAAAAACCTAATGCTATGTAGAAATGTCTAATTCAAAACACACGTGTAACATAATGCCATACCAAATACCTAAAACGTCTAATGCAAAAAACAAAATACAAGAAACCTCTAATACAAAATACCTCATACGTCTATTGCAAAAGACAAAATACAAGAAACCTCTCATACAAAATACATATTACCTCTTATGCACAATTGATTTTACAATCTGAAACATCTACCATAAGCATTAGATGACATATCTCGTTGTCATTACTTACGTTTCTCCACTGAATTATCTTTATTTAGGTCAATGTCAAGGTCACCGAACACAACTGGGCGACCTATTCGGCTAGCGAGCTATTCGACCGATCCAGCTGGCAACCTGTACGTTGGCAACCTATTCAGAATTAAGACAACAGTCGCCCAAACTCATCTATTTTTAACAACCAATAAAATTCAACGTTACGTCTATCAAATGAAAGTAGAATGATATTTTTTATCAATTCCTTTAGCTCAGAATAGAGATGTAATTTCGCATTATCGTACAAAATTCTAGACATCCAACTAAATATATTCCGACAGGTAATAAAATAGGCTTTCTAAGTATTATCAGTAAAAATTGGCACATTCATATTAAAGGGGTGCACTCTCTTCCTAAATTTTAAAGGGAAAAACTGTTAATATCCCGTGTCAAAATTCGGACCATCGTACAAAATTCTGATGATCCAACTAAATATATTCTAAAAGGTAATTGAATAAGCTTTCCAAATATTATTAGTAAAAGTTGGCACAATCATATTAAAGGCGTGCGCTCTCAACCTGAACATAGCCAATTTTTCAATATTTTAAAGTGAAAGAACGGTAATATTTCGAGTCGAAATTCGGACCATCGTACAAAATTCTTAGCAACCAGCTATATATATTCTGAAAGGTAATTGAATAAGCTTTCTAAATATTATTAGTAAAAGTTGGCACAATCATATTAAAGGGGCGCGCCCTCAATCTGAACATATCAAATTTTACAATATTCTATAAGTGAAGATAGACCCGTATTTTTTTCGAAGTACAAATTCGGACCATCGTACAAAAATTTGAGCATCCACCTATATATATTTTGAAAATTGAAAATTTGGATATGTTCAGGTTGAGGGCGCGCCCCTTTTATATGATTGTGCCAATCTGGATGCTCAGAATTTTGTACGATGGTCCGAATTTCGACTCGGAATATTACCGTTGTTTCACTTTAAAATATTGAAAAATTGGCTATGTTCAGGTTGAGAGCGCGCCCCTTTAATATGATTCTGCCAACTTTTACTATTAATATTTGGAAAGCTTATCCAATTACCTTTCAGAATATATATAGCTGGATGGTCAGAATTTTGTACGATGGTCCAAATTCGGACTTCGAAAAAATTTCCGGTCTATCTTTACATATAGAATATTGAAAAATTGGCTATGTTCAGGTTGAGAGCGCGCCCTTTTAATATGATTGTGCCTACTTTTACTAATAATATTTAGAAAGCTTATTGAATATCCATTCAGAAAATATATAGCTGGATGTTCAGAATTTTGTACGATGGTCCGAATTTCGACTCGGAATATTACCGTTCTTTCATTTTAAAATATTGAAAAATTGGCTATGTTCAGGTTGAGAGCGCGGCCCTTTAATATGACTGTGCCAACATTTACTAATAATATTTCGAAAGCTTATTCAATTACCTTTCAGAATATATATAGCTGGTTGCTAAGAATTTTGTATGATGGTCCGAATTTCGACTCGAAATATTACTGTTCTTTCACTTTAAAATATTGAAAAATTGGCTATGTTCATGTTGAGAGCGCACCCCTTTAATATGATTGTGCCAACTTTTACTAATAATATTTGGAAAGCTTATTCAATTACCTTTTAGAATATATTTAGTTGGATCATCAGAATTTTGTACGATGGTCCGAATTTTGACACGAGATATTAACAGTTTTTCCCTTTAAAATTTTTTAAAAATTGGTCATGTTTAGGAAGAGAGTGCACCCCTTTAATATGAATGTGCCAATTTTTACTGATAATACTTAGAAAGCCTATTTAATTACCTTTCGGAATATATTTAGTTGGATGTCTAGAATTTTGTACGATAATGCGAAATTACATCTCTATTCTGAGCTAAAGGAATTGATAAAAATAATATATTATTCTACTTTCATTTGATAGACGTAACGTTGAATTTTATTGCTTGTTAAAAATAGATGAGTTTGGGCGACTGTTGTCTTAATTCTGAATAGGTTGGCAACGAACAGGTTGCCAGCTGGATCGGTCGAATAGCTCGGTAGCCGAATAGGTCGCCAAGTTGTGTTCGGTGACCTTGACATTGACCTAAATAAAGATAATTCAGTGGAGAAACGTAAGTAATGACAACGAGATATGTCATCTAATGCTTATGGTAGATTATTCAGATTGTAAAATCAATTGTGCATAAGAGGTTATATGTATTTTGTATTAGAGGTTTCTTGTATTTTGTCTTTTGCAATAGACGTATGAGGTATTTTGTATTAGAGGTTTCTTGTATTTTGTTTTCTGCATTAGACGTTTTAGGTATTTGGTATGGCATTATGTTACATGTGTGTTTTGAATTAGACATTTCTACATAGCATTAGGTTTTTGCCGCTTTCCCCCGCCATAAAATCATGAATAAAAGTTGAAGCAGCAAATCTAAACCTAATACAGAAAATATAATAGGCTAGCGATGACGTGGAGAGTTGATTATGGTCTGGATATGTTCACCTTGCCCTTGAACTCCAGCTTTGAAGGTCGATATAGAAATGCGCAATGGAAGGGAAAAACCGATATTTGTCAATGATATCTACCACCAATTATTATATAATTCCAACATATTTTGCTATTATATAAATATAATTGTGGAATACCTGTAACATTGATGAAGCGGTTTTATAAGCTGACTGGAACATTGTTTTAGATAAATCCATGTGGCCCGGTTGTCCAGTCACCGTTCCAATAAATCTTACGGTATAATTAGCCACCAGCATCCTCGCATCGTCATCATTGACTTCCGACTTGATATCTTTATCCAACATTTCGTCAGACAGTTCACCATCTGAGAATAGGGCGTGGTTGCAACCTTGGAGGAGGATTAATGGACTGTGATGGATTAACTCTGCTTCTTGAGATACGTCATAAGCGAGTAACCTGAAGACGGAAATGGTAAATAATAAAACTCGTCAATTTTGTTGATTTTGTGATCTGGGGTCGACAAGGTTTTAATTGACAACTTCTACCATTTTTCTGGTAATTATCAGTTGTTGGTGGTCTGCTTCCTAGCAATTATTAGTGGTTGTCTCCCTTTATTCATTACAGCTGACAGATACATGCTATAAAGTGCTACTTCAAGTTTGTGTATCTTAGCAGTCAATCTCACACAAACCATGGAACATATTAATGCATAGTTGTTGCAATGTCAGTATTGAAAAACTTTCAAACCCCAAAAATATTGGATGAGGGCAAAAACATTAGCTTTAACGTTAAACCATTAAAGAGGAATAGTGGTCGTCTGCATCCTGATAACTATAAGGCATTATCTCCCCTTACTCAATTTTAATGATAAAATGGAATTAGGGTCCTACTATTCGCTCCGACAGGGCTAATAAAGACGGGTATGAGGGAGATTTTGCCAGGGCAGCGTCACTGTCACCTACTCTTATATCGAATTCCGACATGGACCGCGGTGTCATAAATGTTAGCGCGCGTGATTTCGATTCCTCGACTGTACGTGACAAGGAGTAGGGTCGCCTGTCCAACATTGTTGGTTTTCTCCGGGTCCCCAGGTTTCCCCACACTGCTAAAGATCCCTACGCTCAAGTGAATTATTGGAATAAAATTGAACCATGTGTTAGTCCCGAAATGACCTAGTTTGTATCAAATGGATGCTAAACCCCACGTTTTTGTCTCTTTCTTTAGCCCAGTCGGTGCATAAGATTTGTACGTTGAAAAACCCATCTCATTTCCAGTTCCGTGATTAAACTTTTTATACCGATAAACTTACCTGTAAAAGTGAGCAACATTCGTTATTCTAGTTACTCCATCTAATTCACCTGAGATAGTCAGGACAGGTAGAGGAAAGGTAGAGACTGACTGACCCATTGGTAGAACTGAACCTAGTAAGATGACACCACTCTGTAGGTCGGGATGTGATAACGCAAATTCAGCTACCAATGCACCTAGGAATTTAAAAGAAAATCTGCCATCGTAAATTTTTCTGAAGTTCAAAACAAATAAATCTTTAAATATCATCCAGCTGTACCCTGGAATGGGTAAACCTAGGGATTTAAAAGAAAACGTGTCTTTGTAAATTGTTCCTTTTGTTCAAAACAATTAAGATCTTTAATTATAATTTAGTTGTACCCAATGGTCGATCAAGGCACCTGTCGCGCACCCATCAAAATGTTGCACTGACTGATATAAGGCAAGTTTGGGGGAATCGGAGGCAGAGCGAAGGGCGCTCAATGCAACGTTTGGGTCATGGTTTCAGGGATTATGTGGCTCCTGTGGTTGTTATGGAAACCCCAGTGGAGAGCGAATGTATACGTACCTGAAGTTCCATGTCCAGCCAGGAATATATCAGCAGTCTCGGTTCTCATGCCTTGGATTGATAATTGTTGTAACAGTTCAGCTATTAATATAGGGAATGTAGTTGAAGACAAGGTCATACCAGTCGCATCCATCAAACCAACCCATATTGGTAGATTACTTCCTATTTGGATTTCTTCAGCTAAAAAAGACAAACGCATATATAGTAAAATTTTATTATGACGTAATTTCATTCCATTATATGGTGGAGAGTATGAATGGCATATGAAACGAAATGGGGTTTAACGTCCTACTGTTCTGCTCCGACTGGGACAATGAAGACGGACATACGCCATACAGTGTGCTATGAGGGAGATTATGCCGGACAGCGGCACTACAGCCGACTTTCATATCGAATATAAACTGTCAAAGGATCGTTTTCGTCCAATCCGAACGACTAGACAACTGCCCTTGTCAGCCCCCCCCCCCGATCTGCATCACTGACAAGTGGGAAACCAGCCGGAAAATCTGGATGAACTTTCTCGGCCAATGCAGGGATCACTTAGCCACGGAAAGTATAAGCCAGTCCACTTTGTAATTGATGTGTCCACTTTGTAATTGATGTGTCCACTTTGTAATTGATGACAGGAATTGAACCATTTAGAGATGATTACACATTTTAATAATAGGGATTCATATGGCGCTAGATGACGCCAATGTATTCAAAATTGTCAAGGCATATAACCATTACCAATCTAATTAAAATATAGATCTATATTTCGTTTCGTTTTTTATACTTTCGATGGCCTACACTCATGTAGATCTAACAAGTTATAGTGGGAGCTCACGTTCTATGACGTCAGGTATCAAGCACGGGACATTTTACCCGATAACGTCAGTCATTCGATTAACCAATAATTGGCGACCGTCATGCTTTTTAAAATCTACTTTTGTTTTGTTTTGATTTCTATCCGCTGGTAATAATATCTACCCACAGTTCCACGCATGAAAAGGTCAAACAGTCGATTCGACAGACCATTTAATTGGCTGACCCCTCATTTCAGGCAGAACACAAGTTAAATAACAAGTCCTCCAGATCCAAGAATGGTAAAGACAAGTAAAAACGAAATATTGAACTATAAAAAAACGAAACGAAATTGGATCTGTGTTTTAATCAGATTGAACCATTACTTAAAATTTCAAAATCTCTTGATTTTATTTTATGAACAAATATAATATGATCTATCTAATTATCGGAAATACAATACGGCGAGGGATTAGTTGAATGCGTTCAGATATGTTTCTAACCACTCTTTATATTTATTCTGGCATTCCTTAGAGAAGAATATATAAAGCCACATGTTTATTTTGACAATACTCTTAAAGTTGACATTAAACAACCCCGGGGGTTTATTTATTTGTTTTTAATCGACTGACCACACATTGGTCAGTTTCAGCAGATGTGCAGTATTAACCATGAACTTGTTTGACCACTGGCCAGGTGATTAATGCATCCCTAGGGAGACCAAGTGTAGACTTTATAGTCAGCTACCCTTTACACATGCCCGTGTTATCTTTAGAACACATGTTCGGTATGGAACTTATAAAACATTAAGTGATATAAAGAAAATATACAGTGATGCGTTTAATTCCTCGGGAGCAACGGTGGCCAATGCGTAGAGCGTTGGAGCAAATACCTAGAGGTTCTTTTTTTCGATCTCTGGATTAGCCCATAAAATTGATCGTGATTTTTCGGTATGTTCCCTAACCCACACTCTTGTCACTGGAACGGGTAGTGATTAAATACATTGAAATTGGCAATTAAACATTGCAAGTACCCGGGCTTCAACTGTGAACATTGCTGAATTACTTCAACCATTCGTGTGATTACAGCTGACGAACGACACCAAATGTTTCAGGCTTACAGACTTTAACATTAATTTAGTTTCCAGACAGTTGTTGACGGATGAGGCACATTACGAAAATACGATCACTTTACAACAAATGTTTTAAACTAACAAGCTCACTGTTCCATTGCCAGAAGGATGAGTCGTTAAAGTTATCATTCTAACAGGTGCCATTTATATATCTAGTGAACATATTACTGATTATTATATGGTAGGTAGCAACATGTGGCTAACAGCATGATCCATACATAATGCTCCCACCAGACCGAGATTGCGTCCTTATTGCGCTGTTGCGATCGTGCGGCGAAAGAAAATGCATAAGGTCGCAGAACGTGAACACAACGCGAGAAAATGTCAAAAAAATTACAAACTTGAAAAAGGTTGAGTTCTCACAGCTTTCCATGGGAGGTCACAGAACCTTGGTGTTTGTTTGGAACATGCTCAAAACCAACGCCGTGACACGGCGATCATTGGCGACAATGGAGACCAAGCAGGATATCTAGCGTTTCCACCACGCTTAGGGCGTCGTCGGAGCAGCGCAGTAAGGACACCACCCGGTCTGGGAGGGGAGTAAGTGTTTTCTATGTTGCGATTGCCTGTACTGTATTTTTATATTATGTTGAGATTCTGCTGTATTCACGTTCTGTTTTTTAGTTCTATGTTCTGTTGAGATTAAGTGTCCTGTTTTTGTGCTGTATCCATATATCTGTTTATATTAACGTGTTGTTCTTCGTTTTGTCGAAATTGTGATGTATTCAAGTACCTTATGTTATATGTTTAGATTATGATGTATTCAAGTACTTTAAGTTATATGTTATGTTTAGATTATGATGTATTCAAGTATTATCCGTGCTACTTTATGTTAAGATTGTCTGTGTTATTTTTCTATTGTATGTCGAGATTGTGATGTATTCAAGTACTATTTGTTCTATGTTATGTTGAGATTGGACTGTATTAATATACTGTTTGTTTTATATTATGTTGAGATTGGACTGTTTAAATATACTGTTTGTTTATGTTATGTGTAAATTCGACTGTGCTGTTTTTCTTTTTTATGCTGAGCACGTACTAATGGTTCTACTTTATGTTGGATTTGTGCTAAATACACGTACTAGTTGTTCTACTTTATGTTGGAATTGTGCTTTATGTTGAGATTTTTGCTATGTAATGTTGTTATCCAGCTGTATCCAAACACTATTTGTTCTATGTTATGTTGAGAATCTGCTGAATTCAAGTACCAATTATTCTACTTTATGTTGAGATTGTACTATACCCACGTACCGATAGTTCCTTTTCTTGTCTTGTATTCATCTACTGTTTATGCTATGTTATGCTGCAATTGTGTGTGTGTGTGTGCTGTATTTGAACTGTGTGCTCTGTGTTTTGTTGAAATAATATGTACTGTTTGTTCTATTCATTATGGTAAGACTGGTACAGAACAGTAGGACGTTAAACCCTATTTTATTTCATATCCCTGCACTAACTGTACGAGACATTATTATATATTTAACAGCCATGTTTACAAACAAGCAAGTACTTTAAAGGACGACATCTTAAGTGCGAGTCTAGGTAACGTAATATTTTGATTTAGGAATATTTGATCTGAGTAATTAGTTGAAAAATATATTCTTTGTAGATAACTGCCAGCAACAATAAATGTGATATACCCTAAATACAAGATATGTCAAGACTTTCTGGTACATGAAACCCTATTAAGCGACGTTTGCACGGTACACCTACACAGAGAGAGAGAGAGAGAGGGGAGAGAGATAGGGGGGGGGGAGAGAGAGAGAGAGAGAGAGAGAGAGGGGGTAACGTTTACTGGACACAAACTAGGTCTATTCGGGACTAACACATTGTTAATTTGTATTTCAATAATTTGCTTTGAGTCTTTAGCAGTGGGAGGAAACGGGATGACCCTACTCTTTGTCACGTACAACCGCGGGGAATCGAAACCACACCAGTTGACTTATGATACAGCGCGCACGTGTTAGCGTAATCGTCGCAACCATCACATGCAAAAGCCAGCTCACGCATACATAAAAATGATCGGAGCGTCAGATTTTTGAATGGATGGGGTCATATAAGGACTTGAACGATCGCATGATGTAAACAGGAGTCCGATATATTGCATCCGACAGTTCTTTGGTTGTATCGTATGGACAACTGTCCGATGTGTTGCTCCGGCCTCCGATGGAGTTTGATTAGTTGTGTCGTGTACAGGCGGCTTTATGGAACTATTCATTCGCTCTCAAATGCCATTTTTGTTCCACAGGATAAAAATAAAGATATGATCACATTCTGTTGAAACTGATACTTTTCACGTTTGAACCGATGACTTTTACAGTTATGTAAGTCGTAACCGCTGTCCTTGCAAGTGGAACAATACAAACAGGCGCGGATCCAGGATTTTTTGCAGGGGGAGGTCTAGGTTTGATAATTGCTTAACTTGGTAAATTAGATTCAATTTGGTTCATTCTGACGTATTTTCGGAAGGTAAATTCCAAAATTACAGGTCTAAATCGCCAATAAAATCGCATAAAAAATTTTCACGTCTGAATAGGTGGGGGGGGTCCGGACCCCCTCCCTCCTCCCCCCTCTGGATCCGCGCCTGACAAAGGGCCAGACAAGGGCAGCTGTCTTGAGAAGTACTGGAAGGAAACCAGAAGAAGCACGAGGTTAGATATACAGTGCACGCTTAAACCGTTTTGCGCCCTCACCCACTTTTTGTCTCTCCCTCTCTTATTTCATTTCCGATACAATACAGAATATAAAGTGCATGAACGGTTACATTAACCTTTACTGGTTGACCGAGATGAAAATGTCACCGATAACCAGTTGTATTGTGTCCGGACGCGGTATAGCCAAGATATTGATAAAACGATATTAATTCAAACAGAACCCCAAATGGCACAGAACTCAATCTGCTAAATTATCCAGTATATGTCAGATATATAAATGTCACGATAAAAAGAGTTTTATCTAATTATACACAGCAAGCAATCTGTTCTGTAGGGAAATATTGCAACGTCTGTCACATTCCGTTTCTTAAAAAACTAAATTTGTTTACATTTCAAATTTTGTCAAGCATTTTTACAAAGATTAAAAAACAAATGAAGGGCGATAGCGAAGATTTTTTTTTTGTTCCATTATTTACGGTTATGCTTTTTGATAAGGTTAGTGCGTGATGAAGTTCCCAAACACTTCGTAAAGTGATTCATTGTCTTAATCAAAACCAGGTATAAATAGGCAAGGCTTAAGTTCATCTGAAATGAAATGAAATGGGGTTTAACGTCCTACTCTTCTGCACCTGACCTGTGCTAATGGAAAATGAGCATACGCCATACACTGTGCCATGAGGGAAATTTTGTCCGGCAGGGGCGCTATGGCCTACTCTATATGTAATTCAAATTACCAAGGGAGGACGTTACGTGCACGCCAATGTGTACACGGGATCTCGGTTTTTCGTCCCATCTGAACGACTACACATCTGTCAGTGGTCTAGAGTGCCGCGCTCCAACCTCTAGCTGGCCGGACACCTTTGGTTTCCATCCCTGGTGTCAGCGTATGTTGCATGGAGTTGGGGCGTCTTCTCAATCTCGTGGGTTTCCTCTGGGCACTCCGGTTTCCTCCCACTGCTAAAGACCCCTACGTGCAAGCGAATTATTGAAATAAAATTAAACCATATGTAAGTCACGAAAATGACGTAGTTTCTCTCTCTCTCTCTCTCTCTCTCTCTCTCTCTTTCTAATCTTTTGATCCCAGATCAGGATGTCAACTTAATTCGAACCAACTTTCACAGCATGTTCCACAACCATAGCCTCGATATACGCATTCAGCTGTCATATATTAAAATTGCGTAAATATTAAACATGTCAACACTATCTTGTAATCTTTTTTTATTCATGAAACATAACTTCTTGATTTATCTCCAAATAATCACGTGACATGATCATCTTAAAGATATACTACTCCCCTTGTGGAGAAAGAGAAATGACAAACTAGGTCATTTCTTGACTAACATAGGCTTTAATTTTACTTCAACAAATGGCTTGCGCGTTCCTACTCCTTGCGTACAACCGGGGATCCAACCTCAGTTCTGAGCGGGGGGGGGGGGGGCAATCGGGCCGAAAAATGTTTGGGTCGCCCGAATTTTCAGAATAAATCAATCGTTAATTAGAAACGAATATTCCTCAATTCTCCATTATCTGATGTTTGTGCCCTAAACACGGAACTACATTGCCCAAACAATCTGGAGAACGCGGGCGCATTTGGTGTTACATTTAAATTTGAGGCGCGATAACTTTGAATTGTCTAACGCAGGAGTTGATCGGTCGAAATCATTGCATTCTGTAGACTTCGGTTCTTTAAGTATGCCCATCAACATGTATGTATAGTTAAGATGTTAAAACTAGGATCCAAATGCAATATAAACAAAGGTGATACGTTTAGTTAAATTTGTGTACTATTTCTGGTTGCCCAACATAATACTAAGATTACCATGTTGCTATGTTTTTTGTTGAGTTACTGGAGAGATTTTGATATCGTGGAATTTACAGAATGGTAATACTATCACCTGGAATTTACCTAATCAGCACGACCACACCCTACAACTATTTTAAAGTATAGATATAAGGTGATGTTTTTGTTATTAAAGAGGATAATATTATCTTAATGAACAACTTCCACATGTTATTCAGTATATTTGTATTTTTTGTAGTATGAATAATACCCATGTAGATATTCGTGGTATTAGAAATTTATCGTGCTAAGTACGTTTATAATTATTTAGTAAAAACAGTATACTCCTAAAGTTATTCATGGTATTATAAATTCATGTTGCTATGTATATAATATGCTTTTATTCTTCTAGGAATCTTCTTTTTTCTGTGGCCAGTGTAAAGCCTGTTTGGCTCGAATAACGATAGGTTGCCAAGAAACGAAAGTCCATACTATTAATATGGAGGTAAACATCCATGAAGTAATTATCAGAAATAGTGTGCATCCGTTTTAAGTAAACGGGACGTAAGCCCTAGTAGTAAGTGAGGGAGGACTACACTACATGCAAAGAAAACCGAAATGACAAACCTGCCGACAAACTACACAGACGTGGCAAGCAATGATCAACAATATTATTAAATCAAGTGAATGGATTCGAGGGCAAGGGCCATAACTTTGAGTAATCATCAGAATTCCTCGACAATCAATGTCATTCTTCAATATAATATTTAAAAGTCTATTTATAATTTGCTAAGCGAAGCAAATAATTACCTTCGCTCGATTCAAAGCCCAGGTTTGTGGTGAGGTTTCAGTCTTGAGGCGAAGCGCCCCCCCCGCCCCAATATTTCAGTCACATCCTCAGCCCTTCCAAAAAATTATGTAGCCCCGCCCTCAAATTTTATGAGCTGGCTACGGGCCCGAGGCGAGGCTATGCAAAGACAATTCTTTGCTTCCCGGCTTCGCTATCAATCGGCCCTTCAAGGCAGTTTTTGCTTTAAGGTGACAGGTTGATATTCCATGACGTCATTAAGATCAAAGGCGCCGAGAATCTGCGCCGACGAAAGTGTATTTAACGTCCTTGTCCGCTTAAGTGCTTGCAAAGACAATTGTAATATCGTCTTCCTATTTTTACAGACTGACAGAGTTCATATGGTGCGTCCTTTAACACCCTAATAACATATGTGTTGATTTATTTAGTGTTAGGATAATCGTCTATATTTTCATTGCACTTCCTATCTTAAAACGTCCCGTGTTTATTTTATCGTGAAACATGGAGTGTCTTGTTAGATCAGTGAATAAAATAATAAACTTTATACCAATGTTCTTTGTAAGAAACGGTATGTGTTTCCTCGTATATTCTGGAACAATGGTCACTTTGACACGTTCATCAGTGCAGTAAAGACCACATACTCCTGCGCAGTGTTTCGTTTGATTAGAACTAATCCACTTCACACTGCTATCTTGAGTGAACATTGTTGTGCTAAATTATTATTGGTCAGTAGTGCCATTACCAACCAATGACCAACATTGTAAAAAACAATATCGGGGTTAACCAGACCTCAAAATATGTTACCGCAATGTATCTAGTGACAATCGCGACTTGTTTACGTCATAACCCGCGAAATTTATTATGCTCGATTATCCAGTGCCAACATGTTTTCTTCGTCGGCCAATTTGAAAATTATGCCGAATGCGAGAAGAGCCGAGGGATTTGATTGGACGTTAAAAAGAGACTCGCCCCGTCCAATTTCAAGAATATGACTTCTATCCAGCAATGGTAAGAGAGGGATTTCTCGCGCCATTGCTTCAGGAATATGTAAAGACCAATACACTTACAATAAATCGTCAAGAATTTGGTCGGCGTGTACGTGAAATTTAAATAGGCGAAAATGGAGATGCCCGGGCAAAACAATTATCATTTCTCCGGGTTTTTTTTTAAAAATAGAAAAATTGGATTTTAAACCCATTTTATTATCGTCATTGTATTTTGTTTCGTATTTTTATTGTTTAAATTCTATTTTATTAGTAATACGTCAATACGTCCGGGTGAGATTTTGCTACACAATCCTTGTTCTATCTGATGTAAGGGGGGTGGTGTCCGACAATTTAACGCGTGCGCGTTTGATAACAAGGTCTGTCATTGTGTGAAGATGGTGGTTTCGATTCCACGGATGTACGTGAAAAGGTGTAGTGTCGCCTATCCATCCTCGTGGGTTTCCTCCGGGACTTCCTGTTTCCTCCCACTTCTAAATACCCCTACGTGCAAGCCAATTATTGAAATAAAATTGTACCATATGTTAGTCCCGAGATGGTCTAGTTTGTGTCGAGTGGACGTTAAACCCCATTTCTGTCTGTCTGTCTCTCTCTCTCTCTCTCTCTGTCTCTCTCTCTCTCTCTCTCTCTCTCTCTCTCTCTCTCTCTCTCTCTATATATATATATATATATATATATATATATATATATATATATATGTCGTTTTATAGCAAGTCTTATGCTGATCATGTACTTAATAATCTTAATAAGTATATACGTAAGATGTTCTACATGTATTTATATTTGTAATGCTATGAACCGAGACAATCAACCGACTTTATATCTATATCTAACATATGGACTTTGTTTTAATAAACTTAGTTACCCGTTTCATCTACTATAAATACTACATCACTGTCTTTATATATATATATATATATATATATATATATATAGACATGACAGACGTTAGGTTTATCCAGGTTATTACTGAAATGAAATGGGGTTTAACGTCCTACTCTTCTGTAACTAGCTTGGGCTAATGAAGACGGGCATACGCCATACAGTGTGCTATGGGGAAATTTTACCCGGTCAGCGGTGCTATGGCCTACTCTTATATCGAATTCCAACTGCCACGGGATATTTTACGTGCACTCCAATGAGTACACAGGACCTCGGTTTTTCGTCCCATCCGAACGACTAGACAGGTGCCCTTGTCAGGCCCTCCGTTTTGCATCACGCCAGAAAATCGAGATGAACTTTCTCGGCCAATGCATGGATCAAACACCCAACCTCCAGGCTAGCGAGCAAGCAACTTACCCACTTAGCCAGGTAATTCCCAGGCTGTTACTATATATTACAATCAGATGACTATGTATCTGTATAATAAACACGTTTGGTCGGGGAGCTGGGAGGGCGGGAACTGACTGAGCTAGTCAATAAGCAGATCAGGGACTTACACCCATGTGCTGCTCGTAATTTTCGTCCCATCCGAACGACTAAATAGCTGTACTTGTCAGCCCCCCCTCTCCCTGCATCACTGACAAGGCGAACCATGCCGGAATATGTGAATGAACGACCAATACAGGGATCGAACACCCGACCTCCAGGTTAGCGAGCCATATATTAACATACCATTACATTGGCTAATTCCTCATATCAATAAGAACCTATCATATAACAACTCCACTCGGCAAACCTCGGAAGATTTCGGGAATCGGCTGTATGATGAATTCCGCCATACTGGAACTACTTTAAAGGTCCCGGATGAAACATGGCTGCGCCCATTCCAAACACAAGTTGGCGACCTATTTGGCTAGCGACCTATTCAACCGATCCAGCTGTAAGATAATGACGAAATTACACTTCTATTCTGAGCTGAAGGAATGGATAAAAAATAATATATTCTACTTTCATTTTATAGACGTAACGTTGGATGTTATTGGTTGATAAATAGAGACTGTTGTCTTTGCTCTAAATAGGTTTCCAACGAACAGGTTGCAGCTCGATCGGTCGAATAGGTCGCTAGCCGAATAGGTTCCCAATTTGTGTAATAGCGTCAAGTTTTCCTGTTAAAGTAAACCGGTAGCCGCATCGCAAATGTATGGGCGTAGGTATATATCACTTACTGTCATACATCCGAGACTAGATGTAGTTTACGTAGTTTACGGAATCTGTCGAGATTAGCCGAGTGATAACAACTCTTACAGATCCTAGTGTAGTACAAACAAGTTAAACGAAATTTTGAACTATAAAAAACGAAACGAAATAGGACCTGTGTTTTAATCAGATTATAGTTATCTGTACACGGACGGAAGTCGACCGACAAACAGTATGATTAATATGTAAATGATATTAATACCCCATGCATTTCTCGCAAAATTGATTTGCTTAGTTCCCGCGGGTTACCTGCACGTGTATACTAGTTTATAATAATTCACGATATATTTTCTTGATAAGTGCTTCCCCCTGGTGGATATTACTCACATAAATGTGAACCTATCTTAAGATAACTTGTCCCACTCCCCTTGTATCCCGACACTGCCCCCCCCCCTCCTCTCTCCCACTCCCTGGTATGAGTAGTAGGGTAAGATATAAAAGATCTTTGATAACTTCATCAAATTTACAGACCGTAACAGCGCCAACTACTCATTTTACCGTAACTTCAATGATCTGTGTGATCTAGCCTTGCCTTCTTAAACTCATGTTATTTTTGAACTATTTGAAATAATATTGTTTTATTATATGAAGAGGTTTGGGTTCGGTTTTATCTTGGGGAAAGTAGACTTCTTGGGACATATTTGTTTTCATATAATTTCATCATTTTTTTTTCTTGTTTTCATATAATTGAGTTTGATGAATAGCAGTATCATATCTCTGACATGTACGGTGGCTGATTTAGGACAAGCCAAAAAAAAAAATAATAAATAAATAAATAAATAAATAAATAAATAAATAAATAAATAAATAAAATAATAATATCACCGGCGCTCCTGATACTAAATATACTAAGTTCGAGATATACTAAGTTCGCTCAGTCACTGCAGCTTTGGCTGGACTGTAAAACGAACAAAATATGGATATCTTTATTCTGCAAGTTTATCACTGACTAATGCAGAACATATCCATTGAGACTTGTTCGATTGTAATATCTCGAGTGCCTGACTTACTATCATAAGGGCTCAACTTAATTATCTCGAGCGATCGACTTAGTATCTCAAGCGCTCAAGCGCTCTAGATTCTAAGTCGAGCGCTCGTAATATTTTTTTTTTTATTTGCGTGTCCTAAATCAGACACCGTAACAACTGAAATTAGTAGGTGTGTAACTGATAGATATTCTTACTCTCTGTAGAAGGCTTGATACAACTTCTCATATTAATGCAATGGGGTTTAGCTTCTCACTTTTCTGCGGGTTCTCTGATTTCCAGCCATTGCAAAAGTTCCCTAAGTGATAGCGCTAGTTTGTGTCGATTGAATATGGAACTCCATGTCTCTCTGTCTTTTCACTAATAGTTCAAACTTTTCCCAGGCCTTTGTCCATTTATCAACGTAACTAGATATTTTCCTTTTATTGGGCCTCCCGGGGTGCTACGGTGTGTGAGTAGGTAAGACGTTGTCTCGCTGTCCGCGGGGGTCCCGTGTTCAAACCTCGTATTGGCCAATAAAATTAATCTGGGTTTTCCGGCATGGTTCCTATTTGTCAGTGACGGAGGGCCGTGGGACGGGTTAGAGATATCGTATAGTCGTTCGGGTGGTATGTAAAACCGACGACCCGTGTACAGTTTGGCAGTTTGAATTCCATACAAGAGCATACAGTAGCGCCTCTACCCGGGCATATCTCATGGAACAATGTATGGGGTAGTCCAGTCGATCAGGACGTTATACCCTGTTTTATTTTTCCTTTTTGATATACTTAGAAAGGAGGCCTTGATTTTATTTTGTCCAACATGAACGATAAGACGGTAACAATAAGCGCAAACGTTACAGTTTTGTTTTATTTATGTATGTCTGGTATAGTTCACATTGGACGTATTGTATTCAACGTAATTAATAGTTGGTCGGCGAGCTCCGATTGTCTATTTCCTCCGTATTTCATGACCAGCTTCATAGCTAGGTACTAATTGACTTTAGGTACAACTCAAAAGCCATTCACATGATTGACAAAGTCGGTCAAAAGGGTCCACTTGAGATTATATAGGTCGTGCATGATATTGAATATCACATAATATTATTTATATAGTTTAAGACCCCCCACTACAATTTATTATGATAGAACTGCTTTGATATACGAACGATAGTATCTGACATCTTACTATTAAATGGGTGATCAGCTTGTCTCGTGTTCATGGCGGTTACTCTCTTTTAAAACTCACCGTGGCTAAAACAAACACGATACACATTTTATTCTCTGGACATTGGAGTTGAAATTTTAACTAAAAATAAAATCCAAGTTTTAGTAGATACATTGTACTTCAATTTTGTTTGGCTAAGAACTAAAATCAATCTAATATTGTCCAATCAAATAACTAAAATTCAGATGATCTTATCTTAGTTAAAATTTTGTGAAATAGGCCCCAGAGCCCAAATTAATACTTCGGTCAACAGGATCATTGCAATCTTAAAGATGTCTTAACGGAGCTAAATCGCTAGATATTGACATGAATGGGTCGCAACGCATATACTACTGTATTTATGGATGTATATAAACTGATTTACATTCAATCGTTTCTGTTTCTACTCTAATCAGTTTCATTGACGTGTACGTAAAAGATCCGATGGCAGTTTGAATTTCATAAGAGTAAGCCGTAGCAACTAGCGCCTTAAAACCCTCATCTTATCCAATCGTTAATCGGTATTTGTGTATGACAGCTTTAGTTGATGCAATCTACATCTCCGGTACTGATATCCCCTTTAGTTTACTGTACAGGAAGAAAGACAGGTGAAGATATCAAGTTATTTGAGTTGAATAAATATTGATAGATCAGTAAGTAAAACATGGTAGGCAGTAGATATACACTATATCTATTCCATGTATGTATACCTGAACGCTAATACATTCATAATTCTTAGTTCAAACAAACGGCCCTAGGAGAAATAAGGAGAACAATTTTGCGTAAATTTTTAACTTAATAGTATGCCTACTGTTATGTAATCATGGTCACCTGACACCCGATGGTCTCTTTCATCCTGTGACACATTGAATAAGGTGTTCCCCGAGATAGGTCATTGGGATTTGTCGGCGTTGTTTCCATTTGAATGTGGTGAATGACGAAGAACCTGTTGTAGTCATTCGAATGGGACGAAGATATGGGCCTCCATGTACACACTGTGCGTAAATGAACCCATGGCAGTTGGAATTCGAAATTTTAGTTGACTGTAGTGCCGTTGTCCAGGACCAATTTCTCTCATAATACACTGTATAGGATATGTCCATCTTCGTAAACACAGAATGGAGGGCCTGAAAAGCACATATGTCCAGTCGTTCGGGTGGGACAAAAAAACTGAATCCCCGTGTACACGTTGACGTGCACGTAAAAGATCCCTTGGCTGTTTGAATTCAAAATAAGAGTAGGCCGTAGCGCCACTGTCCGGGCAAAATTTCCCTCATAGCACATTGTATGGCGTATGCCCATCTTCCATTAGCCCAGGTTAGGTGCAGAAGAGTAGGACGTTAAACCCCATTTCATTTCATTTCTATCTTCGTAAGCCCAACTGGAGCAGGACAGTGGGAATTTAAAGTCCTTTCAATTCATTTTATTTCCCTCATGTCTCGTTGTATAGAGAGAGAGAGAGAGGGAGAGAGAGAGAGAGAGAGAGAGAAATGGGGTTTAACGTCCACTCGACACAAACTAACTCACTTCGGATCTAACATATGATTTTAGTTTTATTTCATTAATTCGCTTGCGCGTAGGGGTCTTTAGCAGTGGGAGGAAACCGGAGTGCCCGGAGGAAACCCACGTGGTTGAGAAGGCGCCCCCTATCTCATGCCATACACGCTCACACCAGGGATCGAAACCACAGCCGCAAGCCAGAGGTGACCGGCCAGCTAGACCACTAGGCCATCTCAACCCCCCCTCTCGTATAGCATATTATGTCTGTCTTCATTAACCAAGTCGGGACAGGGCACTGGGGCTTTAAAAACCCCTTGCATTTCACGTCTCTTATAAAAATAGTTTAAACATCTAACAGGTCTGCTTGTACTTTGATATGAACTTTCTCTATGGAAGACCAAACAGCTCTTTATTCAGTGTTCTTAGTTCTTAGTTCTAAATTCTTAGTCCTTATAATTCTTACTTCTTCATTTGTTGTCGTATTTCGACATTTGTACACTAAAATTAACATTTGTATCTTAAAATCAATATTTGACACAAATCAGACATTTGTCATATCAGATTTGTAAAATTTATTTTAATATAAGATATTTTTTTTTTTTTTTTTTTTTTTAGAAAATCAAAAAATAGTCTATATTTACATTTCATCAGAAAAATACAACAAAAGGTAAATATCAAACAACAAATTTCAAAATACAAATCTCCAAATACAAATCTTGCAAAATATTTCTCCAAAAACATTTCTCTAAATACATTTCTTTAAAAACATTTCTCCAAATACATTTCTCGAAAAAAATTTCTCGAAATTCATCGAACCGGAACAACCTGGCATACAATAAGTCACTATACAATAATGGGAATCGCGTATAAGCACATGTACAATAAGAACAATCGCTCGGTGACTGCGACGCTTGTGATACGATCCCCCAATAAGCTCAATCGCTCGGTGACCGCGACTCTAGTAAAACGATCCCTTGGCAGTTGGAATTCGATATAAGAGTAGGCCGTAGCGCCGCTGCCCGGGCAAAATTTTCCTCATAGCACACTGTATGTCGTATATCCGCCTTCATTACCCCAGTTTAGGAGCAGAACAGTAGGATGTTAAATCCCATTTCATTTAATTTCTCTAGTGAAACCACGTGCGTAGAACGGCTAATCGAACCGGGCCTTCGATAACGAAAATAAATTGAAAGTAGTCTATTTTCAGAAATTAGGCTTTGTCTGATGGCGACATATCTCTTTGTTCAAAGAGAGGGAGAAATGGAGTTTAACAACCACTCGACACAACTAGGTCATTTCGGAACTAACACATGGTTCAATTTTATCTCCATAATTAGCTTGCTCGTAGGGTCTTTAGCAGTGGGGGAAACCGGAGGCCCCGGAGAAAACCCACGAGATTGGACAGGCGTCCCTACTCCTCGGCACGTACATCGAAACCACGCCAGTTGACTCAATGACAGACCTTATTGTACGTGCTATTCATTAGACCATCCAGCCCCCCCCCCCTTCTTTGCTCAACCGAAAGAATGTTTTACTTCTTCTAAATCATGTTTTCGTGAATGTGTCTGGGAATAAGTTCATACAGATTTTCCGGCGTTATTTCCTCTTGTCAGTCGTTCGGATGGTACACGAAAAACCTAGGCCGCGTGTACGCATTGGCGTACACGTAAAATTTCTCTTGACAATTGGAATTCGATATAAGAGTAGGCCGTAGTGTCGCTGTCCGGGCAAAATTTCCCTGGTAGCCCACTGTATATATACCCGTCTCAATCGGCCCAGTTCGGAGCAGAATAGTAGGACGTTAAACTCCGTTTCCTTTCAATTCATTTATTAAGTGAGGGGAGGTGGCAGGGATTTAAATCTTAACAAACGATCTCAATAAGAAATTCTCAATATTTGTTCATATACTACAGGAAAGTATGTTTTTTTGCTTGCTACAAAATGTAAATTTATATTTACATAACTTGCAAAAAGAAAAACAATTGACTGGCACTAACAAATGAGGGGTGGGGAGGGTATTTAACGTCAAAATACCGGCCATAACACAAAACACAAGATATCGGGTTGCACACCATTAAGAAGGTCCAAATACATTTTAACAATATACATATTTTCTGACATATATATAATTTAGAAGAGATAAGTCCCCTTTCATTGATCCAACTACTTTCAATTTATTGTATTTAATGCTATATCATATCAACCAATATATTTATATATAGAAACATAACAAGCACATGATTTCATTAAAGTCACAGTCATTGTACGATTTTACTTGTTGTATGCTTGCTTGATTCTTCTTTATTGTATGGTGACTTATTGTATGCCAGGTTGGTTTCTAATGTTCCGTTTAGATGAATTTCGAGATATGTTTTTGGAGAAATGTATTTGGAGAAATGTTTTTGAAGAAATGTTTTTGGAGAAATGTTTTTAGAGAAATGCTTCACAAGATTTGTATTTTGAGATTTGTATTTTGAAATTTGTTGTTCGATATTTGTTTTTTGTTTCATTTTTCTGATGAAATGTAAATATAGACTAATTTTTTGATTTTCTAAAAAAATTAAATTTCTTATATTAAAATACATTTTATAAATCTGATATGACAAATGTCTGATTTGTGAAACAAAAGTTAATTTTTAGATACAAATCTTAATTTTGGTGTACAAATGTCGAAATACGACAACAAATGAAGAAGTAAGAATTAAGGACTAGGGATTTAGAACTAAGAACTAAGAACACTGAATAAAGAGCTGTTTGGTCTTCCATATTTCTCCCATAGTACATTGTATAGCAAATGTCCGTCTCAATTTACCTTGCCGTAACGACTTTAAAACCCATTGCATTTCATTTCACTTAAAAAACAGTTTAAACACTTAACTGGTTTTCTTATACTTTGTATGAGCCTTTGGGAATTCCCCTGACTCTCCATACCTTTTTTACTATATATTATGATATATCAAGTAAGGAGGGGTCAAGGGTTTTCACCTTTTTATTTGTTCAGTTCAAATATTATCAACCCTTTATTGATTTAGTACCATCGATGTCATATTGAACATGTTTATAACATTAATATTGAATCAAATAGTCACGTTTCGCCTCGAAAACAAATACTATCTTACTATATGGACCTAGAACCATCTTGACATTTGGACTTCAGAAAATGAACTAGAGTTTAGCGTCCTACTACCGGGCTATTGGAGACGGGCCACACCATACAGTATGTTATGAAGGCAATTTCGCCGTCGCCGAGGTACTAAGACTTGCCCTTGCATTATACACGCAATTTTCGTGTCATGCATTATATTATATTAAAGGTCTGTCATTAAGTCAATTAACTGGCGTGGGTTCGATTAACCGGTTGCACGTGACAGTGATCTCTCTCTCTCTCTCTCTCTCTCTCTCTCTCTGAAACAAACAGCGAAAATCATACCACGCCTAACATGGGAGAAATATCCCTGTTTTTCTACCGGTTCCACAATCTTCAGGTCCGTAAATTAGACAACTAATCCTTTTTGATATTAAATATGCGTGTGTATTTTGGGCTCAGTTACTAATGGAAGTTCAGTAGCGATGGCGATAACATAATAATATTCTCAGCAAACTATTTTTAACACATATATTAAATCAGTAGCAAACATAGAGAAGATTATTAAATTCAGCATGTTTTATGTATGTTAAAAGATATATTTAATTCTGTATGGTTTTATGTATGTGAAAAGTATTAGTTTGTTTAGGGTGTGTTATATGACATGTATCTATAATCTTATCCTTATCTGAACTTGTATATATTTTATATACACCATCACACCACCATTACTGTATCAACAAATACCGCTATATGATTTATTAAAAATAAACAAACTTATATTAAAATATGTCTAGACAAAAAATTAACTCAATAACATTATGTAAACTTGTAAAACTAGTAATTCTAAACCCACTTGTCGATTACAAAATGGAGATTCACTTGTATGGTGTAGGTACAGCGCAGTGGACGCTTACGGCTGGCCCCCGGATCCATTCACTTGATTTGATATTTTCCGCAGGTTAATCTTATAGGTTTTTGTTTTTCGTGTAGTGTAGCCCTTCTGCACTGTTTTTTCTCCTTTACATGTTTAATAGAGACAGGCATAAGCCATTCAGTGTCCTATGAGGGACATTTTGCCCAGGCAGCGGTGCTGCAATCTACTCTTATGGAATTCAAACTGTCATGGGATCTTTTACGTGCACTTCAATGTGTACAAAGGACCCCAGTTTGTCGCCCATCCGAACGACTAGACAACTTTCTCGGTCAACACCGGGATCGAACCCACAATCTCCAGGATAGCGAGCTAGCGTCTTACTCACTTAGCCACTGTGCCACATCTCTGTTGCTTGTAATCATGTTATGTACATGTCAATAGTTTGACGATACATTATGTAAGATTCTAGATAAAGAGTTGATCGTTCTTGATATAATGGTTCAAATATACATAATACATAATGGATATTAATTTGGTCTGAGCAGAGAGAGAGAGAGGGAGAGAGAGAGAGAGAGGGGGGGAGAGAGAGAGAGAAATGGGGTTTAACGTCAACTCGACACAAACTGGGTCATTTCGGGACTAACATGGTTTTAATTTTATTTCAATAATTCGCTTACGCGTAGGAGTCTTTAGCAGTGGGGGGGGGGGCGCGGTACCCGGAGTAAACCCACGAGGTTGGATAGGCGACCCTACTCCCTGCCAGGTACAACCGGGAATTCGAAACCACGCCAGTTGACTCAATGGCAGGCCGCATGATACAGCGCGCGCACGCTAACCATTCGTCCATCCACCCCCACCCCCTTTAACAGAGCAACGTTATTACACTTTATTATCACAACAGCAGCATTACTACTGTTGTTACGATAATAAACAAAGCCCCGATTATCCATTCTTAGGGTGATTTCGTCCCAACAAAAAATATTCAAATCCATTAAATATCGCAGGCATCCGAGAGTTGATATGTTCTTAATAAGTTAATCAATGTCTAATTAGGCCTACATATGGTGACTGGTTGGTTTCATGTCTTTATGCCGATAACAGTATGGTTGTAAGGTTACCTCAGGTGTGTCAGCGATGCCCTAACATCCAGTATGTATACTAGTGTTATCACCTGTAAGATCTTGACCTCATCTTGACTTCTTCAACCTTTAACATTACACTACAATCTTGTAGCATGTTAACATGGTGTATTTTATTACAGACTTATGTGTGAGCCACTGTGGTTCAGGGAGTAAGGTTTGATCCGGGAGTTGGCGTAGAAAGTTACCCGGGACTCTCATTTGCGGAACAGGATGCCTGACAAGGAACAGTGTCCTACCGTTTTGCTGGAACGAGAAGCCAAGGTCACATGTGAACGGTGGCGTGCATGTAATAGATCTCTTGATAGATTTAATTCAAATGTTGTCCGTGCACAAAATCCGCCATAGTAAGCTAGTTAGTACCACTAAACCCCATGCGGTGCGTGGGTGGTCCCTTATCAAGCTAAACTCCAATGACACCTTCTTTCCGAACATTAACTTGTTCAATATCAACACAATACTAAGTTATTTTGAGACTAGAATAGATACGCATGCTGTGTGAAGTGTGTGCAATTTCAACCGGGATAATTAAGTCTGGTTGCCAGTCTATCCGTCCTACACCAATGGCCCGGGAAGAAACAAAGTTGGAAAACTCCAAGGAACAACCTCGGCCAACATAGCGTCTTTCTCCCAGGAAATAAATCCAAGTTGCATCTTTAAGAAACAAGTCTTTATATATAAATATAAAGATCATATGCTAAATCTGATGAATTCTACAGCACGTGCATGTATTATAACAGCACGTGCATGTATTATAGATCCTGACATTATCTTACAGAAAAAACAGCAGGTGAAATGTGTAAAATATATAAAATACACATGCATCATTATAGTTCATGACATTATCTTAGACAAAAAACTCAGGTTAAATCGTCTACTTATATCAACGTATTTATACAGTTCCTTCATTTTACCAACCACATCAGAGATTTATAATCGCATTAATAAAATTATACATAAAGTCTGGACTACGAATATATCAATCCCCCCCCCCTTTGAATTTTTTGACACATATTTGATATTGAATGAATAGGAAGCAATTAGTATTTTAATATTTAAAAATACATACGATGAAATGAAACCCGTGTTACAGTGACAAATAAATAATTTTTAGTGATTTTTGAATACATTTTGTGATGAATAATTTAACGTATATGGATCATCGAGTCTTTGGTTATTATCGTATCAACGTTAGTAATGACGGTCGAATCGAGACTATCCTATACATGAATAGCCAATATATCGATTCAGGGTAAAGCAATTGGACTGAACTTGTCAACATGTTCTATTTTTATTATCTATTCTTTAAAACAATTAAAGAGAGAACTTCCAGCTCTTACATAATTCCCCTTTAAAGGGACAATAACATTCTTGCTGGCCTGGTAGCTCCAGAAAATAAATAATACCCTTATTCTAAGTACTAGATGTTTAAGTGTCCTACCTGTTGTGTAAATTATCCATTACAACCTATTTTACTTGTCTAGAGGGTTCGAAAATATTTTAAAATCCAAGTCACACTTGAAAAGGTTTACGTTAGACTTTTCAAATCAATTGGTTGAATTTTTCCAATTTTTCAAAATAAGTGTGTTATGATGAAATTTATATCATCATTTAATTGGAATATTCTAAGATAATACGATTTGTTGACTAGAATGAAGATTGGGACATATTATTCAGTTACAAGAGTGTTATTGGGGCTTTAAGGTTACATACACCAATATGGTGTTGGTTAGTCACTAAATATTAAACTGACCATAATGTATACACATGTGTTTAATGCTTTTAGTCATTACGAACTAGAGGAAATGTAACAATACCACCATACAATAATACCATTCTTAAATTCTTCACATACCTGTCTCCAATATCAACTTTAATCTTAGAGAAATGTGGCTACCATCTAGCAAATTATAACATTACTAAATAATGACAAATTCATTTGGAATGGTTTATTGTAAATTTGATCGGATCATACATTTTGTCTGGGTCAATTCTACTGTTGCTGGTGCTATAGACATTAATTAACTTATCCAGACAATAATCAACTCGGTGTCATTATTACTGGATTAGGACTCGATATGCTGCACAATTTTTATTTATGATCGAATCATGAATTTGATATCGAGAATATGTATTTTCATTGTTTTGGCTGTAGTAATGATGATCGAGGCTCGGCATAAAAATCAATAGCTACTTTTTAGGTTCGAAAATTTTCAGCAAATTCCCTTTACATTATCTATGTTATGAATATCACACTGAGACCTGTCAGCTCTTTATGTAATACCCCATAACGTATCTTTGATAATAAGAATATAGTGACATGTAGAGATGGAAGTGTGTTTATATTTGACATTCTGTTATTGATATCATTGATAAAGATTTTAAGGGCGAGTGGAATGTTATTCAATCGGCAAAATATGGTCTAGCTTAAAATTCCTGGCAATTTAACATATATTTTAATTCTGGAAAACAATAATGTTCCGTCAATATTGTTTTTCCAAAACTTGTGGCGGGGAATCGACTTATGATCGTGCCATGTTAATAAATGGCCAATTAATAATTTAGATAACATTTAAGGCCTAAAGAAAGAACAGCAATATACAGATTTAGCTCTTGCATAATGTATGTTAAAATAAATGTCTAATTAAAAATTTTTATAATTTAGGTCACAAGAAAACACTGCAATACGCAGATTTAGTAGCTGTTTAATGAGATACCATGTATAAATATTTTTTTCAACGTAACAACGGACAGTCTTAATTAAACACTTGGTTTCTATTTAAAATAACAGAAGTTGATACAAACATGAAAGAAGTTTACATTATTGATAAAGAAGCTTGCTGGGGTGTCAAAAGTGAATGATATTTGATAAAGTAAAAAGGAATATTTCCAACTGATAAAATCAACATAGAAACCAGCTGTTTATATATCAGTGGAAATAGAAACTAGTCTACAAACAATCTTCTGTAGATAGTTCCTGCTAATTGTGTATTTTTATCAATATTTCTAATTTTATGTTTACTCAAGTGTTACAACTGTCAAATCGCGCCGATTGAAATGTTAAATTCTGTGTTACACCCAAAATATTTCTTCTAACTATTAATTAAAATAAATAATTAAACCCTCTGAACTCGATGTCTGGTGCAGTTTTTTTTTATCATCGTAAATTAAAAAAAAACCAGACATGATGTGAAAAAATAATTTTAATTTACTCACTGTATTATTCGTAATATTTTAAAATGTTATTTTAATTAAATTATAAAAAATATTTCCATTATAACCAAAAACTTCTAAAGTTGAGACTTTCTTGTCATCTATGTATATTTAAAACTAAACATATAGGAAAAAAAAAAATGAATTTTACATTATTTTACTTTATCATTCACGCTGATAAGCAATATTATATGAAATTAGCTTAAAACCAAGACTTTCAAAAGTGTTTCAAATATTTTTTGATCTTCGCAATAAAGCAAAAGAGGCAACCAAGACAAGAAGATAAATCTGTGTTTATCTTTTATTGTTTTTGATTATTTTCCTTTTACAATTTCGTGATATTTTGGTGGGATATTTAATATATATTTCTTTAAATAAAATAATCATGATGTCTGGATTATGTTTTATATTTTAACAGTTTGTAATCTGGTGTTAATCTGGAGAGAAGCGTCGGCTAAGTGATTAGGGCGTTCGCTTTCTAACCTTGAGCTCGCGGGGGGTTGGGATGGCCTAGTGGTCTAGAGTGTCGCGCTTCGACCTCTAGCTGGCCCTACGCGCAAGCGAATTATTGAAATAAAATGAAACCATATGTTAGTCTCAAAATGACCTAGTTTGTGTCGAGTAGACGTTAAACCCCATTTCTCCGGTGGGTTTACCCTAGTCAGTGGAACATGCCAAGTGATGACGTAAAGTCGTTCGAATAGGACAAAAAACTCTTGGCAGTTGGGAACCGAAATAAGAGAGACCGTTGATTTTATCATCGTGAAAATAAATCGAAGGTCCTTGTACGTAAATAACCCTCGACAGTTGCAATTCGAGAGAGAGAAATGGGGTTTAACGTCCACTCAACACAAACTAGGTCATTTCGGGACTAACATATGGTATCATTTTATTTCAATAATTCGCTTGCGCGTAGGGGTCTTTAGCAGTGGGAGGAAACCGCAGTGCCCGGAGGAAACCCACGAGGTTGAGAAGGCGCCCCTATCTCCATGCCACATACGCTCACACCAGGGCTCGAAACCACAGCCGCAAGCCAGAGGTGACCGGCCAGCTAGAGGTCAACCCCCCATTGGAATTCGAAATAAGAGTAGGCCGTTAATTTTATCATATATATTTTTTTCTTTATTCTTTACATCACAGCAAGTTTCTTTATCAAATAGCATTAGAAACGGAAGGAACGGAACATTAGGAGAGGAAGAGTAGGAACTGAACATTAGGAGAGGGAGAGCAATGGGGTTTAACGTCCATCCGACACAAATGGGGTCATTTTTGAATTAAGATATGGTTTAATTTTAGGACCCGGAGAAAATCCACAAGGTGGGACAGTCGACCCTACACTTGTCACGTACAACCGGGGACTCGAAACAACGCCAGATCACTAAATGACATGCTTTATGATACAGCACGGACATGCTTACCATTCGCCCCCCCCCCCCGAAAAAAAACCCTTAGGAACGTATATAAACCTAATTTCATTACATGCCACCCTATTATATATAACTTCTCATATTTAATCCAGAAACATTTCAAAGCTTGAAATAAATTTCCTACATTATTTCTAACCTTTTAGCCGTATAAGCAAATTAGTCCAATAATTTGTTTGTGATTGACCCATGTGACCTTTGAGTATTTCCACATACTGATATCATTATTAATCTCAATGATGACAAGTGAATAATTATGTAACGAGCGATGTAATTGGCTAATCTGTGAAAAACAGATGGCGCTATCAGTAAATAGAAACCGACATAATCGTCTGTGTATCGTGAGAAAACTGAAACGAAATTTGGTTCAGTAACTTACTGTTCCGCTCTGACTAGGTTGTTGAAGACGGACATACGCCATAAAGTGTGCTTAGGGGACATTTTGTCCAGGCAGTGACATTACGGCCTACAATTATACCAAATTCCCACTGTCAGAGGATCTTTTACGTTAACTCGAATGAGTTGACGAGAACATGGGTTTTCTACCCATCCGTTCGACTATATGTTGTCCATTGCTGAGTCCTGCCATGCCAGGAAATCAATGAGTTGACGAGAACATGGGTTTTCTACCCAGCTGTTCGACTATATGTTGTCCCTTGCTGAATCCTGCCATGCCAGAAAATCAACGAAATATCCTAACACCCGTATCGAACAGACACGTCCAGGTTACCGGGTCATCTCCCTACCACCTGAGCCACCGCGGCTACCGTGAGAAAGCTACCAGCTAATAAAACCAGCTGTTTTATCGACAATTTATAACCAAATAAATCTAAAACAAAATATATAAACTACATTATTAATCTGACTGGGGCTCTTTAAACAAAATTGCATGAAAGAAAGACGAACTTAGACAAATGCGTTTATAATTTCCCCCAAAGGAATAGCTATACGGTCGATCACTGTAAGTTTAACCTGAACCATATTAACACAAGGTACAATTTTATAGATACACAATTACTGAGTTTGATACTAAGCGACGTTTCGACGAGGATGCTCTCGTCTTTATCAAGCAATGATACAAATTTGTGAATAGTGTAGGCAAATATATACAGATTTCTGAGAGAGACTGTTGATTTTATCAGATTTCTGTATATATTTGCCTACACTATTCACAAATTTGTATCATTGCTTGATAAAGACGAGAGCATCCTCGTCGAAACGTAGCTTAGTATCAAACTCAGTAATTGTGTATCCATAAAATTGTACCTTGTGTTAATATGTTCAATTACTAAATGCCAATCAAAGAAGCTGAACCATATTCGTTGGCATTTCAGTTTCGCAACCCACCTTTGCAGTCATTATCAGCCCATTTAACAATGAAGAACAAAAATCGAGGGTTATGGCATATTTTGATTGCATCACAGAAATTATTACAATGAACTTTAATATTTAAAGTTTACACTCTCAGTATGCGATTTGTGTGTTTAAAATTTTGAATTACAAATGTTTCGGTTGATTAAAAAACAGATCTTCCTACACCCCACCCCTCCCTTGCACTAGTGTATTATTATTATATTTTTAAAATACGAACAATAAATAACTACCACAGTGTGAAATTTAACCTTCCCCGCCCCTTCCTGTATTAGTGAAATGTACTACTAATCAATAAGCACTACAATAACCTATAATCTTTCCTATGAGAAATATAACCTGTCTCATCCTTATCTGCACTAATGTATTATATTAATGAATAGCATAGTATATCTATCAATATCCGCTATAGTCTTTACTATGGGAAATATAATTTATCTCGCCCCTCCCCACACTAGCCTATATTATAATAATATACAACTAAGGCTATAATTTTGCCTTTGCTTTTGGAAATATACCATGTCTCACCCTCCCTGCGCTAGTGTTTTATAATGATAATATGTAAAATAGTAACAATGTACAATAAACTATGGGAGTGGATATTCGCCATGCGCATGGCGAATAACCCAGACCCATAAGGATGGTTATTCGCCATTCGTTTTATATAATAAACTTAAAATCCTTGCAGATTGTTTGTGCTTTTATTGAAACTGCATGCCTAGAATACATTTTTAATTGTTATTTGTTATTTGAAGCTTCAACGTGTAAATGAAAGCCTTCGTTCACAGCGAAGCGAAGACAGAGAAACCGACAACGTGTGTACATGGAAGTAGAACACATGTGAAAAGTTCCGTACTCTGTAAAATTTTGTATCTTTACTAATCCAGAAACATTTCTTTGTACTTTTGTTTATCACAAAGTATATAAAATACAAACTGAGTCTAATTCCATTCCTGACGAGCGAAAGCAATAGAGGCTTATTGAAATTGTTCTATTTGATCTGCCCGTCCGCCTACCACACGGAGTAGTCTATCCATATATTTCGTTGCCAACCGCATGTTTTATCTGCGACCTGTAGTTTATATATTTTTTTTTCCATTCCTATATTTCATTCCCTACCGAGAGAGAGAGAGTGTGTTTAACGTCCACTTGACACAATGTAGGTCATTTTGGGACTAACACATGGTCCAATTTTATATCAATAATACGCTTCCGAGTAGGGGGTCTTTAGCTGTGGCTAGATATCGGAGGACCCGGAGAAAACCGAAGAGGTTGGACAGGCACACTACCCTCTCTTTCCCTATCGTTTATTTTATTGTCATACACATGATTCATTTACAACTACTCCAGATAAACATTTTCGGCCGGAATCACTAGATTAGCGAGTCAACGTCTTACTGACTGAGCTACCGTGCCCACCCACCCTATTTGGTACACTAAAGTGCATTAAGGTTGGTTTGCGGGAAGGGGGTTACGCATGCACTTTGTATCAGGTGCGGATCCAGGATTTTTTTGCAGGGGGGGTGGTCTAGGTTTGATAATTGCTTAACTAATTGTGCTCAACCAATTAACGGGGGGTTTTGGGGCCCTCCCCCAGAAAAAAATTGGTACATTAGATTTAATTTGGTTCATTCTGACGTATTTCCGGAAGGTAAATTCCAAAATTACAGGTCTAAATCGCCAATAAAATCGCATAAAAAATTTTCAAGCCTGAGCAGGGGGGGTCCGGACCCCCTGGACCCCCCCCCCCCCTCTGGATCCACGCTTGGTTATGTAGTCAAGTAGCAAGCGTGGATTTGATTCTGTGCTTGTACACGTTGACCGTTTTTCCAATCTCGTGAGTTTTCTCTGAGTCCTCCCACGACTAATGACCTCTATGCGTAAGTGAATTATTAAAATAAAACTAAACCATATGTTAGAGTCCAGAAATGACCTAGTTTGTTTTGAATAGAGGTATTTCGAACAGACTCTCCCTGTCTGTGTAGTCGATCAGGGTATATGGTGAATATCAAGGAGTAAGGCCGCGTGTCTAATCTCGTGGGTTTTCTCCGGGTCCTCCCAAGTCTAAAGACCTCTATGCACAAGTGAATTATTAAGATAAAATTGAACCATGTTAGTCAGCCCCCCCCCACCCCCGAAAGAAGATTTGCCAACCATAACTCTAAAATACCTACTGTAGAATGTAACATGTGCCCCTCCTAAAAACTTCACTGCCCTTCCGAAGCCAGCAATGGCAGCAAGCTGGCTACGGGCCTGGGGCATATTTCACGAAATTTTAACTAAGATAAGATCCAAATTTTAGTAATTTGATTGGACAATATTAGATTGATTTTAGTTCTTAGCCAATCAAAATTGAAGTATCTACTAAAATTTGGATTTTATCTTTAGTTAAAATTTCGTGAAACAGGGCCCCGATGTTAGTCCAGAAATGACCTAGTTAGTTTCAAATGGTCGTATGGCGACCGACTCTCTCACTCTTTCGCTGTCTCCGTGCGGTCCGTCAGGGTATGCAGTGAATATCAACATAAAATAAAACATTGCCAAAGACAGACAAGTAATTACTAAAATGAAATATTTTATTATTATCTTATTGTACACAATCTATTCTTTCTACACCCATCTTTTTTGTACGATTCGTTTTTATTTTTCATTATTTAGCAGCATGTTTTGATTTCATTTGTTTTGGGTTTTTTTTTATCTACTCGAACCTTTTATTTTCAAAAAATGTTTATTTCCAAATGCATATACTTGAATAAAACTATTTTGTCTTATTTAAACTAAACTTTTCAAAGACAGGTCAAAAGGTATGGTACTCTTTTGGGTAGTCACCGCTAGGCTATAAATAGACCTCCAATGGCACTCTGCCAAACGAAGTTTGTTGTAGTATTTATTTTCGCATTTTTACTGCAACGAAAATGATATATGTTCATTTTGTAGGATGAGGATAAACTAGTTTAAGTGCTTTGTGGCATTACTACTCGACCAGACATTGCGATAGGCCAGAGAAAATCGATTTTAAAAAAAGAATGGCGAATAATAAAAACGAATGGCAAATAACGTAAACGAATGGCGAATAACTCTTTGCCATGCGCATGGCGAATATCCTCTGCCATAAACTATAGTCAGGATTATGTGAAATATAATATATCCCACTCCCTATACTAGTGTTTTATAATAATATTTCCTGATATAACTCCAGTCATTGTAACAGTTGATAAACCTGCTACTTGAGATATCTGATTTTATGAACTTAGAAGTGTTGAAGGGAAATCGTCGAGAACAATTATATCATTGTTTCTGGTGATCTGTTTAGACCGAAATTCTACCCAGATCAAACGTGTGTTTAATACAACGTATAGACATTCGTTATATCTCCCAAGTTTGTTTATCAACTTTCTAATAAATCTTTGTCATTGTGTTGACACGAGTATAAATTACTTATATCCAAATGGTTCGTATTTAGTTTTCATGCTGAAGTACAAAATCTGACATAGAAAGTGTGTCTAGTCCTTTGGAAATATGCCCTTTGTAAAATTTGGCAGTGGACGGCAACTACAGATATCTTATTTTATTAAAATACTAATAAGTGGTTTGAAATATTTGGTATTGTAAAATACTAATATTCTTGTAGATTGTGGTAACGTAATACTAATATACCGTTTGTAGGATTGGTATGGTAAACAACTGATAAGTACCATGCACAATTTGGTTCAATTGTATTCCAATAATTCGCTTGCACATTGGGGTCTATAGCTGTGGGAGGAAACTGCTTGTACAAGACTAGGAGTAGGGTAGCCTGTCCAGTCTCGTATGTTTTCTCCCGGTCCCCCGGTTTACCCCCAGTGCAAGCGAATTGTGGAAATAAAATTGAACCATGTGTTAGTCACGAAATGACCTAGTTTGTGTCGAGTGGACGTTAAATCATATTTCTCTCTCTCTCTCTCTCTCTCTCTCTCTCTCTCTCTCTCTCTTGTATCAGATCAAGAGACCAAATCAGTTTAACGCCCACTCGACACAGACCAGGTCATTTCGGGACTAACACGGTTGTATTTTATTTCAATAATTCGATTACGGGCATGTGTCTTTAGCCGGAGAAAACCCACAAGGTTGTTCAAGCGATCCTACTCCGTGCTCCGTGTCACGTACAGTCGAGGAAACGAAACCACGCCTGTTGACGCAATGACGGACCACATAATACAGCACACACGTGCTAACCATTCGGCCATCCAAAGCCTTGCCCCTAATAAGATTGAGAGCGCCAGATATTATGTTTTGTTGATATTGATATCAGATAAAGTATTATCTTTATTAAATCGTTTTACCAACCGGAAGTTTATGCAATATGTTGATATTTTCTTTTCCTTCATACAGCTTGCGGTGGTCCATCTTGTCATCAAGGGTGGATAAACACGCCTCTAGACAAATACAGAACTTGAACCCCCGTACCGAAATATGCGTAAACATCAAGAGTTTTAATGTAATCTACACGCTTGTTTCAAACAAATTTCGATAATTATTTCTGAGTGCGCAGAAAAAATGGAAAATGAAAACATATTAAAATTACACGTCCTGGTGATTCTTGAGATTTACAAAAAAACAAAAAAATGAAATAAATAAAGACGGTAAATGTCATTGGATATTGAATATTTTTGTGTAGTGTGTACCTTAAATTTGGTTTTCTTGCAGAAAAAAAGTTGTTATTTCAAGTTTGTTCTTTATTTCCCTGTCAAACAACCCCCCCCCCCCAAAAAAAAAAAAAAAAAAAAAAAAAAAAAACAACCCAAGAACAAACAAACAAACAAAATTAAACCAAGTGAAATGAAAAATATTAGTGTGCGTGTCCTGGATTTTCCCGTGTGGTTGGCCCTTGACAGTGGTGCAGGACGGAGGGCTTCATCACTGAGAACTGGCAACAACACCGAAGAAACCAGATGAACTTTCTCGGAAATCACAGAACCTCTAAATAAGAGAGCACACGTCTTACTCACTCAGCCACGGTGGCCCCCAGAACAATAAGACGAACGACGCTAAAGTTTGGACATTCTAAAAGACATGTAAAAAGTTTTCTAAACTTTCACATTTTTTTGTGTTGAATTCCTCCAATAACCACCAGGAGTTGTTCGTTCTTAACTTATTGTTAAATCTTCCGGCTGATGTCTTTGATATATTTTAACGAACGACGATCATAGAGAAGTTTGTGATCAGGAAACGAGACAATCTGCAAACATTTGTTGATCTGAAACCAAATGCTAAACGTAGTTTGTTGTTAAAACACAGAGAGTAAAATATAAACAAATTGATATAAATCTTAATATAATTTATGGACAGACTTTCAACACCGCCGCAAATACTGTTCCCATCTATTAACCATAATATTTGTCAGGAATCTCATAAAGAGAAAAAAAGTATACCTCAAACTGGAATGTATAAAATGGTTTATGCAATAAGAACGCCCTTGACGTATTCTGTGTTAATTCATACCAAATGCAAGATGCAAGAAAAAGTTTATTAGATCTGTCAAGATAATAATTTCTGTCCCGTTGTCGAAATAAAACTATATTGCAGTCCTCCCAATAACCGACAAGAACCGATAATATCGTAAAGTATTACACAACGTGACCGACCAGGGACGATATATTATAGATATGCACACTATGTACATAATATCCTAAATTTAAAGATGTTGGATCACCGACTAATGCATAAAGTCTGTAGGTTACTTTCAGTGATTAGTAGTACTCTTACGTCGCTTTGCAAGTGTTAAAATGTATGTTTGATTGAAAGCTCTTAGGATTGGTAATTGCGCGAATTCTTACAACATAGACTTTGTAATTTTTAAAAAGCTGTCTCTTAAATTTCACGTAAATGGTTACTCGTGAAGGTATTTTCTCTTAATGTGCTCACAGTTCATGTAGCATATAACCGAGCATGATCCATTCTAGTATTATACAACATTGTGGAATATTCCTTTATTTTTAGTTCGTTTTTCCTTTCTTTTGAGTTAAGTCTATATTACTAGAAACTCTGATCTGTAAAGCGCAGTAGCAGCTTACGACTAGCGCCAGGATTAATTCACGTAATCTTGTATGTACGTTTGAAGTTGCTTGGGATGTTTTTGTATTATGACTTGTCCGTAGATTTGTCTTGTATAGTTAGTGCAGTGCACCCCCACCCCGGGCCCGTAGCCAGCTCATATTTTTTTTTTTTTTTTTTTTGGGGGGGGGGCTACGTAATTTTTTGGAGGGGATAGGGTGTGGCCGGCTAAGAAACCCCTAAGAAATCATTATTGTTGGCGAAATTTCTTTTTTTTTGGTGGGGGGGGGGCTTTTTTAACTCTATTTTATGAAATATGCCCAAGATCATAAAATCATAAAAATCATCATCATCATCATCATCATCATCATCAATATCATCATTTCATCATCATCATCATTAATATCATCAACATCGAGAGAGTGAGAGAGCGAGAGAGAGAGAGAGACAGACAGACAGACAGACAGACAGACAGACAGACAGACAGAGACAGAGGGAGAGAGAGAGAGAGCGATAGAGCGAGAGAGAGAGAGAGAGAGAGAGAGAGAGAGAGAGAGAGAGAGAGAGAGCCATCGGCAATGGGGTTTAACATCAACCTTGGCATTTTGGGTTTAACATAATTGTTGAATTTTATTTCAATAATTCAGCCCAGTTGACTCAGTGACAGGCCTTTTAATACAACGAGCCCACGCGCTCATTCGGTGCAGAACCGTGGGACGTTCAACGCCATTTGGACACAGATCACCAAATATTCAAAACGAGGGGGAAAGTCTTTTTAGTCCTTCTCTTCCCTTTCCCTTTTCCCCCTTTTGCATGGCGATTTTTGTTGAATTTTTGGTGTAAAATCGAAGAAAAGGGTTTGAAAATGCATTTTCTGCCAAGTTTTGGTGAATATTCATGATTTTGAGGCGGAAGGATACAAGAGTTGTGAGGTTGGTTACGTTGAAAGGGAGGGCTGAAAATTGCAAGATTAGCTGTCTCTACTTCCAGCTTGTCTATCTCAAGTTTTCATGAAGAACCTCATACATGCTTTTGGGCAAGAGTCTGCCACATGTTGCTCCATCTGTGGCAGAAAGCGTTTTACCCAACGAATATTTGGGAAAAAGTTACAACCGGTCTAAGAGACGAGAATTAACATTAAAGTCAATGGGGCAATAATTAGTGTTCTGTGGCCATTTAATTTCATTCCAGTTCCTTCCCACTCGGCTAATCTCGACAGATTCCGTAAACTACGTAAACTACATCTAGTCTCGGATGTATGACAGTAAGTGATATGTACCTACGCCCATACATTTGCGATGCGGCTACCGGTTTACTTTAACAGGAAAACTTGACGCTATTACACAAATTGGGAACCTATTCGGCTAGCGACCTATTCGACCGATCGAGCTGCAACCTGTTCGTTGGAAACCTATTTAGAGTAAAGACAACAGTCTCTATTTATCAACCAATAAAATCCAACGTTATGTCTATCAAATGAAAGTAGAATATATTATTTTTTATACATTCCTTCAGCTCAGAATAGAAGTGTAATTTCGTCATTATCTTACAGCTGGATCGGTTGAATAGGTCGCTAGCCAAATAGGTCGCCAACTTGTGTTTGGAATGGGCCCAGCCATGTTTCATCCGGGACCTTTAAAGTAGTTCCAATATGGCGGAATTCATCATACAGCCGAGTTTAGATTCCCGAAATCTCCCGAGGTTTGCCGAGTGTTTCCTTCCAAGTCGCACTTAATTGTATTGAGTTGCAGTGCTAATTCGACATGTATCTATTTAAGCTTAAAATCCATGTGAACGAACGATACGATATTAAAGCAGCTCATCGTTTATTTATCGTAAGAACGATATACATGGAGTACACTTGGTATAGTATAATTATCCACAGGGAATACGATAGACACCATTCTACCCTACCCAAACTGTTACATCCGTTATATTTCAAAGGTTAATATAGCAGAATATTCTCATATCACTCCGTTTTTCTACGTCACATTATTTTTTATAATTGTTTGTTCGGGTTTTGGTTTACAATAATTTCGGCTGCGATTTGAAAAGTTCACGTAATTTCCTTTGTGCAATTTGTTCTCAACGGAGTTCTGTATGTTCCGTTCTAAAGCTACATTCATGCATTGGGCTAGGGAGGGGGTGAAAAGGGGAGTAATTAGCCCAAACATCCCTACGTGTGATCCATGTTTTTAACCATTTGAACGACTAGACGCTAATATAACTATAGCTACGTCTACACTAGCAGCATTCACCGTCTACACTAGCCTTTTAAATCCCGGTTTTTTCCTAAAAGCCGGCTTTTTCAATTTCTCAATCGTAAAAGCCGGCTTTTTAAAATCCGGCAATTATTGAGGGATTTTTCAAAATCAAAAAGCCGGCTTTTTCAAAAAACCGGCAATTTTATGTGTGTAGACGGTAAATCCGGGATTTATCAAGTACCCGGATGTCCTTCGTCCCGAGCTTCCGCACATTCATAACATTGGCATTGCTTCCGGTTCTAAGAAATTGCGGAAATCTCAAATCCATCTATAGCCTAGCCTATTTAATTTCAACATGCCTAACCTAAAATGGGTGCACGTCGTTTTCTCGCCCTCTTCCGTAAGACTGTCAGCCATCTGCTATATTCCATAAGCTGGATATATAATTGCACCAAAGTAACCAAAGTAATCATTATTATTATATTATTATCTCTGCAAAATTGACCGAAGCCGATGGCCTAATAAATAAACCGGAAGTTCCACAAATAACGAAGGTCGGTGTTCATCGTCTTTTTCCGTTCAGTCAGTGTAGACGCTACACTTGAAAAAGCCGGGTTTTGAAAAAACCGGGTTTTTAAAAAGCCGGCTTTTTCAAGCCTAGTGTAGACGAAGCTTATATGGTTAGTGTATTTGATGCGAAGCGTATTGCGCCATATTGTCAAATATCACCGTACTGTCAAAAATCCACGTGATAGATCTATATTTCACTTTATTACTGACTTCATTAGCCCAGTTGGAGCAGAACAGTAGGGCGTTAAACCCCATTTCATTTCATGTCATTTCTATTTTCAACATTGTTTTTGCTATAATTCCTGGTGTTTAATTCTGACAACGTATATAGCATCACATACACCACACAAGTAAATATCCATTTTCCATCAATACGAGAGAAAAAACATAACATTAACTACTGCAATTTATACGCCAAAGAAAATCATATGCCAATCTTTTTGTGGTGATAAAATATTATCGCTTCACGGGTGAAGTTTTATTTACCATACAATCGAGACAAGTTTCCTTTTTTCAATATTTTTTGTTTTTGCTGGGAATTTCTGATGTTAGATTTTTTTGTGAGGTTATCGTATTTCTGTACGAGGTTAATGTGTTTATACCCTAGAGTTATAAAATAGAAGATCACGTGACAGATTTAACAGATGTTTAACTTGGTCTTTATCTCTGGTGCATAGATAAAATGATTCCCAGATTGTGATGAGTAAATAATGATATATGGTATAGCAGTACGATCTCATCAATTAGGAGGTGGTACCAGGTGTTTAGAAAGAGTAAGCATATTATGTAATCTCCTAGGGAAGTCGTCGGGGCAGTATTACCACCATAGCACACCGTATATTGCATTCCCAACGTCACGGTATTACCGCCATAGCACACAGAATAGTGCATTCCCAACGTCACGGTATTACCGCCATAGCACACCGAATAGTGCATTCCCAACGTCACGGTATTACCACCATAGCACACCGAATAGTGCATTCCCAACGTCACGGTATTACCACCATAGCACACCGTATAGTGCATTCCCAACGTCACGGTATTACCGCCATAGCACACCGAATAGTGCATTCCCAACGTCACGGTATTACCGCCATAGCACACCGAATAGTGCATTCCCAACGTCACGGTATTACCGCCATAGCACACCGAATAGTGCATTCCCAACGTCACGGTATTACCGCCATAGCACACCGAATAGTGCATTCCCAACGTCACGGTATTACCACCATAGCACACCGAATAGTGCATTCCCAACGTCACGGTATTACCACCATAGCACACCGTATAGTGCATTCCCAACGTCACGGTATTACCGCCATAGCACACCGAATAGTGCATTCCCAACGTCACGGTATTACCGCCATAGCACACCGAATAGTGCATTCCCAACGTCACGGTATTACCGCCATAGCACACCGAATAGTGCATTCCCAACGTCACGGTATTACCACCATAGCACACCGAATAGTGCATTCCCAACGTCACGGTATTACCGCCATAGCACACCGAATAGTGCATTCCCAACGTCACGGTATTACCGCCATAGCACACCGAATAGTGCATTCCCAACGTCACGGTATTACCGCCATAGCACACCGAATAGTGCATTCCCAACGTCACGGTATTACCACCATAGCACACCGTATAGTGCATTCCCAACGTCATTGCCTATCACTATTCACCAAGATGGTGCAGCAAAGTAGTAAAACTAACACTCATTTAAATAATTCATAATGAAATAAAAGTATTGCGATTTGACACAATGTTTTGCGAAGAGGTAAATCGACACATCGTGTCGGTTCCAGTTCATCTCTCTCTCTCTCTCTTTCTCTCTCTCTCTCTCACTCTCTCTCTTTCTCTCTCTCTCTTTCTCTCTCGGGATCACGGTTGCTAAGTGGATAAGGAGCTGGTTCGCTAGCCTGAGGTCGTGTGTTCGATCCCCTTGTCAGTGATGCAGAAGGAGGGCCTGACAAGGACAGCTGTTTAGTCGATCGGATGGGACGAAAAACCGAGGTCCCGTGTACACAGTGGAGTGCACGTAAAAGATCCCTTGGCAGTTGGAATTCGATATAAGAGTAGGCCGTAGCGCCGCTGCCCGGGCAAAATTTCCCTCATAGCACACTGTATGGCGTATTCCCGTCTTCCATTAGCCCAGGTTAAGTGCAGAAGAGTAGGACGTTAAACCCCATTTCATTTCATTTCATTTCTCTCTCCCGGTCTCTCAGGCATGAAATCCCAGATTGATCAGTATCGCCACGTAACGTTATACATGAAGGCTGTAATATATAGACTATTGTTACTAAAACTAGTAGATTTCTATCACTATATAAAATTACTAATACACTGGTTATATTCATCGACTATACAGTCCTTATATCAATAATATCAACAGTCACTCATCTATTTACACCTGTCTATTCAACAAAATAATATAAGGTTACCATAACAGATATCATCTTGCATTGTAAAGTTTGAAACCTATGCTATGGAAGACCAAACAGCTCTTTATTCAGTTTTCCCCATTCTTAATTCATAGTTCTTAATTCTTATTTATTCATTGACTTAAAGATACAAATTTTAATTTTAGTGTATATATAAATGTCAAAATACGACAACAGATGAAGAAATATAAATTACGGACTAAGAACTAAGAACACTGAATAAAGAGCTGTTTGGTCTTCCATTCTATCCGTCCACCGTGGAATGTTTTAGTTATTTTTTGGTAAGATAAGTCGTTTATTTCGTGTGTCTAGTTAGTATGTTAGATATATGACTTCTTTCATCTTTACCGACACAGTGTTATGGTAATCAGGTATAGATATACCATATGATAAACTTAAGATGGACTTATAATGGACAGGCTTAGAATATACTGTCTGACTGTCTGAACTTTTTCGTCGTAAATTGTCAACAATGACGTTTTCTTTTTCTATGTATTTGTGAAAGAAATGGTATGGGATTTAACGTCCTACTGTTCTGTTGCTACTGGGCTAATAAAAACGGGCATGTGCCATATTTTGTCCTATGAGGGAAATTTACTCCGACAGTGCGCTACGGCCAACTCTCATATCGAATTCCAACTGATAACTAGTCGTTTACGTGTACACTAATGTGTGAACGGGACCTCGGGGATTTCGTCCCCAACAGAATCATTTGTATAAAGCGGCCAGTGTGGATTCCGGAAATTCACGAAACTCCCCGTTCGAATAACAATCGCCATCTCTAAATTCGATAATGACTTTGCACGTACCTGGCCGTCTTTATACGAACGGTTGCTATAATAAAGTAGTTAGTTAATTTATATTTCTACTCCTTCTATTGTGATGATTGCGTACGAAATTATCTATTTCAGTCCAAGCAACTATGCAAGTATTCCATTACACATCACCTACACGTGAGAAATCCTAAATATATCTGTCTGAATTAACAAATTACAGAGAGAGAGAGAGAGAGAGAGAGAGAGAGAGAGAGAGGTGAAGTCAATTCGACACAATGTCGGTTGCGCGCTGTTGTCGGGGGGAAATCCGAGGACCCGGAGGGAACCCACGAGGTTGGGCAGGCCAACATACTCACTAACGTACAGCTGGGGAATCGAAACCATGCCAATTGACTCAATGACAGATGTTATGATACAACGTGCACGTGCTAAACATTCGGCCATTCAACCCCAAGAATTTTTAATAAAAATAGAATAAGTCTAATTGAGTAATGCATTCCACGCTTGCATATTTGTCGAATTCTTACTCTTATTTGGCACATGCCTTAGCGTAGTGGATTATTAATCATACTGAAACTTCAAATCTGTTAAGACACCAATTAGCGAAAAGTTTTATTTCGTTATGTAAATACAGAAAGCATCTTGCTGGGTGGGTGAATACTAGCATATTTGTTAAAGTGGCAATAATTGGCTGTAATCAATCAGCTGTTTATCCTGTTGACTATTCATGTCATTTATAAATCCTAACAGCTTAAAGGCGCAATGTTAATAGAGAGAGAGAGAGAGAGAGAGAGGGAGAGAGAGAGAGTTTGTTCCGAATAGATAGATACACACACGTGTCATACAATAAAAAAATAAAACAGTATAAGACAATTATACCACAGACTGAAAATGAACCATATAACCATTTTCACAATATCTTAAAGCTATAATTTCATATTTTTAAGTCACATTTTTAAAATGTATTAAAATAAAGTTTTAACATTGATGGTATCTATAAACAGTCCTACCTTGTTAAAGAATAATCCTATTATTCACTATTGCCAGTTGAGAAATGGGCAAATATATCATTTTCAAATTAAAACTTCTGAAGACAGTTATTCCATGGGGGGGGGGGGGGTACTAGGAACACAAGGAAAGTAATTGAATTGTGTTATTATTTCCTGTGTCAGTGATTTTTAAGTGTGGGGAATAATACCTATGAGCGTATTATAGTGAGTTGACAACCTATTGAGCAAAATATATAGCAAAATTATGTTTTGACTTTCTTTGAAAATATGAAATTCTCGCTTTAACAAAGGTTTTGTATAATACAGCAGAAGGCATGACGGAGATACACTTCCCATGAAATCCAATGAGCCAGCGCCTTAAACATTGAGCAACTGAATATGTTAATGCGTTACAATACCAACTATCTGATATTTATACAACATTGTCTTAACCATGGGATACACGATATATCTTAATTATAGGCTTCTGTCCAATTAATCTATTTCATACTAAAAGACCATTTGTAGCCAGGAATGTAATTTTCATATTTTCTAATGATATACGACAATGGAATACCCATCCGACCATTAATTATAAGCAAATGTACATTTGGAAGGTATCTTAGTGTATCGGGTAATTACCTACATGTGTTTGAAGAACCTGTAGAAAGAATAAAATAGTTGCAGGTTAATGAGAGTGTCAGATAAAGAATGTTCTTGACCTTCTCCAGTATAGGATTGATGGGCATGTTATTTCGGAATTTAAACCAGATCATTTCGGGATTGTAATGTATTACTTGCTTGCAGGATTCTGATTGTATCCTTGCTTGATAACGATGAGAATATCCTCATTGAAACGTTGCAGTTAATAAACCTTGTGAAATGTTATCCATCAAGTTTTCTGTTTAATATAACCCGTTCAGACGCTTATAACTAAACTGGTTTAACTTATCCGGCAATTTTTGCGTTCATACGTGTTTTAAGATACTGGCACTATACTGGATTAACATTCCTGACCATGTTCCTGACCTCGTCGGTCAAGGGTCAGAGGTAAACGCGGATGAGCACTGAAAAGAACAAGAAGCCGCCATTTTTCTAAGATTGTTATTTACTACGCACTGCGCATGTCCAGAGTGAAAATATCCGGATATTTTAATCCTACCCGTTCAGACGCCGAAAGTTAAACCAGATAAAAAAAAAAGCTGAATTCAATTCACCTACGGAGGTGGATATTTTAAACTAGTTTAAAATCTCCACATATGTGTTCAGACTACGAAAATTGCTGAATTAACTATCGCCGGATAAGTTAAACTAGTTTAACTTGCGCGTCTGAACGGGGTATTAGACGCAAGAGTTATGTTTTGCCTTGAATCTTTATCACGTTAGAATACCGGGAAGCAGAATAATATTGAAAGTATACTCGTTTTTAAACAATAATTCCATTGTAAGAAGAATACTGAGAATTTTAACTTATAGTAGTACGGTTATTGACCTTGTATTAACAGACACAAGAGTGTTTTTATATATTTTACTCACCCTGGTTGATGTAAGTGCCAACAGCTGTTTTATTAATTCAAGTTTGTTCTAGATGTGCAGTTGATATGAACTTAGCACTTGAACTGTCAATAATTTAAACATCAGCAAAATGAAAAAAAGAAACTGTAACCGAAGCCTGTAATAAAGCTCGATGTGATGTCGTGTTAATTTTGTCTGTCAAGAAAAGTTATATTTGTAACAACAAAATGTGAAAGGTAGAATGAAATGATCGATGTTTTCTATTCAAATTAATAAATTGTTAACTATATTCTGAGGTTGGACTGAATCTCCATTCCGAGAAGAGATTGGATCTCTATTGTGAAGGGATTGGATCTCTATTCTGACGAAGAATTGGATTTCTATTCTGAGAAGGGACTAGGTTTCTATTTTGTAATGGGTGTTGGATCACTATTCTGTGAAGGGGTTAGATGTAAATTTTATTGTTTCATTCTAAAAATCGGTGGGTCATTTTTCGTTCTGAGAAGGTTTTGGATCTTTTTTTGAATTTTCGAAAAGGATGGGGAACAAAACTGTTACACAAATTCAAAACTGTTCACATACAATAAGAAAATGTCGTAACGGGTATAATCCCTGCCTTAATGGGTGGTGAATAGTTATCAGTAGAGGCGATAGAGATATACTCAACAACAAGACTTACATATAGGTGATCCTCAACAAGACTTGCTATGGTTTACCCTTGTCAGTGATGCAGGACGGAGGGCCTGACATTGACAACTGTGTAGTCGTTCGGATGGTACGAAAAACCGAGGTCCTGTGTACACGTTGGCGTGCACGAAAAAGATCTCCTGACAATTTGAACTCGATATAAGAGTAGGCGGTAGCGTCGTTGCCTAGGCAAAATTTCCCTCATAGCACACGGTATGGCGTATACCCGTCTTCCAATAGCACAGGTTAGGTGCAGAAGAGTAGGACGTTAAACACCATTTCATTTCATTTCTCAACAAGACTTATATAGGGAGCGAAACAGATACTGATTAATACACAGCAAGACTTACATGTGAACAATTCAACCTGGTTTCATGTTGGTGAATATTTGACGTGATATTGTAAAGGTTTTTGTTTCAATGTAAGAACAGGTTATGGTAATTAAATAACAAGTACGTATGTTTCCCGTGACTTAGCAAAAAGGGCAAAGGTCAATTACATGCTCCTTTTATTCATTAATATCTAGATTCATTGACGCCATCATTCAGTCATTCATGAGCTGTACCTAACTGGTTCTCAAGAACAATTAATCTGGAGTATTAAAGAGACATTGTCACACTGAAAAAACATAGAGAGAGACAGAGAGTGAGAAGGAGAGAGAGAGAGAGAGATCGAGAGAGAGAGAGAGAGAAATAGAGAGACAGAGATAGAGATAGAGAGCTGTAAACGAAAAAATATAAATGGTTTCCAACTTTGCCGCGAGTCAGATCGTTTGTCATTCTCTTTTGTTTTACTAACAACGTTATAATGGGCTTTAAAGCTGCACTTTCATTTTTATAAGTTATATTTTTAATATATATTAGAATAAAGCCTTAAAATACATGGCATCTATAAACAGGCCTGTCGTGTTAAAGAATAATCCTATTAATCCTATAATTCACTATTGCTAGTTGAGAAATTGGCAAAAATATCATTTTCAACTTCAAACGTTTGAGAATAGCTTTTGCATGGGGGGGGGATTGGAAAATAAGGGAGGCAATTGTGCTATTATTTCCTGTGTGACAGATGTATAAGTGTGGGACATAATGCATATGATCGTATATATAATAGTGAGTTGACAACCTATTGAGCAAAAGACATAGAAATAATAATGTTTTGACTTTCTTAGAAAATATGAAATTTCCGCTTTAACGTCCACTCGACACAAACTAGGCCATTTTATGACTACCATACGGTTCATGATCATTTCATTATACATTGTCCTTAATTGTGTGTGTATTATCGTTAATCGTCCTGAAGGGGGGGTTGGGATGGCCTAGTGGTCTAGAGTGCCGCGCTTCGACCGCTAACTGGCCGGTCACCTCTGGCTTGTCGCTGTGGTTTCTATCCCTGGTGTCAGCGTATCTGGCATGGAGATAGGGGCGCCTTCTCAACCTCGTGGGTTTCCTCCGGACACTCCGGTTTCCTCATACTGCTAAAGACCCCTACGCGCAAGCGAACTATTGAAAATAAACCATGTGTTGGTCCCGAAATGATTAGTTTGTTTCGAGTGGACATTACACCCCGTTTCTCTCTCTCTCTCTCTCTCTTCTCTCTCTCTCTCTCTCTCTCTTACGCGTCCTGAAACAACTGAAGTCTACATAAAACAGTACGGTTCGTATATCGAGTGTTAAATCGCCTGCATATCGGCAACCTGTCTGTAGTACTATATATGATTGAGCCAGTATTTCTTTTTATTATTAACTAAATCTTGTTGTATCGGATCCCGGGCAATGATCATTTTCCAATTAATAAAATCACCACATTACTACGAATTTGCAGAAATCCAAAACAGATGTCCGAATGCATGATATTTCAATTAGATTTAACTGGTGTTGTTTCCTCATTTCAGTGTTGCAGAACGGAGACGCTGGCAAGGGTAGCTATCTAGTCGCTCGAATGGGAAGAAAAACTGAGGTCATTTCTTGTACACATTGGCTTGTACGTGACAGATCCATTGGCAGTTGAGGGGGGTTGGGATGGCCTAGTGGTTTAGAGTGCCGCGCTTCGACCTCTAGCTGGCCGGTCACCTCTGGCTTGCGACTGTGGTTTCTATCCCTGGTGTGAGTGTATGTGGCATGACGATAGGGGCGCCTTCTCAACCTCGTGGGTTTCCTCCGGACACCCCGGTTTCCTCCCACTGCTAAAGACCCCTACGCGCAAGCGAATTATTGAAATCAAATTAAACCATATGTTAGTCCCGAAATGACCTAGTTTGTGTCGAGTGGACATTAAACCCCATTTCTCTCTCTCTCCCTCTCTCTCTCGCTTTGCATCTTGAATAAAATCATATACTGTAAATCGTGATAAAAGATCCACCAGTATCTAACAACAGAGGAAGATACTAATATCTATATGTATTCTCTAGAAATAGATTCCACACGTTTTTAAATATTTCTCTATATCAGGTGGCGCTAGTGCACGTTCATCAACACGTACCAGTTAAATATATTCAAAATATCTTTTGTTTCGTATTTCAGTTCTAGATCCGCCCGTATACACAGAGGTTTTACTTAATATAGAGTTCTACATTATTCAAATGTTCTAAACATTGAAGTATATACAACGTCTGTGGTGTGCAGAATAGGCCTAGGGGGAAGGGACAGCAATGGGCATCTATTACAGGGGGTTGGGGTGGTTCTCCTATCATAGAGTTAATTTAAATCAAGTTGAAATTTGAAATTATCGTTGTTAACTTTGACGTACAAGTTCTTTAGCTTTTATTGATTTGATGAGTATTGATATACGTGTATTAATAATTAAGATGTTTCGAATTCTTACACACGAACAATATCGTGAGTTCGTGACCAGATAAATAAGTATCGTTTAGGCTACTTACATAACAAAATTTACGTTCAACCTTACGGAGCAGCGCTGAAATTGCCGATGCTACTAATTACAAACCCACTGAATATAACTTTGCGAATATTTAAAAAAAAAATAAACCATTTACGTATATTTTCCGTGCGTTGTTGAAGCAGTTCGAAACCAGTTCCATTACAAATGATCCCTGATTGGACGTTGTCCTCTGATCGTTCCTGATCGTCGCTAATACCCTATTAAATTCAAATTATTCGAATTCCAAATCTATTTACCCCCCCCCCCCCCGCTCAGCTACATAAAAAATAATGCCTTGCATCAATGAAATTACATCACAAAGTGATCCTACATCAGTATAAGAATGATTTCTCTGTTTAAAAAGCTCAATTTGTATGTATGCCTATGTAATTTAGAGACGATGATGACAAATTTCCGTGACAGAAACTTGGCAAACCCCCTCCTGCAAAAAATTCTGGATCCGTCCCAGTTTATGTAAACTGATTAATCTTGTTATCAAATATAAATGTTGTGTGGGGGGGGATTTATAGTGGAAAACATTCACTGGTTTATACACGTTTCCACCAGTATTCTCTAATCACTCAATGTATTGCTTTTAATTTATATTGCGGTTGTAAAAGATATCGAATAGTTTTGATAGTTCATGCTCACAATGTCCGTGACGTGTATTGTGTGTATTTTCTAGTCTGGGTTTGCTTTTTGTTAATTGGAAGCCACAGGAGTCACGGGTTCGATCCCAGTATTGGCCGAGACAGTTCATCTGGATGTTCCTGCTTGGCTTCCCCTTGTCATTGGTGTAGGACAAGGACAGCTGTCTAGTCATTGGGATGTGACAAAAACAGAGGTCCCTTGTATGCATTGGCGTGCCTGTAAAATTTCCATTGCCAGTTGGAATTCAATATAAGTGTAGGCCGTAGCGCCGCTGTCCGGGCAAAATGTCCCTCGTAGCACACTGTATGGCGTATGCCCGTCTTAATTAGGCCAGTTGGAGCAGAGCATTTCGGTTCTTTGTTCGTGGTTTTCCAGTGTGTAATTCGTACTACAAGACCGTTTGGAAATGAATATTATTGTTTGTAAATGAATATTAGTAAAAATTGCAAAAAGGGGTCTTACCTAATGTAGCATAAGCCACACTCCTAACACCCTCCTCGGGAACTATAATAATCCCTATATCTCTGTCCCCTGAACCAGAGGGCGGAAGGATCATATGACGAGCAGGACCAGCAGACTGACTCTTCCCCGAGTTGACAACTAAACACAAAACCACACACGTAATCCACATTGTTTAAAAGCGAACACAAGACGATTCCACAAATAATTTAAAACATCCATTCAACACTTAAAACATTCTAAAGAATTCCCTTAATATCATTTTCAATCCACCGAGTACAATATCCCTGTGTTACATTCCCATGCTGACTGTTCGACACGGCGCGTGAGTATTAGAATGATACGATAATTTGTAGGTGTAGTGGCACGCTGGTCTGTGAGTCGCCATAGTTTGAACCCAGCGATAAGCGAGTGGTGATAAGCCCCGTGTAAATGTTTACTTTCTACATTAATTCTATGGACATACAGTGGTATTCATCATGTCTCACACAGGTCACAAGTTGTTCAACTTTAGTAGTTCACATTTCATTGAGAAAGATATGAAATGAAACGAATTATCAGGGGCGGATCTAGGAATTTTGAAAGGGGGGGGGCGCCGCAAAATGAGGGCACTGACCACGGAGACGGGGCACGCCGCTGAGAGGGGGTGGGGCCCCAAGATAATTATCCGTCATTTCCTTGCATCTGTAGCCAATTCAAGAGCTTTTTGGTTGATATTTTCGTCTAAACGTTCTGAAATCGTAAAATAGGAGCCTCAAAATCGAGCAAAAAAGCTATTTGAAAGGCACTTTCAGTAGTAAAAAAGGGCACTGTCGAAAATTAGGGGGGGGGGCGCAAGGGGCCTCTGATTATTGAGGTTCAACACCCCTTATTTTGGGGGTTTACGTCCTTTATGTCTGCATGTCTGCACTGACCGGCTAACGAGGACGAACATACGCAAAACAATATAATTCATGATCCCTCACACCTTGTTCAACTTTAGTTATTCACATTTCATTGAGAAAATTATGTAATATGATGGATTGGTGTTTAACGGCCTTTATTTCTGCACCGAGTGGCTATTAATGAAGACGAACATACGCAAAACAGTAATTCATGATCTTTCACACCGTTCATAAGTTCTTTAACTTTAGTAGTTCACATTTCATTGAGATAACAAAAAATTAAATGGGTTTTAACGTGCTGCATATTTGCATCGACCGACTAAAATGAAGACGGAAAAAAGGGGGGTTAACACCCACTCGACCCAACCTAGGCCATTTCGGGGCTATCATATGATTCAATTTTAGTTCAATAATTCGCTTGTGTGTACGGGTCTTAAACTGTGGGAAACTTGAGAAAGATGTTGGACAGGCGACTCTCTACTCCTTGTCGCGTACAAATTGGGAATCGAGCTAATGAGGACGGCCAACCATTCATGCTGTCCCCCATAGTTCTAAAGGTTGTTTATTTTAATAGTTAAAACGTTTCATTGACACAACTTTCATATCATGTCAACGAAAGAAATAAATGAAATAGGATTTAACATCTACATTTCTGGAGAGCCCTGACAAAGATGGCTAGCTGTTTATTCTTTCGTTCGAAGTGAATAAAGAAACGAAAACAAGGCTCCATGTACACATTTGTGTGCACGTAAAATATCTGTTGACAATTGGAATTTGATATAAGTGTAGGCCGTAGCGCCGCTGCCCGGGCAACAATTCCCTCATAGCACACTGTATGGCGTAGCATCACTGTCCGGGCAAAATCGTCATAGTATATAGTATACAGTGGGACGTTAAAAGCCCCACCCCTCGCCCAATACACACGACGGTAGAGTTTTCGTTTAAATCCAACTTCCTGGTTGTAAATCAATATGGAAACCTACGTTTCATAACCAAGATTGTACACCAGCGCCAAAAAAAGCAACTAGTTTGAACCACGTGAAATATTTATATGCATGTATTTCAATGAGTAACGCGTTCTCTTTGGACAATTTTGCACGGACTCGGGTGTTCATCTAACTTGAAATGAAATGAAATGAAATGGGGTTTAAACGTCCTACTGTTCTACTCGTAACCTGGACTAACGAAGACCGGCATACACCATACAATGTGCTATGATGAGAATTTAGCCCGGACAGTGGCACTACGGCCTACTCTTATATCGAATTCCAACTGCCAATAGATCTTTTACGTGCACGTCAATGCATGTAACTCGAACCCCTCTGACTCAGTCTATACCCCTTAGCGAAAACATGCATAGACTGGTTCACTTTATAATAAGTTTCTGATATTTTGTAATATCGTGTCAAAATTCTAAGGTATATAAGAGTATTCTTATTTTTTTTTTTTTAAAAAAACCTTTAACGAATGCTGAGAACATAAAAATCAAACACGTGTACATACCTCCCTATAAATATGTCAGTGAGATGTGATACAACTAAAGAGATATAATTTCCCCGGTGAAAGTTATAATATGTTTTAAATGGTGACTATTATTATTGTAACAAATTTTTAACAATTTATGTGTGTTGTGATGGGGAAACCTAAACGTCTTCAATCATATCGCATTATTTGTTCCACTCACAGATGGTAGGAGTTAACTCACTGCCTGTTATATTGAGGCAGATCTCTCTCTCTCCCCTCTCTCTCTCTCTCTCTCTCTCTCTCTCGCATTTTACAGATCCATTGCTGTGATCTAGAATGGACAAAGAGTGTTTGAAATAATATTTTCTGCCAGGGTTGGGTAATTATTCATGATTTAGAGGCAGGTAATTAAGTATGTCATTGAGTCAACTAGAGTGGTTTTGATTCCTCGGTTGTACGTGACTAGGAATAGGGTCGCCTGTCCAGCCTCGTGGGTTTTCTACGGGTCCTTCGATTTCCTCCTACTGCTAAAGACCCATACGCGTAAGCGAATTATTAGTCACAAAATCACCTCGTTTGTGTTGGGTGAAAGTTAAACTAATGGGAGACAACTCGAATATGACTGCTCTGGATTTATCTACTTGAAACAAAAACCCCACAGAGAGCGAACGAAATGGGGTTAAACGTCCACTCGACACAAACTATGCCATTTCGGGGTCTTTAGCAGTGGGAGAAAACCGGAGGACCCGGAGAAAACCCACGAGCTTGGGAGGCGCCCCTACTCCTTGTCACGTACAACTGGGGATTCGAATCCACGCCAGTTGACTCAATGACAGACTTTCTTATACGGCACACACCTGCTACCCCCCCCCCCCCTAAACAAACAAATAAATATGTTTGCCATAGTGTTTATTGAATAATTTATGTAGTTTTATATTTTATGGGGTTGTAAATAATTCATAATGCACTCTTCAAACGACAAAAGGTATTGATTATTTTTTGACAATTTGACAAAGAGTTGATAAAAAATTTGAAGTAGCAAACTGGAGTTATCCCCCTTCCACAACACGGTCAACCGTGCTTAACAATACTGATGAGAAATATCCCGAACATCTTCTTCGCCCAATGTAACTGGTCCGGTCGGGAAATGAAATGGATAAACAGCATACTTTTCTGAGCAATTATGATGACAGATATGCACCGTGTCATGTTCCGGAAGCACGACTGTGAGTTTTTATACCATTTATCCAAGATGTAGACTACGGAGTTAAAGCGAGATCAAGCCTTCTATAGATGATGATGATTCAGCTTTTTTTAAGGGAAATATTGCGCGGACAGCGTCGTTTCTCACTAAACTTCAAACCCAACTGCAAATACACATTTATTACGTAGTATTATGTGTGTTTAATTTACAGTAACTCATAAAACATCCTGCATAAGACTTGGAAATAAAATAAAACCATTAAATAATTTCTACAACAGAGAGAGAGAGAGAGAGAGAGAGAGAGAGAAAGATGGTTTAACGTCAACAGGTCTCATTGCGGGGCTAACATATGGAGGACCCAAAAGAAACCCACGATGCTGGACAGGCGACCCTACTAGTTGTCACTTTCAACCGAGGATCGAAACCACGCAACTTGGCTCAATAACGTTCTGATCCAATGCGTTACCTATGCGCTATCTAACCCAACACCACGTGTGGGTGAAAATGGAATTGTTGTATAGCTGACTGTAGCATTTAATTGTTTTGTTTTTTCTCTTCAATGAATGTTTAATTAACTAAAAGATGATTAGAATGAAGCCGTGGTCGTGACTAAATGATTACAGATAAATATAGGGTTTAACTACAAACCAACCACGCCATTATTAATGACTATAGTAAGACGATTATTTATATGTCATTATACAAGTGGTCATTTTTTAAAAGATAATTAAAATACATTAGACAAAACGAATGGATGTTTTCTAACTGCCGATTGTTGCGTTGTCGTCTTTACATTTTACCGGCAAGGATGTGTGTTTGTGTGGTGGGGCGGGTGGAGGGGGATGGGGGTGTGGGAATGTACGTTAAACCCCATTTCTCTCCTTTTCTCTAGAAAAAAATTGTAAGAGGGAGAGAGAGGGGAGAGAGAGAGAAATAGGGTTTAGCGTCCACTCGACACCAACTAGGTAATTTCGGGACTAACATAAGGTTTAATTTTAGCAGTGGGGGGAAACCGGAGTGCCCAGAGGAAACCCACGAGTTTGAGAAGGTGCCCCTGTCTCCATGCCACATACGCTCACACCAGGGATCGAAACCACAGCCGCAAGCCAGAGGTGACGGGCCAGCTAGAGGTCATCCCAATCCCCCACAACTATAAGCAATTATGTAGTGTTTGGGTTAATTTCAATAACAACATACCGGTGTTCGTATTCAGGTCATCTATAGGATGAACGGGAAGTAAAGTTTCACATATTACATGTAAACTTCATTTCACATTGAGATACCGGTTTTGTATTGATAATTTTATATAACGAACAATCTTTTTTGTGTGTGTTTGTCATAAAGTTAATAGTTGTATCGACCCATATCTATTGTTATCGTTTAGTTCATTGGGAATTTCCGACGTGGTTTCCACCTGTCAGTGGTGCAGGACAGAGGACCTGACAAGCACAGCTGTTGAGGCGTTCGGATGAGACAAAAAGACGAGGTCTTGTGACATATTGGCGTCACGAAAAAGAACCCTGGACACTGTCATCTCAAAAGTTCCCTCATAGCACTTTGCATGGCGTATGCCCGTCTTCATTAGTCCAGTTCCGAGCAGAACATTAGGACGTTAAACCCCATTTCATTTCATTAGAGTCGAAGCAGAACAGTAGGATAATACACCTCATTTTATCCATTTAAACGAATGTACTCTTACCGATTTAAATTCAACTAATCTTCTATAGAAGGAATTAGTTTAATAGTTGCATTGACCTACATCTATAACGGCTGCTTTAAACTAATTCCAGTAACAAAAGCCCAGACTTTTTATTAATCTTCAGTATCTATTAGTTGTTGCTTCAGTCTGTAGATTAATTCAAGCAACAACATATTGGCTTTGTTCCTACCGGTGTTATTATGATTAATTTTCCGGCACACAAAGAGTAGAGTGGGTTGCAAGGCTTATCAGATACAAAAAAAACACAATTTAAAATTTCTCAAATAAAATAGAGATTTTTTTCTTGGCCATTATGTATGGAGATAAATGAGAAAGAATACAATAGCAGCAATGAGTATAGAGAAACTGATTTCTTTTTTTTAAAAAAAAAACCAAAACAAAACAACACAATGATACCTTTGTGGAACTCCTGAAATAGCAAAACTAAGGCTGATTTAGTATGCGAACGTCTCTTAAAACCTTTCTTTGACTGACTACCAATTATCTGAAGTAGACTGCTTACTGTTTTCATGGAATGGGGACGCCGGATTTGTTTGTGCGATTGGCTGATATGTAGTCGCTGGGTTGCGCAGTTACCCACTACGTTAAAAGCGAAGTCTGTGGAAGCGGACGTTGAAACACCAGGTAGTAGTAGCAAAGGCGCACATCTTCAAGTGTCGATTATGCTTTGAAGAACGATAAATTGGTCCGTGACAAAACACAACACAAGGTATATAAGAATATAACTACTTCTCTATTATTTATTAACGACGTTTCGTTAATGGGTAGGATTTTTTAAGTCAAACGTCTGTCAAATATTATTTACTATCCGTAAACATTTTTTAACATGAATTCACCAAATGACACCGAAATTGAACTCTGCCTATCATAAATTGAACTGTTGTATCCGTACCGTCCAGTAACTATTCGGATTAGTGAATAAACTGATCATGATACTACTGCCATTTAGATAATAACCTACCAGTTGTTAATTAACTATTTCTAGGTGCAATTAGCTGTAACTTAAAACCTCCGTAACTAAGACTCAGAGTATATTGTGGGACTGGTGAATCAATTCTACAGGCCTACCTACAACGGCCACGTCCATGGCATCACATCTTGATTGTACTAAAAAACAAGAAAAGTATGCAAACGCAGGAGCGGATCCGGGGGGAGGGGGGTGACTAGGGTCCTACAAGCTTACACCGGGACATGCACGCATGGTCGTATATATTAATATCCCGGTGCGCATCTTATCAGGCACACAATCAGCATCTATGTTACTAGCGGCAGAAATTAGCTCCATAAACCGCGGTCAGTGACGCCACTGAAACGACTATTTGTGAGTTGTTAACCGTAAAGTGACTGATTCACCATTTCTGTAGAAGGAACTCATCAAAGTCATGTTTATTACACTTTGCTCACTCACTTATTTTGAATGTAATGAAATGGGGTTTAACGCCCTACTTTTCTGAATTAGGACTTATAATATGAGGTCAATTTTGCCCGGGCAGCGCCATTTGACATTTTGTTCGACCCATCCAAAATGTTCATTCTATCTGGTGAACTAGGCGCGTCTCCGTCCCAATCCCAACGAATAGGAAGCCAGCCGATGTCCAAAACAAGGACCGAACCCGGGCGATTTGTTTAATGAATGATTGTGCATGGCTACCTCCATTCAACTGTACCACAACCGTCTAGAGTCTAGACTCAGTGTTAAACTACCCCGGTCTAACCACCACCTATCGTTAGGTTCTTTTACTGTAATGAAATTGAGTAACCTCATACTTTCCTCAGCCGACTGAGCTCATGAATACCAGCATGCTATTCGGACAATCTATCCCAGATGACAATTGAATTCCAGCTATCAAGTGTTCTTTTGCGTACATAGTTATATATCATCTGGAGTTCCTTTAACCGGTAACCTACATCGTGGAACACAATGGTATTGAGCTGTACAAGAATGATATAACGGTATAACAGTGGCCTCTGGTGCCTTCAATAAACAACCTATGTCTTGAAAGACAATCTATTGCGTTGGACAAGGATGACATAACTTGACAATTTAATCAGTTCTATTCAATAATACAAGAGAATACATGCAGCGTTGTGAAGCTGTGTGTTCGACGCATCCTATTTTCTGATCTGATTAATTTTCGTGCATGACCAACTTCAAATAAATTGAACTTCTGAAAGATGTAGATTAATTTCTCTACGGGATACGAACCTTCTTTTAAAGATAATTCACCGGCTTAAATTTTGGATGGTGTTTTTATTACATTCATTTTCTTTCTGTAGTTGGTGCAGTTGTTTCTATATGTAATTCTAATATGTAAAAGGACTTTAACGCCCTACCGTATGCACCATCCCGGCTAATGAAAGTGGACATAGCCATACAGTATGCAGTAAGGGAAATGGTGTGCATTTGCGACTTTAACATCAACAATTCTTTGACGTTCAACTACTCCGGGTTTATTTTACGAGCACAACAAATATTATATGAAATGGGGTTCAATTATGTAGTTGGTGCAGTTTTTTCGTGGTTTTATTATCAGCGCTGGAAAAGCAGTAAGTCTCTCTCCCTCTCTCGTTACTTAACTATTTCATCCTTTGTACTTTAGTATCGATCCTTAAATGTCTACGTCTTAAATCTCGTTCATATTTAAAAATTAGAACTAGATTGCGTGCAGTAAATAATATAACGAACAAAGTCCTTTTATAGAAGATTAGTTGACTTCAAATCGTTAAGAGTGGGCCTACATCCTTTTATAAGAATGTCCTGCTGTGCCGCTCCGACTTAAAGAGATGAAATGAAATGGGTTTTAACGTCCTACTGTCCTTTTCCGACTGGGAGAATGAATGAAGACAGAAATACGCCATACAGTGTGTTACGGGTTTTTTTTCCTCGGACAGCGGCGCTACGGCCTACTCTTATACTCCTTCATGAACCACTGATAAGGTAAAACCACGCCTGAAAATCCCGACGAACTCTGTCAGTTAACACATGGAGCGAATCAGCGATCCACAGGCCGGCTTCATAGCTACCTTGGTCTCCAATGAAATGGGGTTTAACGTCCTATTATTTTGCACCTTGGGCTAATGGAAGACGGGGATACGCCATACAGTGTGCTATTAGGGAAATTTTGCCCGGCCTACTTTTATATCGAATCCCAACTGCCAAGGGATCTTTTTACGTGCACCCCATGTGTGCAGGGGACCTCGGGTTTTCGTCCCATCCGAAAAACTAGGCAGCTGTCCTTGTCAGGCCCCCTTCTGCATCACTGACAAGGGAAAACCACGCCGGAAAATCGAGATGAACTTTCTCGGCCAATGCAGGGATCGAACATCCGTCCTCCAGGCTAGCGAACCAGCACCTTCTCCGCTTAGCCACCGTGACCCCCCACCTTGGCCTCCAACTCTAATGATACAGCGGGTTATGATGGGAGGTCTGCCAAATGTGCTTTTTACGTGCACGTCAATGTCTACAATGGCCCAACCTCAAGACTATACATTTACTCCTTCCCAGGCCAGCACATACGACTGATATGTTGCTTTAATGTGTAATGAAAATCTAGAAACATTATCCAGTTTAGCCATTACTCTGAATGGGCCACACGGCCACTAAACTGTTTCAATTGAACAAACACGTTGACTTGAAGTCTCTGAGCACCATTTCAGAGACTGAAGACTCTCCATGCTAAGATTAGGCTGTCTGTCCAGAACTAGCTCCGCTTGCGAACAAACACTTAGCTACTTAACCGAAATTTTAAGTCCTAAATCGACAATTTTAGTCTAAAACCCCATGCATATATATTTCGAGAATTTGAGAGGTATATATTTTGCTTTCATTTAATAAAATCGAAAAGTTTTAATTAATTTGTTTTTTGTGTATAACAGTTCTGAACCGGAGTAGAACCACATACACATTTACACACGACAATTCCGTAAAAGTTGAATTTCTAAAAGAAACACCCGTCTTTTAATGTTCAAAACCTTTCAGTATTTGTAGACGGTGTGAATTGAAGATTTGACAGTATTCGGCATCCACAGTTGACTTTTTTAAAAATAAAATTGATTTCACACAGGCTTATATTTATTTTTGTTTCCTGGGTTTTGTGCCGACTTGACGTTAATAGTAACTGACTAAGTTCGACTGTTGCCGGGGAAACAGAGGGTGGAGTAACGTCATAATAGGCTTTATTACCCAATCTCAATTATAGAATTACAAGAGCTGATCGCGTTATGGATAGATCTGATAGTAGATTATCTAGTTACAGTTACATGAGTAAATACAATCTATGAGATATATAATTAATAATTTCCGCGTTCTTTCTTTCGCAAGGCAGCATTTTACAAAAGAACCCTACACGGTTGGTAAGAGCCGTTGGTACAGAAATGCTGGAAGCTAACCCACATATCATGCTTCCGCAGAATATTTTACCCAATAAGAAACAGAATTATCACATCGTTTCTTGTCACATGGTACCATTTGAAATTCTATCCCACTATCCCATTTTCCCATTAACGACACTCCATCAATGTATTAGATGGAACTCAATCTTCTTAGGTTTAAAATGTGGGTTGATGTAACAATTCATAATCTTTATCAGAAATGCTGACGTTTCAAGTCTTTGATGATACGTTTACCCTCGGGGTTTAATCTGAATTCAATTAAAACCTGAATAAAGTTTTATTACGGATTTAGGCGTCACACTCAATAACGTTAAAATACGAACAGAATCTGAAATAACGAGTCCATATATTTTTAAGGATTCTATCTGGAACAAATTAATAACTTTGGGCACACGTTCACTTCTACTTCCGTTTTATCGGTTTGTGTGGGTTGCAGACGTGTGTATTTCCAAGGCTTATATTCTACACATGGATAAATAATTCTACAAGCACAAATGGCGGGCGTATATCAGACCAACGGGTTTACTGGAACCAAATATCTTTGGGCACACGTTCACTTCTACTTCGATTTATCGGTTTGTGTGGCTTGGGGGGCGTGTGTATTTTCAAGGCCTCTATTCTGCATATGGATAAATAATTCTACAAGCACGAATCGGCTGGGCTATAGCCTACTTATCCATAGCTCCACGCCACGCCACTGAAACGTATACTGCTATAACATAGCAAATATATACAAAGATGTGGTGTGCTCAGATCATGACTGATCACTATGGGGGTGATTCTTAACCAGTGTGCTGCGACACACCAGTGTCCCGCGAGGTCTCACTCCAGAGGCCAGCTATTTGACTGTTATTTTCCTTATTTAGTTTCATTCATTCTATGTTTCATTGACTAGCCAGCTGTGTCTACGATTGTATAACGTCTATCTTGCCATATATGTTTTTATTTTGCAAACGACAATTATTTTTCATATACACTGTATATTTAGCCAGGTGTGCCACTATTTTTCCATTTGATCCAAAGTGTGCCGTTTGCAAAAAAAGGTTGAGAACCACTGATTTAAGGCATTGACCTTGGGGCATGAGAGGCTAGCTTCAGACATCTTGAGTCATGTTAAGTATCTAGTCTGAAAAAGCTGGATGAAAATAACAACAAAAAAACATTGCTTTGCTTTATGTATGTTTAATGCCGAAAGGATTTTAATTATGAAAATGGTAGCCCGATCGGAGCCGAACAACAAGACGTTAAACCCCCTTTCATGCCATTCCAAATTGTTCCACAACCAGGCAGTGTACTGTAATCGATTAAAATGTAAAGAAGATGAAGACGCTAACGGCATGTGCCCGCACGACCGTATTTCGACCTACTATTACATTTTCTGCAAATACCAACCACTAGCTTTATCGTAAAACACGCATTAAAATAAGGCAATCTTAATATCTATTAGAGCAACTTATGGAGAATCCATGAAAGAGTATGAAATGACCTAGCCTACTTCCTGGTTTAGACAATGTTAATGTAACTGCCATTCAGATAGTAATGGTGCAAGCAGATGTTACGATAATCTACAACTGGATGTTGTGTCCTCGAGCTGAAATTCAAATCGTTTCAATCAAGTTTTATTTGAACATTTACCGAATCTTCTTGTAACTTTAAAAGTAGAATATTGAGGTTGGGGCGCGCAGGGGGGAGGGGGGTATTTAGTGTGGCATCATTGAGTCAAGTGGCATGGTTTCGATTCCTCGTTTGTACATGACAAGAAGTAGGATCGTCTGTCTAACCGCTGGTTGCGACCCATTTGTGTCAATTTCTCGGTCCCAAATATTAGCGCTTTAGAAAGGCAAGCGTTACACCTGTCTAGAGGAGGTCTTTCATTATTATTAAGTAGACATTAATTAACTCACCCTCGATGTCAACGCTATCCTGCAATATTTACTGGTTTAGGGTCCCATTTGCTGCTCAACTCCCAATCACGATTTAGTCATGAAATGGATAATCGGGACTATGTTATTAATCATACCGACTTCAGTAATTATGGTCGAAGCTAGACCCAAACTTCAATTGCTAAATTCTCGGTTATGAGTGGATACATTTTTCTGAAATAATCAGCACAATCCTTTGACATACTCTTGTGTTTAACTATTATAATAAGAACTTAAATCTCTTTATCAAATCGTCCTTAATGTATCTTTAAAACACATTTTATTGTTATTGATATGTTCTGTAATTTCAAGTGAAATATAGCACGTGTTACATGTCAGGGCCTGGTATAAATCAATTGGTATAAATATCAGTAGAACCTTATGATACATGTATTAATCCATATTGATCGTATACCTGCCACAGTTAATAATAACAACATTTTTAATATATTTAAGTTTATTTTATTTATACAGGTTTCTTCTGTTATTGTGTCGTTTCTTGTGAGATGCAAATGCAAAATGTCGATTTTACCACATTAACATTTGCTGTACACAAGATCCTACTGTTTCTAGAACAATATGGTTTAAGTGCTTTAGATTATAAACAAAGCCACGATGAATCAGTAAGTAAGACGCTCGCTTGCTAGACTAGAGGTCGTGAGTACGCTCCGTGTGTTGGCCGAGAATGTTCAACGGGATTTTCCGTGACTTAAAGACATTCTGTTGCCTAACGTAGTGGATTATTTTTGGGGTGTTATCACCCAAACCTAATAAACGTATGCAAATTATTGACATACAAACGTATTTGTTAGTCCAGAAGGATGGAACATAAATTCCTCTAAAATCATACGTTTTAGGAAATAGAATGAAATTATCCTGGCCCGAGTTCACAAAGCATTCTGAGACTTAAGTTGAGAATTTGCTCAACTTTCAGTCATTGTTTATATGAGAAATATCTTTGATGCAGAAAAACAAAACTTTTGAACATAGTTTCTTATTGATGTACTTTATACATAAAAACAACAAAATTATTATAAAGGGCTATATTTCAGTTACAATAAGGTGAACAAATTTGAGTAAATTCTCAACTTAAGTCTGAGAATGTTTTGTGAACTCGGATTAATCTACACATAATAAATCAGTGTATAACACTATTCTTTTCTTATAATATGTGAACTACGCCTGGGTTTTCCCTAGCACACTCCTGGGTACCCAACTGACCATCACGACTCTTTATTTGTTTAAAGAATTTATTATGAATATTTTAATAAATGTCTCATATTTGTGACCAGTGTTGACAAATTTAATCGTAATGAGGAAAATTGAAATTGAGTTATTGTTATTTTCACAACTGGTATTTTTCTTTGTTTGTTTAAATATTCTAGTCATAGATTAAACCCCTCTGATATTATGTGATTGAGTTTTGACTATCCTTCGCCACGGCACTTAAAAGATAACGTGACACTTCGGTATGGACGTCTACATTGTTTACTTTATTTACTCAATGATCAATTTAATCATTTGGTATAACTATGTTTATATAACTTAATAACATCATACTAAGTTTATATGGGACTAGATGGTTTAATGGTTAGCACGTACGCGTTGTATTAAGAGGTCTGTCATTGAGTCAACTGGCGTGGTTTCGATTCCCAGTTTGTACGTGACAAGGAGTAGGGTAGCCAGTCCAAACTCGTGGGGTTTCCTCCGGTTTCTTCCCACAGATAACAAAAACCCTACACGCAAACGATTTATTGAAATAAAATTGAACCATATGTTAGTCCCAGAATGAATGGTCTGTGTCGGGTGGACCTTAAACACATTTCTCTCTCTCCGTCTCTCTCTAACACTAAGGTTATGCAGGAAAATACACACACAGTTATGACAGTAAATATAATCTAAAAGTTACATGATGAGCTCGCCCAGCCTCTAAGCCGAATCGGCTAAAGGTATGTCCCTCTAAGAGTCGTGCATGATAGCATAACCCTTGTCGGTACACATGGGGTCTACGTGGACCCCATGTACATGTATTATAGTGTTTTATAAGAACTTGCTGAAATTTAGTGACCTTGTCTCCTATATATTTTTACACGTAGCGAAGTGTTCAGGATTCATCCGATTCCCACATGCACAGTTTTGTTAGATGCAAAATCGGACCCCTAACTTACAACTCACAGTAGGGAGTTTGCTTATGTGTCTGATACTATGTTGTGTATGTCAGAGTATTCTCTCTTTAAACATCTGCATGTTACAATAAGCACAAATTAAATGATGGATTCCAAATATTCAATGGTTTTTTGTATCAAGCCCGAATTGTCATTTAACATCTATATCACATAGTACACAAAGTAGCAATTTTGTGAGAATTATTAAATCCTTTCCAAATGTCACTAAAATGTTTTTGTATATTAATTTGGTTGTTTTTCACTTGTCAAATATGAATACAAATACAAATTAAACCGCTGCCTTTTAATTCAAATATATCTGTACGTAAAATCTTTGAATTATAACTGGGGTCCATATGGACCCCTTGATGTCTGCTATGTGATTCTCACAACGTGAATCGACATGGGTAAGCCCTGAGTCAGAGGCTGTAGGTATAACCTTCTAAGACCCCGCACGATGTCGCTATCCCCGCCTCTAAGTTGAGGGGACAGTGGGACGAGTTTCTGAAAATACCAAAATAATATGTTCGATGAAAATGTAATTGCACTCTTTAATTGATATAAAACATTTACCGTCTATTATGACGAACCATTCGCAGTTTCGTTTGGGTATCTGTTTACGTCAACGCTATTTATTTAATTGGATTAATATGTGCACCAGAAGGAGTAGGGTGGCCTGTCCAATCCCGTGGGTTTTCTCCGGGTACTCCCATTGCTAAAGGCCCCTGTGTGGAATGGAATTATTGAAATAAAATTTAAAACCATATGTTAGTCCCGAAAGGACCTAGTTTGTGTCGAGTGGACGTTAAACTCCATCTCTCACCCCCCCCCCCCATTTGCAGAAGAACACTAGGATGTAAAACCCTCTACATTCTCTGTGTGTGGTTTGGTTCTCGTGTGTATTCATTGGTATGAGAAATAGGTTAGCTAATGACATCTTGCTTGTCGGTAATTCATTTTACTAGCTGTTTCTTTAAGATAAGTAACCGGAGACCATAGGTCAATACAACACAGTAGCGGTCTGATTCCTGCTTTGGTGGTTCCACTATTAGATGATTTATTAGTGTGCACCAGATGATTTGTCAACAGCAACTCACTTCCGATAATGAACGGGGGCCTAACTGTCAATGGTTTAGCCCGGTTTAGTCCGGTTCTCCTAGTCACCCATTGGTAGGGTGCCCCACGTGCCTATTGAAAAGTTGTACTAGACACATTGAATATGCACGCTTTACTTGGTTCACTACTACTAATTTTCTGACAGTCTCGCACACTCGTTGAGTCTATAAATAGCAACAGCCCGTGGAAATTCTAAACACACTAGTAACTATTACAGTCGTAAAAAAATTATTGTTGACGATTCTGAGTAGCAGTAATATTTATCGTTTTGGTTATTACGGCATCTTTAGAAATTACGTTCGTTTTATTTTTTAAATTGCTTTATCCTTCGCATGACCGTTAGAAGCGACATATTTTGGTTTAGTACAAATAATATCTATGAATAACTTGGGTTGGGTAAGGATCATGATACCAGCAGCAGTTTCGTTTTACTTTACAAGGTTAGAAAAAATAATTGTTGAGCCTCCCACCGTGTGTTATTTATAAATTCGATTTCTTGTTCCAGCTTTCAGTCACGTTTCGTAAAAAGTAGTCTGGATTATCCCGGCCTGTCAATCAGACGTAGAATGGTCGGTAGGCTGGTGAAGTGAGACTAGTTTCAAAACAAGGGCACGTAACCTATTTTTTACTCGAAAGTGTCTGGATGTTATGGACGACGCTCCGAACCATTTTTCAGTGTATTATTTATGATGTTTAAATGGTCATAGCTTATTAAGTTTAACATGACCGTTTATTTAGTGACTATAAATGTGTGAAATAGATTTAAGACATGTTATATATATAAATATTGTGGTGTAATTGTTTAGCTATTTGGAGATATTTATATATGGTGGGGCACCCTACCATCGGTTTAACGACCTCAATATACAAAACAGAGCACCTTTCATGGAACAAAAATAACCTCTTTGCGCGCATTACACCAATATGAACAGATCATTTTTTTATCATTTCGAAAGGCACGAATGTCTTTTTAAATGTTACGCATGCGTAACACACAATTAAACGGTCTGAAATACAGGACGAAATTACATATCTGATTAAATAGGAAATCTGTTCAATTTCAAATGGCAAATAAGCTCGGAAATGAACTATAATAGAGCGGGGCAGGGTCACCTGGGCTGTGATTCCCGTGAACTGTGCGGGCGTTGGAAATCGTGTGTTTCGCGAAACTGACTGCAATCACCATGGTTTTAGCAAGTAACAGATAATTAAGTATTCAACAACATTTATTTTTTACAAGATGAAATGATGACTTGAATGTGTAATTGCCATATAAAAACTCTGGTAATTCCGGTGGCTTCTCTATAAAAAAAGAGATAGTAAGAGAATTGTTTTGGCGAAACGAACATAAAATGTTTATTATTCGTGTGATCGATAATAACATAGAATTAATTTACCGCTCAATTAGACCCGGTGATTTATCACAAGAACCTCGGGATGTAGTTAAATAATGAGTATATGGTGGTTACACATCTAGATGCGGTTTATCAGTCAAGAATCTTGGAGTAGCAATATTGTTATCGCTTTCTTTAAAGGGACTATCCTGATTTCAGAGAGAGAGAGATGGAAATGGGGTTTAACATCCACTCGACACAAACCAGGTCATTTCGGGACTAACATATGGTTTAGATTTTATTTTAATAATTCGCCTGCGCGTAGGGGTCTTTAGCAGTGGGAGGAAACCGAAGTACGAGGTTGGACAGGCGACCCTAATCCCTATTTGAACACAGTCTCAAAAATAAAATCTGAGTACGTATGAATATAGAGGAATGGTATACATTATTTACCGTGTCTCAAAATTTCAGCTCAATATATTGAGTCGTTTGGACGTGAATGTCAAACCTGCTTACCTGGACACGTACACATTTTAAGATCGAGGGTCAAGTTTTTTCGTTCTGTGATCTGATAATAATTGATTCCCGTTCCTTTAGACTGGTCTCCATTTCCAGATGCAGACTGGCGGGTTTAAGTAGTTTGAAAACGTTTCACATATTGAGTTAGGTAGAAGATTTTACGGGATTTTAACAAAAAATGAAAGGGTTTTATTCCCCAAAATATAATCGGAATTGGCCCTTTAAAACAAATAACCTATAATCTTTTCATTATGTATAAAAACTAACTGCATATATACTACCCTCGTGAGTTTTCTCTGGGTCTTCCGGTTTCGTCCAAGTGCTCAAAACTCCAACACGCAAGCGAATTATTGAAATAAAATTAAACCATACAATAGTCCCGAAATGACCTAGTTTGAGTCAAATGGACGTTAAACCCTATTCCTCTCGTCTCTCTCATAATATAGTGATTTGTCTTTCTGGCAAGCCCTTAATCAATTCCCTAGAACATAGAATGAATCCATGTAAGTAGATTAGAACACAGCCACAATTTAAAGCCCCAATAACACTCTTCTTGTAACTGAATAATATGTCCCAATCTTCATTCTGGTCAACAAATTGTATTATTTTACAATATTCCAACTAATTGATGATATACATTTCATCTTAACACACCTAATTTAAAAAAATTGGAAAAATTCAACTTATTGATGAAAAGTCTAACGTAAACCTTTTCAAATGGGACTTTGATTTAAAATATTTTCGAACCCTCTGGACAAGTAAAATAGGTCGTAATGGATAATTTACACAACAGGTAGGACACTTAAACATCTAGTACTTAGAATAAGGCTATTATTTATTTTGTGGAGCTGCCAAGCCAGCAAGAGTGTTATTGTCTCTTTAAGTTTTTAAACCGGGAGTAATTTTCGACTATCAAGTCCAGTAGCTACGATAATAAATAGGAACGATAAATTTGATCAACCCATAACTTCGCACAGAATAAAGTATTCTGACTGACATTTTCAACATCTAACAAATATGAACAAATCTTTTTCTAATTGGGGAGCGGTGGCATGGATTTCCGAATGGTTAGCGCGTGCACGTTTCATCATAATGTTTGTCATCGAGCCAACTGGTGTGGTTTCGATTCCCCGGTTGTACGTGACACGGAGTAGGGTCGCATGTCCAATGTCGTGGGTTTTCTCCGGTTTCCTTCCACTGCTAATAAAAGACCCCTGTGCACAAGCAAATTATTGAAATAAATATGAACCATATGATCTAGTTTGAATCGAACCTGAACTCTTTCATTATAACACAATGGACCTTTAACTATTTCCTCGAATTTCCATTGTACACGAAGATACGAGTTATTCCCTAACATAACGTCTGTTTCGACTGTAAATAGTGTTGTGTTGTAATTCCATAATAAATTGAAAGCGACGCTTAGGCAGACAGGTGCGGTTTAAAATATGCCTCATTGAAATAATCAACGGAAATCTCGCCAAAACGTCTAAAATCTGTGCTATGAATGCACAAACACGAACGAAATTATTCTCACGACCTGATGAAAACCCGGAATACGGTCATCGTCTCATAATGAAATAAACACACATAATGTATGCCCCAGTTAAGAGACACAGATATAAGTAGAGGCTTTGTTGGTTGGATATGATAATGAAATAAACAGATGATGTTTGTGGATACAAAATGTTTACTTAAAAATAAAATTTAGGATGACCGCACTGAACACAAAGAGAGAGAGAGAGAGAGAGAGAGGTGAAAGAGAGGGTGAGGGAACGTGGATTGGGTGTTAACTTCCACTCGACACAATCTAAGTCATTTCGGGACTAACACAAACATAATTTAAGACACTCCTTTGGAGAGAGAGTGGGGGTGGTGTGGGTTGGGGGTTAACGTCCACTGGGCCCAAACTAAGTCATTTTGGGACTAACACCACACCTCCCCGAGAATTAATAGAACTCAACCAAGCAATAATATTGAAAGAAGAAGAAAGGAAAGATGGTGAGGAAGAAAATAATATAAATATACATTATGTAATATGCAAACGTCTTTCAGACGTCAACACAGGCTACTATTTGTAAAATTAGGTTATAAAGTACTGAGATTAAATCGAAGAATTTGAAGGAATATGGCCAATTTATCTTCTAACGTCGGCATTTATAAAAATACTAATTAGATTTTAGTAAGTCGCAATATATCAACCCATTGCTGTGAGCTGAGGGAAGACGGCTGCTTTCTGTTTTGTGTCTGTAAATCAACAGAATAATCCAATTTTACATTAAACTTAGCGTGTACACAGGGCAATAAACAAAGGAAACCCGAGAATCAGTCGTGTATATCCGTTATTGATGTTGTTATAAACCCCCACATATTGAAACTTCTTATTTTGTTCGATATTCCTTGATGTGGAGGTCACATATTGTACGTATTATTCTATAAAACTTGACCGTTAAACTCACAGCCGTGTTGTTAGTATTCACCAATTGATTTAAATAAATCATCTTGGAATCATGGTCGTACCAAGCTAGGGTGCAGGGGGCTTCATTGCACCCCAGAAAAGTAAGGTGCCCCTACAAATAACGCCCCCCACACACACACACACATCCAAATAAAAAACAACAAAAAAAAAAAACATCTTTAACAGACTTTCAATTATAAAATAATACGCTTAATTTTGATCAACAACAGAAACTTGGGCATTATATTGGCGCCAACCACTCTACTGTGCCCTCACTTTTAAAATTATCCATACGGCTCTGCTTGCATTCGTCACATTTCAATAAACTAACGATTTTTCTGTTTTATGAAAAACGTTTAATTGATTAGATTTTGAATCCGTGTTGTTATTGTGAAGTGTTGCGTTTCATATGATATTACTGATGAATTGGGTACGGTAATAGATATTCAGTGCTTGTCACAATCGAGAAACTTTTCTTATAATTTATTAAACTAATTTCGATGTTGATTCAGACTGTGTTTCTTTCTGATATTGATTTATAAATGGGATTGGGGCATAGGCTATGTCTGTTCCCCAACCCCATCCCGACAACCTGGCTTGTTGCTGTTCAAATCAACTCGTGTTTTAAAATTAGTTTAAAGGGACTAAATCGCTAATATTTGGGACCAAGATAAGAAAATCGCGTCACCGTTTGACACGACCTGTGGAATCAAACTTCGAGTCCCTTATTACAAATGGTGCCGAACGTGTACCAATGGTATAATGTTGTTTTTTTGTGTTAAATATGGGATATCAGAAGCCCATCTTTCCCAGGTAAAATCACAACATCAATTGACAAATAAGTCGTGTTTTCAATGTTGAAAACTTTGGATGATACCGAGATAAAGACTTGGCTACTTCAATTTCGGGTATTTGTTTTTCGTAAATGGAAAAATAAAAATAATAATGCAACCATAGTTCGAGAGTCATTTGGATGATACTACGGAAAATATATTGTTAGTTAGTAAGGATATCTTTTGGTAAATGAAGAAATATACATCGTAATACAATGAATGATGGATGCTATTGTTAGTCATTGGGTGCTTTAATTTTGAATGAGAATGGAGTACAACTTAAATCGATGGATTTGAATTGATTCTGAAGAATGGTCGCTGCAGATGAGCTTTGATTGGTAACCCGTAATCCCTCCTTTCATCTCCTAGGAATATAGCCATACGCCTTTATACAGGAACTAATACCATTGAAATAAAATGGGTTTTACTATTCACCTCCGACTGCCATAATGGATAACAGAACACAATTTTTATGGGAAACAATCACTGACGATAAGAGGATACTTGTCGAAACGTCGTGATATTAGAATAAAACCAGTGATTGTTTCCCATAAAAGTTGTGTTCTGTTAATATGTCTCCCTATCACTAAAATTAATGCCACTTAAAGATTATGCCATAATGAAGATGGGCATACAGTGTGCTATAGGGGAAATTTGTACGGAACAGTGGCTCTGTGGCATACTCTATTGAATTCCAACTACCAAGGGATCTTAAACATAGCTTGATTAAATAAAAATATGAAATGAAATAAAATGGGGATTAACGTCCTGTTGTTCTGCCCCGAACCTGGGCTAATGAAGAGGGGGCATACGCCATACAGTGTGCTATGAGGGAAATTTTGTCCATTCTTATATCGAATTCCAACTGCTTTACGTGTACGCCAATTTGTTTACAGGACCTCGGTTTCTCGTCCCATCCGAACGACTAGACAGCTGTCCTTGTCACCCCCCCCCCCATCCTGCATCGAATAAAACTTGAAATTAAGAGGCTTTTTGTAGTTAAAAATGTATGAACTTAAAATTTAAAAAAAATAATCGTTTATGGGCAATCTGGTTAAAATACAGATCTATATTTCGTTTCATTTATTTATACCTTCGATGACCTACAAGATCTGATCAGTTGTCTTGGGAGGTCGAACGAGTGGTTTTGGCCCCATGACTTTAGACATTTGATTAACCAATCACCAGAGATATTTCTCATGGATATTCCACAGGTTCCTGTACCTCACGCCAGAAGCTCACCGTAACAGACCGTTTCAGAACATGTCAATGATAACACTTCTTCCAGATCCTAGTGTAGTAAAGATGAGTAAAGCGAAATTTTGAACTATAAAAAAACGAAACGAAATAGGATCGGTTTGTAGTTAAATGAAGTGTTCAATTGGATTTAAAAGAGACTTGCTATTGCTAAATAAATTGTGTATTTGAAATCAAAGGATATAGTTTGTAGCTAAATACATTGTCCATCTGAAATTAAAAAGAGATCGTTTGTAGGAAAAATAAATTGTCCATCTGAAATTAAAAGAGATCGGTTGTAGGTAAATAAAGTGTGTATTTGAAATGAAAAGAGATCGTTTGTACCTGTTTAATTTAATACGGAAATCTACACAGGAAGTGTGTAGGTTGTTTTTGTTATCGATTATCTATTCTAAAGCACCTGCGAAGATACGACAAACAAACAAACACTGCAACAATCTGATAACTAATCAACTCTACATGAGAGTTTTGATCACAATTTCGCTTGAGGAATCTCGGAAGAATGCGAATGTTACTCGTGCTAGGATATTTAATTATGAAAATATGATAGTGTTAGCGAAATGAACTCATGTGCGAAGTTGAATTTAATCACATCCATTTCAACATAATTGAATCATAGCATTGCGGGAGGGTGTTACACGTATGGGTTGTTGCCAGAATTTAATTGGGCAATAAAGTGGCTTTTTTTGGTTTAATATTAGTGCTATGTTATAATATAATCTTACACAGATCCCACCCATGACCCGCTATATATTTTCCAATACCGAAACTAATTATTGTGTCTTTTGCTTTGTTCTAATTGTTTGAGGAGCCATGGTGGCAAAGTGAGTATGACGCTGACTCACTAACCTGGAGGTCGCGTTTTCGATCCCTGCATTGGTCGAACAAGTTCATCGGGATTTCGGACGTAGTGTTCTTTGTCAGTGGGGCAGGTCCTAGGGCCTGACAAATACAGCTATCTAATCGTTCGGATGAGACGAAAAATCGAGGTGCCTTGTATACATTGATTGGTGTGCACGTAAAAGATCCTTGGAGGTTGGAATTGGATATAAGAGTAAGCTGAATAGTAAGATGCGCCTGGCAAGGACAGCTGTCTGGTCGTTCGGATGAGACGGAACACCGAGGCCCTGTGTATGCATCGGTGTGCGCGTAAAAGATCCCATGGGCGTTGGAATTGGATTTAAGAGTAAGCTGTTATATGTAAGCTCGTCTTCATTAGCCAAGTCGGAGCAGAACAGTTGGACGTTAAACCCCATTTCACTTCATTTGTTCTAATTTTGATCAATAAACCTTTCCATTTCGATATAAAAATGGCGCAGTTGATTAGACCCTCTTTAAGTCGAGGAATATAAAGTTTTTATCTTAAGTCTTTGTTTGTGATTGGAGAAACTACCTTGTTTTGATACGTGAACATCGACTGAGTTGCATTGCTAGAATTTCTTCAATACAAGGGATATATGTAACCACTTATAAGATGGTTTATTTTGAAGCGTCTCATCTGTTTGATATTATCCTTAAACATGGAAGTTCGCGTAATCTCCAAGATTATTAGTATCAGTATTAGAAGCCTCACACATCCTGCGATTTCACCTTTGTGGAAAACGGACATTAATTAAAGTTATCTCACACATAGTGTATGCGATATCATTATCAGTAGAAGCGGACGCGGAACCCTAGTTTGTTAGTAGCAGTATTAAAAGCCCCACGCACTGGCTGCGATATCACCTCTGTGGAAAGCCGACGTTAAATAAGGTTATTAGGGGCCTACACACATAGTGTATGCGATGTTACCATAAGTAGACGCGGACACGGAACCTTAGTTTAGTAGCTGTAATAATAGACACATCAAACATTGTCTGCGATATCACATCGGTGCCAGCAGACGCGGAACCCTAGTTTAGTAGCTGTAATTGTAGACACATCAAACATTGTTTGCGATATCACATCGGTGACAGCGGAAAATAACTATACTAAACATACTTCATACCCACTCGAAGCTTTACATCGATTGGAAGGTTTGTTGGGTGTATAGACGTGTACAGCGAGTGAGAGCGAGGTAGGTTCAACAATAGGATACTATCAATCTTAAGCTACACACTGTAAAACAACGACCAACGTGTATCTATCTTTTCTAGGAGCTTAATTCAGGACTCAGAGAGAAATCGTTGATTTATGTAATCATGGAAACTAATTACATTACATTCATTATGTATAAATTCGTTCCGGCTGTTATGGATTAGTTATCACTACTTTTACCGTGTAGAAATTCCTTTCGTAGAAAAGCCTAATAGTCTTACCGTGTCGAACTTCGAACAAAATGGTGTTTTGGAAAAGTTAAGTGCGCTTTGTTTCCGTACAAAGACACCTCAAATACGACAATACTGACTGAATGTTAAGTTACTAAGAAGATGATATTAACTCACACCCAAATTTCTGACCCTGCAAACTGTGCTACAGGATGAGCTGAACTGAAGTGTTCCTCCGTAAAACGGAAACCTTAAATACGAGAAATAACAATGGAACTTTCAAGTTGATCAAAACATAAACACACGTAATTTTCTGCTAATTGTATTAAGGATTCAAATACACGACGAATCTAGTCCACCGTTTCTATATGTTACATGTTTAAAGTATGCGCTGGGAATCTGTAGCTTAAAGCTATATTCATGATTGTTACACGGTTAAATTATTGTGCATAATGGGCAGTACTTGATATGGACGATAACTAATTTAGATATTTGCCTTCTTTTATGTTCCTGTGCTTAGAGTCGCAAACAGTGATTCGGATAACTGGGCATTATGATATGTACTTCATACACAAGTTAAAACAAATTATAATTTAAATACTTATGTATCTTCGCTTGGAGTCTACTTCTGGCCTTATGGTCTAACGCAGTGAGTTATTAAAGATAAAGATAAATATCCATTCATCCCAGTGAATCCGTATCAGGCGAAGAAGAATCTTGGTTCCTCCGGGACAATATATAACTAGATGTGAGTAAGTTGTTAGATAGTCGAGGATTAGTAAGAGCGGCGCAATTGACTGTCGCGAGTTTATAGCCCGCTAGTCTTCAATCAACAAAATGTCGATAAAACGAAAAAAGAAAATGACTTGTACGTTATTTAGGATTTTAGCTGTGGCTAGCCTGTGTTCGAGTATTATAAACTTGACTTTGTTGTCGATTTGTTTGTCCGCAGGTAAGTTGTTATTTTATTCAAATTGATTTATTTTGGACAGAGCTACAAGATAAAGAGGATGTGCGATGACTGATGGCAACTAAATATGCCTTTAGGAAATGTTATTACAGCAGAACATAATCTGTGTTAGGACGGAAACGGTTTCAGTGTCGTCAGTATTATAATATATTATTTATCTTAAGCCAATAAAATATGCTTTCAATGATATTTTCATGCAATAAATATTTAACAAAAATGAAATAGGGTTTAAGGTGTTACTGTTCTTCTCCGACTGGGATAATGAAGACGTCCATACGTTTACGCTTTTACCGAAATCCGACTATCAAGGGATGATTTTAAATGAAAGCTGATATTTGGGCTCTAGACATTGACACAAATGGGTTGCAAATTTCAATTCAATTAGGTTTGGCGAAATACGTACACCAGACGTCTCAATCGAATGGCAATCTCTAGCGTCGAGTAATTCCCGTCTACACCGATATCATTTATTGCGCATGCTCTCGGTGCCCCCTCCTCCGTCTAACCCTCCTTCTCTCTCCCCTCCTCTCTCTCTCCTCCCCCCACTCTCTCGCTCTCTCTCTTCCAACTGGCAAAGTTTATTTTACGTATATGAGTGGATTCCAGTTTCCTGTCGCACGAGAACGACTTGTTATTAAAAATGGTCTTGGAAAGATTTTGCCCACACTGTAATTCAACCCCTCGGGCTTTGATCATTTTCTGTATTTAAAAAGGTAAATTATTTATATTCTAGATTCAACATCTGTCATTTCATTGTAGATCTAGTATTTGTGTTTATTGGACTTGAATCAATGACTCAACTATACTAAAATACACAATTAAATTATACACAATTCCAAATAGACCCAGTTCGAAATTTCAAACGGATTTGTAATTCAAACTCGGAAGCTTCAGGTCTATAGGTCAGCGCCCTATTATCTGACAACGACGAATCCCATGCTGCATTAGAAACAGCGACAATATAAACTTACATCAGCGCATGACTTGTGATACAATAAACAACCATCAACGACATGGAGATAAACAAACAACAACAACAACATGGAGATAAACAAACAACAACAACATGGAGATAAACAAACAACAACAACATGGAGATAAACAACCAACAACAACATCCTCGAAAGACACTCTCCATTGTCGGTTTAAAAACATATTTAAAGCTCTAATTAAAACTCCCATATACAATTCCAAACATCAAATGTCAGAAAACAATCAGAGAGAGAAAGAGAGGGAAAGAGAGAGGGAGAGAGAGAGACTTTTTGCCCCGGGTCAGATTTGTTTGTCATTCTCTTTTTTTGTTGTTTACTAATAACCTTATAACCCCTTTTTTCTAATTGTCGGATGGATGCGTGCGAGAGGGAAGGCGGGGGGGGGGGGGGTCAACGTCAAGGTCATGCCACTTGACATAAACCTGAATAAACACATTGTGTCAATATTAAAGCAGTGGGAGGAAACCAACGCGTGACGAGGCAGGCTACCGAACTTGCTACACCTTATGATCGAACGAGCAAGTTTTAGACCTTCTCAATTAGAAGCTAAATTACAGGAAGGAATATATATATATATGTATATCCTCAGGGAAATCTGATGTATAATATCATTAACAAACTGGCAAAATCTAGATATTCTATTGAATTATCTTTCTAGATGGGAATATATCAAAATAATTAATTCCCCAGGTGACCCAGACCGTGTGTGTCGTTTTTGACTTATCGGTACCCACAGGAGTCAAGTGCTATTGCACTGGTCGGGATTCCACGGGATTTTACACGGATGGAGAGAGGGGAGAGAGAGAGAGAGGGAGGGAAGTGGGGTGGGACATTTCGGGACTAAGACTAATTCATGGTTCAGTTTTTATTTTAATAAATTCTCCTGCGAGTAGGGTCTTTAGCTTAGCAGTGGGTTTAAAACCGGAGGACCAGAGGAAAGCTACGAGGTTGGGCAGGTGACTCTTCTCCTTGACATTTACAATCGGGGAATCAAAACTACGTCACATAACCCAATGGCAGGCCCGTGATACAACGCGCACATTGAACCATAGATTAATCCCGAAATGACCTAGTGTGTGTGGAGTGTGCTTTAAACCCTATCTCTCCTCCTCTCTCTCTCTCTCTCTCCCCCTCTTCCCCCATTTACAGTAGAACAAAAGGAAGTAAAGTCCACTACATTCTTCAAAATATTAGTTTCTCGGTGTGTGGTGTGTTGTGGCTTTAAACCCCGCCTCCCCCCACGCACCCTCCCCCCCCCCACATTTTCAGAAGAACACTAGGAAGCAAAACCCTCTACATTCTCTGTGTGTGGTTTGGTTCTCGTGTGTATTCAATGGTGTGAGAAATAGGTCAGCTAATGACATTTCGCCTGTCGGTAATTCATTTTACTCACTATTCTGTTAAGACAAGTCACCGGAAACTATAGGCCAATACAACACAGAAGCGGTCTGATTCCTGTTTTGGTGGTTCTATTATTAGATTATATACATTCTTTCTGCCTGTAATTCATATTACCCTCGGTCCGTCATGGTAATTTTCTACATATTGTAGGCAAGTGGTCTGAACCCTGTTTTGGTGGTTGTATTATTCTATTATTATATATGTTAGACACATACTTTCTTTCTTTCTGTAAATCATATTAACCACGGTTCCGTTATGGTAATTTACCTCAGATCGTAGGTCAATAAAATACATCGATTGGTTATCGTCCTTATCCAGTGGTCTGCATCCTATTAAGAGTAATGACGTTTTTACCATTATTATAGTATAGGAGATTATGACATCCCTTCTTTCCGTAAATCAAATCACCCAATGTTACGTTATGCTAATTTACCATAGACCATAGGTCAATGGAATACATCGGTTGGTTATCTCCCTTACCCAGATGTCTGCAACCTGGCGTATTCGCTGATTTAGTATTCTATTACGCTGATCGTGTTATTATATAGACTTATTGACTCAATATGGCGATACAATAACATTCAATATCACACACAAACACGTTAACTTACGGCAATCTGTCGTCCCACATGATAGGCTACCCTAGAAATCGGGGAATCGTACATTTTGGAAATGAAATTGAGTTTAACTTCCCTCTTTCTCCGCCGAATGGGCTTTTGAAGACGGGCATACGACATGGAAGAAATTTTGCCCAGGAAACGGCATTATCAAATTCCAGAGAGAAGGAGAGAAATGGGGTTTAATGTCCACTCGACACAAACTAGGTCATTTCGGGACTAACATATGGTTTTTTTAATTTAATTTCAATAATTCGCATTCGCGTAGGGGTCTTTAGCAGTGGGAGGAAACCGGAGTGCCCGGAGGAAACCCACGAGGTTGAGAAGGCGCCCCTATCTCCATGCCACATACGCTCACACCTGGGCTCCAAACCACAGCCAGAGGTGACCGGCCAGCTAGATGTCGAAGCGCGGCACTCTAGACCACTAGGCCATCCCAACCCCCATCAAATTCCAACTATCAAGGGGTCTTTTACGTGCACGCTAATGTATACACGGGACCTCGAATTTTCTAATTCACAATGTTTACTATCATTTTTGCCGCCACAGAATGCCAGAACTACAGCGCCCCCAATCAATGATAATGTCCAGTAAGGTATGCGATAATCAATAATACAATAATGGAGCTGCTCAATATTTCATTCATATTTCGCATTTAGCGTAAAGGGCATTTGGCATAACTCCAGAACGGAAAGTCCAACGCGCACCACACTTGAACTCACTCAAGAACTGTTGATACTTCAACACTCGTTTTCCTTTTCATCGAAATCGGATACAAATTGTTACATCCCTGGTACTACATTTTTGTACACTATTTGTGTAAAGTGGGACCGCCATTTGACGGAAAGTTTCCGTACAACGGTGATACGCCATACAAAGTGATGTGGGGGGCATTTTTTTCAGGACACCGGCGCTACAGCTTTCTCTTATATCGAATTCAAACTGCCACGATTTTTGTTTTTTATTCACGCCAATTAAATGTGTATACCACACCTTGGTTTTTGGTCACATCGGAACGTCTATACCAGAACCTGCGCCCTACGCCACTGCCAAGGGGAAACCACACCGGACAGTCACGATGAAATATCGTGATCAATTCAGAATAGAAAACGCGACGTTCCCAAGATTAACGAATCAAACATTTTACTCGCCGAGCCACAGCGGATCCTTACTAAAACAACAAATGTTCTTTATATTTGTGTATTCCATGCCGATTGAACTGGGCGGATAGAAAGAACGATAGTTCATATTACGAGGCATGATCCCCTCGAGGCCGTACCATATTGATCAGGGTAATTATGAGGCCTATTATTATTAATCAGATTATTAAGAGGCTGGATGTTGGAGGCTATAAATCAGGCTTATTAGATCGGTGTGTACGACATGTTATTGTTAATCTATAATCTGTGTATATTTAGTACGGCGTGGCGACTCGTCGGAGGATAATTACTTGCTATCAATTATCTCTTATCCTTCTTGTGATAGCTGTGTTATTATAGACTGATTGACGTAGAAAAGAATCAGAACGTAGCACAGATTCTAAACAAACAATCCAATTTACGGGCAACCCACACGATCTTCTATAATTCCTGGGGGGGGGGGATGGTTAGTGCATGCAGGAGCGGGGGTTAAATGACAATGGGTATACGCTTTTCATTGTACCATGCAGGAAATGTTGCCCGGGTAGCAGCACTATGGCCTACTCTTGTATCCTATTCCAACTGCCAATGATTTTTTTTCATGTATACGCCAACGTATACACGGGACCTCGGTTTTCCGTACCACCCGCCCTGCATCATTGAGAAGAGGAAACCATGCCGGAATATCACGATGAATTTTCTTCTCGGCAGACACCGCGATCGAACCAGTGTTTTCCTGCTGAAGAAACGCTTTCGCGTCATCAAAATAAAACAGTTTGACTTTTTATACAGGTTACAATTCTATGGAATACAATTACTGCATATTACTGGGCGACGTTTCGACTAGGGTTCTCTAATCATTATCGAGTCTTGTCGAAACGTCGCTCAGTAATAAGCAATACTTGGATGCCATTGAAACAGTTTGACGTTTTACGTCACTAAAACCAAATCAAAAACAAAGCATTCGCCAAAAGTTGCGATCATAACTTACAATTTCAATCCCCACACGCTCTACTAATTCGTTGAACCCTTATTTTCAATTCAAGCAACTTTACTTCCAGGGCCAATCCTGATATCCCGATAACACTGCATACTTTTGTGTTAAAATCCCTTAAAATCCCCCACCTTAGGGCCAAGCAACTAACTCGATAAATGTGATACGTTTTCAAACAACTTAAACACGCCCCTCGTAATCCGGAGTCCCAAATTCTATTATGTAAAACGGGAGATTAGATAAAGAGCTGGCGGTTCTCAATATAGACAACGAGTTAGCAGTTCTCACTATAATAGATACAGAAGAAGATAATGCTGTAAATATCAGTCAAATTGCCCCTCTTAACCGAGCTATAAACATTAGAATTTTAGATCTAGCCTCGATCATCATTACTATAGTCGGTATTTGTAATAACACATAGTGTCGACTGACCATTTTTGGATTAAACCATCAATGGGCGTTGAACAGCAAATTGAATCCAAATCCAGTGAAAATACGACACATAAGATGGCACCGAGAGTTGATTAAGGTCTTTTTGATGTTGATAAATGTATAATTAGTAGTTTAGATAACATTTCAGGCCTGAATACAGATCTGAAATAGGTAGATTTATCTCTTACATAATGTACGTTTAAATATTTCTAGGCATCTAGTACAAATAAGATAGAGTTCAACGTCCTACTTTCCCGCACTAACAAGGGTTATCACGACAGGACATCAATCTGTTGGAAATAAATCGTAATAGTGAAACCCGAAAGGTTCATAAAATCAATGATAACACGACTTGGAAAATAGTTGTTCTATCAGGAACATTTGTCAAGAAAACTGTTTCACAGTGTACTCCCGTATTGCAATACCCGCACGAATGGTCTTCGTATTGTTGTCGTATCTGAAAGACTAGGTGTTTCTCCGGGCCAAGTCCCCCACCAAGAGCCCATTCGTGTTGATGAATTGGGTTCTGATTCCCAACCACCCACCGTCGCTCTAAAATCTTTATTTATTTATCTTTATCCGCAAGACACCAATTTTTAATCTTTTTGTTTGACCTATTTCATTTAAGACCTCGGCAATTTAAACACATATCATCCGATTACAGTATTTCTTTAAGGATATCCCCCCCCCCAAATAACAACAACAATGTTCAACCATGTTATTTAAAACGTTCTTCATTTAGTGACAATTTAAACTCATCGAACCCAACTAAAGGGTTTCTTTGAAAGATAAAGATAAAAACAAAAAAAGAAACCATAATTTTAAATTATGTTATTTTCCACCTCTTACCGCGATAATAGTTACATTTTCAACTTAGTCTAACCCAAATAAAGTGTTTCTTTGAAGGATAAGATAAGCGCTAAGATCTTTATCTATCTTTATCCGCAAGAACTGTCTTAACCCCAATATTCTAACAGAGCGGATGACTAGATTGAGTGCAAAGAGGGGATTTTCTATTAACTAGATTTGGAAAGAATCGCTTTAGAGTAAATCGTTCGGCAGTTTGTCGATTAACATGCCGGAGACGACGATAACCTTCGTGTAAATGTCCATCTATCAAAGCTCAGAGCTACTAAAATATTCAGGATCGCTTTGATTCAGATAAATAAATTAAGTGTTATTTTGGATAAACCCGACGTTTAATTTCCTTTTGTGATGGTCCGAGTTCTATATTATTAAAATTCCATTCGTGTAAGCGTCAAGTTGTTCAAATTTGACAAAAAAAAACCAAAAAAAAACATGTACCTAAATGAACCCCTGACAGTTAAAATCAAAATGCCACCCTGGCCACAAAGCACATCGCATGTTGTTAGTTCGGCTTCATTACCCCGTTTGGTATAGGTCATTGAACCTCGTTTCATTAGTTCATGCATTCCTGCAGTTTTTTTGTTGAAATGAGAGAAGGAGAATGATCGAGAGAATTAGGGGTTAATGTCCACTCCAAACTAGAACTAGGTCTGTTTGTACCAACATGGATAATTACACACAATCATATTGGTGGAATGAAGCTGATTCGTTTGAGCATTATGTTTCCCCACCAGAATGATTACACTAAAGATACTTCACGCAACAAACCAGGAAGTCTTTTTTTTCTGTAAATGTTGCTGGATATAATATTCTTATGAAATCTTCTAGATACACTTCTTTCGCTAATTTGAATACTTTTGTTAAATTCATAACCTGGAATGGCAATTGAAATTCTGTACTTGATCTAAAGGAGGAGAATTGAATCCTCTAGACAAACATGTTTGGCTAATTTGAATGTAGGCCAAACTATTTTTAAATTCAAAACCTGGAATATCAATTTAAATTCTGTACTGAGATAAGAAGGGTGGAAAGCGTTTCGTGTAGATTTTTCCATGAGATATTACCCAATTACACGCGTTTGAAATAACTTACAGATGTTACATTAATACACACCAAGTTGGATCTTTTAATTAATAAAATTTGAGAGGATATTAAGTATAGTGTGTGTCAGCCCGACACGACCTAGTGACCAGTCAACATCTTGTATGAATGGTTCTCGCCTGTAATTGCACTGTAATATCAGCGCCTCTGATTTTTTTTTTGTTTTCTAACATTTGTGCAGCTGTAGTGGTTTTTCAAGGATGGCGAGGCTATTATGGTTTTGCAAGATAGGTGTAGCTTTAGTGGTTTTGTGATCTTGTGGTATTTTTTTGTAAGATCGGCGAGGCTATTGCGTTTTTGCAAGATTGGCGATGCTATTATGTTTTTTAAAGTTGTTTTTGGGAGGCGGCATTATTTTTCCTAATGTTTTATGTCCAATTATCGATTGTTTATGTTAAGACTGGGGATATGGCGGCACTAGATTCTGCCCCACCCCGTCCTCAAACTATCCTTCCAGTGCAGCTAGTTCATTCACTCCGTCACAACTAGCTGATAACACTGTTGGTGACAAATGGAATTAGACATTAAAGAAACCCACATCATTATCAATATTAATAGCCTTCTACACACCTGGGTCCGTATTCAAAGGTTTTCTAAAAGTTAAGTAAAAATACTTAATTTTTCCACTTACCTTACCTTAAATCGGTATTCAAAGGTTGTATTTTACACATACTTGGCTATGTGAAAACTTAACTGCACACTTAAATTATGGAATACTCACATTCGCCAAAAAGCATGAATTTTTTTATTTATGGAATACCCTCCACTGCCAAAAATCACGATTTACTGACATTACCAGCTAGTTATGCCCCCTTAAGAGCATCGCTGTATTCTATTAAATTCTTAGTTTACATCACCAGGAAAATGTTTGTCGAAATATTATATTGTAACCCATGAAAATAGTATGATTATAATATAAGATAAATTATGATAGTGTGCATCCTTTGCCGGAACAGCTGTTTTCATAGACTTTTTTTAAAAAAAATAAAATTCATTCAAATAGATTACAATAAATAGTGATAGTATAATGATGGATATTGTAAGCTTTAATTTTTTAACAATATAAAGCGAATAGAAAACAACATATTATTAGCAATACCCAATGGCCCTCGCCTTCTAAGTTAGACTGGACAAATTATACAGTGTTGTTTGTAAATCTATCATTTGAGAAATTCATAGATATTGTGTAAGTACCTACACTTTAGATTTTGACAGTTCTGGCATTGACGGTACATTGTGTGTACGAAATATTCATGCTTCATTATATTTTACCAAAATAAATAATACCGATTATGTATAGATGGGAATGAGTTGTAAAAATTAGATCATGCCTTGCTTCCAGCGGTAGTATAAATAATTTCCAAAATCTATAAAGCCACGACTCCACAAATGAATTTAACTATATTTTATGACAGCCATGGAAACATACAAACATAACATGATAAATGATCGGGAAAAGATATCCTTAACTAAATCGGTGGTAATAACCTTATACTCTATTATGGCACTACAACATCAAAGTTGACGACGAAAAAATAAATTGGAGGTCCGCTACGCTCGGCAACATTGTCTTTGTTTTAATCTGAATTCCCTATCTTTTAAAATCGCCATTACGGGACTGCTTCTACAGCATTAAAATAAGTCATAATAATCTCACTTAACCTTAAGGTACCTCCCGTAGGTCACTTAAAGTTAAGTGGATATTTCTCACTTAAACTGGCCTTTGAATACCACTTGAAGACTAACACTTAAAAGTTCAGGTAGCTTAACTTTAAGGGAAAATTTGATACTTAACAGTGCCTTTGAATACCACTTGCCCCTAACTTACAGGAAGTTACGTATATTTAAGTGAAAGCTAATAGTTAAGTGACTATCTGTAACAAAGTTATCTGAACATTCATTTAGGTGCAAAGAACTGTATGACCTCTGTTAGTTTTGATATTTATTATAGTGGACGTTTCTTTTACTGTCTAAACTTATTTAAGGCACGATCTTGTTAACTACATAATTTATTCCATATGTTATTTACTAGCTACATACGATATGTACAAACGCCATAGAACTTCCTTATTTGATGATCCCTCCTGTCCACCTTCCCGAAGTGTTGGAGGCTTTATATACAGTAGTGTATACTCACAGTAGATAAGTGAAAGACAAGACAGCCAGAGAGAGAGGGAGAGAGAGCAGGCGGCAGAGACCGGCGTGTGGACTCGCCTGAGTCCAGCCGCTGCGTTGGCAGCGGTGTAGAATGGATGTTACAATGTAGTTAGATATGTTCCAGTATATATAGACTAGTTCCTGTAGTGTAGATGTAGGCCTATTTGTGTATTTGTTGATATTCTGTTCCCGATGTAAATAAACCATATAATTACGAAGCTGACTCTCTAATAACTAAAATATGTTACAGTGATTAGATTTGGTGTCATCGACCAACGAGACCCTTGGGTGTGTTCCCGTCAACCAGAAAAAAAATCCCGCGTGGCAGACAAATGAAGTTTCATCGCTAGCCGCGCGTTGCGTTTGTGAAAAGAAGAAGTTTAAATAAAAATCCAGGACTGAAACGTTTATCTGTGAAACCGTGGGTGGCAGGCGCGGTTTCGTTGATATAAAAATTCTTAATTCACGGATGGAAATGGAGCAAATCACCAAACACGGGGAAATGACGAACAAAAAGCCACGAAAGACGTTCCGATTAATGGCGACGGAACAGCGAGAAAAATGTGTGTGATTGTTGTTTTACGGTGAGTCATTTTGTTTTTAAAAGAATGTAAATTGTCCTTGTTTGTTTTTGAACACATATTTTGGCTGTTAAAGTGAATAGTAATAAAGTATTAAGAAGTTTGTAGTAAGAAGTAAAATATTTTGTGATTGTTTGACTGGAATTGAGTTAAGTTCCTAATTAGGAAATTCTTGAATAGACGGTTGAATAGATTTTTCATCGTCCATCGCCATATTTGCAGTGAAGATATTAACTCACAAACATTCACATAATATTCACGGTTTTATCTCCTGTTAATTTTTTTGTGTGTTTTTATATACCCCGACGTAACGGGAGAGTTTTTTCAAGAGTTTTTACCTCGTAAATTCGAGAGATTTGTGTATTCCTATTAGGAGGAATCGGTTTTGTATACCCTCAAGGAAGAAGGGTCGCGCTTAGGTTAGAAGCGTATGTGGTGTTTTGTTTTGTTTAAGGAATAGAGAGATAAACCGTTGTTAATTTTGATAAGTTCTTTAAAAATATCTTATTTAAGATTGGTAAAATGTGTTCAAATCATTCATTCACCATTTATCTCAAGTAAAAAACAAAATGACAAAATCCTATATTAATTTTTTTCTATATATGTACATTTTCTATTTTATAAAACGTTTGCTATTTTTTATTAACATTATATTTCAAGTATACGAATTCCCTTTTAGAAATGTTTACGATCGACGTTTATATTGTGTACATTATTATAATATCGTGTGTGCCGTTCTTATTTCGCGTGTGATCAATTAATGGAGATGAACCCAGTGTCCCAACTGTGTGAATGGTGTTATTTATTTACTTTCGTAAATAAACTGTGGGTGAGAAAGGAAATGTAACAAAGTTATCTGAACATTCATTTAGGTGCAAAGAACTGTATGACCTCTGTTAGTTTTGATATTTATTATAGTGGACGTTTCTTTTACTGTCTAAACTTATTTAAGGCACGATCTTGTTAACTACATAATTTATTCCATATGTTATTTACTAGCTACATACGATATGTACAAACGCCATAGAACTTCCTTATTTGATGATCCCTCCTGTCCACCTTCCCGAAGTGTTGGAGGCTTTATATACAGTAGTGTATACTCACAGTAGATAAGTGAAAGACAAGACAGCCAGAGAGAGAGGGAGAGAGAGCAGGCGGCAGAGACCGGCGTGTGGACTCGCCTGAGTCCAGCCGCTGCGTTGGCAGCGGTGTAGAATGGATGTTACAATGTAGTTAGATATGTTCCAGTATATATAGACTAGTTCCTGTAGTGTAGATGTAGGCCTATTTGTGTATTTGTTGATATTCTGTTCCCGATGTAAATAAACCATATAATTACGAAGCTGACTCTCTAATAACTAAAATATGTTACATATCTTAGACTTAAGATATCCTTTGAATACGGACCCTGTTACATGTTCTACAGCTATCTATCCTGCTAACTGTTGCTACAACTGTAACAACTACTACTTTTACTACTACAACAACTACTACCACCCACTACTACTATCGTTACTACTACTGACACTACTACTATCACTACTGTTACTACTACTGCTACTTCTACTACTACTGGGGGGTTGGGATGGCCTAGTGGACTAGAGAGCCGCGCTTTGACCTCTAGCTGGCCGGTCACCTCTCGCTTGCGGCTATGGTTTCGAGCCCTGGCGTGGGCGTATGTGGCATGGAGATAGGGGCGCCTTCTCAACCTCGTGGGTTTCCTCCGGGCACTCTGGTTTCCTCCCACTGCTAAAAACCCCTACGCGCAAGCGAATTATTCAAATAAAATTAAACCATATGTTAGTCCTGAAATCTTCTAGTTTGTGTTGAGTGGACGTTAAACCCAATTTATATCTCTCTCTCTCTACTACTACTACTATTTCTACTACTATTACTACTACTGATATTACTTCTACCACTGTCCACTACTACTACTACACCTACTATCACTACTACTACTACTACTGACACTGCTACTACTACACCTACTATCACTACTACTACTATCACTACTTAACAACTGCAACTAATACCGATACTACTACTACTACTGATACTACTACGTCTATCACTATTGCAAGAACTACTACTGATACTACTACTAGTCGGTGCAGAACGTGAACTCATATTATATTATGTATAAATACCAATACGGTGACAAAGGCCAGTCTCGAAATGACTTTGAGTCGAGTGGACGTTAAACCCATCTCTCTTTCTCGCGCGCTCTCTCTCTCAGTACCAACATTTAGTACAACACAATTAGCTAACGCACACCGAACAAAGTATCTTAGATATTCAGTAAGCTGTATTCATTATTCCGCGTTCGTAAACCAATCTTATATACATAATTCTAGGTAATTACCCTTTTCTCGGACTTTGCCACTGGGAATTAGCCTATTTTATTTTTTTACACCGTACAGGTTGTTATTGTCATACACGTACATAATAATTCATCAGATTAAAATCTAAGCGCGGATTTTTTTTATTGCGTTCCGCCTTTTTATTCCGGCATTTATATTACTAATAATCCATCAATGTCAGAGTTTTACCAGCACTATAATCATCGCTTTATTTTGTGGGATGACATTTCCGATGACATCACTTATTTTTGCAAACGAAATTATTATATGAAAAAATATTCAACGGGACGTTATATAAATAGTCTTTAGCAAATAACGTGTGGAATGCATTACCTAGTAATGTAAAAAACTTTGCTAATGTTGCTGTTTTTAAAAGAAATCTTAAAACCGAACTTTTTAAACGAGCTTTTAAACCATGAACATGGCGACATTTTAATGTGTTAGAACTATTTTGTTTTACTTTGTATGTATTTTAACTGTTAAGAGCGCCGTGGAGCAGCTGTTAGCTGGAGCATTCAGCGCTATACAAATTGATTATTATTATTATATTATTATTATATTATTATTATTATAATAAAAACTCGTATTACAAAAATTAAACGTAAAGTTGACATTTAAAGCCGTAAGACATCACGGACGCTTGGGTATTTTTTTCTGCAAATCTTAAAAAAATCGCAAGTCTAATTTCATTCGCCTGATCTCAATGTTAATCAATATAAATTCTTGCGGAATATCCGTTTAGTCCATTTTTTCGTTGTCAAATTGGGCATAACGCCCACTTACACCTTGAGTGATATCGCAGGCAATTTTCATAGTTGGCGACATGCAGCGGGATATGTACGTCCAGGGCAACAAATCTCTCAAGTTTGTATTTATCTGATTTACTACGAGAGAAAATGTGTAGAGGTTGGCCCATTCTTCTGTCAAACTTCGTATGTTGACTAGCAAGCACGGATTGGTTGTGGAGCCACTGTTACTCAGTGAGCAAGGTACATGGAGACTATCAAGATGGTTCCTGTGTTGGTCGATAAATTTTCATGGGAAATGTCAATGGTTTGATTCCTGCATTGGTCGAGAAAGTTCATCTCGATTTTCTGGCGTGGTTTCCCCTTGTCAGTGATGCAGAACGGAGGGTCTGACACGAACAGCTGTCTAGTCGTACGGATGGGACGAAATACCGAGTTCCCGGGTACATATTGGCGTGAACGTAAAAGATCCCTTGGCAGTTGGAATTCGTTATATAAGAGGAGGCCGGAGTGCCGCTTCCCCCATAGCACACTATATGGCGTAGCCAAGGTTAGAAGCAGAAGAGTAGGACGTTAAATCCCATTTCATTTCGGAACCGTCAACGTTGTATGGGCGGAAAAAAAAACTTGCCAAAAAATAGCCTATATTTATGTCTCGGTGTACACGTGGTCATGCGCGTAAAAGATCCTCGGAATTTGAAGTTTGATGACGAGTTGACGGAAACGCCACTGCCTCGGCAAAATTCTCTCATTCCTGAGTATATGACCTGTGAGTATCCCCATTAGCTGGTTTTAGGGCAGATATGTAGAATGTTAACTCCTTAGTTCATTTCTAAAAGTCAGTTCTTTCAACCCAATCAAACGTCCTCTAATTCACGTACACCGATTGCATGATCCATTATGTTATTTTCTATGTCCTGAAAGAACTCAGACATATCTACTATTGAAAAAACCCCACAAATCATTAATATCGATACAGGTACTTTTTATGAGCTAGGCGTTCATCCACCTATACTATGTCTTGATTAACGATAGTATTGGGATTCAACCGTCATAGGAGCTTCGGACCTTACTGATTCCTTTTAGGTCAACCGACATATTAAATTGTCAATTTAGCTAGCTCTAATGGCCTATTCACATTATCTTACAACTTACATGTGACACGGGAGTTTGATCTGCTTTCCTCGTTTAAAGAAACTAACTCTGGATTCTTTGGAACCTGGATGGGCGAAAATGACCCAAACAGCAAATATTTCCATTCAACTTTTATTGTAATTTCTTATCAGGTATCTTCGTCTTTATACGTAAGCAGTCCAAATTGAATGGAAGAAGCCGATGCCTGGTTAGTCTGGTCTACACTTCAAGCATCGTTTGACATTTAACTTTAGACACGCGAAAACAGTTCGAAAGTCGACTTGCTTCGTTCGTTCGTTTTTTTTTAGTTTAACGTCGACTTCCATCATGGATGATACCGTAGACGAGTCGGCCTGATATTCATTGTGGATTTCCACGCAATAGGTGGAGGTGCGTGGGTGGGGGAGGTGTTCTTTTAACGCATGTGCTGTAGATTATAGGGGATCTAGTGTTCTATTGTTTCTCACTCCAGTTTTTGTACAAAGTCGGATATTGCGGTGATCTATGGTTTCCTGCGTCAGTTTTGGACAGTCAGCGTGCTGGATGCAGAGTGGGTTAAGTCAGGTTCTCGAGATCGTAAGGGATTGTGCGGTGATGTACAGTTTCCTTCTTCAGCTAAAAGCATATGTGTACAGATATTTAATACAATACACATTGTCACTTTTTGCATTGCTGCTTGTACGTGACAAGGAGTAGGGTCGCCTGCTCAATCTTGTGGGTTTTCTATGAGTTCTTCAGTTCCTTCCACCCCTCCCCCATCCCCCGGCTTAACCCATATACGCGAAAGCAAATTATGAAAAAATGAAATTGAACCATATGTTAGTCCGAAATGAATTAGTTTGTGCTGAGTATCTCCCTCTCTCTCTCTCAATTTTATTACATATTTACTAACCATAACCTCTTGCGACTCACCGGTGTTTCTTATAAAACTAATATCCAAGTCTACAAATTTAGCCAATTGTCGTACCATGTAACGTGTTTGATTGGGCAAATTCCTATAAATTGACGGGGAAGCTTATAAATCACCACAAAGTAAGATTTCGATAACAAAAATCAGATGTATCACTTTCACTATCCGCGTCGCCATCCAATTGGGTTAATCATTGTTAAAATGTATTTATTTTTAAAAAATAATGCAACAGAATAATTAGAATTAACGATTCCTTTGTCTGTTACATGTTGCTAAAATGTAACCTTCGTAGCTCACTCAGCAAATCTCGACAGATTCCGGAACCTACATCTAGTCTCGGAACTACTTTAAAGGTTCCGGGTGAAACATGGTTGCGGCCATGGTGTCGTGTTTGTTTGTAATAGCGTCAAGTTTTTCTGTTAAAGTAAACCGGTAGCCGCATCGCAAATGTATGGGCGTAGGTACATATCACTTACTGTCATACAGCCGAGACTAGATGTAGGTTCCGGAATCTGTCGAGATTTACCGAGTGCTTCCTAGCTATTGATTACCAATTCAAACAATATATATCGAATTAATGAAATTAAATTAAAGGGGAGATACCATGTGCAATGTGGACAGTTTTACCAGGCCAGCGGAACACTACGGCTTACTTTTATATCGAATTACAACTGTCAAGGGATCTTTTACGTACACGACAATGTGTACACAAAACCTCGCATTTCGTCAAATGCAAACGACTAGACAGCTGTCCTTGTCAGGAATTCCAACTGTCAAGGGATTTTGTACGTACACACCAAAGTGTATAAAGGACCTCTGTTTTTTGTTCCATCGTTGTCAGGTCTATTTATGAAATAACAATGACTTTTGTCTATTACACTGCGACGTCTTAACAAGATTTCATAAGTTGTTTTATGCAGTTTGTAAACACATTTCTTTCGAGTATACACTTGAATCATCGGAATAAAATAAACCATAGTAATTATTATCTATTAATAGTGGTTTTATATTGATTGGGTTCCAACTACTAAATGCTATTCAAAGAATAACTATTGATTATATATCGAAACAAAGTGTATTCTCGTTTCTTTCAAGTTCCTCTTTACAAATACCATCATTACAACAAGGTGCGTGTTGTGGCATGAGGTCTCGCACTAGGCCTTGACGTTAGTTTGGTTCTGCAGTTGTACGCGACAAGGAGTAGGGGCGTTTTTCCAGTCTCGTGGGTTTTCTCCGGGCGATCCGGTTTCACTTCACCAATTATTGCCCTTTACAGATTTGTCGTATTGAATAGTGCTCAGTCTTTTCTGCAATTAGCTAGTCATCTAACTTCTAACATCGTATTATGTAGTGGTTGCTGGTGCTTGAAGGAGTAGTCTAGTAAAGTGTCCTTTTAAACCACCCTTCTCACAACACCGTTTGATGGTGTTTTGCAATAAGTGAATTCCGACAGGGGAATCACAGTACCATAATATTTACTTTTTTAGGTCTGCAGTATATAAATAAATTGCAAGTATTTGTAGTATTCAATATAATGACACATGTATTAATAATCACCGTATATCAGAAACTGTATAGACTGGGACAACGTGGAAAGAAAGGAAATTGTTAATTAGATGAAAGCTTAATTATCTAATTATTCTGTATTTTTGAATCTGAGTAAAGAAATGGAATGATATGAAATTGAGTTTAACGTGCTACTGCCCTGCTTCGACTTGGGCTAATGAAGACGGATAAAGCCCATACAATGCGCTACGACCTTATGTCAAATAGCTAACAAGGGTTACTTTACGTGGACGGCATTGTGTGCATGGGACCTCATTTTTTCGTCCCATCCAAATGACTAGACAGCTGTTCTTGTTTCTGTATACCTCAAACCCATTTATGTCTCGTATACGTTAACAGATAACCTTACCGGTTGGAATGAAATACACTGCGTTATGGTTAGTTTAGGTATATTTTCTGTTAATATGTTTTTGATACGTCTCGATGATGATCTATATACCGTTAATTATGAGAATCGGATTTTACAGAGAGATGAGAGTGTTCCCCGACTCGATGACTTTGGTCTCCTTGGCCGACCGAGGGCAAAATTCAGCCCAAACAAATACACCCTTGTATACATTAACATGATGACTTGTACTGTGTTTCCCCCATTCAATTTTCATTTTCAATTGTAATAACTTTTTCTGTTATTCCCAATTTTTGAAACATGCATCGCCCATAACAGGGAAAGATCGAACATTATGCCAGGTTCCCACTACCACGATTCGCGCTGTCATTGGAAACGTGGTTTCAATCGAGGAATAATCCTAGTGATCCCTGGTCCTATCATGCATTGAGGCCAATCGTAAATATCGTGCTGTTTGTATGGAAATGTATCTGCACGTAGCAAAACTCAAAAATCATATCGTAACGCATTGCACGATAGCGGGAACCTAGAATTAATTCTCAAATAATGCTGCATTGATATAACTAGTTCATAAATGGCGTTTTATCCCTCTTCTCATATTTTACTTCTGCCACAAAATATTCCAAAGATCCATTTAGTTTTTCCTTATCAATATTTTTAAATGTTCACCTTTTCTTCGTTCAATCTTAGTCAATACCATTTACGAAATTAATTCACATTCCATCTTGCGTCTTCTCCGTCTGCTTCGATAATCTCTGGTGAATCTAATGGTGTATGGTTAGACTTTAATTCTGTGCCCAACTTTGGCGTTTCTGTTTTATCATTCTGGCTATAAATGCCCGAAAACAAGTCACGTTTAATAGTAAAACGTCGTGGGTAAAATTTATTTTCGTTTGTTGACTGTTTTTTTTTTTTTATAAATGTAGAATGGGTTTAGAACATATCCTTTTTACATTTTCATTTCTAATCGAATTGGTTGAGTACTAATAAGCGTTGAGTACTAATAAGCGTTTTCAATAATTTGGCAATGATTAGGAGTTCGAAGATTAATCGCCAATTTGAGACTCAACTCAGTAAATGTGAAGTTCCTGGTATCGAGAGAAGGGACCTACAGTGGTTCGGTGAGTAAGACGTTCGACCGCTAGCCTGGAGGTCGTGGGTTCTATCTCGGTATTGGCCGAGAAGGTTCATCAGGATTTTCCGGCGTGGTTTCCTCTTGTCAGTGGTACAGGATGGAGGTTGTGACAAAGACAGATACCCATTCGTTCGGATGGGACGAAACACCGAGGTCCTGTGTACTCATTGGCTTGAACGTAAAAGGAATTCGATATAAGCTCAGTTGGAGAAGAACAGTAGGACGTTAAGCGCTATTTCTTTTGGGAATATTATCAGTGAATATAATTTTAATTCTTTTATTTTCAGGTCGTTGGATATTTGGAGACTTGTTGTGTCAGATTTTAGCGTTCTTGAGTCATGTATTAGTGGCTGGTGCTGCATGGTTGGTGGCCTTGGCGGGTTTAGAAAGGTATGTGCATGGTATTTATCTCGGATATAATTCATTCATTAAATTACGTTCACCCGGACACAGGTTCAAACTAAACCAGACCACCATTATTAATCTGACGAGTTGTATCAATAGAATTACCATTACTTCAATACATGTCTTACATACCAATATCTGCCCAACGCACTGATTAATAAGTTTTAGGGTTTCTTGCGAGTACGATCGCGGTCAACCAGGTCGATCAATCTTGATCACAGACGTTAATCTAGAACGGACAAAGAATGCCTGGTTGATCGGAAATGTTTGTCTCTTGGATGTATGAAATGTCATGGACACCCGTGATCTTGACACCAATGCCAGAAGGTCAGTCTTGACTATAGACGTTCAAATATGACTGAATGACCGAGAATATGAGGTTCTCAATGTGTAGACTCAAAATACTTTCAAGTTGGTGGTCTCTCTATGTCTCTTTCAATCTCTCCCCCCCCCCTCTCTCCCTCCCTCTCCCTTTCTCTCTCGCCCTCTCTGTGCACAACTGAATAAATCGTGAATGCGTGTGAAGTTTCCATAATTAACCATAGTTAACTGAACACCGAGGGAAATAAAAGGAAGGGATGTAAATTCCACCTACCCTTTGATCTGTGTAATGTGTTTAAGCAGGATATGTGAATTATTTGACGATCCAATGAGACAATCACGCTACAAACAATTATACCATCTATCGTAGCCGGAGTTAGATATCTAGACATGGTTAAAAGACAAAACTAATAAATAACTAGACCTGCATGCAGGAATGACGGGTTTCACTGGTGCCACGTCACTTTCGGTGCCACGTTACCCTTAAACATATGTCACTTCCGATACCAATGAAACCATCAAACAGGTTTCCACATAAGCATTGTAAACATCAAATAAAATGGACGAAGAATCAACCAAATCCAGCAATATCAATTCATTTTATATATATGTTACTTGTAAGTGATCCTGGCAAAATTTCATTACTTCCGGTGATAATGAAAATGTTCAATTAGTTTTATGAAATCAGAAATGGCATAAGGCAGCATAATGGCGAAAATTGTATGTAAATCGAATGAGAATTGCCACTTTTATAGACCAAAAACCTTGAAAAGTGACTTGTAGAAAATCGTCTATTTCTCGGCAACCGTACACGATAAAAACTATCTTTTGGTATCTATATGATCGTATGGGTTCAATCCATTTGTTGATTGGAATCAAATATCATAATTTGAAATATATTACAAATCAGACTCATTTGAAAAAAATGTCTGTTTTGAAGGCTAAAAGTACAGTTTTTGCCAAAATGACATTACTTCCGGTGATACTGAAAATGTTAAATTAGTTCTATGAAATCATAAATGACACAAGATATCATATGGTGAAAATTTTATGAAAATCGAATAATAACTGACACTTTTATAGACCAAAAACCTTGAAAAGTGACTGAAGGAAAATCGCCCATTTCTCTGCAACCGTACAAGTTAGAAACCATTTTGTGGTATCTGTATGATCGTATGGGTTCAATCTATTTGATCAATAGAATCAAATATCACAATTTGAAAAAAATAACAAATACGACTCATTTGAATAAAATATTGTTTTTTGGAGGCTAAAATTTAAGTTTTGAGCAAATGACGTCATTTCCGGTGGCAGCGCAAGGGGTAAAATGGTTTGACATAGTCCACTATGGCATTAGGCATCCAATGGCGAAAGAAAATTGAAAATCGAATAATAATTGATTCTTTTACAGCCAAAATTACGTGAAAAGTGACTCATGCAAAATTGCCTATTTCTCGGCAACTGCTTATATTACAAACTAATTTTCACATACATTCTCTTCGTATGGATTATAGCTACAAGTTTATAAAAGTTACGTAAAAATATTTTAAAATCTGAAAAGCCTGAATGAGTTGTAAATAGGTCAATTTTACCCCTTTTTCACCTCTTAATCCAATTTGCTAGAAAATGAAAAAGAAATTAAAAAAACTGCTTCCGACATTTTTTGCGCCTTTAAAGGACACACTCTTTGAGTCATATAATTTTTCAAAAAAATAATATTTGTTTTCAAAAAATGTACCTAACTGTCAAAATTGTAGTTTTTGGTAAAATTATGCCACTTCCGGTGCCGACAGATAACACTTTTGGTAATAAAAAAAATGACAATTGAGACAACGAAGCATATGAACTTTGTTTTATACAAATCGAACAATAAAAAATTAATCTAGGACTGAAAAACTGAATTAGCCAATGGAGGCCAAGGAAAATTACTGAGACAAAATTTTTTAACATTTTTGCGCAAGTCAGATGACTCTTTAATTCTGTGCACAACACGACTAAAAAATATTCATAAATAAAAAAGTTTTTTGTAAAATTTTAAATTTCCGAAATTTGGCGCCTAATATCTTCGAAGATTTGCCGAAAATCAAAAATCGAAAGTAGCGCAGCTATGTGCCCTGTCTCCAGCTATGCCAAAATGTATCGAAAGTTAAAATCCCATGATTATTGTTAAAATTACCGCAATATTTGTAAAAACGATAACTTCGGTGATTTCGGACATTTCGCATTGTCGCAGAACGTTCAAAATAGCTTTATCCTCTAAGTCACACCCACTTTCCCAGTAAAACCGAAGAAATCGTAACGATGCGACACGTAGTTGCTGAGATCTACTCAACACAAAAGAAGAATAATAATAATAATAACTAGACCTGCAAGCAGCACTGAACCGGCTTTCAGGAATCATACAGGAAGTTTATTATACCATAGCCGATCCATTGAGCTACCAAACTATACTTTAGTTGTTTTGCTTCAGTGACACCCTCTATCATATCTAAAAGTAATATTTGCTGGCTAAAAGACCGGTCAAAATTGTAAATTATGGCAAAAGTATGTCACTTCCGGTGCCGAAAGAAATTTTTATAGATGAAAAATAAGTCGAAAATTCGCAACATACAAAATACAAACTTTTTTTTATAAATATCGGACAATAAATAATTAACCTATAACCCATAAACTGAAATTAAGAAGGTAAAAAACTGAAAAGTGACCCTCGGAAAATTGGTTATTATTCGACAAGGGAACATGCTAGAAGATTTTTCTTGATATCAATATGATGGTATTGATTCAGTCTTACTGCCCATTAGAGTCAGACGTTATAAAGTTAAACGAATAATAAATATAAATCCCTTCAAAAAAATGTTTGTTTTAAAGGCTAAAAATACGTTTTTTGCAAAAATTACATTACTTCCGGTGATATTGAAAATTTTAACTTGGTTCATAGAAGTCATAAATAGCATAAGGCATGAAATGGTAAATAAATTGTAAAAATCGAATAATAATTGACAGTTTTACAGACCAAAAACCTTGAAAAGTGACTTATAGAAGATCGCCTATTTCTCTGTAACCGTACAAGTTAGAAACCATTTTGTGGTATCTGTATGGTCGTATGGCTTCATTTTATTCGTTGATGGGAATCAAATATCATAATTTTAAAAATATTATAAGGCAGACTCATTTGAATAAAATATTTATTTTTTAGGTTAAAAATACAGTTTTTGCCCAAATGACGTCATTTCCGGTCACAGTGAAAATGTAAAATTGGCTTGACCTAGTCCAAATTGGCATTAGGCATCAAATGGAAAAAAAATATTGCAAATCGAATAATAATTAACTCTTTTATAGGCAAAATAACGTGAAAAGTGATGCATGCAAAATTGCATATTTCTCGGCAACTGCTCATATTACAAACTAATTTTCGCATACATTCTCTTCGTCTGGATTATTGCTACGAGTTTATGAAAATTACAAATAAATATTTCAAAATATGAAGACGCTGAATGAATTGTAAATAACTGAATTTTACACTTTATTTTACATTTTATTCGAAATTGCCCGAAAATGAAGTTGAAATTAAAAAATATGAGCTAAGGTTTTTGTGCACCTTTGCAGGGTGCATCCTTTTAGTCATATCAGTTTTGAAAAAAAATAATATTTGCTTTCAAAAAGTGGTACCGAACTGTCAAAATTGTAGTTTTTGTTAATATTACGTCACTTCCGTTGCCGACAGAAAAATTTCACCGTAACAAAAAAAATTACAATTGGGACCATAGTGCATATGAACTTTGTTTTATACAAATCGAACAATAAATAATTTTTCTGGGTACGAAAAACTAAATTAGCCGATGGTGGCTAACGCAAATTACCGAGACAATTTTTTTTCTCATTTCTGCTCAAGTACGATGATATTTTAACCCTGTGTAAAATATCATCAAAAAATATTCATAAATAAAAAAGGTTTTCGTAAAAAAATTATTTTTTTTCGAAATATCGGACATTTTTTCGACTACTTCCGGTTTTACGATCGTTGTTGTGATAGCTTTACGAAGTCCTTTGGATACTTAACTGTACGTACCAGAAGTGTCAGAAACATCCATTGAGTAGTTTTGGAAAAAAAGATAAATTAAAGAGCGTTTCAAAAAATTTAACGATTTTTCAATTTTTTTCAAAGTTTGAGGCCATTTTTCGACCACTTATATTATTTCAATGCTTTTTATTTTGGATTCCCTATATAGACAACTGACAGGACTTTGAGTAAGAAACGTTTAAGAAAAATCGTAGGCGTCGTTTTCGAGAAAAGGGCGTCTCAGAATGTTAAAAAATTGGAAAATACTAGATTTTTGGCATACAATAATTTATTTCCTTACCATCGAAATCGTATTATTTAGATACCATATGATGGTCCATTAATAGGGCTATCCAGCGACACTTTAGTTCTTTTGGTCCGCTATTACCTAAGGGAGAAATCAAGTTTTTCGCAAGTGCGACAATGTTTTTACTCTTTTTTTTCATTTTTTGAATACTTCCGGTATGGTTATTATTGTCGGAATAGTTCTAATAGCCGGTTTGGGCACTAAAATAGCCACAGGGCTCTGTAATGATATATTACATTATCTGATCAGATAAAATGCCCCTGAGAAATCCTATGTTCAAAAGTGCCAAAAATGCAAAAAATTTAAAATATAGAAAATTAAATTTTAATAATTACATACATATTATACATTGTTAGAATCGTAATTTGGTCAGCTATCTGAATATACAACCTTTTTTTAAAAATCTCTTAAAATAAAAAAATAGTAGAGCATTTTCCAAAATTTCACGATTTTTCGACTTTTTTCGATTTTCAGTCCCTTTTTTATCCTATTCCAGACATTTCAAAGTCCTATTGGATGGCTTCATGTCAAATACCTCCCAAAGGACTCTCGATAGAAAAAATTTAAAAAATATTGCAGGTTAAGTTTTCGAGATACAGGCGTCCAAAAACGCTCCAAATCAGAAAATACTTGATTTTCAGCGTGCCATATTTTGCTGTCTGTTCATAGTATCCGTATGAATGGGGTATCATATGATAGTCCAACAATCGTGCCATCAAACGGTACCTTCATTCGTTTAATCCATTGATATCGGACAGAGAAATAGCGTTTTCCCCCAAAATATCCATTTTTTGCATTTTTTTCAAAATATTGAACATTATTTCGACCACTTCCGGTTTGAAGATCCGTGTCGAAATTGCTTTATCAGTTGGTATTGGACTATAACTTCATGTTCCAGAAGTTTCATAAACGTCAATTCTACCATAAAACGAAACCCGAGCTCGCAAAATGGGAAGAAAATTCGAAAAAAATCGGAAAATAAAGGGCGATAACTCTGAATGAAACTTATATTACTGGAATCGGATGGACTTCAGGTATCCAAAAATGTAGGTCAAATTTGAAAATTTTGAAAAATAACAAAAATTGTCTCGTAAACAACATGTTTTCAATTTTCGAACGATAAAAGTCATAGACGAATCTTCGAAATTGAAAAATGTGAGATAGCCATTTTCTCAGAAAAGATTCAGGGATTACAAAAATGTAATTTGTTTGAAAATGGATAAAGAATTGACGAAACTATGGCCGATTTTCAATTTTTAGAGAAAGTACAAAGTTCGGTCACTTCCGGTATGCGCAGAAATTTCAAAAATATTTTATCAAGTAGCCACCACATGGTTTCCCGATAGAAAAGCTAATTCCAGATCGATATCTGTTTTCGATCATGGAGATCTAGGCCCTCGCGGTAAATAATAATAATAACTAGACCTGCAAGCAGCACTGAACCGGCTTTCAGGAATCATACAGGAAGTTCATTATACCATAGCCGATCCATTGAGCTACCAAACTATACTTTAATTGTTTTGCTTCAGTGACACCTTCTATCATATGTAAAAGTAATATTTGCTGGCGAAAGGACCGGTCAAAATTGTAAATTATGGCAAAATTACGTCACTTCCGGTGCCGAAAGAAATTTTTATAGGTGAAAAATAAGTCGAAAATTCGCAACATACAAAATACAAACTTTGTTTTATACATATCGGGCAATAAATAATCAACCTATAACCCTTAAACTGAAATTAAGAAGGTATAAAACTTAAAAGTGACCCTGGGAAAATTGGCTATTATTCGACAAGGGAACATGCTAGAAGCATTTTCTTGATATCAATATGATGGTATTGATTCAATCTTACTGCCCATTAGAGTCAGACGTTATAAAGTTAAACGAATAATAAATATAAATCCCTTCAAAAAAATGTTTGTTTTGAAGGCTAAAAATACGTTTTTTGCAAAAATTACATTACTTTCGGAGATATTGAAAATGTTAATTTAGTTCATAGAAGTCATAAATGGCATAAGGCATCAAATGGTAAAAAAATGATAAAAATCGAATAATAATTGACACTTTTATAGACCAAAAACCTTGAAAAGTGACTTATAAAAGATCGCCTATTTCTCTGTAACCGTACAAGTTAGAAACCATTTTGTGGTATCCGTATGGTCGTATGGCTTAATTCTATTCATTGATGGGAATCAAATATCATAATTTTAAAAATATTATAAGGCAGAGTCATTTGAATAAAATATTTTTTTTTATGTTAAAAATACAGTTTTTGCCCAAATGACGTCATTTCCGGTCACAGTGTAAATGTAAAATTGGCTTGACCTAGTCCAAATTGGCATTAAGCATCAAATGGAAAAAAAATATTGCAAATCGAATAATAATTCACTCTTTTATAGGCAAAATAACGTGAAAAGTGATGCATGCAAAATTGCATATTTCTCGGCAACTGCTCATATTACAAACTAATTTGCGCATACATTCTCTTCGTCTGGATTATTGCTACGAGTTTATGAAAATTACAAATAAATATTTCAAAATATGAAGACGCTGAATGAATTGTAAATAACTGAATTTTACACTTTATTTTACATTTTATTCGAAATTGCCCGAAAATGAAATTGAAATTAAAAAATCTGAGCTAAGGATTTTGTGCACCTTTGCAGGGTGCATCCTTTTAGTTATATCAGTTTTGAAAAAAAATAATATTTGCTTTTAAAAAGTGGTACTGAACGATCAAAATTGTAGTTTTTGTTAATATTACGTCACTTCCGTTGCCGACAGAAAAATTTCACCGTAACAAAAAAAATTTCAATTGGGATCACGGAGCGTATGAACTTTGTTTTATACAAATCGAATAATAAATAATTTTTCTGGGTACGAAAAACTAAATTAGCCGATGGCGGCTAACGCAAATTAACGAGACAATTTTTTTTCTCATTTCTGCTCAAGTAGGATGATATTTTTAACCCTGTGTAAAATATCATCAAAACATATTCATAAATAAAAAAGGTTTTCGTAAAAAAATTATTTTTTTTCAAAATATCGGACATTTTTTCGACTACTTCCGGTTTTACGATCGTTGTAGTGATAGCTTTACGAAGTTCTTTGGATAATTAACTTTCTGTACCAGAAGTGTCAGAAACATCCATTGAGTAGTTTTGGAAAAAAAGATAAATTAAAGAGCGTTTCCAAAAATTTAACGATTTTTCAATTTTTTTCAAAGTTTGAGGCCATTTTTGGACCATTTATATTGTTTCAATGCATTTCATTTTGGATTCACTATATAGACAACCGATAGGACTTTGAGTAAGAAAAGTTTGAGAAAAATCTGCGGCGTCGTTTTCGAGAAAAGGGCGTCCCAGAATGTTAAAAAATCGGAAAATAATATATTTTTGGCATACAATAATTTATTTCCTTACCATCGAAATCGTATTATTTAGATACCATATGATGGTCCATTAATAGGGCTATCCAGCGACACTTTAGTTCTTTTGGTCCGCTATTACCTAAGAGAGAAATCAAGTTTCTCGCAACTGCGACAATGGTTTTAACCTTTTTTTTTCATTTTTTGAATACTTCTGGTATGGTTATTATTGTCGGAATAGTTTTAATAGCCGGTTTGGGCACTAAAATAGCCACGGGGCTCTGTAATGATATATTACATTATCTGATCAGATAAAATGCCTCTGAGAAATCCTATGTTCAAAAGTGCCAAAAATGCAAAAAAATTAAAATATCGAAAATTAAATTTCAATAACTACATACATATTATACATCATTAGAATCGTAATTAGGTCAACTATCTGAATATACAACCTTTTTTTGAAAATCTCTTAAAATAAAAAAATAGTAGAGCATTTTCCAAAATTTCACGATTTTTCGACTTTTTTTGATTTTCAGTCCCTTTTTTATCATATTCCAGACATTTCAAAGTCTTATTGGATGGCATAATTCACAAGACTATCGAATGGACTCTCGATAGAGAAAGTTAAAAAAAAAGTTGCGGTTAAGTTTTCGAGATACAGGCGTCCAAAAACGCTCCAAATCAGAAAATACTTGATTTTCAGCGTGCCATATTTTGCTTCCTGCTCGTCGTATCCGTACAAATTGGGTATCATACGATAGCACAATACTAGTGCAGTCCAATGGTACCCTAATTTGTTTAATCCATTGATATCGGACGGAGAAGTCGCGTTTTCCCCAAAATACCCATTTTTTGCATTTTTTTCAAAATATCGGACATTATTTCGACCACTTCCGGTGTACAGATTATTGTTGAAATTGCTTTATTCCTTGCAATGGTCATTTGGCTTCATGCCTCAGAAATATCAGAAACGTCAATTCGGCCATAAAACGAAACCCGAGCTCGCAAAATGGGTAGAAAATTCGAAAAAAATCGAAAAATAAAGGGCGATAACTCTGAATGAAACTTATATTACTGGAATCGGATGGACTTCAGGTATCCAAAAATGTAGGTCAAATTTCAAAATTTTGAAAAATAACAAAAATTGTCTCTCAAACAACATTTTTCATTTTTCGATCGCAAGAAGTCAGCGATGAAGTTTCGAAATATCGAAATTTTCAACTGCTATCGTCCGAGAAAAGACTCAGGGTTTCCGAAAATGTCATTTGTATGAAAATAGGTACAGAATTGACGAATCTACGGCCGTTTTTTGATTTTTTGACACCGCACGAAATTCGACCACTTCCGGTCTGCGCAGAAGTTTCAAATATAGTTTATCAAGTAGCCAACACATGGTTTCCCTATAGAGAATTAGGTCCCAGATCGGTATCTGTTACAGGCACTGAGAAATAGGCTCCGGCGAAAAAAAAAATAATAATAACTAGATCTGCTACTGTCCCATGCAGATATGAAAGCTTTCATATTCATCGTCACGTGTCATTGATTGTATCAAGTATCCTAAATAAAAGGATAAGAAGAAAAAATTATCAAAATTGGTCAAAAACTCGCGAAGTTACAAGTCTAAATATAGTATGAAACATTGCACCCAGGCATAACAATAATCTGAAAACTAAAGGGAAATAACTGAAACTTGTATTACTGTAATGAGACGGATGAGAGAATGAAATGAAAATGGCGGGAAAAAAAAAATAAAAATGTCAGGTTGGACAGGCGACCTTACTCCTTGTCACGTACAACCGGGCATTCGAAAACACGCTAGTTAACTCAATGACATTCGCGCGTGCTAGCCATTCAGCCATCCAACCCACCCTTTGAAATCCGACACGTGCAATATGTCATATAGGAAGAATAAGAAGTCGCTCACAACAAAATGGTAAATTAATGAGTTTAGGTCAAAAGGTTGAGCTACTATTTTAGAGTACTTAATAGTTTTAAAGAGACACGTTAAGGGTTGTTCATAGTTAAATGAAAGTTTAATTTTAAATAAGACCAATAAAATTAGGATTTAATAATGCCAGACAAATATTTCCAATATGTTTGGTTATAACATTTCAACCGGCCCAAATTTTCTATTTGAACAGTTTAATTTGCATGGTACCTTTAGTTATCAACCGAATATTACAAAACTTTTAAAAATAAGCTCCCCCTGACCAGCTGAAGCGTTCGCAATAAACGTTTGCCCCTTAAAATCTGCAAATTGCTGACTTTAAAGTGAGAAACATTACAACCGGGCGAAATTTTCTGTTTTATCACTTTTACAGTACCTTTGATTACCAACCGATTATTACAAAACTTTAAAAATAAAAGAGAAAGAGAGAAATGCGGCCTAATGTCCATTCGACACAAACTAGGTCATTTTGTGACTAACATATGTTTTTTAATTTTATTTAAAAACTCCCCTTGCGCTTACTGGTCTTTAGCCTTTGGGAGGAAACCGAAGGACACGGAGAAAACCCACGAGGTTGGACATCATACTTCATGTCACGTGCAACCTGGAGATCGAAACGACGCTCGTTGACTCAATGACAGACGTTACGATACAGCGCGCACATGCTAACCATTCAGCCTCCCTGAATTCGGAAAATTGCTGACTTATAGCAAGAAACATTTCAACCGGGCGAAATTTTCTGTTTTAACAGTTTAATGTGCACGGTATTTAATTGCCAACCGATTATTACAACTGACCAGCTTAATCGTGTGCAATAAACGTTTGGCCTGTGAATTGAAAGTTCTGCACGGAGAAAGTTCATCTTGATTTCCCGGCGTGGTTCCCCGTTGTCAGTGAGGCAGGACGGAGGGCCTGACAAGCACAGCTGTCTAGTCGTTCGGATGGGATGAAACACCAAGGTCCCGTGTACACATTGGAGTGCACGTAAAATATCCCTAAGCAGTTGGAATTCGATACTGTTGAATAAGCTCTATACGATGACTAAATGTGTAGATTGTAGTCACCCACACTGCATGTTTCGCTTAACAATGAAAGGGTGCCGTTTTCAATTTTCGATCCTTTTGTTCTTCTACTCCAGATATGTTGGACTGTTGATCGATGGTTTCATATAAAAGACTACCAATAAGAATCTTTGTAGAAGAAGTTCCCAAAAAAATATTATGTTGACTTTACGAGAAAGACCTCTAAACATGCTCCAAATTGTAAAAATACGACTTTTTGGATTTTCAATCTATTTTTTTCGGCTATCCCTGATATTTAAAAAAATGATACAATGATTTCAAACAACAGGCTAGCTATTAGACTCTCTATTGACAAAAGTTTCATCGCCCTCCCTTCATTATAACCGAAGTTATCGTGCCCTAAAGAATCAACAAATCAGCATCCTTATCTCTGCTTACCCTAGGCAGAAAATGCTCATCTTTGAACTCAATCATGACATTGACCTAGTGAACGTCTACACCAAGTTTGAACATTCTAGCTTAATTAGAAGGAGAGTTATTGTGTTCCAAAGTCCCGGCCCTTCAAATTGCTTCTATTTTTCATTTTCAATTCAAAATGGTGACCATCACGTGACCGAAATCAAAATTCGGATCCGATAGATTTTTAGGCATTCCTTCAAGGATTCTGAAAATATAACTCCCGAGTCTGTAAGTAAAATAGCAAAAAAGCCTTTTTGATTTTTCACGTTTAAAGATGGTGGCACTTCCGGTTCGATCGACAAACTCCATATTTTGTGTACGAATCAGTAATTACTTGTCTAGTATCAAAAAAAAAAAATTAGGTCATTCTGACCTATATTTCGACGATTTTTTTGAAAACTTTGATCCTTAATTTCGTCAAGGGGAGATAATTTAGAACATTTATAATTATATTTTTGAAGTCACATAGGTAACATCTACTTATACACTAAATTTCATGAAAATCGTACAACTATTAAAGAAGTTCTCAAATTGGTCTAAACTTCCGGTTCGAAATCACAGCGACGAATTTTCGAAATTGGAAAATGCGAAACTGCAGATGAAAATGATTTTTTTCAAGGTATTCAAAGAAAAAAGAATTAGTAAAATCGGTCAAAAAATAACAAAGTTACGACTATGCATTTTCAGTTTTTTCGTTCGTAAAATTCGGTGATTTCGGATTCGTAAAACGTTTTGAAAATATATTTAATCAACAGCCACCACACATTTTTGGGGGGATAGGTAAAAGTTTCAGAACGATCCTATCGTTAGATTCTGAGAAATCCGATTTGTGGACAAAACACAAAAAAAAAATAACAATAATAATCTTAACAGAAACAATAAGCTTTCATATGTAATATGAAAGCTTAATAAATAATAATTTTAGTAATCACAATAGGCTTTCAGACGAAAGTCTGAAAGCCTAATAATAATAATAATAATTTTAGTAATCTCAATAGGCTTTCAGACGAAAGTCTGAAAGCCTAATAAGAATAATAATTTTAACAAAAACAATAGTGTTTCACACAAGCTTCGCAGTGTGAAACCCTAACTAGACTGGGTTGGATATAGCAACAAGGAACGTACTCATAAATATAAATGTAGTGTCTTCTGGACACCATAATTACATTTTTTTATTCTGACATCCAATTGCATGTTTGTTTTATTGGTGCACATACTTTTTTATTTGTTGAGATGTATTTCTCAGCTTTGACACCAATGTCAAATTCATTCACTAACTGTACTTAATAATATAAGGCACTGTATCAGGAATTGTAGGTTGCATGAATTGGAAAACTTTTTTGTTCTTGGACGACACCCATCAAAATATAATTAGCGACTCAACCAATTCGTGTACGATTGACAGGACCATTGGCATGCTTGTTCTTTGGGCATAATTCCTCGCAACTCATATATGTCGGCGATGAGATCACGGTCAGTACATGCTTGATATAGTAGTCTTGTTTAAGTTATTTCATAAATTGAAATTGCCTTTGTACCCGCGGTAATTAATCCAGTCACCCTCCCCACCCCGCTATTATATTATTTAATGGGGACATTTTGATGGGGGAGGGGGTGTCGAATGGTTAACCCGTGTGCGTTGCACCATACGATCTGTCGTTAAGTCAATAAGAATGTGTCGCCTGTCCATCCAAGTGGGATGTCATGTTCATCTGACACACAAGCATGTTAAGTTTTAATGCAGTCTGGAGCACTCAGCACCTCAGTAAATTTCGAATAACGGATATGTTAATGAAGGGATTTGATGATGCAGACTGTTATTAACAACAATAAGACGGAATTCCATTGACCTGATGTCGTGTCACTTCCGGTCTAACGACGTTGATCATTGCCAAGTCCTTCAAGTTTGATTTCTAATTAATAATGATAAAATAAAGTCTCATTGGAAACAAAAACCACAGTTAGTGTTAAAACTATTGAGATGAAATGTGTTCAACGGACGAAAACAATATGGCGGGTGATACACTTGTTACTACTGTAAAATAAGAATCAATCAGCAGTAAAATGTTTTATTTTTATCTCTTCAAGTGCCTGTGGTAAAATATCACTGATTTAACAATAGTCACCGAAGAAATTAATGGTGGAACGTTCGTATCGATTTGTCTAATAGAAAGTATTTTATTGCGTGGTTTACCCCGAATGCTCGGACAAAATCACTCGAAATTGTTTTAAAAACTGAAATAAGCATAGCACGTTTAATGACGTCTCGTCTGATCATATCCCCTTCCAACCTCATCTGATACAGTCAATAGGAACAACGAGACAAATAGGCTTAAAACTCTTCTCATTTCTAGTTTCATTTCTAAATCTACCATATCCCTCTCTAGACATTGGTATAATTTTCACATTTTGCCCCCGGGCAAGCACAATGTCTATTATTACGATAGAATGAGATTCGATTTATTATCAAGAGCCATCTGAAATGTCAAACATTTTTCTCTAGACTTTGTTGATGTCAGTTTGCTATTGATGACCAATACATCGCCCTTCGGAAAATTGATCAACTTAAATTACGATGGATACAGAATATATTCCGTTGATATAATTGTCAGCTAACAGAGAAAGTCACAATTTAATGAATAACATTAGCTTTAATCTAATTCCTCTAATCTAATTCCTTTCATCATTAATTTCAACATTCATCCACCAAACTGAATATTATATCACATTAAATCAAATTGTGATTTCAATAGAGTTATAGATGGGTGGGGTGGGTGATGTGGGGGTTATCAGGTGTATGCTTAAGGTCTGGTATTGAGTCAACATGAGTGGTTTCGATTCCCCCGGTTGTGCATGACAAAAAGTAGGGTCGCCTCTTTCTCTCTCTCTCTCTGTAGATTGTCGCGCTTCGAACTCTACCTGATCGGTCCGAACGTGTTTTAGGTTGTTGAGAGCTTTTGTGGCCCGGAAACCGGGGCGCATGCTCAACCTCATAGTTACTCCGCGTATTTCGCGCATCAATCAGGATATGTGTACCGATTTAAAATTAACATCCGGTGTCACTTATATTTGGTATGGAAATATTATAAAGCTAGACCAATATAATTTGATATTTAATTAAGTAATGGCGTGGACAGGTCACGAGACAGGATGTGTGTATTCTTTCAAAAACACTTAATTTGAGAAATTGATAAACAAAACTAATTATACTCTTATTTGTGATCGTAATTGGCCAAAAACACTATATTATATGTACATACTTAGTACTTAGGTTGGTATATTGTTCAATGGATGTGTACTATATTTAAAAAAAAAAAAAAAAAAAAAACAACATCCGATTGTATTTCTATTTTTAATACTTATTATTTAGAACAATTACACTATAAACCACAGAATGCCTCGTTCGGCATTTCTGTCCAAACGAGGCGAAATCGAGGTAAAATTTTTGCCTCGGTTTAACGAGGTAAAAAAAATACCTCGTTTGTCTGGGGTTCAAAAACGAGGTATTTTAAATTGCCCTGTTTTTGGAACGAGGTATTTTGTTCAGAACGAGGCTGGGTAAATTGCCTCGTTTACTAAACGTGGTTTTTTGGTCCAATATAATTATTAGCGGTCTTTGCTATCAAAAAATTGAGACATGTAAATTATGTTCGGACCATCACGTGACAAATTGCAGATCTACAAATTAGATCATTTATTTAGGACATGATATTGTTCATATCGTGTATAATAAACGCTTGCCAAGCGAAACAAAACATAACAATGTCACATGATATTATTACATATGGTGGATAAAAGCGTTCTTTGATTATATACTGTTTGTTTTCATTAATAAATAATACGACAATCCCTATTTATGGGGAAAGAGAATGAATTTCCCCAAATCCAAAACTAGAAGACTGGGATATTTATTGAATGGTAAGTAAATATTATTTTATATACAAACCCTACTCCTTGCCACGTACAACAGGGGAATCGAAAACGCGCCAGTTGACTCATGATACAGCGCTCGCATGCTAACCATTCGCCCCCCCCCCCTTTCTAGCTTTTGTGGGTTTGTGATTTGAATCCTATGTAACGATGACAGTAAACAATTCGATTACGGTCAACTTTTATAGGTATTAAGTTACATGTAGGCCATATTTATATTTTGGCGCATCGTCTTAATTCCATCTCAATACGGCAAACTGTATTTATGAGAAGAGAATTAATATTTCCCAAATTCAAAAATTTACAAACTAGATTATCTATTCGGACATAATATGGTTTATTATTAGGATTTACTGTACTGGAGTTCTATCGTGTATAATATGCGATTCCCCGGCAAAAAATGACGTGAAATTATTACATATGGCGGACATAGACCTTCTTTGATTACACTTTGATTATTTTTTAAAAAACAAATTCAAAAATAGATGACTGGAATATTTATTGAATGGAATCTTGATTTTATTTTATACAGAAAGATTTTCGGATTTGTAGTCGTGTCTGATTTGTGACGAAAACAGTAAACAATTCGATTGCGTCTACTATGGTAAACTTTTATAGGGTATTTAAGATACATGTATCTATACTAATATGTAACTGTAGTTTGAGGGTTGTCCCGAGGCTGAAATTTGGCGCATGTTTAGTTCGGACCCTGGAGTAACATAGGCGTGTATTCCGTATTTATATTAGCTTCTCGTCATATATTTGTATTATCATAGTGCTTGTGACCTATACATACAGTGCCGGATTAACATTGTTGGGGGGGGGGGACTGGAGAGACCAACTGTGCTGTGGCCCAATTGTTGTTTGTTGAAATTGTTTGTAAGGACGGCGGATGGTACTGAAATTATTTAGGTGACCCAGAATTATGGGTGGGGGGACCTAGGACATTTGTCCCACTTTGCCCCACACCCTAGATCCGGTACTGTATACGTATATCAGCCGTCGCATTTTCCATACACAACTTCAGTAGCATATGTTAGTCAAAACTCGAAGTCGGTGTTTTATACATTTTATTATAAAATTATAATAAATATATCTTACATGAATGAATACAATAAAACAATAAAATCTACAATTTTGAGAGTATAATAATGTTGAGATTGGACGTCCTGGGAATCACTGCGAGTATATAATTGACTAAAATAAGTTTATGGTCAAAAAATGACACTAGATCAAATATGTTTTCAAATCAGCTAGTTTTTGTCTCTCTATTGGTATATAGCAGACAATTCACATCACACTGTACACCACATTATACATCACCACATTGTACATCACACTGTACATCACCACAGTGTACATCACCACAGTGTACATCACATTGCACAGGATATATGGATTTAAGTATAATAATTGACAATGAATGAATTATTCAGAAATGACCATCGAATTTGCCCGGTAAATCACTTGTATTTTTTTCACTCCACCATTGGTTTGCCGCAAAGTTATCAGTTGTGTTCATGGGCAACATTTTGTTTTATTCGTCTAATTTGCTGTCTTAAACACCATTGTTCTACAGTGTAATTGTCTTGACACATGACCCATCTTACACACATTTAATTTGGTGTGGTTCCCTTACTTTTACCTAATTTATTTCATTTCATTCTATTGCCAAATCTTTTTTGTACTTTTGTAAAACGTTTTTAAAATGTCTTTCCTGCTCTTACTTTAACATTATTTTATTGTTTTGGACACCACATCTTCTTGACGAAATAATGTTTTCTATTTTTGTCCATAGAATGTCGTTCACATTTAGATATGTTTTTTGAAAGGATCTTTACTGAGCACGCGTACCTCGGACTCCTTCATATCGACTAGTGCACGCGTCTCAACTACTACCCCTTTCAAAAAACCATATTCGCCACCCCAGTATGTAACGACTATATCTCCATTCATAATGGAACTGCCATCCCATGCCTTTAACTGAAAAAAGAGTATGTTTGGGAACTTGTTAAAATGAATACAAGTAGGTTATTGAGTTTAACAAGGAGACATAAGAATTATAAAATTTGCATTCTAGAATAGAGGAATCTGTTATCTAACAAATTCAGGTTCACAAAACACAATTTCTTTCGAACCCATGATGCGATTAGCCGATATGGGCGACGACATTCGTTACTGATTTTTTAATTGATATTTCATAAAACCAAAATACTTACAACGGTATCAGATGTTGGAAAATCTAACTTCCGTCTTAATCTGGTGGACCTTGTATACTGAAACAATTATTATTCATAATGTGAACGTAGCAATACCAATTTGTTTTTTATATAATTTTATCAAATTGTTAGTTTCTTAGAGCTGGGCTAGAAACAAATTTATGTAAACTATATTTTACAATTTCATAAGCAAAACCAAATTATAATATATTGTAAATATGATAAGATGCAAGTATGTGGGTGCTAACACTATATATTTTACAAAATAAATTTTAAACATAAGATCATATCCATAGTAAATTTAACAATAAATATATAACTTACATTCATAAACTTGCTTTTTCTCTTATTTTCTTTTTTTCCAATATCCTATTAAATAGAACAAGACATACATCAATTTATATCTTCAGTTCAAACGAGTGTCGAGTCCCAATACTGTCAGTTTAACTCGAAATAGGAAAATCTACACAATAGGGCGGTATTTATTATTCAAAATTGTTAATGTCGTGCTTTGGTCCAAATGCTGCTCGATTGTCTTCATGTTATTTTTAATTTTGCTTTGGCGAGCGTTTAGCCCTAACAGAGCTTTATTTTATGACTGAAAGAATGAAATGTGGTTTTATGGCACTTCAGCACCAACCGGGATATATTGCGCCAATCATACGATGATTTATCAAAGAAAAAGTATTATATGCATAAATAAATATAATATCACAGTAAATAAAATATAAAAATGAAATGATAAATATGCAATTAAAATTTACACTAAAAGTTTGTCTCTTTTAAAAAGTGGACTATGTTACAATATAAACCCGGTTGGACAAATAATTGACGCAGAGACTGGCAACGGTAATATTTCAATCTTAGGTTCTTGAGAACTATTTTATGACTGACATTATAAGTTTCGCCCCTGTGATTTGCGCAGGGCGTCGTTCTTGGATTGCTAGTACTGTGTCTAGTCGTTCGGATCCGTGGAAATTTAGCAGCCCGGACAGTGACGCTACGGCCTAGTCTTTTTTCCAATTCTAAGTGTCCAAACGATCTATTGTCCAATCATTCAACCAAGCGACTTCATAACGATAGTTGCCCTGTTCGATCTTTGTGCAAAACATGTAACGCGTCAGTGAAGAAAACATTTGCGTCTTGTTAATAGAAATATGATGGAAACAGAATCAAAATTTAGGCTAAATAAATACAGACACTTTGCATGTTCAGATAAAAAGTTTTTGTCTTTGTAAATGATTTATAAGTTATAATATTATTTACTTACGTTGTTTACTTCCGTAAGCACTGTTGCCTGTGGAGGCTCCTCTGGCAATGTTTTCATATCTAAAAGATAATTACATGTATAACATATAATAATGGCTGTTCTAAACTTAAAATAACCATCAGTCATTTCTGTGATTCTGTTTCAATTCTTATTTTGAATATACAAGTACGGCTGAAGCTTACCTCGTGATACTTTGGTTAGTAGATGTGTATACAATCTAACAATAGGGACGTAGTCGTCAAGCTCCTGTAACGATAACCATTTACTATCTTAGTCTGTTATTTATTTAAAAAAGATAACCATTCTTGCAATAATAGTTTACAAATAGATAGCAAAAACTGAATACATTCAGTCAAATTACTTTATTCTCTGAGTAAATGTTTGGATGTTTGATAAAAAAAATACCCTTAATTAATTGTTCGTTCCCGACGAAGTCTTGATAGCTCTTGCATAATTCATCTTTAATTGTTCTGGGACAGAAATGGATAATATTGACTAAAAATCAAGAATATTTAACCAATTACAAGTGACAGAGATATTGTTACTGTACCTTGCTTTGACCAGGAATAACATTTTCAAGGAATTCAACACAACCAGGTCTGTGACATAAAACCTGAATTTCGGCGTATCCTTCGTTATCTTCGTTCACAGCTAAAAATATAGACAGCAATTTATGCTAATGATCTTTTTTTGTGGTCTTTATAATAGAAATTCAGAGAAATAACATTTATGATTACAATTTACGGGTAATTTCTCAAAGTGAGAAGATAGGATAAAATATCTTCAAATATCGGTATTATGAATAAATAAGGACGACGACAACTCCCACTCCTCACTCCCAACGGCCAAGACTTTTCCTAAAAGAACCATAGCGGTATCCTTGTACAAACACACCTGATCACTGAAATCATAAATGTTTGGAATGTCTAATATTGATATAAATACACCTGTCAATAACTGGATTTTCGAGTAAGGATAAATTTTAGAAACGAAAAGGCGGTGTGAACGGCGTGTTTATAGTACCTTCATTGGAAACTGGGTGATAATCGTTTAAAGACGAGTCAGATGTATTATCATTTTCAAACTGCAAGTTTGGGGATCATTAACCACAATCTCAATATTTCGAATCTAAATTGAAATGCATGTATTCTATTTCCATATACATGTAGTATGGGACAATTTCTGTAAAGTAATCGTCTACAAATACGCCACCGTCTTGACAAAAAGGTAAAAATATCAATATTACTAAGTGGTGTCCATCTACTATGAGACCTATAGGCTTATTTTTGATGCGAAAGTAAGATTAAGAATTATTCCCTCGTTAAATAAATTCTGAATTCTTACCTCAAAACTACTTGTACGTTCTCTGTTCAGGGATTCAATCGAGACTTGTAGTTGTGCTAAAACATCTTTAATACAGCCGACGTCCTTCTGCAGGGCAGCTACCGACAAGGCCATAGCGATAAAATAATATACGTTCAAAAAGTACATGTATAATCACAGCGTAAAGAATAAGCACGTGAAATGATGATGATCAATCTTCACAGGGTTTACGTTCGCTTCCACCTTGGGTGATATCACAGACAAATGAAACAGCAATGATTACTGGCAATTATATATGATGTCGAACAGAGCCATAAAACAATAAAACCAGCATGACTCCAGTGTGTTTTTCCGAGAGTTTTAACTTTTCGTTCGGCTTCTTTCATCTGCTTAAAGTTTGTACGTTAGCACATTAGTGTGGAATTCGCGTGGCAATAAATTGAGATAAGGTTTTATTACCCCACCTGGCTGAATCAGTTCAATGATCATAATAACAAATATATATATATATATATCTATTCTATTTTGCCATTAATAGGTATGGTAGTGATTTCACATGCATATATCAAATCTTAATATTGTGGCTCATAACAACTTCTTGATCAGACATCATGATCCCATCAAATCTACAATATATGTATACTTCGATTAGATTTTATTTTAACGCCCGCGAACACACAAACAACAATCTGTCTTAAATAAAGAATTATGTTACCCTTAATTAAAAGGACAATAACATTCTTGCTGGCTTGGTAACTCCAAAAAAAAAAAATAATACCCTTATTCTAAGTACTAGATGTTTTTATAAGTGTCCTACCTGTTGGGTAAATTATCCATTACAACCTATTTTACTTGTCCAGTGGGTTCGAAAATATTTTAAAATCCAAGTCACATTTGAAAAGGTTTACGTTACACTTTTCAAATGAATTGGTTGAATTTTTCCAATTTTTTAAAATAGGTGTGTTAAGATGAAATTTATATCATCATTTAATTGGAATATTCTAAAATAATACGACTTGTTGACCAGAATGAAGATTGGGACATATTATTCAGTTACAACAAGAGTGTTATTGGGGCTTTAATGAGGTCCTAACATTTTGTGAATTGCATTTTTCTTATGTCTGCCCACACCTGTTGTATTTGTCAATACACACGTCGTTGTAACTTTAATTAACCTGTCTGCACAACTTTGTCTGTAAACTCGTCTCAATGGCAGACGTTGTTTTAACGTTTGAAATGTTATTTGTCTTATTACACCCCAAACATGTCACAAACAATCATAGCCCTATATAAAATATGTTTTCCTAACCTATGCTAAACACTAAGAGCATCAACGTAACCTATGTATCTTACTTCTATTGAACAGTCTATGGTAAATTGACTAAACTATAACCGCCTATCGTGATACATATGTGTATGATTTAGTGATTGGTAAGGATTATTCGATGTCATTGTGGAAAGTTGAACATGTCTAGATCAACCTGCTTTTGTGACAAATGTGGCGTGAATGGGAAACTTGTTTCAGATCGTACTAGAAAGCGACATCTCACCGAAACAGACACAGTTAGTTCTTTGTACTTGCAGGATATGTGGAACCGAAGGCCGTAATATATCAATACGCTTATATAAAAAACACCGCGAGTCCGATGATTTAGAACTTTATACACAAACAAGAGACATTTATTTTCCATCTGTAGTTAACTTTTTAAAGAACAATCTTGACGAAAGAAATTCACCCTTATTTGCAGGTTCTACATGGTCTGTGCTTGGCTTTCATGCGTCTATGCAACAAACTAAAATGTGGTCACCCTGGATTATCACAAAGTGCTTTCACGGATATTTTATGTCTTTTTAAGCGTGTTTTAGAAGAGAGTAGGTTAGAAAATGTCAAAATTAAAGACACATATAAAAGTTCATTCAGTTGTATTGAAGAACTGTTGGTGCCCAGTAAAACGGTCGATATTTGCATAAATGACTGTATGTCTTTTACTGGCGAATATGCTATTTTAGATTCGTGTCCAGTGTGTAAAGAGTCTCGTTACGTTTTTTCTAAACCAGTAAAACAGTACGAATACATTGAACTGCTACCAAGAATAGCACAATTCTATGAATTACCAAATATATCGAAATTGCTTCAAGTGCCAGCCAAAGATGGAAAACTCATGACTGATTTCAAAGACAGCCCACGGTGGAAAGAGATATTTGAAGGGGATGGACATTTTAAGGTAAAAATTATTTACAATAATTATATACCTTTATATATTTCACTACTAATTTTTACAACATATACTGAGTCTTTACAATTCATTTGGCTGATGAAAATCCGTATATAAAATAGCCTAGAAATAATAAAATGCATACATGTGTGAATAAGATTTCGCCAAGGTTGTTACAACCTTAATTAATCGTACAACTTCCGTATATTCGATTGAAAATAGAATTTAGGAAAAAATATAAAAAAACTTTTTTTTTATAATTTTAAACCTTGTAGACAATGCTTATAAACTTTGGTATTGTCAGGATTGCATGATTCAGGTTACCATCCTAAAAACAACAGTACGGAATGGAACAGCCAGATAAAAAAAATATAGAGAAAGAGAGGGTTTAACGCCCACTCGACACAATCTCAATAATTTCGGGACTAATATGTAGTTTCAGTTACTTCAATAATTCGCTTGCGCGAAGGGGTCTTTAGCAGTGGGATGAAACCCACGAGGTTGGGCAAGCGACTCTACGCCTTGTCACGTACAACCTGGAAACGGGCTTTATGATACAGTGCGCACGTTCCAACCATTCGGCCATCACCTCCCCCCCCCCTGTTAAACGTATTTTGTATGAGAAGTGTACATATCACAGTTGTATTTGTAGTATACTCAATATATAAGGAGACGAATTAATATAAGCCTTTGGCTTGTTTTTGAATCCTTACCTCCAGAATTGCATATGTATACGACACCTATCTTATTTGAATAAAATATTGTTTAAATCAATCACCCCCCCCTCCCAAATAGGTTGGATGAAACTGTCGAGGGATGACCTACCCGCATCCCTTAAACGGGTGATAAATTCATTATTTTTGTCAGTTGCTTAAAACTCAGATTTTTAATTGGTATAAATTACGAATTTATCATCACACTCAATGTCCAGTGCATACCCTCGCGCCACCAGGTGGAAAAATGTTGAAATAATGAACTATTCAGTATTTTCAGGGCAGGGGTGGTGCTAGGTAGAGTAAGTCAATTTGATCAGTATTTTATCTGTTTAAATCGTTTTGTAGCACTTGAACAATTTCAAAACAGGCCTAGTTCTCACACTCATTCGCATTAAAGTACATATTGTATATTTGATGGCTTATATTTTTAATTGGCACTTAGAATCTGTGCACTTTAAATGGTTATTATCAATGGCCGTTTTTGAGAGATGTAATTTGGGGTTTGGGAGCTTAAAGGCCATACAATATAAAATATATTTTTAATTGGCACTTAGAATCTGTGCAGTTTAAATGGTTATTATCAATGGCCGTTTTTGAGAGATGTAATTTGGGGTTTGGGAGCTTAAAGGCCATACAATATAAAATATATTTTTAATTGGCACTTAGAATCTGTGCAGTTTAAATGGTTATTATCAATGGCCGTTTTTGAGAGGTGTAATTTGGGGTTTGGGAGCTTAAAGGCCATACAATATAAAATATATTTTTAAAAATAAAATGGAAGGGGACCATGTTGCCAACTTTCGGAAATGTGGTTCACTTATATAATGTTTAATGACCGTATGGATTAGTCCTTCCGCAATAGGAGTCTCACGACAATATATTACAAAACTGAATTGGTACGACTTTGCATCGGTACGTGCAGTTTTACATCACTGGGAAGATAAACAATTTATATTTATATATGATACAATTGTTTCTTTCAGATTAACAGCCTATGTACATTGTTGGAGTATTCTGGCCTTAATGTTTTCGACTCCTACCAAAACGATGACGACAGTTCAAGATTTTCAATCATATCTCCGATGACGAAAAAAGACAACACTATATTAAATTTGTTCTTCAATAAGCAGCTACCTAACAACATTTTTAAATATCTAGGCGCGACAATTCAAAATCAACTTTTTGTGCGAAAATAGGATTACAGAGCCGTGTCACGTGAATTAGCATTAGGAGCTAAAACGCGAAATTCCCTGGTTGCAGTCAACTTTGATGAAAATTATTACGTTGGATTTATTTTATGGTTTTATAAGGTGAAAACGGGAGACCTGGCTTTTATTGATTGGTGGGGACCGGCAATTTTAAATGTGGAAAAAGGTTGGTGGAAAGTGGAGAAGTCACTGCATTTTGCACCAATAGTTTCTACCAGTTGTCTGTCAAGACCATTACTGTATATACATGATATTGACAAAGAGTTGACAGTTTTAAATTTAAAAGAATCATGGTTTTAATTTTGACGTTTGTATATTTAAAATATATTTTTAAAAAAAAATGATAATAACTAGGACACTGGTGTATATATGTTTGTGTGATATGAAAGAACAGAACTTATGATTGTTATATTGAATTGTATATATGAATGTACACTTGACGCATGTACGACTCGAAAATATGTTAAGACTGAATGGCCGGTAACCAGATATGTTATTGTAAGTGTTAAACTGACTACTAAATATACTTTGTGATCATTTTTATATTCCAATACTTAAGGCAGGGTCGGCCTATAAATGAACATGGCGGACCTTTTTGGCTTCTATTGGGTAATTAGTGCAACGTGTTATCTAGTTGATAGTTCCAGAGTATTTTTACACTCCATGTCCGTTAAATTTAATCAGCATGCAACTACTGATTGATAGGTCGTCAAAACACTTAGATGCATACATCACAACACCCTGATTTAGAAAAATTGCATTTGAAAGAAATTGGGTTATTTCACAGATGAATTGTATTGTAAGAATCTCAGAACCTAATACACACTCTGCCAGCGGCATCTTTTATCTTTAATCCAAACCTCAAATCTTTCAACGGTTTAACAAGAAGGTGCTAAATAAATGATTACATCACCAGTTGTATGGTTATGTAGGTCATTAAGACGTGTTATAACTGAGCAAATAAGTTATAACAAAAAAATAGACCATTTCCATTTAAAGGGGCTATCCCGTTTTAAACAGAGTCTCAAAAATAAAAGTCCGAGTACGTGTGAAATTTAAGTGCCAAAATAACGAAGAATGATGTATTTAACTTGTCTCAAAATTTCAGCACAAAATATTAGTCGTTTGTGCGTGAACGTCAAAACTGCTTATCCGGACACGTAACCCTTTTAAGAATTTGAGTATTTTTTCGTTGATGACCTTATGATCGACTCCCGTTTATTGAGAGATCTATATAGTCAATGACCCATGTACTGTACTTGATATCGAAAGGTAAATTTGTTTTACGTAGACACCACAGAGTACAGCTTGGGACATCGGTTTCCTTTCCAGATGAAAATTGACGCGTTTAAGTTGTTTGAAAACATACACTGTATAACAAATACTGAGTTTGTTTGTCTGCAGTTAGGTAGAGGATTTTTAGCGATTTTAACACAAAATTAAGCAGTTTTATTCTCAAAAAAATTATCGGGATTAGTCCTTTAAACTTTATTCGAAAAATAAGCCCTAAGTAAAGGAACCATTTCAGTGAATAAAGCTATTAATAGGCCGCTAACGAGTGGCGTTTTATAGTAAATTTGACGAATAAAACATAACGTTGCCATTTCGACCCTGATGCCCACGGACACAAATGACGATTTTAAGACAAACCAACGGTGGAATGGAATTGATTAATGGAATATAAATTTAATAATATATGGACAACAAGTTTTCTGAAAAACATGCGTACTGGTGACAATTTTGGCAGTCATATCTGAATGACTCAAACTAGTTATATTTCTTTAACTTTTCGTATACTTAAATTCGGGCTATTATTTATGGTAGAGATATAATAAAATGTCCTAAAGCTTTAAAACGCATTTTTAAATAGATAAATAAATTGATGCACCCTAAGAACCAAACTGAATTTATAACACCAAGGATAAATAAATAAAAATAGCTATAATGCACGATCTTATTGAAACTAGTGTACTGATTAATATTGTACACTTTATACAAACGGTAAATTAGTCAACAGAAGATTTATGAAAACATAGTTTTCGGGTTACTAGTAAAATAAACTCTTACCCACATCTTGGCATTTAAAATGGTCACGGCTAAAATAATTCCGTGCGGATCAATCAGTTTCATTCAATGTTAAACCCTGGGATATTGGTAAATGGGAACAAAAATTAGAAATCAAAATAACTGAAAGCTCTTTAATCTTGCACGTGTAAGTACTCGTACTCAAAATTTCCAATATCAGTATATTTATACAATAAGATGTACAGATGCGTTACTTTGTAAATTAAAATTAACCCAATACACCCCCCTGGAGCGAAAGGCTAAATAACGTAATCTTAATATAACATTAAGCTAGCCAGAATAAATCCTTTTTTGGGTGTTCATAAATAAACAGGCTTCAGTTATACGAATGATATATTTCTATAAACATGTATTACGATCGAAATTAAAACTCATTATGTCTCAATATTTACATAAGCACACACTTAATAAATGAATAACTCAGTGATTTGTAGGGTGTCAATCCCTCTATATATTAGTGTTTATCTATAGCCCGAGTTAATTGGTTTACCATTAAATAGTGTTATCCACGCTAGTGTTTCTGTTGTGTATGTTTAGTTGAAAATGATCCCCTAATCAAAGGTGTTAAGATTTAATTCTTATCTTTGTTGCATATTATGTATATATTTGCCCGCTATTTCACATACTCTATCATTTTCTTGATAAAGACGAGAGTATCCTCGTCGAAACGTCGCTTATTATCGAACTCAGTAATTGTGTATCCATGAAATTGTACCCTGTGTTATTGTACTGTTATAAATTATAATTTTTATTATTTTATTCATTGATGTAAAAAATTTGTTACAATTTTATAATAAAATGTATAAAACACTGACTTCGACTTTTGTCTAGCAAATGCCTACAAAGTTATGAAAAATGCGATGGCTGATACATGTCTAGTTCACAAGCAGTATCATAATACAGATATATAACAGGAAGCTAAATACGGCCTATGTGTAGCTTAACACCCTTTAAAAGTTTACCATAGTGCATTGTAATCGAATTGTTTACTATCCTCCTCACATAGATTAAAATCACAAATTCGTCCAAGCGAGCGAACTGCAAACCCGAAGATCTTTGTATATACTATATTTACTTACCATTCAATAAATATTCCAGTCATCTAGTTTTGGATTTGGGGAAATTCATTCTCTTTCCCCATAAATACAGATTGTCGTATTATTTATCAATCAAAACAAACAGCATATAATCAAAGAACGCTTTTATCCGCCATATGTAATAATATCATGTGACATTGTTATGTTTTGTTTCGCTTGGGAAGCGTTTATTATACACGATAGAACTCCAGTAAAATAAATCCTAACTTTGAACAATATCATGTCCTAAATAAATGATCTAATTTGTAGATTTGCAATTTGACACGTGATGGTCCGAACATTATTTACATGTCTCAATTTGTTGATAGCAAAGACCGCTAATAATTATATTGGACCAAAAAACCACGTTTAGTAAACGAACAATTTACCCAGTCTCGTTCTGAACAAAATACCTCGTTCCAAAAACGGGGCAATTTAAAATACCTCGTTTTAGAACCACAGACAAACGAGGTATTTTTTTTACCTCGTTAAACCGAGGCAAATTCGAGGCAAAAATTTTACCTCGATTTCGCCTCGTTTGGACAGAAATGCCGAACGAGGCATTCTGTGGTTTATAGTGTTACGGAAGACATTCCGTCGCAACAGGATTTTTTTTTAATTAAGGCTTCCTCTCAATCATGTCGTATCCCGTGTAATTCTTTATGACTGTCCATTAATTTGTTATTCTATTTATGTATCTAAAGTTAACTTCTGTGTCTTCCGCTTACGAAACAGCGGCTTTATTTAAACATTTTACGAATTGTTTTTATTTTATGGGAGGAAAACGAAACAGTGGCGTCTAGAGAATTGCGGGTGACCCTGGTAACAAAGCATAGGGCCTAGTAGTAAATAAGACCAAAGTATAGGGCGTAGTAGTAAATAAGTAAAACAGCTTTCATACACACGTTAACAGCGATAATTTGAATATTAAAGAAACGTAAATTAATTAATTGTAAACACGTCTTGCGTCTTACACAACCTCTGCCGTCTCGACGTACAGCAGATTCAGATCAGTGGTCATACGCAAAAATGTTAAAGTAAAATGGCAATAAGTTAATGCATTGTGCCATGAGGGACATTTAATCTCATCGAATCCTAAGAATTATTTACTATTTCGGGCCTAACATATGGTTCAATTATATTTCAATAGTTCGCTTGTGGGAGGGAACCGCGGAGAACTCGGAGAAACGCACGAGCTTGGACAAGCGAACTCGACCCTTGTCACGTACAAGCGGGAATAGAACCCACGTTAGTTGAGCCAATGGCAAATCTTACGATACAGCGCGCATCCAACCCCCACCACTTGTGATATGATGAATATTTTGCCTAATCGAATCCTAAGAATCATTGATTATTTCGGGAGAAAAACTATTGTGGTTCAATACTATAATCTAAAGCGATGCGTTAAGCCATTAGGTTACTCAATACTCCTTGAATTAAAACAAGGAAATGGTGAAGGGGTTATTCTGAAGCTTGGACATATTTTGCGAGGTAACCATGACCAATAATAAATTGATTTTACTATATTTTGTAGTAATTGTATAGTGGTTATTCACGACACGTAGCCTTGAAGTGCAGTCTCGCGGGAATACTAAATACGATCTTATCAAACAGAGCAATATCAATAAAAAAAACATATACAGAACTCCCATATCCAAGGGGCTTGGTATCTCTTATAACATTTGGACAAGCAAACTAATTTATAAATGTACCTTATGCGCTACTACAAATTGAGCCGTTCAGAAATTTTGGTTGGGATGGGCCATCTCATTAACAGAAACGCGACAGGCCATTTGCCCTTAGAAATATATTTCGCGGGGTGAGGGAGAGAACCGTTGTACTACCACGGGAACGTATAAAACAATTCCTGAACAATAAGAACCAGTGGAACAAAAACACCACTTATAAACGAATTATATTTCAGTCAATACGTTTTTGTTTTTATTGCTAATTACTCAAGCTTTAGCTCTTAAGACCAGCTAGACAAGCGAGTATCGTTCAGTTGTTGTTACACATCAACTGTCGAGAAGGTGATACGATAAGAAAAATGAGCGCGAGTCCATATTTAACAAAACTTTCTTTCTTGGCTTGAGGACATTGACTGCATGGGATAGTCTTACCTTGCACGCGCTTGTATTATTACCAAATCGCGTATAGCTTGCTGGGTCATTATTAGGAATTCACAAAACAAGAAAATTAGACCCGGCTACCTTGCATCCTACCATTTACTCGCTATCGCCGACCGTAGTGAGCGTACGATTGGTGACCGCTAGCAAGGAGACAGCCGTTTGACAAGCGAGTAGGCTGTTGACTAGTTTGTTGTAGTGTACCAATCTGTTTCATAGAGAATTACTTACGAATTATCTCTGTCACAGATGACTACGTGGAACACGTGCAATGACACCAAGCGGCTACGACCTTTGGCTCAATGGCCCGTGCATTGTTTACATAAGACGTAACTTTTCCAGACAAAATGATGCCTTGTACGTATTTTAATACCCATTCACACTAAATAGGAAATACTTTTAACTACAAATACTTCAAACGCCGTTACTTATTTTTCTAATACATACAAAACATGTTTTAGAATTTAATTTGTCGAAAGAAAAAAGTTAATATGGTGGACTCATTAAGTCTCGTCGATATCATCTTTATCAGTGATTGTATCGGCCTAGCGAATATTCACTGCTGATCAGTGTGGTAGTGTACGTGGCAGTCTTAACCCACACCCACCTGTTTTTGCCGAATCCCGAAAAAGGGATTCGCGAATCATTTGCCAAGTTACTAGGGCGTTGACTGGTTTGTTGACTTGCCCGAGACAGCCCTCTCCCGGACCCATCTTTTATTGGCCAAGGGTCATCAATGGCACTTTTCATCACTGCTCACAGCATCTTAATTCTAGTTAGTTGAAGTTTCTCGCTGTTGTCTTACCTTAATTATCCACAAGAGCTGAAGCTTTACGAGTCAGTAATTTAGTTTTAAAGACGATTCGTCTTAATTTGTCCCGAGTTAATCTTGTCCTATTAAATGTAATAAAAGAATTGCAAATCTGGTAAATTCAAGCCTCTAGTCGTTTTAGGCGGTAATGTTTGTAATCTCCTTATACCATCTGGGTAGTCGCAAACTTGATTAAATTTACGTGAGGCTTAATAGATCTTAGTTTCTGGAAAACATCAATCCATTGTTGTCTGTATAACTTCTTCGTACTTACACGCCACACTGATTGATGTGAAGCATAGTTTTACCTTCAGAGTCGAAGGAATAATATGACAGTTGGTTACATCCACGAATCCTCCCTTATCATTTTGAAATCGAGTTTATTATACGTGTAGTTACATAATCCAGATGATTATTGTTATTATGATCTGTCCTGTTTAATGTTATCAGATTCTGGTTATGTTTTGTTTTATTCTGCAAGGGAGAGGTTTGGTGGCTGATTGGTGAGCGCGTGTGCGTTATGTCATACGGCCTGTCACTGAGTCAACTGGCGTGATTTCGATTGGCCGGTTATACGTGACAAGGAGTAGTTCCGCTTGTCTAACATCAGGCATTTTATCTGATTCCTCCGGTTTCCGCCTGCCCCACGTCGTGTTTTTTTTTCTCTCAGTCTTCAGTGTCTCACTATCTCCTACGAGCGAGTGAATTATTCAAATACTTTTAATTTTCGGCCTGGTCCCCACTTGCTACGAAGACACAGTTTATAAATTGAATTCGATGTTTGAGTAAGCCGTAAAGCCATGACCCAGGCAAAGTTTTCCTCATGGCACACTAGATGGCGTATGTCCGACTTCATAAGCCTAGTCGGACGTTATGGACAAATAGTATGGCGTTATATCCTTTGTTGTCATTATTAGACCCATGAATATTTTTTGTATTATGTTGAAATCATGTTTATTGATTTTATAAATCTTTGCCCTTGTCAATATAGTTTTACCCACGACCTAATATTTTGTCATTAACACAAAGTACAATTTTATGAATACACAATTTATTTGGTTGAAAAAGGCGAGAGTATCCTCGTCGAAACGTCGCTTAGTATCAAACTCAGTAATTGTGTATCCATAAAATTGTAACCTGTGTTATTATGTCCAATCACTAAATGCCAATCAAAGAAGATACATCATTATTGGTTACTAATACTCTACATGGAGTATTTGTTCCAAAACCGCCGGGCATCTCATTGCTGTTTTGTCACATCGTTAAATAGATCCCCGGACACTTTATTTTTTCGTCTATAGATCTAATTTGTTATTACTATAAAATTTTGCCATCGTCTGTGTTATATTGCCAACGGGTTATGAATAATTACAAGTGTCTAACGCTTCCATAAAATCGGATTTCAGAGACAATCGAGATTTTAACAATGAATTGCAAGGGCTCAAGTCATGCCATTTCATTTTATACCCAGTGATTTCATATACAACATCAGTAATCTGGAATTCTGATTTAGAAGCCACAGTGGCTAAGTAAGTAAGACGCTGGATCGCTAGGAATTGGTCGCTGATTCGATCCTGGATTTGACCGAGAAAGTTTATCGGAATGTTCTGGTGTGGTTTCCCCTTGAAAGTTGTACAGGACGGAGGAACCCCGTGGCACCGGCTGTTGGAAGTCGATATAAGAAAAGGTCATAGCCTTATAGGAGCAGAGCCTCATTTGATTTAATTTCATATCGGGAATTTGGATTCCTATTTAGATGTTATACTTTTAGCGACAAGTAATAGTCGGGTTTCGTTACCTCTGTCGATGCATAGTTACATGGCTAACAATTGTTATTTATCTAAAATTACAAGGTTGTCCTCTTCTCAGATCAAGTGTTGATAGACCACATAACTTATCTTATGATGTACCTGTATTAAAGATAAGATAATCACATTTAGATTAATATAGTCTTTAATTTCCGGTAACCTGTTCTTCACCCGTGGGAATATAATAGATGAATGTCACACACCTGCCGCTTTCATCACGTTATTTAACAATGAATCGAGTGGAGAAAAGTTAATATATTCTTCCAAAAAAGAAACGCAATGTGACATTTCGTCGTCGGTATACCCTCGCTCTACCACCCCCTCGTTGCAACAGGAACCGCGACACGCAGCTGAACCAAACTGTTCTCCTCCGGTGTTGGTGTGGCCATTCCCTCGGATGTCAACACAATGAAGTCGGCAACGTCTGGCTCGTAATATGGTTTCACGTAGGCGGTTACGTAGTGTCTGGTCTGAGATTCTACGCCGCCGAGGAATTGCTGTTGCAATAGGGATCGCTGTTGAGAATCGCTTCCGCAAATGACGTAATCAGAAGTGACGATCAGTAGGGTCATCCGTGTTTGGCGGTCACGTGTTGGAACTTCGCTGTCGGTACCTATCCCAAAGGCGAAAAATGGAACCTAGGGAAATATGCAACAGTCTGGGTTACACCTGCTTGTTCCCGACCAATCGGGTTGTTGTGTTGGTCTTCGTTCAGATGTGGCATCACTTTGTTCGTTGAGTGTTTGTATGTGCAACTGATTTGGAAACCGAGAGCCCCCAGATTTTAAATACCTTAAATTTAGGTTGTTAAACTCCTGTGTCTTGGTGTAATCGAGCGAAAACAGATTTCGGAATAAAGTATGACCAGTAACCATTAGCGACACTACCGTTAAAACGAATAATACATTTCTTTTATCCTTACATAATGGCATTAAAAACAAGTAAGTTTTATCGAAACAACGACCTTGTTCAAATAAAAAAAAATGATGAAACATGGCTGTGCTTTTCCAATTAAAATGATATAAAAATACTATTGTTTATAAGAAAAATAAATTAAATATTAGGCCATCTTAATTTGGGAGAATATATATATAGAGAAAAATGAGGGTTTACGTCCGCACGACATAAAACAGGTCATTTCGGGACGAACATATGGTTAAATTTTCTTTCAATAATTCGCTTATGCGTTGGGACCCGGAGAAAACCCACGGAGGTTCGACAGACAACCCTACTTCTTGTCACGTACAGCCGTGTCAGATGATTGTTGACCGATCGTATGATTCAGCACCCACTCTCTAACCATTCAGGATGTTTCCTCCATGATGTACGCGGGGAACATTGGTAATTTATACCACCAAACAAAAATAAGCATTGCCACTTCGTGCAAGACATTGCCTACTTTTTGTCATCGCTGGCCCAATGAGCTTTCTCGAGTTACACTGGCTAGTTGTTTCCTGGCTAGCGAAAGAGCGTCCTTCACCCCCGTGTCAATACGAACGAGAAGGATGTGTGTGATGATTATTAAGGAAGTCATAGTTCATTTGAGCCTTATAATCAAGATTAAGGTCGCGAGAAGTATATTTAGAAATACTTGTTGCTCTTCTGATCCTTATCGGTAATCTTTCTCTCGTATGGTTTCATGTAATCAGCTAGTACAACTGTCCGACATGAAAAACACTGAAGAAAGAATCGTTGCTTAAATATTGCAAATGCGGATGTAACGATAAATCTGGCAAGTTCTACCTTTGGGGAGGGGGATGGGGGGGGGGTGCTAATAAAAACAACCCTGCGCGTTTAATTAATGACAAGATGTCGTGCAGATCTTCAGATATGGCTTAAGTTCAACAGGAAATAGTTTGATACACCCGTTCTTTATCTCCCATCATTTGAACACTGAGTTCATCGTAAGAATCAAGAGATGTAGTATCATAGCAGGGACGGATCCATGAATTTTTGCAGGAGGGGGGGGGGGAGAGTGTGCCAGGATTCTGTTACGGAAATCTGCCATCATCGTCTCTAAATTACATAGGCATGCATACAAATTGGGCTTTTTAAACAACAGAAATCATTTTTTGTACTGATATAGGATCACTTTGTGATGTAATTTCATTGATGCAATAGGGTATTATTATTTTATGTAGCTGAGCAGCGTGGGGGTGCCCCCCTCCTCTGCATCCGCCCGTGCATAAACCGATTAACACGGGTCTTCATTGTCCCACTACGAGCATAAAAATGGTCCATTAAACCCGATTTTATTTCAATTTGTAGAAAATATCCAGCATATCGTCGTTATACAATTCATACCTGCCGAAAATCGAGCATTTGCTTATTTATCTGGAGAAAATGATTTGCCAATCGGCCAATTTAGGCTATATTTGTCAAAAACGTTTTACTTCCATACATTTGCTCAAAATAAAGTAATTACTTTGAAATGTTCAATATAATATTATTTTCAATGATTAATTTTTGAAGTATTATAGCATGTACGTGGCATATCTTTAATGCGCCTTTAATTGCACACCAACTGCTAATTAATGTGCTCGTATTAAAACTAAAATATACCTAAAAAGATAAACGTACCCGTCCTTTTGCATAAAATAAAAACATTTTGGAGCATTCTGAATAAAATATAATGTACTTTCACCAATTTAAATTACATGTAATATTTTCTTATTACATTTAATATTTTCTCATTACATGTAATTTTTTTTCATTAAATGTAATATTTCTCATTAGATCAAACATTTTCTCATTACATATACTATTTTCTCATTACATTACATATATTTTCTCATTACATATAGAAATGTTATATATTTACATTACATGAGATATCGAATATCTTTAAATTACATTGGATGTGAAATATCTTCATTGCACAATTTCTTCTCTTTGCATTAGATGGAATATCGTCACGTAACAATTTATATTTTATTTCTAATTATATCAGATATAATATAATTTCATTAAATATAGTATACTTTCATTTACATTGGATATAAAATATTGCCAATGACATTTAATACATTTCCAATCAGACTAAATATAATATATTGATATGTAATATATCTCCCCATTACATACATTAGATGCAATATGTTCTCGTTACATTATATGTGATATTATTCTCATTACAATTTGCGGAACACATTTTCATTGCATTTAATGCCATATCTTCTGATGACAGTTTATGTCCTGTGTGACTTATTCCCACTTTACATTAGTTGCAATATATTTCCAATTATGTGAAATATACTATTATTACAAAATGTGCAATATATTCTCTTGATCTTAGATATAATATTGAATATATTTACATTACAGCAGCAGCATTATCGTCCTATTACATCGTATAATAACTTCTCGTTCAATTAGGATTCAGGTTTCCCCATCCACTCAACAACCACGGCCAATGATATATTCACAGTTGTTAATATTAAATTATGATTTTGATCGATAACTATTTCGATTGATTAATGCTCTATTTGCACTCAGAGATGTTTATAGGTCAGATCACAGTGTCTGGTATTTTGTTGTAATTTTTTTATATAAAGATTCCCGGGAAACCTGAAAACAAAATGCAGTGATTTTTTATTGTTGATAGCATCGTTTACCGAATCCTTGTAGTAGCTGGTAGCTGGATGCCAAGATGGCTAAGTGTGTAGGGTAAGGCGCTGGTTCGCTAGCCTGGAGTTCGCATGTTCGATCCACGGATTATCCGAGAAAGTTCCTTTCCTCGGGATGTCAACCCTCTCAGTGGTACAGGATGTTACGGTAACCCAAGGTCAAGGGTTTACATTAGTGTACATGTAAAATATCCCTTGGCAGTTGGATTTCGATACGAGAGTGTGTCATGGCACCACTGCTCGGGCAAACGCCCCCCCCCCCCCCCCCCTCTGACACAGTCCAATAAGAACAGTAGGAGGTTACACGCCTTTTCTTTCATTTATTACAGTAGTCTTGTTTTTTTTATGTAACGCGTAATCCAAATCATGGGTTATCTAACGAATTTCCTGACACTTCTAAATGACCCGCGCGTCTGAGGTATTGAACAACGATGCACGTTATGTTAACGAAGGTGTGTTTTGCATAAACTAAGCCTGTTCCCGAATTCCATGTACATGCCCCGAATTAAAATAAATGTTTTTAAAAAGTCCCGAGACTCTGTACACCATCTGAGTTTCTAATCTAATCACCACAATCTGATTACGTATTCTAAGATCCCAAAATTCCCATTTCCCCCAGTGCAATCACACACAATATATCCCTGTATATTTTTAAGTCCATTATTTCCATGATTGGATAAATCATCGGCTTGGATGGTTGTCAGTCTTTCTTTAGTTATGGATGTCTCGTAATTAACAGTTCGTCTTTAGGTAGTGTTGTTATAAATTCATTATTTAAGCTACGTCTATATTTGTGTTCGGGTGACAGACATAAGAAATAGATTGTTATTACGACCCAGATGTTCTAAATATAGACCTAGATAATATCTTTATATTCGATTTGTCATCTCCCCATGTGTTAAATTGTCACCATTCGATAACCCGTAATCAACATGGTAATACTAATAGACTGATCCCACGTGGTACATATTACCTTAATTTACTTTAGCAACACAAGAGTCAGTTTTAGGATCGTCAAACTTCGTCAGGACCCTTCTGGGATGAATACAGAGTCTTGATTCCCACGTTTTAAGAGCATTTATTTGTACAAGTCGTATGTTCTTGACGCAACGAACACAAAATGTATACATTGTAACTCAAATTAAAGGACAAGTTGGAGACCATAGCAACAGATCAATCGCATACATAGTAGAACAAACAGAAATAATTATCCATTGAGAATCCCTTTTCTTATATAGCGCGATATAGTGATGACTTGGAACTCTTTCTACGGGTTAATAGTGGAATTTGAGGATACACCTGCAATATTTACCAGAACATGGCGAAAACTTAAATTCAGGCTATGTTCTTCAATTCTTATAGCTTTCCGTTACTCAAGGTCTTATCAAAAGCAAGACATGATTCACATTATTCTTTGTTGAGTGGAAATGTCAAAGGCTTGCTTGGATAATATTTTCTCTCATTATTTGCCTTTTCGCAATTAGTATTGAAATAAAGAGAGTAGCGTTGAACTATAAGTGGGTATAACGACTACTCATTAACAAAGATGGTTTCGACTGCGCTAACGGTGTTCGAGACAATTCCTCGGGGAGACCCTTGTCTTTCGTGCAAAGATAGTGCCAATCGTTCCGATCGGACAAAGAGAGTCGAGCTTCTATGTTCACGTAAATGCAGATTTCACAACTTGAATTCGAAACAGCAGTATCCCGTGGTGCCGGTCTAGGGGAAACATCGCATTTATAAACAATTACATGGCGTATACCCAGCTTCATTAGCCAAGTCGATAAAGCAAAAAAGGACGTTAAACCCCATTGCATTTTATTCGCCTATTTTAATCAAATGAGCAGTAGCGTCTAGTGAAATCTCTGTTACACAACAGCAGATAACAATCGTCAATAAAACAAACACGTGGGCGTTGGAATACTTTTTTACAGATTATACTCATTGCAAAACCAAAAAAAATCAGTATGACGCAATTTCAAAACAAAAATTACCTGACGACAATATTGTTCTTCCTGTCTGTTATTTATCGTTTTATGTAGCGCCATACAGAACGCCACAAGACAAACATACATATCTGGCTTCCAAGTCAAAATGTGACATATGAGATTTTTTTTCTTTACGTTTAGATTACGATTCATTGCTAGACATTAATGTGGGTTTTTTTTTATATGTTGAGTCCTACAAAGATCCGTAAGGGCAACAACATAAAATAAATATAAAAATATATTTATAATGACATCAGCACAATATTGAGGTCTCGTTACTGTCCACTTGACTTAAAGAGAGACACGATGATAGTTTAAGAACGCCATCATTGATTCGCTTGTCTACCTAGCGAAATTTACTGAGCATTGTCACTGATTGACACAATCTAGAGTAGTGACCTTTGACCCAATTATATGATCGCCTGGAAGAGAATCGGTTTCGCCCACAGATTAAAGATATTACACTTAGTCATTTAGCTCAGGACTAATGTTATTTTTGAAATATTTTCCATGTTACAGACGGCTGTGGTGCACACTGGTTGGTTATATAGTGTGCGGATTACACTATTTTGTTGATATAGTTCGTTAGGACTTTGAATTTTGATTAATAGTTTGTTCGTACTTGGTTTTTAGTTTATTATTATTTTGTAGGCTGTGTTCACTCAAATTGAAAGTCGATAAAAAAAATCCGAACCAAATAAATTCTAAGCAGTTACAGGTCTCAAACAGCATATGTTTTGTGTTTCGCAAAATGGCGACAACAAGTTTTAAAAGCGCCGCTACATTGACTAGGTTTATACTATTAGCGTTGGCTCAGTGTGTAGGGCGTTGGTTCGCTTGCCTGTGAGCCCTTGTTCGATCTCTGCGAAAGTTTTGTGGCGTGGAACGAAGGGGTCGACAGGGGTCAAAGTAGAGTCGTTCGGATGGGACTAAAAACCAAGGTCCCGAGTACATATTGATGTGTAGTTAAAAGATCCTTGGGCAGTTGGATTTTGATGTTAGAGTAGGCCATTGAGCCGCTGTTCTGTAAGTCAGTCTTCATTATCCCACCCGGGCAGGCTTGCAGGACGTTACGGTTCGACATGCACGAATATCGAAAGGAGTCGGGGTCATTAGGATCTAAACATATATCTTTAATTTCAACAAAAACGTACCAAAATTGTAACCCTAGGCGAAAACGTTCCCATGACGTTGTAAACTTTCTGTGGTGGACACAAAGTGTTATACTGTAGATAAAAGGTTTCCGCCGCTGAGATAAAGTTTCCACTCTGGATAAAACTTTCTACGATATACAAACAGTTTTACAACGCAGGGACGGGTTTCCATTGCGGATAAAACTTTCTACGATGGAAAAACAGTTTTACACCGCAGATAAAAAAATTACACTGTGGAGAAAATGTTTCTCCTGCAGAGAAACGGACACAGCGCGTAGGAAAGGTTTTCATCTTTTATTGTATTTACCATATTATTCACACAAAGGCAATATTGTTCATTGTGTTAGACCATGAATGACTCTTATATCCGGTAAAATGGATAAATTAACGAGTGACACCAACGGTCCACTGTACATTATAATATTATATACAAAGCAATTCAACAGTGTTTATAAAAGTTCGTTGGTATTCCATCTTTTTGACATTTTCAAATTTATAATCTGTTTTTCAGTGGATAGATTTAATGGTTTTTTTTTTTAAATCCCGCGACGCAACATGAACAATCTTCTATAATATTAAATCTGTACAAACATTATGTCACTTTTCTCAGAATATATGCCAAACAAATAAAAACTATTGTTTATATATAGTTGAATGTAGGCGAACACAACTTGAAGCTTTCATATTGGAACATAAATTGTAAGTAAAGAGGCTATCCCGAGTCTGAAAAAAAAGTCTGAGTAAGTATAAAATTTAAGCGCCAAAATACAGAGGAGTGGTGTATTTACCTTGTTGCAAACATTCAACTCAAAATATTGAGACATTTGGACGTGAAGGTCAAAACTGCTTATCCGGACACGTAACCCTTTTAAGATATCCTGTTGTCTTTTTGGTTGGGTGACCTGATAATCGATTCGCCGTCCTTGAGAGTTCTTGATAACGATAATACACAATATTTTTATCCATATGGTTTTATTCAGACATCATCGCATAATTATTATTATTATACATACATTTCTATAGCGCTCACAAGTATGTGATAAAATACAAAAAATAGAAATAACAAAATATAAGATCTGTTAAATATAAAATAAATTTGATATAAAATATAAAAATAGAAATAACAAAAAATAAGACCTGTTAAATATAAAATAAATTTGATATAAAAATAGAAATGACAAAAGTTAAAATCTGTTAAATATAGTGTATCAAATAGATTTGATAAAAAGATATATATATATACATGACAACAGACAACATCAGGAGCTAGTTCAAAAGCTTTCTTAAACAAAAAAGTTTTTTAAATTGACTCTTAAAAACGGGTAAGGACTCACTGCTGCGAATAATATAAGGAAGTTTATTCCACAGTTTAGGTGAAGCAACTGAAAATGCTTTATTACCAAAAGACACAAGATTTGCTTTTTTCTCAACAAGGAGGTAACGATCTTCAGATGCTCTTAGTTGACGACTAGGTTTATATAAGTATGTAAAATCTGATAAATAGGAAAGAATCGAAATATTTTAACACTTATAGGTTAAAAGTAAAATCTTATATTCTATTCTAAAATCAATAATACAGCTTGGGACATCAACCTCCATTTCCAGGTATGGATTGGCGGGTTTAACGTATCACAAATAATGAGTTAGTTGCTCGCAAATACTCGGCCCTGAGGTCGATTATTTTAAGGCAATTTAACACAAAATTAAGCACTTTAATATCAAAACGAGTGCATGCTGATCTACCAGTTCTTCACTACTTTTAAATCATTAGGCTTTCTTGGATTTAGAAAATGTGTTTTTTGGTTTCCAATCTTATAAAAGTTATTTAGCCATGCATTCATATAACAACCCCATAATGAACTCTCTAGACCATTGGATTACAGGGATGAAACACGGTCGCTAGTAATGATTCGGTTAAGCAATGGTAATTCGAGGCTGGTAACAAGTACAATTGCTACGATAATAAAATGAAATGATGTATAACGTTCTACTGTTCTGCTCCTAAACTTGGCCAATACAGACGGTCATCTGCCATACAGTGTGCTATGAGGGAAATTTGGCCGAAAATTTGGCACTACGGCCAACTCTTATATTGATTTCCTTCTGTCAAGGATCTTTCACGTGCACGCCAATGTGTACATGGGACCTCGGTTTTGCGTCCCCTCCGAACGACTAGACAGCGCTACGATAATAAAGCAATATATCAAATATTGTCAACACTTCAAAAAGAGATAGCTTCACTCCAAACAATGTTATATTAATAAAATTTTAAGTATTCATTTTGCATTATCTATTATAACAAGAACGGCCGGCTCTTTTTCTAAATTTTATATAATGTATATTTAATTGAAAACTCCACTCGACACAAACCACATCTTCTCGAGATAAACAAACAACGAGTCTTAATTAAATAATTCTCTTGGGAAGAGTAGGGGAAACCAGAGAACATGCAGAAAGCGAGGATGTTAAACCATCCGGTCATCAATCTGAGTTCCAGCGTAATAAAACCTATATTTACACTTCCTTCTTCATTAGCCCAGTTTAGGAGCAGAACAGTAGGACGTTAAACCCAATTTCATTTCAATTCTTTACGCTTACCTGTACTGATATTTGTTGACTGTCGTTTGTCTGTCCAGGGTTGATGGCTGCAATTTACTTTTTATGGTTAGCGCGGACCGTAGCGGAGCAAGTGACAGTTAGCCATGGACTAGCTTTCAAGTTTCTGCATTTCCTTTAGTACGGGTCCAGTCAGGCTCCGGTCCGGGAACAGACATGACACACGGCAGGTTGTGTATCCTTATATGCGGACTGCACCCGTACTAAAGGAAATGCAGCTTTACACAACCTGTAACCCATGCTGCACAGCCTGCTACATATCTAGTCTTTGAATTCTAAAATAGACGAAATGGATACAGGAGGCACATATTGTAATATGAATATGTATTAACCCACTTATATAATGGGGTGGAGTGGGGAAATAGTTAACGAGTCCGCCGCGCTGGGTCAAAAGATCTGACAATGATTAGGGTATTCGCCCCTCTCCCCAACACACTGTAAAATACCCCAACACACAAGCGAATTATTAAGTTTATTATTCAAGTTGAGAGAGGAGGGTGAATGGTCGAATGATTAGCACGTGAGCGCTGTAGGATAAAGCCCGTCATTGAGTCAACTGGTGTTGTTTCCAATCCCCGTTTCTTCGTAACAAGAAGTGAAGTCGCATTTTCCGGTTCCTACGGTTTCTTCCCACTGCTAGAGATCCCTACGGGCATGCGAAGTATTGAAATAAAATTAAACTATAAGTTAGTCCCGAAATGACCTAGTCTGTGTCGAGTTGACGTTAAACCCCTTGTCTATTTATCTCTCTCCCTCTTTCACAAGTTGAGAGTTTATTTCTCATTTCAGTGGAACTGATACGTGATACTTGTATAAGCTAACAACCGGAAAGAAGACAAACAAGCGATCTTTATAACAAGAAAACTTCCTATTCGGCAAACGAGTGCAGATAGGCTATCTGTTTTTGTCGGTCATGTAATTTCCTTTTCAAAAAGGCATGCCGTGAATCCAATGAGAATATTCCAGTCGTATACATGAAATAAGCTAACGAGTGCATATGGATAAAACTGACATGTAAAAGCAATCAAAGAAAGCGTGGAATCCCAATACGGTTTTGTGTTCACCATCTAGAGTGCCGCGCTTCGACCTCTAGCTGGCCGGTCACCTCTGGCTTGCGGCTGTGGTTTCGAGCCCTGGTGTGAACGTATGTGGCATGGAGATAGGGGCGCCTTCTCAACCTCGTGGGTTTCCTCCGGTTTCCTCCCACTGCTGAGGACCCCTACGCGCAAGCGAATTATTGAAATAAAATTGAACCATATGTTAGTCCCGAAATGACCTAGTTTGTGTTGAGTGGATGTTAAACCCCATTTCTCTCTCTCTCTCTCTCACGTTCACAATTGGCGACCCAACACGCGTTTCCTACTATTCAAGCCCGTGAGCGCATCTTCAAAGTGGTCCAATACAGCCATATTTTAGTGACTGTCCTGAATTCCAACCAACCAATCACAAGGTTACAACTGCATTCATCGGACACTTCCTGGCAATATGGCGATACAATTGATTTTGCCCGAAAACTCCCGTTCACACTCCATCTAACCGCCGGCCACGAAGATGAAAAGCCCGACGTCGGTGTGTATAGGGGCGCTAGATCAAGAAATTTTTGAACATTAATCGGTCGCAACTTACATGTGGTCGAATAGAGCCTTAACTATGTTATGGTTTTGCTGCCGAAATTCCATTCTATACCGACTGCGGCATTTCCCTAACACCAGAATTTTAACTTCCCAAAAATATTACGATGATGCCCGTAAACAATTCACGCATAAAACAAAGTGAGTACATTATGAACCCAACTGCTACATCATGTCCACGAGCAGCAATTTCGAGGCGCATACCATACCGTAACCAATGCGTGTCTCTATCACGGATTGTCTGTATTAAGATTCAGATACAGTCCCCATGGCATAAAAACCCGTCGACTCAGTTTATTGGTATTAATATCCCGCGTGTATTCCATCACCACCATGGTCTTGTTTTGACGTATTAGACGGTTTATGTATGAAACTGACATGAAGATAGTATTTATTACCCATTGCTTGCTATACTTGTGGTTTCTCATTGATTCATTCGTCTCGTAAATAACTGGACCTCATCACGATCTCTAGACCGAGGGTCGTTAATACATATTCCGTTCGTATCTTATAGGTTTCTCAATATCTGATTTTCACATTAGAAACGATACGGGGTTAAACCGAATACAGCTGTCAATTTTAGACTGTTTGTGATGTTGAATTGATTTCCCTGATGATGCTGCGATGATGATATTTTGCTACTGCAATGATTGTGATGATGTTGCTGTATTGATGTTGTGCCCATATTGATGAGGATGATGTTGACTAAGACTTAGTTAAGACCCGTTCTCACGGTGCGACTTGTAGTAACTACTTATAGTAACTACTTGTCGTATCTACATGTAGATTACAAAATCGTATATAAATGAGTTGATACGACTTAGAATCTCGCGATACTCTCGTCTTGTCTTAGCATAATGGCGTCGTCAAGCGACGAAGAGACATCGGCTATCATTGCCCTACATTTGACAAATAAGAACAAAAAGAGAAAACGCAAATCCGTCTGGGTTAGGTTGAGCGAGGTAAAAATTGACAAAATTCTCTGTCTCAGTTGCTGAGCGGCTCTTGATGGGTGCGCTTCGCAAGGGGAGAGAACTCGTGTTTGTACTAATACTCGACGTTTCTGATTGGTCAATTTCATACGATCTTTTGACTGAAATAGGGAAGTTTCTATTTCACCCCACTCGCTTTCAACTGGTTTGGAGCTTGTGAAAGTTGGTACGACTAAGGTGTTCTCACGCTGCAACTCGGGTCGATACTACAAGTAGTTACTACACCGTGAGAATGGGCCTTTAGTAATATATTTTATTGAATACATTCCCCCGATTTTATTTGAAGAAATTTCATGGAAAGAAAATAATGATGCTTCATACTGTATTATCAAAATCCCGTTATTAACTAATAAAAGTATAACTGTATGGACGCGCCGGACGACATTGATGATTGTAGGCACGTCTTTAGCTACATGGCAACCAATGCTTCTATATCAAAAAGCGCGTGGAATACAATTACCGGATAGGCCCAATTGATTTTAGATGCTAATTTACTTTAAATGTCTGGCTAAACTGCAATACAAATGGCGGTATTACGTGATCAGGAGACTAAATAAGATGTTGGAATAACAGAATGATATAGTGTCGATAAATTAAAGTTGACAGATTCTCCGTTGTTTGTATGGCTTAGAAATGAATTGGGGTTTAACGTCCTGTATGACTGCACTAACCAGCCAATAAACTGGCGTAATATATAATAATGCGGAGGAGGGGGCTCTAGTTGAGTCGTAAAAGCTTTTGCCAATAAACTTGCATAATATATATAGAGAGAGAAATGGGGTTTAACGTCCATTCAACACAAATTAGGTCATTTCGGGACTAACACATGGTTTAATTTTATTTCAATAATTCGCTTGCGCGTAGGGGTCTTTAGCAGTGGGAGGAAACCGGCGTGCCCGGAGGAAACCCACAAGGTTGAGAAGGCGCCCCTATCTCCATGCCACATACGCTCACACCACTGGTGTGACACCAGGGCTCGAAACCACAGCCGCAAGCCAGAGGTGACCGGCCAGCTAGAGTTCGAAGCGCGGCACTCTAGACCACTAGGCCATCCCCCCCTAGCATAATATATTAGTAGGATTAACAGAGGATTATCAGGTCTCTCATAATGTTACATTTAACATGATGCAAATGATGAAATGAAATGAGTTTAGACTAGGAATCGAAACTATGTGACTTGAGCTATTGGCAGACCTTAAGATCTACACCCCACATGTAAAATCATTTGGCCATCCTTCATACTCTGTATTCCTGAGATGAACCTGTCAACTATGTAAAGACTGCAACATCGATATACATGTAGACCTACTAGATCTTTCTGAGGCGATTTAAGGATTGTTAGTTTAGAGAGAGAGAGAGAGATGGGGTTTAACATCCACTCGACACAACTAGGTAATTTCGGGACTAAATATATAGTTCTATGTTATTCCAATAATTCGCTTACTTGTATACGTCTTCAGCAGAGGGAGGAACCGGGGGACCCGGAGAAAACCTACGAGGTTGGACAGGCAAACCTACTTCTTTTCGCGTACAACGGGGGATTCGAAACCGCGCCAGTTGACTAAAGGACAGGCCTTATGAAGCAACGCGCACATGCTAACCATACGGGCATCCCTCACCTCCATCATGGATGGGTGTGGATGTCGCCACCTACTTTGTTATGTTGACAGATATAAAATATGTAATTTAAAACTATTTAGGAACTATTAATGAGCTTTTTATTGTTTTCGCCTTCCTTATTGTGACCCGCCTTGTTCTAATCATTACGTGTAGAAAACATCATTTTGGAAAATATATGATCATTTTTTATATTTGGAAATACTTGTAGGCCTTAACCCTGCTGGTTTGATCTGTTATTTTGGTTAGTGATGTGTTGTGATAAGAATGATTAAATCAAGGTTTTGGAAGATTTCTTTCAATTAGTAAAAACAATATTCCTTTCTGTTGGATTTTAATTAACTAGAAGATAATGGGTGTTAAGTTTTGAGGGAATTAAAACGTCAATTTCGAGGTCCCAAATGTTAGAGATTTAGCTCCTTTAAAACACGTCTGAGTCGGACACCTACGTCACAATCTACGTGGATACGTCACTACTGCATAAGAAGTAACCCATTGTATTACACAGATAGATCATGCCAAGTTATCAATAATATTAAGTGTGTTTTTATGTTTGAAAATAAACACAATGAACGTTCAAAGTTGTTCATGATTTTTTGATTCGTTGTCTTTTTTTTAAAAACAAGAAACCTATTTTCATTCTGTTTCGTATAATTACAAAGTCGTTTAAGTTTGTGATCCATGTGTGTTAGTGTTGCCAGGCAACTTACTTTATCGTGGGATGAAACGAGATGAAATATAACCACTCAATATATCATGACAACCATACAGGCTAAAATTATATCGTAACGATGAATCCCATTGATTATTAGTGATGTATAACGATTATTGCTCTGTAGATGCCCGATATTATACATTTATTTTTGCGTGCATGAAATGAAGATCTAGAATAAGTTATTACTGCCAGAGTTATCGCCCTTATTAACTCGGAATAACCATGCAGATTGTCAAGATTATACATTTAATTTTTCAGTACCTTTAATTTTACACACTGGATTTAAGGTTCATGAATTAATTATTATCCATGATCCGCCTGATTTACGCATACTGTCGTCATTCGAGCATAAACACCACAAATCAAAACGCAGTGGGGCACGGTTTAAATTTTCCTTTGGGAAAGCTAATAAAACCACGACCCAATGAAATAATTTATCTTTTACGAAGATCAAAGAAGCTACGTTCTTAAAAGCAATCAACAAGAAACCTAATTTTAAATGTAATAATTAAAACACCGCCATAGACAATAAAGAAGTGTTTAAAAAAAAATATTCTTTTATTTCCTTTGTCATGTGTTGTATTTCCATGAACCCAATAAACGACTTGTATACACAGTTAAATAGAGTCTTTGTTGCCATTAATTAATTACTGATAAATTGGAAGTTATCTTGATTATATTGGTTGTCGATAGATCGTGCTGCCCCCTGGGGTATTTAGTTTTCATGTAGAACTAACTATAGCGTGATAGATTGTATGTTACTCTGTTAACCGGGCTAATTAAAATCGTGTTAAACCAATGATAAATTATTAATTGTCCAATACTTTACACGGCAATATATAACTTGAATAAATCAACACGTTGCGACGGGGAAGTCCCAACAAACTGTTGCCAACGCAGATTTGAAAAGATGAATTGAATTTTAGTTTGATTTGAAATGAAATGGGGTTTAACGTTCCACTGTTCTGCCAATGAGTTGATATAAAGGCATGTTAATCTTATTTAGGATCGCTGAGTGGACTCGGATTTCCGAATATGTCTTAAACTTCAAGATACAGGTTAACACATTGGTCAGTTTGGTTTCAGGCGCAATAAAGCACTGGGAGTTAGGTCGCGTACTGTCTTTCACTACTAAGATTCACGCACGAGAACATTCATATGTTGGATCCCAAATCACTGAGTTGTCATGAGTAAGATACCAATCCCAAGAGAGAGAAATGGGGTTTAACGTCCACTTGACATAAAATAGGTTACTTTGGGACTAACACATGGTTCAACTTTATTTCAATAATTCGCTTGCGCGTAGGGTCTTTAGCAGTGGGAGGAAACCTGAGGACCCTATGAAAACCCATGAGGTTGGACAGAGGCCAATACTGCTTTGGCCGAGAATGTTCATTCAGACTTTCCGGCGCGGTATCCCCCCTTGTCAGTGATGCTGGACGGAGGTTCTGACTAGGACAGTTGTCTAGTCGTTCGGATGGAGCAAAAAATCGGGGTCTCGTATACACATTGGCGTTGAATTAAAAAAAATTCTTGGCAGTTGAAATTCGATATAAGAGAAGGCCGTGGCGACGTTACCCGATAGAAGTGTCCTCATGGCACGCTGTATGGCGTATGCCGTCTTCATTAGACCAGGTCAGGTGCAGAACACTAGGACGTTAAACCCCATCGCATGTCATTTCATTTCCAAAATCACTTCGTAATCTTGGTAAAGTCTTACCCACCAATTACCTGCTTTAACACTGGATTCGCGGCGTGATTAATAGCTTTTATTATCTCCCTATTTCCTACCGAATCTCCGAGGACTGCGCTTTTGTGTCCATGTTAATTTTACGTGTTATAAATGTCTTGACGCCGTGTTTTAGTCGATCGGTCACGGAAGTCGAAGCGGGGTCTCCTGTGAACTCTTTAATTGACAGATCGTCGGAGTGAAAGGTCATTAATAGAACCCTGGCACCACAGATAAAAGAGCACTAGTCAATGATATCAGAAAGAGTTTCTCGTGTGGCTGGTTATTAGCTAGTCGGTTGTTTTCATCAGTCATACCATCCATATCCCGGATAATTTTCAAAAGAAGCGTAATCAAAGGGATCACTGTAACCGAAACAGCCTTGAGTAGTTTCATGCCGAACATAATAAAATGAAATCGAAAATGTATCTTGTTTGAAGTTGTACTGGTCTGAATCCAAAGGGCTAATGTAGATTACCACATATCATGGCGTTTGCTATGCGAGAAGTAATTGATTTTACGTGCTACTAGTGATACAAATGGGACCTTTGCTTTTGGCAGGTCTATTATTCGGATGGCTAAGCATATTTGTTTGTCATGCATACTAAACTTAAGCTGTTTGACCATTGTTAGCTCCGCTTGATAACATACATTTAGCCAGTTGACCGATATCGTAATTCCTAAATCAATGTTTTTAGACGTGAAAATTAAGTACACATTTCGAATTTTGTTGAGTTTTTATTCAACTTCCATTGAATAAAATTTAAAGTTTTAGAAGTCTATGTGTGTACATACTCCTGCGCAGTGTTTCGTTTGATTAGAACTAATCCACTTCACACTGCTATCTTGAGTGAACATTGTTGTGCTAAATTATTATTGGTCAGTAGTGCCATTACCAACCAATGACCTACATTGTAACAAACAATATCGGGGTTAACCAGACCTCAAAATATGTTACCGCAATGTATCTAGTAACAATCGCGACTTGTTTACGTCATAACCCGCGAAATTTATTATGCTCGATTATCCAGTGCCAACATGTTTTCTTCGTAGGCCATTTTGAAAATTATGCCGAATGCGAGAAGAGAGGAGGGATTTAATTTGACGTTAAAAAGAGACACGCCCCGCCCAATTTCAAGAATATGACTTCTATCCAGCAATGGTAAGAGAAGGATTTCTCGCGCCATTGCTTCAGGAATATGATGTGTGTATGACTGTTGTGAAACTATGTAAGAACGCATTTACACAACACTATACTAAATTTTGGATATGGCGGCCAGTGCCGGAATGGTGTGTGTGTGTGGGGGGGGGGGCGGGGGGATGAGGGTCCTCCCCCCCCCCCTGTAAATTTTCCAAATTTGGAAAATTGACAACCTCAATCCCATTTTCCAAGCATTTCAGACCAAAACTTCTTATCTGTCGTGTCTTCTCCTTTCTTGTTTCTTTCTCTTCTTTCTTTATAGGCTTAGGCCCACTTTCTTTAATGAACTTTCCCACCTGTCTCGGACGGGTGTCCATATGGGACAAGTTCGGCACGGATGACGGCCATTTAGGACAGATATCTCTTCTCAATAAGTGGTGAAGTCGATGGATGTGCAGTATGATAGACCCTGATGATAGTGTAAAACGACAATGTATACTTTTTCACATGGACTTCATGGTTCTTAGTGCACTAGCGCCATGATAATCGCGTTACTGTGACTCCCTGTATCGTGCAAGATTAAACAGTTCAATTCCCGAATGTAAATCAGTATATGTATCATCGATGAGTAAACATAACCTTACCCAGTGCACGATACCTAACCAATGCTTGACCATAGATAATGGGACGAGCCATACCCTAATTAAGACAATATTACACACGTGTTATTCTTGTGTTGGGTGAGAAACATAAAAAAACAATTTCAGCTAGTCCAATCTCACAACCAAGTAAACACAATGTGTCCAGTTCCAGACATCAACCAATGCTTGACCTTAGCTGTTACAATGGACAGTGCCTTAAAGACATTTACGATAAGAGGCAAGTTATGGATTGGTAGAAAATTATAAAAGAGTTTAGCTAGTCAAAAATCCCGACACATCTCGAGATAATTGAATGAGTCTCCTCAACTTCTCGTCAACCATGTTCAATAGAATGTCAACAACCCGTCGAGCAAGCTAATTGGGCAAATCACATGGCAGCTGTCTGCTAGAGAAAAAAAAGGCACTCCGATGTTTTGTCGTTACATATTGCGTATTCATAGAACGATTCCGGTTAATTGGCGATAAATCACTCCGCAGTGCAACATTCTGGTATGCATTAAATTGACACTAGAGGTTAGTGCACAAGAGTCACGTAGAATTATAAATGGCTATCACTAAGAAACATAATTGTGTTAATCTGTAGGTAAATTGCTAGTTACATGTAGGTAGAATTTTAATTATAAATGGACTTAGCGAGTAAGGCAATAACTAATTACGACGAAGTCCAGCGGTTCGAACCGGGTGTTGGCAAAAACCGTTTTAGCTATTCGACAGCATGATTTACTCTGTGTTAACAAGAGTTGGGCGTTTCTATTTCCATGGCACCGCCTTCGGCGCTAGCTCAGATACAATTTGCTTCTTGGTTTTAAACATTATCAAAGGTAAATATAGAAACTAAAAACTATTTTACGAATATAGAGTTGATTTTTAGAAAGGACCCTTAGCCATAGTATATTATTGACGTGTAACTTGGACGAATCCTCATTCACGAGACCAATTCGTCAACTTATCTTCCCGGATGCCGCTCTAAGTATATGCAGAAACCAAACAATATATTTATAATCTGGAAAGATAGGAGATCCTGAATTGCCAAATGAATGAATATGGAAAAGAGTTATATGTACGCCATCTCCAATCGGACTTATCTATAGGCTAGAATTAAAATACAGATGTCACGTAACAATTTGTTGTTGGCGTACCATTATTTCAAATAATCGTATGGGCAATTTGCCAATCGTACTTTATTCTCATCGGTGAAATATTGGACTAGTGTGAAGTATTTCACTGTAAAAGCTCGTGTGGAGTGTCAGTATTTTAAGATGTTTAATTCTTTCGAACTTACCACATTGCGTAATATATTGTAAAAATATATTACTTAATGTCGTCTCGCTCTCGACCATTAAACAATACTTATAATATGATGTTTCACGCAAGGCCACATGATATCAATAATCCCAATATATCTTAAACAATTAGCTCAATATTGTATATATATTTGAAATATAAAAACGGACAGTCCGATTATTATAAACAACTAAAATTCTCTGTCAAATTTAATTGTCTGTTTGCAAGCCCAACGCTTTAGAATATAAACACGGTTGGGCAAAACATTTTGCCTGGTAGTTTGGATGCAGCTATTATGGCGGGTGTGGAGCGCCAGGCAGGGTAAGCTTACTCTTTCGGACACCTGTTACCACTGTTGTTTGTGTATTTCGTACACGATGAACACTCCATTTGCTGATTATACTACTTTGCCTTACTATTTTGCCTATAACATTTTTTAGGACTTCGAATTTTGCCTAATGGTTTGGATTGTTCGTACTTGGTTTTATTTTATATGTAACGACTGGCAAAGGTTGTGTTTTTATTATACGTCATTGAGATACTCGCACTAATTAAAATTGTATTGCTACGAATAAACACGCCGATAGCGCTGTTATATTGTAATCATATGCGAACAAAACGTAAAAAGAAAGTTCCAACACCATTGGGCCTGTAGCCATAGAAATAAAAAGCCAAACGAAATGTATACACATCAATATTATTTTCATCACGATTTCCCGTTTGAAAAAAACTACTTCATTGTGTTGTTGGTGAATTGTATTTGTACAGAAATGAGAGGAGGCCAAGAGATAATGAAATATTTCTCTCTCAGCTTCAATTTTTCTCAAGTTTCAAGCCTCGTGTACTAGTCAAATAACACCTTAAACTCCATATGCCACTATTCCAACACGTTTGTCCAAGAGTATGTCAATCAAAGCTTGCTCTTAAAAAAGAGAAAAAAGAAAAGAAATTGGGTCGGAGCCAACGGCCAGTTCTAAATGTTAAGGCCAAATACAGATTTCGTCAAGTACACATGGTTGTTGACGAGATTGTGGAGCCAACGGCCAAGTCTAAATGTTAAGGCCAAATACAGATTTCGTCAAGTGCACATGGTTGTTGACGAGATTGTGGATTATGGATTACGCTAGCCATTTTTACATTTGACCAAATCTGCATTAGACCTAACCCCACACCATCAAGAATAGAACAAGCCAATAATGAAGCTGATATCCCCCATACGAATTAAATGCACATTTTTTTTTTCTTTTGAAAGTTCTCGTCATCAAACTTAGTCAATGATCGACTGCCATCGTTCTCACCCGAATATTACCAAAGTTATCGCGGCACAAAGTCTCGACCAATCAAATCAATCACCTTTGCGGAAAATGTGCATGATCGAATTCTGTCAAGGGGTTTATATAATAGATACGTAGATCCCAACAACATAGTAACTTCACCACTAGCACTCAAAGTTGTCAAACTCCAATGTCCCGAACAGTCCACTTGTGTATCGCTCTGTTTACCCTTAGCTGATAAAATAACTTTTGGTCTTGGAAGGAATTTTTAAAGAGCAGAAAATTCGCCTGTGTATCTTTTATCGCTCATTTTCCTTTTCGTTGCTTGAAAGCTTCGTAACGCACTTGTGTTCAAACGTGTTTAGTCAGTTTTGTCACATAATGTAGTTATAACCCCGGTTGATTCATAACAGTAAGTAGTTAAACAGCATGAAACCAGACCACAACCAATCTGATTGATCTAGTAATTCTACATCAAAGGGGGATATCTGTCTACATCGACCTGAAGATAATTACAATTAAATTCCAGCTAAAGCTTTATAACTAAAACGTTCATAAAGTTCACGTTGATGTCACATTTATCACCGTTCAATTTTATCAGATGGGTTTTTATTCGTAAATTGCTGATCGAGTGACGTGCATGATTACATCGGATAACCTTCTAAACGCTTAAAAAAATGGTCTTCCTATTTAGTCATAGATAAGTTCATAGAGGCTGTCTGGCCAACTACGGCTATGGTCGCCATTTTGTTAATTACATCTAGTTAAAACGGGCATTATGCAAGACCCTAATCTGCTTATTGCTTTTCTTTCGCTGGGCCTTAATCAGTTATTTATGTTTTTATTATTATACATTAATTATCGTAGACCGTAATCAACGCGGGGGGGGGGGGGATAGTGGTCTAGAGTGCCGCGCAAGCGAATTATTGAAATAAAATGAAACCATATGTTAGTCTCAAAATGACCTGTCGAGTGGACGTTAAACCCCATTTCTCTCTCTCTCTCGTAATCAACGCTCGGCGCCGTTAGATGGCCCGATATTAAGCAGATGGAAATGCGTTTTGTGGTTACCGTAAACTGGATAATCGAGAGTTTGTTTTTATCGTAACAACGATAGCAATGACACTGTAGACTACACTGTAATTGTATTTGCAATGTAAGCGTTTTTTTCCACCCATTAGGATAAGGGCTGTGGCCTGCAGATTTCGGCACAGTCTCGAGATGTAGACAGGCCTAACCCTAACCCTGTGCCAAGCCTAACCCTTATCCTAACCCACAATCCACATATGACGTCATAAGACCAGGCTCCAGTGGATGGAAAAAAAAAAACGTTTACCTATTTGCAATAAGGAGGCTCATTTGACCGAAATGTTACATTACATTCCTTTTCATTATATATTTTAACCGTTATAGCTAGAACTGTCAGCTCTTTGCATATAGTTTTACCTTGTGTCGATTGAATAGACCAACACATTGAGTGTCAGTGAAAAAGAACCGAATTAGGGCTTAGCTCGAAACAGTAAGAATTTGTATAAATTAAATGAAATAAAATGAAGACGGTCATATGCCATAAAGTGTGCTATGAGTGAAATTCTGCCCGGATAGCGGCGCTACGGCCTTCATTTACATCGAACTCCATCTGCCAAAGGATACATGTACCCCGATGTGTACACGGAGTACATGTATTTAGTTTAATATGCTGCGTCACTCTTGTGGTGAAACGTTCCACACAAATGGCCCCAAACCACACAATAAATGCTGGATCATACGATGCCAATGGGTCAAGTAGCGAGGTTTCCACCACAACCATGTACATTAGCTTATCGGCCCACTACGTTGGTTCTCCGTGTCCCGCCCTTCACACAAATTAGTTTTTGAAATAGAATTAAACCGAAATGATGTAGGTTGTGACCTAAGAACGTTGCCCCCCCCCATCTTTCTCTCTCTCTCTCAGCGACAAAGTAACAGCACTTAAATCAAATACCGATGGAATTAGAATATTGATGATTTACCACACGGCAAAAACACCAGTTTACAGAAATTAAAATAAAGTTATACGTGTATTTTGTTTTTATATATTTCAGATATTTCAAGTTGGTATTACCTGCTGATCACCCGTGTGTATTTTCTGATATCAACACCAAATTATTGGTTGTCGGATTATATCTACTTATAGCTATTATATTAATAAACCCTCTTTATGGATGGGGTGAATATTCCGAATACAGAGGTAAATAATACATTATATAAACTATTCCGACGTGGTTTCCCCTTGTTGGTGGTGCAGGACGGAGGGATTGACAAGGACAGCTATATTGTCGTTTGTATAGGACGAAAACATGAGGCCCAATGTATATATTGGCGTACACCTACAGGATCCATTGGCAATTTGAATTCGATGTGATAGGTCATAGTGCCGCTGCCCTGGAAAACATTCCTGTATGTCCGTCGCCATTAGCTCAGTATAGGACCGTTTAACCGTTTAACATTTTTTATGGATGAGTGAATAAACCCTATTTGGGTAAATAAACCCATTGTATGGATTGGATAAATAACGCATGCATGAATTAGAAGGATAAAACGATTTGGGGATGCGGTCAATAAACTTGCTTATTGGTGATGTTACTAATCCCTCTTTACTGATGGGGTAAATAAACCCGCTTTAAGAACGAAGTAGATAAACCCGCTTGATGGGTTGAGTGAATATGAGAAATTTTGGTCTAAAGCGTGGTCGTTATGACTTGATCACATACCCCCGTACAAACACCACCATCAATAATGATCTAGACTTATTAAACATAGCTCTGTTTTTTTTTTATTATTTCCAGGATATTTCAAGTTAACTGTTCACACCACCCGTCCCAATTTAACCAGACATATTTATGACGTCACTTCATCTACGTCATCACCCCTTCCTGTCAGTGACCTACCGCCGGTGGGTTGCGATAGCAACAATAGAACACACTTTATGTTTCCTGGAGATTACAATACCACGGAACTTGCGGAAATGTTTAGCAGGAATTTAAAAATAAACTGGAATTTTTTCTCCCGCCTTTTACACATCAATCACGAAAGCCTTGTGTTGGCTTTAAGAGCACCGAATGAAGAGAATTTAGAAAATCTTCTGTCTGAGAACGGGGATTATTCTCTGGGTGACGAGTTGTTTCATGGTGCGCCAAAGTGTCAAAATAATGAGTATATTCTGTGTCTGGAGTTTATGTTAAATTACACCGAAGTGGAAACATACAAGAAAATATTTGTTCCTTTTCAAGGTAAGTTGACCCGTTCATCTTCTTAATGTAAACCGGGCTTTAGTTCCGAAGAAAACCTATTCGTTCCTTTTTCAAGGTAGGCTGATCGGTTAATCTATTTAATGTAAGGACTTTTGTTTCGTGGACAACGTACTCGTTGGAGAGAGAGAGAAAGAAATGGGGTTTAACGTCCACTCGACACAAACTGTCATTTTGGGACTAACACATGGTCTCAATTTTATTTCAATAATTCGCTTGCGCGTAGGGGTTTCTAGCAGTGAGAACAACCCAGAGTGCCCGGAGGAAACCCACGAGGTTGAGAAGGCACCCCTATCTCCATGCCACATACGCTCACACCAGGGATCGAAACCACAGCCGCAAGCCAGAGGTGAACGGCCAACTATAGGTCGAAGCGCGGCACTCTAGACCACTACCCCCCCCCCCCCCGTATTCGTTTGGGATATTGACAGAACAAAGATACAGCAGTTCTATTTCTTTTTCAATTTTGCTCAGATCAAATATTCAGTTTGGGGAGGAGGCGGGGGGTTTTGAGAGTGGACTATTTGTTACCAATATGTTTGCTCCGTAATATAATGGAGAAATGTGGTTTAACGCCCACTCGACACAAATTAGGCCATTTCGGACTAACACACGGTTCAGATGTATTCGCTTGCGTGGAGGAATCTGTAGCAGGGGGGGGGGGACGGAGGACCCGGAGAATCCACGAGGTTGGACAGGCGACCCTACTCCTTGTCACGTACAACCGTAGAATCGAAACCACGCCAGTTGGCTCACTCACAGACCATATGATATGAAGCGCACGGGATAACCATTCGACCACCTTCGTAATATTATAAACTCCGGTCAAACAAGTCATGTTGTTACGGACAAGGAAGTGTGGTATTTTAATTAACTATCAGCGTGTCACCCTAGACAATTGCCAACTTTATTCAATCTTGTAAGTAATCAATTCTAATGTGATTAATCTGTTAGACTTAGAAATAAAGTATATGTGTAATTATTTGGTTTGGTGGAACAAAATGTTCTTTAATTCGGTTAGCATAATTAGAATTTGTATTCGTTTGAGAAGAAACTATATAGTGTTTTAATCACAAGTAAGAAAAAACTAAAGTGACCTAGTCTACTGTCCTCGATATTGTTGTTTTAATTAATCTAGACTAAAGAGTTCCACTCGGCAATCCTCAATAGATTCCGGTTCCGGAACCTACATCTAATCGGAAAGGTAATTTTTGGCGACTGCTGTCTTTATTCTGAATAGGTTTCCAACGAACATGTTGCCAGCTGGATCGGTGGAATAGGTCGCTAGCCGAATAGGTCGCCAATTTGTGTTCGGTATGGGTGCAACCATGTTTCATCCGGGAGCTATAAAGTAGTTCCAATATGGCGTAATTCGACATACAGCCGAGTCTAGATGTAGTTTCGGAATCTGTCGAGGCATGTCGAGTGCGAAGAGTTCTTGTTTAATTCTGACGTCAGTGTAGATGGTTATTTAGTCACGTGCCAAGACTTCGTCTTCGACACTGATATGTTTATAGTTTTAACATTTGTTTACTTATCAGCTTGTTTCTGTTCCGAAACACAGAGAAATATAGCGGGAGAGAGAGATGGAGTTTAAGATACACTCGACATAAACTAGGTCATTTCGGGACAGACATATTGCTCAATTTTATTTCAATAATTCACTTCCTCGTAGGGGTCGTTTTCAGTTAAAGGAAACTGAAGAACCCGTAGTAAACCCGTGAGGTCGGACGGACGACTATACCTCGTTTCACGGAAAACCGGGGAATTGAAACCACCCTAGTTGTCAAAATGAAGTGAAATGAAATGGGGTTTAACGTCCTATTCTTTTGCGCCTAACCTGGGCTAATGGAAGACGGGCATACGCCATACAGTGTGCAATGAGGGAAATTTTGCCCGGGTAGCGGCGCTACGGCCTACTCTTATATCGAACTCCAACTGCCAAGGGATATTTTACGTGCACTCCAATGCGTACACGGGACCTCGGTTTTTCGTCCCATCCGAACAACTAGGCAGCTGTCCTTGTCAGACCCTCCTTCTGCATCACTGACAAGGGGAAATCACGCCGGAAAATCGAGATGAACTATCTCGGCCAATGCAGGGATCAAACACTCGACCTCCAGGCTAGCGAACCAGCGCCTTATCCACTTAGACACATTGACTCCCCCTAGTTGTCAATAAATACCTTATGTTACAAGGCGCACGTGTTCGGTCATTCCCCATCCGCCCCACCCCCACGAAAAAATAAGACGGTTGTTATTATATGTATACGTTTGGTTATCTCCCATGACCTTTTCCTCTTGTCCTGATTGGAAACTTTGTTGAATATTTCTAACTATACTGTCCGCGATTATAGTAACACGGCGATAGCACTTACTCGCTCCTTATCGTGCATACAATGACGTCATTAATGGCTCTCTTCATTGATGAATTATGTTCCAATTTCTATACACAAATACTCCCACAGTCCGGCGCCAAATATCCGTTTTTTTATTAATGTTCATGGATTGAAGAAAAGATTAAAGGTACTTTAACAACAATAAGATAATCATAATGAATTTCATTCAAAGGCCAAAATGTCGTTAGAAAATTATTGTTAGAAAAAGGAACCCATTTCGCCGAGAGGTACTTAAGAAAAATCAAAAAAGTTTCCTCTTGTTTTAGTAATATCCTGTTTGATTGACAAGAATATTTGTTTTTTTTAAAAGGCAAGCTCAAACAACGCTGCTTCCTTTTGTCTACAAATATCTATACCTTTCAAATCAATAGTTGTCTCCTTAGCTTGAAAGAAACACTAATGGTTCGCTTTGTGTAATTCTTTTAACAACCCAATACATGAAATAAGAACTGACAAGATAAATACATATAATGTAGCATCCTATGTAATTTTCTTCAGATATCAAGTTGTATTAAAGATGGCTTCCCGCGTACAAGCTGAGTAATTTGATGATATATTTGGACTAAAAAATATTCGAAATGATTAATCTATAAAACTAATAAGTCTCAAATACTTTCTGAGAATGTATCGTTAGCAATTCTAGTTTAAAATATTAGTGTTCGTTCGATCGTTGGTTCGAGCTCGAGAGAGAGAGAGAGAGAGACAGAGAGAGAGGGGGAGGGAGAGAGAGAGAGAGAAATGGGTTTAATGTCAAACGACACAGACCAGGTCAATTTGGACTAACATATTTTTTTTTTTTTTTTTTTTTAAATTTTATTTCAATAATTCGCTTGTGCGTAAGTATTTTTAACAGTGGAGCAAATCGGGGAACCCACAAACCCCATGAGGTAGGAAAACCGACCCAATTCCATGTCACGTACAACCGGGGATTCGAAACCACATTAGTTAATACAATGACAGGCTTTATGATACAACACGCACGCGCTAACCATTCAGTTCTATCTTTTGCAATAGCAGAGGCAACAAGATAAAGGATGCCTTCTTCCCTTTGTGATTTATTATTAACACTGCACGTCTACATAATATCGGTGGGGTGGGGGATCAATGACCAATTAATTGCTAACTATACTACAATCTACTTCATTTTGTATGGATTTATTGTGAGTTTAAAACAGTCGCTACGGATTAATTCTTGAGACTAAAATGGTTAATTCCATGGACATCTGTTTAAGCAACCTTTACTTTATTAAAACGAGGAACGTTTATATCCATTTCATACTAGAAATCATACAACAATCCTCAATATAAAGCAAGATGATGGTCATTCTAATCTGATTCAACCTACATACCTCTGCGTATCTTAAATACAACGTCTGAAAACGCTAGTTCGTATATGGGCTGTCTTCCAAACTAGCGAGATCAACAATCACTTGATAGTATGTCGCAAAAAAGTAGAGCGGGAATTATTAGTTAATTGTACATATTCCCCAAAAATTGTATGATAAAAACCTGATTGTTGTCGGTCTAAGAGGTTCCTGTGCCAATAGAAAAGTACTTGATAGAATCTTTATAATTACTTTATAAGTACTTGATAGAATCTTTATAATTGACGGAGACATCTATTCTGGGACATTTTATAATAGTTCCAGAAAAGTGCTTTCTTTTATCTGAAACTCATTATTTGACGTCTGAACAACTGTATTTCCGGATCAACAAGAACAACAAAAACATAGATGTTATTAATATAGAGTAATATCCTATTAAAAATAACCAGAGACTGGCCTAATTACCGGTGCTATTGGTATTGAATATTAACATATTAATAATAACCACAGACTGACCTAAATATCAGAACAGCAACCCATTGTGGTTAATAAGTGTGGTCATTATTTTCCGTAATGTCTGAAATTAAAAATAAGAATTGGAGAAAAAGAGACGAGTGGCGGGTTTTAACGCCCATATCGGGGGTATCGTGGTTCAATTTTAATTCAACAATTGGCTTGCGAATAAGGCTCTGTAAAAGTGGAACCCAGAGAGTGAGAGAGAGTGGGATATAGAGAGATAAATGGGGTTTAACATCCATTCAACACATGCTAGGTCATTTCGGGACTAACACATAGTTTAAATTTATTTCAATAATTCGCTTGTGTATAGGGTTCTTTAGCAGTAGTTGGATACCGGAGGACCCGGAGAAAACCCACGAGGCTGGACAGGCAACCCTTGTCACGTACAACCTGGAAATCGAAGCCAAGCTAGTTGCCTGAATGGCAGGCCATCAAACCTAGTAGTGCAGAAATCAGCGATTTCTTTAAAATTATTGGGCGCAGTGTTACAAGAGCTTGAAGTTGAACCCTCGCCCGAACTGGGAGCCAATGAAGTTTCTATAACATAGCTGATATCTGATCATTTGTATGATTCTGGTGCTCCTGATAGAAGGGAGTTTACATTGTTAATCAGGTATTACTAATACGCTAATAACACTTTGGCAATCGGCAGGCATCAGTATTGGGATTAAAGCGTATTCTCGAAATAGCTCCCATTTGAAGATGCATTTTCCATATGATACTGTTAATTTGGAGAACCGAGGACGACATAAATTCATTGATCACATAGCTAAGATTCTAAGCCTGCTTCTTGTGAGATATATAGCAAATATCGATCTGAATGGAATTCGCTTAAACAATTTACTTTTATGTGATTTTGATGATTTGTCACGTTCATTCAAGGTTTAGCCTATTTCTGGCCATCCATCCTTTCAGTTGTTTTTTTATAATTTTGATGACCTACACTACTTGAAGATCTGATATGTTGTAGCCATAGGTCGCGTCAGAGTTCATACGATCGGCCTTTGGCCCTATGACATTTGATTAAATCAATCAACGTTGAAAAACACGCACAGAGCATGTCAATGATAACAACTCTTCCAGACAAGTGAAACGAAATTTCGAACGATAAAACACGAAACGAAATAGAGCTCTCTTTTTAATCAGATTGACCTCATATCAACTAGAATCCATGAAATCATGATAGTTGTTGGGTGTCATCAGCAAACCCGTGGTTTTGTACACCATATCATTTAGCGTGTTAAACAGTGGCTTGCTAACCTGGAGAGGATAACGTATTGTCGTGCTAATGGAACAAAAGGTCGAAGTCCAGAGTACACATTAATATGCACGTAAACGAAGCTTTTGGCAGTTTGTATACATCATAAGAGAGGGTCGTTCGGGCCAAATTCGCCACATCCCCCGACTGTATGGTGTATGCCCGTTTTCATTAGCCCATGAGTTGAACATACATTATTTCATAAAACTATTACCACTGTTCAGGAAACGAGCTGGTACAGTGAGGTTATATTAAGTACAATATATTTATGTGCATATTTAATGAATACAAACAACAAGATATTGATCTCAAAATCTACACTAGACTTAAAGGTGAAATGAATTGAAATAAAAATGACACGTGGTTTATCATCCTACTGTTCTGCTCCGACTGGCTAATATAGATAGACAGACGCCATTGATTGTGTTATGTTATGGTGGACCCCCCCCCCCCCCACAATCCTACTATTATAACTAATTAAAACTGCCAAAGGATCATTCACGTCATATATAACCATAGACATGTTATACACTGACTATTCGCCACCAATACAGTTCGGTATTCCGTAGCGCTAATCGCGAAACATGCAGTGTATAGAAAATCAGCTTTTTGGAGAGAATTCTTTTCCCATTGGACTCTACCATGATTGCACATCTTAATTTTATTAAGGACGGTTAACCGTCAGCCACTTATTACCCCTAACTACCATGACGTACAATCGATCTTGACATGAACCTCACCAATTTTCTGTTTTCGTGGCGTTTATTTAGAACCCGTATTCACTAATTACGTTAGGAAATGTGTCTAAGTGGTTGCGACCTTTGTACGTTAATAAAGTTTCTGGTCACGGACTTGTCTCCTGAATCTCCAAATATTCAAGCATTTGAGAAATTCTTAAACTTTGTGTTAAACCATGACGGCATATTAGATTCCAAATTTGTAAGTATCATTCAATGTACGTAATGACATATGATTTATATTCACTAATTCTAAATTCTAAGTTCAACAAAAGCACTAGATTAACAAATTTTGAATTTATTAATATGTCGCCATGTTTAACGGTCCTAACACGTATCAAGTAAGGATCCACAGGCGAGGGTAAAATATTTTCTCTCACGAAGTTCGGATGTTCGATCCCTGCATTGGCTGAGAAAGTTCATCCAGATTTCCCGGCAAGGACAGTTGTGTAGTCGTTCGGGTAGGACGACAAAATGAGGTCTTGTGTGTACAAATTGGCGTGCACGTAAGCGATTCCTTGGCATTCAAAATGTCCTTCATAGAACAATAGGACGTAAAACTCCATTTCATTTCTCATTGTTAAAAATGCCCGCCGCCCCACCCCTTGCCAAAGACAATTATTACTCATATAAGCAGCGAAAACAGTGCACAAATAGACAGGTAAATAACATAACATAATAATTATGTAACATTACGTGATGATCGGGTATCACCACGTTCACATTACAGTTGCTATGTTTATCTAGTCCATTGGAATTGTTGTTTTGTCATACCAGAGAAGCTTCATCGAAAGACTTATCGCACACATAAACGGTAATTGGGGGGGGGGGGTCCTTAAAATGATGGCCGTTCAATTACAAGTAATCAGGTAATAATTAAACAACACCAGGTTCTACTATAACTGGCTTCCAGCGAGTGTTTTCAACTTCCGGTCATCAGCGACTGGTTCCGGTCACAAATGAGTTGTCCCCAAGAAGAGAAGAGAACGTGGACAGCTATTATAGCCGATATGATGATAGCTTCTCGGATTATAAAATGGATACACATCAAAGCAGTATACACTTAATAACATTATCATTCAACCTTAGGCTATACCAATACTATTATCTAAGTAATAAACGCCAGCAAATTAATCAAAGACACGGGACTCGGGTTATAATTACATCTTTATAAAGACCAAGAGACGGCTGTTTTGTTGTATGGTGATCGCTCCGATCCCAGACTGAAAGCTTGACGACAATAGAGGTTGCTTTTGTTTCCTGTGGTTGTGATTGAGCGGTGTTCCATACAGATCTATCTTGCCTCATTACAATCAATACCACCGGTTTCGTTTAATGAACGTTTAATATACAGGAGCTTTAATCATACATGTCAATTACCTTAATCAAAGGAGAGAAGAGAGACAGACAGACAGATAGAGATCCCTAGAATACAGGATCATTTACGGTCGCATATTTCTGAAATTGTATTTCAATAATTCGATTGCGCATAGTAGTAAGTGGAAACCCGTGGGCCCAGCGAATACCCACGAAGTTAGACATGCGACCCTATATTTGTCAAGTACAAGCCCGGAATCGAAATCATGTCACTTGACCCAATGGCGTACGATCTGATTCAGCGCTATTCAAAGAAGGCGTGTGTTTTAAAAAGGGACATTTTGACTAATCTTCGTCAAATTCAAAATTCTAAGTTTGCATTCGCAGGCAAGTCAACGAGTACACGTGACCTCGGGTTTCATCATACCTAAATGACTAGTCAATGTTCCATGTCAAGCCCTTCATAAATTCCAATGTCTTGGCCAACACTGGGGGGGGGGGCATGATGTCTGGGATAGTGCCAAACTGATTGACCCATCTGGGTCAAAATTAATGTACATATTGTTTTATAATGTGGGAAGACCGCCATTCCCGGTCCAAGGTTTGGGGCCAATAGATAAAGCCAACGGCGTTTTCATGTGTGCAGGATACATTAATCCAAGCATGGAAACAAATTACTATTCAAACACCGCCTTCCTCTTAATTTGTTCAAACAAAAACCTAATCATGTAGGAGCTTGTCGAATCACTAGTCAGTATTTTATTTAGAACTTACGCAACCAAATTGAGCTAATAAGATTTTGGAGGCACCAGCCCATCTGCAGCCAAAGAGCATGAAAACGAGATCGTCTAAATTCAAAGATCTCTGAAACACCAGATCGGCCACATCACATATCCCTGAACACCAGGTCGTCCATGGGCACAGATGCCATTAAACACCAGGACCTGTGTTCACAAAGCATTCTCAGACTTAAGTTGAGAATCTACTCAAAATTGTTCGCCATATTGTGTTGTTTTCACATATCAAATACATCTATAAGAAACTCTGTGCATTTGTTTTTGTTATGTTTCTAGATCAAAGATATTCCTCATAAACAGTGATAGAAGGTTGAGTAAAATCTTCAACTTCAATCTGAAAATGCTTTGTAAACTCAGGACCATGAAATATCCGTTTGTCACTTAATCTACAATTAATTTGAATAAGACGAAACCTAAATCTGAAAGTGCTTTGTGAACTCAGGGCCAGATCCATGAAGTATTAGTTTGTCACTTAATCTACAATTAAATTGAATAACGCGACCCGTCAACTACGACCAGACAAATATAAGAATAGAGAAATATTAAGAATTGATCAACAATTATAGGAGCGGTAATAGGTATCAGATAGTTCCTGAATATATGACATTGATGGATCACGTGGCGTCCCCATGGCAATATCTATATTAACCTTTATGTAATGAACCTAAGATAGTTCTATTAGACAATGGCGCGTGGGGGGAAATTGAAATATGATTTATTCCTGTAAGACATTTATCAAATAACACCTGAACAAAGAGGCCGTGACACGTGCCAACACACCGAATGTTAAACAAATATCTGATATTTTTCATTTATTTGAGCTTCGGATTGATCCACAGCATGGTACAAAGGTGAGGGGTGGGGGGTAGAAGGCTCGGCAAATATCCACCAGTTTTTGCAAGCAGCACTACTGCTTCAGGCCAATGCTAAGCCATTCGACTGATTAGATCATTCGACTGGCCTCCCTTACAAGCCATATCACGGAAGTTCGAAGTAGATCCAGTATACACAACATTAGCATGCGCGTAAAGGATCCTTTGAGAGATGGAATACGATTTAATAGTTAACTGCAATTTCAACCAAAGTTAAACAATTGATAGCTAAGTTGTTGCATTGTGTCAATTTTTGAAACATGTCACTCAATTTGCTACCTTTCCACAAAAAACCCCAACATTTTAGTATGATGTGCATGAGACTTTAATGAAATGCATACCATAAATCGAAATTTAGCTAGGTTGATTGGGCTATATGTAGCGTCCCTGCCTTGGAACGATTACCATCATGACGTAATGAATGCCCTATACCATTGAAGTAGAACAGCAACACATTAACCCATTTCATTCTGTATTTGAACAGACAGACCCAGCTCGTGATATCTATCCGGAATAGCATCTTTAAGCCACTTAAAGCTACCTAGAACCAGGAGAATCAACTGAGTGCCTCTGTGAAGAGGGTAATTATCTCCAGATATATTGTAATCCATGTTAGATTTACAGTCAACCCACGTCTTTAACTATCGCTTGCAGACCGACTGTTTCTTAGTTTTAACTAAATAAATATCAAATTATTTCTTAATGCGTCTGAGTCGCTTATTTCATTGTCTGGCTCTATAGAACAAATCATGTATGGTAAAACAATGAGGTCCTGCTGGACATTAAACGTTATTAACACCAACTTCCAGTCACTGATTTATACGAATTAAAGGTTAACATTAGATACATATTTAAATGAATTAAATGCCACAATAAGCATCCATACATTGAATTAAATTGGATTTTATCGTTAGGTTCGTCCGCATCAACCGGGCTATTGAAGATACAGGGTGTCATGACGGATACAGTGCAGGTCAATATGCACATGTGACCTATGGTTACATCTTAACCGAGCGACTATAGTTGTACCTCTTCCGACAGAATAGTTATACATTAACTACATGGTTTACAATGTTGTTTTTACTTCATAAAAGATCACAAAGTTTTATCCAATACACATAGCCCGTGTTCCAGGTACGTTTTGTTTTTAATATTAGGGATGGCGTGCGGCATCCGCATGGTAAACGTGTGCGGTATGTAGACGCACAACTAACGCGTGCGCGTTGGCTCATAAGATCTGTCAATGAATAAAGTGGTTTGTACATCAGAATGAGTATCAACGAGTAGGGTCGGCTGTACGTACTCGTGGGTTTATTTCCGATCTCTTACCAACGGTATATGGAAGTGGTTTGCTGAAATAAATTGTACCCAATATTACTGGCCCCCCCCCCCTCCGTCACGGATAATAGGATGGTCGTGACGTATAAGAGTGGGCGAAATATGCCATTCTGTATCATTCCATTGTTGACTTTAAACGTATCACCATTTTGAAATGAGCTGGTCTGGGATTTATGACTCTAGAATTATAACTAACCTACAAAAAATAATCTGTAATTGTATCACCTTAAAATAAATTAATTTGAAGATTTATTTGTAATTCAATCAATGGAACTCTTTTATTAGCCATTAAATAATTAAGTAAAAAATTCAAGTCAATCAGATCGTGCTTTTTGGACAAATGTATTATATTTATTGGAATATCATATTTAATCATGACCACGTTTGCTCAAACAAGATAAGTTGCGTTGAATACTATGTTCGATTTGATATTATTATCACGGCTAGGTTGTCAGCTTCTAAATGGCAAATGTTTTACACTGGAGAGAGAACGATTGACGTTATGTCAAGTCAAAACTATTGCCATTTTATAATTGGTTTAGCTTCTATGTCGGCTGTATTTTTATTATATTCAACCAAATTACCTAACCCAAATTTGTAGAGGGTTAAAACAGTAGCAATGGGGTCTAAAAATAAATTTATTAAATGGTCATTGCAACTTCGATTATTTTGTATTCAAATGCTTAAAAACAGATCGTCAACAATGTAACCTCAGATCAGATGTGATATCAGATAAGTTGTTTCCAATTCACAGAATAAAAACATTTAACGACTCATGCCAACAGGTAAAATGTTTTGGGATGGGACATGAAATCTAGCTAGCAACATACAGCACGTGTTTTGACACGCAGAGATCCTGCCTTTTATAGCTCATGTGTGTGCGGGACCAAAAGTCCTTATGGTCAGTATACGATCTTTCAAGGTGTCAAATACACGCAACACGAAAGACTCCCACACGTGTTTACTAAATTCCCCCGTAGACTGCCCTTATTAGCAAATACGGCGGGTTGAGAACAAGGCATAAGCTTACATTCGTTCAACTTATTTGTATGTGAAAGTACAACCAGATATGATTAGCTAGCTATAAACTCAGATCAGAAGTGCAGCGAAATGAAACGAAATGGGGCTTAACGTCGTACTCTTTTGCACCTAACCTGGGCTAATGGAAGACGGGCATACGCCATACAGTGTGCTATGCGGGAAATTTTGCCCGGGCAGTTGGGTTACGGCCTACTCTTATATCGAATTCTAACTGCCAAGGGATATTTTACGTGCACTCCAATGTGTACACGGGACCTCGGCTTTTCGTCCCATCCGAACGACTAGGCAGCTGTCCTTGTCAGGCCCTCCTTCTGCATCACTGACAAGGGGAAATCACGCCGGAAACAGATGTTCACCTTTACAGTCAATTTACAATTAGGGATGATAATATATTTTGGGATGGAACATTCAAGATCCAGTGGCAGACGGCAGAGAGGGAGAGAAATGGGGTTTAACATCCACACGACACATACGAGGTCATTTCGGGACTAACATGTTTTTTCAAAATTTATATTTGAATAATTAGCTTGCGCGTGGGGGTCTTAAATAGTGGGGGAAACCGGGGGACGCGGAGAAAACACGCGAATTTGGACAGACGACCCTATTCCTTGTAACGTACAAACCGGGGATTCGGAACCAAGCCAGTGGACTGAATGACAAGCTCTATGATACAGCACGCGCTAACCATTCGGTCACCCACCCCGGCAGACGGGAAGGTTAATAACCGCGCAAATTCCTCTTCACATGGTATCCGCAACAGTATAAATGTGTTGATTTATTTCAAGGAAGTGTCGACCAGACGTTCAATCGTACCATAATCTAACTACATGTATATTACATTTCTTGAAATTTAATATTAGGTGTAAAAGCAATGAATGAAACCGTATTATAGAGCGCCAACCATAATGGTGGTGAGATAGGAGATAAGACTAAATGATATTAAAATATATGTTTGCATAAATAAAAAAAATATCACCTGGATGGAATAAACTACACAAGGGCCAATCTTTAGGGCGGTTTATGATTCATGCGTTAAAAAGTATTCACTGGGTCAAGATAAAGGACTAGACTGAACTGGGATGTTTCATTGTTATGAAACAACTTAACATGATTTCCAAATTTAACAGTTGACTTGGTGTAGCGGTGGTTACAGAAATGGTAGATGCTAAAGGGCGTATGGTCCATTCCGTGGAACATTAAAATTTATACTTACAAAATATCAATGGAATACTACAGTATATGAAATGCTTTTATCACCCAATAACGCATTCTAAAGAAGATATCGGGGGGGGGGGATGGCCTAGTGGTCTAGAGTACCGTGCTTCGACCTCTAGCTGGCCGGTCACCTCTGGCTTGCAGCTGTGGTTTCGAGCCCTGGTGTGAGCGTATGTGGCATGGAGATAGGGGCGCCTTCTCAACCTCGTGGGTTTCCTCCGGGCACTCCGGTTTCCTCCCACAGCCAAAGACCCCTACGCGCAAGCGAATTATTGAAATAAAATTAAACTATGTGTTAGTCCCAAAATGACCTAGTTTGTGTTGAGTGGACGTGAAAATCCATTTCTCTCTCTCTCTCTAAAGAAGTTATCGCTTGTGTGTTAAATTTCAATATCTACTGAGCGATATCTTCAGTGGAGATATCGCTTTTACATGAATCTGATTGATCAATAAAAAAAGGGACTACCTTTTATTTATTATTTTCAAAGAACAATTCATTTTTTATTATAACAATTCCTTTTATTAACAAATAACTACTTTTTTTTTTATCTAATCGACTTTGATGGAAATGGCGGGTCAATATAAAGGACTTGCAATGCATGGTTGAATTGCTGTCAAATTTGATGTATCTTGACAACGTAATGTAATCAGGTTCAGTACAAGTGAAATCTATCGCAAACAAATTACATTTATTTATTTGTGCACACAAGAAAGAATTATGTTATAAAAGACTCGTAGGAGATTCTTTATATAAACAAATATTGTTATTTTTAATCAATTATATTCAGTAATGTACGTAAACACCAAAAATTGACTTACCCGATGCTACGCGTTTTTAAACTTAAAAGTACTGTTATTTTGTCGTTTATGGATTAGCCATAATGTGTTTTCTTCGCCCAATATAAATGAAACGAGAATGCATGCATTGCACGACTCGTGTACTGATTATAAAATGTTCATTGCTTTTTTTAAATATTGAATAATTAAAATTTGTAAAATCCTATACTTTTACGGCACGATAACAACATCCATATCGATCGAAATGGGCCCATGTTGATTTCTAATTCGTGTTTTTTATTTCAATGTTTAGCCCCTTTAAATCATATTTCATGTCACGTATTTATAAAATGACAGTAACATGAGTATGGAATTAAAATTGTTTCTTTTAAAAGCTAGATAAAGAGTCCTGGGAGTTAATTTCTAGTGATACTAATAATGTAGAACAATAGTTCATGATGTTGTAGTTAGTTCTAAAAATATCCCCGGGGTTGTTAAAAGTAAAATGAATAACAACTGTTTCCAACCGTGTTCGTGTTCAGTTTTCGATCATGTTTGATGTTTTCTGGATGACTATCTAATTAAAACGGCACAACCAGTTCCTAACGGTAAATGGGGTTTAACGTTCTACATTCCTGTGCATCCGGGGTGACGGATTTAGGCCATGCAGTGTATTATGGCGACGTGTGTGAACGAACAGCGGCTCTACGGCATATTCTAATGTCGTATTGCAACTGTGAATGGTTCTTAAACATGCGGCACTTTGGTTTTTCTAACCATCCAATATCATACCAGATCAGGGCATCGTGTAGCTGTCTTGTTTTACTGCTTCCTTGTATCGAGCTTTAGCTGATCGGTCACCTCTGGCTTGCTATCGTTTCTATCCGTAGTGTGAGCGTATGTGGCTTGGAGATTTGGGTTCCTTCTCAACCTCGTGGGTTTACTCCTGGTACACAGGTTTCCGTCCATAGAAAAGACCATGTGACGTGCGCTAAACATAATTAGGCAATGAGAACCAACTCGTCTGCGACAAGGGGGGTTGGGATGGCCTAGTGGTCTAGAGTGCCGCGCTTCGACCTCTAGCTGGCCGGTCACCTCTGGCTAATGGCTGTGGTTTCGAGCCCAGGTGTGAGCGTATGTGGCATGGAGATAGGGGCGCCTTCTCAACCTCGTGGGTTTCCTCCGGGCACGCCGGTTTCCTCCCACTGCTAAAGACCCCTAGGCGCAAGCGAATTATTGAAATAAAATTAAAACCTTATGTTAGTCCCGAAATGACCCAGTTTGTGTTGAGTGGACGTTAAACCCCATTTCCCTCTCTCTCTCGTCTGCGACATCAACCTCGGTGGAAGCGGACGTTAAATCGTAATAGAAGAAGGAGGAAAACGGGCATATTATGGCAATTTTAAAAGAAAAGGGAAGCGTCGCTCGAATAGCACACTGTATAGCGTATGGTCATGTTGGCCCAAGGACACAGGTCGTTCAATTCCTCACAAAACTTCGCTGCCAGTCTAGAAATAGCACCACTTGAGAATATACCCACGGCTAGTTAACTAAAATTTAAAGACCTAAATCGACGATTTTATTCTAAAGTTCTGCGTCTATTTCGAGAATTGTGAAGAGTTTGGGCCTACATTCTGCCTTATTTAACAAAATTGATTTAGGTTATTAAAAACTGATAAACTAAACAATTCTGGAAGTAGAGTAGATAGTTGTAAGCCTACATAATGGATAAACGCCTTGCATGCCGTTTTCCCAATAATGATATTGCTTTTCAAAAACATTATTGTCACGTCTATTTAATTGTTATTGCTGTCGACTTTTAGTTGAAGATCGGATTACGAACACAACTCTTCAGTGAAACTACATCATACAATTATATTGAAGTGATCGCAATATCAACATCACTCTTTTCGAAATTGGTCCATTGAAACGTTAGAGATACGATTCAAATATATCAAATTACAGTTTAATTCAGTGACCTAATTGTACGGAAGACCGTAATTCTAGAATCACGAAAATGACTGTTGATAGAATCAATAGCCTAACAGTCAGTGACAATGTACTTATAGACTATAGACAATCAATGGCGGTCATCCGCAATAAACAAAATGGAAATGAAAGGAAATAGGGTTTAAATTGTGGTCTGCTCAGATTAGGCTATAGACGACGGGCGGAGCTAATCCTATCGCAACATGGCATTTCAACTGCTAAGAGATATTTTATGTGTACGCGAATGAGTATACGGTCCTCGTTTTTTGTCCCATCCGAACGACTATATATCTCATGCAGGGAACTATGTCCAGAACTACAGACAAGGGATAATGAGTAAGGGAAGTCTATAACGGAAATGAAACAGGGTTTAACGTGCTACTAGTTCTGTTCCGAATGGGATAATGAAGACGGACATACGTCATACAGTTTGCTATGTGAGCAATTTGAGAAGGAAGCGGTACTACTCTTATATCGAATTCCAACTGACAAGAAATCTTTTACGGGCACGGTGTCACTAACAAGGGGAAACCACGCCGAACAATTCCGATGAACTTTGTTAGTCAATGCAATCGTCGAAGAAGCGACCGCCAGGGTAGCGAACAAGCCCCCAGCCACCAAATGCCAAATGGTAACATGCATTCTAGGTAAACTTACTATGGCTAGTGCATTTTGACACAGTTTTAAAAAATGTGCACTGTTAAAGAAGTAAACTTGGGTTTAAGGTATCCCTACTCCAACTGGGAACGACAGGGACACTACACTTATGAGTTCGGACCTCATTTTAAAGCCTTATTTTAATCGTTAGTGCTTATCTGGTGAAAAGTCAAGGTCCACCTATTAGCGTATGTATAAAAGAACCCGTAATATTACACGATACCTCAGTTGTTTTTGTCCTTGTCTGTGAGTCTTCCGCGTACAAGGGGCAAACACTTTAGACTAGAACGTCTAGGGGCATTCTGAAACATAGGTATCTGAACTATGGCTTGCCTATATCGTAATCAAGAAACATTATTTATTGATAAAGGCTTTTTATTGAATAAACACAAAAATTAAAGCTGATGTGTCAGGTATGTGAACTATCGTGATAAATGCTAAACGGATCATATATTATATTGGCAAATTGATTTCCTTGTCTGAAAAGATATTTAAATCATTGGGAAGGAAATAAGTTTACGTTATCGTGTGGATCAAGGAGCATTAAACAGCTGTGTGCTATGCTGAAAGTGGTAGAAAGATCTAATATAAATCACTGTACATATATTCATATCACATTCATATGCGCTTCGGTGCCTATTCTCGTCTATATTAGGGTTCTAAAAGTATATGTCATTCTCCATTTAAACTAATGTGCATCACTCAATATTCCCTGCAAAACTAATATTCATGATGAAACAAGATACAAAGGATCTGATTAATAGCATCACTTTGAACATCAATAATATTATACATTGAATATAATAACATGTTATTTACATAATCGACCATAATTATTCAATTATCCTCACGGGCATCAATCAAGTCTTCTTTAAGGATTAGGTCAGAACAATAAACACATCCTAATGTCACATGAGACGAAAATCGCCAATTTGAAATTAAAGACACAGTCGATACTATCATACAATTCCGTATAAAGCAGACAATTTGGTATTAAATTTGCTTCTGATACAGAATTAAAATATTATAGGCTTTATTTAAATAGTCGCACAATTATCAGAGCACAAAATGTGATAGAAGCAGATTGTTGTCGATCGAGATATCCCTGGGTTATATCCCTTACTTTCGTCATTATTGTTCGGATGACGTCACACATCTCGTACCGTCCACTGTATACTACAGGCACGTTGATGAAGTATTGGTTATTAAGCTATTTTGATACGTGGATATTAAATTGGTGGTAAGAAGAAAGAAAAGATTATTGTTAAAAAATGAACGAAACGTCTTACATTGTTTTGTATGAAATGTTTTTCGGCAATCGCACAAAGTTCAGAGTTTGATTCCGGGACGTGAACTGTTGACATTTACTTCTTAGCAACCCCACTTCTCCAAACACGTGATGATCCTAAAAAATATTCCCATATCTCCAAGGAAAGGTGTCGGGCTGTTCAGGGATATGGCGATATCACTATACGTAGTGCCCTCAAGAACTAGAGCTATCCCATATCTACGGCGGTTTAACAAGTGATAAAGACTTAATACTGTTTTGAGTTTATAATAAAATCATTACCATAAAATTTAATTTGGTTATGATGGGTTCTGGTCTGGGCAACATAAATATTCGTGTTGGTATTGGACAATAGTACCATCAATAAAGACCGTCCATTTCCCCAGTTTAACATCTGGCCGCTGTCGTGTCAGAGGTAAGATATGCTACCTGTATGTATTGTTACACTGTGGTCTCACTTCATTTCCTTCTGGTCGACAGTAAGGTATCTGATTAATACATGTGTGGTTTTCCGTCCATGTATCTAACGATCTAAATCAATTTAAGAATAATTAATAATTATACCACCTGTTTTCTTTTTCAGCGACCAATATGTGTAGTGTGGACTTTACAACAATGAATAAAGGTGCATGGGGATGGATAGCGTTCTTTATAGCTTCAACAGGAGCAGCTCCTTATATCATGATCGCCGTGTGTGCTATAATGACATTCTGGAAATGGTCGTATTTACAATTTGAACATCGTACACAAGACTTAGTTCAAAGTCGTAAATTTTTCTACGGCTGTTTAATAAGTGTCCCGCTTTACTTTCCGTACTTTATCGTAAATTTGTCGAACTATTATGGGAACTATGTGTCGCCAACGTTAAACGTCTTTGTTATGATTTTATACTACGGTAGCAATCTACTACCATGTGCTTTGCTTAGTCCGCGATATTTGTGTAAGACTGTTGAAAGATCATCAACATCCGGTTCAATCCGAGAATCTGAAACCGAGGACCAGGAGGAATTTGAAATGGAGATCATACCCGATAATCAATTATAAACAGTTTTGCGATTGGTAACGAGCGACGCAGTTATTATGTGTAAACATTATTTCAATTGGTTTCGAGCGACGGGCTGGTGTGTAATTCGCCATGCCGCAAATGTAAGCCAGTGGATGAAATCAAACACGTGGACATAATTGAAAGTTGTACTCCATTATAATCTCTTTTATATTGGTTATGTGTGACTGAGTAGTGTTTTATATTGGTTATGTGTGACTGAGTAGTGTAACTCTTCATGCCCTGACGGAGGGGGTTCGGATCTGATATGATAACAACAAGAATGAAAGTTAAAATACGACAGCCAGTGAATAACATCAGGCGGATATAATCGGAATTGGTACCGAAAGGAGTAGTGAAAACAGTTGACAATACACTGAATTCATGTTCTTTTATCTACAGGTCTGTTATGAAAGTTGAAACCACATGTTTGGTACTGCTTGAAGTAATGCTATGAAATGGGGTTTTACGCCCTACTTGTGTCCGCTACTATAGGCTACTATAAATACTACAGTGAAATCTCGCTATTAAGGCCAGTAACAGTATTGATATAAATTGGTCATGGGGTGATAAATTAATTACAGGATGCAGCCATTATTTTCAAATATGGTCACAAATACAACTTGCATCACTCTTCCGATGTTTTTTAAAAACGTATTTAGGAAAAACTGTTTACTACTGAATTTAATGTCTGCACATATATGCCCCTCAAAGCCCACCATGCTCAACAACACGTTGTCGACTTTAAAAATCAAGAGTGTTTTGCTTAATCATTACAGGCATGTTTGATATATTTGCAAAGAGGTAGGCTATTGGATGTCGAGGTCACGTGGTTGCAATGTGACTCCATGGATAAAGGGTCTATAGGCTTCTGCCTCTACTCCAATCCAGTTTCTGTGAATAAGAATATTGTTTAGAAAAGAAAACGGATATGGCTTATTGCTCCCAGGAGTTTATATAGATCCATGGGGTTGTTTAAAAATATATAACCCGTTAGTCAGGGAAACGACGTCCGTGAATGATATTTTTAGATTGTTACAATTTTTAGATTGTTACAATTCACGTCAGAATGGCCAAACTGATTAAAACAGATTGGCTTTGTATAGTTCGAAATTTTGTTTTACTTGTGTTTATCATTGACGTGTTCTGGATGATGTGAAGGATTACCCAATGAAACGGTCTGTAATGGCGAACTTTTGGCGCAAGGTGCAGGAATCTGTGGGTAATCCACTAGAAACATCAAAATAATGCCTCACGTCATAGGGTCAAAATCCGCTCGGATGATCTCTAACACGACCTCTCAAAAGAAATGACCAGATCATCATGTAGTGTAGGCTATCGAAAGTATAGAAAAAGCGAAATGTAATATTTGAAATAGATGTAATTTATGATTGAAATGGTATGGGTTGAAATACAAGAGTATGATTATATATCATCATGCATCAAGGCGTCTCAACCTCTGATGACGTATTAATCACCACTACACAATCGATGTGCTATGGATTTACATTTTAATCTTTTGATTTCGGACAGACAACCATAATATCATTATACTCAAAGATAAATCGCCTAATTAGTCACGATACTAAATACAGAACTACGAGGGAAAATATATTTGGTAGTAAATACATTTCGATCTATTTTAAGGGAGATTTATTTAAATATTCACACACTTTTAACAGTTATTATTATTTACGGTTATTATTATACTGGCTCGGTGGTCGAAGTAAACTGATAAACAGATCTGATTAAAAGGTTTCTTTTTTTTTCTCTTAAGTTCAGAATTTTGTTTAACCACACACTGTTGGAAGTATATACGGCTATTATTATACTGGCTCGGTGGTCGCAGTAACATGATAAACATGCGCTTTATAATAATTAATGGTGTATTTACAATCAGATTAAAGAGTTTCGTTTTTTTAAGTTCAGAATTTTGTTTTACCACGGAGGACGCTAGATCGGAGAGGGTCCTACGCAAATTGTGACGTCATATTATGTGAATTGTGGGTTAGGGTAAGGGTTAGGCTTGATCATGGGTTAGGGTTAGGGCTAGCCTTGTTTACATCTCGGGACTTTGACCAAATCTACAGGTCCTAGCCCTTACCCTAACCCACAATCTATATATGACGTCATATGTGCTAAAATGCGTAGGACCGTCTCCGATCTAGCGTCCTCTTTTTACCACACATTGTTAGAAGTATATAAAACGAAACGAATATAGATCTGGCGTTTAATGTAATGAGGCTCTGTAATAATTAATGGCGTATTAACAGTCTGATCAAAATGAAACGATATAAAAATCTGTAAATTAATTTAGTGATGTGTGTTTGTTGGGCAATTTGAATTCACGATTAGGATTTATCTTTGAATCATTAAAGTCATGACGCAGTCTAGTAAAATAACTAGATATAAGCCAATTAAGATTCCGGGAACAACGCTCCCGGTGCCGTATTTATTGAATAAACAAAAACCGATTGTACTCGACCGATTGAGGTATATATCCGATTTCGTCAAGTTCAGACATCTGTAAGACAGATTTGTTGATGAGAATCGCACGTTTGGTATCAATTACATCGTACCAATGTCATAAGATAGAAAATATTCGAATTTATATCAGTTTCGGTACCTAACAAACCACAAATATAACACAGAATTGTCGATGAGATTTGCGTGTTTGATAATAATTAGATCGTACTAATGGCAAAGGGAAACGACCCTCATTCATACAGTGCCGATGAAAGCCTAGTTCATTACCCATCGCCACAAGAAACTGGTGTAAATTGTGTATGTGCATTACCAGAAGACTCTACGGATCGACTTCGATCACCGTCTACGGTGTCGAACACACACATGTGACTTTTAAATCTAACGTACGGGTTTACTCAAATTTCCCCCGCAGACTTGGCTTGCACATGTAGGGAGGTCTGTCAGCTTTGCTTTACATAACTCATTACATGTATATGTCGTCTTCATACAATGGAGACAAAATGGTAAACGTATTGTAAAACGAAACAAAAAAACCAACAAGATTTGTCATATTATTATTGTTTATAACTGAGTAAATAAAGCTATATACAACAAATGTAGATATATTCTTCAATTCACATTGAGTTTAACTTCCGTCTATTTTGTAGTCTTTCGGATGGGGCACAGGAATGGAATGGGGTGAGGTCCGGTTTACTATGGGGCATACAAACGAGATCCGGTTAACACATGGGCGTGCACGTGGAATATCTGTTGGCAGTTAGAATTCGATATAAGAGTAGGACGGGACGTAGCGATTACGTCGGGGCACAATTTCCTCAATATCACACTTCGTGGCAAATACCCGTCCCCATTACCCCAGTCGGATCAGAACAGAAGGACATGAAGCACCATTTATTTCATTAGTTTCTCCTACTGTCAAGCCATGCTATAATGAATATTTTGCCCTGACATCGGTGTGACGGCCTACACTCCACGTCAAGTTCCAACTACCAAGTTATTTTACCTTTAGCCGAAATAGCAGAGGCTCTCTATCAACAAAAATTTCCTGGGTAATTTCGAAATACTTACTTGCAATTTTTTAAGATTGTCCAAAACTTTCGTGGACGGTATACGAATTTTGGAATTCAACCCGTTGTCACCCTCTCTTATTACCGTAAAGTTTTCGTAGCATTAACAACATCATTTGTGCGTGGAAAGCGTAATGGATTCGTAACTGAATTTGCCATATTCATGGGCAATTCGGCATATATTGAACTCAATCGTGCTCTAATCGCTTCAATTCGTATAGATGATTCATTCATTTCGTACCTTTTTATCAACCATACCTTCACACATCATGCAGGCATATTTTTCATCCGAATAACATATCAATTATCGTAACTCTTTCGTAAACAATTCATAACTGTCTCAAAACTTAGCTAGAGTCTCTACTATCAATTTGAGTTTTAGCCAAATCGATTCAAATGTTTATGCGCCACTATTCGGGACGATTTGCAGACTATACGTAAAAGCCGGTGATCAAACGCCATCAACTGTCACAAGAAGAGAAAGCGTCAAAATAATCAGACTTTGAATTTGAAAAACTGGATAAACTCATCCACAGAAAATCAGCCGTGAAACTCCAAGAAATTGCATTGATAATAAAAGTAACTAACCGTCATTTAAGATAGACTTTAAGAGAGTCGTGCTTTCCAATAACATACCAGACAAACTAATTACACGACTCCAACTGAGGTAATTCCTCATTCTGTCTCATAAATTACACTTGTAACATGGAACCCGTCTCGTCTTCATTAGCCCGGTCGGTACAATAACGTAGGAGTCTTATTAATCCGATTCCATGTCATTTCAGAACACGCTAATGAAACTCGCGTGATCTTGCTGGCAGACAAACTAGCGCAGATTTTCTGCAAAACCTCGATTTTTTTCATACCTTGTACTTGATACGTTGAGAGGAAACGTCTTGATAAGTGTCCCATCTTAATCGATGTTTCCAGTCGCTAATTAAATGCCAATACAGGATTTTTTCATACATAAATGAAATGGAATGGGGTTTAACGTCTTACTGTTCTGTTCCGACTGGTCTGATGGGGAATAATAATAATAATAATCATATATAGTGTTGTAATTCCAGCCAAAAGGCTGTTCATTGGCGCAAATTACATTGTCGTTAAAGTCATTAACAGAATGACTGTCGGAATAGTTCTGTTTTAAAGTTCCTTTTCAATGATTCTATATTGTCATACTACGTGTTATATGCAGGAAGATTCTACAAATAAACGGTCGTCTCATCCTAATGAAAACCCCCTGCTCCGCACCTATAGTAAAGAGGCGGGGAGGGGTCACGCCAGAAATTCCAAATGAACTTTCTCGGCCAACATCCAGGTCGAACACGTGGACTTTAAGACACTGGACCAGCGTGTTACTCAGTGATGAGCCACTGTGGCTCCTTTGACATACAGATTGTCACCAGGATCTGTCTCTCGGTGTCGGCGACATGTAATCTTTGGTTTGCACAGCCATGAATTTAACCCCGAGTAATCAAGACACCTATACGTCCAGACTTATGCTAATTAGTGCACTCTTCTGTGCGAAAGTCCCCACGACCCAGACACCTCCTACAGATTTCCAGCTTGTTCTCTAAAACACTATCACGTTATTCATTAATCTTTCCGTCAGTGTAAATTGGCACCCATAGATATGAACTGTTAATCACTCCATCGGCAACAAAATACACAGCGAATACTGGCCATAGAACATTAGGAACCCCACACTTTAGGCGAATCTTTTTCGACTGAACATAGACTGCGTCCCACGAAACGCTATCCTTACCAGACCAGAAAAGAGTGACTTTATAATGGCCTTTCCTTTTGTAATGTTCTTCCTGCTCCATTGCAGAATCGGTGTTGAAGATGTACAACCCAACACTAAAACTAGTTTATCAACCCCTGTACATCTACCTAGTGGACCCTGGACTTATTGCTGTCTGGAAGGTGTTGGTGAAATCGGTCGGCTTTCGAAAAGACACAACATCATAGATCTATCGTTAAGGACTCTTCATTCAATACGGGGAGAGGGACTGGGATGATTGATCTCTACCCCAGGTGCGCTTTAATTTGAGACGGGTTGATTTTACCTTTACTGGTACCAGACCTTATATCTGCCACCTGATGACAGTATAGTTAGAGTTCACCGAGAGTGTCATCCCATATCACCCCCCCCCCAAAAAAAAAAAAATAAAAACACCCCAAAAAACATATAAGGACACGAAGAACATCAACACCCACGTAGTCCCATCGGAGTCGGCCAAAATATCAAATTTTGCGGGCAGTGTAGAAAAATAATTTGTTGTTATGTTTTAAATGATTTTACTTCTGTTATTGTTCCTGTTTAGGCGCTTTCGCCGTATCCGGGACAAATGATACCCAAGTCTATGATATAGAATTGCAGCTTGGTTTATAATAAACCCTTCCTCGTTTCTTTTATCTTATTTTGTAAAATAAATCGACGAATTAGGTCAAACAGAAATCACTTAACTACTTCAGTGATAAAGATTTGGTGGTGATAGCAAAAGTTCAGTCTAAGGGAGATAACTACATTATCACCCGGGACATGCAACCGGTGACAGCCCACTATTAACCTTGCTTGATCTCGGCTCCTGCTCCTGCTCGCCCGACCGAAACGACTATACGCTGTCCTTGCTATATAATAATGTCGGTAATGGCGGCCTCCACAAATCACAGGGACGGAATATATAATGCCAGAAATATTATAAAGCTTAGTTTTGTTAGTGTGTTTGTAAACTGATGATTTCATATAACCCATATCTCCCGACGACTGACCTGGTATGGACAATGTTTAGTAGTTCGGATAGAATAATAATCAAACGTCTGTGAGCCCGGGATGCACAGTTAGAATTCAATTGCTGTATATGTAGATCACACGAAACCCGCAGCAGTTAGAATTCAACATATTAATAAGTGTAAGCCGGGATAAATTTCCCTTCATAGCACATTGTATGGTGTTATGTCCGTCTCGTCGCCATTAGCCCAGTCAGTACTGATGAATAGGAAGTTAAACGTATCAGGCAGTCGTAGCGTTGTTCTTGTATTTGTTCCGAGCATGCAAAAATAGACAAATGCCATGATATATGGTTTAACGTCCTACTGTTCTGCTCTGACTGGCTAATGAAGTCGGCCATTCGCCATGAAGTGTGCCACGATGGCAATTTTATCCCGGACAGTGCCACAACGACCTTCCTTTAAATCGAAACGGTACATTACATAAGGCTTATTTTAAAGATATCTCACAAAGAAATCTTCGCGCGACATCACACGCGTTATCGTTGAACTTTAGATCATGAAATTGTAAACAATTGGCGACTTCGTTCCCATTTGGTTGACCCGGTTTCCAACCCTCGGTTATCACACCTGTTCCGTCTATCCATGTAAATTCGCCTTCTGTAGTCAGATCATTTCCTCCAATCCAGTATTCGGTATATGGAACTAATGAAAAAAAAAATACATAAATTGTGAATGAAATCAGGAACATAGAAAATATATGAGAACCTATATTGAATAGTAGTAGTTAAGTATATTTTAGTCATTCACCATGGTAGTTTTGATTACTTTGTGTCCAAAAGCGGTGAACCTATCAAGTGCAAGAGAAGTTGAAATTGGTCGGTCGTTTGAAGGAGACGGGTCTATCAACTAACTATCTATTATATTTTACTTGAAAATATTTGCTTGCGGCTTCAATGGCTGGAAATGTCAATGAAAAGGGAACATTTCCGACCATTGCCTCTCTCATATTTGCGTTTAATGTCCACTCAACACAAACTAGGTCATTTCAGGACTAACATATGGTTTCATTTTATTTCAATAATTCGCTTGCGCGTAGGGATCTTTGGGAGTTATAAGACCGGAGGACCTGGAGAAAAGCTTGTGGGGTTGAACAGGCGATCCAACACTTTGACAGACCTTAAGATAAAGGACGCGCGCTAACCATTCGTTACTAGATAGAGGAATGAACTATAACATACTTATGCAAAAACAATTACTAATCCTTTATAGGCGCCATGTATTTGATCTTGTTGCTGTCATGACTTTGATCTTGTTAGTGCCAAGCATGGTTTCTGATTTGTCATTGCTTGTCTATATATAATTATCCTACGCATTTGTTACTGTACCTGCTTGACGACCTTGAGAAAATATTCCCCGAAACGTCTAAATAAATCAGTAATTGTTATTCCATAAGTGTACGTTATATGTTCTTACTTGCGAGTTTAATTGTCTCCAATGCATATAATTTTATATAAAAGACGTTAGTTCCCATCACAAGTAATTGTCCTCCATCTTGTTGACATGTGTCGTTGGCACCTGTCCAATTTTTCTTTGTGTTATAAATCTTGACACACAAGGCACCTCCTAATATGGTCATATACCCGTCTAGATTACATCTATCTACAAAACAATTATGAATAGTAAAAACATAATAATACCAACAGAAACGGGTCAATTCAAAGGAATTATTAGTGTGCATAAATTCGCTTACGTATCTGTTATCACTCGTCACTTCAGTCGGTTATATAGTGGGATTACACGTGTTCGCCTTTGGCGTTCGTCAGCTCTAACTTCAATAGTTAAAAACTAGATAATGTAAAGAGAATTTGCTGAAAATGTCAGTCAAATTGATATTCACTGTGAACATAGATATTAGCTATTGAATTTTAGGCCTAGAATGAATCATCATCACTAAGGTCAGCATGATCAAAACAAAGTCTCGGTTATCCATTATTGGATGTGATGATAAATGAGTGTTGAGCAGCAGTTCGGGTTCAAATCCAGTAACATTCGTAGGCTAGCGATGACATGGAGAGTTGATAATGGTCTGTCTGAATACCTAATTAATTAATGATTTAGATAAAATTGCGGAACCGAAGAGTAGGGTTGCAAAATTCCCGGGAAATTTCAAACAAGGTAAATTTCCCGGGAATTTTCCAGGAAATGTTCAATATGATGTCATAAATTGAAACCTGTGTCGCTATTAATGAGTTGCGTGTGACAGTAATACTTTAATATCAGATATGTCTTATATACTAAAATCTAATAACCAATAATGATAAATTGTTCATACACAGGTTACACACTCTTATATAATGCTCAAAGTCAGGTAATTCTGCCATTTCATCATCTTCAAAATCATTATCTACATCATCATCGGTGGATAAAAATAAAATGGGGATTTCAGGTTCAAATGAATCCTCGTGATTATCTGAAATTTCTGTGCTGAAAGGATCGTTGTCAGCTTCGAAGTGTTTCAAATTAGATCTTATATTTTTTGTATACATTTGAGAGCAGAATTTACATAACTTTATCTCTTTAGTTTTACCATTTGGAACACAACTAACACGGTTAGTTGCAACCCTACTGAAGAGAGACCTGCAATAGGCAAATTTAGCTCTTACATAATAAATGTTTAAAAACCATCCCAAATGGATCATTTATTTAAACCACGGAGCTCGTTTCCATGCATCCATGTGACGTCGACTAAAACGAAATAAAAACCGGATATTATTGGTTACGATGACAACGTGACCCACTACTAGGTCTTGCTGTTCTTAATTAACCGACATGCGCAGTCGATAGGACGCGCAATCAGTACCCATCAACGCTGCTTTCAACAACCCATTAAATTAAAATGAAAATAAATGGAAATTAATTTTATGGTCGTCGACTTCTTGTTTTAGGGCTAACTACCTTCCTTAGACTTTTTTTTTATGATAATGTAAAGGACCTGCTAATGGCTTATTGTTCTCAAATGTTGACAACACATCCATACTACTATTAGTAGAATATTGTTCTGGATGAGAGAGATTATTTCAAAACTAAATACAAGTCTTATCTATTTCTTACAAAGGCAGTGCACACGCGAAACAGATTAAAGCAATAATGGCGAATAATCTTCACAGAATTAGAAAAAAGGTTCTCGTATTAGTCAAATTAGGTCTTCCAAAATACGCAAGAGATAAATCTGCACATTGTGGGTCTTTCGCCAGACCTTACATGATAAAATTTTAGACATTTATTTACAAGACAAGACCCCTGTCAACGATCGATGCCATCTGATTTTCAACAATACTCAAAAGATTTGAACCCAATCTGGGGTTCAAAGAGAGAGAGAGAGAGAGAGAGAGAGAGACATGGGGTTTAACGTCCACTCGGCACAAACTAGGTCATTTTGGGACTAACATATGGTTTCAATTTTATTTCAATAATTCGCTTGCGCGTAGGTTTCTTTAGCAGTGGGAGGAACCCAGGGTGCCCGGAGGAAACCCACGAGAAGTCCGGTCGCCAAATTCAATTGTTCCTGTTTATAATTTCTAGGTTCAGTCATAGTTCAGGTAATTTTCCCCTATGTAACACTTTGTGGCGTATAGCCGGTCTTCACTAGACCAGTCGGAGTAAAACAGCATGGCGTTAAACCCCATTTCATTTCATTTATTAAAGGGTATTTAGCATGCGAAAGCCTTTTTAAAATACCGCCAGAAGTAAATTTTCGGTAACAAGTTTTCCAAATAATTGTTTCATATTCTATACAAAACATGATCTTTCGCAACTTCGTATTTTTAAAAAAAAAACAAATCGACCGATCCTAGATCGTGGCTATTGTCTTACCTTTGAGCTCATCATTAACGAAGATATGGCTGATGTTTACTGAACTGTTACCAGGTGTGGCTGCGTTTAAAATGTAACATGAGTCGCTGTGCCAATAGAAATATGTACAACCTTCAGTAGATAAACAGAATCGTGCACAGGTAATTCGAGACGCGTCATTAATTTCAATAGAATTAAACGAAGTCACGGATTCTTGTAAATCATACTTCCGATAGAAAACCTGTTCACACGCGATGGTAAGAAATATACCAAAAGTAATTCCTAGGATATACTGTAACAATTTCATATTTAAAACTTCTGAAATGAAAAAAAAAGTAATGATTAATTGAATTTCCATAGCATAGGTCTACATATGGTATCGATGTAGGAAAAGGGACGGTGGGGCGTATCCACTAAACACACAAGTCATTTCTGGACTTACATATTGTTATATTTTATTTCAGTAATACGCCTAGGCTATGTTTGATTTTTGTTTTCTTCCTATGAGCAAAGTGTTTCCACTACCATATATAAACTACCACACAAAACAAACCATGAAGATCGGTTCATATCTATGTTGTCCACGGCGACGTTCACAAACGTATAACCACTGTTGTCATTTTCCCCAAAAAATCTTGCCACTCCTTGAGATTTTGCCTCACAAATATTGTTTTTTGTCTCTCGCCTTTCGAAGAAAGTTGGGGGACTATTAAAATGGGTTTGTCCGTCTGTCTGTCTGTCTGTCCGTCACACTTTTTGGTACACAATCTCTACGTAATTGAGCTAGAATGTTCAAACTTGGTGTATGTGTTTATTAGGCCAATGCCTTGATGAGTATTTTCCGCTTAGGGTAAGCAGAGATGAGCAATTTGGTTGGTTGATGCTTTGGGACACGATAACTTTAGTTCTAATAAAGTGTGTGTGTGTGTGTGTGTGTGTGTGTGTGTGTGTGTGTGTGTGTGTGTGTGAGAGAGAGAGAGAGAGAGAGAGAGAGAGGGATGGGATTTAACGTCCACTCAACACAAACTAGGTCATTTCGTTACTAACATATGGTTTAATTTTATTTAAATAAGTGGGAGTGGGAGAAAACCGGAGTGCCCGGAGGAATCCCACGAGGTTGAGAATGCGCCCCTATCTCCATGCTACATACGCTCACACCAGGGCTCGAAACCACAGCCGCAAGCCAGAGGTGACCAGCCAGCTAGAGGTCGAAGCGCGGCACTCTAGTCCACCAGCCCCCCCCCCAGTATGGCGTATGCCCCTCTTCAGCCCAGGTTAGGTGCAGAAGAGTAGGACGTTAAACATCATTTCATTTCATGTATTTATGTTTACAGTATCCATGTAGAGTAGGTCATACATGCCAATTTTCACCAGCTTACTGATTAACTGGTCACGCCACCGTAATTTGAAATCAGCAGGGGTGATGTTAAGGCCATATGTCTAGTCTTTAAACATGCGTTATGCAAGAGCGAAATCTGCCTATTGTAGGTCTTTCTTTAGGCCTGAAATGTTATAAAAACTATTAATTACACATTAATTAACTTATTCAGACCACAATCAACTCTCGATGTCGAGGCTAACATGAGATTTTTGTTAGATTGTACATGTAGTTCGATTCGCTGAAATATTTCCCTTCGTGATTTACCAATGAAAATGGATAACCGAGACAATTGGTTTCGCCTTAGTGATTTTAGTAATGATGACCGAAGCTACGCGGAACTTTCCTTCGCTTAGTTCTAAGGTAATAGTGGATCAATTTGATTGAAATTTTCAGCAAATTGGCTTTACATTAGTTAATTTTTAACTATTGTAGTGAGAACTGCCAACTCGTTACCCAATCTCCCATAATGTATCTTTAAGATCAGACGAGAAACAGAGATTCCGTGTACACATCAGCGTATGCGTAAAATATGATTTTGCAGGGATACAAGAAGAGTAGTCTGCAGTGCCATTGTCCGGGCAAAATTAGCTCATAACATACAATATGGCGTATGCCCTAGTCGGAGCAAAACAGTAGGACGTTAATCCCCATTTCATTTCTGTTCTCAGCAGACTGGAAAATCGAAAAGATGTTTCGTGGCGTGATCGAACCTATTCGTTTGTCACCGAGTGCTGCTATAAACTGCTAGAATATGTTCAGCCAACATTCCCCCTAAAAACAAATTCTACATATTTACCTTCAATGAATTCTCAAAGATGATAACACATTTTGAGTTCTACTTTAGCTACGTCTTCCTAATGGTTTTTTTTTAGTCCATCTAACATTTAAATATGTATACCCGTAAATAGGTATATTACGTATCCGGTCACTACGGAGATATTTATCGGAATGTAGCTAAACGAAGCAGCCCTTCATTTATGCTAATGGCATGATCTACATCAGCATTGGTTTTTTTTGTTATTGTTGTACGCTCCATTAGTGACTTCTGATTATGTCCCTACGTGTAAAGGGTCTGCTGCTATTGTTATTATATGACTGATAGCGTTTAACCGGACGTAGCACGGACAAAGGCATAAACCGAAAGTAGCATAACTCGGAAACCGGATGTGATATTCCATCACTACCAGCCCTATGGTACTCCCAGGTCCAAGCTACCCCCTTTACACCGAATTTCCGTCCTGGGACACCTCTAGTGTAGCCGCCTACCGAAAACAGAAAATAAAGAGATTACGAGACGCCACAGGTGTTGATTGTTATAATGCAGTAGGACATGACCCTTTGTAATATCAATTTATACAATGTTGATCAATATTTGCTAGAAGAAAAAAATGCTTTTACAGATTATTTGCGTATTAATTATTTCCACGTAGATTTAAGATTAATGATAACCAGCCTTTGTTATCTTTCAAACAATAGATTCTATTCTTAGCATTAAAGTTGAAAGAAACCATTAAAGATTATGTGGTACCTATATAGTTTATAATGAAGGCCTATTACGGCTTATATTTTGAATTAAATTGAACTTATAATGTCTTTCATAAATCTATACTAATATAGGTCACAGGTACATGGGGACAGGAACTCCCTTTTTACTATGGTACACGGCACACCAGACCTATAATTAATAGTCTATGTGACTTTTCAAAATTTTTGAGTTTCAGTTTTTTCTGAACATTTTTAATCTTATTTTATCCATATTTGATGCTAAATGATATAATATTACTATCAAACATGTAATTCATATTTAAAAAAAATACCCTCTGATGTATTTATATAAATACATCGGAAGGTATTTTTTTTTTTTTTAAATATGAATTACATGTTTGATAGTAAATATAATATCATTTAGCATCAAATATGGATAAAATAAGATTAAAAATTTTAAAAAATGTTCAGAAAAAAACAGAAACTCAAAAAATTTGAAAAATCACATAGTTGTCAGGTGTGCCATAGTCTAATACTGGCGTTCCTGTCCCCATGTACCTGTGATATAGGTGACTGTTGTTGGTTTATATGTCTGTTCACGGTTAGCAGCATGTCGCTTACACTGAAGCTGTCCCGAGGCAGGAATTTTGGTGTTTAGGTGTAGCTGGGACCAGGGAGTTCCTCTTCTAACTCAAGAGTCGACGATTTAGACTGGTGTTGGATTATTTTCTGATTTGAGGATTGGGGGTAACGGTAAACCAAAAATCCTTGGGAAGTAGTCAATAACAATATTGAAATTCCTTTAGATGTAGATGGCATTGACCTGTACACTGTCGTGGAACGGGGGGTTGGGGTGGCATAGTGGTCTAGAGTTCCGCGCTTCGACCTCTCGCTGGCCGGTCACCTCTGGCTTGCGGCTGTGGTTTCGAGCCCTGGTGTGAGCGTATGTGGCATGGAGATAGGGGCGCCTTCTCAACCTCGCATAATTTTCTAATATGTCTGTATGAAACTTGGTGGAGATATGTAGTAAGGAAAACAATCAGGTTCGCAATTTCCTTATGCCACTGTCAGAAACGGATGGTGTCCATACTACGCTGTTATGACCGTACGGTGAACACAATGCGAGAAAATGTCCCCAATATTTACGAACTTAAAACATTCCCCAGTCAAATCGCAGAATCTTGACGTGCTGTAAGATCATTTCCCGTCTCTGTAGCAGCGCAGTTTAATGGCAGAGGGAGACATTAAACATACATTATACACGAGATAGACCTGCTAACTGTAAGTAGCGTGTGCCAACCAAAACGGGGACGTAACTCTTTTTTCTTAAAGGACAATATTGGTGCCAGTCATTATCACATATGTTATAGAACTGATTAAACACTTTCCAAATATAATATTAACACAGAGATCATCGATACCATGGAGGAGTAATACAGGATTCATAAATCGGAAGTGACGAACGCCAAAGGAAAACACGAGTTATCTCTCTATGTGAATGACTAAAGTGACGAGTGATGACAGATAAACGGCCGAATTTCTGCTCACTAATAATTCCTTCGAAGACAAAAAGTTGTTATATGGGACCACAAGAGGATATCTGACGATTCAATAAAGTAATTAAGAGTCATAACTTAAAGCTGAACTCCGGTTACAAAAATACCGAAATAATGTAATAAAAAAAAAAGTTAACGCCCGCAAGCCGCCATACTTGTTTCCAACTTGTGAAATAAGTATGGCGGACACGGAGGCTTATGACCTTGAAAGGTTAGCCGATCTCACTTCCAGTTTGTTTCTCGTCAGCTAGCTATCCACATCCGGCTTTACTCTCTTCACACGGTTCACTGATTGCTGTTTTTTCCCCAACAGTATACCAAATTATTGAAGATTGAACATGTCTGATCAGGAAAGACTGTAAATAATTATATGAACTGCGTCTACTACAATATCAATTTCTTACACGTTGGTAAAATGGAGAAAAAAAACCCATAACATCAATAAATTTAGCACTGTCAAACACTCCCCAATGAGAGCCGTCCCAAACATGTAGTTATGTCCATTGGTCGTTTTCATGAACACTATTCAACATGGAACACACGAAGAAGGCAATACTAATAGTTTGTATAGGTGATTTGTTTTGGTTGAAAAACAGGTTGGGTAAGACATCTGGTTGCATCTTTTGTTTTGGAGTAAAGCTTAGGCTATATTGTAGTAGACGCAGTTCATATAATTATTTACAGGCCTACCTGATCAGACATTTTGCAATCTTCAATAATTTGGTATACTGTTGGGGGGAAATACAGCAATCAGTGAACCGTGTGAAGAGAATAAAGCCGGATGTGTATAGCTAGCTGACGAAAAACAAACTGGAAGTGAGATCAACTAACCTTTCCAGGTCATAAGCCTCCATGTCCGCCATACTTATTTCACAAATTGGAAACAAGTATGGCGGCTTGCGGGCGTTAACTTTTTTTTTTATTACATTATTTCAGTATTTTTGTAACCGGAGTTCAGCTTTAAGAGAACACGGGGAAAAATAGAAATACTCCGTACAGCCCCTTGTTTTTATTCATTCTATAGGGGAGACCGGGGTTCATTGAACCGCTTTGTTCACATACATGTTTGTACTCATTTCATATCAAATGTTTTTATTAAAAGATCTCTTTATTTTATTGTATTGCTTAAAGACATATCATAGTTGCTATCGTGTATCAGATTCAATTAAATTAATCTTTAACTTATTTTTTTCACCCCCCCACCCAAAAAAAAAAAAAAAAAAAAATAATCCACTTGACCATAATGGTTCAGTATATCCCTCTTACAAAATAGTCGGGGCAGGTTTAACCAAATAATTGGGAAATTGAACACGGATAAAAATTCCATGTTAACGTAGATCTGGATTTAGATCTTAAACCTACTCACTTATTTCGTAGTTATCTAATGAATCTGTAAACAATCAGCAGTATATAGTTGAAAACAAATATCCACAGATTTGACATCAGTGCAACGATCGAAACAAGCAGGAGTCTGGGTTCCCTAGGCTCCTACAAATCACCGTAAAATGCACATAAGTTGGCAGTTTGGTGGGATCAATTCAACTTGTGTAGTGATTCAAACATATTGGTCCAATATGCAGACAGCCTGATTTGCTGACGAGCGACCTTAGTCCGAGAGACCCATTGCGCATTACATAACTCAACTAAACATACATACACAACCAGGCACGTACATTTCAATGAAATCGCCAGCAGAAAGCAATATTCCATCTAAAATGGCTACTATAGCTTTTAATATATTTTTTTTTTCAAATTTGGTGAGAGGAAGAAAAGTATCGTTTTGCGAGTTGGTTGCCCGTTCCGGATTCATCACCATTTCCGAAGACCTCGCCCATTCATGCTAATACTACTGTCTGTAACATTTACTGCCAAGGAAAACCTTATAAATTTTAATCATCAATCAAATAGATTTATATAAATCAGCAATGTATTGGTTTCATGCAATTCTTCATTTAAAGGTGGATTCCCAGAAAAATATTTAATGGGTGGTTATTTTCAATAAAAGTATGCCAATTTTGGTATATATGAACAATAGAAATATCCAATCCGTCTAGAAAATACTGGATTCCCTTAAAGCACCGTTGCTAAGTACAGAGAGAGATAAGTCACGATTTTTTTATAGCATGGATATTCCTTGGCAATTACAATGTTTTGAGAATGATTTGAAGCAAAATTATGATAAATTAATTAATTATTTGAATATGTTTTTGATTCAAATATACCAATAAATAACCCAGTTTGAACGCGGAAATGTATATCTAATGCATTATAAAATACTCCAACAAAAGTCGACAGTCTCCCATTATCTGGACGAATGATGACAATTTTGGAAAATATAGAGAGGATATTTGTCGTTTTAGAGTGAATAACATATTTTATTTCATCAAGAAGCATGAAAACTTATATTTTCACGAATGCGTAGCATGAGTGAAAATATAAACGTTTTCTTGCTTAGAGATGAAATAATATATGTTATTCACGACAAAACTGTCTATTTATTTTATGATTTATGTCAAAACAACTGCTAGCCAGTGAAATAACACTTTTATTTCACTGATAAAACGCGGTATTCCACTACTGATCATAAAATAACATTTTAGGTAAAACAACATGGACTACTTCGTCCGCCAGTGAAATAACACTTTTATTTCACTGATAAAACGCGGTATTCCACTACTGTTCATAAAATAAATTGTATTGTTGGTGTAAATGGCATATTTGGTTCCCTAATTACGTGTGCCACTATTATGCAGTATACATTACAACCGAACAATTGGGGACCCTGGCCATTATATGAGTTAAATAAAACTGTATTTGGGTATCAAACAATACATACATAAAAAAATGGCGCTGCTTAAAATACGCTCTATTATAAGGTCCATATTGATACACAAATTCACCAAAAATATGCCAGAATTAATAAAGCCCTTGTTTTTTTCCTAACTTGAAATGTTTTGCTGATTTCTGAGCATTTGATTACTTTTCTGGGACCAACCGGCGTCACTTCAACACACGTGCTCTCTTCCTGGTATCCTGGTTATATTTATCTTTAAATTAAATAACGACAACTATAAATATTACTTACTTGTTTATGTTACAGACAGTACATGACTGAAAAACTCAATAAGTTTCTAAACGACCGAACTGATGCCAGTAACTTTCTGTCTTGTTAGTTAAGTTATGACTGACGCCCAGCAAGATCATCAATATATACTACTCCATATACATATTTCAGCGAAAGATGGAAGCAATCAATACCTAGGTTTACAGAGAAATACAATAGATTAATTACTAAAACGTTATCTAGTGTTAACTAAACCGTTACAAGCGGCTATCATTTTTCAGAGAAATACAATAGATTCATTACTTAAACGTTATCTAGTGTTAACAAGACCGTTACAAGCGGCCGGCATTTTTCCGTCGTGGTGGAATCATGGTGGCTAGGGCAAGGCGCTGGCTCACTAGCCTTGAGGTCGGGTGTTCGATCCCTGCATTGGCCGAGAACGTTCATCTTGATTTTCCGGTGTGGTTTCCCCTTGTCAGTGATGCGGAAGGAGGGCTTGACAAGGGGAGCTGCCTAGTCGTTTGGATGGGACGAAAAACCGAGGTCTCGTGTACACATTTGCGTGCACGTAAAAGATCTCTTAGCAGTTGGAATTCGATATAAGAGTAGGTCGTAGCGCCGTTGCCCGGGCAAAATTACCCTCATAGCACAGTGTATGGCGTATGCCCGTCTTCCATTAGCCCAGGTAAGGTGCAAAAGAGTAGGAAGTTAAACCCCATTTCATTTCATTTTTCCGTCGTGGTTTGCCCCCGTCAGTGGTGCAGAATGTAGAGTATGTCAAGGACAGCTGCTGTCTCTAGTCGTTCGGAGGTCCTGTGTACACATTAACTTGCACCTGAAAGATTCCTAGGTAGTTGGCATTCGCTATCCAGGCGAACGTTCCCTCATAGTGCCCTACATGGTCTATGTCCGTCTCTGTAAGTCCAGCTAGAGCAGGACAGTTGGAAGTCCTATTTCATTTCATTTTCAATGGGTTGTTTGTTATACGTCCACATGAAAGACGTTTATTGTCGTCGCCCATCCACAATTGTTTCTGAATACTCAAAAGGTCACAATTTGTATCCAATTTCAATGAAACTTGAAATTTAGGTTTATCGCCCTAAGATCTCGCTTCCTTTCGATACTGGCATACCTCTTGGATTATACAAAAAACGGGTTTTGAGCTTGTGAACACTTTTGATGAAACCTGAAATGCATGCTTATAACCCAACGATCGTGTTCCTTTCGATATCTGTGCATATCGGATCGTAACTTTCTGAATTGTAGTAACTGGTTGTATGAAAAATCTCTGTGTTTCATGGCCGCCGCTTGTATGCAAATAGTGTAAACCTCTGGTATATAAAGGCTATGGACACTCTAGAAGTCACAATTTTAATCCGATTTTGATGAAACTTGAGATTTATCGTTATTCAATCATCCAGGCCATAATCAGCTCTCGATGTCATTTTAATGTGTCGGATTATCAGTGAATTTGAATCAGATCTTCTGCTCATTGATGATTAAAAAAATCAATAATCGAGGCTATGTTTTATCTACTAGTAATGATGATCGAGGCTATGCTTAAATTCAAAAGGCAATATGTCGGATCGAAGTGGATCATTTTGACTGAAATTGTCGACATATTTACGTTATCTATTTTTATACGCCCACATTTTCATGTGGCCGTATGTTGTCGTCGCCCATGTCCGTCCATAATTGTTTGTGAACAGTCTACAGGTCACAATTTTAATCCGATTTCAATGAAACTTAAAATACAGGTTTATCATCCTAAGAACTCGGTTCCTGTCGATATTGGCATGTATCGGACTGTAACTTCATGGGTTATGGTTCATGGGTTATGGCCCCTGATTGTACGAAAAATCACGTTTTTGGCTTGTGAACAGTGTAGAGGTCACAATTTTGAACCGATTTGGATGAAACTCGAAATGCATGTTTATAACCCAAAGATCTTGGATCCTTTCGATATTTGCGCCCGTCGGATCGTAACTTCCTGATAGTCCGAAAAATCGCCTTTTTTTAGCTTGTGGACCCTCTGGAGTTCAAAATTGTTATCCAATTTAAAAAGCCGTTTGATTATATCACCGTTACATGAAGGTTGAGTTCAAATTTCGTGAAAATCGGACCAATATTGACAGACAAAATGGCCGCCGTTTGTACGCGAATAGTGTGAAAATATGTTATATCAAGGTTGTGGACCCTATGGAGGTCGCAATTTTAAACAGATTTTGATGACACTTGACATGTATGTTTATAACCCAAAGATCTTGGTTCCTTTCGATATTTGCGCTCATCGGATGGTAACTTCCTGAATTATGGCCCCTGATTGTACGACAAATCGCTTATTTTTAGTTTGTGGTACCTCTGGAGGTCAAAATTATTATCTGATTTAAAAAACGCTTGATTAAATCATCGTTACATGGCAAATGAAGAATGAGGTTGAATTTCGTGAAAATCCGACTAAAATTGACGGACAAAATGGTCGCCGTTTGTACGCGAATAATGTGAAAATATGTTATATCAAGGTTGTGGACCCTATGGAGGTCACAATTTTGAACCGATTTTGATGAAACTTGAAATATATGTTTATAACCTAAAGATCTTGGTTCCATTGCATATTTGCACATATCTGATCGTCACCTCCTGAGTTATGGCCCCCGATTTTACGACAAATCGCCTTTTTTTAGCTTGTGGTTCCTTTGGAGGTCACAATTATTAACGGATTTAAAATAATGTTTGATTATATCACTGTTTGATATGTTAATTTATAACACAAAGACCGCGGTTTCTTTCGATATTCGGGCACATTGGACCATAACTTCCTGAATTATGGCCCCTGATTGTACGAAAAATCATGTATTTTAACTTGTGGACCCTATGGAGGTCACAATTTTATTCCGAATTTAAAAAAACCGTTTGACTTATCCCCGTTACACATTAATGATGGTTGAGTGTGAATTTCTTGAAAATCAATAATTGAACACTTAAATCTATAATATTAAATGTTTTGTATACTTAACGTTAACATGGGGCAAAACTTTATAAAAACCAAACAAATTCTAATGATTTTCTGATAATTACTTGTTGACTACCCGGATGATTTAGCTGCTGGGTGGGAGTATGTTTCTTTGCCTGACAACCTATTTTTAAACTTTTTTTTAGCGAGGCCAGTAAAATGTTTATCTAATCTTACTTAATGTCTGCTAGAAAGATTCGAACAGAATAGAATAAAACCTGCACTTATTGAAATGGGACCAATTAGACCTGATATATAAAAAAAGTAAAAGAGTGTAGTCTCAGATACAAGTATATAGACATGTGAGGTTTTTAGATTAGAAAGTAAAAAAAAATAAATTTCAACTAATTAGTTTGTTCTTTCTAAAAACTTCATATTTGAAATTAGTTTTTTCTTTTTTCTTTCTGAAAACCCTATATTTTCATATAATCGGTAAATCAGTTTTATATATTCCACAAAAACTAGTAAAGCGAATATATTCAGTATCAATTGATTAACTGTGCTGGGTAAACGGTTTCTCACTCAAAGATGATACAACTGTTATGCAACAAACCTTGTGAAATATTAAATACTATTTAAAGAACACGAATTAAAATCAAACAATACAAGGTGGACATATTTCTCTCTCAAATTAGATAGTGTTCAACTGGTGGTTTGAAAGGGGTTGTATTAAAAGCTCGGTTAACAGACATCATCATTCACAGTGTCTTTTCATCTAATCCGGGAACTGTTTGATATGAATAATCAAACAGTTCCGGGATGTAATTAAAATTACAATTCCACATATGTTGTAAAGAACCATAATATTCCAAAAAAATAAATTCACCGCCAACAAGATAATTCAGATGTTAGATATTTTAATCTATAATATTTTTGTTGGATTTGGAGGGGAAATATATCAGCCATTTAGTGGTAGATATCCACATGGGCACCAGCTGTGGACCGTTGCTTGATGATTTGTTTCTATATTCATATGAAGGTCACAATTTTATTTCGAAATTAAAAATAAACGTTTGAATATATCCCGTTAAACATTACTGATGATTGAGTTTGAATTTCTTGAAAATCGATAATTGAACAGCTACATCCATAATATTAAATGTTTCGTGTGCCAAATGTAAGCATGGGACAGAGCTTTATAAAAATCAAACCAATTCTACTGATTTTCTGATAATTATTTAATATGCGACAACTCCTGTCGACTGCCCGAGCAAATTTGCTGATGTGTGCGTACGTTTCGTTGCGAAATTCGAACCCAACCTTCGTTACGGTGTAACGGTTATATATCCAAACGGTATTTTAAATGGATAATAACTGTGACCTCTAGAGTGACCACAAGCTAAGAAAGTTGATGTTTCGAACAATCAGGAACCAAGATCTTTGGGTTGTAGACATGCATTTCAAGTTCCGTCAAAATCGGTTCAAAATTGTGACCTCTACAGTGTTCAAACTTAAAAACGTGATGTTTCGTACCACCAGGGGTCAAAATCCATGAGGTAACATGTCAATATCCATTATAATGTATTATAAGGTCCATGCAATATCGAACGGAACCAAGATCTTAGGGTGATAAACTTACATTTTAAGTTTCATTGAAATCGGATAAAAATTGTGACATGTAGAGTTTATACAAAAAATTCTGGATGGAAGTCCGGACGAACAGGGGCGACGACACTATACGTCTAAGCTTCAACTAAAGGGATACGTGTATGCTAAACTTACAATAATCTTTAAATGGTTTTATGGTCGTCATATTGACTTGATTAGTAAATATAACACGCCTCTTTCGGCTTTTATTCTAGATATATTTAATTGACGCATATACTATTAAATCTTCCAGATAATGTCTACTACATTTGTTAACACTGTTTATCACAGCAATTTGTATACAGATAGTCCATTGGCCAATCACGCCATTTTACTGAGATTTCGTCCAATTTGGATGCAGCGCCAGGCAGGGTAAGCTTACTCTTCCGGACACCTGATACCACTGTATGCCTATACAATTTTTTTTAACGACTTCGAATTGGGTATAATGCCTTGGAAAGTTCGTACTTGGTTTAATTGTTTTTGTATATATGGTCAGTGGTGTATGATTGAGCGCCCGATACGAAGAGCTATCTTGTTGTTCGAATATGATAAAAACTGAGGTCCACCCTCATTGCTGTGCCAGGCATAAATCATCTCATTAACTCTACATGGGTGAGAATTCAAATATGAACATATTAGTTTGGTGGTGACAAGTCGTCTAGCTTTATTTCATCAACTAAATCATTAATAAAAATTGAAAATAAAGATGGGGAAAGTTCACAGCCCTGGTTTACCCCGCTATACACTGAAAATATTTCCTGAAAGCCTCTTTATATAATAGTTAATTTCTTAAGAAAGATCTGCAATACGCAGATTTAGATCTTGCATAATACATTGTTAATAAAGTCTACATATATTGCCATGTTTTTAGTGTCGAACAGCGACATATTAATCATTGTTGTTCTTTGTTATTATTTGAAGTCATACTGACATGTGAAATAATAGGATTTATTTAAATAAATCAAGCTCATGTTAAAGATTTAATATATAATACATAATCAATACTGCTATCTACGGGAACTGCCATATTTGGCCTATTTATGCCATGTGCTAAATGCACTCAAATGCTGCACTCGCGCCACAATACATTCGAATTCTAATATTATTAGTTTTCTATTTGTCCACAAATGAATATTTGGAACATCTACACTGGGTTGCATCTGTTTGACGCAAGTGTATAGCACCCTGAAGTATTTACACAAGTATAGATTTTATTAAAGACACATTTAGATCAGCAGCCAAGAGCACTTTGATCAGAGATGAGGTACCAATATCGGAATGATTACTGTGTAGCCTAGCATATCCAGCCAGAGGTGGATGTCTGTCGGGGTCCAGTTGCTGCATGTGGTCTTTTTGGACCCCAAAGAGAGCACTCAAAAATGGCCTGACTCAAACATTGTGAACACCATTCGGAAACAAGTTGAAATGAACAGATACACCTCCCCGAGTACAGAACAGGTCCTGCCAGACTTGATTCTCCTCCGCATAGGGCCCGCTAGACGGCCGAAGGGGCCCAAATATTGAGATAGATTAAACATTGGAGGTACCATTCGAAATAAAGTTAAAATGAACAATTAGGCGCTACTAGGTGTAAAAATCCTAACGCCCATCAACTTGTCTTTTGTTGAAGCCCCGTCAGACACCCATATAAGTTGGGACCCGTGGGTATTGTGTTGAAAATCTGCTGGGGCAAATATGATACCACATGAAACTAAATTTATTTGAACTGGTACATCTCGTGGAGTAGAAAACGGGCCTGGCTAGACAAAATAAAACCCTCTGCATAGGGCCGCCAGATGCCCCCGAAGGGTTCTAACTATTTTGATACCACATGAAACTAAATTTATTTGAATTGGTACATCTCATGGAGTACAAAACGGGCCTGGCTAGACAAAAAAACAGAACAGAACCCTCTGCATAGGGCCCGCCAAATGCCTTTTTCCAAAGATTGACCTAGATTAAACATTAGAGGTACCACACGACACAAAGTCAAAATGAACAATTAGACTCTACCAAGCATAAAAACTTACCGATTGATTGTTGAGTTCACGGCCCAAAGCACGTTAAAATATCAATGTCATACATTACCATGCGTAACAGAATCGTGTGTTCCCTTCTCACCACAAGCATCAACATCCCTCTTAAATATTGCTACAGGAAGGGCAGCATCCCTGGAAACTTTGGAATATTTGCAGCTAGCCTTGCCTCTGGTCATAAACTTCGTATAAAGATCCAAGGAGAATGCACAGCAGACCATGAACGATTTACGACGCTCACCCTAAATAGAAAGGTGTGCCATTTGGCTCAGGACAATTCAAAGAAAGGTATTCCCAACAAAAGGGGAAAGTCGGCTGTCGAGAGCCTTATGGGCGTTTTAATTCGCATCCTTGTCACCCTACCTTCAAACTAAGACATCTCATGAAATTTCCACCAATTACCGAATGGATCAAGGCTTAAGACAGAAAAGAGCAAGTTATTCGATAAGGTAGAGGCATAACAGAATGGGTTCAGGGAAACCCACTCTCTCTGATTGATGTATCCTTGATCTATGGTGGTCAGTTGATTCACTTTTCCAATCTGCTAGTGGAAAGGTAACATCATATGGAAGTCTCGCAAGGTCACTTCTGGCATGTGTTTGTGGCAGTCGTGGGAATGTGATTCACATATTATTTGATACTTTTCTTCAAATATCCCTGAAGGAGAGTGAAAGAAAATAACCTTGAGTCGATGATCGCACATTCCTCATTACTGGCCCAGAACAAGCGCCAAAACAGGGTTTTCAGACGTTAGTCTCGTAACTTTTGGGTATCATTCACCAGTGGGGGATAATTTACATTACATCATATATCTTTACTGGTACAATATGTCGTCATGAATTGGTCCGAGGACTAAATGATGACGTATTCTTTTATGCACCTATCTTGAAGACATTAATTTAATGGTCACAAATTTCTTGACCATAAGGGGCATTTAAATAGTTCAGCATGAGTTTAAATGTACACATCAAATCTTAAAACCTGAGTGGACGTTGTGTCGAATGGACGTTAAACCCCATTTCTCTCTCATCGTTTTATTATATATAATCCAAATCTTGACTTTATGAGACACGTGGATAAAATAAATCGAAATGCACCCATTTACATTCTGTACCAAAAAAGTGAAATACCTTTCTTTCAATTGTTAAACGTTGAAATGACGTTGGTGTTCCATAATATTACTTTTTAAGAAAGAATATATTGAAAATTCCAGGAAAAAAAAAACAAAATTTCATAACAATCACGTGTCGAGAGTTGATGACATACAGTTATAAAAGCTCCACTATGTTATCAGATTAGGGTTATTATTCCAATAAACCGATTTAGCTCGACAAACATACACAATAAAAAGTAAAGATAAACAAAAGATGGCATAACACATAAGTTCTTTGTGGTGAATATGGACAATTGTTATTTTTTTATTATTAACAAATATCTAATTTTGTAGGCTTTATTTATTCCCCGAAATATTCGGCCAGAATATGTCTAATATGATTGTTAATGCAATTCTAGCCTCGTTGGCTGAGGCATTTGATTTTCGCCCTTTGTTATATATCTCTCTAGTCGCTCAACCGTTAATGGGTATTTTTCTTCTGCCACGCGTTAACTACTTAGTTTATAATTAAATGTCTTTGTCTTGGGCCAGGTGTTTATTGCCTGTGTATTGTTTCATTAGAAAGTTGGATAGTGGATAATTGGTATCATGGCACAAAACAAAATAAAATGAAATGGAGCTTAACGTCCTACTGTTCTGCTCCTAAACTGGGCTAATGGAGACTGACATACACCATACAGTGAGGGAAATTTTGCCCGAGCAGCGGCGCTACGGCCTATCGAATTCCAACTGCCAAGGAATCATTTACGTGCACACAAACCAATGTGTGCACGGGACCTCGGTTTTTCTTCCCATCCGAACGACTACACAGCTGTCCCTGTAAGGCCCTCCGTTCAGCACCATTGACAAGGGTAGTCTACATCGGATAATCCAGATGAACCTTTTCGGCCAATGCAGGAATCGAACACCGGACCTCAAGGCTAGCGAGTCAGCGTGTTAGCCACCGTGAACCCCCATGTACATGACACAAACCATCGCTCCATAGAATAAAACGTCAATGGAATGTTGCACATGCTATTATGCGTGTTCTATCGTGATTTATTATTGATAATGACGCATTGCACTCATTTTTCATTTCTTAGAGTCCCAACATCTGTTTCAATAGAATATTGTTTATATACATGTATACGACTATCCACCGCTATCTTTTTATAGTTTATTGTATTAGTGTAAAACAAGTTAACAGCCATGCATATTGTATTAAACAGTGTTCTATTTGTTGTTATACTGGTTTTAGCGTCCACAGGATATGGCGGATCACGCTACAGATACAGTTACTCAAGACATCGACCAGTTGGTATGTTAAGGTTACCGCACTATATATTCGAGGCTTAACCTCGCTTCAACATTCTAAATTAAATCATTAATGGCCGAACCGTTGTAGTTCTAATCTACTTAACATGGCGCCCATCCAATGACGTCTACAGTTGATTATGTTCTTTCCATGTTAATAAATGTATAACTAATAGTTTTTCTATATATAGCAATCAAGTGGATTCTGTTCTATTCGCAATGACGATTGGAAACATAAACCAGCTGGACCTCCTGTTTTTAACTTTATCTTATTAAAATGGCGCAAGAGAACCACCCTCTAAAGGCAGCAAATTTTAACACTGTGCCTTAAAGTGACATGGGCGGGTATGGTTAGCGCGTGTGCATTGCATCATAAGGTACCCTCTGGTTTCCCCCCACTGTTAAAAAAAACCCCTTCGGCTGGCGAATTATTGAAATAAAATAGAACCATATGTTATTCCCGAAATAGAGTAGTTTATGTCGACTGGACGTTAAACCCCATTTGCATCGCTATAATAGTTAACAAACTTAGTGAAAACAGAATACTATGCTGACAATTTCAGTCAAATTATTTCACTGAGCAAAACTCTCGGCGATGTAACAAATAGTCTGAACTAAAAGCATATGGATCGAAGGGGGATCACGTGAGTAAGACGCTGGCTCGCTGGCGTGGAGGTCGGGTGTTCGATCCCTGCATTGGCCGAGAAAGTACATCTCGATTTCCGGCGTAGTGTCCAATTATCAGTGATGCAGAACGGAGCGCTTGACAAGGACAGCTGTCTAGTCGTTCGGAATGTACGAAAACCCGAGGTCCCGTGTAAACATTAAAGTCCACTGGAGACACACTAGGTCATTTCAGCATTAATGTATGGTTTAATTGTATTTCAATAAGGGCGTAGATACTGCTTTCATGGGGTTAAGTCAAAGAGTTTCAGATTATGGGGTGAAAATAAGTCGGCTGTTAATTTGCATATTGTGCATTATGCAATAAAGTGCTTTCGCGTAGGGTATTAAGAAGTAGGAGGACAGAGAGATTGGCCATGTGTAAACTAGGAAATTATTGATCGGAGATGACAATAGATTTTTTATGATTTTCCAATTCAGATCCCTGTAAAACTGTGAGATGTTCTTTTGATGCCAAGTGTAGAAGGGGTAAATGTTTATGTGGAGATGTGGCTTGTTCTAGCGGTGCCATATGCATCAATGGTAACTGCGCATGTCCACCGGGTTATGGCTCCGGTCCAAATTGTTCAATACGTAAGTACCCTAAACAATATTAATAATTATATCATCAGTACCAGCCCGAAGAGCCAGATTAAGTTTTCATGACTCCAAATCGTTTGGATTGCATCCCAGTCACCCAAGTCACTTTCCTGTTTTTTCCAGTCGTCGTAGTTATAGTAAACTGTATTCTGGTTATTGTTGGTCCAGGATTCGGTCCAATACTCTGATTCTGGTCCTCCTTTTATGGGTTCGGGTGACATTCTTAGAAAGAGATCCGCGAATTTCTTTAAATATACCTCGAAGTGCCAAAGTTCAATTACGATTGCCATGAAACTCGTGCGTCTTCTGACTGCGGTGTTCTACTACAAACGCCAATTCGAGTATGAACCTAATGAAACTTAGAATTACTTTGGATATTCGTCATATTTCTATACATTTTCTTTCTACAGCTGAAGAGTGTAGCACGTGCCATGAGAACGAAACCTGTACAACTCTCAGCCGTGAGTTTACATTAATTACTAAAATCATCCACAATTCGGCACTTTTGTGTCATTTACCACCGTCGGTATATATTGACAACCCGTAGACATACGAAACCTAGGCTGCATTTTTTTAGCTCCGCTTGAGAGAGACTGTTAGTTGACCGACATTAATTAAGGTCTTAAATCGTCGAATTTAATCGAACGAAAACACTATGTATACTACGAGAATTTAGAAAAGTATTTCTTCTGCTTCCATTTTGAGAAGTATTGCTTCCATTTATTGGAATGGAATAAATTTATTTAGTCTGTGTCTGTATGAGAGATTGTAATAAAATACATAACTCTTTTTATTAAACAGACATTTTATTAATGCATAACATATTTACACATGGTGGTTGGATCAGGAGATATCTAACTAAAGATGTTCTCCCTAGGTCACAGAAAACCCAACTCTCCGGGGTCTGAGGGCAGACCCCCATAGTCCAGGACGGACCGACTTCTCCCTAGGTCTTCCTCTCTGGTGTCCTCCGTCTGGGTTTTTTGCCTATCCAACGATGCCTGTCAAATAGCTGAGGCACGCCATAGATAATAGCATTAAAATGAGAACAATGAAAACGATTAATTAAGATAAACACATCTTAGCTCTAAAACGACAAGTGTTAAGCTTACAACTTATATCAAATAGACACTTCTATGATACAAGTTTGTACGACCAATACATCTTACATAATACTATGTCAGATAAGCTCGCACCTGCAACGGATTGAAGCTTGTCACTCAATATGTCCAAAAGAGTTACAATTGAAATTACAATATAAAATATGAATTAAAAATACAATATTACATTTTAGATCCCAAATGATATTGTATTACATTTCCTCCATTACCACAAGTTTAAAATAGTGGAATATCTTATGAGTATGTAACATAATACATAAACTCATTTTATTAGAAATATTCTTTAATGCTAGATAACATATTTACAGGTACAGATAATGCTGGATAACATATTTACAGGTACATATGGTGAAATCTATCTGGCTCTTGTCCCTAGGTCTGCGAAGAACATATTTCCGGGGTCCAAGGGCAGACCCCTTGCCTCATGGTCTGAGGGCAAGTTCTCTACGTCTCTCTCTGCCCTCGTCTCCCTGTCTCTGCCCTCGTCTTTTCTTCTTCAGAGCTTGATCGTCGAGGACTGTAAAATATAATCGTCTAGTTTCTAGTTTACTTTTTAAGTTTCTTCTTCCGTTTATCGTCTAGTTTCTAGTTTACTTTTTAAGTTTCTTCTTCCGTTCATCGTCTAGTTGCAGGACTTTGCGTTGATCTTTGACCCATCTAAGGTGCGACTGGTCACGAACACCACTTATGAGTATGTAATAAAATACATAACTCTTTTTATTAAACAGACGTTTTATTAATGCATAACATATTTACACATGGTGGTTGGATCAGGAGATATCTAACTAAAGATGTTCTCCCTAGGTCACAGAAAACCCAACTCTCCGGGGTCTGGGGGCAGACCCCCATAGTCCAGGACGGACCGACTTCTCCCTAGGTCTTCCTCTCTGGTGTCCTCCGTCTGGGTTTTTTGCCTAACTCTAAACGATGCATTATATACTATCCAACGATGCCTGTCAAATAGCTGAGGCACGCCATAGTTAATAGCATTAAAATGAGAACAATGAAAACGATTAATTAAGATAAACACATCTTAGCTCTAAAACAACAAGTGTTAAGCTTACAACTTATATCAAATAGACACTTCTATGATACAAGTTTGTACGACCAATACATCTTACATAATACTATGTCAGATAAGCTCGCACCTGCAACGGATTAAAGCTTGTCACTTAATATGTCCAAATGAGTTACAATTGAAATTACAATATAAAATATGAATTAAAAATACAATATTACATTTTAGATCCCAAATGATATTGTATTACAAGATGTGAAACGGAGTAGAACTACATTACGAAATAATATACTATTTTTGAATATGATGGCCATTTTGTGTGAACTATATATCAGGGAACTAGTCATGATATAGAGATTCTCCTACGAGTCCTTGTTGGCATTAAAAATATCAACACAAGTCGATAATATCCATAAAAACAGGTTGGCAGGCAACGAAACATACACCAACACCCAGGTGTGCCGAGAGATCTTGGTAAATGTTATTATTATTTACATACATATCTATAGCGCTTGTATGGGTTTTTGTAATTAGTATTGTTAAATAGCACCGTGCGCTGTAAGGAGCGGTGCATATTGTTTGTTGACTTGGTTACGTCACTCGCTTCACGGGCGGAAGTGAGCAGACGACAAGCCAGGCCGGTGTTTTGAAATGTATTTCGATGTGATGTTTTTGTAAGTTCTTAAACTTGATTAAATCGTTGTCACGGTTATGCCGTTGATAAGGAGTTTTAATTTATTTCAAACCCGAGCGTACTGTGCTGCCGTATATTTCGTTTAATCAAAGTTTATAATGACTATTTAATTATGTCAGAAACCGGTAAATCCGACGGGCGAGCTGTCAAAGATAATGTTACCCTTGACCAAGATGGCGTCTTGAATGAAAGAATCGAGGTTCTCAAACGCAGGAAAAGGGGGCATATAGGACACTTGACGAAGATTTACAATGAATTAGAAGAATTGAGAGAAAAACCTGAGAACTATGAAGAGGTATTGAAGAAGATGAATGAGTTGAATTTTTCTTTTGTCAATTTCCAAAAGGTTCATAGAGACATGGTTGAACTTGTAGTAGACAAGAATACTACAGAAGAAAATCAGATAGCCTATGATGATCAGGTAAACCGAAGATTTCGTATTGAAGATGAGATCAAAGAGTGGCTTCTCGCTGTTGAACACATGAAGGGTGTAAAGCCAAAGGATTCTGTTAGTCAGATAGGTTTGAAATCAAATTATGGTTCAAATATTTCTGCACATTCCAGTAAAAATTCTTTAATTAAAGCCAGAGTAAATCATGCTGTAGCTAGGCTCAGGTTAGAACAAATACAAAAAGAACGGTTAATTTTGAAAGAAGAATTAAACATTAAAAATCAAATGGAGATGATGAAAATCAAAAATGAAATAGAAAAATCTGCATTAGAATGTGAAATGTATGAAGAAGCTGATAGGCATGAAGACATAGAAGAATATAAAGAATTTAAGTCAATGTTTAAAAAATCAGAAGAAACTTGTGTCAACTCAGTGTATGAAAATCAGCAAGTTCCACCAGTTAATCCAGAGTCAAATAATAAAACAGACAAAAAGACTGATTTTAAAACTGAGAAGCCAACAAATGTGGAATTTACTAGTGCATTTGAGAATAAACCATACACACCAAATGTAAACGCAAGGCCATTTTGTCCAGTCTCCAGCAGTAATATAGAAGTTGAAAGTAATAGTTTGTTTGCCTCAAGTCATGCTCCCACACAGCCAACTTTACAAGCTGGTAATACCGAACAGTTACATACTTCGGTACTCAAAGATCTTGGTACTGCTATGATGAGTATGGCAGATTCCCTACGTTATGGTCTTTCAAAACCCTCACCAGAACTTCTATATTTTGATGGAAAGTCGACTGAATTTTCCAAATTCATTCGTTGTTTTGAAACCAACTTAGAGAGTAAAACCAATGACCCTGCCGAAAAGTTAACCTACCTTCAACAGTATACGAGAGGTCAAGCACACAAGTTGATACAGAACTGCATTACGTTACCTCCAGAGTATGGGTTTAGGAAAGCTAAAAATTTGCTGCGAGAAAGATATGGTCAACCTTACATGATTGCTAGAGCCTACTTAGATCAACTGATACATGGTCCAACATTGAAACTAACAGATAAGAAAGGGCTGTTAGAGTTATCAGATTTAATGATTGACTGTTATGATACATTAAATCATCTTGGATTTTCATCTGATATGAATGCCTGCGATAATATTGTGAAGATAATCAAACGTTTACCATACCAGTGGAAAAGCCAGTGGGTAATGAAGTTCAGTAAAAGGTCTAGTGAAGAAGATTGTTTTGATCAAGCATCAAATATTGAAGATGTTGCATATAATTTTGTGGAACCAAAATTTAAAGATGTAATGAATTTCATTAGACAGAAGGCTGAAACTCTTAACCACCCAGTTTACAGTAAGATTATGGAGGACAGCGCTTCAACAAAACCAAAGGGAACATTCAAGGACAGCGAACGGTATGGTACAGGTACCAGGCCTCACGCTACCATGATGAATACTTCAGTACACGGCTCAGCCGAGGATAAACCCAGACATCAAAATTGTAGATACTGTTTTAAATTTCATAAGTTATTTGAATGTCCTGCTTTCAAATCCAAATCAGTAGAGACTAGATATATTTTTGTCAGAAGACAAGGACTTTGTCTTAATTGTTTGATATCGACAGACCACATGTCCAGATATTGTCAGTTGGATCCAGTTTGTAAGGCAGAAGACTGCAGATACAAAAGTAAACACCATACATTGCTTCATCCTTTACCTCAACGATTTTCTAGATATGGTACTTACACAACTGACAGAAAATCACACGCGCCTGAGTTTGGAGATGGGGCTGGGCATCCAAAAGAGAATTCTTCATCAGAGATAACAGCCTGCAAGGAACTAGTTAATACAACACTGTTACGAAGTACAAGTATATTTCTTCAAGTAGTTGCTGTTAGGGTATGGAATATTGAACAGAACTCTGTAATACAAACATTCGCCTTATTGGATTCTGGTTCATCTGCATGTCTCTGTGAATATCGTCTGATGGAAAGACTAGGTATTAGTACAGCAAACCCAGAGAAGTTATCCTTGACTACAGTTTGTGGATCAGAAACCCAAGATGCTCTAAAGATAAAGCTACATTTAAGTTCTGTCGAAGCAGAAGACTTAGTCGAACTATCAGATGTATGGGTAGTTCAGAACTCTAACATTACTAAAACACATTGTCCAGTGAAGGGTGAACTTTTAAAGTGGAGTCATCTTAAAGACCTTCCTATTGCAGAAGTAGACATTAATGAAGTTACACTTTTGATTGGTACAAACGCGAGTGAATGTTTCATTCAGTATGATAATCGAATTGGAGAGAAACATGCACCAATTGCTGTGAAGACTATTCTAGGTTGGAGTTTGATGGGTGGTAGACAGAGTCCCGAATCTTCGGAGCAGATTAACTTTACGCACATGGAGAATGAGAAACTCTCAAAGCAAGTTGAGAAGTTTTGGCAGATGGACTCTATTGGTGCAGTTAGAAGTACTAAGTCGGGTATGTCCGTGGAAGATAAAAGAGCCCTTTCAATAATGAAAAACTCTATTCAGATAAAGGATGGTCATTATCAACTTGATATCCCATGGAAGTCATCAAGCATAAGTTTACCAAACAACCGTGAAGTAGCTGAAAAACGTCTTGAGATGATGATGTATAAATTTCGTAAAAATGAAGATTACTACCAATCATATCAAACAGCCATTAATGAATATATTGATAGTGGTTACGCGCTTAGAGTGCCAGAACATAGACTCTGTAATCCAGGCAGAGTATGCTGGTACTTACCTCATCATGGGGTGAGACATCCTCGCAAACCAGGTAAACTGCGAGTAGTGTTTGACGGATCGGCGAAATTTAAAGGTACTTCCCTAAACGACCAAGTTCTCCAGGGTCCAGATTTAACCAGTAGTCTATTGGGAGTACTGCTTCGTTTCCGACAAGACATTATCGCGTTTACTGGAGATATTCAAGGCATGTTCAACCAGGTTCATGTCACCCCCAAGGACTATGATGCCCTGAGATTTTTATGGATCCCAGGAGAAGATCTCAGTGAAGAATTTGTCGAGTTTCATATGAAAGTACATCTGTTTGGTGGAGTTTGGTCGCCGTCATGTTGTAATTTTGCTCTGCAACAGACAGCAACTGATAATCAAGATAATTTTGATGCAGAAATTATCCAAAGTATTTCCAGAAACTTCTATGTTGATGATCTGTTAAAATCCGTTAAAGATGAGAAGACTGCAATACACATGATCAAATCATTTTGTGAGTTACTCCAGAAAGGTGGTTTTAGACTTACAAAGTTCCTAAGTAATAGTCGTAAAGTCTTGGAATCGGTGCCTGAAAACGACCGCGCCAAGAATGCTGTAAATTTGGATCTTGAAGACATGCCCATGGAGAGAGCCCTGGGAGTCCTGTGGAATACAGAATTAGACACATTGGACTTTAAGCATGAAATTCAAGATAAGATGTATACACGTAGAGGTATACTATCAATAATAGCATCTATCTATGATCCTCTAGGACATTTAGCTGTTATAACCCTACAACCTAAAAGAATTCTTCAAGAACTCTGTAGACTTAAGCTGGGATGGGATGAAAAGATTCCAGAGGCGTTAGAAAAAGAGTGGAGAAAATGGTTGTCAACACTGTCATACTTACAAGATATGAGAATACCTCGCTGTTACTACCCACCGGAATTTGGTAGAATTGTGTCTGTCCAAATGCATCACTTCTCGGATGCGAGTCAGTATGGAATGGGTACAGCTTCCTATCTACGATTCAGAAATCAGAACGACGAATTCCATTGTTGTCTTGTCCTTGGTAAATCTCGTGTAACACCGATGAAGGCACAATCAATACCAAGATTAGAACTCAACTCAGCAGTTATGGCGGTAAGAATAAATCAAGTTCTACTGGAAGAGCTCGAGTTAGTAATCCAACAAGTTTTCTACTGGACGGACTCGACGACTGTGCTTAAGTACATACAAAACGAATCAAGAAGATTCCAAGTGTACGTCTCAAACAAGGTATCTGAAATACATGATGGTTCAAATCCGGAACAATGGTTTTATGTTGATACCAAGCTCAATCCAGGCGATGATGCGTCACGTGGCATACCTGTTTCTTCATTGTGCTGTGAACATCGCAGGTTTAAAGGCCCGTCCTTCCTTTGGTTGTCAGAAAGTGAATGGCCAAAACAACCAGAGATAGTAAAGACAGTTTCAAGTGATGATCCTGAATTGAAGAAGCCAAAGTCTGTAATGGTAAATTTAACTCAACAAGAGACTTTGGTAGATATTTTGTTCAAACGGTATTCCTCTTGGAGACAATTGAAAACCAGCGTGGCTTGGCTACGTAGATATATTGAATATTTGAGTCAGAAGAGTAAGAGCAAAAACCTGTTTTCTGTTAGAAAGGATAACTTGACGGTCACCGATTTGAGAGAAGCTGAACAAAAGATAATAGAATTAGTCCAAAGTGAAAGCTTCCCGGATGAAATAAGAAGTTGTCATGGTAAAGGAAGCATGAGTCAAGGGAGCTCACTCTATAAACTGAAACCTATCATAGATGAAGGAGGTTTGCTTTGTGTAGGAGGCAGACTTGAAAGGTCTGAACTGTCATATCATCAACGTCATCAAGTAATACTTCCCAATAAACATCCAGTAACAGATCTGATAATTCGTGAGATGCACCAGACATATGGACATTCAGGTCGCAATCATATATTGTCAATTATTCGTCAAAGATTCTGGATTGTAAAAGGAAAATCTGCGGTAAAAAGGGTTCTTGCAGACTGTATGATGTGTAAAAGAGCTTATGCAAAGAGAGGAGTTCAGCTGATGGCTGACTTACCCTTGTGTAGAATTAAGTCAGAAGAGCCACCGTTTTCTAGAATCGGCGCTGATCTATTTGGTCCCTTTTACGTTAAGCAAGGACGTAGCACCGTGAAGCGCTATGTATGCATCTTTACCTGTTTACAGATAAGAGCAGTACATTTTGAAGTTCTTCATTCCTTGGAGTCATCGTCATTTATCGAAGGATTCAGACGATTTATCAGTAGACGAGGCAAGCCACTTGAAATTAGAAGTGATCGAGGAACGAACTTCATAGGAAGTAATAAGGAGCTTCGTCAGAGTATAGCTGAATGGAATCAACAGACTATCGGCCAGTTTCTACTTCAAAATCAGATTGAATGGAAGTTCAATCCCGCCGCAGCGAGTCATCACGGAGGCGTGTGGGAGCGGCTGATTCGCTCTACTCGGAACGTATTACGTCAAACTCTTAAGGAACAGCTAGTTAACGATGAAACATTCCTCACTGTAATAGCTGAAGCAGAGTCCATTTTAAATAGCAGACCACTTGACCAGTGTAGTGACGACCCTGATGATTTAGAGCCGCTTAGTCCAAACCATCTGTTGTTGATGCGCCCCAACGACAACCTACCTCCAGGTGTCTTTAGCAAAGACGATTCAGTTTCAAAACGGAAGTGGAGACAAGCCCAGTATCTATCAAATCTCTTTTGGAAGCGATGGTCTAGAGAGTATATCCCCCTACTGCAGGAAAGGCAGAAATGGTTAAAAGAGACTGTCAATTTTAAAGTTGGTGATTTGTGTTTGATTGCGGACAATAATATTGCCAGGGGTATGTGGCCTCTTGCGCGAGTTATTAAAGTGGAGCCTGGTCATGACGGACTTGTGCGTTCGGTAATCGTTAAAACCAGTAATGGTGAATATTCAAGACCAATTAATAAGTTGTGTTTACTAGAAGGACATTAAGGTGTATTCATTGAACATTTACGAACACATATCTAGTAATTTTATATGTTGCTGGTGTTTATGTTTCAGGTTAAAGTGATGGACACTAAATTGATGAATTCGTTACTTTTTAGGACTCATTCATGGGGCTGGGTGTATGGGTTTTTGTAATTAGTATTGTTAAATAGCACCGTGCGCTGTAAGGAGCGGTGCATATTGTTTGTTGACTTGGTTACGTCACTCGCTTCACGGGCGGAAGTGAGCAGACGACAAGCCAGGCCGGTGTTTTGAAATGTATTTCGATGTGATGTTTTTGTAAGTTCTTAAACTTGATTAAATCGTTGTCACGGTTATGCCGTTGATAAGGAGTTTTAATTTATTTCAAACCCGAGCGTACTGTGCTGCCGTATAGCGCTACTTACACAATATGATACACACAAGGCTGTGATAAAATTCAAAAAATTTAAATAACAAAATAAAATTAAATTTGATCTAAAATGTAGAAATGAAAATGACGACAGAGTTAAAATCTGAAGCAAAATTTTCAACGGAACACTAAGAAAATGTGAAAAAAAAACACGTGATCCCAATTGAATATTTATTGATGTCTACTGTGTATTTTTCTTTATTTAGTTTGAGTCACCCCACGTGTCTATCACTAGTCTGTGTCTACGGTTGTATGTCATCTATGACTTGTCATGGTTCGTTTTTGAAACATTAAAACTTTTGCATATGTATTTGTCCAGGTGCACCGATATCTTTTCATATGTTCCAATGTATGTCATTTGGAAAGGTTGAGAACAACCGGTCTAATAGTAAGTGCAGGAGGGTTGCACCACACACAATTTTACACAAAAACAAATATATAGACAAGACATCATACTCAAAGACCACAAACATAAACAAATCAAAGAGAGTGATTGGATCCGGGGGCTAGCCGTAAGCGTCCACTGCGCTGTACAGTCCCGGGCCTGTGGTGACACAGACTTCACTCATATTTGAAAACAACTGGGAATGCAACCCAAAGAAATAATTATATAGTGTCAGCATGAGTCATGATCTATTATATGTTGCAAGAATTACGAATGCAAGCATATTGTTGTAGAAATTCCGCTACACAAGTAACCACATAGTTAAATGTATCAGAAGTAGGCCTAGTTCAAAACCAAATCAATAACAGGACTGAAGTATATAAATGCATTTAGGACAAACATTGCAACCGTCACAGAAACAAAAACACAACTGAATACAAAGAAGCAAAGGAGAAGACTATCTAGGGAGACAGCCGTCTGCTGACTGAGTGGTGTGACGTGAATCTGCCGTAATAGTTGTTATGACGTCGTGGTTGAGAAGGTGCAATTTCCCGGTAAAAGGGCGATAATCTAGATAAAATTACGTTAAAATATAAAAACTATTAGTTTTAAAGATCATGCAATTGTACAAACCATAGTATAATTATTATATAATGTCCCACGTAAGAAATGCAAAACAGGAATGCTAAAGAAATCGCAAGTTATTAGTGTATTCCTAAAAGCCTAAAAATAAGGGCAATAATCCAGATAGGACTAGACATCTAGAAGCAATTTATATAGAATCATTATCCAATATGTAGTCAGTAATATCATTATAAGAAATGTAAAACTTATTATGTTGAAGAAATGGAAGTTTTGAAATTTCTTTCAAAATGCGTAATTGTGTACCACCTTTGGCCGTGCACTTAAAATTAAGAGTTTTTATTCGGGAAAGAAATAGTTCTTTATTGTTGCATATTTTTAAAAATCGTAATGCCTGTGAATAGAAAACATTGTATAGTGTCGTATCTGGTATGTTACTATGAGCTGACGGGTATTTTACTACTTCAAAACCAAATTTGTCCGTTTTATCGAATATACCGACATTAAATTTGTTATTAATTATATTGATGTCCAAGTCAAGGACAGATGCATTTATAGTGCCCGAATTTTCTTTATTTAATATAAGTTCAGGAGGATATATTTCATCTTTGTATTTATTGAAATTACCATTATCATTGATTGGTGTTATGTCATCAATGTAACGGAAGGTATCTGTATGTCTATTTAAGGTGGGTGGGATGAAGCAACTCGGGGTCCATGCAACGACTATGTGACATGTGACGGACCAAGATCGACCTGTCCATTTATAGGCTGCATGGAAAGAGGTAGGTACAACCAATTATTTGGCTATATTACAGAACCTGTTCTCCACCGGAAGTAAAATGAAAATGGGGCGTGATTACACAATTTTGAATTATCCTGAAGACCTCGGTTTCCATTCACTTTTATTCTGACTTCTATCTTGTCACCAGGTGTTGAGCTTTACGTTGTTGTCTGTTTGAAATAAGCAGAGTCAGGGCAGAACAGTACGGTGTATACATTATAAACTAGACCCGGTTGTACGTGAAGTTGTAAAGAATTAATTATGTTAATAAATGTCAAATAGTTTGTATAACATTGAAAGATACATGGAAGATTATATAAAAAGATGACAGTTCTCACTATAATAGTTAGAATCTAGATAATATAAAGGCGATGTGGGAACTTTCAGTCATATTGTTCCACTCTGAAGAAAAGAAATATTACCGTTAGGCCTAATAAGATCATCATTACTCAAGTCGGTACAATCAAATAAGAACATCTCAATTATCGATTTTTGGAATCAGTAAGAATTGAGCAGCAAATCGGGTTCAAATCTAGAGAAAATCCGACACAGAAGATTGCATGGAGAGTTGATTAAGGTCTTTTCATGTTGTTAAATGTATGTCTAAGGCCTAAATAAAGACTGCAATATGCGGATTTAGATCTTGAATGGCGCCTCGTTAATATTGTATAAATGTTTCTTTTTTACAGGAATAAGATGTATTGACGACTATTGTGTTTTTGCTTTTGTACCATATTTTATGGGTATATGCAAGGGTGAATCGTGCCATGGTAAGAAATACTGCACGTTTGTTGATTTATGTAGGGAATAGTCGTGTTTTGGAAGGAGTTAATGTGCGCCTGTTGATTATTGCTAGGTTATCACTGTCATGCGCTACGATAGGGCTGTCCCTATTGTGGCCATAATCTGGTGCGTGTACGTACGTTCCGGATACGTATCAATACGATCAACATGATTGCCCCGATTAATAGTTTTCTTGTTTTCAACGTCCGATTTCTTTAATTTTCTGATGCTTTCTTGTTGTCCTCTAATCTTATCTTGTAGTATATGTATCATTTGCTGATGTTCCTGGATGGTTTGCTTCTGTTCAGTGTCTGCCTCCTGTAATATTTGTATCGCTTGCTGATGTTCTTGGATGGTTTGCTTCTGTTGCGTGTCTGCCTCCTGTAATATTTGTATCATATGTTGATGTTCTTGGATGGTTTGCTTCTGTTCGGTGTCTGCCTCCTGTAATATTTATATCATATGCTGATGTTTCTGGATGGTTTGCTTCTGTTCGGTGTCTGCCTCCTGTAATATTTGTATCGCTTGCTGATGTTCTTGGATGGTTTGCTTCTGTTGCGTGTCTGCCTCTCTTAATATGTGTATCTCTTGCTTATGTTCTTGGATTGCTTGCTGATTGCTTGTTTCTCAATAATGACAAGACATGATAGGATCACCATGATTACTCCACAATTAAAACCAAGATTTCAATCATAGCGTGAATCGTGATAGAACAGACCGAGCATTAGGATGGCTAACGTATGTGTGTTGCATACTAATAAGGTCTGTTATTGAATCAATTTGCGTAATAAGAGAAATTCCCTGACCTGTAATATAATAGGCAGATTTAGCTCGTGCATAATGTATGTTTAAGTTCAAAACAAGGAAGATCGAGAATGATTAAGAATAGTAATTGTCTATATTTATAGCAATTATAATGCTTACATGGCAATTTGTGCCACAACCATGATGCAAACAAAACTCCAAAACGACCAATTGAAAATTTACTGCGGATCAGCCCTAATTTGGCGGTCGAATGGTTAACGCGTGTACGTTAGATAAATGGCGTGGAAATGAAATGAAATGGAGTTTACGCCATGCAGTGAACTATTAGGAAAATTTTGCCCGGGCAGCGGCGCTACGGCCTACTCTTATATCGAATTCCAACTGCCAAGGGATCGTTTACGTGCACGCCAATGAGTAAACAGGTCCTCGGGTTTTCGTCTCGTCCGAACGATTAGACAGCTGTCCTTGCCAGGGCCTCCGTCCTGCATTACCGACAAGGGGAAACCACGCCGGGAAATCTTGAAGAACTGTCTCGGCAAATGCAAGGATGGAACACCCGACCTCCAGGCTATAATTTCGTGGTTACAATAACTAGCTTGTGTCGAGTAGATGTTTAATCGCATATGTTATTGTAATTTCAGATGGAAGTATATATGCATGTAATGATAACTCTGATTGTGGAAATGTTGGTAATTGCACATTCGGATGTTGTGACTGTAAATATTACTTTATTTAAAATACATTATTATTGTTGTTTAAAATACAGTATCATTGTTGTTTAAAATACATTATTATTGTTGTTTAAAATACATTATTATTATTGTTGTTTCATTCTGAGTCTTAAAGACGCGGGCAACAGGTGTATAATAGACCACAATTCACTGGCGACAGGTAGTGGGGGGCGGGGCTAGGTTCTCAAGCTCAAGATAATTTATCTTTTTGTTGGGTTTGGTGGAATGGGTCAGAGTGAGTGCGATAGATTTATGATGCCACCATCGTTTCCAAATTAAAGAGATTAATCCAGACTAAATTGTTATTTTGAATTAATACGATCACATTGTGATTCAATTAAATTGATGCAAAGCGTTAATTTTTATATCACATTATATTGTTCGTATCATTATCTCGCGCTTTGAATACCTGCCTAATCCCATAATCTGTATGTAGCTGAGCAGGGTGCGGGGGAAGTTGTACCCCACATCCCCCAGCACCCACTTGATCCGCCCTTGATGAGCTACAGGTGAAAAACGAACAGATATGGTATCAGATGATGCTCGATCCCCATCTTTCATTTCGAGGGCTACTGTGGTTAAGTGTGTAAAACGCAGGTTCGCTAGCCTGAAGGTTGTGTGTGTCGATCACTGCATTGGCTACTACTCGTAAGAGGGCGAGGAAGGGAGCCTCACAAGGACAGCTGTATAGTCGTGCGGAAGGGTCGAAAACCCGAGGTTCCCTATATACACGTTGAAGATCATTTGGCAGTTGACATACGATATAAGTGTAGGTCATAGTGCCACTCCCACTGCAAAATTCAGTCATGACACACGGCATGGCGTATGTTCATCTTTATTAGCCCATTCGGAGCAAAATACGGAGCAGGGGAGTTGGGATGGCCTAGTGGACTAGATTGCCGGTCACCTCTGGCTTGCGGCTATGGTTTCAAGCCCTGGTGTGAGCGTATGTGGCATGATGATAGGGGCGCCTTCTCAACCTCGTGGGTTCCTCCGGGCACTCCGGTTTCCCCCCACTGTTAACGACCCATACGCTCAAGCGAATTATTGAAATAAAATTAAACCATATGTTAGTCGCGAAATGACCTAGTTTGCGTTGAGTGGACGTTAAACCCCATTTCCCTCTCCCCCTCTCCTCATTCGGAGCAATAAGACGTTAAACCCATTTCGTTTCCATTTTTAATTTGATTTAATTTCAGATGGCAACAACACACAATATAGTAGCTGTGAACTCCTGTATTCATTCGAGGTGTGCAACAGAGCTTGTATAGGTAATTTTCTTGTTTTTTATTATAAATTTAACGTCCTTTCCGTTAAACATGACATTATGGGCAGGTTGATTTTAGATAAAATCCACTAAAATAACATTTTAAGTTTAAATCGTAACTTAACTTAAACCCCATCCCAACCTGACATTATAACGACGAAACGATGGATACTAACAGTGAACCTTCTCTCAAATAATTATCCTATAAAATGACAAGATCAAAAAAAGTTTATCTTTAAAATTGTTTGTTTGGGTTTTTTTTTTCTTTTTTTGCATTTTCAGCGCAATTCACCTTTCAACATGTCTGTGTCCTTAAAAGGTATGTAAACAAAATTATCAGGTTGCACCAGAAAACGATATTAACCGCGAGATTTATATTGTATATGACATGTTTATTATCACTGGGTCTAGACAATATTAGGTACTTTAAAATGCACATTTTAAAATAAAATATGGTTTAAACATGATAATGTTCTGCTCCGACTGGGCTAATGAAGACGGGCATTCGCCATACAGAATGTTATGAGGGAAACTTTGCGCTGGCAGTGGCAACATGACCGACTATTATATCGAATTACAACTGCCACAGGATCTTTTACGTACATGCCAAAGTGTTCACGGGACCTTGGTTTATGGTCTCATCCAAAAGACGAGACAGCTGTCCTTACCAGGGCCTGCATCACTGACATTGAAAAACAACGACCAGAAATCTATGAACTTTTTCGGCGAGTGCAGGGTACGAACACGCAACCCTCAGGATAGCGAGCCAGTGCCTCACCCACTTATCCACTGTCCTTATCAGACCCTCTCCACTGCACCACTGACAAGAGGAAACCATGTCGAAAAATCCCGATGAACTTTCTAGGTCAATGGCATCTTTTAAAGCTAACACTGTAATTACGGTGATGAGATATGGCATTGATAATTATTTGGACTCGGTAAACTAAGTAATAATCACCAACAGAAGGACCGATTGTATTTACCAACTATGTTCCAAACTTGGCCCAAAAGCATGATAATAAAAGATGGTGATGGTATCGACAGTCTAATTATCCCAGTTTCCATCAATATGGGTAATGTTAAATGTAAGCCCAAGAAACACACGGTTCACTATTTGTCTATTGACCGCGGTTTGTCTGGCTTCCATGGAAACAAAAACAAAATGATGAGTGTCCTTGCAAATCTTCTATTTCATGCTATAAAGATCAAAAGTAGAGGCTACAAGCGACACCAGATACGTTTAAAATTATCAATTCCATGTACTTTAAGATCTTTATTCCTTATTTACTTTCAAACGAGATTTTGTGATTGTTGGAAAATTCCTTGAATACGTCCGTAATAAACTTTTAAATAATCAATACTGATATAAAAGGGCTTTACATACTTCAGTACACAATTCCGCAAACTAGGCCATTATTTCAGAGAGAACAGACGTGGTTGGAGTTTATCGCTACATGTTGTTAAAAATCAACATGCCTGTAACGAGAGTGGGCGAAATGGGGTTTAACGTCCACTCGACACAAACTAGGTCACTTTGAGAGTAACACATGGTTCAATATTTAGTTTGCGTTTACAGGCCATTTAGCAGTCGGCGGAAACAGGGGGATCTGTCGAACATCACTAGGTTAGAAAGGCGACCCTACTTCTTGTCATTTCCCAGCGGATCGTGTTTCGGCTGTTCACGGTAAAATCCTTTTGTACGAATGAAGCATGTACTGACAACTAACCATTCAGCTTTTAGGTGCCGTGTACACATTGGCGTGCACGTAAAAGATACATTCTGCATCATTGATAATATATTTTATGCTGACACCATGACAGATCTTCTGTGTTATATAAGTCATGCGTGGTATTGATATTAAAACAAACCAATCTTGTTTTATTTCAGTCGTTTGCGTGTCTTCCTTCAGGAACCTGGAATCTATATTATGGACGATTAATAATAAATGAATACATTTGTTTATAGCATCATCTGTCTTATGTTGTTCTTTCAGCTGAGAGAGAGAGAGGGTGGGGTGGGGCTGACAGACAGACATACGATTTACCAGGCATATGTCATCAAACGTTTTATTAAAAGGGGATTTGTACATCGATAAAAATTAATATTGCTGTTCCGAGGGTTTAAATTTAATTATGACAATCTTTAACGAATAGGGGTCATGGTGGCTGGTTCGCTAGACTTGAGGTTGGGTGTTCGATCCCTGCACTAGCCGAGAAAGTTCATCTCGATTTTCCGGCTTGATTTCCCCTTGTCAGTGATGCATAAGGAGGGCATCGTTCGGATGCGATGAAAAACCGAGGTCCCGTGTACACATTGGAGTGCACGTAAAAGAACCCTTGGCAGTTGGAATTCGATATAAGGGTAGGCCGTAGCGCTGCTGCCCGGACAAAATTTCCCTCATAGCACACTGTATGGCCTATGCCCGTCTTCCATTAGCCCAGGTTAGGTGCAAAAGAGTAGGACGTTAAACCCATTTCATTTCATTTTCATTACGTTAACGAATATAGTAATACTATTAACACCCAAGTCTAAGGGAGATAACTACATAATCACTGGACAGCAAAATGGATGCAGACCACTCTTTTAATTTTTGATAGCTAGGTTTCAGCTATAATGTTTTTCGCTCTCCATTTTCCTCTTTTGGTTACAGTGATATTTATGGCTGATAATTGCATGTTTAAGGTATCCTACCCCAGGCTTGCATATCACAGAATGTCTCTGACCAGCCTCGCCCATACAGACGCAAAATAAAACAGGCCCCTACGAACGAAAATGTAGGTGACACGTTGGAGTCGGTCCAAGAGACCCGAATTAGCATTACAATCAATGGGGAAGTTAATTGTGGTTGGTGTCCAAATGGATTAAAATTAATTCTTCTCTTCCCCTTTGATACTTCTTGGCGAGAGTTGGAAGTTCAAATATAAAGCACCAAACCACCGTGAATTTGCTTTCGCCCGCTTACGTTTCCAAAGTTTTGGTTGGCTGAGAGCCGTCTAGCTAGCAGAACATATGCCAATTGTGTGTGAAATAGCTTTATTTAACGTGCGCTTCCACCGAGGTGATATCGCACACAAATATGCCAATTGTTACACAATTGAAAAAATTTCATTTGATACCCTCCCGATACATGAAATCAATTAGCAATCTTATTTCGTGGATAAGACGTGTACCAGGTGGTCAAACAATGGCAGTAGCTTGACACGACTAACAGACAAACGGAGAGAGAGAGAGAGAGAAATGGGGTTTAACGTCCACTCAATACAAACTAGGTCATTTCGGGACTAACATATGGTTTACTTTTATTTCAATAATTCGCTTGCGCGTAGAGGTCTTTAGCATTGGGAGGAAACCGGAGGAAACCCACGAGGTTGAGAAGGCGCCCCTATCTCCATGCCACATACGCTCACACCAGGGCTTGAAACCACAGCCGCAAGCCAGAGGTGACCGGCCAGCTAGAGGTCGAAGCGCGGCACTCTAGACCACTAGGCCATCCCACCCCCACCCCAGACAAACGGAAGTCGTTAATCATTGCAGAAGCTGATCTGAGTTACCCAAGATGTTTGAATGGTAGAGCAATCTGGACTGGAAGCTTAATCTGTTATTATATAATGACCCCCTGCAACCCCCGGTCATAATTTAATCTGAAATATAATACCTGGCAATATCGGATTGGTCAACAACTATCTGTCCGTCCGTCCGGGGCATTAACCGACCCGACCGAATACAGGTTACGGTGCATAGGTGTGGTATCCAAAATGCAAGGCTGGACATAGATCCGGCCCAGTAATAAAATATCAGACGAGGTCAGAGAGCCAAGCGGGAAACAAGACTGCTACCAGACGAAAAAAACTTGTTAACATAAGTATTGTAAATAAAAAGTACATGTACATGTTTAAAGAAAAATAAAATCCTAGCCTCCAAGACCAAATACTGTCACACAATGTCGTGCTCGAAACCTTTTAGAAGATTAGCATGGAAGTTTGTGTATGTGCAATACTAAAATTAGGACATTCTTTAGTGAACGCACCTGACTACCTGAGAGTAAGCAGGTGTCCTTTCGATCATAAGGGTTTACCCGACCCCCCTCCCCTACCACACACCCGCCAATCCCTCGCCACGGTGATTCAGTGGAGGTTCCATGTTCGTTCACTGCGTTGTTCGAGAAAGTCTATCGGTGTTTGCTGCTTGCGGTTATACATGTAGATAGTGCCATATTGGGCTGCCATCGTCAGTGTAAGATTAGGTTACAGTGCCGTTGTTCCGCATAGAATATTTCTCGCATAATAATTTACAATTTGAAATAGTTTTTAGAAGTAAATTTTACAAACTAAATTTGGACGCCTACACCGCGATTTTATCAATTAGTTTCTTTTCTTTTACAATTCTCATCTTCATTGGCCCAGTCGGACCAGAACAGTAGGACGTTAAACTCCATTTCATTTCATTTCCCCCCGCCTCCATTTTAATTTCTATCTACTGTGTATCCTAGCTGCTTCATCAAAATCTTCAATATCTATCAACACCTAGGAGGACACTGGGATTTAATGCGCTCAACAATAAACAAAGGAATATTTTAAGACATGTCTTAGTCCAGGATAATCGTGATATACTCTGCGAGAATGTAATTATCTGCTGACTGCAGGGGATATTAACAATTCCTGGGACGTAATTGTTCAATTCAAATGGCCGGGAAAGGGCGAAGGTTCATTGTCTCGCCTATAAAACTTGAGCCGGAAAAACAATATCTTTTTGTCAGTAAAACTTGAGCCGAGTGAATAATGCATAAGCACAGAATATATATAAAGCAGGGGTCACGGAGGATAAATGGGATAAATGGGTAAAGCGCTGGCTCGCTAGGCTAGAGTTCGGGTGTTTGTTCCCCTGAATCGGTCGAGAAAGTTGAGGATGATTTTCCGGCGTGGTTCCCCCTTCTCATAGATGCAGGACAGAAGGTCATACGCTTTCAAACAGGTTTCTTCCGACTAGTCTGCAAGTTGCTAAACCGTACGACCAGTACGTGGCAAAACACGTACAGTACGTTATAAACTCGGTTTTATTCTTACTTGTAATATACGCTGAATACGATGCAATACGTTAATTCTTAAAACATGGAATACGCCGGAAGGCTTACAACCCATTTCCTAAATCAAATGTAACACGTGTGAAAAGTGCTCATTGACTAGTAATTTATTAGAAATCCGAATTATTCGTCTCTAAAGGCGCTGATGGAGACAGGCATACACCATGTTATAAGGTAATTATTAAAACATTACAGCGGCGTTTCCACATCGTCGTCGCCGGTTATGTCCCCCGTTCGCCATAAACGTGGTGGAAAAGCCGGATATCGGGCTGTAATCTCCATATTCACAAAAGATCGTCGAGTCGAGTCGATCACAGCGTTTATTTTGAGCGTGTTGAAAACTAACTCCAAAGTTCAACGATCTGATCTATAAATCTATGCTAAGGCGATTTTTTTTAAGTTTGTTTGTTAACTTTCATATAGTCACATGTGTTCACCAATTTCTTAATTTCAGTTTGCGTGTTCAAAAAACCTCTGGTCTTCGTACCATGCCCGTATATATTTTTTTTATATAAGCAATATTTTTATTGAGATTTCTATCTGAATAGGGATTGGGGGAACAAACATAGCCTATATCAAACCCTTCTCCCGTATATCCAGTGAGATTCGATTTTCATTGAAGCTGAATTCCTTAATTCCTTAATGCTAACATCTCCGCTCCCTCCAACAATATATTTGAGACTTGATAGGGTTAATGTTCTACATGTAGTTTGTTGTTGCCGTATCCACTGAGTTTCCCGACCCCAACCATATATTGGAGACTTAATATCTTTAACGTTCTACATGTAGTTTGTTGTTGCGAGGAGGGTGGCCGAATGGTTAACGCGTGCGCATTGCATCATAGGATATGTCATAGAGTCAAGTGGCGTAATTTTAGTTCAACGCTTGATTGAAATAAAATGTTACCTAATTTGTGTCGATTGGACCATAACACCCCCTCCCCCGTCACTCTCTCTCTCTATCTCTCTCTCTCTCACACACACACACACACCTCTCTCTCTTTCTCCCCCCTCTCTCTATCTCTCTTTCTCTCTCTCAGATTTTATCTGTCATGTATCCGCTATCGAATACACCTCGGGCGAGTTTTCGCCCCATCCATTCCACACGTCCATTATCAAGCAAGGAATGGGCGATTAAAGGAAGTATTCAAACACGAAACTTCAGTGACCTGACCTAGAGCTAACATGAGCGACAGTTTGAACATCGATTACGACATAAAGTAAATTATATTCACCACCCATACTTTATTAATGGTTCCATCTATCACTTGCTGGCTTAGTTATTTTATAAATGTAGAATTCAAATGTTAATTTGTTTACGTGGTTGGAATGCGTGTCATGTAGTCACATGCGTCTATTGACGTTTAGAAGTAACTTTATTATAACCATAGAACTAGAATAGTATTCTAGTTAGGATTATAACACAAAGCAACCGATCAGCTTGTAAATAACGTCTGACACATTAAACATACATTATGCAAGAGCAAAATCTGTCGATTGCAGGTCTTTTTTAGGCCTGAAATGCTATATAAACTATTAATTGAACATTAATTAACTTATCCAGACCATAATCAACTCTCGATATCGAGGCTAGCATGAGATTTTTGTTGGATTGTAGTTTGATTCAATGAAATATTTTCCTTCGTGATTTACCAATAAAAATGGATAACCGAGACATATGGTTTTGTCTTACCGACTTTAAAAATGGTGACCAAGGCTAAGCGGAACTTTCATTCACTTAGTTCTAAGTTCATAAGGGTTCAATTTGACTGAGATTTTCAGCAAATTGCCTTTACATTATGTAGTTTTTAACTACTATAGTGAGAACCGCTAACTCGTTACCTAATCTCCCATAAGGCATCTTAAAAGGCGGTGTTGTCGGTTTGTCTTCCCATTCGAAAGATTAGACGCTGTTCTACGGAGAGCCTTTCGCCGTGCATAACTGAGAAGGAAAAACCATGCCGGAAAGTCCAAAGGACCTTTCTCGGTCAACACCTATCTGGCACACCAGTATCAGCTGGGCTATATGATGTTTAGCACAGAAATAATATTGACATAAAACAACTTTATAAACCACTACCAGACTTAATACGCCTAGCCCTGAACAGCTCCGCTTATGTACATATATGGATAACATGTCATGTCATATAGCCCGGAATCAGGTGTTCTATTCCCCAGATTTGCTATGATCTGATGCCAATTGAAACAGGACAGTAAGATTTTAAACCTCATTTCATTTCTGTATTTGTTCCCTAAGATTAACTTCATTTTGCTTTGCTATACAAATAATTTCTGACTATAAAAATAAGTTTATCCATTAATCCCCAGTTAATGCTTGGTTGTCAAGGAGTTTGACATACGTCATAGCTTCATTCTATAAGTAAAGATTATTTATAACAAATTTAATTTGACAATCAAATTAAATTATATCTGTTTGTAAACAAGAATGGAAATATCCAATTAAAATAGATCAGGGTGTCTTTATTCTCTATGGGCATATGGAGTTACCAGGGAACCGGCCAGGGATGCGAGTAATGTTGTTTTAACAAAAATAAATGGAAAATGGAAAAACATGTTCTGTTCCGAACTGGGCCAATGGAAGACGGGCATACGCCACACAGTTTGATATGAGGGAAATGTTGCCCGAGCAACGGCATTATAGCCTACACGTACATCAAATTCCAACAGTCATGGAATATTTTACGTGCACGTAAACGTATACACGGTTTTTCGTATCACCCGAACGACTAGACAGCTGCTCTTGTCCGGCCCTCTGCCCTACACCACGCCAATGGATTCATCGAACACACCATCCCAGGATCGTGGGCCATCGTCTTACCCACTTAGCCACAGTAGCTCTTGTAGAAAAATTAAGGTGTTATATATTTAGTTAATTGAAATTTGATAGAAAACCGAACAGGATCTAACTTGATGTACAACTCTGATCAAATACAAGACATAATGAGTGATATGTTATTTACACGGTAAAAAATTTAATGGAATAGATATGCTCCTTACATGTTAGCCTACTGTAATACATTCAGAATAGCATTTACTGTCAAGGGAACGTGACAGCTCAGATTTAGGATGAGGCTTTGTCGTTAAGATCGAAAGTTGAGTTTATAAAGTACGCGAGTGGGACAAATGCCAATGGGCATAAATTTGGTAAGTATCACCTTTTCAAATGAAATAAAAACCAAGTACGAACAATCCAAACCAATAGACAAAATTCGAAGTCCTAAAAAACGTTATAATAGGCAAAATAGTGTAATCAGCAAATGGACTGCTCATTGTGTACAAGATACACAACAAACAGTGGCAACAGATGTCCGGAAGAGTAAGCTACCCTGCCTGGCGCCACACCCGCCATAGCTGCATCCAAACTATTAGTCGAAAGCTCGGTAAAATAGCGTGATTGGCCAATGAACTATCGGTATGCAAAATGCACGTGATGAACAGTGTTAACGATGTAGTAGACATAATCTGTGACGTCATCCTTTGATGTTGACATAACATTATTTGAAATAATCGTACGGGCACTGTGCCAAGTATAACTAGTTAAAATACTGAACTCGAGTGACGTTATTCATTTCTGTATTTTAAGTTGTTTATTCGTAGGAATATTCATACCTGACTGTATTTTATTGGCTTTAATTATTTGTTTGAAATCTACATTCATCTATCTCCCGATTTCGACGGGGAGTTTATGGTTATATGTTCTATATCTTGTAAAATTATATTTATAATTAATTATTCCTTAATCAGATCAGATACGGTTCTAATTTCAAAATCGGGATTACAATAGACACGAATCTCGACATGTGTGTACCTTGGACAATTGTGAATATTACGAATGGCGGACTAACACACGGTTCTATATTATTTCAATAATTCGCTTGCACGTGGGAGTCTTTAGAAGTGGAAGAAAAGGGGGGAACGGGGTAACTTCTACTTGTCACGTGTAATCTAGGAATCGAAACCACACCAGCTGACTCAATGATAGACCTTATGACACAACACGTACGCGCTAACCATTCGACCATCCAACCTTGTTTTAGCAAAAGAACCTATTATTAATCTTCATATGAGGATGTAATATATAATTACAAATTACAAAGAGGCAAAAAAATAAATAAATAAATAAATAAATCCAAAAACCAAAACACGCCCCACCCTCGATGACCAACATTACTATAACCCGTTATGTAAACTGATTCCCTGTGATATTATTTTATCGAATAATTTATCTGATTTTATTCTATTGTTCATAACTGGTTCATCCTTCTCATATTAACGCGTTATTGTTTTATTTCTTTTATTCAGTTTTCAGATTAGATCTATTCATTATTTTATAAAGTTGTAAATGTCATTTCCATTTATCATATCTTTGTGTGAGAATTATTTCTTAAATTTAAGTTAAGGCTGCTCTGACATTTGTGAAATAGACATGTATTATAAAAATAATAAATGTATAATAATAATACATGATAACACAGAGAGAGAGAGAGAGAGAGGGAGAGAGAGAGAGAGAAATGGGGATAAACGTCCAATCGACACAAACTAGGTCATTTTGGGACTAAAAAATGGTTTCATTTTATTTCAATAATTCGGTTGCGCGTAGGGGTCTTTAGCAGTGGGAGGAAACCCACGAGGTTGAGAAGGCGCCGCTATCCGCATGCCACATACGCTCACACCAGGGATCTTAACCACAGCCGCAAGCCAGAGGTGACCGGCCAGCTAGAGGTCGAAGCGCGGTAATGATAGTAATGATGATGATGATGATGATGTTGAAGATGATGTTGATGATGATGATATTTGTTTTTCTTGTGTACGCCATACATTATATACTCAACTTTCCATCTCAAGTCTTATCCAGAATCTGAGCTGTCAAATTCCGTCGACAGTAAATCATTTTTTTATTGCGTTCCACACGGAACATAAGAATCTTTAATGTTTTTATTTAACCCATTAAAGTTTTACTTTCGTTTTATCGTTTCCCTAGCATGGATATGGATTGAACTTCTCTGGTTAATATTAATTTATAGTCGGATATATCCCTAGTGGTTATTAAGAACTCCAAATACAAAATGTTAAACCTTATTAAAATTCATAAAGCATTAAAAGGGTCTGTTTTATGTAACGCATGTTGTGATCTCACATCGAGATAAATATTAATTGGCTAGACACACACAAGGTATATATTGAAGCAAGTAAAGAAATATGAAGCCTGTATGTATTCTTGTCACTTCAATATGGATGTATAAAATCAGTTTGAAATAAATGAAACAGAAGCTGAATTAATAATGAATCATATCTAATCATGAATTCCATACATTGCAGTACATTGGTAGCTGAAAGATCAAACATATTATATAATATTTACAGTCATACATACAAAGCGAGACGTGGGTTAGGTAGTGCTTTAGGTCAGAATGATTGTCCTTGGTGTCAGTTGGTGTGGTTTAGATTCTCTCTGTTTCACAAAGTGAGCCATCTTCAAAGATATGACCCTATGACGAAATGATTAACCAAACTAGTGGTAATATCGTGTGTACCGGATGACCTTCCAGAAGATGACCCTATGATTAACTTCTGACGAAATGATCAACTAAACCAGACGTAATCTCGTGTGAACGAGAATACCTTCCAGAATATGGCTATATTAATTATAGTGATGTTTAAAATTTTAAGCGAGACGGTCTTCCTATGATTGTTATTAAACGGGTGATAAAAATAAATGTATTAGAATTTTCAGTCACATTGGCTTATTGTGTGTGAAGTTACGAATGTCTCGTATGTACCAACAAAAAATATCCGATAATTTAGACAAATGCATAGATACTATTTGAATATCCTTTGAAGCGATTTAAGTCAGAGTTAGTTCCTGTATAATGCGTTCTAAAAGGCGCATTTGCATTACAAGGTAACAGCCTTAACAAGAATACAAACTCTCATGGATAAGCAATTCAAGGATGCTAGATCTCAATTTTGCCGTTGTCAGTCATTACGTATATTGTTAATGCGACCTAATCTATAGTAGACGCTGCCTTTAAACATGTGCGTGACAAGTCCAAGCACGTGGCTTATTCCCGGGATCGTCCGGTTTCCTCCCCTGCTAAAGACCCCTAGGAGCAAGCGACTAATTGAAATAAAATTGAAGCGTATGTTAGTCCCGAATTAACCTAGGTCTTTCATTGAATCAACTGACTTGGTTTCGATTTCCCGGTTGTACGTGGCCAGGATTAAGGTTTCCTGTCCAACCTCGCGGGGTTTCTCCGGTTGCTCGCCCCTCTCATCATCCCCCCTTCTCTGTCCCTTAACCGTTTCTATACATACGAGTCGTGCGGTAATTATATTTAGTCTACTGATATCTGATATCGGTTGCTTCGAATTAGGTTGCAGTTGTTTTCCCCTATAAAAAAGGGTATTTTTTAGTTTAAGGAATTTACTCAGTTGTTGTTTTTCCCTATAAAAAGGGTATTATCTAGTTTAAGGAATCTACTCAGCAAGAGCTCACATAATTCACCACATGAAACCCAGCTAAATATAAACAAAGACGTCGATTAGAGATATATGGTTTTATTTATTTTCAAATTATGCCAGTCAACGATTGCAATAACAATGGTAAAGCCGATTAGGCTTATTAAAGGTATCGTTACAATTATATTAAAATATATTATTTGAGACAATGTATGTTAATACCTATCTTATTATCACAGCCACAGCGCGTGGTTGTTCTACCTTTCGTGATGCGGGGTTGGAGTGGGCGAATGGTTAGCATGTGCGTGTTGTATCATAACGCCTGTGAGTCAACTGGCGTAGTTTCGAATCCCCGATTGTACGCGGCAAGGATTAGGGTCGACAGTCCAACATCGTGGATTTTCTCCGGGTACTCCGGTTTCCTCCCACCGCTAAAGATCCCTAAGCGCAAGAGAATTATTGAAATAAAATTAAACCATATGTTAATCCTCGAAATGACCTAGTTTGTGTCGAGTGGACGTTAAAAACCATTTTTCTGCCCCCCTCCTTTCATGGGTGGTGGAAGGCTGAATGGTTAGAACGTTCATGTTATATCATAAAGCCTGTCATTGTGTCAACTGGCGTGGTTTCGAATCCCCGGTTGTACGTGAAAAGGAAGAGGATCACCTGTCTAACCTCGTGGGTTTTTTCCATGTTCTCCGGTTTTCTCCACCTGCTTAAGACCCCTATGCGCAAACGAATTATTGAAATAGAATCAAACCATATTATGTTAGCCCCGAAATGACTTTGTTTGTGTCGATTGGGCATTAAGCCCCATTTCTCTCTATCTCTACCTGTCATACTTTATCTGATATCTTTTAATTTGTCTCATGTTTGTCACCATATGTTTGGCGCAATATAGCCCGGTCGAAGCTGACGTGCCATAAAACTCTATTTCATTCATTCAATGTTCTTTATTTCAATATATACTTTATAAGAAGGCATCCATAAAAATAAAACACCCAAGCCTACGTTTTCTTAAGGAGGTTATTGTCTTTCTAATCCAAAGAAACTGCGCAAGAAGACACTCAGAAGTTATTGCTAAAACACATTAGCCTATATTTATATTCGGGGTTTATGGGGATTAAGGTATGTGAAGATTTTGAACTAATCTGTAGAGGCGATATATTTCAATGCTTATTGTCTGTCCCATTACGTGTCATAGGGCATTTATATGTGGCGTATCAGCAAGGACTCCACAGTGTTTGGCGATTAACCAAGTCATGTTGAATGATGGAATATAACAAAGGAACTTTACTACATTTTTTAAATATCAGATTTAAGTCGTGCACTAACCATTGTAGTATCGCTGACAAAAACATTGGGTTTTGCAGACATAGAAAAACGCCACCACATAAGCCTGGCCCAACCCTTATAACAGGATTGTACGTTTTAACCAATAGTCTGAATTCGAAGCCAATGTAACCATCTAAAAGTTGTTGATGCGTTTTATTTAAGAAATAACAAGTCTGTGCTTAATTGATTCGTATATTATCTCCCTATTATGTATGTCTACTACATCGTTAACACTGTTCATCATGTTCATTTTACATACTATAGTCCATTGGCCAATCATGCTATTTTATTGAGATTTCGTCTGATAGTTTCGATACAGCTATGGTGGGTGTGGTGCCAGGCAGGATAAGCATGCTCTTCCGGACACCTGTTAACATTGTTTCTCGTGTATTTTATACACGATGAACAGTTCATTTGCTGATTACACTATTTTGCCTCAGGATTTCGAAGTTTGACTAATGGTTTGGATTGTTCGTACTTGGTTTTATTTTATTTTAAATTCAATTTTATTGTGTATTTCTTTTTGTGCTTGCTGTTCATATATATATAGTGTTTTGTGAACATCATTCATTATGCTGTTCATTTTATTTACTTTATTTGAAGTTATTTCAATATAACTTCATTCTTATTCTCGTACGGTGGTTGGGTGGCATTGTGAACCAAAGCATATATATGATTACAAATTAAAATTTAACCAGACCTTCAATATATATCCATGCTAGGGAGACTATTAAACGAAAGTAGTTTAATAAAAAACCTTAAAGGTACTTATGTTCCTTGTGTAACGCAATCACAAAGTGATTTATCTATGTCTTAAGCAAGGCTCATACTTGCACGATTCCGTGGAACGCATTGGCACGACTCGAGTCGGCACGACACCGTCCGATTTGCGCAAACTCGTCGTGCCAATGCGGGAAGTGCGTAAACAATGCGTAAACAATGCACAAACTATGCGCAAACTATGCCCGAGCTCGTTGTGCCAGTTCATGTCAATGTGGAGACTGATGGGCACGACAAAATCGTGGCCAAAAGTCGTGCAAGTGTCAGCCTGACTTTAGATCAACCTGTATGTCATTTAATCGGTTGTCGTGGTATTAGACTAGCTTCCGGCTATCACGATTCGTGTTACGATTTAAATCGTGATGTAATCGTGGAGTAATCGTGATGATCATGTCAGATTATTTTATATTGTGATCAGTCGTGTATCAAATCTAACATAAACGAACGTACCTGCACGCACCAGATCGTGGATAAAGGCCCCTACCTTGAATACAATTGTACGTATTATATTATATTAATCAGAAAATACCATAAATTGTGTTCAGTGGATGCATGGTTAGCGCGTGGGCGCTGTATTATGAGGTCTGTCATTGAGTCAACTCATGGCGTGGTTTGATTTTCTGGTTGTACGTGACAAGGAGTAGGATCGCCTGTCCATCCTCGTGGGTTTTTGCCGGGTCCTCGTGTTTTTTTTTCCGGATCCGTACGCGCAAGCGAATTATTGACATAAAACTGAACCATGTGTTAGCGCTGAAATGACCTAGTGCTAGTTTGTGTCCAGTGGACGTTAAACCCCATTCCTCCCCCATCACCCTCTATCTCTCTGGTCGTATATAAAATAACCTTTGATTAGTTCATTGTTCTGGGTGGGCGAAATGCATCTAATGATAATGTTGTATCAAGAGACACTGACTGTCTGGTCACCTCTAATGGTTATTTCTGTTGTTTATCAGGTATATTGATATCTGTATCATTATATCCCAAAGTAAAGGTCATGGAATTCAATTACCTATACAGCTGTTTATAAAGTATCGAGTCTCTGAATATCAATCAGTTCTAGTATTAGTCTAAGAAAATTGACAATTATTTGCGTGTATTTGTGTGTGTGTGTGAGGGGGAGAGGGAGGGAGAGAGAGGAAAGTTATGTAGCAGTAGGTGTTTAACGTTTACTCGACACATTCGGGACTAACATGGTTCAGTTTTATTTCAATAATTCGACGCTTACGAGTAGGGTTTTTCTGCATAGGGAGGAAACCGCGGGTCTTACTCCTTGTCACGTACAACTGGTTGACAAATCTCGGGATACAACGCGCGGTGCATCTATTTTACACTGTTAGCACAACTATAAACATCGAAACTATAACCAACAAACAGGTCTTCTTGTTTGATTACCCTTTTATATTTAGGCAATTCACCAATGCTCCCTTAAGTGTTTTCAGCTGTGCTGTACACAATGAACTATCTCGATTGAGTGTCCTTGGAAAGGTAATGTTGTAAACTGGTCATTGATAAATACAAATGAATGAGTAATCCCTTGTGACTATACACAATATTGAATTGCCTTGTCTCATCATTAACACAGTGGTCACAATCTGAGTAAACCCATGTTGTTACGGATTTAATGGTCTCCCAAGAGACCAATCGTCCAGCGCAGATTCACAACAAACGTCATCCGTGTTGGTGACCTGTCATCTCCAGATTGTCAGTAGCATACTGTACATTTACTAATTATTAGTATTTCATCTTGGGGACATGTCTTTTCCAGATTGGTAATTATTAGGCGGCATATAACACTTGTAAGCCGATACGATTGACTAATGAAGCTAGACCGTTTAGTAATGACAGTCTTTGTCATGAAATCATATAAGTAGCCAGTATTTCAAACTATAGAAAGTGGTTAGAAATTATACAGTTGTTATCAATTAGCAGGTGCGTAACCAGCCGTAAAAGATGACGCTACTGGTGTAAAACCATCACTAATTACAACACCCATCATTAATGAATACAAAAACCTGGACAATACTGATGTATGTTATTCAATAGTTGTAACATCTTAGTGAGCAGACGGGCTTCCGATATCCAATGTTTAAGGCAAAATAAACCTTTCACTATTAGTATACGAATTGTGCACCATAATGCGTGTCAGCAAAATTTGTAACAAGGGGCTCGAAGAACGAGGCAAGAAAAACTCCATAAGTCATATCAAACGGTGATGTCCTATTCTTACCTGGAGAGCATGCGCAAAAAATACTATCAGGGTAGAATGGAATGACCCAAACTAGAGATTGCCATTCGATTGAGACTGCTGGTGTGTTTGACATTGTAGTAAAAACATAAACTATTGAATGTAAATCAGTTCATATCCATTGGTATTACATTATTATGCGTTGCGAGCCATTTGTTTCAGTTTCTACGTCTCAAATATTGGCGATTAAGCTCCTTAAAGATTTATAGATTTTACGGTGTGATTTCATATTGCGAACTATTAAAATCCAAAATAATCAATAAATTATCGATTATCCCAGACTTGGAGGTAGTTATTGACTCGGGTTATCTTTTATTCGATTATTTCGGTTTCGGGTGCTAAATGAGGTGCCAGGTATCGTAGGCGGTGTGGTGTGTCACATATTCATACTCGCGTGGGTAATGAAGTACCATCATGTCTACCGTAGCTAATGAACTGGGCTGTTATTCCAGCAGCTAATGAAGTCGTGTCTAATGAACACCGTGCGCGATGGTAGGTATTCTTGTGAACTCTGGTATAGTGCCAGCGATTCGTATTCCCATCGCTGGTATACTTGAGATGTCACGTATGGGTATACTACAGATGTCAGATATTGATATACGACAGATGTCACATATTGATATACTACATATACCACGTATTGATATACTACAGTTGTCACATATTGCCAGACTACAGATGTCACATATTGATATACTACAGATGCTACGTATTGATATACTACGGTTGTCACATATTGCCAGACTACAGATGTCACATATTGATATACTACAGATGCTACGTATTGATATACTATAGATGTCACGTATTGATATACTACATATGTCACACATTGATATACTGCAGATGCCACGTATTGATGTACTACAGATATCACGCATGATTTACCACAGATGCCACGCATTGGTATTTCTGTGGCTAATATTAATATTCTAGCCCATGAGTTTCGCATTTCGTCCTTTTGAAACTAAAATGCGGATATATTTTTTCTATGCGAATATATGTCACGTATTGATGATATACTACATATGTCACATATTGATGTACTATAGATGTCACGTGTTGATATACTACAGATGTCACATATTGATTTACTACAGATGCCACGCATTGGTATTTCTGTGGCTAATATTAATATTCTAGCCCATGAGTTTCGCATTTCGTCCTTTTGAAACTAAAATGCGGATATATTTTTTCTATGCGAATAGCAGCCTGTTTAAAGTACGGATCTGACCGGTTGTACTGGAAGGTCGCGTCAAGGGCTGTACGAACGATTTTTGACCTATGGCGTCAAACATTAATTAACGTGTCGAGTGGTTTACCCCAGTTCTGTTCATCAAGCGCAAAGAACTCGCTGTAACAAACTGTTTCATTGGCTAATCCCTCACTTCAACCAGGACGCCGGTAATATAACAACTCGTCCAGGTGCTAGTGTAGTAAAGACAAGTAAAACGAAATTTTGTACAATAAAAACGAAACGAAATAGAATCTGTGTTTTAATCAGATCGATGTGACCAGTAGTTTATTTCGAAGCGCCCCGGGCTTTCCGGGTATTATTTATTATATTCCCGCTTTCAATTTATTTTTGTTTTTGGCATCCTCCAACCAGCAAACCATTGTTACACAAGTGGGATCTTAACATGAACAATCAAAAGGTTATGCTCGGCTTAAATCGGATTCCACAGCCAGACAAAACAATTTACAATTTCTCTTTTTGCCTTCATTAATCCGGACGTTAAACCACATTTCAACCCATTTATCAACTAGATAATGGCTGGATTTTTTATTCACTTCCGTTTTCCTGTGCACCATTTGTTCTGCTGCAACGATTGTCGTTATTTCCTGTTATTATCCTATGTATTTGTGTTTTATAGTGCAGTTAAATACTACGACCTGGGTATTCATTACGGGCGTGGGGAGGGGCGTAGCCGAATAGTTTGTGCGTTGTATCATAAGGTCTTTCATTTAGTTTAGTCCCAAAATGACCTATTTTGTGTCGATTGGATGTTAAACCCCATTCTCTCTCACTTTCTCTCTCTCTCTCTACCATTCATTATGGATGAACCTTCCAGTGTGGTTTCCCTCAAACAGCTGTTTAGTTGTTCAGACACGCTGAAAAAACAGGTCCCGTGTATACATTGGCGTGCACGTAAAAAAAAACCTTTGACAGTTGGAATTTAATATAAGAGTAGGCAATCTGCCAAGGGATCTTTTACGTGCACGTTTCTATTGTACAAAATTTCGTTTTACTTGTCTTTACTACACTAGCACCTGGACGTGCACTGTGTACACTGGACCTCGGTTTTTCATCGCATCCGAACGATTAAATAGCTGTCCTTCTCAGACCCCCCGTCCTGCATCAAGGACACGGGGAACCAAACCGGCAAAAATGGCCGATGAACATTTTTTAGCAAACTCTGGCATCGAAGACAGAACCTCCGTATTAACGAACCAATGCCTTACTCAATGAGTCACGACGGCTACTGTATTTACTAGACTATTATAGAATACGAGTTGATTAAATGTCGGAGTATTGGTAATCAGATATGGTATTATAATTCATCTGATACGTATCTTATTAATAACCAATTGACGTAGAACGGATTTGATGAGGGGGTAATATGATAACTGACTGTTATTCATGAATATTATCGTTTATTATAACCGGTCAAAACGTTCAATTATATCCCGATTTATTCATATTATGCTAGGTTCCAACTTTATATCGTGATTCTTGTTAGATTGAAATCATAGTTTAAATCGCGGAGATCATATCGTGTCTTATCATGTATTGAGGTCTGTTGTAGCCAGGTCTGTAACTAGATTAATAATGTGGTAGGGGGTTTGGAGGTAGGGTGTCAGGGCTTCTGGTGACGATGTAACTACACTCGAAGGTCCACGTCGAACGGCACCGTGGCTGCGCCTCCCTTTGGAGAAGGGTCTATGGTGATTCCCCGCTTTCCCAGAAAAGTTTGGAAAATAGGGTTTGGACCTATGAAAATGGCGGAACATTCCAATCTCGTCGTGGCGCAATGATCACGTTGGTAGTTGGCTTCGGATTGCGTTTAATGGAAACGGCGTCTTCGGTGTCTATCACCGGTGTCAATGCTGATATTTACTGCAAATGCGGTTTTCTGTGCTATCCGTGTAAGGCGTTGTTCTTGGCCCAGTCCATGACCTTCAACACTGAAAACGCAAAACCACACAGGAAATTGCAGTGAAACCCGGGACGTATTGGTTGGTGAACAGGCGTAATCGCCCTACTTATTTAGCCACTGTGGCGCCTTGTATTCAATCTAATGCTAAAGTCACATGTGTGGGGATGGGGTGGGGCTAAATGGTTAGCACATGCGTGCTGTATCATAAAATCTGTCATTGAGTCAACTGGTGTGGTTTCGATACTCGGCTGTACGTGACAAATAGTAGGGTCGCCTGTCCAACCTCGTGGGGTTTCGCCCACTGCTAAAGACCCCAAGGCACAAGTGAATTAATATAATGCAATTAAACCATATGTTAGTCCTGAAATGTCCTTATTAGTGTCTACTGGACGTTACCCCCCCCCCCGCATCTCTCTAAATCTCTCTCTCAATTCACGTCTTTTCTACATTCGACTATGGCAGATCATTGACGGAATAAATCTGGCATATATTAACATAAGAAATATACATGTACCCATTTTGTTGGCACCATCCGAAGAACTAGACGCTGTTCGAGCCAGCACCCGAAAACTCCTCTTTGGGAAAACAGTGCCTTTCTCAACCAGCCATCGTGGATCCCGATATTGAATTGAAAGTCACTTGTTCTTCACGTTAGACTACAGCAGACAATTGAGCGTATAATTCGTGATTTATGTTCAGAAGTGAGACGACAGACCATCGAACAAAAACCGGACATCACCGAGATATTTCGATTTCTTCGATTAAATTTAACCATTTAAAACCGACGGTTGTCGATGAATAAATCAATTTCAACCGTCAATTAAAGCATCGATTTCTTCACACAGGTCTGAATTCGTTTCGCAAATTGTCGTTAAAATTGAGATTCTGGGATTTGGAACATCCCATTGGTGAAGTGAAGCGGAAGTGAGTATAATGACAACTATGATTATAGATATATGTGAAGCTATTTATAGACAGTCGTCGATTTATTGATCACAATTTGCAATTAGAAAAAGACACAATAATTAGGGTTTGACTAATTTTACAACAGAGCAAGAGAGCGTGATCTCTTAGACACGTATAAAAGGAAGACAAGGTAATTGATAGCTGAACCCGTTGAGTTAAGAACATATTCATCCAATGTCCGAACAATAAAAAAATACTGAACACGCTGATAAAAGTATAATTATGATATAATAACATAAATGTGTTAAAAGGAAACACGTGTCTGCTAGTTTGTCATCAAAAGATACCATTCATTAAAAGAAATATCAATTTAAATTGTTCAGTCAACATTTCGGGGAGGTGGTCGGTGTTTATGGTCGCATAGGTAGCGCGTGCATTGAGTCAATTGACGTGGTTACGATTTTTCGGTTGTACGTGACAGGTAGTATGGTTGCCTGTCTAACCTCGTGGGTTTTCTCCGCGTTCTCTAGTCCCCCCTCCACTGCTAAAGACCCCTTTGTGCCCGAGAAATAATATTGAACAATATGTTAGTCCGGAAATGACCTAGTTTGTGTTGAGTAGACCTTTTCTGTAACTTGTACATTATTTTTATTCAATTATTTTGTGTTTATCTGGGACTGAACCCTACAAGATGGCGTCCACTGATGATTTGCTATCCAGTATGTTTTGAGCACTGTTACCAAACTAACCATGACAAAAATCTGAATAAGCTTATACTAGGCATAACTACTGATCATCAGTCTATCATAATTCCTTTACTTGAAGACTTCGTGACATTTGGAGACAAAGACATTCACAATAGACTGAAGACAAAGACAAGGAAGCTGCGTAAAAGTAAAGCTAAGTTCAATAAATCTGTAAGATAGGCGACGAGGGGGGTGGGGATAAAGGAAAAGAGACGAAACTCTGTCGGCAGATACTAGTAATATTAATTTCACAAGTAGAAGAACTCGGGCATCTGCTGATGCGACGTAGACTGATTTATGGAGGAAAATAAGTATTTGCGACGATTGTCAAAGTGTCACGAAAGAACAATTGCCCAGTTAAAAAATCGGCTTAGGGAGTCTAGAAAAGAAATGATTCCTATGTAGGCTAATAATGAAAACATAATTAAAAAATATTTTGACACATCTGGACGAAATTGATGCAGGGGCGTTTTAACATTTATAATTGCGGAGACTGTACTAGTTTGATGGCCCTCTTTCGCGGTGGGGGGGGGCTTGATTGATGATTTTTATGCCAACGCAATGCGTGTATAGTCGGAGAGCCCTTTTGTCTGCCTTAAGCCCCCCCCCCCCAACTAGGGTACATATTCATTTTTCTCATCGGTTTTAGCATTTTTCTTCCGTTTTATTTTTTCCACTTCTTTGATTTTTTTCATGAGGAAGCTGGCACATCCAGCGCTTCAGCTATAAAACGCTTTTGAATTGATGGACCATTTAATACAACCGTAATTTCCGAAATTAAAAATACCATGTCAGACAGAGTCTGCACTGAAAAGCTTTTTAATTCTTTACCTATAATAGAAAACTTGTCAAGTTTATCAGATTCGGAGCGAAATATTCATATTGATATTAATCACATCTTGTGTGGTCCTCATTTATTAACTGGTTTGGCGAATAAAAACGCTGTGCAATTGGAGCAACGTGATGAACTGTATTTTAAAACGTTCTCGGACCAACCGTTTAAAATAGCTACAACTTTTTGGCGGTGTGTGTTCAATTGCTTCGAATTATTTGTAACGCCTTTTACTCAGGGTATTAATGAAATGTGTTTTGTTAAATATTATTGGGCACTTTGAATGCCTTATAAATGTGTAGATAATAGAGATAATAGATGACAGATATTCGTGTATACCACAAGAGAGAACGTGGTCCTGATTTTGAATTTGTTGGTAATATAATATAGTTATAAGTTGTATTTACTCCTCTCCACAATACCTACTTCGAAATCAGATCTCCTTCTAATCTACCCGAAACGTGATCTTTATTAGAGAGAGAGAGAGAAAAAATGGGGTTTAGCGTCCACTCGACACAAACTAGATGTGGTTTAATTTTATTTCAATAATTTGCCATCCAACCCCCCTTTTCATAACAAATATCATAATGCACAATATATTAAAGTGTTAAATTATTAGATCTATAGGCCCCTCTCTGTCTGTCTATACGTTGTCCCTTGGCAGCCTCTTCAACCCTTTATCATGAGTTGCTGACGCTGGGGACGCTTGGAAATCCCGATTAACTTTCTGGAATGGATCACGGACCACCAGGTCAGCGAGCCAACACATTATGTACTGGTACTGCAATAACCAGAAACCATTTGACAGTTTACAGATGCATTTATGAATGATTTAAACATAAAACAGCTGTACTAAATTACATTTCCTATATTTCTGTTCCCGTGTAGCGGACGGATAACGATTGATGATGAATGGATGTTACATTGTGTCTGTTTGCACATAAAGATGTATTATTGCATTATATAAGATTTACATACAGTGCAGGAGTATCTGTTTGTACATAAACATTAGTTATACAATAGATAATGGGGTGGGAAGGGGGTTTATGTTGTAATTTTCAGTCAAATTAAATCATGGTCACTACTGACATTGCTACCGTTGTTACGATTATAAACAAAGTCTCCATCATCCATCTTTTTAATGGGTGGCCTAGTGGTCTAGAGTGTCGCGCTTCGACCTCTAGCTGGCCGGTCACCTCTGGCTTGCGGCTGTGGTTTCGAGCCCTGGTGTGAGCGTGTGTGGTATGGAGATAGGAGCGCCTTCTCAACCTCGTGGGTTTCTTCCGGGCACTCCGGTTTCCTCCCACTGCTAAAGACCCCTACACGCAAGCGAATTATTGAAATAAAATTAAATCATAAGTTAGTCCCGAAATGACCTAGTTTGTGTTGAGTGGACGTTAAACCCCATTTCTCTCTCTCTCTCTCTCCCTCCCTCTCTCTATCTCCATCTTTTTAAAAATAAATAATTCACAGGCAATCGTATGTAAATCTGTAGAAACTGAAGAGCATCCGATGGCATCTAGCCATGTATAATGAATGTTTAATGAATAACATTTAAGACAAAAACAAAAGGCGTGCAGCAGGGATAATTAACTCTTGCAAAATCCACCTGTAAATAATAAACACATAGATAATGCACATGAAATGAATTGAGGTTTAACGCCCTACCGTTCTGCTCCGACTGGGCTAATGGAAGACGGGTATACACCATGCAGTGTGCTATGAGCGGCACTAGGATAACGGCACTAGAACCCAACAAATCATGACATGGGATCTTTTACGTGTGACCCTCTGCCCAACACCGCTGACAAGGGAAATGCATGTCGAAACTTTAAGGTACCTTCTTGGCAAACACCAGGAGAGCACCCGCGACCTCAGTAACTATAGAGGACACTACTTAAAACAACATGGTTTGTTTCTTTTCATTTTACGAATAAGTAGTCTTTTATTTATAAAAGAATGGTCTATGTTTATTTTTGGGGCACATCACTATAAACAACACATTCACTTTATTTTTTACGATAACATATTATTCTAAGGGAAACTCATTTAACCCAACAGATTAACCTTAGATACATGTCGTGTCTATTTCTAGTCGACAGGAAACAAGTTAATCGCTATAACCTCTCTGCCAGATGTCCGTCTTAGAGGATTATATTGACGTCATCAGATAATCTAATGACGTTAATGGTAAGCACATTAAAACAACCTGGAATCGGTGTGGAATATTTATATAATTATCATGCTGCATCTTGACAGTGTGGTATACACATGTACTGTCATGTATGTGTATATTCAAAGGGGTTAAAGGACACTAATGGTGTCAGTCAATATCACATACGTCATAGAACTGATTAAACACTTTCCAGACATAATTTTAACCCTTGTGCGTACACGTCGCACGAAAAAGGTTGTCGGCTACTAGGGGTAATCTAAGACCCCAGACATAAATCGGTGAATAATTTTATTCAAATACGATCAAACTACAGCTTCATACCAAGACTGAACAATAATCAGCCAGGCTAAAACAAAATGTTTCTGGTATTATCAGTGACGATAGGAATTATAAGAATTTTTTGAAACCATACAAATCTAAAAATATCGCAATTGTCATGTATAATCGTCGTTTGATGGGGTTGGTAGAGTAAGTTGATTTGCTTTCAGATCTAGATTATTAGAATAAGCAAAACAATATCATCAGTAAGAAAGATTCTTAATGCAAAGCTAGCACTGATTGCAGGACAGATTAGACACCTGTAACCACCAAAATGTTGAAATGAAAGGGAAGGGCGGTCCATAAGACCCTCGTATCCGATAATGTAATATTCGTAGTTTCTTATCAAATGATGAATGTTGCCACTGTCTCACGTCCATTCTATTTGCAGCGTTATAATGGACATTAAGTAGCTGACAATGTATAAAATTATCGCTAGACAATTATGAACCAATTTCTCACAAAAGTTAAGGATAAGGTCGTTGGGGTCCAAAATACCCCTTGTATACACACAAGGGTTAATAAAAATATTATTGCTACGAAAGATGCAATATGAACATTTCAAGAAACGGAAATGATGAACACAAAACGAAAATTAACTAAAGTGACGAGGTATAACAGATATACAGACAATGATCTCTGAGTTAAAATGATATTTGGAAAGTGTTTAACGGTAGTTCTATTGTATATTACTTGAAATGTTGTTATTGGTTCTTTTAAGATGCATTACGTAAGATTTACTAGATTATCTGTTTACATGTAGAGGACGGACAACGTTTGATGATAGATGACTGGTTGTTATCTGTTTCCACATGAACATGAAATATTTATTATACACGATTTAAATTGACAGTTCTCGCTATATTAGTTAAAACCAGCGGCTGCCAGCCAGGATACGCCCACATTTTCGAGAGATGGATAGAGAACAAGCTAATAAGAAAGTGATTGTTCCTACAATCAAGGGCCATATTTCATGAAGTTACAATTTGATATGCGCAAATATCGAAAGGAACCAAGATCTTTGGGTTATAAACATGCATTTCAAGTTTCATCAAAATCGGATTAAAATTGATTGTGACGTCTACAGTATCCACAATCTTTATATACCATATTTATTTTACACTATTTACGTACAAGCGGCGGTCATAATTCAGGAAGTTACGATCTAATATGCGCAAATATAGAATTGAACCAAGATCTGTGTGTTATAAACACGCATTTAAAGTTTCATCAACATCGGTTCAAAATTGTGACCTCTACAGTGTTCACAAGCCAAAACCGTGATTGTTCGTACAAATAGGGGCCATCATCCACGAAGTTACTATCCAATACATGCCAGTATCGAAAGGAACCGAGATCGTGGGGTGATAAACCTATATTTCACGTTTCATTGAAACTGGATAAAATTGTGAACTGTAGACTGTTCACAAACAATTGTGAACGGACGGTCGGGCGAACAGGGGTGACGACAATATAAGTCCACATGAAAATGTTGACGTATAAAAATATATAATGAGCAGAGTTACCGTCGTTTGCAGAACAGTATAGTCTCGATTGTCATTATCACGGTTATGGTGATCAAAAAAGTCTCGATTATCCATTTGTAAATTAAATCATTAAATGCCAGTTGTATGTAAATCTGTTGAAAAATCAAAACCATCCGAAGTTCCAGGAGCTTGATAATGGGCTAAATATGCAAATAAATATCTAATAAATGATTGATATATAATAATTGATGTCATATTTGCCTCTTGGATAACGAAGCATAAATATTTGAATATGTTAGCGTGATTTAAGCCGAGGAAAATTAAGATGTTATCCGAATGACAATCACCAGCTATAATAGATTAAAGCTTTTTTTCTTATCGACATGCCAAATCGATTTGAATTTAGTAGAAAGGTCATGTGATAGTGTAGTCGATTTCAAAGCACTTTTGCAGGTTCGTTAAATCGGTCCTTCACGTTTATAAAATTGTGCGAGACCCATAGAAAGCTCCTGATACCTTGAATGTATGCAGTTTAAAAGTAAACAAAAACTGAAAGTAGTTTATTAATCTCAATATTTAGGAGAGCGATTTAGCTAATTTGCAGGAGTCTTTAATGACCCCTTGAAGGAAAGACAATGTGCGTTGAGAGGAGCAGAGCAAAAGCTCCCCTTAAACGCGCAGTTCGTCTGGCTGCACACAGTAGAAACTAACACGTGCTCGTCCATGGTAATCATCTGGAAATCGGTGTCCATAAATTCGTTGATTAGGGTAATCGATCTGATGGACGGCAACGATAAAAATGTGATTGGATGTCAATCACTGTGGCAAATCAGTGGTCTATGAATGGAACTGATCCTGTGGATGCAATTCATTTGGGTGCTTCCCTGTCTACTTGTCTACGATATCTTTCTTGGTGGAAGTGGACGTTAAAGTCCAGGAACGGTCGAAGGAAGTATGTAAAATAGCAAATCAGAAACGTGCATGCCACAGGTCTATTTAAAGTATTTTCAACTGGGAGATCATTGTATCAACCGGCGTGTTTTTGATTCCCCGGTTGTACGTGACAAGGAGTAATGTCGCCTGTCCAACCTTGCAGGATTTCATCAGTTCCCCCACCCCCAAAGTCTGTTTAACTTATTTTCAACAAGGTGATCATTGATTAAACAGATCTGGTATCGAATTTCCAACCTTGTAGATTTTCTCCGGGTGATCCGTTCTAAGTTCCACAATGTCCATTAGACGTTAAGCTCATGTCTCCATAAAGGATCAAATCCCAAACAAAATGTTAAACCCGTGTCCCTCCACACATGATAAAATCACAAACAAAATAAAAGAATTAAGTGAAAGTGTCAAATTACATTGGTAGTTAATTACTACCTTCGTTTCCTTTCGCGCTTTTATAGGATTAAGATAAGCTATGCTATTTCCGGTCTCTCCGCGACGATAGTATGTCAATCATAATTCAGAACATCACCGACATAATCGAGTCTAATTGTCATGTGGAGGTTTAGAAAATAAACCCACTCTTGAATTACCACCCTATTCTATGACATCACACGTTTTATTTACGTCATTAGAAGGGAAGTGTTTTGTCAATAAAGGAAATTTGACATTTGTTTTTCTCAAACACGTCCGTTCAACCGAGACTAACATCATGGTAATGTATAATTATTTGTGTATGTTGGTATATTGTTCAAACTGATTGTTTGTCTCGTGACGTGAAGTCAGTAAGACAAAGTAGGCTTAGATGTTATTGTTATAAATAGTCAATCTGATTTAAAACACAGACCCTATTTCGTTCCGTTTTTTTTATAATTCAAAATTTCGTTTTATGTGTCTTAACTACACTAAGATCGGGAAGAGTTGTTATATAACACACGTTCTGGTTGAAGTGAGGGATTAGCCAATGGAATGGTCTGTTACGGCGAGTTGTTGACATGAAGTAACCCAACGCTGATTGGTTTACCCAATGTCTGGCTTCATAGGGTCAAAATCCGCTTGTATCCCTTCCACTACAACCTGCCAGATCTTCAAGTATTAGAGGTCGTCGAAAGTATTAAAAAAACGAAACGACATATAGATGTGTCTTTTTAATCAGGGTGTTTAAATAGTATATATTTGCTCTGGAAGGTTATACCAAAATTATATGAGATGTTTCAAACACTAACACTAATATGGCCCCAGTATCTTTCTGCTGATAAATGATGCCTGGGCGATGTTGTCTATATCTATACACGCTTCAGATGGATTACAGTAGGACCATTATAAATTGTTCGGGTGAGCTCATGCGTGCTTTTTCATACGATCTGCCATTGGCTCATTCTTCTTGTGTCCATAACACAATGCGTTAGTCCCAAAATGACCTTATATGTACAGACTAATTTCCTTTGAAAACAACACATATTTTGATAAATATAAACCTCGCTCCCACGTCATACCTGGTTATGGGAGAGGTAGGGTTAACGTCCACTCGACAATAATTTTTCAATAATTCGCTTGTGCGTAGGGGTCTTAAGCAGTGGGATGAAACCGGAGGACCCCGAGAAAACCCACATGCATGGCGAAACAGGAGAGGCGAAACCACGCCAGTAGACTCAATGAGAGGTCCTATGATACAGCGTACAAATGCTAACCCATTACTTGATAGCATATCCATAAAAACAACTTGTTTATGACTTCGAAACCCATAATATGCCGGGGCCGAAATATTGCTACAACTATCAAAATAAATTGTTTGAGAATTTAAGTCTTAAATTCTTTTTGTCATCCCCATGGCGAATTACATGCCCAAACGCTAAAATGTCAAGCGATACGCTATTAAATAGCTACATCAATGTTTATGCTTACTATTTTACCAAGATAACAAGTTGTTGAAAACATTCTTACAATCCAACAATCAATTCGATTGTAATCGTCGTTGGCCTCCGGTATTTACTCAAAGCAAAATATTTCTTCGAGTCTTAAAGCTGAGGACAATTAATATGTGTAGATGGAAGCGGGATCTGACATTCCCACAACAATAATAAAACTATACAGCCGTGTTTTTTTTCTAATCAATAGGGATTTACAGATAAACGTTTGGCAAATATGATGGTCGAGTATGATCAGGATATATAAACTGGTCGTCGATAAATACATATATCGTTTTGTAAACACAAATCTCGGTTAACGCTTATCTTTCTGATGATATCTCTCACACAGCTTTTCCGATATTTATCTACTAAACTGAAGTTTTACGTCTTGAATTATAATTTTGAAACCACAAAAATCGACCGGTTTATGACACGTTGTAAATGGTTCGTATAACCATTTACATTTGAAGAGTCCAGGGCAAGAACGATTTTTCAAATTTTTGTCTTTAAAGCCCCAATAACACTCTTGTTGCAACTAAATAATATGTCCCAATCTTCATTCTGGTCAACAAATTGTATTATTTTACAATATTCCAATTAATTGATGATATAAATTTCATCTTAACACACCTAATTTATAAAATTGCAAAAAAATCAACTAATTGATTTGAAAAGTCTAACGTAAACCTTTTCAAATGTGACTTTGATTTAAAATATTTTCGAACCCTCTGGACAAGTAAAATAGGTCGTAATGGATAATTTACACAACAGGTAGGACACTTAAACATCTAGTACTAAGAATAAGGCTATTATTTATTTTCTGAGGCTGCCAAGCCAGCAAGTGTGTTATTGTCCCTTTAAGCATAAAACGCAAATGCTTGACGCGAACAGAATAAGTGGGTTTAATTACAACTCCAAAATGATGTTTAACACGAACCATATCTACCAATAGAACTGATTTCAACTTTTCAGGCATGTTTAGGTTAAATAAAAGGTCGGATGGACCTGTGTTTGTCCGGCAGGCCATTTCAGAATGTAACTCAGATCGGTTTTACCTGAAATTGATTGTTCCACAGAAAGCTTATACAACTTGCAACCAGATGGAAATTCACTGGGGTTCGTTGAAAAAGTGACATAGGTCGTTTTTTCCTGGACGTTTTAGTTCATCCAGATTTTCCGGCGTGGTTTCCCCTTGTAATTGATGCACGACGGAGGGCCTTCCAAGGACGTCTGTCTTTTCTTACGGGTGGGAAGAAAAACCGATGTCCCGTGCACACATTGGCGTGCGCGTAAAAGATTCCATGGCGGTTAGAATTCGATATAAGAGTAGTCCGTAGTATCGCCAAAATTGCAAACTTTCCCTCATGTCACAGGTTATGGCGTATGCCCGTCTTCATTAACCAAGTCGGAGTTGAACAGAATGACCTCCTGTTGCATTTCCATTTTATTTTTGGGAAAATATTAAAAAAAAAATGTCATAGGTTTTTATCCCCAGTTAAATGCACTTTAATTGTTTATTTAACATTTAAGGGAGCCCCGGTAGCTCAATGAGTAAGACCTTGTCTCGCAAACCTGATGTCCGGCATTGTTCCATCTGGGAATGATGGGACAAAAACCAGACGTCGAGGGTACACATTGGATTGCACGTAAATAAGTAGGCCATTTCGGTGTTAAAATCATTTCAAGAATCACAATAACTTTACACATTATCATATTAATATCGCGATAAGAGACTCTAAGCTTTGCAAACCTCGGAAAAAGTGTGTTAAATCTAGATTCGCTTCTTCGATTAGGTGTGTGAAAAAAATTAAGATCTATTTGTTAGCTATCATAATATATATATAATTACATTGCGAAAATAAAACTCGGTGCGTGAAAAAACTTAAAATCCCTTTGTTAGTTATTTTAACCATAATATGATAATCGCATTGCGTAAATAAAACAGGACCTATTATTTATTATCCCCTACTATAATAGCCGTAAGCTTGTGCGATTCGGTCTTGGGGACATCAAAGCTTACTCTTCAGGGGTTTCAATAAATAATTTGTTAAAAACAGAAAGTCTCTTTAAGGTTTCTCCGCAATATTAACACTTATAATCTTCGATACATCTATATCCGTTTTGATGCCGCCTGATTAAAACCCAGATCCAATTTCGTTCCGTTTTATAATTCCTGAATGACGTAAGGCTTCAGCCAATGGAACGGTCTATTACGATCAGCTTTAGGAGTGGTGTGTACGGAACTGTTGGTAATCCACTAGTAACATCAATTTTCATTGCTTAATCAAATGTCTGACGCCATAGGATCAAAGGCGTTCGTGTGACCTCTGACATGAACTCCTACTGTAACTTGTCAGATACGGACGTTGTAGGTCATCGGAATTATAAAAAAAACGGAACGAAATATAGAGCTGTATTTTTTAACTTAAGTCAGAGAATGCTTTGTGAACTTAGGGCCAGATCCTTTTTGGTGGATCTGGGATAAATACGTTACATGGTTGGGCATTTTACGTTCATCATATGCCAGGCCAATCCCAATAATTGTGTTGACAAGCTAATAATTGATGCATAACAAATTCGATTAGATTAAAGTGCAACTAAAACGAACTAAAAGGAAATGGGGTATATTATAACGTCCTACTGTTTTGCTTCGAACTTGGCTAATAAAGGCGGTGTAACCAAAAGGTTAATAAAGCCCCTATCACACCAAGGTACGACCTGTCGTGACTTATTATATTGAGTCGCATTGTAAAGCTGAAGGTCTACTGGGTCCTCCGGGTTCCACCCACTACTAAAGACGCCTGCGCTGTGGCGACTTATTGAAGTAAACTGTGTTAGTTCCAAAATGACCTAAATTGTCGAGTAGACGTTAAACCCCATTTCTCTCTCTCCTTCATAGCTTCACATCAATTCATATTCTTGGTCATCCAGATAAACAGGCAGAACAAAAACCATAGTGATAGTTTGATGTACTGCAATGTAAATATTAGCATTATTCAAAAACCCTGATATCCCACTCCGCTTACAATTACTCATGTTATGATAATTTCAAAGAATATCCCAAGCACCACATGATCACAGCATCCTGCAGTTCATATTATTTAAATTCAAAATATTTTCTAAGGATATGAGGATAGGTTGAAATAATAAATTAAAGTCAATAAAACACTGGGTTATATTTATCCAGTTAATAGCTGTTCTACTTATTCCAGAAAAACAAAAATATAACAAAAATATTGAATTTGATGTCGATGTGAATTTGGTATCTTTGGAATTAAGTTTGTTGTTGTTGTTTTTAATCTTTTAAATATTCCACATGCGGCCAAACACAAAATTTTAATCTTGATGTATAAAATGCTACGTCGACTCATTTAGGCTTTGTAGCATAGATTTTGGGATCGCGGTGGCTAAGTGGGCAAGACACTGGCTCGCTACCCTGCATTGGCCGAGAAAGTTCACCCAGATTTTCCTGAGTGGTTCTCACTAGTCAGTGATGCACGAAATATCTGAAATGGACAGTTGTGTAGTTGTCAAATCGCGGTCCCGTGTATACATTGGCGTGCAGGTAAATATTCCTTGACTGTAGAAATTCGATATACGAGTAGGCTGCTGTCCGGGCAAAATTTCACACAAAGCACACTGTATGGCGTATGCCCGTCTTCATTAGTTCAGGATAGGAGCAGAACAGTTTAAACATCATTTCATTTCAAAACATCATTTGAATGGAGAGAAACCTACGCCAAATATTACATCTTATGTGTCCGATTTTTATTACATTTGTGTTAAGAGGGCTAAACAGCTCCAATGACTACAACCTTCTACAATCCTATCATCAAGACTTTTTGTTGAAGGAAAACAGCAAGAAGCATAAACCAGTTCCGGCTACCCCTTCGTATCGATCAAAACAGGACCAGTACCTGTCTAATATAACACTGTGTGTTACACGGGTGGTCCAACAAACAATACATATTTTCAAGAGTTTGGTCACGACTTGTCTGTTTCTCTCTTATCAGAAACAAGACACGCTTTAAGGCATATAATAAAAGATGTTCAGGAATTAAAGAGAAGACCACCTGAAGCCCAACGATATGTTAAATGACAATGCTAATGGGATTTAGCTATTATTTGAATTTCTGGAGAGCCAATAAACAAAGCAAGTCTACCTCGTTAATTTACAAGAGCTTAAATGTGAGTACGCCTCAACGGCTCAATTCAAAACTCGAGACGACACCCATTAGACTATCGCCATCTTGTGAATAGAGGATGTTAATTGCGACGAGGAAGACATTAACAGTCATATAATACGCATCATTGTTTTGTTATTTGAAGTGAAAATAGTGGTAGGAGACGGGGACCTAGCACACGGAATCTGTCCGACATTCTACGACCCCGATAAAAACCAAACTAACAATCCGTTAAACTTGCCCTCTCATCCGTTTAGGGTTAACTGACATTTCTTATTCGACCTCCACTATTAAGGAATGTCATCAGTTTTGTCGAATTCGTCTGCCCTTTTCAATCTATCGTCTTATAACGTGATTTCGGTTGAGCACCCACGAAATTTAAAATCCAAATTTAGACATTGGCTCTTATTCCCAGCAATGTGTTCTTTCTAGTCTGGTAATTGACCGTGGGGACATATAGCTAAACTGATTTTGACAGCTGTGCTAAATTCCAAGACATACGGTTTTCATTCTGCGCGCACTGTTCTAGTGATTTTTGTCGTTCTGAATGGTTGGGTGGCCGAATGGTTAATGCGTGTGCGCTCTACCTAATTCGTGTTTTTCTCCGGGTCCTCCGGTTTCCTCCCACTGCTAAAGACCCCAGCACGGAAGCAAATTATTATTGAAATTACAATGAACCATTAGTCCCGAAATGGCAGTTACCCACTCAGTAAAGACGTTGGTGCGCTCACGTTGATGAAATGCGCCACGACGAGGCATACCAGCACATATAAGACTTGTTTTGTGGTTTTTTAAAGTTAGTAGTCAGATACGCGATTCTACAGATTACTTTTTTGTTTGGGATTTGGGGGCTTTTTCGATCGTCCGTGTAGCCATCAGACAATGCCCAAGTACCATACAACAGAAGAGTCTATTTGACAATCGTTATACCCAATATGAAACGACAACATTTAAGACATGCATCCGAATGTTTAATCCGTGTTTTTTTCTTAATATCTAATATTATGGAAATGCCGCGTTATATATTTAGCTCCTTTAAGACATGTACCCAAATGACTAAACTGTTAGCTACAATGTATACGGATTCTCCATCAAACACCACTCATTCATAGGCGACTCAAAATCGAAATGCTAAAACCCGTTAACTTATAAGCCGAGCCGTGTGGCAACATCATGGCACCTGGTGTGCAAAGGACTAATTATTGTTGTCCAAAATCCAGATAACGTTTGTATTGATACATTTCTCTATGACATTAATCTCCTACCAAACGCTAACACCGTTAAATTGAGCCTCTAATGGATCTTCACAGCATGTAAGACACGATGGGCATGATGAAAGTAACTGTTCATCGGGGTGCTACATTGGCATTTAAACAAGAAATTCGAGCGATGCAGTATCCTTTACATCTTGTTCATTGCCATGATCAATGACGAGTTTTGTTTGGATTAATACCAACCATGCATCACAATTCGAATCAATTTTTGTTTAATACATAGTTATTAACGGATGTGACTTTATAATCCTAAGTAACTTGCTGTTACTGATAATATGGACTTGGGCTTTTCGGATCTGTGGGAACTGGATTTAAGGGTACTACGTGCACCGTGTCATGAAAATATTGACGCAACTGTGCTGTGACAGACATTCTTCTTTAAGCGCTTTTTAATATTAGTTTGTACCACTGCTGTTGTTTTGGTTTTCATCGTACATTAACGTCCAATCTAATTAAAATATAGATCTATATTTCGTTTCGTTTTTTATACTTTTGATGGCCTACACTCATGTAGATCTAACAAGTTATAAAGGGAGCTCACGTTCTATGACGTCAGGTATCAAGCACGGGACATTTGACCCGATAACGTCAGTCATTCGATTAAAACAAATTAGCGAACGCCATGCTATTTAAAATCTACTTTTGTTTTGATTTCTATCCGTTGGTAATATTTACCCACAATTCCATGCAGGAAAGGTCAAACGGTCGATTCGACGGACCATTTGATTGGCTGAACCCCTCATTTCAGGCAGAACGCGAGTTAAATAACAAGTCCTCTAGATCCAAGAGTAGTAAAGACAAGTAAAAACGAAATTGTTCTGCTCCTAACATGGGATAATGAAGACAAGGAATATATACCCTGGGGAAGGGGGGGGGGCTATGCAGATGCCACTAGTACAAACCTATCATGTAGTCTCGGAAACCGCCTAGACTGACATCACCAATCGCCTGGAGTAGCACCACCCACCGTCTATATTGGTATCACCACAGCACGTTATTCAAAATAAATATCAGAGTAAAATTTTTTCATAATTTAATAATGAATCAAGTTTTAACAATGAACAAACAAACACAGTGTCAACCATTCATCAATAAGTTTTCCAGATTTAAAAATAATAAAATATACAGATGACGACAAAAACAGCTTAGCCTTACATTATTCCTTGGATTAAAGGGACAATAACACTCTTGCTGGCTTGACAGCCCCAGAAAATAAATCATAGCTTTATTCTAAGTACTAGATGTTTTAATGTCCTACCTGTTGTGTAAATTATCCATTACGACCTATTTTACTTGTCCAGAGGGTTCGAAAATATTTTAAATCAAAGTCACATTTGAAAAGGTTTACGTTAGACTTTTCAAATCAATTGGTTGAGTTTTTCCAGTTTTTTTAAAATAGGTGTGTTAAGATGAAATTTATATCATCATTTAATTGGAATATTGTAAAATAATACGATTTGTTGACCAGAATGAAGATTGGGACATATTATTTAGTTACAACGAGGGTGTTATTGGGGCTTTAACTATTATAACTATCTAGCAAAAGATATGACTTCACAATGTGGACAATGCAAGGATTAATTTTGTACCAGACTGGATGAACTACAATGTTTAGTCTCGATTATGTAGCAACATGATTCTTATAGCCATCGTTACCAATGATAGCTATAACACAGTAGACAGAATGGATAGTCAAAATGGGAAAGAAGATACAATTTCACATAAGTCTATAATCTGGAATCCTATCCATTCTCGAAGCGTTTATTTAAAGATTCGTCTCGACTTATATGAACTAAATTTTTTTTCGATTGAGTTGATCTAATGGGTAACAATTAAAAATGATTTTTTTTAGTTTGCTAAAACGGAAGTCAGATTTACTTAAATATTTAGATTGATGTGTCAACAGTGGCACCAATCTGTTTAAAATACATATCGCTATTTCGTTTCGTTTTTTTTAATACTTCGATGGCGTCTACTGCTGAAGATCTGTAGTGAAGGTCGCATCAGAGGTCATGAACGACTTTTGATTAATCGATTCCCGTTGATGTTTATAGTGCACCTCACGCCAAAAACTCACAGTTAACGGCCGTTTCATTGATTTGTCCCTCACTTCAAGCTAAACGTTGGTAATAAAACAATTCACACAGATCCTAGTGTAGTAAGGAAATGAAATGAAATGGGGTTTAACGTCCTACTCTTCTGTACCTAATCTGGGCTAATGGAAGACGGGCATACGCCATACAGTGTACGTGCTATAAAGAATAGAGACTTTTGGCAAGCGTAAATTTCTGGTCCGTATCGCGTATCCGTATCGATTTTGTGTGTGACGTCAACAATGCTTGTGTATTTCTCATACGTGATATGGCACACGGATACGACAGCACGTATCGAACAGCTTTCATACGGAAAAGGTCCATATAACATCGTCGTCTTTTTACCATACTTTTTGCTACTTTTAGACGCTGAAATGTTGTATCATAGTAGACACTTGACTAGTACTGAAGATCTTGGTAGATAACTGCCACCATGCTGTATTAGAACTAAGCTCAGCTCAGCTACCCATATGTACACGCCGCGAAAATCTGCCAAAACTCTAAAACTACATTGACGCAACGTATCACGTGGCGATACGGATACGTGATACGGATGCGGAAAATTCCACTTGCCAAAAGTCTCTATTGTTTGTCAAAACACGTACGGGTGGATGTGGGCGTGTCATAAGTGAGTTTGTGTGTGATATCACCCAGGGTGGAAGCGGACTTTTGGACTTATAAGACAGACTGAAAAAAAAGGACAGTAAGCCAACCCCTTATTATTTCAGTCGTCGCATGGTAATGTATCTTTAATATTAATGATCTATGTGTTTGTGAGGTACGAGAATATTGCTCGGGAATTCTTTAACGCATACGTACAGTTTATCGTCCCATCGCAACATACCCTTTCTTCTAAGTCTTATAAGTGTCGTACATGACAAATGTGGGCCGTATTTGAAATAACCGTGAGGAAGGGCTTCGACGAATGGTAACACTTGTGCGTGGACTCACAAGATCTGGTATTGAGACAAGTGGCTTGAGCGTGACAAGTAGGGTCGCCTGTCCAATGTCGTGGGTTTTCGCGGGATCTCCCCACTGCTAAATACTTATATGTTTGTTTCAAAATGACTTAGTTTGTGTCGACTAGACGTTAACCCCATTTCTTGCTTTCTCTCTACCCGCTACAAAACCCCCAAGAAATCCCCCTGAAGCTATGTCACCTGCAGACAATAATGACAAAATTATTCTACAATTACAGACTAATTCATAGCAGACAAATCGGACGTAGTTCGACAGAGATTGATTAAATCAAATGGGATTTTAAAGTTCAACGCCGATAATGTTACCTATTAAAGAAAGAGTCGTTAATGGTTAACCAGGTCGTTTAAGTTTCCAAATATATTGCTAAAATGTGGAGAATTTGGCTATTGGGTTGATTGTCGCAGCTCAAGAAAATAAGTGGTTTGGGCATAATGGCATAGATTTTATAGGTTACCAGGTTCTTCCAGAGCAATCACGTCGCAATTTTGCCATTGAGGGTCCTGATAAACGTGACTATTCTATATACTAATCGCTAATTAACCTTTCCAAGAAGATTGCTTAAAACGCAGCGACTCCCGAACAACAATTGAAGTTTTGCTTCAGGATTAACCTATTTTATTCATAGAACAAAATTAATTAAATGGCTAGAGCGGATTAGTTGCACTTGCTAATCTGTCTATGGGTCTAGACAGGACGTGTACGAGACTATTGGTGTCCAAGGTTCTTCTATCACTATCTGTAACTGCATCTCCAAGACAGAGAGAGAGAGAGTTGTGTATTTTGTACTCGGCGAACAGTCCATTTGCTGATAACACTATTTTGCCGAGACCGTTTTTTAGGACTTCGAATTTTAACTAATGGTTTGGATTGTTCGTATTCGGTTTTATTTTATTTATTTACCCACTCGATTCAATTACCAGAACATTTCGAGACTAACACATGGTTCAATTTTATTTCATTAATTCGCTTGCGCGTACGGGTCCGTAGCAGTAGGAAGAAATAGGGGAACTGGACAATATTGTGTACACTTTCCCCAGGCTTCTTTACTCAATGTACACCTTTCTGGGAGGTGGGGGGTGGAATGGCCTAGTGGTTTTGAGTGCCTCGCTTCGACCTCTAGCTGGCCGGTCGCCTCTGGCTTGCGGCTGTGGTTTCGAGCCCTGGTGTGAGCGTATATGGCATGGAGATAGGGACGCCTTCTCAACGTCGCGGGTTTACCACGGGCACTCCGGTTTCCTCCCACTGCTAAAGACCCCTACGCGCAAGCGAAATATTAAAATACAATTAAACCATATGTTAGTCCCGAAATGACCTAGTTTGTGTCGAGTGGACGTTAAACCCCATTTCTCTCTTTCTCTCCTTTCTGGGATTGAGAGTATGGCAATGAAAATCAAACGTGGTTTATCTTCCTACTTTTATGTTTCAACGATGCTATTGACAGTAGAGAGAATATATTTCTGTAATGTCCAATCGAGTGTATAAGAAATCATTTAACATGGCAGTTGTGCTCTATTTAATCACAAGGATAGCATGTAAACTAGTTTTGTTCTTCTTTGGTTTATCGGTATACAAAGGCTGATTGTATGCTGAATCTGTCGAGCCATCGTTCAGATATATTTGAGATGTTCAACGAGTTTAAACAGCGGTGTCTCAACCAGTTCGTTAAATGTATCTAAGGGGTTATCGTACGGTGCAACATTGGACAAACCAAAATGCCACACAGGACCACTCCATGTGCTAGATCGGACCAAAGTGGTGCACATCGCGTATTAGTAACCGCATTAACATCAAAGTAGTATAATGACTGCAGACTACCGTCCGATTATTTTAAAAGACAAGAAATTGTATTTTTTATTGAAAGACATATTCACTTGAGAACGATATCAACTTAACAGTGATCTTTTTTTTTTTCATTTTATCTTTTGAAGTTATATGGCACATCTGAAAGCATAATGGATAACTGTTTTGACATATGGAACATCAATATCTTTGATAAAATTAAAATTAATTAAATAAGCATTTCGAACGAATTATATAGCTAACCATTCTTGGTATAATAGTTCCAACATAGACAAAGCTTAGCCTCGCTTCTCCGTATTGCAATTTAAAAATCATTAAATGGCCGCACCGTTCTTTTTTCTAAATATTGCATACACTCTTTGGCACCAAAATATTGTGGTCTTGTCTTAATAAGAAATTGATAATTAATAGTTTATGTAACATTTAAGGCCCGAAGAGAAAAAAAAAGCTATACGCAAATGTAGTTCTTGTATAATGCCTATATTACCGAATCGTTCTAATCTACTTAATATCGGAGTCATCCGATGCCATCGAGATATGATTAGTGTCTTGTCGTGTTAAGATATGTCTAAATAATAGTTTATGTAATATCAAGACCTAAAGACAGACCTGCAATAGGCAAATTTAGCTTTAAATTTTTCTTATAGAGAGTGATAAAACATCGTAGGAGGTTTTTTTAATAAATATGAGACATTTACATTTTAGGGACACTGTATTTAATGATGAGACGATAGGCGACCTAGTTAGTCGCTATATAAGCCGCTATCTAAGTTGTCACGTGGTGTGCACATACGCATTAGCTTAGGGGAACTACTATCAGCCCTAATCCTAGCCCTTTTCTAACCCTAACCCCTGCCTATTAGCATGTTTGTGTCGATCACTGCTACTACAGCGGTGTCAACAATATAAGGTAACAAACTGGCATGCATAAATAAATATATTAGAAACGAATCACGAACCCTGCTGGCGCATGCGCACAATATATGATTTATCTGCGTAATCGCATACACTACAATAAATTACAAGAGAAAAAAAAACCAAATATCACAATGGGAAATAACTCTGAATACAGTTCTCCCAGTAACAGGTAACAGACCACATTTTTTTAATATACGGCGAAAGTCACCGCGGTCACATTAAAATCACATCAACAGCTAATTCCATAAAAAAAAACATCGTCACATACACGAGGTTTTCACACCGACATTATTAGTAGGCACATCATTTACCCTGCAGTCGCCGTTATCACACAAAACCGAACAGTGCTCGGAAAGTTTCGGGGAATCCTTTATAGCAAACCTAACGCGCAATTTAAATCCATTTTTGTTTTCTTCTGTTATTATCGTAGCTGGCGAACGTAAACTGAGACGTTCATGAGATCCGCTACTCGATGTGGACGAATTCTCCCGATATCGGCCCGAATGGCGTTTGTTAGCGTGTAAAGCCTGGTATTCCTCGGTGACGGACATGCACTCAGTCAATCCGTTCGATTTAAAACTAACACCGCGATTCGCAGCTATCAATTTACTGGGACAAAACACTTCCATGAGACCACGTTTAAGTTTGATGTTAAAGAATCCGTACCACAGAGGATTAAGAGCGCTTTGGAACAGAGCAAGTGTTTCCACAAAAGCCACCACAGCAGCTGGAATAGTATGCGTGTAATTACTGTATATTCGTATCAAAGTTGTAACAAAATATGGCGTCCAGCACACAATAAAACTGGCTATAATGGTAAAGGTCATCTTAATGGTTTTTATTTTGGCTCTGGGGATGGCTTTTTTATCCGCTATAGATCGCCTCAACGGACAGTTATCTTTGGACCCTGTTATCACCTTGCCCTGTCGCCACACGACTAGAACTAAATTGATGTAAAAATAAGAAATTAAAATGGCGGGAATAACCAATATATACAGCGTCATAAACGTGAAATAAACCTTTCTTTGCCAGTTAGCGGTATATCCACGAGATCGGCAGCCATATTTTTTCCGGCCATCTGGATGAACCCCATCAACGGTTTGAACAAATATTAATAGTTGTGGTATGGCAAAGATAAAGGCCATTATCCACGCGATGGCTATCATCCTCTTGGCCCTAGATGTCGTTGCCCTATAACTTAACGGTTTACAAATGGCCATATAGCGATCAAAGCTCATGGCCGTTAAGATAAACGTCGTACTCGCCAGTGTAATAATCTGCATGTATGTTAATAGCTTACAGCCAGCTGATCCTAGCACCCACTCGCCGAAAGCCACAAATAATATTTCCGTAGTCATTGTGCAGAAGCAAACAGCTAAATCCCCAATAGCTAAATTAATAATGAATATGTTCACTCGGCTATTCCGTTTCCTGTAGCGGCTACACGTCAGCACAATAATGATCACCGTATTACCCACAAGTGTCAACGTCATAATAAAAACCAATGACGCAACACGCTGAATGACGTCGGGAGTCCATATCGTACCGGAAGTTGTAGCAGTCGTGCAATTTGGGTCCATAGTTCCCGTGTAGCACTTCGTTGAATTATCAAAAACTGTTAATGTCACCCCTATCGGGTCACTTCCGTTTGAGGTCATATTGGTTCACATACTTGCCATCTGAAATGAAACGAAAAAAATATCAATTAAATAAAAGAATTGGCGTTTTATGTTCTGAACGTCGGCATCAACATAACAAGCTACCTTACTAGCCCACAATGCATTATATGGCGCATGGTGTGGTGATAATTCGATTAAGCTTAAACTGACGAAATTCAGGAACTAAATTTGCATTAAGCTAAAACAAAGCAACTTGTTCCCGTTTAGCCATGGTTAAAACATGTCTCGTGCGCGAGACAGGGTATGGGTATTAGACTCAAAACATCTTAAGCGAATTTTATCTTAGCTCACATGTCTCCAACAGTACATCTTCATTAGCCCAGAAGAAAAACGATAAACTTATTAAGTCTCCAAGATGTGGATACGATGTTGGCTGGCTGTGCTGGGGGGTTCTCCGTGTTGGCAGAGAAAGGCATGTTTCCGCCATTGGCAGTGGTGCAGAAAAATGAGCCTTGCACGGGTGGGACTGTGTATAGTCGTCCGGATGACAGATCGAGGCCACGTCTACACATTGGTAGGGTGTCCCACCCCAAATAAATATCTCCAAATATCTCGCCACTACACCACAATTCTGATATATTTACCAAGCCTTGAATCTGTTTCACACATTTATAGTCACTAAATAAACGACCACGTTGTACTTAATAAGCTATGACCATTTAACCATACATAAAAAATGGTTTGGAGTGGCGTCCATAACATCCAGACACTTTTGGAGGCAGACCACCATTAATTTCCCCATTGACTTCAATGTTAATTCTGGACTCTTTGCCCACCTCCAACTTATCCCCAAATTTTCGTTGGGCGAAATGCTTTTCACTATAGACAGAGGAACAAATGGCCATGTCTTTGCACTAAAATTTTTATGAGGTTGACCACCAAAATTTTGAGATACACGAACTTGAAGAAGCATCCTCAAAACATGTATCAAGTTGCCGTACATATCACCGTAGCCAACCTCATAACGCCGTTATCCTTCCGCCTCAAAATCATGAATATTTACCAAAACCTAGCAGAAAATACTAATTCAAACCCTCTTAGTCCATTCTAGGCCAAAAAATCAACAAAAATGGGCATGCAAAAGGGGAGAAAGAGACAGAGAGAGAACTGCTATAAATAGACGAACTACAATTTGTGGGTACCGAGATGTAAAATTTAATGGTGGTCTGCCTCCTTTTGAGTAAAAGATAGGTTACGTGCCCTTGTTTTGAAATTAGTCTCGCTTAACCAGTCTACCGATCATTCTACGTCTAAGTGACAGGTCGGGATAATCAAGGCTACTTTTTTTTTACGAAACACGGAACAAGAAATTGAATTTAGAAACACACACATTAGACAATTCAACAATATTTGTAAGAACCTTGTAAAAGTAAGATGAAACTACTTCTAGTATAATATTCTTGCTTTACGGACGTGAGTCATAGATATTATTTGTACTAAATCAAAAATTGCAGCTTCTAATGGTACAGTTAATTACAGGGTAATTTTAAAAAAAAAAAAATAAAATGAGCATAATTTCTAAGGATGCCGTCAACAATAGATTTTTTTACGACTGCAGTAATTTATAGTGTTTTGGACATTTCCGCATGGTGTTGCTATTTATACCCTCAACGAGTGTGCGAGACTGCCAGAAATCAGTAGTTATTCATTCAACTAAAGCGTGCACAATCAAAGTATCAAGAATATCTTTTCAGGTGGCACGTGGGGCACCCTAACATTGGTGTGCACCTAAAACAAACAACATTAATGTCCCTATCTTTCTCTTTAATTTTTCTTTGTCTTACTTTATTCGATTTTCTTTATTTTTGTTTTTTTTATATTTTACACCCCTTCTTCTTACCACCTTTAACTAAAACCCTAATCTAGATAATAATTCTTATTGTATTACATTGCAAGCTGATCATTTAAAATGTATATTCATAACACCCTAATCTGGAAGCAGTTTTAAATAAGCATTAAGTTACTTGTTACTGTATCTAATTTATTCATATTATTCCCTTCATCGTTGTATATAAGACTTCTGAATAAATATTTTGTTAAATCAAAAGAAACCTAGACAATTGCAATCTTAAAAAAAAAGTAGGCCGTAGCATCGCTGTCCGGGCAAAATTACACCAATACACAACGACGCGCATGTCCATCTTCATTAACCAATTCGATGTTGAAATTTAGAAAGCTAACTACCAGCCCAATTACATAACATTTCATTTCCAACAGATTATTAAATATAAAATAAGTTCTACAGCTCTACTTCTACTTAAATCGTGTTGTCTTTATAAAATAAATCTATATATTCATTGTTTAATAGTATTCCTAGAATCACGATAATAATTATAAAGCAAACAATAGACACCTCGTTACGTATTGCCATCGATAATTATTGTCGATGAGGTTACTAGACAAGTCGTCACGAATTGCCATCGATAATTATTGTCGATGAGGTTACTATTTATTGAGATATGTATTTATTGGCGTTTTGTTATCCCTTTTTGAATCAGTGTAACTATTTTTAAGATTCTATCCATTTCTGTCCCTATACTATGGTGGCATAGCCAATGATGCGATTTGTCATGTATAGCCATCCATTTGTTAAGATAATTTAACTGGTTTACAGATACTGCTCATTTCTATTCCCATAACACAATACATCGACGGTGACTTGGCGTGTAAGGTGCTTGGTCGCGTATTGGCATCGTTAATGATCGAAGACATAGGGGGACATTTAACATTTCGGGACTAACAGATGGTTCAATTCTATTTTAATGATTCAATTGCGCCTAGGGGTGTTAACACTGTCGGAGGACCCGGAGTAAATCCACGCGATAGAACAAGTGACCTCACTCCTTGTCCCGGACAACTGGAGAGTGAGTCGAAACCACACCAGTTTGATTGTATATGTTGTTATTATAGACAGCGAGCGATTGTGACTCAGTAAGTACTGGCGCTTTGTCACTAACAGGAAAGTCCGAGTTTCTTACCAGGGTTCCACTATACAGTGGTGGGGGAACACCTGAGGTCTTTCCATGCACTGGATCGCGAACATGTAAAAACAAACCTTTGTGGGAATTATGATCCCGATATTACGGACGTTAAACTCCATTTCTTTTTTCTACAAACTAAAGGCTATGAAATAATAACCCCGTTTACCTACTTCATCTATCGAGTTAAATCTTCATCGACTAAAAGGTACTTTAAAACATAATACAGTTTATTTTACACAAATTCTTTAGTTTTCTGACATTAAGTGGTATAAAGTGTTCTGGAAGTAGAATCAAGTGTTCTAGAAATGACACCAATCTCTAAGAAGTATTATGAAATGTATAATGTGTTCTGGAAGTCAAGTGTTCTGGAAGTAGTATAAAATGTTCCCGGAAGTGGTATCAAGTGTTCTGGAAGTAGTATCAGGTGTTCTAGAAGTGGTATCAAGTGTTCTGGAAGTAGTATAAAATGTTTCCGGAAGTAGTGTCAAATGTTCTGGAAGTAGTATCAGGTGTTCTAGAAGTGGTATCAAGTGTTCTGGAAGTAGTACCAGGTGTTCTATAAGTGGTATTGAATAGTGTTCATAGACGTGACATCAAGTGTTCATATAAATACCAAGTTGTCAAGAAGTGTCATCACGTGTTCTGGAAGTGTTATCAAATGTTCTATGATTAGTGTCAGGTTTTAAGATGTGGTATCAAGTCTTGTATCAAGTGTTCTGAAAATGGTATCACGGTTTTTAGAATTGATGTCCATATTCTTAGAAGTGGTATCAAATGTTCTTGAAATAGGTTTTGGAAGTGGTATAAAGTGTTCTAGAAGTAGTACCAGTTAGTGGTGCCATGAAAATTAAACACAAAAAGTGTTTACGTATTATCGAACCTTGCTAGTCCCACCAAATAGTTTTCACCAAAAGCTACCAGAAGAATTATTGTGTAACACACGTGTGTAAGACAAACTAGCTTCATATAAAAGCTATCTGATACAAAAGATTTATCAAACTGGCATTTAGGTTTACGACAGTCTCACAACACACCTATCTTTGAGATCACGTGGGGTTTAACGCCCACTTGACACAAATAAGGTCATTTGGGCACTAACATGGTTTGTTAATTTTATTTCAATAATTCGCTTGCGCGCAAGGGTCTTTAGCAGTGGGAGGAAACTGGAGGACCCGGAGAAAACCCACGAGGCTGGACAGACAAACTGTAAATAATGTAGCTTTAATACGTATCTAGTCCAACGGGTGGGACGCAAAAAGTTGCGCTGTGTGCACATTGGTGTGCATGAAGAAGATACATATCAGTTAAAATTCAATATGTGAGTAGACAGTAAGGCACAGTTTCCCTCATAGAACACTGAATAGCGTATGCGCGTCTTCATTAGCCAAGACGCAGCAGAGCAGTCGGACGTCCGATTTCATTTCATTAAATACGCGTTAATCAGTTACAACAACATAAATACAACATCATCTCGCCGCTACTGTTTTATCGAATACGGCCTTAGCGATACAGCATTATGAATAAATTGCATACAATAAAATTAATTAAAAATGTAACAATATAATAAAATCCACATATACCCAAGTAACAGCTGTAGATAACAACCATTGCACTAATCCAGATAAAACTGAAATTTACTCGTACAAAATAAAGACTACGGACTTAACTTTATTATGTGCCATAGTTCCCCAGACGGCAAAAATCCGACAAAGTTTATCCCGTAAACGTTTTCGTATAAGTATAGGGAATATCATGATATAAAGTCAGGAAATTATAATCCAAATAAAATATAAAGTCTTTCCCAAAACAACAACTATGAGATGTTGAAAATAATTCTCGCTTAGAACTAATCTCGCATATATGACATCGTTATAGATTATTATGATAACAAACAGTCAAAAAATAAATAATCTTACTTAATTATAAGCTCGATCCAAAAGAAATAGAAAAGTTTTCCGTAAAAATAATCTTGTAAAAGGGCACAAAACTATTAAACTGTTTCATCATTACACGATATCGAGAATAAAACTCCCATAATGATAATTAAAATCAATTAGTTACCGAATATTATAAACCCAGAATCTTACGTTAAACGTTAATCCAAATACACTGGAAATGCTATCCGTAAAAAATACGATTGTCAAACGCAAAATATTGTTGAACTTCACGAGCATAATAATATTAACAAATACACACAATAAGTTTGGACATACTGCTAGAAAATTATAACACATACTTGTTAAGTATCGCATCACCAGCGAGTGTCTTTAACTGAAGACAACTTCATAGTGTCATAAATATGGTTGTATTCTGTCACTATGTGAAGCCGCCAACCATGATAATTATTTTCTGACATATCGATCATATCCCTAATGGACCTGCCTGCATGTGACGGTTTCAAGCTATTGTGGCATCGCTCCGCTTAAAGCTCGCTCAAGTAAATACAAATTTACTGACTGAGAATACAACATATAAATAGAAATATATACAGCTACAATTTTAAGGATGTTTTTTTATGACAGTAAGAAAGAGACATTGGGTTTAAAGTTCACACGACACAAACTTCGTCATTTTGCTACTAACACATTGCGCGTGAGGATTTTAGCAATGGGAGGAAACCAGGGACCTGGAGAAAACCCACGAGGTTGGATAGGCGGCACTACTCCTTGTCACGTACAATCGTGGAATTAAATCAAGGAAAAACCGTAATGATACAGTGTGCACGTGCTAACCATTGACACCCCCCCCCCCCAACCGTAATGATACAGTGTGCACGAGCTAACCATTGACCCCCCACCCCACCCCACCCCCTCCCATGTTCTTGTAACAGGAAAGGGAGTTGTATACGGCACAGTTTTTTTTCAGTGGACAGTTGACAGACCGTTTGAAACAGCGCGCATGTGCTAACCATTCATCCCCACCCACCATTTTTTTGTAACAGGAAAGTGAATTGTTAACGACACAAGTTTTTGTTTATTATACAGACAGGGAAGAGAGTTGATGTATATAAAACAGTTATGATCCATGACTTACAATATACCTGATAATATAATGATACATACATACATACTCTGAAGCTATGTGAATTAATTTGTAATAGGGAAGGCGTTTCATTAATATGACCACAGAAAGTATTATCATAACACAGCTAGTATATAAGGAAATGGATTATTTCCTAACACAGGGAAGGCAGTTATTTTATGAGTTAAGGGGTCGAGGAGGGTTGGGTGAATGGTGATGAGAATGGTTAGCTAGAGAAGGGGATATTTCATAACAGGCAGCTGTTTTATTGTTTTATGAGTTACCCGATATAAGAATATGAATGGTGATGAGAGGGGTTTTATAAGACAGCTAGGAAAGGGGTTATTTCATAACATAAGGCAGGTTGCTGTTTCTTTGGCGATAAGGGGTCGAGGAGGGAGTGGGGAGTATAAAACAGTGAATGGTGACCAGAAAGGCTTTATAAGACAGATAGTGAAAGGGCTTACAACATAAAACAGTGAAAGCTAAAACAAAGGTGTTTTATGAGAAACGGAATCGAGTTTTTTTTATATATATAAGACAGAGAACTGTGGCGAGGGGGTTTTATTAGACAACAAGGAAAGTTGGGTTATTTTATAGATTAGATAGACAGACAGGGCGGTGTGGTTATTTTATACTAAGTGTTGTTATTTTATACAAAGTGTTGTTATTTTATAAGACAGCTGAGGGAGAGGTTGGGTTACGACACACCTGGGAGTTATTTCATAAGATTGGGAATTAGTTCTTAGTTTTAAAACAAGAAAGATGTTTTATTTATTTTATAAGACTGCGAAGAGTCGAATCTAGTTTATTTTAGAAATCATCCAAGGCGACTGCTTCATTTCCACCCCCCCACCCCCCGCCCGCTTGTACACGACAATGAGCAGGGACGCCTTTCCAACCACGTGGCGTTTCCTCACGTCGTTTACCCCCCCCCCCCCACACTGCTAAAAGAACCAAAGGCGTACAGGCAAATTATTGGAATTAAATTGAACCACGTTAGGCCCGTAATGACAGGGACTTTAAACCCCATTACACACACATACCCCCCCCCCTCTCTTTCTCTCTCTCTCTCGGTTGGGGTAGGACGTTAAACCCCAATTCATTTATTCAATCGTACATTCATTTATTCTGACTCTTATCTTCGATTCCAGTATCCCATATGCAGTAGAAACAGAACAGTAGGATGTAGGATCATTCATTCATTCATCCCGACTGTAACAGCGGCACCATAGCGTCGTGTTGCATTCATTCATATCTAACTGGTTTATCATTGGACCATTTATATAAATCTACACCAAATGATTGGCTGTTAGTATACCACATTGTCGTGTTCATAGCATGATGGATCTCAATAATCCTATATCCAATTAGTATAACTATCGAGTATTCTCAGCATGGATGAGGTGAAATTGTATAGTATGTTTCAGCTCGGGAGTTGATTTGGAGTGCGACAGTAATTGCTGTAATATAGTCTTGCTGATATACACGAAATGTCTTTAACGGGGGTGGGGCGTATCTTGCAGAAGGGTGTGTAGTGGACTTAGTGAGACGTTGGGGGTCTCGGGTCCGATCCCGGTGTTCGTCGAGCAATTGAATTTTCCTTCGTGGTTCCTCTTTGTCGGACACCCGTGTACAACATTGAAGAACCATTGATAGTTGCAATTCGATATATAGATAGATGTGTCGCTGTTCAAACAAAAGTTCCCACAAAGCAAACTGTATGACATATGTCCGTCTTCATTATCCCACGAGGTGTGTCATTAAATTAAAGGACAATATTGGTGTCAGTAATTATTACAGTGTGATAGAACTGATTAAATACATTCCAAATATAATTATAATTGTCTACTGACAGCCAATTCCTTTTTAAATTGTCAGATATCTTCTCACGGTATCATGTGTTAACTTTTCCTCGTCAACGGAATTATTAGTGAAATGAAATTCGATCGTTAGTTCAGTCAGTTATATAGAAGGATAAGTCGTGTTTGTCATGTTTGTCGTCACTTCCCATATATTCAAATGTTTGTTACACTTCTCCCGTAGCAATGATATCGGTGTTAAAAATATATGTAATAATGTCTGACACCAATATTGCCCTTCAAGTGGCTTGGTTTAGGAATTCCCACATGAACGTGGCACGGAGTAGGATCGCCTATCCACCCTCGCGGTGTATCCGTCGTGTTCTCCGGGTTTCTTTCGCTGCTAATGACCATTTACATCGAGAGAACAACGTTAAATATCATTTTTCCGCCATTCTCTCGCCATCAAAAATGAAATGAAATGAGGTTTAATGCAATATTGTCCAGTTTCTTTCTAAAGTAACACTTCTTGGTGAAAGGGTTAAACGCCAATACATGTACCCTCCGTGAATGTCTTAAACAAAATGAAAGTGTTTCACACCATAAGTAATAATCCAAGTCTTGTATTTATTTCAATCGACTTGCTCCTGATTTATGACAAACACTTTTGAGTCAGTCATTAGAAGTCATGAAACCAGAAAATTCTTACGGATATTGAATATTTTTTTCATTATAATCTAAATAAAGGACTATACAGAATCAAGGGAAGGCGCAATTGATTAGAAAATCGAATTTAATTGTTTTCTCGGGATTGTTTATGCGTTCAAAATGGAGATTGCAGCCTGGCGCCGGTGGATTAGCTTTTACATCTAAAAAAAAAATGCACCTCGACTCTTGTCGCATGACTGTCATAGAAGGAAATATTGATTTTATTGTCGTTCACATGAAATAACGAGAACTGGAATATATCAATAGATTGAGTCTATAATTTGCGATATATTATAATCGTATGTTATTGGTTTGGTCGTTAAAGAGATTGTGAATATCTTTTGTATTTGTGTATATTTGTGCCAGAAATTATGTGAGTCTAGAAAAGGGGGGTTTTGACCCGTGATAAGATAGGGATTGGTCAGTTTTCCAGGACACCGTTGCTACGACCTACTCTTACATCGAATTCCAACTGTAAAGGGATCCGTAACGCGTACGCCAATATATACACCCAGGGCCTCAGTATTTTATCCCATCCCACCGAACCTATGTTGCTCCATGCCAGACCCCTGGCCCTTACTACTGACAAAAAAGGACGTCGGAACATCCTGATGAAATTGCTCGGCCAACGCTGGGATCGAATACCGAACAAACCAACGTGATACGTAATAGACACAGCGTGGCTCCCACGACCAATTAGCCCAAGTCCGCTGCTGTAATCTGTACAGAAAAGTAGGTTGCTAAACCTCATAAGATTTCATTCTCTCTGGTTGGCGACTGACAGTTTGAAGTAGATGATATTGATTCGGGAATAAAATATAGGTTTAGTTTGTCAGATTCATCCGTCGATCATTATTTATTAGCTTTGTTTAAACGAAGCCCTTTATAACGATGTCATTAGTTGTTGTAGTCAAAGATGAATTCATTCATTAGACGCCTCCATAGTCCCCGCTTTGACACATATTTCAATGAATTGTGTCACCAGATGTCAGCCATTGTATTAAGTTTAAGTTACTATGGCTAGTATAGAAATTGAAATAGGGTTTGACGTCATACTGTTCTGGATGTTAGAATGGAAGGTGATGGTGGGTACTTATAGGATACTGGATGTTGGGATGAACAGATGATTGTGGAATACAATAATTGTTCTCATAGACCTACTATGGCCTGGAAAAAAATAAAGAAAGATGAACTCTACTGTTTTTGTATCTAGAGTATGTGCTTATCAAAGTACCGAAAGTCTTCCAAAATCGAATTTGCGGGCCTAGGCGAATATCGATCATCAATCCAAGATGGCGGGCGACGGCGTGAAATGGCTGAAAATGCCAAATATCTGAGGAAGGAAGGTTTAGTTTGAAAGGCAGATAATGGAGCGTAATGGACAAACGGGACACCAAATCACAAAGCCTGGATCCAGGATTTTGTCGAGGGAGGGGCCATACATTGGAGCAAAGGGTAATAATCGGGTTTGATGTAGTCTCCAGCGGAGATAATGCGAAAATCATGTTTATATCATCTATTAAAGAGCAGATATGTGAAGTACAACAGTAATAAAGCAAACGAAAACGAAAATCAACCATGTCACACTGGGGCTGACGGGGGGGGGGGGTCACTGCCCCCTGGGCCTCCCCCTGGATCCGCATCTAATCACGGATTGATGTTTCCAGACTCTCCTATTATCAAACCTAGTAACTTTAAAACTTTAAAACATTCCCACCATTCTTCCACAATTCTGATTTCAGCTAGAATGTGTTCCTGGTTTACATCCAAATGCGTTAATTGCCCAATCTCGTCGATTTGCGGTCATATATTAAACTACAGTTTATCTGTGTATAAATGCCCCCCCCCCCTTTGAAAATATCCTACCGCGTCGATCAGTGTTGTACCGAGGGGCTCGGTTGTCTTTTACAGGAAATCATTTCAAACGTCATATTGAATTGGGGAGAGGGAAATGGTGAGCGTGTGCGCGCTGTATCATAAGGTCTATCATTGATTCAACTGGCGAGATTAACGCGTAGGCGTCGTATCATAAGGTCTGTCATTGGTTTAGGGTGCGTCAATGTCCTGCATGTACATGACATGCAGTTGTGTTGCGATCCGTATATTCTACGGGTCTTCATGTTTTTAACCACTGGTAAAGAGCACTAAATGGAAGGGAATTATTGAAATAAAATGGAATCATTTGTTAGTCATGAAATGCCCCCCCCCCCATCCCAATTGTACGTGACAAGGGGTAGGATCGCCTATCCAACCTCGTGGGTTTTCTCCAGACCTCCCCCACACACTGCTAAGGACCCCTATTGTTGAAATTAGATTAAACTATTATATCTTTATCTTAATCCCGAAATGACCAATTTGTGTCATGTGGACGTTAACCCAGCTTCTATCTCTGAAGTGTGTTATTATTACTCAAAATGAATATCATAAGATTTTATCGACATATTATAAGATACTGGTTTATAATAAGCCTGTTGATTCATGCCAATAGTATCAGACTATAATTATCTAATAACTAGACACATCACCCACACGTCTAACATATTTATAAAGTCTTATCTAACGGTTGTCAACCTAGCTTTGGTGCCCCCTGGTTTCACGCTCTATAAAACTCAAAGCACACAATACCGAGTTTTGGTGCCCCCTAGTTTCACGTTCTATAAAACTTAGTGTATTCATGTAGCTCCATGGTTCCGGATAATATTGATTTTTATAAAACTACCAGGCACAGTGCCCATGTCCGACCATTATCCCTGGTCGACCATGGCGATTTGGTCAAGACCCACTCCTACCTTGGCAAATGCCCTAATGACTAATGTTTCATCATGGCCGGTCGCTCTGACCTTCATAAAGGTTTCATTAAGGCGCAACTCTACACTTCGCGCAGATACCTGAAGGTTTCGTTAAGGCTAACCCCCACCCTTGGCAGATTCTTGAAGGTTTCATCAAGGCCTACCCCTACCCTTGGCAGATCCCTGAGGTTTCGTCAAAGCTCACAGGAGCGAGAATTAGATCAAGTATGTCTATTACAGGCTATATTGTGTATTCAAATGACATATAAAATAATGGGAGAGAGAGAGAGAAATGGGGATTAACGTCCAATCGACACAACTAGGTCATTTCGGGACTAACATATGGTTTAATTTTATTTCAATAATTCGCTCGCACGTGGTGGTCTTTAGCAATGGGAGGAAACCGGAGTGCCCGGAGGAAACCAACGAGGCTGAGAAGGCGCCCTTATCTCCATGCCACATACGCTCACACCAGGGCTCGAAACCACAGCCGCAAGCCAGAGGTGACCGACCAGCTAGAGGTCGAAGCGGGACACTCTTGATCACTAGGCCATCCCAACCCCCCAAATTTAAAATGGTATATAATAATTCAATTAATATTTATACATTTATCCACAAGCAGATGTAAACAGATTGAAATCAATTTATAAATTCGTTCTGAATCTAAGTACCTTATTAAATCAGTAACTGCAAACTCTTCAATTGACAGTTTTAAAAGGAATCTTAAAACCCATCGTTTTAGAAACGTTTTCTTTTAATTGTTAATCGCATACTCCTTTTAACTAGTGTTTTCTTTTAACTGACCATAATGTTACCAAAGAGCAGCTTCGGTTGGATTTAAGGACATTATTATTATTATTTATTATTAAGTAGAGAGGCGAGGCTTAGAGACTTAATCTTCATTACTATGTAACGCTAATCGAAATCAAATCTTCAAACTTTTCTAAGAAAAAAAAAAACGTAATTTCAATGTATTAATGTACAATGTATAGCAAAACCACCCAACTTTTTTTTTTTATCAAAATCTTACATAATGTATCTTTAATTAAAGTTTGTCGCATTTGTCTGAGATTTGAATCCTATTATAGTTTTAATATAAGATAGGTACTGTATGTGTTTAGTATAATATAAGTATTAATATCCTGTGTTTGTCTTTATTATTATCCAGCATTAATGAGTATTGTGTTTTAATTAAAGAGATCTGTGCCTCTAATATCAATGTACACCAATATAAAACTTATCCTGTGGAAAACTAACACTGCGATCAATAGATAACGAGAGATGAAGAGTTTTGAAGTGGATTTTTATCTTCCCGGTAAATAGAATTAAACGGTGATTAAAACTCCATTATTATAGACCTGTTAATGATTGCACTTTTAGCGTACTCTAACGATTTTCTTAAGGTTACTGTTTCTGTGCCGTTCTGTTCCTAAACGCGATGCTTTAATTCTGTTGTTGCATCTCTTATATGGATGTAAGGAACATAATGTAGAAATGAAATGGGGTTTAAACATCAATCATACTTTGCTGTTCCGATACTGGGCTTATGAAGATTAAAGGATAACGAAGTAACGAACACTACAGAACACGAAGAACGGACTAGCGAACACTAGGGAACCTTAAAAACTGACTAACTCACATTAGATAACAGATCGATCCAGGGAAAGAGTGCGAAATGGGGTTTAACGTCCACTCGACACAAACTAGAAGACTAATGAAGACTAAAGAATAACGAACTAGCGACTTACCGAACACAAGGGAACATTTAAAACTGACTAACTCACATTAGATAACCGATCGATCGAGACAAAGAGTGAGAAATGGGGTTTAACGTCCACTCGATCTAAACTAGGTCATTTCGAGACTAACATATAGTTCAATTTTATTTCAATAATTCGCTTGCGCGTAAGGGTCTTTAGCAGTGGGAGGAAACCAGAGTGCGTGGGGGAAACCCACGAGGTTAAGAAGGCACCCCTAACTCCATGCTACATACGCTCACACCATGGATCGAAACCACAGTCACAAACCAGAGGTGACCGGCCAGCTAGAGCCCCCCCCCCCCGCCCCGATAACAGATCGAACTGGCGAAAAGATTCGCAGACACATTTGCGTCTTTAAGTTATCCGTTTTCACTTGAACAGGAATTTTGAAACCAGGCAATCTTGAGTTGGGGTTTAACGTCCACTCGACACAAAGTTGGACATTTCGGGACTAACATATGGTTTAATTTTATTTTAATAATTCACTTGCGCGTAGGGTCTTTAGCAGCGGGCGAAAACCCACGAGGATGGACAGACGACCCTACAATTTGTCACGTACAGCCGAGAAATTTTATTTCAAAAATTCACTTCCCCGTAGGTGGTCTTTAGCAGTGGAAGGAAACCCACGAGGTTGAGAATGCACCCCTCCAACCCCCAGAACAAATAAACCAAAAATATGTTTTTCTCGAGTCCAAAATGGCAGTTTTATCCAGTTCTTCCTTGCAATTACAGTCACGGATACCACATTCAAATACAAAGTTTGGAAACGAAAAAATCTATGTAAACTAGGAATAGATAACATCCCATGTTTAATTGTCCGTTACCCAGGTAACAACAAGTAATTATTGTGTTTATATGAGGCGTTAAAAATAACATGGCGGATATACATCGTGTGATTGTTGTACACAAGTTTATCAATAACTTCAATATTTATCCAACACAAAAAATAACAAACTGTGCAGATTGACATTTACGAATATCCATTTTCTAATAAAAAGCAAGTTTCAAGGAGCACTAAATGACTCGATTTTGTTAATTCGTTCCCTTTAACGGACACCATATTACGGATATATTTCAAGGCTGTGCCGTACCGTAATCTGGTACCTCCTGAAAGACGGGGTTCGATGGCCGAATGGTTAGCAAGTCATAAGGTCTGTCATTGGGTCAACTGGCGTAGTCGTGGGTTGTCTCTGGGTCCTTTGGTTTCCTACAACTGGTAAAGACCCCTACGAAACACAGAAATGCAATTAAACCACGTGTTAGTCCCGAAATGACCTAGTTTGTGTCGAGTGGACGTTAAACCCATCTCTCCCCTATCTCTCGGGAATAGTAGCACTCAGTTAGGGATGCAAAACCGTGTCGTACTACTTCATTTAACTTGCATTGCATTTCAAAAGTGTTATACTTTTAATACAAATAAAGAGAGTATAGGCAAAAAACGTTCCAATACTTGTGATAATATAACATTAATATATATAAAGTAAATTACAGTCAATCTGTTAACATTTTCTTGTAATTTATATTCAGGTTTGGTGCGTGAAGTACACGGATAGTCTAAATTGCATAGTAGTCCTTTTAACCTGCATAATCCATTTCATAATAACAATTGTTGTTTTCAGTATTACGCGCTGTTGTATCCGCTCTTTTTAATTACTTCGAATAGAGTAAAAAGCGCCGTGCTGCCTATTTGTTTGAAAATGTTCACTATCTTAAATATAGGCAAAAATGTCACGGAAGAGAGGGAGAGAGAGGGAGAGGAATGGGGTTTAACGTCCACTCGAAACAAACTAGGTCATTTCGGGACTAACTTTATTCAATAATTCTCTTGCGCGTAGGGATCTTTAGCAGTGGGAGGAAACCGGGGGACCCGTCAAAAACCCACCAGGTTAGACAAGCATGGTGTCACGGCAAAGCAACATCATCAATAGGACCCACTGATTGAAATTCCCATAGTGTTTTTAGATTCCAATACACGTGTATTATGTATAATATTGAATTTGAGGTTTCGCCCTTTTCAGTAGTAACGATATTACGCGTTTATAGCAATCGTATTACAATTACACTGTACGCGGACGTTAAATAAAGCTATTTCATACTTTATAATTACAATATTACACTTCCATTACAACTACATTACAATCGGTAACCTGCCAAAACTTACACAGCCATATTTCAGACAGCTTAAAACAACAACATTTACGGTCATGTGCACAACTAATCCTTAGTTTATTTTTCCTTGTGGAGGTACCCGCAATAAACCCACAAGTGTCCCCGGTGTTTCGTCACGTTCGAACGACTCTACGTTGTCCTTTACCAGACCCTCGCCCAACACCACATCTAAAGGGAAACTAGGTTGGAATTACCTGATAAACTGGGATCGCACACAGGAATCGCATGGATCCAGCGTCTTACTAACTGAACATCCGCGCGCCATGTTTGGTTACTGACTTTAAAAAGTCACACGTTTAGATTATAAATATGATATACCACACAGGCCTTAAAGCTGTTTTTGTTTTATAAAGACATTTATGTGTGTATACCTAATAGAATAGTTAACTAAAACTGCTCTATCGTAATATATAACTGCAATTAAAGATACATGACGTTATAAAACTGCATTGTTATGCTAACGTTTTTCCCGCGATAGCACCTCTTCGGGCTTTTATTAAACAATTTTTATACACATATATAAATGTTGCATATTCAAGATCACAAGATAAATAAAAACTAGAAAGGATTATTGATCCACATCCGTACAAAGGTATAAAATAATTACCCAGTCTTCGTTGTGTTATTATTATCGATCACAGTTTTAATAATTCCATGTACATTTCAAAAATAGACAACATACATAGTTGTTCTATATATTTCAAATAAAATAAAACACAATAACGACACAGAAAAAAAGTGAAACAGAATAAACGAAAAAGCATATTTGCCTTTGGGAAGTGTGAAATTCACACACGCATCAATTATTGTTTCCATGTAAATGGTTTATTTTAGAATTACGATCAATGGTACAAATAGATCACAGGACACTGACTGGCTGGAATTGTTAGGCTCTAATAAATGTTGAACTAACTTCTGTGAATGTTCGACACCAAATATAAATTTCTACAAGGATCACGACATGAAATGAAATGAAATTGGGTTTAACGTCTTACTCTTGCACCTAAACCTGGGCTAATGAAGACGGACATACGCCATACAGTGTGTTACGAGGGAAATTTCGCCCGGGCAGCGCTACGGACTACTCTTATATCAAATTCCAACTGCTAAGGAATCTTTTATGTGCAGGCCAATGTGTACAGGGACCTCATCAGTTTTTTATACCATCCGAACGACTAGACAGCTGTGCTTGTCTAGCACTCCGTTCTGCATCACTGACAAGGTAAAAACCACGCCGGAAAATCGAGATAAACTTTCTCGGCCAATGCAGGGAGCGAACACCCGACCTCCAGGCTAGCGAGCCAGCGCCTTACCTGCTTAGCCACGTGATCCGTAGGTCTGAGGAACAGGTATTGTCAGCAGTAACATGCATGCGTCTTTAACATACATACAGGCTTTGATCTAGGCGTACCATTATTTCATATAGTCAACCACTCAACGTGCAATCATACCTCATTGAAATAGTGGACTCGCATGACTCATTCATTTAAAAGCACGACCGAGACAGTGTGTGTAGTTTAAGTTGATTAATGGTCCTAAGCAATACAGTGTGTAATATATTGATGCAACTCTCAGAATGGCGTCCTCCTGTATTTTCAATATATTCCTTATGTCTCACACTCGATCATCAAACCATACATGAATATCATATTGTCCATCAACTATTTACAAAATCTTCTTTGATTGGCATTTTGTAATTGACCATAGTTACACAAGGAACATTTTAATGGATACACAATTACTGAGTTTAATAGTAAGTGACGTTTTGACTGGGCCAATGAGGACGGACTTATATACATCATGAGGGAAATTTAGAGAACCCTGGATCACCACTTCATAGTAACCCATCACTCAAAGCATATGAAACACTGTTAAGAGTTGTAATAATAGAGATGATTTATTTACACCTGGAACATAGATATAAAAATGCTACATAAATACAATAGGAGCATAAATTAAACAAGAACTCAAATACATAATAATACGGTACATTAATGGACACGCATCCCACCCTTCTGCCTCGGCAGCGGCTGAACTCGCTCCTCTCTGCTCCAATAACCATGTCTCTCCCCAACCATCTCAGGGTCCTACTCGTATATCTGACTGTGCAAATTAATAAACCATTAATTAATTACTTATATACATGGATTGGCCGTGTATATAACATGTCCTGGATAAATAACATAGGATCACACATGTGGGGTTTAAATTGGTTCGATGCCGTTAAAAATTACTTTACATGTTTAATACATATAATCTTAGTGTAATACAACTTTGTCACGCATATTGCATGCTATGTGTACGTCTTTACTAATCCGACTGAGATAAAGCTGCGTTCACACTAAATGCGCATTCATTGCGAATTCCGGAGACCGGCCTCCGGAATTCGGATTGGTTTTTCCCGGACTAAAAGCTGTGCGTCACATTACTGTTTATTTGGACTGAATTCGGAATAGAAAACGTAACACTAAATGCCGGTGAAGGTTATTCATATCCAAGATACCTGCTCCAGACATCAATTTATTTGCACAATATTGGTCCGGACCGTAATCCTTGTCACCTTTGGGTGAAATATCGTCTGTGGAATTATTGGCAAGAAATTTATCACGGCGAACTTTGGGAAGAAAGCGATTGGCGAGAGAACCTTCACATACCAAGCGCTACGTTCGAGATAATTTGCAATTTGTTAAACCCGCCATTGCAAAACAAGATACAAGACTCCGGAGGTCAGTGCCTCATAACGAGCGACTGACTATAACACTTTGGAAATTGGCAATAGTTACAAGACTCTGGAACAGAAATTTGGACATGTACGGTCAACAGTTGGATCTGAATCAAGCGTGTCACACTCAAATCTTGACTGCGAATAACTCGTTCGTAGTAATTGTTCCGGGTTGATTTCAGTAAAATATACTGATTCGTTGATTCAAATACACTTCGGTTTTATCGAATTGAGTGTGACGCCAAAGTCTGAAATTCAATTCAGATTAAACCCCTAGTGTGAACGCAGCTTAAAGCGGTGGCCACACTAGTCGAATGGTTCGACCGAATCAATCAGCTCAGAAATTCAAAAAGTGTGTCCACTATTATTCGGTTAAATGAATTCCACCGAATAATTCGACTAGTGTGTCCGCCGCTAAAGTCATTTAACCACATACCAATACCAACTTCCAGGGATGGCGCGACATGCTCGAACGCACCAATCATCTTTAACCCGGGCTACATGGTTACTGAGCTAGCATCTTATCTGATTACACAAGGTGAGCCATCGTGGCTCCCGAAATATAAACCAACGAAAACAAGTATCCGGTGAAATCATACCATCATATAACATTATAATAACACTTTAGTATGAGATGTAATTTGTATATATCATTATAAATTTAAGATACTGGTTTTTAAGTGCGCCAAAACTATTAGACGAGGGTCGCCTTATATTAGACCCTTTGTCTTGTATGACAAAGGGAAAACTCCGGCACCAGCCATGAGCTTTGCTAAAAACTGCATTAATCTCCTGACATGAACTAATCAACAGATAAATCTGGAACACATTTCAAGTTAATCCAGCCGACCAACATGTGACATTCTGTATAATAAACGTTGTCTAACAGTCGGGCTCGAAACAAAAAGTGAAACTGGAATTGATGGACGATTTATTTGATTTAAGAAGGTTTACAATTCAGTCTCGCCAACAATATCTAGATAATCTGTCCCGACAAATTTAATAAAGCACTAATTAATTTATCAACAAGAACAAGTTAGAAATATAACACCTCAAGTCTCGTGTAACCTGAGAGAATGCTTTTATTGGAGTCTGGAAGAATAACTGTTTAATCTCTCGTCTATTAATTAATTAGTTGGGTGGTAAATTATCCAATGGGGACGAACACTCTCACATTTCCTTAAAGGGGAAGTGTTGATGATCTCAGGTTGTCACGTCGATTAAAATATGTAAATTGAATACACAATTAGTGTGAAGTGAGGTGGCCAGGTTGTCTGTTTAAGCCCTGAAGAATAACTTGTTTCATCTCTAGTCTAATTATCCAATGGGGACGAACGTGGTGATTTCATTAAAGGAGAAGTGCTGATCATCTCAGAGTGTTATGTGGGTTACGATTAAAACGAAACTGTAAAGATGGTTGGTCAAGTAATCTATTGACGTCTCCAGGAATAACTTGTTTAATCTCTAGTTCTAATTACTTGATGGGAACGCCGTGATATTTCCTAAGCAGGATTTATCATCTCGGGCGGGATATTACGTGGGTTAAATTAAAACCAAACTGTAAAGATGTGGCCATGTGGTAGATTATGAAGTCTAATTATATGATGGGGACAAACATGGTGACATTTCCTGAAAGGAGAAATGCTGATCATCTTGGGATGTTGAGTTAAAAACGAAACTGTAAAGATGGTTGGCCAATAGGCCTATGGAAGTTTTGAAGAATAACCTTTTTAATGTACAGTCCTAAATATTCAATGGGAACGAACGCTTTGACGTTTGTAACGTTATGCCCAATAGTTTGGTCGCCACAAATATTTAACGAGGTTATATGTTAACTCTGACATTTGTGGCGAGTGAACAGACAAAGGCAGTTTCCCGGACATAGCTTTAATTAGAGGGTGTTCTTGGTTAGACAGCTAAATGTTTAGCATTTTTGAGAAGTTTTTTCACGGGGAAAAAGATGGAACTTGCACGAATTTGATATTTTCATAAAAAGCGCAAATGACGTAGGGGGAATTTACATGTGAAGATTCACATAACCGGAACAGGGGGTACTAGTTAATTTTTGGACCCCGAACTTGTCCCCAAGTGCTACCCGTTTCAGTGTCATTCTGCTTGTTAATGGGCGCAATGTTATTAAAAAAAGCCTAAGGCTCAACCAATTCAATTACGATCTTATATATTCCTAGGATGGACGGACTTTGATTTCGGAGAGATGATGTCATACTTGGTGCGTAAGTACCCCTAAAGTTACATTTTAACATTTTGTTGGGTTTGGGCTCTTCCAGTGACACACCTAGAAGCTTATATGATGATAAATAGAACAGTGCACAATAATTAGGTTTCTTTTAAATACATTATGCCGTGGCTTGTTCTATGTTTGGATCTCCCGTGACAAAATGGGAAGAAATTAGTTATCCTAACAGTATTTATCCCAGTGGTGTTTAGGTAACCATAATTGGCGTCATGGTAATCCTGTCTTATCTTCCCTGTCAACGAGCCTCGTTCTGATTACACATTGATAAATGAGAAAATCTCTTGTCAGTGAAACGTTATTGGTCATTTACCCCTCGCGCCAAGCCTACGTGTAAACATTGAAATGAAATCTATAACCCCCAGACAAATTACATTGTATTATTATACTTAATAAATCTCTTATAAAGGATTGGAAACATTATCAACACGTCTAGACTAAGTGAAAAGACATGTTTGTGGTATCGAAAGTTCTAGAGAGAATGCTAGATACTACCGAGGACCTCTCCACCACTTGCTTAACAACTTCTGTCTTGATAAACGGGCGTATATACCATTTTCTGACTGGATGATCGCGCCCCCATCGCTACTTACTGTTACCTACCCCATTATGTTACTTGATGACCGAACCCACGACCTCAATGTGGGCATTTCTATTTTCTAAGGCCAGCTCAATTTTCGTCAAGGTTGCCGAGATGTGAATAAGATTAGGACAGGTACTTGATGGCAAGATTGTAGGTTAGGATAAGCATTAGGGTTAGAGTTGGGATTAGCGCTGGCCCTGTTTACACCTTTGACATAAATTGAGCGTGGCCTTATCAAATAGTTTGATTTTGTCACGAAACTCTCACTGGGACATTCTTCGATGCTAAATTTGTAACGCATGCTTTGGGTCTCTATATTTATTCTTACTAATCAATTATTGACCTACCGTTCTAGTTCCGATGAAACATAAAAAAAAATCATTGAAAACTGGGATGTAAAACAAGAAATTCTATAAACTGCGATAGCAGTGGTCAGAATTCTACAATTCCTGCACTCTAAGTGCGAGTACCACGGAAATCAATTACTTGTTTGACCTACGTTCAATATCTAATGAACCCCAATTTCCCGCCCAATTGATGCTGAATTACACGATGTATCAATCAAAATGTCCATATTATCTGCAGTTCCTGCAAATGTCGTCCAATTTGATGAAAATTCTACAACAATATACTAATTGCCAAATCAGCACCTTTTCTCTAGCGGGTTCTGAATTTCATTGAAAGTTTAAAAATAGTAACATGTAAATCGTAAAACTAGTAAAAAGCGGTAATGAAGCCAGTAGATAAGTCATATTTAAATCAAGAAGGATGTAGCACAATACATGTCAACTATGATCTCGTTAAGTATTGTGATGTTGTTGATGTCCTTTAAATTAATTAGTGTCATTTGTTATAGTCATGAAAATTACAGGTTCAATCTTTTAGACTTTTCTGATAAAAAAAACGCGCTTCCCTGGCCGATTGAATGAGTAACGCGGAAGCCTTCTCCTCGACAGATTTAGTTGAAATTCGAGTATTTCGAAAGACGCATTTATTGCTAAATGTGTTCCTATATAATATGAATAAAAAATGTCACGCAAAAGGAATATGTCAATACGTATTTGTATACAGAGTGATACTTTAGTTAAAAGATTTAATTCATTGTTTCTTATTTCATAGAGAATATGAGACGTAAAGCCTCGCCGAATACAAGATCTGGTAAAGTGCACAGGAGCACTTCGAATTCTTCCATCGTGGTTTCACCTGTTCAGTGGTGCAGGACCTAGCAAAGAATTGTGTTGGGATGTTACGTTAAAGCTGCAATTTCAGATTTTTAAGATAAATTTTTAAAAAATGTATTAAAGTTAAGCCCTGAAATAGATGGTACCTATAAAGAGTACTACCTTGTTAAAAAAAATAATCCTATAATTCACTATTGCCAATTGATAAATTGGCAAAAATATCACTGTCAACTTCAAAATCAAACGTTTGAAGATAGCTATTCCATGGGGTGAATAGAAAAACATGGGAGATAATGGTGTTATTATTTCCGGCGTGAATGATTTTCACGTGTGGGAACTATTGCCTATGATCGTACAATAGTGAAATGACAACCTTATGAACAAAAGACAGAAATAATTATGTTTTGACTTTCTTAGAAAATATGAAATTCTTGCTTTAAATACTAAACAATTGACTCAATGACAAAACTAATGACGTAATATGCATACGTCCGACCACTTGACCACCTATTAAAGTCTCAACATGCCAGAATAAAGGTCATTTATGTACTTAAAGACACTACACAATCACACGTACTTTCATCGATAAAAAACAATTTATCAATCCATTAAAGCGATGCTAGGCTGACAATAGAAATCAAGGAAAACCAAACTGAAGTTATGTTTTCAGCTAGAAAAAAAAAAAACCCGGGGTACTTGAGTACCATCGAGTTATTCCTGTCTTCTAATTTTGTAGAACGAATTTAAACAATATTGATTACATTCGAAGTTCTATGTTTAAGTTGGATATGGATGGGTGGGAATTATAGTCTACTGAGTTGTTGAGATACAATTAGTACCAATAATAGTACAATAATAGTATAGACTGCAAAATAAAAGACAATATTGTCAATCCACTTAAGTCGAATTTGAGAGAGAGGGGGAGGAGGGTAATGTCCAGATCATTTCTCGACTAACATAAAGTTCAAATTTTTTTTTCAATAATTCTATTGCGCGTAGAAGGCTCTAGCAGTGGCCGTGATGCGGCGCAGCTCTAGACCCTATTCCTTGACACGAACAAGCTGGACAATCGAAATTACGCCAATTGACTCAATGACAGACACCCCCACCCCATCTCCCCAGGAATTTTAAGTTGTTTCGAGTTGGTTGAAGTATATGATCGTTCTAAGGCAAATAACATTAATCTTCATTCTATAAAGTGTTATGTCGTTTGCGCGGTAGATACTATGGTAACCACAAAACATTAGGCTCTGTTTAAAACCCGGAAATTACCACCATATTAGGGTTTGTTTGTTAGACACGAACAATAGGGTATTTGTTATTGGATATTTCAAGTTATATTTGCCTGTCGTGTAATTAGCTAAGATCTGGTCAGTAAATAGATAGCTTAACTTGTGTCGAGTAGTTAAATCAGGTGAGCTATAAATAGACTGTAAATAAAGGCCGTCAACATGGAGTCATCTGTTGTGGATGCTGCTGCAGACATTTACCAGATCCAGGCAGATTAAATCAAGGAAGAAATAAAATTGAACGTCATTCTATTTGTTGACGTGTTCAATACGGAAGAATCTGTGTTATACTTTAAGCCTATTGTTGACAAGATGTCAGTGTTCGTCTCAGCATTAGAAGGACATTCATGCCTATTCTGAGTTCATTACTGATAAAAATGGTTTTTTTTTAGTTCTAGGCTACTCCAATTAGTTGATAGGATGTCTTTTTTCTGTCAGAATAATACGCTCGTAAGATGGACATTCTCATGCTAGCTGTTCAAGACTGAAGACGTAATGCCCGATTGTAGCGCTATGATTCAGTTCCCTGGAGTCACGGGGGCTTCGTGGGTAAGACTTGGACTCGCTAGCCCGGAGGTCAGTGTTTCACCTCTCATTGTGATTTTTCGAAGTGGTCTCTACATGTCAGTGGTGCCGGACGAAGGGCCATTCAGATGGGACGAAGGGCCATTCAGATGGTGCTGAAATGTGTCTATACGGAGTGACATACTAATCAGACGTTTCTTTTTCTGCTTTGTATATTTGCACCGAACACCAAAATACAAAAATCGCCATCAGACATTTAAAATAATTGCCGCTTTCACGTATATTTAATATATTTACAATAAGTTAACAAGTTTTACTCCCTATTCATTCAGCAAATAATCTGACTTTATATAATAATTAATTATAATTTGAGCAATGTGATGTTTTTTTAATATTTTCAAAATATACTTTCTTTTCTGAGTTCGCTCATAAAGACAGACCATGGCGTGTGTTATTATGAATAATTACTGTTTTGGGACAGATTGGGTTTCCTCTATGGAATTGATGGATGAGATTGCAACGCCCAAGAGGGCTATAGATGAACACGGGTCTCCTATTATGGTGTAAATTACAAACTGACACTTTGCTAGACTTCAATCACGCATATGACATTGGGTTGAAAGCTATTTGAATATGTCAAGCCTTAACTTGACATCGAATTTAAATCCCTTTCTAAATTACTGAACCGGATATGTTTTGTTTTTTATCTAAAACACAAGTCGCATTCAATGAATATTTTTCACTTTTGTGGTCGGAGTCGGCCAAGAGGCCTTGTGGTCCGACAGAACCTGGAAATTGTACACAAGTTTTTTTATGATTGATTTTAGTAGCCTAGGGTGTCCTCGTTCAGAATCTGTTGGGTGAACCTTGGTCACCCTTGCGCGATTTGAGAAATCCAAGATGGCGTCCAAGACGGCAGCTACATAAATTTATACCCTAAGTATTTATTCTAGGGTGATAATTTTGGTGTCTCACCGTATGCTTCTGGGATTAGGGATTACATTGAAATTATTTATAATGCTGTGGGGTGATTAGATGATAGTAAAATCAAACATACCAGGCAATGTAGACCTGTAGACCTTAAACTCGTTAGCGATTATTTCACCTAACCAAACTAACTCAATCAGTTCCATTGTCTTACAAAACAACAGAAGCTTATAATTCCAAACCCTTCATATCCAATTTAAACCTAGACCTTGGAATGTGATCAATATTTTTTTAAAATTCGTTTGATAGAATTATAAGACATGAATAACTCGGTTGTTTTCTACCTGAAAACATAATTTAAGATGGGTTTCCTTGTTTTATATGTCAGCCTAACATTGCCTTAATGATTTGATGAATTGTTCTTAACCACTAAAAAACTTGTGATTGTGTATGATCTCCAACCGCTGAGAAAGTTCATCTCGATTTTCCGGCGTGCTTTCCTCTTGTCAGTGATGCAGAAGGAGGGCCTGACAAGGACATCTGTCTAGTCGTTCGGATGGGACGAAAAACCGATGTCCCGTGTACACACTGGCGTGCACGCAAAAGATCCCTTGGCAGTTTGAGTTGCTGAATGATTACCACGTGCGCTCTGTATCATAAAGGCCTTCACTGTGGTTTCGAATCTCCGGTTGTACGTGACAAGGATTAGGGTCGCCTGTCCATTCTCTGGGTCCTCCGGTCCCCCTTCCCCACACACACACTGCTAAAAGCCCCTACGCGCATTCGAATTATTGAAATTAAACCCTTATGTTAGTCCCGAAATGACCTAGTTTATTTCACCCACTTTCGGGTGAAACCAGGTTGAATTACGTCTTGTAAAGTAAGATAGTGTATTTTTCTACTAAGATATTTCACGACCATCTGTCGCGACTTCTTAGCTTTGCCTTCGCAACTTGGTAAACCCAAGGCAAGAAGAATCAAAATAGTGCTTATCGACTTCCATACTTTTGTCTCCCAGAGTAATTCATTTTGAAAACAGTATAGTGCAAAGTAAAACAGGCTTTATAAACTAAATCAATGGAAAAATTAAATCAACAGACAAGAGTACATATATAATACAGTTAATTTCCAAATCAACCGCAGAATTAAATTGCGGGATGCATCAAATAAGCCAGAGGTAAATCTGCCGTTTTAATCTGTCTTATACGATACATAACTTATTTATTATTTATATATGTATGCTCATGACAAGCTCGTGCTCAACGCTCTAGACCACCTAATTTAATGAATGGATTAGACAGTATCTACCATTTTATCGTTACGTTAAAATGAACGTTGTTCGTGGATACTGTGAATTGAAAATCGAGATTTCGATTATTGTGGCCATGCGATGGTACTTCACACAATAAAGATTTGAATGAAATTTTCAATATATTAATTTTTCATGATCTATTTTTGAACTATTATAGCAAGAACAGTCAACCCTTTAAAGCCCCAATAACACTCTTGTTGTAACTGAATAATATGTCCCAATCTTTATTCTGGTCAAAATCGTATTATTTTGGACTATTCCAATTAAATGATGATATAAATTTCATTTTAACACACCTATTTTAAAAAATTAGAAAAATTCAACCAATTGATTTGAAAAATCTAACGTAAACCTTTTCAAATGTGACTTGGATTTTAAAATATTTTCGAACCCTCTGATCAAGTAAAATAGGTTATAATGGATAATTTACACAACAGGTAGGTCACTTAAACATCTAGTACTTAGAATAAGGGTATTATTTATTTTCTGGAGCTACCAAGCCAACAAGAATGTTATTGTCCCTTTAAATAGATCTTATATGGTACATGTTGTTGACTTGAAATTAAGTGATTTTAGAGAAATTTTCAATATATTGATTTTTCATTATCTAAAACAAGAACGACAGGCTCTTCATCTAAATCTTATATAATGCATCTTATTGTCATATTCGTGAATATAATAATTATTGTGTCCTGTCGTATTACTGTTTGTTATTCCGATAAACTGTGAAGGTTGTAACTTGCATCCTAGACTATAGTAATCTTCATGAATTAAAGATGGTTTCATTCTTACTAATTTATAAATATTTGTCTTGGTTTCTGTCAACCGCGAATGTCAGTCTCCCTTGAGTTGACGAGGATTATGCCGGCTTAGGAAAATGAATGTTTTCTGAGGATATAGTAGTTGTTTGGGGACAATGACAGAAGGAAGTTTCTTTATCATCTGATCTCGACAGACATTTAAGAATACATCAACGATTCTATATTAAGAAGGGTCAAACAATGATTCGAGGAGAAGCGCACTGGGGAGAGATTGGAGCGTTAACAAACACTATGTTGCTATAAATCGATTCTAAGACAAATGGAATCCGCTGTTCTAAGACGATTCAGTATGCCAAACTCCATATACGTCATTTATATTTTAATTTCGTGTTTTTAATGTAAATTTGTTATATAAATTGAAATTGATATGTCTATTGTGTATATATATGAAAAGTTGAAGATAACTACTCTTAGGTATTGAATACACAAAAATATAAAAGTTTTTGAAAAAAGAACTACATTATTTGTCGATTACAGATATATATATATGTAATCGACAAATAATGTATATATATATACAGATAGCTAGCTTATATTTAATGTATGTCGGAATGAAGTAAAGTGGAGAATTGTTTACCTGGACGTATTGTTTTATTTATTCATGCATTTATCTACCATAAACAAAGAAGTACTTGTACTTAATCTACTTTATATAAATATGAAATAGTCTCTGAGTGCTTCGGGGGTTGGGAGGGCCTAGTGGTCTAGAGTGCCGCGCTTCGACCTCTAGCTGGCCGGTCACCTCTGGCTTGCGGCTGTGGTTTCGAGCCCTAGTGTGAGCATATGTGGCATGGAGATAGGGGTGCCTTCTCAACCTCATGGGTTTCCTCCGGTTTCCTCCAACTGCTAAAGACCCCTACGCGAAAGTAAACTGTTGAAATAAAATTGTACCATATGTTAGTCCCGAAATGACCTAGTTTGTGTTGAGTGGACGTTAAACCCCATTTCTCTCTTTCTCTCAGAGTGCTTTTCCTGTGAAAATATTCTGGGTGCATTTTGAACAGGACGGTGTAGTTCAGCTTGCTCAAAAACATGGGAATCGACACTTAGATCACTCAAATCGGACAACTACAAATATTTCTAAGCAGAACATCAATTCAGGGTTGCATTTTTGGCGGCCATCTTGAAAAATGGACGCCATCTTGGATTTCCTATTGGCCATTCGGGCAGATTTGATTAGTATCCCCTGGAGAACAATTGTGCCACATTTGATGCTTGTATCGTCATTTGCAAGATTCGTCCCAAAAAATTGCACTTATCTGTTCCACTGTATACGTCTTGAAGGTATTTACCGCACACATCCCAACGTATATAATGTTACATTTACATTCAGTTACACACCTGCTAATTAATAACTCTAATTTCTAACTACTTTTTATACATACTAAAAATAAGTTTAGAATAATGACCGCTTATATGATTTAATGACAAAAATAATCATTACTAAAAGGCCCAACTTCATTGGTCAACGGTATCCAGCTACGCGATTGACGCTCGTTTCTATTTTTCTTCGTCCGGCCTTACGGAAAGCTTGTTTTTCACAACAATAGACGAATCGTGACCGGTATCAACCACGCGATACCAAGCGTGGGGATACCATGGGATGTTCTGGGCGCAGTCGACCATGTTACCGCTCAAAGCGGGCTCTAAAATCCGCCGAGCTTGGAACTATTCGTAAAATACACATGCTCTAACATATTGGTTTAACGTACGTATACCACTATTCAGCGCATAGCACCTTAATCTTTCGTTCCATCTGACTGTATTGCCAATTCATAGAATAGAACTGATAACCTTCGACATGTAGTCGCCATTATCATTTTTTTTTTAACTGAAACAATGGCGCTGTCAGCAGTCGTCTGTGTAAGAAGATCGAACTAACATTACGTTTAATAATATCAACAATAAAAGAAGACAAAGGGTTTTAAACAAAGCCACAATAACATTTCCAAGAAAGAAAAAGACAGTGTACTTAACAAATTGTTTCTAAACAATGTTAAATCCGTCGGTTGTCAGAGATTTTCAAGCCAACGAGCACTTCCAGCTACAAGAACAGAAGAAGAAGAACAAAGCTGAATGTGTAAAGATGTGTTTAATGTTTGTATTCGGATATTGCGCAAGTTGGCCTGTTCACCAACCATATAATTGATCATATTGAAAAACCAAATCATGATGAAGGTAACTATATCGAAGCTATCATAACTTAGCTATGTCACCTAGTACATTGTGATAAACATTTGTTTCTAGTTAATGAGTAATATAATGCCAGATCGCGAAGAAGGTAACTAGATTGAAGCAATCGTAAGTTAGTTATATCATAGAATCATTACTGGGTTTATGTATTACGCTGTGACAAAGGACAGGAAATGAAATCTGTTTAAAGGGCGTAGGGCTCTATTCTTTGAAATCTTACAATATGCGAAATGGGGTTTAATGTACACTCGACACACACTAGGTCATTTCGGGATTAACATATGGTTCAATTTGATTTCTATATTTCGCTTGCGCGTGTAGGTCTTTAGCAGTGGGAGAAAACCGGAGGACCTAAATAGAACCCACGAGGTTGGACAGTTGACTCAATGCCAGATCTTGTAAGACAACGTGCACCTACTAACCATCATGCCATCAAACTCTCCGGGTCCAAAAAGCACTGATGTTTTATGAATGTATATAAAGTGATTGATATTCAATCTCAAAAAGAATCAAATATCCAGTTACTAAATGTCATTTAAAGATCATGTTCGATGTAATACGTGTACTCTCTAACTTGAACGCAGTCGTTCACGCCGGCTTAGTCCGTTCTGCGTATTTTGTCGTTTAACTAATTACTTCCGTATATGTTGTCTTAGTTCATCGCAAATGGCGTTTAAAACCATAGCAAACACGTGATTGTAAAATGTACACTGAGAATCACAGATTGTATATTTTCACGGCAAGATACCAAAATCAATATGGATTGACATGAGCCATTATTGAATTCTAAATCATGTTTTTAATTTTGAATATTGTGCTAAATATGAGTTAGAGGTTGAATGCCTTTGCCGCCCAGCTTTCCTGCATCATAATGACAAAAGTATTGAATTACCCTTGGATCAATAGGCTGTTTAAGATTCCGGAAGTGTCTAGTTATAACCTTTGTATTTATTTTAGATTAAAATGTAAGGTGGTTTATCTGAAACCCAACATTATTTCGGGGTCGGTTCCTATGCAAGAATTGCTGCTTAGTCGTTCGGGTTGGATACCATTATTCCCATGCAGCAAACAGTAACCCCAAAAATTGCTCCGCATTTATATGATAAATTTTGAGAACATCCGGCGGGTTGTTTTATTATCTGGGGGTTCCTAAAGCTACAATTCGTAATGTATACTTTCTGCCCCCTTAAAACACGAAAGTCAAAAACTAAAATACGCAACAAAATATAAAGTTATCCACCTGCCACAACCCGATTCCAAAATATGAAATTAAGAAATAAACACATAACGATTTTAGCGACCATCGCTGGTGTCCATGTTGTCGTCTGACAGTTATTCGCGACGTCTAGTTTCCGACTTTCGTGTTCTGAAGTCGCGAAAAAAAGAAATTACTAATGGCAGTTATAGGTTTCCATAGTTGTGACGTTATTCTATTATGGCTTAAGCTATTTATCTCGATCAAACATGCCGGACGACGAACCTGATAAAAGTACATCATTATAGAATTAAGTTTCTCATCAATGGAAGCTCTCGTCAGTTTCTTAGAAGACGTTTATTAAGTTATCTTTGTCATATCATATTCATCACCACGGGACAATACTGGTATGTAGCACACTGTTGTTTCTGTGGTGAAAAACCTATTTTCGAAAGATCGTTAGGACACCCAATTTGTAGAATATTGACATGTTATTTAAAGGTACAAGTACCGACATTTTATCATCAATTAAATCCGTTGTCTACGAATAGTGCACGTAAAACTCCGGGAACGAACGAATTAATTAGGAAAGTGGAAGGTCTGTTGAAGAAAGAGCACCATCGTACTGGGGACCGGGAAACAAGCAGTACGGCATTCGATACACAGCCAGCTATCTTAGGAATACGCATGCCAGGTTTGTAATGGAGCTTCGCTCCCAAGAAGAAGAAGGGGAGATTTTGGTAGATGAAATGATTACTAGGGTACACGGATCGTTATGCACAGAGATATAAAATAAAATGGAGAGTGGGGTCAGTCAACGTTCCACAAAGTAATGTGACTTTTCACCTCGTCCGTAATAATAAACGTCATTCCTTGTACCATTGACATGCGTGAAGCCTATTTGGAAAACTTCGGGACCCCGTGTTAAGTTAAAGCTAGTATTCTTATCCGATTATACACACTTGGGCATTATGGCCTCTGGTTTCCAGTAAAATTAAGCATTCCTTGCAGTTTATATCTGTGATCCATTTCACACACTGCAAGTGTCAGACGAAGATGGCAAAGTCTGTATGACCCTAGGCTCCATTAAAGACGTAATCGTATTGGTCATTTCTTGTGGTAATAGATTGTCCAGCTGGGTAGTTCAGAATTCAGAATAACTGAACTAGTAGTCCAGCTCATCGGGACTTGTGTCGGAATATCTTCATTAGCCTTCGGGGTCGACGTTAGCTTATAATAACTACTTTCTCAGCAGGTGCCTGTTCTGAATGGAGGTATTGTGATTTGTTCAGCACAACCTGGACAAAACACGGCATCTCGACATGAGCTCATGTCAAATTAACTTCTAGATGATGGAAATTGGGTTAACAGCGGCTTTCGTTTCTGCATAAGTCTGTCGAATGAAAACGGACGCGCATACATCATAGTAAAATGAAAAGAAATGGGGTTTAATAGTAAGTGCTGGGGGACTGCCCCACACACAATTCTACACAAAAACAAACATACAGACAAGACATCATACCAAGAGACAACAAACATAAACGATTCCAAAAGAGCGAATGGATCCGGGGGCTAGCCGTAAGCGTCCACTGCGCTGTACAGTCCCGGGCCTGTGGTGACACAGACTTCACTCACACTTGAAAACAAGTTGGGAACAAAACCCAAGGAAACAACCACACAATGTCAGTATGGGTAATGAAGACGGGCATACGCCATACCGTGTGCTATGACAGAAATTTTGTCTGGATAGCAGCACTACGGTCTGCTCTCATATCAAATTGGAGCTGCCAAGGGATCTTTTACATGCACATCAATGTGTACATGGGACCGCGGTTTGTCAGACCCGTCGTCCTGCACCGCTGACAACGGGTCCCTACACACGCTTGCGAATTATTGAAATAAAATTAAACCATATTGATTGTGGACGTTAAACCCCAGTTCTCTCTCCCGCTGACAAGGTGAACGCAGGCCAGGAAAATCCCGATGAACTTTTTCGCCCAACACCGGGAGCGAGCCCGTGACCTTCAGACCAGCGAGCCAGTGTCTTACTCACTTAGCCTCATTGATGAAGTATTATAATAATTATAACAATACTAAATGGTCCACCTCCACCAGTCCAGACGGAGCAGAAACGGGACGTTAAACAAACCTATTTCATTTTTCTCCATTGTAAATATATTTCTGCAAACAGACCCATAGGTCCTTAATCAACCATCTGCGTGTTATATTCAGATAACAAAAAAGTAGTCATTTGAAATCATAAAATACCTCACCATAGCAGACATAATTAAATGGAAAAGACAGTAAAGAAGCTAAGTGCTTAATGCTCATACTTCGAGAGAAGTGAAGTCATCAATATATTTATATGTCTGGGAATTCGAATGTAAGCACTATGTGGATGTACGACGGTGCCCATTGAGACGTCATATAACCATTCCGTGCTAATTAAAGTAAATAAATTTAACTGTTTCGTGTAACTTGCCCATTTGCTTGTATTTCTTTGTTCCTTTGGAGTCGACGTATAATCAATAATAATAAACAAAACTTATTTAAAAATTTTGATTACTATTTACTTTATTTATTTAGCCATCGATCATTATCCATACGTTCGGGTCTTGGTAAGAGGGGAGTGACACATCATGTTCAAAATTATAAACAAGCGAGGGGTTGTCGAGTCCCCACCCTAGCTATGCCTATAAGACGTATATTTTCTTTTTTGTGACTATAGTATGAATCGACCTGCAGTAAGATCAACACTATATTCCGAATTAAGTCGAATGTAACGAAGGAGAATTAAATTACTACAGCAAATGTGTTCATAACATGTAAATCATTCATTATATGTTTGTGTTGGTTTCATATTCAGGGATTGAAGCAATACAGATGTCTCTATTAGTAAATTAGAATCTTTGCGACGATGATGACCTACTCCTTGAACAAAAATAAAACAAATATGCATTATGCAAGAGCTAAATATGGTCATTGGGGTCTTTCTTTAAGCCTTACATGTTATTTAAATAATCATTAATTGGACATTAATTAACTTATCCAGACCATAATCAACTCTCGATGTCATCGACAGTCTGCGAACTTTGGGGGATTATGATCCGATTTTCTGCTAAACTTTCCTTCATGATATAATAATGGAATGGATAATCGAGACATTTCATCGTACCAACTGTAGTAATGATGATCGAGGCAAGGCGGAAATTTCAATCACTTAATTCTGCGTTCATTTTGCTTAGTTTTTAACTATTATAGTGAGAAGTGCCAGCTCTTTATCTGCTCTCACATAATGTATCTAACTGTTTGTACAAATTAGTCAAAAGAATAGCTTGAGCGTTATCTGCGATATCTAGAAACAAGGGGTTATCTTTCTGTTCATCAGTTTCTAAGCTTAGTGGGGTAACTAGGATACCTAACGCATGCGCTACATACATAAGGTTTCCGTCCAAGGCATATAGGGTCGACTACCAAACATCCACTCGGCGAATCTCAGCAGATTCCAGCACCGTACATCTAGCCCCGGTTGTATGACTACGTCCGCCATTAGAACTACTTTCAAGTTCCCGGATTACCAACGGCGTTGCCCATGACGACGCCTTTGAAGAATGTTTTATCTTACAAAGTTTGCAGCTATTTTTCTTTCAATTTTATCCGATTTTCGTTAAACAAGGAGATGTTTGCACTGAAAATACTACACACCCTTCGATCGACGAAAATTTTCCTAATAAGTAAACCGGCGCCGCATTGCAATTGTATAGGCGTAGGTACATATCACTTACTGCCATACAGCCGAGGCTAGATGTAGGTTTCGAAATCTGCTGAGGTTTGCCGAGTGCCAAACCTCGAGGCAGCTAGTCGAGTGATTATGTGACAACGTGCTCTATGGTCTGTGTTGTAGTGCTTTAGTTTTGTTAATGTGTTTGTTATTCGTCGAGGTATAGGCGATGGGTCACTTCTCCAATGAATATTAAGGCTATAATATATCTCTCGGTCGCCTTCTAGCCGCAATTAGCAGCGAGAGTGTTGAGCAAAACCAAGGTTGGGATATACACGGACTTGTCGTAAGGGTTACCTGTAGGACTGTTGGCCATCTACTACAACGTAAGACCAATCTCAACTCGTATCCGGATGCCAGTTTGAGAACACGTTCGCAAAACTCCCTACGGTCCTTTTAAGCCGGGCGACGACTGCAAAACCAACCGGGACCGTAGATACTGACGATTTGATGAGATTTCCAGTCGCAGCTAATATTATGCTGCCGTATAGCTCAGTATGGTATCTAACACATCTTTTCTTTTATGCGCCACTTGTACTATCCAAAATAAGCATTTACGCCAATCCTTACAGAATTTAAATAACGAATGAAATGAAATGGGGTTTAACGTCCTACTCTTTTGCACCTAACCTGGGCTAATGGAAGACGACGGGTATACGTCATACAGTGTGCTATGAGGGAAATTTTGCCCGGGCAGCGGCGCTACGGCCTACTCTTTAATCGAATTACAACTACCAAGGGATCTTTTACGTGCACTCCAGTGTGTACACGGGACCTTGTTTTATCGTCCCATCCGAACGACTAGGCAGCTGTCCTTGTAAGGCCCTCCTGTATCACTGACAAGGGGAAATCACGCCGGAAAATCCAGATGAACTTTCTCGGCCAATGCAGGGATCGAACACCCGACCTCCAGAAATAATTAACGAAGTGTTCAGTTGCCTTTATGGATCTCTGTGCCCTTAGATGATTAAATTAGATTTCCTAATAGACATTTACCATATGACGTCATGATTACGAATAAGCCAAAGAAAAATATACTTTCTTCTTTTAAATTGAACACCTGGATCGTTATTGTCAAAATAAAATTCGTTTGACTTTCAATTATTCCCCGCCATTGGAATCCTAAGAAAGTATTTTCTTTTTATTGTTCTTGACCTTTGGTATTATAGCTAGCTGTAAGAAGCATGATCTATTGGTGTACCTTTTGTTATAATGGCAACAAGCACCTGCTTATTGTCCACTTCACATTGAATAACAACCCTAATTCAGAACCAGAAGAACTGGTTTGCTTCTTCCTGGAGGTCTTATAACATGATTATCATGATTTTCCATGTTTCCAAAAAGAATTTGTAGAATCTAATGTCAAATTAAAGTAAATTTTTCGATGTGTAAACGAGAAACGTTGTCAGGAAGGCTAGAGGGCAACATCCATCAACTCGTGGACACGATCATGGATTTATAAGTGACAAGGAGCAGCACTGCACAATTAGTGCTGTTGAAATCGTGGTGTCCTATCATGTATTAAGGTCAGTCGTGCTGATCGTGGCCTCACTCCAATCGTGCCGTATCACGCAACATTCAGAACCTAGCATAACCGGACAAATGGTGTTGAACGTACTGGGCTAATGAAGACGGAATAGGAATCGAACTAGAGGGCAACGGGTATAAAGTCGTGAACACGATCTGGGATTTAAACGTGACAAAGAACACCGTCGCCCACCGTCTGCATTATGAGTGAATTAGTGTGTTTACATCTAATTATCATCGCATTCCTGAGAGTACACGGAAGTTCGAATGTTCGACGCTTTTGCCTCCCCATGCCCCCCTCTGCCACGCACCACTCACAGACAAGTCTGGACAATCAGGAGGAACTATCGCAGACAACAACTTAGATGGAATCCTTGACTTCCTGGTTATTGTCGGGTTGGTTGGTCGAATGGTTAGCGCAGGTGCGTTGTATCATAATGTCTGCCATTGAGTCAACTGGCGTGGGTTCGAGTTCTTGGTTGTACCTGACAAGAAGTAGGATTGTATGTCCATCCCCAATACTAAAATTATTGGCATAGAACCGAAACATGTGTCAGTCCCGAAATGACGTAGTTAGTTTCGATTGGCCGTTCGACCCCTTTTCTTTCTGTTTTTCCTGGTTATTGACCTGACGGTTAACCGACTGAACAATAATATTTATATAAATGTAAAAATGATTTTACACTAATTGGCATATATACATTTATCCCAAGGGTACCTGGCGAGGACAACCGATGACAACGTATTAAATGTTCTACAGATGAGCCATATGGATGTATCCCAAGAGCAGATGAGGAAATGGTATTTCCATACCTTCTGGCTAATGAACCATTTTTAACATTAATCCATATTTTATAGGACGACTCTTGGGATAAGATAACTCTTCTGTGGTTTTGAGGACAATGGTTTTAATGATGATACAAACTTATACAATAATAGTAGTCATGATCTCACTTCAATAGTGACAAACTGATGCTAGATTTTGTTAATTCGCAGTACTTTTCGCGTATTATTTTGTTCAGTCGGGATAAATGGAGATTAGCATAGGATCCCGTGATCAGCAGCTTGCTGTCCAGCGGCTTATTTCCCCTTCAGTGTCATATGGCGCTATACAGCGCCTTATTTTGATAAGGGGAATGCTCACGGGTTCATTAGTCCACCGATATCTATTTGAGTTGGGAAAGGTCTGAAATGTTACATAAACTATAAATTATTTATTTAACAAATCAAGACCATTATCAATTGACTCGGTTGTTTGGTATATTAACTAGATTAAAAGGGTTCACCATTTAAAAATTTAATTTCAAAACGGGAAAGCGAAGCTAAGCCTCGACTATACCAGTACCCTATTTATCACTATGCACACATCTTGTCAAAGCTACAGTGATAACGTGGCTGAAAATGAAGTAATCTTGTTTAGCGAAGCTGCTAAAGCTAAAAATGTAACAAATTCCACGGTTAACTTGGACAAAAAAATATGCAGTAAAGAAAGCAGCGAACCCGAATCTAACGATTTGAAACTGTAAAGAATCCAATATATGATTATATCTGACCTTATTATGTTGACCAAGTTAAGTGAACCGCTCACGAAGAAGGCCATGGCTCAAAGACAGATTTCATGGCCATTTTAACTTAAGCTGATATAAATGGGCGTATGAGAATAAGGATGAAAGGGGGGCGCACTCAAACTGTTTTTTCTTAACGTTGTATTTTAAAAGGAGATATTCCTCTTATTCGACCGTGACCTCACAGAAATAGAAAGATATTCATGGGATTACTCGTGTTAGTCTAAGTGCCAACAACAGACTTGATAAGACAGATTGGTAATCAATCGATTCTCACCCGGAAATGCAAACTAACTGGTGTCAGTGGATCTTTTTTTCTTTTTTTGATAAGGGCAAGAATCCACCATTCAAACGGAAGACATTTGAGCGCAAGTTCATGCAGTCCCAATGTGCACAACAAAACCCAACAACAACAAATGATTGCCAGGGATCTAATTTACCCGATTTTTTTTCTATTGATAAAGGTAAGTCTGATAATGGATTTTGCACACCATTTCTGAAATTGATATTGTAGTTTCTTTCCTTCCCTTTTAAAAATATCCCCAAAAATAGCACACTTTTCATATAGTAAACCCATATTGTTTAACAGTTGCTGATTGAGGTAGGCAAAGGTTGTTGTGCAAACCGTACACGGCGTAGCGATCCTGCCTTGCTGAGTTACTGTGATCAGAGTATGAATCTTCTGAGTAGTCCCATTGAATATCCAAAGATTTTGTTTTTACGTATACCTTCCAAACAGTGCAAGGACACGGGATGGTCATGACTAATCCTTTTATCTAGACCAAGTGCAATTGCGTTGAACAAGGTAAATGATTCCGTAGTTGTTGTGCCAGTCTAGATCTAATCTCATCGTAAAATGCACACGCTCTAACATATCGGGTTAAGTCTTCCATCTTTATCTGCGTTGATACTACCATTCAGTCCATAGGACCTTAGGTTGCCGTTCCGATTGACCGACTGTATTGTTAACAGTCAATTGCAAAGTCACATAATAGACCTAGTGAGCCGCCAATAACATTCTATTTTGAACTGAAACAATGGGGCGTGTATTAGAATGTGGCTGTTTTCGGAGTTTTGTCAGGAGTCGAGTGCATGTAAGAATATTGAACAATATAATACTTATTATAATATTGACAACAAAACATGACAATATATTAAACAAAGCCACAATAACATTTCTCAAATAGCTTCTAAACAAAGCCCACATCCTTGTTTGTCAGAGCTTGTCAAGACAACGAACACTTGTAGGTACAATAACAGAACCAGAAGACACACGCTCAACCTGTAAAGGGGATATAAGTATATGATTAATGTTTGTCATCGGATATTGCACACGTTGAACCTTCAGTGTCTGGAAGAACATTGTATTGTTGTTGCAAATAATGTTTCTACTGATTAACAATATAATTGATCACTTTCAAAAACCAAATCATGATGAAGGTAACTATATTGAAGCTATCATAACTTAGCTATGTTACCTAGTACACTGTGATAAACATTTGTTTCTAGTTGATGAGTAATGTAATACCAGATCATGACGAAGGTAACTAGATTGAGGCAATCGTAAGGATCATTACAGGGGTTTATGTATTACGCCGTGACAAAGGACAAGAAATGAAATGTTTAAGGGGCATATGGCTCTATTCTTTGAAATCTTACAATATAAGAAAATGATTCTTTAAAGTACATATTAAAGGGAGAATCCCGATAAGAACAGAGTCTCAAAAGTTAAAGTCCGAGTATTTATGAAATTTATAGACATTGTGTATTTACCTTGTCTCAAAATTTCAGCTCAAAGTATTGAGTAGTTTGGACGCGAACGTCAACACTGCTTATCCGGACACGTAACCCTTTTAAGATTTTGGGTCATTTTTTTCATTTGGTGACCTGATAATCGATTAATGTTTCTTGAGAGGTCTATACTGTGAATGACCCATGCCGTGTACTTGATAACAAAAGGTAAATTTCACCTACATATTATTTTTATAGAAAAAAGTCTGGTTTTATCCAGATACTGTATAATAAAACGTTCTCCATTTCCAGATGAAGACTGTAAGGTTTAAGTTAATTACAAGCGTTTCACATATATCGGGTTAGTAGGTGAGCCTTAGGTTATGGATTTTAATACAAAATTAAGCAGTTTTATTTCCCAAAAAGTTATCGGGATTGGCACTTTAATGTTAAATGAATGTATTAAAAGTGATTTATTTTATAAAATATGTATGACCTGCTACAAATGTCAGATGTAATTCAACATCTTGGCGGAGAGAAAATAAGGCCCCGGGCCCCAGATTAGATGTAATCGTATTGTTGATTCCATGTTGTTCTAGACTGTCCAGCTGGGCGATTCAGAGCTCTGTTTCACAAACAAACCTACATCTGCTTTAAAATCGTCTTAAACTACAATATTGAACTCTTATTAGGGCTTAGTTGTTAGAATTATTGTAACATACAGATATATTTGACATAATATTAATATACCACACAATCTTAATACTATCACTCGCGAAAACAATTCTTATTAAATTTCTTTTGATGGCATGTGAAATACATTTACGGTCCATGCTTACAATAGATACACATTTCTGGTTTCAGAATTTGCGGGTCCGCTATTCTGAACTTACAAAGACCCGTCACAGGTTATAATGAACAATGGGAACATATTCGTTCTATTTCACAGGTGTTATCGAGGTGTTGAATTCCCTGCAGTGACTAGATGGGTCTGTGATGACCAATTCTAGCAGAAATATTACATTGTGTTTCCGTATCACAATGCAGACTCCTATTTTCAGCATTACTTTCATCATCTATTTGTTCCACCTTCGTCAGCCCAGTCCTAGCAGAAAAAATAGGACGTTGTAAACGGAATTTAATTTCTTGACTACCCATTTGTCCCGTCGGGGGGCTGGGATGCCGCGCTTCGACATCTAGTTGGCCGGTCACCTCTAGCTTGCGGCTGTGGTGTGAGCGTATGTGGCATGGAGAGAAGGACGCCTTCTCAACCTCGTGCGTTTCCTCCGGGCACTCCAGTTTCCTCCCACTGCTAAAGACCCCTATGCGCATGCGAATTAATGAAATAAAATTTCAAAAACCATATGTTAGTCCCGAAATGACCTAGTTTGTGATGAGTGGATGTTAAACTCCATTTCTCTCTCTCCCATTTGTCCCGTATTCATTAGTCAAGTCGGAGAAGCCATCTTGGACTTCTAACACCATTTCATTTCTATTCACCTTCATCAGTCCAACCAGAGCAGAAACGCAGGACATTTCATTTCTATATCAATCTGTCTCAATTGTAAATATATTTCCGCATACAGACTTATACTCCTTAATCGGCTATTTGCGTGTTATATTCAGATAACAAAAAAGTGGCCAATTTATTGAACTCTTGTGGGCTTAAATCATAAAATACCTCACACTAGACACAATCAAATGGAAATGGCAGTCCGAGGGCTAAGCGCTTAATACTCAGAGTGAAGCCATAAATATATTTCTTTGTCCATTATTTCAAATGTGAGTACTCTATGGATCTATGACGGTGCCCATTGAGACGCCATAAAACCATTCAGTAACAATTAAAGTAAATATTGTTAACTGTTTAAGGTAACTCGCGCATTTGTTTTTATTTCCCAACTTCATAGACGTAGACTTTATATCAAGAATAGTGAGCCAAATCTATTATGAAATTTACATGTAGTTTATATCATCTGGGTGATAAGAGGGGGGTAGCAGATATTGCTTTCAAATGCTTTGAATCGCATATCTCCTGTCATTGGGTCACGTAACGGTGTTTCGATTCGGCGCTTGTAGGTGACAAGGATTGTGGCCGCCTGTTTCGGTAGATATTCTTAAGCTATTCCGGTTGGTTTCTCCGCATGGCTAAAGATCCCTACGCGCTTTCCAGATGAAATAAAATTGAATCATATATTAGTCCTGAAATGACCTAGTTTGTGTCATAATCTTGCCTCCAAACAACAACACTTGACTCAATGGCAAACCTTGTGAAACAATGTGCACATGTTGAACCATGCAACCCCTTTCGTGTCAGAACACCGGGGGCGTAAATATAATTCCCATTGCAAACAACACGATTCTCTTCAATTCCAATGGTTAATTGCACACAAAATCTGCCTTCCTCCAGCTGTCTCTGATTCAGTGTTTTCATATACATAATAATTATTCAAAACCATCGTTACTAGATACACTGACACCTGATTGAGTTTTTTAATTTAAGATTACTGTGTTACGCTAATAATAGAATTAAGTATGGCGGTGGTGTGATTTGATTACATGTCAGTTCATCAAATATCAGTGACGTTGATTACGATGACATTACTAAATATTCATATTGGAATGTGAACATGTTGAGGTATTTAGAAGGATAAATTCCCGGGATCTTGATAGTGTGTCTACCAATAGCAATAAAGTATAACGACTTTACAGTTTGTTTTTCTTTTGCCAATGTCGTAATGCTAGAATAAGGGTGTCAGACCCATGTTTGTTCATGGGGCCAAATGAACTATAATTTTACATCCAGTGGGTCGGAGATATACAAAAAGGAGATTTATGAAAGGTTGTTTTAATATCAGTCGACGACATGGTTTCAATACAAATACCCACATATTTTTAAGGAGATTGGAAAATCGCTCACCGCACTAAGATTTATATAAACTCCTTTTAAATCGTAAATTAAACGAATTGTGTGCAGATTAATGCCCTAGTCGGGAATGAAATATGTTTTAATGTCCTCCATTTCGTCTCTGATCCAGTCAATGAAGCCATGCATCCACCTGTTAGTGAGCGACATCGGTGACATTATATTCAACCGATTCAACAAAACATCACATTTACCTTTTAACCCTAAACCTATTCATCTTTTATTAGTTCATTTGCCTTTTAAATGTCGGCCATTATTTATGACCACCGGGGATATCTGTATATTTTTACATTTTGTAATCCGTTGACGAATGTGTCTGGAACGTAACATAAAGAACGTTTGTATTTGGAAAGAAAGAGACGTCACAATCCTGGATAATACCAAATGTTTGAAGACATTCATTTAGGTTTAGGTCAAAACGTACTTTTCATTTAAAGATACATAATGGGAGATTAGATGGGCGGATCCAGAGGGGTGTGGTCCCCCCCCCCCCTCAGCTCCATAACAAAAATAATGCCTTGCATCCATGAAATTACATCACAAAGTTATCCTACATCAGTATAAAAATGATTTCTCTGTTTAAAAAGCTCAATTTGTATGTATGCCTATGTAATTTAGACACGATGATGGCAGATTTCCGTAACAAAAAACCTGGCAACCCACCCCCTGCAAAAAATCCTGGATCCGCCCCTGTGACCCTGTTCACTATAAAAGTCATAAACTAAATAATGTTAAGGGAATAAGCTGACAATGTTGGTCAAATTACCCCACTCTAAACCTAATCTCGATTATCCATTTTGGGTTAATTGATCACTGATTGTTGAGCAGCAAATTATATTCAAAAGCAGAAAAAATCCGACACACCAGAAAACATCGAGAGTTGATTAAGGTCTGTTCATGTTAATAAAATGGCTAAGTTATAGTTTATATAACATTTCAGACCCAAAGAGGGACCTGCAGATTTACCAGTTACATAGTGTATGTTTAATTATATTACTTTAAAGCCCCAATAACACTCTTGTTGTAACTGAATAATATGTCTCAATCTTCATTCTGGTCAACAAATCGTATTATTTTAGAATATTCCAATTAAATGATGATATAAATTTCATCTTAACACACCTATTTTAAAAAATTGGAAAAATTCAACCAGTTGATTTGAAAAGTCTAACGTAAACCTTTACAAATGTGACTTGGATTTTAAAATATTTTCGAACCCTCTGGACAAGTAAAATAGGTTGTAATGGATAATTTACACAACAGGTAGGACACTTAAACATCTAGTACTTAGAATAAGGGTATTATTTATTTTCTGGAGCTACCAATCCAGCAAGAATGTTATTGTCCCTTTAATAGGCGATGACACAGCTGTAGGATTAATTTGATGTAATATTTTAAGATGTATGCTTTAGTATGTTAATTAGTTGTGGTACATGGTTAAACATTGTTGTATTCTTGCTCAAATCGATAAGACGTGAATATATGTAAATTTAAAGAGATGATTATGTCACTCTATCGTATGTTTGAATATAAAGTAAATTAGTTAAGTCGTGCACATTTAACGTAGTGTATAATTTACCTATTTATCCGTAAACTGATTCAAAACTTGCATTATCGTGACGCAAGTACAGAAACGTCTTTGGTTCTGGAAAGGAAAATTGGATTGGACAATAACCCGCAAAAATATCCAAGTTACTGAGGAACATGCATTTTGCTGTTTTACAAGGTGACAAATAGTCCCAACACATTAAATGATGGAAATTTCGGGATAAGTGATGGACGCTCTATTGCAATTGCCCTTTTTTGCGAAATTACATATAACGCACTATTGGTTAAAATGTGGATTGCTTAAATGGTTAGTCCCTATATAGTTATTTGTATTTATATGCAGGTATAAATTAACTTAGCACATAAGTATACTCGAGCGAGGACACATCATGTATATGAGTTTTAACAGGATTATGGTGTGTAAACTAGATAAAAGACAACAGTGGACGCTAATTGCACTCCCATCATAACAATAAGTGCCTTCCTTTATTTGCTTCACTTCCCGATCCTTTAGAGATCAATCGTAGCAACCTTTTCAGTGTTCTATCGCATACCATGTACAATTATTCCTCGCCAATATTGTCCTTTAACATTATTTTCAAAACCTAATCTAGTCATGCAGCAACATTCACAATTTGAAAGCTAAACTATGAAATCAAGAGTTTTTTTGTTGTTGTTTTTTTTGTTTGTTAATAACTGTTGTGGTTTCTGATCATTAAATAAATCGATTTGTATTTTATTTCCTCTGTGAATGTTGTGAATCTAGTATGAATCAACTTGCAGCAAGATCAATACCATATTCAGTATTAAGTCGAATGTAACGAACCAGAATGGAATTACTACAACAAATGTGTTCATAACATGTAAATCATTCATTATATATTTGTGTTTGTTTCCTATTCAGACATTGAAGCAATACAGATCTCCTACAATCAATTAGAACGCTTGCACATAGAAGACTCATGTTTGCAGTTTCATAACTTGTGACGATAATGACACAGTTCTAGAAAACAAAAAAAAAAGCCATGAATACAAAACGTTAATTGTGTGAGAAAATAAATCAAGAATAGCCTGTTCTGGTCATCGTTTTCAAAACAAGGTCGTAGTGCTGGTCTTCCAAGATGTCTAGTGCGATGCAGATCCACTGTTTACACCGATGGGTTTTACGTACCTAGACATGGGACTCGCCTATCAAACATCAATGGTTATAACTATAGTTTTGTTCAAAATAAACAGCCTGGCTCTATATTTTCCACGGGCTCTGGTTGTATTCAACAGATCCCAAACCTAGCGGTCTAACGCTTGACCTATGCTACCTAGACTTTGAGTCACCGACCAAACCTAATGCGGTTTCTCGGAGACGGGCGGTTCCCTTCCACGTCTAAAGACACTTTACGGTTTTATATGTAAGTTACGTAATGACTTATTCCGTATGGAATAAACGTTATCCCCCGACCCCGTCATTGTTTGTGTTGTGCTTTTTTTAGTCTCAAAATAGCCTAGATTGTTTTGATTGGACTTTCCCGCCACTCTTTGTACACTCTTGTCACGACAAATCTTTAAAAGATTAAATCAATGAAACAGAATGGGGTTTAACGTCCTACCCCGACTGGGCTAATGAAGACGGGCATGCGCCATACAGTGTGCCATGGGGACAATTTTGCCCGGAGAGCGCTGCTACGGTACGGACTACACATATATATCGAATTTAATCTTTAAGAGCTGTTTGTCCCGTCCGAATGACAAGACAACTGACCTTGTCAGATCTTCCATCCTACATCACTGACAAGGGCAAACCAGAGCGGAAACTCCGGATGAGCCCACGATATCTAGGCTAGCGAGTCGCCGTCTTAATCACATAGTCCCGGTGGCTAAGCTTAAAGGATTAAACAACATTTATTCCAAACTTGTATTTATAAAGACAATTCAAAGTACATCATAACCAAGTAACTAACTTTGTGATTTGTTGTTAATTTCACCGACATAAAACATGCGAAAAAAAATAAACCTGGAGAGATGAAGAGATTAACCCAATTATTGTTGCTTAGAAATAAACAGATATTGCAACCGGATCATACTGACATTAAGAACATATCATTCAACTTCCGCCTTCCACTTGAACTAAGGTCAACTAAAACTAGTGTTAAAATAAGCTACTTGATAAGTGGTCCTCTTGATTTCACATTGATTGGTGACGAATGCTGGGAATAAAAGTTCGTCTAGACAATTGTTACTGGGGGTTTCCCAAATAATGTGCGGGGTGATTGGTTAACGCATGAATGTCGTATAGCTTAGGTCTGTCATTGAGTCATGTGGCGTGGTTTCGATTCACCGCTCGAACATGACAAGGAGTAGTAATGTCTTCCAACTTTGTATTCTACGGGTCCTCCGGTTTCCTACCGCTGCCAAAGACTCAAAAGTGGAAGGGAACTATTGAAATATGAAATATTATTGAACCATACGTTAGAGAATAAGAGCGTGAAGTAGGTTTTAACCTCCACTCGACACAAACTAGGTCATTTCGATACTAACATTTAATTTAATTTCAATAATTCGCTTGGGTGTCTTTAGCAGTGTGTGTGTGGGGGGGGGGGATTCCTACGAAAAGCCACGAGGTTAGACATGCGACCCTACTCCTTGTCACGTACAACCAGGGAATCGAAACATGTATCTAATATGACGTGGTTATTAAACCTCCTTTTCTTTCATTCGCCACACTTGATATCTAAAAAAACTAATACTAATTTCAGTCTTTGCTAAAGTTAAAGATAAATTATGGGGAATTGGATAACGAGTTGGCAGTTCTGACTATAATATAAGTTAAAAACTACATAATGTAAAAGCAATTTGCTGCAAATCTCAAAGTGATCCACTATGAAATGAAATGAAATGTAGTTTAACGTCCTACTCTTTTGCACCTAACCTGGGCTAATGGAAGATGGACATACGCCACACAGAGTGCTATGAGGGACATTTTGCTCGGGTAGCGGCGCTACGGAATATTCTTATATCAAATTCCAACCGCCAAGGGATCTTTTACTTGCACTCCAATGTGTACACGGCACCTAGGTTTTTCGTACCATCCGAACGACTAGGCAGCTGTCCCTGTCAGGCCCTCCATCTGCACCACTGACAAGGAGAAATCACGCCGGAAAACTGATCCACTATAATCCGAGAACTAAGCTGATGAAAGTTCATCATTACAGAAGTCGGTAAGACCAAACTAATAGTCTCGATTATCCATTTAATCCTTAATCACGAAGAAAAAAGTTTTGCAGCAAATCAGACTATGATCCAACAAATATCGCAGGCTAACCTTGACATCGAGGGCTGAATATGGTCTGGTTAAGTTAATTAATGTCTTATTAATAGTTTTCATAACACCAAGCCTTAAGAAAGGCATACAATAGGAAGATTTTGCTCTTGCATAATGTATTTTTTAAATAAGGGAACTATTCATTGTACTGCGTCTTTATATGGTCAAACAAATATAGAGAACTAACTTCCTGCAGTAAATGTCATGGTTAATTCTGACAATAACAACTTACCACATGACATCATGATCACGTAATAAACAAACGAAAAAAAATTCTTTTTGAATTAAACACCTTTTTTTCCGAGTTTCAACAAACTGCTATATCCATGCATGCCATCATTGAATTTCTAGGAAATTAATACTTCCGAATGTTCCTTGACCTTTGTTATTACAGCTGTATAAGAACCATGATCTATTGGTGTAATTACTGGTATAGTAGCAACACGCACCTGCTTATTGACCACTGCACAAAGAATAACAACCCTAATTCGGAAACAGAAGAACATTTTGTAATGCTAATCACCTGAACAGCTGGTTCTCTACTTCCTGGGGGCATTTAATTTTACTTTAAAATGTTGAAACAATTATCATCCTTTTTCCATCTTAAACTGAAAGTTAAATGTCAAAAGCAAAGACGAAAGAGTTTTAGGATTATATTTCACATGAAGGTAAATATTTCATGTTATAAACGAGGAATGTTATCATCCATCAAGTTGTGAACACGATCAGGGATTTATACGAGACAAGGGGCAGTGCTACCCACCTTATCTCACAGGACGGTCAGATGGGGTAGAGAGCAACAACCATTAAGTCGTGAGCACGATCAGGGATTTATACGTGAAAAAGGGCAGCACTGCCTACCTTATCTCACTACACGATCCGATAATCTAGAGGGCAACAATCATCTCGTGAACACAACATGGGGGCAGCGCGATCGACCTGACCTTACAACACATTCAGATGAGCTAGTCGTGAATACGTTCAAGGATTTATAGAAGGCAACGAGTAGTGTTGTCTGCCTTAACTTACAACACCATCAGATGGAGTAGAGAGAGAGAGAGAGAAATGGGGTTTAACGTCCACTCAACACAAACTAGGTCATTTCGGGACTAACATATGGTTTAATTTTATTTCAATAATTCGCTTGCGCGTAGGGGTCTTTAGCAGTGGGAGGAAACCGGAGGGCCCGGAGGAAACCCACGAGGTTGAGAAGGAGCCCCTATCTCCATGCCACATACGCGCACACCAGGGCTCGAAACCACAGCCGCAAGCCAAAGGTGACCGGCCAGCTAGAGGTGGAAGCGCGGCACTCTAGACCACTAGGCCATCCCAACCCCCCAGATGGAGTAGAGGGCAACGGCCATCAAATCGTGGACACGCTTAGAGATTTATAAGGGAGGGGGTGCGAATTATAGGGCGGTTCGTGAATTTCTTGAGATCACAGTGGCCGCCTTTTATAAATGAGTACTTTTATAAATATTAATCCTAACCCTAGCCCGGTAAAGGGGGTAAAACGTAAATTGGACTCAAGTTCATCCCTCTAAAAACCGTATTCCCAAAATATTCAGTTATATATTCCGCACAACCCTATGGTTAAGTTCCAAACTATTCCATGTTCAAATTCCACACACAATTCCACACCAACATAAAACCAGTTCTTGATTATTATTATAATAACTATTGGTAACTTTCAATTCATTTTTATATTACTGTAAGACAACCATGTAAGTTTTCGTGAATTAGGAGTCTGTTCTTTATATAGATGCGGTGCAGAATGACGGGTTGACAAGGGCCGACATCGAGGTTCCGTTTACTCATTATCGAGCATTAACCGTTGCAATTCGGAAGAGCAGTAGGCTGCGACGCTGGTGTCCGAACACAATTTTTCTCCTAACACACTGCATAACTCATATCCATCTTCATTAGCACAGTCGATACAGATATTGCGTGTTATATTATTATGGTCATCTAGTGTCTGGACACTTACAATACAATTCATGTCTTATAAATACAAATTTTGAATAAGGTCGCCTGTCCAACCTCGTGGTTTTTCTCCCTGTCCTCCCGATGCTAAAGATCCCTACACGCAAGTGAATTATGGAAATTAAATTAAACCATATGATAGTTCCGAAATGACCTAGTTTATGTCGAGTGATTGTTAATCTCTCTCTCTCTCTCACACACACTAACTACGGGTTACCAAGACGACATACATTTATAATAAATGGCATTATAGAAGGATAAACAATGGGCGCCATTTAAGAATATCTAAAGCTGTTTCTAAATTAAAATACATATTATTAAAAGCGTTCATTAGATAAAGAAAAACGGATATATTGAAAATTCTAATCTAATTATTTTATACTTTCTTTAATCAATTGTTCGGAGCAAAACAGTAGGACGTTAAACCCCATTCCATTCCTTTAATCAATTGGTAATTTTCTGCTTTTAAAATTGTAATTGGAACTCACACATTCAAACATGTAAACACACATATATAGCTAATTGCACATAAAAGCGTGTTATCTGACCAACAATTTTTGTGCAAACATATGACATTAGGTTTAATTAAACACCAATGAGTTTGCCTCCACAACAGAGATCAACCACTTTTATTGTTTTGACTTTAAATAGTAGAATGTAGATCTCCAGTGATATAAATAACACATAAAATCATGTATTATCTAAACAAAAACCAATATAATTTAAGTGCAAATGTGTCACATGTTAAAACACATAGATCAGTGGGATTCTACAGGCCATTCTTGTTGTTTAAATAATATAACGTAAATACTTAATGTTTGATAATTAAAAACAGCCAACAGTGAGGCTGATATCCCCCGCCGAAATCCCAAAATAAATAGATGACACATATTAATTAATCGCACATTTTTTTTTTAAATCTGGAGCAGTCAAACTATACACAAAGTTTCACCACTCGTTATCAGATAGAATGAGGATTATCTTGTCCCAAAGCATCAACCAATGAAATTTATTAGCTCTGCTTAGCTTCAGCTCGAAATGTTAACCATTGAACTCAGTCAAGACATTCACCTAATGAACATCTACGTCAAGTTTAAACATTCTACCTCACTCAATTAAAAGTACGGGTTGTTATGTACCACAGTCTTGACCAATCAAGTTGCTTATCGCCCCTTAGCCTAAGCAGAAAATTCTCACTATCGGACTCGGTTAAAGTAATGATATAATGAATCTATATTCTTAATTGTATCGCTCTCACTTCATTATAACCAAAGTTAGAGTGTCCCAAAGTCTCGACCAATCAAATTGCGTATCGCTCTGCTTACCCTGAGCAGAAAATGCCCATTATCGAAATTAATCGGGGTATTGGTGTAAGAAAACTACACACCAAGTTTCATCTCTCTCACTTAATTACAACAAAAGTTATCGTGTCCCAAAGCATCGATCAATCAAATTACTTATCTCTGTTTACCCTTAGCAGAAAATGCTCATCTTCGAACTCCACCAGGCAATGACCTAATAAACACCTACACAAAGTTTGAACATGCTATCTCAATAAGAAAGAGAGTTATTATGTCCCAAATTGTGACTGACGGAAGACAGAGAGAGTCCCCTGCTTACTTCGAAATAAAAATGTGATGTTCTATCTAACCAAAAACCCAATGAAGTCTAAATGCAAATAAACCACATATTATTCCATGTAAAACCTGTAAAACAACAAAGAGAGCCACGGTGATTAAATGGGTAATACGCTGGTTCGCTAGCCTTGGGGTCTCGTGTTTGATCCCTGCATTGCCCGAGAGAGTCTATCGGAATTGTCCGGCGTGGTGTCTAGGGCTCTCGAGTCGTTCGGGTGGGGAAACCAAGGTCTCGTGCACACACTGACGTGTGCGTAAAATATCCCTAGACAGTTGGATTTTTAAGATTAGGCCACAGTGCCGCTACTCGGGCAACATTTCCCTCATAGCGCACTGTGTGACATATGCCCGTCTTCATTAGCCCACTAGCAGCAGGGGGGGGTAGTGGTCTAGAGTGTCGCGCTTCGACCTCTAGCTGGCCGGTCACCTCTGGCTTGCGGCTGTGGTGTCGAGCCCTGGTGTGAGCGTATGTGGCATGGAGATAGGGGCTCCTTCTCAACCTTGTGGGTTTCCTCCGGGCACTCCGGTTTCCTCCCACTGTTAAAGACCCCTACGCGCAAGCGAATTATTGAAATAAATTAAACCATATATTAGTCCCGAAATGACCTAGTTTGTGTTGAGTGGACGTTAAACCTCGTCTTCACTAGCCCACTAACAGCAGAAAAATAGAACGTTAATCCCTTTAATTTCATTTGTATAAAACCAGAGAAACGCTCAAATTGTGTATCTTTGTTCATGTTTATTATTTGAATAGAGCAGTTGTTAATCGAGTTACCTAAATCAATTGATTGTGTTGAATCACCAACGTACTATTTGTTTTTCATTTCACACACTTTTTACACTCCTTTTTGCTCTCTATTGGATTTGTTTGTTAATAGGCCATGGCGCTTTACGTCCTCAAATTAATTTACAATACAATTAAAACGACTTTATCGTTGTGTAAATCGTATTCCGTAATGTACTGTTTTATAATGAAACGTTAATATCAACCCAAAGACAACTGGCGTGGTTTCGAATCCCCGGTTGTACGTGACAAGGATTAGGCTCGTCTGTCCAGCCTCGTGGGTTTTCTCCGGGTCCTCCGGTTTTCTCCCAAAGCTTAATACCCCTACGCACAAGTGAATTATTGAAATAAAATTAAACCACATGTTAGTCCCGAAATGACCTAGTTTGTGTCGAGCCGACATTAAACCCCATTTCCCTCTCTCAACCCAAAGCAAGGAGCGAAACGCTTCCTAAAAACAATCGTTTTCTATGTCGAATTCCACAATTGCAAGCAGTTATGAAATAACGGTATGATAATCTTAATTTTACAAAGTGCCGACGTAGCATTAATATCTTTGGCCAAATTCTCACCAACACATGCCACACATAAATGATCTAGTAAATAAGTACTGTATTACAGAACTTGAATGTATGGACACGTATTATTATTCCTGGACAACGGACAATGGCATTACCAGTAATTCGATTCTCATATATATACTAAATTCAATTATTTTCGCCATCAACGTTCACATCAACATTCAGTGATAACCCAGTGTTGGTGCATGAGCACGTGTGTAATTGATAAAGATAGGATTAGAAATACAATTATTATTTCATAATGGTTGTCTCACTCATCAGAATTAAGTTATTACCAGCATTTTTACACGCAATCACGCAAGTAATTGTTAAAAATGATCTTATTAAATCCGTTCATCACAGTATTAAACAGGGGTATATTTATCATGTGGGTGTATTACAGTAGTGGAAATGAAATGGAGAACGTCTTGCTCTTCTGCTCCGACTGGGCTAATGAAAACGGGCATACGACTTACGCAGTGTCCGACTGGGCTAATGGAAACGGACATACGCAGTGGCCGGACAGTGGCGCTATGACCCATTCACATAATATGGAATTCCAACTGCTACGCGTTCATTTACGTGCACAAGGGGCAAACACGTCAGAAAATCGAGATGAATTGTCTCTACCAGCGCCGGGATCGAATATCTGAATCCACAGATCCCTATTTCTTTTCTTTTGTTTTATAATTCAAAATTTCGTTCTACTGGTCTTTCTTACTCCGTACGAGTTGTTATCATTGACGTGTTCTGGATGATGTGGTGGTCAGCCAAAGAAACGGTCTGTTACAACGAGCTTGGGATGAGTATCATCTAGAAAAATCAATGCTGTTTGGTTTACCAATGTCAAACGCTATAACTTGCTTGTTAGATCTTCCTTCATGTAAAAAAATGAAGCATAAAAAACGAAACGAAATATAGATCTGTATTTCAATCAGAAATGGCGAGCTAACAGATTACTCAATCACACAAAGGAGTAAAAACACGTGATGCAACGCGACATAAAGACAAGGCTGTATGATATAGTTAACACAAAAAAATATAAATTGCTTTTCTCCTATTCGATTAGATCATCCGTACTTTGAGCAAGCCAGTGCTCTAGAAACACAAGTCATTTAAAATAAATTAGCCATTAACAGATCGTTGATTTGTGCTCAGCAACTCAGATTAGCTGTGAATCTGATTGATTCACCAGGTCTATAGATGTCAATCTATCTCAAATCAACATTCAACAACATAGCCAGATGTGGATTGCAGAATTTCTTTCTTAACACTAATAGAATTACAGTCACGAAACCCAAGGTAACCGTGATTGAATAATTCTTGATTCTGTTGGATTTTAGGTGGGCTGTGTCGTGGGATTGTAGAAGTGAAATGAAATGGGGTAATGTGATCTACTGTTCTGCTTTGAGAGAACTTTTATGCGGACAGCGGCTCCACAGCCTACTCTAATACTGAAGTCCATCTGCTAATAGACCATTTACGTGTACGCCACAGTTTTTGCTCCCCCCACCCCTCGAACGACTATATATTTACTGATATGTCTACCATCAAAGACTATAACAACGTGTAATACGTCAAATTGGATCATTGTGTTTGGAAATTATGATAAATCGACTTTGAAATCAACAACTACCAGAAAATCAGAAAATCGATCATGGGGTCTTATGTCACATTAATAGTCACTATCTTATGGTTAGAATATACGAGGCAATACATCATTCATAAGACGAGTTTGTTAAACTGTAGATATAATTTGGTTCAATATGCGCGTATTTGTCTTTTTGAATTTGCCACGCGTTTGCGAAAATCCTCTTTTCATAATAAGGTCTTTTGCAGGGGGGGCTACACACTTGGCTTAAACCTTTGTCACGTAAAACTAGAGAATGAAACTCCTGCTCTACGCGTGCATTGATGACCGTCCTTAACACACACATTAGACCCCCCCCCCCCCTCGGTCTGGACATGTTCAATGTGTTGGCGATTTTTTTTAAACAGGGCTAAGCTAACGCAGCGTTGTTGTAACAATGTCTCCTAAAAAGCAAAAAAGTGGGGTTAGGCTTGCGACTTATAGTTTTACCACACACATAGATTGGATCAAAATCTCACGCCACACTTGCATCGAAGACAAACCTTTTGTTAAATGACGATCTGCTTTTGATTCCAGTGAGCTGGAAGATATGAGTGCATTAATGTCACCTATCGCCCATTAATATTTCTGAATTCGTCACACTAAAATATCTACAGAGCGGAAATTACTTTATATCTGTTATAATTGGAATTAAAATTTATCCCTTTATTCCCCAAGAGCTACCAGAAAAAAATTTTCCCTTTTCACATTATAATTAAATCCTGTATCTTTTTTCTTATTTCAATTCCATTGTGTTAATAATAATAGTTTTTGTCAGATTTAATTATATTGTAAGTTTTATTATCATTCTGTTCATAACCAAAGATGTTTTTATTGTAGTAACAAAAACAGCTTCCTCGGTTTTTCATTCATTATTGCTCTAACCAAAGGTTTTTGTTTAATTGTAATGACAACAATATGCATTCCTCGCTGTGTTTTCCAGGATGCATTGGGCTTATTTTTTAAGAATTCTCAACTAATGGGATGTATTTTGTTATAAACCAATTTTTGTTGGGTTTTATTTGTGTCAGTGTGGATATGATCTGAACCAATTTCTGTTTTGTATGTGTGGGTCAATATCAGTATCATGAAGCTTTGCTCATATACTTTATATCTACTCAGCAAAGTATAATGGACTGATAATGCAAGATATAGAAGACCAAACAGCTCTTTAGTCAGTGTTCCTAACTCTATGTTCTTAATTCACAGTCCTTAATTCATTTCTTTTCATTTGTTATCGTATTTCGATATTTTTCAACTAATATTAAAATTTGTACACTAAAAATTTTGTACATTATAACTAAAATTTTACAAGTAAACTTTTTATCTTAAAATCAATATTTCTTCCACCAATCAGATATTTGTAATATCATATTTGTAAATTTTATTTTTGTTTGATTTTATTGTATTTTAATATAAACATATATTTCATTTTATAGCCAACATTTAAAGTAGCGAAGTCTCTAACTCAATATCATCTAAATCTTCAACATAGAAAACACGAATTATTTGTCAATTTAAATCAAAATTGATGATGTGATCTTACCGGAAAACGACGGGCTTCTGGTATCCAATAATTAAGACAAAATAAATATTTTACCATTGGTACACGAATCGTGCACCACAATGCGTTTCAGTCCCAGTTTCTAGCAAGAGGAACAAGGCTAGATAAATTGCACCAAATCAAACGGCGTGTGTAGTAGACTGGAACAACTAGACGCTAGAAATTTCCATTCGATTGACACTGCTGTCTTATTTCGCCGAACATAACTGATTTGAAATTAAGAGTAAAAACGGAAACCATTGAATGTAAATCAGTTTATATATACATTCATATTAGAGTATTATATTTATATGCTTTGCGGCCCACTTCTAGGTCTCAAATGTTAGCGATTTAGCTCCTTTAAATTGACAAATAATTCACGATTTCAATGTTGAAGATTTTGGATAATATTGAGTTAGAGACTTAGCTACTTTAAATTTCATCATAGAAATAATACTTAAATAAAATCTACGCACAAGCGAATTATTGAAATAAACTTGAACCATGTTAGTTCCGAAATAACTAGTTTGTATTTCGAGTGGGCGTTAAGACTCATCACTCACTTGTTTGAGTAACATATAATATTCTTCAACGTTTAAGGGATTGGTGGATTATTTTCGTAAAACCCAGACCTTAATCAACATCTTGTGTACTTTTATACCACATAAACAAAATGACAAGGTTGTCAATTTCTATTTTAACAGAATCTATCAAAGAAGCCTATGAAACAAAGAGCTTGTCAAGAGTATGCGTTAATAGCATGGCATAGCCTCGAGACACGACGAATTATTAGATTACCGTAATAACGTTAAATCCGCGAACAAAGGTGGACAATTTGGGAACGCTTATAAAGGAGTTGTAACGTTTCCATGATAACCGTGTTTATATCAAGAACGAGACATACAGTTTATTGGATCTTGTGTTATGGGAATTATAATGTGGTTATAATAAGAACCGGGCATACGGGCCTTTATTTGACCTTCCTTAAGAAAAAAGAAACGTTGGTCACGGTGCTAAGTGGGTAAAACGCTGGCTCGCTAGTCTGGAGGTCGGGGGTTTCGATCTTTGCATTGGCTAATAAAGTTCCAGATTTTCTAGCGTGGTTCACTCTGTATCTTAAAATACACAATTGCGCTTTTGATCAAATTAATTTAATGGATTCGGTCAAATTTATTAATCGCTCTATAGATAACCCTCTACCCACAACAAACGCTAGATAATCCTCTATCCCAAACCTGCGCTAGTTGGTCCTCTGTCCAGAACCTACGCTATCTCCTACCTACGCTAGATGGACTTCTGTCCAGAACCTACGTTATCCGCAATCCACGCTAGATGATCCTCTATCTTTAACCTACGCTACCCCCAGCCCTCGCTATGTGATCATCTATCCCAAATCTACGCTTGATCCACAACCTACGATACATGATCTTAATTTTGCAACCTACGCTAAATGGCCTTATATCGACAACCATGACAAGGTTACATGGTCCCCTATCCCGAACATGCACTAAATGAAGCTAGATTGGAAAATATCCGAGGTGGGAGCGGTCGTTAAGCCCAAGAACGAATACAATATTACAATCAGTAATGAGAATATGTAAAGCTTAACTCACCACCCGTCGTGTGAGTCGTATGGTTTGGTATCTCGTAGACCAAACGGCCAGTCTGCGATCTTCTACACCAGACTTCTGCAAGGGTTTACTAACAATCACCCCACTCTCCTGTAGACTGTCCGTAGTGGCGCTTACGACGGGTTGTGGGCTAGGCTGTAGACGACATACAATGTTATGGTATATAGTTCGGTACGCGAGGGCTTGTTCCTTTTGTTCTTACTTTTTAGTAGATCAATTCATTTGTCATCTAAGCTTTAACTACAGGGATACTTGCCCATTAAACTTACAAAAACCTTTTAAAGTGGTATGGCCATCATATTGACTTGATTAGTAAATATAACATGGTTCTCTAGGCTTTTATTCTAGATATATTTCATTGACGCATATGCTATCTTCCTTATTATGTCTACTACATCTGTTCATCACGTGTCTTTTGCATACCGCTATTTCGTCTAATGGTTTGGATGCAACTACGGCGGATGTGGCGCCAGGAAGGATAAGCTTACTCTTCCGGTCACCTGTTACCACTGTTTTCGTGAACGGCTTATTTGCTGATTACACTATACCGTTTTTTGCCAATAGTTTTTTTTTCTAATGGTTTTCTATTGTTCGTACTTGGTTTTATTTTATTATAGTTATTTGATGTAAAAAATTATGTTATTCTCGGAGTATTATGATGGCTGACAAATGTATATATTCTATTGTCTGTCAGACATGTGTTGTCTGTTCCTCAGCCCGGGTATAATTATCATCATGTCAACATTGTCTGGATCGATTATAATATAGTGCAGGAAACCCGGTCTACTCTCACAGCTACCAACTTAAACAACTAATCTTCTGGCCTCATAAAGTTTAATTATATATATTTTATTCCATTTAAACTATTCTTGAAATAACACTGAACCTTATGTTAGTCCCAAAATGACCTAGTTTGTGTCAAGTGGACGTTAAACCCCATTTCTCTCTCACACACATAGCTTTTAGAGTAGAACCCCGTAATGCACAGTACGGTCGTATCTTAGTTCTCAGTTCTGACAACGCAATATGACGGCGTGACGTAAACAAACTAATATAATAACATTGTATTATCAAATGAAATTAAATGGGGTTTAAAATATTATTATTCTGTTTTAAAGGAGCTTAGTCTCTAACTATTATTCGGTTTTAAAGGAGCTAAGTCTCTAACTCAATATCATCCAATATCATAAACATTGAAAACACGATTTATTTGTCAATTTAAATCGACACTGATGCTGTGATCTTACCGGAAATAGGTGGGCTTCTGATATCCAAAATTTAAGACAAAATAAACATTTTACCATTGGTACACGAATCGTGTACCACAATGCGTTTCAGTCTCAGTTCTAGCAAGAGGTACGGGACTAGAAACATTGCACCAAATCAAACGGCGCGTGTAGACTGGAATAACCAGACACTCGAAATAGCCACTACATTGACACTGCTTGCTTTTTTCGCTAAACATTACTGATTAGAAATTAGAGTAAAAACGGAAACCATTGAATGTAAATCGGTTAAGATACATTCATATTACAATATTTAATGAGTTGCGACCCACTTGTGTCAATTTCTATGTCCTAAATGTTAGCGATTTAGTTCCTTTAACGTCCTACTGTTCTGTTCCGATTGGGCTAATAAAAACGGGAATATGCCATACAATTGACTATAAAACGAATGTTTGCCCGGGAAGCCGCACTATGGCCAACTCTTATATAGAATTCCAATTACCAAGGGATCTTTTACGTTCATAACAATGTATACACGGGACCGCGTTTTTTTCGTCCCGTCCCAACGACTAGACAGCTGTCCTTACCAGAACCTCCGTCCTGCACTACTGACAAGGGGAAACCATGCCAGAAAATCACGATGAACTTTCTCGGTCAACGCAGGGATCAAACACGCGACCTTCAGACTAGCGAGGCAGCGCCATTATATTATGACCGGACATTCAGATCGATAAATTTCATAAATATTTTACCAGCATACCTTTTAAATGAAAAGCTACCTTTAATTATATCGACAGATTTCATAAATATTTTTACCAGCATACCGTTTAATTGTAAGCCTACCTTTAATTATATCTGGTAGAAAAGCCAATATTATGGAATATTGGACCCATTAATAGATAATGTTTTAACAAAGGACCACAAAACCAAATAGTTCATGAATACAGAACATAATATAATCTATAATACCAAATGAATTAATCTTTTATCGATGTTTCCAGTCAACAACAACGGTGTTAAGTGTCTTGAAATGAGATTGTTCTTCAGAGCCGAATAACAAATAGAACATGAATAGGGTACACACGTGCCATTCCTTATAGGGAAATGAAATAGATTTAAATCTATCTAAGAAACACAGTCGACATTTGGGCATTAATTTGCGTGGTTTTAACATACATTGTCGACAGCTAAATCTGTCTATTGCATGATTTTTGGGACTGAAATGTTATCTAAATTTTTAATTACACATTTATTAACATTAAAAGATCTATCGTATGTATCGGATTTTCGACGGCGTGGAATCCGATTTGCTGCTCAACGCTTATTGATCATTTATTCAAAAAATGTTTAATCGAGACTATGTTTTTTAACCCTCCGACTTAAGTTATGATGATCGAGGATAGGTCTGAAATTCAAAAGCTAATATCTCGGCTCAGCATACATACTGCTCCTTTAATGGTTGATAGTGAGCCACGAAGTGTGTGGGTATGTGTGTGGGGGTGACCATGGTTAATACGTGCGCGCTGTATCAAAAGGTATGTCATTGAGTCAACTGGCGTGGCTTCCATTCGCTGGTTTCTTGTGTTAAAGGGTTACCCCCCCTACACACACACACTGCTAAAGATCGCTACTCGTTAATGAAATAAAATTGACCCCCCCTCTCTCTCTCTCTCCCTCTCTCTCTCTCTCTCTCATCAATATAACGTCAGTACAAATCAGTCACAGAGTATACAACCAGTGAAACTACGGACCAGTGAATATGTAAAAAAAAAAACAGGTATATATACTATATTTAAAAATAACACAAAGCTTGACATTACAGCATATGGTATAACATAAAATTCAAGTGCAAACCTGTCACATATCATATAATAAAACATAGATCGCGCGGTCTCTCAACAGTATAAGTACAGATAAGACATTGTTATTATTCTATCCTTAAAGTAGCTAAGTCTCTAACTCAATATCATCTAAAATCTTCGACAATGAAAACACGAATTATTTGTTAATTTAAATTAACATTGATGTTGTGATCTTACCGGGAATAGATGCGCTTCTGATATATATATTTAATACACAATTAACATTTTACCATTGGTACATGGATCGTGTACGGTACCATCATGTGTTTCAGCGCCATTTGTAACAAGTTATGTCAAACATATTATTATCTGGAGATTGTGCGCAATAAATACTATCAGTGTAGACTGGAATAACCAGACACTAGACATTGCCATTCAATTAAGACTTCTGTCGCATTTCGCCGAACATAACTGATTTGAAATTCGAGTAAAACGGAAACCATTGAATGTAAATCAGTTTATATACATTCATATAACAGTATTATATGCGTTGCGACCCATTTGTGTCAATTGCTATGTCCCACATATCAACAATTAAACCCCTTAAATATAGATACTGGTAGCTATATAGATAATAGAATATATAATGATGTATTATCTTATCTTCAACCAATAAAATTTAAATATGTATTTGGTAACATATTGTTTTAATGCATTTAAACATGTGTCGAATGCTTAAGTGCGCGTGTGTCCTGTACATCATAAAACACTGTACAGGGAACAGCATCTGGTTGTCCAGATGACGCGACACGAGGTCACTCGGTCAGGAGGTAAATTAAATTTGCCTGAATAAGTCATTTATATTCAATGAAATGAAATAATGTTTAACGTCCTACTATTCTACTCCGACTGGAGTAATGAAGACACAGCGAGCATGTTCCGTACATTGTGCTATGATAGACATTTTGCTCAGATAACCGCCTCCTTTTCATCAACGTACACACGTGATCGCGGTTTTTTGTCCCATCCCAATGACTAGACGCTGTTCTTCCTCGGGCCTACAGAGATTTATCGAAAGCAGGATTTTGTACATTGTGACAAAATAATTTTTCGTGTCAACAGAATAATATATTTCGATACTATATAATTGTTTTGTTTTAACATTTCGTTTAAACATTTAACATTTCGTTTAACATTTAACATTTCGTTTAAACGAATTAACAGTTTCTTTAAACGATTTAAAATTTCGTTTGAACCAATTAACATTTAGTTTTAATATTTCGTTAGTTAAAATGAATTAATATTTCATTCATGATCAAACGTATTAATATTTCGTTCAAGCGAATTAATATTCCTTTAAGCGAATTAATATTTCGTTAAAACGAATCATTAATGTTTCGTAAAAGCGAGTTGGTATTTCGTTAAACCAAAATAATTTTTTATCAGTGTGGAATCTTGAACTTAATGGGCTTCGTATACTAAAACAAATACCGGATAGTACTATATCCAGATCGGAACCCTTGCTATCCAGATGATGACAGTTTGGGCTTGAGTGATCCATAATAATCTTATGTAGACTGTTAACGTATAAAGATGCCAATAATGATATCGGATTTGTTGGGTAATTAGGATGGTGATGGAGATATCGGGTTTCTTACCGCGATTTATGTTGTTTCTTCTCGCTCTTTTAAAATGTTATCTTGTGTAGATGGTACGTACAGTAATGACATTTACCAGTGCAGGAGTCCAAGAGATGCCCTGTTGGATCCCCCTAATTCCCATATGGCATAATACTCATTTAAGTTCTGGTGAGAGAGACAGAGGTGGGGAGAGAGAGAAAGAGCGAGAGAGAGAGAGAAGGAGAGACAGAGAGAGAGAATTTGTCCGATTCAAAATGTTCAAATTGGTTGATATGATAGATATTGTGTTATTTAGCTTCCATCGTGGTTTTGGGGTTTGTTTTTTTTATTTGTTTTTTTTTTGTTTGTTTGTTTTTTAGTGTTTTTTTTTTTAATTGACACTTAATGTTTCATCGAACAAGGTGATCTGTCTTAGTAATATAATAGATTAAGTTTCTAACGAATATCCGATCTTAAATAAATGAATATCTATTGATTTTTAATAACTGTCATATCCTATCCTATATACTTGAGTAAGATGGTAATTGTCATCTGAGATATGAGTTCTTGCTAGGTTTTCTAATGGTATCGTCTAATCTTACTATAATAAATCGTACATAGTGGAATTACAAATCCATCTAAAGCAGCAAGCGATAAAGAGAGGGGAGGGGGGTAACGTCCACTGGACAGAAACCCCGGGTCATTTCGCGACTAACTTATGGTTCAATTTTATTTCAATAATTCGCTTGCGCGTATGGGTCACGCCTGTTGACTCAATTGCAGACCTTTTGATACAACGCCTACGCACAAACCATTCGATCACCCCCCCCCCCCGTTATTATTGCTGTAATAGTTCATAAATAGATGATACAAAGTGAATATACTGCAAATTTCACTCATATTACTTCATTCTTTGATATTAGTCTTTGGGGGTTTGGCAAAATGGGTGCACTGATTATTACCACCGTACTGGTTTTTCGAGGCTTAGCCTCGCTTGACCGTTTTCGAGATTGGAGGGGGGGTGACATTCTATTTGGGAAGTACAAGCCAATTTCCAACCAGTTTAAATTTGATGACAAACGACCCCGTTGTCGTAAATTAAAATGAAATGAATTGGGTTTAGCTTCCTACTTCCCGGCTTAACGGATCCATGAATTTTTGCAGGAGGGGGTTTGCCAGGTTTCTGTCACGGAAATTTGCCATCATCGTCTCTAAATTACATAGGCATACATACAAATTGAGCTTTTTAAACAGAGAAATCATTTTTATACTGATATAGGATCACTTTGTGATGTAATTTCATTAATGCAAGGCATTTTTATGTAGCTGAGCGGCGGTGGTGGACCCCCTCTCCCCTCTCTCTCTGGATCCGCCCCGGGAAGAATGACATACATTGTACCATTAGGGTAATTGTGACATAACAGTGTCGCTACAGCCTACTTTTTTTCAAATTCCGACTGTCCCTCTTCCTTCACACGAGGGCGATAGTGTATACACTTGTCAGTCCATAATGCCTCCTTCCACTGATAAGGGGACACCAGGGGGAAGGGGGACTCATCTGTCAAGTCAACACCATGGGAGGGGAGGGGGAGATAAGAACTACCGTTCAATAACAACGGAACTCTCTAACACCGTGTTATAATACAAGTATAAGCGTTAACCAACGAGAATATAAAATAATTCATTTGACAAAGCAAATATTGTTCAAGAATCGGAAACCTTACACGCGTCAAATCAGTTTAAAGTAGTTCCAGGAATAAAACCTAGTCCAAATATACAAATCCAAGTTTATTGAATCTGGTGGTAAATAAACACGATTGTAAGAAGATCGAAATGCAGTGGTTGTCAGATCGTGACTATTTGCAAGGATGGTATTGATGTCGTAATGGGGGTCTAGTGTTTGGGTTGTAGTGATAAAGTATCAACAAGGTACACACTACACAATAAAGTCTATAGATTTATTTGATAAACTTGGAAATATTGGTGTTAAAATTAACCTTTCTCTTCACAAATATTTACAGTACGGTTAATATAACGATGTCGGGGGCTTTTAGCCAATATAAGCCCGCGTGATCATCTTATGTAGTCAATTGACCTCACCAGCATGGTTACGTTGGGCCTTTCAAGATAAATTACAGACCAATAGGTGTAATTCACAGAAATAAAATAATAATAGATAAATCGAGCAACGAGCAGCAATCTTCGGATAGCTGGGCAGAGGGGGCGTCAAATATGGACATCCATTTCCGGTCGGGTGGGGGGGGGTCATCCAATCAAAGATGGGAATTAAACAATAAACACATCATTAACTTAATCCAATGCCGCGTTAAAGATGTAGCGTAGTTCGTTCATTTATGAACCAACGGTTCTTGACAACCGCGATTAAGTCTCGATTATCTATTCCATAGTTGATATTGCCAATCCATTCATAGTCCGGTCTTCAGAAGACTCACATAGTTGATTATAGACATTCCATGTAAATAAATGTCTAAATAATAATTTATATTATTTCAAGGCAGAAAAAAAGACCTGCAATCGGAACACTTGGCTCTTGTGGAAACCATCTTGAACGAATCAATCTGCGTGACTGACGGGATTGGAAAAACACAAATGTAGATGTTACAAAAAAAATATATTATGGCGATGTCAAGTTTCCATTACGGTTCTACAAGAAAGTCTGATTATATGAATACAAATACTTGACAGACAAATCTATTTGTCAGACATCGAATACACTTGGTCCAGTTTGGTGTGGGTTCAAATTAAATTGTCGATATATTATGTTGTCTTGTTGGGTCTATGTTCAAGGAAAGCGTCAATCTTTTGAGTTCCACTGACGTCAGAGAAATCCCAAATTAGTATATGAAATGACTAGAAATATATCCTTGTCAAGTCCTCCGCCCTTCACCATTGGCAATGGGAAAGCACGCCGGAAAATCTCGATGAACGTTCTCGGCCAATGCAGGTATCAACCACACGACCTACGGGCTAGCGAGCCAACGTTTTATCCATTTTGGCCTCTGTAGCCCTGCCCAAATCAGTAAATAAATCGAATACCGCTTTATTATTGCTAGTTGAATATACTTTGTAGTTAAAATCTGAAATTGACTCGATTCTAATTCTCGGATATCTTGTATAGTTGAATATTTAGAGTGTACGCGCTGTATCATAAGTTCTGTGATTAATTCAACTAGCGTGGTTTCGATTCCCCGGTTGTACCTGTCACGGGTCCCCTGTCCAACCACGTGTGTTTTTCTCCAGAACCCCTCAATACCAATCTCCGATACGTGCAAACGAATTATTGAAATGAAATTGAACGATATGTTAGTCCCGAAATGACCTAGTTTGAGTCGCGTAGACATTAATCCTCTCTCTCTTCTTTCTGTCTCTCTCTCTCTTTCTCTCCCTCTCTCTCAGTCAGGGCCACGGTTGCACCTGGATGTTTGAGATAGCTTTATTGGTGCATTTCGCTCGTTCAATACAAAATAATTTAGTCGGGATGTTAAATTTAGATTTGATTATAAACATTAAGATACACCAGCTATATCTAAAGTTGATACAGACAGAAGTATTGAAAAAATTTTAGAGTCGTATCTATTATATAAGCTTATAAAATATCTACAGCCGTGCGTTATCTATTCCATAATGGTTTTCTATGAAAGGAAGGAAATTAATGAATACAATTTAAACTTTGAAGATCTGATGTTAAATCCCGAGAATTTACATTGATAAGTTCTTCATGCTGATCGCCAGAATCTTACCAATATAAACACAATGGTTCTGTAGAAAACAATTGCTTAATACTCAAGTGATAACCTGCTGAATACGCACGTATTTGATCGAATTATTAGAGACTTTTGGCAAGTGGAATTTTCCGCATCCGTATCACGTATCCGTATCGTCACGTGATACGTTGCGTCAAGGTAGTTTTAGAGTTTTGGCAGATTTTCGCGGCGTGTACATATGGGTAACTGGGCTAGCTTAGTTCTATTTACAGCATGATGTCAGTTATCTACCAAGATCTTCAGTACTAGTCAAGTGTCTACGATAACACATCATTTCAGCGTCTAAAAGTAGCAAAAAGTATGGTAAAAAGACGACGATGTTATATGGACCTTTTCCGTATGAAAGCTGTTCGATACGTGATGCCGTATCCGTGTGCCATATCACGTATGAGAAATACACAAGCATTGTTGACGTCACACACAAAATCGATACGGATACGCGATACGGACAAGAAATTTACACTTGCCAAAAGTCTCTAATAACTTAGGCATTACGCACGTATTAGAAGTAATAACCTCGATATTACGCACATATAAGAAGTAACAACCTAGGTATTACGCACGTATTGCAAGGCATTACGCACGTATTACAAGTAATAACCTAGGTATTACGCACAGATTGGAAGAAATAACCTAGGTTACGCATATATTAGAAGTAATAACCTAGGCATTATGCACATTAGAAGTAATAACCTCGGTTACACACATATAAGGAGTAATAAGGTATTACGCACGTATTAGAAGTAATACCTTAGATATTATGCACAGATTGGTAGAAATAACCTTCGAACGCATTAGAAGTACCATAAAACTCTAGGCATTACATACAGATTAGAAGAAATAACCAATGCTGCGCACGTATTAGACGTAAAAACCTAGGTATTACGCACGCATTAGAAGTACTAGCCTTGGTATTACCAACGTGCTATGAATAACCCGCTTATATTACTACCCATATTGTCAATGGTTTCGTACTATCCGACTGGACACTGTTCTGTACCTGGTTCTCCGTCCTGAGCAATTGATAATGGGGAAAATACACTCGAGAGGCAAGAGGATTTTTGTTTATGTTAGCCACTGAGATAGACCACCGGAGTTTTAAATATGAGTACATGTATCACTAACTGCAATTTGTGCTGTCTGCTTCAGGTAAGTAAGGGCCACTTTGTATGTTGTGTGAACGAATGGCTAACGGTTCCGAGAACAGAGTGACTTTCATCGCCCCCACCCCAAAAACACCCCGTCGCGCCCGAGACGATGGTAAGACACGCGATACCATGGACATTATCCTAACAAAAACATCCATAGATATTCAATTGACACTTTTAGCTTTTTAAACAAAAATAAATAAATAAATAGATTAGTACACGATGACAAATCTAGAAAACCTTTAAACACTTTATTATCTTTGCGCATGTCAATCATTCTCCAAATAAAACGGATTATAACCTTTCAAAATAATATTTTACCATTTCACTGCACAAAGATGATCGATCATTTAAAGATATTTAATCGGATTTCTGCAGAGATTTCAAATTTATGTTCATCCAGAAATATCTACGCTAAGACCCGTATCTATTTTGCAGCTATACATACCAACGAAGCGGTTGAAGTTTATCTTCGTTAAACATCACTCGCAAATGAAGCACCTATAATTACACTTTATCTTTTATTACAATGTTTCCCTCGAGTATTAAATTAAACTAAGCCATTGACTACAAGATCTATTTGGCTATGTTCAGGTTAGATTGGGTGCAGCGCTAGGACAAGCCACCAAATCCCTTGCAGAGATACAGCCGTTTTTACACAATAGGGGGGTTGTCCAAATGGTTAGTCTTTTATTGAATCAACTGGCGTGATTTCGAATCGCCGGTTGTAAGGTCGCCTATCCAACTGTATAGATTTTCTACAGGTCCCTCCCACTGCTAAAGACCCCTACACGCAAGCAAATTATTGAAATAAAATTGAACAATATTAGTCCCGAAATGACTTAGTTTGTGTCGAGAGGACGTTAAACCCCGTCTCTCTCTCGCGCGCTCTCTCATAATTAGACAATGGCCGGATTGGAGTAGAACAGCAGTAGGATGTTAAACCCGAACTCTGTCTCTCTCTCTCCCCATCTCTCTCTCTCTCTCTCTCTCTCATCCCAGACTATTGTGTTAACCGACACCCAATTCTTTTAATTTTCGTTTCAAATAGAGTTTAAATAAATCTTAGAGCGGTGAGTGATTTTCCAATCTCCTAAAAATCTGTTATATTAGTATTTGTATTGAAACCATGCCGTCGTCTGACCTTAATAAAACTACCTCTTACATCAATAACCTTTCCTCTAGCATTAAGCGATATTGGCAATTTATAAAACGCATAGCCTATTCCTCGTTAAAAAACGCCGGTAAAGTCGTTTTGATTCGTCAATGCTACGGATGTTATCCCTTATTGCTATTGGTAGACAGACCATCAAGATCCGGGGATTTATCCTTCTAAAGAGCACGTGTCACATATGTCACAGAAGGTGAGCCGTATATTTGATTTTCTCTCAATTTACGGCTCGTTGGAACAAATTTCACGAATCAACGTCGCCCAGCTTTCCTTACTAATGTTCCATCATTTGATTTATTCACACGACTTGAATTGCTGTTTATTAGGTTAGCAGAGAAGGCGAAGCGGAACTTGAAAACCATCATTCCAATCTTTGAGTGGGCGTTTGATAGAATTAAAGAAAGTGATTGGAATGTGAGCCTCGAGGTCAATTTATGATCATATACCTAAACACCTTCACATCTAAATATGAATTTTTCGGAATGTCAGCGTAATTAACGTTCGCTAATTTTTGATGAACTGACATGTAATCAAATCACGCCCACTTCTACACAACCGCCATATTTAATTCAACAGTTACCTTGAATAATTTATAAAAAAAAGTTCCAGTCGGTGTCAGTGCTTTTATATTTAATAAATACCAAAACATATTCACATTTAAATATAACTTTGGGGTATAATGTCATCTTAATTAACGTCACTGATTTTTGATGAACTACCATGTAATTAAATCACGCCAACTTCTACACAACGGCCATATTTAATTTTATTATTAGCGTAACACACTAACCTTGTAAGGGTGACAAATCAAAAAAAAAATTTGCTCACTGGTGTCAATGTCTCTTGTCACGGCCACTCAACAGAAACTACAATTTCGCAAAAAAAAATATGGTATTGACTAATTCGCATGCACATGATGACTTTATCGATGGGGCGAACCCGTGCGAAGAGAGATTGGGGTTTAACGTCCACTCGACACAAACTAGGCTTATTTCGGTACTAACACATGGTTCAATTTCATTCAGTTATTCAGTTATTCGGTTGTGCGTGGGAGGAAACCATACAAATCCCAAGAGATATGACAGGCGACACTACTCCTTGTCACGTACAACCGTAAACACTTAGAAAACCCATGAGTTAAAACTGGAATAGAAGACAAACCGGGCCTGGACACGACTCGATGAAAAGGAGCAACTCCTTTGGATGAAATTTACTTTGGACGGATCCCTGCAAAAGGCAGTATGTCTGTTTTAAATCAAACGGATTATAATCAATCTCGCAATAACTACATCTCCGACTTTATCCCAGATGAAAGTGGACGTTAAAAGTTTTAAAGAACGAACGAAAGATTCTGGGAAAGATTTATATGACCTCCATGTGTACTTACCCAAATAAACAGGTAAAATTGAATTGAATTGAGGAACAGTCACGTGTCGTCTGGAAAGTGTTTACGCGACTAGTGTTCTTAGCGAGAAATGGTGTTTAACTAGGTCATTTAGGGACTAACATATGGTTCAATTATATTTAAATAATAAATCTCTTGGTGGAAGGATCTTTAGCAGTGGGAGAAAACCCTGTCTAACCCAGAGAAACCCTAAGCCAGTTGATTCAATAACAGACCGTATGATACAAGGCAGGCGCGTACAATTCGGTCATCCATACCCGCGCGGCTAATAACATTTTTATGCCTTTGTGAACTTAATTAGTACTGGAATTAATATGTGTCTGTGTGTCAGCAGTCTCGATATGTTGGGCACGTATATATTCAATAGACCGGTTGAAAGGATAATGGCTATTTTAATTTACGCCATTCAATTCTTCATCATCGTTCCCCGCATTAACAAGCCATTAAGGTCATTAGAGCAAATACGTGCGTCGCTCATTCAATTAACGAAATCTAAATTAACAAGTTTTTGCGCATTAATGAACGTTAAATCAGGTAGACCTACTTTCAACTTGATTTCCGTGTTTTCTAAAACCATCACGTCCTCTGGTAATTAAATCATTATAACTCCATTAAAACTGAATTACGTCTTACCTAGCATACTTTTCGTCCCGACTTTCACGCCATTCGGTCTACTGTTTCTGGGGTCCCTACTGTAAAGGACATTCTTTACGGACACGCCCATTCTCTTCCTTAAATAGCAAACTTTTACGGGGGGGGGGGGCGAGCTTTCTCTGGCTATGAATTTTAACGACCTACTGTTTTACTCTGACTGGGATAATAAAGACTGGAAAACACCATACAATTTGCTATGCGGGAAATGTTGCCCGGGCAGCAGCACTACAACCTACTTTTATATGGAATTCCAACTGTCAAGGTATCTTTTACCTGCATTCTGCACGCAATGTATACACGGGACCTCGGTTTGTCGTGCAATTCCTGTACCACCGACAAGGGAAAACCACGTCGGTAAATCGCTGGTATGAGGATGTTCCTTGGAATTTACGATCGTGTTATCCTCTTGGGAGTGATGTCGGACAAAAGGTATGTAAAGGAACACGGGACATCCACGAAAGCGGTCCAACGTCTTACTCAGTGAGCCAGAGTGGCTTCCAAAATTTTCCGCGTGTTTTGTTATATTTCGGTATACTATAATGTACTTCGAAACCTGCCTGAAACCTTTTCAAATATTCATTACACCTCTACACGTTAATCCTCTCTCTCTCTCTCTCACTCTTGTTTTTAACGCGTTATATGTAAAATAAGTTATTAGCACTGACTGGTCTATGTATGCACACAACCTCTCTGGAGAAAATGGGTAACAAATGGATATTTGATTGCAACATGAAGGCAACATGCATCTGCCACAGACTCCATGGGACAATTAGTTTTACATTAGCATATATACATCTGAAATAATTTCCTTACATTGCCCAATAACTCAGTTCAGATATTGATGTAGATTGTCCTTGTATTAAGGCGAATATCAGACAATTTCTTTGGAGAGGGATTAGTTTTTGATTACTGTCTCGATCTATGAGTTTTATTTAATACGCCAGTATCATTCATTTGATAAATACAGCACCAAATTATGACAAATCTCCAATCCATTCGTTTTGGAAGATAGGTAGTATTCTAGATCGGCTCAGACCAGTAATTGCCTTGTCTCTCTTATTGAGTTAATTATTAAAACATTGACAATTCCAGGCCTGTAACATGTGTTTTAAACATTGCGGGTTTTTTTTAATATTGCGATGATCCCAAAACGATCCCAATATGTGACAATTGGCTGATAGCCATATTATACGGGATTAGCCATTTGAGGACTGATCATATGAATCTAGAGAAAGGAACGTCATTTTAGTCAGCGATGATACTAATTCTCGTCTCTTTATGCCATGGCTGTTCTTGGTTAGTCAAATACATGGTTAACTCATTGGCGTTGTATCATAATGTATGTCATTGAATCAGGTTGCGTGGTATCGATTCCCCGCTTGTACGTGACAAGGTGTTAGACCGCCTGTCCACCTCCTAGGTTTTCTCCGGGTTCACCCCCACCCCTCCCAACTGCTAAAGACGCCTAGCGAATTTATGAAATAAAACATATAACCATATGTTGGTCCCGGAATACCCCAGTTTATGTCGAATGGACGGTCCTGCTCGATTGAGAAGGAGAACCACGCCGGAAAAATCATGAAGGGCTTCTTGGACTAAAAAAGAATGTTTATGTTATCGCTGATGATTAATTACTTGATGCCGGACAAAACGTTGCGTGTCAAAGAATACCTCATAATATAAACAACCAGGTTGGAATTCCGTACATATATGTTACAAGACTATTGAAAAACTTGTTCTAGTGGTGTGTTTTTATATTATTGAAGAACTATTTTTGGTGTTGTGTTTGGTATTATTGTAGAACTATTTCTAGTGTTGTGTTTGGTATTATTGTAGATCTATTTCAGATCTTTTTAGAAAAGTCTTAACACCGCCATCTTATGATACATGTTCCATTACCAGATTGTCATTTAAGTCGTGATGGTGCTGTGATGGTTCAAGATGTCAAGCAGGAAAGTTCTTTTGGATTCTCCAGAGCAGTTTCCCTTTGTGATGCTTTGAACCAGAATACACCGCCTTAAGCACATACTTGAAGTTAAACATACTGTACATTATGAGAGAGAGAGAGAGAGGGGCAGAGAGAGTGTGAAATGGCGTTTAACGTCCATTCGACACAAACTAGGTCATTTCGGGACTAACATATGGTTTAATTTTATTTCAATAATTCGCTTGCGCATAGGGGTCTTTAGCCCGAATGAAACCCACGAGGTTGAGCTGTACATTATGCAATGAGCTAAATCTGCCTATTGCAGGTCTTTCTATACATCCTTTAAATGTTATATAAATTATAAATTAGACATGCATTAACATGACAGGCCTATAATCAAGTCTGTGATTCCACGGCTGTTCTTGATTAACAATAAAAATGGATAATCGAGTATTGGTTTATTATCGTAACAACTGCGACAATAATTACAGAGGCTAGTGTTTCGGAGTAAAGAATTGTGACTAGAATGTTCCGCATATTCTCTTTACATTATCTATTTTTAACTATAATATCGAGGCGGGCACATGCCAGCTCTATGTCTACTCTTTCGAAATGCCCCTTTAAATCATAAAGTAATTTATGAGAATGAAATTAAATGCGCCGGTGGTTTGTTTGGTTTATTTTTTTTTTTTTGCTTTTTTTTGTTTTTGTTTTTTGAATTTTTTGGAGGCATGCACACGCCAGTTCTATATCAACTTTTCCAAAATGCCCCTTTAAATTATGAAGTAGTTTTCCGAGAATGAAATTAGATGCGCCGGAAAATTTCGGATTTTATGGAGGAATGAATACTGTTCATGTCGTTCGTTCATGAGGCTTACCGTCCGCTTTCACTCGGGGTGGTGTCACAGAAACTTTTGTTCATTAAGGTTAACATACATGTGGATAGTTTCAGACATACTATTAAACATCCTGGTATATCGTATGGCGAATAGAACAAAATATCACCCAATTACAATAATTCGTCCTGTGTAGATGAAACGAATCTTGTGAATATTCATGAGCCAGTGATACCCAATCAGCACGACCATGTATAGATGGTAGACGAGATTAATAGGACTGTCACTAACAGGATAGAATTAATGAAAATATGCCCGGTGAACACGACACGGTATATTTATTGAAAGGTCATAATTTTATTTAAAGAACAAGTACATTTACAAATTTAGAATTAACACCCCCTGAACACTCAACTGTATCATGCCGGGACAAATGGTACAGTTTTAACCTGGATCTAGGCGTCTTGGGCAATGTGGGGAAACCAGAAGTCCAGGCGAAAACCCACGAACATGCGATGACGACTCTAAGACCTGTTACGCAATAACGTGTTTTAATTTCATCCATATAGTCCGCATAGTCGTTAGTATCGGACGAACAAAAATAGGCCCCGTGTACTAATTGGCTTGGAATCCAATATCAATAGGCCGTATCGCCGCCGTCGGGGGTAAATTTTCCACGTGTCCCAGTCTGACCAGAACAGTAGGACGTTAAACTCCATTTCATGTCATTGTATGTCATTATATTGTATTATATATTGTTTATCACACAAATTGTCTTTGCCTGCAGGACTGACTAAGATACTGACTGAGATGGAGACTAACAATTTACAGGACGTAATGGATTTAATAATAGCATCAATTTGTTGGAATTGCGATGTTATTTATAATAATAACAACAATAGGGATTTCTTTTTTGTGATAAGCGTTGGGCTCCATACGTTATTATTTTCTCAAAGTACAGACAGACGTTCCAGGAAAAAGCTAAACAATATGAACCTTTAAACGGGTAGGTGTTGAGTTCTTGAAGGCGCTATGTGATACAGACGGTGTCAGTTTTACAGTGTAATTTGTGGCTGTATCGCGAAAAACTGGCATGCTAGGGTTACAGCTCAATAGTGTATTCTTTCTCGAACAGGAAGTTAATGAAAAGATTTTAAACATAAAGTTACATGTCACTTATGTTTGGAGAAACTGATAGTTCGTGCAGCCAGATTCGGTGGCTTAAGCTGGCTAAATTTTTTGACGAACAATTTCATTTTGTAACACCTATCTTCCAATCAACAGACAATCCAGATTTCTTTTTGAAAGTGGCCAGTGCAGGACTCACACTGGCTTTCATTTTTTCCGCCAAAAGGGTAATAATTGTTATATAAAGTAATGCTCATATTTGTTTCCGCCACCTGGAATATTTCATCTGCCAAAATGTTACAATTTTAGGTCTCAGTTAGGCCTACTATAAACCAATTACCGGTAAATACAAACTAGAACAAATATGTCTTTACATAACACATTAACACAGCATGGAGGTGAATTATTGAGATCACATTTTATTTTTGGTGACTTTGGTCTTTCGTACACCGTATTGCACAATATATTTTCATATTAATACGCCACATCCAACTGATTTTCAACGTAACTAATGCATAGCTACAAGCGTACTGGAGTAAGAACACCAATGTTTTTCAACTTTTTCGTCGATCGCGTTGTTACGAAATCGTGATAAACACTTTAAAGACCATAATTATCAATATATCGTTGTGATCTTTAGTTGTTTATGGTGTTAAACGAGCATCCTTGGGCTTTAAACGATTTTCCATAAATTACACTATTTAAATAGCTGTATTCGTCAGAAGGCCATTTAACTACAGGCTGTCAATATTTCGCTTAAAGCGGCGCTATGGCAAATTAGATAAAGAGTTGACTGTTTTTGCTATAAAATTTCAAAAATAGATAACGTAAATAGATAATTATGCTGAATATTCAGTCGAATTGCTCCACTCTGAACCGAGCTGTTGGCTTTGTATTTTAGGATAATCTCGAGTATCCATTAAATGATGTAATTATTTTTCAAAAGCTGTATTCCTTCCCGCTAAATATCAAAGTCTTGCGATGTATCAAGAGTTGAATCTGGATAAGTTAACTGATGTCTGATTAATAATTTAGATAATATTTCAGGCCAGGCCAGGGGAAGATCTGCAACAGACAGATTTGGACCTTGCGTAATGTATGTTCAAATTGGATATAATGAAATGAAATGAAATATAATGAAATGAAATGAAATATAATGAAATGAAATGGGGTTTTACGTCCTACTCTTTTGCACCTAACCTAGGCTAATGGAAGACGAGCATACGCCATACAGTGTGCTATGAGGGAAATTTTGCCCGGGCAGCGGCACTACGGTCTACTCTTATATCGAATTCCAACTGCCAAGGGATCTTTTACGTGCACTCCAATATGTACACGGGACCTCGGTTTTCGTCCCATCCGAACGACTGGGCAGCTGTCCTTGTCAGGCCCTCCGTCTGCATCACTGACAAGGGGAAATCAAAATTGGATATAAATTCTGTGTGTGTAAATAATAAAGGAAACTGATTAGTTCAACACATCTGTTGATACCACATGTAATTAATGCCTCCGAGAAAAGAAACCGACAAGTTTCATTATCGGTCAAGATTCATTGAAAAGTGAGACAAACTAAATGACGTCGTCATGAATTCTTGTATATTTTAAAAAGCCAAGTTTACTAAATGGCAGGGGATCACGTGGCTAGGTGGGTAAGGCGCTGGTTCGCTATCTTGGAGGTCGGGTGTTTGATCCCTGCATTGGCCGAGAAAGTTCGTCTCGTTTTTTACGGCGTAGTTTGCCCTTACAGTGATGCAGAACGGAGGTCATATTTGGACTAACACGTTTTTTTCTTCAGGGTCTTTTAGCAGTGGAACAGAAAAAAAACTCACGAGTGAGGACAGGCGACCCACTCCTTGTCAGGTAAAACCGGGAAATCCAAACCACGCTTGTTAATTATGACATAACCTATGACACAGCTCGCAGGTGCTAACCATTCAACCATCTACCCCCCACCCCCGAAAGTAACTTAGCTCCCGTTTTATAATTCAAGCAGTTCAAGTTTAATGTCTGCTGCCACACGAACGACAATGTGCATGGAATTGTTCCATGAGATTTATGTAGTAGTATAATTTAGTTTATTGAAGCGAACTTAAACAACATTGAACCATATGTTAGTCCCGAAATGACCTAGGTTTGTCGAGTGCACCCCCCTCTCTCTACGTGAGATTAATGATTGTGAAATAGCTTGACTTAACGTCCCCGTCCACAGAAGTGATATCGCAGATATTGTAATTTGGATAGATCTATGTATGTCGTTGTTTGGTGTTTATTGCATACTTAACGTCAAATACATTAAATATGATATTCTGTACAGGTTGATTTAATTAAATTATTTATACTTAAAGGGTAGATAATTTTATTGTTAAAAACACACAAAATATTCTTGTATATAAAAAGTCATCTTAAAAAACGCTTATAAAATGGCCAGTCACAATAAAACAAGTTAGAAAATGAGGTCCAACTGACTGAAGTTTGGCGTCATCACTGCGGACAGACAAAAATCGGCGTTGTGAAAAGAATCTGCTTGCTTTATGTGGAAACCATATAAAAAAAATCACAGCTGGACCCATGGATTATTTGCAAATTAAAAACCGTTTGTCTAATGAATAGATTTATTTCCCAAGTACCTGTTTTATGGCGTCGCTTATTGACCAGCTATGTGTCAACATTTGACACAAAATAACAATAATTCGATGATAAATGGTAACATTCATTTGATGTTCCACGATTTCAATTAACCCATGCCTTTGTTATATTCTTATAACATTGTTGGCATCATAAAAAGACAAGAGAATTATAAGGTTAATCAATCAAAGTCTATTACGACAACATGGTCAAATCCTATCTTGTGTAAAAAAGAATGATATATATTGCTTTGATGTATGTTGTTATTAATATAATGAAAAGGTATAGTAATGGTATAGTAATCGATAATTATGTCAAATAATTCATTAACCTATAGTAAAAGACATGCGACTTCCATTTTGGACATATCTATAAATAGTAAGCAATCGGAAACGGTGTCGGATGCAACTGGCTGCTGTTGAACATTCCGTGATATAGTTCATAATAAAAATCCGTCTATATGACTTCTTGAACAAATGTTCTCGACGCACGAAATTTAAAAACTTGAAATAGATTTAACTCATTTTAATGGGACATTATTAAGGTCTTTGTGCCTTAAAGGTATATCTATCACCTCTCGATAGCCATTGTGTGGCCCTGATGTTCAGTAACGTGAGTGTAGAATAATCATCTCTGTGCTGACGATAACAAACAATTATTGCCCACAAGATCGAACAACTCTTTATGCAAATATATCATAATAGATCTTTAATTATCCCGGGAAATAGACCGGAATATAGCTACAACTATTTGTGGTAACTTCAGGGTCATTTCTTTGTGCAATATATCACATACAGACCGTGAAATTTGTCAAGCAGACATTCACCAGCCTCTGAACAGGTCAATTTGTCAATCTTCTTTTCTTCTCTTCTACATTCCGTTTTTATGGACCTTAGTGGCACAGTGAGTAAGACATTGGCTCACTAACCAAAGTGTCTAAGGCTACTCCCGGTGTTGACAGAGAACGTTCCTCGCATCTTTGCTGTGTTAGTGGCGCAGAACGGAGGGTCTGGCAAGGATAACGTCCAGGTGTTGACAGAGGACGTTCCTCGCAACTTTGCTGTGTCAGTAGCGCAGAACGGAGGGTCTGGCAAGGATAACGTCCAGGTGTCGGCGTGTGCCCGTGTTCATTCGCCCGGTAGGAGCATAACAGTAGGGCGTTAACCCCGATTTGATCGCATTTCATAAACGTGCAGCAAATAGGAACCATTTGTTGCGGTTTCTTGACATCGCCTACGAACTTACGACCAGAGAGTTTCACTGAGTCCGACATTTCGTCCGCCATCCTAAACCACCCTAGCTTGACATGAGAAATTGAGACCCATAACGCACAACGTGGCCAAAATACGACCGATGCTTGCGTGAATCACGTATAGAAAGACTTCCTCTTGAGTGTCCACTGCGTCCCCCGCGAGCACCTTCAGTAGCGGGCCCGATCTATAGGCGAATACAATTACTCAGGCGTCAGTAAACACAAATTCAAGAAGAAATGTTAGGGTACGTATCGGCTTCCATATGTCATCTATAGAGAGAGAGAGAGACAAACACAAATTTGTCATTTTGGGACTAACATATGGTTTCAATTTTATTTCAACAATTCGGTGGAAACCGGAGTGCCCGGAGAAATCCCACGAGTTTGAGAAGGCGCCCCTATCTCCATGCAACATTCGCTCACACCGGGGATCGAAACCACAACCGCAAGCCAGAGGTGATCGGCCACCTAGAGATCGAAGCGCGGCACTCTAGACCACTAGGCCATCCCAACGCCCCATCTCATCTATAAATTGAGTGGAAGACTTCTGGTTAAGATAGAAAAAACCCGAATGTCTTACTAAAGTTTTAAATCAACTCTTTAAACAGCTCTTCCACAATAAAACCACTTTAGTGTAAAGCCGTTTATTTGGTCATTAATTGGATGGCTTAACCGTTATGTCCCCAAAAGAGACAAACTCTTTTGAAGTCCTCAATAAAACCAACTTTTATGAAACCCTGCTTATTCAATCCACCAAAGGCTTGAATTTCAAGACTGTGTCTCCCTTGGGATTATTTGAGGTCTAATTAGGTTAATCCCTTGCCTTGTGGTTCCATAGGTCCTTGGAAGTTGAAACTTTATATAACAGGAGACTATCGTAAAATATTATTTCCGAAATAATCTGAAAATCCTAATCGAGAGCCATGTGTAGGATGCGGACTCTCATCAAACTAGTAGGTTCCTGTTTCTATCCCAGTTTTGATGGAACACGTTCTCCCCGTTTTTGTACAGGTAGTGCCACGCCTTTTGGCCGAACATGTTACCCGGGGTTTTCCAGACTTGTTTCCCCTTTTGTATAAAACTATTTTAGGCACGCTCGATCATAATCAATGGTCATAACAAATGACAAAAAGTGTGTTTTGAGAAAAAGTTTGCCAAGACAGTAGCACAATGGCCTACGCGTATATCAAATTCCAGAAGAGTTCTTTTACGAGCACACCAATGTACTCGGTTTTTTGTCCGATCAAAACGAATATACGTTGTACTTTGCCGGACTCTGTACCCTGCATCACCTGTAATAAGGAACGTCAACACATAAAGCATTAAGTAGAATCGCCACGTGGGAATTGGTACCAGATGTTCATTTTACTAGCTTCCTGATTCAATTGGAGACTCGATAATTAAAATTCCTAGCTTTACCACAGCTGATTGTCAAAAGCCTGAAGAAGGGGCGGGGGGAAGGCTCAGTTTAAAACCTTTTTGACAAATAACTATTTTTCCGCAACCTATTTTAGCTACCTTTATCGGAAGGACAGCATTTACCGGAAAACGCTCTAACAAATAATACTTTTAACGACAGCATTTCATATGTCTTGCCGCATCGCCAAGAATTTCGATTCGGCACGATTCGTGGTATTCGTAGCACCACGTGAAAGTGAGGCATTGCATTGTGCAGCCGTAAGGAACCACAAGAGTCAACCGATACTCTGTGGGCTTGTAATTCGTGTATTATCGTGTTTGTTCACAAATAATCTCCTTGTTTGTCTTGTTTTTAAAACATTAAACGCCTTTAACAATAAAATAATTACTGTTAAAATCGCATTGTAGATTAATATGCATGGAAATAATAATTAATTCCCTCCAAGTCATCACGCATGTTGCAACCGTTAACTCGTTTAAATCCGCCATCTGGTGGGATGCTGATTTAATTTCCCGACAATCCACTGGAAACTGAAATTACGGATCAAAATATAATCGTACCGCTTGTTATTATGTAATTGGAAAATGGGAAAAAAACATTTTTTTAGATCGCCTTGACAGTGGGTTTACGTGACTCAAGAATTAATTGAAGCTTCTGGCTTTTATAAAACAACAAATTTTTAAACTTGCTTATTATTGGGTTCTTGGCTTCTAAAACAAAGGACAGCGATGACATAATTGCAGAATCAAATAACATTCGTGCCACTTTGTGTTAAACGATTGGTTGTGCTCTACTGCATACCAAGCCTTATATAGACTCTCTCTCCGTTACATCCATTCAATCCGATTAAAATATTATTATATATATATATATATCTATATTTTGTTTCGTTTTGTATACTTTCGATGGCCCCTGGCCAATTGTGAGAGAGAGAAATGGGGTTTAACGTCCACTCGACACAAACTAGGTCTTTTTGGGACTAACATATGGTTTTTCATTTTATTTCAATAATTCGCTTGCGCGTAGGGGTCTTTAGCAGTGGGAGGAAACCGGAGTGCCCGGAGGAAACCCACGAGGTTGAGACGGCGCCCCTATATCCATGCCACATACGCTCACACCAGGACTCGAAACCACAGCCGCAAGCCAGAGGTGACCGGCCAGCTAGAGGTCGAAGCGCGGCACTCTAGACCACTAGCCCCCCCCCCCCCACCTGGCCAATTGTAATGATAGGTCTAGTCAGGGGTCACACGATTTAAATTTACTTTCTAATATACAAGGACTTCTTATTTTGTGTGTTAACCAATTTTAAGGAGATTCTAGACATACACGGACATAACAACTTTCAACCCATGAAGTGTAAGTAATTTAATCAACCTGTCCATAACATCATATAACCTGTATTGGACGTTAAATCTGTAATAAAGAACAGGTTTGTGTTTTAATCAGATGGTCTGCACTCAGGAAGCAGGGGCCAGAATTCGATATGATAGTAGACCGTAGCGCTATTGTGCACAGGCATCGACTGCGCTGTACAGTCTTGACCCTATAATGATACAGAAAGAACAAACTGCGTAAGAAGGTAGACATTTGACACATGTATAGCAATCCAATAAAAAACCCAGCAGGAACATTACTGTAATTATTTCTAGGTAATGTATCATCGCAATTTTCTTACAGCAAACGTGCCTTTCAGCTCTTCGGCATATGTGCACTTGGGGCATAGGTCTAATTGACCTGAGCTATTTTAAAAACATATTTCATATAAATAGCCGTTTGAGCGAGGGCAAATAGGTTAAATTCTAATTACTTCTCGAGGGTCAGTATGATATTGGATGACAAGAAAATATCGGAAACTTTTTCCATGCCCCCCCCCCCCTCCGGAGAGCAGACAACATGTTTAATCGCTTTTAAAATGGAGTATTTTTAAGGAAATGTTCGCTTTCAACATCTGCAATTAGAAGGTCAATTGTCATTTAAAGACACTTTTCCCCAAGTAAAAACTGTGTGATTTCATGATATATTTTGACTAAAAACTAATTAATCTATCCAATAAATTGGTTCAATCCCTCACAAATACGCCGCTTGATTTGGTGCAATGTATTTAGCCTCGTCCCTCGAGTCACTTGTTAAAAGTGGGGCTGAAACGCATTATAGTACACGATTCGTGTACCAATGGTAAAATGTTTATTTTGTTTTAAATATTTGATATCAGAAGTCCATCGTTTTCCTGTAAAATCACAGCATCAATGTTGATTTAAGTTGACAAATAATTCGTGTTTACAGTGTTGAAGATTTTTGATGATATTGAGTTAGAGACTTAGCTACTTTAAGTTTGGTTGTACTCTTGTTTAGCTACGTATTCCCTGTCTTTTAAATGTTCATACAGCGATTTGGTCAACCTTGCTTACTATCTTTGTTTAAGCGCCAGACTAGCCACAGGCAACTTAATTATTAAACAAAATTGCATTTGGCATCGTTCTGTTTTTAACTCCTTTAACGTTCCGAATTTTCAGTTAGCTTAACTCATCTGACCCGTGGGTGTGTGCCTTTTACTTTTGAGAATCGTTCCTAGTGGAATGCCTTTACTACAAGACAGTTGACAATAGCAAAATAACACGCGCAGAGCGTGGGGTGGCTTTAATTACTTGGAATTTTTCCGAATTTGATGACTACAAGACAGCGATATCACAATACAACGAACAAAGTTAAGTTGTTTATCTTACTTTTTGGAGTCTTTCCGAATTGAATTACTATACTACGATTCAGTTAGCGATAGAAAAATAAAACGTACAGAGTGGGAATATGTCTCTTAATTATTGGGAATCGTTCCGAATCGAATACAACGTACAGAGCTTGGGGTTGATTCTTCATGGGGGTTGGTAGAGTTCCGCGCTTCGACCTCTAGCTGAGATAGGGGTGCCTTCTCAACCTCGTGGGTTTCCTCCCACTGCTAAAGACCCCTGCGCGCAAACGAATTATTGAAATGACGTTGAACCATATGTTAGTCCCGAAATGACCTAGTTTGTGTCGAGTGGACATTAAACCCCATATCTCTCTCTGATTCTTCATTTTTGGAATTGTTCCGAATTGAATTACTATACTAGAGTCGTTTAGCGATAGAAGAATAAAACTCATAGCACAAAATATCTGGAAGACCTAGTTTGTGTCGAGTGGACGTTAAACCCCATATCTCTCTCTGATTCTTTATTTTTGGAATTGTTCCGAATTGAATTACTATACTACGAGTCGTTTAGCGATAGAAGAATAAAACTCATAGCACAGAATATCTGGAAGACACGTGTTTTCCTATCGCTCTCAAGAACCAATGCAACAAATTAGTGATTTCATTCAGTATCGATTTGTTTTCGGGTTTGTTTTTTTTCCTGAGAAGGATAATTCTCAACACAATGACTCAAAATAAGTCTAAAATACGTGCCATCCACTGACACTCCAGAAAATGTACTTAAAACATCACCTTTACTTCACGCGTAGGTCGCATGTGCTGATTACGAAGTGACGTTGAAAACCGTAATCTTTCGAAATAGCAGTTTTTACAATATAATTGACTGCAATTATCGCGTGAATCAAATCCCAACTGAATTATAAATTCATAATACCTACACTGATTGACATCTCAAACTCCATTACGTTAGTGGGATTGCCTAGTGGTCTAGAGTGCCGCGCTTCGACTTCTAGCTGGCCGGTCACCTCTGGCTTGTGGCTGTGGTTTCGATCCCTGGTGTGGCATGGAGATAGGGGCACCTTCTCAACCTCGTGGGTTTCCTCCGGGCACTACGGCTTCCTCCCACCGCTAAAGACCAATAAGCGCAAGCGAATTATTGAAATAAAATTAAACCATGTTAGTCCCGAAATGACCTAGTTTGTGTTAAGTGGACGTTAAACCCCAGGATTAACGGGGGATTAATAGGTCTCTCCTATATGTTACACGTATGTAAAAGATAAAGTAAATGATGAAACGAAATGGTATTTAACGGCCTACTTTTCTGCTCCGACTGGGCTATATATAATGGCGCTACAATTATATCAAATTCCAACTGCAAAGGGATCTTTTACGTGCACGTAGATGTGTAGATTTGACCTCAGTTTTCCGTCCCACTAGAAAGCATTCATTGCCAGACCCTCCGCCCTGTACCACTGACAACGGGGAAACCACGTCGGTAAATCCCGACGAACTATCTCGGCCAACACAGGGAGCGACCCGGGCAACATGGGCATCTTACTCACTGAGTCACCGTGACTCCGAAATATAAATGGAAACAAACTTCTTCGATTCTAGACCCCACAAAAACCAAATTTGCGAAAGCGGGTTAGGGGAGTGCTACATTACGAATCTTAGTCGCTGTTCATACATTCATCCCACCTATTTCTAGTAGTATAAGATCCAATACATTGTTATCCTACGTACGTTTTATAACGCAAGAGGCGACATAAACGGTATTATGTGTACGTTTTATAACAAATTATAAACCAAGAACCACTATTATATAGGTACGTTTTATAATAACGCAGGGAGCCCAATAAACGGGTATTATAAGTACGTTTCAACATATTATAACACAGGGACTGCAATAAACGGGTATTATACGTAGGTTTCATAACACATTATAACGCAGGAAGCCCAATAATATAACGCAGGGCCCAATAAATGGGTATTATACGTAGGTTTCATAAAAATTAATTATAAAGTAGGGGGCCCAATAAACGGATATTATTTATGTTTTATAACAAACAATAAGTATATAACCTATTTCAATTTTAGAATATATTGACGCAATTACAGTTTCATTTTATTATTATTGATGCTAATAATTTTTGTAATAAATACTTTAAATTCAGTTATAAAACATATTGTTACCATTACTACATTGTTACGGGGCAATTTCAACTTTGCTAAAAGATACTTTAACTGTTATGAATTTTCATTTCGTTAAAAAAAAGTTAAATATACCATTACAAATACAATTAATATTGATAAACAGTTAATTTAAACTTTAATGTTTGTTTCTGTTAAAAACAAGTAAACAATTGTAACACATAACAAAATAGATGTTAACATATCGTGACTTTCATTTTGATATCGGAATGTAGGTGATATGTGATATAAGCCATTATATTATACCAAGGTACATTTACACTAGCTTATGGTCACTACTCCCGCAATCTAAACGACAGACTCGGCCTACCTGCGGAGAAGTGACTCTGACAACAGTGAATAGCCATGATATCCATGACGTTATATAAACGGCACAGGTCATGAGATCACATCAACAAACAAAATGTCAACAGTTATCAACATTACAATACACAATGTTACATTGTAAACAATAGCTTTCCTGCAGCCTTTAGTACTGTATAATCCGTATAGCCATAACGTCTTATCGCTTCTTCCAATGATTTTTCACAAAAATAACATCTACAACTCTAGATTTGACGTCGGCATATTGGCACTATTTTGTGCTTCGGTCGTGTCTATTTCAGATATACACAATCAATTTTGTTAATGTATTTAGCGTGTGATTGACTAATAGTTTTAACTATTTATTTCAGTTATAAACAGAAACTTAACGCAAAATAGCCAAATTCTGGCTGGGATTACTGAGCAAAATGGTCATTCATTGTATAAGTGTGAAAATAAAGCCAGATGCCATTACGTACGACTACTCCCGTTCTTAATTATTTCCTCTGTGGCGTTTTGCTTTAACTTTAATGTTGTGTTCCTATTAGAGAAATGCCAGGAAGAAATCATCATTTCCGCAGACCCGTCTTTGAATCCTCATTACAAAGGGCGAGTTACGTTCACAATTAATTTGTGCGTGGTTAGAGCCAGTGCAATTGGCTATCTTTGACATCATTATAATCAGATACAGGAAGAATTCGGAAAGGAAAGCTGAGTTACTGGAATTTGAAGACTTAAGGAAAATACGTCTGCACTAATAACAATACATGCACGCAAAGGGGTTCCTATCGATTCCATGTCCACTTCCCATTTTGAGTAAAGATATTCTAGACATCGTTAAATTTGATAACCAAGAAGGAAAACTATAATCATTTTAATCTATAAAAAAAACGTGAAAACTTCATATTGGCATTTATGAGTAAATCTATTTGAATAACCGAACTCAGTAATTGAATATTATAGCTAAAGTGTTCCGACTGTCCCAAGATGACCTTGATACACCGACTCCACCAGACAGGGTCTATATAACACAGGAGTTAAAACTGTTATATAATCCCAGATGATGGATATTTTATTAATGATCCCATTACAACGCCACCCTTTATTATCTGTCATAATTAATATCCACTGTAAATAAATCGAATGGATAATGAAATCATTTCCCGGGCGTCAAAAACAGTGCATTAAAACCTCTTTTTTATGTGCAATCCAGACACTGTAATAACCGGATTTCGATGCATTATTATTATTATTACTCCTTTAGACAAGGAGTGGGGTCGCTTGTCCAACCTCGTGGTTTTTCTCCAGGTCTTCATCCCCCACCACGACTGCTAAAGACCCTTATGCACTACGTACAAGCGAATTATTGAAATAAAATTGACTTGGTTTATGTCGAGTGGACGTTAAATCTCAGTTTACTATTCAACAGTGAACAGTGTGTGTGTGGGGGGGAGGGGTATCAGTTCCCTGGAAATGCCTATAAGGACCGTTTATCCTCAGAATTCTTCCCTTTAAAGCCAACGGTCCTTTCATATCGGGTCTGCGGTGTTTCAATTAGAACCGAACCGAACCAGGACCGAAATGAATTAGGGTTGAACGTTCTACTGTTCTGCTCCTAAACTGAGCTATATAAAGAATAAAGGAACTAGGATCACGTCAGCAATTGTGTTATAAATAGTGTATACAAGAGATCGTCTTTGTCTGTATTGGTTTCCCATTATTTCATAATATGTACACATAGCAGGTCTGTTTATATTCCATATTCCTTTTATCGGACAATTGTAGGCTATGCCAGTTCCCTGAATGCCTTTCATCCTACTGAAATAAAATAATGTTTGGATAAAAACAGCTAACAATTTGTCCAAGCTGAACAAAAGATTTTTTTCAATGGCATTTAGTAATTGAATTGAAAATGCTCAGGTCAAAATACGCCCGATCGAATCGTCGCTTTGTATTAAGCAGTAATTGTATGTTTTCCATGAAAGCTAGGTACATTGTGTATTGATAATTTCAGGTGTACTCCAGATGAACCAGGAACTACCGCCATCTTGAATTATACCGGCGATCGATGCACGCTTGTCCACAGATCTATATTTCGATGGCCTACACTACATGAAGATTTTCAAGTTGTATAGGAAAGTCGTGTCAGGGGTCGTACGAGATATTTTGACCCTATGACGTCAGGTATTGATAAATCAATCAGCGTTGACGTTTCGGGTGGTTTACACACAGTTCCGTGCATGGAAGGCCAAAAAGTCGCTTAAATACACCGTTCCATTGGCTTATCCCTAATTTCAACCCAATCAAGATTAATCCACGGAGGTAGTATGAATGAATGCATGTTAACCGTACTAGGAATTGCCGAGGCTTTGGGCATTTAGAAGTCTCGCCACAAGAATAGTGACGGGATTTCCAAGTATATTAAAGCTATTCTTCATCAGAAAACACGAATTCCTCTTCAGAATGATCAATTATCGCTTTCTCAAGAACCAATTTAAAATTTATGAACACGATATTTTTGGAATTTTAGTCTATGATTTCCTTTAATATTTTTTATTCTTCCTTCTTTAGGTTACTTTATATTAGTCTTTTTCGTATGTGAATTTCTTTTCGTCTGGTCTGCCTGGGCAATTTCCACGACGAATCTTAAAGTAAAAGTTTAATCGACTTAATATTAAGGACATCCTTAAGGACATCTTTTGGCTGTTATAGTAATTTATTAAATTCTATAGTATTCTATTTCTGATCTCCTTCTATTGTTCTCTGCATTCAGTGCCGAGCTGCAAAGTCTCTTTCTTGATGTATAAAGTCTAGCTGTGCGGGTTATAAGAATGCAGCTCTTTCTATATAATTAAAATGTAGAATGTCATGTTTTATACTGCGTGGAATTTGCTTCATTTTGCGAGTAGACTGGCAGTAGCAGTGCCTCCTGTTTCTAATATCTTGTGAATTCTGTCGGTTTTTTTTTTGTTGGTTTTTTGTTATTGTTTTTTTTTTTTTGAATTAGCAAAATTACTACATTGTGGGATGGGTAGAGATAAAATTGGCCACATTTCTAGGAGTTAAAAAAAACAAATGAAATGAAATGGGGTTTAACGTCCTGCTGTTCTGCTCCCTATACAGTGTGGTGTGAGGGAAATTTTGCCTGGACAGCGTCACTACGGCCTACTGTCAAGGAGTACTTTAAACGCTTGCCAATGTGTTTACAGGGCCTCGTTTTTTCGCCCATCCCAAAAACTAGAAAATTGTCAGGCTCCCCGTCCGGCGACACTGACAGGAAGAAACTACGACGGAAAATCTGGATGAACTTGCTCATCCAATCGAACATAGAAGTTAAAGACTAGCAGGGCCAGCTACAGAAACCAATCTTAGGAATTATGGAAATTGAAAATATCTACGACATACTCTTTTATTTATACTTAATATCTGTTAGTAGGTTTAGCCACGGACTATCCTAGGTGATTTATTCCCAAACATGCACATTTGGATTCAAAATAGTATAATTAGGGAGAAGGGTTTAATATAGGCTATGCCTGTTCCCCGATTCCTATTCAGATAGAAATCTGAATAAAAATATTGCTTATAAAAAAAATAGTATAATTGGAGAATCTACTTAAAATCCTGTAGGAGCCGGTGGAATATTGCGTTGTTCTAGGAATCCACCTAACCAAACACTGGGTCGTGAATTATTGCCGTCACTGGCTACCCATTCAAGTCAAGACGCGCGCCAATCATACAGGTGATTCGACACAAGGCATGGTCAATAGCCCTCTAGGCAAATTATACAATTCACAGTCTCAAATTAAAGATGTCCACAAGTATAGCAAATGTAAAAAGGCATTTACTTAACATAAATCAAATACGAAACAGTGGGAGATAAAAACGGGGTTTGATGTCCACTGTTCACTAACTATGTCATTTCGTGACTAACATATGGGTCAATTATATTTCATTAATTCGTTTGCGCGCAGGGGTCTTGGGCCGTGAGAGAAGGTCAGAGGACCGGGGGGAAAAAACACAAAAGAGGCTGGACAAGCGACCCAACGCCCTGTCGAGTACAAATGGGGAATCGAAACTCGTCAGTTGACTCATTGATAGCCCCCCCCCCACCGCTCAATACAGAGAGAGAGAGAGAGAAATGGGGTTTAACGTCCACTCGACACAAACTAGGTCATTTCGGGACTAACATATGGTATAATTTTATTTCAATAATTCGCTTGCGCGTAGGGGTCTTTAGCAGTGGGAGGAAACCGGAGTGCCCGGAGGAAACCCACGAGGTTGAGAAGGCGCCCCTATATCCATGCCACATACGCTCACACCAGGGCGAACAGAAATCAACTGGATTAAGAAGCTCAGTAATAAGCAGTAATTGTATTCCATAGAATTGTGACCTGTATACTCTAGTTCAGTTACTAAATGCCATTGAAACAGTGGATTAAGAAAGCCTGAAGTCGATATCAATCAATGCAAGAATAAACCAATACTCAACTCACGCATGCGCATAAAGACGCCGACAGTATGAACTGTTCCCCGCAAAACAAAGTGGTAACCCAAAAGACAAACCAGCTGATGAAGAAATCGACATTGTAATTCAAACTAACCTTATCTCTCCATAATGTTTAGAATCACTCCCAAATTTTATTCAATCGACACGTTTAATTTCTCCACGCCGTTATCAAACAACCTCGTCATTTTTAAATGTCAAATTTAAGTGTCCACAGATTTTCTAAATGTATTTCAATGAACAATTTATCTAAATGGACATTCAAATTATTGATTTTGCCCAAATAAGTGTCATCTAAAAAATAGTACAGTAACTGGCTTTTGCCATAAGAAAACAAAATCAAAATACCGCGATTCCTATCCATATTGTCTACAACTGGACCGTAACATCTTCGATTATGACCCCTTATTGTACGAAATCTAGTTTCAGCTTGCCCCCTGCTCATCCATGGTTAACCGATTGTTTAACGGTTATAGCGAAAACTGTCAGCTTCCTATCTAAATCTTAAGAAACCCAAATCAAAATAGCAGTGGCATGTCATCTACAAAATGAATCGCATTAATACCGGCCCATCAATTGGAATTTTTGAAACCTAAACATGGTGATGGGCATATTATTTTAGCATACAAAGATTCCCAATAGAATTAAAATTGAATTTTAATAGACTAGGGACTAACATACGGTTTAATTTCATTTCAATAATTCGCTTGCGCGTAGGGGTTTCTAGCAGTGGAAGGAAACCGGAGTACCCGAAAGAAACCCACGAGGCTGGACAGACGACCCTACTCCTTGCCACGTACAACCGGGGACTTCGAAACCACACCAGTTGATTCAATGGCAGGCCGTATGATACAGCGCGCACATGCTAACCATTCGGCCATCCGACCCCCACCCCCTTCTCTTTAAGGTGATACACACTTATTCATTCTCTGTAAGACTCTTTGGTATTTTGTTATTATCCAGAAATAACCAAAGTTCACCAACAGAGATATTCAAGATCGGCACAAAGTAATTTGTTTTCGTTCGTGGTATAATTAATTGTTGAAATATGACCCAAAGAAATGGCAATGTAGCTCATCATTCATATATCGATTTTTAAGGGTTCGCCAATTTTGCCATCTAGGAATAACAAAAGTTGGACATCTAGAAGGCTGAACTTTGATATTTCTGACTTAATGACATTAAAATCCATGGTCGTCATCGGAAGGATTGAGAATCCCTTGCGAACATCTATTACGAATCCGTTATATTTAAATATTATAGCGCTAGTGACCACATGAATTAATCCCGATTTATTGGGATTATGATATCCAACGTAGTCTGTTTATATTTTCATTACTTAGGCCAACTTAATCCTGTACTTCATGTTCCGTTGGTGACTCATCGAGAAAATAATCCTCGTAAGGTATAAATTATTGACACTCTACGCCAGTGGTTCTCAACCTTTTTCTGATTACGACTCCATTCCAGAAACGGACATATGATCACGACCTCTCGAAGAACAAAGTCACCCTTATCATATATTAGTGTTCGACAAATTAATGTTTACATCTTTATAAAAATCACCATCTTCATTAGTACAGTCGGGGTAGGACGTTAAACCCCATTACATTTTATGTTATACAATTCAAGGACAGACGGCTGGCAATGTGAAAAGAGCTGTTCAGCTCAGCGGCTTGTATGGTTTTCATGAAATCATAGCGAATCCAAAGTCCACCACGATTCCACCAAAATTGCCACACGACTCCAGAGGTTGGGGAATCCAGACTCGACAACACTGTATCTAAAACATATATAATTGTCAATAAAACAGCCAACTGAAAGGCTGAGTGGACTCTCCATACCTGGCATCAGCCACAATCTTATTGTCGGGAGAAATAAACCTTTTTCTTAAAAGATAAAAATAAAAAGTCCCTGGACGTAATTTGAATCCCTTACAAACCTATTGTGTAAGATGAATCACCTCTAAACGAAATATCATACCACGATAAATTGATCTGTTTTTTTAAAAAAAAAAAGGGAGAGAGAGAGACAAACAAGCCCTACATTGAATGTCCAAATAGATAACGCAAGTGGAATATGTTGAACATTTCCGTCACATTGCTCCACTCTGAACCGAGATATTATTAGAGATTGAATTTTAGGCCTAGTCGCGATCATCATTATTAAAGTCGGTACGATAAAAAACAAAGTCTCGATTGTCTATTTTGACATTAAATCAGCTATCATAATATGTATTCAAATCCACTAAATATTGCAGGCTAGCGATGACATCGAGAGTTGAGAATGGTCTGGAATCTGAATAAGTTAACTAATGTCTAAATATAATTCAGATAACATTTGAGGTCTAAAGAAAGACCTGCACTGGTCAGATTAAACTCTTTCATAATGCATGTTTAAGCATTGTGTAACGCCCTGTGTTATGGAATAGAAATGTGGTCTATGTCGCATCAACCCATAACTTCTTGCATTTTGAAATAAATAACTTATTCTGACTGTTTTGTTTTTGTGTACAATTCGAGGAGTAAGAACTATTGGCATCTATGTTTTTTAACTTCCAAATGTCAAATTGTTTTTATGTGCACGCCATTGTGAACACAACTCGGTTTCTTCCTTGAGATTGAAGGCGACAATCTTGTCAATACGGCCACGTGACAGTATTGATAAACAATATTTTATTCAAATAAGAAAGATATTGTATACATACACTGTCTAAAGGTAAGAATTCAAAAACAAGCCAAAAGCTCATATTAATTTGTCTCCTTATTTAATAATTATTTACTATAAATACAACTGGGGTATGTACACTTAACATACTTGACAGTATTCGATATAAGAGTAAGTCGTAGCGCCGCTGTCTGGTCAAACTATCCCTAATAACAAACACACTTTTGGCCTATTCCCGTCTTGAATAGCCCAGTTCTAAGCAGAACAGTAGGACGTTAAACCCCATTTCAATTCAGAGGGTCACGGTGGCTAAGTGGATAAGGCGCTGGTTCGCTAGCCTGAGGGTCGGGTGTTCGATCCCTGCATCTCGATTTTCCGGCGTGATTTCCCCTTGTCAGTGATGCAGAAGGAGGGTTTGACAGGGACAGCTGCCTAGTCGTTCGGATGGGACGAAAAGTCGAGGTCCCTTGTACACATTAGAGTGCACGTAAAAGATCCCTTGGCAGTTGGAATTCGATAAAAGAGTTGGCCGTAGCGCCGCTGCCGGGGCAAAATTTCCCTCATAGCATACAGTGTGGCGTATGCCCGTTTTCCTTTAGCACAGGTTAGGTGCAAAAGAGTAGGACGTTAAACCTCATTTCATTTCGATTCATTTCAATTTATTAGACTATATAGATCCTGTTCGTTATATCACCTTAATTAGCCCAGTCGGATGAGAACAGCGGTCATTTTGATTGTTAAATGCACCTGTAATATATCTAGCAATGCACCTTTAAAATGATCGATAGACTTATTAGTCCATAGATTCTTTTCATTATATCTCCGACTCTCACTTAATTATACACAACAAAAGATTTCTTGTACAAGGGACCATGTTTCATAAAGTCAAAGGATAACACCTCTCTGTGATATTTATCGTATTCAACTGGGTAAGAAATGAAACTGAGACCAGTTAATCAAGCCCGCTAACAACCGAACACGATTCCCGTCTCTTTCATGTTATATTTTATAGACCAGACAATTTGTCGTCAAGTTCCATTCTCATATGAGTTTCATATCGAGCTTTGTACAATGTCTATAGTGGATTCATCCAAATGTCCCCCGTTAAGATTTGACAAGTATTAGACCAATAACAAAACACACAGGTGGGGTGGGGGTCAGAGAATATACAGACCAGTTGCTGGTGATAAACCGTTATTTATCTAGCCCTTTTTTTCAATTTAAACTTGATAATCGACAATTTAACTTCACTTCTACAGAAAAGGTCGACATAATATTTTCCTTTAAAAAATAATAATGTTAAATATCAAAAAATAATTGTGGAAATTATCAAGGGCCATCTCTGTGTGATTTGTCATCTAATTTCAAATACCAATGTCATATTTTCAGAAAGAATTACTCGATTTTTTTGGAAAGTCTATCATTTTTTCTGAGAATTGACGACTTAAGAAAATAGATTATTTGCCCATCAATATTACTAAAAGGAGAACTCGTGATGTTTGATGACAGTAATTCAATACAGAATGATACTCAGGATCAAAGCGAAATGTCCGAACTGTCAGGTTTGCCGTCTCCAAGACTTTTTGTCCTTTGATTATTGAATTGTAAAACATCAAGTCATTATAACGGGCCGTGTCTCTCGGGTTATCAATTTTCTTACTGGAGTTAAAATGTGTAATGTCTGAGAATCCTGCGTAAACTGTTTGTCAAAGTTGTTATTTTGTTGTCTCCGTAAAACCGTTAGAGGTTTTTTTTCAGATAATACTTGCCTTTATTTATTTTTGTGATCACCCCAAACCAGGAATTGGTTTCCTCTTGACAGTTGTCTAGTCGTTCGGATGGTACGTAAAAGATACCATGGCATTTGGAATTCGATATAAGAGTAGGCCGTCGTGTGTGTTTGGGAGGTGGGGGGGTATCTATCCACGCGGGTTAACTACCATAATGATAACTATTTTAATTAATACGCTGGAAAATTAGAGATCTTAATATGCTATTAACTCGAATCAAATGAGAGAGAGAGAGAGAAAGAGAGAGAGAGAGAGAGAGAAATGGGGTTTAACGTCCACTCGACACAAACTAGGTCATTTTGGGACTAACGTGGTTAAATTTTTATTTAATTAATTCGCTTGCGCGTAGGGGTATTTCAGCAGTCGGAGGAAACCGGGGGACCCGGGGAAAATCCACGAGGTTGGACAGGCGATAACTAACATGAAAACACATAGCTAAAGCCAGGCTGACACTTGCACGATTCCGTGGCACGCATTGGCACGACTCGACTCGGCACGACACCGTCCGATTTGCGCAAACTCGTCGTGCCAATGCGGGAAGTGCGTAAACGATGCGCAAACTATGCGTGAACTCGTCGTGCCAGTTCATGTCAATGTGGACACTGATGGGCACGACAAAATCGTGACCAAAAGTCGTGCAAGTGTCAGCCTGGCTTTAGAATGAAACGAAAAAGCAAAGCACGTATTTGCGGGAACTGGCTTAATAAATGAGAGTTAATTTATTTAATAGATTAAAACAAACAAACCAGAATAGCTACAAGGACACTTATTAATTATGTATATGATTATTATGTTGAGATCGGGAGTTCTGAAGAGTTTTTCTCGGATCTGACCACCGCCTACACATCAACCTGTTGTTTTTCCTGGGAATAATTAGCACATTAAATCCTTCTTGAAAGGTAAAAACAAGGTTAACGTATAAATGGTTGGATAAATCGATCTGTTTACGTCCGACCGGATGCGGTCACTCATTGCTCCATTATCGCCCATTCTCTTAGAAAGCTACAATTGATACTAATGCTTCCTGATCGGAAGGTTGAATTTCTAATTGGAGATAATGGCGACGTTGAGAGACAATGGGAAGCCACGTGTATCATTATTTACAGATCATATGCGTCAGTGTGATCTTCTTGATGGACGTGTCGCTTCAATACAAGCTCGATAACATGTCCATTGATTCGTGAAACTTCCAACCAGGCACGTCAAGGTTGTGGATGATATTCGTAAACAGTATAGAATTCCTACAGATAAACAGACAACCGGTATTATTAATAATATTAACTCGATAATCAGTCAAGAACGTAGGTTAGATTTAGACTCAGTATACAATTAGCTCTGTTAATGGTTTCTCTCATTCAATTTGAACTGCTGAGTATGATGTGTTAATAAGTGAGTGTGATACAGCATAATCTACACAATAGTACAACCTGGTCTATAATTCGTTTCGTTTGGGAAGTGGGACGTCGCTTCATAAGGCTTTTGAGCCTATGATGTCAGATATTGATTTATCAATATTCGTTGACGTTTCTATGGCTCTTTACCCACAGTTCCGTAACTTCCGTGTAGAGCATGCCAAGAACTCGCTGCAACAGACTGTTGCATTGGCTAATTACCCAAGTCGAATAAAATCGAAACGGTTTATTTAGTCTACGTGTGTATGATAGATGTGAAACCGAGTAGAACTGTATTACAAAAATAGTATGCAAAGTTGTTATGTGGCGGTCATACAGTGCAGAGATCAAGTCTTGAAGTATGTAGTTCTCTTTTAGCAGAATGATACAACGGTGTATTTTACGGATAGGCTACGATACTAAAATTTGGATTATTTTTTTCAGAAATATTTTACAGAAGCCTTTCCATGTACCTTTACATGAAAACTTTACAGTTGCCTTCCCATTTACGAAATTGGTGATTTGGCGATTCATCTGGACTATAACTTATTGGAACTAATTGATTTATCAAAACTTTGCTCCAATGCACTGATACACGAGGACATTTCCACAAGCTATAAAAAACGAATTAAAGAAGCCATGTTTGTGTCACTTTCAATTCATTTCATATGAAAGAGGATGTTGTCTTTAATCCAAGCCCATTTAACTCGTAAATCGAAGCCTACGTAAATTCTGGGATCTTTCCCAGTCCTCAGATTCTGTTGAACATACAAACACGTGTTTATCGACATAATTATGTATTAAGTGTCATTATTAGTAAGAGAACCACGTGAGTGTGACGCTGGTTCGCTAGCCTGGAGGTCGCGTTTTCGACTCATGCGTTGACCAAAAGAATTCGGATTTTCGATGTAAGAGTAGGCCGTCGAGTCACATGAGTCAAAGCTCAACAGCGCAACAGTGCATAGCGCAACAGTGCATAGCGTGCATAGCGCAACAGTGCATAGCGTATGTCAATCTTCCTAAGCTCAGTAGTTGCCGAACAGTAGGACGTTAACCCCATTTAACTATTAGTAAATTTGTAAATAGCTGTTTAGCTGTTGAACCTACTAATTACTAGTGAGTCCATAAACTTGCGTTTGTGTTATTTCAATACACACCGTCGTTGCCGGAGCCATAACTTACTCTCCCCCCCCCTCTCTCATCATATATATCTTTGAATAAGTCACTTGTTTTACAAGCTTATTACAGAACTCTCTACCTCTCTCAACCTCTATATATTTGTCTTACAAGGTTATAAATATACCTCCCAGTTAGATGATCTAAAGGAAACACGTTTAAAGCATTATTTTGTTTTCAGAGTAGTTAGAAAAATTCGCTACCATTAATTGGTACTGCTTTAATTAACTGACACACCTTTTTAAAACCTAATTTATCATTCCCGTAAACAATGTCGGAATTCATGAACACGGGTGGTATAAATACTTTAACTGGTCCCCAGAAGCCAATTACCAGAGATATTTTAAAGCGGTTTTCATCCGTTTCTGTATTCTAGACCGACAGTAAATAGCTCAGTAGGGTGTCATACACGAGGCAGTTCTCATGTAGCCTACTATTCTGCTCCTAAACTAGGCTAATGAAGACGAGCATACACCATACAGTGTGACACACGGGAAAGTTTGTCCGGGCAGCGGCGCTACGGCCAACTCTCTATTGAATTCCAACTGTCAAAGGCTATTTAACGTGCACGCCAATGTTTGCACGGGAACTCGCTCTTTCGTCCCATCTGGACAATTAGACAGCTGTCCTTTCCAGGCACTCTGCCCTGTGCATCACTGACAAAGGGGAACCACGCCCGAAAATCTGGATGATCTTTCTCGGCCAATGCAGGGATCGAACACCCCATCTCCAGGCTAGCGAGCCAGAGTCTTACCCAATTAGCCACCGTGATCCACCGATATTTTAAAGAGGTTTACAGTCGTTTCTGAATTCTACGCCGGCAGTAAATAGTGCAGGGTGTCATGCCATTTCAGTGGTTTATAGATTTTCGGATATAGGAATACTTAAAGTCACGTCTGAATGTGCACCTTACGCAGAAGTGTTCTTGCTCTTGAAATCCTGTAGTGACGTATGTTGTACACGGTGTGTTGAATCATTCCATTAGCAAATAACTCATTGGGATATTAGTCGTGTTAGTTCATTGAGTTATGTCATTGAGTTAACTGACGTAGTTTCGATTTTCCCGGTAGTACGTGGGAATGAGTAGGGTCGTGTGTCCAACCTCGTGCGATTTCTCCGGGTCTTTCGGCTTCCCCACTTCTAAATACTCCTATATGCAAGTTAGTAATGGAAATAAAATTTGGATCATGTGTTAGTCCCCAAATGACCTAGTTCGTGTCAAGTAGTAATTAAGGAGTAGTGTCGCCTGGCACCAGGTAAGTCTCGTTGGGCCTCTCCCGGTTCTCAGGACGCCCGCGTTGCTAAAGAGCCCTGCACCTAAGCGAATTATTGCACTTTAATTGAACCGTACTATGTTAGAGTTAACGTTTATATTCGGGCAGAAAATTTGGAAATTACACCGTATTTTATGTACGTATATGGTTTATTTTAACATTATGTATGACTTTTATTTTCGATATATAGTTTCGTTTCTGCTTTGCACAATGTAGTTTTCATTGATGTGTTGTGAAATTGACGTGAAGGAAAATCTCAAGAGTATAGCCTGAAACTACAGACAATCAGAAATCCCAAGTTGCGTCCTTGTGGCTGATATTATGTTGGCATGTTATGGTTTAAATGATGAGTAATCGATAGATGATGACCATTCTTTACGCACTACCCTCTTCATCAAGTCTTGCAATTAATACTTAGAACATCAAAATATACAAATTTAAATCATTTGAGACCAAGGGTGTGGGGTGAAGTTAAACGTCCACTAGACACAAACTATGTCATATAGTTCAATTTTATTTCAATAATTTTCTTGCACGTAGGGGTCGTTTGTAGTTGGGGGAAACCGGAGGATTCGGGAAAATCTCTCGATAGGCGACCCTACTCCTCGTCACGTTAAACCAATAGATTTACTTTGAAATGAAATTGGGTTTAACGTCCTACTGTTCTGCTCCTAAACTGGGCTAATGAAGACGGAGATTTACTTAGAATATATTAAATTAATATGTTAACAAGTATGGTATCGTAATGTTATTAGCCTTTTCAACATTCCACATTCGTACTCTCTTCCTACTCCTTAACGTCTTTTTTTATCTATTGATATTTTGGGGAAGAAGGAATTTGTCTATTTCCAATAATTCGATTGCTGCAGAACCATAAGAAATTAAAAGCCCATTTCATATATTTCGTTTCGTTTCTAAATTCAAGTGCCAGAATTTAAGTTAATCTCATTCTTAAAGATGATTATATCTTTTCGTGTCTAACGGCATCTTCCGGAATTTTAGTTAACCTAACAATTAATGATATTTATTTCGTTTCGTATCTAACTGCATGTTCCGAAATTTTAATTAACCTAACTCTTGGGAAATACGTCCCCTATTGCCCTTTAATCTTGGCACAGGAAGCAGGTTCTAGAAACGGAAGTGTTTTCAGTAGAATTAACCTTTTATATCAAGATTCAAACAAAAAAAAACCCAGTCAAATCTTAAAAAACACCCGCCGTGATCTTTTGATGGTAAAGCGACTATTTACTTAAAGGTCAAACTCCCTTTAATTTCATAATTTAGAAAAATAACTGATGTTATAAATATTTACATAAAGGTCATACTCCCTTTAATTTAGAGAAAAAAACTCACTTTATGAATAATTTTTTTAGCGGGAAAGTAATTGAGTTGTTTCTCCAATTAACACGTTTCCCGCTGTTTCTGTCTGATTAGTACATCTGTAGATGAGATCATCTAGTGAATGACTGCCGAGTATTTGTACTCCATCGTAAATCTGTCATTTGGTTCACCTGATTACACCAAGTGGTAGAAGTCATCGTATTAAGTGGCACATTATGTCTCTCTTATGTCTCGTTATAGACCGCCAAATAAAAGACTTCAATTAATATACTTCCTCTACTTCCAGCGGCTCAAGTGATCCGACAATAATAACCAAAACATGTAACAGATCTCTGGCTTAATGTGGGTCAAAATAAACCCGTTTTTATTTCCAAACGTCTTAATTCTAAAAGTGGATATTTTTTATTGCTTATATCTGTGTGATAAAGGGGTTGAGAGAGAATGAGGTTGGCATGTCAATCGATTATTGGACACATTAAGGGAGGGGGTAGAGACAGATAGATGACGGAGAATGGGAACTCGTATATCTATATTTCAAATGTGCCACGTGTAGACGCACTTAACCGTCTCGGGGTGGGAGCAAATGGTTAATAATTGCGCGTTATATTATGCATGCGCACACATGGAATACCCCCCCCCCAACAAAAAAGGTTGGGAGCCACTGATCTGTCTGAAGATTAACATTGTAAGTATTTTTGCTTTACACCTGACCACACTGCTAAAAGGCAGGGGGAAATGGGGTGTAACGTCCGCTCGACATCAACTATGTTATTTCGGGACTAACAGATGGTTTAATTTTGTTTCAATAATTCGCTGGCGCGTATGGGTCTTGAGCTATGTGAGGAAACTGGATAACCCGGAGAATATTGATGAGGTTTGACGGGCGCCGCTACTCCTTCTCACGCAAAGCCGGGCACTGCTAACAGACCACCCGTAACATTAACATAGAAATGAAATGAAATGGGGTTTAACGTCCTACTCTTTTGCGCCTAACCTGGGCTAATGGAAGACGGGCATACGCCATACAGTGTGCTATGAGGGAAATTTTGCCCGGGCAACGGCGCTACGGCCTACTCTTATATCGAATTCTAACTGCCAAGGGATCTTTTACGTGCACTCCAATGTGTACACGGGACCTCGGTATTTCGTCCCATCCGAACGACTAGGCAGCTGTCCTTGCCAGGCCCTCCTTCTGCGTCAATGACAAGGGGAAATAGCGCCGGAAAATCGAGATGAACTTTCTCGGCCAATGCAGGGACCGAACACCCGACCTCCATGCTAGCAAACCAGCGCCTTATCCACTTAGCCACCGTGACCCCCCCCCCCCCTACCTCCTTAACATAGAGATATAACAGGGAAACGTTCACACGCGCGCTCATTCATCAAACATCCAATACAAGCTATACACAGGCAAGCACACACACACTAACGAATGCAATACAAACATTAATTTGCCTCACGACAGTTAGCTCAATTGCAATGAAGTGGAATTATGTTCAACCTTGGCCGTTTTGCGATTATGTTACACTCCAGGAATTTAATCATTTGTAATTGCCGGTTCGATTGCGAATGTGGTCAAAATATTGATTTACATTTCTGTTTCGTTTATTATACTGTAACAACATTCATATTTTTTTATTTTTTTTTTTTTAATGTCGCCGAAGAGTCGGACCCAGGATATTTTGCAAATGGGGGAGGGGGCAAGGTGCCCATAATTTGCAACCTCCATAATGAAAGTTGTCACCCCTTAGATGTATATCCACCTATTTGGTGACCAGGGCTCCTTAAATTTGTACTTAGCATGTGATTCTAGACCCCTCGTATCCGCATCTGTACTGATTGTTTAATTCACACAAACTGGTCGATGAGATTAAAAGGAAACCCTTCAATTGATTTTGCAGAGGATGGCAAAAGTTGCCAGATTTTCGTTTCCTTCTATCCGTGTCAACACTGTCAGGAATTGAACCGTATTGTAGAGAGAGAGGAGGGTAGATGGAGTTTAACGTCCACTTGGTGCAACCTATACTGTAACAAAAATATCCGTGAAAAAACGGAAAAAATTCCGGAAACAAAAATTACCAGGAAAATTTTATCCGTATATGTTTTTCCTGTAATTTACAGAATCAATTAACAGAAATTCCATTTTCAAATACAGAAAAATAAATCCTAGCAATTTTTGTTTCAGCCACATAAAAAAAAATGGATTTTTTTTACAGTGTATGCCATTTCGGGACTAACATATTGTTAAATTTTACTCCAATAATTCGTCTGCGAGTAGGGGAGGCCCCGGATAAAACCCATGAGTTTGGACAGGCGGCCCTACTCCTTGTCACGTAGAGTCGGGGAATCGAAACCACGTCAGCTGACGCAACAACAGACCTTACGATACACCTCGCACAAGCCAACCATTCGGCCACCCAACCCTACTCCTTGGCCTGACTTGGAATTCATATATCTTATTCAGTCGGATTAAAAAACGTTTATATTGTTTATCTATAAAAGTTACCTTCTTATAATATCTAATTTATAGGCTGGCTTGCTAGCCTGGAGGTCGGGGAGGTCGGGTGTTCGATCCCTATATATTGGCCGCGAAAGTTCATCCAGATTTTCCGGTGTGGTTTCCTCTTGTCAGTGATACAGGATGGCGGGCTTGACAAGGACAGCTGTCTAGTCGTTTGGATAACATTGGCGTGCACGTAAAAGATCCCTTGGCAGTTGGAATTCAATATAAGAGTAGACCGTAGTGCAACTGACCGGGCAAACTTTCCCCAAAGCCCATTGTATAGTGTATGTCCGTCTTCATTAGCCCAGGTTAGGAGCAGAGCAGTAGAACGTTAAACCCAATTTTATTTCATTTCAATATCTAATTACTTAAATGTATTGCAAACGAAGAGGAAGCATATCAAGGGAGATGTTGTCTGAGACTGAGCAGGTAATGGCCTGTTAATATATTATTGATACACACCAGGGAATTCGATACTTATTAGATAAAACGAACTTAACATGCTCGATTTAATATCTTCTCATCGAATGTAATGGTGCTTCTGAAATAAGCTGTTAAACGCATTAAACTAAACACTGAAACTGACTAAGTTAATTGTTGAAATACAGAACATAACAGGACAAAAATGAATGTTTACATGTATCTGGTTCGTTGGAGCTGTTGCCTTATCACAATGGTCTTTTTGTATTGTTGTAGTTTTTGTATTCCTCCGCGTTGTAATAACACATTTAATGGACCCTTCAGTAACTAACCAAAACAATGTTTTCATTCCATGTTCTATTAACAAAACCATTACGTTAAAGATACATTATGGCAGATTAGATAAAGATCTGGCAGTTCTCACTACAATAGTTTAGCAACACTAGATAATGTAAATGAAATATGCTGAAATTTTACGTCAATTTGCTTCACTCAATGCCTACAAAACCTTATTTTAAAATCGCTGTATCATTGTTACCGAAGTCAAGATAATTAAAAGTCTCGATTATCCACTTTTGGAGTTAATCATCAATGGGCGATGAACAGCCGATCTGATTCAAATCCAGTTAAACACAAACACATACGTTTGCATCGAGAGTTGATTATGGTCTTTTCATATTAATAAATGTCTAATTAAAGTTCCAATTTAATATTTTCTAAGAAAGTCAAAACATAATTATTTCTATGTCTTTAGCTCAAAAGGTTGTCAACTCACTATTATACGATCATGGGGAAAATTTTTGGGGCATTAGAAAGGCTGACACAGGTTGATTAAGGAAATAGTTACTCAATTACCTCCCTTGTTTTTCATGGACGGCCACCTTCAAACGTTTGAATTTGAAGTTGAAATGATATTTTTGCCAATTTCTCAACTGGCAATACATTATAGGATTAATAGGATTATTCTTTAACAAGGTAGGACTGTTAATAGGTTTAATCTATTTTTGAGCTTTATTTTAATACATTTTAAAAATATAACTTAAAAATATGCTATTGGAACTTTAATAGTTCATATATCATTTCAGGCCTAAATAAAGACCTACAATAGGCGGATTTTGCTCTTGCATAATTATTTTTAAATCTTTCGATGAAAATGATATCAATAAGAACAAAATATCAATGAATGAGATGAAACAGACTAGGAATTGTGAAGTCTGGTCCAATAACAAACAGAGCAGCTGGAATATGTTACTGTGTGTTTTATGTTAGAACAGAACAGCTGGATTATAACAAAGCTTTATGTGCTTTCGTGTGTAAAACAGAGAATCTGAATTCTAAGATCATTAATTGACATAGGTAGGTTGAGATAATATGTATATACACGCGGTGTACATAACACACTAGCTCATATCTAACTAATATTATTGTAAGGATGAGGTTACCTGTATGTACGAGGTCAGCTGGAACGTAACAAGGTAGCTCATATCTAGTCATTGTTACTCGCGGATAACAGTTCAGCGGGAACGTAACAGGGTACAGTACGCAGAGTGTCGGAATACCCATTTTTGTCAAACCGGAAATAGTGTAACTTCGAAATATTGTAGCTCATATTAAAGTCCATTGTTAAGCTGACGTTACGCATAGCTACAACGTGACAGAGTAGCTCGTATCTAACTAACTGCATTTTTAGGGTGACGTTACGGGTGTAGCTAGAAGCTAACAAAGTAGCTTGCATCTAACTAATTTCATTGTTATGATGACGTTACGCGTGTATAACAGAAAAATTAGGACGTAACAGATAAGTGGGTATCTAACTCATATCATTGTTAGAGGGGGTGTAATATATAACAGAATAGTTGGAACGTAACAGCCCCGTATATAACTAATATCATTGTTAGCCGGGTGACGTTACAGAGTAGCTACAACGTGACAGAGACAGAGTAGCTCGTATCTAACTAACTCCATTATTAGGATGACGTTACACGTGTATAACAGAGTAGCTAGAATGAAACAGAGTAGCTTGCATCTAACTAATTTCATTGTTAGAATGACGTTACGTGTGTATAACAGGGTAGCTGGAACGTAACAGAAAAGTAGTATCTAATTCATATGATTGTTAGAGGGGGGTTACTATATGACAGAATAGCTAGAACGTAACAAAGTAGCTGCTATCTAACTAAGGTAATTTGTCGGTCAAAGTTACGTTTATTTAACAGAGCAGCAGGAAAGGAATGTAACAGGCTAGCTTGTATTGTCTTATATATTGAAAACCCCAAATTTCCAAGGTTGTCATTTACGCAGTAAGTGTGAAAAGGATTTTAGCTTGAAGTCTTTTCACTAACTAATGCCTTGTCTCTTTAATCCTGTGGTCACTTAGTTGTTTTGATGTTATAAAATGTCAGGGTTATAGGGTTAATATCATCAGCCTCCAACACATTAGCTAACAGCATCGCTAGTAACTACATAATGTGCGCGGGATAATTAGATAGTTGATCTATCGTTTATATATTACTGTAAGTAAGTAAGACCTTGGATGATCTTGTATGTAAGGCGTATTGCACTGTAAGCAACAAAGAGCATTGGATTCTGGACAAAGGCGTATCCTAGTATTTCGGGAGATTTCAGAATGTCGTGTTCCCACTTGTCACGGGTAAGACCTTTTCCAAGTCGTACGGATCGTACGAAAACGTATCTGACAAGGAGTAGGATCGCCTGTCCAATCTCGTGGGGTTTCTCCGGATCATTCGGTTTCCTACCATTGCTTATGATCCCTATGCGCAAGCGAATTATTGAAATAAAGTTAAACCATTTTATGTTAGTTTCCGAAATTATCTCGTTGGTGTCGAGCGGACGTTAAACCCCATTTCTCTCTCTCTTTCTCTCTCACTTTCTAAAAATGAATAGCAGTTTGTTAGTCTCTCAATGACCGGGGTGTTCCTTCCGACCTGATCTAATACAGTACACCCGACATTATATACAATCAAGGACAGAATCTGACACCAAGGACGGAACCCGGGCTTGTTGGTTAACCGAACGGCGAGCCATTACTCGTTGACATTAAGATAGCGTTAACAAACCCTAGCAGCAAAGACAAAATTCGCACCTCTTCACAAATCCATGTCGCAGTTTTCATTCATATTATTGAAAGAACGTTACAAAACATTGGCTAACGGCATGGCCAATAACTACATTTAGAACACACCGTTATTGAACAGTTGCTACATCATCAAATCCGTTGGCATAATGTGTTCGTTTTCTTACGGCACCGCAATAAACGGGCATTAATTTGATACATTTGACATTATGGAATGGATTGTAATAAAGTTTACTGTCTAGTCAACACGGAACTTTTATCATCTCGAGACGGAATGAAATAAAAGGGGGCTTAACGTCCTACTGTTCTGCTCTTAATATAGTAATGAAGACAGGTATACGCCATATAATGCGCTATGGGGGACATTTTGTCAGGACAGCGGCAATACGGGCAATTCTTACAGTAAATTCCAACTGCCAAGGGATATTTTACGTGCAAGCCAAAGTGTAAACGGGACCTTGGTTTTTCGTCCCATCCGAACAACTAAACAGCTGTCCTTTTCAGGTCCTGTGCCTTGCATCACTGACAAGGAGAGAGAGAGAAATGGGGTTTATCTTCCACTCGACACAAATTAGGTCATTTGGGGACTAACATATGGTTTTATTTTATTTCAATAATTCGCTTGCGCGTAGGGGTCTTTAACAGTTGGGGGAAACCGGAGTGCCCGGAGGGAAACCCACGAGATTTAGAAGGTGCCCTTATCGCCATGCCACATACGCTCACACCAGGGTTCGAAACCACAGCCGCAAGCCAGAGGTGAGCGGCCAGCTAGAGGTCGAAGCGCGGCACTGTAGACAACTAGGCCATCCCAACCCTCCTGTAACAGAGTAACGCCATGTTTAAACGGAATTTATTAATAAGACATAGTGTATGTAAACGGAATTTAGTAATTGGACGTAGGCTAGTGTATGGAAACAATTATTGTATGTTAATCAGAGCTGCGTGTCTACAATAATTCTCTTGTCGTGTTCAATCATAATACTGATAGACTGAAACGGAACGAAATATACATCTATACCATATAATAATGCTCATTCTGAATAAAACATAGATGCTATTTCGTGTTTCAATAGTTTAAAATTTCGTTTTTCTTGACTTCCATACACTCGTTGTTGTTTCTTAAAGATTTAACGTCCAATACATTATATTATATGATATTATGGACAGGTCGATTTAATTAAATTATTTAAACTTCATGGGTTTAAAGTTGGTAAAACCATACAATTCGGGTGCCCGTGTATGTCTAGAATCTCCTTAAAATTGGTAAACACACACAATAAAAAGTCATTGTATATTAAAAAGTCAATGTAAATCCCACTTATAAAACCGCGGGTCATCTTCTGCTGCTACACTCGGATATAGACGAGTTACTAATATATCCCGCGTTCTGGATGATGTGAGGGAGTAGTCAATTAATGAAACGGACAATTACGGCGAATTCTTGGGTATGGGGCACGGAATTGTTGGTTAACGAATATCAGGCGTCATAGGGTCATAAGCCATGACCTCTGACGCGACCTTCCGCTATAACAGGTTAGATCAGTATTTTAATAAGATTGTAATAATGTCCATCTTGAAAACTAACTTTCTAGAAAAGTTATTTTGGAAGCTAATTAATTTAATAATTCGTGTTTTGGAAAATGTGTAGAATTGTGATATAGCAGTTTTAAACACGACGGCAACACTAGACATGGCATGTGTAAATACACGATATATTGCAGTCTTCAAATGTCACAAGGTTTAATTAATACACCTGATCTATTATTCAATTGTATTCGTGATTAATCTTTTCAAGTAAAGAATACTTTCTGGGACACACACAGATAAAGACATTCATTGGTGAGCAGCCAGGGTGTAGTTAAGAAATATACATGAAATGAAATGAAAAGGGGTTTAACGTCCTGCTGTTCTGAGGCGATTTGGCCCTGGTGTTGGGTGAGAAACGTTTCCGAGATGGTTTTTTTCCAGCATGATTTGTCCCTTATCAGTAGTGCAGGAATGGGGGCTTAATCAGTACAGTCTGTAGTCGTTTGGATGGGATAAAAGAAACATTCGTATATGTACTTAAAAGAAACATCGTTAGCTGGAATGTGTTATTAGAGTATGCCGTCGCGTCGCTTTCCCGGCGCAATTACCCTCATAGCACACTGCATGGGGTATATCCGTCTTCATTAGCAGCAGTCAGTGCGCAAAAGTATCATGTACCCCATAAAAGCAGCGATATCTGATAAACAACCAGCGTATTATAAACATAATAAATCTCTTGTAACAGCACATGTAAACAACTTTATCAAAACCAGTTCACATTCATCTCGTGTAAAATCCACAAACTTTAAACTTATATCAATAATGATAAGACAAGCGTGCACACTGTATATCACTCTTTACCACGCGTGTAACCAGTGCAATACGATTACGGTAAGAGGTTCCGTTGTTAAAAACGGTGAATGAAAAAAACCTATAAACAATCCAGTCAAAAACTGTCCGTTTTCTTGTACATATTATTCACATATTCAAGGGAATGTGAAGCTTTAGAAATCTACTTCAGTCAGTCGATAGAACAATATTGTGTTTATGACATATGAGAAATTAAATGAAATGAAATGGGGTTTAACGTCCTACTCTTCTACTCCTAATCTGGGCTAATGAAGACGGGCATACGCCATACAGCGTGCGAGGAATCCTTTACGGGCACGCCAATGTCTACACGGGACCTCAGTTTTCGTCCCATCCTAACGACTAGACAGCTGCCCTTGTCAGGCCCTCCACCTTGCATAACTGACAATGGGAAACCACGGACAGATGTGAAACAGAATAGAACCGCATTACAAAACAGTATACTGATTTGGGGATATGGCGGCCAGATAGGGCCGGGATCTATTCTCGAACTATGAAGTATGAAGATTCATTACGAGCCAAGCACACATTAAATATCGCCTCTAGTGGTTTATAAATCCTACAGATAAAATAAAAGTAGCCCATTACCAACAAATATCTTTAGTCTACTTAGTGGTAATGATCAGATATGATTGCTACAAGTTATAAATTTACTGGTGAAGATTGAAAACCTGATTAAATGGCTGTAATGTTTTCATTTTATTTAAACAAATTACCTGGAAGTTGTTTTTTTAGGGTTTAAGACGGTACAAGTGATAGAATATCTGTATGGTTTTTGCTATTTCGTATACACGAAATACACAAAACTGTACAAGTTGTTTTGACAATCGGACCAGATATTAAATTGAAACTCATGAGTTGATTATCGATTATTTAAATGTATTCAAATCCACTAAATATCACAGGCTAACGATGGCATCGACAGTTGATTATGGCCTGGATCAGAAAGTTAATCAATGTCTAATTAACTAATTAATAATTTGGAGAACATTGCAAGCCTTTAGAAAGACCCGCAACAGGCAGCTTTAACTTTTGCATAATGCATGTTTAGCTTTTTGTGTATGTATTTCTTGTGTTAAGAACACGCGAAATAAAGAAATTTTACATTAAGTTCTATGAATTATAATAACTTTCTATTAAAAACCGAATTCGCTAGAAGTCGTCGACTTCGAGTTGCGTCTTACTGGCATCCTTCGTAAGGCATGGTCGACCCCTAGCCATATCAGTACCAGTCAGCAATATATCATGCATAGAAAATATTGGTGGCCGATCACACTTCGAAAAAGATATTGGAAAAGTATCAGAATGCTGAGATAAAATATTCAACAAGCAGAAAGAGAACGTATTAAACAATTAACTGTGTTGTTATAGATCCAGTCCGGTATAGTTACATTTACTGATCGACGGAAAGGACAAGTATTTCGCAACTGCACGCCGGATATTATTTCAATGCGGAAATGGACTGGTTTATGTCGTGTGGGAATTACACCCCTCTCTCTCTCTCTCTCTCTCTCTCTCTCTCAGATATCGTTTCAATGCGGAAATGGTCTAGGGAAATGATATAGTTTATGTCGTGTGGACGTTACACCGCCCCCCCCCCCCACACACACACACATTCCCCTCCCCCTCTCCGTCTCTCTCTCTCTCTCTTAGGAATTTACTCTAGATCCGTGTGATTGCGAACTAACCCTGAATTCCTCATAATTTCCCTTGCCACAGCACAAAGTCATGCCGGCATGTTACAGACCTACTGAACAGCAACAAGGGAGGCCATGATCCCGTTGTTCAGACCTATCTTCATTTGGTGTAGCAATCCCCAGTTTCCCAACCGCTCGAGGGTGCCACGTTGGCTAAGTGAGTAAGACGCTGGTTAGCTTATAGTCTGGAGATCGAGGGTTCGGTGCCGGTGATGACCGAGAACGTTCATCTTTTTTTTCTGGCGTGTTTTCTCCTTGCCAGTGATGCAGAACGGGACGAAAACCCGATATTCCGTGTACACATTAGAATACATTTAAAAGACCCATTGGCTGTTTAAATTCGATGCAAGAGTCTGTCCGGGGACTTTATTTCATTTCTAACGGCTCCTCTACCAAATTACATCCATCTTGGCGAGAAACAAATCATACCGCTTTAACCTTAAGCTGTTATAACATCTATAGAAAGAGCAAAGTATCATCACAAATGTTGCCAACAAATTGAAAATGTTTTGAAGTAATTGTGTTAGAAGCTACGTGTTTTGTAATCAATATATCATTCTGAACACTTGATTACACAAACTCATTACAAAAACATCACCAATCTGCTGGCAGTATAAACCACGGGAAAGAGGGAGAGGGACAGACAGAGACAGAGAGACGTGGAGAAATTGGGTTTAACGTCCACTCGACAAAACTAGGTCATTTCGGGACTAACAAATGGTTTTTAATTTTATTTCAATAATTCGCTTGCAGACCCAGAGAAAACCCACGAGGTTGGACAGGCGACCCTACTCCTTGTCACGTACAACCATGCCAGTTGACTCAATGACAGGCTTTATGATACAGCGCGCACGTGCTAACCATTTTGTTTTAGCTCTTTACTGATTTTCCATATACCGATGCCTATAGACTTTTTATACAACATAGTACATCCATTAACGATCACCAATAACTATCCGGCAATCTGACTTTTCAGACAGACCGGTAAAGTGAAAGCAAATATTATTATATCATCTAGTTGGAAAAATAAGTTGCCCGAAATCTAAAAATGTGTACTGAATTGTCCAGGGGTTAAAGGATTTTGTCCAGAACCATTCTACTTTGTGCGATATTTTTTGAGCATTGATTATCATTTGGTATGCTGCTGCAATAGTCCGATTGGATGGTTGGAATTCGGGTCGGCATACAGTGGGAATTCGGTTACAAAACGATTGGAAACTTTGAAGTTGCTTAACTAACTCTTGGGCTAGAATAGCAGATAAACACATGCGTTCCCGATTGGTTTGCTAAGGTAGAGTAAACTGTACCCCATTTTTAAGTTGTATTCACGGGATTGAATAGTAGCAGGATAACAAGTTTGCGACAGTTAAAATTTCAATATTTAAAATTACTCCCGACGGTCTCGTCTCTCAGTCAGCCACCTAAGTTAGGCTATATCAAATCACTTAGCAAGTGAATAGCAAGAAACGCGTTTGCGGAGAGGATTTCTTTAGTCCGCCGGTTCACTAGTCTGCGGGTTCACTATAAGAAATACTACATGTATATGGGTATTAATAAACCTAATCCTAACCGAAACTCTAACAACAGATATCGATGGACTAATGAACACACAGACTAGTGAGCATTAATTCCTCCGTTTGCGGCCGTTAAATTTTCAAAATTTACTTGGGGGTAGGGGACCCGAAATATGTCTTTTCGGGCATTTCAGGATCTGCCCACAAACATTCATCGAGTCGGTACGCCTATGCTAGATGTGTGATCAACTTTTGTTTAAATTGAATCTTAATTTGGCACTATCGGTTATTGTTTGCCGTTCCGTAAATACCAATTCAGATGATAACAAGATTATCGCGGATTAAGACGAAGCTTCCACTCCCCGCATTCCGAATTCACACATCGTTAAGCAATAATTCCTGGAAGAAATAAAACGAAATTCTTGCGCGAAAGCTTGGAGAAAATGCAAAAAGAAGTTCTTACCGTAATTAACTGTAATGCTGCCACGTAGAACATAATAGAAGATCTGTATGGTGAGTTTCCTCTTTTTTTATCTCGCTGATAAATTGTTAATTTATTCCCTCTAATGAATACACCAAACACTTGGGAAATTCATCTTGCATACTATATTATATCCAATGTTTTCAACAGCCGTTAATCGATAGTACACCATTAAAATTGGTTGAATAAGCGAATTCTTTACTAAGTGACACACCAAAGCTTATTTTCACTATTTTACAGCAATTTTGAATTTGTAAAAATCCATCACAATTGGAGACTTAACGCCCACCTCCTCTAGCACGCTACCTCTTTAATAAACAATCTTTTCTGAAATAATTCCAAAATAAACTTTATTACTGAGTTTCGGCACCTTTTATCTTATGCAGACGAACATTTAGTCAGCTGCTGCGCGTGGCCGTGTGTAAATAAAAATATATATAAGTTAAATCGCGAAATGACATAAGAAGTGGATGTTTATTTTTGTCCACAAGAACTACGTGGGTTTTTTTTTTGGCTTCAAGATGTTTGAATTATTAATTAACTGATCAGTCCCGAACACTGCAACCAGCGATTAATGCACAGAAAACTTTTTACAGCTGTTCGTGGCGATGTTCAATCTATATTGTTAAAGGCTGCCTTATTGGATAATTGGAGATCAATATCATCCAATCAGACTTCATGACATATACTTGTAGATATAGCCTTATTGATCGCTTGTAACTTTATACAACAGAGAGAGAGAGAGTAAGAGAGAAAGAGAGAGAGGCAGAGAGAGAGGGGGAGGAGGGGGTCGACACAAATTAGATCACTTCGGGGCTTGGGTTCAATTTTATTTCAATAATTCGCTTGCGCGTGGGGTTTTGTTGGGTAAGACATTTGCTCAAATACCTGTTCGATCCCTCCGTTGGTCGATGAAGTTCTTCGCGATTTTCCGAAGTGGTTCCTCCCGGTCAGGGATAGGGTCATTTCGGCACTAATAGTAAGTGCAGACAAACTGCACGAGATCATACTCAGAGACCACAAACAAACAAACAATTCAAAAGGAGTGAATATTTCAATTAATGATTAGCATGTGCGCACTGTATCATAAGGATTGCCATTGAGTCCACTGGCTTGAAAACAATTCTCCGGTTGTACGCGACAATGGGTACGTGTCCAAACGCGTGGGTTTTCTCCAGGTCCTCCGGTTTGTTCCCAAATTGAACCGTGTGTTAGTCCAGAACTGACCTAGTTTATGTACAGTGGACGTTAAACATCATCATCTCTCTCTCTTGAAACCTTACTAAGTAAAGTGAACGCACCGGACTCCTCGGTCAAAGTTTAATTAATAATTAAAAAACGTATGAATTACCTGGTAAATCTTGTTTGATACTATTCAGTCTGTTCAGTCTATATTCTCTTCACATTTGACATAATCACAAACCTTATGAGAGTAAAGCGAACACAATAGACCACACGGCCAACTGTAAAGTAAACACATCAGACCACTAGGTCAACGATTAAATAATAATTAAAGAATGAATTACCTTGTAAATCCTGTTTGTATAATATTCAATCTGTTCAGTCTATATCCACAAAGATAAATATACTCCTATATATTTCACACCACAATATCTAAACCTGTTACTATTTTTCAAACCTAATTTTTCAATTAATCCAAAGGTCATGTTATTTTTTTAAAACCATCAAAAACACATTGCATAAACGGCAATCGCCAACTAGTTACAGTAGATTTCAGTTATAGCGTGTGAATTATTTCTGATATGTACAGTCATAAACCGGTTTGGTTCATAATAAATATCTACAAAATAATGATATGTATAATCAGGGTGAATGTCTCGTGCAGGTATATTTACATTCATGTCAATCATAACGTCGTCTTTTATAAACCCAATTACAAAGCCAGTAATAACATATATCGCGCATGAAGGTCGAACTCTATTCTTATTCTTTCAAGAACACCTGATACCACGTGTTTGATGTAATTGCAAATAATGAAAGTTCTAGCTGGAGGCAATAACTATAAAATTATAAAAATAAGTTCGGATACTTTAAGAATAGAGGTAGTAACAAGCTAAAAAGGTATCGCGCCAGAGGCAGGTTATGCTAAAGTATTCTAAGACATTAATTATCAAATTGTGGGATAATTGTCATTTTGTCTGCTCCGATAGGCCTAATAAAGACGTGCATACGCCATGCTATGACCACACTTTGCCTGGACAGCGACGCTTATATCGGATTCCGGGGGTTGGGATGGCCTAGTGGTCTAGAGTGCCGCGCTTCGACCTCTAGCTGGCCGTTCACCTCTGGCATGCGGCTGTGGTTTCGAGCCCTGGTGTGAGCGTATGTGGCATGGATATAGGGGCGCCTTCTCAACCTCGTTGGTTTCCTCCGGGCACTCCGGTTTCCTCCCACTGCTAAAGACCCCTACGCGCAAGCGAATTATTGAAATAAAATTAAACCATATGTTAGTCCCGAAATGACCTAGTGTGTGTTGTAAAGGGATCTTTATCGTGCATGCCGATGTGTAAACTAGACAGCTCCCCTTGTTAGACTCTCCATCCTGAATACAGCTTACCGTTAAAGGGCGTGATTTCGATGGCAAACTTGTACGTGATAATAGGTAGGGTCCCCTGTCAAACCTCATGGCTTTTCGTCGGGTCCTCCGATTAATCCCACTGCTACAGACCACACTACACTCAAGACAAGTGCAGAAATATTGATTAAGGCCTACACTTACCCCGACAGTATTTCGTCTGATTCGAGGTAATTGCACTAAACACTGTTTTAATGGATGCAAATTTCTGTTCTAAATTATAACTGGTCAATAGTCAGATTAATAATCAATATCTAACTGTGTAACGATATCATTACACTTTAAACAGAGCTCCAAATTGGACCAAATATGTTAACATAACGTTACGCCATGACTCACGATTTTGTTATGCTCAATTAACCAGTGCAAACGAGACTATCAACACATAACAATATTAACAATGGAGACGAACAAGACTTTTGCCGTTTTTAATAACTTAAATCACTGTCCAGAGTTTTAGCGAAGACCCCAGATTAAACGAGGGACTGTCTTGTTGCTGTTGCTGTACTTGGGACAGATTTGATTGAACGGGAAGAATAGACACACTCCCTCGAAAGCTCAAGTATCAGAAGCCAGTCCAGCAATGGTAAGAGAGGGATTTCTCGGGTCATTGCTTCAGGGCTATAACACTAACTGTAAATTCCTTACCCCCCCCCCCTCTCTCTTGTGACAAGGGTCCGAAGAAAACATTACTCTTTCCATAAAATAAATGACATGCAATCCCATATAAAAGGTATAACTATCAGTGAAACACCTTATGCCACTCCTTCAATCAAATACATCTATAACCGATTTATAAAACTATCCACAACGTGTTAATAATATTCCATATATCTCACATTGACTAAACGATATACCGTTATCATGCCGAGGGCGGGTAGAATATACATCATATAGTATCCCATATAAAATGTATATAATCGACTAAGAAATATAACATTGGTTAAATATAAATAAATCACGCCACAAGTCATCCATTTCAGGTGTCGTAATGTCAAATTCTTAACAATACAAAAGTCAATAAACCTCTTTTCATTTTATATCGAATTAGCCCTTTTATATAGAAATATCCATACCTCCCAGTGAAATGTTATTATTATATTGAAACTATAACAACAGTTGTCATCGATTCTAGGTAGAATGTAATAAAGTGAATGTAAAATTGTAAATTATTAGATATAAGACACACTACAGCAGACAATTTTGAAATATTGGGGTTCGCAAAGGTTATTTCTGACGCTTATCTGCACCCCACTATATATGCTGAGAGAGAAATGGGTTTAACGACCACTCCACAGAAACGAAGTCATTTTGGGATTAAATGGTTCAATATATTTTCAATTACTCGCTAGTGTGTAGGGTTCTTTGGTACTGGGGGGGATCTTAGGACCAGGGAAACCCCACGAGGCTGGACACACGGCCCTACTCTTTTGTCACGTACAAATGAGAAATTGAACCCAGAGAGCTTGACCTCATGACATACATTATAGTGCAACGCGCAACCCGCCTATGGATCTTTAACGAAGGGTTTTATATCCATCTTACTGAACATAACATTCCCATTCATCAGGTACAACCTTACTATTTTACCACAACAATTGATCAAGATGTTAGTCCCGAAATGACCGAGTTTGTGTTGAATGGAGGTTAACCACTCTCTCTCTCTCCCCTCCTCTCGCCATCTCTCTCTCTCTCTCTCTCTCTCTCTCTCTCTCGTACAACCAACACACATCTTCAATTACGTGTTTCATACAAATAACAGAACACATTTTTTATATGATACAATCACTAGTTTTATTCTAAAAGCACGACATTTAGACAAGGACCCCCTTATCGTATGAAGCACCATAAAAACTGTGTTCTGTTAATGCGTTTGCCAATTGCTAAATGCCACTTAAAGATTTCATACAAATATAAAAGTTTTCATTTAGGCTACTGTTACTTAGGCTATATACCCTACGAGGGGTAGGGAGTGGGAGGTGGGATGGCCTAGTGGTCTAGAGTGTTGCGCTTCGACCTCTAGCTGGCCAGTCACCTCTTGCTTGCGGCTGTGGTTTCGAGCCCTGGTGTGACCGTATGTGGCATGGAGATAGGGGCGCCTTCTCAACCTCATGGGTTTCCTCCGGGCACTCTGGTTTCATCCCACTGCTAAAGACCCCTACGCGCAAGTAAATTATTGAAATGAAATGAAACCATGTTAGTCCCAAAATGACCTAGTTTGTGTCACGTGGACGTTAAACCCCATTTCTCTCTCTTTCTCTCTCTCTCTCTCTCTCTCCCTCTCGCTCTCTCTCTCTCTCGGGCAGCTGGGTTCGCCCCAGTATTATACCACGATGCAACCAAATAAGATAGGTTTTTTTGTCAAGACTACTGTTATTTGCCTATCTACCCAGCTGGAATCACCACAGTATTATAACACGGTATGATGATTGGGTTGATACCACGTGTATTACAATAAAAATATAGATATTTGTGAACTTGTTATACATTACCTCTTTGCACTTTAGATCATGCACTGGGGTCACAATGACTAACTGAGTAAGACACTGGCTTGCTAGCCAAGATTGTCATATATGTAGGGTATTGACCGAGAAAGTTCATCGGGAATTTCCGACGTGATTTCCTCTTGTCAGTGGTTCAGGACGACATCTGTCTAGGACAGCTGTTTAGTTGTTCGGTGGAACAAAACACCGAGGTCCTGTGTCCACATTGGCCTGTACATTAACGTTCCCTTGACAGTTGGAATTTGGTATACAAATAGACAGTAGCGCTGCTGTCCAGTCAAACGTTCTCTGTGCACAAGTAATTTAAATACTAACATTGTGGACATGACTGAATAGAACACCTTATATCACGTCACATTATGACAGTGCACGTAAAACTTAGGTAACACTAGAGTTAAACTAGTTTTACATCTCGTACAAAAAGGTGGGTAACGAATGTTGTCTTTAAACTGTCTCTTATAATTAAAATCTTGAAGATCAGACGGGGTCATTCTTCGGTATCTGTTTACAAGCGAACTCTGATTGAATAAAACAACAATAACGAAGATAAATGGAAACTAGAACTACCAATTTATATTAAAACCTTTAATATCCCGTCTTAAAATAGATATCTCCTTACTAGGATCGCATGTATACTCTCCATCGACATATAGCATTCCAAAAACAACAATTTATACAGAATCCATTGGTGTTAGCAGTAGCAACGGGGGTAGTAACAGTAGTAGTAGCTACAGTGGTAATACTAGTAGTGGTGGTGGTAGTAGTAGTAGTGACAGTGAGAGTAGTATCAGTAGTAGTAGTCGTGGTAGGGTAGGGGTTGGGGTAGTGGCAGTAGTAGTAGTAGTAGAGTAGTAGTCTTACTAGTGGTAGTGGTAAATAGACATTCAATAGTTAGTAGGCAGTAGACGTCAATAAGTATTAAGTAGTTAGTAGACAGTATTAAAAGTAGCTAGTAGACAGTATTGAAAGTAGTTAGTAGATAGTATTAAGTAGTTAGACAGTTTTAAGTAGATAGTATTAAGTAGTAAGTAGACAGTATTAAAAGTAGTTAGTAGACAGTATCAAAAGTCGTTAGTAATAGAATGTAGTAAGTGGTTAATAGAATGTAGTAAGTGGTTAATAGACAGTATTATGTTAAGTAGTTATCAGAATGTAGTAAGTAGTTAGTAGACAGTATTAAGTTAAGTAGTTATCAGAATGTAGTAAGTAGTTAGTATACAGTATTAAATTAAGTAGTTATCAGAATGTAGTAAGTAGTTAGTAGACAGTATCAAAAGTAGTTAGTATACAGTATTAAGTAAACTATAATATATTTTTAAGTAGTAAAATATAGAGAGTAGTAGACAGTAATTAAACTACTAAGTAGACAGAATTGAAAGAACATGTGAAAAGATAAGCTCGTAAATCATTAATTAGTATACGTATCTGTTATTGGGTCGGGGGTTCGATTTCCCGCTAGTTTGTCTCGGGATGACCTAGTCTGTGTCGAGTGCACGTTAAACCCGTATCTGTCTCTGGGTTATCCGGTTTACTTCCACTACTAAATAATTCTCCGACCATATCTCTCTCTCTCTCTCTCTCTCTCTCTCTCTCTCTCTGATAACTCAACGTACATTTATCTGGGTTAAGCACGACAAGTCTGTCTCCAACAGGGCAAAATGTTCCCCATAGCACACTGTATGGCACATGCCCGTCTCCATTAGCCTTGTCTAGGAGTAGAACAGTAGGACGTTAAACCCCATTTCATTTCATTTCCTTTCCCTATAGGACTTTACTTTGAATAACAAACACCACAATGGCAACTATTTCCGGCAATTTACGTCAACAATAAATATATCGGCCAACGTAATATTTTCATTATCAATGAAATTTTGTTAATTTCCTAAACTACTATAGGATTGGCTGACGTCCTGTTCCGACAGTCAGTTAGAAAACGTAAACAGAACGATTGGCATTTAATAGACACGATTGTCTACTAGAGAAAATGAATAGGACGATTTCCATTTAATTGACTCGATTATCTATAAGATAGAATACATAATAAGACTATATTTGCATTCAATAGGGGATGGCACGACGAGAAGGCGTTGGCTCGCTATCCTCGGGGAGTATTTCATTATTTTTTGCGCTTCCGATTGGAAACCTGGTAATGGCCGCTAGGGATCTTCAGGAGCAAAGACAGAGAAGAAATGTGCTGCTAGGATGTTCGGATAGGACTAAAAGAACTAAGTAAATATAGAGATGCACTTACAATACTTCCCCAAACACCACATTCTTTTCATTCAACATCGGGTGGGGGGGGCTGAAGATTGCAATTCTGTGCTTATCGTTACATTTCCACCTGACTGTAATAAGTTTGTATAAATATATTAGTAACTTCCGATGATTTCCTTCTTGTTTGAGGGGTTGGATGGCCGAATGGTTAGTGTGCGCGCGCTGTATCATACGGCTAATTATTGAGTCAACTGGCGTGGTTTCGAATCCCCGGTCGTACGTGGCAAGGAGTTTTCTCCGGGTATTCCGGTTTCCACCCACTACTAAAGAACCCTACGTAAGCGAATTATTGAAATAAAATTAAACCATATGTTAGTCCCGAAATGACCTAGTTTGTGTCGAGTGGGCGTTAAACCCCATTTCTTTCTCCCTCTCCCATTACGAATCAGGTAATCCTTTCGTAGATACAATAAAAACATTTACATGAGAAAATAGGTATTTATTTTACGATTTTACTTATTTATTTTACTCCTTTAGGGTTTGCTGGAAATAATTCAGATACCGACTTTCTATAGAAAAACAGAACGTTCGTGGATGACGTATGAACCTGTTGTGTTTCTATGAATAGTACATAGAAAGATCAACTGCTTTGAACTTACGTGTTCAAGGATGGACACATTGTGTAATAGCCCCCGGTACACTATTGAAAGCATTTAATCTTCGTTAACACTAAGGTGTGAGGTGGGGAGGTTAGCGCATGCGAGTTGTATCATAAGGTCTGCAATTAACTAGCGTGGTGTGGATCGATTCCCCGAGCGGGAGAGAAATGGGGTTTAACGTCCACTCAACACAAATTAGGTCATTTCGGGACTAACATATGGTTTAATTTTATTTCAATAATTCACTTGTTCGTAGGGGTCTTTAGCAGTGGGAGGAAACCGGGGTGCCCGGAGGAAACCTACGAGGTTGAGAAGGCGCCCCTATCTCCATGCCACATACGCTCACACCAGGGCTCGAAACCATAGCCGCAAGCCAGAGGTGACCGGCCAGCTAGAGGTCGAAGCGCGGCACTCTAGACCACTAGGCCATCCCAACCCCCCGTGTAAAACGGAGGACCCGGAGTAAAACCTTGTCACGTACAGTCGGGGATTCGAAATCGGGTCGCTATGATTTACCCTATTATGAAAGACAGGATAATTTTATTTTGTGGAATAACAGGTTGTAGAATCTAGGACTTGTCAATTACAAAATGTCACCGACACAAATCATTGACGAATAATTAATCTCGTTTAACTGGGTCGTCGTATCTAGGTCTGTCACATACAGTACTCGGGTTATAGTTATCTCACTTATATCATCACAGACTTGACACAGATTCCGTAAACTACACCTAGTCTCGGATGTATGACAGTAAGTGATATGCACGCCCATACATTTGCGATGCGGCTACCGGTTTACTTTGACAGGATAACTTGGCGCTATTACACAAATTGGGAACCTATTCGGCTAGCAACCTATTCGACCGATCGAGCTGCAACCTGTTCGTTGGAAACCTATTTAGAATAAAGACAACAGTCTCCTTAACTCATCTATTTATCAACCAATAAAATCCAACGTTATGTCTATCAAATGAAAGTAGAATATAGAAGTGTAATTTCGTCATTATCTTACAGCTGGATCGGTCGAGTAGGTCGCTAGCCAAATAGGTCGCCAATTTGTGTTCGGTATGGGCGCAGCCATGTTTCATCCGGGACCTTTAAAGTAGTTCAAATATTGCGGAATTCGTCATACAGTCGAAGTTAGATGTAGGTTACGGAATCTACCGAGGTTTGCCGAGTGAAAGCTAGGTAATTTCGAAAGTAGCCTTTAGTCCGATGTTCAATAATTAGCTTATGAATATGGGGTGTATCAGTGGGTAGTAATCCCGACGATCCTGTAATAGTCCACACCACTTGACTAAATGCCCGCGTAGTTTTCATTTGGATAGCTGATTATAAAAACAAGATATATTATGTGCCTTGAAGGGGGGGGTGTTGTCCTACAGTGGTCTAAAGTGTCGCACTTCGCGGTCTATATCTCTTACGGTCGTAGTTTGTATCCCTGATAGGAACGCTTTCTCAACATCGTAGACATACTCCGGGTACTGCGGTTTCCTCCCCACAGGAAAGATTTTACCCTTGGTGAAAGCGGGCGTTAAACAACAACAAGAATCTACCATGACTGTAAATATCTATTAATCAATAGATATATTTACGGCTGTTGAAGGATTATGATTCTTGAGAATGAGATTCAGATATTCTAGACAGACGACACTCCTTCTGTAACACTTTTGAAATGACAAAGGATTTAACGTCCTGTTGTACTACTAGACAATGTGCTACTGACGACGGACATACGTCATAAAGGATATTTAATACAGACTGATCCGTAGTAATCTTGAGACATTCAACATTTTAATCACTGAAATAGACAGCTTGCTCACGGAAAACCAGCAAGCAAGCTAACATATTTATAGTTCTGGCAGCCTAAGCGCCACCCTTTTCGTCTGAAACAATCACTTCCATTGGCTGATCCAAACTGACACAAGGAAGTAAGAAGTAATAAGATAAAAACCGTAAAAAAACACCTGTTTGTCTTCAACTGTTTAAACTGGCTGCATATAAAATATAATTATCGGTCTTTCTTAACTTGCAAGGTATATATTAACGGTAAAATATTGGGGAAAGAAACATATCATCAGTCCTCCAAGAAATGTTCTCCGTTACAAATGAAATGAAATGGAGTTACGTCCTATTGTTCTGCTGCTACTGGGCTAATGTCTAATCAGTTATCAAGTTATATTTAAGGCCTAAATATTTACCTCTTGCATAATGCATGTTTGATCATTACAAAACAATGTATGGTTCTTTTCACAACATTTTTATATGTCTTTATGGAATACATATAATCATATCTTGTCAACTATCTAAACGTCCATATACACAACTTTTCACAAATACAGCAGTCGTCTCTAAGAGCAGAATAAGGGATCCATGAGAGAGAGAGAGAGAGAGAGAGAGAGAGAGAGGGAGGGTATCCGATATAAGAGTTTAGCTCCGCTCTCCATTCAATAAGAAATTACATTGCCGACTATGAATGTAGAATCATGGGTTTAATTATCAACCTCTGTTGAATACTGTTATGTTCAACAATACTTCCTAATCCAGCGTATATTGGTGTCCTCACGGGAGACATATATTTTCATCTATTTCTTTAAGTGGTCTAATTCCAAGGATATTCAACTAAACCAAGTTGTCTGAATTTAAACGAGAATTATACGTCAGCTGTTGCCTTTCGTTAGACTAGATATCTCAGCTGTTTTACCACATTCCGTCCTTGAAGTTGTATAATTACATTGAATTTCAGTATTTTAATAACTAGTATTTTTGTAATTCATCGTTTGCTAATTAAAGCATTATCAGGTGTTTTATACTTTTAGTAACGCTATTGTATTTAAATTTCGTCTAATAGTTTGGATGCAGCTATGGTGGGTGTGGCGACAGGCAGGGTAAACTTACTCTTCCAGACACCTGTTACCACTGTTTGTCGTGTATTTTGTACACGGTGAACAGTCAATTTGCTGATTACACTATTTTGCCTCGACCGCTTTTTTAGGACTTCGAATTTTGACTAATGGTTTGGATTGTTCATACTTGGTTTTATTTTTTTAGTAGTAATTGGGTAGATTGATTACAAAGACTTAAGGAAAACAGACACTTATTTATTGATGTGACTTTTCCGCGAGTATTCTATCAACGTTTTCAAGCTAATACAATACGACAAAATGTGAAGCAACCATATATACACAAAACTACAACAAAACTGAAACCACACGCGTCAACAGCATCATCTGGACTCGCGTTCGCAAAGCATTCTCAGACTTAATTTAAGAGTTTTCTCAAAATTATTTCCCTTATTTTAATTAAAATAAAACTATTTATGAAAACGTGTGTTGCTCTAATGTATCAAATACATAAATAAAAAACTATGTGCAAAGTTTTGTATTTCCGGATCAAAGATATTTCTGATAAACAAGGATTGAAAGTTGAGTAAATTCCTAATTTAAGCTTCAGGAGGTTTTGTTACCTCAGTGCGAGGATTCAGCTCACTAAAAATTGCCAGACTTAATGATACATTATGTAAGATTTAGATAAAGAACTAGACATTCTTGCTATAATAGTTCGAAAGTAGATAATGTAAAATGAATAATTTGAAAATTTCATTCAAATTACTCTATTGCAAGCGAAGATATTAGCCTTTGAAGTTTTGAAAGACGCATGCAATAGTTTCAACCACCGTACTGGATGATCGAAGCTAAGTCTCGGTCCTCCATATTTGATTAAATCAAAGTATTGCTGACCCGTCCTATTCTGTTTACTATCGGAGATAGATCAGTTAAATAATGCCTAATTAATACTTTAGAAAAGACCTGCAATAGGCGGAATTAGCTCTTGCATAATGCATGTTAAAGTTTAGAATTTAATAAAATATAACTCGTTATAATACCATTTTTTTTGTTTGAATGTATCAAATACATCAATAAGCAATTTTTCCCGGACAGTGGCGCCACGACCTAATGATATTGTACCCACACCAATGTGTAAGACCTCGGTTTTTCGTCCCACCCGAACGACTATGCACTGTCCATCTGCAACACTGACAAGGGGGAAACTATTCCGGAAAATCCAGTTGAACTTTCAGATCTTATTAAAGTAAACGGTATTAAGGGATAGAGTATTGGTTGTATTTCTTTGTTAGATAGTCGAGGTCTCTGGAGGCGGGGGTGGAGAGATTTAGTTGGGGCGTTGAACCATCCATATCGTGATTCAGTTGACGATTTCTAAGAATAATTAGTCTAAAATCTGGACGAGGTAGTAGTAATGAATCGATTCCCACTAATATGCCCCGAGTTATTGCATCTGAAATATGGTAAGAGAAGATATTTTCGTCTTTTCATTAATGGTTTCGTGTTAATGAAGGTGCGGTTAATAGATTGCACCGTTTCACCGGGTCCTTTAAGATGTAAAAATAGCGTGAGTTATTACATAAGTAGTCTGGTGCATGTTATAGAATTGAAATAGAAAGGTAATTTTTAACATCCGGATAAATGTGATATAATTAAACCTAGAATAACTTTCTAATATCTGCTTCTATAAATCAGGTCATCGACATTATGTCAATTTATAATTTTAATCCATGTAACCTTGTTCGCTAGTTAAAAATGCAAAAGCTAAACACATAGGAGGGGAGGGGGGTCATGGTGGCTAAGCGGGTAAGTCGCTGGCTCGCTAGCCTGGGGGGTCTGGTGTTATATCCCTGCATTGGTCGAGAAGGTTCATACATATTTCCCCCTTGTCAGACCCTCATACAGCTGTATAGTCGTTCGGGTGGTACGCAAAATCGAGGTCCCTCGTACACATTGGCGGACACGTAAAAGACCCCTTGACAGTTGTATGTTTATTGCCTCTCTCCGGGAAAAATGTCGCCCATAGCACACTGAAAAGCCGGTCTTCATTAACCCAGTTCGGAGCAGTAAGACGTTAAACCCCATTCCATTTGATTTCATTTAATCACGAGCTGCCCAGGTTTTTCTACGGAGGGCCCGAATGGGACGAACAACCGAGGTCCCGTGTACACATTGGCGTGCACGTAAAAGATCCCTTGTCAGTTGGAATTCGATATAAGAATAGGTCGTAGCAGTTTAGGTCCGAAGAGTAGGACGTTAAACTCCATTTCATTTCATGCCTGCTGTATTCATACACGGATTATATAACAATTCTTGCAGATCCTAATGCAGTGAAGACGGGTAAAACGAAATTTTGAACTATAAAAAAAAACGAAACAAAATAGGATCTGCATTTTAATCAGATAGCACTAAATCCAAATCTTACATCGAATGCTACCTGTCAAGACTTCCGGTTTTCGTTTACAGTCCCAACGACTATACACTCTACGCTGCCTCTTGTCAGGCTATCCGTCCCGCCCAACTAACAAGGGCGGGGGTGGGAAACGCCGTATAATACCAATGAACTGTCTCGGCCAGCAATGGGAACGAACACGGGACATTTACGTTAGCGAGCCAGTGTATTACTCACTGATCCACAGTGCCTAAAATATCTTCATAAAATGAATTATGGTGTCATTTCGTCCATGTGATAAATGATTATGGACATGTAAAGGAACAGATTGATGATCTAGATGTGTCTCGCTATTTTATTGGCTTCAGCTCGGATTTCTTTATTAAACGTGATGAAATTTGTCTGGATATCGGTGAGTAAAAATAGAAGATATTTTCATTTTGTGGGTTTATTTGGTTAGTCCTTTTGTCTGAGAAACGATCATCTAAATTGGATCCGCACTACCCATGATCTGTGTTGAATAGGAGATCGACAGGAACATTGTGTGAAATCTGATTTGTTCTTTAATAAACGCTATCGATAGTGAACTTCCGGTCAGTGACTCCTAGAACACCCAGCGTTCCACTATAATCAGGCTTAATTCTAATTTCACGTTCATTAATTCAAAGAATCGAGTTCATCTCCTGTATCGGGTTCTTTTCTTCTATGGTGACAAATAAACCAGGGCATCTAGATCTGTTCTGATTTGCGAAAATTAGGACATAGATTTGTTTCTAGGAACAGCGTTGGTTCAGTGAGTACAACGTTGACTACTAGGCTAGGTCCCCCCCCCCCTCAAACGCCGACACACAAATGTTACCTCAGGGTTACCCGCAAATCATTAGTGTGTGACGTTCAGCACGGGGTTCCCCGTCAATCTCGACTACGTTATGTTTACACCAAGGTTCCCTGCTTATCGCCATAACGTTACACGAAGACCACTAGGTTTTCCTCCAATAGCTACTCCCTAACATTTCTGGCGTCCGTTTCAATCACTATTAAAGTATGGTTACCACGGAGGTTCCCCTGAAATTACCGCTACCCTAAGTTTACTGCTGGTTTTCCAGTCAATCTCCCCTTTCTGGACGTTCTCCAAAAATCGCCATTACTCCACGTGTACCCGTGGTTCGCCACCAATCGCCATAACGTTACGATTACCTTGGGGTTATCCGTCAGTCACCTTTGGGTTACGTGTAAATCGACCCCGACCCTGGGTCAAATATACCTCTTGGTTCCCGCCTTACGTCTATAATCTTACCCCGGGGCTTCCTCCATACGCCATTACGTGTACGTTGATGTTTCTCACTAATCGGTAACGAAACGATATTTAATGGTAAATTACATTTGACATTTGCTGACATGACTGTCAATTGTATTACAACGCAATAGTTAGAGTTTCCTGATATTTCATGTTGAAATCTATATTTTATCGTCCCCTGTAGGAAGAAACTCTTGAATACTGATATAATCGTGGAGTAGCATTAAGTGATCGAGTACAATAAAAAGTAAACTAGGAGAGAGAGAGAGAGAGAGAGAGAGAGAGAGAGAGGGAGCGTAGAGTCCACTCGACACAAACTAGGTCATTTCGGGACTAACATTTGGTTTAATTTTATTTCAACAAAATTTTTGTGTGCGCGTAGGAGTATTTAGCAGTTGTTCGAAACCGGTAGACGGAGGAAAAACCCCACAAGATTGAACAACCACAACAAATGACTGAACCATAACCCGTAAACGTTCGGCCATACAACCTCCATCCCGAACCACCACAACCCCCTTCCGCCGACATGTTGAAACGCCGCCTCAGGTTAAATATGTGCAAGTCAGTGGTTGCTTAAAACATCAATTGGTTCCGTTGCTTTAACTGTAAATAAATTGTTCAATGACAGTGATTATTTACAGCATCAATTGGTGTCGTTTTAACTGTTAATAAATTGTTCAATGACATGTCGTTTCATATTAGAAAATCTAAGAAGCAGTAATTAAATCTGTGTTTAAAACCAAGTTATTATACTGCAGAGGAAATGAAATAAGATATATTGCCCCTTCTTTCTTCATCTTACGTATCGTTGCATGATTTATGTTTGGTCTGAAAATATCAAATTCCTCACGACTTAATCCACGCTAATATGTATTCAGATTTATTATTTTAACATTCCGTTAAAAAACAAAGTACAAATATAAAATATAAACTAGATAATCTCCCTGGCTTACATTTAATTGGATTAAACACGAGCTCATTAATTAAATTTCGCAAACATGTTAAACATGCATTATGCAAGATCTAAATCTGCCTATTTCTTTAGGCCTGAAGATGTTATCTAAATTGTTAATTAGACATTCATTAAGTTATTCAGACAGACCATGGTCAACTCTCGATGTCATAGTTAGCCGGCGATATTCAATCCATTGGAATACATTTTGTGATGGTTATTTAAACGTAAATATGGATAATCGAAACTTTGTTTATCATCGTACCAACGTGAGTAATGACGATCGAGGCTTACCTAAAATTTAATCGCTAATATCTCGGTTTAGAATGAAACAATTTGACTGGGGTTTTTATTACTGTTTTTGTTATCTATTACTGAATTATTATAGGAAGAACGTCAGCCATTTTCTAACCTTACCAAATGTCCCTTTAAGATTGCAGCCGTCGTGTTGCATTATCATGACGCCATAAACGGACTGGTAATTGGTGATCAACCCTTCGTTGATTGCAAAATATGCGGAAATTTCCACTTGGAAAAGATATAGACCTGTCTTGCTGACAGAGAAAAGAGGTAGAAAAAGTGTAACTATGGCACATCCACTCCACCCTCAAGCTATGCAGATTGCAATTCTTTTAAAACGACTAATTGAACGACGCCTATAACAAAGACTCGCTCTGTAAAAATCAAATCAAATCAAAAAACTGGTTTAACGCCCACCTGTTCTACTCCGACTTGCCTAATGAAGACGGATAACGCCATACAGTGTGCTATGAGGGAAATTTCGCCAGGTCAGCACCGTAGTGACCTACTCTTATATCGAATTGCAACTATGATAGTAGTTTTTACGTCGCCAATGTATGACCGGATCTCGGATTTCGCTCAGTCCATACGGCTATACGTTGTCTTTTAGTAGTCAAGCTGGGAAACCGTGATGAACTTTCTAGATTAAACCAGGAATGGAAAACAGGACCTCCAGATCAGACAAAAACACTATGAAACCAGTGATCGTTTCCAGCGCAAAATTGAAAACACCAAGAATCTTTCTTTTACATAACAAAATGGTCGTTCTCTTTTCACGGATCTATTATCAATTATCAATGTTTCATAGAACTGGAAGTCAACCGTCTCCTTTCTTTTTCTACATCTTATTAACGTTTCGTCCTTGAACACAAAAATAATAAATATATTTATGGCTTCGTTAATAGAACTGTGATTTCGTCACGTAGTTGGGATTCATTTATTTTTCCTGTGTTCAAAAACACGAATCTAATTATCAGTCTACTTCTATATCAATTTATTGCTTGAATACATCCTGGTCCATGGCCACCACATCAATCTGTTGTATTCACAAGAGGGTTTTTGTCCGCCTTTTTCAGGTCTGATTCCTAGAAGTTCTCATTCTAAAGGTCGCCGTCGTCATAATTGCAACTGTGTATTGCTGTGATACTTCCTGATGCTTGACCATAGTTTCTATATGTTTTTATTCACGAGAGAGGATTTTTCATTTTTGTTGTTAATCTGATTCCCAGAAGTTCTCATTCTGAAGCCCACTATCATAATTTCAATTCGTTTATTCCTTCAATACCTTGGGGTATGGCCTAGTGGTCTAGAGTGCCGCGCTTCGACCTCTAGCTGGCCTGTCACCTCTGGCTTGCGGCTGTGGTTTCGATCCCTGGTGTGAGCGTATGTGGCACGGAGATAGGGGCACCTTCTCAACCTCGGTTTCCTCCCACTGCTAACGATTCCTACGCGCAAGCGAATTGTTGAAATAAAATTAAAAAACCATATATGTTAGTCCCGAAATGGCCTAGTTTGTGTTGAGTGGACGTTAAACCCCATTTCTCTCTCTCTCTCAATACCCTGGCCATGAGTTGAATATGTCTGTATTCACCAGGGGGTGCTCCGTCCCATTTTAGTTTCCGGGCGCCTACAAGTTACCATTCCGAATACACCTGTTACAATTTTCTCCCGCTTCGTTTATCCTTATATCGTAATCTGATATGTGGATGTGCTGATGTCTGATCTGACGTGTCTGTATATCGCTCCAGTTTCCTCCAACTGCTAAAGACCCCTACGTGTAAGCAAATTATTGAACTAAATTAAACCATATGTTAGTCCTGAAAAGGCCGAGTTTATGTCGAGTGGACATTAAACCCCAATTCTCTCTCTCTCTCTTCCTCTCTTTCACTCTCTCTGTATATCGTGTTTAGTCCGAAGGTTTGTTTATGTGTCGTTCTGTCTCCCTGAATATGCTGTTAGGGGTACAATGCAAGAGACTCATCAAACACAATTTCATTTCAAAATCGTTTCTGGGGTTTTACCTTCACATCTACCTAGAGTAATATCGCAGACAAGTTTGATGAAACCGACGGACCCGAAGATAACCCACGAGCGAACAGACGACTCTACGCATTGTCAAAACCAGGACGATGTGGGTGTTAGGCTTCTGGGAGAATATTTAAAACTGGAACATATTATACCTTATTATTGATTTGCGTTTTGGCAGCACTTTTGTTCAAATTAAATCAACTGCCCCCACCATAGCTATTTATCGATTTCGACTAATATGCCTTTTTTGTACTTCGAGAACCGTGAATATTTCCATCCTTCCGATAATGATGACACCATAATAATGAGGGCGTTTTGGAGTACCATTGACGACGTGTTATTAGTTCTTCCAACCCATCCAACAAGTCCTCCAAGGCCTAAAGATGATCGAAAATCTAAAAATAGATCGGTTTATAAACAAGCTGGGTGCATGTTGAATGACAGAAATAGACAAATTTGCTTTAACCTCGAGATATATGTGATATAAATGGAGCAGATATAAATAAAAGACGTAATAAGCTGTTTAATGTCCTCGAGCTCTTCCATACACCAGGTCATCAATCTACAAATCAACCACGAATTTGTCCATTTATAATTTTCATCTATCAATATTGCCGAATTTGACCGAAATGTTGTCAATAAGCGTAATACCAAGTTCGATAACTGTTGGTTGCTCTTTTATATCGAAAACAGATTAGGTCAGTGGACTTTACGTGCGTACCTTTATACAGGATCTATGGTGTATGTCTCATATAGGTGATTAGCCCAGTTCGGGGCAGAACAGTAGGACGTTTAACTCCATTTCATTTCTATATAGGTGATTATATAGGTGAGATAATTATAACCTGTCTACTGATTGTGTCAGGTCTATGAGACAGGTGGGATAATACTATAGCATAACCTGTAATTCTCTATGTGACACGATCATCTCCTATATGGCAGTAATATGACAAGCATGTTAACATGGTACTTATATATGTCATTATATCGTCTATCGTTGACAAGTTGTAGATACAGTCACCTATTTATTATTTGAATGGCATTTAATAATTGGAAGATAACACACTTTTATTATGGAATAAAGGTTACTATGGTTTATTTCACTGTGACGTTTTAACAAGATTTCACAAGTCGTTATCAAGCATACACCAATAAATATAGCGACTTGTGAAACATCCCAGTGAAATAAATCATGGTAATTGTTAACAATACATAGTATACTTTCCTCTGAATTGCCGTCTTGCCTATAGATGTAAGTATTGCAAGCACAGTGCTTCCACTGTGAGGAACCCATACCGACAAATGACACATCCCGTTGGCATTATCTTTGCACCTGTCATGTAGGCTGCCTGGAAGAAGGAAATATGATAATTCTTAACCAAGGCTTTAACCCCCTGCATTCTACACCAGAGGCAGGCGGACGACCTCATATTATGACTACTCGTGCCCTTCACATATACTGTCCTCCAGTGTTTCAGACAAACTAACAGTTGGGACACTTCCCTCTTACGGCAAGGGCCGGTTACTCAGTGAATAGTGTGTTATTTGATACACAGTCATGTTTTACGATGGTCTACAGTAACAGATTGCGTCTCAGGTTGGGGTCAGGTTTTTTTTTTTGTGTATATGCTTGACAGCCACTTGTGAAATATCACAGTAAAATAAACCATAGTAATTGTTATCCACAAATAGAATGTTATTTAACCATCTATTTAACCTTTCCTTGCCATCGTATATTGAACATTCAAATGGTTCTTCTCCAATGGGTTCTGTCAATGGCATTTGGTAATTGACAAGCAATGAATTCCCGGGGCTACCATTCAGCAAATTAAAATAGAATAATTGGTTCTTTAATGTATATGACGTAACATACGACTGGTATATAGACAAAATGACCGCACCCTTCGTCTGTGATATCGGTTCGGCGCAAGCGGACGTTAAAGGCACCAATGAAGACTTTGGGTGAAGCTGTATTTAAAGGGACAATAACATTCTTGCTGGCTTGGTATCTCCAGAAAATAAATAATAGCCTTGTTCTAAGTACTAGATGTTTAAGTGTCCTACCTGTTGTGTAAAGTATCCATTACATCATATTTTACTTGTCCAGTTAAAGGGACAATAACACTCTTGCTGGCTTGGTAGCTCCAGAAAATAAATAATACCCTTATTCTAAGTACTAGATGTTTAAGTGTCCTACCTGTTGTGTAAATTATCCATTACACCATATTTTAAAATCCAAGTCACATTTGAAAAGGTTTACATTAGGCTTTTCAAACCATTTAGTTGAATTTTTCAAATTTTTTAAATTAGGTGTGTTAAGATAAAATAGGTATCATCAATTAATTGGACAATTCTAAATAATACAATTTTGTGACAAGAATAAAGATTGGGACATATTATTCGGTCACAACAAAAGTGGTATTGTTCCTTTAAGTGAGGTATAATAAGGATACAAACATCAAGATGAAACAAACATGATATTCATTAAAATGATTTGGTGATAGCTGATGGGAGAAGATTCATAACTTGTATATTTTGTTCTGATCCCGTTTGTATTATGTGTATTTTCAAAAAAAACTATATTATATATATTTTTAAAAAAGCTGATGGAACAAATTTATTCATTTTGAAATCTTAAATGGGTGTTAATTATGGTGCATTATGGACGATTAAATAAACAGCTGGCAGTTCTCATTAGGATTGATAGGCAAAAAATAGATAATGTAAAGAGAATATTCTGCAAATTACTCCACTCCGAACCGAGATATTAGCGTTTGAATTTTAGGTTTAGGCATAGCCTCTATTATCATTAATAAGGGTTTTTATGTGAAAAAATATATGTATAAAGAAACTGAGCATATCGTTAAATGAAATGGAATGGGTTTGAATGTTCTATTTGTCTGTACCAACCGTGTGGGCCTGTCAAGGACAGCCGCCTAGTCGTTCGGATGGGACGAAAAACCGAGGTCCCGTGTACACATTGGAGTGCACGTAAAAGATCCCTTGGCAGTTGGAATTCGATATAAGAGTAGGCCGTAGCGCCGCTGCCCGGGCAAAATTTCCCTCATAGCACACTGTATGGCGTATAAGCCCAGGTTAGGTGCAAAAGAGTAGGACGTTAAACCCCATTTCACTTTCATTTTCATTTCTGTACCAACCGGGGTATTGAAGGCAGCAAACTTAGCTCTAGCATAATGTATTATGATTAATAAAAAATCAAAACCAGATTTTTCTCTTTCTAAAAAAAAAGATCCATCCACAATAAAATGGCTTGGGGCTCATTATATAGGTATTCAAATGACCCAATACGACGTGATCGTGACTTGGCCCCACGTGTTTTAACATGGCCGGTCAATATATTCCCATGGATATATTAAATTACCAACCCAGGAATAGATCACTGAAGCACTAGCACGACATTCTAGTTTTAAAGTCATCGGTTTCTGGGATCATGTAAACGTTTTAATGTTTATAGATCAGTCTGTTGAACGGATTCTGTTTTCTTATTACTGGTCTCATACCTCGGGGGTTTTCGCCGGGTCCTCCAATTTCCTCCCACTACGAAAGACCCCTATAACCGGCAAGCGATTTATTGAAATAAAATTAAACCATATGTTAGTCCCGAAATGACCTAGTTTGTGTCGAGTGGACGTTAAACCCCATTTCTCTCTGTATTTCTGGTCACTATGCCGGTGGTATATTTCTCTCTGTTATTTAAAACCCAGTCGCTACAAAATTTCTGGAATCCAAGTTCAAGCGTGTATTTTTTTAATCACGTGGGGTGATTTTCTAGTGTGTAAGACCGGCATCTTGTCGTTAGGACGGTACAAACGATTGCGGTTCCATGTATATCATTTACGGTACAGTAACGATCCCTTACCAGTTGCCTAGCTGCCAGGGAAAAATATCTCTCATAGTACGAGGGGTTAGATGGCCGAATGGTTTGTCATTTAGTCAACTGGCGTGGTTTCGATTGCCCGGGTGTACGCGACAAGGAGTACGGTTGCCTGTCCGACCTCGTGGGTTTTCGTCGGATCCTCCGGTTTCCTCGTACTGCTAAAGACCCCTACGCGCAAGCGAATTATCGAAATGAATAAAATGAACCATATGTTAAAGACCCATACGCGCAAGCGAATTGTTGAAATGAAAAAATGAACGATGTTAGTCCCGAAACGTTAAATCTCTTTCTCTGTCTGTATGTCTCTTTGCCTGTCCGTATGTCTCCCGCTCTCTCTCTTTCTTTCTTTTATTAGAATGACAGGTAGAACAATGTATGAAGTTGATCCACATTTGATTTCACTGCATCTCTTGTTGGTGGGGGGTGGGGGCGGCTGGTAAGGAACATCGTCTGTATTGTTACGCTAATCATTCTTTATAACCTACCCGTCTTTATTGGCATGACTGGTACAGAAAGGTAGGCCGTGATTTCATTGTACCATTACTATCGGATGGGACGAAAAACCGAGGACCCGTGTACACATTGGAGTGCACGTAAATGATACCTTGGCAGTTGGAATTCGATATAAGAGTAGGCCCTTATATAGTGCCGCTACACGGGCAGAATTTCCCTCCATGCACACTGTATGACATATGCCCGTCTTCTTTAGTCCAGTTTAGGAGCAGAACAGTAGGACGTTAAACTCCATTTCATTTCACATTATTTCCTCCACTATCGATAGACTTGCAAGTCAATAATAGTAATATACGAAATAATGTTAGACATGGTCTGTATCGTTCTATTAATCCACGCAATTTGCCCATTATCCGTATGATTGGTTCCAAATGAGATTTCTATTCAAGGGGGTATTTTCTTAACCCGGGTAATTATGATCGAACAATTACAGTTTTAGTCAATAAAAGCTTGACTATTGTCCATTTTTTCCGAGCTTTAGTCAGATCTTAGTAGCTGCTCGGTCAAACCGCCTGTATTTCTCCATCGAAAAAAATTGGAATCATCGGGGTGCCAATGATGATGTTTTCAGAATTTCTGGAACCGAAAGAAATAGTCAATTTCAAATCTACTAGTTTCATATAAAAAATGAATTTTGTATACTATCCGTTAAGGTTGGCAAGAGCACCTAGCTCCACTATCTGTATCCGCCAGCTGCTTAACATGGTGGTCATGTCACTTTACCCGTCACGTGTAAATCATGAAAATCGTTATGAATGTCTGAAAGGGTTAACTTATTAGTTTGTCTGATGTTGACCAGAATGATGTGACGAGGGCTGGGTCAATGAGACTGTGCTAATCACCCACACAGTGAGACCCTGTGGATGTGGTAAGTGGTTTAAGTGACGAGCTGTTGACTGTAATTGACTGGCTAACAATATGGTGTCGAACTACTCACGTCTTCAACTGTCTGTACAATGGCAATGTATGTGATAATTTATTAACAATGTTGGTGTACTTGATTCACCTTGTATGTTGTTTTATTCCAGCAATTTCCATCGCTCGATTGTTGGTTGCTTCCAATCCTATTTCCAGTCCGGGGGGTTGGGATGGCCTAGTGGTCGAGAGTGCCGCGCTTCGACCTCTAGCTGGTCGGTCACCTCTGGTTTGCGGCTGTGGTTTCGAGCCCTGGTGTGATGGGGCGCCTTCTCAACCTCGTGGGTTTCCTCCGGACACTCAGGTTTCCCCCCACTGCTAAGCGAATTATTGAAATAAAATTGAACCATATGTTAGTCCCGAAATGACCTAGTTTGTGTTGAGTGGACGTTAAGCCCCATTTCTCTCTCTCGCTCTCTATTTCCAGTCCTTAAGCGCGATGCCTTATGCCTAAGTCCTACTGGAGAAACACCGTCGACGCTGACGAAATCAACACATTGTTTCGCGATTGTTCCAAATCGGTTAGGTGGTTCGAATTCAAATCCTCCGGGTTAGTGAGGTGGCCCGACTCCGTTTCGCATCCAAATCCTCGAGGTTAGTGAGCAGACTCCGTGTTAGATTCTAATCTTGGAGGTTAGCCAGGCGATCAGACTTTCTAATCTTGGAGGGTTAGACGCCTGTCACATTTTATTCTTGGGGGCTAGCAGGACGAACCGAATCCATGTCACACTTTATTCTTGGAGGCGAGCGAGGCGATTCGACCCCTCGTTTTATTCGATTTTTTGGGAAGCTAGCGCGACGATCCGAAATCGTCTCGCTTTCTAATCTTCGAGGCCAGTGTGACGGTCCAACTCTATTTCTTATACTAACCGTCGAGATATCAGAATTAAAATCAAATTGGAAACCTAGCATAAGCAGTTGGGAAGACATCAGGGGACTCTACGAAAACCCCACGTGGATAGACAGGTTATCGACAATAGCGGGATCGAAACTTGTCTCAATTACATAAACGCGAGTGTTACCCATTCCACTGACCAGCGTGACATCTCACGCCGGAAAAAAAACGGCTGGAAAATATAACCAGTTTTCGTCATTGAATTAAATAATATTTCCATGTGACAAATTATTATGGGTATTTAAAGGAACGTATTGATTCTGACGACAGACTAGTTATTTGACCTCAGTCGATTTAGATATCAGAATAAAATCTGATCAAATTCGTCTGGATATCGGTAAACAGGTCTAGAATCTTTTTTGTTCCGCGTGTATTTCCAATTCGTGGTGATTTCACTGTTTATTTATCTAAGCAATTGGATCCGCACTACTCATGATCTGTGTTGAAAAGCAGATCGACAGGAACATTTGTGTTGAATCTAATTGGTTGTTGACCAATAAACCTTATCAATGATCTACTTCCGCTCAATTACTTTCAGAACGGAGATAGTTTTTAAAATATTCAGACACACCACATAAACGTTTAATTCTCGTCTGGTCTGAAATGAATGAAATGAAATGGAGTTTAACGTCCTACTGTTCTGCTCCAAACTGGGCTATTGAAGACGGGCATACGCCATGCGATGTTCTATGAGGGAAATTTTGCCAAGACAGCGGCATTACGGTCTACTCTTATATCGAATTTTGTCACCACTGACAAGGAGAAGAGTTCCCCGTAATATAAGGCAAACCAGCATTAACCCTCTGGAATCAGACTGCGCAAGTTCCTTTAAATAAATGATTTATGTTCATTGAGTTTTGTCAAGAGGGTTGGTGGCCGAATGGTTAACGCGTGTGCTTTACATCAAAAGATGTGACATAAGTCAACTGGCTTAATTTCGATTCCGCACATGTACGTGGCAACGATTAGGGTCGCCTGTTCAGCCTCGTGGGTTTTCTCTGGGTTTATTGAAAAAATATTAAACCATATCCCTGTTTTACCTAGTTTTTATCAAGTGGGCGTTAACCCGCATCTCCCCAAAGGTAGTTTTATGCGCTTTGAGGCGTGGGATGTAGAAGAGGGCAGAATTCTGTCAGGCGATTTGAGGCGTTAGAGGAAATAACAGTTACGGTATACCTTTGAAACGTTAGAGGGTGTTGCACATAGGCTGTAGTAGTTTGAACGTTAGTGGGTGTCGTAGTTTGAGATTTCTCTGAAACTAATCTATCAAGAAGAAATGTCTTCCTGCTTACAATTGACTGTTATTAAAAATATGATTTATGCATTTATTTCGACATGCTAGATTAATTGTAGTTCTGTTACAGAGATATAAAAGCGTGGGTCTATCTGTTTTCAGATCAAATTCATTTGTTATCATTTTTATACGTCCACATTTATAATGTGGACGTATTATGCCGTCGCCCCTGTCTGATTGTTTGTTTGCGTGTGTTGGTGGTGGTGTGTGTGTCTGTGGTTCTTACTGGATTCCTTATACCCTAAGGATGATCCCTATTGTTTTGTTGCATGTCCGACAACCTGAGACAGAGCCACGCCCATTTCTTGTATTTGTTTGTTTGTCGTCTACAGGCTGCATTTCTTAACGCATTATCTTGAAACTTTGCATCTTATTCTTTGTACCCCAAGGCACATCCCTATCATTTCGAGTGCATGCCCACCACCAGGGACAATGCCACGCCGATTTTCTTTTTGTGTGTCACCTACAGGCCACAATCAATTCTTAATCGATCGTCTTGAAATTTTGTTTATACGCATTCCGTATACCCTTGCTGACCTCTATTATTTTTAGTACACGCCCAATTTTTGTGTTTCGTGTGTTTCGCCTACAACCCGCAATTCTCAATAGGTCCTGTTGAAACTTAGCGTTGCTATATCTTATACCCCGAGGATGACCCTATTGTTTTTGGTGATTACCCAATCCCCAAGGGCAGAGCCATACCCATTTTTACTTTGCGTATGGGCGTGTTGCCTACAGGCCAAGATTCTTAATGGATCGTCTTTGAACTCGGGATACCATATGTATTCCTAATAGCTTTAGGGCGACAAATGCATGTCCCAACCCCCAGGGGCAAGCCACGCCCAATATTTATGTATGCCGTTTACAGCTACAGGCTGCAATTCTGAATGAATCGCTTTGTTCTTGGCATATGTATTCCCTATTGCCCAAATAGTGATTTTGGTGAATGTACCTATCCCCGGGGCAGCGCCCGAATGCCACACTTCCAAACGGATTATCTTGGTATACTTATTCCTTATACTCTATGACGGCAACTAATGATGTTGATGCACGACCCCCAACGCAAAACAAACCCAACGCCTAGCCTTATTTGCCTCCTGAGATATTACAGCCATTTCATATTTGGTTGTCTTCATTTTAAAAGTACCATATCGATCAAAGAAGGAATGTGGACGTATATTGCAACGTTAGATATGCTCTCGTTACACAAATATTTGAAATTTGTTATTGGATTCGTGTATCCTAACGTTGATAATTGGCAGGTTATATTGCTGGGTTATTTCAGGCCTTAGTTTATTGTATCTCAATAATTCACTTGCACATCGTAAGGGACGTGGTTGGCTTTAACAGTAGGGGCAAATCAAAGATCATAGCAAAAAAAACAATGTTCTGATTGTGTTGTAAGGCAAGGTGGGTAGCGCTGCCCTTTGTTACGTATAAATCCCTGGTCGTGTTCAGGACTTGATGGATGTTATCCTCTGATAACATTTCTCGTTTATACTATGAAATATTTGCCTTCATGTGACATATAATCCTAAAACTCTTTCGTCTTTGCTTTTGACATTTAACTTTCAGTTTAAGATGGAAACATGAACAATAATGCCATTCGTTTCAACAGTCTAAAATATGTAAAAATGTCTGATATAACAGTTAATGTAATATTTGCAATGTGATTGAAAGGAGAGAAATGACAGTCTAATTTGTAAAACTTATAGATTAAAATATAAATGTTAAAGGGGTATTATTTGTTAAGATAGAATAAAGTGTTGACCGTTCGCGCTATAATGGTAAAGGAGATAACGAAAATAGAATATGCTGATAATTGCTGTCAAATTACTTCACTCTGAGGGGGTCACGGTGGCTAAGTGGACAAGGCGCTGGTTTGCTAGCTTGGAGGTCGGGTGTTCGATCCCTGCATTGGCCGAGAAAGTTCATCTCGATTTTCCGGGGTGGTTTCCCCTTGTCAGTGATGCAGAAGGAGGACCCGACACGGACAGCTGGCTAGTCGTTCGGATGGGACGAAAAACCGAGGTCCCGTGTACACATTGGAGTGCATGTAAAAGATCCCATGGCAGTTGGAATTCGATATAAGAGTAGGCCGTAGCGCAAAATTTCCCTCATAGCACACTGTATGCCCGTATTCCATTAGCCCAGGTTAGGTGCAGAAGAGTAGGACGTCAAACCCCATTTCATTTCACTTCACTCTCAACCGACATATACGCGTGTCAATTGTCGACTAGTCTCGGTCGTCATTACTAGCGTTGATATGATAAACCAAAATCTTGATTAATTTATCCATCACAAAATGTATTCAAATTCAGTAAATATCTATCGATGACATCGACAGCTGATTTATTAATAATTTAGATAACATTTCAGGCCCAAGGAAAGGCCGACAGGATGCTCTTGATAATGCATGTTTAATCAGCTTTTCTTCCTGTTTAAGCTACAATAGCCTCTGCTATTTCAACTCAGTATTTCACAATATATCTTTTTATAACTTTATAAATGTGTTAACGAATAGATAGATATTTATCTTTAAAATGATATATTTCTATTTCTTATAGTTCGTCCCACGCCCTGGTCTACGCCGACTGTCATCTTAAAACTCAGTTTTCAAAAGATTTTTTTGTTTATTTGTCAATTCTCTCATTAATCCAATAACAAATACGTATCAATCTTTCTTAAGTCAGTTTTTTAAAAGATATGTTTATTTACGTAATTTTCTGATTAATCATATGATAAATATGTTTCAGTTCAATTTCTTCCCCATTTTATAGATGTGTTTAATTTTTTTAAATATACTCTCCCCCCCCCCCAAAAAAAAACGCAAAGTTACATTTCGTCGTCGGCATATCCTCGCTCTACCCTCGCCTTGTTGCAAAAAGAACCGCGACACGTAGCTGAACCAAACTGCTCTCCAGTGTTGCTGTGTCCATACCGTCAGTGCCTTGTCCATTAAAGTTGGATTTCAAGGCATTGGCGTATTTCAAAAAAGAAGCTCTAACGGTCGCCTGCCTCATTATTCGGTTTCACGTAGGCGTTTACCTACTGTCTGGTACGAGATTCTATGCCGTCCGCGAATTGCATGTGCAGTAGAGGTCGCTGTTGAAAACCGTATACGCCAATGACGTAACCGGAAGTGACGATCCAGGACACGCGGGGTCACTCTTGTTTGGCCTGAGCTAGGGCGGTAACGTGTTGAACTTTATTGTCGGTACCCATCCCAAAGGCGCGAAATGGAACCAAGAGAAACATTCAGCAGCCTGGCTACATCTGCCACCTGCTTGTAATCGTCCAATAGCGCTGTTGTATTGGTTTTGGTTCAGATGTGGCATCATTTGGTTCGTTGAGTGTTTACATGTGCAACTGATTTGGAAACCGAGAACCCCGGGATTTTAAAGACCTTAGATCTAGGTTCCCTGCGTAAATCTCACGAAGTTGTTAAATTCATGTTTCTTGGTGCAATCAAGCGATAGCAAATTTCGACAAAAAGGAGGACCAGACACAATTAGTAATCCTACCTTTAAAATCAATAATGAGTTTCTTTTATCCTTACATAATGGCATTGAAAACAAGTAAGATTTATCGACATACCGACCTCGTTCAAATAAAAAAATTGATGAAAAATGGGTGGTGCGTTTCTTTTTTCGAAGAGTATATGTTTTTTTTAAATCCTTTTATCATTTCACGTTTAGTAATTTTATAGATATGTTTATTTTCTTAGTCCTTTACATCATTTTATACTTAAGCATTTTTATACGCCCACATTTTAATGTGGACGTATATTGTCGTCGCCCCTGTCCGTCCGTCCACAATTGTTTGTGAACAGTCTACAGGTCACAATTTTTATCCGATTTCAATGTAACTTAAAATATAGGTTTATCACCCTAAGATCTCGGTTCCTTTCGATATTGGCATGTATCGGACTGTAACTTCATGGGTTATGGCCCCTGATTGTACGAAAAATCACGTTTTTAGCTTGTGAACAGTGTAGAGGTCACAATTTTGATCCGATTTCAATGAAACTTGAAATGCATGTTTATAACCGACAGATCTTGGTTCCTTTCGATATTTGCGCATATCGGATCGTAACTTCCTGAATTATCCGAAAAATCACCCTTTTTAGCTTGTGTTCCCTGTGGAGGTCAAAATTGTAATCTGATTCAAAAAACCGTTTGATTATATCACCGTTACATAGTTATGGGGGTTGAGTTCGAATTTCGTGAAAATCGGACCAAAATTGACAGACAAAATGGCCGCCGTTTGTACGGGAATAGTGTGAAAATATGTTATATCAAGGTTGTGGACCCTATAGAGGTCACAATTTTGAACCGATTTTCATGAAACTTGAAATGCATGTTTATAACCAAAAGATCTTGGTTCCTTTCGATATTTGCGCATATCGGATCGTAACTTCCTGAATTATGGCCCCTGATTGTCCGAGAAATCACCGTTTTTAGCTTGTGTTCCGTGTGGAGGTCAAAATTGTTATCCGATTCAAAAAAACGTTCGATGATATCACCGTTACATAGTAATGGGGGTTGAGTTTGAATTTCGTGAAAATCGGACCAAAATTGACAGACAAAATGGTCGCCGTTGGTACGCGAATAGTGTGAAAATATGTTATATCAAGGTTGTGGACCCTATAGAGGTCACAATTTTGAACCGATTTTCATGAAACTTGACATGTATGTTTATAACCCAAAGGTCTTGGTTCCTTTCAATATTTGCGCCCATCGGATCGTAACTTCCTGAATTATGACCCCTGATTGTCCAAAAAATCACCCTTTTTAGCTTGTGGTCCCTCTGGAGGTCAAAATTTTTATCCGATTCAAAAAAACGTTTGATTATATCACCGTTACATAGTTATGGGGGTTGAGTTCGAATTTCGTGAAAATCGGACCAAAATTGACAGACAAAATGGCCGCTGTTTGTACACGAATAGTGTGAAAATATGTTATATCAAGGTTGTGGACCCTATAGAGGTCACAATTTTGAACTGATTTTGATGAAACTTGAAATACATGTTTATAACATAAAGATCTTGGTTCCTTTCGATATTTGCGCGTATTGGATTGTAAATTCCTGAATTATGGCCCCTGATTGTACTAAAAATCGCCTTTATCACCTTGTGGTCCCTCTGGAGGTAACAATTATTACCTGATTTAAAAAAACGTTTGATTATATCGCCGTTACAGGGTAATCTTGGTTGAGTTTGGATTGTAAATTCCTGAATTATGGCCCCTGATTGTACTAAAAATCGCCTTTATCACCTTGTGGTCCCTCTGGAGGTAACAATTATTACCTGATTTAAAAAAACGTTATATTATATCACCGTTACAGGGTAATCTAGGTTGAGTTTGGATTGTAAATTCCTGAATTATGGCCCCTGATTGTACTAGAAATCGCCTTTATCACCTTGTGGTCCCTCTGGAGGTAACAATTATTACCTGATTTAAAAAAACTTTTGATTATATCACAGTTACAGGGTAATCTAGGTTGAGTTTGAATTTCATGAAAATCGGACCAAAATTGACAAACAAAATGACCGCTGTTTGTACGCGAATGGTGTAAAAATATGGTATATAAAGGTTGTGAACCCTATAGGGGTCACAATTTTAATACGTTTTTGATGAAACTTGAAATACATTTTTAAAACCTAAAGATCTTGGTTCCTTGTGATATTTGCACATATCGGATTGTAATTTTCTGAATTATGGCCTCTGATTATACGGAAAATTGGCTTTATGGAGTTCAAAAACATTTGATTATATCACCATTTTGTGAACATCGGACCAAAATTGATGAACAAAATAGCTGCCATTTTTACACGAATAGTGTAAAAATATGGTATATCAAGGTTGTGTACCCTGTAGAGGTCACAATTTTAATTCGATTTTGGTCGAACTGAAAGATCTTGGTTCCTGTCGATATTTGGACATATCTGATCGTAACTTCCTGAATTATGGCCCCTGATTGTACGAAAAGTCGCCATAATATTAAATGTTCCGTATCCAGTGGAGGTGACACTAGCTTATTCCATAATATTAAATGATTCGTATACTTTACATTAGCATGGAGCAGAACTTTATAAAAACCAAACAAATTCTAATGATTTTCTGATAATTACTTAATATGCGACAACTCTTGTTGACTGCCCGGACGATTTAGCTGCTGTGTGGGCGTATGTTTCGTTGCCTGGCAACTAGGGCTGCAACGATACGCCAGGCCACGATACGATGCGCATCTCGATTCATACCCCACGATACGATTAATATCGCGATGCAGGAAATAAATTTAAAAACTGCTGTTAAATTTTAAAAGTCTTTATTTTTTTACGTTAAACATAATATTTTCAAAGGTTTGTATAGATTTAAATGTGTGTAATAAACCCTTTATCACATACTTGCATTATATATCAATAATTACTACTATTACTATGGATGATAATTATCAACTTTGGCCAAATAATTACATAATATCTGATCAAATAGGAAATCTATTCAATTCCGAACGACATACAAAGTCTAGCAGCCTAGGCCGATAACCGAGTGGAACTACACAGAGAAGGTAGTTGAAGGTTGGTGGATAGCTCCGACTCGACACTTCGCGCCGCTAGATCGATTACTGTGAAACTGTCATCTGAAATTTTTCTTTTTGCCATGAACCGCGGGGCCCTGGGCCCCTCAGGCCCATGCCTTAGCTGGGCTTTGACTTTGGCACATTGAATTTGTTGACGAATGCATTATTATTATAAAAATTCAGCTGCAGAATCAATATGACTGGCTCGTATTGCCACAACAAGTTCAGCCAATGAAAAGCTTTCTCGTTGTCAGGTCAGTCGCAGATGTGGCAATGGCGAAGAAAATAACAGTACGGAATTTTGAATGTCAAAATATTATTATACATTAGAAATATAGAAATGATAATTGTGCTGACCAATGTATGCACCAATCGCCAATCTCGTGCATTAATCTTAGCACAATTCGCATATTACTGACGTATTTATAATAATATGCTCTATGTTTTTCCGTATATTATTCAAGTGCGTAATTTGCAAGTTACTTTATTTCAAGCTCGACTTGCTTATCCCACTGATCTATCAGTGGCTTATCCAGACTGATATTATTTATTCTTGGCGAAATAACTTGTCGAGAGTGTGATAACACGTACTCGCTTACAGTAAAAAAGTAATTTTGCTTGTGGAATTATTTACGCATTCCACGTTAGGATATTTAAACGACAGAACGCTGGTCTTTTTTTGTGGATTTTTTGGATAATGAATCGCGATACGGACATTGATTGTATCGTGCATCGTGGATTTTTACAAAATCGCGGTTCATCGATTCATCGATGAATCGTTGCAGCCCTACTGGCAACCTATTTTATAAATATGTTTAAGCTTTATTTGATGAGGTGCAATTCTTATACTGCCATACATGATTTAATTTGTGTGTATGAGACAGAGAGAGAGACGGGGGAGGGTAACGTCAACCCTGACTTGTAGGCCATTTCGGGACTAACATGTGGTCCAATTTTATTGTGTATAGGGGTCTTTAGCTGTGGGAATCGGGACAGACGACCATACTCCTTGTCGCGGGGAATCAGAACTATGGCACGTACTTGAATCATGGATGGACATTAAGATCCAACGCGCACGTTTTGTTTTTTTTTAGTTTGTTTTTTGGTTGGTTTTTTTTTTGCAAATTCACTTATTCTTATAACATGTTTTATTTATTTTTTATAAAAAGACTAAAATCAAAAGCAAGAAAAGGCAAAAGAGTAATCACACCCACCCACCGAACATGAAATATATTGTCAAAACGTATCATTTTGAGGTAATTGTTTTCCGAACTGTGTCGTGACATTCAATTTGATCATTTTGAACTCTTTTGGGTTTTCGGTATCATATTTTATTCGGAACAGATGGGAAAATAATTGAATAATAATTATCCTTTTATCATTAAATGCTATTCTACTTTTTACAATGATATATTTCCACTTTTTAGACCTTCGTTTATCGGTTAAAGGGAAAATTCCGATTGCATTTGGTGATTAAAACTGTATAAGTTTGTGTTAAAAACTCTTAAGATCTTCTACCTTAGGGCCGTGATACCTTTTCAAACAACAGTGTGCGTTTGGAAATGTTGACCAGTGTCCCAAGCTGTACTATACTTTGTCTGGATTAAACCAAACTTTCATTTCATTTTAAAGAAACGTGCAAGTCAAATTTACGTTTCGTTATTAAGTACGGCACATGGGTCTCGCACTGAATATACCCTCTCAAAGAACGGAATTCGATTATCAGGTCACTCAATGAAAACATTGACCCGGAATCTTGAACGTCCCGATATTTTGAGCTGAAATCGGTGGGAGACGATGTAAATACACCATTCCTCTTTATTTTGACGCTTAAATTTGATATGTACAGGGACTTCTATTGTTGAGGCTCTGTTCAAATCAGGAAATATTTCTATTGGTGGTGATTCAGTTGTTATATGAGACTGTGGGAGAATATCTGACAATTTGTTATTACAGTCAAACAAATGTTGACCGAGTGAGAGGGAGGATCGTAATATAGGACCCAAATCTAGGAACTCTTAATAATGGGCTGGTTTATCTTCCATACAAAAGAAGACAAGAATCAAATATTGATCGATTGAGGGTAAGAACTGCATTTTAGGAACCAAACTAGGAAATTACTTTTAATAACGAGATGGTTGGTCTCCTTGGTTTTTCGTTCCACCCGAACGACTAGACCATTGTCATTGTCGGCCCCCCGCCGTGCACCACTGACAAGGGGAAACCACGTCGGAAAATCAAGATGAATTTTCTGGGCCAATGCAGGGATCGAACAGCCGACGTCCCCGTTAGTTAACAAGCGTTTTACCCACTTAGCCATCGTGGCTCCCCGAGTCGTGAAACACAAAACTAAGAACCCAATAATAAGCTGGTTTGTCGTCCATATAAAACAAGAAGTCTTTTACTGAGATTCATCTCAATATGATTTGAAAGACCCAGACTGGGTGTCTAGTGTTTGACATCATTGACAAGGCACCAAAACTTCCTTTTAATAAAAAACAAATACATCAGACTGGTGTGTGACAGTTCCTGTTGACCATCAAAAACACCCCGAACTCATCTGATCAATACTTGGAAAGTTATTTCAATCTCAGATACAAGATTTCATCTGGAAGGAAAAACTAGACTTTGACAATCAACAAAGTTCATCCAGCTAAAATCAATTGAGGTTGTAAACACTGTGAAATTTGTAAATTGGTTAAATATTGATCGATGTGAACAAATTTATCCAGGAAGAACAAAAAAATAGAAAACAAATCGATAGAAGAAAAAAAAAACAAATGTTAAACGTGAAGGTTGGCCGTTGATCATTGGTATTGGTCTACTGTTCGATCTGTTTTTCAATTCAATAATTGATCTGTTGTTTCCGTTTCAAAACAACGCAGGTCGCATAATCGACCCCACCCCCTTCCAAAGTTTATTTTTTACGCAAAGTAATACTTTAGTTTTTAACGTCTACGTCCATAAAATTGATGTAGGAAACGAATATGACGTCATCACAGTCAAACCAAAATTGATGTGCCTTTATCCACAGAATGGCAAATGAAATGAGAGAGAGAGAAATGCGGTTTAACGTCCACTCGACACGAACTAGGTCATTTTGGGACTAACATGGTTTCATTTTATTTCAATAATTCGATTGCGCGTAGGGGTCTTTAGCAGTGGGGGGAAACCGGAGTGCCCGGAGGAAACCCACGAAGTTGAGAAGGCGCCCCTATCTTCATGCCACAAACGCTCACACCAGGGCTCGAAACCACAGCCGCAAACCAGAGGTGACCGGCCAGCTAGAGGTCGAAGCGCAGCACTTTACTATTCTGCTCGACCTACACCATGCAGTGTGCGATGAGGTTAAACGTTTCCCGAACAGTTGCGCTACGGCCTACTCTTATATCGAAGTTCAACTTCCAGGAGATCCTGAACATGTACGACAAAGTGTACATGGAACGACTTTACACTGTCCCTTGCCAGGCCCCCGTACGACACTGACAACGAGGAACCACGCCGAAAAATCCCAATTAACAGCTCGACTAACACCATAACTCTAGGTTAGCGAACCAACGCCTTATTTCCTAAGCCACCTTACCATTAAGCCACCCCCATTGCATCCGGCAAGGTGTATTCCCGTTAATACTGTTGTAGTGTATCTTTGTATATATTTTACTATATGATTTTAGGTAAAATAGTAAATGACCAATATCCGAATTGATATCTCACTAATCTTTTAACTGTTTGAGTTTAAACTTAATGTAACGATATATAATACGTAATTATAGTTAACCCGCGTTCTTGCTATGTCCATATCTTCTTCTGTAATTAAACATCTGTTTCCTATGTGCAATTTAACATCTTATCAAATATCATTATATAATTACTTTAATCCAAAGCTTGTATATATGTTCTATATTCTAATGTAACTTCAGTCTGGTGACCGGCTCGCCCTAGCGATACCTATCTCGTTATTGTGACCGTTAAGCAGTTTTGGACACTCGTTTATTAAAAGTACAATTATCTGAGTTTTTGTCGTCAGTGTTGGAATAAGCTACAACTCCCCGAAACCAACACTACGGCAGTACTGAACATGGTAAAACCTGCTGGAAAATTTCTAAACTGTCTACACTGGTGTAAGTTCGATTTTAAAAAGCTGGACATCCAATGGAAGGGGGGGTGTTAACGTCCTATCGACACACAAACTAAACTAGAGAGGCAGTTTTTCTCAGTTGGAGAACACCGAGGGACACGGAGAAAGTCACTTGTCCGCGGCTAGTCCACCGATATCCATTATTAGGGTTGACATAGGTTTGGCTGTATTAATACCCATATTTATAGTATTTCTTACAGTGTCTGACTCATGCATCCTGCGGACTAGTAAACCACTCTCACTGTGTTGATAATCCCATGTAGGTGGGTCAAACAAAGGCTAAATGATGTCGAACGTAGAACAAATTACAACAAAAGGTTTTTGGGGTTTTCTATTGACTTACTAAGGAATAGAATGTTCACCAAAATCGGAGTCCAACCGGGGAATCGATGACCTTTATAAAATATTGTTGACAAGAGAAGTATAAAGAACGACATAATGACGATGATTTTAAGAGTAAGTAGAACAAATTATGATGATAATTAAATATCTATTTCTAACACCAGTATTGTTCTTTAAACAATGTTGTAATGTGCTAATTAATATCAACAAGATAAAGTTATGTTATGAAATGCCGTGTGTAGTCGCGTGATGAAATTACAAACTGGTAATTGTTGGGGAAAAAACTTTAAGACAAATTGCAACATACAGGTTATTTTGACGTCATAACAACGCCATTTCCAAAACGGTATCAAGTTATAAAAGGCTTTGGATTTTTGGCATTATAATGGCGACACATACATGATTTGACGTCATATTAAGATTCTATAGGTATGTGTTTACATGGCTAGATCTATTTACGAAGGCCGCGTGCAGATTTTCTCAAAAACAGTGTTAGGACCAGTGATTGTGTGTATCAGTTCTGTGTTTTACGATGGGTGCGCCAGCGATGAAACCTAAATATGATGCCGATGATCATTTATTTGATTATATTTTGAAGGGCCCAGCATCGTATAAGATATTAAAGTACAGTACATCACATAAAGCCAGGCGCAGACGGGCAACTTTTTCGAGCAACTTTCAGGCAACAGTGAAATCGCTGGTCGTTGCAAGAAAAAATCGCTCGTCTGCGCCAACCGGCAACAATAGTTACTTGCTGTTGCTTCTCGTTGCCAAATATCAAACATGTTTGATATTCGACAACAGAAATCGCTCGTCGCCGAGAAATTGTTGCTTCAAAATTGCTCGTCTGCGGCGGTAGGCGACAACAGGTTAACTGTCCAATCATCGAGCGCTCTACTGTCATGTGACACTTCAAGATAGCGACGTCGGAACAGCTAACAACATTAACATCGTCCGTGGAGATGGAAGACAGGTTGGGTGGAAATGTAGGCTGAGCGTATTGCTTTTGTTGTTGCAAGTACGGCGCCATTTTGAATGATCGGCATTCCGCATACATCCGGGGAAACCTTGCTTCTCGTTGCCAGTCAGCGCACACTCGAGTTGCCAATTGCTCTGAGTTGCCAGTAGTTGCCTATTGCAGCAACAAGCGACGAAAAGTTGACCGCCTGCGCCAAACACTTCGGTAGGGCCCTTTCAATCGGAATTACCGGAACTGCTTTGAAGTCCGATAATATTCGCAAACACATAATTCCAGAAACATAAAGCTAAATAACGACTCTCTTCTGACATTTTGTCAATCTCCATCAAAATCCCAACGTCCATTAAAGGATGCTTTTGGCATTGGGGAGAACGTAGAACGAGGCCGGATTGGGAAACTCTTTAATTTAGCTTTTATACCCTTGCAAAAGAAGATATTGCTTTTACAAAATTTGAATCATTCGTCTAATTAGAAAGGTACAGTTATAGCATTCAAATTAAATGTAAGGAATTTACAAATATTATAGGTAATTCTTTACAAATATTTTACAAATATTATAGGTAATTCTTGAAGGACTAAAATTGATTTAGGTATAATAATTCTGGTTGCAGGGTAAGGTCGGCAATAATTTTGTCGAGCTTAGGGATGTAAAATCAGTTAATGCTGTTGGGTTGAAGTGATGTTTGTGTGAGGCCCTGCAAGAATTAGGCGTTAATGATTTGAATAAAAAAAGCGTGTTGGATTTGTGAATGGCGGTGCTGGTATAGAAAAAAACTTGCGGCTAGCTGTTAGGTTACAGTGTTTAACTGGCTTGTAGTTATTCATTGTATGTATCGCAGGCTTAAGTTGGTTGCTAAGGGATATGTCCCTGTTCTTAACTGACTTTACAGAATTAATGGCAGCGCTAAATACCAGACCAAAACGTTTAAGAGAACTGTGCGAGTTGGGAGAAATAACGGAGAGGACTATGGGTCAACCTCAAAAAGCCAGATGGTTTCAGCACAAACGGGCAGCATGTTATTCTCTGATCAAGTCTTTTCCAGTTATTGTTTTCAGATCCTTCTGTCACAAATAGCGCTCAGGTTAATATGCAAGCTTTGTTTGACATGGATATATCAGATTTAGCAGAAGTTCTTCTGAAATCGAAACATTTGAAGAGGACCAACAATTCATCTGTGAATCTGTAGAAAAAATTTTTGTTGAAACTAGGTTTAGCGATTTAAATGAAAAACCAGTTTTTCAAAGTCTAAAATGAACTGATTTATCAATTTGGCCTCAGAACTCTTAATTAAATATGGAAATTATGAAATAAATTTTTGAATTAATCATTTTCTTAAACTTCTTTCTCCCCGTCTTAATTAGCCCAGTGTAAGAACAGAACATGAGGACGTTAAACCCCATTCCATTTCATTTCAACCTCTTTCTAATGGAGATGTAGATACTGATTTAGTTAAATCTGAATGCATAGAATTGAAATTATTTGGCTAAAAAATCCCATCCTTATAAAGACTCAAGATTGTATTAAGACTATCTGATGTACCACAGAATAAAGTTTACTAATTTCTGTCATGTTCTACTTGTAATGTTGACATAATCAGTTCCAATCGCCAAAGCAGAGACAACATTTTCAGCAATGGGTAGAATCAAAGTGATTGGAGATGGAGAAATCGTTTAGCTGAGCACACACTTCAGTCATGGCAGTTTGTAAAATCAGAGGGTGTTGACCCCAGTCACTTTGATTCTGCTGACTGTGTTAACAATTTTTCTTAACACATAGAAGACCTTACGAATCTTGAATGTTCAAGAAAATCGGTAAATGAAGAAGATGAATAGAGAACATCAAAATGACAGTAATGAGTGGTGAACACGTATAGAATAAATTCCTATGTATCATATTGTAGTTTTAACTAAAAGCAATAAATGATATTTGAATTAATTGTGTTAGTTCGATACAACCAAACCCATGTTTGTAATAAAACAGATACCTATTCACAGAAATAAAACTCTGGAGAATTAACCCCGTTCCGTAGTCAACGGGTGCACTTGTCCGCCTCTATAAGAAATACTAAAAATGTGGGTATCAATAAACCTAACTCCAATATATCGGTGGACTAATTAATGAACCCTAACACTAATGATTGATATCGGCAGACTAATGACCCAAAGCCTAGCCCTAATGATGGATATGTGTGGACTAATGAACCCTAGCCCTAATAATATATATCGGTGAACTAACGAACCCTAGCCCTAGTGGTAGATATCGGTGGACTAGTGAACCCTAGCCCTAATGGTGGATATCGCTGGTCTAATGAACCCTACCCCTAATGATAGATATCGGTGGACTAATAAACCCTAGCCCCAGTGATGTATATCGGTCGACTAATGAACCCTAGCCCTAATGATAGGTATCAAGTCGACTAATGAACCTTAGCCCTAATGATAAGTATCGGCGGACTAATGAACCCTACCCTAATGATAGGTATTGGTGGACTAATGAACCCTACCCTTAGTGATATATTTAGGTCGACTAATAAACCCTAACACTAATAATAAATATCGGTAGATTAATGAAACCCCCTCGGACAAGTGAGCATATGGTTCTGATATTTCAGTCAACTATTATGAACCCTTTATTATTACAATCCCATACACAATAACATAAGTTATAAATCGGTAGATATTATGGCCTTGATAGAGCAGAGCATACAATACAACACACAGAGAAAATGTAGTCATTTGCTATTCAATCAAGTGCAACTGATAATCAATTCTCAAATTGTTTAGCACGTTTATTCAAAACATTCAGTGATTGCTTATCAATTCTTTTTCCTTTAAATATTCCCTGGGTTGCGCTTAATGGGACTACAAAGGGAACTATTACACTAGCTATATGAATATTTAAACCCGGCCCCCGGGGGTGGGGCAACTTGTCAATCCATAATTGATTCTTCGATTTGAGACCAGATTGTCTTTTCAGGCGCGGAATCTAATTTACCAAATTGGTTGAGCGCCTTCGCCCACCGCAATTATCAAACCTAGACCCCCCCCCCCCCTGCAAAAAATCCTGGATCCGCTCCTGCTTTTTATGACTGTTTGACTGGTGACCGTTAATTCGTTCCTTACTTGGTCAAATATTGGAAATTGTCTGCCAGCTGGTTTGATATGGAACCTTGCTGAACCTTATGGAAACGTCGTCATTTAAAAACAAAACAGCCATAGGGGTCTGGTTTTAATAGGCAGATTTCCATAACTTGGGGCAAATCTGTTCCCATCGCTGTTCCGCAAGACTGGGAGTATATTTGGCCGCTGAAACTGAAGTCATTCCTGCTCATATAAATGTCGAGTAATTTGAGGATTTCTTCATTAGTGTGGATGCTTGTGGGTTCCTAAAATAATGCTTTCCTAATTGCTTCAACTCCTGTGTTGTTATCGATGTAGCGCACATGCTCTGTGCGCTTGCGTATATTTAGATGGTGTGCTCAGGAATTCTTGAACTGTTTTATTTCTTGAAGGAAATCATGGATGTCTTTTATTCTGATATAACAAAGATCCGATTTCGTTTCCTTTTTATAGTTCAAGATTTCATTTTACTTGTCTTTACTTCACTAGGATCTGGGAGAGTTATAATCAATGACGTGTTCTAAATGGTGTGAGCGATTAGCCAATGAAACGTTCTGTTAGGCGTCTTTTGCACGGAACTGGGTAACCCACTAGTAACATCAATGATGATTTGTTAATCAAATGTCTGACGTTATAGGGTCAAAACTCTCTTCGCATGACATTTGACGCGTGACCTATCGCAACGACCGGTCAGATCTTCACGTGGTGTAGGCCATCAAAAATATAAAAACAGCAAATCCAAATATAGACGTGTAAGGTGAGAAGCCTGTTGGCATGCTAGGGGTATTAAGAAATGGTCGATATATATTGTGATACATTGTATGATTTGCAGCCACAGTCTGATATTATTGGGCGCCCTTTGCGTAATTTAGTAGGAATCAACCTTTCCTTTTGGGTAGCGTAGAGAGATACAGTTGTCAGATTTTATCACGTTGTTTTGCCGTCATGACTGTATTCGTTGTCTTGTAATTCATATAAGATGATGTTTATTAAGGTTACGGTGTCCTTAAAGATGGGTTGGTCGAAGTTAGAGAAATGTTTCTGGTTACTTAATTGTTAATATGCCCGAGAGATATAGTCTGTTCGAGTCATTATGGAACAGCCCGGGCAAATGTCGGGTTACTTGGTTATTGTGTTCTTGACTTGTGTAAATGGATTTGATCGTGATTTCCATGTAGATTTTTCTGTGATTAATATTTTAACGTGGGAGCCACAACCGCTAAGTGAGTAAGACGCTTGCTCGCTAGTATAGTTCACTATACCAGAACGGAAGCTAGATCGACCATAGTCGTCAAAATGGACACCGTTCTCTTCAATGAACTGCTTCAAAACCTTTTTATTACTTAGTTTGCTAAATGAAAAACTTTGATATGACCACATCATTCTTTGGAGACAAATTCCCGGAACGTTTGCCAAAGGTTTCTCACTATGCTGAAAAAGCTATACCAGAGGTAGAATATGATAACGACGATTTCAAGAAATCTACTCACAGTTGAGTTAGTGAGCGCGTTATCCTCGGACAATAAACTAAAAAAAAACCCAAGCAAATATCCACAGTTTATTTACAGTTACATAATTTATATATACAATGTTTATCAAACTGATGCATTTAATAAACAAAATCGTTTGTTTGTGTTACTGTGTTCCTAAATAAAATTCACAGATGGATGAAATGTGTTTTACTATAATATTCAATATCGAATCGATTGACAAAACATGATTATACACCCGATAGAATATGGAAACTACTTAAAGATATTATATGAAGTTAAATGGTTTTGAGACAATTAACTGACAGAATACGTTATATTTTCATATAACAATTCCAACACAATATATATTTTGTCGCGGGCCGCCATTTTTAATCTGACTTGACCAGCCTCAACCGACCTCGAAAGGTGGGTCAACCATGGTTGCAACTATAGTTTTTAAACTATTTCAAGTTCGGGTGCGCATGGTCGAGACCTAGTTTGACAATGATTGAACATTTGGAAGAACAGAAGGCGGCATCGGAGGTTGCATGTTCCATCCCTGCATTGACTCAGAAAATTTGGGGTTACGGCTTTATTTTAGTCAACTCCTTATCACGTACAGGTTTACAATCGATACTAGGCAATGGCGAGCGCGTGATCTATAACACACTAACCCTAAAAGGAGTTTGCTTCATTGTACAGAATCTGCAATCTAGAATATCCCAAGGTCAAACCCTTTACGATAACTTGTGAGTAAAGAACATCATTTATGAACTGCAGCCAACTATAAATAGTTTTGATTAGATTTTTTTATAAAGTGTAATTTCAAAGCTCTGGGCATATTTGAAGGTGGTGTCGATTATACACGCGAATTATTTCTTGACAGTTGGAAATAAAGTGGAAAATTATTTATTCGATTATATTGCCACGTTAAAAGGGTTGTTTAAAGCGGCATTATGGAAAATTAGACAAAGAACTGACAGTTCTCGCTACAATAGTTTAAAAATATATAATGAAAAAATAAAGTGTTGAATTTATTAAAAAAAATGTATGTCACGTAACCGAGATATATTATACGATTTCATATTCGGCTAGCAAACTTTGTTTCTATATTTATCCATCATAAAATGTATTTAAATCCACTAAAGATTGCAGGATAACTATTGCATCAAGGGTGGATTCTGGTCTAGATAAGTTACTTAAAATAGCATTATGCAAGAGCAAAATCTGCTTTTTACAAGTCTTTCTTTAAGCCTGAGATGTTATCTAAATAATCAATTAGACGTTAATTAACATATCCAGACCATAATAAACTCTTTATGTCAAGGCTAGCCTTCGATGTTGGCAGATTAAAATCGTATATGCCGCTTAATGGCGGTTGGTAATTAAATCAATCAAGTGGATAATCGAGACTATGCTGTTTATATTAATGATTTCAGTAATGATGACCGAGACTATGTGAAAATTCTAACGGTTTTTTCTCGGCAAATAGTGATTCAATTTGACTGAAATTTTCAGCAAATTATCTTTACACTATCTAGTTTTTAACTATTATAGTGAGAACTACCATCTCTTTATCTTATCTCCCATAATGTAACTTTAAAGTCTAATTTGTGGTTTATATAGCATTTCAGGCCTAAAGGCAGATTTAGCTCTTGCATAATTTATGTTTACCGTGCTCGTGTGTAATCCGATTAAATGTAAGCCAGGGAGATTACCTAGTTTATATCTTATGTTTGTACTTTGTTTTTGTTTTTTTAACGGAATGTTAAAATTATCAATCTGAATGCATATTACCGTGGATTAAGTCTTGAGAAATTTGATATTTTCAGACCAAACATAAATCATGTAACGATACGTAAGATGAAGAAAGAAGGGGCAATATATCTTATTTCGTTTCCTCTCCAGTATAATAACTTTGTTTTAAACACACATAGAGAGAGAGACAGGGAGCGAAATGGGGTTGAACGTCCACTCAATGGTTTAATTTTATTTCAATAATTCGCTTGCGCGTAGGGGTCTTTAGCAGTGGAAGGAAACCCACCAGGTTGAGAAGGCGCCCCTATCTGCATGACACATACGCTCACACCAGGACTCGAAACCACAGCCGCAAGCCAGAGGTGACCGGCCAGCTAGAGGTCGAAGTGCGGCACTCTAGACCACTAGGCCATCCCAATGGCAGGGAACGCCGAGGTAAACGAAATGGCGTATGGCGGTAACTCCGAGGTAAACGTAACGCAAAGATGATCGGGGTTGGTGGAAGGAGGGGGAGGGGGGTCGATTTAAACGTAACCCAATGATGATTGACGGAGAACCCCAAGATAATCGTAACGTTATGACGATTGACGGAGAAAGCAGTGGTACGCGTGGGGTAATGGTGATTTCCGGGGAACGTAGGCAAAGAGAGATTGAATGGAAAACCAGTGGTTAACTTAGGGTAGGGGCGATTTCAGGGGAACCTATGGGGTAACCTTTATAGTGATTGACACGGACACCCGAGGTATATGTTGACGATTGGCGGGGATTCTAGTGGTCAACGTAACGTAACAATCGCGATTATGTAAACATAACGTGATGGAAATTAATTTGATTAAGAAAATGTATTAGTGGTGATAGAAGGGGTAATATATGTTTTCTCTAAGGCGTCATATATTAGGAGTATTCAGCTTAGATGGCGTGCGAAATCGATTGTATATCTGTTTTCTATTTGGCTACGGAGATATGTTCAGAAATTTCTAATTGGAGTCGATGTCAATCGGGTATTGCTGTAGGGCTGGGTAATGGTGATGGTATGTAATCATTACGTTTTTGAATGAGAAAGTCTAATTGTAATGATTACATTTCAAATATAATAATAATGTAATTAAATACATTGGCAATATGATGGCCCCCGCCCTGCATTGTTGATTTATTTGGAGACGTGCCCATTATAGCTTTCCTGCTTAAACTAATTACATTGGCATAATAATAGCAACGCCCTGCATCGTTGGGGTAATGGCGCTTTAAAGGACAATATTGGTGCCAGTCATTATCACATATGTGATAGAACTGATTAAACACTTTCCACATATAATATTAACACGGAGATCATCGCTACCGTAGAGGGGTAATAAAGGATTCATGAATCGGAAGTGACGAACGCCAAAGGAAAACACGAGTTATCTCTCTATGTGAATGACTTGAGTGACAAGTGATGGCAGATAAACAACCGAATATCTGCTCACTAATAATTCCTTCGAAGACAAAAAGTTGTTATATGAGACCGCAGGAGATTATCTGACGATTCAATAAAGTAATTAAGTGTCAAAAGATAAGAGAACACGGGAAAAATAGAAATACTCCGTACAGCCCCTTTTTTTTTATTCATTCTATAGGGGAGACCGGGGCACATTGAACCACTTTGTTCACATGTTTGTACTCATTTCAGAGAGAGAGAGAGAGAAATGGGGTTTAACGTCCACTCAACACAAACTAGGTCATTTCGGGACTAACATGGTTTTTTTCAAAAATTTTATTTCAATAATTCGCTTGCGCGTAGGGGTCTTTAGCAGTGGGAGGAAACCGGAGTGCCCGGAGGAAACCCACGAGGTTGAGAAGGCGCCCCTATCTCCTTGCCACATATGCTAACACCAGGGCTCGAAACCACAGCCGCAAGCCAGAGGTGGCCGGCCAGCTAGAGGTCGAAGGGCGGCACTCTAGTCCACTAGGCCATCCCAACCCCCACGTACTCATTTCATATCAAATGTTTTATTAGAAGATCTCTTTATTTCATGATCAAAATTTAAAAAAAAAAATCAATATGGCCCTTATATGGATCAAACCCCGTTTTATCTAGATTGTATAGATTAGACATATATGAACTTATTTTAAGTACAAGAATTTCCTAGGCTAAGAAGTTAACATGTACGGAAATTTTTCTCTTTTAAGCGCTTTTTTGAAAAATTCACTGCCTAAGAAAATAATTGACATCATGTGGCTTATTGATGGAGAAATGGGTCTAAGACGTTATCTCACTTCTGTATAGTGTTGGGTTGTATCGTATTATTTATAAAGGATATATCCATGGTGGTTCAATCATATTTTTGAAGCAATGGCGCGAGAAATCCCTCTCTTACCATTGCTGGATAGAAGTCATATTCTTGAAATTGGGCGGGGCGTGTCTCTTTTTAACGTCCAATCAAATCCCTCCTCTCTTCTCGCATTCGGCATAATTTTCAAAATGACCGACGAAGAAAACATGTTGGCACTGGATAATCAAGCATAATAAATTTCGTGGGTTATGACGTAAACAAGCCGCGATTGTCACTAGATACATTGCGGTAACATATTTTGAGGTCTGGTTAACCCCGATATTGTTTGTTACAATGTAGGTCATTGGTTGGTAATGGCACTACTGACCAATATTAATTTAGCATAACAATGTTCACTCAAGATAGCAGTGTGAAGTGGATTAGTTCTAATCAAGCGAAACAATGTGCCCCGGTCTCCCCTACCTTATAAAAACATGGTAATGCACGGACTTATAATCTGTTTTTCTTTCGTGTTCTCTTATCTAGTGGCAGTCAATTCTTTTTATGAATTATTGTAAGATATTCTCTCAAAGTGTCACACAGCAACTTTAGGTCTTCTTTCGGTCTTCAAGGGAATTATTAGTGAGCAGATATTCGCCCATGTATCTGTTATCACTAGTCATTTCAGTTAGATATATAGAGGAATAACTCGTGTTTTCCTTTGGCGTTCTCACTTCCGATTCATGAATCCTTTATTACTCCTCTACGTTTAGCGATGATCTATGTGCTAATATTATATTTGGAAAATGTTTAATCAGTTCTATTACATATGTGATAATGACTGGCACCAATATTGTCCTTTAAGGTTTATTTAGAGACCAACCCATGCCTGCTGATTGAACTTCTTACTTTCTTCAAACAATTATCAATGCTAGTTCTTCATCCAGTGGTTCGACCAAATAAGTCTCACGTGTTAGTAAGACACGTGGCAACATATAATGACAAGCAGACGAACAATACGTAATAATTAAGGTCAGTAAGAGAATGAATCGTGACCAAAGAATGCATGTCCAAGTGTGATACTGTCGAATACAAAGTACAATCGACCTTACTCGCAGGGGTCCTGTTCCATTATCCGACATATTTCTGAAAAGGGGGTGGATGGCTTGGAAAGGGTTGTAACTGACAGGCCCGCGAACATCCCGCCTGTCGCAGCCAGTCCTGTTTGTTAAAATGTGCAAACCCAACCCATCATGATCCTGTTCTATTATCTCATCTTATCCACGAGACAATAAGGCGCTTGTGAACAGCCCTTCTGCCGCATTCGGTTCTGTTAGGGTTTTTTTAAGATGTGCCACTTACCCCTGTCATTAGTAACCGGAATTGTAGAATCTATGCCCCAATCCCCTACGCCTTACCACCGTGTCTCCGCATTATTTTCATCGTTTTTTTTATCAACTTAATTGTTATTTTTATTTAAAGTAGCTATGCGTCATTCTTATTTTGTCATTGTTGCAGGACTGATGTCCTGAGAAGAACAACTGTCTAGTGGTTCGGACGGGACGAAAAACCAAAGTTAACGTGTATACGTTGACGTGCACGTAAAAGATCCCTTGGTCGATGGAATTCGATATAAGAGTAGGCAAAATTGCCCTCATAGCACACTGTATGGCGTATGCCCGTCCTCATTAGTCAAGTCGGAGGGAGCAGAACACTAGGACGTTAAACCCTAATTCATTTCATTTTCATTTTTCGTCAGATTTCACACGGCTTTATCCACGCTAATAATGTTGATTTTTTTTAAAAAACATTTAATTATGAAAACAAAATCAAAATACCAATGATACATAATTAGCCTGCTTGGATTCAGTCGGATTTAAAACATGTCAATCAGTTTTGATTCCCCCAAACCAAAATGGCTGAGGGATTGGACTGGTATTTCCAATAGAGATTCATTTTTTACAATAATGCAGTTTCCACGGTATTGTTATTATACCTTTTCGAATTTCGAAGAGGAGCAGGACAGGGGGTGGGACTGACAAGGACAGTCGATTAGTCGTTCGAATGGGACGAAAAACCGAGGTCCCATGTACACATTGACGTTAAACCCCATCAGGGTCTCCTGTCCATCCGGTTTTATTCCACCGCCAAAGACCCCTATACTCAAGAGAAGTATTGAAACAAAAGTGACGTTAAACCCATCTATCTCTCTACCTCTCTCTCTCTCTCTCTACCAGTCGGAGCAGATTAATATAGGACAATAAACATCATTTCATTTACCTAATGCGCTAAAATGACGCAACGAGACTTTAAACTAAATAACTTTGAAATTGTAATGGGCTTCTCTGTTTAAGCAAGCAAAAATAGAATTCGGGCTATGGAAATAGAACGTTGAAAAAGGTGTCATAATTCTTTACATCAAAATAAATTTGAAACCGATCACCCAAATATGGACATAAAACGTCACTACTCTATTCCGTTGAGTAACAATAAGCAAATGTCGGGAGAAAAGAAAACTCTGACTTTATGAAAGACGATAGGAATTTTAAAGTAATTGAATTTCTGGGAAACATCTTCCATATCGCTATAAAGTTTTCCATTATTGATTGAATGATGGATAATCATTAGACCACCGTATGATATACAATAATGGGGGCTTTTAGAACTTGGCGACTATAATAGACGACAGCGTAGATAACTATCTTGAGAGAAAGAGAGGGAGCGAGAGAAAGATGGGTTTAACGTCCACTCGACACAAACTAGGTCAATTCGGGACTAAGATGGTTCAATTTTATTTCATCAATTCGCTTGCGCGTAGGATTTTTATGCAGTTGGCGGGGGGGGACCCGGAGAAAACCCACGAGGTTGGACAAGCGATCCTACTCTTTGTCACATACAACCGGGGAATCTGAATCACACCAGTTGATACAACGCGCACGCGCTAACCAACCCCCGGCAATTATCATGGGACAGAACGTAACAAGTGAACCACTATCTCGTATATGTGTACACGGTATGGCGTAAGCTCGTCTTCACTAGCCAAGTCCGAGCATGAAATGGAAAGGATTTAACGTTCTACACCGACTGGGCTAACGGGGACTGGCATACCCCATATAGCGTGCTATGGGGAGGGGCCCATTACATTATACTAGACAACTGTCCTTGTTGGTCCCTCCGTCCAGCAAGTACAAGTACACCAGTACATCAGACAATTTTGCCTTTGCAGGACGAAGATTCTCTACGGCCAGTCTGAGATCGTTTACGGCGTAAAGCCCAGCTCACAAACCGCCGAATGGGTTCGGTAGCTCGCAGACCAGCCGGAACAAAGTGGGTGAAAATTTGGTATGTACGGTGGGTTGTCAGCCATGCTTTACAGTCAGAGAGTTGGCATCAATGCTGGTGTGTGCTTTTCAGCCTGGAATGTCAACGGTTATTGTTGTCTAGGTATAACGTCCGCTTCTAGTAAGGATAATATCGCAGACAAGGCTTGGTTTATTATATTTAGAGAATTCATATGGGTGTTTCCCATGGGAGGAATCCAAAGTACCAGGAGTACACCCATCCACACCTGGGCTAGAAACCGCAACTAGGGGTGATCGGACATATATAGGTCGACGCCCTAGACCACTAGGCCATCCAACCCCGTTTTCGCCTACTTCTAAGGGCTCGTTGACTTGTACACTTACATGGGTGCGGCGAATTGGGTGTGGAAGATAGGAAGGTATAATTGGCTACTCTTTCGACTGCGCTAATGAAGACGATAATACGCCATACCGTGTTCTATGAAGGAAATTTACACTTGACAGCGGAGCTACGACCTCATCTTTTATCAAATTTAAACTGTCGTGTGTTCATTTGCGTGAATGTCATTGTGTACCAGGACCTCGGTATTTTCGTCTTATCCGAACGACTAGACAGCTGTCCCTTGCCCTCCCTCTTGCACAACTTAAAAGAGGGGGCTATGTCGGAAAATCCGATGGACTTCCTCTGTCAACACAGAGATCAAATACGTGACATACGTTGTCTTACCTGGGCTCCCTTTCCTCCGGGCACTCCGGTTTTCTCCCACTGCTAAAGACCCCTACGCACAAGCGAATTATTGAAATACAATTAAACCATGTTAGTCCCGAAATGACCTAGTTTGTGTTGAGTGGAAGTTAAACCCCATTTCTCTCTCTCTCTCTCTCTTTGCTCCCTATATCTTCGAATGGTTTTAAATTGTTGTGATAGGTTACTCGTTACAGCAGATGGCGGCAAATTGGTGGCAGATAATTGAAAGATAACCCGGTAGTTCAAAATAAGCAAGCCCGATAATTCCAATAATTTTTCTACAATGCGCAACCCCAGACTTCTGAGATCACATCTGTACTCACAACTAACATTTTGCATGAAGGGAGGCAACTCTTTTTTACGCGGCTTCACGAAACGGTCTCAGACTAGTAATTATTTGGCCATTGACTTCAATGTTAAATGCCTGTAACATCAAAGGCTATAGTTTTTTCTCAACATTCCGTTGGTTCAAATCTTTTAGGCACAATGGGGACCACATTTGTCAATCTCCTCATCATAAATTTGTAGGGGGGGATTTGAAATTCACAGGGGTAACAATCTCACTTCCGACACAATGATTGCTCCGCAGAAAGACATTTTACACCCCCTATCCCTCCGCTGTAATATCCTCAGTATTAAACCAAACTGCTATGAAATTGAAAATTTCATGCCTTTTCTCCAATTCTAGACCAAAAATGCAACCCAAAAATGCAGGAAGAGGACAGAAAAAAAAATAAGGGAAAAATTGTCTATTTATAACTCGCACTACATTCGTTAGTCTTAGTCCAAACAAGTCTGCGTTATTAATTTATTTCCCTGAAATAAATTGAAAATGTAGGGTTGAAAATCTAGTATATTAAACCGACGTGAAGATACACGTTATAAACCATGGCGCCGGACATGCCTAATACGGGGGTAATAAGGTCGCTCTTCTATAAATGCAGGGGCGGATCTAGGAATTTTTAAAAGGGGAGGGGTGCAAAAATGAGGGCACTTACTGCGGAGACGGGGCACGCCGCTGCGAGGGGATTGAAGGGGGGGGGGGGTCCCTAAGACAATTATCCATCATTTCCTTGCATCTGTAGACACTCCAAAAGCTATTTGGCTGATATTTTCGTCTAAGTAAACGTTCGGAGAGGACATATTCGGGTCTGAAAAAAGACACTTTCAGCAGTAGAAAAGGCACTTTCAGCAGTACAAAAGGGCACTGTTAAAAATTAGGGGGGGGGGGCGCCGACAGTGCCCTATTTCCTACTTTCGACTTGCATTTTGGCTTGTATACCGTCTTGACGACTTTCGACTTAGTCATATTTTGTATTTATTGATGTCTGTAAGAAGGCGACAACAAATTATTTATCAATGATTTATATAGGTAACTGCAGTAAACAGATCAATTCAAAGTGAATAAAAACAGATATTTTCTCTCTAAACTGGCACTCTCCTGGGTACCAAATACAGGATTCCATACTAATAATAACTGAAAATATATCAGATTTAATAAATTAAATAATTTAAAGTCTTATATTGTCAGCACGGCAATACTATTATTCATGCCATGATTTATCAATGTAAATATTTTAATCTCACGACAGTTTGTCAATTTGTGCTCCTTTTATTTTACTATCAAACTCTTTCTGAAATAAATAGATGTTTCTGACTTAGAAGTACAACCACGGTTATGTTAATTTTATAAAAAAAAATAAATCTATTATGTGGCATGACATATTACATTATGTATATAATCATCTTTAAATGGAATAAACCAGTTTTTAACCAACTGGATAATACTTCGGGCTTCAAAAACACTTCTGTGTATAGCATGCATGTACTTACTTCAGTTTCTGAACCAAGGGTTGAGTGAAAGCTATCATCTTCAGAATCTGATGAATTAGCATTCATTGTGGAACTGAAATGCTGTGAATTAAAATGGACTTTATTAATTTAACTTTCAAAAATAACATATGCATTTCAAATTACACTTATATGTCTAATAATACACACTAGACACTCGATGACACTTCTTTTGTCAAAATTAGTAAAAGCTATTAACAGTGGTCTGTACCCATAATTGTGGTGGAGTTGCGTCCCTTTGGAATAGAAATTGCCAATTTCCTAGTCTTTATCATCTACAAAAATATTCTACGAATATTAGTCTGGATGGGTCCTCAAAATTTGACGGAAAATAGGTCATTGTCTGGATTATCCAGTCTTTTAAGTTACCACGTATTGAATCTATCAAAACAGCTCGTTTGTCAACAATGACACTCTTTAAAATTTTGTTTGTAAAGGTTTCAATTGAAATGGTAATTTTCTATCGTTATGAATAAGACTTATGGCTTCTCACAATCTTCTTAATTCTTCATCGCGATTTATGCTTATTCCTCGTCTCTATTTTGTTTCTAATAATAGATGTGCCAAGTGAATTGTGGGATATGTGTGAAATAGCTTTATTTAACGTCCGCTTCCACCGAGGTGATATCGCAGACAAAAATTGTGGGATATATTTAAACCACGCTTTATAGAATCTACCAAAATCGGCCCGGCTTCATAAGATCTAGCACTTAACGAGACTTTAGCCAAAAGGTTCCATTGTCCATGCGTAACCAAATGTTTGTTTTTTTATGTGGTAGATTTTCCAGTAATTTTCGTCAAAAATTGAGAACCAACCAGACCCTCCGTTCGTTGAAGACTAGGCTGTTCTGGGTGACCGAGACTACCAATTTCCACGGGGGTTTCCGTACCCAGCAATATTTTGTTATCACTAATTTAATGTTTATATTCACGATTGTAAGCAACACTTTGAGCGAATATGCGCGTATGGGAACGAAAACTCCAAAAATAAAATAAAAAGCAACTTACCGCATGTCGTCCGCCATAAACAATATTTCCAGACTGGCTTGTCCCTTGTCTAAATTAATCACGTGTTTTCTGACTCGGATTCCGTTGCAAAGGTTTGTACCAGCTCTGCGAATATATGACCCAAAAACAGATGCAATGGGGTTGAAAATCGGCAATAGCTGTGTACACCCCTTCTAGGGGTGACGCCGGTCGCTACCTATATATAGTTCAACGTAGCGAAGCCCAACGTGAATCACATTACTACGCAAAATTGACAATATTTTTCATCAAAACAACGATTGATTGTTGTTATTTATAATATTTCTGCCAAATCCAGCTACAAATAAACAATCCTACCTGATATGGGTATAAATCATCGTATTTAAAATCGCGGCATTAAACCGTTACTAAGAACACCATCTTTTAGACGGGAAAGGTGTGAGACGGTGTCATCATGAAGGCTGGCCTAAATATAAGGCTTTTAAAAACAGCTAATCAAAAAGGCAATCACCAGTGGAGAAACAAAATGACATCCACATGTTCAATCCGCGAATCACGCTTCATTAACGCGAATAAATTGGCCTCTAAAACAAACACATCAGTATATCTCAACGTTTTTAGCTTCTCTCTCGTAGCTAAGGCCATGAATGAAAAATACACTTTAAGTCCAAATTCAAAGCATTTGCATAACCTGAAAAATCATGTTCCCACACCCATTTTAGTATGGCCAAAGAGAGCAATAAAAGTATCTGTACCGTATTAAGGAGAACATTTGACTGATTCCATGTTGTCATAAGGTGATGGGTCGGGTGGGGTCACATAGCACTGGTGGGAACAAACAAATTATCAAAACATCTGAATTGTCTAAAACTGGTTTCGAAGGTGCTGCAGGTATGTACTTTGAAGTCTCCGCAAGCATATCAGCGCGGTCCAGTCAATGTTTTTCATAAACGCACCAATCACTGCCACACCTAGTTTTACAATTACACCCGAACAGTCACAGGAACTCTTTAGGTATTAAGAAACCCTGGACGTTTTCCACCACCATTTTATGTAATCATTATAAAAACATAACTGTTAATCTTATTGTCAGCGATTTTATTTGTTTTATACTTTATTAATCGATAAATGCACACCAAACATAACCACACTTGAAAATTGAGCACAATCTTTATTATAAAATTAACAGTAAATTTGCAAAAGTATATCAGTGTCATGGAGTACATTACATAACCAGGGACTTATCTACGTCTGTGAAATAGTTCTTGCTACTGGTGCTGATGTCTGGGAACGCGAGATACACGGATATGGTAAACCACAGTAAAAATCCAGAGAGAAGATGTCAGCCAGTCCGTAAAAGCGAACAAACGTCAAATGATTATTGGAGTGAAAAAACCATAAAGAGACAATCCATAGGAACTCATGAGATCTCAGAACAAATTATCACTGCTGCATTCTCAACAATGCCCGGAACCAACTTCCAAGCGTCCACCTCAAACGCATTATAAGGAAAGCTGGTACCACTACCACCCACTCAACAAATACAAGACGAATACAAAGATAATTGTTATGGGGACCTTTCCTTCTGTCTGGCAGTGTTACAAACAATCTAAGTGGAATTTGTTGGACGTTTTACGCGGTATTGCTCATAATATTCACTTTTGAGTGATAACTTTGGATCAGTCACTGAGTGAATGTTATTATGGGCAACATGCGAAGTAATATCTCAATGATTAGTGATCTATGATAATATTGATTATTTCTTACCAAAATGAACATAAATGTAGAAAAAAAGCACAAATAATATTGTTGTATTGATAGTGCTTATTGAATAAGTCCTACTAATTTCCAATGCTTTTTGAGATGGAATAAAAAAGTGTGTTCTCGGTCAGAGCTGGGATGTATAATATGCATATTGTATATTATTCAATATAACTGCGCTGTTCTTCTGGTGTTTTTCGGTCCCCTTTACCCTGTAATTATGGGCATAGGTACTGTATCATGGAGATAAGTCAAAGAGTTTCTAATTTAGGCGGGAAAATGAGTTTTTTCACTAATGGCGATGGTTCATTTGCCTATTGTGCATCAGGTACTTATTTGATTATATTCTAAATGTGTTTATTTGTGTCCCTGACCACGAAAACACGGGCTTGGATACAATTTCCACCTAATTTGAACATTTGATAGCCAAATTGAAACATGACATTATGCTAATTGCCATATTACACAATTTGATCCTTTTCCACCACATCTATTTTGGAACATTTTTAGTATGATAAACAGGAGACCCTACTGAAATGCATACCACCAAAAGAATTTTTGTTGCAATTTGTTTTGGGTTGGGCCCTCTTTTCAGCTAGATTGACTGGACTACTACTGCATGAAGATCAGACAAGTTACATGTATAGTGGGCGTCCACGTCAGGGGTGGCTTTTGATCTATGACGTCAGACATTTGATTAATCAATCAGTATTGATTTTTCTTGTGGATTACCCACAGTTCTGTGCAAAACACGCCTAATCTCTCACATTATCCAGAACACGCCGAAGATAACAACTCTTCCAGATTCTAGTGTAGTAAAGACAAGTAAAACAAAACGAAATATAGATCTTTATTTTGAACTATATAAATCGAAACGAAATAGGACCTGTGTTTCAATGTGACTATAAATGATGGAGAATTGTATATATAAATTGTATATATAATATATGGTTTTTAGAGGTTTGTATAGGGTAGCTAATTAAGAGAATATGACTGTCGTAGAGACTTTAAATTGTCTGACGATGTTAAGGGTTACAAATGGTTGTAGCAGTAACCGATTACTTGTATGGGAAACCGCGAGCGAACCCCTGAGCTATGCCCTAAAATAACACTAAATTAAACAATAATAAATTAAAAAAAGGGAAATGCAAAATTAATGTGAACATATCATTATACGATATAATAATTATTAGCTTGGTCGTGCTTTGGCTGCTACCGTCTTCATTAGTCCGGATGGAGCAGTACGGTAGGGTGTTAAACCGAATTTTATTTCAATAATGCGCCTACAACGAGTACTGTATCACGAGCTATATATGCAATATATGAGGCTACAGACATACCAGTTTTCGCATTATTAACCTGAAATATAATAGTAAAATAATGCATGAGAATATGATCGGTTATATTGATCAGATGCTTTAACAAACCAGGTCATTTCCGGACTAACATATGGTTCAAATTCGTCTCAATAATTCGCTAGCAAGTGGCGTTTTTTAAAATCAGTGTGAGGTAATCGGAGGACTCGGGGGAAGCCAATGACGTTGAACAGGCCACCATACTCCTTGCCACGTATAATAGAAGCCGCGGCATTTGGATTTCAAAATATCCAAATGCTAGGTGGGTAACATAATACATGCCAGTTTGGTAACATAATAAATGCTAGTTGGGTAACATAATACATGCTACTTGGATAACACTATAAATGCCAGTTTGTTAACTTAATATATGCTAGTTGGGTAACATTATACATGCTAGTTATGTAACAAAATACATGCTGGTTATGTAACACTATAAATGCTACTTGGGTAGCAAAATACATGCTAGTTTGGTAACTTAGCTAGAAGGCTAACTAAAAATTCTAGGTGGGTATCTTAGTAAATGCTAGTTAGGTAACTTAATAAATTCTAGGTGGGCAACTCAATTAATACTAGAGGGCTAACTAAACATTCTAGATGGGTAACGTAATAAGTGATTGTTGGGTGACTAAATAAGTGTCATGTGAGTGACATTAGTAATTATATAAGGTAACTAAAAATGCTAGGTGAGTAACTTAATATCCTAGATGGGTAACTTAATAAATGGAGTAATTGACTACATTCAAGTTCCGCGTCGCGTAGCGACGTTCTGTGTCATATAAACAAATATGGCGTCCGATGGGGTAAGCAATGCGTGTTTTTCCGACTGAAATGTTCGTTTAGCGTATTATATATAGAATGACAGTTATTAAATCGACCGTATTTTTATTTTATAACCTTCTGCTTGTCACTTTGTCTTTTTTCAGCATCAAAATGTTAATATTGTCGTCGTATTTGGGCATTTGCCAATTTATTATGCCGAAACGATGAGATTCACAACGGTCAATGGCGTCGGTTCTCGCGACTGTTCTAATTATTTCTATGTAACCAGGTCACAAAGCGATGTGATATTGCTTTCGTTTTCTTGTTCAATCCTATTCCATATTGCTTGTTCAATCCATATTGCTTGTTCACTCCATATTGTCCATTAATATTATTTGCTTGGAAGGCCCCTGTCCCTTTTGTCTAGCACGAGATCTCCCTCGCTTTCATTCTAAGCATGGACAGCCATGGCGTATTTGTTCAAGTTGGGACTACGGTCGAATTTCATTTCTGAATGAGGTAATGTTAATTTACTGTTACATTTATTAATGGCAATTAATTAATTATAGTATTGTTCCCCTAAATCAATCATAAATTGCCATTGTCACTTGTCAAAATGGTAGAATTTGTTTGTAAACTGTGTCCTAGAGTAGCCTGCCACTGAAATTTTCTTCTCGGAAGTTCTTATGGTCACGTGATGAAAAGATGTTTGTTTTTCCTATTTACAATATCTGTTATAATATTTAGGATTTTGTGGTAAATTAATTGTAATTATTCTGTATTCTTCCATCCTATTATTATATGCATTATGTAAAATGATAGTTAAATTGTTTCATCTACTTTGGCTGCATTTGTGCAAAGTTAGGAAAAGTAGTAGACTTTGTTGATATCAGTTTTGCATTTAGGATTAAGAAGACAAATCATACAGAGTTATGCTAGAGTAACAACTCAGAATTTAGTTTTAACCATTGTAGTCAATTTATTTTAAGTTGTCACTGTAAGAGTACAATATATTTTGACTTGGTATATTATGTTAATTCATATTTCATGGTTAATCCTGATTACTCAAGAGAGCATGTGTCCATTCTGATGCGTGAGCATTGTGTGTCAAAAGTTAAAGCCACATTCCCTTTACAGTTACTCCCATTTTAAAACCATTGCTTCACTCTTCATGTTTATATTGTCATTTAAGCATTTCTTGTTATTTGTATTTTTCAGATAGCAATGTCATCACCCTTTTTTTTCTTTTGTTTCTAATGATTGTCATCATTGTTGGTTGTTATGATTAATGCCACGACACGACATTAAAAGATTAAACTTTATAAATAGTTGTTAATCATCACCGCACACATACTAAAGAACCGTCCGTCCGGTCACATCTAACACCAAATTTTTTGTCGCGTATAATTTTTTCGGTTGTGTTTTTATTTCCACGGAGAAGTCTACACGATTTCTTATAACTGTGAGTATAGTTTGCTTTTCCATTTTACTATTTTTTGGAGAAGTAAATCGAGGGAGACATAAATTATATTTTATACTATAATAAAACATAAATTAGACCCTACACCTGTCCTTTTAGTTAGGGGAAGATTAAAATATACTCACAGTTACAAGAAAACGTATAGACTTCTACGTAAAAATAAAAAAACCGAAAAAATTATACGCGACAAATATTATGGTGTTAAAAATAATTAGACCGGTCGCAAGCATCGCTGTCAGGTGCGTGAAGTGAATTTGACAGTTGTGAATCTCACCGTTTCGGCATAATAAATTGGCCAATACGACGATAATATTGGCATTTTGATGCTGAAAAAAGACCAAGCGACAAGCGGAAAGTTATTTAATCAAACTACTTATGTCATTCCATAAATAATACGCCAAACGAACATTTCAGGCGGAAAGACACGCAATGCTTACCATGGCCAATCGCACGCCATCTTTGTTTATAGGCGCGGAACTGGAAAGTGGTCAATTTATGTTGTATGTACCTGCTCACTTTGCTTAATTCCATATCGACACCAATTAGCAAAATGTTCACAGTTACTCCAAAACAGACTATAACCACCCTCACCTAGCTTCGATAAAGCTCTCTGTACTACTTCTTTATTTGGTACCGGGCTACAAAATATTGTGGAAAGACTTTAAAACAAAACAAAGTCAATACTAAAATGAGAATTCCTTGCCTGTGTCTGTGGTTTAGATTGGGCGGAAGTCTGAGGCCTGGTTTCCTCCAAGTACTATAGATCCTATATATCATAATTGTTTTGTACACACACACTGTTTGACATACATAAAAAAAATACGTTCCGATAAAAAAGAATTTCCCACTTTATTTAATTCATTCTGACATACAATAAATCATATACTTATTCAAAAAAGTAGGGGATATTTGATTTTGGGGACATAATACTAAAATATGCAAATGACTACGAAAAAAAGTCACTATAGAACCTAACAGAAGAAACATTTCCAGTTACATGTGACGCCCAAACGCACCAATATCTACCGCATGGAATGCAGGTGATGCTTGGGATCATCATGGGGATCCAACCCAAGATTTGCACGACTCTGACTTTGAATGTTACAGTCATTGTGGCATTGAATTTCAGGGTGGAACCATCAGTTTAATTGTTTTAGTGACCAGAAAACAAAGTTTGATATGCGTCGGCTTACCCAAAATGAAAGGTTACGTGCCCTTGGCATGCTACAGATCGGCACAACACAGGCGGTTGTGGCGCGGACGATGAATGTTTCTCGGTCTGTCATAAGCAGGCTATGGTCCAGATACCGTGATACACAATCTGTACAGGACAGACCACGCTCAGGTCGACAACTCGAGCCCAGGATCGATTTATCCATACCTTGGCCTTGAGAAATCAGACCAGCGCTTGTCTTCAAACAGACACTGGTGTGAGAGTGAGTGGCCAGACGATTCGGAATCGACTGTATAGGGGTCACCTTCGCGCCCGACGTCCTCGCGTGATCTCTTGTTTGAGAGATCATCACATTCAGGCAAGACGTCGTTGGTGTAGGGATTGCCAACACTGGGATAATCGACGCTGGAGCAATGTGATGTTTTCAGATGAGTCAAGGTTCACTGTTGATTTTTTGGACAGACGTAGGAGGGTGTGGCGTCGTCGAAACGAGCGCTTCCAAGACGTTAACGTCATCAGACATGATCGATTTGGGGGTGGTTCTGTTATGGTGTGGGGAGGCATCACTGTTACTGGAAGAACGGCTTTACATGTTGTTGTAGGGCGTTTTACAGGCCAGTACTACCGGGATAACATCTTGGCAGTCCATGTTGTGCCGTTCGCACGACGTCATGGCCGCCGTTTCATCTTCCAGGATGACAACGCAAGATGTCACAGGGCCAGGATCTTTACAGGTTACCTCTAACAACAGAACATCATCACATTACCTTGGCCAGCACTGAATCCCGACCTCTCCCCCATCGAGCATGTCTGGGACATGCTTGGACAGAGGTTACGTCAACGTAACAGGAATGGGACAATCTGGACCAAAATGACCTTAGACGTCTCATTAGGAGTATGCCACGTCGGATCAAGGCTTGTTTGGCAAACAGAGGAGGATTTACCCGTTACTGACTTTGTTGTGACGCTGTGGTAACTTTGCTGTTTGACCCCGGGTATCATTTTACCCTTATAATGGTCAGTCTGTGCCTTACTTAGTCTAACGATGATTAGGAATAAATCGATGAATGTGAACTTCATTTCATTTTGTCATTTGTTTCTTCGTCAGTTTCATTAGGTGACTTTAATAACACTTAAAAATCAAATATCCCCTACTTTTTTTGAATAGTATGTAAGCTAGCTGCCTGCCTTCTGTGGGTGTCTTCAGACATTAATAATGGATACAAGATATTGCAAATGCGATAATATATATATATATATATATACATTGCTAGAATAATAGATTTCCATGGCAACGGATTATAAATAATATTAGGTTAACATACAACAAATGGTTAAAAGTATTGACAATAATCTACATAGTCTTCCTGGTATAGGTTGACAATGGTCAATTCAAGAATAATGAGATGAAAAAACGTCCATAGACCAATTAGGTAATATGGCTATGATAAAACATAAAGCGGTAATTTCATATTTTTAAGTTATATTTTTAAAATATATTGAAATAAAGCCTTCAAATAGATGGTTAAAGATTAATCCTATAATTCACTATTGCCAGTTGTCATTTTCAACTTTAAATTCAAACGTTTGAAGATAGCTAATGCATGGGGCGAATAGAAAAACAAGGGAGGTAATTGTGATATTATTTCCGGTGTTAGTGATTATAAAACTGAGAAATAATGCTTATGATCGTATAATAGTGAGTTGACAACCTATTAAGCAAAAGGCAAAGCAATAATTATGTTTTGACTTTCTTATTGAACATAATTCCAAGAAATTACGGAACTGTTTTGAGTCTGTACACAGTCTATACATCAGTATCTGGTGTGTCCACCGCGACTGTCAATACCAGTAGCGCAGCGCCTGTACATGGAGTGGAACAGACGATTGATGAACGCCATTGGAACGTGGAATCACACTCTCAGAAAAGCCTGGCGCAATCCATCGGCTGGGTTTGGTCTTCCCTTACGCAAATGAAGCAATGACGCCACCCATAAGAAGCGTGGATGACACTTAACCGAGACCTGTTCGAAGTGAAAAATTTGATATCCGAAGTGTTCATTTCTACCGCACTTGCACATCAACACTTCAAATTTTCAATGAAATAAAGAAGGCAGAAATGATATTGAAGCGAGGATGACACCATACCAAATATGCTAATTAGGCTTCCGCGAAGTGTTCACTTCAAGCCAGTGCTTATCGCGTGTTTTGCTCACTTCAACCCGGTGCTTATTGAGTGTTTGGCTCACTTCAACCCAGTGCTTATCAAGTGTTTTGCTCACTTCAAGCCAGTGCTTATTGAGTGTTTTGCTCACTTCAGGTCAGTGCTTATCAAGTGTTTTGCTCACTTCAAGCCAGTGCTTATTTAGTGTTTTGCTCACTTCAAGTCAGTGCCCATCGCGTGTTTTGCTCACTTCACGCCAGTGCTTATTGCGTGTTTTGCTCACTTCAACTCGGTGCTTATTGAGTGTTTGGCTCACTTCAAACCAGTGCCCATCGCGTGTTTTGCTCACTTCAAGCCACTGCTTATTGAGTGTTTAGCTCACTTCAGGTCAGTGCCCATCGCGTGTTTTGCTCACTTCACGCCAGTGCTTATTGCGTGTTTTGCTCACTTTAACCCGGTGCATTTTGAGTGTTTGGTTCACTTCAACCCAGTGCTTATCAAGTGTTTGGTTCACTTCAACCTAGTGCTTATCAAGTGTTTTGAGCATGTTCAGGGTCAATTCATGTAGTTTCGCCCCCTTTCTATCTTTTAAACTCACTCGTGCAACAACTTGCCAATAATGTTAGGCCGTGAAATTTACTTTTATTTAACGGTGCTGGCTTCGTGGGGTGGGGTGGGGGGTCTGGGGGCGGGGACGGCAGTGGAGTTTTTAGGATGGGCACACCTGTTACATTCTACAGTAGGTATTTTAGAGTTCTGGAGGGTTTTTTTTTGGGGGGGGGGGGGGGAGCGGCAGTGAAGTTTTTAGGAGGGGCACACCTATTACAGTCTACAGTAGGTATTTTAGAGTTATGGTTGGCAAATTTTCTTTCGGTGGGGGGTGGAGGGTATTGTAACATTTTTTCAGGGGGCTTGTCACAGGCCTGATCTGGACTAAATTTCTATCGGACACTGATTTATCCCAGTTATGCTGAAAAGTAGCAAACATGAAACAAAATAACACTTTGATATTGATTATTTATTACTGTTTTCAAAATATTAAAATACAATTGATACAATTAACAAGTGGCTGCCATCTACGGTACACTTAACATCAGGGAATATCAATAGGGCCCATCCACTCACTGGTCCCAATGTTTCATATAGAATTAAAAACAAATCTGTCAATAAATTGTAGTCTTTATCGATTTCACATGTTTTCCGAAAAAGCGGTTTAAGTCTGAATGGCTGAAATTTACATGTATAGGAATTGTCCTGTCATGGCCCCAATGCTCATTCCAAATTAAAAACTCACGTCTCATCACATTCACAAGCTTTTTTTGAAAAAGGAGGTCATTTTTGAATTGCTGCATATCGATGAGGTTTGTGATTTCATGAATCCAAAGCTTCACATCAAATCTGAATAGGATCTGTTAAGAATTGGGACCTCTATGGAATTCCGTTTTTCGCTATGGGGCATAACAGAATTTTTTCACAATAAGGGGCAATAACCCATGAGGTCACAGTTGAACATGTTCAAAATCAATTTACATTGACTGCAGAGTTGTCCACAAACAAATCTCAACAGATGTATATCTGGACCGATATGTAAAAGTGGGAGCTTAAAAAAGGGCAGGTATAATCCTGTACAGTTTACACATTTGAGGCATTTTCTTGCATCTTTAAAACACCATATTCAACCCACAGATGACAAATGCAAGCGGATATTCAATGTTGCTATCAATCACCTCCACACCTTGTTCCGTCACGTTCATACATGCTGGGCTGGTATTCTGGTTTGATTAACCTGAAATTAAAACCAAAAAAATATTTAGTTAAAGATACATTCCGAAAAAAGTAATTATTATACGGTGGTTATTTCCAATAAAAGTATGGCAAGTCAGAATATTGGGTTTAACCTCCACTCGATACAAAATAGGTCATATTGGGACTAACATGGTTCTATTTTTATTTCAATAATTCGCTTGCACGTAGGGGTCTTTAGCAGTGGGAGAAAACTAGGAGACCTGAAGTAAAATAGGTTGCCAGGCAACGAAACATACACCCACCCACACAGCATCTAAATCGTCCGGGCAGTCAACAAGAGTTGCCGCATATTAAGTAATTATCAGAAAATCATTAGAATTTGTTTGGATTTTTATAAAATTCTGCCCCATGCTAACAGTTAGTATACCAAACATTTAATATCATTCCTAAAATTGGATAATAATTGAGACCTCGAAATGGACCACAAGCTAAAAAAAGTCAATTTGCGTACAATCAGGAGCTATAATTCAGAAAGTTACAATCCGAGATCTTTTGAATTTTTCGAGCTCAAACGGATAAAGTTAAACACATAAAAGAATAAATAAAATAAAAGAATAATCTCTCTCTCTCTTTCTCTGCGTACTGTTCGAGAAGAGGGCGCCACCAGATTTCATCAAAATCGGTTCAAAATTGTGACCTCTACACTGTTCACAAGCTAAAAACGTGATTTTTCGTACAATCAGGGGCCATAAGCCATGAAGTTACAGTTCGATACATGCCAATATCAGGGGCCATAACCCATGAAGTTACAGTCCGATACATGCCAACATCGAAAGGAACCGAGATCTTATGGTGATAAACCTATGTTTTAAGTTTCATTGAAATCGGATAAAAATTGTGACCTGTCACAAACAATTGTGGACGGACGGACGGACGAACAGGGGCGACGACAATATACGTCCACAAATTGCTTTGGATCGATTGGCGGGAGTCCGCCAATTGGCGGAAAAATCTCATGTATGCATAATTCAGGAAGTTACGATCCGATGGGTGCAAATATCGAAAAGAACCAAGATCTTTGCGTTATAAACATACATGTCAATTTTTCATCATAATCCGTTCATAATTGTGACCTCTATAGGGTCCCACAAGCTGAAAACATGATTTTTCGTACAATCAGGGGCCATAATCCATAAGTTTTGATCCGATAAATGCCAATATCGAAAGCAGCCTAGATCTTATGGGGATAAACCTATATTTCACGTTTAATTTGAGCAGCCATTTTGATGAACTGTCAAAGTTTCGGGAAAAAAGGTCAAGGTTCGTTTATCGCATTTATCCGTACTAAAACCGTCCTGAGACAGGATAGCGCTTACACTAAGAAAATTTAACCGCACTGCACCTCGTACCGTGTCGAAACCACCTCATTTCAGTAGGCCAGATTGGCATGGTACTCAATATGGCACGCTTATGTTTGACCGGTTTACACTACAAAAAAATTAACCATGCCAGGTAACATTCCTGGAACACTTAAAATCTGTAATGTAAATGGTGTTAATGTGTACACTGGACCTTGTGTTTTTTGGACCATCCGATTCTGGACACAACGTGTTTGCCAGGCCCTCCCAGTCCCACAACGCTCCAGAAAATCTGGAGGAACTTTCTTGGCCAACCCAAAACTTCTTGATTAGGGTGCCTACGTCTTCTTAAGCCTAATCATTTACAATGTTCTAGGCTAAATTTGACCTGTAAAGAAAACTTTCATAAAAATCAATTTAAATATATTACCTACACATATGACTGTTTCACATCATGTCATACCCATCTTGGAATTCTTTACTTTAAAACTGGAGTTTTTCTGAAAAAAATAGGAAATGGGGCTAAATGAAGATGAACATGTATACGCTATGCAGCACTTGGCCTATGACCATGGGGTCTAATGTCCTACTCTTCCGCACCTAGCCTGGGCTAATAGAAGACGGGCATTTGCCATACAGTGTGCTACATGTATGTCGTCAGCTGCTCTATGCCCTACTCTTGTATCGAATTCCAACTGCCAAGGGATCTTTTACGTGCACATCACTGTGTACACAGGACTTTGGTTTTCTGTACCATCCATACAACTAGACAGCTGTCCTTTGACCATGAGGGTTTCTGTTGCTTTGAGGAAAATTGTGTCCTTTTGTAACAAATTCCAACTGTCATGGGTTTTTTTACGTTTACATACTACATGTCCAACAGATGCTGTTTTTTTTTATCCTATCTGAATCCGACAAGGAGAAATCATGCCAGTAAGTTCTGAGGAATTTACATAGTAACACCAAGATCGAACCCTGAACTGTAACAGTGGCGAGGGTGGATTCCATGTAATTTCCACATGGGAAATTATTCAATATGTTGAGAGCTGAAATGAAATGGGGTTTAACGTCCTACTCTTCTGCATATGCCGTACAGTGTGCTATGAGGGAAATTTTGCCTGGACAGTTATGCTACGGCCTATTCTTACATCGAATTCCAACTGCCAAGGGATCTTTTACGTGCACATCAACAATGTGTACATGGGACTTCGGTTTTTCATTCATACGAACAACTTGACAGCTGTCCTTGTCAGGCCCTCCGTTCTGCATCACTGACATTGACAAGGAGAAAATCGAGATGAACTTTCTCTTTCAATGCAGGAATTGAACACCCGACCTCCAGACTAGTAAGCCAGCAGCGTCTTACCCACTTAGCCAAATGATCCCCATATTGAGAGCTACGGTACTGGCAATGACTTTTTCTGACAGGATATCTGAACAACAGGTCGTCCAACCGGCAACCATGTCGTCCATGTATCAAACACAAGGACCATTGAACTAACCGATTTCTGATCATCAGACATGGACGGTGACAGCCCATGTTTACTTCAATTTACCATCTTATCTACACATATTATTCACATACCTCTACCAGCACTGGTGAACTATTAATTTACAAACTCTGGAAAAAAATAATAAAGACGAAAAATCATCTGCAGTGAAAATAAGAATGCACCCGAAATTAAAACAGGTTGTTCATGTTAATCATGATTTTTATATTGATCTAGGCCTATATAATATACTAATTTGCTTAGTACTAATAGTAGTATTACTACATGTATAAATAATAGTCTATTATACATGTAGTATTACTACTAAGCAAATAAGTATAGATCAATATAAAAATTATGATTATTAAATAGAGTATAGCCTACTATTACTAATTTACTACTATATAGTATCATAGTATATAGGTCAAATGATTTAATGACAACAATTGTGAATTGAACTATACTATGCAATCATCAATGCCCGGATGGCAATAATAAATAAGCCATGATGAATAGATGTAGTTCAAATTAAGCTGAATAATTTTCTTGGCCAAATCGTCAAATTATAAACAGGTAACATAAGCGACCTCATAGCAGTGTACATTTTAATTTTTCTTCATCAATCAATGAAATGGACCCTTCCCCAGTTCCACGCCATGACGACACCAAATCCAAATGTGAAAATGCGTGCGAGAATTCGCAGACTAAACTTATTTTTCCGCGATTTTCACCAACTTAGACATTTTGTTACTGATAGTTTTTAACTAATCATTAAAAAGCCTAGCTATGTGAAACAAAAAATGGTCTTAAAACTTCCAGAAATATTAGTATTGTTACAACTGAATAACTTACCTTAAATTGTTTGAATCACTAAATCAAAAAATCATGGCGGCATAATTTGAGACGAAGGCTACGATTGGATTAAATTTCACTTGTTGACCAATCCGAGCGATCTTTAGATAATACGAGTAAAAAAAAAACGAAAAGAAATTTAAAATTCTTTATTAACAGACATTATTTTGTCTTTGTTTGGTTATAAATTTATTTCCTAAACAAATTTTGAATTATGTAAGAAAACATTATTTTCCGTTATTTCCGTCGCATCTATCGAGCCTAGAATCTAGGTCACTAAGAAAACATTATTTTCCGTTATTTCCGTCAATCCATGTCGCATCTGCTATCCTAGAATCTAGGTCACAATCACAGTATAAAATAACTGTTTCAAAATATAAAAAATTCCTGCTTTTCTATTAGACTTTTAAAGTTTGTTTGTCGTGAAATAACTGCCCTTAAAATTACATCGTTGTTACTTGTATAGGTCTATTCATTATTGAACAATTCAAAAAAAAAAGTAAATAAAAAAAAACAATAATAAATAAATGAAATGAAATGGGGATTAACGTCCTACTGTTCTGCTCCTAAACTGAGCTAATGAAGACGGGCTTAGGCTACGCCATACAGTGGGGTATGAGGGAAATTTTGCCCGGGCAGCGGCGCTACGGCCCACACTTAATATCAAATTCCAACTACACAGCTGTCCTTATAAATAAATAAATAATAATAAATCAACAATAATTTAATTACTTTATCCAGGGGCGGATCCAGGAATTTTTGCAGGAGGGGGTTTGCCAGGTTTCTGTTACGGAAATCTGCCATCATCGTCTCTAAATTACATAGGCATACATACAAATTGAGCTTTTTAAACAGAGAAATCATTTTTATACTGATGTAGGATCACTTTGTGATGTAATTTCATTGATGCAAGGCATTATTTTTTTTTTATGTAGCTGAGCAGGGGGGGGTTTGGACCCCCCAAACCCCCCCTCTGGATCCGCGCCTGTTTATCACCATTTTGACAATAATAATAAGGATAATTTAATTATACAGCTATATAGACCTACAATTACAAATTTAGTTTATGATGTACAGTGTAGGCCTACATCTCTATATTCATTTAAGAAACAACTTAAAAACACATTTTTAAACAGGATTCTGACTGACTTTGTATGCTTTGTATTAATAGTGAGAGAGAGTAATGGGGCTTAACATCCACTGACACAATTATTTATAAACTAGGTCATTTCAGGACTATAACATATGGTTTTTAATTTTATTTCAATAATTTGCTTGGGCATAGGGGTCTTTAGCAGTGGGATGACCCAGAGAGAACCTTCATGTATCACCAGGCCTTCAACTCAATGACAGGCCTTATAATACAGCGCACACCTGCTAACCATTCAGCCCGGGCCACGCCCCCCTCCCCAATCGAATTAGGCCGCCCAAATATTTCGGCAAAAATGATGATTTCTTAAGAGTGTTCTTAGCCGGCCACATCTTCAGCCCCCCGCCCCCCCAAAAAACATTCTGTAGCCCCCCCCCCCCCTAATTTTATAAGCTGGCTAAAGGCCCAATTCAGCCATCCAGCCACCCTGTATTAATAGTTCCGGTAGCCTATTCTTCCAAAGCAAATGCATTTCATTGTATCAAAATTGTTTTTCAATATTTTTAACTTTTCATGAATTATAGTTTTTGAAATTTCAATGTCATTGAAAATATGATATAGTTCTTGGGCCTACTGTTGTTTTTTTTTTTTTAAATGACAGATTCTCGCAATTTTAACATAGGATATAGACCTACTTAATGTCTTTTCGAGACTAAAACATGGTTCAATTCTATTTCTAAATTTGGCGCATGCATGTAGGGGTCTTTAGCAGTGGGAGGAAACCGGAGGACCCGGTGAAAAACCCACAAGGTTGGACAGGCTACTACTCCTTGTCACGTAACTGCTGCATAGAAACCATGCCAGTTTACTCGGTAACAGACCTTATGATACAATACACACGCGCCAACCATTCAGCTATCCACCACCCATCCAGTTGGCGGTATATATCACCATTATCTGCGCAAACTCCAAAATTATCTGACAGATTATTCCCTGGTTTCATCAGATGGAGCAGTAAAACAGGGGAGCCACAGTGGCTCGGTGGAAAAGATGTTTGGCTCAGTAACTGAGAAATCACACGTTTATCAGAATTTTCCGGTGTGGTTCCCCATAGCAATGCAGGACTGAAGGCCTGGCAAGAAAAAAATGTAACAGAGTGCACATAAAAGAACCCTTGGCAGTTGGAATTCAATGTGTCTGGGCAAAACTTCCCTTATATCACTCTGAATGGCGTATTTAATTCGATATTCCTGTTTTCATTCAACCAGTCAAAGAAAAACAGTAGGATGTTAAACTTAAACCCCATTTCATATCAGTTGCTTGATGCACTGGATGAAGGCTCACTATATAACCAGTGTTGGCTGGCCTAGAGAGAGAGAGAGAGAGAAATGGGGTATAATGTCCACTCAACACAAACTAGGTCATTTCGGGACTAACATATGGTTTTTAATTTTATTTCAATAATTTGCTTGCGCGTAGGGGTCTTTAGCAGTGGGAGGCAACCGGAGTGCCCGGGTGAAACCCACAAGGTTGAGAAGGCGCACCTATCTCCATGCCACATACACTCACATCAGGGCTCGAAATCACAGCCGCAAGCCAGAGGTGACCGGCCAGCTAGAGGTCGAAGCGCGGCACTCTAGACCACTAGGCCATCCCAACCCCCTGGCTGGCCTAGACAGTTCATTTGGATTTTCTGACCCGAGGTTTCTCATTGTCATTGGTGTAGGGCAGAAGGGCCTGTCAAGAAAGTATCCGTAGTTGTTTGGAGTAGTTAGGAAATTGGTGTACATGTAAAAGTGCCCAACGCCGTATGTACTAGTGTAGTATATTATATGTAGGCTAAAAAAATCCATGGCGATTGTATTTGTAATTTGATAAAAAAAAAATAAAAAGTAGGCCTATTAAATATCAAATAAGTCAGGAAGCTACATTATATTTAGGCCCTAATGAAATTCAAGTATCAAAACATTCAATTCTCGTCGGCCAATTTTATTTAGTCTTTGCCAATGGCTATCGGAGGAATGAGCGTACCCGATGTACATGACCTATATTTAGGCTACAGGTCGCCGCCATGTTTATGCCATGGACAACAAACCGCCACCTCTCGGTAATCATGGAAATATATTTTAGTACTATCAAACATTGATTGTTTTTCGAAGTAAATAAATATAAATGCGCCAGAAAATAATTTACATATTTGAAAAGAGCAACGAACGTACTTTTCTTGACCGACCGTCAAAAAATACGAGTTCCGCAACACTGACTTTCGCCGCTTTCCATGACAATGTGACCAATGCGTACGTGATGTCATCATGTGCATTAACTCTATTCCCTCATTTTTTTTTAAAAACAAGGCGTAACAGCCAATAACCACCAATTTGATTAATTATTATGTATAAATAATCACTACAGGATTAATTTTCCCGACACAGAAAGGGGGATATTGCAATAATAAGCTGCATATCTTATCTAGTATATATATGCGATGGACTCCGTGTAGAGCGAACCTCGCTAATGTCACTTGACCTATTTTTAGACCGACGCCATATAGTATACATTCACTTCTGGTTGACTCAGTGTAGGCCCTACCGTTCAAGTTCAAGCGAAGAGGGGCTACCATAATTTTCGGGCTTATATATACATTATAAAGTAAAATAAATAAATGAATATAGGCCTATATATTTTTTTACTGACCTATAATATCGATCGATACCACTTTGGTCAGTTGATTCAGCGTACGGTACCGTTTGTCCAATTAACCTCGTGGGTTTTCTCCGGGTGCTCCGATTCTACGACACTGCTAAAGATCCCAAGGCGCAAGCGAATGATTGAAATAAAATTAAACCATATGTTAGTCCTGAAATCACCTAGTTTGTGTCGAGTGTAGGCCTACGTTAAACCCTATATCTCCCCGACTCTCTCTCTCTTTCTCTCTCTCTCTCTCTCTGATCTCTCTCTCTATCTTAAGCCTACCGTTCGACGAAAGAGGGCGCCACCGATAAAGTAAAACACATAAAAGAATAAACAAAAGAATACATAAAAGAATAAACTCTCTCTCTCCCTCCCTCTCTCTCCTTTAGCGTCCCGTTCGAATAAAGAGGGCGCCGCCAGATTTTTTGGGCTCGAACGGATAAAGTTAAACACATAAAAGAATAAATAAAATAAAAGAATAATCTCTCCCCCCCCCCCTCTCTCTCTCTCTCTTAAGCGTGTCGTTCGACGAAAGAGGGGGCCACCAGATTTTTCGGGCTCGAACGGGTAAAGTAAAACACATAAAAGAATAAATAAAAGAATAAAATCTCTCTCTCTCTCCTTTGGCGTCCCGTTCGAATAAAGAGGGCGCCACCAGATTTTTCGGGCTCGAACGGATAAAGTTAAACACATAAAAGAATAAATAAAATAAAAGAATAATCCCTCTCTCTCTCTCCCTCGCTCTCTCTTAAGCGTATCGTTCGACGAAAGAGGGCGCCACCAGATTTTTCGGGCTTGAACGGGTAAAGTAAATCACATAAAAGAATAAACAAAAGAATAAATAAAAGAATAAACTCTCTCTCTCCCCCTCTCTCCTTTAGTGTACCATTCGAAGAAAGAGGGCGCCACCAGATTTCTCGGGCTCGAACGGATAAAGTTAAACACATAAAAGAATAAATAAAATAAAAGAATAATCTCTCTCTCTCTCTCTCTCTCTCTCTCTCTCTCTCTGCGTACCGTTCGAGAAGAGGGCGCCACCAGATTTTTTCGGGCTCGAACGGATAAAGTAAAATACATAAAATATATATATATTGGTGGCCTATAACATCGAGCGGTACCATTTTCTAGTTGTGCCACTCTGATTAAGATGCATGATGTGATTGTCTTACGGCATCAATTAGCCTATTGTTCCATCAATTAATTTTGAGAGCAGGGTTATTTGTTTAAATCGAGTAGGCTTATAATGGATATGGATTTTAACAGGCGGTATAATGTATATATAAAAACACACGGTGACTCCCCGATATTATTTGTTAAAGAGCGGAGCTGTGTCGGACTCGGGGGTGGGGTGGGGGCGCACTACGCGTCATTTTATTTCATCATTTATTTCATGAATTTTTTAAAGAAGTGGCGATGAAATGATCATCGATATGATCGCTTTTTAACAGTCTTTCAGAAGTGGAGATGAATAAATGGTCAACAGTCTTTCAGAAGTGGAGATGAATAAATGGTCATCTATATTCACTATCTCCAAGAGGTGTGAATCACACGCAGTTGTATATCGACTATTTTTCAGAAGTGTTGATAAGACGCAGTTGTATATAGACTATCCTTTAGAAGTATTAATGACACTCAGTTGTATATCGACTATCTTTCAGAAGTGTTGAATAGACGCAGTTGTATATAGACTATCTTTTAGAAGTATTAATGACACTCAGTTGTATATCGACTATCTTTCAGAAGTGTTGATAAGACGCAGTTGTATATAGACTATCTTTTAGAAGTATTAATGACACGCAGTTGTATATCGACTATCTTTCAGAAGTGTTGATAAGACGCAGTTATATATAGACTATCTTTTAGAAGTATTAATGACATGCAGTTGTATATAGACTATCTTTCAGAAGTGACGATAAAATGCTCTGAAAACAGACTATCTTTTAGAAGTGACGACGAAATTAGCATTTCGATGAAGTTTTTATAGCACTGCAAAGGAAGCGTTCCTAGAAGTCTCTCAGAAATGAACGCTTCGTTGGAAGTGTTCCTGGAAGTGTGTCAGAAATGAACGCTTCGCGGGAAGTGAACACTTCATTTCGGTACGGGTTGGCATGACCATTGGTGTTCATCCAATCCTCTTCATGTTTAAAATATATTATATTTACTGATTCTTTGTCCTCTTTACAGGCAATAATCAACAAGCAGCTTGTACACCCATTAGTAGCAGATGTTTATCGTCTGCTACTATCACACGAGTTTAACTGCAAGGACACAGTCTTTTGCTGGCTCCCCAGTCATGTTGATATAAAAGGGAATGATAAAGTAGACTTAGCTGCCAAGTCTGCTTTAAATCTTCCCGTATCACAATTTCTTTTACCCTTCATCGATTTTAAATCTTCCATTAACTCTTTTATATTCGACCGCTGGCAACGGTCTTGGGATCTTGCAGACACAAATAAACTTCATCACATCAAGCCTCTCTTAGGTGACTGGCCAAGCTCCTATAGAACCAACAGGAGAGATGAAGTGGTTTTGTGTCGCTCTCGCATTGGTCATACATTTTTAACTCACATTTTCATCTTAAAGCGAGAGCCTCAACCAGAATGTGAACACTGTCATGTTCCTTTGACAGTTAATCACATTTTGATTGAGTGCAAGCATCTCAAGCAAACAAGATCACGGTATTACCGTTGTCAGTCACTACATCATTTGTTTGCCCAGCCGGGTCTATATAGTAAAGCGCTAGACTTTTTAAAAGAGACACATTTTTATCGAAAATTTTAATTGTTTATATACTGATATTCTATTTCATGTTTTAAATATATATACATAAAGTTGATATTTATTTTTAGTTGATATTTACTGTGATATTTGTTTTTATTTATGTATATATAGATAATGTGATTATTTGTTCCTAGTTTGTCTCGTAACATCATCTTATGTTTGGCGCAATATAGCCCGGTTGGAGCGGATGTGCCATTAAACCACATTTCATTCATTCATTCTTGGTATGACGTTAAGTCTACTCATAATTTCATCCCAGAGATTGGCACGTGGAACCACACTCTCAGAAAAGCCTGGTGAAATACATCGGCTGTGTTTGGTCTCGGTATGACGTTAAGTCTACTCTGGGTTTCATCCCAGAGATGTTCGATAGGGTTGACTCTGTTCTGCTGCAGAGAGTCCCGGGTAACTCTGGTGGTGTTGGCACGGGCGTTGTCATGCTGGAAAACGTTGTTTCAATGACATGCGAAATGTGGTATGACGTGGAGTCTGAGAGCTTGATCGATGTAGTGCACTGTTGTGATGCGGCCTCTTCTCCCCGGACCAAGATTTTGGAACACCACAGGACTCACTGTCTGGTTCAGGCCGATTCCACCCCAAACAATTATGCTTGGACCTCCCCACGCGACTCTTTCCACTGGTCAGAATAACGCTGGCCACGTCGACGCCATATTCTGGTCATGTCGTCTGTAGTTGATACGCAACACCGACTCTCATCAGTGAACAGGACAGTTCTAAATTGCCTGTGTCGCCAGTTGCGGTGTTGTTGGACAACCTATGGACGTGTTCACGTCGATGGCGACGGGTGAGGATCGGTCTACGGCAATGGATGTTCTCTCCAGTGAGAGGTTGGCGCACTGTATCGGTACTGATGGGTCTTCCGTATGTCCCCACTGTTTGACGTGCTGTCTCAGCTGCCTGTGTGGTAACCCTTGGTCTACCAGTTCGGGGCCACAGGGTATTGCTGAGCCTGCAAGTGTTTGGCGACGGCTGACGTTGTAGTTGTAGTGTGAATGATTTAAGGTATGGCAGTGCATTTTATAGGGCTGGTCCTGCTGAACAGCACGCGCAGCATGCGTTACATGAAAATAATTGAAAACACATAACCATCTCAAACGCAATATAGCCGGACTGTCAAACGGACTGTCAGAATCACTATTTTTAGAGGAATTTGCAGCATTTTGCTTATCGATTAATCTAAAAAATGGACAACTGGTCCTTCTTGGTGACCTTAATATACATTTTGACGATATCCCAAAACCTTTTGTGCAGAAAGTTTCTAGCCTTCTACAATCTCATGGTCTTAGGCAGGATGTATCTAATCCAACTCAAAAGTCGGGCCACACTTTAGACTGTATTATAACAAGAACCACTGAAAATGCGGTTTATGACATTTCAGTAGAAGACAAACAAGTTTCTGATCATTTCTATGTAAACTTTAAATTAGATTTCAAGAAACCATTACCATCTAAATCAAAGGTGAAATGTCGCCAATTTAACAATATTATATTATCTGACTTACAAGATAACCTCAAATCATCAAAACTCTGTTCAAATCCACCTGAAGATGTTGAAGAATTGGTTCATCTATTTAATGCAACGCTCGAAGATTTGTTGGATAAACATGCACCACAAAGTGTCAAACTCCTTAGAAAGAAGCCTAATTCACCCTGGTATTGCGACAAACTTCGTGGTGCAAAGGCCCGCAGGCGATCAGCAGAACGTAAGTGGAGAAAGTCGGGATATTTAGAAGTTTATCGACAAATCTATGTTAGTGAGCGTAACAATGTGAATAATCTTCTTCGAAACTACCAGAAAAATGTATTACAACAACGAGATATTATCGAAATCTAAAGATCCAAAAGCTTTGTACACAACTTTATCTACTTTATTGGGAAAATCTTCAGATGTCGTTCTTCCACAAATAAAGGATATTGACGATGTTGGTCTAGCTAATGAATTCAGTGAATTCTTTTCAAATAAGATTTTCAAAATTAGAAATGACATCAGTACCATTACAACTTCGAAAGGAACTGGGCAGGATAAATATTTCTCAGGTAGAAAACTGGATCATTTCAAACCGTTCTCAGAGGCCGAGATGCTAATTCTGTTGAAGGAATCTAAACCAACCTGGTGCTTGCTGGATCCTTTTCCTACAAAGATTTTACTGCAGTGTGCTGATACCCTTGTTCCTGTGATAACTAAAGTAATCAATTCTAGCCTTCAATCTGGTATTGTTCCTCACCCCTTTAAAGTTGCTGTCATAAAACCCTTGATAAAGAAGCCTTCACTTGATAAAAACATTTTCAAAAACTATCGACCAGTTTCAAATTTGCCATTCCTTTCGAAGGTACTTGAAAAAGCAGTTAAAAAGAGACTGTTGGAACATCTGATTGAAAACAATCTGCTACATAAATTCCAATCCGCTTATCGCCAATCACATGGAACAGAAACTGCGTTAAATCGAGTTTTAAACGATATAAATCTGATGGTGGATGAAGGCAATCTTGGATTGTTGGTTCTTTTGGACCTTTCAGCCGCGTTTGACACTATCGACCACCAAATTCTCCTAGACCGCCTCCAGACATCTTTTGGATTGGATGGTTGTGTGTTATCGTGGTTCGTCTCGTATCTTACAGGTCGCAGACAGTTTATTTCTGTTCGCAATTCTTATTCAACGGAGGTTCTGTTACCATGTGGTGTTCCCCAGGGAAGCGTACTTGGTCCAATTCTCTTCACATTGTACACGTCAGAGTTAGGGAGTCTGATCAACACACACAATGATGTAAACCACACCTCTATGCCGATGACACACAACTGATGGAAAAGTTAGACCTGTTAGCTCAGCAGCGTGGTATTTCTAATATGGAATATTGTATTCAAGACATCAAAGCATGGATGACACAAAACATCCTGAAACTAAACGGTGACAAGACTGAAGCGATAGTAGGGGAGGCTTGGGAGAGTTGGGCCACAGGGAGAGTTGGGCCACCCCTACTTGCATGTCAGTTGCAAGTTTCTGTGGACAGGGTCTGCCATCTATTGGAAGCATCAGGCATTGTCTTTTTATTGATGTAAGGGACTTGAGAAGTTTCAACTTGCTGACCAAGTTTTTTGCAGAAAAACATTTTATGCACAAAATAGTAAACACTGGACTGTAAGGTAAGTATTTTCATATTTTTACAGTTTTATATAGTACACTGTTCTTATGTGTTCTGCAAAATAGCTGTGACAGCCACTTCCTATCAAGGTATTTTCGAAATCCATGCGGTCACTGCATGTGCTAAAATTTAGGCTGAAATAACAAATGGCGGGTATGGGGAGAGTTGGGCCACTCGGGGGTGGGAGGGTTGGACCATGGCCCAACTCTCCCCACATGGTGTCCCGACTCTCCCATCACTTACATTTATCGAATATTCTATGCTCTCGGGTCTATTACTTTGACTAGGGGGATAGGCCATTGCATGCATGTGTCTGAGGTAAAGTGAATATAGATATGATTAATTCATTTATATATTAAATATTTGATCTAATTAAGGATTAGTAGGCTGCAGAATTACTGTCAGATTTGTCGATAATTGTTATGTCTTTTGAGATATTTCTTTTAATTTTTCCAGATGCCACGAAAATATCAAAGAAAATCAAATCGAGGTGCCCCAGAAGATGTTCTACGAAGAGCAATGGAGCAAGTAAGGGGAGGATTTAGCATCCGTGCAGCAGCCAAGGACTTTGATATATCAAGAATGACTCTTACGAGATACATAAATAAGCATGATGGCGAAAATGAACAAAATGATGACAAAAATGATGTGTTTGGCTATAGGAACTGTCAACTGAAAAATATGATTTTTACTCAAGAGATGGAAACTGACCTGGCAGCACACATTAAGACGTTGGCTGAACAATTTCACGGTATGACTAGAAACAAATGTCGTGCCCTGATTGTAGAATATGCTTTAAAAAACAGTCTGATTGTGCCAAATTCCTGGAAAGAAAATGGAATGACTGGCGAACACTTTTGGATATCATTTAAAGAAAGAAACCACCTGGCAATCAGAACACCAGAGGCAACATCGCTTGCTAGGGCTAGTGCCTTCAACCGGTATACTGTGGGCAAATTTTTTGACAACCTCGGAACTGTTATGGACCTGCACAAGTTTGAATGTCAAGATATCTATAACGTTGATGAGACAGGATGCACAACGGTGTCGGCACCTGAAAATGTTGTAGCTGGTAAAGGAGTGAAGCAAGTAGGGTCAATCACATCTGCTGAAAGGGGACAACTTGTCACTGCCGTGTATGGGATCAGTGCAGCTGGTAGTGTCGTTCCCCCAATGCTGATATTCCCGCGAAAAAACGTCCGTGAGCACTTCACCAAAAGTGGGCCGCCAGGGTGTATAGGGGGTGCGAATTCCAGTGGTTGGGTCAATGAGGAATTGTTTCTTGACTACCTGAATCATTTCATTCGACAAACACGATGCAGCCAGGAAAAGAAGGTTCTTCTTATCTTAGATAACCACGAGGCCCATATTTCTCTTGCTGCCATTGACTTGGCTAAGCAAAATGGAGTAGTCTTACTGACAATGCCACCGCATACGAGTCATAGGCTTCAGCCTCTCGATGTGTGTTGTTTTAAACCCTTTAAGACGGCATATGTTCGAGCTATGGAAAACTGGATGAGATCAAATCCTGGTAAAACAATTACCATTTACGAAATACCCGAATTTGTTGCCCATGCTCAATTGCATGGCCTCACCGCGAAAAACATTTTATCAGGGTTTCAGAGTACCGGCATCTTTCCTTACAACCGGGATTTGTTCGACGAAACAGAATTTTCCCCCGCTGCAGTTACCGATCGAGATCTTCCACAGGAGTTGGAAAAAAATGATCCAATTCCTACTGAACAACTACCAACTCCCCAGTCAGAATCAGGAACTACACCAACACCGATGCCCCAGCCAGAACCTAGTTTTTCTGCAACACGAGCCCTGCAGCCAGGGCTCAGTTCTACTGCAACACCAGCCTGTGAGCCAGAATCAAGTTCCTTTGCAACCACGGCCTTTGAGCCAGAGCTCAGTTCTACTGAATCACCAGTTCGGCAGCCAGAATCAAGTTCTATTGCTTCCTCGGCTCAGTCTCGGGAGCCAGAGCCAAGTTCAATTGCAACACCAGTCCGAAAGCCAGAAGCCAGTTCTACAGCAGCGCCAGCGTTGACTCAGCCAGGGCCAAGTAACCATTATGTATCACCTGCTGATATTGTTCCACTTCCAAGAGCTGGTCCACGAAAGGCTACCAACAGAGGTCGCAAGAGAGGGGATACAAAGATACTAACTGATACTCCAGTGCGTAACAGCATAGCAGACGCACTAGCTGCAAGGCACGCTAAAAAACGAAAGGTAAATCCACCAGTCAAACAAGGGGCTAAAAAGTCCTTATTCAAAACCCGAGCAAGGAAATCTCCTACTCCATCATCTTCATCAGAGAGCGACACTGAAGATGTGCCATTCATGGAAAGTAGTGAAAGCGATGCTGATGAGCCAGATTATGAGGTCGTTGAAGGTGATTTTGCTGTTGTAAAGTTTGTGTCTGCCAAATCACGCATTGTGCATTATATTGCACGTGTTGATATTATCGATGGAGACGAGTGTGAAGGTGTTTTCTTGCAACGAGAATTTAACCGTAATCAGACCATGCCCACATTTATGATCAATAATAAAGATGAAGGGGCATTCCCTAAAACTGATATAGTTAAGAAGCTACCTGACCCTATACAGCTTGGTGGCACAGCCCATCGACCAGGAAAATTGACATTTCCGTGTGACTTTACACGATGGGATTTCCACTCGTCCCTCTATTGAGCCTTTTATGAATTTCGTCTCTTTATTGAGCCTATGCTGTTCTAAATACTTAATATTGTTTTTTATCAGTTTTGAATTAAATTGTTCACATTTTCCTTCACTGGGTTTGTTGTTATATATCTGTCCCAAGTCTCCCATTCAGTGGCCCAACTGTCCTCAGCTATGGCCCAAGTCTCCCGGGATATGGCCCAACTCTCACCACGCCCAGGGAGGGTTGAGCCGGGATGACACCTTTTATAAATCACCTTCCCTACCCACACGCGTGCCTTCAGTCGGAATCAGCTGACATATAGTGTATATGATGGTTTGTACTTGTCATAACCTCAGGAACCAGCACTCTGCCATGAATAGAGAGAACACAATACGTCAAAATGTAAAAAGTGGCCCAACTCTCCCAAGCCTCCCCTAATCGGGCCACCGACTCGTGTGAACAAACTTAATTTTAACCATATAGTTGTCGAAGAATCCAAAATTACTCTCTCCCCGTCAGTCAGAAATTTAGGTGTCCTTATAGATTCCAACTTGAGTATGAACAGTCATATCAATGATCTTACCAGGAAATGTTACTTTCACCTTAAAAATATCAGTCGGATTAGAGATTATCTAACACCTGAAGCAACAAGTACGCTTGTCCGCTCCTTAATCTTATCCCGTTTAGACTATTGCAATAGCCTTCTAGGTGGTGTGTCAAAAGAGTCCATCAAGAGGTTACAAAAGATGCAAAATACTGCCGCTCGGATAGTATCTCGTGCCCCACAAACATCTCATGTATCACCAATATTAAACTCTTTACACTGGCTACGAATACAGGAAAGGATTGATTTCAAAATTTTATCGCTAACCTATCAATGTGTTAATAACCTAGCGCCATCTTACTTAACTGAATTAATTCGAAGTTACAAGCCTTCCCGGAGTTTACGCTCATGTGACCAAATACAGTTGGTAACCCCAAGGTGGAAAATGAAAACATTTGGGGCAAGAGCTTTTAGTTTTCTTGCTCCATCAAAATGGAACGATCTCCCAGTTTTCATCAAAAGTTCGCCTTCTATCGAGTGTTTTAAATCCAGACTTAAAACATACCTGTTTCAACGCTATATTTAATTTAGAATTGTGTGTAAAAAGCGCATAGAGCATACTTTTAAGTGTGGAATTGACGCTATATAAATGTTCATATTATTATTATCTCAGAAGTAAAGTTGCATTTTTGAGAACGTTTCCTGGGTTGAATTCTGTGTTAGGGAAGGGGCCTTATTGCCCCGGTTAAGTTGGAGATGTGGTCACAAATATACAATATATAATGATTGTGTAAAACGACTTAATTATCTATAAAATGCTTGGAGTAGGACACTGCTTGTTTTTTTTTTGACAATGTGAATACATACATTTTATGAGTAGTATATAAATTTAAATTTATAAATTGTTCTAATGAAGTTTACAATTACTTCATATTACTGGGCGACGTTTTGACTAGGCTTCTCTAGTTATTAAGCAATCTATGAATTTTAGGAATATAATATTATTTAAAAATATACTATTCAAAAAAAAGTAGGGGATATTTGATTTTGGGGGCATAATACTAAAATATGCAAATGCGACTACGAAAAAAGTCACTATAGAACCTAACAGAAGAAACATTTCCAGTTACATGTGACGCCCAAACGCAATAATAGCTACCGCATGGAATACAGGTGATGCTTGGGATCATCATGGGGGTCCAACCCAAGATTTGCACGTGATACCGTGATACTGGAGCAATGTGTTGTTTTCAGATGAGTCAAGGTTCACTGTTGATTTTTTGGACAGACGTAGGAGGGTGTAGCGTCGTCGAAACGAGCGCTTCCAAGACGTTAACGTCATCAGACATGATCGATTTGGGGGTGGTTCTGTTATGGTGTTGGGAGGCATCACTGTTGCTGGAAGAACGGCTTTACATGTTGTTGCAGGGCGTGTTACAGGCCAGTAATACCGGGACAACATCTTGGCAGTCCATGTTGTGCCGTTCGCACGACGTCATGGCCGCAGTTTCATCTTCCAGGATGACAACGCAAGATGTCACAGGGCCAGGATCGTTACAGGTTACCTCCAACAACAGAACATCACCTTGGCCAGCACTGAGTCCCGACCTCTCCCCCATCGAGCATGTCTGGGACATGCTTGGACAGAGGTTACGTCAACATCAACAACGTCCTGCCAATGTCCAAGAACTTGCTGCTGCGTTGCAACAGGAATGGGACAATCTGGACCAAAACGACCTTAGACGTCTCAGTAGGAGTATGCCGCGTCGGATCAATGCTTGTTTGGCAAACAGAGGAGGATTTACCCGTTACTGACTTTGTTGTGATGCTGTGGTAACTTTGCTGTTAGACCCCGGGTATCATTTTACCCTTATAATGGTCAGTCTGTGCCTTAGTCTAACGATCATTTGGAATAAATCGATGAATGTGAACTTCATTTCATTTTGTCATTTGTTTCTTCGTCAGTTTCATTAGGTGACTTTAATAACACTTAAAAATCAAATATCCCCTGCTTTTTTTGAATAGTATAAATTATGCAAGAGCTAAATCTGCATATTGTAGGTCTCTCTTTAGGCCTGAAATATTTTCTAAATTAGACATTAATTAACTGATCCAGGCTTTAATCAACTCTAGGTGGTGTCGAATTTCTCCAATATTAAATAGAGTAAACGGTTCAGCCATATTTGTTTTATTCAATTTAAAAATGAAGGTGCCAGACTTAGCTTCGAACAACCACTATTGCGAGCGTCTTGTCGAACCTTCAAATTATTCTATTTACATTATCTATTATCTATTTAGCTGTTTATGTAAATCCTACATAATGTATCTTTAATGCCCCTGTGAAAACGATACATACCGTAGTTGTCGATCTCTATTCCCTAAAGAGATTTTACAGCCGTAGGCTTCTTTCCATATGCTGTCCCTTTTAACCGTGGCATCTGATGGTTTAGTCCCAGTAAAATGGACTATTTCATCATTTCCTGCAAAAAGAAGCTGATCTTTCACAAACCCATAATAACCCAACACTGTTTTCACGGTGAATTACAAAGACATTACGCAAGTACGAGTCGCGCAAATAAGGGCCAATTAAACGCACATTGCTACTTGAAAATATTGTTGGATCATTATAAATCATTCTTTTTGACGAACACAAAAAAATGGGTTGGAATATAGAACGTGCGATTGCGACATCCAAAATAGCCTTCGGGTGAAGTATATTTTTAATAAGCGCGATTAAAGGACATTTCTGCACACAGAGAGAGGTGGGGGGCTGTGTTTAACCTCCACTCAGGGGCGTAAATGTGGGCGGGGTCCAAAATCAGTGCAGTCGGTTGCAAAATAGAGTAGTCGGTATCAAAATAGGTAGTCACTGTATACGTCACGCTACTCACGCAAAACTTTAGGAACAGTCTTTAGTATAACATAACATTGTCAACTTAACATGTTTGAAAAGATGTTGTGTTTCACTCTCATTCTGTTGTGTGTATGTTGGTCTAACAACAAAATCTCACCAGGAAGAAAAATAGTCTGTCTCAAAATAAGTGTAGTCACTGCAGTCGGTCTCAAACACAATGCCAGACTAGATCCCAATCCGTGAGCCTAAATTGCATACGTCACTATTATTCTGTTGTGAGTATGTTAGTCTAACAACAAAATTTCACCAAGGGAGAAACATAACGCTAACGCTACAATATACGTCCACATCCCTGCTTTGGTTGATATGGTACTTTGTCAAGAAGGTTAGGCGTTTGGTTTGTTTAGCGTTGAGGGTCGTGCCTCAACATCAATAGTTGCCGTCTTTAGAGTATAAGGAATAAGTATACCAAGATAATCCATTCAGAATTGTGCCTTCCTGACGCTAAAGGCAAAACGTGGGCGTGGCTCTGCCCCTGGGGGTCGGGACATTCACCAAAATCAATAGTGGACGCCCTTAGGCTATAAGGAACACATATGCCAAGTACCAAGCTGAGTCATCTAGAATTGCGGCCTGTAAACGACAAACACAAAAATTGGACGTGACTAGCCTCCCGGTGTCGGGACATGCATTTGTCGTCCTTACGCTGTAAGGAATACATATTCCAAGTTTAAAGACGATCCATTAAGAATCGTGGCCTGTAGGCAACACACACACACAGACACAAAGTAAAAATGGGCATGGCTCTAACCCCGGGGGTTGGGCAATCACCCCCAAAAAATAGGGGTCATTCTTAGGGTATAAGGGATAGGTTTTAAAAGTATTTGTTTAGAATTGCACCCTGTAGGCGAACACAAACATTGGGCGTGGCTCAGTCCCAGGGGTCGGGCATGAACCAAAAATAATAGAAGTCAGCCTTAGGGTATAAAAAAGTTTTCAAGACGATCGATTAAAAATTGTGGCCTTGTAGGTGACACACAAAAGAAAATGGGCGTGGCTCTTCCCCTGGGGGTGGGGCATGCACCCCAAACAATAGTAATGTTCCTTAGGGTACAACGAAAAAGTATGGAAAGTGTCAAAATAATACGTTAAGAGATGTAGTCTGTAGACGAAAAACAAATAAATACAAGAAATGGGCGTGGCTCTGTCCCTTGCAGCCGGGCATGCACCAAAAAGAATAGGGATCATCCTTAGGGTATAAGTATGCAAAGTTTGAAGAAAATCCAGTAATAAATGCGCCATGTAGGCGACTCACATACATAGATACTAGAAATGGTTCCACTACTGATGCCTTCCGTCATACTTCAGGCACAGTAGTGGCTTTTCCTACAGAGTTCCTTTGCGCAAGTTTTGTAGTCAAATGACTACAAAAAGTTTACTGGCCTATAGCTTCCTTAATTTACACAGACACTAACCCAAAACTGTACTGCACATAGCTTAACATATAATAAATCAATTCCCCATTGAAATAAAGGTGAAGCCTTACCGCATAATTAAATGATTTGATAAAATCAAATCCCTTCATGAAAATTCTCAAGTTCTGAAATTATAATGGCCGCCCAGTCAAATAGAGCATGCGCAATCCAACTCACGTGATCATACGCCCCTTCCATACATGGCATATGACCGTAATTATATGCTAATGACCTTAGCGTGGGAAAATATGTCAGAAACAATAATAGACTGCGTGTTGGGGAGGTTGGGCATAAATTTGTCGCTCAAACCTGGACAAAAACTGATAATAGATTTTATTGTTCAAAAAAAGGATGTAATTGGCGTCTTTGACATTTCAGCCGAGATTCTCTTATAGTATCTGTGCTGGGTCAGCGTATCGTAGGCATTGCCTTATATGGAAAAAGATGGGCGGAGTTAAGGCGTCGGGGTATTTGGCGAGATTTCAAGTGGCCTGTGTCATGGCTGCCTGCACATTACAAGAACACCGCTAAGAAAATGTAAAACGCATAACCACAAAGAAAAACTGTTCGGTAACTCTTCTAGTTGTTAAGACTTCATTATGTATCATAGGATTACTTATTTTAATACAAACTGTAATGACAATTGTGCGTTTTAACCTATTTGAACTTGCGTCAACGGTCTTAGACTGTACCACTTGTAACGATAACCAGCTATAGTTATCGTTACATTATAGTAACTAACATAGATACATACACAGAGAGAGAGGCGACGGCATAATACGTCAACATTATGAATGTGGACGTATAAAAATAGTCGGTCACACAATAAGTGTAGTCACTGCAGTCGGTCTCAAACACAATGCGTGAATAGATTCCAAATACTATGTATTTACGTGAATCTGTGTGCCTAAATTGCATACGTCACTCAAAAGTATAGTATAAATTATGTCTGCTTGTCACTCTTATTCTGTTGTGAGTATGTTCTATTAAATGTTTTCTACCATGGCAAAAAATAGTCAGTCTCAAAAAAGTACTCACGTCAGTCGGTCGCATTTTGGCTAAACACCCCCCGCCCCCAAACAAAATCGTTATGGTACGCCCTTGCGTCCACTCGACACAAACCAGATCATTTCGGGACAACATATAGTCAAACACCGAGGTTGCGTATACACATTGGCATGTACGTAAAAGAATAACTTGCATTTGAAATTCGATATATAAGAACAACAGCGCCGTTGTCCGGGCAAAATATACTCGACACATCATCAGCAGTCGGAGCAGAACAGGAGGAAGTTAAACCCCATTTCATTTCATTATTCTGTGCCTCTTGCCCAATAGGAATCACGCTATTTCATAGCGAACTTTGAATTTATTGATAGTAGAAAATAATTTTGATAATAGACAATTTTCCGCTTACCTATATAGATACCATAATGTTTATATGTTAATCGGTGAAAGACAATTATATCCCCTTCCGTTAGAGTGCTTGTATCATAAGCATTGCTTTGTGACGATCCCATTTTGTAATATTGGTTTGATCTACCTCACAACTCCCCGTACGTGCTACTACAAACAGGCTTCGGAGGAAACTTTAGTATGTTCCGCACTGAACAAAATCACATATAGGTATGGTCCTGCACATACAAATGTTACACTCGTGTTTCTACGGCTGGTCTATGAGCTACCCAACCCTAGGACCCGCTTGTGAGCTAGGCTTTATCCAGTAGTATCTTGTATTCTGTATACACTCAGCTCAGTGTTACCAAATAAAATAAAACTTGTGTAACCTGTTATAATACATGGCCTTGATTTCAATAGTTCGCTTGCGCATATGTGTTTCTAGCAGTGGGAGGAATTCGGGGATCCCGGAGAAAACTCATGAGGTTGACTGGCGACCTTGCACGTTTATTGATTCAATGACAGACCTTTGATTTTCGATGCCCCTTCTTCAATATCCCAGTCGGAGAGATCAGTGTACATTAAATCCCATCTCATCTTGATTTTCGATGAAACTGCGTTTGAGAAGCTCGCGTTGCACTACCGAAAAGTGCGGATGTGCACTTTTATATCTTCAGCTAAAATGACATATGATTAAAACTTGTGACTTGTACGTAAAAAAAATGTGAACGGGTGGACGTGGGAAGAGGGGCGACACCATAATACGACCCAGGTGCGGATCCAGGATTTTTTGCAGGGGGGGGGGGTCTAAGTTTGATAATTGCTTAACTAATTGCGCTCAACCGATAATTTGGTAAATCAGATTCAATTTGGTTCATTCTGACGTATTTCCGGAGGGTAAATTCCAAAATAACAGGTCTAAATCGCCAATAAAATCGCATAAAAAAATTTCAAGCCTGAGAAGGGGGGGGGGGTCCGGACCCCCTGGACCGCCCCTCTGGATCCGCGCCTGCGACCATACGAAAATGTGGTCCTATAAAAATCACGTATTTCCCAGGTTAGCGGATGGTACAGGTTAAAAGGGGGTATTCCGATTTGAATAGAGTCTCAAAAAATAAAAGCCGGAGAACGTATAAATTGAAGCGCCAAAATATAGAGGTGCGGTGTATTTACCTTGTCTTAAAATTTTAGCTCACAATACTGAGTCGTTTGGACGTGAAGGTAAAATAACCCGTTTAATATTTCGGGCCATTTTTTTGTTTGGATGACGTGGTAATCCATTGCCGTTCCTCTTGAGGTATATACATTAAATGACAAGTGTTCTTGGGGTATATACTAGTACATTAAATGACACGTGTGCTGTACTTGATAACGAAAGGTAAATTTCACCCACAATTTGTCATCCGATAGGCGAACCGGTTTGTACAAGGCGTACGCCGATCAGGTTACCATATCAGAACAAATCAAGTGACCCAGCTCATGGATTTAGCTGCCCAGTTATCAAAATTCATTGAAAATCAATATACTTGTTCGTCTCAAGAGCTTAATTAACTCAATCGGATGATAAACTTGGCCAAAACGCTGGCAGTAATTGACCGACGATTTGTTTTTTATAAACAATATTATATTCAGGATGTCTGAACGGGATTGGAGAACAGACTTAGCCTATGTAAAACCCCTCACCCTAGATAATATACATACATAATATTAAAACAAAGGAACAAAATGGGTGTATATACACAGTTAAAATGGCAAACACATACATAAATATATGTAAATACATAGAAGATGAGACGGATAACAATGTACAATAGGATATATTATGAGTTAAACCATCACGTTATTTAAAACTGTAAAATAAAACTGCTAATGAGCTAGATTAAAATCTGTTTGACATGTCAATAAACTTGTGGACTTGATTAAAAATATTATTGGTTACATCAGCACAGTGGTTAGTGGATCAGACTTTTGTAGAAGGTGAGTCATTTTGTTTTAAAAGAATATAAACGATTTTTGTCTTAATTTGAACACCTCCTTTGGCATATTAGAGAGGTTTCGCAACTTAACAGTTACACTTACATTTACATTTAGATAAGCGAAAGTGTAATTGTACAGAATGACCTTTCGCTAAATTCACAGTTACATTTACACTTAGTAGGTGGCGACACAAACTTAGTCCAGGATCTTGAAAGACCTTCATCGCGGATAGGTTGTTGAAGATGAGACTGATAAAGCACGCACATGTTTTGTCCCGGCCTCTTTTTATTTTGTCTACCTGACGGAGAAGTTGTTTTGCTGTGGTTTTATTTTGTGAAAACCACAATTTAGAGAAAAATTAGGGCTGAATCATAGACATTAAACAAAGTTCAGCTAAAGTGTTGTGAACGGACAGTTATGGAGGCTGCTATCCGTCGGCCACACTTTTATGACGTGCGCTCCACGTCATACGTCACAAAAACTGATGACGTTTAACCCTCTAAATGTAAGTGTAAATGTAAAGTTGCGAAACCTCTCTAATATGAGAAATATTTAGGTTATTAGAAAAAGAATAAGTAACTATTCTTAAAAGAATTGAAATGTTTTGTGGTTGTCTCAAAGATTTTGTAAAACACTTAAGACGTATTCCGTTAAGTTTCGGTTTTGATTAAAGAGGCAATCCCAAAATTAACGTTTTATCTTCCTATAAATATGTTTATGTATATATTTTCCCGATAATTAATGGGGTGTATTTTATTGAATTCCTGAAAGGAGAGGAACATGTATTTATACCCCCAGAGGAAGGGTTTAGCTCAAGTTAAGAGCATTGTGGTACATTTTTAATATGTAATTACCCTCAGAGGAAGGATTTAGCTCAAATTAAGAGCATTATGGTAGATTTTTACTTTGTGTTGTCGTTTGTTTTGTATAGGAAGATGAATCATTTGAAAATTTGATGCGTTATAAAACAGAAAATATCTTATTGAAGATAATTATATGTGTTCAAAATATTCATAATCGTTTATCTCGAGTAAAATCAATTTGACAAGACCCTTATTATGTATTGTTTGTAGATCGTTATGTTATTCTTATGCATTTATAAATATTTCATCCTGTCAATCTTAACAAGAAACAAATGATGATTAATTCATAATTATTTTGGCTGTTTCACAGCTTAGGAAAGGGAGGAAATTGTAACTCAACATTAAGCAGCTGTGGTTTATAGCTGTCGTACAATTAGTATAAATATATATATATGTGTGTTACACGTGCATTATTTAAGTTAGTTAATTAGTTACTATCTTCTCGTATTATTAGATAATATTATATGACTGTCCGTTTAATGAAGGCTTCTAATATATACGTATTATAACTTGTGAATGGCTGTTAAATACTAATAAGATTGTGGATAACACCTTGACCTTATAAATGATCTCAAGTTTTAAAAGAGACGATGGAAGACAATCTTATCGAGAGGCCGCAGATAGGAGACTGCTCCACAAGACAAAACGAGGGCATGTGACAATGGAAGCAGGCGTGAATTTGGACGCTGGTCATTATGACTACAAACTAATGTTATGATATGTTATGTTCCGGTATGCTGTATTGGTTGCAGACTTATAGATGTATTTGTAATGTTCATGAAACAATGTCTATAAGTGTTCATTTTAACGCTTTAATATTCGTGTTATACGACATTCCTAACTGAATTTTATCTCATTAACATGTTCACCACCTTGCGCCGATGATCCCGGCTGCCGACAAAGCGGCGCATTCGGCGTACGCCACGGCCGAACTTTGGTCGACTTCCGGACAAATCAAGTCCCTTGCCGGGGAAACTGCCAAACTGTGGTCAGTCGGTATGGATAAATGAAGCAGGATCATTATTTTATAAAATAAAAGTCTGATTTTATTCAGACACTGCATAATACAGCTTGGGGACACCGGCCTCCATTTCCAGATGCAGACTGAAGGGTTTAAATTGTTCTAACACTATCACGTATATCATTGAGTTAGTTACTCGGTCCTGCGGGAGAGGATTTTGATGAACACAAAATTATGTAGTTTTATTCTCTAAAATATTATAGAGATTGGCCCTTTAATAAAGAGCCTGTTTACTTTAAGTATTTTTGAAAATGTCAGTTCAAAATGTATAGCAGTACGGGAATACGTGTCAGATTTTTTTATTTTATCGTAAACAATGTAGTTCAAATGCCCATCACAAATAACCGAAAGTAACACGGCGCATTTCTTCCGTGTGAAGGGAAAACGCGACTACATTATGTATGCAATTTAATAACTTGGAAATGTATAGCCTCATTCATCCAACACTTTGCATACATGTCCGGATCCAATAGTCTATGAAAACAGTCAATTTATTGTAGTTATTTTCGTTGCATAAAAGACGCCTACGGTAACCCATCTTTGATCACAATTAAAGCGGAAATCCTGGTCTTTATTAGGAGAAAAGTAGAACATTATACCCCATCGAATGTTATTTCGGTTGAGAAGGAGACGCATATTTGAATAACTATTGAATTTTGTTCTCTGACAAACACAGCGTCTTGGCCTTGGGTCTATCTACCGCAGTTACTCTTAAGAATACATTATTGCCTGGTTAAGTTAATTAATGATTAATTAACACAAGGTACAATTTTATGGATACACAATTACTGGGTTTGATACTAAGCGACGTTTCGACGAGGTTACTCTCGTCTTTAATTGTGTATCCATAAAATTGTACATTGTGTTAATATGTTCAATTACTAAATGCCAATCAAAGAAAATGTTTAATTAATTATTAATTTATATAACATTTCAGGCCTATAGAGTGACCTGTAATAGACATATTTATTTCTTGCATAATGTCTGTTTAATTCAACTCAAATAAAACAAATCTTAAATTTGACAACTGATAAGAATTTTATGTTTTTAAAGAAAGCATGTATTATAATTGATAACAGCATTTTGTATTAGTTCCTGTTACGAGACCTTTCATGCAAAATGCCTTGAGAGACTTGAATAGAGCCTACTTTATATCGAGAATGGCTTTGATGATTGAAGACATTGCAATTGAAACACTGTAAGTGATAATATCGACAGAGTATTAACGATAAGAGTTTTAACAATAGTATAAATTCACACATAAAGAATTTAAATTCTACAAATGCAATACAATTGTAAAGAACAAGCGAGGTGCAAAGACGGTTAGTGATGCTTTAATCTTGGGACAATATTAGAAGAAATATAATCTTGAGCAACAAGTACAATCACTGAATGAATCATAGACGTAAGAACAGCAACTGCAGGGACGGATCCAGGAATTCTTGCTGGAGGGGGCTTGCGAGGTTTCTGTTAAGGGAATCTGCCATCATCGTCTCTAAATTACATAGACATACATACAAATTGAGCTTTTTAAACAGAGAAATCATTTTTATACTGATATAGGATCACTTTGTGATGTAATGTCATTGATGCAAGGCATTAAGTTTGCTGAACAGGGTCACCCCTCACCCCACCCCCCCGGGTCCGCCCCTGAACTGTAGTGTTATTGTTGTCTTCCTACCAGATCATTATGTGAACCTTCCCATTTAAATCATCAGAAATAGGTCAAACTGTCATAGGAAAGTCATCACGTAATTGCAAGGACTAACCAAAATACAGATACAAGCCGACATCGCAGGTGCTATATTATAATTATGTAGTGCAGCGTAAAGCCTTTTCGTATTGCTGGGGGGGGGGGGGTCCTAAAAGCGGTATAAGGAACCAGTTATCACCATTGGGTATATCCTCATTATATAGCATGCCCACAAAAGCATTGATTTAAATATTCATTATATATTGATGGGTTCTTAAAACCCAAACCGTTTAGATTTTATTATGTACATTGGTTAGGCAAATGTCGGTCATTTTGTATTTTACCAGATTATACGGCTTTAAGAAACCAGTGAAAACAACAGGATATATCTTCAAATGAATGAATCATTCCCACAACATTAATTTATATGTTCATATAAACCAAGCCATCTTGGATTTTATTAGGTTTTTTTACCCTTATTAGGAACCAGTAACACTATTGGCTATCTTCAAATGATCCCCAAAGGCATTTATTTATACGTGCATAATACATGTTTGGGGTTTTCTGGTACATTGCTTATTTAAATGTCGGCCATCATAGATATTGCAGCTTTCCGGTGCACAAAATTGGGATTTTATAAACTTTACTTAAAAGAGCAAAAATCTGCTTATTACAGCTCTCTCTTTAGGCCTGGAATGTTATCTAAATAATTAATAAGACATTAATTAACTTATCCAGACCATAATAAACTCTTGATGTTAAGGCTAGCCTTCGATGTTGGCGAATTAAATTTATGTGTGCCGCTTAACGGCCATAATTAAATCAATCAAGTGGAAAATCGAGACTATGCTGTTTATATTAATGATTTTAGTAATGATGACCGAGTCTATAAGAATATTTCACTCGCTTCGTTCTCGGCTAATAGTGGATCAATTTGACTGAAATTTTCAGCAAATTAAACTTCAAACTATCTAGTTTTTAACTATTATAGTGAGAACTGCCATCTCTTTATCTAATCTCCCATAATGTATCTTTAAATAAATGCAAAAAAAAACGTTTTCTAGAAGTTTGTTGGGGGTAAAATCATAAACTGGCTGGACTAAAAGGGTTTTCAATAATTACGAAATGCACCTTTAATTCCATTCAGACTAAAACTTCATAGCGTATATAACAGCGTTGCCAGGAAACTACTATAAGCTCTACGCCTGCATTGTGTATGGTGGATTCCATATCTCGGGAAGAATATAGTTGAGTGATATATTATTTTATATCTATTCCAAAAATTTTAGTTTTAACAATGTTTAATGTTTTCCTAAATTCTATAGCTTGGCTGTCTAACTTCACCTCGTTGACGAAAGATGCATTAGTGAACATTGACAACACCCCAATATCTACAGGCCTTACAGCTGCAGAAACCCAAATGTGTAATTATGACTTTGTTCATACATGAAACTACACCGAACACTTCACTAGTCTTTTCTGATTTCTCAACCTAGAAACTCCGTAACACGTGGACACCATTTGTTTATTTCACCAACGAACACAAAAAGAAAACTAGACCTGCATGCAGGAATGACGGGTTTCACTGGTGCCATGTTACCCTTAAACATGTCACTTCCGGTGCCAAGTTACCCTTGAACATATATCACTTCCGGTACCAGCGAAACCACTAAACAGATTTCCAAATTAACATTGCACACAAATAAAATTGACGCAGAATCAACAAAATCCAGCAATATCAATTCATTTTATACATTTGTTACTTCTAAATGATCTTGACAAAATTAAATTACTCCCGGTGTTAATGCAAATGTTCAATTTGTCTTATGAAATCAGAAATGGCATACGATATCATATAGTGAAAATTTTATGTAAATCGAATAATAATTGCCACTTTTAAAGACCAAAAAACTTGAAAAGTGACTTGTAGAAAATCGGCCATTTCTCTGCAACCGTACAAGTTAGAAACCATTTTGTGGTATCTGTATGATCGTATGGGTTCATTCTATTTGTTGATTGGCATCAAATACCATAATTTGAAAAAGATTTCAAAACAGACTCATTTGAATAAAATATCTGTTTTGGAGGCTAAAAATACGGTTTTTGCCAAAATGACGTTACTTCCGGTGATAATGAAAATCTTAAATTACTTGTATGAAATCCCAAATGGCATTAGGTATAACACGGTGTGACATTTATGAAAATCGAATAATAATTGACCCTTTTATGGCCCCGAAACCTTCAAAAGTGACCTGTAGAAAACCGTCTATTTCTCGGCAACCGAATAAGTTAGAAACCATTTTATGATATCTATATGACCATATGAGTTTTGTTTATATGTGAATTTAAACCAAAAGTTAAAATTATTAATACATATTAAGTTATTCTTGGTTGAATAAAACATTGATTTAAACAGTTTAAAATGCATTTTTTGACCAAATGATGTCACTTCCGGTGTCAATTTTAAATTGTAATCAACTTGATATGACGCTACGTGCTTTTTGAATCAAATGATGTCACTTTTATAAAAATCCAATCATAATTGACTATTTTACAGGCAAAATAACGAAAACAGTGACTTGTACAGAACTGCCCATTTCTTGGTAACTGCTTATATTACAAACGAATTTTAACATACATTTTCTTCGTATGGATTATAGCTACTAGTTTATAAAAGTTACGAAGAAATATTTTAAAATCTGAAAAGCCTGAATAGGTTGTAAATAGGCCAATTTTACACCATTTTTAGCCTCTTAATCGAATTTGCTCGAAAATGAAATCGAAATTAAAAAAACTGCTTCCTACATTTTTTGCGCCTTGAAAGGGCACACTCTTTGAGTCATATAATTTTTCAAAAAAATAATATTTGTTTCTGAAATAGGAAAATAACTGTCAAAATTGTAGTTTTTGGTAAAATTATGCCACTTCCAGTGCCGACAGATAACATTATCGGTAACAAAAAAAATGACAATTGAGACAACGAAGCATATGAACTTTGTTTTATACAAATCGAACAATAAAAAATTAATCTAGGACTGAAAAACTGAATTAGCCAATGGCGGCCAAGGAAAATTACTGAGACAAAATTTTTTAACATTTTTGTACTAGTCAGATGACTCTTTAATTTTGTGCACAATACGACTAAAAAATATTCATAAATAAAAAAGTTTTTTGTAAAATTTTAAATTTTCGAAATTTGGCGCCTAATATCTTCGAAGATTTGCCGAAAATCAAAAATCGAAAGTAGCGTAGCTATGTGCCCTGTCTCAGGCTATTCCAAAATGTATCTTAAGTTAAAATCCAATGATTATTGTTAAAATTACTGCAATATTTTCAAAAACGATAACTTCGGTGATTTCGGACATTTCGCATTGTCGCAGAACGTTCAAAATAGCTTTATCCTCTAAGTCACACCCACTTTCCCAGTAAAACCGAAGAAATCGTAACGATGCGACACGTAGTTGCTGAGATCTATTCAAATTGGAATCTGAATAATAATAATAATAACTAGACCTGCATGCAGGAATGACGGGTTTCACTGGTGCCACGTTACCCTTAAACATGTCACTTTCGGTGCCAAGTTACACTTGAACATATGTCACTTCCGGTACCAACGAAACCACTAAACAGGTTTCCAAATTAACATTGCACACAAATAAAATGGACGTAGAATCAACCAATCAATCCAGCAATATCAAGTCATTTTATACATTTGTTACTTGTAAATGATCTTGACAAAATTAAATTACTTCCGGTGTTAATGAAAATGTTCAATACGTATATCATATAGTGACAATTTTATGTAAATCGAATAATAATTGCGACTTTTAAAGACCAAAAAACTTGAAAAGTGACTTGTAGAAAATCTGCTATTTCTCTGCAACCGTACAAGTTAGAAACCATTTTGTGGTATCTGTATGATCGTATGGGTTCATTCTATTTGTTGATTGGCATCAAATACCATAATTTGAAAAAGATTTCAAAACAGACTCATTTGAATAAAATATCTGTTTTGAAGGCTAAAAATTCAGTTTTTGCCAAAATGACGTTACTTCCGGTGATAATGAAAATCTTAAATTACTTGTATGAAATCACAAATGGCATTAGGTATAACATGGTGTAACGTTTATGAAAATCGAATAATAATTGACACTTTTATGGCCCCGAAACCTTCAAAAGTGACCTGTAGAAAACCGTCTATTTCTCGGCAACCGAACAAGTTAGAAACAATTTTATGATATCTATATGACCATATGAGTTGTATTTATATGTGAATTGAAACCAAAAGTTAAAATTATTAATACATATTAAGTTATTCTTGGTTGAATAAAACATTGATTTAAAAAGTTTAAAATGCAGTTTTTGACCAAATGGCGTCACTTTCGGTGTCAATTTTAAATTGTAATCAACTTGATATGACGCTACATGCTTTTTAAATCAAATGATATCACTTTTATAAAAATCCAATAATAATTGACTATTTTACAGGCAAAATAACGAAAACAGTGACTTATGCAGAACTGCCCATTTCTTGGCAACTGCTTATATTACAAACGAATTTTAACATACATTTTCTTCGTATGGATTATAGCTACAAGTTTATAAAAGTTACGAAGAAATATTTTTAAATCTGAAAAGCCTGAATAGGTTGTAAATAGGTCAATTTTACACCATTTTTAGCCATTTAATCGAATTTGCTCGAAAATGAAATCGAAATTAAAAAAACTGCTTCCGACATTTTTTGTGCCTTGAAAGGGCACACTCTTTGAGTCAAATAATTTTTCCAAAAAATAATATTTGTTTTCGAAAAATGGTACCTAACTGTCAAAATTGTAGTTTTTGGTAAAATTATGCCACTTCCGGTGCCGACAGATAACACTTCCGGTAATAAAAAAAATGACAATTGAGACAACGAAGCATATGAACTTTGTTTTATACAAATCGAACAATAAAAAATTAATCTAGGACTGAAAAACTGAATTAGCCAATGGCGGCCAAGGAAAATTACTGAGACAAAATTTTTTAACATTTTTGCACTAGTCAGATGACTCTTTAATTCTGTGCACAATACGACTAAAAAATATTCATAAATAAAAAAGTTTTTTGTAAAATTTTAAATTTTCGAAATTTGGCGCCTAATATCTTCGAAGATTTGCCGAAAATCAAATATCGAAAGTAGTGTAGCTATGTGCCCTGTCTCCGGCTATGCCAAAATGTATCGAAAGTTAAAATTCAATGATTATTGTTAAAATTACTGCAATATTTTAAAAAACGATAATTTGGTGATTTCGGACATTTCGCATTGTCGCAGAACGTTCAAAATAGCTTTATCCTCTAAGTCACACCCACTTTCCCAGTAAAACCGAAGAAATCATAACGATGCGACACGTAGTTGCTGAGATCTATTCAAATTGGAATCTGAATAATAATAATAAGAACTAGACCTGCATGCAGGAATGACGGGTTTCACTTTTGCCATGTTACCTTTGAACTTGAACTTGTGTCACTTTTGGTGCTACGTTACCCTTGAACATATGTCCTTTCCGGTACCAATGAAACCAATATACAGGTTTCCACATAAGCATTGCACACATCAAATAAAATGGAAACAGAATCAAACAAATCCAGCAATTTTATTTTATACATTTGTTACATGTAATTGATCCTGACAAAATAACAGTACTTCCGGTGATAATGTAAATGTTCCCTTAGTCTTATGAAATCAGAAATGGCATAAGGCATCATATGGTGAAAATTTTATGTAAATCGAATAATAATTTCCACTTTTATAGACCAAAAACCTTGAAAAGTGACGTGTAGAAAATCGTCTATTTCTCGGCAACCGTACAAGTTAGAAACCATTTTTTGGTATTTATATGACCGTATGGGTTTAATCTATTTGTTGATTGGAATCAAATATCATAATTGTATAAACATTACAAATCAGACTCATTTGAATAAAATATCGGTTTTGAAGGCTTAAAATACAGTTTTTGCCAAAATGACGCTACTTCCGGTGATAATGAAAACGTTAAATTAGTTTTATAACATCGTCTATGACATTAGGCTTCAAAGGGTGAAAATTTTATAAAAATCAAATAATAATTGACACTTTTATGGGCCAAAAACCTTCAAAAGTGACTTTCAGAAAATCGCCTATATCTCGACAACCGAACAAGTTAGAAACAATTCTATGATATCTATTTGACCGTATGAGTTTTGTTAATATGTGAATTTAAACCAAAAGTTAATTTTATTATTACATGTGACATAATTCTTGGTTGAAAAAAAGATCGATTTTAAAAGTTAAAAATTGAGTTTTTGACTAAATGACGTCACTTCCGGTGTCAATTTTAAATAGTAATCAACATGATATGACGCACACTTGCTTTTTGAATCAAATGGTGTCACTTTTGTGAATATCCATTAATAATTGACTATTTTACAGGCAACATTACGAAAACAGTGACTTATGCAAAACTGCCCATTTCTCGGCAACTGCTTATATTAGAAACTAATTTTAACATACATTCTCTTCGTATGGATTATAGTGACAGGTTTATAAAAGTTAAGTAAAAAAATTTTAAAATCTGAAAAGCCTGAATGGGTTGTAAATAGGTCAATTTTACGCCTTTTTTCACCCCTTAATCCAATTTGCTAGATAACACTTTTGGTAATAAAAAAAATAACAATTGGGACAACGAAGCATATGAACTTTGTTTTATACAAATCGAACAATAAAAAATTAATCTAGGACTGAAAAACTGAATTAGCTAATGGCGGCCAAGGAAAATTACTGAGACAAATTTTTTTAACATTTTTGCGCTAGTCAGATGACTCTTTAATTCTGTGCACAACACGACTAAATAATATTTATAAATAAAAACGTTAAATCGAATAATAATTGCCACTTTTAAAGACCAAAAAACTTGAAAAGTGACTTGTAGAAAATCGGCTATTTCTCGGCAACCGTACAAGTTAGAAACCATTTTGTGGTATCTGTATGATCGTATGGGTTCATTCTATTTGTTGATTGGCATCAAATACCATAATTTGAAAAAGATTTCAAAACAGACTCATTTGAATAAAATATCTGTTTTGGAGGCTAAAAATACAGTTTTTGCCAAAATGACGTTACTTCCGGTGATAATGAAAATCTTAAATTACTTGTATGAAATCCCAAATGGCATTAGGTATAACATGGTGTGGCGTTTATGAAAATCGAATAATAATTGACCCTTTTATGGCCCCGAAACCTTCAAAAGTGACCTGTAGAAAACCGTCTATTTCTCGGCAACCGAACAAGTTAGAAACCATTTTATGATATCTATATGACCATATGAGTTTTGTTTATATGTGAATTTAAACCAAAAGTTAAAATTATTAATACATATTAAGTTATTCTTGGTTGAATAAAACATTGATTTAAAAAAGTGTAAAATGCATTTTTTGACCAAATGATGTCACTTCCGGTGTCAATTTTAAATTGTAATCAACTTGATATGACGCTACGTGCTTTTTGAATCAAATGATGTCACTTTTATAAAAATCCAATAATAATTGACTATTTTACAGGCAAAATAACGAAAACAGTGACTTATGCAGAACTGCCCATTTCTTGGCAACTACTTATATTACAAACGAATTTTAACATACATTTTCTTCGTATGGATTATAGCTACAAGTTTATAAAAGTTACGAAGAAATATTTTAAAATCTGAAAAGCCTGAATAGGTTGTAAATAGGACAATTTTACACCATTTTTAGCCTCTTAATCGAATTTGCTCGAAAATGAAATCGAAATTAAAAAAACTGCTTCCTACATTTTTTGCGCCTTGAAAGGGCACACTCTTTGAGTCATATAATTTTTCAAAAAAATAATATTTGTTTATGAAGATCGTAAATAACTGTCAAAATTGTAGTTTTTGGTAAAATTATGCCACTTCCGGTGCCGACAGATAACACTTTCGGTAATAAAAAAAACGACAATTGATACAACGAAGCATATGAACTTTGTTTTATACAAATCGAACAATAAAAAATTAATCTAGGACTGAAAAACTGAATTAGCCAATATCGGCCAAGGTAAATTACTGAGACAAAATTTTTTAACATTTTTGCACTAGTCAGATGACCCTTTAATTCTGTGCACAATACGACCAAAAAATATTCATAAATAAAAAAGTTTTTTGTAAAATTTTAAATTTTCGAAATTTGGCGCCTAATATCTTCGAAGATTTGCCGAAAATCAAAAATCGAAAGTAGCGTAGCTATGTGCCCTGTCTCAGGCTATGCCAAAATGTATCGAAAGTTAAAATCCAATGATTATTGTTAAAATTACTGCAATATTTTCAAAAACGATAACTTCGGTGATTTCGGACATTTCGCATTGTCGCAGAACGTTCAAAATAGCTTTATCCTCTAAGTCACACCCACTTTCCCAGTAAAACCGAAGAAATCGTAACGATGCGACACGTAGTTGCTGAGATCTATTCAAATTGGAATCTGAATAATAATAATAATAATAATAACTAGACCTGCATGCAGGAATGACGGGTTTCACTGGTGCCAAGTTACTCTTAAACATGTCACTTCCGGTGCCAAGTTACCCTTGAACATATGTCACTTCCGGTACCAGCGTAACCACTAAACAGGTTTCCAAATTAACATTGCACATAAATAAAATGGACGCAGAATCAACCAATCAATCCAGCAAAATTATACATTTGTTACTTGTTAATGATCTTGACAAAATTAAATTACTTCCTGTGTTAATGAAAATGTTCAATTAGTCTTATGAAATCAGAAATGGCATACGATATCATATAGTGAACAATCCAGCAATATCAAGTCATTTTATACATTTGTTACTTGTAAATAATCTTGACAAAATTAAATTACTTCCTGTGTTAATGAAAATGTTCAATTAGTCTTATGAAATCAGAAATGGCATACGATATCATATAGTGAAAATTTTATGTAAATCGAGTAATAATTGCCACTTTTAAAGACCAAAAAACTTGAAAAGTGACTTGTAGAAAATCGGCTATTTCTCTGCAACTGTACAAGTTACAAACCATTTTGTGGTATCTGTATGATCGTATGGGTTCATTCTATTTGTTGATTAGCATCAAATACCATAATTTGAATAAGATTTCAAAACAGACTCATTTGAATAAAATATCTGTTTTGAAGGCTAAAAATACAGTTTTTGCCAAAATGACGTTACTTCCGGTGATAATGAAAATCTTAAATTACTTGTATGAAATCCCAAATGGCATTAGGTATAACACGGTGTAACGTTTATGAAAATCGAATAATAATTGACACTTTTATGGCCCCGAAACCTTCAAAAGTGACCTGTAGAAAACCGTCTATTTCTCGGCAACCGAACAAGTTAGAAACAATTTTATGATATCTATATGACCATATGAGTTTTGTTTATATGTGAATTTAAACCAAAAGTTAAAATTATTAATACATATTAAGTTATTCTTGGTTGAATAAAACATTGATTCAAAAAGTTTAAAATGCAGTTTTTGACCAAATGATGTCACTTCCGGTGTCAATTTTAAATTGTAATCAACTTCATATGACGCTACATGCCTTTTGAATCAAATGATGTCACTTTTATAAAAATCCAATAATAATTGACTATTTTACAGGCAAAATAACGAAAACAGTGACTTGTACAGAACTGCCCATTTCTTGGTAACTGCTTATATTACAAACGAATTTTAACATACATTTTCTTCGTATGGATTATAGCTACAAGTTTATAAAAGTTACGAAGAAATATTTTAAAATCTGAAAAGCCTGAATAGGTTCTAAATAGGTCAATTTTACACCATTTTTAGCCTCTTAATCGAATTTGCTCGAAAGTGAAATCGAAATTAAAAAAACTGCTTCCTACATTTTTTGCGCCTTGAAAGGGCACACTCTTTGAGTCAAATAATTTTTCCAAAAAATAATATTTGTTTTCGAAATAAAAAAATAACTGTCAAAATTGTAGTTTTTGGTAAAATTATGCCACTTCCGGTGCCGACAGATAACACTTTTGGTAATAAAAAAAATGACAATTGATACAACGAAGCATATGAATTTTGTTTTATACAAATCGAACAATAAAAAATCAATCTAGGACTGAAAAACTGAATTAGCCAATGGCGGCCAAGGAAAATTACTGAGACAATTTTTTTTAACATTTTTGCACTAGTCAGATGACTCTTTAATTCTGTGCACAATACGACTAAAAAATATTCATAAATAAAAAAGTTTTTTGTAAAATTTTAAATTTTCGAAATTTGGCGCCTAATATCTTCGAAGATTTGCCGAAAATCAAAAATCGAAAGTAGCGTAGCTATGTGCCCTGTCTCAGGCTATGCCAAAATGTATCGAAAGTTAAAATCCAATGATTATTGTTAAAATTACTGCAATATTTTCAAAAACGATAACTTCGGTGATTTCGGACATTTCGCATTGTCGCAGAACGTTCAAAATAGCTTTATCCTCTAAGTCACACCCGTTTTCCCAGTAAAACCGAAGAAATCGTAACGATGCGACACGTAGTTGCTGAGATCTATTCAAATTGGAATCTGAATAATAATAATAATAATAATAATAATAATAAGAATAATAATTTTAACAAAAACAATAGTGTTTCACACAAGCTACGCAGTGTGAAACCCTAATAATAAGAATAATAATTTTAACAAAAACAATAGTGTTTCACACAAGCTACGCAGTGTGAAACCCTAATAAGAATAATAATTTTAACAAAAACAATAGTGTTTCACACAAGCTACGCAGTGTGAAACCCTAATAAGATATCTATGGAAAGCAAGGTCAACCATTTATATTCAAACGACCTCAAAACAAATAAATGAGTAATATTTCTAGAGAATTCTCAAGGATCTATCACGTATCCGGTTAATAGTGTTCGATGCCTTCACGGGAATATACGATACCTCTTTTTATTTGATGAGTTCGCAAGGTTAAACATACATTATGCCAGAGATAAATCTGCCTATTGTAGGTCTTTCTTTAGGCCTAAAATATTAAAGATACATTATTTAAGATTTAGATAAAGAACTAGACCTGCATGCAGGAATGACGGGTTTCACTGGTGCCAAGTTACTCTTAATCATGTCACTTCCGGTGCCAAGTTACCCTTGAACATATGTCACTTCCGGTACCAGCGAAACCACTAAACAGGTTTCCAAACATTGCACACAAATAAAATGGACGCAGAATCAACCAATCAATCCAGCAATATCAAGTCATTTTATACATTTGTTACTTGACAAAATTAAATTACTTCCTGTGTTAATGAAAATGTTCAATTAGTCTTATGAAATCAGAAATGGCATACGATATCATATAGTGAAAATTTTATGTAAATCGAATAATAATTGCCACTTTTAAAGACCAAAAAACTTGAAAAGTGACTTGTAGAAAATCGGTTATTTCTCTGCAACCGTACAAGTTAGAAACCATTTTGTGGTATCTGTATGATCGTATGGGTTCATTCTATTTGTTGATTGGCATCAAATACCATAATTTGAAAAAGATTTCAAAACAGACTCTTTTGAATAAAATATCTGTTTTGGAGGCTAAAATACAGTTTTTGCCAAAATGACGTTACTTCCGGTGATAATGAAAATCTTAAATTACCTGTATGAAATCCCAAATGGCAATAGGTATAACATGGTGTTACGTTTATGAAAATCGAATAATAATTGACCCTTTAATGGCCCCGAAACCTTCAAAAGTGACCTGTAGAAAACCGTCTATTTCTCGGCAACCGAACAAGTTAGAAACCATTTTATGATATCTATATGACCATATGAGTTTTGTTTATATGCGAATTTAAACCAAAAGTTAAAATTATTAATACATATTAAGTTATTCTTGGTTGAATAAAACATTGATTTAAAAAGTTTAAAATGCATTTTTTGACCAAATGATGTCACTTCCGGTGTCAATTTTAAATTGTAATCAACTTGATATGACGCTACGTGCTTTTTGAATCAAATGATGTCACTTTTATAAAAATCCAATCATAATTGACTATTTTACAGGCAAAATAACGAAAACAGTGACTTGTACAGAACTGCCCATTTCTTGGTAACTGCTTATATTACAAACGAATTTTAACATACATTTTCTTCGTATGGATTATAGCTACAAGTTTATAAAAGTTACGAAGAAATATTTTGAAATCTGAAAAGCCTGAATAGGTTGTAAATAGGCCAATTTTACACCATTTTTAGCCTCTTAATCGAATTTGCTCGAAAATGAAATCGAAATTAAAAAAACTGCTTCCTACATTTTTTGCGCCTTGAAAGGACACACTCTTTGAGTCATATAATTTTTCAAAAAGATAATATTTGTTTTCGAAATAAGAAAATAACTGTCAAAATTGTAGTTTTTGGTAAAATTATGCCACTTCCGGTGCCGACAGATAACATTATTGGTAACAAAAAAAATGACAATTCAGACAACGAAGCATATGAACTTTGTTTTATACAAATCGAACAATAAAAAAATAATCTAGGACTGAAAAACTGAATCAGCCAATGGCGACCAAGGAAAATTACTGAGACAAAATTTTTTAACATTTTTGCACAAGTCAGATGACTTTTTAATTCTGTGTACAACACTACTAAAAAATATTTATAAATAAAAAAGTTTTTTGTAAAATTTTAAATTTTCAAAATTTGGCGCCTAATATCTTCAAAGATTTGTCGAAAATCAAAAATCGAAAGTAGCGTAGCTATGTGCCATGTCTCCGGCTATGCCAAAATGTATCGAAAGTTAAAATACCATGATTATTGTTAAAATTAATGCAATATTTTAAAAAACGATAACTTCGGTGATTTCGGACATTTCGCTTTGTCGCAGAACGTTCAAAATAGCTTTATCCTCTAAGTCACACCCACTTTCCCAGTAAAACCGAAGAAATCGTAACGATGCGACACGTAGTTGCTGAGATCTATTCAAATTGGAATCTGAATAATAATAATAATAATAATAATAATAATAAGAATAATAATTTTAACAAAAACAATAGTGTTTCACACAAGCTACGCAGTGTGAAACCCTAACTAGCCATCAGTGTTGATCAATTTGACTGAAATTTTCAGCGAATTGCCTATTCATTATCTAGTTTTTAACTATTATAATGACAACTGGCAATACGTTACATAATCTCCCATAGCGTATCTTTAATACAATTTTTCAACAATGCCATTCATAGTTAGTGGGTTGGATGGTCGAATGGTTAGCACGTGTTCGCTGTTGTCATAAGGTCTGTCATTGAGTCAAATGACCTAATTTCGATTCTCCGTTTGTACGTGACAAGTATAGTGGGGTTTCTCCAGCTCCTCCCACTGCTAAAAAATTATTGAAATGAAATTCAATGTGTAATAGTCCCGAAATGGCCTAGTTTGTGTCGAGTGGCCGTTAAATCCCATTTCTTTCTCTCATTAATAGTTTATTTTATTTCTCTAACAATGGGTATAAAACTTGTACTAGAGTGCAAACATTTGATGTCAAAATTTATGGAAAGGGTATTTCAGCAGGTGCTAGAAACAAATCTTGCATGATAATACAAGCAGTTTCAAATATTGCAAAATACACGTCAGATATATTTTCAATCGAAGTACGAATTTCGAGTAATATTTATTGAACAATTCTGCAATAGTTCTTTTTTGCAGTCTTTATTCCATTGTCTCGTTTGTTAAGACAGAAGGGGATCACGTGGCTAAGTGGGTAAAACACTGGCTCGCTGGCCTGGAGATCGGATGTTCGATCCCTGCATTGGCCCAGAAAGTTCATCCAGACTTTCCGGCGTGGTTTCCCCTTGTCAGCGATACTGGATTGAGGGCCTGGCAAGGACGAAAACACATATTACCCGTACACATTGGCGTGCACGTAAAAGATCCCTTGGCAGTTGTAACTCCATATAAGAGTAGTCCCTTGCGCCGCTGCCCGGGCGTATGCCCGTCTTCATTAGCCCAGGACGTTAAACCCCATTTTATCTCATTTCTGTTAAGATAGAAATGTTTAAAATATTACATTTCAAATAATTTGTTTTAACTTTGTTCCGATTTTTAGGTTTGAATGTCAGGGTTAAACAATTTACAACCACACGACCACCACGGTTTTGTGCGGCCATGGCGGACTACAGCTTTAAGCTCCACGTTTCTAAGTGGGAATGTCAGATTGTAGCTTAAACCAAAAGACTACCACGGTTTTATATTTGGTAAGTTGTCAGCAACCTGTGATTAATATAACATTTATGATGAAAGGAGTATTTATTTTTTATTTTAATTTTAACGAGTAGATTTATTTTGATGATTATGCAATCAAAACGCGAATCGGGTGTCTTTTTGAATGCTGCGCAATCAATCTATTCACTGTTCACGTGCAAATCCCACGTAAATAACAACTATCACGTACACCGCAAATGACAGGTTTTCCCGGGGAATTTTCAGACTTTTAGTATTTATACAAATCTTGTCACCCTTAGCATGGACTTGCATTTGACATACACGTCCACTTTTGGGGCAAAGTAAACAAAATCGAATTAGAGGTAAGATATGGAAAATGAAAATGGCTGTTTTATTAAAAATCTATCAATTAGAAAATTCAGTATGATAGGAACATTTCACTTTGATTTCTTGCGTAAAAATGAAAGTAAAAGTGGTGCATGAGTATTGCTACTCAGGTACTCACTATCACCAGGACCAAGTGTAAACTACAGGTTACTTTGGGCGATAATGTGAACGAAGTCTCAAAATGTAAAGAGTTACTTTTTTATGCCACCGATCATATTCCTAAGCTTTTGTACCCGAGCTGGTAATTAAATCTTTGTAAACTTAAATTGTTATGTTCCGCATGGTTGCTACTGGCTCTGATAGTTTGTGCATCTAGGGTGAAACATACAGAATAAGACAAACATTTATTACACAGCATATTTTTTTAAGATTTCAAATGTAAAATTGAAGACAATGCACGCCCCCCCCCCCCCCCACACACACACACACCCACCCACACACCTTTCCCACAGATATCAAGTGATTTCTTGTCTTCTCAGAGATATCACTTCGTTGAAAGCGGGCGTTAAATAAAGCTATTTCACACACACTTATGTTACTCTTATCTGCATTGACAATCTGACCCCCACGTTTTAACTTTATTCCGACGGAAATTTCCCGGTACATAGCCATATTTTTTAATAGATAAGTTATGATAATATTACCCTAGACAGATTGAGTATAATTATATCCTTATTTGGTTATAAATTGCTTCAATCTATTATATTACGTATTTGTTTTGCTATTTTCGACAGTCGTTTCTAGGGGTTGTTTTGCTGTGTTTATTGAATGCACTAATGTTTAATAAAAAATAGACATCCAAACGAAGACACCTAGTTGATCGGTGTCTAGGTCGTAACATGAAATTTTAATTTAAGTAGTTATTTATAACGATTTGACAGGTATTGTGAACGATCTTGAGGTTTTCCCAGAAAAAATGCATCGAGTGTAGTTCACCGAATTATAGGCCTACACTGCAACAGTCAGTAGAATGTGGATTAACTAGGTCATTAGGGAAAACAATATATTTGTATACTTCGGAAAGAAAAATATGTCCACGACCTCACAATTCGTATACACCACACCATTAGTGTAAAGTCAGGCATTTAATATAGTTGTTGTGCAGCATCAAGATGTCGAGGAATCAAGCTCGTCTGCCCTGAGATTTACAAAATGCAACCTCATTTTTTCGCCAGGCCAAAGACTTGTCATAACTTGTGTTCTTTGACTGTCCAAATTGTGAGCGCCTCTGATAAATCATTTGTTGGAAATAAACCATATTTGGTAGTTACATTGCGTGGGTGATTAGTTCCAGTGCCCGGTTGTGATCTGCCGTAAAAAAAAACGCTGGCGAATTTTAAATCGCCACGATCGGGCGAAAAAATACGCTCATCTTCCCCAGGCATAACGATAAGAGTATCTTTGTCGAAACGTGGTGCTTCTAAAATAAAACTGTGCTCTGTTTAACGTAAATGACTTTGAATAAAATTAGGGACTCGGTCGTTATCCACTATATTATTAGAAAAGTTAGACCATGCAAATTTTTCTATTAAAAATACAATATGCAGGAGCTAAATCTGCCTGTTGCAAGTCTTTCTTTAGGTGTAATAGAAAGGGTTAAAAAGAACTTTATTTACATGGCAAGCTCCAAATCAACTGAGTAGACCATAGGATGGCTAGGATTTAAACAGTCGCAGCGAGGATACCATAGCCATTGAGATTTTTGTTACTTGATAATCGAGAGTATATGGGTGGAGTTATTGTATGTCGGCAGATCTCGACAGATTTCAGAACCTGCATCTAGTCTAGGCCGTATGACGAATTCCGCCATTTGGAACTACTTTAAAGGTCCCTGATGAAAAATGGCTGCGCCCAATGGTGTCTTGGAACTACTTAAAGGTCCCGGATGAAACATTTCTTGTTTGTTTTTAATAGCGTCAAGTTTTCCTGTTGAAGTAATCCGGCAGCCGCATCGCTAATGTATGGGCGTAGATACAGATAACTTACTGTCATACAGCCGAGACTAGATGTAGGTGCCGAAATCTGTCGAGATTTGCGGAGTGTTGTCTGTTAATCAAACGATCGACTAATCTTATAGACGGCGCGGACACAATTGATGTCTATTTCTAGTTCAAACTTTCAACAGTGACAACTCCTTTCAACATAAATTAATTTCACTGAAATTGTCATTTTCACTTCTTTTTATTATTATTATCTATTTTCCAATTATAGCTACAGTGTATGGAAGACCAAATGGGACAATAGTTATGCTTCTTGTTTCTACATTCCAGTTTGAGAGAGAGAGAGAGAGAAATGGGTTTAAAGTCCACTCAACACAACTAGGTCATTTCGGGACTAATCTATGGTTTAATTTTATTTCAATAATTCGCATGCGCGTAGGGGTCTTTAGCAGTGGGAGAAAACCGGAGTGCCCGGAGGAAACCCACCAGGTTGAGAAGGCGCCCCTTTCTCCGTGCCACATACGCTCACACCAGGGCTCGAAACACCAGCCGCAAGCCAGAGGTGACTGGCCAGCTAGAGGTCGAAGCGCGGCGCTCTAGACCACTAGGCCATCCCAACCCCCCACATTCCAGTTTGAACATTTTAGACTCGAACGCAACATTCGAAACTAATGATTCTTGTTTCTACATTCTTATGTCAACATTTCATGCACAAAATCAACATTTGAAACAAAAAAATGACTGTTTCATTTTCAGCGTTTTATTGGTAGCTTTTATATATCATTAAATATTAGAATTAAAAAATAATTTCTTAATTTTATACGACAAAGAAATCAATTCATTGGTTTCTGAAAGTATCTAAAGTATGAAAATATTGCCAACGTTTCAAAAAGTCTTGAAGTTAAAATCTTGACATGAAAATGTCCAGAAAAATATAATGAATTATCAATATTATTACACCAGAGGGCGTTAGCGTATGTGTACAACTTTGATACAGACTATAGATTAGAAATCAAAATAAACTTTTCCACGAGTGGAAGTTTGTCCCCTGTTGAAACTTGGGGGATTTGATCAGAGCTTGTTAGATCCTCTAATATTTAACGACATATCATTGAACAATATATACTACTCAAAAAAAGTAGGGGATATTTGATTTTGGGGGCATAATACTAAAACATGTGTATAGTTTAATTGCTCCATACTTTTGAGAAAAAAAAATAAATAAATGTGCGATTAATATGTGTCATCTATTTATTTTTGGGATTTCGGCAGGGGACATCGGCCTCACTGTTGGCTTGTTTGTTTTATTTTTGAAATATATTAAAATAAAGCCCTCAAATATACTATTCAAAAAAAGTAGGGGATATTTGATTTTGGGGGCATAATACTAACATATGCAAATGACTACGAAAAAAATCACTATAGAACCTAACAGAAGTAACATTTCCAGTTACATGTGACGCCCAAACGCACCAATAGCTACCGCATGGAATGCATGTGATGCCTGGGATCATCATGGGGGTCCAACCCAAGATTTGCACGATTCTGACTTTGAATGTTACAGTCATTGTGGCATTGAATTTCAGGGTGGAACCATCAGTTTAATTGTTTTAGTGACCAGAAAACAAAGTTTGATATGCGTCGGCTTACCCAAAATGAAAGGTTACGTGCCCTTGGCATGCTACAGATCGGCACAACACAGGCGGTTGTGGCGCGGACGATGAATGTTTCTCGGTCTGTCATAAGCAGGCTATGGTCCAGATACCGTGATACACAATCTGTACAGGACAGACCAAGCTCAAGTCGACCAAGGGCGACAACTCAAGCTTAGGATCGATTTATCCGTACCTTGGCCTTGAGAAATCGTGTCATCACAGCAAATCAGATCAGCGCTCGTCTTCAAACAGACACTGGTGTAGGAGTGAGTGGCCAGACGATTCGGAATCAACTGCATAGGGGTCACCTTCGCACCCGACGTCCTCGCGTGATCCCTTGTTAGAGAGATCATCACATTCACGCAAGACGTCGTTGGTGTAGGGATCGTCAACACTGGGATAATCGACGCTGGAGCAATGTGATGTTTTCAGATGAGTCAATGTTCACTGTTGATTTTTTGGACAGACGTTGGAGGGTGTGGCGTCGTCGAAACGAGCGCTTCCAAGACGTTAACGTCATCAGACATGATCGATTTGGGGCTGGTTCTGTTATGGTGTGGGGAGGCATCACTGTTGCTGGAAGAACGGCTTTACATGTTGTTGCAGGGCGTGTTACGGGCCAGTACTACCGGGACAACATCTTGGCAGTCCATGTTGTGCCGTTCGCACGACGTCATGGCCGCCGTTTCATCTTCCAGGATGACAACGCAAGATGTCACAGGGCCAGGATCGTTACAGGTTACCTCCAACAACAGAACATCACCACATTACCTTGGCCAGCACTGAGTCCCGACCTCTTCCAGGATGACAACGCAAGATGTCACAGGGCCAGGATCGTTACAGGTTACCCCCAACAATAGAACATCACCACATTACCTTGGCCAGCACTGAGTCCCGACCTCTCCTCCATCGAGCATGTCTGGGACATGCTTGGACAGAGGTTACGTCAACGTCAACAACGTCCTGCCAATGTCCAAGAACTTGCTGCTGCGTTGCAACAGGAATGGGGCAATCTGGACCAAAATGACCTTAGACGTCTCATTAGGAGTATGCCACGTCGGATCAATGCTTGTTTTGCAAACAGAGGAGGATTTACCCGTTACTGACTTTGTTGTGATGCTGTGGTAACTTTGCTGTTTGACCCCGGGTATCATTTTACCCTTATAATGGTCAGTCTGTGCCTTACTTAGTCTAACGATCATTTGGAATAAATCGATGAATGTGAACTTCATTTCATTTTGTCATTTGTTTCTTCGTCAGTTTCATTAGGTGACTTTAATAACACTTAAAAATCAAATATCCCCTACTTTTTTTGAATAGTAAATATAGTTTGAAGATGTTTGTATAGGGTAGCTAATTAAGAGAATATGACCTGTCGTAGAGATTTTAAATTGTCTGACGATGTTATGGGTTGCAAATGGTAGTAGCAGTAACCGATTACTTGTATGGGAACCGCGACCGAACCCCTGAGCCATGCCCTAAAATAACACTAAATTAACCAATGATAAATAAAAAAAAGGGAAATACAAAATTTATGTGAACATATCACGATAAGAAATATAAAAAATCAACTGAATATAATAATTATTCACTTGGTCGTGCTATGGCCGCTACCGTCTTCATTAGTCCGGATGGAGCAGTACGGTAGGGTGTTAAACCGAATTTTATTTCAATAATGCGCCTGCTACGAGTACTACATCACGAACGGTTTTTATAGTATTTGACGCTATATCCATACCGGTGTTCAGATTATAAACCTGAAATATAATAGTAAAATAATGCATGAGAATATGATCGGTTATATTGATCAGATGCTTTAACAAACGAGGTCATTTCGGGACTAAAATATGGTTCAAATTCGTCTCAATAATTCGCTAGCAAGTAGCGTTTTTTTTAAATCAGTGTGAGGTAATCGGAGGACTCAGGGGAAGCCCATGACGTTGAACAGGCCACCATACTCCTTGCCACGCATAATAGAAGCCGCGGCATTTGGATTTCAAAATAGCCAAATGCTAGGTGGGTAACATAATACATGCTAGTTGGGTAACATAATACATGCTAGTTGGGTAACTTAATAAATGCTAGTTTGGTAACACTATAAATGCCAGTTGGTTAACTTAATAAATGCTAGTTTGGTAACATAATAAATTCTAGTTGGGCAACATAATTAATACATGGTAGTTGGGTAACACTATAAATGCTAGTTGGGTAACAAAATAAATGCTAGTTTGGTAACTTAATTAATGCTAGTTTGGTAACTTAGCTAGAAGGCTACCTAAAAATTCTAGGTGGGTAACTTAATAAATGCTAGTTGGGTAATTTAATAAATTCTAGTTTGGTAACTTAATTAATGCTAGACGGCTAACTAAAAGTTCTAGGCGGATAAGTTAATAAATGCTTGTTCGGTTACTAAATAAATGCCAAGTGAGTAACTTAATAAATGCTAGTTGGGTAACTTAATAAATGCTAGTAAGGTAACTAAAAATGATAGGTGAGTAACTTAATATGCTAGATGGGTCACTTAATATGCTAGTTGGGTAACTTAATAAATGCTAGTAAGGTAACTAAAAATGCTAGGTGGGTCACTTGATATGCTAGTTGGGTAACTTGATAAATGGAGTAATTTCTGCAGTATGTACCTGATCACTTTTCGTAATTCCATATCGACACCAATTAGCAAAATGTTCACAGTTTTTCACGAACACATTATAACCACCTCCACCCAGCTTGGATAAAGCTCTCTGTACTACTTCTTCATTTGGTTTCGGACTACAAAATATTGTGGAAAGACTTTTAAACAAAACAAAGTCAATGCTAAAATGAGAATTACTTGCCTGGCGTTGTGTCTGTGGTTTAGATTGGACGGAATTCTGAGGCCTGTTTGACATACATAAATAAAAGATACGTCCAGGTAAAAACAATTCTCCACTTTACTTCATTCTGACATACAATAAATCATATAAGCTAGTTGCCTGCCTTATGTGGGCGTTTTAAGATATTAATAATGGATACAAATATAAAAGTTTTTGAAAAAAGAACTACATTTTTTGTCGATTACTAGTACTTTCGCTTATTTTATTAAGCTCTTCAGATAATCAACATTTAGTTAATACAACAATGTCTATGATGTCATAGTAACACGTGAGTAGTGCAAAAATGGGACATAAATAGAATATCAAATCAGACAACAATAACTAGGCCTATACATTGTATGTAATAAAATTACTACAATTTTGCATTTAAAGCTGGCCGATATTTGTCAATAAAATATGCCTCTTTGGCTTCTAACAAATCATTATTGTTGTTATTTAGCTTGTACATTGGAAAAACGCTAAATTTGCAACCACCCCAAATTTCTATATGTCCACTAAGTGGGATCATCCTATATTGTGGATTGAGTATATGATGTCGATGGAGGTTCATCCTTGTCTTTAGCATACTTATAGTTTTTCCGATGTACCGTCTATTACAGCCAGAACAAACAAACACATATATGACATAACTGGTTTTACAGTTCATGGGTTGCTTAATATGGAAAAGTTTATTATCGGTGATCTGGATTGAGGAGCCAGTAATTATTATTTTACATGTTTTACAATTTATTTCTCCACATTCACTTACCACCGGTGTATCTGAACTAGAATCAAATTTAGAAGATATTAATAATTTCGCAAGATTACGTGGCTGTTTAAGGCTGTTAATGATCTTAGTTTTAGACAAAATTTTTGACATAACTTCGCTATTCTTAAGAATATGTAAATTCTTAAGAATATGTAAATTGTTATTTACTAAGGACATTCCATCTTCTTGTGAGGGGTTGAATGTTGTGACTAAAGCAACATAAAGCTAAATGTTGCTTTAGTCACAACATTCAACCCCTCACAAGAAGATGGTGGTTGCAAATTTAGCGTTTTTGTTGTCTGATTTGATATTCTATTTATGTCCCATTTTTGTACTACTGTGTTACTATGACGTTATATATATATTATTAGAATAATAGATTTCCATGACAATGGATTATAAATAATATTAGGTAACATACAACAAAAGGTTAAAAGTATATAATATATAACATAACATTAATCTATATAGTCTGCCTGGTATAGTTTGACAGTGGTTAATTCAAGAATAATGAGATGAAAAAACGTTCATAGACCAATCATGTAATCTGGCTATAATAAAACTTAACCTTTCCCTCTTTATTTCATTCTATAAAGAAGTACTATATATACATATATACTATTCAAAAAAAGTAGGGGATATTTGATTTTGGAGGCATAATACTAAAAGATGCAAATGACTACGAAAAAATTCACTGTAGAACCTTACAGTCATTGTGGCATTGAATTCCATGGTGGAAACATCAGTTTAATTGTTTTAGTGACCAGAATACAAATTTTGATATGCGTCGGCTTACCCAAAATAAAAGGTTACGTGCCCTTGGCATGCTACAGATCGGCACAACACAGGCGGTTGTGGCGCGGACGATGAATGTTTCTCAGTCTGTCATAAGCAGGCTATGGTCCAGATACCGTGATAAACAATCTGTAAAGGAAAGACCACGATCAGGTCGACCAAGGGCGACAACTCAAGCTCCGGATCGATTTATCCGTACCTTGGCCTTGAGAAATCGTGTCATCACAGCAAATCAGATCAGCGCTCGTCTTCAAACAGACACTGGTGTGAGAGTGAGTGGCCAGACGATTCGGAATCGACTGCATAGGGGTCACCTTCGCGCCCGACGTCCTCGCGTGATCTCTTGTTTGAGAGATCATCACATTCAGGCAAGACGTCGTTGGTGTAGGGATTGCCAACACTGGGATAATCGACGCTGGAGCAATGTGATGTTTTCAGATGAGTCAAGGTTCACTAGGAGGGTGTGGCGTCGTCGAAACGAGCGCTTCCAAGACGTTATAACGTCATCAGACATGATCGATTTGGGGGTGGTTCTGTTATGGTGTGGGGAGGCATCACTGTTGCTGGAAGAACGGCTTTACATGTTGTTGCAGGGCGTGTTACAGGCCAGTACTACCGGGACAACATCTTGGCAGTCCATGTTGTGTCGTTCGCACGACGTCATGGCCGCCGTTTCATCTTCCAGGATGACAACGCAAGATGTCACAGGGCCAGGATCGTTACAGGTTACCTCCAACAACAGAACATCACCACATTACCTTGGCCAGCACTGAGTCCCGACCTCTCCCCCATCGAGCATGTCTGGGACATGCTAGGACATGGATTACGTCAACGTCAACAACGTCCTGCCAATGTCCAAGAACTTGCTGCTGCGTTGCAACAGGAATGGGACAATCTGGACCAAAATGACCTTAGACGTCTCATTAGGAGTATGCCACGTCGGATCAATGCTTGTTTGGCAAACAGGGGAGGATTTACCCGTTACTGACTTTGTTGTGATGCTGTGGTAACTTTGCTGTTTGACCCCGGGTATCATTTTACCCTTATAATGGTCAGTCTGTGCCTTACTTAGTCTAACGATCATTTGGAATAAATCGAGGAATGTGAACTTCATTTCATTTTGTCATTTGTTTCTTCGTCAGTTTCATTAGGTCACTTTAATAACACTTAAAAATCAAATATCCCCTACCTTTTTTGAATAGTATATAAAACTGCAAACAAAACGTCAGTGCGATGTCAAAATCAGGGAGGCAGTTTAGTCAATATTTTGTAAACAGTGTGTTGACACATTAGTGACTAATTGATCATAATTCCAAGAAATTACGGGACCGTTTAGAGCCTGTACACAGTCTATACATCAGTATCTGGTGTGCCCACCGCGAATGTCAATAGCAGAAGCGCAGCGGCTGTACATTGAATGGGTCAGGCTATTGATGAACGCCATTGGCACCTAGAACCACACTCCCAGAAAAGCCTGGCGCAGTCCATCGGTTGTGTTTGGTCTCGGTATGACCGTTAAGTCTACTCTGAATTTCATCCCAGAGATGTTCAATAGGGTTGACAGTGTTCAGCTGCAGAAAGTCCCGAGTAACTCTAGTGGTCCTCTTTAATTGGCATTTAGTAATTGAACATTGAGGATGCTCTCGTCTTTATCAAGCAAAGTTTGGTACTAAGCGACGTTTCGATGAGGATACTCTCGTCTTTATCATTTGCTTGATAAAGACGAGAGTATCCTCGTCGAAATGTCGCTTAGTACCAAACTCAGTAATTGTGTATCCATAAAATTGTACCTTGTGTTAACTCTGGTGGTATTGGCACGGGCGTTGTCCTGCTGGAAAACGTTGTTTCAAGGACATGCGAAATGTAGTATGACGTGGGTCTGGGAGCTTGATCGATGTAGCGCACTGTTGTGATGCCGCCTTGTCTCCCTGGGCCAAGATTTTTGAACACCACAGGACTCACTGTCTGGTTCCGACCCCTTCCACCCCAAAATGTTATGCTTGGACCTCCCCACGCGACTCTTTCCATTTGTCAGAATAACGCTGGCCACGTCGACGCCATATTCTGGTCATGTCGTCTGTAGTTGATACGCAACACCAACTCTCATCTGTGAACAGGACAGTTCTAAATTGCCTGTGTCGCAGTTCCGGTGTTGTTGGACAACCTATGGACGTGTTCACGTCGATGGCGAAGGGTGAGGATCGGTCTACGACAATGGATGTTCTCTCCAGTGAGAGGTTGGCGCACTGTATCGGTAATGATGTGTCTTCCGTATGTCCCCACTGTTTGACGTGCTGTCTCAGCTGCCTGTGTGGTAACCCTTGGACTACCAGTTCGGGGCCCCAGGGCATTGCTGAGCCTGCAAGTGTTTGGCGACGGCTGACGCTGTAGAGTGAATGATTCAACCAGGTATGGCAGTGCATTTTATAGGGCTGGTCCTGCTGAACAGCATGTGCAGCAGGCGTTACGTGAAAATAATTGAATGAAAACACAGGACCATCTCAGAAGTAAGGTTGCTTATTTAAGAACGTTTCCTGGGTTGAATTCTCAGGTTAAGTTGGAGATATGGTCACAAATATACAATATATAATGATTTTGTAAAACGAATTAATTATCTTCAAAATGCTTGAAGTAGGACACCGCTTGGATTTTTTGACAATGTGAATACATACATTTTGTGAGTATATAAATTTAAATATATAAATTGTTCTAATGAAGTTTACAATTACTTCATATTACCGGGTGACGTTTTGACTAGGCTTCTCTAGTTATTAAGCAATCTATGAATTTGAGGAATATAATATTATTTAAAAATACATTATGCAAGAGCTAAATCTGCATATTGTAGGTCTTCCTTTAGGCCTGAAATATTTTCTAAATTATAAATTAGACATTAATTAACTGATCCAGGCTATAATCAACTCTAAATGGTGTCGAATTTCTCTAATATTAAATAGAGTAGAACGGTTCAACCATATTTTGAAAATGAAGGGGCCAGACTTAGCTTCGAACAACCACTACGGTGATTGTAATCATTGCGAGCGTCTTATCAAACCTTCAAAGGTTAGTTTTCAAATTATTCTGTTTACATTATCTATTTTTGAACTAGTATATCAAGATCGGCTAGCGGTTTATCTAAATCTTACATAATGTATCTGTAATGCCCCGGTGAAATCGATACATACCGTAGTTTTCTATCTCTATTCCCCAAAGAGATTTTACAGCCGTAGGCTTCTTTCCATATGCTGTCCCTTTTAACCACGGCATCTGATTTATTAGTCCCAGTAAAATGGACTATTTCATCATTTCCTGCAAAAAGAAGCTGATCTTTCACAAACCCATAATAACCCAATACTGTTTTCACGGAGAATTACAAAGACATGCGCTAGTGCGGGTCTCGTAAATGAGGGCCAATAATTAAACGTGTTTATGGATTTTATTCGCACAATTCTACTTGAAAATATTATTTCTTGATTATTATAAATCATTCTTTTTGGCGAACAAAGAAAAATTGCGTAGGAATTGAAACGTGACATTGCGAACTCCAAAATAGCCTTCGGGTGATGTGCTATCTTTTTAATAGGCACGATTAAAGGACTTTTCTGCCCAAAGCGAGAGATCGGTGGAAGGGTGTTTAACGTCTACTCGACACAAACTAGATCATTTCGGGATGAATGATCGTCACCTTTATTTCATTAATTCGCTTGCGCGTAGGGTTATGTGGCAGCGGGAGGAAACCGGAGGACCCGGAGAAAACCCACGAGGTTGGACCGGCGACCCTACTTCTCGTCACGTACTACCGAGGTTCTACACCAAGAGAACTATCTACTCTATTTTGTAATGCGGTCCTACGAACGTTCACATCCGTTCTTCACACAAACACTAACTAAACCTTTTCATTTTTTTTTAAAATGAAAGCCGCATATACACCAGCAAGGGACAACATAATATAGTCAAAAACCGAGGTTCCGTATACGCTACACATTTACATGTACGTAAAAGAACAACTGGCATTTGAAATTTGATATAAGAACATGCAATAGCCCCGCTTCCCGGGCAAAAATTACCTGATACGTCATTAGCCAAGTTGGAAGTTCCCAACGTAATCCTGCAAAATAAGAATTGCACTGTTCCGAAACGAACTTTAAATTCTATACGTTATTTGGTAGTACAAAATAATTTTGATAGTAGAACATACTTTTGCTTACCTATATAGATACCATAGTGTTTATAAACGGGTCGTTGAAAGACAACTATATCCCCTTCTGTTAGAGTACTTGTATCAAAACCATTGCTGTGTGACGATCCCATTTTGCACGGTACGTGCTGCCACGATCAGTCTACAGAGGAAATTTTAGTATGTTCCACACTGTACAAAATCGCAGACCGGCCGCAGAGACTTTTTTTCCAGCACATAAAAAATGTCCACTCGGGTTTCTGCGAGCTACCCAACGCTATGACTCGTGCGTGTCAAAACCCGTTCGGCGGCGTGAACTAGGCTATACCCAGTGGTATAATTAGGAGATAAACACTTCCTGTTACGTATTTAGAGGGGGTTTATTGTCCATTTAACCATGCTTGAATCATTAGAACACGAGACGCGATAGCGTCGAGTTGTTCTAATGGATAATTCAAGCATGGTTAAATGGACAATAACCCCCCTCTAAATACGTAACAGGAACGTGTTTATCGATATTGTAGCTCAAATATTTAGGGATTTTCTTAGGAACTATTTAGGAAACATTTTTACACCTATTTCAAAAAGCCGTTATTTGCACACGTGCTTGCGTTCATTTTTCAAAATATTCTCAACACAGATTTAGGCCGTCCTGGCTTTCCTTCAAATTTAAAATTCTGGATTCTCGAGTGTTTAGTAAATGAATTATGAAAGAAAATGTTATTCGGATATCGATATAATTTTTTTTTAACGTTTGAAGATTTTTTTAAAAGAACGGGAAATTAGTCTTACTGTGTCATTTTAAGAGACGGGTGTTAGCGTGATAGAAATAATTCCGGCCTGCTATCCGAGACTAAAAGAGGGGTAACTCTTGGCAACAAAGGTTTCTTCGCTTCGTGAGTTTCATGTAAGTTTTCAGTCTTTATTATTTTATTTGCAGACTTTTATCACAACCCACCAGCTTGTTCGTGTTCAAACAAGTGCGTTTCGTACTTACATCTGCAAAAGTACCGTATAAAACTATGACAGTGGTGGCTAGCCTAAGATTTCAAGTGGTTGCTATGTATACTATTCTGACGTGTTGTCAACAAATGTCAATTTTGGCATGTTCAGATATTCAGCTGCTATTTCCCCCCCCCCTCATTGTATTTTTAAGCGGTTTCTTGTGACTAATGGCTTATTATTAGGTAGATCATGTTAGCCAGACTTTGATCAAACCGTGATTTAATAAAAAATCCACCTGATTAAGTAAAAATTGATTGGTGAGTGAAGCTATATCCTACCAAAAAAGAAAATAAATTTGTCCATACTGTGACAGCCTAGTTACGAATATATTTAGATACCTGAAAACGGTTTTAATTAATATATGGACTGATTTTCTACTGTTTTATGTATTTCAGAAATGTGTTTTCATAAAAGATGATGTTTGAAAATGGTGTGATATTCATATGTGCAGAATTTCTAGAAGATATTTGCCAATAAAGATTTGAGTTGAGGAAGATCATGGAGCACAAAAATGAAAAAAAGTACACTGGAATCTTTATACGCAGTAATTCGCCTTGATAATTCAGAGGGGGTTTATTGTCCATTCGACCACACTTTTCGACCAATCAGAATCGAGGAAATTTCTAATTTGTGCTACAATGTATAGTGTAAGCAGGGGCGTAGAGGTGAAATATATATTGGGGGGGGGGTCCGCAACGGGGTGGGGGGGTACCCCCATAAATTTTGTTTAAAGTCTCAGTCTTCTGTTAACATTGTTTGGCATATTTTACGGGGTTAAACTAAAACATCACACCAATACAACGTTTATCATGTTTACAGACAGCGGCACCGGTCTTCCCCGAGAGGCGAAGAAGCGTGGCTTACTTACCCCCACCTAAGAAAATTTTGGAATATTTGACGGCTGCAAACACTTTTTCCTGCTATTTCAGCCGATGAACAAAGCAATTTCAAAGTGGCCTATATAGCCTAATTAAGGTGGCTTGCTGACTCGAATTCCAATCACTCGTTTACACCCACGAAGACGGGACCGTTGGGAGAAAAGTTTGAAAATTAACCTGGTTCTATAACCGAAATCCCACTCTGAATTCCAACCATCCAATCACACTGTTGCAGTTGCATTCACAAAGTAAAGTGGCCCCAGACAAAATGTTTTAAGCAATAGTCAACGCAGTACAAATTCGTGGTATTCAATTAAAAGAAAAGTGAAATAAGTGTTTTATTAGGACTCGATGACAGTTAGGGAAGAAAAACTAGAAATGCCCGAAGCAGGTTTACGGGCTGCGGCCAGTTTTCTTCGACCACTCCAAGTATATTCAGACCCCCCCCCCCCCAGGAATGACTAACGGCGCGTGCAGTCAACGCACCTGTTGTGGACAATCGTCTGTTACAGAGATAATTCGTAAGTAATTCTCTGTGAAACAGATTGGTAGCGGTATTTAGCGGTGGGAGGAAATCGGGGATCCCGGAGAAAAGCCACGAGTTACAGGTTTTTCGTGAGGCCTAAAATGTTATCTTAATTAGACATTAAAGAACTATGGGAGATGTTTATAAGGAGTTAGCTATTCTTGCTATAAAGGTTCAAAAATAGAAGAACATATTGAAAATTTCAGTCAAATTACTTTATTCTGAACATAGTTATCACCACTGTTATTTTCGAATAGAAATGGTATAGAACTCCATCTTCACCAATGGCCGATCGTTTGATTGACCGGCGTTAACTCCACCTACATAATCTCTATTATCAAGCAATGTTTTCAATGACTGTGTAGCCTATATTTAGCCTATTTTGTTTGATACGAGGCTGCAATTCAACTCGTATTACATTTATTTTCTAGTACAAATTAGAATTAAGACTTATAGATAAGAAGAGAAAGTCGGCAACAGAATTTTAAAGTTTGAAAGGAATGAACCAAATCAATGAGGCAGTATTGTAAATAATTATACTATAGCCGACTTCTTCCGTTGCCTGCGTATACGTAACTCCCGAAGCAGGCAAACAGAAAAAAGTGATCCGATGGGACTGCAATTCGGCGGGTTGATGTTAACTGCGATGTTTATCAATTTCTATAATTTTACTGTAAACGCAAGTGACAAAAGAGCGACAGCGTGTTGACCTAATTACCTCGCTCCGCTCAATAGTGGCCTCGCTTCGTAAACTCTATCATTAATAGCCTCGATCTAGAAGTATGGCGTCAACGTAACTGTTAATCTCCTCTCACTACGCCATTTATAATTAAATCAATCAACGAAATCCTGTTTAAATCCAAGCTCAATCCAAGCCATCCGTGGGTCTACAGAGTTGATTTTAAGCTTGTTGTTTAAATAAAGATCTCATTTATAATTTCTATGACATCTGAAGCCTAAATAAAGACTTGCAATAATCAGATTTAGCTCTTGCATAATGTATGTTTAATTAACATATCCAGACCATAATCAACTTTCGATCGCATCGCTAGCCTGCGATTTTTGGTGGATTGCGATCCGATTTACTGCACAGCTTTCCTTCTCGATTTAATTTTTAATTGGATAATCGAGACTATGCTTTTTACCTTACCGATTTTAGTTATAATGATCGAGGCTTTCACTTGCTTAATTTTTGGGTCAATTTGACTGAAATATTCAGCAAAGTGCCTTTACATTATCCAGTTTTTAACAATTATAGTGTGAATTACCAACTCGTTAACTGATCGCCCATAATGTATCTTTAAACAGTAGTGATGAAACGTCAGTCAGTTCAAAATATATAGCAGTACGGGAATACGTGCCAGATATGTTTATTTAATCATAAACAATGTAGTTCAAGGGCTCTACGCCAATAACCGAAACCGAAAGTAATATGGCGCATTGCTTCCGTGTGATAGATAAACGCGTCTACATTAAACTGGTACACAGTGGTATCTAGGTAATCCAATAACTTAGAAGCTTGATCATCTCTACAATTTATTGTTGCATTCGTCAAACATTTTTAATATAAAATAGTCAATTGATTGCAGTTATTCATTGCTTACAAAAGAGACGCCTACGAACCCACCTTTGATCACAATTAAAGCGAAAATACTTTACTAAACAAATTAAAATATTTCTCGCCATTTCTCGTTCAATTCTATTTCAATAATTCGTTGGCTCGTAAGGGTCTTTGTAGCAAATCGGAGGACCCGGAGAAAACCCACGAGGTTGGACAGGCGATACTAATCTTTGTTACTTTGAAGACGTGATTCGAAACCATGCCACTTGACTCGATGAGATTCCTTGTGATTTCACGCGCACGCGTTAAACCACTAAACTGCCCAAACCTTTTTTAATTACATAAACTATGTAAAACTTCATAATTCTTTGGCAGGTGGTGAACCAATTTTCAGTCAGTATTTGTCGATTTACCATAATTAAGTCACAGCGGCCCGGGGCATCACGATGGCTAAGTGGGTAAGACGTTGTGATAACATCGTTTATTTACATCAGGTATTCAAAACCAGTTACATAACGACAACAAGAACTTAACTACAGCGGGAAAATAAACGATAACATGACATATTAAGACTTCATTCCACCCTTCTACCGCGACATTCCTCCCTTCTGGTCTCTGCTTCTCATCCGTCTCTCAGCCAACTTCTGGTTATATATCCCGGACAATAGGAAAATAGATAAGACTCATGATCACACCATGGTAATGATTACTGACCAGTACGTATTCCTTTGTTTCGGAGCCTGTACACAGATCCTATATAGTTTGTAAATCACATTTGGTGTTTGATTAGAATGTGATTAAACAGAAGTATATACAAAGTCAAAATCATACATTATCAAAAACTAGCACCTCAATGTTTGTCCAGTTAGATGAAACTTAAACTATCTGTCAAGGATCAAAGTTCTTTAGTGAGTTCGGCTTTGGCACGCATCTGATCTTTCATTTTAAAGCTATAGCCAATGCTTTTTTCGCAAAATGTGAAATATGCATGAAGTCTGTCGTCCCAGTCAGAAATCAATTCGGGACTAGTCACTGAAGCGTGTTCACTGGTCACGGACTCCAAATTAAGAGGACTGTGACACTCTCGTGTGTCTCGGCAACCAAATAAGGAATTAGATGTGACACTATCGTCTAGGACTTTCCCCTACTTCACGTTGAAGGATCGATTATTTCAATCATCAATTAACTGACTGTGGAACACCGATTATTACAAATTCAGCAAACTAGAATGCATGAAACTACAACATCCATGATAGTACTTTAGGAGTTATTAAAATAACCACGGTCTGAGTTTAATATCCTATATATCACAGACCTAACGGCTTAAACACTACATATTGTCTCTATCCCAGCTTCTCATCCAAGACTGTTGTTGGTATGATGTTCCCCTTGGAACTCACGGATTGTGTCTCTCAGCTATCAGGGCGGGACAATTACCATTTTCGGGTAAGTGTTTCGTATAGGCACCGTTTTACGTCAACACTGTCCCAGTTAATTGTGCCACTCCGTGCACGAGATGACTGGACGCACATTCACATTGGCGTGTTCAACCTATAACAGAACAACTTTTTCAACCAACTAAACCGACCTAAAGATCAACGTTTCTCTCGGTGATTGGGATTCCGACTGGTATTATATGCCATGACGCCGAGCATGCGCATTACCGGAGTAATAGAGTCAGACATCTATAAACGTCGGATAACAAAAACAACAGAGCACACACTAACACTATTTATGGAATGAGAATAGAGCGTTCAAGAAGCTGACGATATGACTGATAACATATTTCTGTTTGTACCTAACATTATTGGTAAGAAAATTGATTAAATATTTTTTATTTCATATAAACCGATATCATAAATGATGCTTGTATATTGGTCCGTTTTATTATGGATCATAGACAATTGTAGGAATATTGTTTTTTGAGGGCAGCAAAATAAGAAAATATTAGCGTTCGTGGACATTTGAAATTGTCTGCCGATATTAAGAGGTACGAATGCTGGTCGCCGTAACTTTTTACTTTTCAGATTGTACGGGGAGCCGCTTGTCTCAGTGCATAAGACTTTGGCTAGCTAACCTGGACGTCCCGTGTTCGATTCCAGTGATGACCACGAACGTTCATCGGGATTGTCCGGCCTACTGCTAAGGGCAAACGTATAGTCCTTCGGATGGGACGAAAACCCGAGGTCACATGTAAACATCGGCAAGCACGTAAAAGAACAATTTACATTTGGAATTCGAAATAAGAGTAGACCGTAATGCCGCTGCCAGGGCAAAATTTTCCTAATGAAACACTGTATGGCATAAGAGTAGGCAGTAATGCCGCTTCCCGGGCAAAATTTTTCTATTAAAACACTGTATGGCATATGCCGGTCGTCATTAACCCAGTTGGTTTAGAACAGGGGAAGGTTAAATTCATTTCAAAAACTCTTTATTGTAACAGTCCATTGTAACATATGGTGGCTATGGGTAAATGTGTGTATGTGAAATAGCTTCATTTAAAGGAGCTAAACCATCGCTATTCTTTGTCATTGATAAATGGACACAAATGCGTCGCATCGCATATAACAATGTAATCTGGATGTATATAAGCTGATTTCGATCCAATCGTTTCAGTTTTACTCTAATTTCCAATCAGTTATGTTCGGCGAAATACGCGAATGTCCATTCTTTTGCGTTTTAGTTCAATTGTCTTTCATTTTAGGGTATGTAAAGGGCTAATCCCGATAACTTTTTGTAGAATATAACTGCTTAAAATCCCCTAACAAAGGACCGAGCAACTTAAACACATCAGTCTTCTTCTGGAAATCGAGACCTGTGTCCCAAGCTGCATTATGCGGTGTCTACGTAAAACCAGGCTTTCTTTGAGACTCTGTTCTTTTATTTTTGAGACTGTTCAAATCGAGACTGCCCCTTTAAGCCTCTTTCATCTAGTAACTTCATTACAAATGGCACATGGAGGCATTCTGGTACGCGAATCGTGTGCTAATTTTACAATTAGCACTGTGTCTTGAATATTACATACCAAAAGCCCAACTTTTAAAGTGAGATAACAACATCGATGTTGATTTAAATTGACAAATAAGTGGGTGATATTGAGTTAAATAACTTAGTCATTTTAATGTCCGCTACGACAGGACGTTGTAACACATGGTAGTTAAATACTATTTTATTTGTCAACTTTATACAATAACCGAGTGCCACTTCACATTAAACGGAGCGGAACAATATCTACCTGGAACTATTTAGACATATTATCATAATGCATGTCATTGGGTCAACTGGCGTGGGTTCGAGTCCCCGGTTGTACGTGACAAGGGGTAGGGTAGGCTGTCCAACCTCGTTGGTTTTCTCCGGGTCCTCATAAATCTCTTCATTAATACCTTCGTCAGACCTGTGTGGCGCCCTTACTGTGCTGTTATGGCGACGGAAAATTGTCTGAGAGCGTGCCAATACCTCCACAATCGTGTTAAAAGCGTGGTCGAGACGTAGATATCGCACAAACGTCAAGTTACTGCGATTTGACGTGGACAGCTGTGGGAACCCGGCCCTTTTCAAGTTTGTAATTTTGGTGGATATTTTCTAGCGTTGTTTGCACGTTTGCTGGCGACTTTGTGCATTGCGTACGGTTGCAGTAGCGCACTAAGGTCACTACATAAAAAAATTCATCTGTCAACTCTCCGTGTTTCCAGATGAAATTTCTTCCCATTTACTTCAATGTTGCAAGTGCGATTATGATCCACAATCGCTAATAATATGCAAAATTGACAATCTTTTTCATCAAAACAACGATTGATTATTGTTATTCATGATATTTCTGCCACACCCAATTACAATTAAGCATATAATCCTACCTGGAACGGGTATAAATCATCGTATTTAAAATCGAGGCATTAAGCCGTTATTAAGACCGCCATCTTTTTAGACCAGGGACGTCCAGGCGCTGTCATCATGAAGGTGGGGGCTAAATAAAAGGCTTTATAACAACCAATCAAAAACGCAATTGCATGTGGAAAAACGTAAACAAACTAAATGACATATTTCAATGGCGGTGAATGTCGAACAAAAATACCGCTTCAGTAATTTAAATGCGAATATTTGGAGTTAGGCGATAGTTGTGCCACCACATTGGCCTTTGTAATTTCAATTAGTGGTAATAGTATTAACTTATCTTATTTTAAAGATGCTGTATGCATTAATAAAGAAATTGAATTTGCAACTTGGAACTAAAGGCCTCAAATCGTAGCATCAGCATATCTCAACGTTTTTAGCTACGTTCTCGTAGCTATAAGGTCACTACCGCGGTCTGATGGGGGCATTGCTAAGCAGTAGATTATATCATATTAAACCTTTATTGTATCTTTTGTTTCAGACTATTGTCGAGTTATCTTGGCGTTCATGTCGTTCTACTATATGCCCACGGACCATTACAAGGCAGCGTGTTTATATTTATTATGTGGTTTTCTGGATGAAATCGATGGCCGCCTTGCTAGACTTCTAAAACAAAGTAAGTATGTCGGTAAGTAGACGAAGTGGCGTATCTTCATACCGTAAGTAACTGACGATAGGTCACTTCATCTGCCTTATACTACCAACGTGGTTTCTCTTAGTCAGTGCTGCGCGGGGGGGGGGGGGGGGCTGACAGAGAACCACGTCTAGTAGTTTGGGTGGCAGGAGAAACTGGGCATTCTCGTATCGAACCCCTTGACTGCTGGAATTCGAGATTAAAGTAGGCTGTCCGGACCCTATGTGGCGTATGTCCGTTTTCATTAATCCAGTTGGTGTCTTAAGGACATCTTCGCGAGCCAAGGGTTCGGATTCGCTTCCCTCCTCTTCACGCTTGGCAGATCTCGAATACATTTTGGAGTTAGCACGGAATGCCACCTGGTGATATATCGCAGTTGCACCTCTTACATAGACATCATCACTAACCAATGTTATGCGTATGTTGGAGTGTTGAAAATGGCCGCGCCCATTACAGAAAAATTGAAATGTGAATTTGGGTAATATAACCCAACACACCTCGCAGAGGCGACACGACTCCGTGTACGCTGCCATGGTTGCATAAATCACCTTTTGAACCGCGAATACCAAAAATTTATTTAAAATCTACCAAGGGTGAATAGACGAGAAGCGAAACGTAACACTTGGCTAGCGAAGATGTCTCAAGGGTAAACCGTTGCTCTTTTATCACCGTATATTTCTAATGTCGTGCTTAACAAGCAGTCATGATAATTATTTACTCTCTCTGCATCGATGTTCTGTCGGATAAATAAATAGATACATAAATAAAATTAAATCCATCCAGATAAATAAATGAATAAAGGGAATAAAATAAATAAATACAATGAATAAATAAAATGAATAGATAAAATTAAATCGATCATCAGTAACTCTATTATCAGTGTTTTATTGCTTGTGGTCATTAAAGGGGATGTGCTATATATTGAAGTGATCCTGAAGCGACGAAATGCGTGCATATTCTAAAAATTCTTTATTGCTCCTGAAAAATTTGGATGCCATCATACTACATGTACTGGCCGAACGTTTCCAGTAGGCAGATTCCGTTAGGGATCGGTAAAGGCCGGAACGCATGCTGTATGTTTTCCGTGCTGCTTACACATGTACGTACTATTGGATTGAGTGCCAGACGGCCTTGCATAGGATCAAGATCTCAACTCGTGCCAACATGTTGTTGATCGAACCCATCCATTCATCACGTGTCTCCAAACCTAAAATATACCTTAAAAATTAACCTGAAATGTACGGATCGGGGCTGAAGTGCGGTCTGGTAGACGGATTAACGCTGAAGTCGGGATTGGGACACATATAGTCATGAGTATCCTCTGTCTGTCAGTACATACCGTGTAATAATCACTATTTCAGCTAGTAAACTGGGTGCCGTATTGGATCAGCTGACTGATCGTATAATAACGATGTGTATGTGTGCGGCACTAGGTCATTTCTACCCAACTTATATTCTCTTCTTCCAGTTCAGTATGGCACTGGATATCTTCAGTCACTGGGTTAATATGCACAGGTACCTTTGTTTAATACAATTAATTTGAATCAGAGGCGTTTTAAGGTTTATCATGGCGGAGGTGGTCTTGATTGGTGACTTTTATGGCAATGCAATGTCTGCATTATCATTCAATAATGGATTCGACAGTCACAGTGTATAGAAAACGATTGACTTAGACTCGGGGTCTTTCCCTTGGCCAGAGGGGCCGTTTTGTCTGCTTTATCCCCCCCCCCCCCCGCGCTAGGGTACATTTTCATTTTTCTCATCGGTTTTAGCAATTTTTGTTTTCCAATTTCTTTAATTTTTTTTCGCGCCTCCTTTATAAAACGCCTTTGGAATCAGTGGCGTTGGGAGCTGGAAGAGAGGGGAGGCATAATGTTTTGAGAAGGATTTGAAGCAAAATTATCATAAATTTTAGTCCTAATATATCATCAAATCACCCAGTTTGTACCCGGGAATGTAACTTTAAATGACAATGTAAGTGTCAATTATTATCACATATGTTACACGTTCCAGATAAGAGAAAACGAGAAAAAAAGAATTTGTTCGGGTATTACAACGTTTGTATTGAATGAATAAAAACAGTGGAATATACTGGCTATTTCTATTTTTCCAGTTTTCTCTAGCGGCATTCGGTTATTTTTTTTTTTTTATTTTTTTTTTTTTGGAGGAGGGTGGATATATTGTCAGATATTCTCTCTTTGTCTCATATAACAACTTTTAGTCTTCAGGGGGAATTATTAATAAGTAGAAAATCTCTCGTATACCTGTTATCGTTCGTATTTTAGTCAGTTATATACCGAAGGATAATCCATATTCTTGTTGCTTTCGTCGAAATAGCCCTCGCCTGCAGAACAGTATTACGTTAAATACTAGTTCATTTCATTTTATTTCTATTTTAATTAACAGACCCTAGAGAAGCCTCGTCGAAACGTCGCCCAGTAATAACAAGTAATTGTATACCATGGACTTGTAACTTGTGTTATGAATGAATTTATTTTCCAGTTCATTGATGATTGGCAAAGTGAGCCATAAACACGTTGATTCGTCAGCAAATTTTGTTCTACGTTATTATTATACAAACGAGGTTAGTGGAATTATTTATTGAATCTATTCAATTGACAGATGTTTTATGTAAAAGCCCAATCTTCATGTTGCACATTCTGATTAAAACACAGATCCTTCTTCTTGTATTAGAGTTTACCTTCCGCTTCCATTGAGGGTGATATCGCAGACAAGTTATCTCTAATGATGTCTTCCCTTCAACAAACAACCGACCTCTGTGAAACAAGGATCTTATTTCGTTTCGTTTTTATAGTTCCTAATTTCGTTTTACTTGTCTTTACTACACTAGCATCAATCTGTTTCACAGAGAATTAGTCTACTGATATCTCTGTCAAATATAACTGTCTTGAACACGTGCAATCACATACGCTTCGTCAATCATTGACTCAATAGCCCGTGAATTGTTTACCTAAGACGTAACTGCTTGGACGAAATGATGCCTTTTTACTCATTTTAATACCCATTTACACTAAATAAGAACTATTTTGTAACTGCGCCCCCAGAAAAACAAGGCTCCCATAGAAATGCCCCCCCCCCCCCTACACACACATCCAAACAAAAAAAATGACAATCTTTTAATTACAAAAATACACTTGATTATTATCACACAGTGATACTCTTAAAGGTACTGATCAGTCGGTCGGATTTACGGGCGCCAACACGCCAATGGGTACGTTTGCCCTGGTCCAAATTTTCTTATATCACCTACATGGAGGTTGTGGCGCCCCACCACTTTGTTGCACCCCCACTTTTAAAATCTTACATACGGCCCTGGAATGGATACGTCAAACTAGGCTTAGTCGTTACGATCGGGAAAAATGGGAGAGTCGCCTTTTCTGAACCGCTTCAATGAATAAAAGAAATGGACTTTAACGTTAACTCGACACTAACTATGCCATTATGGTGATATGCACGGACACAGTTACATGTATGCAAGTACTAGTATCCTACGTTCAGTTTGTTTAACAAACTTTGACCCAAGACATCTGTGGTGGAGATCGTGGAATCCACCGAAAGTTTGGGGGAACCGGTGCATTCAAGGTAAATGGGAGGTCTGCATCCATAAAGTGTAACTGTAATTACCTCCCTTTACCCGTGCTAGTACATAGACGACCTCCCCAATCAACAATTTAATTACAACTTGGTAGATTGGAAATGAAATGGGGTTTAACGTCGACTCGGCTAATGACGACGGGCATATGTCATACAGTGTTTTGTGAGGAAATTTTTACGGTCTATTCTTATATCGAATTCAAAATGTCAGGGGATCTTTTACGTACACGCCAATGTGTACACGGGGCTTCGGATCTGAAAGAGTTGTTATATAACCCGCATTTTAGATGATGTGATGGATTAGCCAATGAAACGGCTATACCACTAGAAACGTCAACGCCGATTGAATAATCAGCGTCAGACGTTATTGTTTTAAAGGGACAATAACACTCTTGTTGGCTTGGCAGCTCGAGAAAATAAATAATAGACTTATTCTAAGTACTAGATGTTTAAGTGGTTTAAGTAGACTTTTCAAATCAGTTGGTTGAATTTTTCCATTTTTTTTTAAAATAGGTGTGTTAAGATGAAATTTATATCATCATTTGATTGGAATATTCTAAAATAATACGATTTGTTGACCAGAATGAAGATTGGGGCATATTATTCAGTTACAACAAGAGTGTTATTCGTTTGACCCCTTACGTGAGCATTCACTGTAACTTGACAGATAAAAACGAAACAAAATATAGATCTGTATTTTAATCAGATTAAAAAATTATTGAACTTAAATTTATTAACATTTCACATGACATGTGGTACAATCTGCATGGTTGACAACTTCACTCCAAATTGCAGATCCAAGTTTAAAAAAAAGAATGTCAAATTATCGGACTGACCGAGAAAGTTCATCCAGATTTTCCTACATGATTCCCTCTTGTCAGTGGTACTGTAGTATATTATTATATGTGACATTATTTCGCAAACTTTAATTATCCGTTGTTTGGGGCCAAATTATTCTATTATTATAAGTGATTTGATTGGTTGTTGTGAAGTGAGGGAGATGACGGAAGTGCGTGATTTTGAGCGGGAGGACAGCAGTGTGAAAGGTAGAATTAGTGGAATAAATAACTTTGTTTTTATGTTAATTTAGTGTTTATTCGGTGTTAAGTACAGGTACATAACAGAAGGCCTAGCAAGGGGCAATGTATAGTCGTTCGGATGGGACGAAAAACATCATAGCACACGGTATGGCGTATACCCGTCTTCATTAGCCCGATCAGGAGCAGAACAGTAGAAAGTTAAACACCATTTCATTTCATTTTTCCCAGACGGCGAAGTGTACTTGTTTCTATCTGGGTCACTCGATATTTCTGAATAACATGCCTGGGATGTGTTTAATATTAACAATTATATATTTCAGACTGCGATTTTTGTGAAACATACATTATGCAAGCTCTAAATTTGCCTATTGTAGGTCTTTCTTTAGGCTTGAAATGTTATCTAAACTATCAATCTCGTTCCAAGAGGCAGCCGTGGAACCGAAGGCCTGTGGCACATTAGACCGTCCATTTTTTTCTTTTTTTTTTCAAACCTAAGCCCCGCCCATTCTGACCTCTGATTGGTCAATCTTTTTGGGTCGATTTCTCGAAAACTAGAGGTCGGATCGTCGTTTCTTTTGTTGTAAAATGATCCTTGAGTCAAAGTCAACTCGCTGACATAAAAAATTGGATCCTAAACGAACAAATTCAAGTTTTTGTAAAGATCTATTTTTCTACGCGTGGGTATATTTTTAAATGATTGGGTCATCCAGGCACGTAAAATCAGGGGCGTACGACGCAAATAAACGAGAAATTTCGCGCATAGGAATTTCATGTCATTTTCCGGGAAAATGGCTACCCCGATTCACCAGAGAAATTTCTTCAATTTTTTTTCTGGTTTTGAGATTGATAAACTATGAATAAGACATTAACTTATCCATGCCATATCAACTCTCGGTGTCAACGCTTGCCTGCGATATTTGTTGGATTATGATCCTATTTGCTGCATGATTTAATGATTAAATGGATAATCGAAACTATGTTTGCTGTCGTACCGGGATAGGCGGAACTTTCAGTCGCTGAATTCTCGATTCATAGTGGATCAATTTGACTGAAATTTGCAGCAAGTTGCCTTTAAATTATGTAGTATTTAACTATAAAAATGAGAACTACCAACTCGTTATCTAATTTCAGATAATGTATCTTTAATTGTATTTCAGTATTAATGACTGTATTGTGTTTAGGTAATGAAGTATTTTACTGTTTACTTTATCTTCGACATTTCCCCATCGGACCAGTTGGTAAGTTTTGAAATGAAATGAAATGAGGTTTAACGTCCTACTCTTCTGCACCCGACCTGGGCTGGGCTAATTGAATAGGGGCATACGCCATACAGTGTGTTAGGAGGGAAATTTTGCCCCGGCAGCGGCGCTACGGCCTACTCTTATATCGAATTCCAACTGCCAAGGGATCTTTTACGTGCACGCCAATGTGTACACGGGACCTCGGTTTTTCGTTCATCCAAACGACTAGGCAGCTGTCCTTGTCAGATCCTCCTTCTGCATCACTGACAAGAGGAAACCTGAACTTTCTCGGCCAATGCAGGGATCGAACACTCGACCTCCAGGCTAGCAAGCTAGCGCCTTGCCCACTTAGCCACCGTGATTCCCTAGGTAAGTTTTGGCGTTGTAGGGTCGAACAGCATAAAACATAGTTTATTTACAAAATGGAGAGTAGCAAGATAACAAACTTCTGGAATTCTGATTAGAAGTGGGGATGTGCGAGCGTGGGATTTCCAATCTTATGTTAAAAGATGACACGGTCTTCATAACTTATAGTTGCATTGTGTAAGATTTGGATAAAGAACTAATAGGTCTTGGTATAAGGGTTGGGGGGAGGGGAGCGAATGGTTAAGTTGCGTGTTTTGGATTCTTCGCTTGAACATGACAAGAAGTAGGGTCACCTGTGCTACATCTAGCTCACCCGTTCTTTAAATTAGAATCCAAAGGGATTTTAAGCTGCTCGTGCTTGAATTTGATCATTTTACAGTCTATATTTACAATAGTCGAATGCATTGCTGGGAGACACAAACGGATTCAGTAACTGTTCGAATTGCATGAAAATCAGATGTGAACACCAATGCCCCTCATGTTGAATTCCGTTTTCAGTAATCGAGTAATATTAAGGCCTATTTGTGCTAAAAACTGATTCTCGGCCCTTATTATTTGATACATGCATGCATGCAAAATGGGCGTGGTTTGTGATGCAAGGCGGAAGATTTGACAAGGACAGCTATCTAGTCGTTCGGATGGGACAAAAAATTAGATCCCATGTATACATTGGCGTGCACGTAAACGATCCCTTGGCAGTTGGAATTCGATATAAGAGTAGGTCCTAGCGACGCTGTCCGGGCAAAATTTCCCTCACAGCACATTGTATGGTGTATGCCTGTCTTTGTTTGCCCAGTTTAGTAGTAGAACAGTAGTTAAACTCCGTTTCATTTCATTTTGCTAAATGTTTATTGTACTGCGTGTTGAAAGTACAAAGTCATTGTTTATATATCTCGTGAGGGGTTGGGATGACCTAGTGGGCTAGAGTGCCGCGTTTCGACCTCTAAGTGGCCGGTCACCTCTGGCTTGCGGCTGTGGTCTCGAGCTCTGGTGTGAGCGCATGTGGCATGGAGATAGCCTGGGCGCCTTCTCAACCTTGTGGGTTTCCCCCGGGCACTCCGGTTTTCTCCCACTGCTAAAGATGCCTGCGCGCAATCGAATTATTGAAATAAAATGAAACCATATGTTAGTCCCAAAATGACCTAGTTTGTGTCGAGTGGACGTTAAACCCCATTTCTCTCTCTATATTTATATCCAGTACATTTTAACAAATGAGCATACCTTGTAAAATGTAAGACCTTTTATTGTAAATTTTTTAAGTGTAAATGTATGGCAGTAGGAAATCAATTTCATTTTCACATTTGAAATATTTGTATGCATTTCCCATTTGTTTTTATTTTAAAATACTCTGTGAGTTTTCAGTATGCATATAATTATTTTTTGTGATATGATTCAGTCTCAACAAATGTTTGACGCAATATAGCCTGGTTAGTGCTGACGTGTCATATGTTTGGCGCAATATAGCCTGATTGGAGCTGACGTGTCACAAACTCCGTTACATTCAATCTTTCATTCATGTTACAGTTGCAGTGGTAAATCTTTCCATTGGTCTGTGGACTTTACTTCTGATTGTTGCTGTTCCAATAGCTGTTGTTAAGATGATCATAAATGGCGTACAAATGGTTAGGGCTTGTCGGAATATAGCTGCAATTGATATCGCGGGACGAGAGAGAGCAGCACAAGAAGAAAGGAACAAATATAAGGGTGAATAGAGAGAAAGTATAAATGAAGCGAGGGAGAAAAGGCAATCAATTTGTTTATGCAATATTTAGCATATAACCTCTATCGCGTTCACATGTTTATTTTTTAACAAATGGGCAGGGCCGTATCTAGCAGGGGTGCAGGGGGTACATTACACTCGGAGAAAAATAAGGCGCCCCGCGAAATGGCGCCCCCTCAAATAATTTGACAATCTCTCAATTATAAAATGATACACGTGATTATGATCACAAAGTGATGCACTGATCAATCGACCGGTTTTAAGGGCGCCCACACTCTTATATCACCCATGTGGGTGGTGTTGGGCGCCGCCATAGACGCGTATCCGAGGGGCAGGGGCAATAGAAGCAACTGCCTCTCTTAAAAAAAAAACATGCAGGCCCTGTAAAAAAATCGTCCGTATAAAATACAAAATCGACTTTTAGATATCTGCAGAGTGGCCGAAATAGGAGTTTCTAGCAGTGTTATTTTTCAAAATTTTCTGAGGGTGTACCCCAGAAGTGGGTGCCACCCCCTTAGGCGAAATGACCCCCCCCCCCCCACACACACACACACACGCCGTTATCAGCCTTTTCTGGGTCGGTGCCTGTCCCACCGCATGACATTACAGAGTTCGTTTTGGCACACTATCCACATTTGATAGTGCCTTATCGGTCTCTGGGGCCGCTGCCACCAAATGACATTATTAGAGATTCTTGTTCTGGTCGCCCTATCCACATGGCCTTATTGGTGTTTCGGACTAGTTCTAGTTTAGAGGACCAGAAGTTTCTTATTTTGGTGCGTTTAACATCAAAATGAGAAATAGCGCAACCGAAATTGACGCAAAGGATTGCAGCTGCAAGTGCGTGGAAAACGAGTTTGCGGCAGTCAAATTTTCAAAAAAAATTTTTTTTTGGGGGGGGGGGATCATGTCTGGTTGTCGCCGCTTCGTGCTTAGTAACTCGGGCATTATTTTGGCTCCCCTCCCTCCACACTACTGCACCCCTACTTTTAAAATCCTACATACGGCCCTGCAAATGGGAGGGGTAACTCTGGTAAAAAAAAGAGGCGGAAAGCTTAATATCGATAGGGTTCGTCCTCTCATGGCCAAAATATTTCACATCCAGTGTCGCGGTTTGACTCCATATCCGACACCTTGCGCATGCGTGTCGATTATTTACATATCGATTTGGTTCCTTATAATTATATTTATATGGAACTTGTTTATATCAACCGATAATTGATTCATCACGTCGCTTCCTTTTTTTATTAGCCATCTTTATTCAACAACCTGTTGGTGAGCAAACCAATTGTTGATATTAATGGAATCCCTGTTTATTTTACATATTTTTCTCTTTCACTTACTATTAAACGGACTACTTAGGTCTTTTGAGTACTGTATTGTATATTTATAATTCATCTTACAAAATATCATAGGGTTAGGGCTGAATACATGATATCATACCATACCGTGACACCAAATATAGAATGCTTTATGTGCAATTACATTTTCCGAGGTTAACTGAAATTTCGGGGCATACCAAATATAGGATACTTTATGCGCCATAGCGTCTTTTGAGTGTTGGGGCTAAATTTCGGAGCATAAAAAGTAGGTTGGGGTTATTGAACAATCTTGGATCTCCTGAATTTTGGCATAACCCGCATCCGGATAGTTATCTTCCTTGGAAAATTCGAGTATATTGCGTTTTATGAAATTTACCTAAATTCATCTTGATAATAATATCAAAATATATGTCCGTTTCGGTTTGGTATACTTAAATTGAATGTTGAAACTGGGCGTTATACCAGAACGGATCGTGAAAATAGTATTTGTATATGCTGCAGAAGACGAATACCTTTTTGCTCAACATATATAAATTTACGTCGCAAGTTCTTTCATTGTAGATTTTGGTCCTTTCCTTCCTGACATAAATTCAAAAAATAGTTTAAAGAATACCAAAGTATGAAATAACGTAATCATTTATATTATTAAGTTTAAAGAACACCAAACGTAAATGTATAATCAATTTAAGAAAATATCAATACTAAAGTATGAAATAATGTAATCAATTAATAAACAGCCCAAAATGAAACTAAACACCTATTAGGAACATGATTGTATATGCCTTTATATGTTTTTTTAAAATTATTTATGAAATAATGTAATAAATTATTAAACAGGCCAAAATGAAACTAAACACCTATTGGGAACTTGTTTGTATATACCATTACATATATAATTTTTTTTTAATTATTTATCTATTTCTTTCATATTATAATTGTGTTCATTATCTGTTGTGTAGTAGTAGTAATCACATATTGGTTATAGCAAGTCTTTTGCTTTTCCTTGTAATAATGTTTGATATCTTTCTGAAAATACATAATCTTTTCCTCTCAACCTACAATATAAAAGCAAAATAAAATATTAGAAAATGGTTAGATATATTGATCACCTGCTTTATACATGTATTGGTCGAGGATATGTCTATGAAGTATCTATAGTCGAACTTGGTGAATCAAGGCGTCTGCAATCATACCAATTTTACCTATTTCAAGCCTAAAGAAAACTCTGATATGTTGCCAGAGAAAATCGGCAATCTATATCACGCCAGTGTTTACAGAATCTTGTTTTTTTTGTGCCATCCGAACGGTTAGGTGCTGTTCTACACAGGTCCGGAAAATCTGTTTTTCCCGACAAGTCCTTAAATTTATGGAAGATAATGTTTTCCACAATAGGCATTAAAATATTTGTTTTTTGTTGAAAAAACATTAGACAACACATTTTCTAAATGTACACGTCAATGTGTGCACGGGGCCTCGGTTTTTTGTACCATCCGAACGACTAGACAGTTGTTCTTGTCAGGCCCGTCGCGATAATTCTGAAGCTGCTGTTGATTAATAATAACTTAGCAGAAGAGTCATTTATTGTATGTTATTTTAGTATGGTTTTAAGTATAATTAATAGTGACTTGTATTAACTGGGGGCAATATGATTACTCACTATGATACTTAAAGGATTAAGTAAGGCAAGGTTGGTTTTAACCGATCAATGGCCTACCCTCTAGTTTTCTCTGGATGTTTTGAACGGGAACATCTCACTGTGCCGCCCGCTATTGATCTCATGGGGGGATTAACCAAGCCAGTGGATTATTGAATACAATGGTGTTAAATGTATTGTCCGCTTTCTAAAAGTACTAGGTTTAAACTACATGTAATTAACAACTTTATTTACAATAAATTACATAAAAGTAATAACAAATACATGTATCAAACATGAATCGTAACCCTACTAAATTTGATATGACGTAAGTATATTCAATAGCATTTATTACTCCATTTAACAGTTCATTTTTAGATCATTAATAGATTCTTCTGCTTTTATGTTTTCGCCTCCACCGTTATCCAATTGAACTGAGCACGAAGCGGCGACAACCAGACATAATCCCCCCCCCCCGAAAATTTTGAAAATTTGACTGCCGCAAACCCGTTTTCCACGCACCTGCAATCATGAGCGTCAATTTCGGTTGCGCTATTTCTCATTTTGATGTTAAACACACCAAAATAAGAAACTTCTGGTCCTCTAAACTAGAACTAGTCCGAAACACCAATAAGGCCATGTGGATAGGGCGACCAGAACAAGAATCTCTAATAATGTCATTTGGTGGCAGCGGCCCCAGAGACCGATAAGGCACTATCAAATGTGGATAGTGTGCCAAAACGAACTCTGTAATGTCATGCGGTGGGACAGGCACTGACCCAGAAAAGGCTGATAAGGGGGGGGGGGGCATTTCGCCTATAGGGGTGGCACCCACGTCTGGGGTACACCCTCAGACAATTTTGAAAATTTAGACTTGGTTTCACAATCGCGCTTTTCATGTTGATTAAAATTTTAATTACCGATAGGGCCAAGTGATATTTTCGTTACTTTTAAGATTATGTGATACTTAAAGCTATAACTTCATTAATTTTATATGTCAGATTTTTGCTCCTATTACATGTAGTATAAAACATGCAGTTTTATGTTAAATACCTGAAATAAATCACGAGATAACGAGGTATGCCTGTAAATAGCTAGCTAGCTCTCTCTCTCTCTCTCTCTCTCTCTCTCTTATCAGTGTCGACAGTGAATTTCAACATAATATAAAACAAAGTGCCGTTCGTTTTTATTTCTCATTATTTCCAATCCATATACTTGGATAAAAAGTTTGTCTTATTTAAACCTTTGACGGACAGGTCATAAAGTATGGTACTTTTTCGGGTAGTCACCGCTGGGCTGTAAATAGACCCCCAATGGCACTCTGTCAAGCAACGTTGTTTGTAGTAGTAATTTTCGCATTTTTACTGCAACGAAAATGATATATGTTCATTTTGTACGACGAAGTGAAACTAGTTTAAGGTTTTAGTACCATTACCCCTCGACCAGACATCGTGATAGTACAGAAAATATCGATTTAAAAAAAACGAATGGCAAATAACGAAAACGAATGGCGAATAACATAAACGAATGGCGAATAACTATTTGCCATTCGAATGGCGAATATCCTCTGCCATTTAAGTGTGTTTTAATGAACTTTTGATATCCGAAGACTTTGTATTTTGTTTCTGTTTAACAATTTTCAAGTGTAAATAATTTAATTTAATCAACCCGTCCATAATATCATATTTATTGTATTGGACATTCTACTCACTTGAATACGTTATACCGTTTACTATATTATTGCAAATCTTTATCCGTCTTCATTAGCCCAGTTCGGAGCAGAACAGTAGAACGTTAAACCCAATTCATTTCATTTGGACTCTTTACTTATGTTATGTAAAATGTTTTAAGTTATTAAAAGAATAAGATTTTATTTGATCCGTTATTTTATAGCATAGGGGAAGTGAATAAATAAAGAATATATTTCATACCAGCTTATTTAAATTTAAATAAAACTCTTTTTTTTTCAATGATTTATATAGCGATTTTACTAAGCCGAAAAGTGGGATTTAACAAATATATTCGAAACAAATGTATAAGTAAAATAAACGTGATTTAAAGATACATTATGTAAGATTTAGATAAAGAACTAGCCATAATTTCAATCGCCGTACTGGTTGATCCAAGGTAAGTCTCGTTCCACCATATTTGATTAAATCAAAGTATCGCTGAACCGTTGTAATCTATTTAATATCGGAGAAATCTGATGCCATCGAGAGTTGATTAAGGTCTGGGTGAGTTAAATGGTGTCTAATTAATACTTTAGAAAACATTTCAGGCCTAAAGAGAGGCCTGCAATATGTAGATTTAGCTCTTGCATAATGCATGTTTAAAATACTCGTCGTTTTTTCTCAAATTTTAATTATGATATCATTATTAATATAAACGGAAAAGTTTAAAGGAAAACATTTTTCAATGCTTGTTTATATATATAATACGAAAACGAATGTTTATACTATTTGGGTAACTTAATAAATGCTAGTTAGATAACATAATAAATGTTAATCGGATAACTTAATAAATGGGTACCTTAACTTAATAAATGGAGTAATTTATGTTGTAATGTACCTGAATACTTTCTGTAACTCCATATCGACACCAATTAGCAAAATGTTCACAGTTAAACTCGAACAGATCATATTGACCTCCACCTCGACCCATCTGGGATAAAGCATTCTTCACTATATCTTCTTTTGGTAACGGACTATAAAATATTGTGAAAAAGACAATTTGTGCTAACCAAACAAAGCCAATATTGTAAATAATAATTATTTTAGCATCCGTGCATTCTGTGTGTTCAGGTTTTTATTTTTCGGAGATTGTGTATGTGGTGCTTGAAGTCAAGCTGGGCTGCTGTTAACAACGTTCTTGGAATTGACAAATTTTAATTTAAAACTTTCCTTAAGGCCGCCCCCCCCCTATATTTTGGTACCCTAACCCCACAGATCCTCCAAACTTTAATAATACCCCAAATTCTAAGGAGGATTACGAGAAATTTATCTGTATAAAATCCCCCGATGTCAAAAAACACATCGCTTGGTTTACCGATGACATTGAGATCTCGTCGTATCTTGAGCGAGGGGCAGAGAATCTAACCAGAGCGACTCGTCGCCTGTCCATCTATACGCGGCCCATTCTTGAAGTAAGGTAGTGGTTTGATATTTGAAAATGTGAATGCGTTGACTATTCGAATATCATATTATTAAAATTGAATGCCCCTGTGAAATAGCGTCATACCGTCGTTTTTCATCTGTATTTCCTTTGGTGATGGAAGAGATCTTGGCTACTTTCCATATGTTTTCCTTTTTAACCACAGCATCCCTTGTATGAGGCCCACTGAGATGGACTATTTCATCGTTTCCTGAAAATATGCAATCTTGTGCACTCTTCTGGTGAAATAGTAAGTAAGATCCATTTATGGCTATCCTGTTAATTATAGTTTTCTTACGTCTGACGAGGGGCAACTTCCGAGTAGTTCGGATGGGACCGAAATACGAGTCTAGTGTACACATTGGAATAAACGTAAAAGAACCTTTGGCACTGTAGGGCGTACGCTCGTCTACATCAGCCCAGGCGTCAAATCTCATTTAATTTCCTGCCAAACAAGAATCAAAACATTTCATAGCGAATTGTATTCGTTATATTAATATCACATTGAATATACTTGCTTACCTACATAGACACCATAATGTTGTAGACAGAATCGGTGAAAGACAACTATATCTCCCTTCTCTAGGGTGCGTGTATCAAAATCTTCTGTACTTTGCATCGAACCCATTATAATATGTAAATAATAAATCAATTAGCACTTTGTATACTATTTACATACAATGTCAAATTATGTTTTATCTTCTTCTTTTTATACGCTATTTCTGGGAATTCCGGGTGCATATCTGATACGATATGTGTATAAAGTTCAGTTATGGCTATCACAGGTCATCTCAAGTGTATTGAAGTAATAATCATAAACGAGAGGGGGGTGCGAAATGGGGTTAAGCGTCCACTCGACACAAACTAGGTCATTTCGGAACTATCAAGTGGTTCATTTTAATTTCAATAATTCGCTTACGCGTAGAGGTGTTAAGCAATCGAGGATGGGGCCGGAGAACCAGCTGCAAACACACGAGCTTGTCACGTACAACTGAGGGGTAGACACCATGCCAGTTGACTCGATGACAGAGCTTATGATACAACACGATCGTGCTAACCATTCGGCCGGCCACCTCCTCCCATCATAAACTAGACACTTCATTCAAATAGTTACGTTTCAAGCTGTAACATTTTAGCCAAATGGAAACTAATAACGTCACAGGTTTGTATCTGTTGGCACATGGTCATCACGCATTGAATATGTCAAAGTCCCCTTTGTAACGACTTCTGAAAGACTTTACACGAATGCTTATCGGGGGATACTGCATATAATGGAAAAACAAAATAGTAAACAATGATAACAATAGGTAGTAAAACATAAGGTTGAACTAGTAAAGAAATGTTTGGTACCACCTGTCTCGTGCCACATTTATTGGAATCAGAAAGTTTCAATCATCATCGGGGAGGTGGGGGGCTGGGATGGCCTAGTGGTCTAGAGTGCCGCGTTTCGACCTCTAGCTGGTCGGTCACCTATGGCTTGCGGCTGTGGTTTCGAGCCCTGGTGTGAGCGTATGTGGCATGGAGAAAGGGGCGCCTTCTCAACCTCGTGGATTTCCTCCGGGCACTCCGGTTTCCTCCCACTAAAGACCCCTACGCGCAAGCGAATTATTGAAATAAAATTGAAACCATATGTTAGTCCCAAAATGGCCCAGGTATCTCTCTCTCTTTCGATCATTATCCTAATTGGCTAATATGCTCTTGTTTACATGACCCTACTCCTTGTTACGTACAACCGGAGATTCGAAACCACGTCAGTTGACTCAATGATAGGCTTTATGCTAATACCACCCAGCTATCCAACCCCCTCTATCTGAAAAGCATTGAAAATGTTATTTCACAATGCGTTCCAGATTTGTTTATATCATCATGTTTGTAAACCTCAAAATAAAGAATTATGGTCTATATCTTCTTTGTAATAGATAATAAACACCTAAACCAAAACCTAGAACACTACTAATACTTCTGAATTATATTATCATGCCGCGTTTCAGTACTCATACAGGTATCGTTATCAAGCAAATAATGCGGTACCATTTAGCAGATAATACAATAACAATAATTAACTAGACCTGCAAGCAGGAATGTCGGGTTTCACTGGTGCCACGCTACCCTTTAACATGTCACTTCCGGTGCCACGTTACCTTTGAACATATGTCACTTCCGGTACCAATGAAACCATTAAACAGGTTTCCCCATAAGCATTGCACACTTCAAATAAATTGGACGCAGAATCAACCAAATCCAGCAATATCAATTCATTTTATACATTTGTTACTTGTAAGTGATCCTGACAAAATTACATTACTTCCGGTGATAATGAAAATGCTCAATTAGTTTTATGAAATTCGAAATGGCATTTGATATCATATAGTGAAAATGTTATGTAAATAGAATAATAATTGCCACTTTTATAGACCAAAAACCTTGAAAAGTGACTTGTAGACAATCGCCTATTTCTCTGCAACCGCACAAGTTAGAAACCATTTTGTGGTATCTGTATGATCGTATGGGTTCAATCTATTTGTTGATTGGAATCAAATATCATAATTTTGAAAACATTACAAATCAGACTCATTTGAATAAAATATCTGTTTTGAGGGCTAATAATTCAGTTTTTGCCAAAATGGCATCACTTCCGGTGATACTAAAAAGTTTAAATTAGATCTATGAAATCGTAAATGGCATACGACATCATATGGGCAACATTTTACGAAAATCGAATAATAACTGATTCTTTTAGAGCCAAAATAAAGTAAAAAGTGACTTGTGGAACATCGTCCATTTCTCTGCAACCGTACAAGTTAGAAACCATTTTGTGGTATCTATATGATCGTATAGGTTCATTCTATTTGTTGATGGGAACCAAATTTCATAATTCTAAAAATATACTCTCCCCAGAAAGAAACGCAACGTTACATTTCGTCGTCAGTATGTCCTCGCCCTACTATCGCCTTGTTGCAACAAGAAAGGCGACACGTCGCTGAACCAAACTGCTCTCCAGTGTTGGTGTGACCATACCCTCAGTGCCTGAACCCATTAAAGTTGGATTTCATGGTGTCGGCGTATTTCAAAACAGAAGCTCTAACGAGGACGTCTGCCCCTTTATTCGGTTTCACGTAGGCGTTTGCCTACTGTCTGGTACGAGATTCTACGCCTTGAACAGCTGCTGCAGTAGAGGTCGCTGTTGAAAACCATTTACGCCAATGACGTAACCGGAAGTGACGACCCAGGACAAGTGGGACCACACTTGTTTGGCTTGAGCTTGGGCGTTCACGTGTTGAACTTCGCTTCGGTACTTATCCCAAAGGCGAGAAATGGAACTAAGGGAAACATTCAGCAGCCTGGCTACATATGTCTTGGAGTCACCTGCTTGTAATCCACCAATAGCGTTGTTGCGTTGGTCTTCGTTCGGATGTGGCATCACTTGGGTCTTTGAGTTTTTACATGTGCAACTGATTTGGAAACCGAGAACACCGGGATTTTAAAGACCTTGGATTTAAGTTCCACGCGAAAAGCTCGCGAAGTTGTTAAATTCATGTTTCTTGGTGCAATCAAGCGATAAAAAATTTCGACAAAAAGGATCACCAGTCACAATTAGTGACCCTACCTTTAAAATCAATAATGAATTTCTTTTATCCTTACATATTGGCATTAAAAACAAGTAAGATTTACCGAAACAAAGACCTGGTTCAAATAAAAAAAATGATGAAAAATGGGTTGTGCCTTTCTTTTTTTTTTGAAGAGTATATTACAAATAATACTCAAAAAATGTATTTTAAGGCTAAAAATTCAGTTATTGCCTAAACGACGTCACTTCCGGTGACAGTGAAAGTGTTAAAATGGTTTGGAATAGTCGGCTGTGGCAATGGGCAACAGACAGTGAAAAAACAATTTAAAATCGAATAATAATTGATTCTTTTACAGCCAAAATAACGTGACAAGTGACTCGTGCAAGATTTCTCGGCAACTGCTCATATTACAAACTAAATTTCACATACATTCTCTTTGTATGGATTATTGCTACAAGTTTATGAAAGTATCGAAGAAATATTTTTAATATCTGGATGGGTTGTAAATAGCTTATTTTTACCGCTTTTTTTTAACCTTTTAATCGAAATGGCCCGAAAACAAAATCGAAATTAAAAAAACTGAGTCCGAGATATTGTGCACCTTTACAGTGCGCATCTTTTGAGTAAGATCAGATTTGTAGAAAAAAGTATTTGCTTTGAAAAAGTGGTACCGAACTGTCTATTTTTCTGTTTTTGCTGAATTTACGCCACTTCCGGTGCCTTCAGGAAACTTTACCGGTAACAAAAAAATGACATTTTGAACCACGGAACATATGAACATGGTTTTATACAAATCGAACAATAAATAATTAATGTAGGACTGAAAAACTGAATTAGCCAATAGCGGCCAAAGAAAATAACGGAAACAAAAAATGTTGACATTTTTGCTCAAATCAGATGATTCTTTAACCTTGGTTAAAATGTCATATAAAATTATTTTTGAAAAAATTTAAATTTTCAAAATTTGCCGCCTAATATCTTCCAAGATTCGTCGAAAATCAAAAATCAAAAGTAACATAGCTATGTCCCCTGTTTCTGGCTATCTCAAAATGCATCATATGCTAAAATACAACGATTATTGTTAATATTACGCCAATATTTCAAACATCGACATTTTCGGTGATTTCGGACGTTTCGCATTGTCGCTGAATGCCGGAAATAGCTTTAATCTCTAAGTCACACCCAGTTTCCCAGTAAAACTGAAGACATTGTATCGATCCGACAAGTAGTTGCTGAGATATAAGCAAATTGGAAAAAAAAAATAATAAGAAGAAGAAGAATAATAATAAGAATAATTTTAACAAAAACAATAGTGTTTCACACAAGCTACGCAGTGTGAAACCCTAATTAAACATTTTAAAGTCCCGTGGACATAGTTTGAATACTTTGTTTATATTCTCGTGTTCACTAAATGGAAAGTAGTGTGTCCTATTGCTTCCGTGTGATATAAAAAAACGTGACTTATATTTTAAACTGGGACAGTCAGTATAACGTCCCTCTCCGTATTTAGGATTTTAAAAGTGGGGGTGCAGAAGAGTGGTGGAGTGCAAATATTTATTTATTTATTTATTTTTCCAAGAGGCATATCAAACATGACAATAGAGGTGATAATATGAAGTTACATGATAATAAGATGATAAGATGTGAAAGTTTTGATGAGAGAAAAAATAATGATGTCATGAATGACCAGCCTCTTGAGGATGACCCATAAAACCTGCTTAGATTAAAACTAGGTTTATTTCCAATGTGGTCCTTGGAGGAGGATCAGGTCATGTCATCATAGAGGGGCAGTTTCATTTATAAACGATGCTGGGTGAAAAATGACAATAAATAGTGAAATATGAAATGTGTGTGCACCATAAAGGATGTGAAGTTCGAAGGTGTATGAAAGACATTGGATTACACATACATAATAAAAAAACTAAAACATTTGTTTTGCTAGCAAGTGTTGTTTAACATTTTTCGTAAAAGTGACCATGTTTTCTATTGATTTTAGTTGGTTCGGAAGTTCATTCCTGGCCTGAATACTTGAATAGTAGTAGGTTGAATATTGGGTATTATTTTTGCATTTTGGCACAACATAATTATAAATACTTGATCTAGTACTATACAGATGCGAATCCCTGACTAAGCGAAAATTGGCTTTCATGTACACTGGAGACACATTATGAAAGATTTTGTGAACATGGTTCAATTTCAGTTGTCTGACTCTATTTTCAAGATGTAAACTATTTAGATCTTTATACAGATTTGGGGTAATTGAATCTCTGGGACCTAAGCCGTGTATGAATCGGATAACTTTGTTGTGAATGATTTGCAGTTTGTTCTTCAATTTCTTGTTTAAGCCCGAAAACCAAGCTGAACATGTATAATCTAAATGGCATTGTATAAGGGCATTTGTTAATAATTTCCTAGTTTACTTTGTTAGAGACTTGTTATATCTAAATAAGAATTTCAATCTGATATTGACCTTTTTAATAATATTGTTAACTTTTAATTCATCAGAGAGACAATGATCACTATATAGACCCAGGTATTTTACACTAACTGTTGCTTGAATGACATGATTATTACACACTATTTCAAAATTACTAATTTCCTTTAGTTTTCTACTTGGGCCAAATAACAAACATTCAGTTTTACCTAAATGAAGGGATAATGTATTGTTTACTAAACAATCTGAACAAGCCTTTAAGCATTCGCCAAGTTTTACAGATACTATTTCAGGATTTGGATGCGAAAACAGGATGGCACTGTCGTCAGCATATAAAATTAATTTACAAGGGGCTGGTATGCTAATGATCATGTCATTCACATAACAGAGAAATAACAAGGGACCCAGGATGCTGCCCTGTGGAACACCACACGAAATGTCCAAGGGGTCTGAGAAAGTTTTACCGACGTTGACAACTTGTTTCCTGTTGGAGGATATGAACGAAACCATCCTGTTGATCGAACGCCCATTATTTCAAGTTTTTTACACATCATATCATGGTCGACTGTGTCAAATGCAGGTCCAACAGGACCATACCGGTAAAATTCCTTTTAACATTTTGATCCTTGAGATGTTCCAACAAATTGATCAAGCAGGTGTCAGTTGAATGGCTGCCCCTGAAGCCGGATTGTTCTTCATATAATAAATCATTGTCTCTCAAGTGAGTCTCAAGCTGTATATAAACAGCCTTTTCCAGAATCTTTGAAACAATACTGAGAATGCTCAAGTTACTGAGCGCGAGGACTGCCGCAATCAAAGTCGCTAGGAAATAATCCAGTTGTGGCGCTATTTCTCGGGGACCTTATTTTTCTTGGGGTGCAGTTTACCCCCTGCATCCTGCTTAATACGGCCCTGGTCCCTCTGTATATTAATTCATATCTGTAGCTTATTTCATACCAATGACTGGTACAAATAAAGAATAACATGAATTCAGTACAAAAGTGATACTTGGAGCACATTTTTGGCCAAACTGAAACTTTCAGAGAGAGCCAATTTCATTTCTCAGAGTACAGTCACCGCTCATCAGAGCACGGACGTGCACCACACATGTTAAAATAGGTCAATTCAAAGCGGTATCACAAAAACATATTGCCCCATTCGTCACACAATTGGGTGGGGGGGGGGCCGAATGGTAATCACGTGCGCGCTGTATTATAAAGCTTGTCTTTGAGTCAACTGGTGTGGATTCGAATCCCCGGTTGTACGTGACAAGGAGTAGGATCGCCTGTCCAACCGCGTGTGTTTTCTCCGGGTCGTTCGGTTTCCTCCCACTGCTAAAGACCACTTATTGAAATAAAATTAAATAATATGTTAGTCCAGAAATGACCTAGTTTGTGTCGAGTGGACGTTAAGCCCATCTCTCTATATATATATATATCACCCTCTCTCTCTCTCTCTCTCTCTCTCTCAATTTAAGTGCATGTAAGTCATTAACAGGTCCATAAAAAATAACCCATTTATTGCAGTTATTTTCATTGTTTCGGTGATATTAACGATCAGACATCGTTAGTTCTGATGCAATTGAGACATTACCCATTGAATATACTTATCATCAATTATTTGAATAACGTAACACATTATTAATCGCGCGAACTCTACGAATAGAGATCGTCAGCAATTTATTTTTGGATTTGTTTATCGGAAACATTACCGAACAAAACAATGGTAGTTTATGATTACATTAAAAAAACAGATATTGTTCGAGTCTGATAATTATTATCTGAGATAGCATTTTATCATTTAATCTACACCAAATATTCTTTTAGATTGTCCATAAATAGCACTCTCGGTGATGTCAATTGATCCCACGTAGAAACTGTGTGCTTAGATGTGATGCAAAATGAACGTTCCATGTACAATTACAAGCATACGCGACAAACAGACAAATCATAAAACGATCTTTGTAACTTCTTACTTATCCTATTTAAATTGACCAATTTCTTGAATTCAAATTTGGGTTTTTAATTTCGAATATTATGAAAAACATTAAAGTAGAGATTTATCCTCTTTAAATATTGGAAAGCAGAAGCTCAACTGTTTGTAACATAACACTGGATGTGTCAAATCTTTTGTTGGGGATGATTTGTGCGCTTTTTTGTGTGATTTTATCAACTTTATACATCTTAGTATTAGTTATGCTGTGAATTACAATAGTGTCATGTTACACATGCAGATGTTATTTATTTTTATTTCGCTCAATCTACATCCTGCTAAAACAAGCGAGAGAGAGAGTCAGAAAGGGAGAGAGAGGTGGGGTTTATGATAAAGCGCGCACGTGCTAACCATTCAGCCATGCATCCCTACCTACCCCTGCCCCCGCTTCAAGCAAGCCTAATAATATTTAATGGGGTGTTTAGCTTATGATTATATAGGTATAATAAGTTAAAACAATCTGACCTGCGCTTTAAAACCCGAGATATGAATACAGAATTCCCCAGAAATACGGTATGGCGACGAAGCTGTGTTTATCAAAGAACAAAGTGCATATTTATTGAAACAATATTTGCAAGTGTCTATCTATATCTTCGATTGTCCGATAGTATGTAATAAGAGTAGGATCACCTGTCCAACCTCGTGGGGTTTTCCCCACTGCTAAAGGCCCCTCTCCCTAAATGACGAGTTTTGTGTCTAGTATACTGTAACACCACATCAACATCTTCTCTATGTATACATTAGCTATGTTATCAGATATCGGAATTACATGATAAAAGCGTTAAGTTTTTCATTGAACGAAATTCATATTTCTAAAGTATCCGGTTTAAAATCATCAGAAATAACTGATATGCAAACGAAAATCCAAATCCCCAGAAATAACGTATGGCTAAGGCACTGTTTTCATACGCCCATACTTTCGTGTGGACTTGTATGGGTTGTCTCTTTCCGTCCGTCCACAATTTGTGGACAGTCTACAGGTCACAGTTGTTATCCGATTTCAGGATTATGCCCCATCGTGTTTTTAGCTTGCGGTCTCCCTAGAGGTCATAACTTTTATCTGATTCAGAAGCCCGTCGAATATATCACCCTTTCGGCATGATTCGAATTTCGTGTATCGGTCCGAAACTATATCCCAAAGATCACAGTTTCTGTAGATATTCGCGTATTTCAGACCTTAACTACCTGGTTTTGGCCCCCGATTGTAAAGGGGGGGGGGGGTATTTTTAGCCTGTTCTGTATCCATCTCTTGCCAAATTGTGAAGCCACTTATCAAAAAGTTTAATCTTGATATAAACCAATTCAGCAATTATCGCCCCGTTTCAAATCTTTCCTTTTTGTCGAAAGATTTGGAAAAGGCAGTGGAAGTCCGTCTGCCATCACACCTCTCAACACACTCATTACTGGATAGATTCCTGGCCGCTTATAGACCCTGGCATAGCACTGAAACTGCACTTTTACGTGTCTGTAACGAACTTCAGATATCTGCCGACAACGCTGAGGTCAGTCTGCTCATCGTACTCGATTTACCGGTCGCGTTCGATACAATCGATCATTGTCAATTAATACAGTCTCTATCACGTGACTTTGGCACTAGAGGTGTTGCATCATCATGGTTTACATCTTATCTGACTGACCGTCTGCAATCTGTTCACGTTAATAGTGTTTCCTCCGGTAAATCAGTTCTACATCAAGGTGTACCACAAGGATCGGTTCTTGGCCCTGTGCTATTCACTCAGTACACCAGAGAACTTGGTAAAATCCTCTCTGGAATATTTGTTGGCCGCAAACGCGTTTTACTGCTATTCCAGTCCTAAAATTAGTGTTTTATTAGATTTCGGGAACTTTACTTTGCCAAATTTTGGGGGGTCCAAGTATATTCAGCCCCCCCCCCCAGGAAAACAATTGGTGGGGGGCGACCCCCCCCCCCCGGACCCCCCCATGTGTGACGCCCATGAGTGTGAGGTAAATGAATTACAATAACCTTGTCTACACCAACTGGTGCAATAAAAACTATCTGTTATCAGATATGGCATCGGGCCAATTTTATTTCAAAAATTCGCTTGCGCGTAGCGGTCTTTAGCGGTGGGAGGAAATCGGGGATCCCGGAGAAAAGCCACGAGTTACAGGTTTTTCGTGAGGCCTAAAATGTTATCTTAGTTAGACATTAAAGATACACTATGGGAGATGTTTATAAGGAGTTGGCTATTCTTGCTATAAAGGTTCAAAAATAGAAGAACATATTGAAAATTTCAGTCAAATTACTTTATTCTGAACATAGTTATCACCACTGTTATTTTTGACTAGAAATAGTAGATAACTCAATCTTCACCGATGGCCGATCGTTTGATTGACCGGCGTTAACTCCACCTACATAATCTCTATTATCAAGCAATGTTTTCAATGACTGTGGTAGCCTATATTTAGCATATTTTGTTTGATACGGGGCTGCAATTCAACTCGTATTACATTTATTTTCTAGTACAAATTAGAATTAAGACTTATAGATAAGAAGAGAAAGTCGGCAACAGAATTTTAAAGTTTGAAAGGAATGAACCAAATCAATGAGGCAGTATTGTAAATAATTATACTATAGCCGACTTCTTCCGTTGCCTGCGTATACGTAACTCCCGAAGCAGGCAAACAGAAAAAAGTGATCCGATGGGACTGCAATTCGGCGGCTTGATGTTAACTGTGATGTTTATCAATTTCTATAATTTTACTGTAAACGCAAGTGACAAAAGAGCGACAGCGTGTTGACCTAATTACCTCGCTCCGCTAAAGACTTCTACGCGCAAGCGAATTATTGAAATAAAATTAAACCCGAAATGACCTAGTTTGTGTTGAGTGGACGTTAAACCCCATTTCACTCTCTCTCCGTCTCTCAGCCAACTCCTTGTTATATATCCCCGACAATAGGAAAATAGATAAGACTCATGATCACGCCATGGTACGATTACTGACTAGTACGTATTCCTTTGTTTCGGAGCTTGTAGACAGATCATATATAGTTTGTAAATGACATTTGGTGTTTGATTGGAATGTGATTAAACAGAAGTATATGCAAAGTAGAAAAGTCAAAATCATGCATTATCAAAAACTAGCACCTCAATGATTGTCAGTTAGATGAAACTTAAACTATCTGTCAAGGATCAAAGTTCTTGAGTGAGTTCGGCTTTGGCACGCATCAGATCTTTCATTTTAAATCTATAGGCAATGCCTTTTTCGCAAAATGTGAAATATGTATGAAGTTTGTAGTCTCGGTCAGAAATCAGTTAGGGACTAGTCACTGAAGCGTGTGTGACACTGGTCACGGACTCCAAATTGAGAGGACTGTGACACTATCATGTGTCTCGGCAACCAAAAAAGCAATTAGATGTGACACTATCGTCTAGGACTTTCCCCTACTTCACGTTGAGGGATCGATTATTTCAATCATCAATTAACTGACTCTGGAACACCGGTTATTACAAATTCAGCAAACTAGAATACATGAAACTACAACATCTATGATAGTACTTTAGGAGTTATTAAAATAACCACGGTCTGAGTTTAATATCCTATATATATCACAGACCTAACGGCTTAAACACTACATATTGTCTCTATTCCAGCCTCTCATCCGAGGCGGCTGTTGGTATGATGTTCCCCTTGGAACTCACGGATGGTGTCTCTCAGCTATCAGGGTGGGACAATTACTATTTTCGGGTAAGTGTTTCGTATAGGCACCGTTTTACGTCAACACTGTTCCAGTTAATTGTGCTACTCCGTGCACAAGATGACTGGACGCACATTCACATTGGCGTGTTCAACCTATAACAAAAGGAATTTTGGGTAACAATGTGAAACCACGTTGGATAATCTAGATAACTTTTTCGGCCAACACAGGGTTGAAAATCCAGCAACTAAACCGATGTAAAGATACGCGTTTCTCTCGATGATCTGGTTTCCGGCTGGTATTATCAATCTGAACGACAGACTCACCCTGCATGCAGAGAAGTGACTCTGACACAGTGAATAGCCATGATATCCATATGACGTTATCTAAACGTCACGGGTCATAAGGTCACATCAACAAACACAATGTCAATATTACAAGACACAATGTTACACTGTAAACACGCCTTCATGCAGCCTTTAGGACTGTATAATCCGTACACCCATAACATCTTATCGCTTCTTCCAATGATTTTTCACAGAAATAACATCTACAACCCTAGATTTGACGTCGGCATATTGGCACTATTTTGTGTTTTGGTCGTGTCTATTTCAGATATACACAATCAATTCTGTTAATGTTTTTAGCATTGGGTTTGACTAATACTTAATTTACTTCAGTTCTAAACCAAAATTTAAAACTTTAACGCATTTTTTTAAAAAAAAATAGCCAAATTCTGGCTGGGATTACTGAGCAAAATGGCTATTCATTGTATACGTGCGGGAAAAAAAGCGAGTTACCATTTAATTTTCGTACGTTAGTTACGTACGTGGTATTATATGCTATGACGCTGAGCATGCGTAGTATCGGAGTAATAGAGTCGGGCATCTATAAACGTCGGATAACAAAAACAACAGAGCACACACTAACACTGTTTATGGAATAAGAATAGAGCGTTCAAGAAGCTGACAAAATGACTGATAACGTATTTCTGTTTGTACCTAACATTATTGGTAAGAAAATTGATTAAATATTTTTTATTTCATATAAACCGATGTTATAAATGATGCTTGTATATTGGTCCGTTTTATTATGGATCATAGAAAATTGTAGGAATATTGTTTTTTGAGGGCAGCAAAATAAGAAAATATTTGCGGTCGTAGACATTTGAAATTGTCTGCCGATATTAAGAGGTACGAATGCTGGTCGCCGTAACTTTTTACTTTTCAGATTGTACGGGGAGCCGCTTGTCTCAGTGCATAAGACTTTGGCTAGCTAACCTGGACGTCCCGTGTTCGATTCCAGTGATGACCACGAACGTTCATCGGGATTGTCCGGCCTACTGCTAAGGGCAAACGTATAGTCCTTCGGATGGGACGAAAACCCGAGGTCACATGTAAACATCGGCAAGCACGTAAAAGAACAATTTACATTTGGAATTCGAAATAAGAGTAGACCGTAATGCCGCTGCCCGGGCAAAATTTTCCTAATGAAACACTGTATGGCATAAGAGTAGGCAGTAATGCCGCTTCCCGGGCAAAATTTTTCTATTAAAACACTGTATGGCATATGCCGGTCGTCATTAACCCTGTTGGTTTAGAACAGGGGAAGGTTAAATTCATTTCAAAAACTCTTTATTGTAACAGTCCACTGTAACATATGGTGGCTATGGGTAAATGTGTGTATGTGAAATAGCTTCATTTAAAGGAGCTAAACCATCGCTATTCTTTGTCATTGATAAATGGACACAAATGCGTCGCATCGCATATAACAATGTAATCTGGATGTATATAAGCTGATTTCGATCCAATCGTTTCAGTTTTACTCTAATTTCCAATCAGTTATGTTCGGCGAAATACGCGAATGTCCATTCTTTTGCGTTTTAGTTCAATTGCCTTTCATTGTGGGGTATGTAAAGGGCTAATCCCGATAACTTTTTGAAGAATATAACTGCTTAAAATCCCCTAACAAAGGACCGAGCAACTTAAACACATCAGTCTTCTTCTGGAAATCGAGACCTGTGTCCCAAGCTGCATTATGCGGTGTCTACGTAAAACCAGGCTTTCTTTGAGACTCTGTTCTTTTATTTTTGAGACTGTTCAAATCGAGACTGCCCCTTTAAGCCTCTTTCATCTAGTAACTTCATTACAAATGGCACATGAAGGCATTCTGGTACGCGAATCGTGTGCTAATTTTACAATTAGCACTGTGTCTTGAATATTACATACCAAAAGCCCAACTTTTAAAGTGAGATAACAACATCGATGTTGATTTAAATTGACAAATAAGTGGGTGATATTGATTTAAATAACTTAGTCATTTTAATGTCCGCTACGACAGGACGTTGTAACACATGGTAGTTAAATACTATTTTATTTGTCAACTTTATACAATAACCGAGTGCCACTTCACATTAAACGGAGCGGAACAATATCTACCTGGAACTATTTAGACATATTATCATAAAGCATGTCATTGGGTCAACTGGCGTGGGTTCGAGTCCCCGGTTGTACGTGACAAGGGGTAGGGTAGGCTGTCCAACCTCGTTGGTTTTCTCCGGGTCCTCATAAATCACTTCATTAATACCTTCGTCAGACCTGTGTGGCGCCCTTACTGTGCTGTTATGGCGACGGAAAATTGTCTGAAAGCGTGCCAATACCTCCACAAGCGTGTTAAAAGCGTGGTCGAGACGTAGATATCGCACAAACGTCAAGTTACTGCGATTTGACGTGGACAGCTGTGGGAACCCGGCCCTTTTCAAGTTTGTAATTTTGGTGGATATTTTCTAGCGTTGTTTGCACGTTTGCTGGCGACTTTGTGCATTGCGTACGGTTGCAGTAGCGCACTAAGGTCACTACATAAAAAAATTCATCTGTCAACTCTCCGTGTTTCCAGATGAAATTTCTTCCCATTTACTTCAATGTTGCAAGTGCGATTATGATCCACAATCGCTAATAATATGCAAAATTGACAATCTTTTTCATCAAAACAACGATTGATTATTGTTATTCATGATATTTCTGCCACACCCAATTACAATTAAGCATATAATCCTACCTGGAACGGGTATAAATCATCGTATTTAAAATCGAGGCATTAAGCCGTTATTAAGACCGCCATCTTTTTAGACCAGGGACGTCCAGGCGCTGTCATCATGAAGGTGGGGGCTAAATAAAAGGCTTTATAACAACCAATCAAAAACGCAATTGCATGTGGAAAAACGTAAACAAACTAAATGACATATTTCAATGGCGGTGAATGTCGAACAAAAATACCGCTTCAGTAATTTAAATGCGAATATTTGGAGTTAGGCGATAGTTGTGCCACCACATTGGCCTCTGTAATTTTAATTAGTGGTAATAGTATTAACTTATCTTATTTTAAAGATGCTGTATGCATTAATAAAGAAATTGAATTTGCAACTTGGAACTAAAGGCCTCAAATCGTAGCATCAGTATATCTCAACGTTTTTAGCTACGTTCTCGTAGCTATAAGGTTACTACCGCGGTCTGATGGGGGCATTGCTAAGCAGTAGATTATATTATATTAAACCTTTATTGTATCTTTTGTTTCAGACTATTGTCGAGTTATCTTGGCGTTCATGTCGTTCTACTATATGCCCACGGACCATTACAAGGCAGCGTGTTTATATTTATTATGTGGTTTTCTGGATGAAATCGATGGCCGCCTTGCTAGACTTCTAAAACAAAGTAAGTATGTCGGTAAGTAGACGAAGTGGCATATCTTCATACCGTAAGTAACTGACGATAGGTCACTTCATCTGCCTTATACTACCAACGTGGTTTCTCTTAGTCAGTGCTGCGCGGGGGGGGGGGGCTGACAGAGAACCACGTCTAGTAGTTTGGGTGGCAGGAGAAACTGGGCATTCTCGTATCGAACCCCTTGACTGCTGGAATTCGAGATTAAAGTAGGCTGTCCGGACCCTATGTGGCGTATGTCCGTTTTCATTAATCCAGTTGGTGTCTTAAGGACATCTTCGCGAGCCAAGGGTTCGGATTCGCTTCCCTCCTCTTCACGCTTGGCAGATCTCGAATACATTTTGGAGTTAGCACGGAATGCCACCTGGTGATATATCGCAGTTGCACCTCTTACATAGACATCATCACTAACCAATGTTATGCGTATGTTGGAGTGTTGAAAATGGCCGCGCCCATTACAGAAAAATTGAAATGTGAATTTGGGTAATATAACCCAACACACCACGCAGAGGCGACACGACTCCGTGTACGCTGCCATGGTTGCGTAAATCACCTTTTGAACCGCGAATACCTAAAATTTATTTGAAATCTACCAAGGGTGAATAGACGAGAAGCTAAACGTAACATTTGGCTAGCGAAGATGTCTCAAGGGTAAACCGTTGCTCTTTTATCACCGTATATTTCTAATGTCGTGCTTAACAATCAGTCATGATAATTACTTACTCTCTCTGCATCGATGTTCTGTCGGATAAATAAATAGATACATTAATAAAATTAAATCCATCCAGATAAATAAATGAATAAAGGGAATAAAATAAATAAATACAATGAATAAATAATGTGAATTGATAAAATTAAATCGATCATCAGTAACTCTATTATCAGTGTTTTATTGCTTGTGGTCATTAAAGGGGGTGTGCTATATATTGAAGTGATCCTAAAGCGACGAAATGCGTGCATATTCTAAAAATTCTTTATTGTTCCTAAAAAATTTGGATGCTATCATACTACATGTAATGGCCGAACGTTTCCAGTATGCAGATTCCGTTAGGGATCGGTAAAGGCCGGAACGCATGCTGTATGTTTTCCGTGCTGCTGACACATGTACGTACTAATGGATTGAGTGCCAGACGGCCTTGCATAGGATCAAGGTCTCAACTCGTGCCAGCATGTTGTTGATCGAACCCATCCATTCATCACATGTCTCCAAACCTAAAATATACCTTAAACATTAACCTGAAATGTACGGATCGAGGGTGTGAAGTGCGGTCTGGTAGACGGATTAACCCTGAAGTCGGGATTTGGACACATATTGTCATGAGTATCCTCTGCCTGTCAGCAGGCGCGGATCCAGGATTTTTTGCAGGCGGGGGGGGGGGGGGTCTAAGTTTGATAATTGCTTAACTAATTGCGCTCAACCGATTAATGGGGGGCCCTCCCCCAGAAAAATTTGGTAAATTACATTCAATTTGGTTCATTCTGACGTATTTCCGGAAGGTAAATTCCAAAATTACAGGTCTAAATCGCCAATAAAATCGCATAAAAAATTTTCAAGTCTGAGCAGGGGAGGGTCCGGACCCCCTGGACCCCCCTCTGGATCCGCGCCTGGTCAGTACATACCATGTAATAATCACTATTTCAGCTAGTAAACTGGGTGCCATGCTGGATCAGCTGACTGATCGTATAATAACGATGTGTATGTGTGCGGCACTAGGTCATTTCTACCCAACTTATATTCTCTTCTTCCAGTTCAGTATGGCATTGGATATCTTCAGTCACTGGGTTCATATACACAGGTACCTTTGTTTAATACAATTAATTTGAATCAGAGGCGTTTTAAGCTTTATCATGGCGGAGGTGGTCTTGATTGATGACTTTTATGGCAGTGCAATGACTGCATTAGCATTCAATAATGGATTCGACAGTCACAGTGTATAGAAAACGATTGACTTAGACTCGGGGCCTTTCCCTTGGCCAGTGGGGCCGTTTTGTCTGCTTTATCCCCCCCCCCCCGCGCTAGGGTACATTTTCATTTTTCTCATCGGTTTTAGCAATTTTTGTTTTCCAATTTCTTTAATTTTTTTTCGCGCCTCCTTTATAAAACGCCTTTGGAATCAGTGGCGTTGGGAGCAGGAAGAGAGGGGAGGCATAATGTTTTGAGAAGGATTTGAAGCAAAATTATCATAAATTTTAGTCCTAATATATCATCAAATCACCCAGTTTGTACCCGGGAATGTAACTTTAAATGACAATGTAAGTGTCAATTATTATCACATATGTTACAGGATCGGTAAAACACGTTCCAGATAAGAGAAAACGAGAAAAAAAAAGAATTTGTTCGGGTATTACAACGTTTGTATTGAATGAATAAAAACAGTGGAATATACTGGCTATTTCTATTTTTCCAGTTTTCTCTAGTGGCATTCGGTTATTTTTTTTTTTTTTTTTTTTTTTGTGGAGGAGGGTGGATATATTGTCAGATATTCTCTCTTTGTCTCATATAACAACTTTTAGTCTTCAGGGGGAATTATTGATAAGTAGAAAATCTCTCTTATACCTGTTATTGTTCGTATTTCAGTCAGTTATATACCGAAGGATAATCCGTATATTCTTGTTGCTTTCGTCGAAATAGCCCTCGCCTGCAGAACAGTATTACGTTAAATACTAGTTCATTTCATTTTATTTCCATTTTAATTAACAGACCCTAGAGAAGCCTCGTCGAAACGTCGCCCAGTAATAACAAGTAATTGTATACCATGGACTTGTAAATTGTGTTATGAATGAATTTATTTTCCAGTTCATTGATGATTGGCAAAGCGAGCCATAAACACGTTGATTTGTCAGAAAATTTTGTTCTACGTTATTATTATACAAACGAGGTTAGTGGAATTGTTTATTGAATCTACTCAATTGACAGATGTTTTATGTAAAAGCCCAATCTTCATGTTGCACATTCTGATTAAAACACAGATCCTTCTTCGTGTATTAACGTTTAACTTCCGCTTCCATTGAGGGTGATATCGCAGACAAGTTATCTCTAATGATGTCTTCCCTTCAACAAACAACCGACCTCTGTGAAACAAGGATCTTATTTCGTTTCGTTTTTATAGTTCCTAATTTCGTTTTACTTGTCTTTACTACACTAGCATCAATCTGTTTCACAGAGAATTAGTCTACTGATATCTCTGTCAAATATAACTGTCTTGAACACGTGCAATCACATACGCTTCGTCAATCATTGACTCAATAGCCCGTGAATTGTTTACCTAAGACGTAACTGCTTGGGCGAAATGATGCCTTTTTACTCATTTTAATACCCATTTACACTAAATAAGAACTATTTTGTAACTGCGCCCCCAGAAAAACAAGGCTCCCATAGAAATGCCCCCCCCCCCCTACACACACATCCAAACAAAAAAAATGACAATCTTTTAATTACAAAAATACACTTGATTATTATCACACAGCGATACTCTTAAAGGTACTGATCAGTCGGTCGGATTTACGGGCGCCAACACGCCAATGGGTACGTTTGCCCTGGTCCAAATTTTCTTATATCACCTACATGGAGGTTGTGGCGACCCACCACTTTTTTGCACCCTCACTTTTAAAATCTTACATACGGCCCTGGAATGGATACGTCAAACTAAGCTTAGTCGTTACGATCGGGAGGAACGGGAGAGACGCCTTTTCTGAACCGCTTCAATGGGAAAAAAGAAATGGACTTTAACGTTAACTCGACACTAACTATGCCATTATGGTGATATACGCGGACACAGCTACATGTATGCAAGTACTAGTATACTACGCCCAGTTTGTTTAACAAACTTTGACCCAAGACATCTGTGGTGGAGATCGTGGAATCCACCGAAAGGTTGGGGGAACCGGTGCATTCAAGTTAAATGGGAGGTCTGTATCCATAAAGTGTAACTGTAATTACCTCCCTTTAGCCGTGCTATTACATAGACAACCTCGCCGATCAACAATTACAACTTGGTAGATTGGAAATGAAATGGGGTTTAACGTCCGACTCGGCTAATGACGACGGGCATATGTCATACAGTGTTTCGTGAGGAAAATTTTACGGTCTATTTTACATCGAATTCAAAATGTCAGGGGATCTTTTACGTACACGCCAAGATCAACTCTCGGTGTCAACGCTTGCATGCGATATTTGTTGGATTATGATCCTATTTGCTGCATAACTCTCCTTCACGATTTAATCACCAACTGGATAATCGAGACTATGATTGTTGTCGTACCGACTTTAGTAATGATGATCGGGGATAGGCGGAACTTTCAGTCGCTTAATTCTCGATTCATAGTGGATCAATTTGACTGAAATTTGCAGCAAGTTGCCTTTAAATTATGTAGTTTTTAACTATAAAAATGAGAACTACCAACTCGTTATCTGATTTCAGATAATGTATCTTTAATTGTATTTCAGTATTTAATGACTGTATTGTGTTTAGGTAGTGAAGTATTTTACTGTTTACTTTATCTTCGACATTTCACCATCGGACCAGTTGGTAAGTTTTGAATACTTTTCTATCTTTTGGGCGACAGGCGCGGATCCAGGTGAGGGGAGTGACATAGTTGATTTTCACTTTCGTTTGCTTTTTTACTGTTGTAGTTCACATATCTGCCCTTTAATAGATGATAAAAACATGATTTTCGCATTGTCTACGCCAAAACAAACCAAGGTTGCAACGTGTTACCCTTTGCTCCAATGTATCCCCCCCCCTCCCCTCGACAAAATCCTGGATCCGGGCCTGGGCGTGGTACGGTCGAATAGCATAATTCTTAGTTTATTGACAAAGTGAAAAGTCGCAAGATAACAAATGCCTGTAATTCTGATTAGAAGTGGGGCTGTGCAATGTGGGCTGTCCCATCGTTTGTTAAAAGATGACACAGTCTTCATTACTTAAAATTGCATTATGTAAGATTTGTATGAAGAACTGACGGGTCTCGGTATAAGATTTTTTTTTTTTGGGGGGGGGGGTGCGAATGGTTAAATTGCGTGGTTTGGATTCCCCGCTTGAACACCACAGGGAGTAGGGTCCCCTGTCCAACTTCAAGTTCATATTTTCTTTAAATTAGAATCTAAAGACATTTTGGGCTGTGCGGGCAGTCAATATTTACTGTTGTACATTGCTAGAAGACACAAACGGGTTCATTCCATACGTTGGCGCCAAAGGCGTTTTATAGCTGAGGTCTCGCGAAAACAAAATCAAAGAAGTTGAACAAATAAAACGGGAGAAAAATGCTAAAACCGATGAGAAAAATGAAATGTACCCTAGTTAGGGAGGGCCTTTTTGTCAGACAAAAGGGCCCCTCGTCTGACAAAAGGGCCCTTCTGGCCAATGGAAAGGGCCCCCGAGTTTGAGTCAATCGTTTTCTTTACTTTGTTACTGTCGAATCCACTAATGAATGAGAATGCAGTCATTGCATTGTTATGAAAATCGTCAATCAAAACACCACCCCACCCCCAGACCCCCGCACAAGAGGGCCCTCAAAATAGTATAGCCTCCGTCATGATAAACCTTAAAACGCCCCTGGTTCGCGCACACGTAAAAGGTCCCACTAACTGTTCGAATTGGATGACAATTAGACGTAAATGCTATTGTCCCTCATTGCGATAGTGAACAATTTTGTGGCCCATATATTCCCACGGTAAAAGGGAATAAAAATACTTAAAAATGGTATTGATCCGCTAGGTAAGTCGGCGGTCCCCTGTGTCCTTGTGTGACTTGGTTGATTGCCCGTCAGTCCGCCAATCGAGGGCTGGGCTTCGCTCCCCCCCCCACCAATTCTCTTTCTGAAAATCCAGGATCCGACCCGGTAAAATGCTAGATTTTTTATTGTACATTTTAAGTGTAAATGTATGGCAGTAGGAAATAAATTTATTTCATTTTCACATTTGAAATATTTGTATGCATTTCATTTTGTGATATTTGTTTTTATTTGAAAATACTCTGTAATATGTGTTTTCAGTATTTAATTATTTTTATACGCCCTCATTTTCATGTGGACTTATATTCTCGTCGCCCCTGTCCGTCCGTCCACAATTCTTATCCGATTTTGACGGTTTATCTCCGAAAGATCTTGGCTGCTTTCTTTATTGTCTGAAAAATCGTGTATTTAGCTTGTGGATCCTTTAGAGGTCACAATTGTTATCCGAATAAATAACCGTTACACCCTGATGATGATTGAGGTCAAATTCCGTGCGCAAATAGTGTAAAAATGTGGAATATCAAAGTTGTGGACCCTCTAGAGGACACAATTTATTTCCGATTTTAGAACAAAGATCTTAGTTACTTGAGATATTCGCACATATCCGAACGTAACTGTCTGGATTATGGTCCCTGATTGTTCGAAAAATCACATTTTTAGCTTGTGGACCCGCTAAAGGTCACACTTTGTATTACATTTAAAAAAAAAACGTTTAATATATCACCGTTACACATCAATGAAAGTTGAGTTCGAATTTCGTAAAAATCTATGTAATACGTAAGATGTGGACCATCTAGGGGTCACAATTTTCATCCATTTTGATGAAATTTAAAATATATGTTTATAGCCGAAAGGTCTTAGTCCATTCCCAAATATGCACGCTTCAGACCATAACTTTCTGGATTATAGCCCTTCATTGTACGAAAAATCGCTTTTGATTTAATTTGTTCTCTATCCATCTCTTGGGAAATGTGGGCGTGTCCTGTCTGGCAGCAGCTGATTTGTGATATGATTTAACTTTAACATAGTTTGGCGTAATATAGTATGTTATTCATTATTATTTTACAGTGGCTGTAGTAAATATTTCTATTGGTCTGTGGACTTCACTTCTGGTTGTTGCTGCTCCAATAGCTGTTGCTAAGATGATCGTAAATGGTGTACAAATGGTTACAGCTTGTCGGAATATAGCTGCCATTGATATCACGGAACGAGAGAAGAAGCACTAGAAGAAAGGAACAAATATAAGGGTGAATAGAGAAAAAGACTGTAACCGTCTTTATAATAATAATGAAAATGGACATTTATATAGAGGGAGAAAGGACAGTCAACTTCTTTATGATAATAATAATAAAACAAGTGAAATTTATAAAGCACCAACAAGATTAGCTGCTATGGTGCGCTGTAACAATATTCATAATGGTTGGAGGAAAAAAATAATGTCACGATCGCTTTCTTTTTTGTAACATATAAATAGTGCCTTTTAGTTTACTACTTATCATTCGTACTTGATATCGATAAGAGGATACTTGTTGAAACGTCGTGCTATATGTGTATAAAACCAGTGATTGCCATTGCCATATGAATTGTTTTGTTTTTTCTGATGTTGTGAATCGCTAAATGCCACTCATACACGAAAGTTTTGTTTTAAAAAAAAAAATGATTGTTTAGTTTCTTTTTGAAAATGTTTATGTTGTGCACACTTTTCAGTTCAAATGGAAACTAATTCCATACGATAGTGCGTACGTAACTAACGTACGAAAATTAAAGTGTAGCTGGCTTTTTTTCGCACGTATACAATGAATGGTCATTTTGCTCAGTAATCCAAGCCAGAATTTGGCTATTTTTTAAAAATTGGGTTAAAGTTTTAAATTTTGGTTTAGAACTGAAGTAAATTAACTATTAGTCCATCCCCATGCTAATAACATTAACAGAATTGATTGTGTATATCTGAAATAGACACCACCGAAGCACGAAATAGTGCCAATATGCCGACGTCAAATCTCTCTCTCTCTCTCTCTCTTATTTTTATACTTCAAAATTTTGTTTTACTTGTCTTTATTACACCAGGATATGGAAAAATTGTTAACATTGAAGTGTTCTGATTGGTGTAAGGTATTAGCCAATGAAGCGATCTGTTACGACAAGCTTTAAACGGAACTGTTGGTAATCCATAAGTAACATCAATACTGATTGGTTAATCAACTGTCTGACGTCATAGGGTCAAACCCTCACTACAACTTGTCAGATCTGCATGTAGTGTAGGCCATCGAAAGTATAAAAAAACGACTTCTTTTTTTTCATTCACCATTTTGCATATTTTTCTATTTTACTTATCATTGTACGGAAAACTGAGGTCTCCTGAGTACTGTTTTGTATGTATACAATTGTACTGCAAAAATATCATAGGGTTAGGGCTGCTTATAAGGTATAAAATGCCGCGACACCAAATATAGAATGCTATATGCGCCATTCAATGGGCGTTTGGGGTTTACTGCTATTTCGCAGTATAAAATGTAGGTTAGCGTTGCTCATGTGATATCAAACCAAATACAGGATACGTAATGCACCATTGCATTTCCTGACCATTGGCGGGGGAAAATCCCCATAAACTTTCATAGGCCATGAAAAAAAAAATCTGAAAAGAGCCCAGAATTGTTAGATCGGTCAATTAGCCGAGGAGTTTTTGAAAATGGGGTGGGGTAGGGGTATGGCCTTGTCGGGGAAGGCTATGGTCTTGTCGGGAATGAATGCTCAGTTTGTCGGGAAGCGTCGTGCCGTCTGTCGGGTTTTGAATATTTTTAATAATGTGAAAGCGGAAAGAAAGCAGTCCAGTCAATGATGAATAGAACTAGCACGTACACATGGCCTTTCTCAGTTCTTGAGTACCGTACTGTTAGTAATAATCGTTTGACTTGTTCTTCTTTTGGTTTAATATAGTGCACTAGATGTAAATAAACTTGAACTAAAATGGTCATTCATATATTAAAAGTATATAAATTTTACAAGTTCAAAAAGTCTTCTATCTTGATTCTAGATGTATCTATCTTACATATGGATAAAAAATGTGAACTGTCATATAATGAAAAACGTGGCAAAAGTAAATCGTAATACGGAATATATAGATTGTAAATTTGAACTTTTATAAAATGGTCATTCATATATTAAAAGTAGATAAAGTATATACAAGTCTTCTATACATCTGAGATCTGGATAAAAAAATGTGAAGTCTCATAAAATGAAAAATGTGGCAAAAGTAAATCGTTCAACTTGTTCTTGTTTTCGTAGTAATAGAGCTTGTATTTTAAAGATGACTTTTTACCAGTTTTTATGTTGCAACTGACATAATTTACTATCCACTCCAAAATACTAGAAAGTATTCGAAATGCCTGGAAATCGCGTCTACGGCCGTTTGGTTTTCAAAATTTTCTGGGGGAGGCCCCCCATACCCCCCCGTCTCATGTGAAGTCTCATAAAATGAAAAATGTGGCAAAAGTAAATCGTTCGACTTGTTCTTGTTTTCGTAGTAATAGAGCTTATTTTAAAGATGACTTTTTACCAGTTTTTATGCTGCAACTGACATAATTTACTACCCACTCCAAATTACTAGAACATATTCGAAATGCCTGGAAATCGCGTCTACCGCCGTTTGGTTTTCAAAATTTTCTGGGGGAGGCCCCCCATAACCCCCGTCGGACGCTTCGCGGATTCTAAAGAAATATATTTGTTGGGAAAATATGCTGGCCCCCCCAAACAAGTTCGGCCTCGTACGCCTATGTTAACTTTATCAACCACAACCGGGATTATCGTGCCAACGTCTTACTCACTGAGTCACCGTGGTCACCTTTACAAAACGTAGCACCAGAAAAATAGAAGATGTTTTCCCCGATTGTGCGTTGTAGTTTATTGCTACTGAGTTACCAAATGATTCTAAAAGATTTTATCTTATCAACTCGTTTTTTTTTTTTATTTTAATTTAATTGCTTTTTAGCCAGTGAATGTGGGAGAGAAATAGGGTTTAACGTCCACTCGACACAAACTAGGTTATTTCAGGACTAATATATGGTTCAATTTTATTTCATTATTCGCTTTAACGTAGGGATCTTTAGCAGTTGGAGGAAACCTGAGGACCCAGAGAAAACCCACGAGGTTGGACAGGCGACACTACTCCTTGTCACATACAACCCAGGATTTGAAGCCACACCAGGGAATGAAAAGAGCAAATATGGAGGTTAAGTTAATATTAAATTTTATTAAAATCAAACAAGGATGATAAGTCAATAATTAATTACTATATATATATATATTAACAAATTCTAAATGTTATCTCAAATATTATGACATTAATATTATTTTTTAAACAAAGAGAAACAGATAGAAATGACATCAGCACCTTGGAGATTGTTGTCAGTCGGTGAATAAATAAAATTTTTGGATTCGATTTGATTTGAATGTAGTTTGTTTATATTAAGAGTCTTGGGATAACATTGTTAGGCAACTTTGTGTGACGTTTACCAATTAATCATGGAGATTAGCTTTTAAGACTCTGAAACAACTTCTGGTGGTGGTGAGAGTGGTGGGGATCTTTGTCTGTCAGTAAATTAATAATTTTAGAGAGAGAGAGAGAGAGAGAAATGGGGTTTAATGTCAACTCGACACAAACTAGGTCATTTCGGGACTAACATATTATGGTTTAACTTTATTTTCAATAAGTAGCTTGCGCATAGGGGTCTTTAGTAGTGGGAGGAAACTGGAGTGCCTGGAGGAAACCCACCAGGTTGAGAAGGCGCCCCTATCTCAAGGCCACATACGCTCACACAAGGGATCGAAACCACAGCCGCAAGCCAGTGGTGACCGGCCAGCTAGAGGTCGAGGCGCGGCACTCTAGACCACTAGGCCATCCCAGCCCCCTAATAATTTTAGATTTGCCGTGTTTTGAATATAAAGTTATAGTGATGTTTTAATTAGATTATCCGAAAACCTTAAGACTGATCTATTAAATTCTTTGCAAAGATAAACTTGCAGAACAGTAGGGGCGATGAACCCCATTTCTTTCTAATAGACAGCCGTGAAAAAAAAATGCTCAGATACTTTTGTTCCAGTTAAAGGCTCTAAAGCCTCTTTAAACAGTAAAATTTCTATAAAATAATGGCTTAAAGCTAGGGTGATAGTTACACTACATGATGTGAAGCAATAATTTAACACTGTTTTAAATGAGCAATTAAAACAAAATATGGTCCCAGAGTTCACAATGCATTCTCAGGCTTAAGATAAAAATTTACTCAAAAATGTTCACCTTATTTTAACTATCATATAGTCGTTTATAAAACATTTGTTATTTTAATGTATCAAATACATCAAAAAGAAAAGAGAAGGGAGAGAGAAATGGGGTTTTTCTGTCTACTCGACACAAACTAGGTCATTTCGGGACTAACATATGGTTCTGTTTTATTTCAATATCAGTGGGGGGGGGAAGGGAACCGGGTAAAACCCACGAGGTTTGACAGGCAACTCTACTTCTTATCACGTACAACCGATAAACCGATGAATCGAAACCATGGCAGTTGACTCAAAAACAGAACTTATGATACAGTGCACACGTTTGTCTGGATCAAAGATCTTTCTCATAAACAGTGATTGAAAGTTAAGTAAATTAAGTTTGAGAATTTTCTCAAATTTGTTTACCCTTTTATAGCTAAAATATAGCCCTTTATAAAACTTTAGTTATTTCAATGTATCAAATACCCTAATAAGAAACTGTATGCAAAGTTTTATGTTCCTGGATCAAGGATATTTGTTATAAACAGCGATTGAAAGTTAAGTAAATTAAGTTTGAGAATACTTTGTAAACTTGGGGCCAGACCGTATACAGGAAAACATAAAGAAGGTATTTATAACATTAAACACGAATAAAAACGACAAACTTGTCTATTATCGTATTAAACACGATTATTTCCAATATTACACTACAATATATACAAAATAAGACTTAATATATACACACAATTAATTAAACACGATTATTTCTACGAATTTAATGACATACATACAAAATAACATTTAATATATAAACACAAAATAAATCAAATACGATTATTTCTACGAATTTAATGACATACATACAAAATAACACTTAATATAAACACAAAATAATTCAAATTGGATTATTTCTACAGAATTAACATAAAATAATGCATAATAGCTAAAACAACTGGTAAACAAAAGCTATTCATTTTGTTCTGGACTAAAACACCTTGTGCAGTTCAAACACTTTAGGGATTTTTGTGATCAGTTTGTATATAGTAAGAGCTTAAAATGTTAATTTGCGACTTATACACATTTTTAGTCTTTTTCAGGAAAACACCCTATTTAAAATAAGGTGTTTTAAATGAAGGTAACGACTAGTTTGGGTTTTTTCTGTTGTGTATATGATTTCGTATAAAATTAATATTTATTGTTTGGTACAGATTGACATGGCCAAAATTAGCTCTCCAAGCAATAAAAGTTTGTTTTGTTTTTTTTAGTAAATTCCTGTTTATTGTTTTATTTGATCTGTAAAATGATTGATCTGTGGCCTCTACTTGGTACATGTATACTATATTGTGTTTTAATATGTGAATATTTCTCTAATAAAATAAAGATATTGTCTTACTTCATGGTCACAAATTTTGGCACAATTAATACCGGGTTCTATTTTGAATGTATTAACAAACGGTCATTTACTAACAAAATTATGCATGAAGCAGCAAGTGTTTGAATCCCAAGACGTCATCCAGACATTGTATCTTTGGATATTTTTAAATTATGCATGGAGCAGCAAGTGTTTGAATAGCAGAACATCATTCAGTCATTCAGACGTTGTATCTTTGGATATTTATAAACTGGTTTAGCAGTTGTACTGTATGAATTAGCTTTACTTAACACCAACTTACACCAGAGGTGAGAAAATAAATGAATATGCCTGTTTGCTGCTAGTCTCCGCATAGAGAATAATGTTTCTGAAAATAATTATTTTTGTTAACTGAAACTGACCGACAGTGAATTGAATTCATACCATATCTGAACAGAATGCTTATAATCGTAATTTCTTTATAGTTGTAATTTTTCAAATTTAGACACTGGTAACCAAATACATGATAATTCGTTGATGAGAATATAAAGATATTTTAATAGAAAAAGGATTATTTACATATTTAAACAAAAACATTACAATTCTGATTTCTTGCTGCCATGAAATTTATTTTAAACAAAAACAACAAAGTGTGGTTATAAAATCATTGTCTACTGTTACACTCAAGACCTAGGGCCCTCCGTATTTATGAAATCTTAAAACTAAAAAATTATTTTAAGAATGCCCTCTTATGTTGGCTAAAAGCTAAAATAGTTTAAGAGTACTCTGATTTGATTGGTTAAATACCAATGGCTAAGTTTAATTCTCATCCAATGAAAATGCGAAATTATTAAAATATTTTAGTTTTAAGTATTCGTGAAAGAGGACCCAAGGGACAGACTTTTATTCCAACCAATCACTGACGAAAGATTATTTTAAAATGGCCAGTAGATAAAAATGAAATATTGAATACAACACATTATTAATACATTTAAATAAATAATACTTGAGATAAGAGAAATCTTGTTTCATGTGAGAAGTGTCATGGATGGTCAACCCCAAAATTGTAAATATTGGAATAATGACAAGGTGTCGTGATGACTGTTATTAAACTTTATAAAACAGGGGTGGATGTCATTTGAATATATGGGTAATTACCGGTATTTGGATAAATTGTTAATTGTGACCTTGTCCCAGTTTCACAAAGCATTCTTGGACTTTAGTTAAGAATTTACTCAACTTTGATTTGAATCACTATTATAAGTAATATCTTTGATTCAGAAACACAAAACATTTTAGATAGTTTCTTATTGGAGTATTTGATACATTAAAATAACAAAAGTTTTATGATGGGTTATATTTTAGTTAAAATAAGGCGAACAATTTTGAGTAAATTCTTAACTTAAGTCTGAGTATCTTTTGTGAAACCAGGACCTGCCCTGATACATTTTAAATTTAATAAGATGATTTCAAAAACATGACGTCTTGTTTGAATACGTCTATAAAATAGTTTATTTTAGATTACAATAGATGCATATTGAGCAATACTTAATAATATAATACGAAATATTAAAATATTTATAATATTTAGTCACAATAAACTTAAAGATACATTATGTAAGATTTAGATAAAGAGAAGGGGCCTATATCACGACATTTTAACTAAGATAAAATCCAAATATTAGTATTTGAATTGGATAATATTAGATTGATTTTAGTGCTTAGCCAATCTACTGAAATTTGGATTCTATCTTTTGTTAAGACTTCGAGAAACAGGGTCCTGATCATTCATGTTATAATAGATAATTTGTATATTAAAAATTTCAGGCAAATGTTTTGACAATACTTAGCCTAGTCTTGATGGTCAAGTACCATTGGTAAGCTTATTAACTTATTATCAGTACTGATTATCGATTTTTACATTATATTATCAAATGGAGTGGGTTTTCTGTTCTATTCATGATCTCAGACAATCCAATGATATTGAATTTAACTTTAGGCTTATTATGTTAAATCATTAACACATGAAGCCAGAAAGAAGACTTGCAACAGGTCGATTTTGTATCTTCAACAGCTATTTGTATACAATTCATCTTAATTATAATATACTGGTAAATCAAGTCTCCCATCATAAATAAAAAATGTCTATCATATTCAGAGATATTATCCTAAATTTTGCCACAAAATGAAATTTTTTATGTCTGTTTTGTGAAACTTCCACAAAATGTTGGGGTATATTTTATCACAAAACAACTTATTGGATTTCTAAAGATCTTTTTAACTTAAGGATTATTATCTGATTTTGACTTGATGAGGTCCTTAAGCGATATAAATGTATATTTCGTCACTTATTTTATTAAGCTCGTCAGATAATCAACATTTAGTTAATATTATCTGAAGAGCCTAATAAAATAAGCGAAAGTACTAGTAAACGACAAATAATGTAGTTCTTTTTTCAAACACTTTTATATTTTTGTGTATTCAATACCTAAGAGTAGTTATCTTCAACTTTTCATATATTTCGTCACATATAGATATACATTTTGTCACAGCTTAATCTACACCAAAATGTTCTCAAATTTTAAACTTCAAGTTGAGAACAAACAAAAATATCAATGATAGATAATCTCCGCTTGGACTCAATTGGTTTAGGAAGAGAACCCATCAAAATAATTTACGCAGGTGACTGAGAATGACAAATGGTAGATATTCTCTAGGCTTGGATTCAATCAGATTAGGAAGAGAACCCATTAAAATATTTTAACCAGCCCTTATACATCTAGGTGACAGAGAACGACGATTGTTGCGTAATTTTCAATTCATTATATCTGTGTAGATAGTCAACAGAGTTGAACAATTTTGGGATCAATACTCCATTGAGAGATACAACTGTTTGTAAGGATTTGAAAATCCCTCAAATGACCATCAGTTGGTTTAAGAGTTTTTAGAGAGACCACAGAACTTAAAGCTAGAGAAGAGAAAGTTGATAATATATTCAAAAGGAATTCAAGGCTAGCTGAGATTATGCAGTTGTTAATATCTCGAGTTTAGCCAAGATCATCCAGTTGGTAATATCTAGACTTCAGACAGTCTGGTAGAAATCGTCTAGTTGAGAATATCTAGAGTTCAGCCAGTCTGGACAAGGTTATCCAGTCATTAATATCTAAAGTTCAACCAATATGGTAAAAATCGTCCAGATGAGAATCATAAATTTAAACAAACTGGTAGTTTTCTCGGGGAGAGTTGAAAGGTTTTCTGTGTCGTAAATTATCACTTTCATTTAACTCATATTTGGTCGTCCAATCAACTTGCAGTGGTCTCAATATACCACAGATTCGTATTTTTAAAACATCGTTTAAATTCTGGAAAATCCCTCGACTGAAATGAGAAATTGGAAACATAATGACAATATAAAATATTTCAAAACAAAGTATTTATCTGTAAGATGAAACAAATTGTATTTTTATTGTAAAAAAATGGAATTTTCCATACATAAAGTTTTTTATAAGATATATTCCAGTCAGTTGTTAATGGCATGGGCAATGACAATCAGAGAAAAACACAGATCCTATTTCGTTTTGTTTTTTACAGATAAAAATATTGTTTTACTTGTCTTCACAGCACTGGAATCTGGTAGATGATGAGAGGAATTAGCCAATAAAACAGTCTGGCGAGTAATAATAATAATAATAATAATCGTTTTCTATATCGCTGAACATTCAGTCAGTCTGACTGCTCTGTGGCGTTCTCTGCATAGATGGCCACAGCGTTTGCGTGAGCGTGTTGTGTCATAAGGTCTCTCATTGAGTCAACTGGTGGGTTTCGATTCACTGGTTGTACGTGACGAGGAGGAGTAAGTTAGCCTGTCCATCTGCAGGTTTCCTCCTTCTGCTAAAGACCCCTGCTGGGCAAGAGCATCATTGATATAAAATTGAACCATGTTAGTCCCGAAATAACCTTGTTTGTGTTGAGTGGATGTTAAACCCCATTTCTCTCTCTCTCCAGAAATATTACCAGGCAATAGACAAATTAACTCTTGTATCATGCCTCTATAACATAATACAAGAGAGGAAAAATATATATATATTGGTCGATACTTACTGGAAAGGGCTGATTATTTTAGGTTCTTTCTGATCATGATGACAATTATTTGAATGTTGATGACTATGACCACCAGCTTCAGGTTGTTTGTCGTGAAAAATGGAATATCTGTAACTATTTAATCTTTCATTTGATGTCATCCCTAACCACATGATCTAGAAAACAGAAAAAAAAACATTAGTACATATATTTCCTGGATCAATCGGTTTCAAATCCCTGGTTGTACGTGACAAGGAATAGGGTTGCCTGTCCAACCTTGTGGGTTTTCTACGAGTCCTCAGGATTCCTCCCACTGCTAAAGAGAAAGAGAAACATAACGCTAACGCTACAATATACGTCCACATTCCTGCTTTGATTGATATGGTACTTTGTCAAGAAGGCTAGGCGTTTGGTTTGTTTAGCGTTGAGGGTCGTGCACCAACATTAATAGTTGCCGTCCTTAGAGTATAAGGAATAACTATACCAAGATAATCCATTCAGAATTGTGCCTTCCTAACACTAAAGGCAAAAAGTGGGCGTGGCTCTGCCCCTGGGGGTCGGGACATTCATCAAAATCAATAGTGGACGCCCTCAGGCTATAAGGAACACATAAACCAAGTACCAAGCTGATTCATTCAGAATTGCGGCCTGTAAACGACAAACACAAAAATTGGTCGTGTCTTGCCTGTGTGCGTCGGGACATGCAGTTGACGTCCTTAGGCTATATGGAATACATATCCCAAGTTTAAAGACGATCCATTAAGAATCGTGGCCTGTAGACAACACACATAGACACGAAGTAAAAATGGGCATGACTCTTCCCCTGGGAGTTAGGAAATCACCAAAAACAATAGGGGTCATCTTTATGCAGCCTGTAGACGACAGACAAACAAATACACGAAATGGGTGTTGCTGTCCCATGGGGGTCGGGCATGCACCCAAAACAAAAGGGGTCATCCTTAGGGTATAAGGAATAAGTATTTTAAGTTTCAAGATGACCGATTAAGAATTATGGCCTGTAGGCGACACACAAAAAGAAAATGGGCGTGACTCTGCCCCTGGGGGTTGGGCATGCACCCCAAATGATAGAAATGTTCCTTAGGGTACAAAGAATAATCATTCAAAGTTTCAAGATGATACGTTAAGAAATGTGGCTTGTAGACGACAAACAAATAAATACAAGGAATGGGCGTGGCTCTGCCATTGGGGGTCGGGCATGCACCAAAAAACAATACGGATCATCCTTAGGGTAAGTATACAAAGTTTTAAGAAAATACAGTTAGAATTGCGGCTTCTAGGCGACACAGAGACACACGAAAAGAAAATGGGCGTGACTCTGCCCCTGGGGGGTTGGGCATGCACCCCAAACGATAGGGATCATCCTTAGAGTATAAAGAGTAAGTATACAAAGTTTTAAAGAAAATCCAATAAGAATTGTGTAGGCGACACAAAGACACACGATAAGAAAATGGGTGTGGCTCTGCCCCAGGGTACAAAGAATGTGTATGCTAAGTTTCAAAATTATAAGTTAAGAAATGTGGCCTGTAGACGACAAACAAATACATACTAGAAATGGGCGTGGCTCTGTCCCTGGGGGTCGGGCATGCACCAAAAACAATAGAGATCTTCCTTAGGGTATAAGGAATATGTATACCAAGTTTGAAGAAAATCCAGTAAGAATTGCGCCCTGTAGGCGACACAAAGACACACGAAAAGAAATGGGCGTGGCTCTGCCCCTGGGGGTGGGGCATACACCCCAAACGATAGGGATGTTCCTTAGGGTACAAAGAATGTGTATGCAAAGTTTCAAGATTATAAGTTAAGAAATGTGGCCTGTAGACGACAAACAAACAAATACTAGAAATGGGCGTGGCTCGGCCCCTGGGGGTCGGGCATGCCCCAAAAACAATAGGGATCTTCCTTGGGGTATAAGGAATGAGTATACCAAGTTTGAAGAAAATCCATGAAGAATTGCGCCCTGTAGGCGAACCACAGACACACACACACACACACACATACATACACACACACACACACACACAGAGAGACAGGGGCGACGGCATAATACGTTCACATTATGAATGTGGACGTATAAAAATGGGGTTTAACTTCCACTCAACACAAACTAGGTCATTTCGGGACTAACATATGGTTTAATTTTATTTCAATAATTCGCTTGTGCGTAGGGGTCTTTAGCAGTGGGAGGAAACCGGAGTGCCCGGAAGAAACCCACGAGGTTGAGAAGGCGCCCCTATCTCCATGCCACATACGCTCACACCAGGGCTCGAAACCACAGCCGCAAGTCAGAGGTGACTGGCTAGCTAGAGGTCAAAGCGCGGCACTCTAGACCATTAGGCCATCCCAACCCCCCCACTGCTAAAGACCCCTACATGAAAGCGAATTATTAAAATAAAATTAAACCATAAGTTAGTCCCAAAATGATCTAGTTTTTGCCATGTGGACCTTGACACCCATTTCTCTCCAACTCTCTCCCTTGATCAATCTAATTCAAACTCTTATAATCTGGACCCAATGTTGTAAGCTAACGCAAGTTATCTCAACCGTATGTTTGTTAGGGCCGAAACGATACGCTGTGCCACGATATGATACAGCATGATGTAGTAGACCAACGATACCGGTGCATCACGATACACACGCCATTAATGTGAAATAGACTAAAGTTTTCTTGAAATAAAGAAAAAATACACAATGTTTTAAATTTATATTGTTTATTATTAGATAAATTTAAATTTTATGTTTAACTTTTAACCAATATTTTTTGCACATTTTTCATTTTGTGCGAAACACTCAAACAGGAAGTACGAAACTGGAAAACCAATATTCTCCCACACCTTCGATTGCAATCTGTTTCACAGAGAATTACTTACGAATTTTCTCTGTAACAGATGACTGTCCACAACACGTGCGTTGACTGCACACGCCATCAGACATTGGCTCAACGGCTCGTGCAATGTTTACTTAACACCTAACTGCTTCGGGCAAAATGATGCATTTTACTCATTTTAATACCCATTTACACTAAATAGGAAATAATTTTTAACTACAAATACTTCAAACGTCTTTATTTATTTTTCTTTTACCTCAAATGTTTGAGAATTTAATTTGTCTGAGTAGAAAAGTTCATATGCCGTACTCATTAAGCCTCGTCGATGTCATGCTTATCGGTGATTTTAGCGGCCAAGCGAATATTCACTATGGGATCAGTTTGCTTCGATCGAACAGGCGGGTGGCTTTTCCATTTCAACTTCACCAAGTGTAACACTGCTACCACCAGTACTGGGCGTGAACATAATAGTCGAAAGACTAAGAGAGACTGTTAACCAAAATTTCAACACGCTTTTCATTCATTCGAATAAGAGCCACCAGCATCGCGAGGAAGAAATGACTGTTAAATAAAATGCGATTTCATTGGTGTAAAACGCATGGCTTCCGGTATTTTGTCCAAAGGAAAACATTGTCTTGTCCAGTTTCCGAGTCGTATTTTGCACGCGATTAGTAGGTCAGTTTTGCAATGATTGTGAAGTCTGGATGCCCGGGCCTATAGAAGACGCGTGCTGTTTCTAGTCCATTTATAGCTACCGAGGGTTTCTTCTTTACTTAGGCCTTGTGTACGTACGTACTGAACTGATAGGTAATTTCTAAGGGTCCTACATATCTCATTTATTGAGGGTCATTCCAGGTCAGATCAAAATCTGAAATTTTTAACCCGACCCCCTTCGATTTTGATGAAATTTTGTACACATGATGTCTATGACGAGAAAAGCTCAAATCTGAAATTTTAGCCAAATCGACCCATTGGAGGCCGAGATATGACCTTTTGAACTTTTGACCTTTTTGACATTTTTCGCGTTCCCCTGAATTTTCAAATCCTCATATCTCAGCAACCAGTATGCCTATCAGGGTGTAATTGGGGTCGTTGGAAAGCTAGAAAGACAAGGAATTCATTTCCGGTCTCAGAATCTAACTTGAAGCAAGTTTAGTGGTTTTGATTTTGTCACCCAAGTTTTGACCTTGATTTTGACCCAAAGGCCCTGGTGACCTTGACCTGAACTTTTGTCCCAATGAAAGCTAAGACGGTCTACTATCATATGTTAAAAGATCACAATGGTAAAATTGTTCTTTTCCGAGATACCATGTCTTTAATTTCACCATGGTTACATCAATAACACAGTATTTCACTGGGTGGGAGCTATATCTGGACTATGTGGTACATAAAAAATTCAAAATAAAAAAATCTTCAGTTCAAACTCAATTCAGCTTTATTGAGAGCCATTTTCATTTAAAACTGATCATCAGATTTTATCGATTTCATTTATCATTTTTATGGTACACAAGCAGCACTACGATTGCAGCATAAGTATTTCAGTCAACATAAACTAAGTAAGATATGGACAGCGATTAGGAGGTCCGAACCAGAAGCAGTTAGTGATGTGCACAGATTTTAGAGATAGACTCCATGTCCAATTTAGTCCGCAGAGATAATACCTCTCTCTCTTGTCTATCCGTCACCCGTCGTATGGACGGCGTTCGAATGTGGGTAGTCTGATGACACTGATCCAATGAAGAAAGGCTACAATCCTCCAACTCCATGTTTGCATTGAAAAACAATATCCGCAAAATGAAGAAACTAACTATTGATTGAAACGAATATCAAATGAATTTGAAACTGCTACATATTTGTCTATGTACAGAAGACGCTCTAGACACTGACCAACCATTGAAATTGGCTGTGACTTGTGAGGAGTTATCTTGTGAATCTGCTCGATGTTCAAGTTCCTTATCAGAGTAACATAAACAAACGCCAAAATGCAGCTAAATAAATGGGGTTCACAATAATCACTACCAGAGAACTTTACCAAGCTAATTACAGTAATCTGATCTGCTGCCATGCTGAATTATGGAAGCATGGTACAATTGAATTGATGATATCTTGGGAAAGAACAATTTTACCATTGGGATCTTTTGATATATGATGGTAGACTGTCTTAGCTTTCATTGGGACAAAAGTTCAGGTCAAGGTCACAAGGGCCTTTGGGTCAAGGTCAAGATCAAAACGTGGGTAAAGATATCGAAACCCCCAAAAGTGTTCCTGATGAGTTCTGATGCCATAAATGGATTCCTTGTCTTTCTAGCTTTCCAACGACACCAATTACACCATGATAGGCCTACTGGTTGCTGAGATATGAGGATTTGAAATTTCAGGGGAATGCGAAATATGTGGAAAAGGTCAAAAGTTGAAAAGGTCATATCTCAGTAACCAATAGGTCGATTTGGCTAAAATTTCAGATTTAGGCTTTTCTAGTCTTAGACATCACTTATGCAAAATTTCATCAAAATCGGAGGGGGTCGGGTTAACACCGTGTGTTGATCTGAGCTGGAATGACCCTGAACAAATATCGCGATATAGTATGAAATTAATCGTGAACCTTAAATTGAAAAAAAAATCGCGATTATCGATATTCTTAAAAAAAATATCGTTCATCGTTTTCATGGAAAATATCGCGGTACACCGGTTCACCGGTGAATCCTTTCGGCCCTAATGTTCGTTACTTCAACAATTCAGTACTGTAGGTTCAAACAAAATTACCTATACCTAGTGCTGAATGCTCACACATATTGCCTGAACATGATGTAGGTTCACACAGAATTACCTACACCCAGTACTGTATGCTCACACAAATTACCTGAACCTAATGTTTTAAGCTCACAAATATTACTTCAACCTAATGTTATAAGCTCATCATAATGTTTAAAGCTCACACAAATTACCTCAACTGGTATTATAAGCTCACATGAATTACTTCAACCCATTGTTATAAGCACTTACAAATACCTAGTGTTGTAGGCTCACGTAAATTAGCTGTATGCTACTATGGTGAGAATTGAGGTGACTGATTTTATATACAGTTTGATGTATTATAAAGAGTGAAGTCGAGCAGTCAATAAAGATGGGTTTAAAATGAAAGTAGAAACTGACCTGATATAATTGACAGATGAACAAACATGAAACCCAGATCATGTGACAGATTGCGTTCGCACCAATCCATCCAACCCATGGTGATACTTTAAATATCTTTCGTAACGAACCAGTTATACCTTCCTCGTAAAAATCAAACGACAGTTCCGCACTAAAAACTGAAAGAAAAAAAACAGGTCTCTGTGTAAAATAACGGTTTAACAAATTAGATCATAAGGGATGTCATTGAGGGTTTAACGAATTAGGTCATAAGGGATGTCATTGAGGGTTTAACGAATTAGGTCATAAGGGATGTCATTGAGGGTTTAACGAATTAGGTCATAAGGGATGTCATTGAGGGTTTAACGAATTAGGTCATAAGGGATGTCATTGAGGGTTTAACGAATTAGGTCATAAGGGATGTCATTGAGGGTTTAACGAATTAGATCATAAGGGATGTCATTGAGGGTTTAACGAATTAGATCATAAGGGATGTCATTGAGGGTTTAACGAATTAGGTCATAAGGGATGTCATTGAGGGTTTAACGAATTAGATCATAAGGGATGTCATTGAGGGTTTAACGAATTAGATCATAAGGGATGTCATTGAGGGTTTAACGAATTAGATCATAAGGGATGTCATTGAGGGTTTAACGAATTAGGTCATAAGGGATGACATTGAGTCAAGTTGTGAGGTTACAATTCCCCGCTATTATGTTGCAAGGAGTCTGCCTAAATTTGCAGGTTTCCTCCGGCGGCTAAAGACCCCTACTTGCAAGCAAGTGAATTATTGAAACAAAGTCCCAACTTCTCTATGTCACAAGGAGTAAGGTCTTCTGTCTAAGTTTGCAGGTTTCCTCCGACGGCTAAATACCTCTACTTGCAACCAAATTATTGAAACAAAATCAAACCATATGTTAGTCTCGAAATGATAAAGTTGAGTGGACGTTACAGTTTATATTTCTCTCTCTAATCAACCAGTCACTGATCAGTGGTAAGATAAACGAAATGGGGTATAATGTCCTCTTGTTCTGCTCTGACTGAGCTAATGAAGATGGAATGAATGAATGAATGAAATATTATTTAATGGCACGTCAGCTCCAACTGGGCTATATTGCGCCAAACATATGGAGAGACTCTGCGACACAAACTAAAAAACAAATAATCACAATATTATCTATACATATACATAAATAAAAACAAATATCACAGTAAATATCAATTAAAAACAAATATCAACTTTATGTATATATATATTTAATACATGAAAGTGAAAATCAGATATATATAATTAAAATTTTCGATAAAAATTTGTCTCTTTTAAAAAATCTAGTACTTTACAACATAAACCCGGTTGGGTAAACAACTGATGAAGTGATTGGCAACGGTAATGCCTCAATCTTGTATCTTTGAGATGCTTACACTCGAATCAAAATGTGCTTCCCTGTCAAAGGAACGTGACAATGTTCACATTCTGGTTGAGGCTCTCGCTTCAAGATGAAAATATGTGTTAAAATGTATGACCAATGCGAGAGCGACACAAAACAACTTCATCTTTCCTGCTCGTAAGATAGGAGCTTGGCCAGTCTCCTAAGAGAGGCTTTATGTAATGAAGTTTATTTGTGTCTGCAAGATCCCAAGTCCGTTGCCAGCGGTCACATATAAAACAGTTTATGGGTGATTTAAAATATGTGAATGGTAAAAGGATTGTATTTAACACTTTCTGGACAGCAATCTATTAACTGAATATGTGTATTAGATTATAGATGGTAAGCTCCTTTTTTCATCAAATCTGAATGATACCCGGTCCGTAGTGTGAGTAATTTACTCATAGAAGTTTTTAGCAGTGGGAAGAAATTGGACGTCACTGAGAAAATTATGTTACCTAAAGCTGATGATTGGTGATGATGTAAATATAGTTATGTTAATACTTACAGAGATAACATCCATATAAACACCACGTAATCATACCCATCAAGAAAAACAAATATCCCAGGAAATATTTATGATTTAAGGCACCTGCAATAACAATATTACTTTCATTAAAAAGTCTAACATGCATGCTTTAGATCAGGGGTGTCAAACATTCGGCCAGCAGGCCAGATCCAGGAGAGAGAGATATGGGGTTTAACGTCCACTCGACACAAACTTGGTCATTTCGGGACTAACACATGGTTTATTTTCATTTCAATAATTCGCTTGCACGTAGGGGTCTTTAGCAGTGGGAGGAAACCAGAGTGCCCGGAGGAAACCCACAAGATCTCCATGCAACATACACTCACACCAGGGATCGAAACCACAGCCGTAAGCCAGAGATTACGGGCCAGCTAGAGGTCAAAGCGCGGCACTCTAGACCACTAGGCCATCCCAACCCGCCAGATCCAGCCCACCACAAGTTTAAATGTGGCCCATGTGTGGATAATACTTAGAAACTAGCCATTGAAATCACGGTTTCTAAATGCTATGGCTAATTTGGTCCATTTCAAAGTATTGTATTGCATAATAATATGTAACAATTTTATTCCAATAGAACGATAAAAATTTCTTTATCTTGATATTTTTGTATATCTCCCACCCACATGATGTAATATTTTAGTTCATGTGGCCTTGAGTATAACACCTCTGGTTTAGATTATATATCTCTGTCAATGAATCAAGCTGTGTGCTTTCATAATTATAAATAACAATATTAATATCATGTACTGAATTCATGTTAATATGTGCAAAGAGTATCTAATTTTCAAGCTCTTGATACAAATGCTGCTCCTTCGATCTATCATCCATATCGACAATAATTCAAGTTTAAAACAAGACATACTTAATGGAGTTACTTCCCTTTAACTGAGGAAGTAAGCACTAATCTACATGGATGTTGTTTTTAAAATAAAAACCTTTTAAGCGATCCTGTGGTATCCACAAATCAGAATTTTTTAACATGTTTCAAAGGAGTTATTTCCCTTTACCCAGGAAACATGAAGCAGTAGTTACCAATAAATGAATTGAAATGGGGTTAACAGTCTACTGTTTTGTTACGACTAAGCCGATTTAGATGGGCATATTACATACAGAGTACTATCAAGGAAAGTTTGCCCTAGCAGCAGCGCTACTGCTTACTCTTATATCGAATTCCAACTGCCAAGGGATCTTCAATATGCACACCATCTTTGTCATTCCCTCCATTAATGACAAAGGGGAACCACGCCAGAAAATCCCAATGAAAATTCTCAATCAACACCAGGAACGAAACCACAACCTCAAGACTAACGAGCCAGCGTCTTGCTCACCTTAGTTATCAACAAGGATGTTACACTATAACATTGGTATCATGGAATCTTGCGTAAATAGCGTTATTTTCTAAGCTATGTGGAATTATTCATAAATATTATGGAATTTGGGCTAATAGCGTTCAATTTGTCCTTGTATGTAACTTAAATCTCAACGTTCAATTTTGATTACCAAGCGTTAATTAACTAGCGTTTAGTTTGTCGACAGGTGTGGAATAATAAGCGTCCCGCTTAATTATTACGACTGTTGAATAATTACTTGGATCGTTGAACTTCCCGAACCGTGAATAATTTTAGTCATGGTGTCCAATTACGCAAGATGTTCAATTTAGTTATCAAACATCCAATTTCACGTGCGATGTTCAGATATTACGATGTGTTTAGTTGTGGGTCATCGTTCAGTTTTGCTGCACGAGGTTTAAATACTGTAATAAGTGTTAGTTTTAGTACTGACCTGTACGGTGAAATATTGTTCAGGATTCCTACGACAGCATGTATCTATATGCCTGTCATTGTCCTGGGATTATTTTCCAAGATCACTACGGTAAACAAATTCTGGATTTTTAATGTCGACGGGACGGTTCTGAAGCAAAGCTTTCTTGAGATCCACATAACGTTTCGTCTCCAATTATAAAACGTTTATCTATATATCCATTTAAATTTTATTTCCCACGCTGACATGACACATCACGAATGATAAATCTCGCCCATCTCCCTGTCCTGATTAAATCCTATTGTTTAAATGTCTTCGCAATTAAGACTAGCGGCAGCTTGGATATTGCACCAACCATATATTACATAGGATCTATAGAAAGCATTTTGGGTTGAAGGGTAGTGCAATTATCTTTGGCAATAAACATAGAACGTTTGTGTCTGAAGCTAACAATATGTCTATTGTGTAAGGCAGTACGCGAAAATAAACTAATAATTCGATTTCTTTTTATTATTATAGCACGGCCCTTTTTTGATGCAAATCAAATAAAAACAGAACGCTTATACGTCACAAAAGCCGTTTCGTTTCGTACTTTACTTCGTACCTCAAATTTATTCGTACCTTTCCTTTATTGTTGAAATCAGTTTAAAGAAATCGAATATTAATATACCGAACCAGAATATGTACCGCAAATTCATTAGTTCCCAAATGTAATTGAAAGAAATTGTAATAAAGGCTATATATAATTCGATTTGATCAAATCCAACGGCGAATTAGAATATACACGTGATCTGTATACCTCAACTGAATCGCATCTGTTCCTATATCCTGTTGAAATAAATTGAAATCATAAACGATCACCTGTCTATTGTTTAATGTGGTGTTGATATTGAACCAATTCTGCTCATTGAGTGGTAATTATTGACAATTGATTAGTTAAAGAACGACTGAAAAATATTTTATCTGGTGTTGATTATTGCACCCATTCTGCTCAGTGAGTTGTGATTATAGAAGATAATCAACTGGAGGTTGTTATAAACGATTGAATATACTAAGAATTCCAAAATGCGACACATTGTATTATTTATATCATTGTAAGGTGGGACCGCATGCTTTCTGCGATGCTTGGGTTATTTGAGTCTAAAAATAGAACGCAGCAAGTATCAAAGGTGCCTACGTGCAAATATTGACGTACGCGTTTCTTTGATCTGTTAATATGCACCGTACAGGATATACTGTTATATCACGGGGTATGAACAATACGGAATCTATTTGATGGATTAACACCGTGACGCGTTTTTTTTTTTTTTTTATCTTCATAATATTTCAACAGACTGTGGTATACTTTAAATGTTTTATATTCCTGTTATTATATCAATGCATACAATTTGCTTTTTGTTATTAAATCATCGTAGCTAATTCTCGTTCGACAGCCATTTTTATAAATTTAGCATAGCCTTGGATTTGATCAAATCAATTATTTATGCTTTATCAATTCGAGGTTTAAATTTCGAGCATATTCGAATTCTGGCTCAGCAACCATTTTTATAAATTAGGAATAGCTTCAGAATTTCTAAACCGAAATAGCTCTTTGAAATTAATGTCTTGGTTAGAAATTTCGGCGTTTACCTGTTACAATAATTTTAGCGATATATAAAGGTATAGAATGGTTGATGAGTCACGCAAAGGTCTGTATGTGTGAATATTGGCGACGATTCGATGTCGATATTTAGTAATAAATTTGTTTATTAAACCGCCAAGGATTTATTTTAAATATTACATCATAAAAACAGACGGACATCACAAGGTTAGGCATATATTAATTCGTTTCTTTTATCAATATTACAAATATATATCAATAATATGTAGATTGGTATCGCACACAGTTCCATGGTGTATATGCCGTGCCGTGTCATTATTCGACTTGTGAAAAAACAATTCGGTCTTGTACCGGTCCTTTTTTTCTTTTGAAGTCTAAACAATGGAATGTTGATTGACAGTTTGTGATTGGAGCCAGACGCCTTGGCGCCATATTGTAAATCTGCGTTTTTGAATTATCTTGCGTTGAAAGTGGAGTGAGTGTTTGTGAATACGGGCGTCTATTCAATGTTGAATTTTTGTACTTTTTAATAGCAATGTCAATACATTGATGGTTTTAACCAATAGTATTTTTCGATGTACTTTTCTCTGATATACTTTATAAGATGGACAAACTAACAGAGCATGAAACCCGTCTTCAATTTCATCACAGTTACATGTGCTATTACTTGTCTGGATGTTGCTAAACATCCACGCTGTCGGCATTGAGGGGTTAGAGCTGCATACAACTAAATATTTTGTTAAAGTGTTTGCGATTTTCACATTTGCAATTCACGATATAATGACTATAGGAATAAAATAAAACCAAGTACGAACAATCCAAAGCATTAGACAAAATTCGAAGTCCTAAAAAACGTTATAAGCAAAACAGTGTAATCAGCAAATGGGCTGTTTTACTGTGTACAAAATACACAACAGAAAATATAAGGTACATTTTCTATGTCATCTTTTAATACGATGTTAGTGCCAGTTTCGGTTAACAAAATGAGGTGAGGTGAGTATTTACAGGTTTTAAGCACAGTACGGTTCGTTGATCACAGCCAAATAAAACCCTGACCTAGATATTACGTAATGGTCTTGATTGGGCAATGAAACTTAAAACATGCGACATGTAATCGTTCAAGCAGAAAATGAACCAAGGATGTTTTACAATCAACAATGTTAATTGTTTGTTAGTCATTTTCTAACATTTCTTACAAGTTGAAACTACTATATTATGTTTCATGAGCTTTGCATGGCGCATCAACCATTCTACATCCTTAAATATCGCAAAAATTATTGTCACAGGTAAATGCCAAAATTTCTAACAAAGACTTTAATTCCAAAGAGCAGTCTGGCAGCACGAACTCTGTAAAATTAATGATTGGTGTCGCCTTTAAATCTGCAGAACAGTTCCGTTCGACGTATTAATTCCAGCTTCCTTGTGGTTCGTAACCTCTATTCTAAAATGCGCTTTCGATATCATCTCATATTGTACGTCCAACAAAAACATCGAACTAACTTTTTTTTTGTAATCCCCATTCTTTATGATACAATTCCTTTTTAAATTGGCGTTGACCTCCGTGCTTGCACACTGTTAGCAAATAGTTATTGTAAATTTTCCCGCGTTTAGACCAATGATAAAATAGTTGGCGACATCGATCAAACAATCCGCATTTTTATGCTATTTTCACTTGATTAAAGATGAATTATTGAAACAATAAACGATGATTATATCGAATCATTGAATAATTAATAAACCCCAAATTAAAACTTACAAACAAAGAAAGAAAATATGTCCATTGATTCCGAACAATTTTTCCAAACGTTCGATTGATAACTTTACGTATGCCTACGGTATCCAGCTTCTCGCGCGTTTCTATTATAAGTGTGTGTGTTTAATTAATGGGTTCTTTTTTATAATAAAAAAAAATAAAAATAAAAGATGAATTTACATATGTAGGTCTTGAAATGTCGCTTCAGCAACTAACTTATAATTTCCCACGTCAGACATTATCCATGTAGGCCTATATGTAGGTACATAAACACGATGCAGGGCTAGTTCGCCAAAATAATCAAAAAAAAAATTATTTTTTTTCAAATTCTTACCCGTAGAAAAACAGAATTTGTTATTTTTGTATATTATAAACAAACGCCTTTATATGTCACGAATTCAATTATTTTATATAGCCTATAATAAACAAACACAGTTCTTTCGCTATAAACGCGTTATGCCGCGGTCGAATTCGGATATTAATAGAAAATAAATGTAAACTTTAAAATACATAGACAATTTATTCAAAATAAATATCACATATGAAAGAAGCACTACAATCATAATTCCAACTGCAATCACATTGTAACTATCGGGCCACGTCCTGTCTGTTGTCCACCAAGATGGCGGCGGCCAATGTGTGTGACGTACGTCATGTGATTTTAAGCAGGTGCAATATCCAAGCTGCCGCTAGTCTTAATTGCGAAGACATTTAAACAATAGAATTTAATCAGGGAGTCGACGTGTACACACACACGGAAATCAGATGCGCGAGATTTATCATTCGTGGATGTGTTATGTCAGCGTGGGAAATAAAATTTAAATGGATATATAGATAAACGTTTTATAATTGGAGACGAAACGTTATGTGGATCTCAAGAAAACTTTGCTTCGGAACCGTCCCGTCGCCATTAAAAATCCAGAATTTGTTTACCGTAGTGATCTTGGAAAATAATCCCAGGACAATGACAGGCATATAGATACATGCTGTCGTAGGAATCCTGAACAATATTTCACCGTACAGGTCAGTACTAAAACTAACACTTATTACAGTATTTAAACCTCGTGCAGCAAAACTGAACGACGACCCACAACTAAACACATCGTAATATCTGAACATCGCACGTGAAATTGGATGTTTGATAACTAAATTGAACATCTTGCATAATTGGACACCATGACTAAAATTATTCACGGTTCGGGAAGTTCAACGATCCAAGTAATTATTCAACAGTCGTAATAATTAAGCGTGACGCTTATTATTCCACACCTGTCGACAAACTAAACGCTAGTTAATTAACGCTTGGTAATCAAAATTGAAGGTTGAGATTTAAGTTACATACAAGGACAAATTGAACGCTATTAGCCCAAATTCCATAATATTTATAAATAATTCCACATAGCTTAGAAAATAACGCTATTTACGCAAGATTCCATGATACCAATCTTATAGTGTTATATTTTGAAATAATATGATCTAAAAAACAAGATGACTTACCAACACAGTTATCAATCCAGGGACAATGATGATCAAATTTAGCCACACATTTATTACATATAGAACAATGTTTAGATCGTAACGGTCTGCGTATTAAACACGTGCTACAAAATTGATCTAACGTTAATGTCTGGGTTTCTGCTAAATCTAATATCGTCTGAAATAAATCAATATCATTATTCATATAATGACATCAAAGAGAGAGAGAGAGAAAGGGGGTTTAACGTCCACTCGACACAAACTTGGTCATTTAGGGACTAACATATGGTTTCATTTTATTTCAATAATTCGCCTGCGCATAGGGGTCTTTAGCAGTGGGAGGAAACCCACGAGGTTGAGAAGGCGCCCCTATCTCTATGCCACAAACGCTCACACCAGTAGGGCTGGGTATCGATAGTGATTTTTACTATCGATAATCGGCAGTGAAATGTCGGTCGATAATCGATAATATCAAAAACAAACTTATTTTCACGGTCGTCATCAAGATCGGAAACAGTGTAAGTTCAAAGTTCAAACCAGACGAAGTTGCGAAAGATCGTTTGCTCCTGTCTAAAACCCAAAGTCGGCAAAGTGTTTCCACACAGCACTTTTAGCTTTACCGGGAAAATCAACAAGCGTTTTGTCGTCCATGTGTGCTATTTATTGTACCAGGTACTCTATTACTGAGGCACACGTATAGAAATAGTGAACTGTAGTAGACGTATTCTGAAGCTTGCAAAGGGATATAACTCTAACTTTATTTACACATCCGGGTATCTCCGATTTAGCGATAGTCAACAATAATTTCTTCAAAACTAAAGTAATGTTTCAATGAGAGTGAATTTATGAAAACGGCTGTTCAAAAAATATAAGCAGTCACAATTTTGTTATGTGTTACATTGATACTTGATAGTAATTAAAGTGAGCGGTGTATTATGATTAACTGAAAGAAAATATTGACATTTCAGACGCAAGAAAAATAGACGAAGAGCGATAATCGATAGTAACCCACCGCTATCGATAGTGCTTATCTGGGCCGTCCAATCGATACTATCGATTTATATCGATATTTTACCCAGCCCTACACACCAGGGCTCGAAACCGCTTGCCGCAAGCCAGAGGTGACCGACCAGCTAGAGGTCGAAGTGCGGCACTCTAGACCACTAGGCCATCCCAACCCCCCTGAAATGTAAGGAGGTTAAATGTCCTACTATTCCGTCCCATGCAGTGTGTCATGACGCGAACATTGCCTGGACAGCGACCGCTGTGGCCTACACTTATATCAAATTCCATCTGCATAGGGATACTGTACGAGTACACAAGACCACATGCCTATTATAGCACATGTGAAATATGAATGGAGACATGGGTTTAATGGCCACTCAACACAAAGCAGGCAAGTTCAGGACTAACATATGGTTCAATTTTATATCATTAATTCACATGCGTGTAGGAGTCTTTAGCTGTGGGAGGACACCTGAGGAACCAGAGAAAGCCCACGAGATTGGACAGGCAACCCTACTCTTTGTCAGATATACCACTTGATTCTATGACCAACCAACCCTATTGTATCACATGTGAAATGTGAATAGTATAGGTACAATACTGTACTTATTTGTTCTGGATCAACTGATATATATATATACCTACTCTTATTTTATCTTCCCTATTATTCTTTAAATAACCTGGATCCGTTCTCAAGGCTTTATAGAAAAAATACGTAAGTAATAAAATGTTGATCATAAAAGCTACATGTTGATTTCTAGAATGTATATCTATACATAGTTAAAGATTATAATATTATCTAATGTCTAACAGTATAGCTATTGGTATTATTCCATTTTACTCCACTAACCTCCTGGGTCCATTCACAGGGGAGACACATATTCCAAAAGTTCGAATAAATAGATATGAAGGGAAGAAACTTACATCTTGTTCCAACAATCTAATTTGCTACAGTGTGTATTTTACCCTGGTAAATGGGCCATAGTTTCTTATAATGACTGTCTAATGTCTATTTGGGCAGTATTTTCTAATGTCTAATTGGACTGTATTGTCTAATGGAACTGTATTGTCTAATGTCTAATGGAACTGTATTGTCTAACGTATTGTGTATACTGTAATGCATTGAGCGTAGAAAAATTAGAGAGAAAATTAAAGTAAAGCAGGGATTTATTGCAAGTAAAGCAGATTCTATCTTTATTTTGTTTATATTATGATAAAGGATACAAGGTATTAGATATACAATCCACGTATATACCATCCAAAACTTGGTGGCTAAATAAATAGCTACAGGCATTATATGTGTAACACTCTCGTCTAAAAACATCCTGTTAAATAAAATAATATCATCATCTTTTAATTCAATCATTACCCCAAATAAGCGGTTGCCATGCAAGATCCACATACATTTTGCAAGAGATGGACAGGGAAAATGGAAAATCAATAGGGCTCACCCTCTTATTGATACTGACCTTATGAGAATGCTTTGCGAACTCCTGAGCAGATATCTACCATGTTCAAAATAGCTCTTATATAGGGAATCTGACATTTTTAAAACTGGCAAACATGAATGGAACTAAACTACTGTTGATGTGTGAGAAAACGTCTGACTAAAGTAATGAAGATGGACATACGCCATACAGTCTGCTATGACGGAAATTTGATCCAGACAGCAGTGCTAATATCTAACTAATATCTAATTCCATCAGCCAATGGATTTTTTACAAGAACTCCCATGGGTATGGTTTTTTCGTCCCTCTGATCTGCATCACTGACAAGGGGAAACAATGGCAGACAATCCTAATGAACTTTCTCGTCCAACACCAGGATTTAGAGGTTACAATCTATCACACCCCCATATTTATTGTAGATCTAGACATACTTACGTTTTTAAAAACCTAAATGCTATAACTGCTAGGAGAGCTAGACATAGTTTAGCATACCAGTCAATATTACTCTCGGGTATATAACCAACAACAAATATCACAAGAAACGGAATTATATACATTATATATTTCTTTATCACCTGAAATATGTATCAACACATAAACAGAAACAATTATTACAAAGATAGATTGCCAGGAGGCAATGAAACAGCTTGTGAGAGAAAATAATTCTCCAAATCAAATTTCTTGACCATAGTCCGTCCTTTATTCTTTCGTTTGTTCATTCTTTGTGCCTTATTACTGTATCCACCAAAGGTGATATTGTAGATAGACCACTGTCCATATACATTCACCAGAGCCACGGTGGCTAAGATGCTGGCTCACTAGTTTGGATCTGTCTAGCCGTGTATACATTGGCGTGCATGTAATAGATCCCTTGGCAGTTGGAATTTGATTATAATGAAAGTCATATTGCCGCTGCCTGGGCAAAATTTCCTTTAGAATCTGTCTTCATTAGCCAAGTATAGCAGCAGAACAGTAGGACTTTAAACCCCCATTCCATACATCCAATCACCAGTCTGTGAGGATTGATAAATAGAAAATATATCACTTCTGTTGTCATGTTTGATATATCTCTGCGAAAAATAAATAAATAGAAGAATCTTTGTTCCATCGAAGATGAATAAAAACCTTACTTTATCAGTAGTTAATCTCCCTAATAATCCACCTTTTTTAGCCAATCGAGCTGCATTTTCTTGTCGTAATTTTCTTGCTAACGGGGGATTTTTAGCTTCCAAAGCAAAATCTACAGCAGTCTGACCCTGAAATACATAAGCAGTTGAAATAAAAAAACAAATGAAAGTCAGACTGAAACCAGAGAACCCGCAGAAAAGTTCAACCTTGTGGGTCTTCTCTGGATCTTTCAGTTTCCTCTCTCTACTAACGACCCCTACAAGCAAGAGAATTATTGAAATAAAATTGAACCATATGTTAGTCCCCAAATGACCTAGTTTGTGTCGAGTGGACGTTAAACCCCATCCCTCTCTCTCGCTTGATTACGTCACAATACTGGGTGGAATCACATGGTCTGTAAATGAGTCGAGCTACATGGTTATGATTTCCAACTTGTATGTGATAAGGGGTAGAGTCGCCTGTCAAACATTGTGGGTTTCCGCTGGTCATTCAGTTTCCTCCCACAGCTAAAGACCCCTACGTACACTCCAACATGCACACAGAACCTTGTCCAGACAGCTGTCCTTGTCAGGTCTTCCATACCACGTCAATGACAAGGGGAAACCCCAATCTCGTTCCCAGAGGCAGCCGCGGAGCCGAAGGCCTCTGGCACATTAGACCGTCCATTTTTTCCAATTTTTTTCAAACCTAACCCCGCCCATTCTGACCTCTGATTGGTCAATCTTTTCGTGTCGATTTCTCGAAAACAAGAGGTCCGATCGTCGTTTCGTGTGTTGTAAAATGATCCTTGAGTCAAAGTCAACTCGCTGACATAAAAAAATTGGATCCTAAACGAACAAATTCAAGTTTTTGTAAAGATTTATTTTTCTACGCTGGGGTATATTTTTAAGTGATTCGTTCATTCAGGCGCGTAAAATCAGGGGCGTACGACGCAAATAAACGAGAACTGTCGAGCATAGGAATTACATATCATTTTCCGGGAAAATGGCTAATCCGATTCACCAGAGAAATTTCTTCAAAAATTTTTCTGGTTTCGAGATTGGGGAAACCCCTGCGGAAAATCTTGATGAACTGTCTTGGCCAACTCTGGGAACAGCCCCGTGACCTCCAGGATAGCGAACCAGGATCTTACACTGCGGCTCCTCGAAACAGTAGGAAGTTAAAACCCATTCATTTCATGTAACTTACTTTTGAATTGGTAATATCTATTTCTGCTCCACTGTTCAACAACAATCTGACAACAGTATGGTTACCTGTCGAACACGCATACATCAACGGTGTATTACCCAGGTTCTCGTCAGGTTTATTAACTGAGGCTCCGAACGTCAGTAATAATCGTGTGGGATCAAACCTGTCAATCAAAAAACAATAAACTTATTCATTTTAAAAATATCCCCAAAAATGTCTATTTTCAGACCAATTGTGAGGATGGAGAAGTGAAATTTGAAGAAGGATCAGTGGGGAGGCCCTTCATTACCCTACAGAAAATTGCCTTAAATAATTTTTGTTTAAGAACAGGGTTGGCAAGTGTACCTAACCCTAAACCATGTGGGTGGTGTGTAGCTCGGCACATAGGAATTTTCATATCTTGACTGAAATGACCAATATTCACTGCGATCAGTATTTCAGTTTTGTTGTTTCTTCATCAATCCTGTCAACAGTTACTTCCCTTGTTTCACTTTTCCAGTAATATTAGTCAATCTTAACTGCCATGCCAGCCTCCACGGTTAGGATCCTTTTTCACCAATGTCACGTAATATGGTCACAACTATGCATTATCCAAATTTGTTGTGTTCTTTTATTGAATAATATCAAGTGGTATGTGGTCAATGGTTTTACATTGCTGACACAAGGTAAATTTTTGTGTAGAGTTAAGGCTACGGCTTCAAAACAATGGATGTGTCCAGGAAATCAGTCAAATACAGTTGACCCCCCTGCACATCTATTTCAAAACCATGAAATGACCTACCTATTCTAACAATCTATTTTCAGAAAAGGAATAAAGTCATTCCTGGAGTTTTAAATATAATACCTATAGATAAGTTGTTGGAAAATGATATACAAAGGGATGCATACATTTATGACATTATAAAATTATTATACCCAAAGACACGTTGTGATGACCACATTAAAGCAGTCATGCCATTTCTATCAACCATATCGACCTCTTGACCTTTAGCAATTAAATACGCTACTAAAGCTGTGTGACCGAACTGAGCTGAAAGATGTATACAGCTACAACCTGTAGTAAATATAATATATACATTTATAATATACTATGATTATTAAGGAAAAGATAGGTTGCCAGGCAACGAAACATACGCCCACAACAGCTAAGTCGTCTGGGCAGTCAACAAGGGTTGTCGCATATTGTTTCTTTTATCAGTAAGGAGAACATTTACAACACATGATAATCTTATTACGAGTAATAGCCCATTCAATAATTATCAGAAATGATTAGAATAGTTTTGATGGTTTGTCTCAAGGCCTTTGTCCCCAAGATATTTCAAAGTGATCAAGTGCCAGAAATTATCAGATATCACTGAAAATCAAATAGGCTTCTTCGTCTCATGACCCTAAACACTGTGTACAAATTTAAAGTCAATCGGATATTAACTTTAGCCTTTGGAGCATTCACAGGGTTTTTCAAAGTGATCAAGGATCATAACTCTGGCAGTCATTATCGGATATCGCTGAAAATAAAGAGGCTATTTTGTATCATGACCGTAAATAGTGTGTATAAATTTAAAGTCAATCAAATATTAACTTTAGATTTTTCAAAGTGATCAAGGGTCATAACTCTGACAGTAATTATCGGATATTGCTGAAAATCAATAGGCTTCTTTGTATCATGACTTTAAACACCGTGTATAAATTTAAATTCAATGGGATATTAACTTTAGCCTTTAGAGCGTTCACAAGATTTTTCAAAGTGATCAAGGGTCATAACTCGGGCAGGAATTATCGGATATTGCTGAAAATCAACAGGCTTCTTCGTATCATGACCTTAAACAGTGTGTATAAATCTAAAGTCAATCGGATATTAACTTTAGCCTCTAGAGCGTTAACAAGATTTTTCAAAGTGATCAAGGGCCATAACTCTGGTAGTAATTATTGGATATCACCGAAAATCGATAGGCTTCTTCGTCTCATGCCCTTAAACACTGTGTATAAATTTAAAGTCAATCGGATATTAACTTTAGCCTCTAGAGCGTTCACAAGATTTTTCAAAGTGATCAAGGGTCATAACTCTGGTAGTAATTATCGGATATCGCTGAAAATCAATAGGCTTCTTCGTCTCATGACCTTAAATACTGTGTATAAATCTAAAGTCAATCGGATATTAACTTTAGCCTCTACAGCGTTCACAAGATTTTCAAAGTGATCAAGGGTCATAACTCTGGTAGTAATTATCAGATATCACCGAAAATCGATAGGCTTCTTCGTCTCATGCCCTTAAACACTGTGTGTAAATTTAAAGTCAATCGGATATTAACTTTAGCCTCTAGAGCGTTCACAAGATTTTTCAAAGTGATCAAGGGTCATAACTCTGGTAGTAATTATCGGATATCGCTGAAAGTCAATAGGCTTCTTCGTCTCATGACCTTAAATACTGTGTATAAATTTAAAGTCAATCGGATATTAACTTTAGCCTCTAGATCGTTCACAAGATTTTTCAAAGTGATCAAGGGTCATAACTTTGGTAGTAATTATCGGATATCGCTGAAAATCAATAGGCTTCTTTGTCTCATGACCTTAAACACTGTGTATGAATTTCAAGTCAATCGGATATTAACTTTAGCCTCTAGAGCGTTCACAAGAAATTGTGGACGATGGACGGACGGACGGACGGACGGACGGACCGACGGACGGACGGACCGACAGACGGACGGACGGGGGCGACGGCAATATACGACCACATTTCCATGTGGGCGTATAAAAATGGAATGAATAAATGAAATGGTGTCTACAGGCCCGTAGCCTGTACACATAATTTTAACTGGAGAGAGTCTGACAACATTTTCCATCAGTTATATCCAGACATCTAAAATAGATGTTATTTTTGTCCAGTCATAAATCTGTTGTAGTGAAGACAATCTGAGATGAAATGATCACGATCATCTTGAATAAAGGCTCAGTTGCAACGGACTGCTTTTCTTCAATGTCTGGCTTCTTTGGGTGTGAAAGTACTGGAAGAAAATCTTAATATTTTAACTTATTAATGCTGCTTAAAAATCTTATACACATTCTGTGGACTGCCTGGATGTGTGAGATGTAACTTACCTTCCCCATCACGTAAAGATGGGTCTGCACCATACGACATCAATAATACCAACATATTTAAATGGCCTTGTCTGAAATAAATATCAGAACCAGTCAAAATAAAATAATATGAAATGAAATGGGGTTTAACGTCCTACACTTTCGCACCCAACCTGGGCTAATGGAAGACGGGCATACACCATACAGTGTGCTATGAGTGAAATTTTGCCCAGGCAGCGGCGCTACGATCTACTCTTATATCGAATTCCAAATGTGGGATCTTTTACGTGCACTCCAATGTGTATATGGGACCTCGGTTTTTCATCCCATCCGTAAGACTTGTCACTGACAAGAGGAAAAAACGCCGGAAAATCAAGATGAACTTTCTTGGCCAATGCAGGGATCGAACACCCGACCTCCACGCTAGCGAACCAGCGTCTTAACCACTTACCCACCGTGACCTCAAATAAAATAATAGACCTATACCTGTACGTCTAGACCTTATTTGTAAATTGTACAAATTAATAGGTAATATACATCTAAGATCTTTTACAGCTTTTTCCACGACCATTTGAATGCAATCATTGTGATTTTCCCCATGACTAATTTAATTTACTCATATGCATTTTTAAAAAGGATAATTATATGCAATTACTTCACCAATAGAATCATATGTAATCCTATACAGCTCTTCCCTATAACTAATTGAATGTAATCATACATTTTTCCTATGGATAATTGGGTGTAATCAGAACTTTTTCAATGACTAATTGAACAAATCATTGAAGTTTTTCCATGACTTATTGAATGTAATCATATGGAATCCATACAGTTGACTATGTGATATCAGTAGATCATCTAAATTCAACACTTTATTTCAACATTATTTGCATGTTAGCTATATAACTTTGTGAATTGAACATTATGATATAAATTGTATTTTATAATTTACCTTGTTGCCCAGTGAAGAGCAGCAGAATTTAAATCACCACCAAATCTATCTATTATACTACCTTTAGATATCAAATACCTAAAACAAAGGTTTAAAAATAAAACATGAACAATCAAATTGATTATCAAAGACAAAAAATATTGTCCTATAAATTTTCATCTCTTCAATAAATGACATTATCAAGAATATAATCGAGCCCTATCTTAAATTACATACCTTAAGAGAGAGGGGGGAGGGGAGACCAAAACTAAGTTATTTCGAGACTAACCAGGGATCGAAACCACAGCCAGCTAGAGGTCGAAGCGCGGCGGCAATCCTGACCACTGGGTCATCCCAACCCCCGAGATAGGGGGGAGGGGAGACCCAAGCTAGTTCATTTTGGGACTAACATATGGTTCAATTTTATTTCAATAATTTGCTTTCACATAGCGATTTTTAGCAGCGGGAAGAAACAGGAGGACAACAAGAAAAGACATTAGGTTTGACAGGGAGTCGAAACCATACATGTACCAGTTGACTCAATTATGAAGTTATGATACACCCCCCGCCCTTTATAAAATATACGCCTGTCAGCATACCATACACATGTACATGAAGGCAAGGTGTACATTAGGTTTGACAGGTGACCCCCAAACAGGGAGTCGAAACCATACCAGTTGACTAAATTATGAAGTTATGATACACCCCCCCCCCTCCCTTTCAAATATAGATACACCTGTCAGCATACCATACATCTGTACATCAAGGCAAGGTGTACATTACGTTTGATTAATAGCCCTCTAACCAAAATACATCATTGATCATCATATGATAACATCAATCAATCAATCAGTTAATAATACAGGTTAATTCTACATGGTATATATGGCATTAATCATGTGTGTCTCTTCTTTCTGAAACCAAAAATGTCAGAAGAACAGGTGGGAACATGTAAATACTAAAACTCAATCAATTAAAGAGTCATTAAAAAACGTAATTAATTTTGACTGACATGGGATTTAACGCCCTACATTCGGCACTAACAGAGCTAATGAAAACCGGTACATACATGTACATGTTTGTGGAATATTTGGTCCAAACAGCGGCATTTCTGCCTTTTGTTTATCATATGACTCAAGTACAACCCTTATGATGTAAAAACTACAGACCTCCCAACCCTTAAGTGCATTAATTAGGCCTTTATACAATGTTATGGCTCTCGTACTGTACAATGTTTTGTCGATAGAATGAAATAAATCTAATTAAACCACATATATCCTTTAATCTTGAAGATACATTATTTAAGAGCTACATGTAAATCAGACTGTTGCAGGTCTTTCATTGTGTTACCAGTACATAAATTATTAATTGGATATTTATCAACCTGTTAAGCGTGACATTTTTAAAACCTTAACTACCCCCTACGGTGTAATCAATTTGGCTAAAAAGAATAAGTTGGGGAAAATACCTTACGCACTACACACAGTGAGTTGCAGTTGTCTATGATGTTATATAACGCCCTATGCACTTAACGGTTAACATGACAAGACCACAAACAACTCTCAAGGTCATTATATGGCCAAATTTTAAGTAGATTAGAATAAAACGGTTTTACAATTTAATAACATAGTTTTAAAACGGAGAAGCAAGGCTAATTTTTGATTTAAACAGAACCGTGTTTACGACAATAAACAATTAATTTACACATTATGTCAAAACTACTAGCAGTGATAACTTTTCTCAGAATATAGTACTGGTAATTTGAGTACAATTTAAAATATATTCATTTTGCATTCTATATTTCTGGACTGTTATAGCAAGAATCGTCAGCTCTTTATTTAAATCTTAAATAATGCATCTTTCATTAAAATGGATAGAAGTTTTCAGTTCTTAAAAAATACCAACATACTTCACTATGTCTGCTCTGTTGTTGATGGCAGCCCAATGAAGAAGGCTGACATTTTCTTTATCCATTTCATTAACATCATATCCGGCGTCCACCAATTCCCGTACTCGATCAAACACGCCATACTGTACTGCTCTAACGATATCAAAATTCTTGAAGTCATCAACACCTGGTTGCATAAAGGGAGGGGGTGGGGGTTTCTCCAGATCCACTCTGGTTTCTTTCGATTCCTGGCCTCCCTAGAAAATAAAGAAATAGTTGACATGTAACTTCTATACCATTGAATACATACACATTTGTTTTTATACAACAGCAAACATCATTTCCTAGTCCCAAAATGTCCCAGTGTGTGTTGTTGAGTGGATGTTAAACCCCATTCCTTTCACACCATTTGTATTGTAATTATACTACAGCCCACAGCATTTGTCACATATTGCAGAGAAACAGAGACAGGTGTTTAATGTCTATGTTGAGCTCAGACTGCACTTCGTGGACAGATTCCCCCATCCTCCTCTCGAACGAATTTGATATCTGTATACTTAGTGTCCAATCTGCGCCGACAAAGTGAACTCTGCGCTGCACGGCCGATTGTAATGTTGACTAGGGCCCCTACCGGGTGGAGAATGTGCTCAACATCCACAGTCCTTTTGATAAAGATAAAGGTTAACAAAACAATCTCCCAATTTTTAAAAATGTTAAAGCAGCTAAGTCTCTAACTCAATATCATCGAAAGTCTTTGACGTTGAAAACACAAATTATTTGTCAATTTAAATCAACATTGATAGTGTGGTCTTACCAGGAAAAGATGGGCTTCTGATATCCAATATTTAAGACGAAATAATTTTTTTTTTACCATTGGTACACGAATCGTGTACCATGTGGCGTTTCAGACTCATTTTCAGCTAGGGACCCAAAGAACAAGGCTAGGTATATTCAACATTACATCTCAAACGGTGAGCATGCGCAATAAATACTATGTAGTAGACTGGAATAATCAGACGCTATATATATTGTGATTCAATAGAGACTTCTGGTGTAGGCCTACTTCGCCAAACATAAATGATGTGATATTAGAGTAAAAACGGAAATGATTGAATGTAAATCAGTTTATATACATTCATATTGAATTATATATGGCTTTCTAGGTCCCAAATATATTATATTATTACAATTACCGATTTAGCTCCTTCCCCTTTCTACCCATTGTTACAGTATTCTTGCAAACTTTGCCACTGTCATAAACTAGTACCCGCCCCGATAAAACACTAACTAATAAACAAAGGCTATGCTATGATTGCCATGTCTCTGCCCTGCTGAAAACTTATAAGCTTACACACAATCATTGAATCGATGAAGTTATGGCTGCAATTCTTCACAGTAGGCTACAAATTCAAACAATTATACTCTTACAAATTAGTCAAAATTCTAACACACGGCAAATATGTGTTCTTAATCCTTAATGTCCATTCGCTATAACGAAATACTACATTGTCGTAAGCGGAATGTCACTCCCTTGACTTAGTCTACTTACCGTTGCCTATTCCTGTTTGTTTATCAAAACATGTTTGAGCAATTTCGAACAAATCGTGATATCTTTGAAATAATTGCCTTCCTGAAAACATAATTTCTCTAAAATGTTGCCAAATTAAATCCGGTGTCAAAACCAAACACTTGCGATAAAAATAGGAAATAAATAAATTGCTACCTTAGGTAAAAGGGGCTGTATTGGATTGCAATCGGGCTCGACTTCCGCCATTTTCTTTTGATTGTACAAGAGAAGTTATTGTAGGAACGTGATTTGATTGGACGAAATAATAACATCGTCTTACCTTGTAGCAGACGACGCAAAACACGTGCGGTAACCAATTTTCTCTAAGTTGAAGAAAATACCATAAAGAAACAAGGAGACTGTCATTTTTAGCCGATAAATTACAATTCTATTCAGAGTCTACATCAAAAATTATTTTGAATCGTTGTGTCGTTGTCACTGGCACTGGGTGACGACGTTCATTGTCATATGATGCGGCGACTTCGACGTCTTCTTTGAATCTTTGACGGATATTGACGACACGCACGGCTGGAATTTGGTATTGGTTATGAGATATTTAACCTGGTCTATCTCGGCCCTGGGCTCACAAATAGAGTACGGTAGACCATAGTACTAAGGCTTGATTTTAAAAGAAGACCTTAAAAAGACCGAAATGAAAAAATGAAGCAACATGTAAATTGTGAAAGCTAGGCCTACAAATTTGGTGTTCAACGTCCTGCGTTTTACGTGCTGCGTTTCTGCTCTTTCGGTCATCTGTGCTAATATGACGACGTGTATATAGGCCCTACACACCGTATTGTGGGAAATGAAGTTAAATGGGGTTTAACGTCCTACTGTTCTGCTTCGACTGGACTAATGAAGATCGGCATACGCCATGCAGTGTGTTATGACGGAGATTTTTCCCAGCCAGCAGCGCTGCCACACCCGCATGTTTTTGTTTAAATTTCAAAAGGTCAATGATCGCTTTGCGACAACATCTACGCCCCCCCCCCCCCCTTTTCAGCCCAAGTGACATAGTTGATTTTCATGTTCGTTTTCTTTGCTACGTAGTTCACATATCTGCTTTTTAATAGACCGGAAAGACTAGACACTATACAGGCTTGAACATTTTTTATGCGATTTTATTGGCGATTTAGACCTGTAATTTTGGAATTTACCTTCCGGAAATACGTCAGAATGAACCAAGTTGAATCTAATTTAATCGGTTGAGCGCAATTAGTTAAGCAATTATCAAACCTAGACCCCCCCCCCCCCCTGCAAAAAAATCCTGGATCCGCGCCTTCTATAGTCCTTGAAGCCCCCCCCCCCCACTCCGCTAACAGGAGAAACCATGTCGGAAAAAAATCTTAACTTTCAGGTTAGGCGTAGGGGCCTACTCACTGAGGCAAATTGACCCCAGTAATACAATTAGCCTACACTGATAACAAATCCAAGAATATTATCGATAAATTCAAGACACCAGTCGGAGTTAGGTGGTAAATAGGCCTACATTGAAAATATCAAAAGATCTGGGAAAAATAGATGAATACACGCAAAATAATCACCATCGGCTATATCTCGTTTTTCAAGGCTGAATCCACGCAAATCAACGGCAGATTATCTCCGACTTGGATTAAAACAATTCCATCTGGTTTTGACCATGATATCCCATCAAATTATATCGTTTGCCGAATGATAACATGTTTTTAAATCATCGAATCTTTGAAAATACTGAATCATTTCTGGACTGATACGCAACCACCTTTCGCGACCAACTTTCCCAATAGAGAGAGAGAGAGAGAGAAATGGTGTTTAACGTCCACTCGACACAAACTAGGTTATTTCGGGACTAACATATGGTTTTTTAATTTATTTCAATAATTCGATTGCGCGTAGGGGTCTTTAGCAGTGGGAGGAAGTGCCCGGAGAACTTTCCTAATAATTTAGTTTCCAATTGATTTAAAATGCCTTATATTATGACAATAAGAGATTTCAAATCGTTTGTTTTTCGTAATGTTCATACCAAACTCACATCGTAGGCCCCTATGTCTACAATTAGAACAGGCAATAACCCGGGTTACCGACATTATAATTAATTCCTAAATTGACGATTTTAGTCGAAATCACAAAGTAGGCCCATACTTCTAGAATTTTGTAAAGTATTTATTCTGTTCTCATTTAATAAAATTGAAATTGGTTATTTTATTGAAATAAAATTGAAACATATGTTAGTCGGGAAATGGCCTAGTTTGTACCCCCCCCCCCCTCTCTCCCTCTCTCTCTCTCTCTCTCTCTCTCATTACAAATAATAAACTAATTTTTGATTATGACAGCCACTTAGGTAGAGGTCTATTCTCGAAGTATATGTCGCGATATCGTGATTATAAATGGATGAACCTGTTAAAATAAATGATACATTACCCCTTTCATGTAATACAGTTTCATAAACAATCATATGAGATAATAATATGATTTATGGTGGATTATACTTCACATGCACTTCACGTGTTATATCATAGTTACAGGTAGTTCACACAATATGGGAAAACAAATGAAGGGCGTAGCAGCTCGGTAGTCGTTGTCCTCCGGGAGAAGACTTGCGGGCGTAGAACCTCGATTTGTACTGGGGGAAGACTGCATTATTGCTGTGTGGAACAGAAGCACCTCGATTAGTAATATTGCTGTGGGATCATAAATGAAGGGCGTAGCACATCGATTAGTATAACTCCCTGGGAGTCCCTGTGTGGGACCACGAATAAACGAAGGGCATAGCACCTCGATTATCTGATCTCTGGGAGAATCCTGCATTATTACTGGGTGAGACCAGACTGACGGGCGAATAGTAGTTCTCTGGGAGAAGATTGCATTATTGTTGTGTGGGACATAGCAGCTCGATTAGTGTACTGTACATCTCTGCATGAAGTCTGCATTATTGTTGTAGGACCACGAATAAATGAAGGACGTAGCTGTTCAATTAGTATAGTTCTCTGGGAGAAGAATGCATTGTTGGTGCGGGACCATGAATAAATGAAGGGCATAGCACCTCGATCAATAGTTCGCCGAGAAAAGGCTGCAATATGGCTTTCATATAGTAAAATTGAAAGGGTATAACAAAACAGTATACTAATTATTGGATATAGCGGCCATTTGGGGCAGAGCTCTATTTCCGAAGTAGTTACACATATAGTTCCCTTTGTGCACAGAACGTACGTGGCATATGCCAGTCTTCGTTATCTTGGTGCTAAAAAGTAATAAGTTAAACTCCACTCCATTTCATTGCATTTCAAATTATAATACACAGTAGTAACACGTGTCAAAATACAAACATATCGCTAATAAATGATTTTTATTTTATGATCAGTAGTGGAATACCGCGTTTTATCAGTGAAATAAAAGTGTTATTCCACTCGCTAGCAAAGCAGTCAAAGTTAATTTACCTAAAATGATTGTAAAATCATAAAATAGAACTTTTGTCGTGAATAACATATTTTATTTCATCTCTAAGCAAGAAAACGTTTATATAAGTTTTCTTGCTTCTCGGTGAAATAAAATATGTTATTCACTCTAAAACGACAAATATCCTCTATTTTTTGTCAAATAAAAACACAACAAAAATATGTAAATAATTGGTTTGAACAATATTTATTTCCAATGTTTACATTTTTATATGTGAATTACGGTATGCAGTAAACAAAATCAAGCATGAAGGTGCTTATAAATTTCGCTTTCTGCAAATAATATTTTGAATTATTATCATTGAAGTGCATGACCTATATACACGTTACAATAATTAAGGATTAATGGTTAACATGCCACTCAATTAAGAATTATGGGTTACAATGCCAATCAACGATTGTAAGTTACAATGCCAATCAAGGATAATAAGTTACAATCCTAATCAAGGATTATAGCTTACAATTAAATGGATTACAGTTACTGTTTATAACTTAGCGACGTTTCAACTATAAATCTGTGATCTTTATCAAGCAGTAGTGTATTTCCAGTTTAATGATTAAATGAAATTGAATCAATTTGATTCAGATTCAGATAAGGGGGGGGGGTAACTCTTGTCGTTAGATCGTATTGTCTGTCATGTATTCAAGTGGCGATTCCCCGTTCGTGCGTGACAAGGAGTAGGATCGCCTACCCAGCCTTGAGGACCCCCCCCCCCCCTTCGAGTCCTCCGCGCCCAATCTCCACTGTTAAAGACCCGGGTCTCTCGGTTTTAATCCACTGTCGGTTATCCTTACGCGAAACCGAATTGTTAATTGAAATGGAATATAACCATCTCCCCCCCCCCTCTCCCTCTCTCGCTCGCTTCTAATACGTGCTATTTAGCCCGACCCTACCCGAAAAGGGGGATATTAGATCAAAGCATCTTAGGGACAAAGACACAATTAACGAGTTTCTACCGTCCCGTTATATCTCGAGTTAACACTTACTTTGTCTTTATGACATAATATAACCTTAATTAAACACGATCATATAATTTATAATCGTATCGCCCCTGGGCCCCTTAATCGCGAGCTATAGGTCTCTACCTGTTGCCACAATTAGATGTCAATGACAACAAACCGATAGCCTCTACCTGGTGACTTCAGGAAGTGTGACCTATTTGGTGTTGTATAAAAGTTGGCTCATCTTAAACGAAACGATTTGACAATACTCGTTCATGTCACTGTGATTGAAGGTCATCATTTCGCCGTTATAAGCCAAGAATCAGTCCGTGATAGGTTATTCAATCATTCACTTTAAAGGATATATCTGTTATGTGACTGTGCTCAAGGAGTTTTATTGTCAGCGAATACATGTTACTCATGTGCAATACAATAGTTATATCTTATCAGTAAGACCGAGGAAACAGTATGTCCGCCAAAAACAAACTCAGTAAATCGGCGTTTTATTCGCCAGGTAAAACCAAGTCATCCAGTAATGGAGTGGATTGTACATTTCCCGACGACAGGTAAGAAAACGAAACTTTCACACGCGGTGTTAGGAAACTGTCATGTATACGTGACACGGACCGTAACGGTACAAGTAGGGACCCCTGTGATCTACCGTTGTCGTGAGGCATGAGTATGACATGCATTACATGTATATTGTTGGGGCTATTATTAGTAACATAAATATAATTGTTTGCACTTTAACAGATGATGCGTGGTCGATTAATTCATAAAAGTATTCAACCGTGAAACTTTTAAACTACTCTAATGTTTAGTTATAAGTATGCTTTAATTTTGGAATGTTTAATCGACTTTGATTTATTTTGGACAGAGATAACTCATTGAAGTAGAGTATCTCCGACACACATATACAGACAGAATCCCAAATAATGATTAGTTAGTTATTTAGTCCTCTGTGTTCCTTGTAGAACATAGAGCCGCTACAGTCTTCCTCCATATTTTGGGTTGTTCCTTTTACCTCATTCCAGACTTTGCCAATACTTTGCCATACTTACTAGTTCTTTGGGTCTTGTCGAATAATGATTACATGTTGAAATATTTGAGTGTGAGTGTTATCGGATCTTCGTTTCTCTTACAGTTGGTCTTTTATTTAATTTGGGGAATTATCGTTTGGCAACAGCCAATCCTTGATGTGAAATAAAATGAAATGGAATATTTATTGTAAATACTTTTCACGGGGAGGTACAAATAAAGAAAAAATCAAATCCAATGAACCTTGTTAACTTAAAATAGATATTCACCTTTTCTTGTAATTCAAGATTCAATTAATGTAGTAATGAAATGAAATTGACCTTTTCATTGACTTTTTCGTTCGTTTTGATGAAATTTGATGGAAACAATTAACGAGGTTGTTATTTCGCGTGATACTGTTCTATCTCAGCACTGTCTTCATTAGCCCAGTCGTAACAGAACAGTGGGACGTCAAAGTTAAACCCCGTCTCATTTCTATTTTAGCAATGATATCAAATTTACCACGCCCACTTACATTATAAGGCTACTCGTATGAGTCGGTTCCTAAATATCTTTGGTTTCAGTTTAAGCTCGCATTTTTGTGAAATGTTTGGTGTTTGCTAGGGTGTTAGCTGTTTTCTAGGGTATTAGCTGCTTTCTAGGGTATTAGCTGTTTTCCACAAGTATGTGTTGCGGTTTATAACTCTTATATCAAGTTGCTAAATGCCTCTTAATGATCAGTTTACATTAGGTGCGAAAAGCTCATGGGATTAAAGTTTTATATTGTACACAGAAAATTGTCTAATTAAATACAGACTTTATAAAAGAACAGTACCACACTCCTTTGTAACATGGATAAAAGAAATGAAACGTAGTTATGATTATAACAAAACATTAATATAGCATTGCCTTCAAAAAAACTGATGTGTTTATTGACTTTTGGGTTATATTGAGAGGTGCTGGAGCTTGTACATTAACAGACAAGTTGTCGTATGCAGGGGCGCTGGAACCCGGGTATCAGGGTATGCAAATGTTACCCTGCCCTTTTCTGGGTATACATGTATACCCATGCCCTAATGATGAAAGTTTTCAACCTTTTTAGTCTATTCATTTTTAAAAAAACTAATGTGTTTATTGACTTTTGGGTTATATTGAGAGGTGCTGGAGCTTGTACATTAACAGACAAGTTGTCGTATGCAGGGGCGCTGGAACCCGGGTACCAGGGTATGCAAATGTTACCCTGCCCTTTTCTGGGTATACATGTATACCCATGCCCTAATGATGAAAGTTTTCAACCTTTTTAGTCTATTCATTTTTAAAAAAACTAATGTGTTTATTGACTTTTGGGTTATATTGAGAGGTGCTGGAGCTTGTACATTAACAGACAAGTTGTCGTATGCAGGGGCGCTGGAACCCGGGTACCAGGGTATGCAAATGTTACCCTGCCCTTTTCTGGGTATACATGTATACCCATGCCCTAATGATGAAAGTTTTCAACCTTTTTAGTCTATTCATTTTTAAATGATAGATATGTAATTGCTCTCTGATCGGCCGTTGATGTTTCACTTGTCTTCAGAGGTTTTTATGTTGGAATTTACAAATTTCAAAATTTTCTAAAGGCCGGGAGAGGGGGGAAGACCTCTCCCTCTCTCTTTCGGTACCCTGGCTCTCGCGCCGTCCCGGCTCCCCTGGCCGCAAGATACAGATTTTACGTCACTATGATTGAAATTTCTACTGGGTGAAAACAATTCTAAACCTCCAAATAAGTAACATGATATCATACCATTTACACCAAAACGTTATGATAAATTTAATACGAAATTATTATAACTTATGTTATATCATTTGATGTAAGTCCCGTTCTAGTTCGGGTTATTATGTGAAACATGTTTTGATTTTTCTTTAGTCTCTCAAAGTCTTTGTACGTGTTATTTACCTATACAACATATCTCGAAATTTCACACACCTGGGCCCTGATTCACGAAATTTTAACTTAAGATAAAATCCAAATTTTAGTAGATACTTCAGTTTTGATTGGCTAAGCACTAAAATCAATCTAATATTATCCAATCATATTACTAAAATTTGGAATTTATCTTAGTTAAAATTTCGTGAATAAGGCCCCAGTCTGAGATAACAATAATAATAGGTGTATCCTATTCAGAATGCTAATTCTCTGTACTATGTATCCAGGAATTTAGCTGCAATGATATTGTACTTGCAGCATCGACTTGATCGCTTCGACTGGATATAAGACTGAGAGAAATGGGGCATAACGTCCCCTCGACGCAAACTAGGTCATTTCGGGACTAAAATATGTTTTAATTTAATTTTATTTCGATAAAGACGGCTTTTAGAAGTATAATGAAACGGAATGAAATGAGGTTTAACGTCCCGCTGTTTTGCGTCAACTAGGCTAATGACGACGAGCGTACGCCATAGAGTGTGCTATTAGGGAACTTGTGCTCGGACAGCGGCATGGCCTACTCTTATATCGAATTGTATACACAGGACCCCGGCGGTTTTACGTCTCATACGAACGACTAGACAACTTTCTTTGTTAGACCGTATTAAGACTAACCAAGGTTCCAAATTGGTTCCCCTACGTAGGCCTATATGTAAATCCAAATACAACAGGGCTACCAATAATAAACCACAAAATATAAATATGTAATTTTCAAAATAAGTTGCTCATTTCATAAATAATTGAAACAACAGTAAAAGGGGAAACAATAAAAATCTCATGAAAAGTTCTTAATTTTTAAATTGCATGTTTAAATTTTGTCACCTAATACAGCAGCCCCCCCCCCCTTCCCGCCATGATGCCGATAGCACGTGTTTAATGGTAATACATCCCTGATAGTGGAACCAGTTCTGTATATAGCCTACGTGTGTTAATAGTGGAATAAGTCTGCGTTACATGCGATGTCGGTGTTAGTGATAGAACCATTATAAACCAAGAGTAGAGAACAAAATGCATTATTTATTCAAAGCTGTCCTCAAGAGCATCACTGTTGGTATTAGCGATCGATACGATGAGAGAAATTCGCGATAGTACATTTTGTTGTTGTGACGATTTTTATTGTTTTAAGCTAGAGTTTGTGTCAATAGATATAATCCGCTAATAATGTGGTAGTGAAGCCAGAAACCTTTACTTGTGGTTTACACGTAAACCTAGCTGATATCAAAGATAATACCGAGACCATTTACAATAAATATATCTAATTATGTACAGAAACATGTGTATACATTTAGTCGGAAATATCCTGGTATTTCGCGACCTATATATATTTCATGATCTGTCTGTCATTAAAATGTAAAAGGAGAGAGAGGTCGAGAAGTGGGAGAGAGAGGGAGCTAGAGAGAGAGAGAGAGAGTTTAACGATCACTCGACACAGACTAGGTCATTTCGAGACTGACACGTGGTTCTATTTTATTTCAATTATTCGCTTGTGTTAGACTCTCTCTCTATCTCTCTATCTCACTCTCTAATAACTATATACATGTACATGTATTGATCAATTCTGTTTATCTCGATCTAGGAACCCACGTCCGTCCGTTTGACTTTTCGCTACATATTTAAATCAAATGAATTATATCTATCTCAATAAAACGTTTGACCTCAATCAGCCCTATTTCAAGCATACTTATGTCGTTGCGTGAATTACAAGGCAAGCCAAGAACAGATGGCTTGTAAATTTTATATGGCAGCAAGTTGATGTGTCAGTCGTATTTTTGGTTGTTAAAAATGACTAATTCTTTTATATTGTACGTGATGTTTGAGTCCATTTGGACAAAAAAAATAAATGAATATTAGGATGACTCGTTTATGAATAGCCTCGGTATATGAAAGAGGCATTATGAGAGCGTTTGTGTGCATTTTTGTTGCCAATAAAAAATAAAATAAATATATTGTCAATTTCAGTCAAATTTCGTTATTCTTTGCGACATTAATATGGTTCAGACGTAGTCACGGGGATTACAATTTGATTTGTATTAATTTTGATTATTTTAAAACAATCTCTACACGACGTCGTGTACTCACAGAAACACAAACCCGAAGACAATATGGAAATTATTAAAAATGGTTGATTCATGAACTACAAATTTTTTGTTTAAAATCGTGTAAAACGGACTAAGTAGATCCAAGCGACTGTAGTTCAATTTGAACTCTTCGCATATTTCACCAATTTTAAATTTTTAAAATTTAAATCACTTTATATGTACTTTTAGACCCATTTTCGCATCATTTTAGGTTCTATTAAGAATAGTACAATACTACCTTTAACGCAGATCTAGCGGACATTTTCTTATCCATTCTGCCATCGTCCCTCATACCAGTCATATCAAAAAGATTTATATTTCATTTGAAGCCATGACAACTACCTGTAAATTTAGCTCGTACAGCATCCTTTGAATAATACTATCCTATATTATGTAATAATGTTATATAATAACTATGTTTGATGTATGGACTATATTTCCAAGTTGAAACCAGAAAACAATCTGCAAATTTATAGCTCTTGGATAATGCTACATTAATAAACTATTTTACCGTAGACACTTTGCAATATTTCAAAACGAAAACAATTACCATCGTCAATAAATTATAAGCTAAATATGTCTTTCCACTCGAAACCAAAAACACCCGGCAAACATAGCTCTCGCTTTATACCTTTGTAATAAACGCTTTTACTGTAGATGCTTCCAAATACATCAACGATTACCATCGTCAGTTACTTATACTAGTAACTTAAAAGTCTTTTTCAACCTCGATAAATAAAATGGGTATAAAAATTCCTGGATCCGCCCCTGATGAAGTCAATTACCCTATATCCCTCACAGTCCCAAGGGAAACATATTTTGATTTCAATGTAGAAGACTAAATGAGCTAGTCCTACAAAGGATGACCCCGATACGTACGGCAAATCCCCCTTCTGAACCGTGCAAGACCTTGATACGCTACTGCTATTACACACTGAAGTTGGAACGCTGCTTAAAAAGCCTAAGTTTGGATTTATTGTTATCCGTTAAACCCCATTTGATTTGATTTCATCTCAAACCAACAAGTAAAGTATTCACTTTAATGATAATCGAACGAATATATTCAAATACATTGTAGGCCTATAATGAGTCAGGCATTATTATTATCAATATAAACCCCGCGACATATTTATAATCTTTGACCTACACACCTGAATATTTGAATTAACTAATCGTTACTAATGGGCATCGGATCACAAGATTTATGATTTACGTTGATAGAGAGGCGGAAAGAGAGAGAGCGGGAGAGAGCGAGAGAGAGAGCCAATCTGTTTCACAGAAAATTACTTACGAATTGTAGCGGCCAAGCGAATATTCACTGCGGGATCAGTTTGAGAGCGAGCGTCTAACCTCTACTGGACACAAACTAGGTCATTTCGGGACTAACATATTTTTCAAATTTATTTCAATAATTCGCTTGAGCGTAGAAATCTTTAGCCAGTGAGAGAAACTGGAGGATCTGAACCACGTCAGATGACTCAACAACAGGCCTTAGGCAGAGGCGGATCCAGTGGGTGGGGGGGGGGCGTGGGGCGTGGGGCGCCCCCCCCCTCCTAATTTTCGACAGTGCCCTTTTTTACTGCTGAAATTGCCTTTTTTCGGACCCAAATATGTCCTCTCCGAACATTTACCTACACAATAAAAGGGAATCGAAGGGTGATTTATAGGTAGCATTCTAGAATCGTCGTGGTCTCGATGTTTGTACGAATACAACACACATATCATTTAACCTGTTTCAAAGAAAGGGGATTGGCGTGGGGACGGGAAGCAAAGATTGGCAATTATATAGTCGTTCGGATGGGAGGAAAAACTCAGATCCCTTTAGTATATGATGGCCTGTCCGTGACATAACCCTTGACACTTGGAATTCGAAATAATAGTGTGCCGCTGCCCTGCACTGTCAGGCCGCATTATCCATCGTTGGCCGTGTTTAAAGGGACAATAACACTCTTGCTGGCTTGGTAGCTCCAGAAAAAAAATAATACCCTTATTCTAAGTACTAGATGTTTAAGTGTCCTACCTGTTGTGTAATTTATCCATTACGACCTATTTTACAGAGGGTTCGAAAATATTTTAAATCAAAGTCACATTTGAAAAGGTTTACGTTAGACTTTTCAAATCAATTAGTTGAATTTTTCGAATTTTCTAAATTAGGTGTGTTAAGATGAAATTTATATCACCATTTAATTGAAATATTGTAAAATAATACGATTTGTTGACCAGAATGAAGATTGGGACATATTATTCAGTTACAACAAAAGTGTTATTGTGGCTTTAAAGAACACAATTGGTGCTGTAAAATACGACTCGTTTCATTTCTGTCTCAGAGGCAGAGTGGTGAAAAATTTGACTGAAATTTACAGCATATTCCATATACATCATCTTGTTTGTAACTATTAAAGTGAGAACTGTCAGCTCTTTATCTTATCGTTAAGTATTTTGAAATAATGGCTGTCAACTTCATTGTACATGTCGTCCTGCTTGACAGGTTATGTATCTGTTCGACGTATTTAAAATATTTTCATTTCTTACATGTTGACATAAAAGGCAATATTCTGGGGTCTTGACAGCATACATCAAGGAGCTGGGCCCGGTTCTACATCAATGAGCTGGCCCTGGGCATTAACAAACCTGTGTACGCTATTTCTACATAAATAATATACAGTGATCAGATTTCTTGGTTAATTTAACGTGTAATATATTAATATATTATCTTAACATGTTTTATATTCGTCAGACATTGAATTATCATTTAGACATTTATCTATATAATCAACTCTGTAATTGAAAGTTAAAATGCAAGATTAAGAGCACTGTGTTGATAATCGAAACTTGATAATCGCTCATAATTGGACTGAAATGTTCAATAGAATTCATTTTTTTTATTATCTATTTTTAAACTATTATAGCAAGATCTTTATAGCATCTTTTATCGTGTAAATATGTCATTTAACTCCTGGTTTGAAATTGTATACAATAGTGTTTACATTGACACATACAATGTGAATGCATGAATAGCGTATAAATGGTAACTAATATTATAGCTCTAACAATAAGGGTCACAGTTAACCGTGTAAGGGTGGTGCAACCCATGTCATTGACAAGGTAGGATTAAAAGTGTAGGGGCTGGGCTTTAAGAGCTCTCTCTTTCTGCACGCGACTTCGGGTTTTTTGTCCCTTCCGACATTTACTGAACTATAAAGGATTAATAAGCCTTAAAATAGCATTATGCAAGAGCAAAATCTGCTTATTACAGGTCTTTCTTTAGGCCTAAAATGTTATTTAAATAATCAATTAGACATTAATTAACTTATCCAGACCATAATAAACTCTTAATGTCAAGGCTAGCCTTCGATGTTGGCGGATTGAATTCCTATATGCCGCTTAAAGGCCGTTGATAATTAAATCAATCAAGTGGTTAAACGAGACTATGCTGTTTGTATTATTGATTTGAGTAATGATGACCGAGGCTATGTGAATATTTCAAACGCTTTTTTCTCGGCTAATAGTGGACCAATTTGACTGAAATTTTCAGCAAATTACCTTTACACTATCTAGTTTTTAACTATTATAGTGAGAACTGCCATCTCTTTATCTTATCTCCCATAATGTAACTTTAAACACTTTAGCATTCAAATTTATACCAGTAGTAGGATTTAAACTGGGTGTGAAATTATATATTTTAACCTTAGATGGTTAGACTATAACGATTAATTCTTGAAATATGATGACACTATTTGGTTATTATAATGTTTTAAACAATATATTTCATAAAAGAATTCGAATACGAGCGGGAGTAGGCTGAAATATGATTATTTTCACTGATTATACACTAAGATAAAATCTTATAAAAACCGGTAAAGACTCGGTTAAAGGAGCTAAATCGCTAACATTTTGGACCAATAAATTGACACAAGTGGGTCGCAACGCATAATAATACTGTAATATGAATGTATATAAACTGACTTACATTCAATGGTTTCCGTTTTTACTTTAATTTCACTCGAATGCAAATTTCTAGCGTCTGATTCAGTCTACATACGCCGTTTGATTTGGTGCAATGTGTCTAGCCTCATTCCCCGAGTCTCTTGCTAGAACTGGGGCTGAAACGCATTATGGTACACGATTCGTGTACCAGTGGTAAAATGTTTATTTCGTCTTAAATATTGGATATCAAGAGCCCATCTTTTCCCGGTAAGATCACAGCATCAATGTTGATTTAAATTGACAACTGATTCGTGTTTTCATTGTTGAAAACTTTGGATCATATTGAGTTAGAAACTTAGCTCCTTTAATATGAGAGAGAGAGAAATGGGGTTTAACCTCCACTCAACACAAACTAGGTCATTTCGGGACTAACATATGGTTTTTAATTTTATTTCAATAATTCGCTTGCGCGTATGGGTCTTTAGCAGTGGCAGAAAACTGGAGTGCCCAGAGGAAACCCACGAGGTTGAGAAGGCGCCCCTATCTCAATGCGGCACTCTAGACCACTAGGCCATCCCACCCCCCTCCTTTAATATGCTACTGTGATTTAAATGAATTTCAAAAGTAAAGAAATTTTGCGTTCGTGAGCGCAACCGTAACATCCAGGACCCATTTTAAATCTGTTTATATGTATGACGGAGCACCTGACAAGGACAGCTGCCTAGGTCCCATGTACACATTGGCATGCACGTAAAAGATCCCTTGACCGTTGAAATTCGATATTTGAGTAGGCCGTTGTGCCGCTGTCCGGGAAAAATTTCCCTCATAGCACGGTAAGCCAGTTAGGAGCAGAACAGTAGGACGTTAAACCCCATTTCATGTAATTTCTTTTTAAAGCTGTTTATAACGTTTCTCTATAATTTATTTTTATATACACCCCGAGCCAAATTTATCATGCTGCTTAATGACTACTGATGTATTGGTTTACACACATTTCCCAATTGTATATCCTCCAGGTATACTTATGAACAGTTTTAGGGTCATTTAGTAACGGGTGCGTTTGTTTTACCACACAGTTATCACATGGTTCTAAAGCGTTTGTAATTATGCCCCGAGAGCATTAATAGAAATTAAAAAAAAAAACAATAAAGAAAAACAACCGTCAGTTGTAAATTAAAGGCGCTGGTGACGGACAAATTGGACAAGAGTTGTTGATGATAATTGTTTTTATTCTTCTCATATACACCTTACTACAGGACCTTACAGCCTTTACACCTTAGAGTGGACCCCCTGCCCCCTCCCCCCCTCTGGATCCGCGCCTGCATAAGGCCTGTCATTGAGTTAACTGGCATGGTTTTGATTCCCTGGCTAGTTGTGTGTGATAGGGAGTAAGGTCTCCTGGGTCCTCCTTTTTCTTCCCACTGGTAAAGACCCCTACGCGTAAGCGAATTTTTGAAATAAAACTAAACCATGTTTGTCCCGAAATGAACTATAGTTATTTGTAGAGTGGATGTTAAACCCCATTTCTCTCCCTCCCCTAACCATATTGTTTACTATTATGTATATTAATTCTTTCTTAGTATAATTATACCCTAGCATAATTTGTTCCGCTTTAGCGATTCTCACTGACTCATATCGACATATCGTCTTGTTTAACGCACCTGTTTGATTTTTTGTCCGTTTCATCTCCCAGTTCCTCATTTCCAATTCAACCTTTGTTAGAACCAATTCGTAACAGTTCTATGTAAATTGAATTGTGTTCGGCGTTAAATTGGATCTTAATAAATCGTTGTCTTAGAGACCCTTAGTCTTAGTCTAGGTAGGTGTCTCTAAGACATCGTTACAAAAGAAACTATAAAATCATTAATGCGTGAAAACGGATCTCGTATTTTTGTTTTTATCTCGTTATGTTGAAACTATGACCTGATAAATCCGTAATGCGTCGATGAGGAGTGTACAATTAGATGAGGAAGATGTCACAATTGTCATTAAAAATAAAACATTGAATGTTGTTTTTTATTTCAAATTCGTCCACACCGAAATTAAGTTGAATTTAAAACGAATCCGGATTCATAATTACTCACACCTGTGTGACGTCACCGGATACCAGGTAAAGGACATATACCTGAGCTGGGCATGCGTGTAGAAATTTCAATGCCTGACATTTTATTGTGGTGACTGTTTCGTTAATTTGGTGACAAATGTTTTAAATTTTCATAATTTACAGAAGTTTTAATCGTATTCGACTTGCTAACTCACAGAATCAGGTAGAGTATTGTATAACCGCGGTTTTATGGCGGGTTATTTGATCTTCTTTTGATGTAGTTTTACCTGTAATCAATGTTGACCTATTTTCACATTATTTGTTGTTTATTTGAACACTTGTGATAACAATCATTCATAAAAACAACATTTTGGGTTAAAAGTTTCGATTGTCAAGAAAGGTACATATTATTATGAACCGATTATATTGTAACTGTTACACTTTTTGTGGAATAAGACCATCAGAATCGGTCCAAGTTTGTTCTTTTTTTTACAGACTAGAGCATATTTAATTACTCTCCCAGGTGCCCATATCTTTCTATCTTCCCTGTATAAGTGGGGCTATATCTAACCCTAATCTCCCTTGAGAAAAAAAGTGCTTATTATCATTACATAGGTGGATATATAAGATCACTATCATAATCTACTAAACGGTAGTACAATTTACCCAATAATTACACCAATATTTATACCAAAATCTTCATCCATTATTTCCTCTCATATCACAATATATTGATATTTGATAATATACAATTCTTCGTACCAAATTGTCATTTTTAATTTTAAAAATAATGTTTGGTGTTATTAAAATAAAAGCTTCCCAAAATGTGATTTCCAAGCAAGTGATTTTGCGAAATAATGAGTTATGTTCCTTTGTTATAACTTCCAAACGGGCTTGACAATCACATTTTAAAGGTTTTTTTACATTAAAACGCTGTAATTTTAAATAAAAAATAACAATTTGGCATAAAGAACAATATATTATCAAAAATTGATATAAATTATTGTGATATAAGTTGAAAAAGTGACCATTTATTATAAAGAATGGTATATAATTAAATATCGGTATGAATTATTGTGATACAAGTTGCACGTAGTGGGACATAACCATTTGCCATTGAAAGTCGCCTTGTGTGTCCAGTGTCTCAATTATCGAATTCATTAGTCAATTACTATTGACGTCGAAAAAGTCACATGATTTTTTGAAGAAAAAATTGCGACTATCACTGAAACATACAATTCTGAAAAAGAATCAGAGCTTATTATTGTATGGGGAGAGACAAATATGGTGTAAAATTAAAAAATTCACGCCACTGCAATTATTTTCTTTCCTTTTCTTAATCATTTGACTTATCGTGTGAAAAGTGATATAGTTGACTGGTGAAGCAAGCAAGGAATTTACCAATTGTGTCAACTCATTCTGTGCTATTTATTCATAGAATTCTGAGCAAGAATCGGTGCTTATTATTTTATTTTTATATTTCAGAATGACGACCCCTGTTGGAGGAGATTTGTATCGTACACCGTCCAAACAGATTTTGGTGACACGAGACCCGGTGTACAGTCATCCAGCAATATTTCAAGGGCAATATATTGGACCACAGCCTCATAGTTATCTCCCCCTGGCAATATGTGTCACCATTTTAAATCCACTTATTGGTTTCGTGGCTCTTATATTTTCCTGTAAGTATTCCTTTATTAATGATATTGGGGACCAGGCTGGGTTGCTGAATGCTTAAAACATACATGGTAGATCGTGAGTCCCTGTTTGTACATGTCTGTGACAAAGGGTAGGGTCACCTGTATGATCATAAGATCTGCCAATAGTCAAGTTGCGTCATATTACTCTGCTTGTATTTGACAAGGAGTAATGTCTAACCTCATAGGTTTCTTCACAGTTCTCCGGTTTCCTGCCATTGCTAAAGAACAAGCAAATTATTGAAACACAATTGCACCATATGCTAGTCCCGAAATGACAGTTTGTGTCCAATGGAAATGAAATGGCGTTAAACGTCCAATGGTTCTGCTCCAACTGGTCTGATGAAGACAAGTGTAGGCCATACAATTTGCTATAACCTACTTTAATATCAAATTCCAACTGCCAAGGGATCTTTTATGGGCATGTCATTGTATGTACTGGACCTTAGTTTTCCATCCCATCCGAACAACAAAACAGCTGTCCTTGTAAGGCCTCCTTTCCTCCATATTCCTGAAGCAATGGCCCGAGAAATCCCTCTCTGACCATTGCTGGAATAGTGTCTGTTTCTTGAACTTATGCAGGAATGTGTCTATTCTTTCCGTTCAATGAAAGCTATCACTTAAGTACAGCAACATGACAGTCCCTCGTTTAATCTGGGTCTTCCCTAAAACTTTGGACAGTGATTTAAGGTATTCAAAACGGTGAAAGTTGTTCGTTTCCAAACAGTATTGTTTACATTTCATTCGACTTGATAGTCTCGTTTGTCACGCAATTAGTTTTGCTGCAGTATTCTGCTATGCACGGGTTAATTAGGCATAATAAAATTGCGAGTCATGACGTAACGTTATGTAAACATATTTGGTCCAATATTGGCAGCTAGTGATTGGTTGGTAGACGGACTACTGACCAATTAAAATTTAAAACAACAATATCCACTCATGATAGCAGTGTGTAGTTGGATTATCTCTAATCAAACGAAACGCTGTGCGGAGTATGCCTTTCCTCCACCACTGGCAAATGAAACCACGTCGGAAAATCTTGATGAACTTTCTCGACCAATGGAGGGATCAAACATGTGGCCTCCAGGCTATTGAGTGAGTGTCCTACCCATGGCTCCCTGTTTTTATCTTTTTCTCTTGATTTTGTTAATATATCAAATAAAATGTTTTAATTTTTTGTTTTTCAGACATGTCCATCAGATCGTATAAAAGGGGAGATGTAAAATACGCATATAAATGGAGCAACCACGCTTTTCTCATGGGAATGATCACCATCGTTTTATCCCTCGTTTTATATATCGCCATTGGATTTGCATTAAGTCCCATCGGAGTACGAGGCGGCCACAGTTATTAATTATTCAAAACCAACAGACATTTTAAAACATACATGTATTCCACAACATAAATAATGGATATACAGCTAACCTTTCCATGTATAGATCGTAACTGTGGGTTACAAGGGTGATAACTCTAATGTGATGTTACAGTACATGTTCATCATGGTTATATGGCATATTGTAAAACAAGTTTTAAATGTGGTCAATGGTGTAATCAGAGTTTTCAAAATACAGTTAACTTTTTTTTTAAAAAAAAACAACAAATTTCTCAACACTTTGTTTCTTTGAATTTAAGAAAATGTGAATATTGAATTAAAAGGTTTTTTCAGGATGAATGGAGTAATGATATATTTTTTAAATACAAGTGATTATAAAAAGTTAATTTATCTCTCAGCCGTTAATGTTTTTCCTAGAATTAAAAGGGTTTTATATTATCATGATGAACTACGCATGATTATATCATTTGCACATAGAAAAGCCATTCTCATTTACTGTTTCGTTAAGCGGTGGACACAATGGGCGATTGATTTGGCTGAATCAAACTTTGTCGAACGATTCACCCAAATCAAACATGTTTGATACATTCGGCTGAAGCAATCACAAATTTATAGAATTCATTAGCCAATCAGCACTCATCATCCAAACATATCAAGAAGTCACGTGTTTGTTTGAAGACATGGTCAACGTCTTGTTTAATCATGCGACGTGAAAGATATTGCACGCCGCATTCGACTAGTGTGTCCACTCATTTGGCCAAATGATTTCTAGCTTTTTGTTTACGTGCTCAATTATTTATTGGAAATAATAGAAGCTTGTATCATGGTGTAACCAACTTGCCATTTAGTTCTAACAACTATTGCTTTCAATCATTTCCTTTTAAAATATCAAAATTTAAAAATACATGACAAACAGCTTCATAATCAAAGGGTAACTGAACAATTTTCTTCTAAAATTTCAAGTATTTTATTAGCATTATTTTAACGTTAATTATTTTTTTTTAATCTGTACATTGGATATGATAGGCTTCGAGTAGTTACTTTTATAACAATGTCTGTTAGAGCTAGTCTGTATCAGACATTGTTAGTAAAGTAACTAGGCTACGAGTAATACGTTAGCTTACAGTGGGGGGATAGTCAAGGAAAGATTCACAAGCGTTCAATATCATAACTTGTGCTTGAGGTCAGCTATGACTTGTTTGTTTTTTTTGCACGGAACATTTCAACAAAAGTTAAATATTCTACAGCAAAGGCTTGATGCATCATTTTCATTCAACTTTTGATCCTATCTGATGGCTAAAAATGAAATAATTTTCTGTTTATTTACTTTTCATTATTACATGTATATATTTTTTAGTAATTATATCCAGAACTGTCAGCTCTTTATCTAATTTTACCTAATGTTGCGTTAAGAAAACAAATTAAAATCTACATACTAACGCTTGATAATCATAGCTTGGTTTCTCTGGATGAAATTTTAATCATAGCTTGCAATGGATTTCTTATAGCGCTAAATGATGCCTCAATCTTTTAAAATTGTCCATTAAATATTTTAAAAATATATTTTAATCATCATGGTGTAGAAAAGCTTTTTTTTTATCATAATATATTTGTAAATAATTCATTTAAATATCATTGGATTTTACTGTAGACTTGTTCAATTAGTACACTCTCTCGTATTGAAAACCAGATAATGTTAATGACCGGGATTTATTTTTTGATACAGCTATTAGTAACTGGAAAAACTAGACTAACACAGGTAATAGTCACAACTATCCAGGTCATGGACATAATCTGTTTTCTTGTTAAAACAAAAGAGTAAAATGCCTACTTATTGAACATGCCTGTGCCTCTTGTCACTATGTCACATGTAGTATGCCAGTAATTAAAAGGTCTATGTATTGAACAGGCCTGCATGTTGTCATGTTTATATCACATATATAAATAAAAATATATATTTAAATCATTGTTTGAAATAAGGTGCTCATTTGTTTTTATTGGGACATTCCATATTTCATTTCTATCTAGATGTATAAAATCATCTTAAAATAAAATTATATAATATTATGTATAGTTGGTTATTCATTGACAGTAGTTGCGAAGCCATGATTTACTGGGGGTTTCGTGTCATCTTCAAGATATGCCTACTGTTCACAAATCTATTAAAACAGCTCACGTTCTAGGCCTTTATCTGTGTGGTTTCCCCTTGTCAGTGGTGCAGGATGGTGGGACTGGCAAGGAACAACGTATAGAGTTGTTTGGATGGTATGAAAAACTGAGGTCCTGTGTACACATTGGCATGCAAGTTATAGAACCCTTAGCAGTTGGAATTCGATATAACATTGGACGTTGTGCGGCTCTCTGGGCCGAATTTCCCTCATAGCACACTGTATGGTGTATACCTGTCTTCCGTAGCTCAGCTTCCGTAGCTCAGTCGGGGTAGGATTTTAAACCCTGCGAAGAATTATAGTTTTAGATTTTACAATCTCAGTTCCCAAAACACTGAGGTCGCACTTACATGCCTACTGACAAAAAACATATGGTCTTTATAATGACAAAAAGCTGCGTTCAAAAAGGAACCATGGCACTTGACCTGGGCTAATGAAGATGGGCATACGCCATACAGTGTGCTATGAGGGAAATTTGTGTTGACGAGACTATGAACCTTTTTCTTCTTGTATTATTCTATTAGTGATTAACATCCACTGATGGTGGTATCACAGTAAACCCACGCCAGGGATCAAAACCTGGAGAGAGAGAAAAATAGGGTTTAATGTCCAGTGACACAAACTAGATCATTTCGGGACTAACATATGGTTTAATTTTATTTAAATAATCTGCTTGGGACAAGAGGTCTTTAGCAGTGGGAGGAAACCATAGTGTCCGGAGGAAACCCACGAGGTTGAGAAGGTGCCCCTATCTCCATGCCACATACACGCACACCAGGGATCGAGACCACAGCCGCATGCCAGAGGTGACCTTGACCACAACTCATATTTGATCGGCCATCTAGATCTCGAAGCGCATCACTTTAAACCACTAGGCCATCTCAAGCCTCCACTTTAAACACCATCTCATTAATTCATTTGAGACTTTTGTATGCAGTTGTGTGCGAAAAGATAACATTGGCCCTGAATATCCATTAGAGAGAGCATCTACTCAAACAGCAAAATTAAAATCAGGTTTTTGGAATAAAATTTCTGAGTTTATTTTTACTAGGCCCTATATATTTTAAATTTAAAATGTATTTTTATAGTATTTATCTTGATGTAAAACCAGCGCCACTGAGCAGCTATACTAACTGGAACGTGTGCGCTTTATAAATGTATTAAATTATTATTATTATAATTATATACATGAATAGGCCTACTAGGCCATATATATAAGAATAGTATAAAAAAAAGTTGGCACAAAACCTTCATGCCACTGCTTTTACTTTTTGGAACCTTATGATAATTTCAAAACTAAATGAAAATGGAAATAATATATTTATTACTGCATGCTTTTTACATAATTTACAAAATAATATACGATAAGAAAATTCATTTGCTGTATCTATAAATATTACAATGATTTATAAAAAAAAATATATCAAAAACAAAAGCACCATCAGACAAAAATTAACATTTAAAGAATGACTACATTAAAGGACTATTTAATTTATCATTTGCACCTTTTTTTTCGTTAGGCATCATTTCTAAATTCACAAATTGGTAACCAAATATGACTAACAGAACAATAATTTACACTGAACACAATTATGTGGAATTTAACCACCTATTCTTTTATTACGTACAAATTTGAATATTTTGTTGACAAGTGATTTTTTAATTGTGGTCTGAAACCGCTGGGAAAAATAACTATAAGAGTTATGGCCCTGTCTTGTCCCAATGCAGTCCACTACTAAAAACACAATTATTGAAGCATATGAAACAATCTTCTGTGGTCCCAATCATTTATGTTTAAAACATGGTCAAATATACAAAAGGTCAATCTCATTACAATAATAGGTCAATTAAATTTTTTGATATATTTTAATGTTGTGCTATTGTCTGACGTTCCAATACAATGGGGGTGCTCGATTCACAGTTCTGGAATTAAACGGGTGTCAATCGAGTGAAAGGGAGAATTTTGGAGTACAATGCATGTGTCGACTGTATAAAAAATATCTCAACTAAGCATGACAGCTGAAACATATTTGTTACTTAAAATACATCACGATTCCACTCACATCACCTCAGCTGTCGGGACTGGTAGAACTGTGTCACTCGATTGCAATTCTATCGATTCAGGATGTTCTGAACTGTGAATCGAGCATCCCCTATATAAGATTAGACTTATTTATTTGTGGAATGAAGTGAAATGAAATGGGGTTTAGAATCCTACTTTTTTTTTCAAACTGATTAAAACACAAATCCCATCTTGTTTCGGTTTTAATAGTTCAAGTGAGTAAAGAACATGGTGTAGAAAGTTAGCTAATCTACAAGAAATCATAAACAAACAAAATGAAATAGTAATGTAATAATGATGAGATTGCTGGAAGGTTTAACGTGTACAAGTGAGTGAAGTAATTACGTGATAAAATAGACAAAAAAAATTAATGCTATGGTTGCACCAAATAGACAAAATGATTTAAACATGGTAACGCAATATACTGTATCTTGCGTATTTAACAAACATAAATGGTTTTTCTGTTTCAATATATTCAAATATTTTCTATTATTGACTCCTAATACAATGGCCTACATTGATTCTATAATGATATAATATACTGAAGGTTTACACCGATTCCAAAAAGGTTAATTACAACATAGGGGGGACTAATTCTCAAAATGTGGGTGAAAAAAAAGAAAAGTATTCAAAAAAATGTGTAAAATGAAAGGGACAATTTTATGATATTCTAGAATTAGAAAAATACTATCTACTCCATCTTATCAAAGTGTATTAAATGAGGGTCATGTGGACCTGTTGATAGAAACATAATATCTACTGCATTTTATTTAGGTTTTGCAGACCTTTGGAAAGAATTTCTAGTATTTGAAACATACTATATACTAGGTATATCATACCGGGGTCTCATTATATTATATCGAGGTTTTGCGGAAACATGGATCTACTGGGTATATCATACTCGGGTTTTGCGGACCTGTTGAAAGAATATCTAGTATTTAAATAATACAATCTATAGCGAGGTCTTTACAGACCTGTGGAAAGAATATCATCATTGTTATGGTGATAAATAGAACTTTGATAGATACATCTAATAAAGATAAATAAATGCCAAATTTATATAATTTCTTCCTCTGTGTATTTTAATCTGCAGCAGACGCCTTGTATACACTATGATACGCGTTACGTAATAAAGCATATGGGAAGCACGACTCCAACAGATCCATCGTTAAAAATGGAGATTCTTGAACAATCTGAAATAAAAAGAAATGGATCAAATGATAGCATCTGAAAGGATTCTGAATTCAAGGAAGATCTGTATGTTTATAATGCTAGATTCCCAAAGTCGTTTGATTTGTTATGATTGTCCCTATTGATTCCGGGGGGTTGGGATGGTCTAGTGGACTAGAGTGCCGCGCTTCGACCTCTAGCTGGCCGGTCACCTCTGGCTTGCCCTGGTGCGAGTGTATGTGGTATGGAGATAGGGGCGCCTTCTCAACCTCGTGGGTTTCCTCCAGGCACTCCGGTTTCCTCCCACTGTTAAAGACCCCTACGCGCAAGCGAATTATTGAAATAAAATTAAACCATATGTTAGTCTCAAAATGACCTAGTTTGTGTCGAGTGGACGTTACACTCCATTTCTCTCTCCTATTGATTCCACGATCTGCTACGTGAGCATATACATTCGGATACCTTTCGATAGATGACCTCAATTTATGATAGGATCACCAAAATTAATCCACGATTAAAACGACTATTTTAATCGCAACACAAATAGTGGGAACCTGGCATAAGATGTATGTAAAATAAAAATCGTGTTGCCACTTAATTTCTCAAAGAGAGAGAGAGAGAGAGAGAGAGAGAGAGAGAGAAATGGGGTTTAAGTCCACCCAACACAAACTAGGTCATTTTGGGACTAACATATGGTTTAATTTTATTTCAATAATTCGCTTGCGCGTAGAGGTCTTTAGCAGTGGGAGGATACCGGAGTGCCCGGAGGAAACCCACGAGGTTGAGAAGGCACCCCTATCTCCATGCCACATACGCTCACACCAGGGCTCGAAACCACAGCCGCAAGACAGAGGTGACCGGCCAGCTAGAGGTCGAAGTGCGGCACTCTAGACCACTAGGCCATTCCCCGCCCCCCAATTTCTCAAAGAGGTCATGAGTTTGATCCCGGTGTTGGCCAACAAAGTTCACCTGGATTTTCCGACATGGTTTTCCCTTGGAAGTGGTGCAGGACGGAGGGCCTGACAAGGACAGGTGTCTAGTCACTCAGATGGAACAAAAAACCAATTTCCTATGTAGAATGTATACATAAGCATGACTGTCAAAAGATCCCTTAGAAATTGATATAATAGTAGGCCATAGCACCGATGTCCGGGCAAAATTTCCGTCATAGCATAATGTATTGCATAAGCTCGTCTCCATTAGACCCTTCGGAGCAAAATCCCATTTCATTTGGTTTGCTTGATCAAGGAGAAGGGAATGCAGGCAGAGACTAAGACACCAGGGTATGAATAGAAACAACAAAATGAACCTGTCAACTTACTTGATCTAGGAGAAGATAGACTGATTCACGATTTTTAATCGTATCTTTATCATGTTCTTGTCCTAGACGTAATAAACTTGATGATGCCAACTGGAATATAAAATAAATATTTACATCTAGTCAAACTAAATACTTATAAAACTCGATTTTGTCTGAGTTCAAGATAGCATTTTGAAAACTTTTACTACAGCTGGTCAGATATTCATGCAGTAGAGGTCATCGAAAGTATTAAAAAAAACAAAAGGAAATATAGATCTGAGCCCTGTTTCTCGAAATCTCAACTAAAGATAAAATACTGATTTTAGTAGATACTCCAATTTTTATAGGCTAAGCCCTAAAATCAATCTAATATTATCCAATCAAATTACTAAAATTTGGATTGTATCTTAGTTAAAATTTCATGAAACAGGCCCCTGTATTTTAATCCGATAGTTTGAAGAATAGAATAGCCTCCATTTTTATTCCTACAATCATCCTTTTGTCAAGGTAAATGATTTTTCCGTCCACCGGAGTCTGGTCTTTTGACGTCATATGTGGATTGTGGGTTAGGATAAGGGTTAGGATAAGGGCTGTGGCCTGCAGATTTCGTCACAGTCTCGAGATGTAGACAAGCCGAACCCTTATCCTAACCCACAATCCACATATGACGTCATAAGACCAGGCTCCGGTGGATGGAAAAAAACGTTTACCTTTTTTCAATCAACTTATAACTAGTGATCATGTTTCAATCCATTAAAAATCACAACATCCGATAATCTAGAGAGAGGCTTATGAGCTTGACATGTGAATAAATGTCTAAATAAAAGTTTATATAACTTTTCAAGTCATGAGAATGACATGCAATCTATAGGCTGATTTAGTTCTTACATAATACACTAATGATCTACAACCAGTAAGGAACAACTTAAAAACTCATATAACACAAAACACAGTTCTATGGATAACAATCACTTATTATACACACACGACGTTTTGACAAGAATTCACTGGTCGTTATCAAGCATACAAATTACAAATGAGGAAAAATATACCTATATATAACACTGTCACATTTTTCCTCATTTGTAATTCTTGTCGAAACGTCGTGTGTGTATAATATAGTGATTGTTATCCATAGAACTGTGTGTTGTACGTTATATTATGTTCAATCGCTAAATGTCATTTAAAGACTGTAACTTAAAAACTACGCCCTAGAGCTAAAACACATATATAACTCTGTCCTAACATGGCTACTAATCTTTATTCTGTCAGTGTTTTGTTTTATTAGGAAATTTATCTTCTAGGAAAAGAAAGTTTGTTTATTAATGAGGTAACTTACGGCAAGAAATTCCTTTAATCTTTCTTCCACATCACCGGGGCCGTAAATAGTAAACATGGCACCTGCTAGAGCATTTATAGCTTTAGCTAAACAATGACTATTATTCTGATGGCCTGGAATAAACAGAACAGCAAATAATTTTAATACTTATCTAATGGATATTAGTCATTTATTTGTACAATTGAAGCCGAACATTATTTTCGTGCATGGTTTCCCCTTGTCAGTTGAACAGGATTGTAGGCCCGGGGCCTTATTCACGGAATTTTGACTAAGATAAAATCCAAATTTTAGTTATTTGATTGGATAACATTAGATTGATTTTAGTGCTTAGCAAATCAAAAGTGATGTATCTACTAAAATTTGGATTTTATCTTTAGTTAAGATTTCGTGAATAAGGGCTCTGATCTTTAAACACAGGGGCCTATTTCACGAAATTTTAACTAAGATAAGATCCCAATTTTAGTAATTTGATTGGATAATATTAGATTGATTTTAGTGCTTAGCCAATCAAAATTGAAGTATCTACTAAAATTGGATTTTATCTTTAGTTAAAATTTCGTGAAACAGGGCCCAGATGTCTAGTGGTTAGGATTGGACGAATAATTGTGGTCTAATGTACTTGTTGGCATGAATGTAAAAGTTCCGTTGGCAGTTGGATTTTGATTCAAGAGTAGGCCCAGGCGCCACTATCTCTCTAGCACCCTGCATGGTGTATATCCGCTTTCATTAGCCCAGTCGGAGCAGAACAGTAGGAATTTAAAATTCATTTCATTTCTTGTGTTAATTTGATATTATTATTACCCTTTGTTTATTCATATCGTTCGTTCATATGTTTATTCCTACCTTCTAATGAAGCTTTAAATACTGATGAATCCATTCTGGCTAATTTGGGTATTGATACAGCTACAAACACCATTAATAGACACGCAAGATTGTATTCATCTTCAGCATGTTCTACAAATATACAAATAAACAAAATAAAAAACATCACCATCTATTCTAATATTTGTGACTTGTTTGTTTGTTTGTGTCTGTCTGTTCAGGGTAAGCAGCTACACTAGGTCTGTTCTGAGGCCGAAATTTGGTGCATAGGGTTAGCTCAGACCAGGGACTAACCTATGCCTGGTAGCAATGATCTTACCACTTCCGGCGAAAGTTTGGGAACCTCCAGGCCTTGGTCTAGTTGAAGTCTTGGTGTATTAGTACTAGTAGTGTATAAAACTTACCACTCTTCAACGTCCTGAGAGCATTACATAATGTAGGATCTATATCACATGCTAGACCTGCTGATGATGCCAGTTCATTTACCACCTAGAAATATAGATATTATATTTAATCAGGAATAAGATATATACTCTCAACAAATAGGGTACCTGTCACAGGAATAAAATATAAATGTTATATATCACGGTAATCCAGGTATCATTTAAACTTGAGTATCTAGTTCTAATTTCGTAAACATTCGTTTAATATCAAATTTTGTTTAAAAGTTTGTAGAAATCATTAAAATCATCAATTTGATATTAATCAAATGTGAAAGAATTGAATGCTAGATAGACAAGATTAAATGATATAAAGGGTATTTATCTCTCATTGTCTACACGTAGGACTAAAATATAGGTGTTACATTCATCTATATTCTCTGCAGGAATAATACATAGATATCATTCAAACCCGACGACAATAGTATATATGCAGTCCTTAAAGATACATTATGAACGGTTTAAATAAAGAGGTTACAGCTAGTTGTTGCTATAATAGTTCAAAGATAGGCTGGCACTGCCAGGCAGGATACGCCCACATTTCCGAGAGATGGATAGAGAACAAGCAATACCGAAAGTGAGTTTTCCTACATCATTAAGTTAAAAAATTACAATTAAATAAGTTTATTCTGTGTAAAAATTTTGAGTGTTGGAAATTTTGACTACATTTAGCTTAGATTATTTGTATTGTAGCGATAGCATTTGACAACCAAGACTTTGTTCTGGTTATTTATAGTAGAATGGCGGCGGTGTTTCAGTCTACTCAAAATCAAAGCCCTCCAATGGCACAGAGAGTTGATTATAGGCTTGTCATGTTAAATAATCCTATTTAACATTTGAAGCCAAAAGAAAGGACTGCAATAGGCTGATTTAGGTCTTCCATAAAGAATCTTTCAACATGAACAGTTATACATAGAGTCAGGGGATTTGAGGTGCTAGAAGAAACGGCAGTTTGGGGTGACTGATTTAAGTTCTAAAGTCTTAATCAAGGCTTATTTGACCCATACAAAGAGGGCTGAACATCTAAATTATAGGTAAAATACTGGTTTGATTTCTTGTATTACTAACTGCAACATGAGTGATAAGAACATTTTTCTTATTTCCGTCAATAGAAACATAACGGTAACATATACGTCCACATTCCTGCTTTGATTGATATGGTACTTTGTCAAGAAGGCTAGGCGTTTGGTTTGTTTACCGTTGAGAGTCGTGCATCAACATTATTCTTTTTTTGGTAAAAAGAAAAAAAAAGGACTGCATGCCAAACATTCAACCTCATCAATGATACAGAAGATACATTAGAATGTTTTAACAAAAAGACAACAAATATAAAGACTTACAATAAAGTTATCTACTTTATAAAAAAAAGTTAACATTGAAAAAATCAAAAGAAAAAATGTAAATAATAAAGAATCACAAAAAATGTCACAGAAATATAGACCATCTGACAACAAATATATTAACACAAGGTACAATTTTATGGATACACAATTACTGTGTTTGTTACTAAGCGACGTTTCGACGAGGATACTTTTGTCTTTATCATTTGCTTGATAAAGATGAGTTTCCTTGTTGAAAACGTTGCGTAGTATCAAACTCAATAATTGTGTATCCATAAAATTGTACCTTGTGTTAAAGCAGAAATTTCATATTTTCTAAGAAAGTCAAAACATAATCATTTCTATGTGTTTTGCTCAAAATGTTGTCAACTCACTATTATACGATCATAGGCATTATTTTACAGACATTAAAATCACTAACACAAGAAATAATAACACAATCACTTCCCTTGTTTTCCCATTCCCCTCCATGGAATGGCGATCTTCAAATGTTTCAATTTGAAGTTGAAGTTGAAAATGATATTTTTGCCAATTTCTCAACTGGCAATAGTGAATTATAGAATTAATAGGATTATTCTTTAACACGGTATGGATGTTTATATTTAGGGCTTTATTTTATTACATTTTAAAAATATAACTTAAAAATATGAAATTGGAACTTTAATATGTTCAATTACTAAATGCCAATCAAAGAAAACAAATATAAAGAAAACAAATATATTCTAAAAACAGAAATAAAAATCATAAACAGACAAAGAAAAATCACGATAACATATCCACATGAACAACACTAAGCAAACCTGTTGTTTCAATGAAGCAGGCTGTTAAAAAGCAAAAGATTCTTCAGTTAATATAGGGAATATATCTCTAGGCTTTCAAACCTTATTAAGGCCTTAAGGCCATTCAAAATATTACTCGGGTTCTGCGATATCTTTCGCCAATCTTATTAAAATATACTGAGCACCATAGAAAACGCATCACTATATAGTTTTCGTATAACAAAATGATCCTGTAAACATATCTTTTGTACACTTAAGGATGTTTAATCTGTAATCAACTGTACAAAGTCAAAGGGGTCAAAACCAAAAGTAAGACACAGATGTCCGTAGCGCGTGTGTCCTCTACTGGCTCTTACGCACGCTGTGCAGCGACGTAGCATGGAATTAACCATCTGTGTCATACTTTTTGTTTTGCCCCCCCGTGACTTTGTACCGTTGATTACAGATTAAACATCCATATGTGTACAAATGTGTTGTTATTGATGTGTTCCCATTTGAATATTCGTTCACAATAAGAAGCAAAATAAATAAGATATGTTTACAGGATCATTTTGTTATACGAAAAACTAAGTGATGCGTTTTCTATGGAGCTCAGTCTATAAATCTATATTCCGTTTTATTTTTTGTACTTTCGATGGCCTACACTACATGAAGATCTGACCAGTTGTACTGGGAGGTCGGGTCAGGGGTCCATGACCTTCCTCTGACCCCATGACATCAGCCATTGATTAATCAATCAGTGTTTCTAGGGGTTTATCTACAGATCTGTGAAGAGCAAGCCACAAACTCGCTGTAACAGGCCGTTTCAATTGGCCGATTGCTAACATCAACTAGAATGCCAGTTATATAACAACTCTTCCAGATCCTATTGTTGTGAAGACAAGTTAAATAAAATTTTGAATTATAAAAATCAAAACAAAATAAGATCTATTCTTTCATTAGATTGCATTGGTTTTATGTATGACTGCGTAGAAAACCCAAGGTAACGTTGCGGTCACAAAAACTAACAAAGATTATCCCTAACTGAACATTGTCCATTTATTCTATTGATTACAATTTCCAATGATACTGTTAATTACTTTAATACTATGGGAGTAGGAACATGATCGACAAAAACTTCAGCTTACATCTTTGAATAGTACAGGTTATAATTCATTGACTAAGAGCTATAAAAACCTCTTCCATGAAACAATCTAAAGAGAGATAATGATTTGTACTTACCATAGCATCTTTTGTATTAGGAACATAATGATGAATGTCTCGAATGGAACTCATTAAAAATGGAACATGATCATCTAGGACCTAGAATAAAAAATTTCAAATAAAAACAGGCATTAATACAACACCTCAGCCATTTCAAAGGCGCTAAATCGCTAACATTTGGGGCCTAGAAATTGAAACAAGTATGTCGCAACGCATATCATACTGTAATATTAATGTATATAAACTGATTTATTTACATTCAATGGTTTCCGTTTTTACTCTAATTTCAATCAATTATGTTCGGCGAAATAAGCCAGCAGTCTAAATCAAGCGCAAAATTATTGTCAGTGCCATCCCCGAGAACTGTATTTGCAAATTCCTGAAGCTCACTTCAAAACAGTTATATGCCATGAAGTGTTCTGAGAGATTCGACCTCTAGCTGGCCGGTCACCTCTGGCTTGCGGCTGTGGTTTTGAGCCCTGGTGTGAGCATATGTGGCATGGAGATAGGGGCGCCTTCTCAACCTTGTGGGTTTCCTCTGGGCACTCCGGTTTCCTCCCACTGCTAAAGACCCCTATGTGCAAGCGAAATATTGAAATAAAATGAAACCATATGTTAGTCCCAAAATGACCTAGTTTGTGTCAAGTGGACGTTAAACCCCATTTCTCTCTCTCTGAAAAGAAAACTTTGAACTACAACCTAGCGAAAGGTTCTGTTTCATGCGCACCCACATGTACTCAGACACTTGGTTTCTCGTACCATCCGAACGATTAGACAGCTGTCCTTGTCTACCCCTCTGATTAGCGAATCAAACAAAGTCTACTTACATCATGGAGAGCTTCTTGTATCAATGACCTGAATGCCAGTAAAACACCAATAATAGTCATCCTCATTAAAACTATATCAACATCTGTAAACATAAATAACATCTCATAACACTTCTCATTCATATGGGTAATTTCCATAGTTCATAATTTTCCCATCCACGAGAAATTTCTTACCCCTAACTTTCATTAGCTAAATCTCTACCAAATACATGATTATAAATGAATATTAACAAATGAATAATTTGTATCTTTAAGGCCATGTACATAATAAAAAATTCTGGCTCTCAGATAGCCTACCATTGTGCGACTTACAATATCCATCTTTTTATTTCAAAAATTTATAGACTTCATATTATTTGCCATAGTAAGGGGAAGTAACTCAATGAAACCTGGTCCAGTACCAGATTACTTTGATGAATTATCTGAGATAGAGAGAGAGAAATGGGGTTTAACATCCACTCGACACAAACTAGGTCATTTCGGGACTAACATATGGTTTAATTTTATTTGAAATAAGGGTCTTAAGCAGTGGGTGGAAACCGGAGGAAACCCACGAGGTTGAGAAGGCGCCCCTATCTCCATGCCCCATAAACTCACTCCATTATCTGAGAACGAAAACATGTTTTGTTCTGTACGATAGCAAATTGTGTATGGACAGATTGATATTGGGTAAAGAATGCCTATTATCATTAACTTTGTGACATGGTTAATTTCATTTCAATAATTCGCTTGTGCGTAGGGGTCTTTTGTCACTTGAAACCGGGGAAATTGAAACCAAGCCAGTTGACTCAATGATAGATCTTATGATACAGCGCACAAACTCCGCTGGCTAGATATAAATAGACAGGATTAGGTTAGTTGGTACATATACATTAATCGTCTTCAATACAATCTAAATGACATAAAGTTTTATATACATCAATCAGTCTTGTTTTCAATTGTCAGTACCATTATTGTCTGTTGTCTTAGTATTTTAAAACAGGGGAGGTAATCTATTTGATATAAAAAGGGGAGATAATCTACTTGATATAATAAGTAAAAGTGATCGGATATTCTACAGGTATAATACTGAAAGAGTGAAAAGTAACATCACCTCTTACAATGGCTAAACCAGGATCCTTTTGTTTAGATGCTTGTAGTAAAGAAATAGAAGGAAGAATATAGGAGTGCATTCATAACAGGGGAGTAAGATTTAAAGAGGGTTTAATCAATCTAAAATCTCCTGATTATATTGTCAATGTATTCTCTTTAACTTTGATTTAGGTTGAAATAAAACAAGTTATGTAGATCTATCTAGTGTGTTATTTCGAACAAAATCTAAATGATTAAATTATGTTTCAAATGTGGAAATCAGTTTGTTTCACTGATTTTGGTTTCACATTTATTTTACTGTGTCCGTGGAATACAAATATACTGTACACAGAGTGTATCAACCAATTCAAATCAATTAGATCAAACTAATGCTAGATTCCCACTATCGCGACTGGCTCTACGACTGAATCGTGATCCTGGCAGTTCTTATCATATATTGAGGTCAGTAAGTAGTAGCAATCGAATTGATTTTATCGAAACTCATCCTAACATATCTGCACTAGCAGATCATGGACGCAATAGAGAGAGAGACAAATGGGGTTTAAAGTCCACTCGACACAAACTAGGTCATTTCAGGACTAACATATAGTATAATTTTATTTCAATTATTCGCTTGCGCGTAGGGGTCTTTAGCAGTGGGAGGAAACCGGAGTAACCGGAGAAAACCAAGGTTGGACAGGTGACCCTACTCCTTGTCATGTACAACTGGGGAGGACTCAATAGAGACAATCCTATCATAATGCATTGCACAATAATGGGAACCTGGCATTAATTAAATCAACAATTTTATTTTGTACCTATGTCAAAGATATTTACTTAGTCTAAGATATAAATCAAGTAAACATTAAATATTCTATTACCCTATACAAATAAAAAATTTCTTATATTTTAAAAAGAATTTCTTATATTTCAAAAATAAAGGTAACTGTCATTTTCTGATCTGTCCATAGTAAAACATTCACACAGCTACGGACCATTTAGAGACACACCACAACAGTGAAATTAGAAACTAAATTACAAAATGAAACGAAATAAATTTGGGTGTAATATTCCTACTGTATGTTTTACACGAACACCAATATGTACACAGGACCTAGGTTTTTCGCCCCATCTGATTGACTAGTCCTTGTCAGTCCGTACATTCTGCACCACTGACAAGGAGAAACCACTCCAGAAAATCCTGGAGAACATTCTCAGCTATCACGGGGTTCAAACCCGGAACCTTCTGGCTAGCGAGCCAACAATTTACTCACTTAGCCACTGTGGATAAACTAATTACAAAAATACACTGACAATAAAAAGGTTGAGGATAAATTGCAGGTATAACATAGAAGAGTAAGCTTGGAAGAAATAATACATATATATATAATACAAAAAACAATATCTGATGGCAGACAGGAATATTAAAACTAAGAAACTAAGAACAAATATTACAAATATCTAACACTTGTACAAATAAATCTTTTGGTATATATGTAATCTTCTAAATTCTTCTTCTTTTAGGGTTTTAACATCTGCTTCTACTGCCGGTGATATCACAGACAAATTGTCTTATTTTATTGTGATTAGCGCACATGCAGGATTCACATTTCTTATTTGTATTTACTATGCAAAAAATCGTAATCAAAATGAACTTAAACAGATGGGATAAATGCCTTGTGGAAATTAAAAGGTTCATCTAATTAACCATGTGTTGATTTATACACATACGCGGTAGATATGTGAATTGGTTTTGCATTGATAAAGGCCTCTTGTAAAACTAAACTGGTTATTGACTAAACCATTTTTGTAATTCTCAAACGATCTTTATCAATTATCAAACGATGGTTTAAAAGTAAGCTATATGCATACTTTCTAGCACTAAAACCCCTGTTTTAAACAATACCATTGTTACAGTGAATGCCAAGCACAATAGCGGTTGTGTTTGACAAAGTCTGAACTTGTGCCTAACAATGTCTGACAAGTGTCTTATCTTCAGGCTTCAATATTTAGAAACATAAAGCAAAAAAAAATTTAAAAACATGGCGGGTTAGAAAGCATGGACAATTAACATCACATGTACAAACAAACAAAAAAATCTTTTAAGTTAATAAAGCGGTTCTCTAATAAGAAGGGGTAATTCATAATTTTAAAAAAAGCATTAAATCATATTTTTAAAAAAAACAAGGATAAGCACAATTAAACCATCTTACCGCTGGGAGCATTCTTGTGACTAGCTATTACAGAAAACATCACCAAATATTAGCTTATTTTAGTAATAAAAATAGTAAACAATCCAAAAAACAATTCAAAATAATACGACACAAAGTTATGACTTGACAGATTTTGGTTCCTTTTGAATAACTAAGCAAACTTCCTTGTCAGTCTTGCAGACACCACCATAATCGAACAGATGTCAATCTGGTACAGATTTCATCAAGCATTCGAACACTCTAGTTAAGAATTTACTCAACTTTCAATCACTGTTTATGAGAAATATCTAAGATCCAGAAACACAAAACAAGTCCTATATTTTAGTTAACATAACGTGAACAAGTTTGAGTAAATTCTTAACTGAAGTCTTAGTATGTTTTGTGAACTCTGGGCCTGATTTAGAGCAATCAAGAAAACGCGAAATTAAAAGTCAACACTTGGTACTGTTACTTGTAATATACGGTTCATTCTGTTTTAAAAGCAGAATTCACATTTTCATTGATGAAAAAGACATGATTTTTTTCTTGGTTGAAAAAGAAATTTTTCTTGGTTGAAAACAACATCATTTTTTTTGCATGGAAATAACATCTTTTTTTTTTGGATGGAAATGAAAAAAAAAATTTTCTTGGATGGACAAGACATAATTTTGTGTCAGTGTTATAATTCATTCCCTTATGTTATTGTTCATATTCAGTTAAAGATAAACTGTTAATATTTCATCACAAATATCTTTTAGTATATTGTCAATAGATTATATTTACGAACAAACGCGTTATATTCAATATATGAAATCTACAGACGGTCATCACCATCTTGCAGGTTACCGGCATATTATACTGTTATAAATCAATCTGTAAAAAATAGATCCTAATTCGGGACTAACACTTGGTTCAATTTTATTCCAATTATGCGCCTGGGCATTGGGGTCTTTAAGCTGTGGAAGGAAACTGTTGTGCTCAGAGAAAACCCACGAGGTTAGTTAGACAGACGACTCTACTCCTTGTCATAATGTGGAGTATTGAAACCATACCACTTGTCTCCATGACAGACCTTATGAGGATCCAATGCACATGCATTAAACCATTCGAACAGCCCCCACTGGCCCCCACTACCTCTCATCCCAGCAGTCCAATAAGGCTACTGTATTTTATATTCTGTAGGTGATGCATTTACAAGACACTGAGATCAACCCATGAAGTAAATATCTGAAATAAAACCTTGACCAGTTTGTAGTATGCCAGTAATCCGAGTTCTGAGAAATAATTGAAAAATCTATTGGCAACAGAAATGATAAAAAAACAGTCAAAAATCAATAGGATTCTTCATCTCAAGTCAATCAGATGATAACTTTTGCCTATAAAAATTGCACACGATTTTTCTAAGAAATCAAAGGTCATAAGTCAAGCTTTTTCTTCTCAAAGCCATAACCTCAGCTGATAGAGAGTCCACGGGTAATTATGGAGGACAGATGGACAGACATGGGTTATAACACTATACATCCACATTTCAATTTTAACATCTACAAGAAGAAAAAAACACTCATGCAATAATATTTGAGTAAATCATGCAGTACTCCATAACTCAATGAATTCAACAGCCGAACAAAATAAAATAAAGTAAATGATAATAGAACAGTTTTACACATCTAATAAATATTAGGGTAGTACACACTGACGACAAGGATCTAATTTCTAATTTTATAACCCAAGGTACGGACCATGAGGGTTGTTTATTTTCCAACTCAAAGTATGGGTCATGGGGAATTGTTATTCCTAACCCAAGATACGGACCATGAGGGATTATTATTTCCTAACTCAAGGATAGACCACTATTTCCTAACCCAACTTATGGACCACAAGGGATCGTTATTTTCTAATCCAAGGTATGGACCATTATTTGCTAACCTAAGGTATGGACCATTATTTCCTAGCAAAGTAGATATATCAATTTTATTGGTTGAGATTCTGAACCCAATAATATCACTTTTATTTGAGGTAGAATGTTTATTAGCTGAATATATAGACTGAATTGACATAGATGATCATTTCCTGTTATGGCTAATAAGCGTCTCCTTTTCTGCCGCGACTGGACAAATGAAGACAGATTTTTTTGAATTGTCGATGGCTAACGATAGTTTGATTCTAAACAAAGGAGAGTGATGATCAATACCTTGGGTAATTTATGTACATTAAGCAAAATGAAATGGAGTTTAAAGCCCCAATAACACTCTTGTTGTAATTGAATAATATGTCCCAATCTTCATTCTGGTCAACAAATCGTATTATTTTAGAATATTCTAATTAAATGATGATATAAATTTCATCTTAACACACCTATTTTGGAAGATTGGAAAAATTCAACCAATTGATTTGAAAAGTCTAACGTAAACCTTTTCAAGTGTGACTTGGATTTTAAAATATTTTCGAACCCTCTGGACAAGTAAAATAGGTCGTAATGGATAATTTACACAACAGGTAGGACACTTAAACATCTAGTACTTAGAATAAGGGTATTATTTATTTTCTGAAAATACCAAGCCAGCAAGAATGTTATTGTCCCTTTAACGTATAACTATTCTGAACTGACACGGCTAATGAAGATAAGATTTTTTGAAAATAAAAGCAATTTAAATTGTCGATGCTTTGGATAATGATAGTTTTATGGTAAACAAATATGAATGATAATCAACACCTTGGGCAATTTCCTGAACAATGAAATGAACTACGGTTTAACGTCTCACTTTTCTAAATTAAGACAAGGTTTTGAAAAGAAACTAAAGAAAGAAAAAAGTGAATGATACAGAACTAAATACATATAATGAAACACAACGTTCAGTATGATATCTTACTTGATGTAGATTTGAGGGGTTCTGATATAATAAATAAATAAATTAGAGAGAAAATATACTTCAATTAAATATATATATGTACAATCTCACTAAAACACAGATCAAATTTCGTTTCGTTTTTTATAAGACGTCAGACATTTGATTAATCAATCAGCTTTGATGTTTTTAGAGAGAGAGAGAGAGATAGAGCAATGGGGTTTAATGTCCACTAGACATAAACCTGGTCATTTTGGGACTAACATATGGTTCAATCTTATTTCAATAATCCGCTTGCGTGCCGTGTATGTGTCTTTAGCAGTGGGAGGAAACCGGAGGACCCGGAGAAAACCCACAAGGTTGGACAGGCGCCCCTAGTCCTTGTCACATAAAACCGGGGATTTGAAATGCCATTTGACTCAATGACAGGCTTTATGATACAGTGGGGACGTGCTAACCATTTAGTCATCCACCCCACCCCCCATGTCTTTTATACGACGTTAGACATTTGATTAAACAATCATCTTTGATATGTCTAGAGAGATACCCATAATTCTGTACAATGTACGCAAAGAACTGGCTTTAACAGACCGTTTCATTGTGTAGTGAAGACAAGTATAACAAAAGTTAGAACTATAAAAAACGAAACGAAAACGGATCTGTGTTTTAATCAGATTGAATCCAATTGATGCAAGTACAGATATGAAACAGGTTTTAATGTCTGATTTTTCTGCCCCAATTGGACTAAAGAACAGGGATTATGTCATGTAGTGTGCTATGGATTGGGGGTTGGAGGGGGCCATACTGCTCAGGTGTTTCCACCTTTCCCCTACTGTCAAGGACTCTGTTACATATATGACAATAGGTTCACTCGATCTCGATTTTTTGTCCCAACCGAATGACAAGACATTCCTTGCAACGTCCCTTGTCCTGCACTTATGACAAGAGGAAAACACGCAAAATGCCACCGTGGTGCATATCATAGACAATTGTTTTCTGAGAAATTTGCCAGAGGAAGTTACAAAATAGGTTTGCGTCGTCAGCTTTTATGATTAAGACACAATCTATTTGCAGGGATCATTCTGTTGAGTCTCTTTATACCCCGAGGTTCTAGACTCTGTTCATGTTCCCTTCCTCTTGATCAACCACATTCCTATCATCTTGATGAAGCAAATTAAATAAATGAAATGAGGTTTAACATTCTTCTGTTCTGCTCCTATACTGGGCTAATGAAGATGGTAATACATTAGTCAAATCTTTGCTTTGTACAATAAGATCTTAGGCTTTATATCGACTCAAAATAATTTCAAGCTTAGAAGGTTAATCAAAAAACCATGCCAGATTAATTATTACTGTATATTAGTAAAATATAATAAAAAAATACACACCCTGAATATATATATAAAAGATGCTGTTTATGTTATAAATATAATTCATTTGTAAATGTGATCAATATAAATCTAAACTCACTTTGTAATTTTTTTGATAATTCTCTCATGACGTCTGGTTTATCAAAACTTGTTCTTAGTTGACTCAATAATTCCTTGTTATTTATAACCAGTTTCTGTAAATATCAAACTATATCATATCTATCTGCTGGGAGGGGCAGTATGAAAATCAGACTAGATAGATCTGCTGGGAGGGGCAGTATAATTATGTCAGACATCATCTGCTGGGAGGGGACGTATAAAAACAGACTATAATCATCTGCTGGTATTGGTATCATTGGTACTAAATCCATCTGCTGGGAGGGACAATATATATGGGACTACATTCAGCTATGGGATGGGTAGTATAAAAATCAGACTCTATCCAGGGAAGAGGAGCTCTAATTATAATAAGAATTTTTTTTTAATTCGGTCCCCTATTCACTCTTTTTTTGTCCCCAAATGGTATATTTTCAAAATCTTAGAATTGTTTATGACATCATTCGAATAGTTGGAAAAATAATCGGATGGTGTGCACCTTTAAAGTATTTTCTTAAATTATTGAAAGGGAAAGATGAAGATTACTAATTACAAAAGTCATGATTTGTATTCATTTGGAGGACTGTCCCATCCACAAGGTATCCATGGAGGTTGTCTGCATATAGTTCATGAATCACAGACCAGTCAGCAATATCTACGTGTTGTAAATCTCGGGGTCAGTGCTTCAGGGGCATGGTGTACGTGAGACAATTAAGGGGCTGTGCTAAATCTTTACGTACCTTAAGTTCATCAACCTGACTAGCTATATTTAATACCAGCCTCTCTCCCATATATTTAACACCATACGGACCAATTAACTCAGCCAATGCTCGTAACTCTGATAGATATAAAACATGCATGTTTTAAAACATTCGCATAAAACTCAGATTAATGAAATGGGGTTTACAGTCCACTTGCCCAAAACTAGGTCATTTCGGGACTAACATGTGGATCAATTTTTTATTTCAATAATTCACTAAACTGTGTGGTCTTTCGCTGAGGGAGGAAACCAGAGGACCCAGAGAAGACCCATGTCATGTACAAGCGTGGAAGCGAAAACACACCGACTCATTAACAGACCTGATGAACTAAAGTGCACATTGCTAAACCATTCGGTCATCCACCTCTCTCTTTATGAAAATGACAGAAAAGGTGTATACTTTGCTTAATCAAATACTTTTCTATAAAGCCTAAAACTAGTGTGCACTTGTTGGGTAAATGTGTGCCTAGTGTGCACTTGTTGCTTGAATATGTGCCTTGTGTGCACTTGCTGCATGAATCTGTGCACACACCTTTCAAATTTACGTTTTCTAATCTAATCAATCTTTGTTTTACCTGTCAAATCTGCGAATTCTTCAGCCGAGAAAAGTTGTCCTTCTGTATGTGTTATACTAACGAAGGCTTTCTGACTCGGTGAGAAAACAATCTGACCTACATTACATGTGACACGTCGTAACAAGACTTCTAAATACCTGAAATATACACAGCAAATCATACAAAATCTGGCTTATCCACTAAATCTGATAAAGAAACCTACTATTTGCTTGATTCAGAATGTCCAACCAAGACTTACAGAGAGAGAGATAGAAAGAGAAAAATGGGGTTTCACGTCCATTCCACTCGAGACTAACATATGGCTAATTTTATTTCAATAACTCGCTTGCGTGTAGGGGTCTTTAGCAGAGGGAGGAAACCGGCATACCCGGGGAAAACCCTGGATGCTGGACAGGCGACCATGTCAAACAGTGTTGAAATGAAATAAGATAGGTTGCCAGGCAACGAAACATACGCCCACAGCAGCTAAATCTTCCGGGCAGTCAACAAGGGTTGTCGCATATTTTTACTTTTTTTGGGAATGAAACATTTGTAATACACTAAAATCTGATTAAGAGTAACAACTCATTATGTAATTATCTGAAAATGATTAGAATTTGTTTGCTTTTTATAAAGTTTTGCCCCACGCTAACAATTAGTATAGGAAACATTTAACATCATGGATTTAGCTGTTCAGTTATCAAAATTCATTGAAAATCAAAATACTTGTTCGTTTCAACACCTTAAACTCTGTGTATCAATCTGAAGTCAATCGGATGATAAGTTTGGCATCTATAGCGTCACAAGGTTTTTTGAAGTGATCAAGGGAGATAACTCTGGAAGTAATTTTTTGAAATCGCTGAAAATCAGTAGGCTTCTTCGTCTCATGACCTTCAATCGGATATTAACTTTGGCCTCTAGAGCGTCCACAGGATTTTTTGATGTGATCAAGGGCCATAACTCTGGCAATAATTTTCAGAGATCGCTGAAAATCAATAGGTTTCTTCGTCTCATGACCTTAAACACTGTGTATAAATTTAAAGTCAATCAGATATTAACTTTGGCCTCTAGATCATCCACAAGATTTTTTGAAGTGATCAAGGGACACAACACTGGCACTAATTATCAGAAATCGCTGAAAATCAATAGGATTCTTCGTCTCATAACCTTAAACACTGTGTATAAATTTGAAGTCAATCGGACATCATCTTTGTCCTCTAGAGCATCCACAAGATTTTTTGAAGTGATCAAGGGCCATAACTCTGGCACTAATTATCGGAAATCCGTGAAAATCAATAGGCTTCTTCGTCTTATGACCTTAAACACTGTGTATAAATTTAAAGTCAATCGGATATTAACTTTAGCCTCTCGAGCATTCACAAGATTTTTCAAAGTGATCAAGGGTCATAACGCTGGCAGTAATTATCGGATATTGCTGAAAATCAATAGGCTTCTTCGTATCATGACCCTGAACACTGTGTATAAATTTAAAGTCAATCGGATATTAACTTTAGCCTCCACAAGATTTTTCAAAGTGATCAAGGGTCATAACTCTGGCAGTAATTATCGGATATCGCTGAAAATCAATAGGCTTCTTCGTCTCATGACCTTAAACACTGTGTATAAATTTAAGGTCAATCGGATATTAACTTTAGCCTCTAGAGCGTTCACAAGATTTTTCAAAGTGATCAAGGGTCATAACTCTGGCAGTTATTATCGGATATTGCTGAAAATCAATAGACTTCTTCGTCTCATGACCTTAAACACTGTGTATAAATTTAAGGTCATTCGGATATTAACTTTAGCCTCTAGAGCGTTCACAAGATTTTTCAAAGTGATCAAGGGTCATAACTCTGGCAGTAATTATCGGATATTGCTGAAAATCAATAGGCTTCTTCGTCTCATGACCTTAAACACTGTGTATAAATTTAAAGTCAATCGGATATTAACCCTGGCCTCTAGTGCGTTCACAAGAAATTGTGGACGATGGACGGACGGACGGACGGACGGACCGACGGACAGACGGACGGACGGGGGCGACGGCAATATATACGTCCACATTTCTATGTGGGCGTATAAAAATGAAATGGAATTTACTGTTCTGCTCCAACAAGGATAATGAGACAGGCATATGTCATACAGTGTGGTCTATTCTTATGTCAAATTTAAACTGCCAAGGGATCTTATATGTGCATGCCAATGTACATGCATTAGTGCATGCCAAAGTACAGTACCACACTTATGTATCACCATTTCAGTAAAGAGTGACTTGATGAAACATGATATTCAACTTTTATCATCAAGCCTCTACAAAGTGAATAAAGGGCACAACCTCTACAACTAATTAACAAATTATTGTTGAAATCCAATTGGTTCATTTGTCTCACTTGATGTAATAAAAAACATATAAAATCTGAAAAGGATTGAATGATAAATGTAGTCATTGTGAACGACAAACTGACTGGGCTACGGAAATACACGAGCATATTTCCATGTGGGTGTTTAATAATATGAAAGTATTAATAGATATATTTACCAGTTGGTATAATTAGCTGTTATAGTTTTTTCTCCTGTACTGTCAGTTGGTTGCGTTTGTTGTGGTAGAACATTGTTAAATACACGAGCCATATCAACATGTACTGAAATACAAGTAGATGGCGTTTAACATACACTAGACAAAAACTAGGTCAATTTGGCACTAACATGTGGTTCATCTTTATTTCATTAATTTCCTAGTGTGTAGGAAACCGGAGGACCCAAAGAAAAGTCACAATGTTTGACAGGCGACCTTACTCTTGTCATGTACAACTGTTGTTTCAAAACCAGACCAGTTAACTCAATGACAGACCTTATGGCACAATACGCACGCGCTAACCATTTGGTCATCCACTCCTGCTAAATGTAAAAGAATCTCTGAATCTGATGAGCTTTTTTTTTTATATGCCTTCACTACAATAGTAATGCCTCTTTGTTTACAAAGACTATACCCAGAATGAAGACATCTACCAATCCAGATAATAAGTTTTTACTAGTAAATAAAGGGAAGACCTTCCCACCAAACCAAATCCATGGCTTATGGCCGACAATGGAAAGATTGCAAAATCATATTCTAACAACAGGTAGCAGCTTCGGCTCTCCTACTTCTAGTCTGCGATATCACATTAGTGGAAGCGGACGTTAAACATACCATTCCAGTTCCAGTTTACAATATATCTTCTTCAGTTATATTTGAACTTACAATATTAGAGTTTTCGTAACACAGCACTTGTTCAACTAATTGGAAGGGGTGACGGGTGGAAGATAGGTACGACTCACAGATGTCTCTTTTCAAAATTCATTTATCTCTGGCTGCGATCAGCTCAAATATTTTCTCAGTGCCATGAACAGAATTGATAATTACAGAACACAGATCTATTTCTATACATACCATAATTTTCAATACTCTGTAAGACGTTCATATAAGCTCGAACACCATTTAATAATTCTGATGGTTTCGCTATTTCATTTGTCTCTGGATTGTACATCATCATTCCTACTAGAGCCCTGAAAATATAAAAAATCAAATGAAATAGCTGTGCTACATTGTTTTATTATTGACACGTGCTTACAAATATACTTTTATACACTGACAAATGTTTTCGTATAAAATAATTAAAAACGAACTTATTTGTATTTGCTTGTAATTTTTCTTTTTAATAAATTAATTTTAATTTCCGTTTGTTTGGATGAAAGCAAAAGAAGATTATGCATTATGCAAGTTGCCAAAATTTGACTACAAATTTCGATAATGTATGGATATATGAATACTAGTATGGAATAACAACACAGGCTTTGTTTATTAGAAGTTATTATTATAATATTATACGGAATACCGCAACCAGTTAGTAACGTTATGCAATTATTGACGTGAATAAAGTATGCATAAACCAACATGTCTGTTGTTCAAAAGACGACTATCCGTTAGGGGTGCCTGTTGCCCGTTCATTTCAAAATGGATTAAGAACCCTGGTCCAGCTGAACATATAATAAAGGGACGCAACTCTTATATTACTATAGACAGTAAAGATTGACCATGTCAAATATTTTGTTAAACATTTGAAGTGATTATTTACTACTGGATGATCATAACACTCTGGATTAAAGATGGCGTTGTCTGCTAAAATATTAAATCATCAAAAGTCTGTCTCTTGACAGTAAAAGATTGCAAATGTTAAACAGTGCATGCCGTTAAAGCCAAATTTATAAAAAAATGAAATAATAAACTTGTTTGTTAAAATAAGAAATGGGAAATTAATACATCTTACTTGTTAAATCGAGCCTCTAGCTGTTGTAGAAAGAATTCTCTTGGTACGAAACCATGTTCCCATACTTGTATTACATTACAGTAATTGATCGCGTAACATAACTCTGTTAACGCCATGTGTAATTTATCCATCCTGAAATAATTATCATTAAATTGATACTTAAATATACATGCAACACAAACATCTGCCTATTGCAGGTCTTTCTTTAGGCCTGAAATGTTATCTAAATTGTTAATTAAACATTTACAACCATGAAAAGACCTTAAAGTTCCAATTTCATATTTTCTAAGAAAGTCAAAACATAATTATTTCTATGTCTTTTGCTCAAAAGGTTGTCAACTCACTATTATACGATCATGGGCAAAATTTTTTAGGCATTAGAAAGGCTGATTGAGGAAATAGTTACTCAATTACCTCCCTTGTTTTCCCATTCCTCTCCATGGACGGCCATCTTCAAACGTTTGAATTTGAAGTTGAAAATGACATTTTTACCAATTCCTCAACTGACAATAGTGAATTATATGATTAATAGGATTATTCTTTAACAAGGTAGGACTGTTTATAGATACAATCTATTTTAGGGCTTTATTTTAATATATTTCAAAAATATAACTAAAAAAAATGAAATTGGAACTTTAATCAACTCTTGATGTCATCTATGTGTTGGATTTTCTCTGGATTTGAATCGGATCTAGGCTACTCAATGATTAAATGCAAAATGGATAATGGAGACTATGTTTATTATCGTACTGACTTTAGTAATGGTGATCAAGGCTAGGCATAAAATTCAAACGCTAAATTCTCAGTTCATTTTTTTAATTATTATAGTGAGAACTGACAGCTCTTTATTCAATATTGTGATAATACTAATGGACTTGAAAGACTGAAATAAACTAAATTCCAATTAAAATGACTCCACCCAGAATACCTGGTAAAATTTTCTCTGTTTTTTCGAATACTCTCCTGTCCAGGTTTTTCTGGTTCTTGTATTGTTTTTTTCTTGTCTTTATTTTTCTTGCGTTGAACTGTGTTTAAAATGGTGGCAGCACTATGTTTTGGTAGTAACTGAAATCATACTCAGATTCATAAACAAAAAACAATCAACAAATTATATCAAGCAAATAACAACAGATTGTTTATATTCTGGTCAAAAATCCAGTTTCCAATTGCAATAACAAAATAGTTCAAGTTTACTATTGAAAGTGAACCTTTTACTGTTAGAGTACCAACCCGGTACCTGATTGCATGAAGTATAGCAATGGGAAACAACCTCAGGAATATGACATTTTTGGAGAATTTTAGAAAATTTGTTTTTTTTTAGTGAAGGACAAATAATTTAAGTAGGGCTCTATTTCCCGACAGTATTTAAACTTAACAATCAGAGCTCAGATTTCCTGATTTTATGGAGGCCAAAACAAACAAATATGTGTACATACCTTATAACTGAGCATACATTGTTCCTCACAGATAGCTGTAATAACCTGGTTGATTTCTTCTGACATTTCACGTAAAAACCAGTGAGCATACTGAACACTCGTAGTTCCAATAGAATGACGCTGAAAATAAAATAGTTAATTAACCAAACAAAAACAATTTCTTTATACAGATTTTTAAAGTCGCTGATCTCACCATTTTTTTAATCTCTTACAAACTACAATAATGTGAAATTCAAATCTAAAAGGAATATAGCTGTAAACAGTAAATGGTTTAATTTAATTCAGTGTTTACACAGATACGATCAACATTTGACATCCTCCGCAGATGATAAACACATCATCGCCCATGATTTTCGCTGCAATAATTTGAAGGCTCTCTTATCAATCTAATTTGATTCCATGCCAAGGAGATTATCTACGCTACAGGAGAAAAGGTGATTTAGTGAGTAACATGTTGACTAGCGACTAGAGGTCCAGTGTTCGATCCTGGTGCTGTTCGTTAAAGTTCATTGAGATTTTCTGGAGCAGTTTCTGTCTATCACTGGTGGGCCTGTGTACACATTGGGGTACACATAAAAGAATCCCTGATTGTCGGAATTTGAATTAAGAGAATACCATAGTGCCACTGTCTGGGCAAAATTTCCTCTTACAGCACAATGTATGCCCATCTTCATGAGTCCAGTCGTTGGAGAATAGTACAAATTTAAACCCCATTTCATTTCATTTTCCTACTATTCCTGTGATAGAATAAAAACCGATTGTTTACCTCTTCAGGACACAGATCATGAGTTGCGTTCATAAAGTGAGCACAGATCATAGGGAAGATAATACTATAACGATGTTGAGCTGGAAACTCCATACACTGTTTAAACTGATGTTCAAATAGATTCGTATAAAAACTACAATAAAATAAAAACACTCGTACAATACAATAAATATATTAATTAAAAGAAGAATTAGTATTTCAAAATTTAATGAAATATTTACACGAACAATATTTGCCAGCTAAGGTCTGACTGTGTACTGTATACTGACCAGTAAAGGATGGGTCGAAAAAAAGCCCTAGAAATACAATTACTGTTGAAAGTTGGTATTCTCAAAAATTTGGCAAAACTATTGTCAGCTATGATTGTCTCCATATAGAATGTACCATCAATTTTGTATGATTGTATTATTGTCATTATAATAAACAGTACTCCAAAGAATTGTGAATGTCTAGTTCAGTTATCACGTGTCATCAAAATATATTCTATTTTTGCCTAATAACAGAAAGAATTTGAACAAAAGAGAAATGGGGCTTAATGTCCACTCAACACAAGTCAGGTTATTGCGGGACTAACACATGGTTCAACTGTGTTTTAATAATTCACTGGCGGGTAGGGGTCTTTAGCAGTACCCAGAGAAAACCCACGAGGTTGGACAGGTGACCCTACTCCTTGTCACGTACAACCCGGGAATCATTGAACGAACAATTCTATACTATATCGAATCAAGTAAATATACCAATAAATAGATAAATCTCCTGTTTCTATCAGAAGTTCATCAAGGTAATCCACCATTTTAGTATGGAAGTTGATCGTGTTCATGTGAATCGCTAAATCTTGATGATCTTTTAAAACAAGAGCAGCTTTACTGAGACTTGTATACGCCTGAAATAAAACGTAAAAAATATAAACATCAGAGCAGTGAAATGAATAATAAAGACAGATTATGTTTTGTGCTATGAGGAAGTGAAATTTGACCAAGTTAACGGCACTGCAGCCTACTTTTATATTGAATTCCAACTTCCAAGGGTTCTTTTATGTGCACATCAGTTTTTCGTCCCATCTGAATGACTAACATTAATGGTGTTAAGTCACAATCTCAGTTCTACTATTAATTTAATTAGTAACCGTCTATCAAAGGGAGAAATAGGGATTAACATGCAATAATTCATCTTTAATAGTCGGAATAAACTGAAGGACTCAGAGAAAACACACATAGTTAGGCTGGCTAGCCTATTCTTTATGATCTAATCTGCATGTGTTAATTATTTGCCCCTCTCCCTACATTTTATGTAAGTGTCGCCAATTGGTGATTATCAGTGTGGGATATAAACCATGACAATTGACTAAACGACTAAATAATCTTAAAAATAAACTCACCTGTAATCTGAACCAATCTAATCTCAAACCACGGAAATCAAATATTTCATTTTCTTCAACTGTAAATATAAAACAAGGAATATGTTTGATTTAACACTATGTATACTAATTTATCAACCCAAAATTCCTTCATTTTCCTCTCAAAACATTTTAATCTTAAGAAAAAACCCTAAACCCATAAAAGCCTATTTAAGGGGTGGACCTTAAACTCCAGAAAAGACGACAACAACTTTTTTTAATGTTTGTTTTCTCTTACTTATTAAATTTTCTAACTACTCCTCCCATTTTCAATTCAATAGCTTTAAAATTTAAAGAATTTTTTTTTTCAGGTAACCTTCCCACTTAAGCAGCCATGATTGTCATTTGACTTGATTGAGGGAGAATCAATACCCAGCTGTTGTTTGTGGTTACTTGTTTACCATTTACCCTAATTATCAAATGAAGAAAATTCTTGAATTATCTTCAGACATTTTCCTAAGTGGGTAAGGCGCTGGCTAGCTAGCCTGGAGGTCGGGTGTTTGATTCCTGCATTGACTGAGAAAGTTCATCCAGATTTTCCGGCCTGGTTTCCCCTTGTCAATGATGCAGAATAGCTATCTAGTTGTTTGGTTGGGATGGAAAACTAAGGTCCCGTGTACAAATTGACGTAAAAGATCCCTTGGCAGTTGGAATTTGATATAAGAGTAGGCTGTAGTGCCGTTAGCCTCATAGCATGCAGTATGATGTTTGCCCGTATTCCATTAGCCCAGGTTAGGTGCAGAAGAGTAGGATGTTAAACCCCATTTCATTTCATTTCTCTGCAATTTTCACTTCCGCTATTTAATTGTAGACTCACAATGTACTAAGGAAGTGGACCTAACATCACTTGAACAGACAAGACAGTTATAGATCAATCTGATTTAAACACAGATTCTATTTCGTTACGTTTTTATAGTTTAAAATTTCGTTTTACTTGTCCTTACTACACTCGGATCTGGAAAAGTTGTTATATATCCCGCATTGTTACTGCAGCAAACGTATTGTTATGTATAAGGTAAATTAATTAGTTGTCCGAGGCCTTCTGTGTGGTCTGTGTCCATAGTTTTAAGTCATGGTCTGAGTCCTGTTTTAATGGCGGCAATGTAAACATGTGCTCGTTGAAAAGTTAGAGCAGAAACTAATAGCTAATTGTTCTAAAACCGTTATCTCGGCTCCGTCCATGCAAGATAAATAAGGGCAATGGTTTTCTGAATTGTAACGGCAGTTGAAGACGAGTATTTAGACTTTAGTATTAGTATGGTAAACCAGTAAAGACAGGCTATTTATCGAACATGGCACATGGTGAATCGACTGAGTGTGTAACGTCCGCCAGTAGTACTAGTAGGCCTATGTACAGTCAGTTTTGTATTATTATGGTTTAACGGTTCTAATGTTTATGGTATGGTACGGACATCCTATAGAGTTGTAAGAAAGGAACAATAAACGGTTAAAGATACATATTAGACTATTGTTTTTGATTACAGCTGCTATATTAGTTTTAGAACATGCAGTTAGTTTCACACAACTGTAATGAACAATAACAGACGGAAATTTCATTGTGATGTGAGTTTATAGTATTAATCATGGCATCAACTCGTGAACCAGCAGTAAATTTAATAGACTTTGGTGAAGATAACAATGACAATATTGATAGTGTGTCAGTAAATCACGACAATGTCAGTAATGTCAGTAAAAGAACTAACGTTTCAACGTCTGTGATTCGCGCCCAAGAAAGAGCTAAAATTGCAGAATTATTAACAGAAAGGAAGTACTTAGATAAATCCCAAGAAATACAAAGGATGCAGTTAGAAATTAATATTGCTAAGGCTCAAGCTAGAGAAAAGGCCTTGACGGAATTAGTCCATGAGGAGGAAAATGAACTTATAGTGGTTTCTGAAATTAATTCTGTCGAAAATGTTGTTAGTCCCGGTAATCAGCACGATACACGGACAGTTCATGAATCTAGCAATAACTCTACACCGATACCCCATATCCAGAATAATGGTCACAGTTTCCCAGAGCGTTCACCCTTACAAAGCAATTATGCATCACAACAGCCACCAGTAAACAACGAATTGTCAGCTAAGGCAATCCCATTTGAACCGATGCATTTAAATGATAATGGAAATTATCTCAAGTCTAACCCCCCACCGTCAACAAGGGTAGATAACTCTACTGATGATATACTGGCAATGCATAAACAATTAATGGCAGCAATGTCTCTGCCTCAGCCTGAGATAAAGAAATTTAAAGGTGATGCGATGGAGTATGATACTTTTCGTAGTGCCTTTGTAGCTAGAATCAGTTCAAAGTTAAATGATCCTGCTGATCGTTTGTATTACTTACAACAGTTACTTGAAGATGAACCAAGATATTTAATTGATAGTTGTTTACATTTAGAGCCAAATGAAGGTTTTCAAGAAGCTGTGAGTCTGTTAGATAATGAATATGGAGATCCGTATAAAGTGTCAACTGCATACATTAATAAAGTTCTCAACTGGGCTACAATTAAAGACGATGTACACGGTCTTAAATCTTTCTTATTATATTTAGTCAAGTGTAGGAATGCCATGTCTGGACTATCGTATATGTCTGTCTTAAATCATCCCCCAAACCTACAAGCTATAATTCAGAAGCTTCCGTTTTACTTACAGTCTAAATGGAGAGAGCGTGTTATGCGCCTTCGTAAATATGATCACAGAATTCCAGACTTTAGTGACATAGTTGAGTTCGTTAAAGATGCAGTCGAGTCAGCTAATGATCCTATTTTTGGTAAAGAAGCGTTAACCAAACCCAGCACTAATATCAGTCGACCATTCAAACCTATGCAGTCTAATAAGTTATTATTTGGTAAAGAGAAAAGTTTTGCTACTAACTTTCAAGCTATTAAGTCTAGTCGACCCGAGTTGTTACACGGGACCGGGTACCCCCAAAGTAACAACACACCTAACCAGAGTAACAGCAGTTCTAAATGTGTATTTTGCTCCGGTTATCATGATCTGAATTCCTGTCCTGACTTCTTCCAAATATCCTTAGATCGTAGAAAGGAATTTCTTCTTGAAAAGAGACTATGTTTTGGATGCCTTTCTAATGATCACTTCGCCAAGGGATGTTTAAAGAGATCAACCTGCTATATATGTAATGGTCGCCATTTAACAGTTTTGCACGACGACAATTTCGTTTTGAAAAGAGATAATTTGCCTAGTACTAAAGACGCTTCTTTAAGCAATAAAGTTGAACTTCCCGCTAAGACTTGCAGTGCAACAGGGCCTATTAACTCTATAATTCTTCAGTCCATTATTCCGGTTTTGATACAGCATAAAAACAGTCACAAAGTGGTAAAGACTTATGCCTTTTACGATAATGGTAGTAGTGGATGTTTTATTACAAAATCTATTCAAGATAAAATAGGTGTAACAGGATCTTCGACTAAATTGAATCTTGGAACTATGCTTGGTCAAGATGTAGTAGATAGTGAAGTACTAAATGGTTTACTGTTGTCAGATGTATATGGTGAAAATACAGTAGAACTGCCTAAAATGTATACCCGAAATGAAATACCGGTGACTTACGAACAGATACCTACACCAGAAACTGTCAGTTATTGGGAGCATCTGAGGGACGTAGCAAGTAAGATCGCACCATACGACCCCAAATTAGAAATTGGTTTACTGATTGGTAGTGATTGTCCAGTTGCACTAGAACCACTTGAAGTCAAGCCTTGTCATGGCAAAGGACCATTTGCTATGCGATTAATTCATGGATGGACAGTAAATGGACCGCTTAATATTGAATCGTCTAATGGTCAAATCATGGTTAATAATATTATCGTTCGTGAAATAGAACATGTTAAGGAGGTACTCACACCAAAATCAGTACTTAGTATTTTAGAAAAGGACTTTAGCGACTTATGGGTAAACAGTTCTGCGGAAGAGTATGGTTTGTCGCAAGAAGATAAACGGTTTATGGAAATTGCGACAAATGGAACCAGCATGGTAGACGGTCATTATGAGGTTCCACTTCCGTTTCGGTCCGACGATTTATTGTTTCCGGACAATCGTGCTCAAGTAATCAAACGTATGGAATGGCAAAGGAAGAAAATGATTACTAGCCCGAAATATTATGAACATTATAAGTTGTTTATAGACAATAACATTGCTAAAGGTTATATCGAGAAACTATCGGTGAATAATACACAAATAGAAGGTCGTACTTGGTACCTGCCACATCATGGGGTGTACCACCCGCGTAAAGTTGATAAATTACGTGTAGTATTCGACGCGAGTGCTCAGTTTAATGGTTATTCCCTAAATAATCAACTGTTACAAGGTCCTAACTTAACAAACTCTTTAATTGGTGTGCTAACGCGTTTTAGAGAGGAACATGTTGCCTTTGTAGCCGACATAGAGGGCATGTTTCATCAGGTTAATGTACCAGAATTTCAGCGTGACTATCTAAGACTTTTCTGGTGGAAAGATGGTGATATCAGTAAGGAACTGGAAGAGTTTCGATTTACAGTACATTTGTTTGGGGCGACATCCTCTCCCAGCTGCGCAGGATTCGCGTTGAGACGCACGGCTGATGACATACAACACAAATTTGGTAATTCGGTTAGTGATACGATAAGGAACAATTTTTACGTCGACGATTGTCTTAAGAGTGTTCCGGACACCGTCACTGCTATACAGCTTATTAAGGATTTAAAGGAAGCATGTAGTAATGGTGGATTTAAGCTTACTAAAGTAATGTCAAACTGTATGAGTGTTTTGAAGTCATTACCCGAAACAGACAGAGTGATAGATATATCTGAGCTTAATTTAGACTTTGATTTCGAATTACCAGTCGAAAGAGTACTTGGTGTTAAATGGTTAGTCTCTTCCGATTCATTTGGATTTTCAATCGTTATTAAAGACAGACCCTTAAGTCGAAGGGGTATTCTTTCAATGGTTTCGTCTATTTACGATCCGCTTGGATTCGTTGCACCTGTTACTTTGATCGCGAAGAAAATTCTACAAGAACTTTGCGAACTGAATTTAGATTGGGATGATCCCATTCCGTTAGGGTTTCAGACACGTTGGGTGAAATGGAGACAGACATTAGAAGCCATAGAATCCATTGAAATCCAGAGATGTGTAAAGCCTACTCAATTTGATACAATCATATCGCGCCAGTTGCATGTGTTTTCAGACGCCAGTTCGATAGCTTACGGTGCGGTTGCGTATTTACGGTTAGTAGACATTAAGGGTAATGTACATTGTAGTTTTTTGATGGGCAAAAGCAGACTTGCACCTATTAAATCTGTAACCATTCCAAGGTTAGAGCTTACCGCGGCGACAGTGGCCGCAAAACTGGCTAATGTGTTAGTTAAGGAGTTAGAAACTAAACCGGACACAGTTATTTGTCACACAGACTCTACTACGGTATTACGGTATATCAGAAATGATCACAAACGGTTTAAGTTATTCGTCGCCAATCGTGTTCAAGTGATTCGTAACTTAACAGATCCATCGCATTGGAAATATGTAGATACTAAAGAAAATCCAGCAGACGATTCGTCGCGTGGTTTAAACGGGGAGTCATTCTGTCGGTCAAATAGATGGCTTCATGGACCTAAATTTTTATGGGAACCAGAAAGTACATGGACTAATGATAGCGAGGTTCTCATTCCCACTAACGATAATGATTTGGAATTGAAAACAATAAACAGTAACGCAATTACGGTATCAACTGACACGGTGCAGAGACTGATCGAGTATTTCTCCGATTGGTACAAGCTTAAACGTGCCGTTGCTGTATTCTTAAAATTTAAAGCGATATTGAAACAGTTAAGTGTCGTTAGAAAGGGTTACACTGGGAATCAACTGGATTCGTTCATGAAACGTAAAAGACATGATCTATTACAAGGCTTTAGTGTTACGGTTACCGATATTAGAAATGCAGAACTTTCAGTATTTCGTTTCGTGCACCAGTGTGAGTATGCGGTCGAGTTGTCAATTTTGGATAACTTTGATTCGAATGTAGAGCAAAATCGTAATGATTTCAGACGTAAACGATCATGTATAAAGTCTGTTTCTCATTTATGGAAGTTGGACCCTATAGTACAAGACGGCGTTATTCGCGTTGGAGGTCGCTTGGATAGAGCAAAGATGGACGACAGTGTTAAACACCCAATCATAGTACCGAAAGGAAGTCATATCGCTAAGCTACTTATCAGACATTTTCATCAATCGCTTGGCCATGTGGGACGGGCTCATGTTCTCGCATCGCTACGTAGTAAATATTGGTTGATCAGTGCTAACTCTTCTGTACGCCATGTAATTAGTAAATGTGTCAAGTGTCGTAGATTGAGTGCCAAACCTAATGTACAAAAAATGGCTAATTTGCCAACTGAAAGAGTGAATTCGTCAAACCCGTTTGATTATGTTGGAATAGACTATTTTGGACCATTTGTTATCAAAGAAGGGCGCAAAGACTTAAAACGGTACGGTGTGATATTCACATGTTTATCTAGTCGAAGTGTTCATCTCGAAATAGCGAATTCGTTAGAATCCGACTCGTTTATCTTGGCGTTACGTAGGTTCATCGCACGCCGAGGTCCTGTAAAACAAATCCGCAGTGACAACGGTACCAACTTTATTGGCGCCAGTTCAGAATTACGTGCAGCATTAAAGGAAATGGACAACGATGGTATTCGTAACAAACTTCGTAATTATAATATAGAGTGGATATTTAACCCTCCTACGGCAAGTCATATGGGCGGGGTGTGGGAGCGCCAAATCCGCTCAATACGTAAAGTGCTAAATGGTCTTCTTATGGAAAATGGTGACACTCTAAATGACGAATCATTTAGAACATTAATGTGCGAAGTGGAGAACATTCTCAATTCGCGCCCACTTACATTTGTTTCGAGTGATATGGACGATTACGAACCACTCACACCAAATCATATTTTGACAATGAAGTCTCAAATAGTTCTACCGCCACCAGGGTGTTTTCAACGTGCGGACTTGTATTTACGTAGGAGATGGCGCAGAGTGCAATATCTCGCTGGTCTCTTTTGGTCAAGGTGGAAACGAGAATATCTATTGTGTTTACAAGAGCGCGCAAAATGGTGTAAACCACAACGTAATCTGAAAATTGATGACATTGTTATTATAAGTGACGATTCGTTAACACGAAATGATTGGAAATTAGGTCGTATACTCGCGACTGAAACTGACAAGGAAGGTCTAGTTCGAGCTGCAACTGTTCATACGGCTAATGGTGATTTAAGACGACCAGTTCATAAACTTGTTCTTCTTATGGAAAATGAAAATTAGACAATCTGTAGACATTAGTGCTATAATTAATTATGTACTTGTATTATGTTACAGTATTTGGGTTTATGGTATTAGCTGCAGTGTATAATGTATATTGGTAAATTATATGTTGTATAATTTAGGGACCGGGTATGTTACTGCAGCAAACGTATTGTTATGTATAAGGTAAATTAATTAGTTGTCCGAGGCCTTCTGTGTGGTCTGTGTCCATAGTTTTAAGTCATGGTCTGAGTCCTGTTTTAATGGCGGCAATGTAAACATGTGCTCGTTGAAAAGTTAGAGCAGAAACTAATAGCTAATTGTTCTAAAACCGTTATCTCGGCTCCGTCCATGCAAGATAAATAAGGGCAATGGTTTTCTGAATTGTAACGGCAGTTGAAGACGAGTATTTAGACTTTAGTATTAGTATGGTAAACCAGTAAAGACAGGCTATTTATCGAACATGGCACATGGTGAATCGACTGAGTGTGTAACGTCCGCCAGTAGTACTAGTAGGCCTATGTACAGTCAGTTTTGTATTATTATGGTTTAACGGTTCTAATGTTTATGGTATGGTACGGACATCCTATAGAGTTGTAAGAAAGGAACAATAAACGGTTAAAGATACATATTAGACTATTGTTTTTGATTACAGCTGCTATACGCATTATAATTATTGATGTAGATGTTAAATATACAAACCTTGTTTAACTGTTAGAGATGATATACCGCTATAAAAAGATGATAAAATAACAGACTCATCTTCTGGACACATCGACAGATTCTAAAATATACAATATGAAAACACTGATAGTATAATTTCCTTTTTTTAAAATGGATACTCAATGAAAGAATTGAAATGTAGTTTAGCATACTACTTTTCTAGGAGCCAAGTCAGCACATTGGGTAAGAGTATACAAGTCTCAGTAAAGCTGCTCTTGTTTTAAAAGATCATCAAGATCTTACCGTAAGACATGTTCTATACCTGCATTGGCCAAGAAAGTTCATCAAATGATGTAGAACGGAGGAGTGGGACTAAAAAATGCACATTGAAAATCCATTGGCAGTCTATGGATAACAATCACACAAGCAGACAAATTTACAAATGAGGAAAAATGTAAAATCATTATACATAGGTAAATTGATTGTAAGTGAAACCTTGTTGAAATATTTTGTGTATTTATTTACCTGTATCAGTTGGTTCAGGTAAACTGCATCATATCCACATAAATACTGTACATAATATCTCTGTATAACCTGGTTATATTTCTTTATTAAACCTATAAAATATACATAAATATCATTATATCTTTATAATATAAAGTTTATATGTAAGATTTAAAAAGAGCTGGTCGTTCAAAAATAGATAATGACAAATGAATTCAGATTATCGATGGTTGTAGCAGCAAGGGTTGATTATGGTTTTGCTTATCTATGTCTAATTAATAATTCAGCTCTTATATATATAATGCCTGTTTAATTAACAGTTTATACAACATTTAAGGCCTTACAAAAGACCAGCAATATGCAGATTTACCTCTTGCATAATGTATATTTAATAAACCCAGAAATTATACATAAATACTATAAATTATTAAAGTAACGGTCCATGATTTACATTATTCTCAAAATATAAAATTTCTCAATGCTAGACAATAACCCATGATCTGAATCATACTATTTTAATCATGGTACATTCATCACTTTAATCATGATACATTGATCAATTAAATCGTGGTATATGGATGATCTTAACCGTGGTATATGGATGATTTTATCTGTGGTATATGTATGATCTTAACCATGGTATATGGAAGATCTTAACCGTGGTATATGGATGATCTTAACCATGGTACATGAATGATCTTAACTGTGGTATATGGTTGATCTTAAACATGGTTTATAGATTAGCTTAACCGTGGTATATGAAAGCATGTTCTTGTATTCTCTACTCACCTTTTAGTTCTTCTGTATAAAACAATAATTCAGGTAATTGTCTAAAATAACAAAATGAAACGAACAAATAAAAAGGGGTTGAAAGTCCTACTGTTCTTGACGATTTAAGTCAGGAACAAAAGGAAGAAACATTAATTTTTCTGTATGGCCTGTTAACAAAATTTTCTTACAATCAGGCTAAATTGACATCTTGCTGCTGAAGCTCCACAAAGAATCAGGCTATTGTTTATCAGCAATTGTAATAATACAAGAGAAATTTACATAATTGTAGCAAAAGGATCCTCATACGGTCAGAAAATGAAAACTGAGTTACTGATATATTCCGATTCAACATCTAATTCTGAAGATTTGTTGTGAAGTTCATTGTGGTTCGCTCGATACAGTACCGCAAAAACAAGTTCGCCCACCCTTCGACGTACAATGAATAAAATAAAAGAAAGCTGGAATGTGACCAATTGTCTTCAATTCAATTTCAAAATATAATTCTATTTTTTAAATTAACAAAATTTATCAAGTATTGGCAATATTATTGACAATTACATGGAGCATGTGTGGACTGTGTAAAGATGTATTTTAAGAATCTAGTCAACACCCACCTGTCATAGAAATCCTCCTGTGATATTTTGATGTTGTGTCGTTTTGATGGCGGATTTAAAACGTGGCGTAATAACCAATTTACTTCATCTCTTGTCATTGACAGAGCCTGTACTACATATAACGCCTGTAGGATAAAAATAAACATAACCTCAATGATATCTAACAATTTACTGATGTAGTACTATTATGCAGGGCCTATAATAATGTGCATTGGAGTGTGAACTTACTTCAAAATTAAACATCCGTACGGAAATGAGAAAACTCTGCTCTGAAAAAAGGGGTAGTGCTCTGAAAAAGTGTAAGGTAGCGATGCCTTCTGGCACCTAAAAAGTGTTTTCTCTTGTGGTGGTCAGTTAGCGCTCAATCAACTTCCTTGGATGAGCTGAGGGAGTGCCTAAAATACATGTACATAAATGCACTGTTCTCTACACAATATTTGTTTGTTTGTCTGTACAGGGTTAGTGTTTACACTAGGACTGTCCTGAGATTGAAATGTGATTTATAGGAGTAGCTTCCAGTTTCAGAGTTATAGGCACAACCCATGCAGTGCCGGGACATCCATTAGTGCATATCAAAAATTGAGCGTTTTTACTCAATTATTTGCTTATTTATTGTGTGATAATAATTAATCTAATATCTAATTTCCTAATTTAAGTCTTGTGACAATAATTAAATGAAATAAAAATACCTTTGGACCAAGTAATCCTGGTTGTTCTGTGAAGATCAGAGTTAATTCTCGAAGAGTACTTCTCAGAAACTTCCTCATTTCACGATGTGTGGCAGGTCTAAATAAAACATGTGTCACATAATTAAAGGTCGTTCGCTGTTAAAGCTCCTAAACTGTGGAATATATTACCATTAACAGCAAGAAGCTGCGAATCACTTCAGACTTTTATATCTAATCTTAAAACGTTTTTATTTACTAAAGCATTTTATTGAACTTTACTACAGACTTTACAGCTAAATTTTTATTCCTTTTACGCTATTATTATTGTGATACTTTTAATGTGTGCCAATTTGTTTGGTTTTATTGTTTTTATAATTCCAATTAGTTTTTATCATGTTGTCTATCTGTATTTTATAATTTTATTGAATTGTAAAGCACATCTGAGCACTTTGTGAAAGGTGCGCTATAGAAATACACCAAAATAAAAATAATAATAATAATTAAAGAAATTTACGAAAAGCGCAGAAATAGCCCGTTATAAAACTTTTATTGTTTTAATGTATCAAATACATCAATAAGAAACTATATGCAAAGTTTTGTGTTTTTTGTTCAAAGATATTTCTAATAAACAGTGATTGAAAGTTGAGTAAATTCTTAACTTAAAGGGCATTATGGAAGATTAGATAAAGAGTTGGCAGTTCTCACTATATCAGTTAAAAATTAGATAAATTACCGAGATATGAGCTACTGAATTTTTGGCCTAGCCTCGATCATCATTACTAAAGTCGGTACGATAAAAAAAGTCTTGATTTTCCATTTTTGCATTTAATCATCAATAAGCATTGAGCAGCAGATCAGAATCATATCAAGTGAAAATCAAACACGTTGGATGGCACTGAGAGTATATAATGGTTTTGCCATGTTAATAAAAGTCTAATTAAGAGTTTATATAACTTTTCTGTTCTTAATAAAGAGGTGCAATAGGCAGATTTAGCTCTAGCATAATGTATGAGAATTTTTTATGAACTTTGGGCCTGATGTCACGACAATAGAACCTGTTGGATTGAAAGGATGAGAGGATGTTATAATAACTTACGAGTTAGATAGAGCATGTTGTTGTAATTCCTTTACTTCTGTAACTCGCTTGTGATTAATGTTATGTCTGAAAATATAAAATAAAAACAAATAAATTACGATAAAAATTCAAAACAACAGTAAACCAGGAACCTAATATTACAAGTTCACCCAATAAGTAAGAAGACCAAAGTAAACCAAATACAACAAACATTCCAGATTTAACTTTTTTGATTTTACTTAAAGCCCCAATAACACTCTTGTTGTAACTGAATAATATGTCCCAATCTTCTTTCTGGTCAACAAATTGTATTATTTTACAATATACAAATTAATTGATGATATAAATTTCATTTTAAAACATCTAATTTAAAAAATTGGAAAAATTCAACTTATTGATTTGAAAAGTCTAACGTAAACCTTTTCAAATGTGACTTGGATTTTGAAATATTTTCGAACCCTCTGGAAAAGTAAAACAGGATGTAATGGATAATTTACACAACGGGTAGGACACTTAAACATCTAGTACTTAGAATGAGGGTATTATTTATTTTCTGGAGCTACCAAGCCAGCAAGAATGTTATTGTCCCTAGTTTAAAGCAATTTATAAGTCGCAGTACAGTTATCATCCTATTTCTCACAGGTATCTGATTTTAGACACTGTATATTTCCGACAACATTTAACAGACAATGAGAGTTCATGTGTGGCCAGGGGGTTGGATGGATGGTTGGTTAGCTTGTGCGCATCGCATCATAAAGTCTGTCTTTGAGTGAACTGGCGTGGTTTCGATTCCCCATGTTGTATGTGACAAGGAGTAGATTCGTTTGTCTAATCTCATGGGTCTTCTCCAGGTCCTTCCGTTTCCTCCCCACTGCTAAAGACACGTACGAGTAAGCTCATTATTGAAATACAATTAAACCATATGTTAGTCTCGGAATGATCTAGTTTGTGTCGAGTGGACGTGAAACCCCACTTCTCTCTCCCCATGTGTGGCCCAAGTTGGAGTGGTTAAAGGGAGGTAATCAAACCCATTTGTTGCAGATAAGTAGGAGAGAGAGAGAGAAACGGGGTTTAATGTCCACTCAACACAAACTAGGTCATTTCGGGACTAACATATGGTTTTAATTTTATTTCAATAAATCGCTTGCGCGTTGGTTTCTTTAGCAGTGGGAGGAAACCAGAGTGCCCAGAGGAAACCCACGAGGTTGAGAAGGCGCCCCTATCTCCATGCCACATACCCTCACACCAGGGCTCGAAACCACAGCCGCAAGCCAGAGGTGACCGGCCAGCTAGAGGTCGAAGCGCGGCACTCTAGACCACTAGGCCATCCCAACCCCCCAAGAAAAGTAGGATGTTACATCACATTTTATATATTCCAATCATCACTCACCCTTTTAAACTGTCGAAGAAACTAACGACGTAGCTATGAATATGTAGAACCTCATCCCGACATAGTTGTATGATATAACCGGATTGTAGCGCTATCTTCCACATATCCCACACTTGAGCTTCAGATAGATGCTGATAACACAACATCAACCCAACTATAAAATAAATATTATATATAATATTGACATATATCAAAATAAAATAAATCAACAAATCGGAATCAGATACATAGATACATCTCTCACGCATATGTAAAATAAAAAACCTCTTAAGAGCATAATCTCAACACAAAAACTTAAATATGACACAAAGAACGATATTAATTGGTATTTATTATGTGTGTCAATTGCTAAATGTCACTAAAAGAAGATACGAATGATAACATTTGCTTGATAACATTTAGACAACCCTTAAAGAAAAATTACTTTAATTAATATAGTAATAGTGTTTCATATTATGTTTTTGTGTTTATCTACTTTTGCAAAATATGATATTTGTTTCTGATGGGGGAAAATGAAACTTACAGATGAGCCATCTTTCCATGGTGTCTAATGATAAATAATCACACTGTATCTGAAATATCAAATAAATACAAATTCAAATAGCATCACATAAACTTTTATATACAATTAAGTTTGATTAATTCTATTTTTCTGTAAAACCAAAATAGGGAAAAAGCCTAAACAAGGCCTTTCTTATTAAAACACAGATCTTATTTTGTTTTTTAAAGTTCAAAATTTCATTTTACTAGAATCTGGAAGAGTTGTTATATAACCAGCGTTAGCCAATGTTACGGTCTGTTGCATGGAACTGTGGGTATCGTACTAGAAACAACATCACTGATTGGTTAATCAAATGTGTGACGCCATAGGGTAAAACGCCACTATTATGACCTGTGCTCGACAACACACTCCAACTAGTCAGATCTTCATGTAGATGAGGTCATCGAAATAATAAAAAAAACGAAAATAAAATATAGATCTGTATTTTAATCAGATTGTACAATAACAAAGTTTGCTAAAATAGCAAAATGACAGTCACATGATTAAAATTTGATTGGTTCCATTATTTGGGTAAAACAGAATACAATAGGGAAAAAATCTCATCAAAACAATCAAAACCTGGGATACAGACAGTGTATGTTGTAGTACGTTGTCGAGCACGGTTCATACTAGTGGCTTTTTACCCTATGGCATAACAACTTCGGTTAACCAATCAAACCTGGGAAACAGTGTATGTTGTAGTATATTATAATTTATATATAACTACGAACCGTATCAGTTGTAGGAACGCTGGACATCTTCAGTGGTTCGGACAGAAGACTCAGTATCTGTAACGATCTCATCTGACTGGCCGGTAAATTACGTTTAGGATAAATTTTATGTAATGATAAAATAGCTGGCTTCAAAAACTGAAATAAAACAAATATTGCTTGAAGTTATACAAACAAGAAAAGGTCCTGACAAACATGGTTCCATTAAACACTGTTTCTTAATAAAATGCACAAAAGGCACCTATAACAACTGACACAGAAGCATTGAATTTCCTTTTTTCTTACATCGATTCTTTGCTGGATTTGCTTTTAAAAAACACCACTAAATCTTATGGCAAGTTTCCTTGTCAATGACATAACCACCGACGAGTACATACTTTCAAATTGCATGGAATTTTTAAATCAATATTTCAATGCAAGCTTGGAAATTCGAATGTTTTATGTTACTTTTTGGAATGAATGACAAAGCCAAAGGATCTATACCTTTTAGTACCTGGATAGAGTAATAAACTACAACACAGCAAAATCTACCTTTATTACTTTCGAAGAGTAAAATTACAATGTTATCCAGCTAATACAGCAACACAAAACGTCATCAAAGTAGTACCTACCCGAGAATGTGGAACAAATTCTTCAGCCATTTTCTTCATGGGAGGATCATAATCTATAACTAGTTGACCAAGTCTAGGGTAGGAAGGATCACTGTAACGTACAGAAATGACCAGGTTAAAGATTTAAGAAATTTAAGAATAATTTATTTTATTATCATGTTGTGTGCAGACTCAATTCTGTTATCTGAACTCCCAAGTTCAAATCATCACTCGGGTATGAATGAATCAAATGGACTTTGCCTTGACACTACCACCATCACTCATGTTTACTTTCTCTAAAAATATTTTTTCAGACATGACTTCTAATATATATATTCTATACATTGTAAGCACAGAGAATGCTGAATATTGCCAATGAAATGGGATTTAACGTCCTAATCTTTTGCACCTAACTTGGGCTAATGGAAGACGGGCATACGCCATACAGTGTGCACTCCAACTGCCAAGGGATCTTTTACATGCACTACAATGCGTACATGGGACCTCGGTTTTTTCGTCCCATCCGAATGACTAGGCAGCTGTCCTTGTCAGGCCCTCCTTCTGCATCACTGACAAGGGGAAGAAATATTGCCAATTTTTTTATTTTATCATAACTTTGCAAATACTGAACCATTTTTGGAAGGCTTTTGCTGTTTTAGAGAGAGTTTAATTTAGCATCCATTATACCCAACCCAGGTCATTTCGGAACTAACATGTCTCAATTATATTTTAAAAGTTTGCATGCGCGTAGGGGTCTTTAGCTGCTGTGGGAGGAAACAGGTGGACCTGGAGAAAATTCATGAGGTTGGGCAGGCGACCCAACTCCTTGTCACGTAAATGTAGGGAATCGAAACAACGCCACTTGATTCAATGACAGACCTTATGATCTAACATGCAGCATTTCAGCCGTACATTGCAAGAGAGAGAGAGAGAGAAATGGGGTTTAATGTCCACTCGACACAAACTAGGTCATTTCGGAACTAACATATGGTTTTAATTTTATTTTAATAATTCGCTTGCACGTAGGGGTCTTTAGCTGTGGGAGCAAATCAGGGAACCCGGAGGAAACCCACGAGGTTGTTGAAGGCGGCCTATCTCCATGCCACATACGCTCACATCAGGGATCGAAACCACAACCAACCAGCTACAGGTCGAAGCCCGGCACTCTAGACCACTAGACCACTAAACATTCAACAAATTATAATCTGAGACCTTAATCAATCTGATTAAAGCACAGATCCTATTTCGTTTCGTTTTAGTAGTTAAAAATTTCACTTTACTTGTCTTTACTACACTAGGATCTGCAAGAGTTGTTATCATTGACATGTTCTGAATAACATGAGAGATTAGTCAACGAAACAGTCTGTTCCGGCAACTTAAAATGGTTTTGCATGGAACTGTGGGTAATCCACTTGTATCATCAATGCTGACTTGTTGATCAAATGTCTAACATCATAGGGTAAAAAGCCACTCATATGACTATCGCTACAGCTGGTCGATCAGATCACGTAGTGTAGGCCATCGAAAGTATAAAGATAGGTTGCCAGGCAACGAAACATACGCCCACAGCAGCTAAATTGTCCCGGCAGTCAACAAGGGTTGTCGCATATTTTTACTAATTTCGGTAATGAAACATTTGTAATACACTAAAAACTGATTAAGAGTAACAACTCATTATGTAATTATCAGAAAATCATTAGAATTTGATTGCTTTTTATAAAGTTTTACCCCACGCTAACAATTAGTATATACATGAAACATTTAATATCATGGATTTAGCTGTTTAGTTATCTAAATTCATTGAAAATCAAAATACTTGTTCGTTTCAACACCTTAAACTCTATGTATCAATCTGAAGTCAATCGGATAGTAACTTTGGCCTCTATAGCGTCACAAGAATTTTTGAAGTTATCAAGGGAGATAACTCTGGCAGTAATTATTTGAAATCGCTGAAAATCAATAGGCTTCTTCGTCTCATGACCTTAAACACTGTGTATAAATCTAAAGTCAATCGGATATTAACTTTGGCCTCCAGAGCGTCCACAAGATTTTTTGAGGTGATCAAGGGCCATAACTCTGGCACAAACTATCGGAAATCGCTGAAAATCCATAGGCGTCTTCGTCTTATGACCTTAAACACTGTGTATAAATTTAAAGTCAATCGGATATTAACTTTGGCCTCTAGAGCGTCCACAAGATTTTTTGAAGATATCAAGGGCCATAACAATGGCACTAATTATCGGAATTCTCTGAAAATCAATAGGCTTCTTCGTCTTATGACCTTAAACACTGTGTATAAATTTGAAGTCAATCCGATATTAACTTTGGTCTCTAGAGCGTCCACAATATTTTTTGAAGTGATCAAGGGCCATAACTCTGGTACTAATTATCGGAAATCGCTGAAAATCAATAGGCTTCTTCGTCTTATGACCTTAAACACTGTGTATAAATTTAAAGTCAATCGGATATTAACTTTGACCTTTAGAGTGTCCACAAGATTTTTTGAGGTGATCAAGGGCCATAACTCTGGCACTAATTATCGGAAATCGCTGAAAATCAATAGGCGTCTTCGTCTTATGACCTTAAACACTGTGTATAAATTTAAAGTCAATCGGATATTAACTTTGGCCTCTTGAGCGTCCACAAGATTTTTTGAAGTGATCAAGGGCCATAACTCTGGCACTAATTATCGGCAATCGCTGAAAATCAATAGGCTTCTTCGTCTTATGACCTTAAACACTGTGTATAAATTTAAAGTCAATCGGATATTAACTTTGGCCTCTAGAGGGTCCACAAGATTTTTTGAAGTGATCAAGGGCCATAACTCTGGCACTAATTATCGGAAATCGCTGAAAATCAATAGGATTCTTCGTCTTATGACCTTAAACACTGTGTACAAATTTGAAGTCAATCGGATATTAACTTTGGCCTCTAGAGCGTCCACAAGATTTTTTGAAGTGATCAAGGGCCATAACTCTGGCACTAATTATCGGAAATCGCTGAAAATCAATAGGCTTCTTCGTCTCATGACCTTAAACACTGTGTATAAATTTAAAGTCAATCGGATATTAACTTTGACCTTTAGAGCGTCCACAAGATTTTTTGAGGTGATCAAGGGCCATAACTCTGGCACTAATTATCGGAAATGGCTGAAAATCAATAGGCTTCTTCGTCTTATGACCTTAAACACTGTGTATAAATTTGAAGTCAATCGGATATTAACTTTGGCCTCTAGAGCGTCCACAAGATTTTTTGAAGTGATCAAGGGCCATAACTCTGGCACTAATTATCGGAAATCGCTGAAAAACAATAGGCTTCTTTGTCTCATGACCTTAAACACACTGTATAAATTTAAAGTCAATCGGATATTAACTTTAGCCTGTAGAGCGTCCACAAGCAATTGTGGACGCCGGACCGACGGACGGACGGACGGACGGACGGACGGACGGGGGCGACGACAATATACGACCACATTTCAATGTGGGCGTATAAAAAAACGTAATGAAATATAGATTTGTATTCTAATCAAATTGGACTTTAATAAAAGTTCAGTTCTTACCCTTTCCCATGTAAAAATTCATGTGCCACATTAAAGAGACTGAGAACGGCTTTTCTGTCTTCAACCTTCGACACGAGTATCATTATAGATACATACGTTGTAACCAGATCTAAATAATTCTTTGTGATGTCAAAATTCAAAGTCTGAAAATATAAAGGCGAAATTGTGATGATAACAGAATCCATTAGAAAGCAGGAAAACTGTACAACAAAGAACAGACATAAAAACCTACAACACAAAGTATCATCATGAAATCCAGCCCTCAGTAGAAAGAGAGAGAGAAATGCAGATTAACGTCCACTGACACAAACCAAGTCATTTCAGGTTTAACAAATGGTTCCATTTAGCGGTGCGTGAAACTGGAGGACCGGAAGAAAACCCATCAGGTTGGACAGGTGACCCTAGTCCTTGTCACGTACACAAACTAGGTCATTTCGGGACTAACATACGGTTTAATTTTATTTCAATAATTCGCTTGCACGTAGAGGTCTTTAGCAGTGGGAGGAAACCAGAGTGCCCGGAGGAACCCCACGAGGTTGAGAAGGCACCCCTATCTCCATGCCACATACGCTCACACCAGGGCTCGAAACCACAGCCACAAGCCAGAGGTGACCGGCCAGCTAGAGGACGAAGCGCGGCACTCTAGACCACTAGGCCATCCCACACACACACCCCCTTCAGTAGAAAAAAGTGACAATAACTTGCATGTCACTGTCAAATAGTCGAGACTGGTTTTTTATCACTGAAACAAGAGCAAATTAAATGAGTTTTGACTCTATATACGAGATAACTTACGATATCCATATAAACTTGACAGGCATCAATAGTAGTCAACAAATCTACAACATGATCCTGTAAAATAATATAACAAAAAAACAATTCATACAATCAGATTCTAAAATATCGAATACTAGTAAGGATACTTATATTTCGTATTTGGAGTGTAATGGAATGCAGGAGATCATTTTCAAGTTGCTACATTTCAGGACTAGCATATGGGTTCAATTTTATTTCAATAATTCGCTTGCGCGTAGGGTTTTTAGAAGTGAGACAAAACTGGAGCAGGCCTGGAAATAACGATCTTAGATGTACCTAACAAAAGAGTACCTGACATTTTTATCTTAGTGCCGGACATGTATTAATAATATCAGCAAAAAGGACAAATCAATGCCTGACAAAATGACAGGCCTGACAAAGCCTGAATCTGTGCCTGACGGTATCATTGACAGATGCCTTATTTCCAGGCTTGAACTGGAGGAACCGGAAAAAAAACCACCAGGTTAGACAGGCCACTCTATTCGTTGTAATGTACAAATGGGGAATAGAAACAACACAACATAATTCAATGACAGAGCTTGCAATGTACAAACGGGGAATAGAAACAACCCCACATAACTCAATGACAGACCTTATGATATAAAGTACACAAGCTAAACCATTCGACCACCTGACCAGTCGTCGTTTTTTGTATTTCACAGGAGAGCCAAAAAAAGCTTCCCCATAATCAACAAATTGAAAAAAATGGCTCTCCTAAAAGGTTCTCCCAGTTTCGATAAGAGGAATGCTTTAGAAATTAAGGAGAGTGATTTAGAAATTAAGGAGAGTGATCTGATATTAAGGAGAGTGATTGGTAGATAAATGTTAATAAACCCCCAATGACTTTGTAAAGGAGAGTGATTTTCAATTTTAAAGGGAGGGAAAAAAAATCCCCTCGGTAGACATTCAGCTCGAGAGTGATCACTCATCTTAAAAAAACAATGACTGCCCGACCTCGTCATTATTTCATGCACCATAACTATGAATTGAAAACAACAATACAAACCTTGAAATCTAAAATGTCAACAAAGGTGTAATAATAAAGCGATAATCCTTTAACAATTTCTGCCTTCATAGAATTTATAGAGTTTAACTGGAATGAGAAACAAACAAAATGGATTCAAGCTCTTTTATTTAGGATTCAATAAGATCAATTTTTAAATATTGCTATCGTTTACAGTAGATAAATACATAAGAAAAATTAAAACACGTTCATTATCAAAAAATCAACCACATTTATTCCCGAGAGAGAAATGGGGTTTAACGTCCACTCAACACAAACTAGATCATTTCGGGACTAACATATGGTTCAATTTTATTTCAATAATACGCTTGCATGTAGGGGTCTTTAGCAGTGGGAGGAAACCGGAGTGCCCGGAGGAAACCCACGAGGTTGAGAAGGCGCCCCTATCTCCATGCCACATACGCTCACACCAGGGCTCGAAACCACAGCCGCAAGCCAGAGGTGACCGGCCAGCTAGAGTACGAGGCACGGCACTCTAGACCACTAGGCCATCCCAACCCCCCACATTTATTCCTACATTCTGATATAATAGTTGTCTGCATTTGAATTAGCAATATTGTAATCAATTTGAGGGAAATTTGAATAAAATATAGATCAAAATTTTAATTCATTTTTTGTACTTTCGATGGCATCAACTACATGAAGATCTGGCCAGTTATAGTTGAAGGCTTTTGACCCTAATGTCTAAAAAAATAGCTTATCCTTGGCCATCAGGATATGAACACTAGTTAGGCTGACATTAAGAAGAAGACCACACCCCCGTCCTGCCTTGCTGCCGGCTGTCAATCATTCTGTAATCGTGAATATGTAAACCAAATTACCTGATTAGACTTCATATCATACTGTGGAAATTTTCTCAGTACATTTTTAATAGCATTCTCTAGACTTTTATCAGACAAAAAGGTTGGTTTATTTTCGGGATTTCCCAACATCTGAAAAACAAACCATACAAAACATAAAACAACAGATGATAAGGGTGAATATCAATAGATAATATTAAATAAGGCAGGGAGAGAAATTGGGTTTAACGTCCACTCAACACAAACTACATGTAAGTCATTTTGGGACTAACACATGGTTCAATTTCATTTCAGTAATTCGCTTACACATACATGTAGGGGTGTCTTAAGCAGTGGAACATAACCAGAGGACCCGGAGAAAACCCACGAAATTGGACTGGCAACCCAGCTCCTTGTCACGTACAACCAGGGAATCGAAACCACACCAGTTGACACAATGACAGACCTTATGATAAAGCACACACATGAACCATTTGGCCATCCAATCCTCCTAAACTTTAAATAAGGGGGGGGGCAGACATCGGTGTTGGGTTTAACTGCAAACAAGTGAACATGGGATAAACGAGTTGCCACACATATTGTATACCACTTAAAAATGAAATTCATCCTCATTGATGGCAATATTTCCACAGAAGCACTTAACACGATTTAATAAAATAAATTACACATATTGTAAATTTTCTACACTACTAATCTGTTTATTCTAATTACTGTATAACTTTCTTGTAAAATCAGTGTCACAAGGAAGATGGCATCACATTTCTTTTTAATTATATATGTAGTTACGATACTGTACAATTGTCGCATATACAAATGCAATATTAATGATTCAAATTAGTGACTGTCTACAGATTTACGTAAGGAAAAGGGAAAACTAATTAAATTAATTAAATAAGGAGTTTGTATAAGAGTCTTATCAGGGTCTTGATATTTGAGTCTACAGTGTGTCTGTTACATAACCAACATGCCATGGTCGTATGGTGATGTTTTGGAGTAGCCTACTAAAATGAAAGGTAAAAAGTAAAAGGTTTGTAAAATAAATATTTATTCATCAAAACACCTGCAATCGGTTGAGGGGCACTCATTTGTCATCCTTTATATCTTCTAAAATTTAAACCTCTAAGAATACGCCAATTGAAGTACATAGACTATTTTGTGGATGATTACAATAACGTAACTGAACTCAGAACTGTTCTTGTACTTTTGACATGCAGTCTGACACAAAACCTTGCTACTGCAGCAGACCCTAATTTGTTTTAAAATTAAACTGAATTTTGTAGTTTTAACAACAGTATCTCCAAATTCGACTAACAAGGCCTACGACTATTATTATGCACAGAAAAATTCGAAAAATGTCAAATAGAAATTTGATAAATGACCTAATCGAGTAAGAAATGACCCAACCCACATACCTTTTTTATGTTGTATATTCGAGTTAGCATCCCCAGGCCTCGGTCATTTAGGATAGTCAGCTTTTCTGCCAACTTCTGTTGGCTTGGTATCATTGCACGAGACATCTTGGGAGGAATATTTGGTTATTTTATGAAAATAAACAACAAAGCGATCTCTTCCTACTTTAAAGCGGCCATCTTGCTTCCTGTTCAGCCCAAATTATCTCAAGGGAGGCAACTCTGTTAACGAGATCTTGTCAAAATGAATACAGAGCACTTACGAAAAATAGAATTCCATAAAAAACAAAACCAGAAAAGATGTTAGCCTATACCTTTTGGTGTTACACTGTAATTTATACCTAAATTTTAAAACAAGTTCTGAAAATTGAAAATGCGTTTTCATACCGATCGATTTGGTTCTGATACCATTTGAAGTTTGCATTCGTTTATTTTGATTTTATATATTATATACTATAAATTATTATTCATTCATTTATCATTTATGAAACATTCAACTATTCATAAATATTTTTCATTTTTTTTATTTTGCCTTGATAGTAATTGAAAAAAAATCGTTTTAGGGAAGGTCTACTTATGCAGGGATTTGAATTAAATTGGCGTAACGAGTATAGTATATAGTATACACTGCTTCAAATACATGTTATTTTTCGTTTTTGGCGTTTTTCGTCCACTTCCACCAACCTTTTTTTATGATGGATTTATGCGCTCTTTATTTTTTTATCTTGAAACTAATTATGGACTAGTTTTGTTTTGCTTTTTTTTTTGCTTTTTTTTTTTTTTTTTTTTTTGTTAAACGCTTAAAATGTTGGTCTGAATTTTAATTTTATAAATTACGAATCGAACTCTATGCAATTATTTTTTGGTTTGAGAGATTGGGTGGCTTGTTTACTCATAAAAAAATGAAATGAAATGAAATGGGGTTTAGGCCTAACGTCCTATTGTTCTGTTCCGACTGGGCTAATGACCTCGGGCATACACCATGCGGTGCGCTATGACGGACGTCGTGTTTCCCGGACAGCGGCACTGGCCTATTATTATATCAAATTCCAACTGCTAGCGTTTTTTTTTACGTGCACGCCAACGTACCATCCGAACGACTACACAGCTGCCCCTGCCGGTCCTCCGCCCTACACCACTGGCAAGGATATGCTGAACACACCGAGTGAAATTCATTGTTTATTTTATTTTGTGCACAACAGTTGTAACAAATTGATTTCTTGTAGTATTTCACATTTCTTGGATAAATAAAATAATTACAAAAATACATTATATCTACGACCATAAATGCTGGTTTACTATGTATAAATTATGAGATCGTTAGCCAGACTGTAAAATCATAACGGTTATGCAGGTAATCACATATATTGATTATTTTAAATCTATATATAATCCCTTGAACAGGTGCGCGCTGTAATTAAACACAAGTATGAATTATAATGAATATATTTAACATTAGTAGAATAAATCCTTCTATAGAAATGATATTGATCAACAAAACTTATTTGTAAAGAAAACGGCGAGTTACTAAGTTCGGCAATTCAAATCGTATGAATACCTGTATGTCAGGTTTTCTATATATATTACATACGTCTTTTGTTAACAATTTTAGTTAAAGTTAGCTTTATTCATAACGGGCTAGTTAAGGTTGTAACAACATATATGTGTTTATTCTTTGTTGCCATCTTGAGACAGGGCGTACCGGTTACAACTGACACTGAAACCAAACTAAAATATTCGTTGTGTAAAATTGGATAATTATCTATACAGTAAGTAATACAACATAGACTTGTATTGCACGGTAGTATGCTTTTCGTTTATCATGCCGTATTGACAAAATAAATTTTAGTATAGATATAAAAACTACAAAACAACATTAATTATAGGCATTTGATGTATATCTGTATGTCTATCAAGTCAGTAGCCTAATTAAAGACTAGCATTGCTGGGTGATATAATAATATAATTATAACTCATCATATTGTAGTTAGGTAATCATTTGAAATGCGGGGTGGGGTGGGGAGGGGTAGGTTGGTGGCTCAGTAAAAGAATGTTTGAACGCTCGCGCGTTAGATCTGCAGCCCGGTCATTAAGCATTAATATAATCGGCATGTTTTCGATACCCCGCTAGTCTCTTGTCAAAACTTTTGGTTTTTCTTTGGACCCCCCGGGTTCCCCCCCCCCCTAACAGCTCAAGAATAAGATTGAACCATATAGGTTAGTCCCTAAGTGACATAGTTTCTGTTCGGTGGACGTTAAACCCTCCTCTATTTTCTCTCCCCCCCCCCCCGAGTGTAAGTTTGTTGGATTGATTTGTTAATTTAACTTGACTGTTCATATCGCACGCTGTATCCAATGCTGATACCAAAGTCACCTGATGATACCACATTCAATGGTGCAATTGGGGATTGAATTACAACTTTAGTCTAGGCATGTCTATATAATTGTACGTTATACGGATTAATTGAGTACTCGCTTCCTTGTATCGCAGGCATTTATCCGTATAAATCCACATCACACACTGATAGTTAATTGTATGAAATATTACTTTTATGTAGAAGCGGACGTTTAATAAAATGATTACCCACACAAACGGACAGTTTAATTATTGAATATGTTAACAAGTGGAGAAGCGCGTGTTAATTTGTCACATGATCAGATAAAATAACAAGTGAATGATCCACTCGGGTCAAAGTTCACTGTCTCATAACGATGAATATAATCACTAATATAGCCGATATAACACAGTAAGAAGAAATAATACATGCCTATATATATAGAGAGATATAGTTTTACTGTATACGTAGACTACAAACAACTTGGCAGCCAGGAGACATGAATTAAAAACTTCAAAGTGAATCTTAGGTCTATATCTTCGATTGTAAAGAACTGGAGGTATGTTTACACGCTATTAGTTTTACTACTATACATGTAGTGCATTTTATCAATATATTGTAATCATAGCCTAGAGAAAACGAGAACCCTATTTAAAGATATATAATTTAAAGATATATTGCACTTAAAACTGAAATTTATGGAAAACAATCACTGGTTTATACACACGTATCACGGCTTTTCGATGAGTATTCTCTTTTCGTTATCAAACATTTCACATAGTGTATTCATTTTGTCTCGGCTACCCGATAAAACCTTAGAAAACTAAAAGTCTCTTAAAGTCAAGGCTGACTGCAGATTTCGACATAGGTCGCAAGATGTTAGGGCACGTGATTGCTGATGAGATTGAGGGTAAGTTAGGGTTATAGGTAGGTCTACGGTTAGCCCTGTTTAGCTAGTTACTATTGCAACTGTTCTTTAGCGAACGATATTCTTCGCTAAAGGACAGTTGCAAAATTAACTACTGTTTAGCCTACATCTCGTGACTTACGACCAAATCTGCTTTTATAGCTAGTTTCATCATATTAACGTTGTGATTTCATATGAGAGTGGGCAGTAGACGTAGTCAGGGCACAACCCCCATGGCACAGTGTATCGCTTTGGCCCGTCGTCATTCTCCCAGTCGGAGCATAACAGTAGGACGTTAAACCCACTTCATTTCAGCTGACTCTCCAGATGTTTCATATCTAATAATAAAATATACGATTGTTGGTATGTTAATTATTGTATCAGTATATTAGTTATGCGCGTTTTTTACTTCAAGATATAAAGATAACATGGTTATCACGCTTTTATCAGTACATGCATGAATACTGACAACTTCATTTTAACAGATAAACGCAAATACATAAATTGCTGAATAATACAGAGAGAGAGAGAGAGAGAGAGAGAGAGAGAGAGAGATGGGGGAGGGAGAGAGAGAAATTTTTTTTTATATTATGGCAATACGGGTATAGGGGTCAACAATCTTTTCGCCCCACCCCTTAACGGGCCCGATTACAGGAAACTAAGGTTTGATCGAATACCTGCAAACCCCCAGCAAGTTGACGCATATCAACAGAGGGAACCAGGATTGGTAATAGGTTTCCTTGGGTGATTTTTTGGATTTTCAATTATTTTTCTACAACCCAAACAAAATGCTTAAAATGGATATTTATGCAACCCCAAGATTCAAGAATATGTTTTATATTTTCACATTTTTTTTTTTGGCATTCTCTTATTTATTATAATTATTTTCTTGTTTAAAAAATATTAAAACAGCTATTTTTATTTCAAGTATTTTATGCGCTGCGTTTTTTTTCTCGGTGCGTGCCCAGTTAATCGGATTAAACACGTTTATCAAACTCGTGATTTGTCACGTTCAGTAAGTTATTATAACTTGTACGACTGTGGGTGGTATGTTGTTTTTAGAAGGGCGGTATTAGTACGAGATAGTTAACTAACTATAAGGATATCAAGTTGAATAAGCAAACTGAACATGGTCCAGGAATATAAATAATGACTAAAGAAATTAAAGGTAACAAGTCCTGTATTCGATGTAGATCTATCGACGTATATATAGGTCACGTACACGACAAACATAATAATTATTCTACGGATATGTCCAGAAACATATTCATGCCGGACGACAATCTTCGTCAGGGAGCACATGACAAGAAGCCCCCCACCCCCCACCCCTCGGAAGAAAATTATCATTTTTTTCGAGCGAAAGTGCGAACTTTCGTGACATTTTGACACAGTTAGGATGTTTTCTTATGTCAACTGTTTATGGTAATTTATAATAAATGAGAATTGGTTTTCCCATTTTTCGATGAGAGCTTTACCATAATAAAATATTATGGATACCCAGTTCGATTTCTGAATATGTTTTCGATCATTGACGGGCACTGTCAGAGAGATAACTTGTTCACTAGCCAAACTCTATGATGAGCACGTTTGATGAATACGATTTAAGTATATTCCTTTAAAAATATAATTCTAAACTACAACGGTGCAGTGTCTGTAAACAAACTAGACTTTTATTTTACCAGGCATGTTAGCTAAATAACACTGATGTGCATAGCAAACAAGAAATCGAAAGTAATGAATTTCGCCGAAAACATGTCCTACTTTAGTTTTACATGTCTGTGATACGAGGTCCGTATAAAGGCGAATCAAAAGGACTTATTCAGTTTATGAGTTTAAAAGGAACAAATAAATAAACACGATTTATCTTTTATTTACAAGCAAATGGCGATGGTCAAAAATCTGCTTCAAGATATTTCTTTGCCCCGGGGGTGGAATAATATTTTTAAAGAATAGTTTTACGTTGTGTTTGAAGATAGTTCTATGTTTTGGTATCTTGCAGATGGAGACCGTGATCATACCATCCAATGAGCACAAACCGGATGCTCCACCGGAAGCTCCACCTGATCACATACTGTTTTCATTGATATCAACCCTGTTCTTTTTACCTCTTGGAATCGCCGCCATATTAAAAGGCGTCAAGGTATGTACACCATCCATACAGGAGCATTTTAAGGTTTATCATTGATTGATGATTTTTATGTCAATGCAATGAGGAGCCCTTTGTCAAAAGTGAGGCCCTTTTGTCGGAAGTGGGGCCCTTTTGTCCGCCTCTAGGGCCCCCTAAATAGAGTACATTTTCATTTTTCTCATCGGTTTTAGCATTTTTCTTATCGGTTTTAGCATTTTTCTCCCGTTTTCTTTTTCCAATTTCTTTGATTTTTTTTCGCGAGGAGACTGCCGCCTTGATCGCCTCAGCTATAAAACGCCTTAGATCGTAAGGTCTGTCATTGAGTCAAGTAGCGTGATTTCGATCCCAAACTTGTACGTGGCAATTAGCAAGGTTGCCTGTCGAAGCTCGTCCCCTTGTTCTCTTACACTGTTAAACCCCTGTCTTTCATCAACCGGGCAGTGTACTTTTTGCCTCCATGTCCTGACAATGTTGGGGGGTTGGAATGGCCTACTGGACTAGAGTGCCGCGCTTCGACCTCTAGCTGGCCGGTCACCTCTGACTTGCGGCTGTGGTTTCGATCCCTGGTGTGAGCTTATGTGGCATGGAGATACGGGCGCCTTCTCTACCTCGTGGGTTTCTTCCGGGCACCCCGGTTTCCTTCCACTGCTAAAGACCCCTACGCGCAAGCGAATTATGGAAAATAAAATTAAACCATATGTTAGTCCCAAAAGGACCTAGTTTGTGTTGAGTGGACGTTAAACCCCATCTCTCTCTCCCCCTCTCTCTCTCTCTCCTGACAATGTTACAGTTCATTTAGGTAATAGTAATGCCAATTAATTATGCTCTTACCGTAAAATCCCTGCTAACGTATAGACATTAACGTGCATGAGATCCCAACCTCGGTCAGTACACAAAATCAAACTGAAAAACGTAACTCGTAAATTTCACTTTTATTTTATTTTCAGGTGAGAAAGGCGATTAAACTAAACGACTTTACTACAGCTGAATACGCCTCGGCGAAAGCGGCCAAATTCGCCATGTCTGGGATCGCGCTAGGAACACTTATGGGTGCTTTAGTCGCTTGTGTAATAATTGTACAAACTAACCAAAAACCGTAAATAACCCGTTGCCACGACATGTCAGTTAGATCGATGCATACATGCATGCAGATGGCAATATGTTTGTAAGAGTGAATTTACTGCAGTCAGAGGTGAAAAAAACCCCGGGATTTCTAGTGATATAGCGTTTTGAATCCAATATTTTCGGCATCCAGTGACTGAGGTAATGGATGTGTCGAGAAGAATACGTGCCATCTTAGTTGATGTTTTTGTGCAATATGTATATAATTTATAATTTTGAACTCAATTGAAAGAACCAGCAACCGAATAAACCAATTGTCGAATTGGTCTATTATTGACGCAATTCTTTGTTAACTTGGAAAATATAATCTATAATTTATTATTCTAAACTCTGTATTCATATTAACAAGCAGGCAGCCATCTGAACTCAAGAATAAGTGTTGACTTGCAACTTCTTTGATATGCAGTTAGTAATGGAACATTGCATCAACACAAGGCACAATTTTATGGATACAAAAAATACTGAGTTCATTACTATGAAATGTATTGATAAACACGCACTGCGGTTATTACTATGTTACGTTTCGTAATTTCCTCGATAATATAGGCAAGAGTGTCTTCTTCGAAACCTCGCGCAGTAATAAATCATTACTTGTGTATCCATTACATTGTACTTTGTGAAATACATGTTCCGTATTTCTTACTTAGATTGTCAATTGGATAGTTAGTCTGGCAATATTGTATTCTTGGTTAGTTGATAGGTCGGAATGTAAATGAATTGTTAAAGTATCATATTTTTATAATTCGGTCGAAATATATTTGTAAATGCAAGCGCTCTGTAATTAGAAGTGTAAATGTATTAAGTTATTATTCAGATATTAAGAAGCTTTGTTATGCTTTGTTATTAAAATTTTATAATGGGAATAGGCAATAAATATGTTACGTATTATCGTGTTGTTCTTCTAAAATGCTGCTGATAGATAGATAGATAGATAGATACATGTAGATAGATAGATAGATAGACAGATGGATAGGATAGATGGATAGGATAGAAGGAAGGAAGGAAGGAAGGAAGGATGGATGGATGGATGGATGGATGGATGAATTATGGTCTCTTGAATACAAACAGAACAGAACGTAGTCCATATAGCGAATTCGAGCACTGGTTTGTTTTCTTGACTTGTACACAAAGTACTGTAATGGGGTTTAAAGTCCTACTGTAAAAGTGTAAATCTTCCATAATAAACATACACTGGTATTATTCCTTAAACTGTTAAATACCCGAAAACAATAAATAACATACAGAGAACAGCACGTACCACATCTAGTAGACTGACCGTCCTGGAAACGGGATAGTACCTAAGATCTTGAATGGATGTACACACATTCGGTTTTTAAAGCAGCTAGCATCTCTCTCATTCTCTAGTGTGTGTCCTTAATCTATGAAGAAGAATAGAAGATCAACAAACACACACTCCTTATCATCTAATACAAGAAGTATATCATTGGATACCTTTGTTAGGACAGTTTCATTACTGTGGAATTGTTTATATGCACTTTGAAATGGTTTATCGAAGCATCTTCTATGTGGCTCTTTATCACTATAAACCTCAGAATGCCTCGTTCGGCGTTTCGGTCCAAACGAGGTAAAAAAAAAGGGCTCGTTGTCTGCAGTTCCAAAACGATTTTTTTTTTAAATTGCCCTGTTTTTGGAACGAGGTATCTTCTTCAGAACGAGGCTGGGTAAAATGCCTCGTTTACTAAACGTGTTCTTTTGTCAACATAGTTATTAGCGGTATTTGCTATCAGCGAATTTGTAAAAATTAAAATTTATGTTATTTTTTATATTTAACACGAAAATAAACCAGTCCAAACTATGATATTATAATATTATGGCGAACTGTTATAGTTTTTGTTTTTAAAAGACCTACTGATTCGATAGCTTCAGCTAACTTGATATTGTAGGTGTCCGCTTTATGGTGGAAATTTTCAATAGATGCTATAACAGTGTATTATCAAGATCGGAATTGAGCTTTTAAAGTTCCTATACGTAAATATTCTTCTGCTAGGGTTGGACGTTTTAATATGAAGATTGAAGCACACTGGGAAGAGATCAGATATTAAACAATCTGAAGGGGGGGGGGGTAAAGTTGATTCATCACATCTGGTAATAACTACATCTAAAATATGCCCCACCTGTATGCGTTGGATTTGTCACATGTTAATTCAAATATCTTTTGTCTAAAATCTCAGAAAACTTTCTTGTTGATGGATAGCATACATTATTCAGATGTAAATTAAACTCTCTTTAGATTATAATCTCACATTTAGATAAAATAAATGTAACGAAAATTCACCAATAAATTTATTGCAGAGAGTTATTTGGGGGAGGGGGTCTATATATTATTGGGGGTGGGGTGGGTGGGGCGGTCTGTATATTTAGGGGGAGGGTGTCTAAATATTTGATAACTCGAATAGTTTTAAATGGAAATTGCAGCGTACAGCCCTGATTTACTGTTTGAATGACATTTAGTAATTGGACACATTGAAATAAACACAACAATTGTATGGATAACATTTACTATATTTCTATTAAAGCTACGTTTCAACAATGCTTGATAACGGTATGATTTAATACTAATAGAAATACAGTAATTCATAGAACTGTTGTTATCCATAAAACCTGTTGTATTTATTTTACAGACTTGGTTCACAAAACATTCAAATTTATCCTCTTTATTGTTGTTGTATTTCATCGATGACTTTTATATAAGTGCAACTCCGCCCCCATGCGAGTCCGCCCTCGGGGATGTTGATAGTATAACCACAAGGAGTAAATGCAGCAAGAGTCGTAAAGTCCGAAATGTCATCATTCAGCCAAGTTTCAGTAATGTACAGGAATGTTTGCAAGAAGATGTTATTGAGACAATGTATCTTTGAGGGGACTTGAAAAGTTTGGGGAAATACATGTCTTTATTACGTATATACATACACACTGTGCCCTTTAAAGACAAAAACCCAAAATCCCGTTTGGCATCAATTTTTACTATATATTAATACGGGCACATTGTGATTCAATATCATTAGTGAAAGCATAAGTTGTGATATCACACATGTGTATACCATTATATGTATACATTGTATATCATTATCTCGCGCTTTGAATGTCCAGCCCACCACACCCACCTCATCTCACCATCTGACGATAATAGATAAAACACACCACCGTGGCACTTTTCTCATAAAAGGTTTTCTTGACCAACAAATTCTTTAGCTGAGAAGGGTTAGCCGAGAAGGGTTTGCTCCCCGCCCCCTCTGGACCCGTCCCTGGATATTATAGACATGTTTATTTAACTAAGCTATTTACATATGTCGGAGTGTTAATCATTTCAATAGGTGTAAAAAAAATATCACAAAATTCAATGTATAACATAATATTTCTTAAATACACAGTATTAAAATTTAAACGAAATAAAATAAAATATGGTCTGAATCCTAGATGTATGGAAATTTAAACAAAAAACATATTAATGTGGTCTGAATCCTTGATAAATGCCAATAATTGCAAATAATTATCGTCTGAATCCTAGATGTATGGAAATTTAAACAAAAAACATATTAATGTGGTCTGAATCCTTGATAAATGCCAATAATTGCAAATAATTATCGTCTGAATCCTAGATGTATGGAAATTTAAACAAAAAACATATTAATGTGGTCTGAATCCTTGATAAATGCCAATAATTGCAAATAATTATCGTCTGAATCCTAGATGTATGGAAATTTAAACAAAAAACATATTAATGTGGTCTGAATCCTTGATAAATGCCAATAATTGCAAATAATTATCGTCTGAATCCTAGATGTATGGAAATTTAAACAAAAAACATATTAATGTGGTCTGAATCCTTGATAAATGCCAATAATTGCAAATAATTATCGTCTGAATCCTAGATGTATGGAAATTTAAACAAAAAACATATTAATGTGGTCTGAATCCTTGATAAATGCCAATAATTGCAAATAATTATCTCCCGTTAATTGGTTACCCAATGAAGTTCCAGCGCTATTAATAAAAAAACCCCTTTTTCTTTATTTTTCGCGTTTTTAGTTTGACGATTTGACTAATTTTAATGATTTATTTTCAAAAAGGCAATTGCATTCTGGTATTATGTTTCGTGGCTGCAATAAATTCAAGTTGTCGAGGCGCAGTATTAATTAAGTTAATTTCCACAACTAATTTTAAATCCCGCGTAGCGATACAAAACTTGAAATGTTACTTTCAGTTTAAATTTCCTTTCAAAAATAAGGAAAGGGAACAGTGTTCGACAAACATTTAACAAAAATATCTGATTCTACTACAATTAGCCAAAAAGAAGGCATAAGGTTCAGGAGAAAAGGGGTTTTGTTTCCAGCGAGGAGTCGAGGATCATTATCATTTACAGCTAAACGGACCATGTGTATGAATGAATCCAGTATTGATTAGGCTACACTCTCTTTTTGAAATTTACAAAGTTGTTCGGATGACACTAATAACAGGCCCCAAGTATGCACACCTTGCCCAGCATGTAAAAGATACCGTGGCATTTGGAATACTAGGAATTCAATATAAGTATAGCCGATAACGCGACTGTATATAGGCTAAATTTTAAAACAATGTATTAAATAAATAAATAAATAAATGGTTTATTCCAGTAACTAAGTTACAAAATATTAAAATATAATTATGTACATCAATGATTTAATAAATACGAACAAATAGAAGAAATATAAATATATATGCATCAGGCGAATTCTAAATGTAGTTTGATCTATAATCTAAAGCGACATTAATAAAATGTGAAATTGAAATTAAAAGAGATTTATTTTAAGTTGTACATAACTCATGAAACATATATCTATTTTTGTTCACCTAAGTAACAGAAGGATAATCTTTCATCTCACTATTAAAAAAAAAATGGTGGCTAATGGAAGAAGATTCAGCCTTGGTTTAGTAATATTCCTTTTAACATTTAAGTTCATCTCTACTGTTAAATATTCTTCTAGACAAATATTTAGTTTGAAACTTTTATATTCATTTAAACTGCTACTATCATTGAGTTTAGCCGACCAATTTTAGATCTATATATATGTAAGACTGGTAAGATTATTTCTATTACCGATGGCTGACCAAGCATAAATGTATCAAGCAGAAGTGCAGGACGTTCATCCCAGTTTAATTTTATTAAACGTCCATAACATGAAAATGACGGGAAACCGTGCGTGTGAAAAGTTGGATAAAGGAGC